>OX346256.1:22297900-25039377 GCA_947049275.1 Epinotia bilunana
GTTAATTATTTTTCCTCGAGATATTTGTGCTTTATTTGCCTGCTATAGAGGCTGGAACGTGGCCATTTCCTGAAAAGTAGTCTGAATATATTCCAACCAAAATATTTTTCGCACGGCACCCGCATTGTCCTCGTTTCTTGAGGAGGTATTTTTTCATATCTTAAGAATGTTAGTTCGAGTTCTTTGCGCGTTGGTGTGCGAGTAAGGTTCATTGTTTACGATTGTTTATAAAACCTTAGTTCTTATGTAAGTTAGGCTTGAAAAATTGTACATTTCTGTAGAGGCCGGGAAAATAAGGATTGCCGGCCGAGTAGATATATAGGCTGGCAATTCCTTTTAACGCCGTAGTATGTCGGTATATTGATCTAAGGTATATTGTAGTGCTTTCCAAGTGTAATGAAATGAAACAAAATAAATGTTGCTGTTGGGTTTTTTACTTTTTTACGTTTATTTTTATTTTTTTAGGCATTTACCATGATGTTGTGTATTTTAATTTTGATATAAAAACTAAAGAAGGTAACTTTTCGATTGTTTTTCGATTGTGTAACTTTAATTACCCTGTACATTTTATATAGAGATGGGAAAAAGTTAAAGCGTGGATTCGATTAAGGCTCTTAACTATGCATATTTTTTACAATGTTCCCTTGTAGGCCTACAAGGTTGTTGTATGAAATTCTATTATGAACCTATCGTCTCACCGCACATAATAGAGATAACGTAATAAGGAACACAAAGTGAATATTTCATTGCATTTCATAAGCGAATGCAATGCAAAATATTGAGATTTTTTAAAGACAGAACAAAGAACAAAAGTAATAAAACATTTCGGGTATAATATGTATAGCTTGACTATTTTGTCACTTGACAGAATCTGAAACTACAGTTCACAAGGGGCCGTGGTTTCATCATATCAGCCGAAAGACGTCCACTGCTGGAAATAGGCCTCCCCCAAAGAGTGCCACAATGACCGGTCCTGCGCCATCCGCATCCAGCGGACTCCCGCGACCTTTACCAGGTCATCAGTCCACCTTGTGGGGGGCCTACCCACGCTGCGCCTTCCGGTACGTGGTCGCCACTCGAGAACCTTTCCGCCCCAACGGCCATCAGTTCTACGTGCAATGTGCCCCGCCCACCGGCCGTGCCGTGCCGGGCCGTGGTTTAGGAGGATCGAAAAACGACTTTAAACACTAGGTGCATATTCTTCCATTCTTCATCTAACCGAGCATAAGTTCATTTTATAACATAAATTCAAGTCTGCAGTTTTGAAAGCTAAAACTTCTAACATGTAGTTTGCATTTTAAGTGCATCTATCAAAAACAATGTGTTCGCTACCTGGGTATTTTCAACATTCTCCTTGTTAAAGTGAACTACGCGCGTTTTACGCTTATAAACGTACAGTCAGCGAAAAAGCTCGGTATGCACCTCTGCATAAAAGTTTCTATGCAGAGAGCTGCTTTTATGTGCAGGTAACTGTACCTATATTGAACAGATAGACATGGCATCTTCCGCTTTTGGCGGGGCGGGATCGGTATCGTAATCTCTTAATCCTTCTTATGCCTTACCACTGATCACTGCTATTGAAAATTGACTACGACTATCAGAAGCGAGAATATATATAATCCTTCAGCAATGTCAGTGTCAACGACAGAAGCAAAAACACCTGAAATCGAAGCCGAACCAATGTCTGGTACATAAGCACCTAGATTGTTTAAGTGAATAGAGAACCCCCATATAGGACCCCTAGTATTATAGGTCAAATGACATTGTAACTCGTAATACATAATAGGAAACGTAGACAAAATGAATAAACATATGTCAACGTAAGTCGTATTAGGTCATTAAAGGTCACAGCTAGCATCCATATAATGTAAATAATGTAAATAGGCAAAATAATCAAGGTATATAAGCCAAAATACAAATTTAAAATGATTTAAATTGAATATATCTCAGAGGCTTGACCATAGAGACATAGAGAGAGCCGCCTAGAATCGAGTATATCTCGCTGGCTTGACCGTAACGTAACCCGGCGCCACACGTGACCCGCCGCGCGTTGATTGGCTAATAATAACTCGTGCAAGAGTCTAATCGAAAGTTTATATAGAATTCGGCTGCGTGGAATTCATATTGTGCAGAATCGCGAATAGGAAGAAACAAGATTGTGAAGAATCAATGACTGTGAGAATAACGCATGTGATAAAATTCAGCTGCGTGGAATCCATATTGTGCAGAATCGCGAATAGGAAGAAACAAGATTGTGAAGAATAACGCATGTGATAAAATTCAGCTGTGTGGAATTCATATTGTGCAGAATCGCTAATAAGAAAGTGAAAAGTGCAAACTATAATGCTGTGTAAATAAATAAATAAATAAATAAATAAACATGTTGTACTTCACCGAGAATATCGTCGAGAGCCTTATCGTCGTCTTCCAAATATTGTATTATAATATAGGTAACGTCCCAATGCGTCAAACAGAGTCAGAAAAACAAAAGTCATCTTTCCTGTTTTTTTCCTAAATGTGACGGACTTGCGCCTTTCCCCAACGGCCATCGGTTCGACATGCAATGTGCCCGCCCATATTTTAATAACCGCAATTAATCGTAGCGCAATTAATGTACATCATTCTATTAAGCACTTACTTCGCAGATCTAATGAATCAAGTTACGATCACGATTACTGAACTGTGATTAATTAATTGTAATCACAGGTAATATCCGAAGCGAACTGCCAGTAATCAGTTAATATTGGATGGGACAAGATGCCAAGTAATAGGCAGCAGGATTGCTCCTGCGTCACGTCAGGGAGCGGATTTAATTTAACTTAAGGGGCTCCCGTCAAAAATCAACTTAGTAGTTTTCATTTCGACACTCGTCCTCGGTTTATTGAAGCTAGCTTTTCAGGTGCAGATAGGGGAAAGTTTGACTCCTGTTTAACATTTTTGATTTTGAATAACTTGAAATATGTTAATACAAAACTAATTATCCATTTTTAAAGAAAGTTCTGAAGAAATACAAAACCCGACACCTCAATTTCATTAAAACATTTATACACTCGAAACTCATACCTACTCATACATACTGAACTTACCTATATTTTGATATGCGCTTTTATTATTATTATTATTATCATTTATTAACAGACAACAAATTGGTCCACAATTATAAGCTTAACCTAACCTACGTGTCATCACATTGACAAATTGGCGCATGATGGCGGTGTTGGTGTTATACCTAACCGCCACTGTGCTCAGAATGGGGTTTTATAATCTTACTAATTAACACAAAAGTTATGGCCAGAAAACCAGTTTTTTGGCCTAAAATTGTTCAACTTTGATGCCAAATATCTCGAAAACAATGAACTTTGAAGTAAATATGGGATACTATATTGCTTCAAGCCGTTGTTGTTAATATAATAAGCTACAAAAACATTAGAAAACGAAGGGATTCAGATCGAAGGTCATTGGCATATGGGAGCCCCTTAACATCGTGTTGATTTACTGTTATAGGGATCATCATCGTCCTAGCGATATTCCCGGTTGTGCCCTAAAGGAGCCCGGGGTCCGCTTTGACACCTAATCCCAAGATTTGGCATAGGCACTAGTTTTACGAAAGCTACTGCCATCTGACCTTCCAACCCAGAGGGAAAACTAGACCTTATTGGGATTAGACCGGTTTCCTAACCATGTTTTCCTTCGCCGAAAAGCTAGCGCTAAATATTCCGTACATTATGTTCCGAAAAACACATTTCGTGAATCAGACTCGACATAAAATCTATATAATTGAGAATCGGTAGAAAAATGTACACATATCAATGTTTACATCTCAAAAATCGTAATCAATTATTTATTCTGCAAATAGGCCACAAGGGCACTTTTACATGTCAAACCCTAGCGCTCTCCCATCTCCGTGGCACCTCCATGAAGGCTAGCTCTGCAGCCAACTCGGCCGAGCTCTTTAAACGGCGCAAGTACGCAAACATTAACAGAGGTTGCATATTTGAGCCGTTTGGGTCTAAACCCTAGGACCCTGGGGGGAAAGTGCCCACAGGGTCTTTAAGCAGTGCTTGAAGAACCTCGCCGAAATTACGCGTGACCGGAGGGCTGGCTCATACCTCGCACAGAGGATAAGCATAGCCATCCAACGTGGCAATGCTGCCAGCCTTCTGGGCACGTTGCCCAGCGACGGCGAACTGGGGCAAATGATTTATTTGTAAGTTATTTTATTTTATAAGTGGTTTAGTTTTGGATATAGTTATAATAAGTTTTGTGTATTTTTGTAAATTTAACAATCATATATAGAGGTGTGTAACTCAGGAGTGAGAGATTCAAATGAACTGCATCTTTTCGTTTATGCCACTCGCTCACTCGTTCACTGAAGGATGAAACAACTCACTAACTCACCATGTCAGTTCAGTATGCGTCCTTCCCCCGCTCTACCGCTCTCAACTCAACCGAGCAGCGGCGCTACCACGAACTTCGAAAGTCGAAGTTCGTAATACATGCATCCTTGTCATTCGAGTAAGGGAGTGCGATAGAGATGGAAATACCCGAACTTCGACTTTCGAAGTTCGTGTTAGCGCCGCAGAACTGATGTACGAGTGGATTGCGCTCTTCGCACTTACGAGTCGAAGCTATAAACCTATCTCACACTCACGCGAGCACGCTTACGTTACTGATAGAAAAACATGTCAATGTGTGAGTCACCCATTTATACTTGTATGCGGGAGTGATTTAGAGCTGTTAGGAGTCCACAGATCAACTGAGCGAGAGCTGTTAGGAGTCTATAGATGAACTGAGCGAATTGAACGAAATGAACGTAAAGAGTGATACATATCTTTACGACATGAAGATATGAATCGCTCCTTTCACTTCAGTGACACGTTTTGCGCATCTCTAATCATATAGTCAAGAATCATACTCCTAACTGAAATTCCAAAAAAAAAATCTTGCACAAAAATCTTAAAATTTGCAGATTAAGGACCGATATAAACGGTTCACAAACTAAATGTCACTAAGTTAATGATAACAAAACAAAAATTGAAAAATATGACCATTACATTCTATATAAGGTCTGTATCAGCATTAACAAGAATTCATCTCGGCAAATGTGGCTTTAGTCTCCGGCATGTCTCCGGGTCCATTATATGTACATCTATCTATACATATAATAAAGCTGAAGACGGTCGAAAGTCTGTACATGGAAGATAATCAAAAAGAGTTGGCCGGGGATACTAAGAATCGATAACAGAACACGTTCCAAAAGGTTTTAGCATTTTTGTTTGTCTGTCTATGAGCTAAAGACTTGAAAATTGGCAAGCATATACTACTACTAGAAAGTAAAAAGAACCCTATTCAAACTTTCAGCAAAATATAAATAAAACATGGAAAAACACGGGATGTAGAATAGTGCTAGGCGGCTAAAGACTATATATTAACCAAAATAAAAAATAATTGCTGAAAGTTTGGATTCAGATTTCTTCTATTTTAAAACGTAAAAACTAATGTTTTATGTAATGCACATTACCTCTGTTTATAAATAGTGTATATAGTTAATGCATACAAGGGCTGCCACTTAAGCAGGTATGTTTTGTATCAAGTTCTGTGCTCTGTATATTTTTTGTTTGTTAAACCCAATCCAAGCCTCATTTAGCCGTCACTGGTCTAAACCTTATGAGGCGCGGATGGGTTTGAACCTGAGCTAATAAAAAGGATTGCTTCCAGCCCTTTATGCCTCGTAGTCTTCAAACTTGATCACTGCTTGGCTGCTGGATATACCTACGTCTGCGCTACCGCCTCCGAGCAACCTAAAGGCGAGCCCTAGACCTACCCAGCCCAGCGAGAGCTCCGAGGCTATTTAAACTGCAAACGTCTCATCTGAACTTTTCAGGCCAGTGACTTTTAGTTGTAACATTATGCCTCTGTACTGACTGATTAATTACCCAATTTGTACATATATCTTCTTCATTTTTATTATTATATTTTATTGTAAATAAAATATTAGTTTTATTTTCACCCGCCGGCTAGCCAAAACTGTTTGATACCTCCACCGACTTGGCCTGGGATTTCGCTTGCAAGACACCTGGGGATGGTAAGTGTACGTGGTGGCTCGCCCTCAGGTTTCGCTTGCAAGACACCGGGAGATAAGAGTGTCCGTCCATGGGGGCGCATTTAGAGCGCTTTCTGAAGGAATGCTTCGAGTCTATCATTCCAACGTAAAGCACGGTCTATGGCCTCGCTTGCCTCGCCACTCTCCTACGGGATAGTTAGTGTCCGTGAGGGCTCACTTACCTCGCCGCTCATCTTCGGTACTTTGGCCACAGGTTTTGCTTGCAAGACACCTAGGGATTGTAAGTGTCCGACGGCTTTCCTTCGGTTCTTTGGCTCGCCTAGGGAGCGGTCTCGAAAAGCATGCTACAGGCCTTTAATTCCTACGAAAAGCTTAGCCTTCGGCTTCAAGTTTCGCTTGCAAGACACCCGAAGATAATGAGTGTCCGTAGGGGCTTGCATCGAGAGCGTTCTCTAAAGGAGTACTTTGGGCCTTTCATTCCAACGTAAAGCTCAATGTTTGGCCTCGCTGCCACCTAGGGATAGTAAGTAGCCTTCAGTCCCCGAGCGCTTTTTTAAGGCTTGATTTGGACCTTTCATTGTTACGCTTTTCGCTGCCTGGCCACTCACCTGCGGGACTTTGGTCTCCGGTTTCGCTTGCAAGACACTTGGGGATAATAAGTGTCCGTGGGGGCTCACCCACAGGCCTACAGCCCCCGAGCTCGCATAGCGACCGCTCTCTAAAAGCATGCTTAGGGCCTTTCATTCCTACGACCTTCAGTACTTCGGCCCTCAGGTTTCGTTTGCAAGTAACTCGGAGATAACGAGTAACCGTGGGGGCTCGGCCTCGGGTCTTAGGCCCTCGGGCTCGCATTGGGACCGCTCTCTGAAGGATTGCTTTAGGCCTTTAATTCCGATGAAAATCCTCGCCTCGCCTTCGGCACTTTGGCCTCAGGTCTCGCTTACAAGACACCTGAGGATAGTGAGTGTCTGTCGGGCTCGCCCTAGGGCCTTCGGACTAGGGGCTCGCCTAGAGAGCGATCTCTAAATGCATGCTATAAGCCTTTAACTCCTACAAAAAGCTCAGCCTTAGGCTCCGCTTGCCTCCCCTTTTACCTTCGGGAATTCGGGCCTCAGGTTTCGCTTGCAAGACACCCGAAGATAATGCTCGCCCTAGGGCCTTCGGACCTGGGGCTCGTATAGGGAGCGCTCTCTAAAAGAATACTTTGGGCATCTATATAATATTATTGTCGACCAAGTCTATGAGGGTGATTATTTAGATTCGAAGAGAATTCGAACTGTTAGACGCACTGTCAATGGAAATTAATTGTTTTCAAATTTGTCAGTAGTATGGTTAAACATAAGAATATCCTGTAAACCATAATTTATACGCGTACGAAGACGCGGGCAGAAGCTAGTATTACAATAAAAGTATCCTCCGCCTATTCTCTTATAAAGAGATGTCAAGTCTACAGCGTCAAAATAAAATAAAATAATGGAGATGAAAAGTCTCCGACGTAAAAATAAAATAAAATAAAATAATGGAGATGTAAAGTCTCCGGCGTTAAAATAAAATAAAATAATGGAGATGTAATGTCTCCGGCGTTAAAATAAAATAAAATAATGGGGATGTAAATTCTCCGGCGTTAAAATAAAATAAAGGTAGGTTGTTTTTGAGGCACCTTCAATCATTTTTAAAACAAATTCTCAATTAAACTGCAAGGGAGCTTTTCCGTCTTTTATCTGGCATACAAACGATTTCGGTTCCAAAGTGATGTATACAACGTCTTATTACCCTCCTTAGGATTGGACATTATGAGTAAATACGTTCGAAGTTAATTTCATCATACACTAGCTGATCTATTCATGTCACAAGAAGGGCGACCCTTATTGTGATTACCCTCTTGAGCTAAGAATGAACGATGCAGAAGAATGGACCTCATTTATTGATGATCTTTTGTTACTTCGTTGTAGGGTAGGTACTACTCGTAGTTCCATTGATAGTTATCAAGGTACTTACCTGAATCAATTGAGTCCCGCCGTTGGTCGAAAATCAATGCATTCATTCGTTAAACGATTCAAATCATATACTTTTACGTTTATACACAAACTTCCTTAAAAAAAAAGGCTATTTAATGGGAACGTCATGGTATGACATGGATTCAATACGAATGAAAAAAAACCGGCCAAGTGCGTGTCGGGCTACGCGCAGTGTGGGGTTCCGTAGTTGCCTGTTTGTCTTATAGTAACATCGACGTGCGGTGCGGTTGCGTCGGCCGAATTTGTACGAAAATTGGCCTTTCCAAGTACACATTAAGTTGGTACTGACTCGGTAACTTCTTATGCCTACTTGTCCGTGATAGTTTTCCTTTTAAATTCATTATATGTATTTGTACCACGAATTTTTTCACATCCCCAGTAGTAGCTATTTAGCTGGCTGGGGGGGACACATGACTCGAACAAAAATTAGAGCTTTAAAGCCCAATATCTCGCAAACGAATCACTGATTTGAAAAAATGGTTGTAGAAAATCCATAATATTTTAAAACGAGCTATCGAACGATACCCCACACAATGGGTTTAACGAGAAAAAAAATGAATCCCCGCTTTAGGTGTAGAGGAGGTACCCTAAAAAAAACCGAGATTTTATTGTACTGTTTTGTCGGTGTGATTGGTTTATATACCCATGCCGAATTACAGTTTTTTGGTAGTAATGGTTACTGAGCGAAGCCGAAGAGTCCGAAGACGGACGGACAGACGGACATGGCGAAACTATAAGGGTTCCTTGTTGACTACGGAACCCTAAAAACCTCTTAGTTCGAATTTAACCCATAATAAAAACTAAGAAAATTACTTGAATAGTCCTTAGTTTTGGCAGAAGTTTGTTAGTATACTTTCGACCACATTTTCTTCTGGACTATATATATAGTAAGGAGGTTTTACGGTGGGTATGATTTTTGAGATATTAACGCCAAATTTGATAAAAAAGACCCATTTCAATCACAATTTACTCATACCTAGTACTTAAATAATAATGACAAGCGTTTAGTCGAGACAAAAACACAACAGTAGCATGTTCAAGAAGGCGTATGTCTTTCCGAAGATCTGACGGTTCTAAATACACTGATTTGCCAAACGATAAATAAATAACAAGAAGGCGTCAAATTGTATTGTCACGAAACGGTTGTATTTGAGCAATGCCATCGCCGATTTCCCGTTAGAACCGTCGGGTGGCCCTAAAACGTTCAATGTTATCTTTGATCTTATTTTACCTTAGTGATGAAATTAATAAATAGCAGCGTTTTACCTACCAATAAAACGCTTATTAAAATACTTACCTTATTCGAAGCTTATTTATTGAGATAGGCACTGCAGTTTCCCGCATATCTTCCCTCTCTTTCTACCCAATATAACCTTCTCCCTCGCACATCCCCGCTTCTCTCCGTCACCACCACCATGCAGCGCTGCTGGAGGCTCGGGTCCTCCAGCTGGGACTAGCTCATTGTTTCAATTAGATATACACCAGGCAGAAATCTGTGTAAGCTTCGAATAAGGTAAGTATTTTAATAAGCGTTTTATTGGTAGGTAAAACGCTGCTATTAAATTACTTGACCGTTATTCGAAGCTTATTTATTGAGACGTGTTTGTTATCGCCTGGTGGTGTGTGACGGACGCCAATGTGATAGTTACATAATTTAGTAGGTAATATTATCATACTGTGGTTAATTACTGAAAGTCTTGGATTATCATATTTTAAATGAAACAAACAGATGTCTGAAAGTAACATTGCCTTGTATTAAGTATTTAAACATAATAAACCATACAAATCATATTAAGTAAGTACTTATCAAATCACACATAGCTTAGTATTAGGAATGTGCAAAAAATACAATTAAACCCCAAATAATTGTAGGTAATTGGTAGGATATAGAATCCTAATAAAAAAATTAAAAAAATCTAACAAGCAGACTGTGCGCATTGTACTAAATACATTAATTAAAATATTCCAGTTTAATCGACAGGGTTAAATAATTGTGTAACATTTTTTCTGGAATTAATACTATTAGTAGGGACGGACATTATTTCACGTCTATAGAATTGACGGAAGGTATTGCCTGACCTCCAATTGCCTTTGGCCAAAATTTCGTCAACTGGTACATTAGAAAACCAATTTTTTGAAGCAACTGCAGAGCGCATACTGCCTGGAGTTGCTACAATGCCTGCCTCCACTAGGACAGTTTTAACCCAGCCCGCAATGACTGTGCGAGAAGCCGGCTTTGGATGGCCTCGAATAGTGACAAATAAATTATAACAATTGCCCGTTCCCCTTCTTTCCCTCAATAAGGATATTGTTTGATTCATCCAGTAAACTGGGTCCAATCTAACATTATTACTATTGCGAGTCAATTTCCAGCCTGATTATCTATAATCAGTCGAATCAGTTTTTGAACCAAAAACAGGACGGAATAACACAAACTCCTCTGACAATTCTACATGATCTGTGTCTATACTCAATAACGTTAGGTCATGTACACGTCTACCTGAACATAATAGGAGGAGCGTCGCTGTGTGTCTAACAACTGCAAATGTGTTTCCTTCTTCGACAGTATACTTTTCTAAAAAAGACGTTAGTACATCTGCATTCCATATAGACGGCTTTGGTTTGTCAGGTTGCTTAAGAGCAATGGACTTTAAAACATGTCTTACTATTGCATGTGAACTTAATTGGCCGGAGTCATCTGCATTACATATCGTGGAAATGGCGGACTTATGTAACATGATTGTGTTATAAGAAAGTTTTTCAATTAAACATAAATCGGCTAAATATCTAGCTAAATTGGAACCCCCCGGACAAAAGGGATCCACTTTATGTTTCTTAGTCCATATCAACCACCGATTCCAAGCACTTCTATAAGTTCTACGAGTACTAACACGCCATGAAGATTCCAATAATCGTTTTTGCTCAATGTTCCAGTTGCTCAAGTTCCCCTGCCACCCTCACATATCCATACTTCTAGAGTCATTTTGTGCACCTCCGGAGGCGGAAGCCCCGTCGAGATGTCTATTAGACAATGTGGGAGGTGTCGTATCGTGAATGGTGCTGATATTGCACGCGACTTGAGGTCGGCTCTCCAGAATACTCGCTCCCAACGAGGCACTACCAGGAGAAATCGGCCTCTTGCAGTATTCAAGTGAGTCAGCACTCTCGGTATCAGATATGGGGGTGGAAATACCCACGCTAGTTGGTAGTGCCAAATCTTTGAGAAGGCATCGTGAAATAGTGCCTGATTGTCCCGTAGATCTAGAGATACATAATTGACCACAACATGAGCCCGGTTTGACGAAAATAGATCTATGACTGGGACCCCGAATTTGCGAAATACTATTTCTGTCGCCCTTGGCAGTATGTGCCATTCTGGGGGTATCTTGTGACAAGACAAGTGGTCGGCATGACGATTGTATTTGCCTGGAATGTAAAAGGGGGTCAATGTAATTCGATTCTGATCCAGAATATGAAAAAATTCTCTATGTTATCTGTAGAAGATAAGAGGATCTCGTGCCCCCTGATTTCGAAGATAAGCCACCACAGACCGGTTGTCGCATTGTAGTAATATGGAGCTGTCCTTCAGGTAAGCAGATTTCTTTTCCAGAACTTTGAGAACCGCTAACATTTCCTTGTGATTGGAATGTATCAGCCTTTCCGTTGTGTTCCACGGCTCTGATAGCGGTATATTGTCTACCTGTGCTCCCCAGGCCTCGTTCGATGCATCTGTCGCCAAGAAGTGAGTCGCCGGGGGCTCGAATATTCTTGAGACTTGATGACTGTTCAATAACCACCATCTTAGATTGGCTTTGACCTCATCTGGTAAGGAATGTAAGACGTGAGCCGGCAAATTCTGAACTTTTATTAGCATATTCAATAGGGCTCGATAGTTCAGTCTCCCGAGAGGCACAATGAAACTGGCGAAATTCAATAGGCCGACTAGACTCTGAAGGACTTTCAGGTTCGTACGAGAGTTTGTCAACATTAGTGAAATTTTGGACTTTAATAGCACTATTTTGTCCTGAGGCAGATATTTCTGGTTCAACCATGGGTCCCAGCGTATACCTAAGTAAGTGAGGCTCTTTTGAGGTATCAACTGAGTCTTTTCGAAGTTGATTTTTCAACCCAGCATCTGCAGGGTTGACAGAAAGAACTGGACGTGAGATCGCAGTCGTTCCGGGTCCTGGTGAACCAAAAGAAAATCGTCCAGATACACGATGATACGCATGCCTTGATGTCTCATTTTCTGGGCTACCCAGTTCGAAAGAGACGCAAATACTCTAAACGATGAGCTTAGTCCAAGAGGGAGGCACGTCATTTCTAGCAGTTCTCCTTGGTACAATAGGCGGAGAAATCGCCTGTGTGAATCCCTTATTTTGAGGTGAAAATATGCTTGAGAGAGATCGAGCTTGCAAAGCCAATCGTGTGGCTGAAGGAAATGTGGAATCCGATTCACATTTATGAGTTGAAAAGGCAGGGTTATTACGTATTCGTTTAATGCTCTCAGGTTGAAAATAGGGCGCAGAGAGCCGTCGCTTTTTGGTACTAAAAAGAACTTCGATAGGAAGCTTGGAGACCAGTTCGCTTTCTTCAAGACGCCCTCTTTTTTTAGTTGGTTTATGATGTCGGACATTGACTGTGAAACTGGAGTGCTGAGAGAGCAGTTGTTTGCCACCGGCATGATTAGAGGTGGTCTCTCGAAGAAGGGTATCCGATACCCTTTTATTATTTTCAACAGGGATTCCGGTGCTCCCATTTCCTGCCATCGATCGTAATACTTTGCAAGTTGACCAGCTCTGAACGGGTGATAGTCAATTTCGTCGCTTTTTGGGTATATATGTGCAGGGAGATCCCGCTCGCCTGCGGCCACGGGCATTCGACTCTGCATTTCGGTTACTGAGCTTACCAGTTCAGGGTCGAAAAGTGCCTCTGTTGAAAACAGGCCTATTGTAAGTGTTAGCCTGGCCTTGCGAAGGCCTGTTATAGTGGTTGTACCCCACTCCCTGCGAGGGAGGGCAATTTATAAAGCCACCCTGCGGGGGTGCAAAGTAAGGGTTAGCAGGGTAAGGAGCATACCAAGCAGCAGGTCCCATCTGCCCCGAGCCCTGCGAGGGCTGGTTTTTCATAGCCGACCCCTGCGAGGGGTTGCGAACATTTTTATTTTTTGATCCTACTTGCGCAGTAGATCCGATATTAGTATATTTATACGGTTGAGGTAGAAAAGCCTTCCTAACACCTCCTTCTTTCTCAATAGCTGCTGCGAGCTTATCTTGATCAAATAAATGTTTAAAGGATGGTGGAATTCTGCGAAGCTTACTTTTAAATAACTGGTCCCGAGCATTTTTAATCACACCATCTCTGCGCATTTGAATAGCTTCGGCTCTATGGCCGCAAATCAATTGCAACAAGTCTGACGAAACCTTTGCATATTCCCCATTTACTAACCCGTCTAACTTTTCACGTAACGCCTCATAATTCAAGTAGTTTTCATTTTTAGCCCACAAAAGAAAACTTTTTAACGTGTCCTCAATAACGGTTTTTTGTTTGATTGCACAAAAAGTTAATGCTGCATAGGCTTTGTCAGCATATGCCAAATGTTGCAGAGAATCGTACGCTTTAACTTCATCATTAGCCTCAAGATCTACAAATCCAGGCGTATGGTTGTAGATTTTCTGAACATCTGCATATCTAACCTCAGTCCATTCATCAACATCTAAGTGTTGCATAGTTTTAAGTACATTCAAGAAGGATTCTGGGGCTTTTGGAACTGCGGGCTCTTTTAATTTCGTTTCTAGACCTAAAACGAAATCGGGCGGCAAATCCACTACCTCTTGACACTTCGTATAATTCCCGACTCACGTTGGGATCTACAGATTGATCCTCCTCGTCTAAATAAAACCTTGAACCACCGACGATGGGATCGTTAAACGAGATGCGTTTCTGCAAATCACTTACTTGTTTAGATAACTCATCTATCATTTGGTGTCTTCGATTACGCCTGCTCTTCTTTTTGCGGGGCTGACGCGAGCGTCCTCGTTTGCGCGGCTCCGACGATGAAGTTGAAGACGAGCTCGAGCCCGAAGATGAGCTGCTGCTGCTACTCGACGAAGTATCCCTGGCTCGGCGCCGTCGAGACGGCTGTGAAGGGCCCGCGACCACAGGCGGCTTTCTACCGGCATTGGCCGATTGATCCTCATTCATCCTGAACAAATGTTGCGTTAGAGACTATATTTACTCTTAAATCAATCAACTTTCTAAAACGTTTTAAGTATTTGGTATTACTCACACTTTATACTAATAAAAATATTCTTCACAAAAAGAGGGTAGAATCAAAACTCGACTTAAAATGAAGCACAATGGGCATTGTAAATTAAGTAAGTAAATTTTATAAATTTCGAACGGCAAAAACCGTTAGTGTATTGGTAATTGCCAATACTCGTAACAATTATAAATCCTTTTAGGGAAGAAACACTAACGTTCGTACAAAGGCTGGACTCGTGCCAGCAATAATAGTTTACCAGTATGTGTTCGATGGAACTTTATTACGAAATATTTTCGGAAAGACAGTGTTCGCTTGCTATCCGTTCTCGGCGGGAAACAAAACGCCAATGAGCTAGTCCCAGCTGGAGGACCCGAGCCTCCAGCAGCGCTGCATGGTGGTGGTGACGGAGAGAAGCGGGGATGTGCGAGGGAGAAGGTTATATTGGGTAGAAAGAGAGGGAAGATATGCGGGAAACTGCAGTGCCTATCTCAATAAATAAGCTTCGAATAACGGTCAAGTAATTTAATTAAGGATTAACAATGAAGGTGTTTTGTTTACAAAGTTGTGTCATTACGAACGTGAACAGAGCAGAACGTGCGCAGCTCCAGAAAGAAATTGGCCCACAGTATATCTATATTTTATTGTCAAATTATTTAAACGGCAAAAAATAGTTTTCTGAACATATCTTTTATTTCACTAGTGCAAACATCTTACATGAGAAACGTTTAAACTGACTTTTTGATAGAAATCCAATTCTGATTCCGAACCGATCCCATTAAGTGCAAGTAAATATCTGCGTTTTAAACGAGTCTGTAAAAATCGGATATATACGTGGGCCGGCAATTTGTTTCAACCGCGGTTCAACTTGTAAGGTTAAGGTTCAACCTACCTAGATTACGGTAGTACCCAAATTAGTATAAATTTGACCCATTTTACTAGCTTTATAATAAACAATTAACAAATAAATAAATATTAGGAGGCAATCATACACAAATCGAATGCGCCTCATAGTAAAGCTAAATAAGGCTTGTGTATTGACGATATATTTTAATCGATTATAGACATAAATATCTACATAGAAAACATCTAAGACTCAGTAGGTACCAAATATTCATACTCAGCACACAAATATTACCTTACCTTTACCAGGAATGGAACCACCACCCACTATTTGGCTAACCGATCCTCAAACTTTAGGATACACAATTTCCTCATCTTCCCATTCTTTACGGAATTAATCCCCTGCTTGCCTTCAGAACAGTAATAACTCTGCAGCAATACGATTTACAACTGAATAAGAATTTAAAGAGTATTTTATTATCGGTTTATTACTTTGTTTAGTGTCGAAATCGAACCCGTTTTACGAGCGCAGAGTTATAAACTAACCTAAACGAGTGCTTATGTCTGTTAGCTACTTTACAATGTTATAAATATGGCGGTTAGTAGCTTAGCGATTACAGGGAAAAACGTTTCCTGTGTGTCTGATTTGGGCTTCTATTCGGTTGATTGCTATCGCATCACTTCACGCGCTCGTTGTGATATCTTGAGGAACTACCTTGAGTTTACAGTAACCGTACTCGCTAGCGACTACGTAAACGATTTGTCTGGAGAATAGTACAGAGCCCCTGGCGGTCACTCAAAGAACTAAAGATCGGTGGTATGAGTCCAACAGTAAATAACGTATTGAAAACCAATCGCTAGCGACTTATGTTTTGTAGCTGTTGCCGTAGAACATCGGTACCTTGAGTCATAAACTTGAAAAACGCTCTGAAAGAACCGTAATAATATAAGTGTTGGATAAAAATGAGCGTAAACAAAAGAGCGACGAACAAAATATACGAGTACCTTATCATGATAAAAGAAACAGCACAATACGACTACTTTTAAAATGATATACTTAAGCAAGTAAATATAACGGTATTCTATCTCATCTTACGATTCATAGACAAATGTAAATAAAAGTTTTGACATTTGTCAACATTTGTTCAAACCAAACATTCCCGGAGAGTGTTGCATTCTTAGCTTTGAGTATGTAAGAAAAAAATAAAAACTTTTTTTTTCAATTTTCCTTGCGTGCGGAAGGCGTATATTTTACACGGGAGCGTGGATTATAAGAATCGACGAAACGCCTATTAGTAATTGAACGAATGAAGAGGGAATGGGAGCAAAGCGAATGAAGTTGTCTGTTCTCCTCTATAGGTCGTATTTCTCAACCAACTCTCGTGAAATTTTGTGAGCAGATTCAATAGTTATATAGTTTTTCTTTGTTATTTCAAACTTTCCAAGACAGAAAATGTTTTGAAAAAAAAACCGTTCTACAGCTCAGAGCTACTAGTAAATAATACACACACAAAAACAAACAAAATTAAAAAACTAATACTTTTTCAATAAACAAGTCATATCAATGAAATATTGGATAACGGAATCTATTTGGAGTGAGAGAGGTCAGCTTCGATCACGTGACGCATTGTACGTACGTTAGGAAGATCTAAATGTCAATTTTTGTATGGAAAAATGACAGTTGGATCTACCTAACGCGCGTTCAAAACGTTACTTGATTACCCCCCCCCCCCCCCCCCCCCGACCTTGCAATAAGTAACAAAGTTAGCTTGAGCGCTGCTTAACTTATAGCTACATCGTAAAACATTTTATATCTACCATCATTCACCGATGAACTCTGAAGCGAAACGAGCGGATACATTATATCAAATTTGCAGAACAAATTACCTAGAACATTTAATGGTCGTGAAGTTCCAAAGTTGGTCGCAAAACTTATATACCATGGCAAATTGTATGCACCTGCACTCCGAAACAGCAATTGTTTACTTGCTTTTGTAATCTCTTATCTCACTCCATTGGTGTATTGGAAAGTAGACTTTATGGTGTACGAGTTAAGGTGAATTTTACGAATGCAATTGCGTGAATTCCAATAAGAAATAATACGATATGGTAGTTGGAGCTTATCTATTGTTGCGGTAGTGTTTAGTATGGAATGCTGTCTTTAGCAAATTGTTTTACTACGACGAAATATTGCTGTGCTTTTTAATAACTGCTGTTGCTTAGGGTTCCGTTGAACACAAAATCAAGGATAAGCCAAAATAACCACGATGTTTTGAAAACTTACTTTTGGGTATGAGCGACCATTTTATCTTATTGACCTACTATGTGAGACACAGCGGGGCTGGCACAACTGACGCCGCGACGCGCCGCGAGACGAGAATCTACCCTCCTCTTTCTAATTTTCATAGTGCGAGTGAGACAGGAGCCGCAAGTTGTACTAGCCTACCTGATGATTTAGATATAGATTTTAGATTTTCATTTCGTAACAAATATTTACATTATAAATTGATTAAGCTAATTTGTACGAAGTGTGATTTGCTATATCAAATATGAAGCATATGTTCCTACAGAGTTTGTCATTCCACTTTTTTGACATTTCACTTTCATGACAAGATTGACAAAGACATTATAATGTGTGTCTAACCTTCCCCGAGGATATCCATCCTAGTAAATAACTATGTAAGGCCTCAAAAAGCTTCTGGATGTGCTTTCTCGCGCATAATATTGATTTACAAGTTTTCACAGAAGATATTTATTTGCCAAGAATGCATAACGTAGCGCTGCACAAGCAAGCTTAATACTTATTATATTACTATCGTATGTTTTAAACAATTTAGGTAGGTAATAGTCGTATAGCTACCGTGTACTTACTATTATTTCCGGCGACATAAACAAGTATTACCGCGTAAAACCCATCTCTCGGCAGAATTATAGGTAACTGTATGACGTTTCCGTGAGTCACCGACGGTGCTGGCTGAAAATCAGCGCTGTAGTCTGACACCTCAGCATAATGCTGAGCCAGTGTCCGGTTCACTGCCGCAGAGATACACTTTTTTCATGTTTTATGTGCTTTTCTTGATTATTTTATTACTAGCTTCCGCCCGCGACTTCGTCTGCGTGGACTCGGGATAAAAACTATCCTATATTTTAATCCAGACTATAAACTATCTTCGTGCAAAATTTCATTCAAATCGGTTCACGGCTGAACTAAGCGTGATTGAGTAACAAACATCCAAACATCTACACTTTCGCATTTATAATATTATAGAAAAATTGTATACCTACCTACAGGTATTAGTTGACATAGGTCAGTTACTCAAACTATGAAAAGCGATCTTTAGCGGTCTCTTTGTCTTTTACATAACTTAAAACCCAGCCGTCTGGTCACCATCTAATTAATTACAGTTCTCCAAACAGAACCCCTAATTTAAACCTAAAGCGCTGCATCTACCATTTTATTCCTGAGCAAAACTTTCGTTAATTACCTTAAAATAGCTAGCATTTTACTAAAACGCTCAGAGTAAAAAGGCCATATCGCGGCTTAAACTTTATATCGAAATAAGTCTTTTAGATTAAGCGGTATGAAGGTAATGTTAGTCCGGGGGAACGTCAGTTCCATGGAGTTGGTAGTTTAGGAACAGCCAAGTTTCATACATCGTCGGAGGAAGTTTGGGGAGCATATGGACTTAGCTCAAATAGCGATAGGCACAATTACAGCAGACTGAGTGCAATATTCTAAGCATAAACTTACTAATTGTAGTCGAGTTCGAATAGTTTGGGTTATTAGGTGGTGCAGTGATTTAAGTGAGTATAAGACAGGTACAGCCTTTGTCTATGGTTTAGCCCCTGTTTTACCGACATTCCATCGGATGTATGTTTCGCAGAATTTAAATTTCAACGAAAGCACTTTTTTTCATAAACAATAAACTTTTTTCGTTCTTGTAAAACAAACCAAACCTAATGGGCTCTACACAATAACCGTTTACCTAAATATATTTTTCCTAAAAAAATACACGGTTTCTTCAAAAAAAAACTGCGAAACAATGCATTCGGCGTAACTTTTGTCCGTGTTGCCGTTTTCAAGGATTTTCCATCGATTCGATTAAAAAATATTGCATTTCTAATTTAAGGCTTGTACACCCGCTAAAGTCCTTGAGCGTATGGGCGGAGCCTCGACCCTCTCCCCGTGCAAGTCGCACAAGTCGCCGTCGTTTATTAAGCGTTACATAGATTAAGTTAGGTAAGATTACAGACGCGTCATCGCGCATCGTTACCAATGCAAGGGTGGACGTGGGTGGGTGACATTCGTCATGCTTAATTGAAACGTGATATTTGTCATACATAAATTACATAATTGATTAAGTTCAAAAATTATGTCCCTACTATTATAATACTATTTACTTACGATTAGTGTAGTTTCGTCAGCACGGCTAGCACGAGACGGCCGCGACATACTCTCGATTTTTCTCGCACTATCGGTCTCTCTCTTATTACAACATTAGGAAAGGAGGTAGTGTGAGAAAAATCGAGAGTATGTCGCGGCCGTCTCGTGCTAGCCGTGCTAGTGAAAACGAAATTCGTTCGAATAACACTCATTGTCGCTCGAACTAGCAAGCGCGACAGAGAGGGAGATACACGAACGCAGTTCGGTTTCGTTTCGCGGTAGGCCCTCAGCACGCCTAGCACTAGACGGCCGCGACATACTTTCGATTTTTCTCGCACTATACCTCTGTTACTAAATATTCTAATAAGAGAGAGACGGATAGTGCGAAAAAAATATAAAGGTAAATAGATTAATCCATGTGGACATTGCACGTAGAACCGATGGCCGTTGGGGCGGAAAGGTTCTCGAGTGGCGACCACGTACCGGAAGGCGCAGCGTGGGTAGGCCCCCCACAAGGTGGACTGATGACCTGGTAAAGGTCGCGGGAGTCCGCTGGATGCGGGTGGCGCAGGACCGGTCATTGTGGCACTCTTTGGGGGAGGCCTATGTCCAGCAGTGGACGTCTTTCGGCTGATATGATGATGATGATGAAGATTAATCCATACCTACTGTTGCCCTTAGGCCATTTTTTAATGTCGCTATTAATAGGGGCCCATCTAGCAGTTAGCGAGTCTGCCAGAGATAAAATATGAAACAGTTTTATTGGGCAGGCGTCCGATGTTTCATCCAATAGCCCAGCTACTAGTCCATCATTTTCACCCAATAACCCGTTTTATTTAGATTCCATCAACTAGCAATAGACTCTTACACCCCAGAGGGTGCTGTTTCTGTGTGCGTCCCATGACATGGGCAGAGACAGCATCCGCTTGGTGCACTCCTTGCATTTCATTAAATTGTCGAAAGGGCCTCTGCGTGTTGGCTCAGAGCTCCGCGCACGCCTCCCAAAGGTCCGGGACATCATTGTCCCGTGAGCGGGAAAGACATATAATCCATACTATCCATACTTCCATATCCATACTCCATACTAATATTATAAATGCGTAAGTGTGTCTGTCTGTCCGTTACCTTTTGTGTAAGTGTAAGGTTGTTAAGTTTTAAACTAATTTTCGGTATATTTATTACGTTCTACTTCCTTGATTTGATGATGATGGCGTGTACAGTCAGCGTCAGATAGTAAGTAGCATCCAAAGTAGCCAAATATATCGTAACACATTCCTTACTCCTACTTATAGTAACAAAGACTATTTCGATGAATGTACGTTCCGATATATTTAGCTAACTTGGCTGGTACTAACTATATTATGCTATATGTACAGAAATCGGCCTCGGGTAAATATATACTTATAGATTAGTTGTACGTTAACCATACTTTGTTTCATATCAAATAATAACTCTGTATATAACTTGGAGTTGGCATGCAACCCATAGGTAGGTACTTACAATATTTGCCAAGCCCACTATTTTTATTAGAACTTATTCTATTAACACTTGACAGTCTTTAATACGAACAGATAAAACAATATTGTTTCTATAATTGTTCGTGCTCCTAAGCAATAGATATTGTAAATATATTTACAAATAAAATGACTGGTTTTAGCGATTTCCCAATTTTGATACTGTTTAGATATTTGATATTTTGATAGAATAGGTATTTACTTGTGTATTCTTTTTCCTCTTCTCTTGTAAAATTTCTTGATATTACGTATTTTCCTCCTGCGCTTATTTCCCATCTTGAACTAAAAAACAAAATCTAAACTATACCTACGTAAATGTTAATTAGGTACAAAAGCCAACACACTTAACTGACCATCCTGTATTTATACAAGAACCTTATTACAATGCACATAAAGTGCACGGATGGTCAGTCAGCTGTCTTGTCTATAGTACCTACTACTTTACAAACCACGAAATAGATTGTCCACTCTATGCAACAAAATTATCTGTCACTAAAAACTAAACTATACGCAAATGTTTATTAGTTACCTACTATACGAATCACAAAACGGATTGTCCACTCTATGCAACATATATAGTCCACAATTACCACAAATATTTAAAAATTTCGGCGCAGCGCAAATTGACACAGATCCGTCATGCAACGTGTCTCGTCCCGCACTGACCGTATGTAAAAATGGAGCAGTAAAATGGTTACAAGTGAAAAAAAATAGGGGTGACTAGATTTCTTTTTCTCAAATTTTTATTGTTAAAATGGATTTCTACGAAAACAATGACCCGTCGCATATCTTGCAGATTATGATATATTTTTTCCGACGGCAAAAATGTTATTTTATAATGTATAAAACGGTTACAAAACAACTCATTTTCACGAAAATTTCGAATGTGCAGCCTTAAATAAGAGTGATTGAGTGATGAAATAGAGTATGTATAATGTGGCTGACTTTTTATAAAACTGTCATTGAAATTAGAATCTTCTATCTCGAACAATAGAGATGCTTTTTGAATTCTTTACTTTGATGCATTTCGGCCAACTCAAATATATATTCTGTAACCATCCCTGCTGTATACAACTCCGGTGCACATATTCCCGCCGACGAGTTGGCCCATCACTGACACCGGCAAACATTGTTGGCAAATTTGAACTGAAGATTGTTCGCTTCGCTTAACTTTGGCATTTACAACTGAAGGTCAGGACGTTAGCCGTGGTCAAGAAAGACGTCGGATGGAAAACCTATTGTTATATTATAATAGTTATACATTACACAGCGGGCATAGCATGTTTTGACGTATCACTTATCGCTATCGATAAGACATTCGTCACGTTCTGAGAAATATGCGAGTGCGAGTGTGACGGATGACTTATCCACAACGATGTGATAAAATAGCAACCATCTTAGGCCCGTGGTTGCCCGCGCGGCTTTACAAAGAATTTTATTGCAAAGAACGCAGGCAAATCCGCGGGATGAAATGTCTTCGTCTACTCTGATAGTCCATTCTATACACAGGTGAATTTATGACAATGACGGGTTCAGGAGATTATCCCCTAACAGCAGAAAAAACTCCAAATCCAGTTTGTTTAGGTACAAACTAGTGCGGTTCGTCACCCGAGCCTCGCCCACTGCCACTTAAGTTTAGCGATTCGGAGGTGGGCTGATAACCTGGTGGTCACCCTTCATGGGGGTCCGCTGGATGCGGGTGGCGCAGGACCTATTTACTAACTTTGGCACTCTTTGGGGGAGGCAATATGCCCAGCAGTGGGCGTCTCTCGGCTTATATGATGATGATGATTTACTAGTGTTAACAAGGGATGTTGCAGACATTCGCATCGGCACCGCAACCGCGGAAGTTAAGCACACAACATCAGCATCCGCATCCGCCAAAATCGATGCGGAGTTTTTGCGGATGCGGATCTACATCCACATTCCTACTGTAATTCACGACAACGGGGCGCTTTCCGCGCGAGCTTTAGATACTTTCGCCATTAGTCAAAAAAACTTCTTGTCGTTTCTGTAACCAAGAGACGACTAAATGCCCAAGATACGAGCCCTTGTAAAAGGACCCCATCTGTAAAATACATAGTTAATACATGTGGGTTAGCCAGCATGCGAGTTAGGGTTGCTAGTATAATGCTCGTTTCAGTGAACCCGCCGATTACAATCACGGCTGTAGTTGTAATAATAGGATCACGTTCAAACAGTGGACAGTTTGGCAACCGTGTTCGTCGCAAGCCAAAGGCCAACTTGGATAATTAATTGGAATCGGTTCGATCTTGATTATGCTGGCATGTTTCGTGTAAGTTAGTTACTCGTACTTACTGGGCATTTACCGCAAGTCGACATCCATTTCCTATTTTGCGTGAAATAGGGGGGGGGAGCGCTCAGCTACTCTTTAACCACCCCAGCTCCACTAAGAAGTTAGTGAGTGCTTTGGTGTGGTTAACTGCCTCCCGTAATGTGTCTGGGTGTTTTCTCCTTGTTTATTATTTGTAGTAAATAATACATTGACTTGCTTAGTAAATTAAATTATTACATTTTTAAATGACAGATTTATACAAAGCAGGTACCAGTGATCGGTACGGCGTCTGTCGGCAAGTGGAGTGCGGGCCAGCTGTTCGACCCCCGCCGCGCTCTTAGTTCCCCGCCGTTGTCTGTCACGCGATGCAGGCGTGAACACTCCTGTATAGTTCTACCTGCTTCTAGTCCAGTAGAATATGTGCCTCCATGCACGCTCTGCACATAAGGCTGTCGGTGATATCTAAATTATAGTGTGTCTGTTCAAGGTGTTTCCTGACCCCGTATCATGGTCGGCCGTATCACGCGATAAGTGACAAGATAGGAGCGTCGTCTCGATCTATCGAACGGTGTCAGCCAGTGACGGACGCTCTATCTTGTCACTTGTTTATCGTGTGATAAGGCCGACCATTATACGGGGTCTGTTATTATTCCTACTATCATGGTTTCCGTGTGTCCTCAGTGTGCTGGGATGTTTCGTGTTAGAGCCAGCACTTAAATCTAAATACAGTGGTCAACGCAAGCCAAGGGCTCTATTCTATTATAACGTAATGATTTCGAATAGGTATCGTATTTTTCACGCTCGTTTTCTTCGCGTTGTAATGAGCGCGAACGAACAAATGCAAGACACAAATGCGCTCTACACAGCACAACCTCTAGGGTCCTGAACCCGACTCACCGCCAGGATTATAAAACCACACCACATTCAGGGCAACAGGGCCATACAGAGCAAGAAGTAGTGTAATAAAGAATGCGGTATTTCTGTATTAAGTGGGAGGTTTTCCCCAGAGTGGCGGCTTAAAATATTTGTATGAACGATATGACACTCCGCTTTGCCCTAGTATAGATTAGTTTATAATTAGTACCTACTTTGGTAACATTTTTTACACCAACATTGATCCCCCTAGGATTTTATTTCAGCTTAAAATTTTCCGCGACAATAATTCAAAAATATGTAGCTGTTTTTGAAAGGTTGCCTAACGAGTATTGTATCAAATCCGGTTATCGGAATTCCTATCAGAAGTATAACGAACTAGAAAAATGTGTCCAGTCGCTTGTAAAATAGGAGTGGCGAGGACCGAAGGCCAAAAAGGGCGCTGCGGTCTGCGGACAAGGGATGGCTGCCACAGGGGTAAATAACTCACTATAAGCAGAATTTGGACTTCCAAGTATACTTGAGATTATGCGAGCTGGCCGAATTGCATCAAAATAGTCCGTTTCTAAAAGCAGCTCTACCGTCCAAGGGAGAAGATTCCAATTCCAATGGCAGTTTTATTTAATTATTTATTATTAGTCGGATAACCAACAGCTATTAATACAACATTAACATTAACAGCTATTACTACAAAAAGCCAATTACAGGTTCCCACCAATAGTAACATACTAGGAATTATTAGGTGGCTCACACTACCACATTGTAATTCTAACTACTTAATCTTATTTGAACTTAAAACACGACACAAGTAGCAATATACTTAAATCACACACACACATTACTAATCCACAGTCATCGAGTAGAACAAGCTCACTCGAAGCTGTTGTTCACCAGATTACGCCTCACAGATTGGATATTTGCTAAAAAGCGGCCAAGTGCGGGTCGGACTCGCCCATGAAGGGTTCCGCGTATTTAAAAAAAACTACTTACTACATCTCGTTCAAACCAATTTTCGGTGGAAGTTTGCATGGTAACGTACATCATATATTTTTTTTGGTTTTATCATTCTCTTATTTTTGAAGTTACAGGGGGGGGACACACACATTTTACTACCTTGAAAGTGTCTCTCGCGCAAACTATTCAATTTAGAAAAAAATGATATTAGAAACCTCAATATCATTTTTGAAGACCTATCAATAGATATCCCACACGTATGGGTGTGATGAATTTTTTTTTTTGAGTTACAGTTCTAAGTATGAGGACCCCCAAAATTTATTGTTTTTTTTTTTTTTTTTGTGCGAAAATCTCAATGCGGTTCACAGAATACATCTACTTACCAAGTTTCAACAGTATACTTCTTATAGTTTAGGAAAAAAGTGGCTGTGACATACGGACAGACAGTCAGACAGACATGACGAATCCATACTGACCTGTAACCATGTTATCAATAAAGATTGAATTGAATTGAATTGAATAAGGGTTCCGTTTTTGCCATTTGGCTACGGAACCCTAAAAATGTCTATGTCTAAGTCTTTCGTTAACACTTTAGCTACCAGGAACCCGCCTAGCGTGCGCCTACGCCGTAGTCGCTTTCCGCTACATACGAAGAAAACCACAGGATCGGCTACGAGCGTAGCGCGTAGCGATTCTTGGTCGCGAAAGTGTTAACTTATTCAGACTTTTACTCGCACGTATTAAAAAACTGTTCTGCCTGCACGACTAGCATGCGACGGCGCGCGAGCTCTCTCAATTTTTCTCGCACTATCCATCTCTTTCTTATTAGAACACTTAGAACAAGAGATATAGTGCGATAAAAAGCGAGAGTATGTCGCGGCCGTCGCATGCTAGACGTGCTGTAGTTACGCGAAGAGAGGCGAATAGAAAGGGGAGGAGTGTCTAAAAGTCGCTTATTAAATAATTTCAACCATAAAGATGTACAGTTAGCATCGTATAGTTAGTAGCAGCCAGAGTAGCCAAATATATCGTAGCACACCCTTACTCTTAAAGTAATAGAGACGTGTACCGATATATTTAGCTACTTTGGCTGCTACTAACTATATGATGCTGATTGTACAAGTTGCGGAAAGTTTACAAAAATATGAGACTTCTCGGAAATCAAGGAACTATCACAATAATTGAAGAAAATGTCAATTTCAAGAAATTGGCTAAAGGTTTTTTGAGAAATTCTCGAGATAAGTATTTCATTGGGAAAAGTTATTTTAAGATTAGTCCGTAGAATTGTGACGCTGAGCCTGATTGAAGGAGTCCGGCTTAGTTGTTCTTCACAAGACCTCACGTGAAACCGCACACCATTGCGGCTATAACTCCCGAACGGACGGCGAAACTTTAAAAAGTATAAAACGCGTAATCTTCTCACGGACTTCGCTATGCTTATGCTCGTCTATTTCCCTTATTTACGTCGAAACCGGCCTCTGTAAACATAAAATTGTCTGTGCCCTAAGAATCCCGTACAAGACACGTGTTCCACCCTCATCATATTCCAGAGTAAATTAAAATGTGGCAAAGTGAGGGTCGACAATTCCCCCGAGAATTACGTTAGCGCGATAACGCGCAGAACAGCATTATGCCACTTGAAGACCGCTCCAATGCTTGTTTCTTTCACTCGGCACCTTTGTGAAACGCCGCACCATTCCAGTCTCTTCAAGTTCCGCCTTTATGGAAGAATTCAACTTTGGTTATTAAGTCTGAAATAACGAAGGGCGCGTCGGGTTTCGTGAGGAAAATGCCCGAAGTAGTCACCTATATAAAGGTTTCTGTGGCGCGACGCATTTTTGTTTAATTACGCTCCGCTAGAAATACAACACACGAGAACACGAGCGTCGTTTAAAAAGATTTTTTAACGTTAGTCGCTCGAGATAATCCTTCGTAAAAGTATGTTGTAGGAGTATATTAGCAACTACTTTCAGCGCCCCTTCAGGTATTGAGTCTTTCTATCTTATTAAAGCCGGAGTGTTGACAGGCCGAGCATTTGCAAAATTTGATGCACTAATGGTGTTTGAGATCCACGAATGAATACTCGATTTCTAATTTCAGTCGGGACAAGCCGGTCTTACTTGCCTGTGAGCCAGTTGACCTTCTGTAGGCATGTATACTACTTATTATCCTTCCAATGCTCTGAGTAGGCAAGTATAACTATAATTATCAGCACTAAGACTGTTTTTCCTAAACTAATTAAGAGCGTGCAAACAAAAAGTTCGTATTTTAGCTAACGTAAGGCTTTTTCAAAGGCCATAGTTTCGTTCAAATGATTGCATTGTTAAAGTAAACTACTGTTTTGTATAGATAAACTCTTATTCTAGACCATACCATGGCATCTATTTATATAAACGGTTATTTAAAACAACCAGGTTTTCGTCGGAGTGTTTTGCAAAAATACGCGTCAGAGCTATCTTTCAGGTAGAATATTTCCATTTTAAACTTTCAAAAATGTATCGATGTTTGCCTTTTACAATGGAATATGTGTCTTTTAGTACATACCAATCGCACTAGTTCTAAAATATTGGTTTTTCCTATAAAAAAATAGCACTAAATAATGTCTAATTCGGTTAGTTTAAACATTTTTTTATTCACGTATTTGATGATGTTTTGGAAATCAAACATTTTATTATAAAACTACAGGACTTGTTTAATATTACGTGATTTTTTTTTACGCTTATGGGTGACCCAGTTAATTTAGCCCATTTTTTAAAAAAAACTAAGTAGCCGCGAGCGAAAACGTTGTTCAATTCATTACGCGCCGGGCCTTCCCAAAGAACGGACTGATGAAAAAATCCAATAATACTACGTACGGCCAGACAAGTTAAAAGTTAAGTCACCAATATTATTCATATTATTTATGTTTATACCGCACTTGGGGTTATGTAACGAATGTATGAAATATTTTCGAGTTAGTAATCGTTTTATAAAATTCGTCATCATCATCATCTTAGCCTGCGGCGCGCGCCGCGCCCAAACCTTTACACATACAAAGCTTAAATCTGGCATAGAGGTTTCTTCTATGATTTGTACTAGGGCAAATTTATAGGGGATGACAAGGGGGGTGGAATTCTGAATTAAAAAACTGTGTTTTTTAAACTTACGATCATATAACTGGGAATATACTCTTCAAAAGATATAAAATAACATATCATGTTTCACTGTTTTAGAAAATTCCACCCATAGAATGCTGAAAAAGCGGTTGGAAGTTTGAGTGGGGAAACGTTATATCTACGGTTATGAAACTTAGAAAATGTACTTTTCAAGGGAAATCAATGTTTTTGGTAATAACTTTTTGTGGTAAAGATGAACTTTATTTTCAGACAGAAAAAAAATGAGAAAAACCGTCGAATATGGGTGAGGACCAAATTCTTCGCCAGGAGTGGACGTCTTTCGGCTGATATGATGATGATGATGATGATATGTGATACTGCAAAAACAAAAGATATTGCACAAGACAATCAAGGAACTCCAAAAAGAGCTCTTTTGGAATATATGTTGCCATATGTAATGCCAGTTCGGTGTGGACAGAAGAAGAGTTCCAGCTGTAAGACTGCAAAAATGAATAAAGATGACTGGTTTTGGAAGGAGAAGATGGAGCCAAAATTAATATTGAAAGAAATGAAATGGTTGATGGGAGGAAAGTAGGTCAATGTCAATTAGGGACATACTTACCTAGGAGAAACTTAAAATATAGATAGATTCATTTATTTATTTTAGAAAATAACATGATTATTTTATTTTACATCATAAATTTAATGGATTCACTAAAAGATCGTCTATAGGTATAATAATTTGAACATTTAAAACTACACGAGTGGCTCGGATTTACTCGGACCAATATTCGTACGGCTTGTTTCTGTAACTTAAACACTGTTAGAGTCAGTCGAGTCTCCATACAAAACTATACCGTATGACATAAGAAAATAAGTGCGTCATCATCATCCCCTAGCGTTATTCCCGGTTGTGCCCTAAAGGAGCTCAGGCTCCGCTTTGACACCTAATCCCAAGATTTGGCATAGGCACTAGTTTTATGGTAAGTAAATAAGTGCGTAAGTTTAATAAAATAAAAAGATTTAAAAATATAACTAAAACTGATATTTATTTCCTACCTCACTATAAAGTGAGAGGCATAGTACATAGTTAACTAATTACATACTAGTGTTATTATTATTATTATCGTATTGACGAGAGACATCATTCTGATCTTGACACGTTTTATTGTTATTGACCATGTACATCGCTGACAATATTACATCATTGTTCCTTTTTTGTTTTGACGCTTAGAGACCGTATACATCTCTTAGAATATTAGAATAATTATTAATTGTATTTGGAAGCTCAGAGACCTTATACATCTCTGGAATACTGAATTAATATGATTAACTTCTTGTTAATGCTGATACATATCTTATATCGAATGTAATGGTCATATTTTGCAATTTTGTTTTGTTTACATTAACTTAGTGACATTTAGTTTGTTAACCATTTATATATAATTTTAAATTATTATTGTGTAAGATTATTATTATAATTTTATTGTAAATTACGGTTTGACATGTAAAAGTGCCCTTGTGGCCTATTTGCGGAATAAATAATTGATTTGATTTGATTTGATTTGATAACAATGATCAAGAAGGGTCGGTCCAACATCACGGCAGCACTCGAACCGCACGCACACAGTAAACATCGTAGTGTGGGTTGCTAATCATAGCCGCTCGCAGGCGATCGCGACTTTGTCGAGTTGTAACGAAATGTTTGCACGCTCTTAACGTTTCCACACAAATGAGACATTGCTTGGAAGCTCAGTTATACAGATTTGGCTTGATATTATAATAAATATGTACGTTTACAGTTTGTCATTTACGTTCTTACCTAAACTTAAAAGCGTAAAACACCAACGAAGGTTGTCAGGAAAAACCGGCCAAGTGCGAGTCGGACTCGCGCACCGAGGGTTCCGTACAAACCTGTAGGTATACAAGTAATAACTAAAATTATTAAAAATAATTTTATTATATGATGTAACTAAAAATTTACGGTTTTCGCAACTTTTCCATTATCTGTGCTATAAGACGTTGCTTCGTATCAAATTTCATGATTTGAGTTCACGGGAGGTACCCTGTAGGTTATGATTCCCTTGCGAGTTTCGAAAATTTGCGCAAAACGGCGTAAACGGCTGTATCTTTTGATTGCGTTGGCTTAGAAGTTTGATTTTTTACAGCTCCAAGAAGGGACAGTAGACCTGAGTCACAGAACACCCCCACTGGGGGTGTTCTGTGACCTGAGTATTTGGTATTTTAAGCTTGATACCTCCACGCGTTCCTGAGAAAAAGGGTCTTGACCGGACGGACGGACGGACAACAGTGATAGCCATGATAGCAACAAACAAAGTATACCCTATAAGGGTTCCTTTTTTTCCTTTTGCGGGACGGAACCCTAAAAACTGGCTGCGTGCGAATATACTTAACCCTCATCCAACCAATAAAGAAAAGTAAACAGCTTAGGTACTCCTTTTATTTTTCCAGGGCTATAAATATATTCGTATTCTAGGCTGTAAAAATATTTTAGACGAATTCGTTAATGTTAACGCCCCCGCCGGCCGAAATTTATTTGTTGAACTAATTAATTTTACTTAGAAACAGCCACGTTTATAATTTGGTCACGCTCAAAAAGCAAAGAACAACTGCCTTAATAATTGAATGGGCAATCAAATATGTATTCAGAAAACATTTATGCGTCGGGCAAGTCGAGGAACAAACTTAATTATACGACGGACTGACAATGAAATTTTCTTGTCAAGTCTGCGGAATTCCGGTCGTGATACAATTATCACAGTATTCAGGAATCGTTACAACCAAATATTTATAATCAAAAGTGACGTTTTGCGGCGCCCACGACTACCGATGGACTGTTATTCGCTACGCGCTAATGCGGCTCACCCCGCCGGTCACCTGTCACGAAACTAGACCTTTACCTACGTTTAGTTACTACGCATCGCGGTGTCAAGATATACACGATATATATATATAGTGTATAGATATATTTGTGGGTGAGCGTTGAGGAGAGCTTAAAACAAGCAACAGCCAAGCTTAAAACTTGGCTGTTGATCGGCCAAACGTTAGAAAGTACCAACCTAAAGTAAAGTACATAAGCAATTAAGTTATTTATTTGTAAGTTATTCTTCTACTTTTATAAATCTACTCCAAAGTTGCTACTTTGGAGTAGATTTATAAAAGTCCCTCTTTGTACTTCTGGTACACTTTCACTTTCTATCTGCTGACAGAAAGTGAAAGTGTACCAGAAGTACAAAGAGGTTTGCAAATGAACGCGCAAACAACTTTTGCTTTGACAAACGAAACGGTGACAAAATACCAGAATCCAGCAATATAGGCTATGTGGACAACTATGTAAAGGGGAGAATAATATCATTCGTCAAACATCAACTGAAGTCGAGCGAAGGATAAAAATCGCATGGAACATATCCAGTACATCCTTAAAAATCATATTTAAGTCAAAGCTCCCAATCCACCCAAAGAGGAAAGCAATGGACTCAATAGTTCTACCAACTCTCTCTCAATCTTGTATGGATGCCAAACGTGGGCACTTACCAGAGACATCATCCAGAAGATAAATGTATTTCAAAGGGCGACCGAGAGCAGAGCATGCTGAATATCAGACGGAGCGACAGAAAGAGGAATTGTGAGCTAAAAAAATAACAAAAGTCACAGATGCCGCTGAACTAGCATGTAGGTTTTAATGGAGATGGGCCGGCCATGTAAAACAACCAACCGTGGTGGAGCGAGCGGATCCTGGCACCCACGAGACGCGATCGGGTCTGACGACTTCGCTCAAATAGACCGGCATGAACCCGCAAAGTCAAGGACAGGGTAAACAAGGGAGGAGGCCCTTGCCCAAAAATAACTAGCTCACTTAAAAAAAAAAACTTTAATTAACTTTTAGTGTGATAAATAAAGGCTTATTATTATTATTGATGTAGTGTATGCGAGTAGCTCAAACAGCATACATACGCTGTCTCGTGTGTCCCTGTATTGGCGGGAAAGATAACTGTCACTGTCATTGTCACGAGAGCCGAGGCGAGAGTGCAACAACTGGGAAGTGAAGTTATTTCTAATACGTGGGCATTGCCGAGCCAGTGTTTATTGAATGTAAGCTAAGGGAAAGGATTTAACAAACCCTACAACTATGTACGATAAAGTAATACATACGTACATAATTAACTTTCTAAAAAGTATAGCCTCAATTGAATATGTTTCCCGCACCGTTCTGCAGCGGCAAAAAAGAATAGGCTTGTAATACGGAATGAGTGAGTTGCCTTTGTGCAGTAGACCGCTTGAAATCAATTTATTTTAGATTTTCCTACAAGCTCCTAGATTTATTTTGTACACTACCTACGTTACCTACTACATATACGTCGTTTAGAATCTTACCCCCTTAGTCATAAAACTTAAAATGCCTCTGCTAAATAAAATGTGCTTTCTCCCTTTCTAACGAACACAAATATCAAAGCAACAGATAAGGACAAACTAATTTTCACGACATTTTAGTTAGAGTAGGCTTGTAGAACGTTTATGAATACGGCCGTAAGTATTTTACCTTCCGTTTTTGAACTACTAAGAGCGAACGGGCTGAAAACGAAGCATGTCCTCAATTAAATGTACTAAGTACGTTATATAATTTGATAAAAGGGGTGATGTGCTTTCTCACCACACCGTGCAAATTGGTAGATCCCACCCCGTTATCTCGATCTTTATAATAAAATTCCCTTTCAAATCATAACATCTAAAACTACAACGTACTTTGACACTACCTAAGTTTTGAAAGTGAACCAAAACTCAGAAAGACTGTTGTTACAATTGAAACATTCAAGAATATAACCGTAAAGTCCATGATAGCCACTACAGTTTAGGTATACCAACTTAGTTATTTAGATTTTTGAGATATCCTGTACCCTGTTACAAAGAGCATAGTTAAAAATCTCTGCTAGTACCTAAACGACAACCTTTTCTCATCAAACGTAGTAAATACCTACTGTTTGCTAAATTAAAACAATTGCAAAGAAATAGGTACACGTGTTTAAGTACCTAAAGCTTCAGTACTAGGGTTACTCAACTTGTGCGTAAATTCGTATTTTATTTCAATTAGCAAATGCTCAAAGAATGTACAATTATAGAAAGTCCGACGCAATACAAAGGCAGATATTATTATAATATTAAGTTAAGAAATTGAGCTCCCTCGGAGATAAAAGCATTACTTATTAAAACAACTTTCTTCATTAGCAGGTGTGAACAAAAGGTGAAACTTCATTAATTTAAACAACTCAAAGTGGGTGTTTTTACAATAAGGAATTTTTCGAATTCTCCTTTCCAGCGTTCCCTTTGTTTTGGACTAGTAATGAGAGAAATAAATATTTTTAAAACGCTGGCGTACGCTTGGCTTAACGAATCATTTCTGTTTTATTAAAAAGTTGACGTAATTGTTTTTTCTACGCTTTTCTTGTGCTGTTACATTAACTTAAATTAATTGTACCATTTTTTTGGGTACAGGGTTGAAGTGTGTTGTGGGCGATGGGCTAGCAACCTGTCACTACGATATCACATTTTGTCGATATTTTATACCCACATTGATGCTAAAAGTGGCACTGGAACACAAGTTTCATGTGCTCTGCTTACCCCTTTTAGGGATAAAGGTTTAAATGTATGTATGTATGTATGTGCATGTCGGGAAGAACCCTGCGCGTGGCCGTGGACGGAGTCAGCGGCGACGAAGCAGAGGTGCGCACTGGGGTCCCGACTGGCTCCGTCTACGGACCGGTCGGGTACATCATGCACGTAAACAGCGTCACGAATGTAGCGCGGAACTGCTCCACATATATGTACGCAGATGACACTTCTTGTTTAATATATGCTGACAAAAACATTTCAAACGTGCAAAAGTGCATACAAGAGGATCTTGAGAACATACTTAAATGGTCGCACGACAACGGTATAATATTAAACTTGGAAAAAACTAAATGTATGGTCATAAGTTCACCCTATATAAAATCAAGTCACCTTCCTCCTATTACAGTTATTGGACACACATACCACTGTTTACATAATGAAAAACTTGCTTGTAAATGTATTCCAATTGAAATAGTAGATAAGTATAAATATTTAGGCCTTACGATAGATAAAAATATAAACTGGAAACTTCACACTGATACAGTATGCAACAAGCTCAGGCCAATCTATGTAAAGTGATAAGTTTAAAAAATATAGTAAATAAGGAAATATTACGAATGTTATATCATGCATTGACGGACGCGGTAATTGGATACGGTATTATTGCATACGGACGCACTTTCAAAACATGCATAGATAAAATTCAACAACTACAAACCAGACTGCTAAAAAATATCACCGATAAAAAAACTAAAAGTAAGCAATAACAATTATTTGCCATTATTTAAAACCCTAAAAATTCTGCCAGTGCATGATAAAATAAAGTATGTAATAGCAACTGAGCAATTCAAAAATACGGAACATAAATCGGTCCGAGTGTACTCCCCCGGTCTGAGAAATACGACGCGCCGGACCTACGTTGAGCCTAAAGCTAATAACTACAGATGGTAACAGGACTATAAGTTATATAACACCTAGAATATTTAATACCATCTTTCCGGAAAATGAATGCACTAGTAAAAATATGTTCAAAAAAAGGCTAAAAGAGTTGCTATTAGATGCTATTTAATATACTTAATTTAATGTAACCCAGAATAAAGATGTAGGAATATTATTACAGTAACAGATTGGTTGAATAGGAGCTAGTCAATAACAATATTATTACGAGTATAAAACACGATACGTGATGAGAAAAACAACTTGCATGTGAATGAATATTTAGTATAATGCATGCTTAAGATGTCTAGGTACAATAAATAATCTGAAAATGAGTTTACTACTCGCCAATAAACAATTATGTTTGGCGAAACAAATGTAAAAATCATTGTACCTACTTTTCTTTGGAAAAAAAAATTTAATTGTACCTACCGACGACTGGGGACGATGACGACCAGTTATAACCTACCGGGTAGCCCCAGCCCCCGTGCAAAGCTGAAGGTCCTGGGTTTAAATCCCGATAAGGGCAAATATAAATGTGTGGCGAATATTCACGTGGTTAGAATAGGTAGTATTAGTTGGACGTGAAGTACCTAGTTAATAAAATAAAACTGGAGAGGTCAAATGCTCACATATTTTACGTCACGATGACTGGATGAAAACTTTAGTAGAGAGAAAAGACTGTACCATATGCAAATGCTGTGGGCGTAGCATGGTTGCCATTTTATCACTTATCGTTGTGGTAAAGACGCCCATCACGCTCTGACAAGTATGCGAGTGCGAGAGTGACGGATGCCTTATCCACAACGATAAGTGATAAAATGGCAACCGTGCTACGCCCGCTGCTCTCTATGAGGGAAATACCTAGTCGATAGCTGGCTATTTACAAGGTTATTTAGGTACTCGGGATGTCACATAGACGTCATCTGGCTAAATCACATAATAAATAATAATACTTACGTACAGAAGGTTCTCTGTTAACAAATCCCCTGTTTAGGTATGCCGAACGAGCCTAAACGTGGCCATTTTTAGTTCGTTTTAAACGTTTTTAACATTCTGGAGAATTCATTTGTGATTTATACTTACTTACTCGTTAAACGTATGTTATTTATATTCAAGGCAGATCCGCCGCTGTTGCTCGCATATGCGCTAACTTGCTGATCGTGCTGTGTGCATTTGCCTTGGATGTCATGCTAGTCTATAAGCTATTCATAAAGAACCATTGTATCTCATAATGTATGATGTCTACAAAGAGTACCTAATAAATAAATAAATAAATAAGTAAATTTTCTATCGTATGCAACGCGTATACTTGTAGCGACGCGACGAAATCACGAAGCCGCCCCTAGCTAAATTCAGCTTATATTGAGAAGCCTGTCCCATATTTCAACCCGCTACTTACGTGCTGAAAACCTGCCGATTGGGGGGCTGTTTTTTTTTTATAAATCCACAGCTAACCACCATATCTTATGGTCGTCCACTATACGTCAACTGTGACCCCTTGGTAGTACAACCAAAATAGGTAGATAAGGAAAACCCTGCCTCTTTTGGTCGTTAAGCAACATTGATTTCGACACGTTTTCTTGTAGACTTTCTGGATTCATATTCAGGTAGGTATTATAGGTAGATTAAGCACTACTTATTATAAGTGGATTAAGTACAATCATTGTCATAACCTTAATTTTGGCAAAAAAATCTTACTGTGATGCTGATGATGAGTTGTTTAGGCGTTTCTACTTGACAGTGGTCTCAATTTACAGAAGGGATTTGGACCTGTAAAAGTGCCATTGCGGCCTAAGTACTTGCAGAATAATAGTATGTACATTATTGTCGAAGCAAGAGAAGTAGGCAATTGCTGGCTAAGTATTAATTTTAAACGGACGACCTTGGGAGTCCGTTTAATTTAATACGAAGCCGAATACGGGTATAGACTCGAAAATTATTATTACTCCAAAAGAAAGATGGCAAAAAATATGCCTAGTGACGAAAATCCCATTTAGATATCTTAAAGAATTACGAAGCTACAACCGTTTCGATATTGCTTGTTAGAGAGAAAACGCAAACAGTTTGTGACGAAAGAAACTGCGAAGCTGCCGCAGAGCGAGCCGCGTCGATGGCGGCGCCGAACACGATGAGGCACGGCACGTTGCCGTCTATTAGTATTAGTGACGTCATCAACTGCGAACGTCATCGTTTCATATGAAGTTGCATTTTGCGAAAAAGGGACAGCACATACCCCTTCTTAAAACTTTGGACACATAACTTCGTGATTATTTAACCTCTTGCGTTGTTTATTTCTCCATTTGACATTTTTAATCCTTTTTCGAGAAGATATGATATTATTGATTATTCTATTTAGTATGTACACCCCTATTGCCCTTCCGGCTGAGACAAATATAGTGCCTTTCTCAAAAATTGTGCAAGAAAACAAAAATATATTTTTCTGAAAATAATGAGGCATGCTTGTCTTCTCGCCACTTCATGGAAATTGTCGTACGCCTTTAGACATTTGTCTTAAGGTTTTGCAAGGAACGAATCATCAATAATGAGCTTGCAGCTTCTTTTAAATCTGGAATAATTTTCACGACAATTTCAATATTTTCCGAATAGACAACTAGCCACTATATGTAAAAACAGTACAAATTTTGCATTGCCGCCTTTATTTTAAATAATAAGTTGGAAATGTATTTTTCTTCCAAAAACGCCATTAGTTATTTGAGACAACTAAAAAGCCGCGATAAGTCACAGCATCTTCCGTTCAGGAACTATGCAAATGACATGAAAATACATGTAGCTATTATAAATTGCCTTTTTTATACGGCCGTTTTAACTTTTTTTAAAGTTTACCTACGTACCTCGACTAATATTGGATTTTGTATGCAAAATTGTTGTCGAGCAAAATTGAGCCGGCAAGGATTTTTATTTTAAAACTTTTGACTAACCAGAAACTATGCATTTCACGTCCTGATTTTTAACCATTAAAGTCAACTTTGCCGAATATTTTTGAGAAAAGTTCATTCATTAACATTTTCAGTGCCAGGAACCTGCTAGGTGGGCGCTCTGGTCTATGGTATTTCGCACGTTATCGACTACGAGCGTAGCGCTACGCATCACTACGTGTGCTACGCCGTAGCGCTTAGCAGCGTTTCTCCGTTCTGTATGGGAAATCGCACGTAGAGGCATGACTCGCATGTGAGTCATTGGCATTTGAATGGGAAGGCGAACATGTAAAACCAATCCAAAAATACGCGTCCACGTCTTCGTCGGACCAATGCAAATATTATGTATCGATTAAATCATCTCATAAATATGTACCGAAACCCACTTACACTGCCAGGAACCCGCCTAGCGGGCGCCTACGCCGTAGTCGCTTTACGAGGAAAACCACGGGATCGGCTACGACTGTAGCGCGTACCGATTCTTGGCAGTGAATGTGTTAATCCGCTGCCATAAGAGCGATGGGACATGTTTGTAAGTAAGTTGTATGCACCCATATTTTTACACTTGACCGAACCATAGGCCCGTAAATCTTAAAATATTCGCTGCAGACAGTACGTAATTACACCACCTATTGAATAGATTTCAATAAGTAGTCCCTGAGGGATACAGAAGCGAATGGAAGCAAAGATTCTAAGGGACATAACTTTCTTAATTAACTGATGAGTATAATTAAGCCCGAGCCAGCCAACCCCAGCCTCGGAAGGTATTCTATTCAATTGAAAATCGCTTCTCATTAAAATTTCAACTAAGTGCACAGTCGCGTTCGGGAATATGACATTGTATTATAAACTTAGCTGAGATCGATGAAACTCGACGCTTAGCCAGTTTTTAAAGCGAGTTTTATAAGTTAAATTACTGTAATAAGTACCTACCTACGTATAATTAATATAATTATGCCCTAGTATGCACCTATTTGGGACCGAAATGTACCTTTCGTATTTTTTTTTTTTTATTTTTTTATTTACCACACTTACAAGTATTGGCTCGTCCTTAGGGTATAAATTATTATAGATTAGATAGAGTATATAGGTCCTATGGGCTCGTCTCATTCGTATTATTTAGGTACTTACTACGCTTTACTCATTCATTTTGTAAGTGTTTTCATTAATTGTTTAGTGTTCGCCATCTAATCTGGCACGACTGCAATTTTTTTTTCTTTGCCTAATTCGTCGTTCGTCTCTGTAGTTTTTTATCGTATTTGCATATTCGCCAAAAATCTTAAACACGTTCGTTGCAGCCCCGCTATTCTGTAACACTTGTTTTAAGCTCACCTTACCTTTCATCTACAAATATATCTTGATCCCGCGATTGGTAGAGTAAACGTAGGTAGAGGTATAGTTTCGTTAGGCGTTACGCGTGAGGTGAGCCGCATTAGCGCGTTCCGAATAACAGCCGTGGTCACATTAATAATTAGTCTTTCGTTTTGATCGTGTTTTGGTCGCAGCGCAGTCTATCTTTGTCTCATTCGTTTTCCATCTCATTCGCTATTTGTGTGTAACTTTTCCACCCCATTTAAATTATTATTATTAGGTAACTACTCACAGCATTTTTAGGACAACATACCTAAGGGTTCTAAAAATATCACACATTTCTAAAGCGGTTCTAGAATTAGGCAGTTGTGATGAAATAAAATATACCTACCTACATGGATACCGACGGAGATGAACATCGAACGGGAAGTCGCAAATTAGGCCAAAGAAGAAAAAGATTAATAACGAATGTGACCAAAATAATCTACGAATGATACTAAAAACGAACTTTCTATTTCTGCTGTTTTTGTATGTATTTTGTTCTATATCCGGCAAAGGTGGCGACACGGATAATTAAAACTTACTTAGGTACCTATGTATTCCTAAAATAATGCCATATAATGCTTGTGCGTAATTCCGTAAGTGTAACATAAACAACGCACGCTCCAGATTACTTATCTCGGATTAAAATAAATCAACGCATCCCAACAATCCGGCAGCAAATAATGTCAAGGCTGGTTGGATATTTTATTACGGAGCGCATACTAACCGTAAACAATACGTATGAGAGAACAAAACTCGCTCGTAACACAAGTAATGGGTACAATAACACAGATTCTTGTAGCGTGTGCTTCGTCGCAAAACAAATGCGAAGCGGACTTGCCTGCACCAAAGACGGCACGCGAGCTGGGTCGTGACGAGATAGACTATCCGTCTCTTTCTTATAAGGACGTCTAGAAAGAGACGACGTCTATCTCGCGCGCTGTCTTGTGATAACCGTGTTGTTCTAAATGACGCTAGCGACAAAATCTTGCCTTCGTTTGTTGTAATATGACTTCGGGACTTTAAATGTGAATTAGAAAAGTTTGTACCAATTAACTAAGTCAATTAAGCATATATGGTGTCCCAAACGTCAGCGTCAAACCGAATAGGTACCTACCTACGGGTAGGCCAGCCAGCTAACTCATAACAAATAAAATAAAAAAAGTCTAATTACTTATCTACCCTATTATACTTTTCGCTCGACTACGGCAATGGATATGATTTTATTAAGTGTTCTCCCGTAACGTTTAAGATACTTCACCGATTTTGATGAATGAAGTATCAATCGATTAGAAATGAGGTACATATATACCATTATTAGTATGAAAAAAAAACTTTTTTCGGTTAGTTTTCTGTGTCGGGATATAGTTTTTTTTTTACTTATTATGCTGGTTGCATGTTCTGTTTCGATATAAATATGTATTGCGTAAATGACTTATTTGAATACAAGATTCTAAAGCACCATTTAAATCATAAATGGTGCACATGCCGTAATTTAGAATTCGTTTCGGTTCGTGTAAATACTTAGGGATTTATGCATGACTCGCATGTGAGTCACGGGCCTCACAATAGAGCTAGAGCACGACTCAAGGCCTCCACCCACCGCGTTCGTGCGCGGTTGAAGCGGTATATTCACACCGCAAGCGGGCGGCGTGCAGCAACGCAGGGGTACGCCGGGCCGCGTCAGCGACGCGTTAGCAACGCGTGTACAGCGCGGGCCCGAGCGTCATATTTAATATGTATCTCACTATCTCTATCACACTCAGCAGCGCGGGCCCGAGCTTCACACGTGACGCGCACGACACGCGGCCGCGCTGCCGAGTTGTAACTTTAGCGCCGCGGGCCCGCGTTCGGACCGCGTTCGATGTGTGTGAAGTGTAGTTTCAATGCTTTACAACTTGCGCGGGCCCGCGCAGCACACGCGCCGCGCACGACACGCGTTCGGTGGGTGGAGGCCTTCAGTGGTGTGGTCATGGCATCGAATGGGTTAACCATACAAACCAAGCAACGGTGGAATATGAAATCTCATATTCATATTTATTTATTGTGATCATGTTCATTAGCCACAAGCATTCGCTGGACTCGGCACAGATTCAGATCTGTACAACATTTTTTCGGCTTCAACGACGGGGCAGCTCTACCCAACATCGCCACCTAGCCCCCCTCTACATACGACCGTCCTTCCTTTTTTTATATATACTTGTTGTAAATATTAATAAATGGCATTTCCCTTATATAGGTACAGTCGCCATCAGATATATCGAAGCGGCCAAGGTGCTCACAAATATCTGAACACGTCTCTATTGTCAAGGCATTAGATACGTGTTCAGATATTTGTGAGCACTTTGGCCGCTCCGATATATATGATGGCGACTGTACAATTGTTATAGGTGTTTAACAGTTGTCAGTGTCACATGAAGACCCTGTATTGCAATTGTCTTACCTAAGATTACTATCTCTCTTTGGTTGATGGCGAGTAGGTATATTGTGTACCTTCTGCCTTCATGTTATTGTTTTGTTTATCTTTGTAACTGTTTCGTGTGTTTACGATGAGGCGTGCAATATTTGTAGATTGTGTCTGCAAAATTATTTACGGCAAGGGCGGTATATTGAATACTGAGTGAAGCGAAAGATTCTAAAGTAGAATCACGAGAGCAACGAGGGATTCAAGTGCGACCCAAGACGGAAATAATCTTGCTACCAACGAGGGCATACAACTTTTCACACCTTCATTGAGGAAAAAAATCCTTATTTCAGGGCAACAATTATTTAGTCTGTTTAGCAGGTGAGAATGAGTAAATAGGTAATTTTTATTTACGAAACAAGAATGATTAGGTAGGTACATAAAAATATCCGCAACGCAGTCTTCGTCAATTGCGTACAAACAAACATCCCCCTAGGTAGGTACTTAACTAACAATGATAGAATCTACAACAGGCTTCGTCAATAACACGTCAATCTAGAATACAGCTATGGTACCCTCTGCCTGACGTCAGATATATCGGAGCGGCCAAAGTGCTCACAAACATCTGAAAAAGTCTCTAATGCCTCGACAATAGAGACGTGTTCAGATATTTGTCAGCACTGGCCGCTCCGATATATCTGATGGCGACTAAAAGGGGTCCTCGGGGTTCAAGGTGCAGTTGGGGGCTGCAATCGTTTAAAAAAAAGGTAGGAGCCACAGAGGCATGACGCTAGGGCGGCTTTGGTGCGTTCCGTAGGAGCTCTTGGGGGGGGGGGGGTTTAGTCGGTGCGACTCCGACATAACCTCCGCGCTATCCCCGTGACTTTACGCCAATAAAAAAAAACGGCCAAGTGCGAGTCGGACTCGCCACCATCATCCATAAAAAACGGCAAAAAAAACACGTTTGTTGTACGGGAGCCCCCTTAAATATTTATTCCGTTTTTTAGTATTTTTTGTTATAGCGGCAACATAAAAATCATGTGAGAAAATTTTCACTTTCTATCGCGTTTCATGAGATACAGCCTGGTGACAGACGGACAGACAGACGGACGGACAGCGGAGTCTTAGTAATAGGGTCCCTAAAAAGGTCTGAAAAGAGTATTTGTATTTTATATTCGTAGGTGCCACTGGACCGGGTAGCATGTGGTGAATTATTGAATAAAAGACACATTCAAATGCATCAGTGTTTTATTCTCTTCTTAGACACACTAGGCACTTCAGTTTCATACTCAATCTCCACTCGAGGCTTCTTCTTAGACACTAACTTCTCGACCACGTCCTGAAAGCATTACCAGTTATAAATTATGCATCCATACTAATCCTATGTTTATTAATTTTATTATTATATAATTATGTTATATTATTAAACGAGCAATATATGTATACATATACCTGTATATATATATGTAATCACGTTCTCGTTCAATTAAATTTGTAATATGGGGGTTTACGGAGGCGACACATCGATCTAGCTGTGTCTCATGTCTGGTAAAAATCATTTTCAACGTTTTTTCTCTATTTCCACCCGAACTAGCATAAAGTGAGTGTCCTTTAACTTTTCATGCTTAAGAGTTCCCAGCACGCACGACTTATATAGAGTCGACTTGTTGAGCGGTGAACAGCTGAACCAATCGTGATTAAATTGATACGTGGAATGTCAAACTGAGCTGAGAAACTAAGGCGGCAGATATTCTGAAGCCTGCTGCCCGTTTGAAGAAGCCACAGGTTATAAGTTATAGGCCTCCCCCAAAGAGTGCGAAAGTGACCGGCCCTGCGCCACCACCATCCAGCAGTTCATCAGTCCACCTTGTCGGGGGTCTACCCACGCTGCGTCTTCCAGTACGTGGTCGCCACTCGAGAACCTTTCCGGCCCAACGGCCAACGGTTCTAGGTGCAATGTGCCCCGCCCACTGACCCTCAGGTTTAGCGATTCGGAGGGCCTCTCAGTTACCTTGTTTATGCTGCGGATAGGCATTTCTGATTCGATCATGCAGAGTAACTCCCAGAAAAATTGAGTTTAAAGTTATTGATACGGACCAATTCCCCTCGATGTTACCCAGCTGGTCTTACCTCAATATCAGATGTCTCAGATTCAAAGTCGCTGCCGACGTCAGCATCTTCTTTATGCCCCGACTCACTTTCCTGAATTTGTGAAAAAAAAACCAAATGAATCATGTTTAGAGAATTTATTCGTTGGTAGATTTCCATTTAGGCTAATTTTTTTTTTTCAAAATTCAAATATTATTCAAGTTCTCTTTTTAACTCTGACGCAAACAAGAGTTATAAGTTTAACAACCCTCACACAAAGAGGCTGTCTATATCATCGTAGCATCCAAATGGTTTTTTAATTAAAATTCATGTTCATAACAGATGACTATTCTCATCTCATTCAGATAAAAATGTACTCCCTCTGCACAGAGATTACCGAACCGTACATATTTGCAGTAAATACTTCCTATTACTACTCTAAATAAAACAAATGACCTCGCCTCACTGGAGAAAGCCTGTATTTATTTATTACTAGCTTCCGCCCGCGACTTCGTCTGCGTGGGCCCGGGATAAAAACTATCCTATATTTTAATCCAGGCTGTAAACTATCTTCGTGCAAAATATCATCCAAATCGGTTAAGCCGTTTAGGCGTGATTGAGTAACAAACATCCAAACATCTAAACATTTTAGTAGGATTTCTTTATTGCACACAAGAACAACTTATCGCACAAAAGGCGGACTTAATGCCGTGAGCATTCTCTACCAGTAAACCATTGGGCCAAGCAGACAAATTGTGTGTGTATAGCTGCATACGAATTTGAGCGGCTCAGCCCGAGGCATGCTCGCCCCGCGCGGCGCGCTGCTCGCGAGACAAATTGTTGCACATAAACATGCGCGGGTGAGGCAGCGTGCTCGCGGCGAGCCGGCATTGTGCGTCGTACAAAATGGCGTCGGACACGATGACAGCCGCGGCTCCGTTTATCATATTTCACCGAATTATATTAATAAATTTACGAACAAACTCGATTAAACATGCACGGCTCATCCACTTGCTCAAATGCATACGCGCCTCGCCCACAAACAAGTCAGAACGTGTCGCTCTGCCCGTGGCAAGCTTGGATACACGTCCAAATTACGCGAGGCACGCACACTGAGGCGCCTTTGAGCACGGTCACAAGACCGCCTCTGGCCGGCTCGCCGCGCGCCGCTCGCGGGCTGCTCGCGCACTGCCCGTGAGCGCGTACGAATTTGAGCAAAATAGGTGAGCCGTGCGTGCCTCAACCCGAGGCTGCTCTAATTCGTACGCAGCTTATGATTGGATTCCAAGGATGATACTTCCAACTCACCTCATCACTATCCATGTCGCTGTCACCCTCAACAAACTCGTCGGCCTCGGCGGCCTCAAGTTCGCGCTCCAACTCGGGCTCCATCTCCACCTCTCGCTCTTCCTCGTCGCGCTCGTCTTCCCTCTCGCTCTCGCTGGACACCTCCTCCGCCTTCAGCGCGGCGTCGAACGCCATTTGCGGGAAGTTGTAGATGTCGTTGTACTGTAAGTAAATATATGTGATGTTGTTATTAATTCATAATATTCATCTATACTAATATTATAAAGAAAAAAGTCTGTGAAATTAAACTCTAAAACTACACATTCGATTTCAAAAATTCATTCACCATTGTATAGAATTGATTTTCGGATAGACATACATACATACATACATACATACATTCACTCCTTTATCCCTAAAAGGGAAAAAACTTGTGTTCCAGTGCCACTTTTAGCATCAATGTGGGTATAAAAGATCGACAAAATGTGATATCGTAGTGACAGGTTGCTAGCCCATCACTTCAACCCTGTACCCTTAGTCGACTCTTACGACACCCACAGGAAGAAAGTGGGTGGTGCTATTCTTACCCGACACCACACGGGGGTCAGATAGACATAGCTATATTTATCTATTTGTCCCGCGAGCGGAGCTGCGCTGGCAGCTAGTCATATCTAAATTATCATTACTAGAGGGAGGGATTTTTATGATGTAGAAAACGTTAAAAACCATTGGATTTACTGCAAGGGTGGTGGATAATAAAAACTGTTTATAAAAACTTGCAGTAAGCGGAGGAAGCCGCAGCTACTCATATATTGTTATTATACATATAAAAATCCCAACATAGCCCTCTCCATAGCCCTTTGGGTGACTTTGAGCCTTCTTAAACTAGGTGGACTCGGGTTGGGGTGGTTACTTAGGTGGACTGATGACCTGGTTAAGGTTGCTGGAGTCCGCTGGATGCGGGTGGCGCAGGACCGGTCACTTTGGCACTCTTTGGGGGAGGCCTATGTCCAGCAGTGGACGTCTCTCGGCTGATATGATGATGATGATGATATAAAAATCAGTTCGGTTTCTTTAGGGTACAACTGGGTAGTTAGGAAGGACGATGGATGACTTACCGTGCCCTTCTTAAGCCTCTCCAGAAGCTGCTTTTCAATAGCATTGTCTATTCTCGCGGCGACCAGAGCCTTCTCCTCTCGTCTCCGTTCCCTTCTTTCTATCTTGCGTTGTATCGGTACTATTTCCTTACTGAAAGAATATGTGTTGATTATAATAAACTATGCAGTTGCACGGTTTTTCATTTGTCTGGTTGTGAGCAAGGATCTTGATGATGTAAAACCTCTGAAAGGTAAGTTAATTATACGCTATTAAGTCCCGTGTAGTGAAACTATTAAAAGAAGATGTGACATGGACATAGATATGAAATTGTCAATTTAACCAAATAATTTGGCCACTAAAGAACATACAAAAATAATGCAGAATGTGGGAGACACCCAATTATAACCAAATATTTGGCCGACCTCTACACGTGGTGCTACAGTAAATGTAGAGCAAGCACCCACAAACTCCAAGCATTTATAAAGGCTTGGGTGGTATTAATACTCTTGCAAGTGCGTTACTGTCTTCCGACTGGCCAGCAAATGCAGATATGGACGTTGATACAGCATGGCAGATAAGGCATAGCATTTGGCTTGCAAATACGTCACAAAAAACGGACACTAGCTCTAGCTAACTCACGCAAGCCAAACACTCCCACTTACATCTTTTACTGGTGCTTGTGGACACTTCCCAAGCCTTGGCAAGCGTAAAAATGTCACCTTAAAACATTGTGGACGTAAAAATTTAACATTAATCACATTTTTGTATAAATAAATGAAGCAACTTACACTCTTCTGAGTTTGAGCTTCCTCATACGAATGAGATACTGTGTTATTTTCACAAATCTCTGTTTGCACTTGGCCTTGATGAAGCCGGGCCAGTAGAGCAGATTCTCGTTTATCTGGTGGATGGCCTTCTCAAAGTTCCGGGACAATTTCACCTTCTCCCATTGCTTGGCTGGGAACATCACTCTGGAATCAATAATACATTTCTATTTGACAACCACTTTAACATAGCGCCTAGTGTGCAATATGGCCACATCTCAAATGTATTTTACTTTCGAGATGTGACCGTATTGCACTGTGCAATAGAGCCACATCTCAAATGTATTTTATTCTTGAGATGGGGCTGTATTGCAGTTACTAGGCAATAGTAGATTACCAAGTTGTATCAGTAAATTGTTCATAAACCAACTTTACCATCCAAGCATAAGATTCTAAATTTTATAAAAACCTGACAGTTTAAATACACACGATTAACGACTGACTAAACTACAGAACAAAGGCGATTTATAAGCAAACTCGGCAAAATCACCATGATTACAAAGCCTTTTTTTATTTAATTGACTTACAATTTGCCATATCTAAATAAAAATAATAAGTCACCTTTCCGCAGTCTTCATGTACAAGTAAATAATACCATTTTCTTCTCTAATCGTCGCATATTTACTGTTGGCGAGCGGGCAGGAGGCTCTGCTACATAAACCTGTGAGGTTATATTCATTGCGGCAGAAATGTTGCGTTAGTGTTCTGGAAATATCGTAAAGAATATTTATATTATCATGTCCTACCATAGTATATCACAGGAAATATTATTTTAAAGCATACTTACGTTACTTTGTGTGAGCAATGCGTCTTGTTGATGATGGCCCAAACAACCTAAACATTGAAATTGAATTATATATTGAATATTCCCACAGCACAAACTACATATTAAGTATTTTAGGAAAGAATAATCGCTTACATCGTCGTGCTGCATATTTATTGATGCTTTCAATTACTTAATTAATAAATTAACACTGCGGCGCACATGTGCATTTATTGTAATTCGACGTGACCAAAGGAAGGAGACGTGACTCTGTGACAATTGTGACATTGACATTGACAGTTAGCAATTTTTTAAATTCCTTTGACACTTCGGGCCACAGATAACTCAGGCTGTTCATAGCTTAAGGTGCATTCCCACGGGCGAGCAGCGCGGACTGCCGAGGAAGGTCAATGGGGTGGAACTTGCAAGTACTCGTATTAGGAAGGTACAAAATAAACATAACACAAAGTACAGTTTTATAAGTGTAACTTGGTAATACATAACTACCTGTTCAACTGTAACTTGTGATATATACATATATATATATATGCTTGTTGGGCCATAGCCACACTGCAAGCTTCAATGTCATAATCGTTTAATTTCATAATTTGACGACTTTATCCTAGCTACACTGATAAAACGAAAATAAAAAAGGCCACATATTAATTTATTGGTGAAGTGGTTCAATGTTGCCGGTTTAACCTGGCCGCACACGCACGGAGTTTTCCTTCGGTTTCCGCATGGAATGACGTCAAAAAGTGTTCCTGTCTCTGCCTGTCATATGGAAGTGTCCCTGTCTGTCATACGGAAACCTAATCAGGAAAACGTGCGTCTTCGGCCAGCCTTAGTCGCGAAGCTGAAATTAAGGTAAAAATGTGTTGGATCGTTAGCTTAGCAAAGGGTCACTTGCTTTAGCGAATTCACCCAGTCAACCACAATACTTATTAATCTTATTATACTCTTGAAAAAGGCATCATCATTTATGGCTAACTTGAACCTTGGACGCCATACCTCACGCACGAAAGTGATACCTACACGACACCCCAACTTTTTTCTGTAGAATGTGATCATGACCTACTTGAGATTATTTGACTTGGCCGAATTGCATCAAAGTAGTTCATTCTAAAAGCAACTCTATCGTCCAAGGTAGAAGATTCCAATCCCAATGTCAAAAAGTCGTCACAAATCACTTGTCTACATGAAAGTATGAACGTGACTTTGACCGCGTACAGTCAGCAGCTAAAGTAGCTACGCGGGTCAAGTGCTCAAAATTACCTAAACACGATTCTTATGGTAAGAGGATAAGGACCGTCTAGATAATTTTCAGCGTGTTATTTTGCGTAGCTACTTCTGCTGCTGACTGTACACCATAACACCTAGAGTAGTTCTTGGCGCCTTTAGCATTTTTTGGCATCCAAAGGTTTATGGAGAACGAGAGAAAGAATAAAACAGAACTGGCATACAATAATATAATATATTTTTATCAACAGTTAAGTAATTAATGTTTCTCTAAAGCTTTAACCAGCAGCTCGTTGATGTGTGTGATCAGGTTCCTGGGATCCATGATGAGGCCAGCCGTCACCATAGCGTTGGAGAACAGTTGATTCGCGACCATTTCCGCCAGATCCTTGTCAGTGGAAACTAATTTGTGCAATTTCTCGATAATGGGATGCCTGCAGATAAAGAAAAAATGTTTAACATGAAGCTGTGGAAGTAAGCGTGTCTCCCTCTCCATCGCGCGAATATGCAAGTGCGACAGAGACACGAACGAACATCGTTTTAGTTTCGCGGTAGGGCCTCTGTCACGTCATTACATTTTATAACCTACAACTGCTCGCGCGGCGCCGCCCTCGTATTTACACAGACCGCGAGCGAAGCCACGGGGATAAATTATAGCGGTTTGTTAGATGTTTTACTCGAAATCGTTACCTATTTCATTGTAGCAAAATTTCGGATCACATTTCCCCATCATAGTTTCATGTAGATATTGTACCTAGGTACAAACGACAACACTGTTAACTGACCATCCTGTGTTTATAAAGAACCTTATTACAATGCGCTTAAGGTGCACCGATGGTCAGTTAGCTGTGTTGTCGATAGTACAATGTTTACGAATGTGGAGGAAATAGAGTATTAAAATGGTCTACTAAGAAAACTTCCCTCTATAAAAAATACATGCAATGGAAAAGAACTGCACGTAGTTTCGATATACGAGAATACGACTATGGTATAGTTGAAATTTTCTAAACTAAGCTCATCCACTTACCTGCATTCACAATGGTATTGTCTAATACAATCCTATTATTTGCTTTTGTTCTCGTAACCGCTAACCAGTTACTTACAAAAAAGGTTAGAACTACATTGCGTGGATATTGAATTTTCAACCTTATTCCTTGTTGAATAGGTTTAAGATGGTATAAGAGGACAATAGCATTTTCAACACTTGTGTATAGTACTGATCCATATCTTCAAAACAATAGCATTCAAGTCTAACAATACGACTGTGTGGTCGGACGCGTGCCATTTTTTGCAAGAAAAAGGTTAGCGCCGCATAAACTAAGCTAAGGCATGAGCTCAGTACAATGGCCATTCATGAGCTCAGTTCAAATGATTTAAACTATAATAAAAGTGTAAAGAAAAACCCAACTCGCGGAGAATTGCGAGTAATAAAAATAACTTGTGTTAAAATAGTAGCCAAATACGACTGCAAAATTTACGATAAAGGTAAAATTTTGCAACAATGAAATAACGATTTCGAGTAAAACATCTAATTTATGAAACCATTGTAGCTTATGTAAAAGTATCTGTGTCGGTTGTATAGTTGAAATTTCCTAAACTAAGCTCATGAATGGCCATTGTACTGAGCTCATGAATGCCTTTGTTTGTAGTCCGAACAATAGCTATTCAAGACGCGCGCGTACCCAATTTGCAAAAAAAATTAGCGCCACATAAAATGTTCTTTGAATAATGAACTCTATCTTCTTTTACAATAGATTCCAAATTATCATAGCGCCTTGTACCTGGCTCGCTAGGAGCGAGTTTTTGTTATCTTTTAGTCCATTTTGAATCTATTGAATAAGACGATACAGTCCATTATACAATGAACATTTTATGTGGCGCTATTTTTTTTTGCAAATTTGGTACGCGCGCGTCATGAATAGCTTTTGTTCGGACCGCAAACAAAGGCATTCGTGAGCTCAGTACAATGGCCATTCATGAGCTTAGTTTAGAACATTTCAACTATACCTTGTTTTACCGGCAATTGTTCCATCGAATGTATGTTTCGCAGAATTATCGAAAACTATTTTTTTCAGAATCAGTAAACTTTTCAGAAATGTTGTAAAACAACCTAACCTAACCTAATGGGTTCTACAGAGTGACTGTACCTAAAAACTTAGTGGTTACTGAGTAACAGAAATTTGATGAAACGAAAATTCGACGAAACCATGCATTCGTTGAACCTTTTGTCCACCATCTGGGTCAAGTTAAACTGTTACTTACTTAGCATTGATCTCAAGTTGCGGCCTCAACAGCGCATATCTGTTCTCTTCGCTAAGGCTCTGCGCCTGTGTCCTGATGAAGTGTCGTGCGGCCGCCATCTCCTGCACGATGATCACGCACGGATGAGAGTCCAGTCGCTGCGTAGTTCTCACGTCGAACACTTTACCGTCCAGTTTGGACTTTAGGAATTTGATGACCTCGTCTATTTGGGGTTGCTGGAGGCCTTGTGAACCTGTGGAGGAGATTTTGTTTTATAGTCTAGCTTCTGCTCGCGACTCCGGCAGCGTATAACTCGTTTATATCGTAGCTCCGTACAAATTTTCACCATTCATTTCACCCACTTAGAGGATGATTTCCGGAATAAAAACTTTTCTGTGTCCTTTCCCGAGACTAACTATTTCTGTACCAAGCGTCAAGATATAACAGACAGACAGACAGACAGACACACTTTCGCATTTATAATTTTAGTATGGATTGCGTGAAGATTTTACATTCAGTATAGAGCATGCATTCATATGCACAATAGAGACAGAATCATGTTTAGAGTAAGGAACCTGCATGTATTCTCTAGCTGTTGATATGACACAACAAACCCTCAAATCAATAAAGGGCCGACAACGCGTCAAGTTTCATGCAGTCCGATTGTTCATTTGCCACTGTCATGGTAATTACAAAATACTGTCAGCTGAGGTGTGCGGGAGCAGCGTTTAGCCGAAGCGGCAAGGCATACAGGCCTGGCTATACAGAAGGGTCATTGTCTAAGAACTTTATTAAATCTATTCCAGTACAACACACAAGGGATTATTTGAGTTGGACGAATTCCATCACAGTAGTCCATTCAAAAAGCAACTCAACTGTCCAAGGCGGAAGACTACAATTCCAATGATAGTTTTATAAAAAGTCGGTCACATTAAATAATCTCAACCATGCCTATGACGCCATCCTTCGCAGTGGCGGGCTCCTTCTGCATGTCGTTCTCGACGGACACGAGCTGTCGCCGCCGAACTCCTTGAGCTCCAGCAGCACGAGCTCGTCGTATGTGTCGTAGCAGAACACTTCGACGTCGCTGGGCGACTCGTGCCAGAGTGTTACCTATGACGCCGTCCTTCGCAGTGTCGGGCTCCTTCTGCATGTCGTTCTCGACGGACACGAGCTGTCGCCCGCCGAACTCCTTGAGCTCCAGCAGCACGAGCTCGTCGTATGTGTCGTAGCAGAACACTTCGACGTCGCTGGGCGACTCGTGCCAGAGTGTTACCTATGACGCCGTCCTTCGCAGTGTCGGGCTCCTTCTGCATGTCGTTCTCGAAGGACACGAGCTGTCGCCGCCGAACTCCTTGAGCTCCAGCAGCACGAGCTCGTCGTATGTGTCGTAGCAGAACACTTCGACGTCGCTGGGCGACTCGTGCCAGAGTGTTACCTATGACGCCGTCCTTCGCAGTGTCGGGCTCCTTCTGCATGTCGTTCTCGACGGACACGAGCTGTCGCCCGCCGAACTCCTTGAGCTCCAGCAGCACGAGCTCGTCGTATGTGTCGTAGCAGAACACTTCGACGTCGCTGGGCGACTCGTGCCAGAGTGTTACCTATGACGCCGTCCTTCGCAGTGTCGGGCTCCTTCTGCATGTCGTTCTCGAAGGACACGAGCTGTCGCCGCCGAACTCCTTGAGCTCCAGCAGCACGAGCTCGTCGTATGTGTCGTAGCAGAACACTTCGACGTCGCTGGGCGACTCGTGCCAGAGTGTTACCTATGACGCCATCCTTCGCAGTGGCGGGCTCCTTCTGCATGTCGTTCTCGACGGACACGAGCTGTCGCCCGCCGAACTCCTTGAGCTCCAGCAGCACGAGCTCGTCGTATGTGTCGTAGCAGAACACTTCGACGTCGCTGGGCGACTCGTGCCAGAGTGTTACCTATGACGCCGTCCTTCGCAGTGTCGGGCTCCTTCTGCATGTCGTTCTCGAAGGACACGAGCTGTCGCCGCCGAACTCCTTGAGCTCCAGCAGCACGAGCTCGTCGTATGTGTCGTAGCAGAACACTTCGACGTCGCTGGGCGACTCGTGCCAGAGTGTTACCTATGACGCCGTCCTTCGCAGTGTCGGGCTCCTTCTGCATGTCGTTCTCGACGGACACGAGCTGTCGCCCGCCGAACTCCTTGAGCTCCAGCAGCACGAGCTCGTCGTATGTGTCGTAGCAGAACAGCACCTCCACGTCGCGTCGCTTCAGCGACTCGTAGTATGGGGATGATTCGGCTAGCTCCCGACTGTAATAAATAAGACAGGTTGTTTTATTAATTGTATCTACGGAACCTTTCCGTATTCTACTCAAACTCTCGTAACCGCTTATTAACCGAACTTATTAGCAGCTGAAGTGACCTAAAAACTAAATTTGGCATATAGATAGTTTAAGCCGCCATAGGCCCTAGCACAACATGCTGCTAAGTTTCATATCTCATTAGCATCGTACAAATTAGAAAGAGGAGATCTTCCCGTCTCGCGTGGTGGCCGTCAGCTAGCTCCACTGAGATGGGCATAGGAAACTTTCACTTGGAAAATTCCCTTCAGGGTGAAATGTGGTTAGCATAGCATTTCTACAGGGGAGTCGAAAGGCAGATCATAAATTGTTCAAGTTACATAATTTCAGCATCATCATATCAGCCGAAAGACGTCCACTGCTGGACATAGGCCTCCCCCAAAGAGTGCCACAATGACCGGTCCTGCACCACCCGCATCCAGCGGACTCCCGCGACCTTTACCAGGTCATCAGTCCACCTAAGTAACCACCCCAACCCAAGTCCACCTAGTTTAAGAAGGCTTAAAGTCACCCAAAGGGCTATGTAGGTCTGATTTACCTAGGAGCAGCCAAGTAGTAGATAGTTCTAGATTCGTTCTTCTGCCGCGTGTTATACTCTGTCATTGACATTCTTGTTCCCTTCTCCAGCTTGGACGATTCAAATCGGAGCAACTTGGCTACTTCTTCCTGCGAACATAAAAACAGATCGTGCACAGCATTCACGGAAAAAAAACATCAATTAGGATGATATACAGTCAGCATCAGAAGTAGCTAATCCAAATAACACGCTCAAAATGACCTACACAGATCCTTATTCCCTTGACATTAGAGTTCGTGGCACTAGAACTGCTTAGCAACTTCTGCTGCTTTCTGTACAGGGTGGCCACTGCGAAGCATTTTATTCGGTCGTATACGGTCCTCTCTGCTGCTCGAATACGCAAGCCTCGTGGTAAGCCAATCGTGTCAACTTCAACATATTAGACAGACATTCAGATGTACTCTATGAGTAATGATTCCCAGGGGATCCCCTCATTTTACCGACAAACGTTTCACCGAATGCTTTGTTCGTCAAATTTTTATTTCATCGAACATTTTTTCTCAGAAACGGTTAACTTTTTAGGTAAAGCTAAAAGGCAATTGTGTAGAACCCATTAGATTAGGTTAGGTTAGGTTTGTTTTATATTATATACTGAAAATTTTACTGTTTCTGAAAAAAAAAAAAAATAACGAATTTTAATCGGCGAAACATTCATTCGTTGAAACGTTTCTCGGTAAAAGAAGGGTAAATTGATTCCAATACAAGGATACAAGGACAATACATTCGTTATCGGAATAGTGCGACACAGCGAGCAAGATGGTCGTATACAAATTTCAATAGGTGTGAAAGAGAGTGGTATAATGTTGTGTTTATCATGTTTCACCTTTTTCAGTTTGTCCCAAACTATTTGATATGGTTTTTTGGCAAGAAAACAGATTATACCCGCCCATAATATGGTAGTCAGCAATTTTAAAAGAAGTTCCCAATTTAGCTGCATAGAAGTCTTTCCGTCCCTTACCGCGGCACGCGTATAGCTTTTCTATGGAATTCTTCCTCTAAGAACAATTCTATAAAGTACCAGATGCCCGCGTGGCTTTGCCCGCGTATTGCAAAGAACTCAGGCAAACCCGCGGGATAAAATATAGCCTATAACCATCCAAAAACTCCATTCAACATGCAGGTGAAAGATTTTTGAAATCGGTTATGCGGTTCCGGAGTTTATCCGAAACATACAAACTTACAATCTCACAGACTTTTCCTCTTTATAATATTAGTATATTATAAATACATGGAAACTTAGCTTAAAATTTGGTACATACCCTCTCCATTGCACTCTGACTAGTGACAATACCTTCCTTCAGGAATATGGCATAGTCCTTGTAAAACGCATCATAGCCCACTGGGTCTTTCTGAGCGCTGTCTGACATAAACTTAAGGAACCTGTTTGTCAGGACCGTTCGGAGTTTACTGAAAAAATAAAAGATAACTAATTATAACCTAGCCCTATGGCTGTAACGACTAGTCGGGAAAGCCAACTATCCGGCCACATTTATAGTCGGCGAATAGTCGGCCAAAGATACCGAATATTCGGCACTTTCCGCAAAAAAAGGATCTGCCAATATTAACTTGAAATTTTAACTATTTTACTTATATAGAACATATCATCATGCAATATTTTTTACAGTGTGATTTGAATGCGGATTTCGTTTTATTCTAAACGTATGGTACTTACACAATCAGACTACTGTTTTGGAGTAATTCTCTACTTAAATTTAGCGGAATGTCTTCTGAGTCAACCACACCTGAAAATTGAATGTTATTAATACTTTATACACAAAAATATACACATACAATCTTAGGACTCATTTGTACTTATGGACGAGCGATTCGCAAGGCAAAACGGGTTTGAAAACGCGTACGAATATGCATTAATGTTGTTAACATCACATTGCCCGTAGACTTGACGGCCACTGGGGCGGAAAAATCCTCGAATGTAGACCTCATACCGGAAGGCGCAGCGTGGGTAGACTCCCACAAGGTAGACTGATAACCTGGCCTGGTAAAGGCCGCGGGAGTCCACTGGACGTGGGTGACACAGGACCGGTCAAAGACACTCTTTGTGAAAGGCCTATAAGGCGAGGAGCACACGGAGCGACGCGGCACCGTTCGCCGCGGCGCACACTAAGGGCGGGTTGCACCAACTTACGGTTACAGACCGATCAAAGTTCAATATGGCGCCGGCAACTGTCATGTCATAGAAACGTGTCAAACATTCCATACATTCAGATTTTAACGAACACCGCTAACAGACGGTTTTTTACCTACCCTTACTTTTAATTTGACACGAATATTATTATTATATTTCAATTTATTGTTGACATTATTTTGCGCAGTAATTTCTAATTTCAAGTTTTGATTTTGTTATTAATACTTTATTTTTGATTTTGATATCTTAGATACTAGGACAAATTGCATGAACAACAAAACATTATAAAACAATGTACGCCAACCGGCAAAACCTAGTGTTTCGCTATATGCCTTAGTTTTAAGAACTTTACATGTACCTATGTCATACAAATGAATACATTCATTAATTCATCACCAGATGGCATCGTCTAATGTTCGTGCCGCACAGCGCAACGAGACTTGAGGATTTATCCAGACATACCCTTAACAAATCTCATCCACTTCGGCAATATGTTCTCCGCTTTGCTCTTGATCAATATCTTCCTGGAATACAGAGCGACACCGACATCGGAGTCTCGAGACAGCTCAAACAGTTCAGGCTTGCCCTCCGGTACGTAGAGAATCGACCGTATGCTGACTGGCACGTCAGTCTTGTAGTGGAGAGTGAAGCGGGGCTTGTCGTATGAGTTGCCGATGAATCTGTAGAACTCAATGTGCTGTTCCTGGGTGACCTCTTTGGGCTCCATCAACCAGAGAGGCTGCGGGAATATACACATTGATTATTTTTGATGTTTAGGTACGGATAAATAAATAAATATTTGGGGACAATCTTACACAAATCGACCTAGTCCCAAACTAAGCAAAGCTTGTACTATGGGTACTAGATGACGATATACATACTTATATAGATAAATAAATACTTAAATACATAGAAAACATCCATGACTCGGGCACGAATATTCGTGCTCATCATACAAACTTTACGCTTGGACACTTTACGCTCGAAGTTGTAGACGATTATGTATACCTAGGACAGACTATCCAGTTAGGTAGGTCCAACTTCGAGAAAGAGGTCAATCGTCGAATCCGACTCGGCTGGGCAGCGTTCGGGAAGCTACGGCTCATCTTTTCGTCTAATATTCCGCAGTGTCTCAAGACGAGAGTGACTGTCAACACACTGGCAACACACTGGTCAAAGATGACCAGTGTGTTGCCAGTGATGACATATGGCACTGAAACGTGGTCGCTTACTATGGGCCTCATAAGAAGGCTCAAAGTCACTCAAAGGGCTATGGAGAGGGCTATGTTGGGAGTTTCTCTACGTGATCACATCAGAAATGAGGCTATCCGCAGCAGAACCAAGGTAACCGATATAGCCTTCCGAATCGCTAAACTTAAGTGGCAGTGGGCGGGGCACATAGCATGTAGAACCGATGGCCGTTGGGGCGGAAAGGTTCTCAAGTGGCGACCACGTACCGGAAGGCGCGGCGTGAGTAGGCCCACCACAAGGTATGACCTGGTAAAGGTTGCTGGAGTCCGCTGGATGCGGGTGGCGCAGGACCGGTCACTTTGGCACTCTTTGGGGGAGGCCTATGTCCAACAGTGGACGTCTTTCGTTTGATATGATGATGATGATGATGATAATGATCATACAAATGCCCTTACGGGAGTCGAACCCGGGACCTCCGGCTTCGTAGGCAGGGTCTCTACCAACTAGGCTGCAGAGGTCTTCTGAGATGTCTTACAACAGCAGATCGGTCATAGTGTTCATTTTAAGATTGGTTTGACTCTAGGCAGATATGCAAAAACATTGTCTATGTGCGATACGTGTTAGAAATGAGCTATTAAGCTTTCGCACACAGAGATAGTAATTATGTTTAGTGTCATAAAAATAAAAATAAACGGCCAAGTGCAAGTGGGACTCGCGCACGAAGGGTTCCGTACCATTATCTATAAAAACGGCAAAAAAATCACGTTTGTTGTATGGGAGCCCCTTAAATATTTATTTTATCCTGATTTTTTGTATTTGTTGCTATAGCGGCAACAGAAATACATCATCTATGAAAATTTCAACTGTCTAACCATCACGGTTCATGAGATACAGCCTGGTGACAGACGGACAGATAGACAGACGGACGGACGGACAGCGGAGTCATAGTAGTAATAGGGTCCCGTTTTACTCTTCGGGTACGGAACCCTAAAAAATAAATAAATACCCACCTTGATGGAATTGACTTGTTCATTGTTGAGCAGAATGGGGCTGCTAATGAAATTACTGTATTTCTTAATGATACCTGCAAAAATACAACTTTATTCAGATTCAGATTCAGATCTTCATTTTGCCTTATTAGATAATAAATATCATGCAAAAAAATTATACATCAAACCAAACACACACATAACAAAAAACAAGAAAAAAAAATACAGAACATGTCAGACGTCAACATAACAACTATACATATAATAATAAAATATCTCTGGATGTCTTAGCAATTATTTACAATGTTTCGATTAAAATAACATAAAACCATAGTGCAGTGTGTTAGGCACGAATCATTTTAAAATTATAAAAGAACTACATCACCAGAGCAGACAACAGGTAGCATATTAACACAAATAAAAAAGTAAAATAAAAAATAAGGCAATTGATACTATGTAGTCTAATAATTTAGCAATAAATTCGTTAAGGCTGTAAAATGACATGATGACATGATGAATGTTTTATTTTATTTTATTAGGGGACAATCTTACACAAATCGACCTAGTCCCAAACTAAGCAAAGCTTGTACTATGGGTACTAGACGACGATAAACATACTTATATAGATAAATAAATACTTAAACACATAGAAAACATCCATGACTCAGGAACAAATATTCGTGCTCATCATACAAATAAATGCCCTTACCAGGATTCGAACCCGGGACCTCTTGCTTCGATGATGATTATAATGACATACCCAGTCTTAAGAGTTCCCAGGAAGCTCAGTTTTCCATACAAACATAGCTTCGTTCTCATTTAGAAAAAAAATAGCGACAAAAGAAGTTATTCATAATGAACTTCTTTTCTCTCTAATTTTTTTCTATTATTATTTCTAGCACCAGAAACTAGTTTGCGACCATATGGCGGATCCCAATATTTATACAAAGTTTCATCTTATTCCAGCACGGCTATCACGAGACGGCGCGCGAGCTCTCTCGATTTTTCTCGCACTATCCGTCTCTCTCTTATTAGAACACTTAGAACAAGAGAAGAGAAAAATCGAGAGTATGTCGCGGCCGTATCATGATAGACGTGCTGTACGCCGTTTTAAAATGAGACTCAATCTACTTATGTCGAGCTCCCTGGGGCCTTAACACATTCAGTGCCAGATTTCGAAGCGGCTCCTGGCACCGAAAGTGTTAATAGAATAAAACACTTCAACATTCTTCAACAAAAAGTCAGTAAAAATGTACCACTCACCCTTGACTGTGTCATTATCCGCAAACTCTCTGCAATCCGTCTTTAGAAAGACAACTATCTTGGTGCCAATTGGAACTCGGTCCGCTTCTTGGATCTCGTACATGCCTGAACTGAAACAAGAAGAAACAAATTATGGGAATTTATCAATCTATTAGGTACTGTTGAGATTACTTAAGATTATTACCAAATTAGATCAAAGCAGTCCATTCAAAAAGACACTCTACTGCCTAAGGTAGATGATTCAAATTCCAATGTCAGTTTTTGTAAAAAAGTCGGTTACATTAAATAGTCTTAATAGTAACGTCTACCTAAAGTTGGGGATATTTAGAATATTGCAACTTGGACAAAGGAGTAAAAGGGTAACCCAGTGGTAAGAGGTTGCAAAAGAAAGAGAGGCAGGCAGCTCAAAAGATGGGACAACAATATTAAGCCTGTTGCTGGTGTCACTTGGAGCAGGGTTGCCAGAGACAGACACGAATGGAGAAGACCCAAAATAAATGAGGCAACCTAATAAATAAATAAGAAATACAACATTGGGATGTCACCAAAAAACTAAACTTGGAAAAAAGATGCATTCAATCAAACTCTTATTGAAAGTTTGACTGTCCTCTTGTAAAATGAAGAACACAAAAAGAAAATGTGAACTGACCCATCAGAACTCCATTTGAAACCCGGTGAGCCCGCAACACTGCTCCTAGTGAACACTTCAATCTTGTCCGCAACCATAAATGCGGAGTAGAAGCCCACTCCAAACTGTCCAATAATAGAGCCCGCCTGTTCGGCACCCTTTTTCTTTATTTCTTCAATAAAAGACTTCGAGCCAGAGCGGGCTATTGTGCCCAGGTTTTGTGTGAGCTCTTCTTTGGTCATACCAATGCCGGAATCCTGGAAAGACAAGTGTTCATCGTTTTTGCGCAGATGTCCACTATTGGACAATTGAGTGCATCTAATGTGCAATCTCATTAATCAGCAGGAGGAATATCTTTTAGATGAATTTTCATGCATAATATTTGAGAGGATATATGAAGGGATACTATCCTCTCCCTCCTAATAAATAATGAACTGATCTTACTCATCATCATCACATACAATTCGCCCTTACTACGATTGAGCCTAGGACCTCTAACTTCAAAGGCAGGCTCACTACAACCTAGGCTAATTACATTATTATTCAACTTATTCCTACATTGACATATTTACACACTCAAGATAATTATTTCGATGACCACATAGCCTAGTGGATAGTCATGTCTGGTACCCATAACACAAGCCTTAAGCCGCGTTCAAATTTGTCAGTCGGAACAGTATCGGTTTCATACATTTAATATGGTTGTGTTAAGATTTATCTGATGCCGTGTGTTGTGACGGCTTATGTTGCGTCGCATCACAAGCGATCCCGGTCCGCGTCAGTACGGGTGAGGTGCAGATCAGACTAGTGTGCACGCGCCAGTGTTGTGTTGTGACGCGTCATAGCCACACGTGAAGTATGGACGACGAACATCCTCCTCCGAGAGCCTTGGCGGTCTTGACCGAACTGATATAAAAATGCGTCATAATGCGTCATAACACGTCAGATAAATGTGAACAGCAGCCATCACGACAGAGAGCATCACATCACAACACAACACAACACGACAGACAATTTTTTATTTATGTTTATTTCTCTTTCGCCTGTCCCAATACTGTAGGTAATTTATTTATTACATTTGTATGACGTTTCATAATCATCGCAGAGACACACTTGTTTCATGTTTTATCTGTTTTCTGTTTTTTGATTATTTTATTGTTTAATACGTGTGTCCTGTAGGTTTGTGAATAAATGTATCTTTCTTTTCTTTCTTTCTTTCTTTCAAATGTGAACGCAGCTTTATTAAGCTTACAATGAGGCTAGTTTGATTTATATTAGATTATCCCTTAATATTTAACATGTTGCTTGTGTTAACCATGCAAGCCTAAGACTGAACTGAAAAGGAAAGATGAATTTAAATTATTATTACTTACTCCCCCCTCGATAATGCCTCTTTAATTATTTTATAAATTACTCAACGCTATTATAACTATTGATTTTTAATTTGAATTATGTGACATGGATTTATTTTTATTAAATTATTAATTATCCTGATGTTTTAAATTGTATTATGTTAATTATTTGCATGCATGCTCGCGGGCTGATACAATGTACCTAAAGAATGTAAAACCTTGTGAACCGGTATCGAAACGAATAAATATTTCTGATTTCCTATTTCTGTATGGGATGGAGAGTGATGGCGTGGAGTGCCCACAGCAGTCATATCCCTCAACCAGTAGGATACCAAGAAGACTTAACGTGTTGTAACCTGGAAAGTTATGGTCCTGTTCTGCTTGTCTGTGATGAGTTTGATTTCAAGTGCTCGGTCAACTTGTTCCAGCTGCTTGTCATCTGGTGCTGCACTGACGGACAGGTATCTGAATTTTTCCAGTGCATCACTTGCATTTGAAATCAGTTCTCTGATGAATACCTGTAAGGGGAAGCAATGAAAGATAGTTCAGTTAACTCTTTCAAATTGTTCTTATTAGCCGTGTCTACAGAGGATGCATGCCTTGGCCGAGCCACACCTCGCCCAAGGCATGTGTCTAGTGTAAACACAGCTAAATAGCTTTAACATTTGACCTGGTAGGACTATGCGGTCAGACTACTCTGGTGCCTTATGGCCCGGCGAGAACATTTACAGAATTTAACGTAGTGGTGTATAAAAACTAACTAAACACTAATGTTATACATACCTCTTTATCAGAATAAAGTGATCTTGCAACAATATCCAAAAGCATACGTGTTTCTGCTTGAAATTCTTTCTTTTCTGAGTTCCCTTTCAATATCTCTGTATCATTTTTATCAGTTTTATTCTCTGTCGCTGTGCTGTATGGTCTTTGCGTATATGGACGAAGAAAATAGGAATCTGAAATAAATTAACACACTAGACCAGGAGTCAAAAATACTTTTAATTAGCCATTCGCTCAAGATGTCTTATAAGAAATAATACATATTTTTATAACAGAAATTCAATTTATCGTTTAACATACCATTTTGTGTTTTAGCAGATATTACCCTCGCTGCGAAGGATTTTGAATTATTTGCCGACTGTAGAAGAAGTTTTCGCGCACATAACGTAGAGGGTCCAAGTCTGGCACGCAAAGCCGACATATTCATTAATTATTTTAAGATATTCCTGAGACTAACCTAATTTTTCACAATTCCGCAATTGTTTTAAAAATCATAAAAATGACCAATGATGATGGAATGGAATGGAACGAACGAAAAGAAAAAGAATGAACTTTGTATGTCAATGTCAAATAATATGTTCAAGTTACGATAAAAAAAGGTGATTATTTTACGAAAAATCACAAAAAATCTGACAGACTAGGAAAACGAAAGAATAATAATAATAATTATTATATAGTGATAGGAAGTATATTATTTTACCTAACGAGTTGTCTTCACTACGTATCTACCTAACGTAAGGTATAAAAGTAGAGTAACGCCATATTTTACTGACAACGTATCAATAAAAAGACAGCCTAAAAAGGCGTGAGGTGATTCTTTATGTCAATAAAGCATAAAATAAAAATAAACTATTTACGTCCTACTGCTGGGTACAACCATGGGCATTGATGAGAGGGAACCGACAGGTGTCCCCACGCTGGCCTAGTGTGGGTTGGGGACTTCACATACACCTTTTGAATTTCTTCGCGATGTATGCCGATTTCCTCACGATGTTTTTCCTTCACGGAAAGCATAAGTCTAAATATAATAAAAAGATATCACACAAAAGGAGACATGATCTTTCACCAATTGTAAACATAAGAAAAGCATTTTTATATGCAACTCAAATGTTTTGAATGAACTGAACAAAATGTAATTTAAAAAATGGCTTCTCCAAGCGTCAGTCAGTTTTATTAGTTCAGTCAGTTGATGTTTGGCAAAAGGTCGTTGGAGCAGACGCAAACACCGTGGGTTCTTGAGATATTGTGAAAATTTGATGTTTTCAGTATATTACTGGGAAAATTATAAAATACAGACTAATCTGCAGTGATCTAAATTACTTACAATAATTATAGACGCGTTTAAAAGTGATTTATAGTGAATACAGTGACTTCGTAAATTGTTTCAAAACATTTTATCATTTTGATATGTTTCTCTATTTGTACGACCGTACGCTTACATCGTTTTAAGTGCATTATCGTTTAAAAAGTGAATTCGTGCCCTGGATTTGTGTAAATCGTTAAAGTGGACGCGTTTTGGGACTGACCATCATGAGGTTCCGATCGCTAAGGACGAGCTGTGGTAACTCTACGATAGTGTTGCTGTGTGGTTGTGGATCTTAACGGGGAGAGTTAGTGAGGGTTATGGAAAGGTGAACTGGTCACCGTGGAGCACCTGGTGGGTGGTGGTGGCGGGTGCCTGCCCGGCGCGTCGCCGCAGCACCCGCCCAACATGCTACAGCCCATGGAGGATATGATCCTTCCACCAAAGCGACAAGCTGTTGTAGACCGATTGAGGTATGTATAAGTGATAACCAAACATTTAAAAGAGCTGTTCCCGGGCCAAAGAACCTGCATTCATAGTTTAATATGCATCAATTTTCCAGTAGTGTCTTGTTGATTAACACTGTGTGCAAGAAGCTTACTTCGGTGGTGCTGCTCATAATTGCTTTCTTTTACAATGCAGATAAATCACTGTATCTGCTATGAGCATAGCACTGCAAAACATTTGGTCTTAACTACAAAGTGGGAATGACAGACTGCATTTAAAATATTTAGTTTAAAGAGAAACTAATGATTATACTTAAAACATATTTAATAGCTATATAATGAAAGTCCAATGCATATCTACACCATCTTGTAGCTTGGGTAGTAGCAAATTTTGACATAATTTATATGTTATTTACTTGCAGTAGTAACCTGACTTTGAAGATAGTAGAAATACAGTAGAGCCAGTAGAATATGATCTCACACTAATTTAGTCAAACTCCGGTAAACAACAATACTGCTATGTGTGGCACAACCCTGCCTTACAATTTTCTGATTTTGAACCAAGACAACATAGTTAGTTCTGAGATAGTGAGAATCACCGCCAGAGCTCCAGAGGCCCGGGGTCGAGAATATCAGTCAATGCTGCGAATCCCCATAAATCTTTTAAGTGTTTAATATGGACCACATCACTGCTCACTACCTTAATTAGAGACTCTTGCTACATTCTTGTTGTTGATGCTGTCCTGAGGCACCATAGATGTGCAAAGACCCTTCATAAGCTTAATAATAAAGCCTTTTATTACCAGTTTTATAGAAAAACATTTTTTTTTTTTTTTATCAATAACTTAAATCTATCATTACAGGCTTATTACCTATATTATATTTTCTATGCCTTTTTCCTTCTTCTTTGTTCTTTGCTCCAGCTCTGATCAACAGTGTGCAGCTCAATTTAATTTGTTTGCCGTCATTGTACGCACAGGACAGGGTGGCCACTTTCTGGAAAACCGGGAAAACCGGGAAAAGTCAGGGAATTTCGTTGGTCATGGAAAAGTCAGGGAATTGTCAGGGAAATTTAATGGAGGTCAGGGAAATAAAATTTGTCTCTGTATGTACCTAATAAAAAAAAAACAAATTAATAGTTTTACCATTTCCAAACATTATTATCTACTACGATAATAGGTATAGGTAAATGCGACCGCGCGGCGCACGTGCCACTGTATTACTCGGAAATCGCCGCCGGTTGTACGTTCTCTATACTACCTATTCTGCTATAGCCCTGCGCCTGCGCGACGTGAAACTACAAGGTTTTCAGGCTCGAGTTTCATTGAAATTTTGTGCAGTACGTTGGCTCGAGAACTTTAGCGTTGTCGATCGCGCCACTAAAATTATACCCAACGTTGAAAAATATGTGCAGGAAATTAAAAACGAAAACAAAGCACCTGACAGAGCAAGTTTTAGTAAATGCTGCATTGGAAGACAAATTATTAAAAGCTAAATTCGCCTTTTTTCAATCGGTGGCGGTGCAAGTGGAGCCATTTTTAACATTATTTCAATCCGACGCACCACTTGCTCCACTTTTATACGAATGACTTTTGGCCACACAAAAAAAAACATGCAAAGAGTTGTTAAAGCGGATGTATTGGATTCTGCCACTAATATCACGTCGATTGACTTGAAAAGGGAGTCTAATCTGATAAACACGAAAGAAATCGACTTGGGCTTCGCTGTAAAGAATGCTCTTCGAAATAGCCGCGATATCAATGATATCGATATCTTGCGTTTTCGTCAATACTGTCGAAGGAATCTGATAGAATTTTGCGTGTCATTGTGCCAGACATCCCCACTTTCGTATGCTTTGACTAAGGGAATATCTTGTTTCGATCCCGCAATCGCAGTCAATACAGAATTCCGACGACTAGAGAGGCTCGATAAAGTGTGGGACATATTTGTCAAAAATAACCGGCTTTTAGGATATGAAGCAGATAACGTCAAAAGTGCCTTCAATGATATTTGTATGAACCTGAATTTGTAAAATCAACGAAACAATTTTCCATTACGGACGGTCACCGACTGGATGATCTTTGGCTCGGTTTGATAAAAAAGGAAAATAAAGACTTGCAAACTTTCATAAAAATGGCCATGGTGTTATCCCACGGAAACGTTTATAGTGAGCGTGGCTTTTCCATCAATAAGGAGATATTAGTGGAAAATCTTTCGCAAGAGTCTATAATTGCGCAAAGACGCGTTTACGACGCTATATCCTACTACGGCGGTATAGACAAAATAAATATTGAAAAAAAAAGATCCACGCGGCTCGTAATGCTCACTACTTGTACGGTCGAGGTCAAAAATATGTTTACACTTTTGCACCTTATTACAAGGCAATAAGGTGCAAAAGTGTAAACATATCTTTGACCTCGACTGAACACGGAGGAGCTACACAAAAAAAAAGAAAATTTAAGTTCAGAGCACAAAAAAGAAACTGCGGAAATGGTCAGAGAACTAGAAGCAAAAAGGCAAAAAAATCTCGAAGGAGCTGCCAAAGAAGCTGCGTTATTGAAAAAACAGATTACCAAGTTGCAATAGATTTTGTTATTAGTTTTTCGAATATACATATAATAAACATGATAACTGATGACTAGGTAGGTTTGTTCCAGTTATACCCAAGTTTTTAACCGACTTGAAAAAATGAGGTTTCTCAATTCGTCGCTTTAATTTGTACCATAATACGCAAAACGTCGAAGTCTAGTACTTACTAATACGGTTAAGGCCCGTATAAAGTGTTCCCTTCCCTTTAGTATTTCTCGCTGGATTATATTATATGATACATTTAAATTCAGTAGTCAGAGGTACTGTTTTAATTGGTTTTTCCTGTACAGCTCAAAAATAGTCAATAATTAAATGAATTATTGGGTAATTGTAGAACTGTCTGATAGCAAATTACAATTTATAAATACAATGAAACAGTACAAAAACGTCACCAGATGTGTACCCACGACTTCCGTCTACCTATGCTTTCGCTCTTACCAACTGAGCTATTCAGATACTACTTCATATTATTTCCGTTTTTGTAATTTACTAAAAACTGAAAAATGTATCCCTTATATATATTTTATATTTAATACATTTAAGATTTTGGTCAGGGAAAAACTTGAAAAAACGCCTGGAAAACCGGGAAAAGTCAGGGAATTTTGGTTGTAGTAAATAGTGGTCACCCTGCAGGATGACTAGGTATTACTTACCATATGACCAGCTTATTGGACCGCGCCACTTACACCTAGTATTTTTAAATTTAATAACCCATAGTTCTGCGAGTTATGTGGAGTTGCTGAGCTGTCATAAGAAGCAAAACCAAGGTGCAGGACATTGTCACAAAAATTAAGAGGCATAAATGGAAGTGGTCAGGCCACACTATTAGAGGCATAGATAAGTGGAGTAAAAAGATAACCCAGTGGTACCCAAGAGGCTGCAAAAGAAAGAGAGGCAGACAGATAAAAAGATGGGACAACAACATCAGGCCTGTTGCTGGTGTCACCTGGAGCAGGGTCGCCAGAGACAGACATGAGTGGAGAAGGCTGGAGGAGGCCTTTGCCGACTGGCAAGCGGACACCCAAAATAACTAAAGATACCAAATTAACCATTCAAAGAAGAAATGTAGCATTTAGATGTCACAAACAAAGGCTATAACATAACATAACAGTTCTGTGAGCTGTAGAAATCATGAATTAATTTCTAAAATCTGAATCGTCATAAAAACTATATAGTAAATTCAAAAGAACCTGCTCACAAAATTTCACGAGAATCGGTTGAGAAATGCGACCTGTAGAGGAGAACGCGGGACAGCCGGACATACGAAAGAATTTTGGCCCAAATTGAAGCAAAGAACTTCGTTATGCCTAATGACGAAAATCCCATTCAAATATTTAAAAAATTACGAACGCTAGCAGATCGTGACGTCACGATCCTCGAGCGTCATAGTAAATGACAATCGTTTCATAGGAAGGTGCGTTTTGCTGAAAAGGGACAGAACATACCCTCCTCTTAAAACTTTGGACACTTATAACAGTTATAACTTTGTTATTATTTAACCTCTTGCGTTGCTTTTTCCTTCAAATGAAATGAAACTACATCATTATTGATTATTTTATTTAGTGTCTACCTACACCCCTTTTATGTAAATTGCACCTGTGTTACAATTTCGTTTCAATTTTAAAAATAACTGTATTTGACGGGTTAATCACAATAGTATTTTATCTCATCTAAAATCTCACTTTATGTGAATAAAACTTCTCTAAGTTAGTTTTTTATCGAAATTTGTCCAAAGCCATTCCCGAAGAGTGTTCCATCTCTTTTTCTCCTGCGCGGAAGGCATAAGAGTGAAGTGAGATTTGCCGCTGCGCCCATGGGCGGTAAATCTCACTTACCCGCTCAGAGTGACGTAAATACAATTACATCATCCTTTTCATTTCATGAGTGTTACAGTATACAATATAATGTTTTATGGGGAAAATTATATAATTTACTAATAACATAATAACTTATTAGCATTTAGCTATATGGCCTAGAAATTTTAATAACAACCACATCGAATTAAGCACGCAAAACCATTATTACCCTTAAATTTAATGAGTATAACCTACATTAAATTCCTAATAAAAGTGAAGTAGCATATCTGTGTTTAAATTTCATCAAATTCTAGTAAATTATTGAAGTAATGTTACCACATTACTTCAATAATTTACTATAAAATTTAATGTGTATTATCACACATTAAGTTTTATAGTTATTGCCGTCTTGGGTGATTAGCTTTTTTAGCCTTGCTCTTTGGTCTTTGGAATTGTACAATTAACACTTATAAACTAATAAAAGTAGGTAAATACAATTTTCTTATACAAAACCATCAATCTTCTCTCTTGTTTTTATCATTTTTATTGTATGTTATTCAATGTGTTGACAATCACAATAGGATTCTTTTTAAATTTTCACGAATGTTCATAATGAAGTCTTGTATTGTGTAATAAAATATAAATAAATCTGAATCAATCCTTACTAAAATTATAAATGCGAAACTAAACTTGTCTGTCTCTGTGTTGTGTACAGCAATACCTTTCATTCTAACTATGCGTTGAATTCGAATTTTGCGTTCCGTCGTTGGAAGTGTGCTTTACGCCGTATCGTTCACATGCGTTAAAATGTATCGCTTTACATAATCAATAATCATACACTGACTATTGTCGCATCAGCCGCGCGCGCGCGTCAGGCGCAAGCGACCGATCGCGCGCGGCTGCGATCGGCCGCGATGCACGGAATTATACCTTTAAGGCTGTGCATTGGATATTATCGCGTGCTTTGAAACGCCGTTCTGACTAGATTAAGAAATAATAAGGTCTGGTTCTCAGATATATGATTCTTGACTATATGATTGTTTATCTGATTTTATCGATACATGATTGCTTAAAATTTCCTCGATACAAAATAATTCCAAAGTTGGGTCTGTATTTTCTTTTTTTACTCAGCCTACTCAAACGAAACATCATTTTACGACACAATCAAGTTAATACTATAGTACATTACGTACCTAGGGCGGTGAATTCGTAAATGGCCCAGATCGCAGGTATTTGTGGCCCGAACCGAAGGTGAGGGCCATAAATATGCGATCTGGGGCTTTACGAATTAGAGCCCGTGGTAAGTACACAATTTTACGTCTTCATCTGGCCACAATGCGAGTTTTACCGTACGCGCAGCGTGCAGTAAACTCGCATTATGGCCAGGTGTGACGTAATAGTATTTTATCTCATCTAAAATCTCACTTTATGTAAATAAAACTTCTCTAAGTTAGTTTTTTATCGAAATTTGTCCAAAGCCATTCCCGAAGAGTGTTCCATCTCTTTTTCTCCTGCGCGGAAGGCATAAGAGTGTCTTTGTCTAGGAGGCGTGTTCGACTCGAATGAAAACTGTGAAGTAAAATAAAATAACGGAGAACTTTATGGTTTCATAAAATCCATAGTAATGTTTACTTACAAGTCTTGTTCTACGTCGATATCCGATCGTTATAAAACATGTATTACTACGGACCGATAATAATCAGGTGCAGGCGAGGAGTCCTAACGGGTCGGGTTACTCCGCATATCCGGTCGATCTCAATATACTTATATAGTACCTAGCTGACACTACACTTGTTTCTGAACCTGGGTAGTAGATGTAGAAACGAGAAAAATGAAAATCCCACTTCCTGACTAGGAAGAGACGTATAAGTTTGTAATTAGGACAGTAAATAAGGAAGCCTCAGATCGCATAGTTATCGCTCTTGCTTGGGGCTCGGGCGTCAAATACCTAACCAGCAATTTGGGCCGTTCCTTGTTTTACCGCCCTAAGTAGGGTTACCTACTTAGGATGGCAATAGTAGGTGCATTAGGTAATACTATTGCCACCGTCGCCGCGTCGTGGTAAAAAAAAACATAAAAACAAATTAAGAATAGTTTTTAAAGTCGGTATTTAAAAAAACTTGAGCAGCGAGAGCGGCCACTTGTGAAATTTATGAAAATTAAACATAAAATGCTTTTTTCAAATATTATAGCTTAGCTTAGGTACTAGCTTCTGCCCGCGACTCCGGCCGCGTGGAACTCTTTTATATCGTAGCTCCATACAAACTCACCCTCCATTTCACCCGCTTAGGGAATGATTTCCGGTATAAAAATGATCCTATATCCTTCTCCGGGATCGGTTCAGCGGTTTAAGCGTGAAGACGCAACAGACAGACATACATACACACTTTCGCATTTATACCTTACATATACCTTACTTATCATATATCAAAATCCACCAAGCCGTTTGGACTGTAGCCCGTGAAATGGAATTTTCTTGTCCACATACATACATACATCCATACAATACGCTCGAAAAACATAACCCACCTTCTCAAGCACTCGAATTGCCAATCACAATTCGCGGTATAAAAACACACAAAATAAAAACAATATATACAAAGAAAAATAGTGGCAAACATGCACAAATCAGAGAAGAACAACAATAAATATACAAAAACTAACTACTAAGGGTAAAAACCTCAAATTGAGTGTGGTTTATAAAGTCGGTTAAAAACCTGGCAGCGAGCACTTGTCACGACATTGGCCAGTCCGTTCGTCAGTCAGTTCGTCCGCTTTTCCCCGTCACCGTAAGTAAACCCTCACTAACGGCGCGGCGGTTATATAATACCTATTGAAATGGGACTCATTGTTATATGGCTATTGCGCAACTGGCCTAGGTTGAAATGAAATAATTAACTTGTTTAACTTTGTTGCTATCGGTTTGTAATGTTTATGTAATGGTGCTGATATCAGCGTAAGGGTGAAGCCAGACGAGCGTAATTTGTGAGTCGCGTAATTTCGGTCTGCCCATATATGGACAAACCGAAATGTCAATCTCGGCTCGCAAATTACACTCGTCTGGCCTCATCCTAAGAGTTAAGACCCAGCTAAATACCCGTCTCTTTCTAAATCCTACTAATATTATTTACTAGCTTCCGCCCGCGACTTCGTCTGCGTGGACCCGGAATAAAAACTCCTATATTTTAATCCAGGCTATAAGTAAACTATCTTCGTGCAAAATTTCATTCAAATCCGTTGAGCCGTTTAACACATAAAACATCTAAACATCAAACACAAACCATGCAGAAGCCGGTAAATAACCTGCCGATCTTCATAATAAAGGCTGGCGGGGCGGGGCTAGCAATTGATGGTGCGACGCGACGAGAGACGAGGTAATCTACCCGGCTCTACCTAATTTGCACAGTGCGAGGGAGACGGGAGTCGCTGAGTCGCGCGCGACCCGACTTGGTAACAAGTTCTACCAAACCTGGCCATCAGATGTGTAACCTACTGGGTTCCGCTGCTTTTGTAAAGTTTGAATCCTCATGACGAGACATGTCACACCACTGCGAGAACTACATACGTCTCGTCACGCAAGCAGTGTGACTTGCACGGTTAGCACAAGACGGTACGCAATCTGTCTCGCGGCGAGATAGACTATCCGTCTCTTTCTATTTAGAACACTAAGAACGAGTCGAATAGCCTATCTCGCCACGAGAGCTGGGGCGCCGTCTTCTGCTGACCGAGCTGTGTGACATATTTGATAGAAGTATTGAAAAAGAGATGTGTTAAGCCTGCTCTATACAGTGGGCCATCACGACCCATCGTACAGGACGCAACTATGCGTTAGAAGGAGAAAGACATCGCCGCGCCATAAGCCATCTGACACCACTACCCTTTCTACACGCTGGCCCATCCTAGTGGGCCATTATGATGGGCCATCATGTAGAGGAGCTATTAACGCGAAGAACGAAATTCGACGTTCGCATATCTCCCTCTCTGTTGCCCTAATGTGCAACTGAGAGATATACACAAACGAATGTTTCCGTTTCCCGGTAGCCGCTCAGAGAGCCTACCACTAAACGAAAACGAACTTCATTCGTGTATCGCCTCAACTAGCAAGTGCGACAGAGACGAAGATACACAAACGAAGTTCGTTTTCGTTTCCCGGTAGCCGCTCTGACTTTGACCGATTCAGAATTCCGATACCTATATTGGTCGCTGTGCAACTAAATTAGTCGTATTGGAATCATGCCTGAATCATTTTCAAAACATTCGATGCGTCATACATAAGTGGTCTTTGTTGCTGATTGTATTATATACAAATCAGATATGAGACGGTCTTTAAAATGCTGAAATGACAATGTTGATCACTATAAAATTCTACTATTCCTCCAATATATACAGGGTGTACCAAAAATGGGGTGTGAACCGATCAAGGGTCACTCACCAGGTATCGTGTTCTGATAAGACAGAAAAAAAGCGTTTTCTTTTTTACCTTAGTATGGAGCGTTGGCCGACTGGGGCGACAAGCTCCGTAGAAATGTAAAAAACTTCGCGTCAAAAAAAAATCTTCTTATTAGAACGCGATACCTGTTAAGCCCTTGATCGGTACCCCATTTTTGTTACACCCTGTATAACTAGCTGCAAGTGCGGCTCCGCCGGTGTATGACAGAAAATCCAGGCTGAGACGCGGGAAATAATGTAGCCCAAGTCCATCTCGAAAGTCCAGTCTAATATACTATATACTGGTGTTTTTTTTTAAAAAAAAGGATGAGTTTTTCCGTAGATTACTCCCTATATACAAACTTACAAAGCTATACCTTCACAAATTTTAAATTTTACCTCTATCATATTAGTAGGATAAACGTCCGAGTGCTCGACGCTGTACTAAACTGCACTCTATGTCAAAGCAATATAGGCTAAATTTGAACTAAGAGTATTTCTTCATTCGAATTTAAGCCATGTCACTTTAACATAGAGTGCCCATGCCATAGACTAGTACTTCGCGCACTCGGACGTTAACCTTATAGATATTATTAAGGAAAAATAAGAGCGACATTAAAGTGTATTCCTCTATTTTATTATTGCCTAACTACGGCGGACCTGAGAGTTAATGTTTGTATTTACGCGTGTTCCACCGTAGCGTTTAAGGGGATGTCTTGATTCCAGGCGACCACGCCCCCTTGACAAAGACACGCTTACGCCTTCCGTGCACGAGAAATGGTTTTTTGGGACAAATTTCGATAAATACCCAACTTACTGAAGTTTTATTTATATTTCATTAAGTGAGATTTTAGATGAGATATAATACTACAGTATTAACTTGATTGTGGCGTAATAGTACATTGTGATACAAGTGAGGTATGTTGATAATTACATCAGAGGCGGAATTATCACGCGAGACGCAGGTGAGCGTGATAAGAGAGCCGAGGATGTAATTATCAAAGCTCACGCGTTTCATACGACATTTTTCAACACATTTTGCGAGGAAAAAATCCTTTTCATAAGATTTTCATCTTATGAAAAGGATTTTATAGGCCTGCCAAGTGTCTTTACTTATTTATGGCAACAGGTTTTTACTCACATGTTGTATACATCGCCAAGAATTTCCAGTGGCGTCCATTCTTTTTATCACTTTTCTAGTCACCCCGAGCCAACATTTTTGTTAATAACCAAACACTTATTAACAATGTTTACAAATATCTGTGAAATAACCTCAAATGGCGCGCAACAGTTTTTTTTCGTGAAGTTTGCGCAGTGCTCGCGCATGAGATGAAATTTCTAAACAGCCAATACAAAATTAAATAAATATTTTCGTTTTAAAAAGTTTTCTTTATTAATTCATGTTAAGATGTTATCAAAAGTGAATAGTTTTACTAAATTAACCGTTTCTATATCATATCCAAAAAGAAATAGTCAATTAATTAACAAAAAGGATTTAATTTGTTTAGTCGAGTAAGAATCCATTTGCCGAGAATTAAAAAAAAGCTGTACAATCTGTACAACCCGGTTAATTTAAGAATGCACCGTGTGCACGCATACATCTTGCTGCAAGGTGCCAACCTGACTTAATCGGAATATAACCATAAACACACAAGTGTCGTAATGTTATAAAACACGCGTGTTTAATATCCAGGATTATAAGCCTAAAAGCGACACAATAAGAGGTACGTTACGAGCAATTGTGTTGAAAAATAATGTATTGTTTGAGTTAGGCTGAGTAAAAAAGGAAAATAAGGACCCAACATTGATTTTTTTGATGAAATTTTAGGCAATCATGTATCGATTAAATCAGATAAACAATCATATAGTCAAGAATCATATATCTGAAAGTCAGACCTTATTGTTTCTTAATCTAGTCAGAACGGCGTTTCAAAGCACGCGATAATTTCCAATGCACCCCCTTAAGATACTGAACCGAATTTGATAAATGAGGTGTCAATCGATTCGTAATTATGCTCCAGCACGGTTAGCACAAGACGGCACGCGAGCTCTGACGCACTATCCGTATCTCTCTTATTAGAAAACTTGGAAAGAGACGGATAGTGCGAGATAGCTCGAGAGAGCTCGCGCGCCGTCTTGTGCTATCCGTGCAGCTCGTCTATCGTGAGACAGCTGCGACATTCTCTCGTTTTTTCTCGCACCTCTTTTTGTAAGTGTTCAAATAAGAGGGAGACGGAATACCTTTTGTATGGAAAAAAACCAATTGTTTTTCAGTTAGCTTTCCGTAGTCGCGTACTTACTAATGATTTTGAGTAAAACTACGTTACTCTGCTATTTTTTAATCGTTACAGTTAATTATATAAAATGGTTACAAAACTACTAATTTTTACAACGATTCACAGAGGACAAGCCTTATTACCTGACTGCCGAAGGAGAGGAGGGTGATGTTTTTCGAGCGTATGTATGCGTGTATGTCTTACACTTTGGCACACCCTGCAGCCTTAACCGTTTGACAGATTTTGACATGAGTTGTCGTTGGATTCTTTTTAATCGTAGGAGTGACAGGTAATATTTGTAATAACTATACAACTTAGAAAAGTTGAAAAACCCCCGACGTTATAATTTCAAAGTCCAATATCTCAAAAACGGCTTAACAGATTTTCATGAAACATGGCTAAGAACACTCGGGATAAAATTATCTATGACCCAATAAAAACTAAACGAAAATCGGTTCATCCGTTTGGGAGCTACTATACCACAGACAGATACACAGATACACAGACAGACACGTTAAACTTATAACATCCCTCTCTTTGCGTCTGGGGTTAAAAAAGGAGTTGGGTTTTTCGAAAAAATCTGTAGATTTCATTTGTTTTCTTACCTACGACGTAGTAGATCAGTCGTGTGAGCATAGTACCGAGCGAAATGATGTCGAGCCTCTGTTGCACATAACGGTACTCTAAGCGGCCAAAGCCGGTGCATTTGCGTTCCTACGGCTCTACATTTGCTATTTGTATTGCAGCGTTTTAAACTACAATAGTAATAGTATATGCGAATGAATCTCTGACCGGAAACTAGTAGCTTAGCCATTTCATTTTTAACCGGCTTCAAAAAAGGGGGAGGCTCTCAATTCGTCGTATTTTCCCCGATTACTCGGTAACGCCTGCACTGATTTAGAAAAATCTTTTTTGTTTGAAATGAGGCGGTTTTTGTAAATTTTCTGACCCCTGCAAGCGTCCATAGGCCACCACTTATCAGCAGGCGGGCAGTACGCATGTTTGCGACGAACGTGGTTTAACCCTTTAATTCGCAAAAAATAGCTAAGGTCCATAGTTCAAGTCCTGGTTTCGCTAAATAGCACAAACGATACTGGTCAGGAAAAAAAAAGACGGTCAACGGGTATGTGAAGCCGGCTGGACAATGCGAATTAAAGGGTAGAGAGCGTCAGCCACTTGCCTCACATAAACCTAACCCGATGTATTCGGCCGTTTTATGATAAAACGTGTTATGGTAAAACGTAAAAGAGCGATTACGTAACCGCTGTTATCTACTGCGACTACGGCTGCACACTTGTCGTCACCACATTGGAATTGATAAGCATCTTGATAACGTCCGGTTATAATCCAGCTTGTTGCGAGTTCAGAATGCTTTAGAGCCATTTTTTGTACGGTTGCTAAGTACAATAAAATTATATTTTATATTAAGTACCAATAATTTGTCAGGAAAATACTTGAAATAATACGCTTATTTTTTTCTACGATGTTAATACATAGTGTTCAAACAATTGACTACTACATTACTTTAATTCACTGACTATTTATTTCATTTGGCATAAATGTAACGTTTGCAACAATATCATTTGCTCTAATTAGTTTTTTTCAGAAGCTGTTATCTTTACAAGATTTTTATAACCCTAAACCTAACTTTCTGTAGGTTAGGTTAAGTTAGGCGTAATATCTATACAAAGTTTATAAAATTTGTCCTGGAAATGTTACGACTTCAGAAAATAACACTTTTATGTCTAACACTGGGGTTATTATAGGCTAGTTAAGCGATATTGCTCGTTTAAAGTTCAATTTTAAGCATGCAACAAATCGAACTTTTATACTAAGATATTTTTAATTAAAAAAGAAATGGTGCCAGTGACATATCGTAACGGGCGTCCCGGTGTTATCGAATGCGTTGTTTGCCAAGCGACAAGCGTAGGCCGGCTGGTCAATGAACCAAACAAAAACACACAAGTTTTAGTGCACCGAGACGAGACTAGCGCGTGCCAAGCGCGCGGCGCCTTGGGCCTATGGTCGCGATTATTTCTTAGCACCTAATCTCAAGATTTGGCGTAGGCAGTTTAAGAAAGCGATTGCCATCTGACCTTCCCGTTACAACAGTTCCGACTTAGAATTAGAACGGCTTCCTCACGATGTTTCCCTTCACCGAATATCTACTGTTAAATGTCCAATGATATATTGTGAATACGTTTTTTTTAATCCTGTTCGTACGAGCTGAGCTTCGAACCCATGACCAACATGGTCTAGTTTTCCCTCTGGGGTTGCAGGCCAGATGGCAGTCGTTTTCGTCAAAAGTTTAGGATACATCTGGGGGAAACGCTAGGTGAATTATGTTATGATGACCTGAGGACAAACGACAACTTTATGTGCACCTACAGTCTACGAGATTTGGGACTGGTCTTTTGACAGTTCCAATATGACGTAAAGAGTGATGTGGCTGGAGTAAATCGATTGTCACAATATCCGATTACGATTGATGATGGCTAATTAAAGGAATCGATTGGTTACTGTGTAATAATTAATTTTAGGAAATCAAATAGAGAGCCTATACACAGCCGTCTGCTAACAAAAGTGTCCTGTAAAGGCGTTACGAATGCAAATAAAATACCTCTAGATTCTTTAGAATATGTGTTTGGATCCATATGCAAAATTAATTTGATATACTTATTCCTTAGTAAATTCATAAAATATGTCGGTTTCGATCGATTCGTGGATCGATGTGATTTTATTTCGTATAATCGTGATAGTAATGAAATAATACATTGTTATTTTCCTATTCAAAGTTATTTGATTCATACCGATTTATTTCTAAATTGACAGACTCTAATCGATTGAAGCAGTGTAACACTAAATTTAAAACAAAAAAGTCGTAGGACGTAATTGTTCGCATACCGAGTTTTCAATGCTAATTTATGCACAAATAAGCCGTAATAGTACATTACGTACCTAGGGCGGTGAATTCGTGAATGTCCCAGACCGCAGTTGTTTAATATGCGATATGGGGCTTTACGAATTACCGCCCGTGGTAAGTACACAATTTTACGTCTTCACCTGGTCACAATGCGAGTTTTACCGTACGCGCAGCGTGCAGTAAAACTCGCATTATGGCCAGGTGCATGCAGCGTGCATGGAGATTGAACTTTGTTTAGTAACTCGTAAGCTATTGAAACTTTTTATTATTATTTCGATGAGCAGTGCCAATTTACGTTATATGGGTGTCGCGATGTGTCAAAAGACCAGTCTCAAATCTCGTAGACTATAGATACGCACGTACCTGGCGCCAGCTGGAGTAGCCAGGTTTAAATTTCGGAGGAGGGGAGAGGGTATACTCAAATTAATATGAATATTAAATGACCACGTACCAGGTTTTCAAATGACCTGAGGAACTATAGGTAAATAAAAACACAAATGACAAGTTTAAGTGCACCAAGACACGCGCGTGCCAAGCGCGCGGCGCCTTGGGCCTATGGTCGCGATTATCACCCTCAAATAATTATGGATATGAAATGACCACGTACCAGATTTTTCGGATTACCTAAGGAATCCTACAAAGTACCGCAAACTAAAGTTGTCAGTGCATTGGTATACCATCCGTTCATGGTTTAGTTTATTTGTTTGGTAATTGACACAACATCCAGTATAAAAGCTACGCTAGCATAAACTTATTAGTGTCGATTTGAAACTAGGTGCTAAATCGGAGAAGTATTATCTGTCAGTTTACTACGAAAACTAACCACGATTATGTAAATTACCGTAATTGTAATGTATACCATACGTAGAAACGTATTCACGCCTGTGTTTCCAAGGGGGTGGGCAGAGCACACAGCGGGTATACAGCAGTAACTTAATGCTATAATTAGGAGTAGTTTTGGTCTGCAGAAGTTGTTGAACTTTTTGATATCGAATACTGCCATGCTCTTATTGACTAACATTTGTTTGTCTATCTTGTTAGTCCCGAAAGATCAATTACTGCGTAAATTTCTCTATGACCGTTCTCTATGAATTGTTTGATTGGTAGACTTTCACTATATCTATAACCCATTGATAGAGAAGGACAGAAAGATACGTGGACGTCTATATTTGGCTGTACATTGTAGGGTAGGGATTCCAGGCCCCTATTTCACCAACTTGACAATTGTCACCTGACAACGACATGACACGTACATTGCTGGTTCCACAAGTAACCTAGCGACCACCTTAACTTCTAGAACAAGCAATGTATGGCGAATTTTCAGTGTCAGGTGGCCCACTCCATACAATAGTATTAGGACCTCTACATACAGATGGAGTTGCATCGCCCACAATGGTTTTCTGTCAATCGGCGCAAATGGAAAATCGTCAACACGAAATGTCTATTTTGAAATTGGACCAAAAGTAATCAAAAGTGAATTTGGTGAAAATGTAATTGTGTCTATACTTTTTTATGACTATGTTTTTCCTGTTCTGATCCAAATGAAATTTTGACCAATATGAAATAGGTACATATATAGACACGTGCGAATTTAATGTTGTCTAATTTAAATTAATATCTAAATTTTATATGTTAATCGATTATTTTATACAAAATTCATATGTATGACGTTTATCAGATTGGTCATGTTTTTGGAGTGCACGTAATTCCATATGGACGTTTTTCTTTCGACCTATATCAAGTATGTAAATTTTACTTTTGGACGTAATTACATTTTTGCATTATTCATGTTGAGGATTTTCAAATTGTCATTACATGGCAATTCAGTACTTAACAGTTGTAACCCTGTTTAGTTTGGGTTCGTTAGAATCGTCTCAATGAGTAGTTGATGGCGGTAGACAGAAAAGTACAGTTGGCAATAAAAGCTTCTACAGTCACCAGCACCAATATAAAAACGCGGGCATACCTTAATATCTGACAGTCTTACGGCCCTAGAAATAGAGGCGTGTCGGATATTTATGCGCGCTAGGTTGTGGCGGATATTAATGCTGGTGACTGTACCGCAAATTTAAATTTATTATTATTTATTACTAGCCTACGGCGTATTATAGGAGAGCTTAGCTCAACGGTATCTGTTTGATTACTCGAGATCCTTCCGCAGCTCCTGTACTCAGTGAAAGTTAACTCACCGAGTATAGTTGGTGATCTAGCGTACTAGCTTCGCTATTAGCCTTTCCCTGGCGCCTCCATAAATATGTAAACTACTCGGGTGCAGGGAAAGTGGCGCAAAGGCATCCAACTCTCGAGGCTAGCGATAGGCCCCCGGCACACTGACGGATGACAAGTGACAGCGGATTATATGATATTGATATGTAATGTACAGTAGCGTTTGTAGCATGTCGCACTGGCGTGGTCTTCTAGGTAGAGGGCACGCCGACAGTGCAACATGTGCGGTGAATTGTAGGTCACCACTGTCTTGTTGCGCCCGCGTTAGCGTGGCCAAGGACTTAGGCTGAATTTCGATCAGAGTTATGCTTAGCGGAAATTATATGGAATATACACTGTACAGTACAATATAAATTGTAGATCACTACCAACTGCCGGCGTGCTCTTTATTACAGCTCTCCGCTGTCTCTTATCGCGCCCGCTTCAGCGTTAAGCCCGTCACAGACTTGGCTATAATAATATACAAAAATTATACTCTTGAAAGTTAGTACGCAAAATATATCGTAAGATGCCTTGCTGTAAATATATATCCCATAAAAACGTTCCATGTAAAACAGAGGCCAAGTCTCGAAACTCTTCCACCGTAAAAAGTTGTGAGATATTTCGTAGAGCCAAGTCTCAGGCATTCTTATTAATCCTTATTTGCTAGCTGCCGTGCCGCTGTTTTGCTCGACTTGGCGGGGGTACTGCCGTGCCCCCAGATTTTGCTATTTAAATACATATTATAGCTAAGTGTGACGGGCTTTATGCTAAAACATTTTCATACAAATTGACCAAGCTAAGCTACGAAGATTTCTGTCACTTGGACGAATACGCAGATTAGCATAAGAGCTCGGCATCGGTGTGCCCAATGTGTGAGCGAGAGATCGGAACGCCAGCCTGTCGCTCCCACCGCTACCGCCGCCTAGATGTCGCGGCCGAGCCGTCTGGTTGGTAGAAAAACAGCCAGCATTGAAAACCAAAGCGACACACGTGTTCTCTGCCGTGTTCCTATTTCGAATGTTTATATTTTTTATGTACGCAAAGTTGTTATTTATGCGTGGTCAAGGTTGTCAGTAAATAAAGCAATAAGGACCGGTTTATACCTTGTATTACGGTGAAATCAGCATAGCACGATCGCGTTTATGTCGGACATGAAGCATTAGTCCCTCTCGCACATAGATAATAAATAATCCTATATTATTAAACGAGCAATATTTATATATATATATATATTTGCAATCACGTTCTCGGAAACGTCTCTAACGATTTAGAAGAAAATTGGAATATAGGAGTTTAAGGGGGCGAGAAATCGATCTAGCTAGGTCTCATGTCTGGGAAAATTCGTTTTCTCTGTATTTGTATTTGCACCCGAGCTGAGCTCGGAAGAAAATTGGAATATAGAAGTTTAAAGGGGCGAGAAATCGACCTAGCTAGGTCTTATGTCTGGGAAAATTCGTTTTCTCTGTATTTGTATTTTCACCCGAGCTGAGCTCGGAAGGAAATTGGAATACAGAAGTTTAAGGGAGCGAGAAATCGACCTAGCTAGGTCTCATGTCTGGGAAAATTCGTTTTCTCTGTATTTGTATTTTCACCCGAGCTGAGCTCGGAAGAAAATTGGAATATAGAATTTTAAGAGGGCGAGAAATCAACCTAGCTAGGTCTCATGTCTGGGAAAATTCGTTTTCTCTGTATTTGTATTTTCACCCGAGCTGAGCTCGGAAGAAAATTTGAATACCTATAGATGTTTAAGGGAGCGAGAAATCGACCTAGCTAGAGCTCATGTCTGGGGAAAATCGTTTTCTTTGTATTTTCACCCGAGCTGAGCTCGGTCGCCCAGGGACTCTATACTTATATGCGAACCTCGTCAACTGGCATTAGTTTTATTATAACTCCAACCTCCTAATGAACCGTCCGCGTATTGCAAATAACCAGGCAGAGCCGCGAGTTAAAATATAACCTACTTATGTTGATGATATTTTATCCCGCAGGTTTGCCTGCGGAACCCAGCTGGTACATCCTACAAATTGTACTGATGAACTGCAGAACTCGCACGCCTGTACTTAAAAAAAAAACGAAAGACGGACTGGAAAAAAAAACGGGGTTGCTTGCACTCCGTTGTGCATTTTTGATATTTTGGAATGGTTAGAAAATAATTTTGCACGAATCGCTTTAATTATCAGTACATCCGCGGATGGGGAGGCGGATGCGGATATTTGGGGGCACACATCCGCGGATGTGAACGTAAATAGGTAAACGACGTCCATTTTATAATATCACACTGTGTGTTGAAACTAAATTACAATCGTATACCGAACTAATAAAAAACGCGTTTGCTCTTGATCACAGAAACGAAAAGATGTTTTTTACTAATGGCGAAAATATCTAAAACGCGTACGGTAAGCGCCGCGGGCTCCTTTCTTGTCGTGAATGGCACGACAACCGCATCCGCAAAAACTCCGCATCAATTTAGGCGGATGCGGATGCTGATGTTAAAATTTGTGCGCAACTTCCGCGGTTGCGGATGCGGATGCGAATGTCTGCATTACAATTATTTAACATTAAAAGGTTTATCTCTGAGAAAAATCAACTTCCATCTATACGTCTTACGTCTTACGAACTCACATCTCACGGTCACATGACATCTGTGGCGAGTTTAACAATTTTTCCCCATCACAAACAGTGCACAGCGCCGCTAAAGAAGTTCTCACTTCAATAATTAACGAACCTGCTCCCAAAGTTTCACGAGAATCGGTTGAGAAATGCGATCTGTAGAGGAGAGCAGCCGGACAAACAATTTTCGGCCCAAGGTGAAGCATACAACTGCGTTCGCTTCGCTTGCTCGTTCGATAAATGCGAAAGTTTGGATGCATTATTTGTTACTAAATCACGCAAAAGCGGCTGAACGGATTAAGATGAATGAGATACAAACAAATAGAGCATAGCCGGGACTAACATATAGAATACATTCATCCCAGTAAAAGTCCAACAAAAGGAAGTGTGTGCGAACGAAGCGGGCACAAACTAGTATTATAAACTAAACATGGGAAATGAATAATGTCACGAGCCGGAAGAACAACATAAAATTAGATTCAAATTGAATCATTATCATAAACATATGCCGATGCGAGTGACATTCCGTACCTAGCCGTTCGTCGCACGAGGCGCGCCACACATTCTAATCGTTATGTAACTCGCTCGCAGATACAGTACCTGGAACGATTACCTAATCATCCGTTGATCTCGAACGCATCACCACTGACGCTGATCGGATTTAGTACCTATTATAGGTATTATATAACGTAGAATTGACGAGCCCGTATTTTTTGGATATTTCTTTATTTTATTTCAAAAACTGATCGACAAAAAATCTATAGATATAATTATTGAACCTGCTCACAAGATTTCACGAGAATCGTTTGAGAAATTTGACAGAACAGCCGGGCAGCAGGACATACGAAAGAATTTTGGCCCAAGCTGGAAGGGAGAACTTCGTTCAATAAATATTGCCATACTGTTTACCTTACGTGTACATATAGGTGTTGAACAGATATTTCTCAAATATGCTCGGAAATGTTCGCCTTACTGTATCAATAATAGTATAGTTGAAATTTTCTAAACTAAGCTCATGAATGGCCATTGTACTGAGCTCATGAATGCCTTTGTTTGTGGTCCAAAGGCTATTCAAGAAGCGCGCGTACCAAATTTGCAAAAAAAAATATTAGCGCCACATAAAATGTTCTAGGTAAATATAGCGTTAGATCAGGTAAAGTAATCATTAAAATATGTGCTCACCTGCATCAACACGCTCCTCGCATCTTCACCTGAATGTGATGTATTTGCCAGTAGCTGGGTCAGTGTATGTGACGAATGTATGAAGTTCTGCGAGGCGATGGATAAGCGGCAGTCATCTGTTGCTAGTTAGGTATTTCTGTTTATTGTTTTGTAGGTCCAATATAGTCTGTTTTTATTATACTGAAATATAATTTTGAATTGTTAATCTTAGTTTTGTGACGCATTGTTTTTTTAACTGTAATGTCATGTAAACGTTTGTATCAGTAAATAAATAAATAAATAAATAAATGTGTGCAAAGCGCGAGTTTTTAAAGAGAGAAGACGTGTATCTGACAAATAAAGCTCCTAGCGTTTTTCCCGGTTGCACCCTAAATTAGCCCATGGTCCGGTTTGGCACATAATCCTAATGCCTGATTTACATTCAGCCGAAGTGAGCAGGGAAGTGGGCAGGACGGGCGTAATACCGAATTGTACACCCGTCCTGCCCACTTCTGTAAATCAGGCATAAGATTTGGCGTAGACACCAGCAAAAGCGATTGCCACCTGATCTTCCAACCCAGAGAGCAAACTAGACCATGTCGAACGAGGGAGCGAAGCGAACAAAGTTCTATGCTTCAGTTTAGGCCGAAAATCGAATGTATGTCCATGTCCGGATGTCCCGCTTTCCCGCTGTTCTGTACAGGTCGCATTTCTCAAACGATTCCCGTGAAATTTTGTGAGCAGGTTCGTCAATTATATAAATATTTATTGTCGATACACTTTTTCGTAAATTAAAAAAGACCGGCCAAGTGCGTGTCGGGCCACGCGCAGTGTAGGGTTCCGTAGTTGCCTGTCTGTCTTAGTTACATCGACATGCGGTGCAGTTGCGTCGGCCGAAATTGTACGACAATTGGCCTTTCCAAGTACACATTAAGTTGGTCGACTATTACTCCGTAATTACTTATGCGTAATTTGTCCGTGATAGTTTTTCTTTTAAATGCATTATATGTACTGTATGCACATTCCCGATTTGAAAAACGAATTACTGATTTGAAAAATGGTTTTCGAAAACCCATAATATTTTTTAATGAGCTATCCAACGATACCCCACACCATGGGTTTGACGAGAAAAAAATTACATCCCCGCTTTAGGTGTAGGGGAGGTAACCTAAAAAATATATTTTTTCAAATTGTATTGTACTGTTTTGTCGCCGTGATTGATTCATAAGTATATCCATGCCGAATCACAGTTTTCTAGTAGTAATGGTTACTGAGCTAAGCCGAAGAGGGACAGACAGACGGACGGACATGGCGAAACTATAAGGGTTCCTTGTTGAATATGGAACCCTAAAAACATTAAATAGCAGTAAGGCTCGCGAGTACTACAGCGCACAGAGCCAGTAGGTAGTTCAGATTACCTATAGATCGGTTACGATGTATTCCTTCACCGAAAAGCTGTTTTTAATAAATATCATGATATATCTTTTTGAAGTGAAAACTTCTTTAGCGGCGCTATATGCACTTTTTGTGATGGGGAAAAATTGTTAAACTCGCCACAGGTCACGTGACCGAAAGATTAGTAAGACGTGAAATTCGAGACAGGTCACGTGACCGTAAGAGGGACGCGTGGCCTGATCGAAAAACTGTTACAATGTCATTGAGTTTTCACATCTGCCGGCACTCCCGGAGTATAACCCGGTCTTTTTTTTTTTAAATCCGGGTTTGAACTCACGGCCTAGAGAAAGCCGCGTGCCTCAAAATGTTTTATCTACGCACATTAGTGCTCGAAAATGCGTTCAGAAACCGCAGGAAATGACCAGCATTATTACAACCGATTTTGCTATGAGAACTTTCTTGTCTGTGGAAGTAGGTGTGTTATATATAACAGTACAGATTTTTGTAACGTTATGAGTTTAAATTTGGAACAGCAGTCAAAACTCAAGTGGGTGTATTCTAGTAGGTATCCATAGATATTAAAACAGTTATCGATACGAAACGTCAATTCAGTTTTTTTTTTTATATGTACGCACGACATTTGATCTCGAGCGATATATAATCACATGAGTATAGGGGCTTCATTCCTTTGTCTATGAAAGAGACCGGGTTGCACTCCGGGAGTGTCGGCAGAAGTGAAAACTTGAATATTAACGTTGTGCATTTTTAATTTTTTGAATTGTTAGGGAATCATTTTGCACGTATTGCTATTAAAGCAATTCGTGCAAAATTATTCCCTAATAATATATATCAGTTTAAAAAGAAATAAAAAAGGCCTCTCTCCCTCCCCCTTTTTTTTGGCTTTTTGCTGTTACGAAAGTAGAATTGTGAACCCATCTTAGAGTACTTATGATATAGGTGTAGACAAAGTAGTGTGTGCAACTGTACATAATTAGGCCTTAAAACACTCGTGTGAAGCTGATTTCACACTCATATTTTAGGGCCTCTCTGAAAAGCTGCTTTTAATAAATATCATGATATTATATCGTTTTTGCCCGTGTGGTGTCGGGTTAGAATTTCACCACCCCCTTTCTTCCCGTGGGTGTCGTAAATGTCGACTAAGCGATCAGGGTTGAAGTGTGTTGTGGGCGATGGGCTAGCAATCTATCACTGCAATATCACATTTTGTCGATCTTTTATACCAACATTTATGCTAAAAGTGGCGCTGGAACATAAGTTTCATGTGCTCTGCCTACCCCTTTTGGGAATAAAGGCGTGAATGTATATATGTATGTGTATCGTTTCTTTAAACCCGGATTTGAACTCACGCCCTACAGAATGCCGCGTGCCTTACCGCTCGACTACAGTGGCTTCGTAACTCTTACTTTCTACGTAATCTTATAGGATGCCGTTAAAATTAGTTTCTTTGCCAGTTTGTCATTTTTGTTCGCAAGAAAGGGACAACAAATTGTATTTATCAAATATCTTTTTAATCTTTATTTTAGATAAAGTACTTAATTGAATAACATGTTTTGCAAATCTCTATTCGAGATTATGTGCGCGGTCACTCGACTCGCTTTATAAATCTTATCTTATGTTATTACGAGTATTAAAGATTGTTATCGCTCTTATTTATGGGTAGTTTTTATTTCTAAATGGCTACTACTGAGCATGTGAAAAAATCGTTTTAGTAGTACATATAATGAATTTAAAAGGAAAACTATCACGAACAAGTAGGCATAAGTAGTTAGCGAGTAATAGTGGACCAACTTAATGTGTACTTGGAAAGGCCAATTTTCGTACAAATTCGGCCGACGCAACCGCACCGCAGGTCGATGTAACTAAGACAGACAGGCAACTACGGAACCCTACACTGCGCGTGGCTCGACGCGCACCCGGTTGTTTATTTTCTAACCGGAATAGTTTGCGCGAGAGACACTTCCAAAGTGGTAAAATGTGCCCCCCCCTGCAACTTTTTTTATACCACGTCGGTGGCAAACAAGCCTACGGCTCACCTGATGGTAAGTGGTTACCGTGGCCTATGGACGCTTGCAACTCCAGGGGTGTTACATGCGCGTTGCCGACCCTTTAAGAATTTATACACTAAAATAAGAGAATGATAAAACTAAAAAAAATATATGATGTAAACTTCCACCGAAAATTGATTTGAACGAGATCTAGTAAGTAGTTTCTTTTTAATGCGTCATAAATCGTAAACCGCAATTTACCTTTCATTCAACGGATAATGGTACGGGGCCCTTTGTGCGCGAGTCCGACTCGCACTTGGCCGGTTTTATATAAGTATACGTTGTGATACAACGCTGTTCGGTTCGCTTTATGCGAATCCGTTGAAAGCGAAAGTTGGGACAATAACCCAAAAATATCAAGTTTGTAAGCATTTCGGGTGAAGTTTCGCTAACAATAGTTCACCTGAGGCTTCACTTGAAAACTCAAACCTCTTTCGTTTATGCGAACTCAAATATACACATACAACTATGTGCTTTATTCCATAGGCATAAGGGCCATATACGTATGTGTAATGCACGAATAAATGGATTAGCTGGTAATGATTTTTACGAAGCAGGCGGAGCTCGCATTAGCATTTGCTCAAGGTGACTTGTCGCGGCTCAGTGAGCATCGGCTGCAAGCTACATAGGTATTTATGTACTAGGTACATGTACTCGATTCACATTGACAAAGTAACGTCTAGAAATTATTTGAGTTCGGAAATAGGTGATTAAAAGTATGTGAACACCACTTTATTGTTAGGTTAGGAGTCCCCAGCTCGACTCAAGTCCATTGGCGTATCTGGAGTTATTTTTCAGCGGGGCCCTTTACCCTGACATGGCAGGGGTGTCTATAGCAGAATTCCGAATCGGTAACCCAACATCCTGGGGTGGGCACTAAACCATACTAATATTATTAATGCGAAAGTATGTCTGTCCGTCTGTCTGTCCTCTTCACGCTTACACCCCTGAACCGATTGAGATAAAATTGGGTACGCAGATAGTTTGAATCCCGGGGAAGGACATAGTTATGTAGACCAAGGGGTCAAATGGGGGGGTGAAAGTTTGTATTGATCTACGATATAAACAAGTTCCGCACGCGGACTATATACAGACTTATATATAAAAGTGTCTGCAAGTACCTGCCTAAAGCGAAAACAATACGTTGCGAAAGAACCACCTAAAAAACAATATCGAAACGCATGATCTACAGTCTAATTGATGCCCCACCTTTCTCACAAGCTAGATCTGGGTCAATTTAAAACGTTGATATCCCGAATGGGGTCACTCTTAGGTATGTACTGTCGCCGTCACTGCATTATAAAACAGACAAGCGGACTCAATTTGTTAGAGATGTTTTAATTTTTTTGAAGCTTTATATTAACTTGAATTTGCTAAATTTGTGAACCGTGCATTTGTTATAGACACTTGCCGGTATCCGATTGACTATATGTATAGTGTTTGGCGACAATGCAAAATTATAACACCACCATAACCTGATTTGATAGAGACGGAATGTAGCCATGGCGACTCCAAAACCAAAAGAAAGATTTGTCGCCACGAGTGGAGACCATGGTAGCTCAGTCGGTTAAGATCAATGGACGGACTCCAGAGGTCGCGGGCTCAAACCCCGCACGTGGCCAATCATTTAGATTTTTTTCACTTGATCGAAATTTAGAAATTCCACACAATATAAACCCGTCGTGTTCCCGTGTCCCGTAAGTAGTCGATGACTGTCCAAAGACGGGCTTTGTCACTCCAGCCGTATCTGTGATGACTACTACGGCTAGGAGTTATCTTTGATTCTTAGCCCATTGTGCTTTTGGGGTGATCGAGCCAGCCTAGTACTTTGTAGTAGTATCATCATCATATCAGCCGAAGACGTCCACTGCTGGATATAGGCCTCCCCCGAAGAACTACCACAATGACCGGTCCTGCGCCACCCGCATCCAGCGGAATCCCGCGAACTTTACCAGGTCATCAGTCCACCTTATCGGGGGTCTACCCACGCTGCGCCTGCGGTAGTATGTATTATTGTAAACTATTTCTTTTCGCAGGCGAAGGATCGACGCGTACCGTCGACGGCAGAACGATTGCGTCCCTCGGTTCGACCAATCGTTCACGGGCGCTTGCGAACAGCAGAACCTGGAGACGAACGCGCTGCAGAAGCGGTTCCTCGAAGGCAAAGCCAAGCGGCAGGCCAAGAAGAGCGATCGCAAGCCCGACCTGCCCGCTATCAGCGGGAATCTGCACAGCAGCGTTCATGTGGTAAGTCTTGTAACTATCTATAGATAGATCGGCTCTATGTAGTATTGAATGAGATGAGAGTCCTCCTTGTGAACCTATGATCTACAGATGAATCGTGGCTCATCAGGGGAACTCGGCCGTAGAGGCATACGTTTTTAACCCCCGACGCAAAGAGAGGGGTGTTATAAGTTTAAAGTGTCTGTCTGTATATCTGTGTATCTGTCTGGTATCGTAGCTCCCAAATGGATGAACCGATTTTCGTTTAGTTTTTAGGGTCATAGATAATTTTATCCCGAGTGTTCTTAGCCATGTTTAATGAAAATCTGTTCCGTTTTTGAGATATTGGACTTTGAAATGAAAATGTCGGGGGATTTTCAACTTTTCTAAGTTGTAGTTTTTCGCCAACAAGACGAAAAAATGCTGCTAAAGTGGCCATCAATAGAATTTGCTATGTAAACAAACCCAATATTGAAAGACAATTTGAATATGGCGGTTTGTTTACATAGTTATATAGCAAATTCTATTGGCGGCCACTTTACACGTAGCATTGCTTAGCCTTAAAGTCCTAGGAAAACCAAGATACGTGTGCAGCACGTATACGTGAGCAGGACGTGCACCACTGCGTTGTATAGTTTGAATCCCCATAAGTCTGTTTACGGATGCGCATGCGTAGACGTGCACGTGCACGTAGCGCGGTGTGACATGTCTTATGAGAATTCATACTTAACAACGCAGTGTAGGTGCTGCACACTTATGCGATGTGGCTCGCTCGGCACTAAATGTGTTAAAACGAGACTGTGGAGAGTTCAGGAGATAGTTTATACATATACTGGCGCGTACACATATAAGTCTCCTGCATTTCTAGAGCAGCGGCGTCGCGTGACGTGAAAACATGAACTGTGATCCTCTCTTATACCTATGTGCGACGTCTACCCGTAATTTTAAAGAGACTCTCTTACGTCAGACGGGATAAACGATGCATTATTTTCAAGGCTTTCCATATGTTCATTGTATTTGATCCCCACGTATTTACCAAGAGCTCGTGTAGCATCTCAAAGGCGCTAAAACGCGTCACAGTCGCCATTCTTGTTTTGCAGTTCAAATAATTGCAAGCTTAACCTTATATACCTGTTATTATCTGGCTTTCCGAGAATCTTTCCTCATCAACAACTGTGCACTAAAGTTGAAAAGACTTATGAGCGTTCTTGGAGGGCTTGCTCTAAACTGTTTTGTTTTAGTATTGTCACGTGCCGCTACCTCGGTAATTAACAATGGCGTAGCACGTGCGACGTAGGCCGCGGGCCGCCCGGATGCGTCAATTGACTTGACCCCATGAGGCCAGCCATGTACGTCCAATACGTAGTGCTAATGTAATCATATTTGCGTTAAAGTAATGTGATTGGAGTTTGTTATCTCTATTAATTGTTCATTGTAGCTCAATTCAATCAGATTATAAAAAAATAACGTAACGGCGACTTCAGCCCTTTGAGGTACGCGCTCCGTAAGATCCTAGATAATTGCGTTAACTCATAGAATTTCAAAGAAGTTAACGTACTCCCAACGGTAATTATCATCGTCATCATCATATCAGCCGAAAGACGTCCACTGCTGGACATAGGCCTCCCCCAAAGAGTGCCACAATGACCGGTCCTGCGCCACCCGCATCCGACGGTAATTATAATCCGTACTTGATATTTTTTTAATATTATTTACCGACACCTTAAATACATTAAAAGGGTCGGCAACGTGCTTGTGACTCCCCTGGAGTTGCAGGCGTCCATGTGCTACGCTGCTTGTTTACCACCAGGTAGGCTGTATGCCTGTTTCTACCGTCGTGGTATAAAAAAAGTCTGACGAGTCTACTCTGGTCTGGTATGTGCAGTTGTGCACCAGGTTTTATGTGTAGTGGTAGTGTTACTAAAGATCTAATATGTATGGCATAATGGCTTTCTAAATCCACCCTGCACTGTTACCCAATTGCCAGTTAAATAACTGTTAATATGTCTTGCTGATGTTGGGTCATTTTTTCTGGCAAGTACTGCCAAATGCGATTTGAAGTGACGAAATATCCAGTCACTGGAACCACTTAATAGTGTCGCAAATGCACAAACGTCGACAAAACGAACCTTTAACCATACTGGTTAAAGGTTCGTTTGCTGCTGCAGTCTGCGGTCGGGTTCCAACTTATACCTTAAGAGCCATACAGCCGAAAATCGTACCCCCATAGATGTAGACGCTTACGATTCTGAAGGAGTCAGTAGGCGCGTCGGCATGGCAACCATTGATTTGAGGATTCCTTGAGTTGACAGTGATAGGCAAATGCAAGTATCTTAGGGAGCTCTAGCTACGTTACTCACCACCAGCCTAACTAGCATGATTGCGTTTACCCCTAAAGGAGCCCGGCCCGGGGTCCGCTTTGGCACGTCCCAAGATTTGGCATAGGTGCTAGTTTAACGAAAGCGACTGCCATCTGATTTTCAAATTCCAACCCAGAAAACTAGACCTAAGGGCCGAAACGCACTGACAGCCGTGGCGGAGCGGCGCGCGGCGCGGAGGCGGTGCCGGTTGTAATGTTCGAGCTAAAATGAAAGGATCCGCACAGAGCGGTGCGTGCGGCGCGGCGCGGTATTCTGTGCGGGCCGTTCTGCCACCGCTGTCAGTGCTTTTCGGCCTTTATTGGGATTGAACCGGCTTCCTCACTACATTTTCCTTCACCAAAAAGCCGCTTATAAATATCAAATGATATTTCGTACATCATTTCTACAAAGCAAGATTGCGTTTATGTCCGGCATAAATCATATGTCCCTTACCAAGTATGTTACGACGAGCGGGACGAATACTAGCCAGGAATACGATACAACGAACACCATATAGAGAGTAAAAGTAGTATTGCTTTAACGGCCGCTGCCATTTACTGAAACTCCCAAAAACAAAGGCATATAATAACGTCGCTTAATGAAATGGACTCTCACCAATTTAGCCAGCGTAATGGGCGATTAAACACATTAGTAATATATATGTTATGCATAGTTATAGGGACCTAACGTATCGATTGCACTCACTGGGTAGGACCAAGGACTTGGCTATCTGACGAGCAAGTTTCGTAAGCGCTACATTATAACCCATGTGTACCTTATCTTCTTAAATACAACCAGTTTGTAATCGGAGCGGAAAGATTGCCTTTACGCGTAGATTCAGTTCAGTTTTTTTTTGTAATTTTGTTGGTAAGCATATGGCCTGCCTGATAGTTACCAGACACCGTAGTACGCTTGTGATTCCAGACAAGTCGTGAGCGCGTTGCCCGCTAGGGATAGAAAAGAGTCGACAACTAGACGAGAGAAAAATTCACGGGAATCAGTTGAGAAATAATACCTGTAGAAGCAGAGAACTGCGAACAGCACTCAGCAGCTCTTTCGCTCGTTCAGTAAAGAGAATAGACTCTGAGATGAGATTTGTAGTTTTGTGAGTTTGTTTGTCCGGAACCGCTTATTCTATTTCTATGATTGTTTCACCTGTTTATAGAATATACTTTCTATATGGACATATGCTATATTTCATCTCGCGGGTTTGCCTGAGTTCTGTGCAGAAGCCGCGCGGACAGCTCGCTCATTAAACGTCAACTGTACTCGTACACGGCGACCATCCATCTGAGTGATTGCGACTACCTGGCGTGTAAAGGTCAGAATGTTTTCCCTGCCACGTGATTCACGTCGAGGGCCTTCTTATCACCTCTGTACTGATTTCTGGCGCCCCACTAATTGCATTGTTGTTGACGGAGTCATTTACTTACATAACCCCGAGTGATGCTTAATGTCGGCTTTTGAAGTGCTAGAAATCAGGTACCTACTAAAATGGTGTCAAAACCCAGAGAGCAGATTCAGAAAACGGCGCCGGAGGTCGTCGCGGTGAGCGGCGCGAGACAATGCGAGGCGTGCGGTTGCGAAATGCGCGCGCGTTTGCACAACCGCGGACCGGCCCTAACTGCAACCGTAGATAGAGGATTTCAAAGGATGGAGTCCTAGCGAATGTCCGAAAGGGATGGAGGTATATTAATCCGAGGGCGAAGCATGGTTACCATTTTATCACGTATCGCTGTGGATGAGACATCCGTCACGTTCCGACAAGTATGCGAGTGCGAGAGTGACGGATGTATTATCGACAACGATAAGTGATAGAGTTCCAACTTTCTCAGTTTATCGTTGACGGCATTTATTAAACTGTCGCTCCCAATGTTGTTCGAATGCAGCTTCAAAACAAACGAATGTTTCATTGTGATATAATTCACAATCGAGTTATTTAAAAACATTTAACAATGTCACTTGCATTTTAAAGAAATAAAATATTTCTTCCGGTTTAAATACAAGGTAAACGTCGGAATGCTCGACTCTGTACTAGTATATGGCATGGGCACTCTATGTCAAAGCAATATGGGTTAAATACGAACTAAGAGGATTTTTCTTCATTCGAATTTAAGCCATGTCACATTGACATAGAGTGCCCATGAAATATACTAGTACCTACTGCGTCGAGCACTCGAACGTTTACCTTAATCGTAATCAATATTTTTGTACAAAACGTCCGACAGTCCTTTTCATTGAGGTAATAATAATAATGCTGACATAAAACACCGGGTTGCACTCCGGGAGTGACGGCAGAAGTGAAAACTTGAATATTTTGACATTTCGAATCGACTATACTACGTAAAATATAGCTTGAGCCCTGCGACAACTGTCATCTCAGTACAATTTATAACCTTAAAACGTAAAATTGTACTGAGATGACAGCTGTCATAGGGGTCAAGCTATATTTTACGTAGTATAATACCGTAGCGACAGAAGTAAACTATTTCACTTGCAAATTAGCGCGTGAGAACTTATTGTGTGTCGGCCGAACGGGTAAGCGCCGCGGATTGCATGGCGTTTGCGCCCTTTTTCTCGCTCGAATAGCGCAGCCAGTCTCGTACTACGGCATCGCCCCCCCCGCAACCAAGCCTCGTCCCGAATCTCTCACCATTTACGGTCACGTGACACCTGTGGCGAGTTTAACAATTTTTCCCCATCCCAAAAAGTGCACAGCGCCGCTAAAGAAGTTTTCACTTCAAAAATGAGATAAACGTTGTAGAACCGAAGGCCGTTGGAGCGGAAAGGTTCTCGAGTGGCGACCACGTACCGCCAGGCGGACTGCACAAGGTGGACTGAAGGTAAAGGGCGCAGGACCGGTCATTGTGGCACTCTTTGGGGGAGGCCTATGTCCAGCAGTGGACGTTTTTCTGCTGATATGATGATGCTGAAGAATGACATACCTGTAATCAGTCTCTCAGCTTCCAGGCTATGGTTTCATATAAGGGACACCGCTTAATACCTGTTTTAACTTGACCGATTTGTATGAAAACAGTAGGTACATAAAACATGGACGCTAACCTCGGGCCAAAGTGACATTGGTTTTTGCGACTAAACCCAACTATGCAGTTATATTGACCCGTCTTTCAAAATATTTCCATTTTGTCTGATTTTATGTTACTCTTCTAATCAAACGGCATTTTTTCTGTATGTAGATAATAGCCCTTATAGACTACTTTCCCGGCCTGCTATTCGTTATTAATTTAGTTTCTATATATATAGTTGGTTTAAGTTAAGGCTCCACATTCGAAATTTTCGTGAAAATGAGTTGTTTTGTAACCGTTTTATACATTATAACGTAACATTTTTGCTGTCGAAAAAATATATCATAATCTGCAAGATATGCGACGGGTCATAGTTTTCGTAGAAATCCATTTTAACAATAAAAATTACAGAAAAAGAAATCTTAAGTCACCCCTATTTTTTCACTTGTAACCATTTTACTGCTCCATTTTTTATCAGAATAATATGACATTTTATAACTTTCTTCATACAATAATGAACAAGAGCATCATTTTCTTACTTTCTTAATTTTCTTAAATATTTATCTCGTTTTCTGAAATATTCCGCCAAAGTTCCTACGCCTCCCCGTTTTCGTCCATACGGTCAGTGCGGGACGAGACACGTTGCATGACGGACCTGTGTCAATTTGCGCTGCGCCGAAATTTTTAAATATTTGTCGAAATTGTGGACTATATTTGTTGCATAGAGTGGACAATCGTTTTGTGATTCGTATAGTAGGTAACTAATAAATATTTGCGTATACCTAGTTTAGTTTTTAGTGACAGATAATTTTGTTGCATAGAGTGGACAATCTATTTCGTGGTTTGTAAAGTAGTAGGTACTATAGACAAGACAGCTGACTGACCATCCGTGCACTTTATGTGCATTGTAATAAGGTTCTTGTATAAATACAGGATGGTCAGTTAACTGTGTTGGCATTTGTACCTAATTAACATTTACGTAGGTATATTTTAGATTTTGTTTTTAGTTCAAGATGGGAAATAATAATAATAACAATAATACATACATACATACACGCCTTTATCCCTAAAAGGGGTAGGCAGAGCACATGAAACCTGTGTCCAGTGCCACTGTTAGCATAAATGTGGGTATAAAAGATCGTCAAAATGTGATATAGCAGTGACAGGCCAGTGCCACTGTTAGCATAAATGTGGGTATAAAAGATCGACAAAATGTGATATGGCAGCGACAGCCCATCGCCCACGACACACTTCAACCCCGTTCCCTTAGTCGACTCTTACAACCCCCACGGGAAGAAAGGTGGTGGTGCTATTCCAACCCGACACCACACGGGTAATAATAATAATAATATAATAATATGACGAACAATTACCGGAGGTATATCCTGAAGGACGGTACGGTCGACATTTGTCGGGCATGCCGCCGTCTCGGGGAGTCACTCAGGCATATTATCTCCGGTTGTGGTCATCTTGCTAACGGCGAGTACTTGCACAGACATAACCTTGTAGCCAGAATTATTCACCAGCAACTTGCTCTGCTATACGGTCTTGTGGCCTCCGAAGTGCCTTACTATAAGTACACACCTGCGCGAGTTCTCGAAAATTTTCGTGCCACGCTCTATTGGGATCGAACTGTCATCACGGACAGGACTATTCTTGCCAATAGGCCTGATATCGTGCTGACAGATCGATCGAAACGCCAGGCAGTGCTCGTCGACATCACCATCCCCCATGACGAGAACCTCGTGAAGGCCGAGAAGGACAAAGCCAGCAAGTACCTAGACCTGACTCACGAGGTAACCGCCATGTGGGATGTTGATTCGACGATCATCGTCCCGATAGTCGTTTCGGCGAACGGTTTAATAGCGAAGAGTCTCGACCATCACCTCAAGAGGCTGGATCAAGGGTCAGATACAGAAGGCGGGTACTCCTGGATACTGCGCGGATAGTCAGGAGGTTCCTGTCTCTGGCGCCCTGACCACCGGCAGCTTAGGCCCCGCCTCGCTGCTGGCGGTACCCTAGGTTAGGTTTTTATAATGATTTTATGTTTTGTATGTATAGTTTTATATTTTACTTTTTATATAGTTATTCTAAAAACCTAGCCTAAGACGGAAAATTAATAAAGAGATAAAATATTGGTTTCGGCGAACTGTCAAATGTTTGTGGATGACAGGAAATCAGTGTAGCTGCTTAAAAATAAAGTTAAGAACCAAATCCGTTCCTAAACTACGAAACTAATGAAAGTGGCTCTTTCATAACCTGGCTCTTTCATGCTACTTCTCCACATGACTCGAACAAAAATTAGGGCTTTAAAGCCAAATATCTCGCATACTAATCACTGATTTGAAAAATGGTTTTAGGAACCCCATCATATTTTTGAACGAGCTATCCAACGATCATGGGTTTAACGAAAAAGAAATTCATTCCCTCTTTATGTGTAGGGGAGGTACCCTAAAAAAAATATTTCAAGATTTTATTGTACTTTTTTGTCGGCGTGATTGATTCAAATACCCATGTCGAATCACAGTTTTCTAGTAGTAATGGTTACTGAGCTATGCCGAGGACGGACGGACGGACAGACGGGCATGGCGAAACTAAGGGTTCCTTGTTGACTACAGAACAAGGAACCCTTAGTTAGAACAGAAAAAGACAATAGTTTCCTACAAACTTCACAGTAACAGAGCGTTTTTGACGTTTTACATCCCTACTGTTAATGTATAACAATTACAATGTAGATGCATATATTCATACACATGTGATGTTTGCGCACGTGATTAATCCGCCAAGGTCCTGTACAACGGTATTCACAAAGCTCGCCCTCCACTCCTCTCAATCAAACCAACATAACCCCGACCACCGATCACGCATAGTTATTACGAACACAACTCAAGTTATACTAGGTACGAATAGTAAGTGGGGATGCGACTGGTTGTGAATAACGTATCATTGTTTGCGGTTACTTAGGCAAATGTAGCAGAGGTTGAAAGCACATCTCAGTAAGACTCTTGAGTATTGCTTGTTTTCATTTGTTTCATGTGTGTGGATTTGTTTTTGACTGAGTATGATGACGGGTACACGATATATTTCAGAAGTCGTTTGACCAATTGTCTGAAAGCGTATTTCTTCAGAATTTTTAATTTGCGAAAATCATGGATATTTTACTAACTTAACCTCACCTACTTATGACCAAAGATTATGCTTCCGGACGGACACCAGTCATAGGGGGGTCGTACCAAGTTAGGATTACAAACCAATCAACGTCAATAATGGCGCGCGCAGCTGTCATTCCATACAAATTTGTTAAACATTCCATGTATTCAGATTTAACGAACACCGCTTTCGATTACATACGGTTTGGTACTATGAGTGGGTATAGTCTCTACTACGAACTGTCGGAATGGTACACAGTCGAAGATCGTTGGCTCGACGGTTACTGAATCGAATATTCGTTGCTCCGCCTTCAATTTTGTATGATTCCATTACGCACCTCGATAATTCCAGCTCTCGTTGCACCCGAAACGTGATACTTCGCGGCCTGTTATAAGGAGCATAACGTGAATACCAACTACACGGTACTACATCTGCACGAGGCCATAAAGCGGAGCAACAGGATTAGGACATAATGTCGCAATCCTCAGCATTGAGGGAACGACAGATGAACGTCAATATTTCCTTGCACGTCAGAAAAAAAATCTAATTCAATTACAACTGGTCGGCTGCACTCCAGGCGTCACCCGTTTCTAAATGAGACGAGACGCAGCCAAGTTTTATCTCTAACGCCCGACTGCATTGTGTTATAAATAAAACATAATCATATTGTACCTACGTAATCATACTTCTGTAACCACAGCTCTTTAGAACTTTATGCGAGTAGGTATTTGTATGTACGTGTGTAAGCACTTTGTTATACACAATAACAGGTTAAAGAATGTACATGTCACACAATAGATCAAGGTATAACTTATCCCTCTCTCATAAGGGATCTCTTCCAGCTAACCTTTGAGCAATTGAGAGGATTTGTGTTCCTGTTCACATCATTTGAAATAGTAAGATCGGCTCCTCAAACTCGTATAGCAAATATTCTATTCGCATTTCAATTCGCTACGAGGAACTAAGCAATCTGGGTCAGATCTAGCTCTCATCACTCGTTGCTTGGTTCTCTAAGTGTAAGCATATAAATTGCTTTTTTTTTATATGGACGCTACACGCCACGCTTTGAGCGGAGCGTCCACTCAGGCCTTACACTAAGAATCACGATTTATTTCTTATTTCCCATATAAAAAAAAGTCTTGCATACATTTACATACCTAGTTTACCTACTCGCATGTTATTCATTTGACTTATATTTTATAAGCAGATGAGTCTATTTAGGTACTCTATGTTTTTAAGACGGTTAAAAATTAATAATAAATCAGCTGATGTACGTCCCAGCTGGGCGAGGGAACGGGCAGTAAGAAAAACATGTTACAAGAGTACGTTCAATAAATAAAGGTAACAACAGGCGTTCTTATCGCTTTAGTAAAATGAAGTTACATTAAATTTATTTTCGTGAACATGGGTATTATTGGATATGTCAAAAGTAGTACACGTGGTGCAGCTATGTATTGTCTTGTAGAGCGTACCAAAATGTGGTTGATACAATACAATACAATACAATACAAATACTCTTTATTGCACACCTCACACAAACAAAGCAGTTAAAAAGAAAAACAATACAACATGGTACATTATGTTATTATGTTTGCAAAAATAATTACCCCCTATATACAAACTTTACATCCTCATAAGACGAGTGAGATTCATAACAGAAAAAATATGTAAACGCGCGGGTAAAGGCCAGTATAGAAACGAAATTCTTTAGTTTTCTCTAATGGAAAACGTTATCACGCATCAACGTACGACAACAACACCTACTTGTGAAACCCAACATTCGTAGTTCGAAAGCGTAAAGTTTGATAGTGACGACACTAAACATGCTATTATGTATTACACCGGATCAAATCGACTGCTTTACGATATTTAAACTGTTACTGTGGTCCTTGCCATGGTTATATAAGTCTCTTTGGTCACTCTTTAAAACCCTATTCGAGGGCATCTGCTTAGAATAAGTCCTTCTTATAAGAATCCAATGTTTAGTATTTTTTCTCTTGTCTTTTCGCTTGCCGGGACATAATAACAATAAGAAAGAGATGGTTGACCCAGCTGATGTTTAACAGAGTAGGCAATTGCAGATGTGAAACGAATTCTGTAATTCATTTGTGTGGCATGTTTTTAATACGTCCGCCAAACATTTCTTTTTGGCTGTTTGTTGAAGGATTACACAAAAACTCTCGAACAAATTTTTGGTGAAAGTGTCAAGTAGGTAATGAAGCGTTATCTGCATATAGGCTACGAACGCTGCAGTATATTTGCGTTGCTTAGTTATTGATAATTAGTAAAGACAGGTACAAAAAGTATATTTGCGTAAGAAGTCGCGAGTTGTAGCTTGTTTTTAAACCCCGACGCAAAGAGAGGGGTGTTATGGCAAACGAAAATGATTCAACAAGCATTTAACTTAACTAGAACCTACTTAATACTACTTGTAAGGGTTTGACTGAGCTTATATTTAACCCCCGACGTAAAGACAGGGGTGTTATAAGTTTAACGTGTCTGTCTGTGTATCTGTCTGGTAGCGTAGCTCCCAAACGGATGGACCGATTTGAATGTGGTTTTTTGTTTCATAGATAATTTTATCCCTAGTGTTCTTTATGAAAATCTGTTCAGCCGTTTTTGAGATATTGGACTTTGAAATGAAAATGTCGGGGGCTTTTCAATTTTTCTAACATATTTTATTAACAGCTCCGTTTTGTTACAGCAACAAAAATTCGGGTGCGGCGACTACGAACCACCGGCGAAGCTTCAATGCGGCGGCGTCGGCGGCGCCGGCGAGGCGCTCACCAAGTTCTCCGTGGAGATAGTCCAGCAACTCGAGTTCACCACCTCCACCGCCGACTCGCAGCCCCAGCAGATCTCCACCAACGTCACAGTCAAGGCCCTTGCCAATGCCGTGAAGACCTCCAACTCCCCACCCCCGCAGCCAGCCCCGCGCGCGCCCACGCCCCTGGACTGCGACCGCGAGTGCAAAGCCGAGTGCAAGTCAGAGGTAGCCGAGGACGAGTTTGTGGGGCTCGACGAGTGCGCGGCGGCGTTGGAGCGGGACGCCGCCTCCGCCTTCCCCGGCCTCGCTGAGCTGATCGGCGAAGACGACGGCGACGACACCTTCGAGGATCTCATCACAGAAATATCCGAGTATCCGGAATTCATGAAAGACTTCGATCTGGATGGAAGCAAGTTTAACGGCTTGGGGAGCTTGGAGCCGCCCGAGGGCGAGCCGGCGCCGCGGTACGGAGCCGGTGGCGGGGAGATGTCTCCCGCCGCGCAGACACTTAAACACATGGCTGAACAGCACCAGCAAGCGGCCGGCGGCGACTGGCGGTACCGGGCGTACGGCGCGGGCGCTGGGCCGGCCGGGCCGGGAGCCGGCGCCGGCGGCTACCGGCCGAGGCCCTCGCTCGACCACTTGCACATGTCTCAGCACCAGCAGTTGCATCTCTCTCAGCCTCACCATAATCTACAGGTATGTCTTAATTTGCTCTTAAATAATGCCGTGGTCTCTTGTAGACGCCGTAGGCGCTAGGCTTGTGTCGGTCAGGAACTAGGAACTATTAGGAATTAATTCCCATCTCAGAACGAAAAGAACTAGTTCGTCAATCACGATCTTAATCGGTCTTCGGTCTTTAGTTCAGCAGCAGAGCGAGAGTGGAACGGAACGAGATACGAGTGACGCGACCGGGTAACATCGCGCCCGCGCACCGTCTGAATCAAACAGTGCTTAACTAACGGCCACTCCCACACTGACCTAAAAGAGCGAAGGAACTAAAAGACCGAACTAGTTCCTCAAACCGATTGAACGAGATCGGAGGGCTCCCGTAAAAGAACGAGCAAGCACAAGCCTAGTAGGCGCACAGCGTATCATTATTATGCATAACCTTATCTAGTCTTCCACACATCTTGACGCTGTACAGTCGCCATCAAATATATCTGTTGTCATAAGGAGGATCTAACATATCTGAAGGATTAGTATCCATCAGGGAATTGCGAGGTAGCGGCGCGGTGTGCGAAATCCATATATTGCGTGGAACGGAACGATGTACTTTCCCGCAAGAGGGGGATTATTGAGCGCTAGTACGCCACATTTTCCAGATAAACTATTTTTTTTTAACCTTTGTATGGAGTGTTGGCCGACTGGAGCGACGAGCTCCATACAAATGTAAAAAAAAACGCGTCAAAAAAAATAGTTTATCTGGAAAATGTGACGTACTAGCGCTCAATAATCCCCCTCTTGCGGGAAAGTCGATCGTTCCGTTCCACGCAGTATAAGAAGTGATACATGAGCGAGCCTAACAATGCTGGCACCGCCCTGGTGGATACTCACACTAAACGCCTGTCAATAGAGTCGTGTTCAGATATTTATGAGCACCTATCACGCTCTGATGTATCTGATGGCCACTACGCGGCGTACGGCGGCAACGGGCAATTGTATTGTACACTTTTAAAACCAATCGTTCCTCCAGGCAAACACAATGGCTTTCGTTTAAATTTGAAATGCAGATTAGCCGAAGGACAGTGTCCGACGGAGTAAACGGCGATAGCGATAGATGCTAAATCACTTAGTTTGATAATATGTACAGTACTCTGTGAGCTGTAGAAGTCGCATGAGCCCGTCTTTCTTGAAAAAGGATTTTTATTTTTAGTTTCGAACAGTGACACGACAAAAAAATATAAATAATGAACGAACCTGCTCACAAAATTTCACGAGAATTGGTAGAGAAATGCGACCTGTAGAGTAGAATAGCCGGACAGCGGGACAGACACCGGACAGATTAACGATTTTCGGTCCAAGCTGAAGAATAGAACTTCGTTCGCTTCGCTCGCTTATTCGATTACCGAACCAAACTTTTCAGTCGCCTTTAACTCATTAGGGAGTGACCACACCGCTGCTGCTCAAAATACGCTAACGCACCGTAAACGCAGCAAAATGTATGAAGAATTATATCGCGTGTGAGAGAGAATTAATAAGCCAATTGTACAAAATACCGGCAAACGTTTCAAAAGACGCGCCAAAAAGTATCACCGCGCGTTCTTCCCCTCGTAATTTGACTCGTTGTTAATTTAGTATAAAACCGTGTAATGAGAGTAATTTTCCATATGAACCGCAGTCCCTAGGTGGTTAAAGTAATTGGAACTCTTCTTTATTGGGGTAATTCGTGACGTGAAAGGACATAAAAAACATGGAGTCTGCTGTGGTATCGACCGGGCGGGCGTTGCGCGCGCTTCCTAAGGGCCCCTTGCCTCCGCCCATAGCGTCGTTTCTCTCCGGCGTGCGATTAAACCTACGTACTACGTCTCTAAAGTTTAATATTATTAAAGCATGTTTTTCTCTGCTGTCACATTATCGTTTACGACTTAATTTTCACGTTCTGTTGACAACATTCGAACATCTGTAGTTGAAGTTTGATGAATTTTGATGGGCGTGCAATCAAAATTAGACTTTAATTATTTCAAAATAAGAGCTAATTCGTAATATTTTTACTTGCAATTTATTAATATTCGCACCATACAATGAATTGCGCGGAATAAAACATCAGCAGGTGTAATTGTTTCAGTCGCGTGAGATCTGTTTGCGATCGCGCAGATGTGGTTACAGCTAAAAATATCTATACAATTTTGAACCTTAACCCCCGGATATAAGTTCTAACAAGTTCTAACATATTTATCGTAATTGTGCCCACATGTTGGCGTCCGGAACCCCTTCGAACTAAGTTCAAGTTCCACTTGTACGATTGTCCTATTTAGTATGTCGTATTTTAAACCGCTTTTCAAGTACAATGTCAAAAGAGTAGAGATGGTAAAATATAAGCTGAACAAGTATGAAAACCTATACATGACGTTTCTGTACTTGGCTTGTTTGTTCTGTTTGTGATGGGTTCTAGGGCGTATACATACATACTTTTTCATCCTTCCAAAATCGAATATCTCGCTACCCGAGGAACTGACGCTAACCACACTTTTTGGTGAGGTAGGGCACAGCGAAATGTCATCCCGCTCGAATTTGGAGCAACCCAACTGGGGAAGAGTACAGAAGACCACAGCCATAATAACACTACTACTTGCTCTGTAGGAGTGTTGTGTTCCTGGTGGTGAGCAAAGTCGCCAGAGCTCCCGAGGATGCGTTGTGTTGAGAGCGAGGGAATTTGTTCCTTCGGCTGTCAACACGGCGAATCCTCAAAGATATCAAGGGTCGGCAACGCCCATGTTACTCCTTTGGAGATGCATGCGTCTATAGGCTGCGGTGTCCGCTTACCATCAGACTGGCCGTACGCTAGTTTGCCACCGTCGTTGTACTTATAAAAAAATACTTCGCGGATTTTATCTTATATTATAAAAAAAAATTACATCATTTTAATTTAACGATACATTAGCCGCCAGTGGATAATGACTCGTTACCCACAGGAACGAACGTTACTTAGGTACTCAAAAACTCGCATTTTGTCCTTTCCGTAGGAGTGCTTTGATTTCGGTATGTAGCGAGTCGGGATACTCGGGACAATGTGTTCCACTCGACGCATATGGCGAGACACGTGTGCAATGCAGGAAGCAATTGGTACGCACTTTTTGTTCCACCGAAACTCCTAATGACATCGGCGCTGCTCATAGAGCAGTTCATGAATATACTCATACTTAATTATGGATGTAATATACCTAAAATTATCCTTTTTTTATTATTTATTTAGAAACACAAACAGTCATAATAAACTTGTTACATATGTTGTACACAATGAACAATAACTGAGAGGTTATACAAACAGACCTGGGGGTTCATAAAACATAATATTAATAAAACCAAAAAGGAAAGGTAAGAACAACGTAGTAAATAGTATAAGAATACACAACTAAGCATACATACAGTCAAAGACAATGAAAATGGGCCACCTTGTGCAGTAATTGCCACACAAACAGACCCATCCCCAAAGCGCGTCAGTGATGAGATACAACAATACTATATATCGAAAATATACCTAATGCTACAGTTAGTAATTACTAAAAGAGTACACATACATATCAATAAAATATTATAAAAATTATCTATGTAAACCGAATCAGATTGTTCCTTCGCGAGCTTATTGTACAGAAGAGCGAAGCGAACGAAGTTCTCCAGCTTCGGCTTGGGCCAATATATTTGTTCGTAAACATAGTTTTAGATTGTCAAGTCCATTTCCAAAATTTTTTTTTTAAAGATATGCTTGCGTGTTTTGCATCTCACAGAGCCACTAGTATCCAATCTAATCAGTAGTTGCAATAAAATAGCACCTGAAAGTGCAAAGGTCGAAGGGTGGGTAATGTGCAAGTTAATGCAGGGGCGGGGTGCGTCGGCGTCGCATCATCTCGACTCTCGAGACACGTGCCAAATAGCCAATATCGAGGCTTCGACACAATGAGTTTACAATTTAAAATAATGTACACTAATATTGTAATGAGGGAATTAGAAAAATTCCTTCATCAGCAGGTATTTATAATGGACCTTTCGTATGGACATAGGCTATTTATCCTGTGGCTAAGGCGATTCTCCCACTGCACCGCGTCCCGCCGCGGTGCGCGGAGCGGCAGATTTTTTACACGCGGAATCACGCGCATTGCCGTTTTCTATATAAATTGAGATTCTTGCATACAATGGAAAAATCTGCCGCTCCGCGCACTTCGGCGGGACGCGGTGCAGTGGGAGAATCGCCTAAGCCTGCTTTCTTTGTACAGTCGGCTCTAAATAATGTGTGCATTTTCGATTCGTATTCGTCAGACATCAGTTAAAATATTTATGCATATTTATAATGTGACTGAACTTTACAGCTTTCGGAAATATGTGCATGATTAAAGTGAATACATAGCAGTTGCGGAGCGCCCATACAAGCCGATTGCCACCGGCTTGTCTAAAATTTCTTTTTAGGCAAGTCAATAGTCATATACTTTAAACTTTTTTGTTCCGGGTTGCCCATCGAAAATGTTGAAGCGCCGTCACTGATACGGCTTTATCGTCATGGGAACGAGTTTGCATAGATATTTGTGAACTTTTGGTAATGTTATATTTTTATGAACTCTACTCTAACACGAGAGCGGAGCGCGGTCAACTAGTGTACTTTCTTATAAAAATAGCTTCTGATAACCTCATCTTACTATGCTAAGTTTTGGCTCCCAATTAGTCTAATTGGTGTCTACGATTTGGCCGCCCAGGGCTCGCGCCTTATATACTACAGACCAGAAATACTCAACCTGCGGCCCGCCGAGTCACTATGCGATCATAGTATAAAAACCATAAATTTACATTGTGGCACGGGGCCTCCTAAGCTAATGTATTGGCCCTCGCAGAAAAAAGGTTGAGTATGGCTGCTATAGACTTGGCAGAAAGAGCTGAGGGGGTTAAAAAGAGTAGTTTTGCTCCACGCACTGAAAGCAAGTAAGTGGCCGTGAAGCGTACTCCTGAGGCACTGGCTTTTCGATGAAGCAGTCACGCGGAGGTGCGTTTAATCAATTAATCTGGAAATATTAAACAACGCTACATTTTGGCGCCCGATTAGTGTAACTGATGTAGACACCAATATGTTCAATAAGTTCGTTCGAGATTCGAGCCGGGAACGGAATCTCGGTATAGACCTTTGTTTTCGAGGTAGCGGCCCACTCCTTACATACTACACCAAATAGTCGTTTTGCTCCACGCACTGAAAGCAAATAAGTGAGCGTGAAACGTATTCCTGGGCTGTTATTCGCCGTCATTAAACTAGGCCTCTACCGACGCTTAGTTACTACGCATCGCGGTGTCAAGATATATTTGTGGGTGAGCGTTGTGGTGAGTTTAAAACTAGTTACAGAATAAGGGGGCTGTAGGCACCGGCTTTTCGACGAAGCAGTGGGGGCGCGTAGGCGTTTTTGAAATCAATGGATGTTGTAAGGTTAAGCAACCATAGTGAAATGGAATAGTCTCATTGACGCGAAAACACTCATCGTAAAGAAGAATCATTGAAGAGTTCGAAACATATCGCCCGTAGTGAAATTTAATATTACAGTTTAACCGTGGATTTATTAGTAGTATTTTATTAATTACTAGCTTCTGCCCGCGACTCCGTCCGCGTGGAACTCGTTTATATCGTAGCGCGATACAAACTTTCATCCCCCATTTCATCCCCTCAGGGGATTTTTTTCGGGATAAAAAGCGGTTTAAGCGTGAAGAGGTAACAGACAGACAGACAGAGACAGACAGACACACTTTCGCATTTATAATACTAGCTTCTGCCCGCGATCCCGTCCGCGTGGAACTCGGTTATATCGTAGTTCCATACAAACTTTCATCCCCCATTTCACCCCCTCAGGGGATGATTTCCAGGATAAAAACTATCCTATGTCCTTCCCTAGGACTCAAACTATCTCTATACCAAATTTCATCCAAATCGGTTCAGCGGTTTAAGCGTGAAGAGGTAACAGACAGACAGACAGACAGACACACTTTCGCATTTATAATATTAATATGGATAGTACAAGTTCTTAGACACGTGAAGATGCGCCACTCCATACGACACTACGGAAATTGCAAATGTATTAAAAGCCCCCGACACAACAGGTGAGAAACACCTCGACGGACATGACATTCGATTTAAAAAAAAGACTCAAATGTTCTTGGCTTCATGCGTTTGGCTACGATGCCACAGATAGAGTCGGACACACAGATAAACAGACGTATAAACAGCATCATATATTTAGTACTAGTAGTAGCCAAATATATTAACGATATATAACGATATATTAGACTACTTTGGCTGCCTTTTACTATATGATCAAACGACATCTGAACGTCTGCGCTATCGATCCTGCGTGTTGGGAGGAGCTAGCTGCAATCGGGTCGTCTTGGCGATCTACCATCTTTAGTAAGGTTAAATCCTTTGAACAGAACCGCTTAACAACCTTACACACAAAACGCCAATTGCGAAAGGAGAGGCCTAAACCTGCCTACGTGTACACCTATAAGGCTACTCTACTGTCTCCCATGGGTTTTTAAGAGTAAGTTTGGCTTAGCCAGCCATATTAGAGCTCACAATAGGGCGAATCCGTAATCGCTAGGGTCGCCGTCATCTAAATCGATGAGGAGGACTATATATATATATATTTATATGCTATATAATGCTCACTATACACATGTTAACTTATAACACCCCTCTTTTTCGTCGGAGGTTGAAACATAGTGAGTGGCGCGCTTCCTTATGGATTGAACGAAATTATTTTTCAGACGGTTCGTTTAGCACACGGAATTGTTATTCCGTGGCTTAGCACAACTTGCTGACAAGCTGCGTCGCGCGCGACTCGGCGACTACCTCACTATTGCAAATTGGAAAGAGGAGGATATACATTGTTTACTCGTCTCCCGTCGCGTCGCGGCGTCAGTTGTGCTAGCCCAAAATGGTACTATCGTTTTTCAGATTACATAAGATTGTTGTTTTATTTAGTCACTCGAGATATTTTCATTGTTTTATTTGTTAGGTAAGTTATTTGATTTCCGCGAACAAAACAAAGTTGTGCAATTTACACTCAAGAGCGAAAAAAGGGGTACCTGCTAACACTCAGCACGGCTATCATGCGACGACGCGCGAACTCTCGACTTTTCTCGCACTATCCGTCTCTTTCTTATTAGAACACTTAGAACAAGAGATATAGTGCGAGAAAAATCGAGAGTATGTCGCGGCCGTCGCATGATAGACGTACTGGACTTTATGGCAATTCAATGCTCTTGAGTGTTTCACATGATTAAGTTATGTAAAATAATTTTTAAAACACGGAATAACCTATTATTATATGCATATAGATGATGTGATAAGCTAAATTAATAACACAATTTTATTGTACGGTCAGCTCCAAAAATATGTAACCAATTTTCAACTTTATTCCACCGACATACGCTCGTAAACGTATACATATTTAGACGAGACTGTACCTAATCTGGTTCTTTAGTTTCTATGAAAAGCCGCGACGATGTCTGGCTGCGTTTTCTGAGCATTTTCGTGGCCGCAACACTAAAAATATCCATATTTAAACGGCTCAGTAAATGAACTCGCTGGTAATGAGATCTGCATCATTCCGTTCAAATGTCACGGGCGGGGTGGCGGTGGCGGCAGGGCGGTCGATTTCCTGCGGGACCCCATCCTACCCACACCACACCAAGCTAAGGGTGAGTATGATCTGTGCGAGGCGCAAGGTATCGGACGATGTACTTACCAGGAAAACGGTATTAACAGCGTGTATGTATATGTGGACAATATCAGCATGGGACATTTGTAAGTTATGTAACACGACCATATTACGAAAGCCTTACGTCCATCCACTTCAACTATCATCACCCTCCTAGCGTTTATCCCGGTTGTGCCCCTAAAGGAGTCAGGGGTCCGCTTTGACACCTCAACCATCAACCATCCATAAAAAATATAAAAACATGGTTTAATCTTACACAAATCGACCTAGTCCCCGACTAAGCAAGCTTATATCGATAAATAAAAATACATAAGTAGAAACCATCCATGACCCAGGAACAAATATTCTTGCTCATCACACAAATAAATGCCTTTACCGGGGTACCAACCCAGTACCTCTTGCTTCGTAGGCAGGGTCGCTAGTCACTACCAACTAGGTTAAAGCGGCCGTCCATGCATGCAATGCTACCCTCGCGCACGTATCTCTTCCGGTTTTTGGGTTTAATTCATCGTACACCGGTCCGTTACCTCGCACGGCTCGGGTGGATACACACCCTTATTCTCAAGGGCCAATTTGGGACAAATATTTCGCATCTTTATTTGGTTTTAAGGCTTGTATACCCGCTAAAGTCCTTGAGCGTATGGGCGGAGCCTCGACCCTCTCCCCGCGCAAGTCGCACAACCCGCCGTCGTTTATTAAGCGTTACATAGATTAAGTTACAGACGCGTCATCGCGCATCGTTACCAATGCAAGGGTGGACGTGGGTGGGTGACATTCGTCATGCTTAATTGAAACGTGATAATTGTCATACATAAATTACATAATTTATAAGTTAAAAAATTATGTCCCTACTATTATAATACTATTTACTTACGATAAGTGTAGTTCCGTCAGCACGGCTAGCACGAGACGGCCGCGACATACACTCGATTTTTCTCGCACTATCCGTCTCTCTCTTATTAGAATATTTAGTAACAGAGGTATAGTGTGAGAAAAATCGAGAGTATGTCGCGGCCGTCTTGTGCTAGCCGTGCTAGTGAAAACGAAATTCGTTCGAATAACTCTCATTGTCGCTCGAACTAGCAAGCGCGACAGAGAGGGAGATACACAAACGAAGTTCGGTTTCGATTCGCGGTAGGCCCTCAGCACGCCTAGCACTAGACGGCCGCGACATACTTTCGATTTTTCTCGCACTATACCTCTGTTACTAAATATTCTAATAAGAGAGAGACGGATAGTGCGAAAAAAAATAAAGGTAATAATAATAATCCATACCTACTGTTGCCCTTAGGTCATTTTTTAATGTCGCTATTAATCGGGGCCCATCTAGCAGTTAGCGAGTCACCGTCTGCCAGAGATAAAATGTGAAACAGTTTTATTGGGTAGGCGCCCGATGTTTCATCCAATAGCCCAGCTACTAGTCCATCATTTTCACCCAATAACCCGTTTTATTTAGATTCCGTCAACTAGCAATAGACTCTTACACCCCCAGCGGGTGCTGTTTCTGTGTGCGTCCCATGACACGGGCAGAGACAGCATCCGCTTGGTGTACTCCTTGCATTTCATTAAATTGTCAAAAGGGCCTCTACGTGTTGGCTCAGAGCTCCACGCACGCCTCCCAAAGGTCCGGGACATCATTGTCCCGTGAGCGGGAAAGACATATAATCCATACTATCCATACTTCCATATCCATACTCCATACTAATATTATAAATGCGAAAGTGTGTCTGTCTGTCCGTTACCTTTTGTGTAAGTGTAAGGTTGTTAAGTTTTAAACTAATTTTCGGTATATTTATTACGTTGTACTTCCTTGATTTGATGATGATGGCGTCAGATAGTCAGCATCAGATAGTTAGTGGCATCCAAAGTAGCCAAATATGTCGTAACACATTCCTTACTCCTACTTATAGTAACAAAGACTATTTCGATGAATGTACGTTCCGATATATTTGGCTAACTTGGCTGCTACTAACTATATTATGCTGACTGTACAGAAATCGGCCTCGGGTAAATATATTCTTATAGATTAGTTATACGTTAATCATACTTTGTTTCATATCAAATAATAACTCTGTATCGAACTTGGAGTTGGCATGCAACCCATAGGTAGGTACTTACAATATTTGCCAAGCCCACTATTTTTATTAGAACTTATTCTATTAACACTTGACAGTCATTAATACGAGCAGATAAAAGAATATTGTTTCTATAATTGTTCATGCTCCTAAGCAATAGATATTGTAAATATATTTACTAATAAAATGTCTGGTTTTAGCGATTTCCCAATTTTGATACTGTTTAGATATTTGATACTTTGATAGAATAGGTATTTACTTGTGTATTCTTTTTCCTCTTCTCTTGTAAAATTTCTTGATATTAGGTATTTTCCTCCTGCGCTTATTTAACCCCAAAGACTCAAAATTATTATTGAAATTTTGTGAGACCTAAGCTAAGACGTACTAACTTTAGTATCGTAAGTTTGTATGTTACTAACAATCTATGGGCAAACTTGCCTGAAATAAAGAATTTATTATTATTATTATTTCCCATCTTGAACTAAAAACAAAATCTAAACTATACCTACGTAAATGTTAATTAGGTACAAACGCCAACACAGTTAACTGATCACCCTGTATTCATACAAGAACATTACAATGCACATAAAGTGCACGGATGGTCAGTCAGCTGTCTCGTCTATAGTACCTACTGCTTTACAAACCACGAAATAGATTGTCCACTCTATGCAACAAAATTATCTGTCACTAAAAACTAAACTATACGCAAATGTTTATTAGTTACCTACTATACGAATCACAAAACGGATTGTCCACTCTATGCAACAAATATAGTCCACAATTTCCACAAATATTTAAAAATTTCGGCGCAGCGCAAATTGACACAGGTCCGTCATGCAACGTGTCTCGTCCCGCACTGACCGTATGGACGAAAACGGGGAGGCGTAGGAACTTTGGCGGAATATTTCAGAATACGAGATATTTTTTTAAGAAAATTAAGAAAGTAAGAAAATGATGGCCTTGTTCATTATTGTACGAAGAAAGTTATAAAATTTCATATTATTCTGATAAAAAATGGAGCAGTAAAATGGTTACAAGTGAAAAAATAGGGGTGACTTTAGATTTCTTTTTCTCTAATTTTTATTGTTAAAATGGATTTCTACGAAAACTATGACCCGTCGCATATCGTGCAGATTATGATATATTTTTTCCGACAGCAAAAATGTTACGTAATAATGTATAAAACGGTTACAAAACAACTCATTTTCACGAAAATTTCGAATGTGGAGCCTTAAGGCGATGCCTTGATTTGAGTCGAACACGGCCCCTAGACAGAGACACGCTGATGCCTTTCGCGCACGAGGAAAAGAGATGTAACACTCTTCGGGAATAGCTTTTTTGGACAAATTTCGATAAATACCTAACTTAGAGAAGTATTATTTAAATTTCATAAAGTGAGATTTTAGATGAGATAAAATAGTATTAACTTAATTGAGTCGTAAAGTAATACATCGCTTGAGTAGGCTGAGTAAAAAAAGGAAAATACAGACCCAACTTTGGATGTTTTTTCTATAGAGGAAATTTTAAGCAATCATGTATCGATATAATCAGATAAACAATCATATAGTCAAGAATCATATATCTGAAAATCAGACCTTATTGTTTCTTAATCTAGTCAGAACGGCGTTTCAAAGCACGCGATAACCTCCAATGCACAGCCTTAATGTGATTCGCTCGCATATGTCACTTTACCTTAACGCGCGTTGACATTTCTCACAACAATTTGGATTTTCAATACGTTTTGTGAGATCGGTTTGAGTTGAACACTTTTCTCAGTTATGTATATCGTATCATAATATATCTACCTACGCATTCGTTGGTGTTCTTTTTCTATGTTAGTAGCAGATTTGTTTTCTTTATACTTATTTTCTTTATATTTTTCTGTAAACTAAGTTGGTATTTATCTAAGTACGCCGAGTAAGCCGTAAAATGTATGACCTCCGTATCTACGGAGCCCAAATTATATGTCCATTATCTCAGTAACCCGTCTGCATCCGCGTCCTTTCAAATAGCGGGCAGAGACGCGCGGGCAGATGTGATACACATACATAATCTAATTACATTCCGCATTCATAAATGCAATCATCACTTACTTTCACTTAAATAGTTCTCGAATCGCAAACATGCAAATTCGTACCTCCAATCGCTATCTCAAAAGCCTCAACACTACTTATTTAGAGGAACCGGTCCGAGTTCCTTTAACACGGGAGCGATCCTTACCTGCCGGTTGCGATCCTCGGGTCGTTTGAAGCGATGTGTGATAAGGTGCCGTTAGGTTGTGTGGCTTCACAATACGTTCATGGTGGATGAAAACAAAGGTATCTCATTCCCGTGACCGTCGGCGTATCTTGCCTACGTCATCAGCCCCCCTATTCACTAACTTGTTTTAAGCTCACCTCAATAGCGAAAAAGCTCACAAAAAAAAACCGCTCACCCACAAATATATCTTGACACCGCGATGCGTAGTAACTAAGCGTAGGTAGAGGTCTCGTTTCGTGACGGGTGACCGAAGGGATGAGCCACATTTAACGCGTAGCGAATAACAGCCCAACACGTCTATCATACGGCCGCGACATACTCTCGATTTTTCTCGCACTAAGTGTTCTAGTTCTCACTATCCGTCTCTATCTTATTAGAAAACTTATAGTTAGAAAGAGACGGATAGTGCGAGAAAAATCGACAGAGCTCGCGCGCCGTCGCATGATAGCCGTGCAGCACGGCCCAAGACGGCGCGCGAGCTCTGTCTTGCACTATCCGTCTCTTTCTAACTATAAGTTTTCTAATAAGATAGAGACGGATAGTGCGAGAGAGCTCGCGTGCCGTGCTGCATTTTAAAAATGGGGGACAGTTACTGTTGCCACTGTACGAAAGTAAATTACCGGAGTGAATTAAATTTTTCACTTACGTGGTTTCAGTCAATATCTACGTTGAACTACTAATTGTATACAGTTGTCTTTAAATAACAATAATGTATTAACAGAGACCTCGCGCTAGGCAGCGCAAAACGCTACACACAGGTATGACGTCACAACTGACATTTGTACTCTTAATCGTTGTATGGAAAATCAGGTAAATTGTTGTTTCGGTCGCGAAATACTGCGTTTAAGTACATAGTTCTCATACAATTTTGTTTCTATAAAAGCGTAAGGATTCTATTGGTAGCTTTTAATTTACTCTTGGACAATAAAAAATATTTTTTCTTAACTTTCAAGGTTCATTTTATGATTTAAATTATATTTTATAATTTATACTTTATTGCGATAACATGATGGTTTACTATCCATTTAGCATCACTACGTTATCAATTTGAACATGAGGCGTCATGCCTATTGTGTGACGTAGGTAAGATACAGCGTTGGGAACGACATATCTTGTTTTCATGTACAGTCGAGGTCAAAGATATGTTTACACTTTTGCACCTTGTTGCCTTGTAATAAGGTGCAAAAGTGTAAACATATTTTTGACCTCGACCGTACAATGAATGCGTCGAGCGGTGACTTAAAATCGCGGGTGCGGGCGGCGCGGGAACAGGTTCTGTCGCTGCCCGCGCTCCGGGCAATCTGTCACACCTGTGATCTACGCTTGGATCCATCATTCTATTTCTGTATTCTTAAATGCGCACAAGCCACGATTATTTTTACTAGCTTTTATTTAACCTGCAATGTATGTGACTTTGTTTGTTCGGGTGGCATCTTCCAACTCAATTTTGAAGCAGATATCAACCGATTGAGCTGAAATTTTGGCTGTAAGTATAGTTGGGATGACAATTCAATATTATGGTACCCATAGAGCTGATCCGATGATGGAGACAGAAGTCATCAACTATTCATTGATACGATTCTAACGAGCCCAAACTCAACGGGGTTACGTCAGTTAAGTGCTGAATTCCCATGGCCTCCTTTTGTCTCCATCATCAGATCAGCTCGATGGTACCATAATATTGAATTGTCATCCAAACTATACCCTTACCCAAATTTTCAGCTTACCCGTTTGAAGATATCTACTTCAAAACTGAGTTGCAAGATTATACCCCGAACAAACATAGTTAGGTACAGTCAGCGGCATATAGTTAGTAGCAGCGAAGGTAGCCAAATATTTCGGTACACGTACACGTCTTTATTACTGTAAGAATAAGGGTGTGTTACGAAATATTTGGCTACTCTGGCTGCTACTAACTATATGACGCTGACTATACATGCATTGCAATTAAGTTAATAGTAAGCTTGTGAAAAAGACAAAATCGGTCTACATTGCGATATAAACGGCAGTCAATATTGCCAACGTCCTGCTATTTTGGAAATCGGATGTCATTCAATTAAATTCACTTCACCGACGCACTTTCCGCGTAATGCAAAAACCGTGGGAATATCGATTATATTATAACTTATAAGAGTTATAATTATAAGTGAATGTCGGTCTGAAAATTATTGCCGATTTATCGATGTTGCCTATTTTTATTATCTACAATTCTACACTACATTCAAGCGAAAAAATATGTGTTTGGAATTTATGGACGTCTTATGGCATGAGTGAATACGTAACTGATGATAAGTATTATATAAATTCATCACTCAAATATGATAACGCTTTATTAGAAACTAGCTTCTGCCCGCGACTCCGTCCGCGTGGAACTCGTTTATATCGTAGCTCGATACAAACTTTCATCCCCCATTTCACCCCCTCAGGGGATGATTTCCGGGATAAAAACTATCCTATGTCCTTCCCCGGGATTCAAACTATCTCCATACCAAATTTCATGTCAATCGGTTCAGCGGTTTAAGCGTGAAGAGGTGACAGACAGACAGACACACTTTCGCATTTATAATACTAGCTTCTGCCCGCGACTCCGTCCGCGTGGAACTCGTTTATATCGTAGCTCGATACAAACTTTCATCCCCCATTTCACCCCCTCAGGGGATGATTTCCGGGATAAAAACTATCCTATGTCCTTCCCCGGGATTCAAACTATCTCCATACCAAATTTCATGTCAATCGGTTCAGCGGTTTAAGCGTGAAGAGGTGACAGACAGACAGACACACTTTCGCATTTATAATACTAGCTTCTGCCCGCGACTCCGTCCGCGTGGAACTCGTTTATATCGCAGCTCCATCCAAACTCCCCCCCCCCCCATTTCACCCCCTTAGGGGATGATTTCCAGGATAAAAACTATCCTATGTCCTTCCCCGGGACTCAAACTATCTCTGTACCAAAATTCATCTAAATCGGTTCCGCGGTTTAAGCTTGAAGAGGTAACAGACAGACAGACAGACAGAGATACTTTCGCATTTATAATATTAGTATGGATTAGTATGGATACTATCAAACTACGTATACCTATGTTTAAAATATAGAAATCTCTCTATAAAATGTAAACTTGAAGTGTGTAGGTTTGTACAGTTTTATAACAGAAATCCTACTAATATTATAAATGCGAAAGTTTGGATGTTTGTTACTCAATCACGCTTAAACGGCTCAACCGATTTGAATGAAATTTTGCACGAAGATAGTTTATAGCCTGGATTAAAATATAGGATCGTTTTTATCCCGGGGTCCACGCGGACGAAGTCGCGGGCGGAAGCTAGTGATCTTATAAATACACGATGGAGAATGATAACTTTGATGACCGTCGAAAACCGGATATTGCTAGAAATTTAATTGAAGCTTGTGTTATGTCTTATGTATGCGAGAATTATACATTGTACAGATAACTATCGTGATGATATGTCGAACGTAAAACGTTCTTCCCTCACTACCTAAGTGCAAAAGGGACGTATGTTTCATGTCGGACATAAACGGGATCATTGCTACCGGCGCGGGTAAATTAAGAGTTTACTTACAGGTAGTGTTCATGCATTCGTTCTCTCTCCTAATAAGACGCTCACAAATATACCTGATGGTTGTAAATAATACCTAATAGTATATTGGGTTAAGATAAAATATGTATGTACCTAAATACTTTATTGTACATTCGGCATCATAAACATGCATTTGCGACCTTATTTAGAACGGCCAAGAATGTATACGTCTTTATGATATTGACTGTACACAACACAGACAAACTAGGTTAAGTCCGTACAGAGGCGAACTTTTCCCTGTAAATATCAAATGACCACCATCAGTGACAAACTTAGAGTAAGTGTACGGCTTAAGGCGATGCCTTGATTTGAGTCGAACACGCCCCCTAGACAGAGGAAAAGAGATGTAACACTCTTCGGGAATGGCTTTTTTGGACTAATTTCGATAAATACCTAACTTAGAGACGTTTTATTTAAATTTCATAAAGTGAGATTTTAGATGAGATAAAATACTATAGTATTAACTTGATTGTGTCTTAAAATAATGTATCGTTTGAGTAGGCTGAGTACTAAAAGGAAAATACAGACATAACTTTGGTTTTTTTTTTCTATCGAGGAAATGTTAAGCAATCATGTATCGATAAAATCAGATAAACAATTATATAGTCAAGAATCATATATCTGAAAATCAGAACTTATTGTTTCTTAATCTAGTCAGAACGGCGTTTCAAAGCACGCGATAATTTCTAATGCACAGCCTTAATAAGCAAGGAATATACAACTATTCCACCTCCTAACAGTACATGCGTTTTAAAGTAGCCTCCCGTTTCGAAGCAACAGCTCGTTTACCGTTTTCTAACAATTGGCTTAATGTTACTCGTTCTCGTGTATAGTAGGTATTATAATAAAAGTTACCAAGAACTCAAATTGTTTCCCTCTCGATATTTTGTCTCTGCCAGACTAAAAACGTTATGCTTTCTTGCTGAGCGTATTTTTGAACTTAATAACTTGAGGCTTTTTGGGATTGACAAGGGAAATGTCTATTCGAGATCCCTGATTTGCGTTGACATTACATACAACACACCGTAATTATAGAGAAGAGATTACTCTTCCTTGAAGGAAGCCGAAGACATACTTCGTTTTACCTTAGACTAAAGCTACAGACAGACATGCTCAAAAAAAGCATGCTTATAAATAAGCTTGCTTAAAATTTGCATGCTCTGCAACTGTTCACATTTGCGAGCAATAAGCATGCTTGTTTTAAGCATACTCATAAATAAGCATGATCAAAGCAAACGTACGGACTGTTCAGACGCGCTCGGAGCACGCACGTCCCCTTCCACCCGCGCCTCAGGTAGCATGCTCGAAAATCAATCGTCGGTTGATTTTTGAGCACGCTCTAAATAAACATGCTCATTACTAGCAATATAGCTACTGTTACACATGCTCTAGAATAGTGTGCTAAAAAGCGTGCTATCAGTGTGCTTAATATGAGCATGCTTATGAACTGTTCACATTTGCTAGCAATAAGCATGCTAGTTTTAAGTACGCTCCTGAATAAGCATGCTCAAAGCAAACACTCCGATACACATGCCAGTAGATAGCGGAGAGCACGCTATCAACCTGGCATGTGCCAGTTCGAAAATGGAAGATTCAACAGCCATCCGCACGGAGCTGAATAAAATAATCCTTTTGCTGGCATCCAAAAACTTCTCTCAGCTAATGCATTATTTCTTGCATTTTTGTTATTGCATTGTGATATGCGCGGATTCCATAGGCATTAATTGTTCCGATACAATCACAAATTTCAACGTTCTTTCATCGCCCCAGCGAGACATTTTTAGCGCGAAATCCGACTAAGTATACTACCATGCTCAATAAGCAAACCTGTTCGCACGTGCCCAAAAGCACGCCCCCTTCCACCCGCGCTCTGAAACTTGAAATGAGTATGCTCATTATTAGCAATGATTAGACACACATGCTACTAAGTAGCAATTGCTGTATAGTGGCATGCTTTCGTGCTAGTAATGAGCCTGTGTAACAGTAGCTTATTGTTACACACGTGCTACTAATGCCCCGCGCCCGTGTGGTGTCGGGTTAGAATTTCACCACCCCCTTTCTTCCCGTGGGTGTCGTAAAAGTCGACTAAGGGACCAGGGTTGAAGTGTGTTGTGGGCGATGGGTTAGCAACCTATCACTGCAATATCACATTTTGTCGATCTTTTATACCCGCATTTATGCTAAAAGTGGCGCTGGAACATACGTTTCATGTGCTCTGCCTACCCCTTTTGGGAATAAAGGCGTGAATGTATGTATGTATGTACGTACGTGCTACTAATTATTATTTATTTATTTATTTATTATTTCAGTAAAGCACTGTACAATGACTTAAAACTAAATACAACGTCCCACAAAACTGTTTGCACAGTTTGACTGGGATCCAAGAGTCTATATAATTTGAGGTAGTCTTAATGATAATGAGTCTATATAAAGTGGTAAAGTCCTAATCAGTGTATATAATTAGTAAAGTCTTAAGAAGTAAGAACAGCTTTAAATGATGTTGTATAAAGTGGATAGGTAACTAGATATAAGAAATTAGGTATTTAGGTATTTATATACTATCGAGATAGTGTTTCAACAGGGCTCTTTTAAATTTATTTTTGTTTTTCTCTTGTCTAAAAATGAGCCATTGCTCAATGGTGGCATGCTTTCGTGCTAGTAATGAGCACGTCTGTCAGTCTGTACCTTAAGAAAAACAAGTTTTCACCGTCTTTCGTGTCTTTATGATTATCACATTGATATAAGATTGATTTTCAGCTGGCCTATGAAAAAATACAAAACCTCTACAGTCAGCCAAGAAAGTGTTCTACCACTTTTAAACCTCCATAATTTCATATACAAATAATTAATAGAGTCGAAAAGCGGTGTACCACGTGATTGGCTACTGTACCTACGAGGGCTGCTACTTATGTATCCGGTATCATTATGTATCCGTGTGCTATCCGGAATATAAAAAATAATCAAACGTACATTACTAAATATAGTTTCATTGTTTTTCAAAATATTCTCCGTGATGATCGATGCACTTTTGCATACGTGTAAACCAATTTTCAAAGCACTTTTGCCACTCTGATTGAGGTATCTCCAAAACGTGTTGTTTGAACGCGTCGACCGCATCTTCACGGGTCGAAAATCGTTGACCACGTAATTTATTCTTTACATTTGGAAATAAATAAAAATCATTGGGTGCCAAATCAGGGCTGTACGTACGGTGGGTGACCCGTTAATTCTATATTTTGACCTTCCAAAAATCGAGTTGTTTCGCGTGATGTATGACAGCTGGCGTTGTCATGGTGAAGAATGATTCTGCGTCGCTGGTTGTCTTTAAGTATTTCTTCAAACACTTCTGGCAAACAAATGGTCGTGTACCACTCCGAATTAACCGTTTTACGATTTTCTAGTGGCACTGTAGCCACCATGGCCATTCATACCAAAAAAGCAGGCGACCATTTGCTTCAAGATGCTTTTTGCACGAGTAACTTTCGTAGGGTTCGGCTCATTTTGAAACACCCACACTGTTGATTGCTGGTTAGTTTCGGGATCATACGCATATATCCAAGATTCGTCACCTGTGTAGATATTATAAACAGCTTTTGAGTCACCACGATTATATTTTTTCAACATTTTTTTGCACCATTCGACGCGAGCCTCTTCTTGATCCTTAGTTCAATTGTGCGGTATCCAACGCGAACTAATTTTTTTTACAGCTAAATGTTCATGTAATATCTTATAATGCTCGTCATAGATATCTCCAGAATTGCCTCTATCTCGCGATACGTAACATGACGGTCATGCATTATAAGTTTCCGCACTGGTTCAATATTTTGTGGTACAACGGCCGATTTCGGGCGACCTTCCTTAACTTCGTCCGTAAGCATACTACGTCCACGATTGAACTCACTAAACCAGTGATACACAGTAGTTTTTGATGGAGCTTCATCACCAAAAGTCAGAGTTAATTGATCTATGCATTGTTGTTGCGTTAAGCCACGCCACAGCCACGCCGAAAATCGTAATAAATCATAGCACGAATATTTTCACGAGTAAGTTCCATTCTTGCAACGAGATAACATTTTAAACCCGCCAAGAACAAGAGAAAAAAATAGCGGCCAGTATTAAAAGAAAGTTCAAATTTTACCATGGAGGTCAAAAATTGTGTTTAAGAAAGTTGGAATCCTGGATTCCGGATACATAAGTAGCAGCCCTCGTACCTTCTTAGACGCTTTGTTTTTTAAGATTTTTACTTTTTTTTGCATTGGGCGCCAAATGCTCTTTTACGGCCAGGGATGACGTAACAGCGTGTTGTGTTTGCAGGTGTCCGCGGCGCAGCATATGCAGGTGAGCGGCGCGGGCGGCGGGCCCGTGTCAGTAGCAGCGCAGCAGGGCATGTACGCCAACTTCCAGCACCAACAGCCCTCGCAGCACCACCAAGGTATTTAACCCGTTCAAGGCGACTGACTCACGTATGTGTCATACTTCTACGAGCAATTTCCCATGCGAAGCGGAAAATGCTGCTACGTACTATGGTTTAGCACTTGTAGTCAGGGGTGGCTCACTCCGTGATTTGGTCGCGTCGCTAGAGGTACATGCCCCCTACCGGCCCCAGGGGGTATGTTATTAGGTATGCAGCGCGTTGCATGCGATAGAAAGGGATGGTCACGTTTAGGCGCGTTCGGCATACCTAAACAGAGGATTTGTTAAGTTAACAGTGGACCTTCTGTACGTAAAGTGGCCGTCAATGGAATTTGCTAACTATGTAAACAAACCACCATATTAAAAGACAATTTCAATATGGCGGTTTGTTTACAATTTTACATAGTTAGCAAATTCCATTGACGGCCACTATAGTACTATTATTTATTCTGTACCAGCGTTGGTTGGCCTCGAATGGGACTACCATATTACCTCCATCGGCAATCAAGCGTAAAACCCGCCTGGGATGTCATTTTTTGATACAAGTTATAATTTTACGAATGTAGGCAACACTGGACTGGTCAAAGGTAGAAATCTAAACTTGGGACACCGGTCAAACGGCCATACATTCGTATGATCAAGTGCCTCAGTCAGAACACTGAGTCCCATTTAAACATGTAAAGTTTAGTAAAACGGCAACACTGTCAATCGTAATTTGGTCAAAACGCCTCAATGTCGTCAGTTGAATTGAAGTGTTAAAACAAGTATTATTTGTTTAGCTCCGTAAAATGAGCTACAGATGCTAGGGTTCTTTTGTACTAAGTTATAGGAAATAGTTATAGGTGGATGTCACACTGCGCCGCATCTCCGGACGGAGATGCGGCGCTCGTTGTATGCAAGTACCTCAGTTTGTATATAAACTCCGTGTGGTACGACACACTGCACCGCACCTCCGTCCGGCAAAATTTGTATGCAGCTCCGCACCTCCGTCCGGAGATGCGGCGCAGTGTGACATCCGCCATATATGTGTGTGTGATGACGATGAACTTATAGCGATAGTTGTAAGAAATGTTTTACACCCAGCAATGATTACGGGTAGCTACATTTTGAAATCGAAACCTTTCTTTATCTTAAACCGTAAACCTGTTACATAACCCGACTTTATCTATCCTATCATATTTTTCGAATCTGCTCTCCGCAAATGGCATTCCATTCCAGTGGATATTTTTAAAGCGTCGGAATTCGCTAGTCAATGAAAATGCAAAGGTATTGAGAATTGCTACCGAAGAATGCGATGGGCAGTTGTTTGAGAATACGTACACAGCATACGTATGTCTATACATAACAATCATGTTTAGAATCATAACAAACGTGTACCTAAACATTGACGTGTGCCCGACTGAGTCGGTTGGACAGACGATATTTTGACTGTAATTTATCTATACTCTGATGTCTGAGATTGTAGCTTTTTAAGTTTATATGAAGGAGCGAGCTTGCGAGTAAGCATAAAGGAGGGGGAAAACGCACAAAAGATCCTACTGGGTTGAAATGTATTCGAAAGGGCTCTAGATAAGATAAGGGGTTAACCTCCGCAATCTCATCATCATATCAGACGAAAGACGACCACTGCTGGACACAGGCCTCTGCCAAAGAGTGCCACAATGACCGGTCCTGCGCCCTGCGCCACCCGCAATCTCACCTGATCTCAAAAGTTCTGTTACCTGTGTATAGAATGGGTTTTTCCGGATGGACACTGTATTTTACCCCGCGGGTTTGCCTGCGTTCATTGCTATACGCGGTTGAAGCGTAGTTCGTGTAATAAAAGAGGGCATCCTAAGTTCGGCCATGAATTCTGGGATCCCTGTCTCTGCATCTCCCTCACCCGATAACCGGAACGGAACCCGGAATTCAGGCCCGGATTCCGGAAGCTTATACTCGTAGTACGAACCTTTATGACAGAATGGGGCTTTCGTAAAACTAGTACCCATGCCAAATCTTGGAATAAGGTGGGTCCTCGGGCTCCTTCAAGCCACCACCGGGAAACGCTAGGAGGTTGATGATGGGGCATAACGAGCATAAGGCAAAAGTGGCTAATTGGCTTTCACATTTTGTTTTTTTTTATCTCACAAAATCGTATACGCTAGTTTAATAACAAATAAAGATCCGCCAAACTGAGGACAGTTTGTTGGCGGATAATACGATCGTTACTAAAATTGTTGTTTTTTATACGAACTACCTTAACACTATTAATCTAAACAAGGAATAAGCGTTTCCACAAATAACTCGTTAAGTAAGAATACCTCGGTTATGCAACGCATCATGGGGGCTCCATACATCATGCTAATACACATATAAATATACAATATAAGATATATATATATGCACTACCTAAAACTTTTATCGAATAAATCTAATAGTTCTACTTTTATCTTTTCTTAAATATTAGCTTACTACTACACTTCTCTAAGGTTGTACTTATCTTATTATACATAATAGTTATAATAAGATAAGTACAACAGGTACATAAGGTGGGTACACCTCAGGAACAATATACTTACGGGTATCTACGGGCACATAGATAGTTGAAGTGGATATGTGGCAAATTTCGTGATGACGGTCATGTTATATAAATTGCAAATGCCCCATATCATTGATGACATGGATATTGGTTAATAAAATTGACAGTCATTTTTTATTCAGCATATCCGTCCTAGCTATTGTAAACTCTTTTTGTCACGGGTATTGGTCATTAAAATTGGCGTTAATTTGTTATGCATCATATCCGTTCTTGTATTAATTAGGTGATCATAGTAGGTGTGCAGTCCACCAACATTAGAATCTGCTATAACAAAGCCAGCATAAATATCTGATACGTCCTAATGGTCATAGAAATAAAGTCGTGTCAGATATTTATGCGCGCGTTGTTATGGCAGATATTAATGCTGGTGACTGTACGTGGTCCCCGGCACGAAACGGGTTAAGAAAACTAAACATAACATTGTTTAACGTCTTTACCTTTGACTTTGGAATTTCCCTTATAAGTGATAAGATACCATCATTACTTAGGAATAATAGTCTCTGTTTAAGAGTCCGCAGTAAGCTCCGCCGAATTTCACCTTCCCATACAAACGTAGTTACGCTCTCATTTTAAAACTACGTGTTGGATTGTGACGAAACTTTGCGTGTACAATGACATGAGGTATATCTATGTCTGTAATTAGTTTATATGGTTCCAGTTTATAAAACAAACGAAATACAGCAAAGACAAGTTTTGTATGAAAAATTTAAATTCGCTGTATTTTTTTTACTATGGTATCTGAAGTTACATAAACTAATTACAGACATAGATATACCTCATGTCATTGGATATGCAGAGTTTCGTTACACTCCCACACGTAGTTTTAAAATGAGAGCGTAACTACTTTGTATGGAGAATCGAGCTTACTGCGGACTCTTAATTGCTGCGAGACTCTCGTGAAAAGTGCAGCAGCCAAAGTCGATTACTCTTTAGCACCACCCCCAGTGGCTGACGGATCTTAAAATTAATTTATAGTTGTATTTATTCCGTTTCTGTTTTCCTTAAATGCCATTCGATTAAATAAATTAATCACTCTGGAATGAGAACTGATTTCTTGCGCATATTAGGTCATCTCTTAGAATAAATATGACACACAATGCTTTCGAAAGTTATCTGTATTGGCACGCTGCTCAGGCATCCCGCTCTCACTACGGGTTAATAATAAAAGTAATATTCATTTGAATGAAATGCTGAACTGATGACTCAATTCCGGACGGCAATGGAATGTCATTACCTACCTAGAAATAGTCTTAAGCTTTGCAATGCTTCATCAATCGCCACGACAAAACAAAAACACGACGAAACAAAGAAACGTCGGTTTATTTTTCATAACACACTGTCAGTGCGGTATGCAAGATTACTAGCCTTGCCCCAGTCGAATACGGGCCTTAAGGCTACTAGTTAAGAGCTGTGTGATATCGTAGCTGTGTACGAGAGGTTGACGATCTGCGAGAATGCACCAAGTGGCGCATCGCACCAGAGGGGGGTGACAAAGATTGACGCATCGCATCGGCTGTTCGATTAACTCCAGATTGAGAGCGAAATAGATTTAGGCGCGGTTTTATAAGTCCAGGCGTTTTGTCAGTTTAAATATTAGCCGCGTAAGGCCCAAGCTATTTTTAGGACTTGTGTAATAACGACTCACTGTCCTAAAATTAGGTCTTAAATTACTAACTATTTTGCCCTTTTTGAAACGCCGTTGTGACTAGATTAAGCAACAATAAGGTCTGATTTTCAGATATATGATTCTTGACTATATGATTGTTTATCTAATTTAATCGATACATGATTGCCTTTTCCTCGATAGAACTTTTTTTTCGTTTTTTACTCAGCCTACTCAAACAATACATTATTTTACGTCAAGTTGTATAGTATTTTATCTCATCTAAAATCTCACTTAATGACATTTAAATAAAACTTCAGTAACTAAGCAATTTATCGAAATTTGTCCAAAAAGCCATTCCGAAGACTGTTGACATTCCAAATTCTTATAGGCCTTATAGCAGATGGTTGAGATTATTTTATAAAACCGTCATTACTCATACTCATACTCATTTATTTATAATGCACAAATACATTAAACGTCAAAAGGTTAATATTAGAATTAGAATCTTCTGCCTTGGATGATAGAGTTGCTTTTTGAATGAACTACTTTGATGCCATTCAAAAAGATATTCTCTCATTAAGTTTTAAAGGCTCTTTTACATAGCTGAGATTACAAATATATTTTTGTTAGTTAGTTTATTTAGTATCTTTCTGGATTGAACTATTTACAACTTGACATTGCTAGCTACTGAAACCTTAGAAATTATAATAAACTAGCTTCTGCCCGCGACTCCGTCCGCGTGGAACTCGTTTATATCGTAGCACCATACAAACTTTCATCCCCAATTTCACCCCCTCCGGGGATGGTTTCCGGGATGAAAATTATCCTATGTCCTTCCCCGGGATCCAAACTAGCTTCATACCAAATTTCATCTCAATCGGTTCAGCGGTTTAAGCGTGAAGAGGTAACAGACAGACAGACAGACACACTTTCGCATTTATAATATTAGTATGGATGTTGAAATTTCACATATTCATATTCATACGATATTTGTTGATCGTTTATTCCACAAAGAAGCGCCGCAATAAGGCTATAAATTAAATATGTTTTACACGCTTTTCAACACTAACCACACCATGAAATATGAAGGAAAATAAGCGAATCAGTTAGAAACAATAAAACAAAATGCAGCGAGCATATTCGGTTGACTATAAAGTTTTTTATCGGCGCCGTGTTATGATAACGCCGCAATAATACTGAATTGCGACTGAATTTAGTCGGGATAAGAGCGCACCCGTTGCGGTAACAATTATATTTGTATCGCGTTTATTATTTACTAGCTTCCGCCCGCGACTTCGTCTGCGTGAACTCGGGATAAAAATATATTTTAATCCAGGCTTTCAACTGTCTTCATGCAAAATTTCACCCAAATTGTTTAAGCTGTTTAAGCGTGATCGAGTAACAAACATTCAAACATCGAAACATCCAAACATACAAACATCCAAACTTTCGCATTTATAATATTAGTAGGATTTATTTAAATCAGGCGATAAGGCCCATATTACAAATACCTTAACGACTAACCAAACATATCAATATAAACTTATATTAATAATCCATACTAATATTATAAATGCGAAAGTGTGTCTGTCTGTTTGTTACCTCTTCACGCTTAAACCGCTGAACCGATTTGGATGAAATTTGGTATAAAGATAGTTTGAGTCCTGGGGAAGGACATAGGATAGTTTTTATCCCGGAAATCATCCCCCAAGGGGATGAAGTGGGGGTGAAAGTTTGTATGGAGCTACGATATAAACGAGTTCCACGCGGACGGAGTCGCGGGCAGGAGCTAGTAAGTAATAATAACCACCAAAACCTCAAGAAAGTATCACTAGATGGCTGGTTCAAGGGTCAGATACAGAAGGCGGTACTTCTAGAAACTGCGAGGATAGTCAGGACGTTCCCCTCTCTGTCACCCTGACCACCGGTGGGGCTTAGGCCTCGCCTCGCTGCCGGCGGCACCCTAAGTTAAGTTTATATAATGACTAGCTTCTGCCCGCGACTCCGTCCGCGTGGAACTCGTTTATATCGTAGCTCCATACAAACGTTCACCCCCCCCATTTTACGGAAGTGGGGGGTTAGAAAGAGACAAAAAGTAGCCTATATCACTCTCCATCCCTTCAACTATGTCCACTTTAAAAAACGCGTCAATTCGTCGCTCCGTTTTGCCGTGAAAGACGGACAAACAAATACACACATACACTTTCCCATTTATAATATTAAGTATAGATTTTATATTTTTTATGGAAGTTTTATATTTTACTTTTTATATAATTATCGTAAAAACCTACCCTGAGATAAAACATAAATAAAGAAAATAATAATAAATCAGCTTATATACGTCCCACTGCTGGCCGCAGGCCCATGGATGAGATGGAACGGGCAGTAGTCCCCACGTTGGCCCAGTGCGGGTTGTGGACTTCACATACTTACACCTTCGAACTTCGTCGCAGTTGTATCCAGGTTTCCTCACGATGATTTTCCATCACCGAAAAGCTAACGGTAAATATCAAATGATATTCCGTACCGTACATAAGTTCCGAAAAACTCATTGGTACGAGCCGGGCTTCGAACCCACGACCGTCGTTTGACAGCCGTATGCCTGAACCACCAGGCTACCGTAGCTTTTTGACTTATTAATAACTACAAAACACAATTACTCCGACGTGTTGTTTTCGAGTAACTGGGCAGCGATTAGGCCTAGTGTCATACCTGCGGGCCTGAGATGGTTTCTCTTTTTAACCGACTTAAAAAAAAAGGAGGAGGTTCTCAATTCGGTTGTATTATTATTATTATTGTTTTATCTTTTTTTTTTCAATGTTTGGTTACCTCAGAACTCCGTCATTGATGAGCCGATTCGTCATTTTTTTTTGTTTGTAAATATATGCTTCCAGGTGGGTCCCATTTTTTTGAAAATTCAATTGGATGATGGGATCCATGAGGAATTGAGGGAACTCCTCAATTATATTAGGCACGCGTGTAGTGATTTTGGTATTTTCTATTATAACTCGTGTATTTACATCCGGAAATCATTAAGTGGTGGAGTGGAATTGAAGCTGAAGACCACAGATGACTTATGGAATTCCTCAATTACTTATGTACTTAAAAGTACAAAAGTATATCACAGATTCTGATAAGATTCTGTTGAAATAGCAACTAATGAAGTGCCAAGGGTGATCCTTGTGGAATCGACGGAAGTCCTCAAATATTATCGGGTCACATACAGCGATTGGGTTTTTTTCTCTAATAATCAACGCATTTGCTCTCGGAAATCAGTTCATGTGGTAAATTGGAAAAGAAATGTGGAAATGTTCTCGTGGCTTGGCGGAGTACTAAATTGAAGTCGGTTAAAACTTTGTTTTTAAAGTAAATTATATCACTTATCGCTGTGGATAAGACATTGGGCACCTTCTGAACAGGAATGCGAGTGCGATAGTGACGGATCTTTCCCACAGCGATTAGAGATAACATGGCAACCATCTTGGGGAATTGACAACAGGGCTAAAGTTGTAACTCACTGGTTCAAGTCGCCTATTCACTCTTAACTTGAAGTCATTGCTATATTGTAATTAAATACGGTAGCTAATTCAATTCCTTAGCAGTTCTCTCGAGGAAAGAAGAGGCAGATTGTTAATATTGGTACTATCTTTTGACAGTGTCGTCCGCGTGGAACTCTTTATAGTCACTAGTGTTCTTCCCCCTATTAAATCACCCTCGGAGGATGATCTCTCGGATAAAAACTCCTGTATCCTCTTCGGAACTTTTTCAATAATTATAATTTCACCTAAATAAAATCAGCGGTTTAAGAGTGATAAGAAAAAATCATACAATACCCAAAAAAACTACCCGTAGTATTAAGTATTATTGTATTTTTTTTTGGTTTACCAACAATTGTTTACTGTATAACTTATTATTACTATATAAATAAATAATTTAAGGCTGTTTTGTCTTCGTCACTCACTTTTTAAGAAGTTACTAGACCGTATTTTCACGGCTATCACGCGACGGCGCGCGAGCTCTCTCAATTTTGCTCGCACAATCCGTCTCTCTCTTATTAGAACACTTAGAACAAGAGGTATAGTGCGAGAAAAATCGAGAGTATGTCGCGGCCGTCCCATGATAGACGTGCTGAGATATGTTTATTTATTTAGCAGCTATTGATGGCTGATTCCTGTTATTTCTGAATATACCTTTTATTTGTATCATTGTTGAGCTCATTAATATCACCCGCATACCCATCTAAAATCCAACTACTTTTAAAACTTGTTAATTGTTTTCTTAGAATTGCCTTCGGCGTCCTTGGAATGCGAATTCGTTAACTAATTCGGTGCTTAAGGAAACGATAACAGTGTTTTCTATCTCACGATTGTATTGTATTACTTAGAGAGATCTATGTTTTTGAAAGCGTTCGATTATTCATGGGATTTTAGAATAAACTAACGTAATTAATAATTTATTATTTATTTATTTCATTAAGGAAAAGATTTAACCACAACAAGCTCGACCAGCTCTTTCAAATGGGGTCGTAATTGTTGTAGAATGCACGTTACTGTTATTTTATCTTATTACTCGTTTTAGTAACGACAATTAATGTACGGCGTGAAATCTGATGCCCGGTCCATACTAAGGAGACACGGGCAACGAACGAGTTTCCGACTCCTTCGTCCATAGTGTAAAATAAGTATATCCTTTATCCAAAGGGCGAGTGAGACAGATGGTACTGTCTGCACCGCTCTGTCACGTAAGTGTGTACGGGCGCGATGTACAAATGGGTGGATCAACTATTTTCTGTCACTATTTGCCATAGTTACATCTCCAGTCACTTTTTAAAACTTTTATTATGGTGGTGATCTGATCTCTGCCTACCCCTCTGGGAAAGAGGCGTGATTATATGTATGTATGTATGTATTTATGGTCGAATTTAAACTTTCGTGAGACATGTTGAAACAATACTAACAATTACACGGTTTTCAACTCGCGTATTAAATGTCACTGCGGGCGACATGTTTCGAACTCTTCGGGAGTTCTTCTTCAGGATGAGTGTTCGCGGCGGTGTCGCTTGAATTCCGAACGCCGAGCCCGTTCGGAACGCCGGAACGGCTCGGCTCTCGAGTTCGAAACATGTCGCCCATGCGTGAGTTGAACCGTGTAATTGTTGATATTTATGGGTTTCAACCACCGAATGTATTTTTTTGTCAAGTTCGACCTCTTTTTGTATGGATCTTCTAGGCACGTAGGAAATAGTTGATTAACCCAAATACAAACTATGGGCGGGTTGCACCAACTTACGATTACAGACCGATCAACGTTAAATATGGCGTCGGCAGCTGTCATTCCGTAGAAACTTGTCAAACTTTCCATTCATTAAGATTTTCACGAACACCGCTTACGATTAGAGACGGTTTGGCGCAACTCACCCTATGTCTCCTTCTCAGGGGGGCTGGCACAACTGACGCCGCGCCGCGACGCGAGTCGAGATAGATCTACCCTCCTCTATCTAATTTGCACGGTGCGAGTGCGACAGGAGACGCTCAGTCGCGCGAGAAGCGACTTGTCAGCAAGTTGTGCTAGACGTACAGAGAAATGGAACTCGGTTACTGAATGCCATTATTAACGATGCATCATACTCCTAGCGTTTATTCCCGGTTGTGCCCCTAAAGGAGACCAGGGTCTGCTTTGGCGCCTAATCCCAAATTTGGCGTAGGCACTAGTAAGAAAGCGCCTGCCATCTGCATCTGGCCTTCCAACCCAGAGCGAAAACTAGACATCATTGGTATTAGAACGGTTTCGTCACATATTTTATATGACCTGTCACATATTTTATGTAACGCATGCGTTACATAAAATATTGACTTTACTATAGGATTACTCGTCGCGCTGTTGATACATATAGATACGCTGTAGAAATATATCGAAACGTAGGTATACATGGGATTCCCGGGGGAAATATGTGGAATTTTCCCATCTGTTTAGGTTTTTCCTCATTGTTCCGCCTGGTTACAGTGTTGGTTTGACAATGACGCATATTTTAGGTACATGGAAGTGAATTGATGATTATACGGAACCTAATCGTGAGCGAAGTATTTGGAATTAGAACTATTTTCAGCAAATTTTACTAAGCAGAAGCGTCTGCCAAAGATATTCAAATTCCGACCAAAACGAAAAATTTCAAAGTTAATACCCAATCCCACATTATCATTTATCGTTAAGGTAGCACTATAGGTTCGTTCGTAGGAAGCCAAACCAAACTTTTACCACTAATGTTATATAATTAAAAATATAATAATTGCACAATACTAATTATATAAGCTCCATGTATTCCTTTAAACTATAGAAACATTCGTCTAAAATCCATGAATTAAATGTAATTTTAAATTTATGTCTAATCATTTGAAATTGTCAGGTTATTTATTAAAAATGTCAAGTGGGCTTTTATATGGGGCAACATAAACGGGGGAGCAGGGGAGCACGGCGGGGCGGGGCTGGGCGGTGCGGGAGTGGAATTGGGGCGAATATTCCCTCACACGTGCGGGAATGAGATTTCGTGCATCGTCGTTTTTATTTATATTGTTTTATTTCATCTGCATGATGCATAGTATAATGTTGTTAATGTTTTATGATACACTTACACTTGTATCATATATAACTATTAAGGGCCGAAGCTACATTTTACTCTATGTTGGTTCCAGGTGGCGGTTGCGACTCATACTCTGTGTCGCAGTCGCAGAGCATCAACTTCTCGCAGGCGATGCGGCCGCGGCCCGCGCACCCCGCGCCGCAGGCCGCGCAGCCCTCGCAGGGGCCGCAGGCGCCCCTTGGTGAGTACGCACTACTCGTAGAGTGGTACAGCAAGCGTCGTGCCGAACGAAAGGATTTGCGATGGCTCGTCGGCTGACTGGTTTGCTATTCCGTTGGCGATTCCGTGGCGAGCGAGTCAGTTTGCTGTCAGCGTTCGCGAAGTCACGACGTGCTTCTAAACGGAGCTACTTTGCTAGTTGGGTAATTAACCCACCCCACGCCGCGCAAGTTTTAAAGCCAGGTTTAGACGAAGCCAGAGTTGGCCTGTTATTGTATGTAAAGCACCAGTGCTGGCAGCCAGCTGCCAGCACTGGCGGGAATAGAGCGCCGGCCTATTTTTCAAGCCAGTGAACCAGTACTGGCTTCGTCTAAACCTGGCTTAAGTTGTTAGTTGTTTTTGGACTTCGCACGAAGAGGGTGACAGCGGTGACAACCTGGAGTTTAAGTCACTGGCAGCGAATAGGTTAAATAGAAAAGACACCTCAAAGCATAGTCACTACAATAGTCGGCCACATACGCAGACGTATTTTGTACTTTACGTATATTATTCCAGTATAGGTTAGTGACATAATCTTTGAAAATCCATATTTGGTGGCTGTCGGGGTTATAAAACTAGTACATCTGATCTCCTAGCGAACTTTTCACACCACGACCCAAGTATATCACTCATGCTCGAAGAACCAATGCGCCAGTCCGCCGTTCTGCCCGTTTCACACGAGGGCAGAGCAGTGGGGCAGAACAGTAGGCAGCACAGTACTGCTACAATTTGAACGCACACGCTGAGACAGAACAGTACTGTCTTGACAGTAACCTAGGCAGAACAGTTAATAGCTTGCCGGTCTATTTTTTCGGGGTAGTTTGCTTCCCCCACCACCTTTCTCGCTCGTCTGTCTTGTGGCTGGACTCGTGTGAACGCGAGGGCAGTGCAGTGCAAAGAGCAGGACAGCGAGCCTATTTATTTCACTCTACAATTCCAATTAGCTCATCCAGGGCTATTTTTAATAAGTGGCGTAAATGTCGCCGTCGACGCTCCATCGCTGTTTCACTCGGACTCTCCTACAATTTCGCCCTACATTTGAACGCCACTGTCCTCCCAAACTGTTCTGTCCTACTGTTCTGCCCCACTGCTCTGCCCTCGTGTGAAACGGGCGTTCGACAGGACCGCGGATTGTAGCTGCTCGCAGTAGCGGTTTACACCGTCCCGGAGTCGTCGGTGTATCGGCGGGTGTGTTCGCCAATGAATTACAAAATCAAAATCAATTATTTATACTGCAAATTGGCCACAAGGGCAATTTTAACGGTAATTTATCTTACACAATAATAATTTAAATTTTGCAGATTAAGCACCGATATAAATGGTTAACAAACTAAATATCACTAAATGAAAACAAAACAAAATTGCAAAATATGACCATTACATTCGATATTTATAAGGTCTGTATCAGCATTACCAAGAAGTTTACCAATTAATTCAGTATTCCAGAGATTTATAATATATGTCGCATATCTCAGCCATCGCCTCCCTCATTACACTTTTATTTACTAAAGTGTGATAATGCACATCGTCAATGAGTCTTCCGATGTTCCAGGCGTGGCCGCAGCGGGCATAACCCGCGAGCAGCAGGCCAAGATGCTCCAGCAGCAGCAGCAGCAGATGCTGCGCGCGCAGCACATGCGGCCGCCGCCGCCCGAGTACAAGGCGCGCTTCGCGGCCGCGCCGCCGCCGCGCCGCGCCGCCGCGCCGCCGCCGCGCGCCTACCCGCCGCCGCCGCCGCCGCCGCCGCCGCCGCCGCGCCAGTACTCGCCCGAGTGGCGGCACGCCATGCTGCAGCAGCAGAGGCAGCAGCTCGCGCACCAAGGCGAGTCCCCTTTGTCTTATCTTCTCTGTACACACTTTCAACCCCATTTCACCTCCCTTAGCACATTCACTGCCATGAATCGCCGATCCCGTGGGTTTCCGCTAAGTAGCGGAGAGCGCCTACGGCAAAGGATTTATTTGTTTATTCATTCAGACATGGGGAGCCAACAGCGTGAAATATTACTATACACAACAATAGAATTATAGAGCCAATCACAGGTTCACACACACAGAACTTAACTATCTTACAAGAACAATCTCAGCCCAACTAAATACGCACACACTTGTGTGCTGCAGGTACTTACCTACAGTATAAGGATATGCCGTACAAGACATTTACCCAACGTTTTTTATTTAGTTCAAAAATAGATCAGACATAGTAAGACAAGTGATCATATATACGTTTTTTTTAATACTGCGACGGTGGCAAACAAGCGTACGGCCCGCCTGATGGTAAGCCGACACCGCAGCCTATAGACGCATGCAACTCCAAAGCAGTAACATGGGCGTTGCCGACCCTTGATATGTTTGAGGATTCACCGTGTTGACAGCTGAAGGAGCAAATTCCCTCGCTCTCAACACAACACATCCTCGGGAGCTCTGGTTACTGGTTCTCTGTACACACTTTCAACCCCATTTCACCTCCCTTAGCACATTAATTGCCATGAACCGATAAACCATATGATTACTCACGGATGAGTTTCCCACTAAGTAGCGGAGAGGAGAGCGCCTAATTTTGTAAACGTCTGAATAGTGGTAGATTACGTTATACAGGATGTATCAAAAATGGGGTATGAACCGGGCAAGGGCATTTTCGGTAGCGCATTGCGATTCCAAATATACATTTGGTGTTTTTTTACTTTTTTATTAATTCTGTTTACATTGATATTTTTGTTTTTATTTACATTACAGTCTTTGTTTTTGTCGACATTGATTGTGTATGACAATATTCCCCCGCGAGGGTGAAGGGTGGGAGGGTTTATTTCATTTTCAACCGCTGCGCGCACAGCTGTGTTATGAAAACCAATGTTTTGTCTAGGTTTTTATTGACACGCACCTCACAGCTTTTACGGTTTTGTTGTCATACGCAAGCAATGTCAACAAAAACAAAGAATGTAAATAATAAACAAACATTTCAATGTAAACCGAAACAAATAAAAACAAAAAAAAACATGCATTTTTGGAATCGCAATACGCTACCGAACATGCCCTTGATCGGTTCACACCCCATTTTTGATACACCCCGTATAAATAGGAACAGCGGAACGTCATATCGCTCGTATTTTGAGCGGCCCAACTGGATAGGTACCCTTACAGAAGACCGCAGACAGGATAACACCAGTACTTGGTTTGTGTTATTTGGTGTTGTGTTCCTGGTGGTTAGTACCTAAGCTCGCCAGAGCTGCCGAGGGTGAGGAACCTGCATTGGTGCTGAAAATAATATAGTATTCTAGGTTAAAAATGACGTCTATTCAGATATCTCTGACAGTGTTTTTTTTTTGTCATTAGCAACATTACGAAAATATTCGGCAAGTATCCATCTTTCATTTGTGTTTGATATTTTAATTTTTAAATTCATAAAAACTTACAATGAGGACGTTGTTTGTGACGTCACAAGCAAGTAATCCTTACAAGTCTCGACGTTTCATAAAAAGAAGCTGATAGAAACAACTACACTAAGGGCCAATCCCAATAATTAATCCACGGATAGTTTTCCTTACCAGCAGTTACATTTTGACAGATTACCCGTAGAAAATATGTCAAAATGTAACTGCTGGTAAGGAAATCTATCCGTGGATTGATTATTGGGATTGGCCGTAAATTAATTGCTGCCTTGATATTGCCCTCATAGCCGTTGTTAATGCAATGATAAAATATCATCATCATATCAGCCGAAAGACGTCCACTGCTGAACAGAGGCCTCCCCCAAAGAGTGCAAAGTGACTGGTTCGGACTCCCGCGAAATGATAAAACATATCTAATTATAATATTCTCTTTCAATTTAGCTAAAGACTAAACTCTAACTCTAAAAAGATATGTACAATTTTGAGTCTTATATCCAGGGCCATAAGTCTCTAAACGTTTATATATTTGTGCCGTTCTCGGATAAAAGGGACCTCAGCGTGTTTGGTGATTTACGCCGTAATGAACAATACTAAAACAAACGCGCCGATTCTCGGCGAAACTATTTACGACCGGGTAACCCTTCGTATGACAGTGCTATCGAAACTAAAATTATCGATTCTGTTGGTCCTGGTCAATAATGTAATATAAAATAGAGGTAGATAAGTGGCACACTAAAACTGAGTAAATTGCACCAACTTGCCTCAGTTTAGCGTCGTCAATGGAAACGTATGCTGTCAGATTTGATGGCCGTTCATAAACACGGAATTTCGTATAGACATCGTATCTACCTCTTTTATATTACACTAGCTTCTGCCCGCGACTCCGTCCGCGTGGAACTCGTTTATATCGTAGCTCGATAAAAAACTATTAAACTTTCATCCCCCATTTCACCCCCTCAGGGGATGATTTCCGGGATAAAAACTACCCTATGTCCTTCCCCGGGATTCAAACTATCTCCATACCAAATTTCATCTTAATCGGTTCAGCGGTTTGAGCGTGAAGAGGTAACAGACAGACAGACAGACAGACACACTTTCGCATTTATAATATTAGTACGGATCATTGGTCCTGGTCCTGGTAGTATGTAACATATCGTCATCTAGTACCCATCACACAAGCCTTATTTAGCTTATAATGAGGATAGTTCGATTTGCGTAATAATTATTTAATAGCGTAAGTCCCTTTTTTCTATGAACCCTTGACTACAATCACGATATAAAAAGTGAATTTAGTAACAATTTCCTGGACTTGTTACTAAATTTACTTTGATACCGATTCAATACCTGCTTCCGCCCCACAATGCGGTAATGATTAGGCCGCTCTGTAGGCACTAATCAGAATGGTCTGAGTTCGTTTTGTTGTACACGCGATTAAACAGCTAATACTCATGGGTTTACGGTCTAAAATGCTATGAAGGGATATTGTTTTTCCGCATTAAGAGTTTAATTACATGCAGCTGCAAAGTGATTTACACGGCCAAGGCAATCATAAATACCTAGACACAACACGTTAGCATAGCAGATATTTTTGCTCTCCCGAGATGATAAAATGTATGGTGACATGGCGACCGGCCCGGTTCACGAAGCTAGGGGCTATTCATATATTACGTATGGCAAATGTAATCACTTTCTGACCTTCCCCCAGCTTCGACCTTTTTCCTATTTTAATGATTTTTAAGTGTTCAAAATGGAAGCCACAGAGAATTGTGACGTCACACTTCTGTATTTCCCTATAGACTCATTACTAACAGAGCATTTTTAACGTTTCATTGGCCGAAGGCAGGTTCGAATCCTGCATTAGCAACAAATTTTCCCTTTAATAAGAACGAAGAAAACAATTTTTACTTTATTATAACTATACAACACTCCCGTGAGTATCAGACATATAGTGAGAACGGGTCACCTCGTCACGTCTTTAAAGTCGAAAATAGCTCTACATGTTTCGAACAGATTCGCGGCTCTTAGTCATGAGCACTCGCGTTGCGTGCGCGATACGTTGTAAACAATGATTGTACGGTGTGAAATAACAGAAGTTTCGTTTTCAGGTGGTGGTTTCAGTATGGGCGGCATGGGCGTCGGCATGTCGCAGCAACAGATGCACATGCAGCACTCGCGGATGCAGCAGCAACTCATGCAACAGCAGCAGCAGCAGAGGTACGGACTAAAAGCTTGGCCACAAAGGAATAAGCATTTTGGTCAATTAACTTTACGACTTAAATCCACCAACCCCGTTCCGTCACCGTGACAGACGTAGGGAGCGAATGCCTCCTTACGCTGTCAACTTACCATTTATTTGGTCCCCCCCTAATGCGTCCTGTATGTCTAGCACAACCTGCTGCTCAGTCGCTTCGCGCGCGACTGAGCGTCTCCTGTCTCACTCGCACCGTGCAAATTAGAAAGAGGAGGGTAGATCTTTCTCAACTCGCGTCGCGGCGCGGCGTCAGTTGTGCTAGCCCCCCTGCTAAGGAATAGATTCGCTCTTGTCATTTGTTAGTACAAAGTACATGTATCGTTGTATGGAAAATCAGGTAAATTGTTGTTTCGGTCGTGAAATACTGCGTTTAAGTACATAGTTGTCGTATGATTTTGTTTCTATAAAAGCGTAAGGATTCTATTGGTAACTTTAGATTTACTAATAAATGCATATTTTACTAAACTTTCAAGGTTCATATCTTTTTACGGTTTTAATTATATTTCATAACTTACACTTTATTACGATAATTTGATGGTTTACTATCCATAAAGCTACGTTATCAATTTGAACAATTTGACATCATGCCTATTACGATGTAGGCGCCCTCAAAACAAGAATGAATAGGCTATTCCTGAACCAGTGAGCTTCTGACAGGTAAGACTAGGATCAATCACTGATTCTTTTTTTATATTTATAAAAAAAATACTTTTCTTGTCGTTATTCTTTCCTGGTAAGCCAGTAATAGTGACAGTTTCTTAGTTGTTTTTTTTTTATAATAAAGACACCACGCGTGCTTAGGAGACCATCATATCAGCCGAAAGACGTCCACTGCTGGACATAGGCCTCCCCCAAAGAGTGCCAAAGTGACCGGTCCTTAGGAGATACCATAGCAAAAATGATTATTTCATCTTTTTTCTCTCATACTTTTTTGGAGATTCCTCCACTCTGTACGCATGAACGCCGGCATGGGTTTACCAATAACAACAATGTTTAGTGGATCTAAATCCTATAAAATCATAGCTTTGAAGGGTGAAGTTTAAGAAGTAAACTTGCGCGAACGACTGCGTTGCGTCGTCAACATAGATAGTTTAGCTGTTGACAACAACGCTTTTATTTCCAGAACGACGAATCAGCAGCCACCCATGTCGCATCTCGTAATGCAGCAGAACCAGATGATGAACGTTCAGGGGCAGGTAAGTTACAACACACAAAATATCCTATTATTCTCCGAATATTCTCACATAATAAAAAAAAAAATTGTGTATTGCCTCGAACTTAAAAAAAAACAAACAAAAACAATACTAATTTAATATAAAAATTGAAAACTTAAGTATCTAGGCAATGGGTATTAAGCTAGATACTTGCAATGGATATCAGGCTCAGCGTCTGCTGAATAGAGTCCTGCGCTGATTTTCAGACTGATCCCTTTAATAAACTAACTAGCGACCCGCCTCTTGCTTCGCACAGGTACTATATTATTCATATAAACCTTCCCCTTGAATCACTCTATCTATTAAATAACCGCATCAAAATCCGCGTAGTTTTAAAGATCTAAGCATACATAGGGACAGAGCGGGAAGCGACTTTGTTTTATTTATACTATGTAGTGAAGTAAAACCTAAACAACTGAACAGGTATGATTATTTAAGTGCGTTCTCTAGTGTCTTTACTGCGTGGATAGCGACTCACTATGCTCCAGCTGCGTGTACTCATACTCATACTCATTCTCAGAATTTATTGATAAAAAAAACACATGTCAACATTATACATACGACAGAACATAGGGAGTACAAGTTGTACTAGCTAGTGCCTAAATAATTAGCCAAGTCCACCATTTGAAATGGCAATCTCTAATTAGAGACCTGCTACAATTCAAAACAAATCCTGAGGTTCTGACTGTCGTCATGCCAATAATGATAGAGAACTGCGCGTTTAAACATTTATTTATTTAAACTTAAGGCGCCGTAGGTTCAACGAAGTTAAACTAACAGAGTTTTTGAAATAATATAATGCGTCTGTTTATGGCTTCAAAAAATACGAATTGTAATCTTGGGGCTTTTCTGCAGCGAGATCAGTGATTCGAAACATGATTAAGCAATTTTCGCTTGATAGAAAAAAATCACGAACATAGGTCTAAAATACACTTAAAATATTCGTAACAAATTATGCACAAATGCTAAAAATATTAAAATTGCTTCTAAAAATCGCCAATATCATGTTTGAGAGAACTCAGTGATTACTTTTTATTTATTTAAACGTCCAAAAATTTAAATTAAAAAACATGATATCCGCGTTTCCGAGCACGCACTTCCATCTCGCTCACGCTTATACTCAGTGAGAGGGAGAGAAGACCATGAACCTACGGCGCCTTAAAACAAAGAGACACATGACATTAATGTTAATGTGCTAATTTCAGATGCCGAACATCCACATGAGTCAGAACCAGAGCATGTCGATGCAGGGCATGGGCGGCATGAGCTCACACACTCAGCCGCACGCGCACGCGCACACGCACGCGCACACACACTCGCACACACACGGATCGAACATGCTCGCGGGCGCGTTGCAGTTCCCCTCGCTGCACAACCCCTCGCTGCACAACCCCTCGTTTACGAACACGCCTACAGACTTCAATCTAGACTTCCTAGACAACATGCCCAGTAGCGACGCGAGTAACCTCACCGCTCAGGAGCTACTCAACTCGCTGGACAACTCCTTCCTCAATGATATCCTCTAGAGCTTCCAGAGGGCTTGATGATACTGAGAGCGGCCGGCCGAGTCGCAACAAGTCGTGAACCTGTCTCAAAAGTGCCGGAACGTCGGCGGTTTGAATTCCGAGCGTAGAGGGTTCTAACTGAAGCAAGCTTGGATTCTGTGGTGACAGAGTACGTGGGCGGTTTGAATTCCGAGCGTAAGCGTTTCTAACTGAAGCAAGCTTGGATTCTGAGGTGCCAAGGAACGGGGGTTTGAATTCCGAGCATAAGGGGTTTCACTGAAGCAAGCTTGGATTCTGTGGTGACAGAGAACGTGGGTGGTTTGAATTCAGAGCGTAAGGGATTCTAACTGAAGCAAGCTTGGATTCTGAGGTGCCAAAGAACGTCGGGGGTTTGAATTCCGAGCGTAAGGGGTTTCACCGAAGCAAGCTTGGATTCTGTGGTGACAGAGAACGTAGGCGGTTTGAATTCAGAGCGTAAGGGGTTCTAACTGAAGCAAGCTTGGATTCCGAGGTACCAGGGAACATCGGCGGTTTGAATACCGAGCTTAGAGGAGTCTTGACAGAAACCAGCTTGGATTCCCAGGTACCAAGGAATGACGGCGGTTTGAATTCCGAGCATAGAGGCCTCTAACTGAAGCAAGCCTGGGATTTGAGTGACAGCACCCCAGCCAGTGTTCGACGCATCTTGGGTAACCACCTTGACCAGTCGACCGGAGCACGGGTATGAAACGACACCATGACCAAAGTTTTCAAACAGGAATTTTAAAACAATTTAGCTGGTAAAAGAATGTTTAGAATATTCTTTATCACGGATACGGTGTTTCGACTTTTATATGAACTTTCGGCATTGTTTTTAGACTATTTATTGTGAAAGATATCGATTTCATAGTATTTTATAGTTTTTACGATTGTTAATACTTCTTTTGTAAATATTTTATCGTACTTCTAGGATGCGTAGTAATATTGCGATCCGTGAGGCCAATGCCGCGGTATTGGAGTTCTCTTGTAAAATAATAGGTTCCCTCCTACACTAGGAGTAGGTAAATATAAATTTAAAGGTATTATATTTATTTGGGATATGTTGTAGATACGAGATGAAACACAAAAGACATTATATCAGTAATTGAATTACTTCTTCCGTAACAGCCTTTCCCTATAGTCAATCTAAGGTTTGAAATAGATACCTCACATAATCAGTAGCTGAAAATGAAAGGGGGCATTCCATGCTAATTTCGCACTTATAAGTTTCTGTCGTATATGTAATTTTTGGGTATTTTGGTATTTCACGAAGGCGGTGGGCGCGTTCCTATTATTATGAAGTTAAAGTCTATTTTCGTCAAATCCAATCGCCTTGTAAAATGCAAGAGGTATACAAACGTTTGTACCCGACTGTACTTTTTCGCACAGTCGCTCGTGGAGAGGGTTTCAATGAGCCGAACACGGGGTTACTTCGTGTAGTTTAGGCATTGATATGGCCATCTTCTGTCTCCATCATCAGTATCCTGTAGCTGTATGCTTGATGGTCAAATTTGACTTGGCCTTAACAAACAAAGAAGCATATATTCGTACATTACGAATTAAGTAAAAGCTAATAATAAAAATGCATAAACCTCTTGAAAATATTAAACATTTTTAATTCAAATCATAGAAGTACTAACAGAATAACAGACATATAAAGAATAGCGTCACGTAAGCGACATTCGCATGGAAAGATGGACGGCCCTTATTCGCATCCACGTATATTTCCCCTATCTTTATGCATGTGTCAAAAGGAGAATACACTAGACGCGGATTATTTTACCGTAAATTATATGGACCCTCGTGGAATGCCCGAAACATGGATAAGTTTTTCACTTGTTCCCCGTACATAACTAAGTTTATGTCCCTTTCGTCATTTTCTTCGTAGTTTGAAAAAATCGACGAAGAAATATGCGTCTGGGCGGTTTGCCCTTCGGGCATCCGTAGCTACCTAAGAAACCTAAAAGTCTATTCATCGTCACGTGTCCTACCATAAAACAAACGTGACGTTAAAGATGAGCATAGACAATCTAGACATCGGTGTCACATATTTTTGAGGTCATGCGCTCGTTACTTCGATTATTATTCAGATATTTTACGAGTTTCTATAAGTATAAGCATTTTAAGTAATGATTATTGTATAATCCCAGAGAGAAGTGTGATAATGTCTTCGAGAAGTGTTTGTTTACATGATAGGACATGAATAGACTACAGCTACACAGTGGATCGCGAATTTGCGAGTTCTGGTTACGTAACTTGGTTGCGATGTACGGGGAAAGGTAAGTTTTTCTATAGTCAGCATGGCAAGTGAAGACAGATTGATGATCGGGAACTTCTGTCAATGGTCAGTGGAGCTGTGGGACGCCGTTCCGCCTGGCCGCAGAGCCACCCACCTAATTTATATCATAGTGCAAATGTAAATTAATGTAAGATCATTCCTGTACCTAAGATAATTATTTAGTAGATTATACTGTGATGACGGTCTCAATGGTCGATAGGTAACATTATAGTATCAATTATTATAGATATTGTTGACTTAAGTATTGTCAGGTCTAGAATCGTTATTGTTAAGGATCTCATGTATTATTTAGGGTTTGTGGAAAATCTGGAATTTACAAAGTGTTTTTATAATTATTTAACGAATCATGACATTCTTAATTATTCCATATATTTTTATTTATATAATTTTCTCACGCGTCAAACTTCTCATATTGTGAGATATGGAAAGATCGATATAAGTAAATAGTTACTAACGATTCCACTGGCTTAGAGAGTGGGTGTCTGCTCTCTGCAACTCGACAAAATACAGCTATAGAACCAATTGTGAATGGTGACAACATTCCAGAGGCATTGTTAACGATGTTTTAACTTTAGGACCAATTTTTGAATGTTCTTTTGAAAATAATATTGCATATTGATACAAGACTTTAATTTTTTCCCGCAGACTACTTTTTTAACGCCAAGAACACCTAACGGCCCGGCCACGACATTCCGCGAATTGCGGCGCGGCAAGCGTTTTATCTGTATCACACGCAATGAATTAGAAAACCGCTACCGCCGCCGCTCGAAGTCGAGGCCGTGTAGGTGTCATGTGTCGGCGTGCCCGCAGCAAAGATCGACTATAGGTGGTATGGCGTTCGCTGTCAAAGCAACCTTCAGTCTTTCAAATAAGGTTTGTATTTGCTCTCTTGTAGCAATTGAGTTAAAGTAAAGCGAGTTAAACCGTCTCGCTCTAAGAGAGAAAGATATGAAGTGTCGTTGGATTCGTATGAGTAACACAGGCTGTTTTTTAAAACGCAGTCGTGTTTTTCGAAAAATCTTGGTTTTTTAGTTCCTTCTACACTATTATACAGGATACGGTGTATTTGGAGATTTTTGTACGTTTCTCAAATGTGAAAACCCATCTTTGCACTTCTCAAGGCCTGTGCCTTGCGCTGCCGCCTGCCAGGACGTCTATCATGAGACGGCCGCGACATAATCTCGATTTTTCTCGCACTTTCCGCTTTTATTAGAACAAGAGGTGTGCGAGAAAAATCGACAGTATGTCGCGGCCGTCTCATGATAGACGTGCAGTTATTTCATACACATGATACCTAGTAATCAAGCATGTGAGGTGTAAAGCATATAAACGTCTATATCTTTGATCGATGCTGGGTATCATCTAGGTGTTTTTGTTGACTGTTAAAATATGGCATAAATTAAGGATAATTTAACAATTTCGCAACCGGACTAAAAATGGAACAATACAACAGAAACCGACAGAACTCGCTAGGTGTTTAGTAGTTGAGCCGCGATCTGAGCAAACATTACGAGTGCCTACCGGGCGGGTTCTTGGTTGCGAACGTGTTCACGTTTTCAAGGGATACCGTAAATAGGTAAGTAAAAAATACTATTGGAATTATATGTACCTAAGGGTGGTATTCCGCTTGTCCAAGATCTTTGTCCAATGTGCATTACGTCTCACTCACTCTTTAAACCAAATATCAGATACAAATACGCATTGTGGGCGATAATATAGATAAGACTGATTTTAATTGTCAACGATTTATTAATTCAATATCATTCCAAAACAAATATAATTTACAACATAATAAAAAAAAACAAAAGGTATACAGTAATATTTATATAAAAAACATTTATGTTTGCACGCAACCAAACTTTTAACCCATTCGGCGCTACAGAAATAAAATGCGAGGGCCAAACGCCACGCAAGTTTGAACTGTTTTTGACCCTATGTTTCAGTCGCAGGTGGGTTGCAGCAGTGTCGCACTTGAGTTCAAGTCAGTGGCGGCGAATGGATCAATATCGATCTAACTTTGAGCATTAGCTTCTTCTAGAGTAGAGGGCAGTTCTTTATTTTTTGTCTCAGGCAAGCAAATCGCTAGTGCCCCACCGACTATCGCCATAACTCCGAACAAAATGCCCGAGACCAATTGAGACAGGGAATTTATTGGCGGGGCTGCCATCATGCCGGCCCTGGACAAAAGAGAAAGAAACCCCAAAGCCGAGTTCCGAATCTGGGTCGGAAACAACTCTACACCGAAAAGGAAAACCACAATAAACGACATAAAGAAGAAACAATTCGAAATGCATGCAAATATCACTTTTATCCAACCGGGGAAACTGCGAGGCATTATCACGGCAATGATCATAAACACACCAGAAACGAAACAAGTTGTGGATAGGAACGGTTTCCTCCCTATTCTGGTTAGCAAAAACACGCTGGCTATAGTGCCTGGCATCACTAATAAAGCGGACACCACGATGTTTACGTGGATGTCGCCACTCATCTTCGATATGTACTGAGAGACGCCGTAGTACCCCATGCCACAAATAAAGTACAAGTATGACATGCAAGCCAAGTTCTTGGTAAGCTTTCTATATTTAAAGATGTGGTAGAGTTTGTACTGCACGTGAATTGTACGGGTAGTTTGGAACGCTTCAATTTCCGCTCTGATGGTTGGATCCGGCCGTTTGTTGCTGAAAATATGCAAATATTTTTGTCAATACATTTCTGTGACAAGGCCAAGCTTTAAGGCTTGGGCAAACGCATCGCGTGACGCAGCGCCGCGGTCGCGGCGCGTGATGCCGACGCGATGCCTGTTCAAACAGCACGGTATCATGCGACGGAGCGCGAGCTCTCTCGATTTTTCTCGCACTATCCGTCTCTTTCTTATTAGAACACTTAGAACAAGAGATATAGTGCGAGAAAAATCGAGAGTATGTCGCGGCCGTCGCATGATAGACGTGCTGGGCGCGCGCGGATCGCGCCGGCCTCGCGCTCTCAATACGCCCTCATCGCGCGCGCGAACGCGGCGCGATGCGAGCGTGACTCGCGCCCGGATACAGAATGCGCGCGCGCAGGGACGCTCATTCCTTCCGAAGCCATAGATCAGAGTGTTTGTTTGTCAATCACAGTCACAGAATAACTAATATATTGCTACGCTCGCACTACGCACCGCGCGCTGCCTAACGTCCGACTGATGTGACGTGTCGACCCAGCGACAGTAGCGGGGCGCGATGCCGACGGGACGCAGACTTCGCGCGCAGTCTGTTTGACGTCGCTAACCTGTTAGCATGTATTTAAAGCCGCGGCGCTGCATCACGCCATGTGTTTGGCCAAGCCTAATCTGAATCTATAAAAAAAAAACAAATAAGTAGTTTTGTAACATTCGTACGGTAAGGTGCATTGGGGTAATCTCGAAAATGAGGTTAAGTCGAAAATATATATTTTAGTGTATTATAGCCGAGTGTGTGGACTCTGTCAAATAGTACGCAAAATATATCGTAATATACCGTAAAATGCCTCGCTATATAAATATATATTTTGGTGTATTAATATATATACCTACTCACCGGCAATAAATTTGGCCCAAATTTGAAAAATGCATTTAATTATTTAAATCATTATTTAACCTATTCAATTATAGTTTGAAATCACGAAAAGATTTTTGGCCAAATTTTTTGCCGGTCAGTGTATTATAGCTACGTCTGTGACGAGCTTACGATTGTGACTCTCAAGTCCAAACACGAACAAGCTAAAAATATATCGAATACACCCCAAAGCACCTTAATTAAGGGCCTAAGCACACGGCGTTTTTTTCACGCGCCGTAGACGCGCGTTCCCCTACTACCTGGCGGATGGTAGTGGGGAAACGCGCGTCGTCTGCACGTTTAAAATACGCCGTGTGCTTAGGGCCTTACATAGTGGGTCCTAACCTAACCCTACTTGTCTATATGTACTTGGTTAGGGGTAGGGGATGCCGGTTACGTGACCAGCACGGCTATCACAAGACGGCGCGCGAGCTGTGTCGCGGCGACATAGACTATCCGTCTCTTTCGCTTAGGATTAGAAAGAGACGGATAGTCTATGTCGCCGCGACACAGCTCGCGCGTCGTCTTGTGGTAACCGTGCAGCTACAGTTATAGCGAGCACCTGCACGATTTGCACTATCCGTCTCTTTCTGTTTTCTAATAAGAGAGAGACGGATAGTGCGAGAGAGGCCGACACGTGATTCTCTACGTCTACCAAGACCGTTACCATGGACAAACTTCGTTTCGCGCCAATTTGACAGTGGGACAGGGTGGCCTGATGGCGTAACTATAGGGTGGCAAAATGGAAATGCCACGGGGCCTCACAGCCAGAGGCCGTGAGCACAGGAGGTTCCCCATGTCCTCACGGCTCAACACACCGAACATTGAAGAAGAGGCCCCCATCCGATGATTTCGCCACGGGCCACGTATGGTATACCTAGTTAGGTATACTTACGCCGGTGCCAGTTCGCCTACTTACAATTTAGCAATCTTCTCCATCCCTTTGATAGTCCTCTCCTTGTAATTATTAGCAAGTGTCCACACCGGAGACTCGGTTAAACATAGCCACATAAACACAAAAAATAACGCAGGAATCGAAATAGCTAACTGAAAAGTGAAAGCGCTCCTGAATAAATACGATATTAAAGCTATAGTCATGTGACCAATGTTAATAGGAAGGTGGTACAGAGCAGTGGCCACTTCTCGGTGTTTCGCTCCCGAATATTCGATCAGGAGGACGAAACCAGTGACAATTGTGCCACCAGCACCCGCGCCCTCGAATAGCCTAAACACACAGAAAGTGGCTATGTTTGGCGCTATGCTGACCAGGATACCAGCGAGTCCGATTGTGACATAGCTCACGCAGAACATTAGCAAGCGGCCGAATCTAAAAAATAAAATTGAGTATTGAAAAATATTGTATAAACAACAGGGCGGCTAGCATGATAGGTTTTATGGTGTGGTTTGGTTATCGTGAAAAAAATACCCTTATTTGTTATACATATATTCCGTGTTTGCATTACATTCAACCTTGAATCCCATGTAGTAGGCCATAAAGCTATAATTGTGTATGTTCAGAAGATATTCTTGAAATATTGAAAAAGTCTTGTTTATAATTTTATTATGATATGGGACTATGGGACACGACTACTTTTTAGGGTTCCGGAGACTAAATGACAAAACGGAACCCTTATACATATTAGCCGCACTAACAAAACTTATCAGGTCTTTATGGTTCGATACAACAATGATGTCCGATCAATCGATCCAACAGCGCACGCGCGGCCGCGCGCTAACGGCCGGACGGACGCTGCTTACGCGTACAGTTAGGTGAGGTAATACGATACGATCCCTGGAGGTCAAATGATCCCCCGCCGTAAATCATCTGAGACAACTAGTGCCATCTGTCCAAATGCGCATGAAACATGTGTCCCGCACCCCTGCCAGCGCGGCTAGCACGCGACGGCGCGAGAGTCTCGATTTTTCTCACACTATCCGTCTCTCTCTTATTAGAACACTTAGAAGAGGTATAGTGCGATAAAAATCGAGAGTATGTCGCGGCCGTCGTGTGCTAGACGTGCAGATGCCTCTCCGAGTGTCATGGCATGGCGGTGCGAGCACTTCGCGTGATTTTATTAAAAAATAATCAAAAGGTGTGGCTCTGATCTAAGATAAGTCTCTTTTTGAACTTTCATTACTTTTTGCATGTTCGTGTTTATTGAAATGTTGTTTTATTTGCGGGTATTAATAGCAGTTAGCTAATATTTAAGCAATGTTCGATCTCCGCACGCGGTATTTGAAGGTTATGTTTTGATCGATATCTTGGAATTTGGTGTTTGGGGCGACATTATCCCTTGCTGTGTGTTTAAAATGATCCCTGGAATCATTTTACCCATTAGTATTTGATGTTTTTACAGATCATGCCGAGAATTTATATACGCAAAACGAATCGCCAAACCGAATGCCTCTTCTGTACTGAAAGCTACTCCAAAGACAATAAAGGCGAAGGGTGGATTAGGTGCGTTGTGTGTTTTAAATGGGGACATGAGGCTTGTGCGGTATATATATTTTTTACGAATTAAAATATGATGATTTCTCTGAAAACAACTCGATTTAGAAACATAAATTTCGGAAAAGGCGCCCTTAAATTAAAAGTGTAGGTAAAAGGACATTATTTATCACTACACTGTAAGAAGTGCGAGAGGGACGAACCATCCGATATAAATGCATCGCGGTACCGGTGGTGCAGTGCTAACTAAACTTGATATCAGGTTAGGCTCGCCAGACACACCTGAATTCTGTGGCAGGGCAATGAGGCGACGCCAAACGAGCGAAATCGGCGGACGGCCAAGCAAGGTCACAGAAAATCTAGTACGGAATGACTTTGGTTTGGCAGGCCGCCGCGCTACCGGCGCTTATCCACAGTACCTATCCACACAAGCAGAAATCATGCGGCGAACTGCATTCATTCCGCCAATTTGGTACATGTAGCGTGGCAGGGCATAGATTTCTTACGTGGCAACTGCGGCGCAATTCCGTCTGTATGTGGTGAGCCTTCAAATGTTCTAAAATAAATAGATGGCACTGTACCTGTCGGACAAGACTCCAAATGCCAAAGCACCTATCAACATGCCAAAATATGCCAAACTCTCAGATAAACTGATTTCGTATTTCCTATCACATATCAATCCAAACTTTGATTGTACGGTTTCACTGAATACGCCCCTGTCCCAAATAGGTTTACTACATGGACAGCCATTGGTCGTATTGGTTCCATTGATTACACAGTGGTAGTCAACTGGAGGGTTTAAAAGCATTAAGTTTAAAATATGCCACATTCCTGGAAGTTTAGATAAAAAAAGTATGGCATAGAAAAAGTACTGGTATCTGCTGATTCCGGCACTGAAACGAGCCTCGATTGGATTAACCTGGGACCCCGGTAATTTGGTTTCGTCGTTCGCCATCAGCCCATTTTATTGACAACTGAATATGACCATAGATCATGTTTTACGTCAAAGACAGCCGTAAAAACAAATTGTCTGAGAGAAATTAGAACCTATTTTTCACACATCTCACGTTCTCAACCCACATGAGGCCTCTCACAGACTGGCGCGAACTGGTCGCGGCGGTCAATCAATAGAAACGGGCTTTAAGTCGGATCTACAAAATTGTCAGTTTCGGTTTTCAACAGCATAGGCTTATTTATTTATATTACCTATCATCATCATTGACGTTTATAGTACTGGGATGACAGCTCTGTCATAATGCAAATAGGAATGCAAATACTATAGTTAGTCTGTGGGCATAAATAAAATAAAATAAAATGCATTTTCTCAAACATGCAATGAAATATTGACGTTGTGTTCTTCATAAGGCCTGCAACACACTGGCCCGGCCTGCGGTGGCGGACAATAGTAAAGACAGCTAATTACAAGTTTACTATGGTCCGCCGCGGCCAGGTCGCGCCAATGTGACGTGGGGTTAGTACTACAGCACGTCTAGCACACGACGGCCGCGACATACTCTCGATTTTTATCGCACTATACCTCTTCTTCTAAGTGTTCTAATAAGAGAGAGACGGATAGTGCGAGAAAAATCGAGAGAGCTCGCGCGCCGTCGCGTGCTAGCCGTGCAGGACTTATAAAACTACACAATATGTTAGGACTCAAAACTTAAATGTAGGGAGGACCAGTGCCTCAGTAGACTACCGTCCCATCTGTCGGCCAGCATGTTCAGCTATTTGAAGCGAAAGTCTCGCGATGTAGGTGAAAACGCGTCTTCACCTATGTCGGCGTTAGCTTGGACGGTATATCGGCATTCACTAAGGTTTTCTCTTTTATCTCAACGAAGCAATGGATTTAACTGCCGGAATGGCATTAAACCAACCAAACATTTTGTACAGTACAACAGTACCTCATGATATCCATTTTATTCGAAATAATTGCGTAAATTGTCTATTATAGGCGAATCAACCAACGTTCGTCTAGCCGATTGACGTTTGTTTATAGGCGGGCGTCACGAGACATCACCCCGTCGCCAGTCTTAAACAAAAAACCTTACCTTATTCACAAACCAGGAGACTATGGCGGCTGGCGCGTACCCTGCGGAGCGTCGCGGCGCAGCGCTTACGCATTGTCGCAGGGAAACCGTCCACTTGAGCGTCCGCGAACATACCGGACGCGCTACAGTGTCGCGTCGCGGCAGCCGCAACAATAATACCCTGAACGCGTCATTATTTATACTGAACGCGCAATGCATTGAGCCATCGCTGGGTGTATTTGCACCATAGGCTACAGGTATAGCGATGTGCAGTACGCCTTAAACAAAGGTCGTCAGTTAACAAACTATTGTCCAAGATATTTAAACATGTGCACCCTCTACACCTGCTGCCCATTTGAAAGTATGGGTGGGACATGTGATGGACACTTGCCGCCCGCCTTAAACACCATGTACTCACTTTTAAGTCGGTACATTATATCAAGGAGCATTCGCTAACCACCGACCGAAGGGCTTATCAGAACCATGTCGTCTGCATAGCTTATGTTATTGAAACAAACTGTCCACATGGCATCCGACATGCGTTCTGCTGAGCTCATCGATCAGTGCATCTACGTACAAGTTAAACAACTTTGGAGAGGTAACTTCCCCCTGTCGCACACCACATTCCAGAGAATACTCATCAGACAAAACGTTGCCCCAGCGAACACTATTTCATTGTCGGTCCGCGCAAACTCTCGGTAGTCGGGATAATGTCGAAATAGCGCGTCTAAGGATCGTTTCCCTCACCTGTACATCTGCGATCCGTGGAGACCCATCCCTGGCCGTTATCAAGTTAACGATGCGCCCCCGTCACCAACACAACGGTGATAGGTTAGTATCCTTAACCAGAACGAGGTCTCCAACGCAGGGTGGGGTCGTCCTGTCCGTCCACCTAACGCGTTGCTGATCTGACGTGCAAATACTCAAGCGACCATCGCTTCCAAAAAACTCTGCATACGGACACTCCGGCAAGGCGTTAAGTGGTTGGCAAATTCTACTTCCTCAGAAATTGGCATTTCTGAGTCCACCTGTATGCCCCCACTGGGGTGGCCCCCAGTGGGGGCATACAGGTGGACTGAATTACCACACAATGCTCCGACTGGCGAGGGCCGTGCCAATCTGTCGCTCATTTTGGCCCAAAAGCAACAATTTCCCTTAAACAACGGTCGGCGCCCTTGAAGCTGGTACCACAGTCCGACCGAATCAATGACGGCCGTCTCCTTCGAGAAACGAATCGATCCAAATGATCAGTTCCAAATGAACTGCCTTGGTCGCCAGACACACGAAGACGCACAAATATGCCTTAATCGACTTCGCATGTCGAAGGCGTGATGTCTTGAACATAAAGGCCCCGCGAAATCCGTACCTATATGAGATGAGAATGAGAGGGCGCCACTGTGCGGTTAAGTGGTTGAACTTAAAAGCTCCTCCTAATTTATAATTATTTAATAAGAAAAACATATATTTTAATTACAATTTACTGATAATATTACATATAAACACCAGTTTTAAGAAGTAAACAAAAAAAAAACAAAGTAAATGGCACCATCTATGGCAAAACTGACGATAAATGCGGCGGCCGTTACAAGGTTGGTGGGTGAAAGGACGATGCCCATTTCTGCCCCACCTGTTATTAAAATAGACAGAGACATCATTAAGTAGGCAGCCTTAATTAATTCGTCTTTGATTTTTGGGATAATTGTAGGATTAATTAAAGCTGGGGTTTATTATTCACTGATAAAATGTGATTAATCCATTTCCGATTTACAAATAATGGTGACATATTTAAACATATTGCTCCTAGCGTTGAGTAGCAGGCAACTTTATCTGTCAGATATGCTATGTAGTGCTGTCTCCAAATATTCGCCTGGGCTGTTTTAACACGACCAGAAACAATTAACAAGTAAGCATGCTTAATTATTTTGAGTTAGATTTTTGGGATAACTGTAGGATTCATTAAACCATGCGTTTATTATTCACTGATAAAACGTAATTAATACGTTTCCGGTTTACAATGATGGTGACATACTTAAACATATTGCTCCTAGCGGTGAGTAGCAGGCAACTTTATATATCAGTTATGCCATGTAATGCTGCCTCCACATATTCGCTTGTGCACGCTTGCAATTCAAGTAAAAAGGAATATTAGAGAATAAAAAAAAAAAATCTGTCTGGCAACGAAATCGCAAATTATTACTTTGCTAAGATGTTGATATTTATTTACATAGCCAAGATATATAACACCTTCGTAATAGCAGTGAGCAAGAAAGCGTTTAAGTCAGCCGTAAAATATTTGTCCTCCTCTAGCAAATGGTTAAGTGCGAGAGGGACGGATGCTTTATGTCGGACATAAATGCGATCATGCACAACCAAATTATTCTCAAAGGCATCTAATGCCTACACCAACCGTTGTTATATAGCTCAACAGTGACTTTTCATGGACTAGTCTCAGCTTAGAGACTATATACCAATATAGATCAGTAGGTAGATCACATACGCTTGCCACATGAGAGATGGAAAGGCCCTATGCGACAGCAAATTACGTCTCTGTCCGTCACAATAACCTCGATTTGTATAAGACCAGCTCGTTCGGTCGAGGTATTATTATTTGCGTGTTATGTCCAGAGTATAGTTCAAGGGCCTCAGACACTGTGATTTAAGTAGTCAAGGAAATGCAAACACATAGGTACCTTTTTGCATTCGCGATAGTAATAATAATACCATCTGAGACAGCAGTACTACCACGTAGTTCAACTGGTAGTACAAATGATAGGTACACCGGGTCACTAATACTACTACTAAAAATTCAAGAAACTGACTCATCGAAATTCACCATGAAGTGTGAACACACTTAGTAGAACTATTTGGCTTTAATAAAAGTCTTAGGTATCTTCAAATGCCCGAAGGACAAACAGAGTAGAAATAGGTAGGTGCGGGGCTCCGTCAAAGCTGTCGAAATACCAGGAAACATTAATAGGTGGTTCTGGTTATGAAAATGGAAAAAAGTCAAGGTTCTCCTATTAAAGTATGGTCTCCTGGTATTTTGACAGTTTCGACGAAGCCCCGCAGAGCTGGGCTCCTATTTTTGGTCTGTTTGTCCTCCGGGCATCTGAAGATACCTAACGGACCTAACCTGCCCCACCTTTGAAGTGGAGATATTGAAGAAATATGGATATTTATTGAACCCTGCTTTTTCAAATAAAAAGAGTATCGCAATGAACGCAACAGACTACAGTTGTACTACCGGTCCTACATTATGGTCACTAGTACTACTGGTAGTATACTAGTGACCCTAAGGTGTATCATTTGTATTACCCGTTGTACCACGTGGTTGTAATTCTGTCTCAGAAGGTAATAATAAAGCCTAAAAAGGCAAATGTATCAGCCTATATAGGTACGTACATGACCCAAAGTATTAACGAGAACCTAATTGTATCGATTTCTATACTAGCTGGATAAACCCGATTATGTCGAAGGTCTCACTTATAGCTTACCATTGTATTTCTGACGGGCGGCCGGATGCTTCTGCTACAATAACCTTCAGTCTAAGGCTCGGATCAGTGTCAATCGAACACACTGAGAGCTTTAATAAATACACATGAGTTTAGAGAAATCATGGGGTGGTTGCCATATCTACACTCTGAACCAACGATACGCTAGGTATACGTAAGACCCAGAAATGGAGAACATCCTGGGCTAGGTGGATTGCACAACTCCTGGCTTTCGATGCTCATAAAAAGGTCTAAGATTTGCTTTCAGTAAGCCTTCGAACTCTATTTCCTGCCATCTTTCTCAACCCTCTGAACGCCACATACATTAGGCATAAAAATGCCACATAGGCCCGATTATACCATGAAAGGACGTTGTCCACTGCCACCATCACCGGGACACAACGAGAAGGAACAACCCATATACACCAGTGCGATGCGAAACGATGATAGCAGAATTTTTCATTCCCATTGGTTGATCTCGTCCCCACAACACTGCTTCGCAACAGTGGCCCCACCACAGCTCTGGTGGATATTCAACAATCTTAGCATATAACTTACTTACTTTATTCTCCTATGATTAAATTCACACTTAGGTTAACTAGATCATTCGCACAGTGTGTGAACATTTAGAATAGGGTCTGTATTTCCCTCTTGCTTATTGCACTTACACATTCTTATGACTATACTACCGTTAGTAGTCTAGCCTGCCTATAGGTACTATATAAGACGTGATACCTATAATAAAATAAGAACGAGCGTAAAAAGTTCAAAAAACTGTATCCCGCCTACGGAAACCTTAAACGCTACGGTGAAACACGGGGAAAATCAAACTTGGACCGCTAACAACATACTCCTATTAGCTACCCAATGATTATTTACCGCTTTTACAATGAGAACAACCTCACCCGTGCTAAAAAAACAACTATGTATAACGATTTGGTTAGTGGATTGGACAACTTTCCTATGAAACAGCAATTTTTTTCTCACGGGCGAGGTTGGTCCTCTATTAAAAGTTGTAAAGAATCATGCATAGATTCACTTTTATATATTGTATCACGTAAAAAAATGTTACTCGTTTATACCTAAATCTGCCGAACCCGTATGATGTTCCCCTAGAACTGTTTTTCAGGCAACCCAAGCCGAAACTTATTAGTAAATACGTAAGAAGTAAGAGGTCGTTTTTGGGTGAAGGCGAGCGTATTAGTCGGCCTGCAGTATCTTAGGCACCTTTGTCGGTTGGCTACAGTGGTTGTCAGTTGGCTAGGTGCGCATCGTATTCAAGACGATGCCAGTGGTACGGTGCACTAAGGTTACCTTTACCTCGCTCCACATTTGCGCTCTAAAACATTCACTTTTAAGGCTCGAATCGAAGAAGAGATCGGCTGCGGGGTTTACCGGGTTTTACATAAGATTTCCAAAGAAAGTATACGCTTATGTTTAATAATATAAATAACGAAAAGTATAAAATGATTCAGTAAGTTGTGAGGTAAATACCTTAGCAACTTCATAGTTGGGTAGAGGGGAATGTTGGCAACCTTTATTTTTCCAATTTATTGTATGTGTGTTCTTTCTGTAAATGCTCGTTTTTTTCGGAGAGATATATAGGAATGTCACCTTTCTTGTATCAAAGCAATACATCTGGGGAAGTTCCTAACAAATGAGCGAAGCTATAATAACAATATGGTAATGGATCCGGAGACTCTGACATTTCTAGGAATAAAAATTAAATTAATTTGTGAAACTCATATATAGATCACTTTAATATATGCACAGTAAATATTTGAATTATGAATGCCACTTCTTGCTCTGTAGGTGTTTGGTGTTGTGTTCCTGGTGGCGCGTAGAGGCTGCGGAGGTCCAACCGATGCGGTATGATTAGGCGAGAGCGAGGGGCCTGCCAACACTACGAATTCTCAAATCAATATAGGGCCGGCGACACGTCTGTGATTCTTGTGGTGTCATCAGTCAGTTCCATGGGCTATGGTGTCTGTATCGAAGGAGCATGCTCGTTTGTAAAAATAATAACAAAGGGAGAACATGGGTCATAAATAACTATTTATTTTATTTTACAGCATTGGTACAGTACGATTACTGTTAGTTAAGACCTGACAGATGGATTGCCTTCATTTAATTTTCAACTTTAATTTCATATAGATAAAGCATTTTTCAGAATACTGTTACCCACATCTACCGATTTAGTAATAACTATTTTATTTGTATAAGATTAAAGTTGAAAATTAAATGAAGGCAATCCATCTGTCAGGTCTTAACTAACAGTAATCGTACTGTACGCTATTAAGCAAGGCAACCCATTTGCGATCTCTCAATCTCGGTATATGATATTTTAAATTCAGCCTAGCTAGCATGATCGTGATAATTAATGTTGGACAACCAGCATCTGTCCCCTACTAACAATTAAGTAAGTACGTGAGGGATTATGTCTGATAAAAACGCGATCATGCAAACGACGCTGATGAATATGTTAGGTTATATTTATAATATCGAATCAAAGACCTAACTTAACCCAACCGTGAGCCCGTGCGAGAGCACCTGCTAGTTGACTGAACTATTTAAGTATTGATACCTTATATGTATTACTAAATAAGTTTAAAAAAACTAGTATACAATTAAAATCATATCATCGAACATTATTATAGTGTAGTGAGTGGTGGTAGTCACGGTTGTAGCAGCGCACATTATCGAAGATATTAGAAAGCTCGCGGGTTACTGGATTACACTTTCTGGATAACATCTTTCTGAGATTCATAAAAAATAAATATTATACACTAGCTTCCGTCCGCATGGAACTCGTTTATATCGTCGTCTCATACAAACTTTCACCCCCCCCCCCCCCCTATTTCACTAAACCAATAATCAGATAAGTAATAAAAAATACAGTCCGAATAGAGAAAAAGTTATAAGTGTCCAAAGCTTTAAGAGGGGGTATGGAGAGGGCAAAAATATGCCTATATCTTCTATTTACGCAATGTATTACCACCTAAATGAGGTACGTCTTGATCAGTCGCTTCGCGTCTATTTCATACTGCATTCAGCTGTCTTGTTCGTACAACACCTCACCACCAGTATACATAGACTGATGCCATTCCATATTTTTAGTTTCTCAAATCTCGCCCGGTTGAGAGTTTCTTGGTCCTTGTCATTCTTGTATTACTAATAGATATCCCACCAGGTAACGTCACTAAAATGGTGAAAAATACAATATGAGTCAAAAAAATCATAGATATTTATACAATTTCTATACCAATAATAAGAAATAGAATGTCTTAAATAATTAAAATATCCCACGCTCTAAATTACTTTTCCCAGCTTTTTTTTGCTTTATTCAGATGCGAATGAGACATTACGAATGGGATCTTCTAAAAAAGAAGCGATAATGATTTAATTGCAAGTCTTTCAATATGTGCAAGACAAATATTATATACTTATACGAAACAGGGAACATCATGGGGACACTTAATATGTTTTTAGTCAGAGTCATCTTACCATCATACGTCTGCTAATTTAACTTTCGATAGCATAATGATACTGAAAAAGAGCCTGTTTATTTTTTATAGCCTGCGCGGTCCCGCCGGCCTGCGCGGCCCCGCCGGGCTACCTATGGAAAAGAACGCAGCCTAATCCGAAATGTCCAACCAGAACGTCCATACTATACACGTTTGAAAGAATTAATGAAATCGGATGAACGGTTCCGGAGATTCCCCCCACCATACAAACTTACTTTCTTTTCCTCTTTATCATACCGGTATCTAATTTATTAATATACAATTACAAGTCAATAAAGATTATTAAAGGCTAGATGCACTTATACCAAAGACCAGAAGTGAAAGCCATAGGATAAAAACTTTATCCCTGCTCGATTGCTAAAATATGAATTGGAAGAAATCTTTCATATGGATAAGCTCGCCTTTGTACATAATTCTGGTTTAAATACATACTTCTTCTTCTTAGTCGCTTCACTCTTGACAGAGTGGTCGTGATTTCACTTCATCATTATAATATTAGTAGGATGTCCATCCGCGTGGGAAGTTCATTCTGCATGTTCATCAAATATTGTTTTAAATCGGTTTAGTAGTTCCGGACATTACTCTCAACATACAAACATATGTATTACAAACTTTTACGCGTGATTGAACTGACAGATAACAGACTTCGAGTACAAGAGTAAACAGACAGACGGACGGGTGGTTAGATAAGCACCCCTGTGTACGCATGATAGGTTGAAAGATAAACTAAATGAGTAGACAGCGGACAGACGGACGGGTGGTTAGACATGCAGCCCTGTGTACGCATGATAGGTTGAAAGATAAACTAAATGAGTAGACAGCAGACATACGGACGGTTGGTTAGACATGCAGCCCTGTGTACGCATGATAGGTTGAAAGATAAACTAAATGAGTAGACAGCAGACATACGGACGGTTGGTTAGACATGCAGACCTGTGTACGCATGATAGGTTGAAAGATAAACTAAATGAGTAGACAGCGGACAGACGGACGGGTGGTTAGACATGCAGCCCTGTGTACGCATGATAGGTTGAAAGATAAACTAAATGAGTAGACAGCAGACATACGGACGGTTGGTTAGACATGCAGCCCTGTGTACGCATGATAGGTTGAAAGATAAACTAAATGAGTAGACAGCAGACATACGGACGGTTGGTTAGACATGCAGCCCTGTGTACGCATGATAGGTTGAAAGATAAACTAAATGAGTAGACAGCAGACATACGGACGGTTGGTTAGACATGCAGACCTGTGTACGCATGATAGGTTAAAAGATAAACTAAATGAGTAGACAGAAGAGAGACGGACGGGTGGTCAGACAGGTGGACCTATCTATATGAGACAGAAGGACGTTTAGTAATTTAGACGAATAAGAAGAATTTCAGAGATTTTAATTTTCAAGCGATGTCATTGTGATTTCAAGTTATTTAATGATGTAATTGTAAATAAATGTAGTTCTTAACTCAAGAAGGTAATAGAGATCTCGGACATGTTTGCATGATGCGTAAGTATTTGAATTCTTAATCCTACTAATATATCAAACTAGCTATTGCGCGCGACTTCGTTCGCGTTGGCTTCCTTTTGTTGGACTTTTACTGGAATGAAAAGTATTCTATATGTTAATCCCAGCTAGACTCTTTTTGTATACTAAAATTCATCTTAACCCGTTAAGCAGTTTTTGCGTAATTTAGTAACAAACGTCCATACTTTTGCACGAATTTGTAATATTAGTAGTATGTAAAGAAATATAACCGAAAATGTTATACAAGGCAGGGTTCGAACCTGCGTCTTTGTGATTTCAGGCCAACGGGTTTTGGTTACGCTACACCACTAAAACCATATTATAGCATATTTTTACCTTGTTTTTACAGCTTCCGTTACTAGTTACTGTATTTTTCTCACACCATGACTCTCAGCTTTCAGCGACTCTGATGAATACAAGTAGGAACTGGGATTAAACTAATAGCAGACCTATTAATGTACGATTCCCACCTACCGGGCCAAACCGAGGCGTTGCGGAGTACATTTTGCAAAGTGCCAAAGGAATTTATAAATACAGACTTTATATTTCATATCCGAATAGACTTCTGGCCGACGTGGACGGCTGTGCGGCTGCTGTTGCATCTGACTGGCTCTGTTTCATCCCGTTGGGATGGGGCGGCAGCCGGCTCGGCCCGGCCCGATTGGTGGGAATCGTACATAACATTTCAGAAAAATAGACAGGCTGATCATCTACCAAACCGAATCGAATAGGCAGAAAGAAAAGCGGACGCATAGACCGCACAGACGGACGGACAAGCTGTATTTAAAACAAAGGACACATTTCATTTAACACCTCTTAGCTCAAGCTGCGGAAGTTAACTTTGTCATCGCAGTAGGTATTCCCGGACGCATGGAGAGGTAGGGCACAGCGGAACGTCGTCTTGCTCATATTGGCAGCAGCCCAACAGGACCGCAGCTACATACTTCGTAGGTATGTGGTAGTAAGATCCCTAGAGCTCACGAGAACGCGTTATATTGGGAGTGAGTAACCTGCATTTGTCACTAGCGTGAGCACAATTGGTCCTCATATCAATAAAGGGTAGGTGCATGTGACTCTTTTCTAGCGGCAAGAGACTATACACTACCGAGTGTACCTGCGTACGTACCTTCAGGTAGACCGTATACTAGTTTGCGACCGTCTTCGTATAAAAAATTAAGCACACGTTAATAATAATATGCTACAACAATACATACCGTCATGGTAATGTTCCACTAAACAACGTTCAGTATCGCGTAATTTGAACACTCACATCCGATGTACACATGTGTGTGATCAAGTCTTCGGCATAATATTATGTAGCTAGAATGACATATGACGGCGTCAGCAGAAAGCTAAAAAAATACAATTGTAATACAAACCAAATACATATGATTGTTCACCTGCGAATAAATCCACACGCCTACACAAACTAACATAACAAGAAGAGCTTCACTGCACAATGGGTCAATGGGTCATCATGGCTCATCATATAGGACGCAACTATGATGTGTAAGGGGGAGAAAGACATTCTTACATCGTATTCCAACGCATAACCGCGTCCTTTTCTGCGGCCACGATAGCGGCGGTTTCGCGCGTAGTAATAGAAGCAAAACCAAACGATTGAAAAACAACTTAATTTTAACTCCCACTATTTATTAGACGAATACCAGTGCTTACCGTGACTCTTATATTAAGCAGTATTGTAACCATAATGACTAAAACGAATGAAATTCAATAAAAATATATTTTTCAAGATTTTATTCTACTGTTTTGTCGGCGTAATTGATTTATATACCAGCATGCCGAATTACAGTTTTCTAGTATTAAGGGTTACTGAGCTAAGCCGAAGACGGACAGACGGATAGGCGGACAGATGGACAGACGGACAGACGGATAGACGGGCAGACAGACAGACAGACGGACAGACGGACAGACAGACGGACAGACAGACGGACAGACGGACAGACGGACGGACATAGCAAAACTATAAGGGTTCCTTGTTGACTACGGAACCCTGAAAAACCGGCCAAGTGCGTGTCAGGCCACGCACAGTGTAGGGTTCCGTATTTGCCTTACTGTCCTTGCTACATCGACACGCGCGTGCCAACTAAACGGTGCGGTTGCGTCAGCCGAATTTGTGAGAAAGTTGGCCTTTCCATGTACACATTAAGTAACTCGGTAGCTAGTTATGCGTACTTAGCCGCGATAATTCTTTTTAAATTCATTATACCTATAGTCAGCATCATGTAGTTAGGAGCAGCCAAAGTACCAAAATATATCGTAACATCGCCTTACACCTCAGGTAATAAAGACGTGTTGCGATATATTTGGCAACTCAGGCTGCTACTAACTATACGATGCTGACTCTACTACTACCACGATTTTTTTCACGTTCCCAGTAGTAGCCATTTAGCCAGCCAAAATGGTATTCAGAAATCCATAACATTTATGAACAGTTTTTTCATAAATCCAACGATACCCCACACCATGGGTTTGAACTTATTCTAATTTAGTATCAATATGCTTCGTCCTGCTGTGGTGTATAGTATTCCGAACGAGATTGATGGCAGTCTGGCTGTCTGACGCTAAGTTAACTGAAATAAGTTTACCTGTTATCTCATAAATAAAGCTACTTAAATAACAAGCTTGCTTAGTGGCAAAAAGCAGTCGTAGGCTGCTTCTTTAACTCGCAGGATACTGGTGCTCCACCTAACTTGAAGGTGTAGCCAGTATACGTCCTTCCTGTCGATCGGACAGTTTGCCCAATAAGCGTCGCAAAAGCCTTCTAAAAATCTTCTGCTGTAAACCAAGGAATAGTTTAGAGTATATAATATTTTCGCTTATTATGGGCCTCATAAGAAAGCTCAAAGTTACCCAATGGGCAATGGAGAGGGCCATGTTGGGAGTTTCTCTGCGTGATCGCATCAGAAATGAGGCTATCCACAGCAGAACCAAGGTAACCGATATAGCCCTCCGAATGGCTAAACTTAAGAGCCAGCGGGCGGGGCACATAGCACGTAGAACCGATAGCCGTTGGGGCGGAAAGTTTCTTGAGTGGCGACCACGTACCGGAAGGCGCAGCGTGGGTAGGTCCCCTGCAAGATGGACTGATGACCTGGTAAAGGTTGTGGGAGTCCGCTAGATGCGGGTGGCGCAGGATGGGTCACTTTGGCACTCTTTGGGGGAGGCCTATGTGCAGCAGTGGACGTCTTTCGGCTGATATGATGATGATGATGGTATAATATCTTCAGGTATTGTAGAACCCTCTAGGCAGTACTTCTTGGGCTTGGGTTCTTTAGTAAGACACGTATTAAACTGACTTAAATAGCTTGTCGTAAAAGCAATATCGGGGTGAGAATTCTGTGTGAGGTAGATGAGGCATCCAATTAAGTTTTGGTAGGGTTATAAGACTTACCAACATCAGCATCACCATCAATTCTCTTCTCCATACATTTTGTAACTAAAATGGAGCAGCGATAGAATGCAATTTGCTTGATTTATTTTAACACTCTAGGAATCGCATTGAATTTGCAATTCCAAATACAATTTTAGTATTCCGAGATCTTTTAGTCAATAATATTTCGACAAATCTTGCTTGCCAACGTCAAATCAGATTTATAGAAGACAATTAATTATGTCATCGACAAAGACACCCAAAATTACGAGTTCTTGACCAAAGAGTTTAGTATGCACGCAAGGCTCCGAGGGAGTTCCTATGAAACCTATTTTGATAAGCGTTTCGTTTAATTTTTTGTTCCAAGCGGGTAAATAATACAAGGTATAAGAACTGACCATATCATCATCTATATTAATGGCCCTCTGTCGTTGCAGCATTCTCATATAACAGTCATAATTTTCGCATGCACGCTCTCATCCTTCGTGCTGAACGTTATTGATGCGAAAGGTGTAAAAGAGATGTTACAGGGTACTGAGCTAAGCCGCAGACGGATAGACGGACAGACGGACATAGAAAAACTATAAGTGTTCCTTGTTGACTACATTACCCTAATGATATCCGATACTATACTATAACGAGCTCCGGTTTGGGCGGAAAAAGTTCGACGAGATCGTTACCTTCCAACTGTACTGTGACTACAGCTTCAGTCACTCCACCCACACCTCTCTTTTATCACACTATTTCTTAATCTATCCCTCAAACTCACCCCACACATACTTCGCTTCGCTCTCATTTCCACTGCATTCACTTGACTCTGTTGTTTGTTCTGCCACACCCAACTTTCACTACCATACATAAGTGTAGGGAATGACACTCCCTTAAGCACAGCCAGACGTGTTCGTTGTGATATTTTCTGGCTGCTCATAAACCCTTTGAGTGCCCCGTTTACGCTATGACCACCATTCAGTTTCCTTTCATTATATCTCTCATGCTTTCCATCCCTAAGTGAATAAAATCCCCAGATACACGAACTCTTTCACTTGTCCGAACCTTTCGTTACCAGTAATCACAATTTCACAATCAGTCATAACTTCATCTCTTTCAAATACTTACCTTTACTTTTGTTTTACTTACGTTCACTTACGTCCACTTACTTATCTATCAAAATATTCATACATTGTGGTTACCATCCTCTGTAGCTCCTCGGTCGAAGATGCAAGTAAGTAATACCAAATCGTCGGCATATAGAAGGCACTTAACGAGTAACCTACCCATTCTCAGTCCACTGCCATCAGTCATCATCCTTCAAATCTTGCAAACAACAACTGTCAATTAATAAATTAAACAGCCACGGTAATGCTACACACACATCCCTGTCTAACACCCTTCGATGCTAAACCAATTAGTGTATGATCAGTTCATAATAGAGAGATTTCAGCGCTTAAAAGAGGCGGCTCCCTATTCCATATTGACGGCACCGACCAAAGTTGATTCCTCACCTAAGTCCTAGTTAGTTTACCTCGTTAACTAAAAAAAAATGGTTTCTACTGTTAAACCAATCAACTGTTTAAGAGATAGGTAAAAAAGGTACATATATTTGTTAAAACCTTCCTCTAAATACCTTTTTCTTGTAAATGCGACTAATTTACAACCTCTTATTCTTCTCACAGCAGACTTTTTGTACCCAACTAGTTGATATGGCTATACTTTCTAGTCGATTGTTAATACTGGACTCGTAGAGCAGGAAGGTACCACTTGCTGTAAATACATCAGAAAAGATGAGAGACAATCAAGTTTGAAGAACTGTAGGAACCATTATAATGGTTCTCATAATAACAAAAAAATATTATAGCCTACACCACTCCCACGATTATGAGGAATCCTACGACACCTCATAATACTTATGCAAAAATCTATGAAGCCGTTTGGACCTGTAGCCCGTGAAATGGAATTTTCTTGTCCACATACTCTCTAAAAACTTCAAGTCAACTCTTACAACGTGACTATTGGACCCTGGGTATTTCAATACAAAGTATAGAGTACCTACCGTTGCAAATCTAGCTCTGTGTCAGGTCAGCACAGTGCAGGGAATACAAGTCCAGCCGGGGGCACGGCAGTGCCCCCGACAAGTCGAGCATTGTATTTACTTTAGTCCTTGTGATATCGTTATATGTGCGTTATAAGCGGACAAAACAAAAGTGCACATACATACATACATACATACATACATACATACATACATACATACATACATACATACATACATACATACATACATACATACATACATACATACATACATACATACATACATACATACATACATACATACATACATACATACATACATACATACATACATACATACATACATACATACATACATACATACATACATACATACATACATACATACATACATACATACATACATACATACATACATACATACATACATACATACATACATACATACATACATACATACATACATACATACATACATACATACATACATACATACATACATACATACATACATACATACATACATACATACATACATACATACATACATACATACATACATACATACATACATACATACATACATACATACATACATACATACATACATACATACATACATACATACATACATACATACATACATACATACATACATAGTAACGTACTTACATACATACATGTTTACTTACGGTTTAATTTCAAGGTAGTACCTAGTTATAATATGTTGAATCTGCAGTTCTTCTTTCCATTAGGTATTTCTAGAAGTTCATTAATACTCAACTCTTAGGTTAGCATCAATCTGGTGTTTTTACGTGCCCTATTTTTACTACAAATAATGTAAGTTTAATTTCATATCTTAAATGCTTATTTTCTAACAGTACATGCACATGTTTAAATGGGCAATTGCTTTCGCTATTGAGAAACAATTATCAACTTTTCTTGAAATACAAAGATATAGGTGAAGTCCCCAATCCGCACTAGGCCAGCGTGGGAGGAGACCTGTGTTGTGCCCAGCAGTGGGGCGAATATAGGCCGATGATGATGGTGCTGATTGGGAAACAATAGTTTTAGGCATTCCATATGTCAGATTTGATATGCATGCATATAAACATACATTTACGAGAATAAAGTTAGGTACATATTTTTCAATGAAAACAACTCTACCATCACCTAAAATCACCACATTCAGAGTTTTCACACGCAAATAAGAAGAGAATTTTCTTAATCATTCGTATCTAGAAACTATCATCCAGTAAGCTATTTCCTGAAATCCGCGTGGAACTCGGCGAGTCTTTTAAACTCACCAGATATTATTTTCGTTAGCCCTCTGTAAGACGACGAAAGTTTGGTAACTAATAAAACAATACTAACCTTGCTTGGTTGATGCCATATTAACGGTGAACTACCTACTAGGTGACGGTTTTAAAGAGGCGCCGAAGGCACAACAGAACGTCATGTCGCTTATATTTGGGGCAGCCTAGGGCAAACTAGGAAAGTACCTCCAACTTACAAAAAACCTCAGCAACAGACCGGTAATGACACCGCTGCCTAATACTCTTCACACTGCGCCTAAATGTGGCATTGTGTTCGTGGTCCCGTGGTCGTGGGTAAGATCGCCCCTGAACCCCCCGAGCCCAATAAGCATAATAAGCTAGCTATAATGGTATTTAAAAACATAACTACTATCAACCTAGTATCTATCTTTGTATGTCTCGTAGTAGGGACCGATTTAAAAAAATCTTTCATCGGTATAATGGACTTTTCAGGTGGATAGAGGCTTTATTTTATCCCGCGGGTCTGCCTGTTTTTTTCTGAACGATTTAGATGACATATATTTCTGCTGTGTATAGAATACATTTCATGCATGGACACAGGCTGGGCTATCCCGCAAGTTTGCCCGCGTTTTTGTGCAATACGCTTACGAAGCTGTGCAGGCAGCTTGTAATATTATATAGAGGAAAAGTCTGAGATTGCACGTTTACCTATAAGTACGGGGTTATTCCTCTCTTGCGCTGCGTTACCTCTTTAATACAGTAAGTGCGAGGCTGCACGGGCGTATATATGTACATATTGGCTCCTTTTTTCTCCTCAATTATTTAAGTTATAGTTTTATTTTTACCTGGAAAAAACGTAATTTTATATTGACAACTTGTCTGTCTTGTCATTTAATTTTTTTACCCGTTTTTTATTGTCTTTTACCAGTCAGTACATAGACAATGGTTAGCGATGCGAATTAATGCTAAAGAATGACCAATGTTTCCGAGCGTTATGTGATTATCTCAAAAACGCCACCTATCATGGAGTAGAAACTGTTTGTTCACGTATTGTCACGGATTGACATCAACTTAGCAACTGAAATTGTCAACCTATCGCCCTCTATTGTTGAATAGCAGGAGAACAGCATAAAATAACTTGTATAATAATTAACGCAAACATTTACATCTAGGCAAGTATATTTTGCAGATACAGTGAATCAACATTATCTTTTACCTGCCATCGAGAATTATTGTGCTGAATTCAGATGAATATTGCTATGTAGTGTTCGTTTTTTTAATAAACATATATTTTTATACAAAAAAACGGTTTAGTAATGTACTTAGTACAAAATATGAACCTATTTATAAGTTCATTCAAATAAGACATCTTTCAGGTACCTAGTTAACAAATCATATTCGTTTAAAAATAAGAATAACTACTCATATGCATAACATTAAATCTGAATCGTGGAGGAATATACTCGACCAAGCCAAGGTCCATTCAGGGCTACTAAACAGAGCCGAGCCTCAGATGATGATGATGATGATTCAATCACCTTTCTTTTATCGAAAATACTTCTATAAAACTATTCCAAGAAACTAATTGTTTAATGTCAATAGACACGCCTTTGAAAAAAAATGAGCAAAGTCTGTTATCATATGCGCCCTCCTATGTCATAACAAGGCGTATTTTTTCAATAAAAAAATATAGGAAACCTCCAGCTTTAAATCAAAAATAAGAAAGATATACCAAATCTACGTCCAAAGGACTTTTAAATAATATATACGTTAACTTTGTAATGCGCAATTTTTGGTGGGGCACGCGTCCATACTAATTTGGTCATCGTCCTTTCAAATTTAAAGGACGAAATAAGTGGCTCACACACTGGGCTGAAAATCGGCTTTCATAGACATAGGAATCGAAGTTAACATTTTAAAGTTTTTGTGCTTGAAATGGCTTATGCTTGCCATTATTATGCTAAATTATGATCCTGGCGTGATTTAGCACTGAAACGTATGAGTTATAATTTTTTTCCGAAAAAAATGTATGGAGCTATAACGAAAAAACTGGATATCTCGGGAACCGCAAAAAAAACACAAATATCCTTACAGCTGGTTATATTAGTAATTATTCCAGATTTTTTGACTTACTACATATTTCAGTCATAGGTGCGGTTTTTTTTTAAAAAAACGACGAAATTTTTAATATTTTTTTTCGTCCCAGACGTCTTACTTTAAACATAAAAGATAGAAATATGTATGTTTTGTATCTAATTTACTCAAATTATGAAAAACTATACATTGACATAAAACCAAAAGGATTTCCGAGCTCATGTTACGTCTTAAAATATAATTTTTCGTTTTATTTTCTGCGGTAATGAGGAATAACGATATCTAATTGGACATACTTACGAGATTGCATCAATTAGTAATGATAATGATCATAGCAATAATAAGTAAATTACTTGTAATACGTCTTAGCAATGACTTCTGATAAGCAAATAGCATAATAGAAAGGTCACTGGTGATTAAAGCACCATCATTAGTACACAAGAATAAAAGCATCGAACGTCTATGTGACAAAATCACTACAAAGTCTTGTAAGCAACTGTTAACATCTAATTATATATTTTTATTAATTTTCGAAATTGTAACCATACAAAAATATGTTTAGTTTTTGTACCAACTTGGACTTATGTTATTTTACAAAGCGGGAGTCCTTCTTTTAATGATGGATTATTATTCGAAGCAGTTGGAGTCCAGTTAGGCTCTAGCCTATCAGAAAAAGACAGTGTCACCCTCAAAGAATTTTGTCGAAGATTCACCCGATCTGCTGAATGGAGATGGAAGAAATGTAAGAGAAACACCAAGGACTTCAGAAAAAACTACGAAAATTGCCTCCAAAAAGATGTTGATTGGCCCAGCTGTGTACAAACCAATCTTCTTATGCCTGAACTACAAGAAGAGTACTTGTTTGGAGTATTCTGCGACATCAACCAGCACCGAACTTACCTCTCCAGAATGTTCAACATCATCATCTTCAATTGGGACAATGACAAAGCACCCAAGAAAAGCCTTCGAAGACCTATCAAACAAGCAAAAGAAGAGAAGGTATCGCATCTGTGATTGAACACATGCTTAAAAACCCAGAAATTGCTACAAACATATGTAGAATGATCAAGAAGCCGAATTGCTCCGCTGTATTTACACCAGAAAAAGCACTCGGACATTTCATTTCATTAAAACTAAGTAAATGGCAATACATCACTTTAAGGGAGACTGCTATTCGAGAAGGTGCCCAGAAGCTTTATCCGTCTTACTACAAGATACAATCGGCCAAATTACAGTGCTATCCTCCGAAGTCAACCATAACTATAACGGATTCATCAGCTGAAATTAAACTTCAAGCTTTACTTGATTTAACAACGAAGAGGATACTGGATGGATTATCAAGCAATGTAGAAAACAAACAGCTGACGCTAATATCTAAGTGGGGTTTTGATGGTGCTTCTAGTCAAAGCAGATATAAGCAGAAAATGGAAGGCGAACAAAATGACTCGAGCATATTCATGACATCTTTAGTACCACTTAAGTTGGTTTCTGGAGAAGACATTGTATGGACGAATCCAAAACCTTGCTCACCCTCCTATTGTCGCCTATTGATGTTCAGATTTGTGAAAGAAAGTGAAGCAGTCGTACTTGAGCAAAAAGGAAAGATAGAAGAAGAAATTAAAGCTCTACTCCCTACGGAATACAATACTTGTAAGATACATCATGCCCTGAAAATGACGATGATTGATGAGAAAATTTGTACATACCTTTCTGCAGCTAGGTCAAATGCTACATGCTGTTTATGTTTGGCTAAGCCAACAGAAATGAATCGCATAAATTCTGTTACATCAAAGACGATAGCCACTGAGTTTTACGAATTTGGATTGTCACCACTGCATGCCCGCATCAATTCAATGGAATGTCTCCTACACATTTCGTACAGACTCGTCTTCAAGAAATGGGCTGCAAAGGGAGACGAACATAAAAAAATTATGAACGAGACAAAGAAAACAATTCAAGATCGATTTAAAGACGAGCTAAACCTTTTGATTGATATTGTGAAGCAAGGTTCGGGGACCACAAACGATGGGAATACAGCAAGAAGATTTTTCCAGAATCCAGAAAAAACTGCAGCAATAACCGGATTGAATGAAGAGCTCGTACGCAGATTTGCCGTGATACTGCAAGCAATAACATCCGGAGAACATGTTGCTGTTTCGAATTTTAGAGAGTATGCCTTGGAGACGGCTAAAAAGTACGTAGAGTTGTATGATTGGTACTACATGCCATCAACCGTGCATAAATTGCTAATTCACGGAGCTGATATCATCGCCAGCAATGCCATTGTACCTATTGGAAGTCTCTCGGAAGAAGCTTCAGAAGCCCGAAATAAAGATTTTAGGATGTTCAGGGAACATAACTCCAGGAAGAAAAGCAGACAAGCATCCAACGAGGATATTCTCACCATGCTTATTTTATCCTCCGATCCTCTAATTACTGCAATGAGACCGACCCTGGATGCAAAGAAGAAACAGGCGTTTTTTATAGAAACGATAGACCTACTTAAATTAGAGGAACCCCAAATTGAGGTTTTAGGTGCGTGTGACGCAGAACCTGACTGAATTAGATTCAGAAGACAGTGATTTAGAAGAATAAAAATAAAGACATATTGTAAGGTTATGGTGTTCTTTTTATACTTTACTTGTTTATTATTTGTTTTTCTTTAAAGTTGTTATGGTTCTGTCAATATTTGTTTTTTTTAATGTAATTAATACTAACCTATGTAAAAAAAATACTAGCAATTTGATTAAATATGACTCACCCTTTATTGAAAATGCTAAACATACATATTTCTGTGTTTAATCTTTAAATTAGGACGTCCGGAACGAACAAAAAGAATTAAAAATTTCGCCGATTTAAAAAAAAAAAACCGCACTAGACTGAAATATGTAGTATGTCAAAAAATCAGGAATAATTAGTAATATAACCAGCTGTAAGGATATTAGTGTTTTTTTTGCGGTTCCCGAGATATCCAGTTTTTTCGTTATAGCTCCATACATTTTTTTCAGAAAAAAATTATAACATACGTTTTAGTGCTAAATCACGCCAGGAACATAATTTAGCATAATAATGGCAAGCATAAGCCATTTCAAGCACAAAAACTTTAAAATGTTAACTTCGATTCCTATGTCTATGAAAGCCGATTTTCAGCCCAGTGTGTGGCATGAAAGACCAGATAAAGTGCTGTTATAGTGTTATACGCGAACAAGAAAAACTACTCACATACCAGAGCCGATGCATGCAGACCATCCTTAGCACTATCACCAACAACACTGACACCCCTTATGGGCCACTTAATGAGTCCGGTCCTCAGGGCTTGATCTTCGTTACTGATGAGGCACCAGGTGAAGATGATTTTCGGCCAACAACATCCCCAAAAACACCTGTAGCCCAGTCCTTTGCGGCTGGAAATCCTGGGCCCGCTAGCCCTGTATTGCCAGCCGTCGAGTCGGTCCCCTCGGTTGAACCCCCAACTTCGTCATTCACCGAAACCAAAACACCAGATCCTGAGCCTGCAGACCACGGTCATGAGCCTGAGCAGCGCCGTACACGGCCGCGACGGGCGGCCGCACTGGCCCAAAACAAGCCGAGCAAACGTAAGGTAGGGGGCATCGCTACTGCTGTTCCCGATATGGCTAATGCAGCTCTGTCGTCCGCCGCTGTCGAACCCGCTAATCCACCTCGAGCTCCAATCACATCCAGTCTGCGTGATGCTGCACCCCGAGTCGTGAGTCTTCACGTGTATAACCTCAGCGAGGACTCCACCACGGAGGATGTGGTCCGCCACGTCCAGGATCATATGGGCATCATGGCACCGGTGTGCCAACAGCTAGCAGTCACGCGTGGAAACTATACATCCTTCCGTTTAGATGTGCCAGCCGACAAGGTCAAGGTCGCCAGGAATGCAGCGAGTTGGCCGGAAGGCGTATCTGTTCGTTTCTTTAATGTTATACAGCCAAAACAACAAAAAAACTCCACTGCACAACGAGAAAACACGTCACCGACGTAACTTCACAATTTGTAGTTTTACACCAAAATGTTAGGTCAATTTCCAGTAAAACCTCATTGCTTGAATTGTTATGCTCTGATTGTAATATTAAACCTGATATTTTAGGCTTAAGTGAAATTTGGTGTCGCAAAAGTGATTTATACTGCGTGAGGGTATGCGGCGGGTACTCGCTCGCGAACGGATTCTGCCGCGACCGCGCCGATGCGCATGGCGGGGTGGCTCTGTTTATACGTGAAGGCATACGATATAAAAAACGGAATGACCTGCGGGCGTAGCACGGTTGCCATTTTATCACTTATCGTTGTGGATAAGGCGTCCGTCACTCTCGCACTCGCATACTTGTCAGAGCGTGATGGGCGTCTTTACCACAACGATAAGTGATAAAATGGCAACCATGCTACGCCCACAGCATAGCCTCTGCGTGCCATATCACATCGAATTTACTGCTATTGAAATATCATGTTTACATCTAATTATAATTGTATTATATAGGACATGTAATGGTGAATTTGACATTTATTTAGAACATCTTGAATTATTATTAAGTAAGCTAACTGACGAAAATAAAAAGTTTCTCATAGTTGGCGATCAAAATGTGGATTATTTATCGGACAATAGTTTGAGACGGCGGGTTGACGACTTACTCAGTTGCTATGGCTGTGAGAACACTGTAACTTTTCCCACTCGCGTAACAGCTGACTGCGTCATCAATTGATTGCGGCATAGCGAACTATGCCCGCGACCTTATCAGTGTAGCACCAGTGGACACTGCCATTAGTGATCACAACGCGCAGCGGTTTGTGTTGACTGTTGAGCAGGTTTCCCACAAAACAAAAGCGAATAGGATAGTTGAACGTCGGACATTTAATAGCGAATCCATGCATTTATTTTATTGTGACATCTCTAATTATAATTTTAATTTTATACATGACGAAAATATAAACATTGACTGCAAATTTGATAAATTATTTAACATACTGACATATTATATGAATATTCATTTTCCAATTAAACAGCTACGGTTAAAAAATAAATCGAACATTCCATGGGCAACTGACGAGCTGTTTGGATATATGCAAAAGCACAGAGATCTCCATGAAATAAGACGTCAATATCCACACAACCGCCTTATATCGGATTGCATTGAGCATTATTCTAATCTCATAAAATCCGAGACACTGAGAGCTCGACAGTCGTACATTGAGAATAGGCTCAAGGAAAGTAAAAATCCTTCCAAGGAAATATGGCGTGTTATAAATGATGAGATAGGATCCAAAACAGTCTCAAAATATATCTTTGAAAAAACAAGATTCAATCAACTACATATCCTCCGAATCAGTTCCAAATGCATTTAATACACATTTCCTGAATATCACAGTACACACTACAGAGCGACGAGTCACGATCCAAACAGTGCGTAAGTAGGTACCTAGGTGGCTCCGATATCCCAACATTCACACTTCCTATAGTTACAAGTGAACTAATGGATAAAACTATTAAATCAATGCTAAAGACCCGTACAACTGTTGACACCTATGACATATCTTTAAATATTATATTATGCGTGTGGCCAATTATATCTGACATTTTAATAATTCTCATAAATGCCATGTTTCAAAATGGAGTATACCCAAGTGCGCTAAAAAGTACGCGAGTCTGTCCGGTATATAAAGGGAAGGGCGACAGGGATGATGTAACAAATTACAGACCTATAACTATTGTACCTACCATTTCGAAATTGGTGGAGTCCATTCTCTCATCTTCTCTAATGACCCACTTAGAAACAAACGATTTGCTCACGGACTACCAATACGCCTACAGACAAAATAGATCCACCACAACGGCGGCACTCAAAATCATTGATTGTGTTATGACTGGTCTGGATGATAGGTGCAAAATGGCTGGCATACTGTGTGACTTATCGAAAGCATTCGATGTTATAGATCACAAATTGCTCATGACAAAGTTAAGTCTTTATGGTATCGTAAATACTGCCCACAAATTGTTGACATCATTCCTGTCTGATCGCAAACAGGTAGTGAAAATTTCTAACGACGGCAAAATGCTCACTTCTGATACTGGGTCTATACACTTGGGTATTCCACAAGGATCGGCAATTGGCAATACGTTATTTTTATTATTTGTTAATGATCTTCCATCGGCAATCACGAGTGGCCTTTCTGTATTATTCGCAGACGACACAACTGTCGTAGTTAGCGCGAGGACTCATGAGCAGCTTGCTGAAAGGATCTGCGAAGCATGTTGCCAACTGCAGACGTGGTTTTGCTCAAATGGCTTGCTCTTGAATGTCGCTAAATCGAATATCATGCTTTTCTCAGGTCGTAAATCTGCAGCGCCCCTGTGCATTGCTGATGGTCCGATGCCATTATGTAACGAGTGTAAATTTCTGGGCTTTACACTTGATTCAAACCTTAACTGGAAGGGTCATGTCGACCGGCTGTGTGGTAGACTGAGCAGTGCCGTATTTGCTCTAAAAAAGCTGAAGCCTCTAATATCCGGAAAGTCGTTGCGGTCCGTATATTTTGCACATTTCCACTCCTTAATATCATACGGTATAGTGATATGGGGCAATTCTACGGACGCAAAGCGAGTATTCATACTCCAAAAACGCGCTATCCGAATACTGGCTGGAGTAAAACACAGACATCCGTGTAAGAAACTTTTTGAAAGTAACGGCCTCATGACACACTACTCACTGTACATATATGAGGTATTGATGTTCGTGAGAAAGAATTTGCCTATGTTCAAACGTGTTGAGGTCACGGGCAAACAACTCCGATCAACAGGGAGACTCAGCACGGTCCCGCGTCGCATGGCACTTTCACGTAGGAATCCTCGAGTGATAGGCCCAACCTATTACGAACGACTACCCGCCGAATTGCGAACAGAGTCATCTGACGAAACATTTGAACGCAAACTGAGAAACTTTTTATTGAAAAACGCATTATATTCGGTAAAGCAATTTATGGACATTAAACATTAATATTATCACTGTTTTTGACATCGTAAATTATATCGTTATTTGTATTTTTATTTTTCGTTTATTAATGTATACTCTGTTATCTGACGATCTTTATGTGATATCTTCGTAACTTATTTACTGTGGTTATAATTTGAATTTTATTGTCATTTTATTATAATTCTTAATTCTCTTTGACGATCATAATATAAATTCATATCGATTAAGCTAGCTTTAATTTATATTGTAAATTGTATATTATGAAATAAATAAATCTAAATCTAAATCTAAATCTATACGCCAGCAAACGGCCGAGCTTCCGTGACTCGGTCGGGAGATCCCCCATTTTTGGCTGCATTGTGGCTGCCTTGCGTCCGTATCACTCACCGTGCCGAACATCCAGAATTCACGCTGCAAAATGGCCAGAAGGGCGTTGCAGCCTGCATGTGAATTCCCGCGGTCCCAAACTAACAACTCCACCAAAGCTCCCTTCTTGGGAAGAATTAGAGGATATCGCGCCGAATAAGGCAAGTCAGCATTCCAGATTATGGCCAATCTGCCGGTTTCCCGTGTTGTTGCGGCTTCTAACACCCACAAGTTGCACTACCCTTGACCCCTATAAAACGGGGGTGGTGGGGTATTTTTTATCAGTCACTTTGAGTGACGTGAAGTGACTGATAAAAAATACCCCACCACCCCCGTTTTATAGGGGTCAAGGGTAGTGCAACTTGTGGGTGTTCGAAGCCGCAACAACACGGGAAACCGGCAGATTGGCCATAATCTGAATAATCTAGGGCCAATGCTCATGTTTCATAGCTTTTTATAAAGCTAATATTCCAACAAACATAATTACATTTAAATAATTTAGAAGAATTAACCGATTTACAAAGATATCTGATGCAAACGAAAAAATGCAAAGTGATTCGATACTTTTGCACGCGAGTGTATATACAATTTTAGCAGTTTTCCTAGAAAAAAATGATATTAAACTATAATTATGTATTTCTACTGTACGTATAATATTTCTAAAAACGTATGTATTTCCATTAAACCCGATCCTTTGTCTTTCCAAAATTCCGTTCTATTTATACCAAATTCCTTAATCCTGTTTCCCTAACTTTTAACTCTTCAACGTGACTTTGGCTAATCCTAGAGAAAGCCAAAAAAAAAAAAAAAAAACGCAACTCACTTGTTCACTCAACCAATATTCCTATCGTTTACTTACTGGCGCGATACGGCAGTGTGTTGCAGGCCTTAGGAGAGCCTCTAGTTCCGGCTGCTAGATCGTATATTTGGATACAAAATATGTATAATCGGACAGTGTCTTGTATCCATAATCATTCCGTATAATACGATACAAAAGAATACTTGTAATAAAAAAAAAACGAAACAGCATCAATGTACAGGTCAGAATGTTAGATTTATGAAATTATAAAAGAAAAATCGATTTATAGAATGGTTATGCTTATGTATAATGCGATCCAATTTCGTATAATTGCAGATACTTAACAGTATAGCCGCGATTTGTTTGCTGGCAGCCCTGTCTAGTTCGTCAGTTTGACAGCTGTCATAAATTAATAATGTATCATGTGTGTATCGTTAATGATAAATATACTTATTATATTATACTCTTTGCATTAATGTATATTTATATATAGAAAAGTGCACAGGTACTAATCAAAGAGAAAGAGTACTCAGTACTATGACTATTTGACTAATCGTATCGTATAGTGCAGTAGAAGTAAAAATTATTCAAGCGAACTAATATAAATATACTTATTACTCTTTGTCATGGATGTTCCTAACGTAAGTGTTACAGTGTGATTTAACAAATTGTTTACAAATATGATTCCGTCAAACCTTAGGACTTTGCCGTTCGGATATAGCTTTGCCCACCCCGTCACATTTCACAAAAACCGTAATATCCCAACACTAGCTGAAGATGTACACTTTTTTATAATCTGTGATTGAAAGCCAACTATGAAGCGGACAACACTAGCCGGCTGACCGGTCCGTACCTGTCGTCAGTTGCGCGTGAGCAAGCTTTGAGTACAGACGTGTTTTTTTGCGGGCCAAATAGCACTCGAAAACTTTAGTTGTATCTCGGTAACGGAAACTCGTACAGGTATGTGTTTTTGACTGTGATTATTATATAGTTAAATAACGTCATGGATGGGAGCTTATCTCTGAATGTTTATTAGTTTTGTAATTATGGCGATGGGCAATGTCATAAGCAGATTTTCGGCTACTGAATATGACTTTGCCCGGCCAAATTGGACCCTTAGGGTTGTCACCCAAAAGTTATTTTAAACAAGTTGGTTTTTACATATGTTCGTATGACAGGTTGATCGTACGGACCGCTTCCACCCGAGTAGGGTCTATCTTAACTGCACGAGTAATTATTAGGTGCTTACCTATGAAAATGTCGTTTGTTATTAATTTTTTAATGATAACTGCGAAAAAAGTGATTCTAAAGCTAATTGATATTTTTTTGCGTTTACCTTCTTAATGACAATAATTGTGACAGTACAAACATAATCACCATAATTATAATGCATTTATTTTTAGAATGGACAACTTGCACAGTCCCAGTCGAAAAAAAAGAATTAGAAGAAAAGTAGGCCTGAGAAACTACAAAAATTATACAGATGAAATGCTAGATCTTGCTGTTGACATGGTGGATAAAAAAATGTTATCAAGTCGAGATGCTGAAAAACAGTTGGGTATCCCAAGTCGAACCATATTAAATAAATAAAAAAAAAAAAAATATGAAACCGGTTGGAGGGCAAAAAAAGTTATCAGATCAAGAAGAAGAAAAACTTGTGAAAGTTTTGATTGCTGCTGGAGACTTTGGTAGCCCGATGATTAAATTAGATTTAAAAATGGTGGTCCACAAATATTGTGAAAAAAATTCGTTGGATATATTTAATGGAAAATTGCCTAGTAACACATGGGTGGCAAGTTTTCTGGAAAGACATAAATCGAAACTGACGAATCGAACTACACAAAATATTAAAAAAGTAAGAGCAGAAAAGACTATTAAAGAAATAGAAGACTATTTTGAAAACTTAGATGAAACGCTTAAAGATGTCCCTCCAGAAAACATACTTAACTACGATGAGACGAATTTAAGTGACAACCCGGGAGATACAAAATGTATTTTTCGAAGAGGCATAAAATACCCCGAGAGGATCTTAAATACATCTAAAAGTTGTATTTCCATAATGTTTACTATCTCTGCAGCTGGATACTGTCTGCCTACGTATGTAGTATATGAATCAACTAATATATATTCTCAATGGGTTGAGGGAGGACCTACTCAAACAAGATATAATTGCACCAAGTCCGGTTGGTTTGATTCCGCAACATTCGAAGATTACTTTAAAACAATTATAATGGAATGGGCAAAAAAGTTAAATGGACCAAAGGTCATCATTGGTGATAATTTATCAAGCCATTTAAATGTCGACGTAATAGAGCTATGCCAAGAGCATAATATACGATTCGTATTTTTGCCACCTAACTCGACTCATCTTACTCAGCCACTGGACGTCGCATTTTTTGCTCCGCTTAAAAGAGAATGGAAGAAAATCTTGTTAGCATATAAGATCCAGAATCCAGCACAGACTAGCTTAAACAAAAAACATTTCCCAAAACTTTTGAATCAGCTCATGCAAGAAATAAAAATTAAAGAAAAAGAGATAATCAAAAGTGGCTTTAGAGCAACTGGCATTTTTCCTGTTAGCGCAAGAAGCGTTTTAAAGAGGATCCCTGAATATTCCAGTGAACAAGAGTTTAGTGTAGAATCGGCTCTACGTTTTAACTTTGCGTAGTCGGGTAAAATCAAAACTGAGAACCCTAGCACTATGAGATTTTAGTATGGAGAGTGCAGGATTTCTGTTTGTGACTGCCCAGTTCAATGTTGTGAGAGCTATTGTGCTTTAGGGAAATATTATCAAATGAAACTAAAATATAACTCTTCTGCATTATAGTCCTTAACTACACTAAGCATAAGTTTGAAAATGCCAGAGCAAGAAACACTTCCACAAAATGGGCAATGACGTATTTTTTTATTTTTTTTGGCCCGGCACTTAGATTGCGATTTTCCCTAATAAAGACGCTTGTTTTTGAACTAGAGTCCGGACGTATGTAAAAAAGGGCCTACAAAATTGTATATGCTACTAATAAGTTTTATAAAATGACACAATAAACTAGTGAAAAATACAAAAATTTCCAAAAAGCGGGCAAAGTTATACGGTTTTACGGTTCACTAAAAGTTGGTTGACTTGACTGACAGCTTTAGTCAGTTAAAATGTTTCTCCATAAGTCAAAGATTAGAGAATAGAACCAATACGTCGCCTATAAGTGTCAGCCAGTCTATGCTGTTTTTAACCCTCGACGAAACCGAGGGGTGCTGTGATAAGCTGATAAGTTTCATGTGTAGGTATCTGTCATCCGTCTATAGCATCATAGCTCCCAAACCGACGAACCAATTTGAGTGTTTTTTTTTGTTTATGGGAATTCTTTCGTATCCAGAAGGTTTAGCTAAGTTAGTTGTGTCGAGTGTGTTCATGTTTTTATTTAGGTTGCTATCATAAAGATACAGTTCTGGATCCACTTCTCAGTATTTACCACTTATAATGTGATGAAGGAGGACATTGTGATAGATATTATATTCCTAAAAATATTAAACCCAGCACACATACATACATGTATATTATGCAGTTTCTGATAAATGATTTGCTTTATTTTCTCGATGAATAATATATACTATAACTGAAAACAGGCTGCAGTGCCCGAAGGCGAAGCGCAACATATCCTGGACCCTGTGATGCGTACAAAGCCAATTCAACAGCAGTTAGTGCTGTTGCTGCACGCTATAAAGTGCCAGTGGCTTGATGCTGACCTCAACAATGTGGGTAGGGTCTGCTACCTGCCACACTGCAGTACCCTAAAGGAAGTTATCAGCCATATGGAGATTTGTCAAGTGAGGATCTCCACTATCATTTCAATGCCCAAAGCCTGAAAGAAAGGCCGTTCTAAATGGTTAAATTTTCTTCAGGTTAATTAAATTTATTTTCTATTTAGCCATACATTATATATATACATATTGTTGCCAGAACTAGTTCGATTCCCAATGAATACTGTTTTTTTTTAATCCATCAATATATTTATTATTTTCAAACAAGTGAAAGAGGCCTTGGGTACCCATACTTTATAATATGATTATAATATGTCTGTTAGTTACCTTTTCATGGTTATACTGCTGAACAAATTGATATTAAATTAGGAATGGAGATAGTTTAAATCCCCAGGAAGGTTCTCTATGTCTTTATTATATTTTTAATCCCGAAAATCGGAATTTTAATTGTAGTCGTAATTTTTCCATGTTATACTATGTAAATATGTGTTTCGGCTGATACAATGATGATGATGATATTATGTAATAAAGTACAACCAACGTCAAAGATATTTCACCTCCTGAGACCCAGGGAACGCTTTTGTGCTTTTGAATTAGGAACTTTTTGAGATTCAGTAAAGGAGTAAGTCAATTTTGAAATTTGTATACGGGTCTGAGGTTAAAGTGATCCGCTTTTCATATAAAACGTTATTATTTGACATTCACAGGCTAACAGCGTGATAGTTTAAGGCTTATGTACCAAACTTTAATAAATTGACTTTCCATTTGTATAAACTAGAATAGAGAAGAAATAAAGTTAAATTATTTTAGTTTATACTAGTTTATCGCGCAACTAAATTATTCTAATTTATACAAGTTTATCGCGCAAATGAAAAGTCAATTTATGAACATTTGTTATATAAGTTTCATAAAATATCACGCGATTAGCCTGCGAATGTCAAAGAAAGTTTTGTATGATAAGCGGATTTTTTCGCCTTATCTTTTGATTTCACAGGCCGGGCAAAACTGCCCAGTACCACACTGCTTATCATCAAGGCAAATATTACGACATTGGAGTCGGTGCCTAAAAACTGACTGCATACTCTGCTTACCACGGAAAGGGCAAAACAATCTGCTTCCTCAGGAGTGGCATCAATCTATAACAGACGGTCAAAGGGGCCACCTCGTTGACCTTTTGTAAGTAATTTATTTGTATTTTGACAGTCGGTTCATGAGTAACTACTAAATAGGTAAATGAGATAAATGAACTGTAAGACAGGGTGTGTCAAGGGTTCTACAGTACAGATTATGTGATTTTATGGGCTCTACAAACAATACAATTATCACTTCTGACTTGTCGCATCCAATTTCCGACAAATTGTGGCAATTTAGGGATACCATTTAGTAAAAACAATATTGCCATAACGAAGCAATGTCTCATAATTGTGATATTACTTATGTTTCCTAAGATATCGCTATTCGCAGTAAGATGCAAACGTGATGATAAAAAATATATAAAGACATCAAAGCATGGCTCAAATCTACTAAAAAATCCGTCTTTATAACACCTTTAAAATACAAACTATTTAATAAATGCGTGTTAAATTTGTGGAGACTAATTATAAATTATTATATAATATTTTAAATATCAAACTCAAAATTATCTGGCAGAAAACTTAGCGGATCATAAATTATTTCCATGGTCCAATTGTGTTGGTTGTAATGTGCATGCAGTTTGACAGTACAACTCGTTTGACAGTTGGATCAGCAGTGCAACATGACACTGACAATAGCAATTTAGCTTCTGATAAATTGGGGCTGACAAGTCATTACATGTATAGACGGGTAGGGGTCGGGTTGCATAAAGTTTGGTCATATTTTTGATAGACATACGTGGGTTCGTCATACTCATCATTACGCATAACTGTAAATAGTCATACATTTATCCTCCCTAGTAGTTTCCTAGTCAACAAGGAACCCTTATAGTTTCGCCCTGTCCGTCTGTCTGTCCGTCTTCGGCTTAGCTTAGTAACCATTACCTAGAAAACTGTGATTCGGCATGGGTATATGAATCAATCACGCCGACAAAACAGTACAGTACAATATGGAAAAAGATTTTTTTTCTCGTCAAGCCCATGGTGTGGGGTATCGTTGTATCGTGTAGCTCGTTCAAAAATATTATGGGTTTCCTAAAATCATTTTTCAAATCAGTAATTCGTTTGCGAGATATTGGGCTTTAAAGCCCTAATTTCAGTTCATGTCGTCGTCGTCGTCCCCTGCCGGCTAAATGGCTACTACTGGGGATGTGAAAAAACTCGTGGTAGTAGTACATATTATTAATTGAAAAGGATAACTATCACGAACAAGTAGGCATAAGTAGTTACCGAGTAATAGTCGACCAACTTAATGTGTAATTGAAAAGGCCAATTTTCGCATCCGCACGTCGATGTAACTAAGACAGACAGGCAACTACGGAACCGCCCTTTGCTATACTGTGACCCAATATAAAAGAGAACTTTGTAACTTACTTGCTTCTGGAGAGCAATTTTGTACTAAGTCATCAAAGTAAGCAAAACATAGGCTTATGCGTTTTGCAGTTTATGCGTATATACTGTATAGTTAAATTGTTTTGTGAGCAACCAATTTATGTCCATTATAAAGTATGCTTAAATAATTTTATGCGCATCGAATTTATGCGCATTACACAATAAGTTCTTAAACATTATGATTAAAAACGTTATGCGCATATGTGTATGACTATTTACAGTAATGCGTAATGATGAGTATGACGCATTCACGTATGCCTATCAAAAATATGACTTTAAACTTTATGCAACCCGACCCCTACCCGTCTTAAGAGTTACTGCAACCTTAGCAGAACAACGAGCAAATTTGCGGGCCACCGGGTAGGGGTTGGGCCGTGGAGGTGGGTCTGCCATGCGGCCACGCTACTGTAGCGCGTCAGGAATGTTTGCTCAAGCTAGGGTAGACTGTTTCTACACCATGATGCCAGCCAGCTCCAGCGGCATCCTGAAGGCATTTAATACTAGCTTTGACTGTCAGTACCTAAACTATTGCCACATGATTCATCTACTGACGGGCAAACCAATTTACTGTATGTAGTGACTTTGTTTTGTTTTACATGTCCCGTTTTTAACCTTGGACTCAAGATGATTATTTGTATTTTCTATTAATAAATTATGTAGCAAATGAATTGTAACTATATGGACTTAGTCTGAAATAAACGATATTATTATTAATATAAAAAGTTATGGACATTGAAAGTTTAGCAAAAATATGCATTGTTTTATTGTTCAAGAGTAAAACAATTTAAAGCTACCAATAGAATCCTTACGCTTTTATAGAAACAAAATTGTATGACAACTATGGACCTAAACGCAGTATTTTGCGACCGAAACAGCATAATTTTTTGATTTTCCGTACAACGATTATTAGTACAAATAGCGGATTGTGACGTCATACTTTTATGGAAATTTGTATGAAGCGTTTGGGCTGCCGCCAGAGAGGTCAATCGTCTAAATTTTGTGGATATTTCTGTTCTTTACAATTAAAGAACAGAAATATCCAAAAAAATTAGACGATTGACCTCTCTGGCGGCAGCCCAAACACTTCCATGCTCCCATACAAACATTTGTTAAAAACTGGTTCGAATGGCATCGCAAAAAAATCTTAGTCTACACCCCTATTATGCAGGTAAGTATGGAACAAAATATCAATAAGTTCCTGTCAAAAAAAATCATTTTTGGTACAAGCTTTTATTGCCGACTGTACTTTTCTGTATACCGTCATCAACTACTCATAGAGACGATTCTAACGAGCCCAAACTCGATGGGGTTATGTGGTTTTATTACGGAGTTCCTATGGCCACCTTCCAGCTCCATCATCAGATCAGCTCCACGTCATCATAATACTGCATTGTCACGCGATTTGCATATTCGTGCAAAATTTCAACTCAATCGGAAACCGGGAAGTGGATCAAATTTAACTTGCAAGATTTGATTACAGAGACAGACAGACAACGGGACAGGTGAAACTAAATAAAAGCTTGTAAAAATCGAATCGCAAAGCTATCTTAAAGGGGGCACGAAAATCTGTTAAGTCCGCAGTAAGCTCAATTCTCCATACAAACGTAGTTACGCTCTCATTTTAAAACAACGTGTTGGATTTTTACGAAATTTTGCATGTACAAGAAATGAGAGATATCCAGGTCTGTAATTAGTTTATGTAGCTTCAGATACCATAGCAAAAAAAATACAGCGAATTTAAGTTTTTTATACAAAAACTGGTTTTTGCTGTATTTCGTTTGTTTTATAAACTAATTATAGACATAGATATACCTCATGTCATTGTATATGCAAAGTTTCGTCACAATCCAACAGGTAGTTTTAAAATGAGAGCGTAACTACGTTTGTATGGGAAGGTGAAATTCGGCCGAGCTTACTGCGGACTCTTAAGTTTTGTCGAGTTCCGCCATTTTTATGTCTAACGGCACTTTACATTACAGAATGGATGACATATCGGAATCGCACGGTTATAAAATACGAGACCTATTGCAGTGCGGTGAAATGGAGAAAAGCATATACAAGACTGCAAACACGCTGTCAGAGTATTACCGTATGCTAGCCGCCAATAAATGGCACTTTAAGATGGTTATAGAACATAGACTGACATTGCATGACATTTAGTACTTGATAAGTTATTAGTTAAGCAAGTTAGAGAGCATCAGTGGCGGAGCGACCTTACAAGCCGATTCCCCTCGGCTTAAAAAAAAAATTTTTAGGCAAAACTTAATTGTATTGATTCGATTGATTGATTAAAATACTAACTTAGAAATTATAATATTATATTATAAGTATATTAGTTTTAAATAAGTATCCTATCAAATCTTTGACATTTTAATTTTTTATTTACCATTGAATTTGACATATTAATCACGAACCAACATTTCACTGAGAAATAAATAAATAAATGTATTCAATAATAATAATAAGAATAAGCATGCCGATTTTATATTTTATGACGTTATTACACCCAAATTTTAAATAAAATGTAAATTTCGTTTTTAAGATCTTTGCAATGCCCTACCGGGTGTCAGTGCCTCTTACTTTGCACCAACATCTATGTAATTTAATGTATCTGATAGTGATCGTAACTTTTGTAGCATTTTTGGTGCAGCGTAGTGTTGGCTCCTCTACATGATGGCCCACTAGGATGGGCCAGCGTGTCACGCCTTTTTATACTTACATAAAATTTTGCATTCTAACATAGATTCAACTAGTCTGCTTTCAGCCTTAACCTTTAACACGCCCCGTTTCAGATGCGCGCCTGCAAAGTTTTTCCCCTGAGAGTATATAGAAACAACACGTCTTTCTATAATCCAGTCACAAGGATGTGTCGTCAGTACAACGACTTGGGTGCTAATAATAATAATAATGTCCTAGTTGATATATTTGATCCACGCATTACTAATCCTCTTCTCTACTCACCCTGAATAGTACTAAGTTGTAACCTTAACCTTAACTCTTGTTTTAGATTTGCATAAGTTCGTTTTAGACGTTTTTAACATTTTCGACTTGTAGCCAATTTTTTGTGATTTATACTTACTTACTGGTTAAACGTATGATATTAATATTCAAGGCAGATTCGCCGCTGTTGCTCGCATATGCGCTAACTTGCTGACCATGCTGTGTGCAATTGCCTTAGATGTCATGTCTATTCATAAATAACCATTGTATCTCATAATGTATGATGTCTGTAAAGTGTACCTAATGAATAAATAAATAACGTTAATTAATAACGTTAATATTAACCTAATTAACAATTTTGATTGATATTTCTATAGTTGTTCCAATTCCGTTAACAACACTACGCTGCACCAAAAATGCTACAAAAGGTACGATCACTGCTGATTATGCATGAAATAAATGAATATGAATAGATTGAGTGGGCATAGAGATAAACTGCCCTAAGCCTGGATCACACTGGAGCGGCCTGCGGTGGCGGCAAATAGTAAATTTAATAATTGTAGTCATATTTACTATTGTTGCAGTCTAAGTTGCTGTATGTTTACTATTGTTGCAGTCTAAATTGCTGTGCTTGTGTTTTTCAATGGCAGGCTTTTCGTCGGCAGTGAGTATTATCACAGAATAGTACCTAAAGGTACAGAAGGTCCACTGCCTAAGGGTGGTATTCCACTTGTCCAAGATCTTGCACTAATATTACATGATTGTCCCAGGACTGTCCGACACGAATTATTACATTAGGGCCAATGACGACACATATGCGCCAGACTGCCGTATTTGCTTTCCGCTACATACGAGGAAAACCACGGGATCGGCTACGAGCGTAGCGCGTATCGATTCTTGGCAGTGATTGTGTTAACATGCTTTGCGTACTGAAATCTCGTTCGACATCTCGGTTATTTCAGTCGAAATCTCGACCGAATCTCGAGTCGAATTTCAACTCGCGAAATTTCCTGCCACTGAGATTTGTATCTCGAAAATTCGCTCGAGATCTCATCATCTCATTTAAAAATGTATTAAATTTAATTAATATACTCATTATTCTTAAGCGTATATTGATTTTAATCTATTATTATTCTTATACTTATACATTTCAATTAATTTCTATGTTAGGCTTATGCTGTTATTTAAGTATAATAAATTTGTTAATCCTAGGAATAGATTAAAAGAAAACTTGACTAAAATTGTTTCATGTCTAATATTGTGTGTAGTGTGCAATAATAGCGTTTATGTAATAAAAATCACTTAAGTTTCTTATAGTAAATATCATATTTTCCCGGTGCTTTAAAACTGTTTTTTTATATATTGTATTATATTATACTTGTTGTATTATACATACTCACCGGCAATAAATTAAATAAAAATTTGGCCCAAATTAGAAAAATGCATTTAATTATTTAAAACATTATTTAATCTATTCAATGTATAGTTTGAAATCACGTAAAGTTTTTGGGCCAAATTTTCTGCCGGTCAGTGTATACTTTTTGACTGCTGTGTATTGTGGGCTATTGGAAAGCATTTTTATTTTAGCGGGTGGCAGAAGATGCTGTGATGTTTATTTCTAGCACTGATTTGATATACAATAATAACGTTACGCACACTAGGACGTCTTATCATAGTTGTTATATTCGACCCTGGTAACTTGTGGTTCCACAATGATCTGCTAATATGATGAGTGTGTAGTTTTAATGTTTGCTTTACATTCATAACATGCTTTTTCTATGCTTGAAGACACAAGAACGTGAATTTTAACTAATGTAATATTAATAACTTTAATAAATCTGTGCATCCCTCACTTTTATGTTTAATTTCACAAAACTTATAAGCTTACCTATGTAACTAAAGAAAAAATGGTTTTGAAAAATCAATATGTATAAAAGCAATATAAAATATAGTACCTAGGTAGGTACTAATCGTTCATAGCGTGTAGTCTAGGAGGTAGCAGGCGTGTTGTGTTATGCCGCTCCACACAATGGGCCATCCTGACTCATCATACAGGACATATCATATCATAAATACTGACATATCATAAAGCCGATCATTACCGTTTCTTTGCAAGAATCCATTTTCAAAGTAACTTGTCGACTGAACTGAAAAAATATAAATCTTATTTCATATGACGCAGAAATGTTGGTAAGACGTCAATTAGAATCTACTTAATTTTATCAAATAGGTTTCATTACTAATAGGTTGAGTCCGCTTGGGATATCATAAATGAAAGATCAAATCTTAGGGAAAACAGGCGAAACCGGCATGGGCGGGGCTTACCCCCACCAGCGACCAAAGCGGCTTTACGCATCATAATAGGTTTACAACTCATTATTGGCCCGCATTGACGTTCCCACTAGGTGGCGGACCTAATCTTGTATAATAACCGCTCATTGTCCCAGTGCAATTTGTAAGGGTTACAGGGCCATCCTCCGGGGCATCCACAAAGATATCCCGGAGGATGAGGTAGCTGCGGATCTAAAGCGCAAGGGGATCGCCGTCAGGGAGGTTCATCGCCTCTACAATAAGCAGAAAGGGAAGTACGATATCGTACTAGTAGTCACCGACCCGGACCAGCGTAAAGCAGTCCACTCCCTTAAGGAGGTTCTCAAGATGGCTGTGAGGGTGGAGACTCCTAACAAGAGGACCCACCTCTCACAGTGCCACAATTGCCAGAGGTTCGGCCACGGCGCTCGTGGCTGTCACTCTCCCCCCCGTTGCGTCAAGTGCGCTGGGGATCACGCGACTCGCGATTGCGAGCGCCCAAAGGGATGCAAGGACCCGAACGGCATACGGTGCTGCAACTGTTTGGTTCGCAAGCTCCCCCATGGGCATACTGCCAATTATGGGGGATGCCCTTGCCGCCCAAGGAGTCGCGACAACGGAGCAAAGTCGAAGTCCTCGCCTCCCTCTGGGCGTAAGCTAAGCGCGGGCCGTGCTCCCCATAGCACTCCGCAGCACTACCCCGCCCTTCCGGCCGTAGGGCTAGGTGCCCCTAGGAACCCGCCGCCTTCTGCGGCCGCAGGTCCCCGCCCGGTGCCTTCTGCACCCCAATCTCAGGCGGGCCCCTCTGCATGGGGGCCCGCCGCCAGTCAAGCGGGCCGGCCCGCTATAGATCCCCTCTATGCGCTTATGCAGGTAATTCAGGTACTCCCACCGGAGGTGGCGAGCGGCCTGACTGCCCGTATATTCGCCACAACGACGCAGTATCTCGCCGCACCAAGCGGCAGCCAGGTTCACGGTGCCTACTAGTTTAACTTATTGTTTACTACAGGTTTAAGCTTTTGGGATGTACTATCCATATAGTACATCCCAAAAGCTTAAACCTGCTTCGATTACCATTGGCATTTACAATGCCAATGGCTTGAGAGGTATGAAGGACGAGGTGATGAACTTCCTTCGCGATCACTCAGTAGATTTACTCCTGGTCCAAGAGACCTTTTATCGTTCCAGCATTAGAGCCTTTCGCGTCCCTGGATACGCTCAGATTAGAGATGATAGGCAAGATGGTAGGCCATTCGGGGGCACGCTCATTTTCTACAAACGTAACTTGCATTGCATAAGACTCAATCCCCCGCCCCTGACAAATATGGAAGTGTCGGTCTGTCGCATCTCGATGGAGGGTCACCCCCCGATATCGATTGCTTCAACCTACCTTTCACCTCAACGAGACTTACTTTTGACTGACCTCAACTCTTTAGCCTCCCTAGGTCCTTCGGTCATCGTGGCCGGGGACCTAAATAGTAAACATACTAACTGGGGTTGCGTAGCAACCAATCCCAACGGCAATCGGCTTCATCACCTTTTGATCGATAGCCTCCCTTTCGATCTCCTCGCTCCCTTAGAACCGACTCACTTCCCTCATAACGTAGATCACCGACCTGACATACTCGACATAGCACTGCTAAAGAACGTAGCGTTAACTCTGCGTTCTATAGAAGTGATACACGAACTAGACTCGGATCATAGGCCAGTCCTTTTGAGACTAGGTCCTCACCCCAATAGTACTCCTCGAACCAGGACACTCGTGGACTGGGACAAGGTGCAAACAGGTCTCTTACAGACAGATCCCCCCTTGCTTAGAGGCATCCCAGACAATATAACTACAACCGAACAGACAGACCAAGCGATCGATTCTTTCACCAACTACCTCAACGCTGTACGAAGCGAGGCCTCAAGGGAGGTGTCGGCGGAGGACATCCAACACTGACCCCTACCTAGGGAACTGAGAGAGTTGGTAACAAGGAAAAATCGCGCCATCCGTACCTATTCAAATCACCCTTCTGCCGAAAATCGGCAAATCCTGAGGGACTTGTCTAACGAGTCCAAACAGAGAATTGCCGAATTTCGGGAGAACTCGTTCAGGGATCTGATGGGGGAGATAACGCCTAGTCATCTGGCTTACTGGAAACTAGCGAGATCTCTCAAATCCGATGCCTAATGGATTATCCCTCCCTTGGATCGACCGGATCACTCAACCCCCGCGTTCGAGGACAGTGAGAAAGCCGAATGCCTTGCGACTCTTGCGAGTAGCCTAGAGTCCCAATGTTCGCCCAACCTCCTCCACACCGACGAAGCCCATATTAGAAGGGTCGATTCCGAGGTGGACAGGAGATCGCGTCTCCCCGTAACTTCACCCATTTTACCGGTGTCGATTAAGGAAGTCAGTGACCATGTCAGGCGTCTCCGTATCAGGAAGGCTCCGGGTGCGGATGGTGTATCCAATCGCATCCTGAGACTTCTCCCCGAAACCCTCCTCCTCCTTTTGGTTGGCATCTTCAATGCCGCGCTGACCAATGCTCACTTTCCAGCCGCGTGGAAATGTGCAACGGTCATAGGGATAGCGAAGCCCGGTAAACCCCGGACCTCGCCTGCCTCTTATAGGCCGATCAGCTTACTTAGCTCCCTTGGAAAGCTATATGAGCGGATCCTACTCACGAGAATTCTCAGATTTACGGCTGAGAATAACCTCATCGACGAGCAGTTCAGCTTTAGATCCGGACACTCATGTGTCCAACAGGTGCACCGCGTCACGGAGCACGTGTTGGACGGTTTCTCTCGATTCCAGGGGCTCAAGACCGGTGCGATCTTTCTCGACGTGGCGAAAGCCTTCGATAAGGTCTGGCATAACGGGCTGGTATACAAGTTATACCAGCTCGGTATACCGGACAGACTCGTACTCACCATACGAGATTTTCTCAGTGATCGAAGCTTTCGATACCGACTGGAGGGAACGTACTCGGACCCACACCCCATCCGGGCAGGAGTCCCGCAAGGCTCCGTGCTCTCTCCCACTCTCTACTCGTTGTTCACGAACGACATTCCCAGGCACCCGAAGGTGCAACTGGGGTTGTTTGCGGACGACACCGCGCTCTTTACGACCCATTGTAAGTACGCTACTATCCGGCGATACCTCCAAGAGGCAATCACCGACCTAGGTCGTTGGTTTAATCTTTGGCGTATCGAAGTCAACCCGGAAAAAAGCACTGCAATAGTCTTCCACCCGTCTGACTGCGTTAGTACAGAAAGACGGGTGGCTCCGATCCAGATGTTTGACCGACCCATCCCCTGGGTCAACGAGGCCAAATATCTTGGAGTGACCCTCGACAGGAGACTGACTTTCCGTAGCCACATCCGTAGGGTTCGCAACCGCGCGTTGTTCGTACTAGGAAGGCTTGGGCCGATGATCAACAAGTTTAGTAAAATGTCACTTAGAAATAAGCTGACACTCTACAAGACTTGTGTTCGTACAATCATGACATATGCAAGTGTAGCATTTGCTCACGTGCCTATGTCATCGCTCAAGCCGCTTCAGGTCATTCAGAATCGTTTTCTCCGTAGGGCGACTGGTGCCCCGTGGTACCAATCGAACCTCAGCCTGCACCACGACATGGGGATTAGCACCATGTATGGTTTCTTTAAGCAGGCTGCCAGACGTTATTTTGACAACGCTCCCCACCATAGGAATCCGTTAGTTAGGAAGGCTGCTGATTACGTTCCCATCCCTCCCCCCTCTGTCGTTACTCGGCGCTCACTGATTAGGGGCCGCACGGTCCGGCGTCCTAGGCACACACTCACGGACCCGGACGACGAAATCACAGCGTCCATCGAAAGATGGAACGCTCCGCTTTCGGCGTCCAACACATCGCGTACACTTCGGCGTTCCCGCCGGCGTGGACGTCCACCGCGAGATCGCGACAACACAGACACCCCTATTCGTCCCGGTACCGCCGCATACCGGGTAGAGTCAGTCCGACCCAAGTCGGGCCTAGCTGAGTTTCTTGCTGGACTCTTCTCAGCTAGGCTAGGTTTTTAGCGAACCAGCGATAAAACTCCCAGTAGTTCGACACCACTCACACCCCAGATTCGGTTGATACCGTTCAACCAATCTCACTGGAGCGCAAACTCGTAGAGTATTCCAGTGTATAAACTTTCCCGCGTGGTCGTGCCGGAGGCTCCCCCTGGATTTTCCCCAGGCTACCCTCCAACCACGCAATGCGACCGCTATATTGGGTTCGTCCTATTATAGCAACAGTCAGGTTCAAAAAAAAAAAAAAGTGCAATTTGTCAACCGGACTGCTGCACCACACTGCCCTCCCCTGCCTACCGACAAGCCATGATGGCACTAGGGAGAGGACAATAGCGCAATGCATCCAGGTCCTGCAGAACGTACTCGGCGCTCTGCAGAGAGGAGATAACCCCGTCCCCGTCATTCTTAGGGGGTTGGCCGACCTCTACGGAGCTGGATAATACCCTAAGAATACTCCACTGGAACGCCGCCGGTCTCAAAAACCGGCCGAAGAAGGCGCTGCTGGCGGACGTCCTCAGAAGAGAGCGGATCGACGTAGCCCTGATCTCAGAGACCCATCTCAAGGCGGGAGATACCTTGAAAATATCGGGCTACGTCTGCTACCGCAAGGATGAGACGTCCCCACAAGGCCTTGCATACAGAGGCCTGGCGGTGTTCGTCGCACGACGGGTGGTGCACCAGCCGCTTCCGGACCTCCAGCTGTCATCGTGCTACGCCCTCGGAGTGGAGCTGCACGCAGGCGGCCAACACCTGAGGATCTACGCTTTCTACAAGCCCCCGCGGACATCCCTAGCCGAGCCCGACCTTGAGCAGATCTTGGACTCGAGCGCACCCACCATCGTCGCTGGCGACTTTAACGTACCTACATATATTAATAGCTTTTAACGTAACTTTTTTTACCCTTTTTAACCAACTACGCGACGCAAACTAGGGTAGGTAATGTGTTTGTTTACTAGTCATGTATGTTTGTTCCTTACGTAGGTATTTAGATCTTATCGAGGAACTATGTTTTATTTATCATGTGATTTCGGTACAGATATTCACATACAACTGAATGAAAGAATTCTCTGCAAAACGACTAGATAATTGATTAGGCACTGGTCCCACCGCCGGCTAGTAAGCTAGAAAAGTTGGGCGAGTAGCATTACATTGCGGATCTGTAAAGGTCGATTGATCACACTGCCTGGTCAGCACGCAATGAACCGTTACTCGCCCAACTTTTCTAGCTTACTAGCCGGCGGTGGGACCAGTGCCTAACGCTGACTCTTGTAGGTACTGGGTATGTTGCCAGCTGCCAGCTCGCTTAACCCTGAGCGTCGCGGCGCCTGCTGAGGATATAAACGAGTTCCACGCGGGCGGAGTCGCGGGCAGAATCTAGTTAATGATACATCCATAAAGTATTGCCATCGGAAATTTCTTGACGGAAACTTGATTTTAAATTCTCGTAAGTTTCCGCAAATTTCTGAGAACTTTTCTGATATTTTGAGAATGTCCTGCAACTTGTACATTACTGGGTACCTATTAGGGTGGTCCTTAAAAACCAAAAATTTGAAATTTCAATGAGACACCCTCTCATGTTGTTCTAATACCTACGTGAAAATATAACATATGTCTTTTATTTTTATTTTTGAATAAGATTTATGGGCCGCGACTGATTTTTTTTAACCTTTTAAGTTTTTCATTTCTCCATACTGTTTTTTTACTTTTAACTTGCTACTCTTTTGAGCTACATTTGATGATAGGAAATGAATATACTTGAATACTTAAAAAGAAATCACTAATTTTCAGTAATTAATTCAAAAATGAATTTTATTGTGCTAATATGCTGAAAACGGACTCTGGCGCTGATTTAGCGACTTTAAATTTGATTTAAAATAAATGTCGAACATTTAGGGAACGAATTTCGTATTTTCTGCGTTATTTATTCCTTGTTATCAAATGTAGCTCAAAAAAGTAGAAAAATGTTTAAAAAAAACTGTATGAAGAAATGCAAGCCTTAAAAAGTTTAAAAATTCGGTCGCGACCCCTAAATCTTATTCAAAATAAAAATAAAATCATACGTTATTTTTTCACGTATCAGAACAATATAAGAGGTTTTTTTTTACCTTAGAGTAGGTACGTTACCTATGTACTTGTTACCCACCGGGCCCCTGCCCTTTAAGGAAGACCTGACCTCACTAGCAGTTATCAAAGTCATGTAAAAAAAATTGAGATAGGATGAGTCGCAATATTTTATGGCCAAATGACCTCCAACCTTTGATAAAAATATACGATAAATTTATTTTAGAACTCCACTTTCCATGTATCCGCACACGTGTAAAGACATTTAATTATGATCAGTTCAAATTAGTACAATACAATAGAATGGAGACTTTAAAGTACTATATTTGTTTGTGCCTGATTAGCGTTCCGGTGATACAAGGTAATATCATACTTCATATCATAAGTTATTCATAAAGATTGTCCTAGTTAAGTGACAACGAAATGGGTTGGTAACAATCAAGGTTTGGTGGTTGAACGAGCGAGGGAACCTAAGTTCTCCGTTTCAGCTTAAATAAATATTAGGGGACAATCTTCCACAAGTTGGCTCAGTCCCAAACTAAGAAAAGCTTGTACTATGGGTACTCGTACTAGACGACGATAAACATAGATAAATACATAGAAAACATCCATGAGTCAGGAACAAATATTCGCTTAGCAAAATTTTTCTTATGCCCGGTGTCTGTCCGCTGCCTGGTTTCTGTCTGGCTGTTCTCCTCGGCAGGTCGCATTTCTCAACCGATTCGCGTGAAATTTTGTGAGCAGGTTCAAAAATGTTTTTTTTAATGTCGATTTAGTTTATCGATTTATTTATATTTTTTAAAGACAGGCTAGCCAGTTCTCCATCTCATCGAGCCACTAGTTGGAGCGCTTGTAGTAGGTATACATATATCACCGTCACCATAATCAGCCTATATACGATCCACTGCTGATCACATGCTGGATGAAAGCAAATGGGCCGTACTAATTAGATAAAAGACAAATACTTCTACTTACTAGCTTTTTTTACCTTTGAGTTCGCCGTAAATATAAACTAGAAGGTAACTACTAAAAAGTAAACAGTATATACCTTTCACCGCTAATTTAATTTCGTTTATCGTAACGCGGGTTTATCTGTATTGAATGAATTACGGCGGCAAATCAACGATTGGCCTGATGGTACGAAAACATTTATTTATCTACTGACTGACTCACTCGTTTAAATTAACGCCCAGCCTAAACCGTTGAACCTAGAAAGCAGATTTTTCACAATAGGTAATTTATAAAACGTAAGTTGTACCCACTAAAAAGGGACTTTTGAAAATTCCATGCTCAAAAAAGGGGGTACAAAGAGGGTTGACGACTTGAGACTTTGTGTATGGAATCGTTATTATAAAACAACAAAAGTAATTTTAGGGTTTTTAAAATCCCACCCTTAAGCGGGTTAAAAAGGGATTAGGTGCAAAAGTTCTGTGTTTTGTTAGGTTGGCTAAGATGCGTTAACTATCCCGTACATTTTTTCATTCTATGAGAGTTTCCAAATGCTGTTTATTTATCTACTGACTGACTCACTCGCTTAAATTAAAGCCCAGCCCAGACCGTTGAACCTAGAAAGCTGATTTTTCACAATAGGTAATTTATAAAACGTAGGTTGTACAACCTACGTTTTATAAATTTTTAGTGGGTACCCACTAAAAAGATTTTTTTCAAAATTCCATGCTTAAAAAAGGGGGTAAGGGGGGTTGACGACTTGAGACTTTGTGTATGGAATCGTTATTATAATACAACAAAAGTAATTTTAGGGTTTTTAAAATCCCACCCCTAAGCGGGTTAAATAGGGATTATTATAGGGACAAGGGGGGATATGGGGTTAAATGGGGGTTGAAAAATTGTATCATGGAGCTACGATATAAACGAGTTCCACGCGGATGGAGTCGCAGGCAGAAGCTAGTTTATCTACATCTATAAAAGAAGAAGTCCTGACTGACTGATTCATCAACGCACAGCCGAAACTACTGGGGTAAGAAACTTGAAATTTACACCAGAATTATCTTTTATAAGGTATAATAGGCAAGGGATGAGAAGGAATTTTTGGAAAATCCACTCCAAGGGGGGGTTAAAATTTGAAATTCATCCCCTAAAGGATTTAAAAAGGATTCAAATTTTGTATGGGGAGCAAGTAATTTTTAAAGTAAGAGATTTGTAACTTCGGTGTTAGACTGTTTATTAAAATACTACGTATGATAGCCAACAACAAAAAAAATTTTAGTTTTTTTTTAAATTCATCCCCTTAAGGTGTTAAAAAGGGGTCTTAAGTTTGTATGAAGTGAAAATATTTTTTTATGTGACATATTTGTAACTTCGGTCTTAGACTGTTTGTTTAAAGATATCAGATAGATTTGAGTGCTTTTTGAATTCATCCCCTAAGTGGATTAAAATGGGGTTCAAAGTTTGTATAGAGAGCAAGACATTTTTAAAGTACCTAAGTGATTTGTAGTTTCGGTTTTAGTCTGTTTGTTTGAAGGTTAGAAACTAAATTCTGCGTTCTTGTAATTGATTCCATAAGGGGTTAAAAGAAATTAATCTCCAAAAGGCGCTAAAAGGAGTTGGAAGTTTGGACGGGGAACATGTACTCCAGGCAAATTACGGTTTTGAAAAACATTGAATTATAATAGCGTTTTTTTTGTTGATTTCATTTTAAAATGTTATTCAAGAATCCGACAAAATTTCCACCAGGAAGTAATTATGTAGATTTAAATGAAGCATGCATTGTCTTTTTTTTGTACGATTTATCTTGAATATTTAGAGCAAATGTAATGAATTCTTTTTCTGACTTAGAAGCTAGTTAATTTATAATTTTTTTGATGGCTGAAATTTTGACGGATTTTGTCGCTGGGTAACTATTTAATTAATAATATATCCGTTACACATAAAAAATAAACTAACTATTATAAATTATTTCCAAAATTTTCATTTTTCCATACGAGTTGTCAGTTCATTGACTGGACTAATGACAATTTACATGTAAGGGAACCGTAACTTTGGTCAAAGATTGCAAAACAAATTACAGCGCTTTTTTCATTTATTTATTTATTTATATATTTTATTTATTTGGAGATCCAACAGCTGAGACATAAACAATAAAAAAAAAACTTTTTAACAAAAAAATTAAACCGCCGAAAAAAACTGAAAAGCCAGCAATAATAAACCCTTTTTTATTTAGTTTAATAACTACGTTCTTACCTTAATAACCAAGTTCTTAAATTAATCTACGTGTACCTAAGTAATTTTTAGTCGGCGCCAAACAATCAAGTGTGGTCGCTCTCTAACTCTAATTTGATTTGGTGTAGGTAACTTGTACTTGTTTGGAGTAATCTTTGTTCATTGATTGTTTGGGGCCGACTCAAAATTACTTAGGTACACTTAGATTAATTTAAGAACTTGGTTATTAAGGTTAATTAAAAACTCAAAATAATTACAAAAATATATACTTAGGTATACTTACAATAGTTTAAGAACGTAGTTATTAAACTAAATAAAAAAGGTTTATTATTTTTGACTTTTCAGTTTTTTTTCGGCGGTTTAATTTTTTTGTTCAAAAGTTTTTATTTTTCAATCTTCTGTGGTTTACTTTAGTTAATTACTAACTTAATTACTAGTAACATGCAAATAAGGTATTATACAAACCTCACGATGAACGAGCTTTAGCAGAAATGCAGACTGAGACACAAGACTACACACAAGACTGACAGGTCTAAAGCCACAGATAACCTCCAATAGATAGAGCTTACAAGCGATTTAGTTCGATGCAAAGGTCACCACAGTTGGCGGTAGGTGCGGGTTGCGGGGAGGTCGGTAACGGCGCTGCGGATTGGCTGTTTCGAAAATAGCGCGCTTTGTCATATCATGGCGCCAGAAGCGTAGTGATGGGACGCGTTGGTCGTTAACGGTTTTTAGCGGTGCCGCAATCAATTGTTAGTAGAATATTTTACATGGCGTAGGTACCTGTTAACATAATTTAAATTTTTGAACGGCTGTCACTGATATATTATTATCATGTTTCGTTCATCGACTGTTTTGATCACCACATAACATAAAACATAAAAAAGTATGTTAATCATAATCACATCGAGTAGTCATATAAAATAATTATTTCTAGCCATTTTACAACATTTACTGCATTATCGTGTTTATATATGTGCCTTCGTCCCGTTCGTATTTTGTATACTTACTAGGAAAGGGCGATTGCGATGTTTATTCGACATTAACGCGAATGTATGATATTTTAAGATTGTCACTAAAATTTGGACGTTTATTCATAAACAATATAAATAGAAAACACAAAATAACAAGAATCACACAAACAACATAATAAAAACACACAAAAACAAAAACATGCACATAACATTCCTAGCCTTAGTCTAATCAAACAAGCCCCCGCGAGTTGTACCCGGTGCAAAGGTGCCCATCACGCTGGCCGCGTTACCTCGTTGGATGGCGATTGACAATTTTTGCACCAGGTACGAACCCGCGCGAGCATCGGAACCTCTGTCTTTAATTCGACGCCCCACCTCCTTTATGAAGGCTAAAGCCTCAGACCCCCAGCACCCTGTCGTCTCAAAAGCTAGAGGTACAAAATAATAATTATTTTGGAGGGCTGAGTATTTGTCCCTTTTTCTAGCCGCAGCAAACTCCGCTGCAGCACCAGCTGCCTGCACCGTTCGGCTGAGGTGCGAGGCGGCAAAGGTACTGACGCACGTGGCGTATTTTAAGATTGGTATAGCTAGGTAAGGAAGACAAATAAAAACGATGTCATAAAAAAGTACATATATTTATTCAATGTGATAAAATTATGTGGTTGATGATAATCCTCGTCATCATTCAAGAAGGCGTTAACGTGCTCACTAGCGCCACTGGTAAATAATTGTGATTATTTAAATTTAACGATAGATATTTAAAAAAGGAGGCCACTACACACTTTATTTTGTAATTAAGCTACACAACTAACCACTTCCGGGATCCCTCACACGTCATCGAAGTCCAGCATGAGGTCCATCTCGTGACACTAGTCCTAATTGCTCTCGAAGACGATTCGAAAAAACCCAAATGCCATGGCTCCATCACTAACCACCTCCGAGAACATACTACCGATGTATTCATTATTAAATTCTATTTCATTCTACTTTATACGAGTATGAATGAATACTAATACATAGCAAAGGCTAACTTCGACACTACATATTATTCTACAATACTCTAAATTACCCAAAAAATAAAATAAAGCTACATAATATCTACTCTTAAATCAACAAAAAACTTCCACCACGGCTATCATGCGACGGCGCGCGAGCTCTCTCGATTTTTCTCGCACTATCCGTCTCTTTCTTATTAGAACACTTAGAACAATAGGTATAGTGCGAGAAAAATCGAGACTATGTCGCGGCCGTCTCATGATAGACGTGCTGTAGGTACTACAATAATATATTCCGTTAATTAGCTCTGACCCCCTAGCACACTAAGTTTTATGTTTTTTGCATATATTTATTCTGGCCTCCGATATGGCGTACTTCTCTGGGGAGATAGCACAGACGCTAAAGAAATATTCGTCCTGCAAAAAGTGTATACGAATCTTAGCGAATGTACATATTCCTAACAGCTGCCGCCCTCATTTTATCAAATATAAACTTTTGACACTACCCTCAATATACATTTTGGAGGCTGCCCTTTTTGTCAGACAACATACATAACTATTCCCACCGAAAATCGATACTTATAAAACTAGAAGTCAGTATAGAAATAAGCTACTACCTAGATCTAACTTAGCTATGTATAAGAATGGACCACAGTCTAAATGTATTCAAATTTTTAATAAAATCCCTAATGCTATCAAAAACGAACTAAATGATAAATCCTTTAACTCTAAACTGAAAAGCATATTACTACAAAATTGTTATTACACACTCAAATCATTTCTTAAAGATGATACGTTAGATAAATATGACACCGAATTGGTATAGGATCTTTAGTTTGTAACTTGACATATCAATGCAACCACTTTATTATTTATTATTCATTAACATTAAATAAATATTTACTATAATAATTAGACAAATTAACCCAATCAGCCACTATTATTGTAACGATGTTTTGTTGACGTTGCTATTTTGGAGCTCCTAAATTAATTCATAAAGTTTATTAAACTACCTACTGATACGTCAATTCATAATTATTTAGACTAGCATTAATTAAATAGAACCGTATTATTGTGTGCCCTTACAGTAGAATTTTGAATTTTCGTATTAAAATAGTACACGAAAGCACGGATGAGTTAACGTATTGTTTCCTAAAATGAATCTGAATCGGTAAAATTCGAAAGCATCACTAGCCCATCACTAGAGGTTCACGTGCTTTCGTGAGAAAGGAACAGTATATTGCCATTTCCATTTGATGATAAGGGACCAGTGTAAAATGAACTCCGCGTGACAGACTGGAATTTACATTTATATGATAAATTTAACTTACCTGTGAAATGTTATTTAGTGGGTTGTGTAATTAGACGTTCGGGAGTTTTTCCATCACCACTTCACACAGCAAGAATTGACTTTTGTCGCAAAATCAAGTTTAATTTATTGGTTGTTTGACGCACGTATAGATCGCGTACCTGGTCGATACTGACAATATGGCGCGGGGTAGGGGGGGTTATCAGTGCAAAAACATATATGCGTGGTGACGGCACGTCGCCCTATAGGCTCTATCTATTGGAGGTTATCTGTGTCTAAAGCTTATTCATCGTGAGGTTTTTCACGCGACAACACAACACAACACACACACACACACGCAATCAGTAAGTGAACAAACAATCATCCCCTGTTTTCCTACCCTTAGGGTTGAAATTTTTATTTCAAATTTATGTGGGACCAACTTCAAGGTATACCCTTTCTAATAAAAAAAGAATTATCAAAATCGGACTACTCTGTAAAAAGTTATGCGTGGTCATACATAAAAAAAATATACGCGTTGACTTGAGAACCTCCTCCGTTTTTTTCGTCGGTTAAAAATACTAGGCAACAGAAAGCCAAGTATAGGAACTCACAGGTAGCAACATATTATTTAACTATAGGTACTTAGATACTAAAGTTGCGCACTAACACAACCGCACATGAAGAATACTAATTAATTTTTTTCTTCTAACGCGGAAGTTCAAGTTTGCTAATAAAATAAAGTATTTAAGTAGGTATAGCAAGGTAAGAGAAATTGATTTACAGTAAGTACTATTAATTATAATTACCTACATAACGGAGGCAACACGCTCATTCAAAAGACTCGAAGTATCGCTGCACTACATTACGTCTCACGCTAGGGAGTCTACAGTTGAAAACATTTAAGTATTGATGAATTATCGAGAACATGGAATTGCATTTGTAGTGGTTGTACGAGAAAATAGAAAATTCAAATATAGAATGCCTGTAAACATACAATACTACTACATATGCAATTCCATGCTCTCGTTAATTTATCTGTGACGTTCGGTCCCCAGGATGTGGTGTGGTGGAAAATAAACTGAACGTCAACAAGGAATAATAAAATATTTATTTAAAAAAACTTGGGTCGTGGGTCTATGGCCCGTCTGGTTTTACACCGTAGTTCGGTACTCCCCTCGGCGACGGCGGCTGCTAGGTCACTGGGTACTGGAGCAGCGGGCAGTGGAGCTGGTGAAGTGGCTCGGGAGCGCCGGGGCAGCTGAGTGGCTGCCTTCCCACAAAAAAAAGCGCGATTATACGCGGCCGACTTTTTTGAGTATAAGGTCGCACCCCTGTTGGGGTGCGAGATGACACTTGTCACTAACGATGTAAGGACTTATTCACTTAATTTATTTAATTATATTCAATTGTAATTTGTGCCAGCGCGCACGAGGACACAAAGAAAAGGTTTGTGAACGCAGCCGGCACATGTACGCGGTAACATCGCGCGCACAAGTGTTAAACATGAGGTGTTTATTTGTTATTTATTTTAATTATTTTATTGTTATGTTATTAAGGATGTGTGTTAGTGTAGGATGTAAATACTTATATTAAGTAGTTGTATAGTGTTAAATTGATAATGTATGTGTTTATTTTAGATTAGGTCTATCAACTAAAGATGTGTTTTAATGGTAATAATAAAACATGTAACATGTAACGTTACATTACCCCGCGCGTTACAAAAGGATTTTATTATATTAAAACAATAAAATCCGTACTTTTAAGTAAATTTTTCGTATTTAATCCTTTCATACTTCAATCAGTTACAAAATTTCATACTTCACGCAATCAAAAATGCTATAGTTACCATACTAAAGGCTACTAACGCGACCAGTCATTTTTAGAGGTTACTATATATTCATTTAATAGTTACCCATACAAAAATAAAACAAGTAAATTATGCATTCGATTTTAACCACGCTAGGTATATGCCGTTATTGTGTCTTATTATATACTATAATTGTACTTATTTATTTAAGCCAATCAGTTTTAGATCTTTAATGTGCCAGGTGTCAATACTTTTTCCGGACATATCTTCAAGTACATATACTAGCGGAGACTTTTTTTGTACAACTCGACACTTTAAGAACTTAGGTGCTAACTTCTTACTAAAATATTTGTCCTTGTTACTCAGGACATATGCACGTTTCATGACAACGTCGCCGACCCTAAATTCCATCGGTTTCCTGCGAAGGTTGTAATGAGACGTGTTTTTCTCATGAGCATGCCAGAGTTTTGCCTGCACTTTGTCAAATACCTCAGCAAGACAACCACGATTCTCAGCATAAATGTCACGAGGCAAGAACTCCTGTTTGTCCCCCAAGTCGTTATCAATATAATGGGAACCACATGTAGCGATCTCTCTGCCGTATACCAAGAATGAAGGAGTGAATCCAGTCGCCTCATTCACTGAATTGTTGATGGCGAACTGAACTTTCGGGATGAAAAGGTCCCAAGTCCTATGGTCATCCTCTACGAACGTTGACAGGGATGTGACAATTGTACGGTTAACCCGTTCAACGCTGTTAATATGCGGCGAGTATTTAGGGGTAAAATATAGGTTGGGGACTTTATATGACTTGAAAAGAGCGTCTGTAAATTTACTGACAAACTGACTACCGTTATCGAGATAGATAGTTTGAGGCGGCCCGTGGACAAGGAAAACCGACTCTTCCATAAATTTACACACGGCAACGGCAGTAGCAGCACGCAAGAGAGTAATTAGGCAAAATTTTGAAAAGCAGCAGGTAACAACTAGGATGTAGCTATTTTGCTTCCGTGTGATTGGCAGAGGGCCCATAAGGTCGATCGAAATAGTTTGAAATGGGCGACTACATTGCTTTGGGCGTCCCATTTCACCCAAGACTTGGTGATTTTGAGCCTTGTACTGAAGGCACTTGTGACACGAACCAACAAAATTCACGACGTCTTGGTGCATGCCTTGCCAGTAGTAGCGCAACGCGAGACGACGGTACGTTTTAAAGACGCCAAAATGTCCGGCTGTTGGCTCTGCGTGATTTTCTTTGATGATCTGCTCACGCAGTTCACGCGGAACAACCTCCTTCCAAGAAAACTCTGAAGTTAAGTCAGTCAAGTCGTGTTTGTCCTTTGTCAACCTATATAGGGTATTGTTTTTTATTATAAAGTTCGGGAAATTTTGGGGTCTGGTAAGGCAAGAATTATAAATATTTTTGTACCATGCATCAGTAGTTTTAGTATAAAAATCGGATGTACTGATGGCACTAATGGGAACGGCTCGTGAAAGGGCATCCGGAATGACATTGTCAACACCGCGACGATGTTTTAATTCAAAATGAAACGCGGACAATCTAACACCCCAGCGAGCAAGCCTACCAGTCGGGTTGTTCAGAGAAAGGAACCATTTCAGAGCGCTATGGTCTGTATAGACCGTGAAGGGCTTTCCGTTCTCTAAATAACACCGCCAATGCTCTAAGGCTATAACAACTGCAAGTGTTTCACGCTCAGTTATGCCGTAGTTCTTTTCTGCTGCCGACAACGACCTGCTCATATAGGCAATTGGGTGCTCCTTACCTTCTAAGGTCTGCATCAGCATGGCACCAACACCATAGTTACTGGCATCGGTATGCACCTCAAATGGCTGGTCATAGTCAGGGCAGCAAAGAACAGGAGCGGAAACCAAACATTCCTTCAGCTGCTGGAATGCAGCGTCGACTTCCGAAGACCAGACAAACGGTGGTCCGCCTTTCTTACTTGAAGTCAGCTTATTAAGAGGGCCTGCTATAGTGCTGAAGTTGGGGACGAAACGACGATACCACGTAGCGGTCCCGAGAAAGCGCTTAATGTCCTTCCAGCTCGTTGGTGTCGGGTAGTTGAGGATAGCTTGCACCTTCTCCGGATCGGTACGAAGTCCACAACTGTCAACAACATAGCCCAAATACCTAAGCTGGCTTCGAAAAAACTGACATTTGTCCAGGTTTACAGTGAGGTTGGCCTGCTTTAACTTCTCCATCACGCGAAGTAGAAGGGAGACATGGGAATTAAAATCATTCGATACTATGATTATGTCATCGAGGTACGCGAAGACTTTAAGGTCGAATTCCCTGAAAAGCAGGTCAACCAATCTCTGCTGTGTAGCAGGCGCATTGGTTAAGCCAAAAGCGGTACGTTTAAAACGAAATGTACCACGTGAGGGTACGTAAAATCCCGTCTTGTCTCGATCTTCGGGAGCTATGGGAATTTGCCAAAACGCCTTGGACAAGTCTATGCTAGAGAGGTAGCGAGCGTCACGAAGGTTGTCCAAGATTTCGGATACGTACGGCAAATTGTAAGCATCGCGTTTTGTCACTGAATTTAATTTCCGACTATCGAGACAAAAACGAGGCTGGCCATTTTTTTTGTTTACAATTAATACCGGGGACGACCAGGCGCTCTCGCAGGGCTCGATTACGTCGAGACTTAGCATCTCGTCTACCTGTTCGGCAAGAATGCGCTGTTTTTCTGGAGACATCCGATAATAGCGTTGTCGAATAGGTTGGGCGTCACCCGTATCAATTCGGTGAGTGATCAACTTGGTCTCTCCTAAAACCTTGGATTCGGCAGAGATATCACTAAATTGAGCTATTATATTGTCAGCTACCAACTTTTCCGAATTATTCAAATGGTCATAAGCATGTAACAGAGAAGGCTGATCTGCATTAATAGTAGCATTTGAAACCACGGCATTAGAAAAAGTAATGCCTGTAAGATGCTTTGGAAAGATTTCAAATGAGTGCCAGAAGTCGATACCTAAGACGAGGTCTATGTTAATATCTGGCACAACAAACGCCTTAATGATGTGAAATGTGTCCTGAAAAGTAATTGGCAGGTTCATGTACCCAATACTACTCATCGACTGACCTCCAGCGGCTGTGACGTTAATAATGTGTCCCTGTTGAAGTTCTAAGCCCTGTTGTTCTAGACTTCGATGAGTATTATTGCCTAAAATTGTAGCGGCTGACCCTGAATCTAATAATCCTAACATGGTTTGGTTGTAAACCTTAATGGATGCGTAAGGCCGAGGGTCATTAGCAGGTTGATTCTGCAGAATTGTGGCGATTTTATAAGAATTAAAGTAAAAGTTGATCGTGTTTAGCCATGTAGCCCAATCTTCCCTATCAAACTTATCATTCTTATTCGTGTCACAACTCTGCAGGTCAATCAGTTTTTTGACGAACTTGAGTGGTTTTTATTACAAGTCGGGCATTGTGGAGTCTTAAAACCCTCATGTCCACAAACGAAACAACATATTTTGTCCTTGTTCGCCTTGCATTGGCGTAGATTGTGGGTATTGTTACGACACCGGGGACAAAACAGTGTTTTGGAAGTGGTCGTTTGCATTGCATGTACATATTTATTACTATTATTAGATTTACTACCATTGTAAATGTTGTTAGGGTAAGCTTTGTTTCTATTATAATTGTTTGTGTAAGTATTTTGTTGGTAATTTTGACCTGTGTTGAATGTTTTATGTGATGTATGACCACTGTAGGCAAATTCGGGTGCCATGGTATCAGATGTCCGCTTGGGAGGTTCACGAAAACCAGCAAGACGTGCTTGTATGCTCTCGTAATTACGACATAAGGATCTCAAGGTGTCAATATCTGTAATTTCTGTGGCTGAGGCTAAGGTACTTGCGTAACATGGCCTGATGTTGTGGAGAAGAATCTCCAGTTTGTCTTTATTTGATAGAGGATCTGACAAGCGTGAGAATAGTCCAGACATAACTGACAAATAAATAGTGACGTTCTCTGATTCACCTTGAGTCCTAGCACGTATCTCCGAGAGCAGACGGTAATCGTAGTCTGCCTGATCAAAATCTCTTTTAAGGCGCGTGACAAGATCATCCCAATCGGTCAGCTGGTCCTGATCTTGAAGTCCACGGTACCAGTGTAAGGCGTCGCCGGTAAAAATCTCAGTTGCGAATGAAAGTAACTTGGACGATGTGATATTCCTAGCCTTGCTAAATTCAGTAATACGCTGAATAAATGAGCGTACGCAAGACTTGCCATCATATTTAAACTTGCCCAGCTCACCAACTGCACCACGGTCGCAAGACACGTTTATATTTAATGGTGGTACAGCTGAATGCATGTCAGAACTGGTACTTGCAGTCGGACCAATTAGTTTGTCTATTGCAGCAGACTCCCTAACCGAATTGTACCGATCGAACAAGGTCTGGAACTCTGTTATACAGGTCTCCTGTGCATTCTGCGTTTTGGAATCAATAATCAGCCGATTAAGTCGGTGATAGAGGTGATGCAAGTAGTTTTGAATGCGCAGCAATGCATTCCTATCTAATGAGCCATCTAGGAGTGACCTGGTCTTATTGAGCACGTCGGACACGCCCTTCAAGTCATCGGCGATATCGAACGGACTTTCCAAAATGTCCTCTGACGGAAACAATGGACCTAATTTAGCAATCTGCTTTCTTAAATCCTGTACAGTACCAGGGCAACCACCCCTAATTTGAACCTCATAATCTAATTCGGCCTTCTGTAGCGAAAAAAATTTCACCGGATAGGTCACCTGGTCAGTCATTTTGCAAAATTACTAATAATAATAATTCGCGTGAATCCAAATTAATGCACAACAATTTGAGAAGGTGTTGAACAAGGTTTAATGAAATACTCCGTTCCGTTACAAAATCAGTGAAGCAACGTTATGGTTGATGAAATTACGAAAGATGAATCTGCTAAATTAAGAATAAAACAATCACTAAAATAAAAGAAAACAAGCGTTAATAAATGCAACTAATGTGTATGCCTTCGAAATTACAAGCAGGAAAAATATGTTTAAATGTTAACACTTTTGTGCTCGACTGTCTCTAGAATATGAACAAAGAAATCGCTAGTAATGCACTTTGCGCATACAGAGTGCTCTAAAATAAATGGTTTAGCAGCAAACAAAATATTTTGACAAACGGTATTTTTTCTTAATAGCAATAATATTTAATTGAATAATTAAATTGAGGTATACACTTTAGTTACGGCAACCAAAAAACAAAACTTAAAAACGTTTCACAAAAAATAAAACACAAAACACACAACTACTCTACCACGCAAAACCAGACCTTTACGAAACCACGTTAGAGGGCACCAGTGTGACGTTCGGTCCCCAGGATGTGGTGTGGTGGAAAATAAACTGAACGTCAACAAGGAAGAATAAAATATTTATTAAAAAAAACTTGGGTCGTGGGTCTATGGCCCGTCTGGTTTTACGCCGTAGTTCGGTACTCCCCTCGGCGACGGCGGCTGCTAGGTCACTGGGTACTGGAGCAGCGGGCAGTGGAGCTGGTGAAGTGGCTCGGGAGCGCCGGGGCAGCTGAGTGGCTGCCTTCCCACAAAAAAAAGCGCGATTATACGCGGCCGACTTTTTTGAGTATAAGGTCGCACCCCTGTTGGGGTGCGAGATGACACTTGTCACTAACGATGTAAGGACTTATTCACTTAATTTATTTAATTATATTCAATTGTAATTTGTGCCAGCGCGCACGAGGACACAAAGAAAAGGTTTGTGAACGCAGCCGGCACATGTACGCGGTAACATCGCGCGCACAAGTGTTAAACATGAGGTGTTTATTTGTTATTTATTTTAATTATTTTATTGTTATGTTATTAAGGATGTGTGTTAGTGTAGGATGTAAATACTTATATTAAGTAGTTGTATAGTGTTAAATTGATAATGTATGTGTTTATTTTAGATTAGGTCTATCAACTAAAGATGTGTTTTAATGGTAATAATAAAACATGTAACATGTAACGTTACAATATATCAAGTTAATTTGATAACTTATTTAGATCACGCGTTAGGAAACTATTCTGACGATATTTGGAGGATGCATTTTTTATTGCTATCGGGGGGTGGTACCTTTTAGAACGTGTGGGGGGTATTGAAACACAGTTTACTTAGCAATTCAGGACAGTCGATTGTGGCACTAGTGATATTCAGAAGATAAGTGATATCTGCTACTTCACGGCTTCACACATGCTTGCAAATGTTGAGGTCATTGGAAGAAGGGAAGGGAAGTTTTAATTTAAAGCAAAGACATTTAACATTTTTTTGCTGGATGCGTTCAATTCTATCAATATACGTATTATAGCAAGGGTTGCAGACCTGAGATGCATATTCTAACTTACTTCTGACAAAAGAGCAATACAGCACTTTAATTGTCTTAGCCTGAGTGAAGTGGACAGAGGTACGCATTATGAAACCTAAAGCCTTTAAAGCCCCACTAATTATATTATTAATATGATCGTTAAAAATTAGTACCCCCAGGTTCGGAACATCGAACAATCGCTATTTAGTCCAGTCAAATGAACTGACAGCTTGTATGGAAAAAATGACAATTTTGGAAATAATTTATAATAGCTTATTTTTTATGTGCAACGGATATATTATCAATTAAATAGTTACCCAGCGACAAAATCCGACAAAATTTCAGACATCAATAAAATGATAAATTAACTAGCTCCTGAAAAGTCAGAAAAAATATTAATAAATATTTTTGGCTTTACTTTGGTTAATTTACATGGTCTCTATAATATTCAAGATAAATCGTACAAAAAAGACAATGCATGATTAATTGAAATCTACATAATTACTTCCGGGTGGAAAGTTTGTCGGATTCTTGAATAAATCATCTTAGAATATTTTAAAATGAAATCAACAAAAAAACGCTATTATAAATAAATGTTTTTCAAAACCGTATTTTGCCTGGAGTAATTAATGTTATCGTGAATGTGAATTTTCAGCAAACCCGGCGGCGTCTACACCCTCGGTAAAAGTTAGTGCGGAGCAACTGAAGATAGCTGCGGGGGGAAGTGATTCTGTGACCTGCACTCCTGGGGGATACCCGCTGCCGAGCGTCCAGTGGAGAAAGGTAAACTTTGGACTAACCAATTACGTACCTAAAATACAAAGACTTATAAAAAAATCGTGGATTTGCCGCTGCCCCCTTCCATGTGCCGCACGAAGCCATGAAGCCCTCTGCTGCCCACAACTCGCTACGCCACTGAATCAAGGTGCGACCACACCGCTGCTCAAAATACGCTAACGCACCGTAAAACGCAGCAAAGTGTATGAAGAATAAGGGACGCATACGACACGTCAACGCGTATACGCAGCGTTAAGCAACGCGACGCGCGTGTGCGTGAGCACCCCGTCTTCGTCACGTGCACAGAGAAACCGGTTTCTACTGGCTCACCAGGTGCTCAAGCGCAGGGTGTACGAGTCGGGCATCGCGGTCGATTACGTCATTACGTTTTGAGACTTTTGAGTGGTTATAGTGAAAAAAATGTGTAAATATGGTTTACTGTACTCCTACTGTACTGTGTGTATGAACAATCACAGAAAAATAAAGACATACCTATCATATTTTACCTATCACAAAGACTCAATTAGGTAAGTAAAACCTTTATTAACTACCAACGTACGTACCTATGTCTAATTTTATATATCTTTAATGTGTTAGATATTTTATAAAACTAGATGGTGCAAAAAGGTATTGACCGTGTTAGGTATCGATTTTGGTAGTTTTTAGGGTTCCGTAGCCAAATGGCAAAAAACGGAACCTTTATGGATTCGTCATTGTCTGTCTGTCCGTCCGTATGTCACAGCCACTTTTTTCCGAAACTATAAGTACTATACTGTTGAAACTTGGTAAGTAGATGTATTCTGTGAACCGCATTAAGATTTTCACACAAAAATTGAAAAAAAAACAAGTAATTTTGGGGTTAGAACTGAGACAAAAAAAAATTTTTTTTTTCATCAAACCCATACGTGTGGGGTATCTATGGATAGGTCTTTCTTAAATGATATTGAGGTTTCTAATATCATTTTTTTCTAAACTAAATAGTTTGCGCGAGAGACACTTCCAAAGTGGTAAAATGTGTCCCCCCCCCCCCTGTAACTTCTAAAATAAGAGAATGATAAAACTAAAAAAATCATATGATGTACATTACCATGCAAACTTCCACCGAAAATTGGCTTGAACGAAATCTAGCTAGTAGTTTTTTTTAATACGTCATAAATTGTAAACCGCAATTTACCTTTCATTGAACGGATAATGGACGGAGCCCTTTGTGCACGAGTCGACTCGCACTTGGCCGGTTTTTTGTAAGTAGTAAAGTGCACGGAATGAATAGGTATGTGCCTATCTCGAAAATGGTGTATTAATGTATTATTATGGTAATAGCAAAAATAGGTATCTAACGATAGTTATGCGACAAAATAAAACCTTTAGAGCAAGTAATTTGTAATCAATGAATATTAAAAAACGAATCATAATCGTGTTTGTTTCGTTTTGTCCGCCTGCGCCAACCCTACCAGCACGTCTAGCACACGACGGCCGCGACATACTCTCGATTTTTATCGCACTACACCTCTTCTTCTAAGTGTTCTAATAAGAGAGAGACGAATAGTGCGAGAAAAATCGAGAGAGCTCGCGCGCCGTCACGTGCTAGCCGTGCTGATTAGGTATACATTTTGCGTGCTCTTTAGAAGCTTATTCTCTGTTCCGTTTCTTTACTCATGTGACTGGATGTCAATGAACCTGCCCATTTCGTATGATAGTGCCTCCGATAGAAGCTTTTTTAAACAGTTCATAGATGGCGCTAGTGTTCAGCACAGGTCAAAGTAGCATTCAATGGGGCAGCAATTATTATTGGCAGACTTTATAATTTCCTAGTCTCTGGTAACATCGAACTATTCTAACTTCACTTTCTCCTAAAAATCCTATCGCATAAAAAACATTCCATGTAAAAAAGAGGCCAAGTCTTGAAACTGTTCCACCGTAAAAAGTTGTGAGATATTTCGTAGTACAAAGTCTCAGGCATTCTTATTAATCTTTATTTGCTAGCTAAATAAAATTCTGCAACTTGGCAATCACACAACTTTACTGCATTTATGGTTTTTTGCATAGGTACATAAAACTATGTATATTATTGTGTGATGACAAAATTTAATTTAGCTAGCATATAAATATTAATAGACAGAGACATTTAAAATTGGTGCAGAGTAAATGATCAACGTTTTGAGCGTAGTACCTACAGACTTATTAAAATATAATCCTACAGATATATAATTACATATTATTACTTATATACAAAGATAATAAATGCGAAAGTGTGTCTGTCTGTCTGTCTGTCTGTCTGTCTGTTACCTCTTCACGCTTAAACCGCTGAACCGATTGAGATGAAATTTGGTATGGAGATAGTTGGAATCCCGGGGAAGCACATAGAATAATTTTTATTCCGGAAATCATCCCCTGAGGGGGTGAAATGGGGGATGAAAGTTTGTATCGGGCTTCGATATAAACGAGTTCCACGCGGAAGGAGTCGCGGGCAGAAGCTAGTACACTAATATATATTGGACGATGGATGCTATGCAAATTCTTCTTCCAGCAGATGCCTACGAAGCATTCGCTTGAAAACTAATTTGCTTGGGTTGTAGTGCTTTAGAGCTACTTTTTTTCCATATAAAGTACGAAGGCGGGTTTGGAGCTGGGACCACGGTCAGGGGCGACACTCTGACCATAGGCGACGCCCAAGATGGTGACCGGGGATACTATGTGTGCGTCGGAGTTTTGGGCGCCACTGAGGTCGCACAAAAATACGTTTACGTTGAGATTGAAGGTAAGAACATTGACTTTTTCCTCGTCATAGTCGCGCGCGTTCGTCCCACTGTTGGGCACAGGCCTCTTATGGATGAGAAGAACGATGGCCCCTGGGGTTGGCGACTTGACATACGTATGTCAAGATTTTTAGGGAAATATCCCAAAGAACCCACGTGGGTTCTTTGGGATATTTCCGACAGCTGCTATTCTATACTTAGATATGGTTTATCGCGCTTAGTTAGATTTAGTGTGAATAAAATAAAATTATAGTATCTGGACGTCCGAGTTTTAATCTGTGAACTTTCTTATTTCTACTCTCTACACCTATTAAAAATAAAACAACATTTGAAGAGATTTTGTAAATCTATTCTTCGAATTATTGAGGTTTTATTTATGTAAGCAGCTACACGCAATGTACACTGTTTTCATGTCATCATTTAATAAGGCTGTGGAGAGGGCTATGTTGGGAGCATTGGGAGTTTCTCTGCGTGATCGCATCAGAAATGAGGCTATCCGCAGCAGAACCAAGGTAACCGATATAGCCTTCCGAATCGCTAAACTTAAGTGGCAGTGGGCGGGGCACATAGCACGTAGAACCAATGGCCGTTGGGGCGGAAAGGTTCTCGAGTGGCGACCACGTACCGGAAGGCGCGGCGTGGGTAGGCCTTGTGGGGACAAGGTGGACTGATGACCTGGTAAAGGTTGCTGGAGTCCGCTGGATGCAGGTGGCGCAGGACCAGTCACTTTGGCACTCTTTGGGGGAGCCCTATGTCCAGCAGTGGACGTCTTTCGGCTGATATGATGATGATTTACTAAGGATAAATAGGTATTCAGAGGTATAATTATGTCGTCATCTACTTATTTATCTGAATATAAACTTTAATGGCTCACCGATTGCCCAATCTTGTTTACATTAAACGGCGGACGATGGATGCAATGTAGTGACAAAATCATAACATGAATAAGACTTATATTAAATTTCCAGTGACAGACGAGCCTAGATTTAAAAAAAAACAGCTTGTTGCAACACCGTGTATAATATTTTCTTCCATAGTAACAATGCAACTGAACAAGCAAAATGAAGTAAAGGTACCAATAGTAAATAAAACACCAACTAACTTAGACTTAATTCTACTTTATTTAATTAAAGAGGAACAACCAAAATAACTTTCCTAAATTTCAATTCGGACGAGACATAATAATTGAACTTTTTTATAATATTATTTATACAATGTGAAGAATATTAGCTGTATGTTAGTTTAATTCAGGAACAGTGACTTGCTTTATTGGCATATCTAGTATCAAGATTAAGACATCATACAAATTTAAGGCGTTTGACACATTTGAATCTGATATTCCTGTTGCCATATAGAAAGTTTCTAATAAATCTTTGGCGTACATATTACTCGCCCGACTCTTCATATTATAGAGTCACTATCTTGAAAATGGTGCATTTTTAACTGCTCTGTATTAACGTACATTGATCGTACGAGTATGCACCTAAGTAATGTATTTCAATTTTACATTTATTTGTACGTAAACGTAATTAGAATTACTAATGTCACTTTTAGGTAAGTAGGAAATTAGAAACTTAAATATAAAGGATAAATGTGATTAATAAATTTTCTACACCACCGCTCATCTAAGTACTTAAGACAATTGTTTTACGAATAGAGAACGCTTACCTAAATGTATTTCTACCATGTTTTACTTTAGATGCAGTTCCACCACCACCAGGGAACCCTAAAGTGACTGTTAGTCAGCCGACAGTTAGCATACCGAAGGGCGGACGTGGGAGTATTGTGTGCATCCCTGAGGGAAACCCACTGCCTAGAGTTGAGTGGAAAAAGGTAAGTTTGGTATTATTTAACTTATAAGGACTTCCTATTCCTCAAACAATATTTGTGCATTTCAATCCATCTATGTGTGCATTGAGTTCTGCCCAAACATCTGTTAACTACATACCTACTATGTAACATTTGCATATCCATACCTAATAATTGTCTGCATATGTATCTAATCTAGTTATTAATTCATGTTTTACAACAAGTCCTGTGTGTCCTGAGGTGAGCGTAATCGCTGCGACTTAGTCCGACTACTGCAGCCGATTACGAATATTATGCTGATTAAAAAATCTTTTACTTCTTCAATCTTCAATAGCGATTATCCATGTAAAAAAATGTGTGTTCTGGGGAGCAGAGGCAAATAAGCGTTCGCGGGCAAAAATTGCATGGGGGTGTTTTTTTTTTTACTTACATGGGTACACCAACATATACACCTACTATCGTGTCATATATTTTTGCGTTTTACGATGTTAATTATTTTGACTTATAGTCAGATGGCGAGTTCGGCGATGGAGTCACAAAGAGCGGCAATAGACTTATAATCTCTGACGCCCGGGAGGAAGACCAAGGAGACTACGTGTGCGAAGGGATTGTGCAAGGAACTGTTATGACAACGGATTACGCGCGTGTTGTCATAGATGGTTCTGATTTATTTTTATTTATCATACGTTTCCTTCACATACATTATCGCTGGATATAATACGTATATTAGCTAAAATTTGGCCAGTGACAGAGCCTAGAAAAAGAGCAACAAATATTTAAAAAAAAAACAGTTGCTTGCAACACCGTGTATAACGCATTAAAATATTAATGATACCTGAACAATTATTATTTTTCTTCAATAGTCACAATGCAACTGAACAACCAGAATGGAGTAAAGGTGAAATACCAATATGAAATAAAATATTGACTTAATTCTACTTTAAATATTAAAGAAGAACAACCAAAATAACTTTCCGTAATTTCAATTTGGAGGAGACATAATAATTGAACTTTTTGTGATATTATAAAATGTGAAGAATATTAGCTGTAAGTCACTCTTTAATTCAGGAACATCTATTTTCTTTATAAACATATCAAGTATCAAAATTAGACCATCATACAAATAAACGGCGTTCACACATTTGAATATGATATTCCTGTTGCCATCTAAAAAGTTTAAAATAAATCTTTGGCTCATATTTTACTCGCTCGACTCTACATATTATAGAACCACCATCTTGAATATGGTGCATTTTTAACTGCGCTATATTGACGTGCATAGTTCGTATGTACCTAAGTAAGTTATCTTTTAAAATGTTTATTCAAATTTATTTACAAGATTTTACACGTAATTAGGATTACGAATCGACGTCACGTTTAGGTAAGTAGGAAATTAGAAACTAACTCAGACCATGAAAAAAATACAGACGGAGCGTTACGAACAGTCAAGTGAAGCCAAATAACAGCCAAACAAAACCAAGCTACACCAAGTTTAGCACGCGCTCACGCACACATATACAAACAAAATTGCACAAAACTCTTCAGCACGTATCACAATGCTGTCAAGATCATCTATTTCGAGTTTTGTGCGATTTAATTTGTTTAGCGTTTGCTAAACTTGTGGGGCTTGGTTGAAAACCGGTTGGCTTCACTAGACTGTTCGTAACGCTCCGTCTGTATTTTTTTCTTGGTCTGAGGAAACTAAGATATAAAGGATAAATGTGTTTACTTAACATTTTATCTACACCACCGCTCATCTAAGTACTTAAGTGAATTGTTTTACGAATGGAGAACGCTTACCTAAGTGTATTTCTACCAATATTTTACTTTAGATGCAGTGCCACCACCACCAGGGAACCCTAAAGTGACTGTTAGTCAGCGGACAGTTAGCATACCGAAGGGAGGACGTGGGAGTATTGTGTGCATCCCTGAGGGAAACCCACTGCCTAGAGTTGAGTGGAAAAAGGTAAGTTTGGTATTATTTAACTTATAGGGACTTCCTATTCCTCAAACAATAATTTGTGCAATTCAATAGATCTATTTGTGCATTAAGTTCTGCCTGGACATCTGTAAACTACATACTATTTATATAAAATTTGCATGTAATATGTGTCTGCATATGTATCAAATCTAGTTATTATATATCAGAAGGACATAATTAATGTTTTAGAACTTAAGTCCTGTGTGTCCTGAGGTGAGCATACTCGCTGCGACTCAGTCCGACTACTGCAGCCGATTACGAATATTATGCTTGTTAAAAAAATCATTTATTTTGCTTTAAACGATGTTAATGATTTTACTTATAGTCAGATGGCAAGTTCGGCGATGGAGTCATAATAAGCGGGGATACACTGATAATCTCTGACGCCCAGGAGGAAGATCAAGGACATTACGTGTGCGAAGGGATTGTGCAAGCAACTGTAATGTCAACGGATTACGCGCGTGTTGACATAGAAGGTAAGGGAACTGATTCATTTTTATCGCCGGATATAACCCGTATATAAGCAAGAGTATGGCCAGTGAAAGACAAGCCTATTAAAAAAGGATTAAATTTAAAAGAAACAGCTTGTTGCAACACGTTGTATAACGCTATAAAATAATAATGATCCTTGGAAAATTATTATTTTTCTTCCATACTCACAATACAACTGAACAAGCAGAAGGAAGTAAAGGTACCTATATGAATATAACACTGACTTAATTCTTCTTAATATATTAACGAAGAACAAATAATATTACATTCTAAAATTTTAATTTTGATGATGGGTACATTATTAATATTATAATTGAACTTTTTTGTGATATTATAAAAAGTGAAGAATATTAGCTGTAAGTCACTCTTTAATTCAGGAACATCAATTTTCTTTATAAACATATCAAGTATCAAGATTAGACCATCATACAAATAAACAGCATTCACACATTTGAATATGATATTCCTGTTGCCATATAAAGAGTTTTAAATAAATCTTAGGCTCATATTTTACTCGCCCGACTACATATTATAGAAACACCATCTTGAATATGGTGCATTTTAACTGCGCTATATTAACGTGCATAGTTCGTATGTACCTAAGTAATTTGTCCTTTAAAATTTGTATACCAATTTTACATTTATTTATAAGGTTTGACAGCAATTAGAATTACGAATGTTGCAATGACGTCACGTTTAGGTAAGTAGGAAATTAGAAACTAAGATATAAATAATAAATGTGTTTACTTATCAGTTTATCTAAACCACCGCTCATGAACCGCTCACCGCGAATGGGGATCGCTTACCTTAATTTATTTCTACCATGTTTCACTTTAGATGCAGATCCACCACCACCAGGAAACCCTAAAGTGACTGTTAGTCAACGGACAGCTAGCATACCCAAGGGCGGACGTGGGAGTATTATGTGCATCCCTGAGGGAAACCCACTGCCTAGAGTTGAGTGGAAAAAGGTAAGTTTGGTATTGATTAACTTATAAGCACTTCCTATTCCTCAAACAATATTTGTGCATTTCAATCCATCTATGTGTGCATTGAGTTCTGCCCAAAGATCTATTAACTACATACCCACTATATAACATTTGCATGTAATAATTGTCTGCATATGTACCTAATCTAGATATTAATGTTATTATATATCAGAAGTACATAATTCATGTTTTAAAACTTAGTCCTGTGTCCTGAGGTGAGCATAATCGCTGCGACTCAGTCCCTGACTACCGCAGCCGATTACGAATATTATGCTGATTAAAAAATCTTGTACTTGTCCTATCTTCAATAGCGATTATCCATGTAAAAAAATGTGTGTTCTGGGGAGCAGAGGCAAATATTGCATAGGGGGTGTTTTTTTTTTACTTACATGTGTACACCAACATATACACCTACTATCGTGTCATATATTTTTGCGTTATACGATGTTAATTATTTTGACTTATAGTCAGATGGCGAGTTCGGCGATGGAGTCACAAAGAGCGGCAATAGACTTATATTCTCTGACGCCCGGGAGGAAGACCAAGGAGACTACGTGTGCGAAGGGATTGTGCAAGGAACTGTTATGACAACGGATTACGCGCGTGTTGTCATAGAAGGTTCTGATTAATTTTTAGTTATCATGCGTTTCCTTCACATACATTATCGCTGGATATAATACGTATATTAGCTAAAATTTGGCCAGTGACAAACCAGCCTAGAAAAAGAGCAACAAATATTTAAAAATAAACAGTTTGTTGCAACACCGTGTATAACGCATTAAAATAATAATGATACCTGAACAATTTTTTTTTTTTTTCAATAGTCACAATGCAACTGAACAACCAGATTGAAGTAAAGGTACTAATATGAAATAAAATACTGACTTAATTATACTTTAAATATTAAAGAAGAACAACCAAAATAACTTTCCGTAATTTCAATTTGGAGGAGACACAATAATTGAACTTTTTGTGATATTATAAAATGTGGAGAATATTAGCTGTAAGTCACTCTTTAAGTCAGGAACATCTATTTTCTTTATAAACATATCAAGTATCAAGATTAGACCATCATACAAATAAACGGTATTCACACATTTGAATATGATATTCCTGTTGCCATATAAAAAGTTTTAAATAAATCTTAGGCTCATATTGTACTCGCCCGACTCTACATATTATAGAAACACCATCTTGAATATGGTGCATTTTTAACTGCGCTATATTAACGTGCATAGTTCGTACGTACCTAAGTAAGTTGTCCTTTAAAATCTGTATACCAATTTTACATTTATTTACAAGGTTTGACACGCAATTAGAATTACGAATGTTGCAATGACGTCACGTTTAGGTAAGTAGGAAATTAGAAACTAAGATATAAAGGATAAATGTGTCTACTTAACAGTTTATCTACACCACCGCTCATCTAAGTACTTAGGTGAATTGTATTACGAAAGGGGATCGCTTACCTTAATTTATTTCTACCATGTTTCACTTTAGATGCAGTTCCACCACCACCAAGGAACCCTAAAGTGACTGTTAGTCAACGGACAGTTAGCATACCCAAGGGCGGACGTGGGAGTATTGTGTGCATCCCTGAGGGAAACCCACTGCCTAGAGTTGAGTGGAAAAAGGTAAGTTTGGTATTATTTAACTTATAGGGACTTCCTATTCCTCAAACAATAATTTGTGCAATTCAATAGATCTATTTGTGCATTAAGTTCTGCCTGGACATCTGTAAACTACATACTATTTATATAAAATTTGCATGTAATATTTGTCTGCATATGTATCTAATCTAGTTATTATATATCAGAAGGACATAATTAATGTTTTAGAACTTAAGTCCTGTGTGTCCTGAGGTGAGCATACTCGCTGCGACTCAGTCCGACTACTGCAGCCGATTACGAATATTATGCTTGTTAAAAAAATCTTTTATTTTGCGTTAAACGATGTTAATGATTTTACTTATAGTCAGATGGCAAGTTCGGCGATGGAGTCATAATAAGCGGGGATACACTGATAATCTCTGACGCCCAGGAGGAAGATCAAGGACATTACGTGTGCGAAGGGATTGTGCAAGCAACTGTAATGTCAACGGATTACGCGCGTGTTGACATAGAAGGTAAGGGAACTGATTCATTTTTATCGCCGGATATAACCCGTATATAAGCAAGAGTATGGCCAGTGAAAGACAAGCCTATTAAAAAAGGATTAAATTGAAAAGAAACAGCTTGTTGCAACACGTTGTATAACGCTATAAAATAATAATGATCCTTGGAAAAATATTATTTTTCTTCCATACTCACAATACAACTGAACAAGCAGAAGGAAGTAAAGGTACCTATATGAATATAACACTGACTTCATTCTTCTTAATATGTTAAAGAAGAACAAATAATATTACTTTCTAAAATTTTAATTTTGATGATGGGTACATAATGGGTAAATAAAATAAGAAATTAATCTGTGGGTAGACAGGTACTTACTTTTACTGCTTACACAAGTACAGTCCGACTGTTGCAGTATGCTGCTTACTTATCTTATTGCTGCATAACACATAGCTATTATTATTATTTTATTTGTATAAGATTATGTTCATTGTAATAGTAGTTTTACGCTTAGTTATTACCACTTTTTTATTTGATGTTTTTTATTACGTACATAGTAAATTACATATTTCAGTGTTGCATGCAAATAAATTCTAATGTTACCCGCTAGTTTTAAGTTCACTTTTGTAATTTTTAGGCATACAGTGCCTAAAAATCATAAAATTGTTTGTTTAGTTTAGTCCTAGTTTTATTTATGTTTGGGGCTCTCACTGAAAACCAGCGTCACGGCCCCGTGACAACATGCTGAGTGAGGCTCCCGTTTAGCACCGCAATATAAGGTTGACTTTTTGATTGCATTTCTTTTTTCCGTGTTTTTTGTGCTAAATAAATAAATTCTTATTCTTATTCTTATTCTTATTCTTATAATAATTGAACTTTTTTGTGATATTATAAAAAGTGAAGAATATTAGCTGTAAGTCACTCTTTAATTCAGGAACATCAATTTTCTTTATAAACATATCAAGTATCAAGATTAGACCATCATACAAATAAACAGCATTCACACATTTGAATATGATATTCCTGTTGCCATATAAAGAGTTTTAAATAAATCTTAGGCTCATATTTTACTCGCCCGACTCTACATATTATAGAATCACCATCTTGAATATGGTGCATTTTTAACTGCGCTATATTAACGTGCATAGTTCGTATGTACCTAAGTAATTTGTCCTTTAAAATTTGTATACCAATTTTGCATTTATTTATAAGGTTTGACACGCAATTAAAATTACGAATGTTGCAACGACGTCACGTTTAGGTAAGTAGGAAATTAGAAACTAAGATATAAAGGATAAATGTGTTTACTTATCAGTTTATCTACACCACCGCTCATCTAAGTACTTAGGTGAATTGTATTACGAATAGGGATCGCTTACCTTAATTTATTTCTACCATGTTTCACTTTAGATGCAGATCCACCACCACCAGGAAACCCTAAAGTGACTGTTAGTCAACGGACAGTTAGCATACCCAAGGGCGGACGTGGGAGTATTATGTGCATCCCTGAGGGAAACCCACTGCCTAGAGTTGAGTGGAAAAAGGTAAGTGGTATTGATTAACTTATAAGCACTTCCTATTCCTCAAACAATATTTGTGCATTTCAATCCATCTATGTGTGCATTGAGTTCTGCCCAAAGATCTGTTAACTACATACCTACTATATAACATTTGCATGTAATAATTGTCTGCATATGTACCTAATCTAGATATTAATGTTATTATATATCAGAAGTACATAATTCATGTTTGACAACTTAGTCCTGTGTCCTGAGGTGAGCATAATCGCTGCGACTCAGTCCCTGACTACTGCAGCCGATTACGAATATTATGCTGATTAAAAAATCTTTTACTTGTCCTATCTTCAATAGCGATTATCCATGTAAAAAAATGTGTGTTCTGGGGAGCAGAGGCAAATAAGCGTTCGCGGGCAAAAACTGCTTGAGGGGGGGGGGGGGTGTTGGGTGTTTTTTTTAACTTATATGGGTACACCAACATATACACCTACTATCGTGTCGTGTGTAATATATTTTTACGTTATACGATGTTAATTATATTGACTTATAGTCAAATAGCGAGATCGGCGATGGAGTCACAAAGAGCGACAATAGACTGATTATCTCTGACGCCCGGGAGGAAGACCAAGGAGACTACGTGTGCGAAGGGATTGTGCAAGGAACTGTTATGACAACGGATTACGCGCGTGTTGTCATAGAAGGTAGGGACTTATTTATTTTTATTTATCATACATTTCCTTCACATACATTATCACCGGATATAATAAGTATAAATTGTACAAGGTATGTGTCAATGGTACAAGGTTACAAATAAATAAATTGAAATTGAAGTACATTAGCTTAAATTTGGCCAGTGACAGACGAGCCTAGAAAAAAAGCAACAAATTAAAAAAAACAGCTTGTTACCTGAACAATTATTACCTTTCTTCGATAGTCACAATGCAACTGAACAAGCAGAATGAAGTAAAGGTATCAATATGAAATAAAATACTGACTGAATTCTACTTTAAATAGTAAAGAAGAACAACCAAATTCAGAAAAAAAACCAAGTAATATTATAATACCTTTCCGGTATTATAATATTATTCGCCCGACTCTTCATTTTATGGAATCACCATCTTGAATATAGTGCATTTTTAACTGCGCTATATTAACGTGCATTGATCGTATATCGTATGTACCTAAGTTAGTTATCCTTTAAATGTTGTATTCTAATTTTACATTTATTTGCAAAATTTGACACGTAGACACATTAGAATGACTAATGTTACACTGACGTCAAGTTTAGGTAAGTAGGCAATTAGAAACTTAAATATAAAGGATAAATGTTATTAATAGTTTTTCTACACCACCGCTCATCTAAGTACTTAATTGAATTGTTTTACGAATAGAGAACGCTTGCTTAAATGTATTTCTACCATGTTTAACTTTAAATGTATTTCTACCATGTTTTACTTTAGATGCAGTTCTACCACCACCAGGGAACCCTAAAGTGACTGTTAGTCAGCGGACAGTTAGCATACCGAAGGGCGGACGTGGGAGTATTGTGTGCATCCCTGAGGGAAACCCACTGCCTAGAGTTGAGTGGAAAAAGGTAAGTTTGGTATTATTTAACTTATAGGGACTTCCTATTCCTCAAACAATAATTGGTGCAATTCAATAGATCTATTTGTACATTAAGTTCTGCCTGGACATCTGTAAAATACATACTATTTATATACAATTTGCATGTAATATTTGTCTGCATATGTATCTAATCTAGCTATTATATATCCGAAGGACATAATTATTGTTTTAGAACTTAAGTCCTGTGTGTCCTGAGGTGAGCATACTTGCTGCGACTCAGTCCGACTACTGCAGCCGACTACGAATAGTATGCTTGTCAAAAAAATCTTTTATTTTGCGTTAAACGATGTTAATGATTTTACTTATAGTCAGATGGCAAGTTCGGCGATGGAGTCATAATAAGCGGGGATACACTGATAATCTCTGACGCCCAGGAGGAAGATCAAGGACATTACGTGTGCGAAGGGATTGTGCAAGCAACTGCAATGTCAACGGATTACGCGCGTGTTGACATAGAAGGTAAGGGAACTGATTAATTTTTATCGCCCGATATAACCCGTATATAAGCAAGAGTATGGCCAGTGAAAGACAAGCCTATTAAAAAAGGATTAAATTTAAAAGAAACAGCTTGTTGCAACACGTTGTATAACGCTATAAAATAATAATGATCCTTGGAAAAATATTATTTTTCTTCCATACTCACAATACAACTGAACAAGCAGAAGGAAGTAAAGGTACCTATATGAATATAACACTGACTTAATTCTTCTTAATATATTGAAGAAGAACAAATAATATTACTTTCTAAAATTTTAATTTTGATGATGGGTACATAATAATTGAACTTTTTTGTGATATTATAAAAAGTGAAGAATATTAGCTGTAAGTCACTCTTTAATTCAGGAACATCAATTTTCTTTATAAACATATCAAGTATCAAGATTAGACCATCATACAAATAAACAGCATTCACACATTTGAATATGATATTCCTGTTGCCATATAAAGAGTTTTAAATAAATCTTAGGCTCATATTTTACTCGCCCGACTCTACATATTATAGAATCACCATCTTGAATATGGTGCATTTTTAACTGCGCTATATTAACGTGCATAGTTCGTATGTACCTAAGTAATTTGTCCTTTAAAATTTTTATACCAATTTTACATTTATTTATAAGGTTTGACACGCAATTAAAATTACGAATGTTGCGACCACGTCACGTTTAGGTAGGTAGGAAATTAGAAACTAAGATATAAAGGATAAATGTGTTTACTTATCAGTTTATCTACACCACCGCTCATCTAAGTAGTTAGGTGAATTGTATTACGAAAGGGGATCGCTTACCTTAATTTATTTCTACCATGTTTCACTTTAGATGCAGTTCCACCACCACCAGGGAACCCTAAAGTGACTGTTAGTCAACGGACAATTAGCATACCCAAGGGCGGACATGGGAGTATTTTGTGCATCCCTGAGGGAAACCCACTGCCTAGAGTTGAGTGGAAAAAGGTAAGTTTGGTATTATTTAACTTATAAGGACTTCCTATTCTTCAAACAATATTTGTGCATTTCAATCCATCTATTTGTGCATTGAGTTCTGCCTAAACATGTGAACTACATATTATGTAAAATAAGCATGTAATCATTGTCTGCAAATGTATCTTTACTAGTTATTATATATCAGTAGTACACAATTCATGTTTTACAACTTAAGTTCTGTGTGTCCTGAGGTGAGCATAATCGCTGCGACTCAGTCCGTCTACTGCAGCCGATTACGAATATTATGCTGATTAAAAAATCTTTACTTCTTCAATATTCAATAGCGATTAACCATGTAAAAAAATGTGTGTTCTGGGGAGCAGAGGCAAATAAGCGTTCGCGGGCAAAAATTGCATGGGGGGTTTTTTTTTTACTTATATGGGTACACCAACATACACCTACTATCGTGTCGTGTGTAATATATTTTTGCGTTATACGATGTTAATTATTTTGACTTATAGTCAAATGGCGAGATCGGCGATGGAGTCACAAAGAGCGGCAATAGACTGATTATCTCTGACGCCCGGGAGGAAGACCAAGGAGACTACGTGTGCGAAGGGATTGTGCAAGGAACTGTTATGACAACGGATTACGCGCGTGTTGTCATAGAAGGTAGGGACTTATTTATTTTTATTTATCATACATTATCACCGGATATAATAAGTATAAATTGTACAAGGTATGTGTCAATGGTACAAGGTTGCAAATAAATAAATTGAAATTGAAGTACATTAGCTTAAATTTGGCCAGTGACAGACGAGCCTAGAAAAAAAGCAACAAATTAAAAAAACAGCTTGTTACCTGAACAATTATTACCTTTCTTCGATAGTCACAATGCAACTGAACAAGCAGAATGAAGTAAAGGTACCAATATGAAATAAAATACTGACTGAATTCTACTTTAAATAGTAAAGAAGAACAACCAAATTCAGAAAAAAAACCAAGTAATATTATAATACCTTTCCGGTATTATAATATTATTCGCCCGACTCTTCATTTTATGGAATCACCATCTTGAATATAGTGCATTTTTAACTGCGCTATATTAACGTGCATTGATCGTATATCGTATGTACCTAAGTTAGTTATCCTTAAAATGTTGTATTCTAATTTTACATTTATTTGCAAAATTTGACACGTAGACACATTAGAATGACTAATGTTACACTGATGTCAAGTTTAGGTAAGTAGGCAATTAGAAACTTAAATATAAAGGATAAATGTTATTAATAGTTTTTCTACACCACCGCTCATCTAAGTACTTAATTGAATTGTTTTACGAATAGAGAACGCTTCCTTAAATGTATTTCTACCATGTTTTACTTTAAATGTATTTCTACCTTGTTTTACTTTAGATGCAGTTCTACCACCACCAGGGAACCCTAAAGTGACTGTTAGTCAGCCGACAGTTAGCATACCCAAGGGCGGACGTGGGAGTATTTTGTGCATCCCTGAGGGAAACCCACTGCCTAGAGTTGAGTGGAAAAAGGTAAGTTTGGTATTATTTAACTTATAGGGACTTCCTATTCCTCAAACAATAATTTGTGCAATTCAATAGATCTATTTGTGCATTAAGTTCTGCCTGGACATCTGTAAACTTCATACTATTTATATAAAATTTGCATGTAATGTTTGTCTGCATATGTATCTAATCTAGTTATTATATATCAGAAGGACATAATTAATGTTTTAGAACTTAAGTCCTGTGTGTCCTGAGGTGAGCATACTCGCTGCGACTCAGTCCGACTACTGCAGCCGATTACGAATATTATGCTTGTTAAAAAAATCTTTTATTTTGCGTTAAATGATGTTAATGATTTTACTTATAGTCAGATGGCAAGTTCGGCGATGGAGTCATAATAAGCGGGGATACACTGATAATCTCTGACGCCCAGGAGGAAGATCAAGGACATTACGTGTGCGAAGGGATTGTGCAAGCAACTGTAATGTCAACGGATTACGCGCGTGTTGACATAGAAGGTAAGGGAACTGATTCATTTTTATCGCCGGATATAACCCGTATATAAGCAAGAGTATGGCCAGTGAAAGACAAGCCTATTAAAAAAGGATTAAATTTAAAAGAAACAGCTTGTTGCAACACGTTGTATAACGCTATAAAATAATAATGATCCTTGGAAAATTATTATTTTCTTCCATACTCACAATACAACTGAACAAGCAGAAGGAAGTAAAGGTACCTATATGAATATAACACTGACTTAATTCTTCTTAATATATTAACGAAGAACAAATAATATTACATTCTAAAATTTTAATTTTGATGACGGGTACATTATAAATATTATAATTGAACTTTTTTGTGATATTATAAAAAGTGAAGAATATTAGCTGTAAGTCACTCTTTAATTCAGGAACATCAATTTTCTTTATAAACATATCAAGTATCAAGTTTAGACCATCATACAAATAAACAGCATTCACACATTTGAATATGATATTCCTGTTGCCATATAAAGAGTTTTAAATAAATCTTAGGCTCATATTTTACTCGCCCGACTCTACATATTATAGAAACACCATCTTGAATATGGTGCATTTTAACTGCGCTATATTAACGTGCATTGATCGTATATCGTATGTACCTAAGTTAGTTATCCTTTAAATGTTGTATTCTAATTTTACATTTATTTGCAAAATTTGACACGTAGACACATTAGAATGACTAATGTTACACTGACGTCAAGTTTAGGTAAGTAGGCAATTAGAAACTTAAATATAAAGGATAAATGTTATTAATAGTTTTTCTACACCACCGCTCATCTAAGTACTTAATTGAATTGTTTTACGAATAGAGAACGCTTGCTTAAATGTATTTCTACCATGTTTTACTTTAAATGTATTTCTACCATGTTTTACTTTAGATGCAGTTCTACCACCACCAGGAAACCCTAAAGTGACTGTTAGTCAGCGGACAATTAGCATACCGAAGGGCGGACGTGGGAGTATTGTGTGCATCCCTGAGGGAAACCCACTGCCTAGAGTTGAGTGGAAAAAGGTAAGTTTGGTATTATTTAACTTATAGGGACTTCCTATTCCTCAAACAATAATTGGTGCAATTCAATAGATCTATTTGTGCATTAAGTTCTGCCTGAACATCTGTAAACTACATACTATTTATATACAATTTGCATGTAATATTTGTCTGCATATGTATCTAATCTAGCTATTATATATCCGAAGGACATAATTATTGTTTTGGAACTTAAGTCCTGTGTGTCCTGAGGTGAGCATACTTGCTGCGACTCAGTCCGACTACTGCAGCCCATTACGAATATTATGCTTGTCAAAAAAATCTTTTATTTTGCGTTAAACGATGTTAATGATTTTACTTATAGTCAGATGGCAAGTTCGGCGATGGAGTCATAATAAGCGGGGATACACTGATAATCTCTGACGCCCAGGAGGAAGATCAAGGACATTACGTGTGCGAAGGGATTGTGCAAGCAACTGTAATGTCAACGGATTACGCGCGTGTTGACATAGAAGGTAAGGGAACTGATTCATTTTTATCGCCGGATATAACCCGTATATAAGCAAGAGTATGGCCAGTGAAAGACAAGCCTATTAAAAAAGGATTAAATTTAAAAGAAACAGCTTGTTGCAACACGTTGTATAACGCTATAAAATAATAATGATCCTTGGAAAATTATTATTTTTCTTCCATACTCACAATACAACTGAACAAGCAGAAGGAAGTAAAGGTACCTATATGAATATAACACTGACTTAATTCTGCTTAATATGTTAAAGAAGAACAAATAATATTACTTTCTAAAATTTTAATTTTGATGATGGGTACATAATAATTGAACTTTTTTGTGATATTATAAAAAGTGAAGAATATTAGCTGTAAGACACTCTTTAATTCAGGAACATCAATTTTCTTCATAAACATATCAAGTATCAAGATTAGACCATCATACAAATAAACAGCATTCACACATTTGAATATGATATTCCTGTTGCCATATAAAGAGTTTTAAATAAATCTTAGGCTCATATTTTACTCGCCCGACTCTACATATTATAGAATCACCATCTTGAATATGGTGCATTTTTAACTGCGCTATATTAACGTGCATAGTTCGTATGTACCTAAGTAATTTGTCCTTTAAAATTTTTATACCAATTTTACATTTATTTATAAGGTTTGACACGCAATTAAAATTAAGAATGTTGCGACCACGTCACGTTTAGGTAGGTAGGAAATTAGAAACTAAGATATAAAGGATAAATGTGTTTACTTATCAGTTTATCTACACCACCGCTCATCTAAGTAGTTAGGTGAATTGTATTACGAAAGGGGATCGCTTACCTTAATTTATTTCTACCATGTTTCACTTTAGATGCAGTTCCACCACCACCAGGGAACCCTAAAGTGACTGTTAGTCAACGGACAATTAGCATACCCAAGGGCGGACATGGGAGTATTTTGTGCATCCCTGAGGGAAACCCACTGCCTAGAGTTGAGTGGAAAAAGGTAAGTTTGGTATTATTTAACTTATAAGGACTTCCTATTCTTCAAACAATATTTGTGCATTTCAATCCATCTATTTGTGCATTGAGTTCTGCCTAAACATGTGTTATCTACATATTATGTAAAATAAGCATGTAATCATTGTCTGCAAATGTATCTTTACTAGTTATTATATATCAGTAGTACACAATTCATGTTTTACAACTTAAGTTCTGTGTGTCCTGAGGTGAGCATAATCGCTGCGACTCAGTCCGTCTACTGCAGCCGATTACGAATATTATGCTGATTAAAAAATCTTTACTTCTTCAATATTCAATAGCGATTAACCATGTAAAAAAATGTGTGTTCTGGGGAGCAGAGGCAAATAAGCGTTCGCGGGCAAAAATTGCATGGGGGGTTTTTTTTTACTTATATGGGTACACCAACATACACCTACTATCGTGTCGTGTGTAATATATTTTTGCGTTATACGATGTTAATTATTTTGACTTATAGTCAAATGGCGAGATCGGCGATGGAGTCACAAAGAGCGGCAATAGACTGATTATCTCTGACGCCCGGGAGGAAGACCAAGGAGACTACGTGTGCGAAGGGATTGTGCAAGGAACTGTTATGACAACGGATTACGCGCGTGTTGTCATAGAAGGTAGGGACTTATTTATTTTTATTTATCATACATTATCACCGGATATAATAAGTATAAATTGTACAAGGTATGTGTCAATGGTACAAGGTTGCAAATAAATAAATTGAAATTGAAGTACATTAGCTTAAATTTGGCCAGTGACAGACGAGCCTAGAAAAAAAGCAACAAATTAAAAAAACAGCTTGTTACCTGAACAATTATTACCTTTCTTCGATAGTCACAATGCAACTGAACAAGCAGAATGAAGTAAAGGTACCAATATGAAATAAAATACTGACTGAATTCTACTTTAAATAGTAAAGAAGAACAACCAAATTCAGAAAAAAAACCAAGTAATATTATAATACCTTTCCGGTATTATAATATTATTCGCCCGACTCTTCATTTTATGGAATCACCATCTTGAATATAGTGCATTTTTAACTGCGCTATATTAACGTGCATTGATCGTATATCGTATGTACCTAAGTTAGTTATCCTTAAAATGTTGTATTCTAATTTTACATTTATTTGCAAAATTTGACACGTAGACACATTAGAATGACTAATGTTACACTGACGTCAAGTTTAGGTAAGTAGGCAATTAGAAACTTAAATGTAAAGGATAAATGTTATTAATAGTTTTTCTACACCACCGCTCATCTAAGTACTTAATTGAATTGTTTTACGAATAGAGAACGCTTGCTTAAATGTATTTCTACCATGTTTTACTTTAAATGTATTTCTACCTTGTTTTACTTTAGATGCAGTTCTACCACCACCAGGGAACCCTAAAGTGACTGTTAGTCAGCCGACAGTTAGCATACCCAAGGGCGGACGTGGGAGTATTGTGTGCATCCCTGAGGGAAACCCACTGCCTAGAGTTGAGTGGAAAAAGGTAAGTTTGGTATTATTTAACTTATAGGGACTTCCTATTCCTCAAACAATAATTTGTGCAATTCAATAGATCTATTTGTGCATTAAGTTCTGCCTGGACATCTGTAAACTTCATACTATTTATATAAAATTTGCATGTAATGTTTGTCTGCATATGTATCTAATCTAATTATTATATATCAGAAGGACATAATTAATGTTTTAGAACTTAAGTCCTGTGTGTCCTGAGGTGAGCATACTCGCTGCGACTCAGTCCGACTACTGCAGCCGATTACGAATATTATGCTTGTTAAAAAAATCTTTTATTTTGCTTTAAACGATGTTAATGATTTTACTTATAGTCAGATGGCAAGTTCGGCGATGGAGTCATAATAAGCGGGGATACACTGATAATCTCTGACGCCCAGGAGGAAGATCAAGGACATTACGTGTGCGAAGGGATTGTGCAAGCAACTGTAATGTCAACGGATTATGCGCGTGTTGACATAGAAGGTAAGGGAACTGATTCATTTTTATCGCCGGATATAACCCGTATATAAGCAAGAGTATGGCCAGTGAAAGACAAGCCTATTAAAAAAGGATTAAATTTAAAAGAAACAGCTTGTTGCAACACGTTGTATAACGCTATAAAATAATAATGATCCTTGGAAAATTATTATTTTTCTTCCATACTCACAATACAACTGAACAAGCAGAAGGAAGTAAAGGTACCTATATGAATATAACACTGACTTAATTCTGCTTAATATGTTAAAGAAGAACAAATAATATTACTTTCTAAAATTTTAATTTTGATGATGGGTACATAATAATTGAACTTTTTTGTGATATTATAAAAAGTGAAGAATATTAGCTGTAAGTCACTCTTTAATTCAGGAACATCAATGTTCTTTATAAACATATCAAGTATCAAGATTAGACCATCATACAAATAAACAGCATTCACACATTAGAATATGATATTCCTGTTGCCATATAAAGAGTTTTAAATAAATCTTATCCTCATATTTTACTCGCCCGACTCTACATTTATAGAATCACCATCTTGAATATGGTGCATTTTTAACTGCGCTATATTAACGTGCATAGTTCGTTTGTACCTAAGTAATTTGTCCTTTAAAATTTGTATACCAATTTTACATTTATTTATAAGGTTTGACACGCAATTAAAATTACGAATGTTGCAATGACGTCACGTTTAGGCAAGTAGGAAATTAGAAACTAAGATATAAAGGATAAATGTATTTACTTATCAGTTTATCTACACCACCGCTCATCTCAGTACTTAGGTGAATTGTATTACGAATGGGGTCGCTTACCTTAATTTATTTCTACCATGTTTCACTTTAGATGCAGATCCACCACCACCAGGAAACCCTAAAGTGACTGTTAGTCAACGGACAGTTAGCATACCCAAGGGCGGACGTGGGAGTATTATGTGCATCCCTGAGGGAAACCCACTGCCTAGAGTTGAGTGGAAAAAGGTAAGTTTGGTATTGATTAACTTATAAGCACTTCCTATTCCTCAAACAATATTTGTGCATTTCAATCCATCTATGTGTGCATTGAGTTCTGCCCAAAGATCTGTTAACTACATACCTACTATAAAACATTTGCATGTAATAATTGTCTGCATATGTACCTAATCTAGATATTAATGTTATTATATATCAGAAGTACATAATTCATGTTTTACAACTTAGTCCTGTGTCCTGAGGTGAGCATAATCGCTGCGACTCAGTCCCTGACTACTGCAGCCGATTACGAATATTATGCTGATTAAAAAATCTTTTACTTCTTCTATCTTCAATAGCGATTATCCATGTAAAAAAATGTGTGTTCTGGGGAGCAGAAGCAAATAAGCGTTCCCGAGCAAAAATTGCATGGGGGGTGTTTTTTTTTTACTTACATGTGTACACCAACATATACACCTACTATCGTGTCATATATTTTTGCGTTATACGATGTTAATTATTTTGACTTATAGTCAGATGGCGAGTTCGGCGATGGAGTCACAAAGAGCGGCAATAGACTTATAATCTCTGACGCCCGGGAGGAAGACCAAGGAGACTACGTGTGCGAAGGGATTGTGCAAGGAACTGTTATGACAACGGATTACGCGCGTGTTGTCATAGAAGGTTCTGATTTATTTTTATTTATCATACGCCTAGATACAGCCTAGAAAAAGAGCAACAAATATTTAAAAATAAACAGTTTGTTGCAACACCGTGTATAACGCATTAAAATAATAATGATACCTGAACAATTATTATTTTTCTTCAATAGTCACAATGCAACTGAACAACCAGAATGGAGTAAAGGTACCAATATGAAATAAATTACTGACTTAATTCTACTTTAAATATTAAAGAAGAACAACCAAAATGACTTTCCGTAATTTCAATTTGGAGGAGACATAATAATTGCACTTTTTGTGATATTATAAAATGTGGAGAATATTAGCTGTAAGTCACTCTTTAATTCAGGAACATCTATTTTCTTTATAAACATATCAAGTATTAAGATTAAACCATCATACAAATAAACGGTATTCACACATTTGAATATGATATTCCTGTTGCCATATAAAAAGTTTTAAATAAATCTTAGGCTCATATTGTACTCGCCCGACTCTACATATTATAGAAACACCATCTTGAATATGGTGCATTTTTAACTGCGCTATATTAACGTGCATAGTTCGTACGTACCTAAGTAAGTTGTCCTTTAAAATCTGTATACCAATTTTACATTTATTTACAAGGTTTGACACGCAATTAGAATTACGAATGTTGCAATGACGTCACGTTTAGGTAAGTAGGAAATTAGAAACTAAGATATAAAGGATAAATGTGTCTACTTAACCACCGCTCATCTAAGTACTTAGGTGAATTGTATTACGAAAGGGGATCGCTTACCTTAATTTATTTCTACCATGTTTCACTTTAGATGCAGTTCCACCACCACCAGGGAACCCTAAAGTGACTGTTAGTCAACGGACAGTTAGCATACCCAAGGGCGGACATGGGAGTATTTTGTGCATCCCTGAGGGAAACCCACTGCCTAGAGTTGAGTGGAAAAAGGTAAGTTTGGTATTATTTAACTTATAAGGACTTCCTATTCTTCAAACAATATTTGTGCATTTCAATCCATCTATTTGTGCATTGAGTTCTGCCTAAACATGTGTTAACTACATATTATGTAAAATAAGCATGTAATCATTGTCTGCAAATGTATCTTTACTAGTTATTATATATCAGTAGTACACAATTCATGTTTTACAACTTAAGTTCTGTGTGTCCTGAGGTGAGCATAATCGCTGCGACTCAGTTCGTCTACTGCAGCCGATTACGAATATTATGCTGATTAAAAAATCTTTACTTCTTCAATATTCAATAGCGATTAACCATGTAAAAAAATGTGTGTTCTGGGGAGCAGAGGCAAATAAGCGTTCGCGGGCAAAAATTGCATGGGGGGTTTTTTTTTACTTATATGGGTACACCAACATACACCTACTATCGTGTCGTGTGTAATATATTTTTGCGTTATACGATGTTAATTATTTTGACTTATAGTCAAATGGCGAGATCGGCGATGGAGTCACAAAGAGCGGCAATAGACTGATTATCTCTGACGCCCGGGAGGAAGACCAAGGAGACTACGTGTGCGAAGGGATTGTGCAAGGAACTGTTATGACAACGGATTACGCGCGTGTTGTCATAGAAGGTAGGGACTTATTTATTTTTATTTATCATACATTATCACCGGATATAATAAGTATAAATTGTACAAGGTATGTGTCAATGGTACAAGGTTGCAAATAAATAAATTGAAATTGAAGTACATTAGCTTAAATTTGGCCAGTGACAGACGAGCCTAGAAAAAAAGCAACAAATTAAAAAAACAGCTTGTTACCTGAACAATTATTACCTTTCTTCGATAGTCACAATGCAACTGAACAAGCAGAATGAAGTAAAGGTACCAATATGAAATAAAATACTGACTGAATTCTACTTTAAATAGTAAAGAAGAACAACCAAATTCAGAAAAAAAACCAAGTAATATTATAATACCTTTCCGGTATTATAATATTATTCGCCCGACTCTTCATTTTATGGAATCACCATCTTGAATATAGTGCATTTTTAACTGCGCTATATTAACGTGCATTGATCGTATATCGTATGTACCTAAGTTAGTTATCCTTAAAATGTTGTATTCTAATTTTACATTTATTTGCAAAATTTGACACGTAGACACATTAGAATGACTAATGTTACACTGACGTCAAGTTTAGGTAAGTAGGCAATTAGAAACTTAAATATAAAGGATAAATGTTATTAATAGTTTTTCTACACCACCGCTCATCTAAGTACTTAATTGAATTGTTTTACGAATAGAGAACGCTTCCTTAAATGTATTTCTACCATGTTTTACTTTAAATGTATTTCTACCTTGTTTTACTTTAGATGCAGTTCTACCACCACCAGGGAACCCTAAAGTGACTGTTAGTCAGCCGACAGTTAGCATACCCAAGGGCGGACGTGGGAGTATTTTGTGCATCCCTGAGGGAAACCCACTGCCTAGAGTTGAGTGGAAAAAGGTAAGTTTGGTATTATTTAACTTATAGGGACTTCCTATTCCTCAAACAATAATTTGTGCAATTCAATAGATCTATTTGTGCATTAAGTTCTGCCTGGACATCTGTAAACTTCATACTATTTATATAAAATTTGCATGTAATGTTTGTCTGCATATGTATCTAATCTAATTATTATATATCAGAAGGACATAATTAATGTTTTAGAACTTAAGTCCTGTGTGTCCTGAGGTGAGCATACTCGCTGCGACTCAGTCCGACTACTGCAGCCGATTACGAATATTATGCTTGTTAAAAAAATCTTTTATTTTGCGTTAAACGATGTTAATGATTTTACTTATAGTCAGATGGCAAGTTCGGCGATGGAGTCATAATAAGCGGGGATACACTGATAATCTCTGACGCCCAGGAGGAAGATCAAGGACATTACGTGTGCGAAGGGATTGTGCAAGCAATTGTAATGTCAACGGATTACGCGCGTGTTGACATAGAAGGTAAGGGAACTGATTCATTTTTATCGCCGGATATAACCCGTATATAAGCAAGAGTATGGCCAGTGAAAGACAAGCCTATTAAAAAAGGATTAAATTTAAAAGAAACAGCTTGTTGCAACACGTTGTATAACGCTATAAAATAATAATGATCCTTGGAAAATTATTATTTTTCTTCCATACTCACAATACAACTGAACAAGCAGAAGGAAGTAAAGGTACCTATATGAATATAACACTGACTTAATTCTGCTTAATATGTTAAAGAAGAACAAATAATATTACTTTCTAAAATTTTAATTTTGATGATGGGTACGTAATAATTGAACTTTTTTGTGATATTATAAAAAGTGAAGAATATTAGCTGTAAGTCACTCTTTAATTCAGGAACATCAATGTTCTTTATAAACATATCAAGTATCAAGATTAGACCATCATACAAATAAACAGCATTCACACATTAGAATATGATATTCCTGTTGCCATATAAAGAGTTTTAAATAAATCTTATCCTCATATTTTACTCGCCCGACTCTACATTTATAGAATCACCATCTTGAATATGGTGCATTTTTAACTGCGCTATATTAACGTGCATAGTTCGTTTGTACCTAAGTAATTTGTCCTTTAAAATTTGTATACCAATTTTACATTTATTTATAAGGTTTGACACGCAATTAAAATTACGAATGTTGCAATGACGTCACGTTTAGGCAAGTAGGAAATTAGAAACTAAGATATAAAGGATAAATGTATTTACTTATCAGTTTATCTACACCACCGCTCATCTCAGTACTTAGGTGAATTGTATTACGAATGGGGTCGCTTACCTTAATTTATTTCTACCATGTTTCACTTTAGATGCAGATCCACCACCACCAGGAAACCCTAAAGTGACTGTTAGTCAACGGACAGTTAGCATACCCAAGGGCGGACGTGGGAGTATTATGTGCATCCCTGAGGGAAACCCACTGCCTAGAGTTGAGTGGAAAAAGGTAAGTTTGGTATTGATTAACTTATAAGCACTTCCTATTCCTCAAACAATATTTGTGCATTTCAATCCATCTATGTGTGCATTGAGTTCTGCCCAAAGATCTGTTAACTACATACCTACTATAAAACATTTGCATGTAATAATTGTCTGCATATGTACCTAATCTAGATATTAATGTTATTATATATCAGAAGTACATAATTCATGTTTTACAACTTAGTCCTGTGTCCTGAGGTGAGCATAATCGCTGCGACTCAGTCCCTGACTACTGCAGCCGATTACGAATATTATGCTGATTAAAAAATCTTTTACTTCTTCTATCTTCAATAGCGATTATCCATGTAAAAAAATGTGTGTTCTGGGGAGCAGAAGCAAATAAGCGTTCCCGAGCAAAAATTGCATGGGGGGTGTTTTTTTTTTACTTACATGTGTACACCAACATATACACCTACTATCGTGTCATATATTTTTGCGTTATACGATGTTAATTATTTTGACTTATAGTCAGATGGCGAGTTCGGCGATGGAGTCACAAAGAGCGGCAATAGACTTATAATCTCTGACGCCCGGGAGGAAGACCAAGGAGACTACGTGTGCGAAGGGATTGTGCAAGGAACTGTTATGACAACGGATTACGCGCGTGTTGTCATAGAAGGTTCTGATTTATTTTTATTTATCATACGCCTAGATACAGCCTAGAAAAAGAGCAACAAATATTTAAAAATAAACAGTTTGTTGCAACACCGTGTATAACGCATTAAAATAATAATGATACCTGAACAATTATTATTTTTCTTCAATAGTCACAATGCAACTGAACAACCAGAATGGAGTAAAGGTACCAATATGAAATAAATTACTGACTTAATTCTACTTTAAATATTAAAGAAGAACAACCAAAATGACTTTCCGTAATTTCAATTTGGAGGAGACATAATAATTGCACTTTTTGTGATATTATAAAATGTGGAGAATATTAGCTGTAAGTCACTCTTTAATTCAGGAACATCTATTTTCTTTATAAACATATCAAGTATCAAGATTAAACCATCATACAAATAAACGGTATTCACACATTTGAATATGATATTCCTGTTGCCATATAAAAAGTTTTAAATAAATCTTAGGCTCATATTGTACTCGCCCGACTCTACATATTATAGAAACACCATCTTGAATATGGTGCATTTTTAACTGCGCTATATTAACGTGCATAGTTCGTACGTACCTAAGTAAGTTGTCCTTTAAAATCTGTATACCAATTTTACATTTATTTACAAGGTTTGACACGCAATTAGAATTACGAATGTTGCAATGACGTCACGTTTAGGTAAGTAGGAAATTAGAAACTAAGATATAAAGGATAAATGTGTCTACTTAACCACCGCTCATCTAAGTACTTAGGTGAATTGTATTACGAAAGGGGATCGCTTACCTTAATTTATTTCTACCATGTTTCACTTTAGATGCAGTTCCACCACCACCAGGGAACCCTAAAGTGACTGTTAGTCAACGGACAGTTAGCATACCCAAGGGCGGACATGGGAGTATTTTGTGCATCCCTGAGGGAAACCCACTGCCTAGAGTTGAGTGGAAAAAGGTAAGTTTGGTATTATTTAACTTATAAGGACTTCCTATTCCTCAAACAATATTTGTGCATTTCAATCCATCTATTTGTGCATTGAGTTCTGCCTAAACATCTGTTAACTACATATTATGTAAAATAAGCATGTAATCATTGTCTGCAAATGTATCTTTACTAGTTATTATATATCAGTAGTACACAATTCATGTTTTACAACTTAAGTTCTGTGTGTCCTGAGGTGAGCATAATCGCTGCGACTCAGTCCGACTACTGCAGCCGATTACGAATAGTATGCTGATTAAAAAATCTTTACTTCTTCAATATTCAATAGCGATTAACCATGTAAAAAAATGTGTGTTCTGGGGAGCAGAGGCAAATAAGCGTTCGCGGGCAAAAACGGGGGGGGGGGGGGGGGGGGGGGTTGGGTTGGGTGTTTTTTTTTTACTTACATTGGTACACCAACATATACACCTACTATCGTGTCGTGTGTAATATATTTTTGCGTTATACGATGTTAATTATTTTGACTTATAGTCAAATGGCGAGATCGGCGATGGAGTCACAAAGAGCGGCAATAGACTGATTATCTCTGACGCCCGGGAGGAAGACCAAGGAGACTACGTGTGCGAAGGGATTGTGCAAGGAACTGTTATGACAACGGATTACGCGCGTGTTGTCATAGAGGGTAGGGACTTATTTATTTTTATTTATCATACATTTCCTTCACATACATTATCACCGGATATAATAAGTATAAATTGTACAAGGTATGTGTCAATGGTACAAGGTTGCAAATAAATAAATTGAAATTGAAGTACATTAGCTTAAATTTGGCCAGTGACAGACGAGCCTAGAAAAAAAGCAACAAATTAAAAAAAACAGCTTGTTACCTGAACAATTATTACCTTTCTTCGATAGTCACAGTGCAACTGAACAAGCAGAATGAAGTAAAGGTACCAATATGAAATAAAATACTGACTGAATTCTACTTTAAACAGTAACGAAGAACAACCAAATTCAGAAAAAAACCAAGTAATATTATAATACCTTTCCGGTATTATAATATTATTCGCCCGACTCTTCATTTTATGGAATCACCATCTTGAATATAGTGCATTTTTAACTGCGCTATATTAACGTGCATTGATCGTATATCGTATGTACCTAAGTTAGTTATCCTTTAAATGTTGTATTCTAATTTTACATTTATTTGCAAAATTTTACACGTAGACACATTAGAATGACTAATGTTACACTGACGTCAAGTTTAGGTAAGTAGGCAATTAGAAACTTAAATATAAAGGATAAATGTTATTAATAGTTTTTCTACACCACCGCTCATCTAAGTACTTAATTGAATTGTTTTACGAATAGAGAACGCTTGCTTAAATGTATTTCTACCATGTTTTACTTTAAATGTATTTCTACCTTGTTTTACTTTAGATGCAGTTCTACCACCACCAGGGAACCCTAAAGTGACTGTTAGTCAGCCGACAGTTAGCATACCCAAGGGCGGACGTGGGAGTATTGTGTGCATCCCTGAGGGAAACCCACTGCCTAGAGTTGAGTGGAAAAAGGTAAGTTTGGTATTATTTCACTTATAGGGACTTCCTATTCCTCAAACAATAATTTGTGCAATTCAATAGATCTATTTGTGCATTAAGTTCTGCCTGGACATCTGTAAACTACATACCTACTATATAACATTTGCATATAATAATTGTCTACCTAATCTAGATATTAATGTTATTATATATCAGAAGTACATAATTCATGTTTTACAACTTAGTCCTATGTGTCCTGAGGTGAGCATAATCGCTGCGACTCAGTCCCTGACTACTGCAGCTGATTACGAATATTATGCTGATTAAAAAATCTTTTACTTCTTCTATCTTCAATAGCGATTATCCATGTAAAAAAATGTGTGTTCTGGGGAGCAGAGGCAAATAAGCGTTCGCGGGCAAAAATTCCATGGGGGGTGTTTTTTTTTAAATTACATGTGTACACCAACATATACACCTACTATCGTGTCATATATTTTTGCGTTATACGATGTTAATTATTTTGACTTATAGTCAGATGGCGAGTTCGGCGATGGAGTCACAAAGAGCGGCAATAGACTTACAATCTCTGAAGCCCGGGAGGAAGACCAAGGAGACTACGTGTGCGAAGGGACTGTGCAAGGAACTGTTATGACAACGGATTATGCGCGTGTTATCATAGAAGGTTCTGATTTATTTTTATTTATCATACGCCTAGATACAGCCTAGAAAACGAGCAACAAATATTTAAAAATAAACAGTTTGTTGCAACACCGTGTATAACGCATTAAAATAATAATGATACCTGAACAATTATTATTTTTCTTCGATAGTCACAATGCAACTGAACAACCAGAATGTAGTAAAGGTACCAATATGAAATAAAATACTGACTTAATTCTACTTTAAATATTAAAGAAGAACAACCAAAATAACTTTCCGTAATTTCAATTTGGAAGAGACATAATAATTGAACTTTTTGTGATATTATAAAATGTGGAGAATATTAGCTGTAGGTCACTCTTTAATTCAGGAACATCTATTTTCTTTATAAACATATCAAGTATCAAGATTAAACCATCATACAAATAAACGGTATTCACACATTTGAATATGATATTCCTGTTGCCATATAAAAAGTTTTAAATAAATCTTAGGCTCATATTGTACTCGCCCGACTCTACATATTATAGAAACACCATCTTGAATATGGTGCATTTTAACTGCGCTATATTAACGTGCATAGTTCGTACGTACCTAAGTAAGTTGTCCTTTAAAATCTGTATACCAATTTTACATTTATTTACAAGGTTTGACACGCAATTAGAATTACGAATGTTGCAATGACGTCACGTTTAGGTAAGTAGGAAATTAGAAACTAAGATATAAAGGATAAATGTGTCTACTTAACAGTTTATCTACACCACCGCTCATCTAAGTACTTAGGTGAATTGTATTACGAAAGGGGATCGCTTACCTTAATTTATTTCTACCATGTTTCACTTTAGATGCAGATCCACCACCACCAGGAAACCCTAAAGTGACTGTTAGTCAACGGACAGTTAGCATACCCAAGGGCGGACGTGGGAGTATTATGTGCATCCCTGAGGGAAACCCACTGCCTAGAGTTGAGTGGAAAAAGGTAAGTTTGGTATTGATTAACTTATAAGCACTTCCTATTCCTCAAACAATATTTGTGCATTTCAATCCATCTATGTGTGCATTGAGTTCTGCCCAAAGATCTGTTAACTACATACCTACTATATGTATAACATTTGCATGTAATAATCGTCTGCATATGTACCTAATCTAGATATTAATGTTATTATATATCAGAAGTACATAATTCATGTTTTACAACTTAGTCCTGTGTCCTGAGGTGAGCATAATCGCTGCGACTCAGTCCCTGACTACTGCAGCCGATTACGAATATTATGCTGATTAAAAAATCTTTTACTTCTTCTATCTTCAATAGCGATTATCCATGTAAAAAAATGTGTGTTCTGGGGAGCAGAAGCAAATAAGCGTTCGCGAGCAAAAATTGCATGGGGGTGTTTTTTTTTTACTTACATGTGTACACCAACATATACACCTACTATCGTGTCATATATTTTTGCGTTATACGATGTTAATTATTTTGACTTATAGTCAGATGGCGAGTTCGGCGATGGAGTCACAAAGAGCGGCAATAGACTTATAATCTCTGACGCCCGGGAGGAAGACCAAGGAGACTACGTGTGCGAAGGGATTGTGCAAGGAACTGTTATAACAACGGATTACGCGCGTGTTGTCATAGAAGGTTCTGATTTATTTTTATTTATCATACGCCTAGATACAGCCTAGAAAACGAGCAACAAATATTTAAAAATAAACAGTTTGTTGCAACACCGTGTATTACGCATTTAAATAATAATGATACCTGAACAATTATTATTTTTCTTCGATAGTCACAATGCAACTGAACAACCAGAATGTAGTAAAGGTACCAATATGAAATAAAATACTGACTTAATTCTACTTTAAATATTAAAGAAGAACAACCAAAATAACTTTCCGTAATTTCAATTTGGAAGAGACATAATAATTGAACTTTTTGTGATATGATAAAATGTGGAGAATATTAGCTGTAGGTCACTCTTTAATTCAGGAACATCTATTTTCTTTATAAACATATCAAGTATCAAGATTAGACCATCATACAAATAAACGGTATTCACACATTTGAATATGATATTCCTGTTGCCATATAAAAAGTTTTAAATAAATCTTAGGCTCATATTGTACTCGCCCGACTCTACATATTATAGAAACACCATCTTGAATATGGTGCATTTTAACTGCGCTATATTAACGTGCATAGTTCGTACGTACCTAAGTAAGTTGTCCTTTAAAATCTGTATACCAATTTTACATTTATTTACAAGGTTTGACACGCAATTAGAATTACGAATGTTGCAATGACGTCACGTTTAGGTAAGTAGGAAATTAGAAACTAAGATATAAAGGATAAATGTGTCTACTTAACAGTTTATCTACACCACCGCTCATCTAAGTACTTAGGTGAATTGTATTACGAAAGGGGATCGCTTACCTTAATTTATTTCTACCATGTTTCACTTTAGATGCAGATCCACCACCACCAGGAAACCCTAAAGTGACTGTTAGTCAACGGACAGTTAGCATACCCAAGGGCGGACGTGGGAGTATTATGTGCATCCCTGAGGGAAACCCACTGCCTAGAGTTGAGTGGAAAAAGGTAAGTTTGGTATTGATTAACTTATAAGCACTTCCTATTCCTCAAACAATATTTGTGCATTTCAATCCATCTATGTGTGCATTGAGTTCTGCCCAAAGATCTGTTAACTACATACCTACTATATGTATAACATTTGCATGTAATAATCGTCTGCATATGTACCTAATCTAGATATTAATGTTATTATATATCAGAAGTACATAATTCATGTTTTACAACTTAGTCCTGTGTCCTGAGGTGAGCATAATCGCTGCGACTCAGTCCCTGACTACTGCAGCCGATTACGAATATTATGCTGATTAAAAAATCTTTTACTTCTTCTATCTTCAATAGCGATTATCCATGTAAAAAAATGTGTGTTCTGGGGAGCAGAAGCAAATAAGCGTTCGCGAGCAAAAATTGCATGGGGGTGTTTTTTTTTTACTTACATGTGTACACCAACATATACACCTACTATCGTGTCATATATTTTTGCGTTATACGATGTTAATTATTTTGACTTATAGTCAGATGGCGAGTTCGGCGATGGAGTCACAAAGAGCGGCAATAGACTTATAATCTCTGACGCCCGGGAGGAAGACCAAGGAGACTACGTGTGCGAAGGGATTGTGCAAGGAACTGTTATAACAACGGATTACGCGCGTGTTGTCATAGAAGGTTCTGATTTATTTTTATTTATCATACGCCTAGATACAGCCTAGAAAACGAGCAACAAATATTTAAAAATAAACAGTTTGTTGCAACACCGTGTATTACGCATTTAAATAATAATGATACCTGAACAATTATTATTTTTCTTCGATAGTCACAATGCAACTGAACAACCAGAATGTAGTAAAGGTACCAATATGAAATAAAATACTGACTTAATTCTACTTTAAATATTAAAGAAGAACAACCAAAATAACTTTCCGTAATTTCAATTTGGAAGAGACATAATAATTGAACTTTTTGTGATATGATAAAATGTGGAGAATATTAGCTGTAGGTCACTCTTTAATTCAGGAACATCTATTTTCTTTATAAACATATCAAGTATCAAGATTAGACCATCATACAAATAAACGGTATTCACACATTTGAATATGATATTCCTGTTGCCATATAAAAAGTTTTAAATAAATCTTAGGCTCATATTGTACTCGCCCGACTCTACATATTATAGAAACACCATCTTGAATATGGTGCATTTTAACTGCGCTATATTAACGTGCATAGTTCGTACGTACCTAAGTAAGTTGTCCTTTAAAATCTGTATACCAATTTTACATTTATTTACAAGGTTTGACACGCAATTAGAATTACGAATGTTGCAATGACGTCACGTTTAGGTAAGTAGGAAATTAGAAACTAAGATATAAAGGATAAATGTGTCTACTTAACAGTTTATCTACACCACCGCTCATCTAAGTACTTAGGTGAATTGTATTACGAAAGGGGATCGCTTACCTTAATTTATTTCTACCATGTTTCACTTTAGATGCAGATCCACCACCACCAGGAAACCCTAAAGTGACTGTTAGTCAACGGACAGTTAGCATACCCAAGGGCGGACGTGGGAGTATTATGTGCATCCCTGAGGGAAACCCACTGCCTAGAGTTGAGTGGAAAAAGGTAAGTTTGGTATTGATTAACTTATAAGCACTTCCTATTCCTCAAACAATATTTGTGCATTTCAATCCATCTATGTGTGCATTGAGTTCTGCCCAAAGATCTGTTAACTACATACCTACTATATAACATTTGCATGTAATAATTGTCTGCATATGTACCTAATCTAGATATTAATGTTATTATATATCAGAAGTACATAATTCATGTTTTACAACTTAGTCCTGTGTCCTGAGGTGAGCATAATCGCTGCGACTCAGTCCCTGACTACTGCAGCCGATTACGAATATTATGCTGATTAAAAAATCTTTACTTCTTCAATATTCAATAGCGATTAACCATGTAAAAAAATGTGTGTTCTGGGGAGCAGAGGCAAATAAGCGTTCGCGGGCAAAAACGGGGGGGGGGGGGGTTGGGTTGGGTGGTTTTTTTTTTACTTACATTGGTACACCAACATATACACCTACTATCGTGTCGTGTGTAATATATATTTGCGTTATACGATGTTAATTATTTTGACTTATAGTCAAATGGCGAGATCGGCGATGGAGTCACAAAGAGCGGCAATAGACTGATTATCTCTGACGCCCGGGAGGAAGACCAAGGAGACTACGTGTGCGAAGGGATTGTGCAAGGAACTGTTATGACAACGGATTACGCGCGTGTTGTCATAGAGGGTAGGGACTTATTTATTTTTATTTATCATACATTTCCTTCACATACATTATCACCGGATATAATAAGTATAAATTGTACAAGGTATGTGTCAATGGTACAAGGTTGCAAATAAATAAATCGAAATTGAAGTACATTAGCTTAAATTTGGCCAGTGACAGACGAGCCTAGAAAAAAAGCAACAAATTAAAAAAACAGCTTGTTACCTGAACAATTATTACCTTTCTTCGATAGTCACAGTGCAACTGAACAAGCAGAATGAAGTAAAGGTACCAATATGAAATAAAATACTGACTGAATTCTACTTTAAATAGTAAAGAAGAACAACCAAATTCAGAAAAAAACCAAGTAATATTATAATACCTTTCCGGTATTATAATATTATTCGCCCGACTCTTCATTTTATGGAATCACCATCTTGAATATAGTGCATTTTTAACTGCGCTATATTAACGTGCATTGATCGTATATCGTATGTACCTAAGTTAGTTATCCTTTAAATGTTGTATTCTAATTTTACATTTATTTGCAAAATTTTACACGTAGACACATTAGAATGACTAATGTTACACTGACGTCAAGTTTAGGTAAGTAGGCAATTAGAAACTTAAATATAAAGGATAAATGTTATTAATAGTTTTTCTACACCACCGCTCATCTAAGTACTTAATTGAATTGTTTTACGAATAGAGAACGCTTGCTTAAATGTATTTCTACCATGTTTTACTTTAGATGCAGTTCTACCACCACCAGGGAACCCTAAAGTGACTGTTAGTCAGCCGACAGTTAGCATACCCAAGGGCGGACGTGGGAGTATTGTGTGCATCCCTGAGGGAAACCCACTGCCTAGAGTTGAGTGGAAAAAGGTAAGTTTGGTATTATTTCACTTATAGGGACTTCCTATTCCTCAAACAATAATTTGTGCAATTCAATAGATCTATTTGTGCATTAAGTTCTGCCTGGACATCTGTAAACTACATACCTACTATATAACATTTGCATATAATAATTGTCTACCTAATCTAGATATTAATGTTATTATATATCAGAAGTACATAATTCATGTTTTACAACTTAGTCCTATGTGTCCTGAGGTGAGCATAATCGCTGCGACTCAGTCCCTGACTACTGCAGCTGATTACGAATATTATGCTGATTAAAAAATCTTTTACTTCTTCTATCTTCAATAGCGATTATCCATGTAAAAAAATGTGTGTTCTGGGGAGCAGAGGCAAATAAGCGTTCGCGGGCAAAAATTCCATGGGGGGTGTTTTTTTTAAAATTACATGTGTACACCAACATATACACCTACTATCGTGTCATATATTTTTGCGTTATACGATGTTAATTATTTTGACTTATAGTCAGATGGCGAGTTCGGCGATGGAGTCACAAAGAGCGGCAATAGACTTACAATCTCTGAAGCCCGGGAGGAAGACCAAGGAGACTACGTGTGCGAAGGGATTGTGCAAGGAACTGTTATGACAACGGATTACGCGCGTGTTATCATAGAAGGTTCTGATTTATTTTTATTTATCATACGCCTAGATACAGCCTAGAAAACGAGCAACAAATATTTAAAAATAAACAGTTTGTTGCAACACCGTGTATAACGCATTAAAATAATAATGATACCTGAACAATTATTATTTTTCTTCGATAGTCACAATGCAACTGAACAACCAGAATGTAGTAAAGGTACCAATATGAAATAAAATACTGACTTAATTCTACTTTAAATATTAAAGAAGAACAACCAAAATAACTTTCCGTAATTTCAATTTGGAAGAGACATAATAATTGAACTTTTTGTGATATTATAAAATGTGGAGAATATTAGCTGTAGGTCACTCTTTAATTCAGGAACATCTATTTTCTTTATAAACATATCAAGTATCGAGATTAGACCATCATACAAATAAACGGTATTCACACATTTGAATATGATATTCCTGTTGTCATATAAAAAGTTTTAAATAAATCTTAGGCTCATATTGTACTCGCCCGACTCTACATATTATAGAAACACCATCTTGAATATGGTGCATTTTAACTGCGCTATATTAACGTGCATAGTTCGTACGTACCTAAGTAAGTTGTCCTTTAAAATCTGTATACCAATTTTACATTTATTTACAAGGTTTGACACGCAATTAGAATTACGAATGTTGCAATGACGTCACGTTTAGGTAAGTAGGAAATTAGAAACTAAGATATAAAGGATAAATGTGTCTACTTAACAGTTTATCTACACCACCGCTCATCTAAGTACTTAGGTGAATTGTATTACGAAAGGGGATCGCTTACCTTAATTTATTTCTACCATGTTTCACTTTAGATGCAGTTCCACCACCACCAGGGAACCCTAAAGTGACTGTTAGTCAACGGACAGTTAGCATACCCAAGGGCGGACATGGGAGTATTTTGTGCATCCCTGAGGGAAACCCAATGCCTAGAGTTGAGTGGAAAAAGGTAAGTTTGGTATTATTTAACTTATAAGGACTTCCTATTCCTCAAACAATATTTGTGCATTTCAATCCATCTATTTGTGCATTGAGTGCTGCCTAAACATCTGTTAACTACATATTATGTAAAATAAGCATGTAATCATTGTCTGCAACTGTATCTTAACTAGTTATTATATATCAGTAGTACACAATTCATGTTTTACAACTTAAGTTCTGTGTGTCCTGAGGTGAGCATAATCGCTGCGACTCAGTCCGACTACTGCAGCCGATTACGAATATTATGCTGATTAAAAAATCTTTACTTCTTCAATATTCAATAGCGATTAACCATGTAAAAAAATGTGTGTTCTGGGGAGCAGAGGCAAATAAGCGTTCGCGGGCAAAAACGGGGGGGGGGGGGGGGGGGTTGGGTTGGGTGTTTTTTTTTTACTTACATTGGTACACCAACATATACACCTACTATCGTGTCGTGTGTAATATATATTTGCGTTATACGATGTTAATTATTTTAACTTATAGTCAAATGGCGAGATCGGCGATGGAGTCACAAAGAGCGGCAATAGACTTATAATCTCTGACGCCCGGGAGGAAGACCAAGGAGACTACGTGTGCGAAGGGATTGTGCAAGGAACTGTTATGACAACGGATTACGCGCGTGTTGTCATAGAAGGTAGGGACTTATTTATTTTTATTTATCATACATTTCCTTCACATACATTATCACCGGATATAATAAGTATAAATTGTACAAGGTATGTGTCAATGGTACAAGGTTGCAAATAAATAAATTGAAATTGAAGTACATTAGCTTAAATTTGGCCAGTGACAGACGAGCCTAGAAAAAAAGCAACAATTTAAAAAAAACAGCTTGTTACCTGAACAATTATTACCTTTCTTCGATAGTCACAATGCAACTGAACAAGCAGAATGAAGTAAAGGTACCAATATGAAATAAAATACTGACTGAATTCTACTTTAAATAGTAAAGAAGAACAACCAAATTTAGAAAAAAACCAAGTAATATTATAATACCTTTCCGGTATTATAATATTATTCGCCCGACTCTTCATTTTATGGAATCACCATCTTGAATATAGTGCATTTTTAACTGCGCTATATTAACGTGCATTGATCGTATATCGTATGTACCTAAGTTAGTTATCCTTTAAATGTTGTATTCTAATTTTACATTTATTTGCAAAATTTTACACGTAGACACATTAGAATGACTAATGTTACACTGACGTCAAGTTTAGGTAAGTAGGCAATTAGAAACTTAAATATAAAGGATAAATGTTATTAATAGTTTTTCTACACCACCGCTCATCTAAGTACTTAATTGAATTGTTTTACGAATAGAGAACGCTTGCTTAAATGTATTTCTACCATGTTTTACTTTAAATGTATTTCTACCATGTTTTACTTTAGATGCAGTTCTACCACCACCAGGGAACCCTAAAGTGACTGTTAGTCAGCCGACAGTTAGCATACCCAAGGGCGGACGTGGGAGTATTGTGTGCATCCCTGAGGGAAACCCACTGCCTAGAGTTGAGTGGAAAAAGGTAAGTTTGGTATTATTTCACTTATAGGGACTTCCTATTCCTCAAACAATAATTTGTGCAATTCAATAGATCTATTTGTGCATTAAGTTCTGCCTGGACATCTGTAAACTACATACCTACTATATAACATTTGCATATAATAATTGTCTACCTAATCTAGATATTAATGTTATTATATATCAGTAGTACACAATTCATGTTTTACAACTTAGTCCTATGTGTCCTGAGGTGAGCATAATCGCTGCGACTCAGTCCCTGACTACTGCAGCTGATTACGAATATTATGCTGATTAAAAAATCTTTTACTTCTTCTATCTTCAATAGCGATTATCCATGTAAAAAAATGTGTGTTCTGGGGAACAGAGGCAAATAAGCGTTCGCGGGCAAAAATTTCATGGGGGGTGTTTTTTTTTTACTTACATGTGTACACCAACATATACACCTACTATCGTGTCATATATTTTTGCGTTATACGATGTTAATTATTTTGACTTATAGTCAGATGGCGAGTTCGGCGATGGAGTCACAAAGAGCGGCAATAGACTTATAATCTCTGACGCCCGGGAGGAAGACCAAGGAGACTACGTGTGCGAAGGGATTGTGCAAAGAACTGTTATGACAACGGATTACGCGCGTGTTGTCATAGAAGGTTCTAATTTATTTTTATTTATCATACGTTTCCTTCACATACATTATCGCTGGATATAATACGTATATTAGCTAAAATTTGGCCAGTGACAGACCAGCCTAGAAAAAGAGCAACAAATATTTAAAAATAAACAGTTTGTTGCAACACCGTGTATAACGCATTAAAATAATAATGATACCTGAACAATTATTATTTTTCTTCAATAGTCACAATGCAACTGAACAACCAGAATGAAGTAAAGGTACTAATATGAAATAAAATACTGACTTAATTCTACTTTAAATATTAAAGAAGAACAACCAAAATAACTTTCCGTAATTTCAATTTGGAGGAGACACAATAATTGAACTTTTTGTGATATTATAAAATGTGGAGAATATTAGCTGTAGGTCACTCTTTAATTCAGGAACATCTATTTTCTTTATAAACATATCAAGTATCAAGATTAGACCATCATACAAATAAACGGTATTCACACATTTGAATATGATATTCCTGTTGCCATATAAAAAGTTTTAAATAAATCTTAGGCTCATATTGTACTCGCCCGACTCTACATATTATAGAAACACCATCTTGAATATGGTGCATTTTTAACTGCGCTATATTAACGTGCATAGTTCGTACGTACAGTCAGCATCAAAAGTAACTGCGCAAACGAAGACGTCAAAAGTCCTTATTAAAAGGGAATAAGATCTTTTGACGTCTTCGATTGTACAGTTACTTTTGATGCTGACTGTACCTAAGTAAGTTGTCCTTTAATATCTGTATACCAATTTTACATTTATTTACAAGGTTTGACACGCAATTAGAATTACGAATGTTGCAATGACGTCACGTTTAGGTAAGTAGGAAATTAGAAACTAAGATATAAAGGATAAATGTGTCTACTTAACAGTTTATCTACACCACCGCTCATCTAAGTACTTAGGTGAATTGTATTACGAAAGGGGATCGCTTACCTTAATTTATTTCTACCATGTTTCACTTTAGATGCAGTTCCACCACCACCAGGGAACCCTAAAGTGACTGTTAGTCAACGGACAGTTAGCATACCCAAGGGCGGACATGGGAGTATTTTGTGCATCCCTGAGGGAAACCCACTGCCTAGAGTTGAGTGGAAAAAGGTAAGTTTGGTATTATTTTACTTACAAGGACTTCCTATTCCTCAAACAATATTTGTGCATTTCAATCCATCTATTTGTGCATTGAGTTCTGCCTAAACATCTGTTAACTACATATTATGTAAAATAAGCATGTAATCATTGTCTGCAAATGTATCTTAACTAGTTATTATATATCAGTAGTACACAATTCATGTTTTACAACTTAAGTTCTGTGTGTCCTGAGGTGAGCATAATCGCTGCGACTCAGTCTGACTACTGCAGCCGATTACGAATATTATGCTGATTAAAAAATCTTTACTTCTTCAATATTCAATAGCGATTAACCATGTAAAAAAATGTGTGTTCTGGGGAGCAGAGGCAAATAAGCGTTCGCGGGCAAAAACTGCTTGGGGGGGGGGGGTGTTTTTTACATTGGTACACCAACATATACACCTACTATCGTGTCGTGTGTAATATATTTTTGCGTTATACGATGTTAATTATTTTAACTTATAGTCAAATGGCGAGATCGGCGATGGAGTCACAAAGAGCGGCAATAGACTTATAATCTCTGACGCCCGGGAGGAAGACCAAGGAGACTACGTGTGCGAAGGGATTGTGCAAGGAACTGTTATGACAACGGATTACGCGCGTGTTGTCATAGAAGGTAGGGACTTATTTATTTTTATTTATCATACATTTCTTTCACATACATTATCACCGGATATAATAAGTATAAATTGTACAAGGTATGTGTCAATGGTACAAGGTTGCAAATAAATAAATTGAAATTGAAGTACATTAGCTTAAATTTCGCCAGTGACAGACGAGCCTAGAAAAAAAGCAACAAATTAAAAAAAACAGCTTGTTACCTGAACAATTATTACCTTTCTTCGATAGTCACAATGCAACTGAACAAGCAGAATGAAGTAAAGGTACCAATATGAAATAAAATACTGACTGAATTCTACTTTAAATAGTAAAGAAGAACAACCAAATTTAGAAAAAAACCAAGTAATATTATACCTTTCCGGTATTATAATATTATTCGCCCGACTCTTCATTTTATGGAATCACCATCTTGAATATAGTGCATTTTTAACTGCGCTATATTAACGTGCATTGATCGTATATCGTATGTACCTAAGTTAGTTATCCTTAAAATGTTGTATTCTAATTTTACATTTATTTGCAAAATTTTACACGTAGACACATTAGAATGACTAATGTTACACTGACGTCAAGTTTAGGTAAGTAGGCAATTAGAAACTTAAATATAAAGGATAAATGTTATTAATAGTTTTTCTACACCACCGCTCATCTAAGTACTTAATTGAATTGTTTTACGAATAGAGAACGCTTGCTTAAATGTATTTCTACCATGTTTTACTTTAAATGTATTTCTACCATGTTTTACTTTAGATGCAGTTCTACCACCACCAGGGAACCCTAAAGTGACTGTTAGTCAGCCGACAGTTAGCATACCCAAGGGCGGACGTGGGAGTATTGTGTGCATCCCTGAGGGAAACCCACTGCCTAGAGTTGAGTGGAAAAAGGTAAGTTTGGTATTATTTAACTTATAGGGACTTCCTATTCCTCAAACAATAATTTGTGCAATTCAATAGATCTATTTGTGCATTAAGTTCTGCCCGAACATCTGTAAACTACATTTTATATGCATTTGTATCAATATGATTATTCATATGTATTCATATAAATTTGTATGAATATGATTTGACATTAAATGTATTGTGTCACGTATTTTCTGATGCACTAAATATTGTAAAGAATGACGTTACCTAGAGGTTGATATATTTGTGTTATTTTGCTTTTGGTTTGTTGTTCCTATTTCCTTGCTATTGTGTTCTTCCATTTGTTGACATTGTCTTAATATTATATCTTAGGTGTAGGTGTAGTTGGTTTTGTTTGAGAAACCGTAATTGTATCAAATTTGTCCGCTCGAAAAGCAACTTTATAATAGAAATTAAAAGTTTCACAATGACAGCTTCACAAAAAGTCGGTCAGCTCAAATAATCTGAACTATACCATGTTGTTAATTTTTCTTTAGCATGCTTCCACACTCATTATCTTAGTTATACTTAACAATCTCTGTTTTTCTTTTTCTCGATGTAATTAACGGATAACTATTATTGGCCTCCTATTTTGTAAGGAAACATATGTAAACTGTATATTTACGGCTATTGTTATCCTAAATACCAATAAATAAATAAATAAATAAATAAATTATTTTTTGTCTGTTTTTGACGATCGTGATAAATATTCTTATATTTTTGACATGCATGCAAATCTGTTATGTAATTTTTTATCATGAAATAAATAATCTAATCTAATCTAATCTATCTAATCTAGTTATTATATATCAGAAGTAGGTACACAATTAATGTTTTACAAGTTAAGTCCTGTGTGTCCTGACTACTCCAGCCAATTACGAATATTATTCTTATTAAAAAATCGTCAATCTTCAATAGCGATTAACCATGTCAAAAAATGCGTGTTCTGTGTAGATGAGGCAAATTTAAACGTTCGCGGGCAAAACTTGCATGGGGGAAGGTGTTTTTATTTTTACTTATATTGGTAAAGCTACTTCTACTAACACCTACTATCATGTCGTGTGTATACGTTACTTTTGCGTTATACGATGTTAATGATTTTACTTATAGTCAGATGGCAAGTTCGGCGATGGAATCATAATAAGCGGGGATACACTGATAATCTCTGACGCCCGTGAGGAAGATCAAGGACATTACGTGTGCGAAGGGATTGTGCAAGCAACTGTTATGTCAACGGATTACGCGCGTGTTGAGATAGCAAGTAATTTTTTTTGCATCGTTGTTTTGTTTACATATCTTATGTGCATTTCCCAACTCATAAGGTTATAATTACTTAGCTCTATTATCTCTTTTTAATCATGTGACCGTAATGTCCGCGTTTAATCATGTACAGGGTTAGGCAAATAACTGTAAACCCGACATCGATTCTATTTTCTCTCTAGGTTGGAAGGTCAGATGGCAGTAGTGCTGGGTTCCTCACTCGCGAGGAACCTCATTTGTCATACTCATTTAATTAAATTGTCGCATAAAAATGTACTACGTCATTCCTCACGAGCCACCGCCTCGTTCCTCACTCGCTCGATCATCACCTCGCGCTTCATTTATCCCTCAAACCTCAAAGCCTCGCACCTCGAGCTCCAGACTCGCCACTCGCGCCTAACTTTCCTCCATCTATGATACAATATTGTATGTAGCGGAGGAAGATAAGTAAGTATATTCAACATTAAAGTAATTGGTGTTCTATTGTACACTACACTTGAAATAAACCTTGTTTTTACTTCCGATAGATGTTAATTATTAGATGGTGCCTCACCTCATTTGAAGTAGGACATTGTACCACCTCATTTTTGGAAATGAGGTGCTCATACAAACTCATTTTAATTTCATGTCCTACCCAACACTAGATGGCATTTGCTTTCGCAAAGATTCGGATCAGATGGTGGACGGAGCCCAGGCTCCATAAGGATGCAACTGCGATAACGCTCAGATTTGAAGGAATACTCGAAACACGATTTATATTATAAATATTGATAAATTGTTGTGTACGTATTTAGGTTGTTGTTTTTTCGTAAATAAATCAGGAAGTTTTACCGCTTTACCTACTAAGTTAATCAATCTAAATAAGTGTATGTTAATCGGTTTCTGTTTTTCTAACATTTCTCACTTAACACTTAGAACCGTAAATTTACGTTGTATAAAACCTAATGAAAGATGATGACAAAGCTGCATTTTACAATTATTTTTAATATGAAACAAAATTTATTGGCATTGAGTATTTACCATTGCAATTCTAGAGGGGGTAGGTACTAATTTTTTTAGTACATTAGCTTGTTATGGACGCTTAACAGATTAACTTAACCTAGAATGAAACTATTAAAGTTAACTACGCGCATTTGTGAGTGACCATGAATATTCTTATTAATATTGTAAATAAGTACCTTGTATTTTTTGACATTCAGGTAGACCTGATCAGCTCTTCAAACCGGTAGAGGTGCTTATCAAAGAAGGCGCAGGTATCAGAATGAGGTAAGTTCAGGATATAAACAAAATGCCATCTGGCTTAGACCTTAAGAAGAATACTATTATAAATAAAAACATCACACTTGCTCGCAAAAGGGCTTCATAACACGCAGGCCTACGGAGCTAAACTACAATAGCCTTTATTACTGATTAAGTATTGTACCTAATGGTTTGTAATAAAGTACGCCCTGTTAGTGAAATAAACTTTTTTTTTATATCACTTCAGTGGCAAACACGCGTACGGCTCGCCTGATGGCAAGCGCCCGCTGTAGCGTATGGACGCATGCAACTCCAGGGATGTCACATGATCATTCCTGACCCTTCAAAAATGTAAACACGCCTTTCATAAAGAACCCCATGCTTTAGTCACTCGGGAAAACCTCGGCAGGGAGCTCATTCCACAACCAGAGCGTTCGAGGGAGGGAATTTATCTGAAACTGTACCCTACGCGACCATTTAGGTGCAAGAGTGTGTGGATTACCATTTAATCACGATAAACATACAAAGAAACCAGAAACCCCATTTGATGCAAGATGCAAGACAACACCCCTTTTTACCTATATCCCATTTCCATGTACTAAAATATCATTTAATAATATAAAACTTTTTAACAAAAAAATTAAACCGCCGAAAAAAAAACTGAAAAGCAAAAAATAATAAACCTCTTTTATTAAGTTTAATAACTAAGTTCTTAAACTATTGTTAGTATACCTAAGTATATATTTTTGTAACACACACACACACACAATCAGTAAGTGAACAATCAATCACCCCCTGTTTTCCTACCCTTGGGTTGAAATTTTTATTTAAAATTTATGTGGGACCAACTTCGAGGTATACCCTTTCTAATAAAACAAAGAATTATCAAAAACGGACTACTCTGTAAAAAGTTATGCGTGGTCATACATAAAAAATATATATATACGCGTTGACTTGAGAACCTCCTCCGTTTTTTTCGTCGGTTAAAAATGGACGATTGACACTGTATTTTTTATTGCAATTAGAATTTTCAAATGCCTTGAAATACATTGCGTGCTACACGGATGGTCAGATTTTAACTACTCGTTATAAACACAACACCATACTGAGCATGTTGGCCGACAGACACGACAGTCCTTTACAAAGACACTGGGTGTCGGCATTAATAAATCCTCACTCTGAGTGTCATATTATTATGTATTTAGCATGTTGAGGGTGGTTTGAAAAATGATTAAAAACAGTCTTAATGCAGCGCTCGTCTTTGACTCACGTTCCCTGTGCCCCTACATACAAAACATGGCGCAGCCGGTATTTAAAACGGATTCAGTTTAAACCAGTAAAAACGGAGTGTAATAGTATAAGTGTAAATAGTGTAAAATACGAACAGTTTGAAAGTACAATGGAGGCAATTTTACAACCACCGCAACCGTTTATGTTTGAGAACAATCTAATAAACGTGACATCTGGGAACGTGAGTCAAGTCATTATTTGCTTGTGTTTATGCGTGTGAAAGATTCTATAGTTATATTTATGGGCGAACTGATGTAACAATAGACACGGATCATAAGCCGTTAATTAGTATAGTAAATAAACCGTTAGCAAATGCACCCGCGCGATTACAAAGAATGTTATTAAGGCTCCAACCATATACATTTAAACTTGTTTACAAGCCGGGTAAGTACCTATTCATCGCGGACGCGCTATCTCGTGCAGTTGCACCGGGTGTGAGCGAGAGGTCCATGCCGCGCGACCATCTCGAGGCTCAGGCGCAGGTATGTGCATTGACTACTACCAACCCACTTACAGATTCTCATTTTTTGGAAATACAAAAATATACTAAACAGGATGAAGTATTGCAACAATTGTCAAAAATAATTAGGTCAGGGTGGCCAACTCATAAAAATGAACTAACTAATATGTTAAAACCATACTGGGATGTAAGAGATGAACTGACAGTGGCGTTTGGGATTATTTGGAAAGGAAACCGTGTTGTAATTCCTAGTTGTATGCGTGCGGAAATGCTTCGAAAAGTTCACATTGGCCATCTAGGAATAGAAAAATGCAAAATAAGGGCGCGCGAGATCATGTACTGGCCAAATTTAAATTCTCAATTGTTAGACTATCTGTCGCGCTGCCAAGCATGCCTCACGTACAGGAAACAAAATAGCAAGGCAAGGAGCCCCTGATTCAACACGAGGGCCTAAACGAGCGTGGTCTAAAGTGGGAGCGGACATTTTTCACTATGAAGGAAAATCGTTCTTATTGCTAATAGACTACTACAGCAAGTTCGTTGAAGTGACTAAATTAAAAAAATTTCAATCTGAGTACGTTATAAGTAAAATGAAAGACATATTCAAAAGGCACGGTATTCCAGAACAAGTCATGAGTGACAATGGCCCAGAGTTTGCATCCAATAGTTTTGAACAGTTTTCCAAAGACTGGAATTTCCACCATGTGACGTCATCGCCAGGATATGCTCAAAGTAACGGTCAGGCCGAACGTTTTGTACATGTGGTTAAGAACATGATGCGCAAAACAAGTTTTAATAATACAGATTTAAACTTAGCCTTGTTAGAATACGCGAACACTCCAATATCTGCCAGTCTTCCATCTCCAGCGGAATTATTATATAATAGAAAGTTACGCAGCATAATTCCATGTCCACCTTCGTTATTGATGCCCAAAATACAAAAAGATGTAGCTAACAACTTAAAAGACCGCCAAAATAATCAAAAACGTTATTACGATAGGGGAGCTAGACACTTATCAGCACTATATATAGGGCAAAAAGTAAAGGCAAGATATAACGCCACTTGGGCCGCGGCCACAATTGTAAAAAGATTTAGTTCAAGGTCTTATATTGTTAAATTACAGTCAGGAACGACGTTAAGACGAAATCGAAGACACCTTATTGTTGACTCACCACATAGGGTTGACATTGAATTCAACGCACAATATGATGACATAAGAGTAGATAACGCACAGCTGACCCAAGCGGCCGCGTCCTCCCACGCGCCCGCGCACACCCCGCACTCGCCCAGCACCAGTACTAATTCTTATGTCATTCCTGTAAATAATACTTATCGAACAACTCGTTCCGGCAGGGAAGTGCGACCTCCTGATCGGTGGGGATTCCCGGCCACGTCATAGTCCAGTGCCATCTCCAAATAAGCTTAAGTTAAGTTTTTTTTTAGTTGTGAAATGTTGATAATTATTTATTTTTCAACCAAACGTAATAATTGAATGCATGTTTAAAAAATAAGTACCCAAACAATGTCAAGAATTATTTATTTAAACAAACTAAATGAAATTGTTTAATGCATGTTTCATTGGTAATTTTTTTCATACTTTGAAAATTCATGATGATCAAAATAATGAAATGATACAAATTGTCTTTATTGCGTTTTAGATCAAATTAAATAAATGTTAGGTATTTTACTTATTGTACAAATTAATGAACTACTTTTATTTTTATGTAGGTATTTAACATATCTTTTAAACATATATTATTCTAGTAGTTTATTTAAGGTGTAATAATTTAACGTGTATTACCTACTTTGTACTACAACAAAACAAATTGTGTTAAGTATTGATTTTTTTTAAATTGTTTTTTTTATTTAGAAAAAGGAAATTGTCATATTATTATGTATTTAGCATGTTGAGGGTGGTTTGAAAAATGATTAAAAACAGTCTTAATGCAGCGCTCGTCTTTGACTCACGTTCCCTGTACCTGCACATACAAAAGACTGAGCGCGTTTGTTGTGTCAACTAGGCGCTTGCTTAGTTGATACAACAAACATGCTCCTGCCAGTGTATTTTAATTTAAGTCATTGTATAATATAACTAACCTAGGATAAGTACATATTAACATCACTGTGGACCCCAGTTGTCTTAAATAAAGGATTTATTATTATTGTAAAGGGTTTCAATGAGCACAAATACGGGTTTATCTCATGTAGTTTAGGAGTTTCTATATGGCAACTTTTTTCTCCGTCACCAGATCAGCATGCTGTGTTGTCATTAAATTAAAAAAAAAATTAAACCCGCCAAGTGCGAGTCGGACTCGCGTACGTAGGGTTCCGTACCATTATCTATAATAAGTTTCTGTCAAAAATTTCATTTTTGGTACAAGCTTTTATTACCGTCTGTACTTTTCTGTATACCATCATCAACTGCATCAATTGAGACGATTCTAACGAGCCCAAACTCGATGGGGTTATGTGGTTTTATTATGGAGTTCCTATGGCCACCTTCTGTCTCCATCATCAGATCAGGTCGTTGGTACCATAATATTGAATTGTCATCCAAACTATACTTATACCCAAAATTTCAGCTCAATCGGTCACCGGGAAGTGGGTCAAATTTAACTTGCAAGATTTGACGGACAACTTACTTACATACATACTTTTTTACTTACATACGAACAAGTAAAGCTTGAAAAAACGGCAAAAAGCGTTTGCTGTATGGTAGCCCCCTTAAATATTTATTTTCTTCTGTTTTTTAGTATTTGTTGTTATAGTATAGCGGCAACAGAAATACATCATCTGTGATAATTTCAACTGTCTAACTATCACGGTTCATGAGATACAGCCTGGTGGCAGACGGACAGATAGATAGACAGACAGACGGACGGACAGCGGAGTCTTAGTAATAAGGTCCCGTTTTCCCCTTTGGGTACGGAACCCTAAAAATGAAATTTCAATTCAATGCGAAACACTAAGTAGTACCTAACTTTGAACATGGATATAAACAGTGGAAGTTAAATAAAAGCTTGTGAAAGGAGATCATACGTTAAAGGTTTTGCAGGTTTTTATACAAATACGTTTTAGATAATTAGTTTAAGTCGCCGTCAATGAAATTTGCTAACTATCTAAATAAACCGCCATCGTGAAAGACAATTTTAATATGGCGGTTTATTTACCTAGTTAGCAAAATTCTATTGACGCCACTTTACAATAAGTAGCTAAAGTAAACGTCCGAGTGCTCGACACTGTACTAGGTATATATGGCATGGCCACTCTATGTCAAAGCAATACGGGTTAAATTCGAACTAAGAGGATTTTTCTTCATTTGAATTTAAGTCATGTCACTTTGACATAGACTGACCATGCCAATTATAGGTACTAGGAGGGTAAACTCGCATTATTTGGTGATACGCCTAATTCGGTGATAGGTACATGTTTTGAAGCACGCTACCGCGTAAAGCTAGTGGATTAACGTATTGTGAATAGCGAATTGCGACCTTACTATCCGTAGTAAGGTCGCATTTAAAATGCCCTAATTCACTAGCTTTATTCGGTAGCGTGCTTCAAAACATGTACCTATCACCGAATTAGGCGTATCACCAAACCTACAGTGTGGAGCACTCGGACGTTTACCTTACATTATTTAACACATAGTATAATTTAATTGACGTTTTAGCTGTGATTTCAACACTGGAGACCATGAGCAGCAATTCACGTGGACCAGAAGCGACCAGCGTCCATTACCACAAAATGTAGAGAACGTGGGATATGATTTAGCCATCCTTAGCGTAAGTTTAGTCAAGTTCTACACCAACAATCATGTCGACGTTTGTAGGTGCGTCCACTAACAAAAGGCGAATATATCCAATATAACACTTTTTAATTCGGCCAAGTTAGGATCGGGACTGGGTGTCTTACCTAAGACACTTCAAGGCTGTCAAGAGTGACATAACCGTGGTGTGATGTTACTGCACATAATAACTAAATCCTTACTAATATTATAAATGCGAAAGTGTGTCTGTCTGTCTGTTACCTCTTCACGCTTAAACCGCTGAACCGATTTAGGTGAAATTTGGTATATAGATAGTTTGAGTCCCGGGGTAGGACATAGGATAGTTTTATCCCCGAAATCATCCCCTAAGGGGGTGACAGTTTGTATGGAGCTGCGATATAAACGAGTTCCACGCGGACGGAGTACGGGCAGAAGCTAGTCTACTATAATATCTATCATAAATTTTCCAAGTTAATAATTTAGAGAGTTAAATGCTGACCCCGTATCATGGTCGGCCTTAGCACGCGCTAAGTGACTGGATAGAGCGTCCGTCGCGTTCTATCGAACGGTGTCAGCCAGTGACGGACGCGCTATCATGTCGGGGTCAGGTCCCTCATGCTCAACAGAATCTTCGGGAGCTCTGTCGACCTACTTACACCTTAGTGGTGTTATTAGGTATTGTATAGCTACGGTGTTCTGTAAGGTGCTACTTCCCCAGTGTGGTACTCGTATATTAAATATACTATGTAGGCAGATATATAGAATGCGAGTATGCCACACGCACTTGACTGTTCTCTTAGTCATCATTAAACCGCCATTCAAGTGTCTTCGTGTTTGCCTTTTCGCCCTAGTTATACTGGGCGTTTTCCGCAAGTCGACATCCAGTGTATTTTGCGTGTACATACATTTCATTTGCCATAGCGGGTAGGCTTCGAACCTACGGTCCAAGAGGGAATTGATTTCCATTAAATATGAAATTCGAATGTATATTTTGGTAACAGGCGACGCAGGAGGACTCCGGCGAGTACATGTGTAGCGTGACTGCCGGCCGCGGTGGGTTCTTGCTGCGTGTTGCGTTGTTCAGAGTGGAGGTACTGAGCCTGCCGCTCGTGTACGTCCACCCTGCGGTGCAGACCGCGACCCGCGGCCAGGCGGTGGCGGTCGAATGCTCGGTCGATGTAGAGGGCGCGCAAGTCACTTGGGAACGGGTCAGCGAACCGCTATCTAGGTAAGACTTGGAGTTCTTTCACATAGCTTTGGTAAGCGGCCCACCTGATGGTAAGCGGACACCGCAGACGTATACCTATAGACGCATGCAACTCCAAAGGAGTAACATGGGCGTTGCCGATCCTTGATATGTTTGAGGATTCACCGTGTTGACAGCTGAAGGAACAAATTCCCTCGCTCTCAGCACAACGCATCCTCGGGAGCTCTGGCGACCTTGCTCACCACCAGGAACACAACACTACTACAGAGCAAGTAGTAGTGTTATTATCAATCAATCAATCAATCAATCAAAACATTTATTCGTGACAAACACAACACAGATAATAATAAAAAAAGCACATTTCCTTTTTGTCACGAAATGGACCCAGCTCAGCATGTTGCTAGCTTTGCAGCCAGCGCTGGTCTTCCGCAGGGTCCATTCGGTGAGAGCACGGAGAGTAACAAACAAAACAATTAAAAGGAAAATTATGGCTGTGGTCTTCTGATGCAAGGCGGAGGTACTTCCCCAGTTGGGCTGCTCTAAATTCGAGCGAGACGACATTTCGCTGTGCCCTACCTCACCAAACAATGTGGCAAGGTTCAAAACAATGTGGGGTATATCTTAGACACCGGTTAAATATATAAAAATCTACCTCCGAACAGATATTTAATTACGTAAAAACAGAGCCTCTATTCTGAACTGACTGTAGCTATACGCTTATTTGTAAAGGCAGGTATAAAATATATTTATGTTTTACAGTCGTGTGAAAGACCGAGGTTCCCAGCTGTACTTCAGTGGGATCGAAGTAGAAGATGCAGGTTATTACAGGTGCTCTGCCCGGAACGGAGCAGGAATATCTTCTGGAATTGCTCAAGTTATAGTCGAAGGTATCTATTGAGATTATTTTATGTTTTTGTTTAAAAACTTGTAGTTACCTACTTCCGTATCTATTTATTAATTTGTTTGTTGGACAATTACTTTTTAACTTTCTTTATGATTTCTTGCACCAATAGGTAAAACAAATCTTCTAAAGAGTGGGTACAATCAGCTACAAAGGAAGGGTAAATCACACCACCGTAACAAAAAAGGGACAGAAAAGAATACGACTGTATCACATTCTTTACCGAAATATAAATAAGATGCGTTATAAAAACGTTCAGCCATTTCCTTAATTTTCTTGAAACATTATTTTAGTATTCATTTGTATTTTGTATTATTACATTTTCAGATCCAACACGATTGCCAAGACACGCTCAACTTATTGTAAGTGAACGGGAGCTTATTATACCTACGGGAGGAAGTGCGACTATTGAGTGCACACCGGAGGGAAATCCGCTGCCGCGAGTTCAGTGGATAAAGGTAATGGTAACAACTTTTAATCATCGCTACACGTATACTTCACATAGATACCTAGTTTCGTGCAACTTACTTACTGATATACCTAGGTATATTTTGCGATTTTGTATCTGATTTTTTCTTGCCATACGAAAATAAATAGGTGTATACATTATATATTTTTGTAATTTGATGTAAGAACAGGAGTATTAATGTCTATGATTTCATAAAGTCAAACGGTGAGTTCCGCTATGGTGTCAAACCGAACGGAGGTACGCTCATAATCTCTGACGCCCGGGAGGAAGACCGCGGACACTACGTCTGCGAAGGAATTCTGGACGGAACTGTGATGTTGACCAATTATTCGAGAGTTGACGTACGCGGTAAGAACCTATTACTTACTAAAAAAAAAATATGTCATTCATTTAACCTATTACAACTGTATACAATAATTGTGCAATAAAAAGTATCATCATCCCTATTTATAGACAAACGCAAGCAAAATAAGATTATTCTACTTAAGAGTCCGCAGTAAGCTCGATTCTCCATACAAACGTAGTTACGCTCTCGAAACTTTGCATATACAATGACATGAGGTATATCTATGTCTGTAATTAATTTATGTAGCTTCAGATATCATAGTAAAAAAATACAGAGAATTTAAGTTTTTCATACAAAATTTGTTTTGGCTGTATTTCGTTTGTTTTATAAACTGGAATCATATAAACTAATTACAGACATAGATATACTTCATGTCATTGTATATGCAAAGTTTCGAGAGCGTAACTACGTTTGTATGGAGAATCGAGCTTACTGCGGACTCTTAAGTAATATAATCTTATTTTGCTTGCGTTTCGTCACAATCCAACAAGTAGTTTTAAAATGCGAGCGTAACTACGTTTGGTATGGGAAGGTGAAATTCGGCCGAGCTTACTGCGGACTCTTAACAAAATATGCGAAGTTAGCAGCTAAGCTATTTCATTTCATTTCATTTATTCAGTCACATAATAAACTTACAGTGCGGTCACCAAGACGTTTACATGCTATAAAACAAAAGCAATTGAGGCTTAATTTACGAACAAGATTAATTTACGAAAATGTCAAACATTGTACAAGTCACAAGAGTCAAATTATAAAATATTAGTGTTAAAAAAAATACAAGTAAAAATGTTCTAATTCATCAAATCAACGAAAAAGCAAAAAATTACAAATTCATCACATAAAGAGTATGTACTCGTATGTCACAAACTAAAATATAAAAACAAAAATTAAAATTAAAATGAAAACCATGAAAAAATAAAACAGAGCAATAAAGAGTCAGATTATAAAATATCAGTTTAAAATAATAAAAGTAAAATGTTCTAATTCATCAAATCAACAACACGGTTTTAAATTACAAATTCATAACGTAAAAAAATCATAAAATTAAAATTAAAAACATGAAATAAAAAATAAAACTGGGCTTATTGCCTGTGTTAACATAACTCATTTAAACAATAATACATTTAAAATATGGCTGCACTTTCTGCGAAATCCACCAACACTATCCGCAAATATGTCGATATCGTACCCCTCGACAACCATCGAGTTTAGTAGCGCCAGTGCCCTGGGTGTGGGCGCGTTGTCGGCCTGGCGAGTGCGCGCGCGCAGCCATGCAAACAAGCGGCGGCGGCGCCGCGGCGGCAGCGCCAGCTCAGGCGACCCTCGCCACGTAGGTACGTGCAGGCCCATTCGCTCCAAGACAGACGAATTATTTATCCTGTTATTTATGATTCCGTGGTAATGATCCAACAACAAAAGTTTTCGCCTCAGTTGAAGAGTGTCAAGCCCTGTCATACCCGAGACAAAAAGGGACGGATACAGATAGGGATAATACCCAAAACACTTACTGTACAAGGACCTAGCGAACTTCTTTTGAATTTTTTCTATCATGCTGATATACTTAGACTCGTAGGGGTCCCATACAATAGCTCCGAATTCGATTTTGCTACGTACAAATGCGTTATATAGCAGCACCGCTACCCTTACATTAGAAAACATAGTGGTCATTCTAATAATAAAACCTAGGGTTTTTGACGCACTTTTACAAGTATTTATGACAAACGCCTCAAGTATCTATATACCTAATTGTGTTATTGTTTTATTTTAGATGAACCACAAACATCACCACCAGCTAATCTTCGTAGTAGTAATGTTATTGTTAGTCACAAAGAACTGACAATACCAATTGGAGAAACTGTACATATTGGGTGCACACCAGAGGGAAGCCCACTGCCCACAGTTCGGTGGAAAAAAGTAATATTTGCAATAAATAACTAACACCACACGTACGCGACTAATATTGCTTACAATAATGGACATGAATTTTAATTAATTATTTATTTTTCCGATAACTTGATATCATTTGCAATGTTGTGGCTGAGTGAGACGTTTGTTTATGATTTCATGTATACTTAGTCAAACGGTGAGTTCCGCGATGGGGTCAGACCGAGCGGGAATACGCTGATAATCTCTGACGCCCGGGAGGAAGACCAAGGAGACTACGTGTGCGAAGGGATTGTGCAAGGAACTGTTATGACAACGGATTACGCGCGTGTTGTCATAGAAGGTAGATACTTATTTATTGAAGTGAAAACTTATTTAGCGGCGCTGGGCACTTTTTGGGATGGGGAAAAATTGTTAAACTCGCCACAGATTTTTGTGACGTCAGATGCGTAAGGTGAGATCTCACCTTAGGCATGATGCGTAGACAGGCCGACTGTGACACGAACGGGGCTTGGGGGAGAGGGGGCTTTTTTTTGCAAAATTAACATTATACAAGCCTAGAAAAAGAGCAACAAATTAAAAAAAAACAGCAGCAACACCATGTATAACGCGATAAAATAATAATGTTACTTAAACAATTAAAGAGGAAAGGTGCGTGAATTTGTTGTCGCCGACACCAGTTACCGATTTAATAAAAATTGTTACCTGCGTATTTTATAATGGACTTTTCGCTATATTTTACGGGGATTTTCTTGCGTTCTTTGTGATACGCGGATAAAGCCGCGTGGGCATTTAGTTCATGTAAAATCCAAAACTGGAATACAATACAAGATTCAAAAGTTGTTTTGTTCTTATACAGCTTTATGTTGCCGTGTACAATTATATGTTCTATGTATTTTTAGATGTCGAACAGCCATCAGTAGTAGCAGGGGACTCTAGAGTCCAGGTTGCTGTGCGACACGTGAAAATACCCAGGGGAGGAACAAGGAATATTGATTGCATACCTGAGGGTAACCCGCTTCCGACCATTCAGTGGAACAAGGTGAGACAATTTTCAACCTTCACGAAAGAATGTTTGAATGTATCATGGACAAGGTGCTCAAAAATGTGTGAACACGACTTGTTCAGGGCTGTATTGCTCCGATATTTTCGAACGTTTGGGAACGTACAATACATTTATGAACTCGACTGTACAAGGGGCAACTGCTCGTTTCGAAGACTCGCCAGTCTCGCCACATACAGGCTGAATTCCGCAACCGAATTTAGCCGCCGAATTCCTCCGGGCTGATCCCGATCCAACCGCGGCTACTTCATTCAGACAAACGCCTGTGTGTGTCAAGGTCATACCATACATTTTGCATGGAGCAGCTGCAGACGGAATCGTGGCGCAATAGATTGGAGCGCGGCCTATTTTTGTGTCTTTGTGTATTTTTATGTATGTGCCGAGACCATAGTCGTAGAATACCTATGTAGCAAGCCCAATATATAGCTAATGGCAATTGACCGAATGCTGTAAACGCATTTAACATTTGTTAAATTTTTAAGTACGAGGGCGCGTTCGGCGTTGGAACGAGACAGAGCGGCAACGCGCTGGTAATAACTGATGCGCAAGAGCAAGACGGAGGAAATTACGTGTGCGATGGAATGGTGGATGGAACTGCAGCCTGGACTGACTACCTTGCCGTTGAGATAGAAAGTAAGATATCGATCATATACTTACACGTATGCCTTCAAGACTCTGGCAAATGGCAGCAAATAAAAGAAAAACCAGCGTGTAGCAACACCGTGTATGTATAGCGCGGTAACATAATAATGATTATTTTTGTTTTATACACGCAACTCGACTGATCAAACAGTATGGACGAAGAGCTAGCGACCAAATCGGTCATGTAGCTTCAGCTGTATTGAAACTCCGTTAGCTACTTCCCTGAACAGCCTTTTCCGATAATCTTCGTGCTGGCAGGCCGTGGGCGGTGGGTGCGGGTGTAGTACGGTGGGGAAAAAAAATGTGGGCTCAGCGACTTTAATTTTTTTTTCAAACAGTTGCTCTGTACTCCCTGTGCACCCAAAAAAAAATTAAATCGATCGGGTGGTGGGAAGGGGTTGCCAGCGTTAATTAAAAATACCATAATAATAATAAGTTTCGGTGGAAAGGTATCGAAAAAAACCCGATATTTTTGCATGGCACTTTTTTGGGCTTACATATTCATTAATCTCACGTCAGAAAAAAAGCCAATACAGCCCACATGAAAATTATTATTATTTTGGTATTTTTAATTAACGCTGGCAACCCCTTCCCACCACCCGATCGATTTAATTTTTTTTTGGGTGCACAGGGATTACAGAGCAACTGTTTGAAAAAAAAAAGTCGCTGAGCCCACATTTATTTATTTTTTCCCCACCCCACTACACCCGCACCCACCGCCCGCGGCCTGCCAGCGCGAAGATTATCGGAAAGGGTTGTTCAGGGAAGTAGCTAACGGAGTTTCAATACAGCTGAAGCTACATGACCGATTTAGTCGCTAGCTCTTAGACCAGTAGGAAGTAGTAGCAAGTAACTAGCAAGTTTTGTGATAAATTGCCCTTACTTATTTATTTCTTTATCTTATTTTATATTTATTGCACAAACTTATCAGAACGTACGTGCCATGCGTAACGAACAGTATTGAAATGTGTTTGGGATGCGAAATTAACCTTTTCTTATGGGCTAGCTCTTGCCTAATCGCCATTATTTTTGCTTCTCTGTCTATAACGGCAGCATACCGCGGATCCTTCTGCTATTTATTGTTTCCTCAAAAGCTCTACCGGCAGCTGCATATACACCTGACGCTAAAGTTGCTTTTATTGTGGAGCCCGTCCCATGTCCCACCATTCAACATAACGCCCTGATGTCCTAGCTGCTTCGTGACCGGGGACTGTTTATTCAACATTACGCCCTGATGACCTAGCTGCTTCGTGACCGGGGACTGTTTATTCAACATTACGCCCTGATGACCTAGCTGCTTCGTGACCGGGGACTGTTTATTCAACATTACGCCCTGATGACCTAGCTGCTTCGTGACCGGGGACTGTTTATTCAACATTACGCCCTGATGACCTAGCTGCTTCGTGACCGGGGACTGTTTATTCAACATTACGCCCCGATGACATAGCTGCTTAGTGACCGGGGACTGTTTATTCGATATATTCATAGTTATATGGTAAGTAGCTAGTTAGCTGTGAATATGGTTTAAGATTTTATTATCTCATAAAGAATTTACAAAATTCACTTACATGAGATACACTTGTATACAAAAACATTTTAAAGGCATGCATAGCGTGCAGTTTACTATTTTACTTTAATAAAAAATTAGTTGTGTGTAGGTACCAATATATATCGAATAAACAGTCCCCGATCAAATTTCGTCCTTTACTAGCAAGTATGTAAGTGCCAGCGGGACGAATACTTTCAGTCCTCATAAACTCGATCATGCTAGCTAGGCTAGTTTGATGGCCGTACACTCTCTGTCCAGTGAACGTAGTACATTGAATACTTATTTTTTCAGGTACTCAGCCTATTAGTCAATCACTGGTATACCCTAGAGTTACAGTGAACATGAGGCATCTGAGAATACCGAGGGGAGGAACTATGGCTATTGACTGTATACCCGAGGGTTCCCCGCTACCGACTATCCAGTGGACCAAGGTGAGATCGCACTAGACATATGGCCATAAGCAGTAAAAAAATACGCAAAAGCGTCCAACGCGACGCTCTCACACGTACACGCATCGATACGGTAAACTTTAGTGCAAGTCGGGGTAGCTGTCGGAATATCGCTCCGCATTCCATCTGTGCGCTTCATCTCAAAACGAGCGCTGGTGTAGAAGGTAGGCGACGCTTGTTGAGAATGTTGAGATACCGCTTTAGCTAAATATATTATTTACCGCGCACACATTACGCGGCGGAATTCAGCCCGATGTGATTCTTAGGATGGGATGGGAACCTACGCCACATGTAGAGTTGTAGACGGTCCGTGGCGTACTACATTCGTATAGTTTAAATTATTTGAACTGAGCTCATGAATGGCCATTGTACTGAGCTCATGAATAGCCTTTGTTTATGTGGCGCTAACCTTTTTCTTGCAAAAAATGGCACGCGTCCGACCACACAGTCGTATTGTTACACTTGAATGCTATTGTTTTGAAGATAAGGATCAGTCCAGTTCAGAAAATCTCAAGTATACACAAGTGTTGAAAATGCTATTGTCCTCTTAAACCATTTTAAACCTATTCAACAAGGAATAAGTTTGAAAATTCAATATCCACGCAATGTAGTTCTATCCTTTTTTGTAAGTAACTGGTTGGCGGTTACAAGAACAAAAGCAGATAATAGGATTGTATTAGACACAATACCATTGTGAATGCAGGTAAGTGGATGAGCTTAGTTTAGAAAATTTCAACTATACTGCAAGTTAAAAGAGAGTGCGAAATACGGAGATGAATGCCCTTGACTTGATTCCATATGTCCTGTCTCGCATCTTTCAGCTTGTAGGATGATTGCAGGCCGCCATTTAGGTACGATTTTATTACAATTACCAAAAACAATTATTTGTCTATAGTTACTCTTATTATAAAGAGGTAAAGTTTGTAGCTTTGTGAGTTTGTCAAATGTAAGTCTGAGTGTAGAGAGTAATTTCCGGAGCTACTCATGCCATTTTTCATTTTCACCAATATATTTTATCCTTTGACTTTCATAAATTGATGGCCATAATTAAGCTATATCCACCGTACTATCCCGCGGCTCCGCCTGTAATACAGGTAGTATTTTCATTTATTTACAGGATGAAGGCAATTTCAGCGTCGGCACCACACAGGCTGGTAATTCCCTGGTAATAAAGGATGCGCAAGAAGAAGATCGCGGGAACTATGTGTGCTCTGCTGTTGTGAATGGCGAATCGGTCTTCAGCGATTACCTCACTGTGGAGATACAATGTAACAACTGATTTCATATTATTCAAATCTATTTTTAAGACGCCCGCACATTACAGCCCCTAGTGGCCTAGTATCGAGCGCGCGGGCCACTCGCGCTGCTAAGTAGTGGCTCGGACGCGGTCACTTAAACGCCTGGCCCGGCGATGCTATACAAAATGTATGAAAGAACTCGTCCGCAACTTGTTGGCTCCACGCTGCGCGTAAGGTAAAACTCGCATTGTGGCCAGATGAAGACGTAAAATTGTGTACTCACCACGGGCAGTAAGAAAGAAAGCCCGAAATCGCATATTTACAACCCTCGCCTGCGGCTCGGGTCACAAACACCTGCGATTTCGGGCTTTCTTTCTTTTACAGCCCTTGGTAAGTAATGTACTATTACCTACTCCTTTCATTCATATAATTAAAACTTCTAGTTTTTGGGTAAAATTCATCTGAAATACGGACAGACGGACGGATATTACCTCTGTTTAATGGGACGGATGTTCCTATTTTACAAGCTTTTATTTAGTTTCACCTGTCCCGTTGTCTGTCTGTCTGTCTGTCTGTCCGTCTGTGATCAAATCTTGCAAGTTAAATTTGACTCACTTCCCGGTGACCGATTGAGCTGAAATTTTGGGTATAAATATAGTTTGGATGTCAATTCAATATTATGGTGCCATCGAGCTGATCTGATGATGGAGACGGAAGGTGGCCATGGGAACTCAGTACTTAACCGACGTAACCCCGTTGAGTTTGGGCTCGTTAGAATCGTCTCAATGAGTAATTGATGATGGTATACAGAAAAGTACAGTCGGCAATAAAAATTTGTACCAAAAATGAAATTTTTGACAGAAACTTGTTGACTACGAAACCTTAAATTGACTTACTTATTTTGGACGTGTTTCAGATAATTGCGAGCTGCCGAAGGACACGGGCATGTGCCTAGCCGCTTACACCCGCTGGTACTACAACCCCGCTCAGCAAAAGTAAGGCCTTTATGGGAACAAACCTAAAGCCTAACATTCACACTCCGGCTTTGTCCACGTAGTTGTCGCTGGTACCAGGTCCCTGGACAAATACGCCGAATACGCGTGTTTATGCACTACGCCAACGGTGTGCCAAAATTTCAGCGGAGCGCCAGCGACAGTATACGGAGCGCGGCCTATCGCTCCCACATACTTCCGCACCCGCTTGAAATTGTGGCCGAGTCTTTTGGCCTATTTTTAGTCGCCGTTCGCATCTGAGCATAAACATTAACATTAACTGTATAAATTCAATTTAAGAGACTGAATAATCCGTTCAAATCTTCAAATATCAACCTCACCGTTTAACAAAGAGCATTGATCTTTTTTTAAACAGCTGGCTGTAATAGCACCCGCCAAAAAAATTGCAGTGCAGTGTTTGGGCAGTGTTTGGAAGGGATCTTTACCTGACAGGGGTTCCTGAAATATAAAAATAAAAAATCCCTTAATATGTTATAACAAATTGCAATTATTCATATTTTATGTACAATAAATTTGTGTTTTGTACAGATGCCAGAAGTTCGTCTGGGGCGGTTGTGGCGGCAACAAGAATAACTTCGAGACAGAAGAGCATTGCAGCCTAGAGTGTGAAAGCATGCGCCCCGTTCCCAACGCTGCTTAGTCTGTTCTCAAGAAAGCCGCGGCGGCGATTCAACCGCCTCTATAATATTGTGCCATTTAAAAAGAATATAAATTAGTAAAATCAAGAAATTATGCCGGTAATAGATTCGTAAAATTTATCCAACTTGTGCAATAATTTAAGACTTGCCACGTGCAGGCTGAATTCCGCCGTCGAATTCAGTCGGGCCGCCGAATTTGTCCACCTGTCTGACGTGGCAGAGCTATACCTACACTTTTAAGCATCTCACAGATAGTCAATAGTAAACTTTACTATTGACCGCCACCGCAGGCCGCGCCAGTGTGAATCAGGCCTTACATGAAGCAGCTGCGGGCGGAATCAGCCGGTGGAATTCGACGGCGGGTTTTAGCCTGTGGCGGGCCTTATAATATGTAGTAAAACGGGATAGCTCTAGCGGATTCATGGATGCCTAAGGGTCTCAAGCCCCTCCAAAAAGCATATGAGTACTTACTAAAATCAAAATTCAATGGGCTCAGGCACCCCATGTGACATGTTCTTGCGAATCATCAAGCCACAACATTTATAGAAATAAATAATTTCGAGATGAATAACCTGCAATATATAACACATTTACATTTTTATTTTTGCGAGTATCAAATAAACAATGTTAGATGTACCTACCTACTTTTGTTATTTACCCTTTTGATCACGACAGCCTCTCTCATGTATTAAGCCTCTCACAGACTGGCGGGGCCTGGCCGCGGTGGTCAATAGTAAATTTGTCATTAGAAATGAAAAAACTACTGACCGCCACCGAAGACCGCGCCAGTGTGATTCAGAGTTCAGACCTTATACGGCCTTTCAGCCAATTAACAAGTCAGTTATAAGTCGTGTCAATCAATAAAGAATATAATCTGAAATAGCGATATTTACTATGAAGGACCTCTGTGAATAATTATACAAAATTTTGGGATTAGGTGCCAAAGCTGGCCCCGGGCTCCTTTTGGGCACAACCGGGAATAAATAACGCTAAGAGGATGATAATTTAATTAACTAAGTTTTATTGTAAATAATTTACTGAAAAAATATAAAAAACAATTATGACAAAATGAGTCTGTTTTGGAATAGCTGATAATCCCACCAAAAACATTACATGTAAAGTGATGCCAAGACTCCATAGCTCATACAGCTTTCAGCGTGAAAAAGATATCAGATCGCAATTACCGCCAAGCTTCCTACTCCACACGGCGTAACTACCACTACCAGCCACGCTCTACAAATTCTACATCTTGGCTAAAAAGTAAGTACCATGTAACAGCTTGGTGACGACATTAGTAAAAAATATCGGCCCGCCAACCGGGAAGCCATCTGTAATCGATTATTTTTTTTGCTAAGGAGGATTAATGAAGCTCATTAATACTTATTCGAACTAGTGTTTTTGTTTATTTTACTTTACTGTTTAGTAAAAAGGTATTACTTAGGTTACTTACTCAGCATTTTACGTAAGTTCTTAAGTCCTGTAAGCGAAACAAATTAAAAAAAAAATGGCCCTCGGCCGTGATGCCGCCCGTGTTCGATTTTTGAATATTTTTCATAATTCGCTCCTTGGCGTGAAGCTTGGCTGCTGTTTTAAAAGAAAAAAAAATCTCTGCAAATGCAAACAGTGATTTAAACTTAAAGAAAAGAAAATTAATTGCAAATATTTACAAAAAACGAGTTAAGTCATTGTATGAACTGGCATTTAAAGTTGTTATTACACCGCTACAAGAAAACGCAAGAACTTACTTAGAGAATGAATGGAGACTGTCCTTGGACGATTGTTCAATGAATAAATGACTTATGACTTATGACTTATGACTTATGACGAGCAAGTGGGTACCGATGAATTTATTTAATCTATCTTATTATCCGTAGATTATAGTATGTTACTAGTTAGATCCTTTCTGCGGCTTCGCTCCTGTGGCAAGAGTATTTTGGATATATATTGAGAACGAATGAAGCATTGCATTGTCTTTTTTGTATGGTTTATCTTGAATATCATAGAGCAAATGTAAATGAACCAAAATAAAGACAAAAATATTTATTAAGTAACATTTTTCTGACTTTTCCGCAGCTACTTAATTTTTTCATTTTTTTTTGATGTCTTAAATTTTGTCGGATGCTGTCACTGGGTAACTATTTAATTGATAATATATCCGTTCCACAGAAAAAATAAGCTATTATAAATTATTTCCAAAATTGTCATTTTTTCCATACAAGTTGTCAGTTCATTGACTGGACAAAGGTGGACCCGCGTGGTGGCACCCGACTAGCTCCTCTGTAGGTAGTATCTATGCTCTAAAGTTCCACATTACCACTTCTTGTGGCATTAAGTAACAGCTGGTTAATTTTCATCAGATTATTTGATTACGTCTGGTTCGAATTTCCTAATCTTAAGGCGATGCCTTCATTTGAGTCGAACACGCCCTCTAGACAGAGACACGCTGATGCCTTCCGCGCACGAGGAAAAGAGATGTAACACTCTTCGGGAATGGCTTTTGAGACGTTTTATTTAAATTTCATAAAAAGAGATTTTAGATGAGATAAAATAATATAGTATTAACCTGATTGTGTCGTAAAATAATGTATCGTTTGAGTAGGCTGCGTAAAAAAAGGAAAATACAGACCCAACTGTGAATGTTTTTTCTATCGAGGTAATTTTAAGCAATCATGTATCGATAAAATCAGATAAACAATCTTATAGTCAAGAATCTTATATCTGAAAATCAGACTTATTGTTTCTTAATCTAGTCAGAACGGCGTTAACAATTGTCACCTGACACTGACAATTCGCCATGCATTGCTTGTTCTAGAAGTCAAGGTGGTTGCTAGGTTACTTGTGGATCCAGCAATGTACGGAGAATTGTCGTTGTCAGATGATAATTGTCGAGTTGGTGAAATAGGGGCCTGGTCGCCGCATAGACTTTCACGCCGAATGAATTTATGATGATATTAAGAAGTGAGCTATGGAGTCTTGACATCTCTTTACATGTAATGTTTTTGGTGGGATCTCATTCCTTTTTGTAAGGTAATTTCTAAAGAAGTGAATGGGAAAACCCATACAAACTTTCATCCCCTAATTTAAAGGGTGGGGGGGTTATTTACTATAAATCCTGAAATACGTATTTTATTATTTATAACAAGGAGTCCCTATATAAATTTTCAGACCCCTAGCATCAAAATTTGCGGAAGTCTCATAAAAAGTTCCATTCCCTACTTTAAGGGGTTGGGGGGTAGAAGTTCCAGTTTTTTGAATTATTTCGTTGATTGTGTACTAATACTAGCTTACATACCAAATTTCAGCTTTCTAGGACTTCAGGAAGTACCCTAGAGGTTTTGATGATCAACATCAGGCAGTGAGTCAGGGAGTCAGTGAGTCAGTGACGAACTCGGCGTTTTTTAGATATCAATAAAATCTTAAGTATAAGAGCTATGTTACTGAAACTTTATCGGCCGTATACGTTCTACAAGCCTATTTTAACTAAAATGGCGTTAAATTTCGTTTGTCTCTATCTGTCACTTTGACATTTGTGTTCGTCAGAAAGGGACAAGCATATTTTATTTAGCGGAAGCATTTTAAGTTTTATGAATAAGGGGCTAAATAAAATAAGATAAGTCCACTATTGACATCCCGAGAATTTTGTTTATCTGGTATAATCCAAACCCAAGTTACGAGGGTTCAAAAAAACGACGAACCGCTTCGAGAAAAGGTAGGTAGTGCCCTTGCATTGCGCTTCGCTTGGCTCGTCTTGGCGGGGGCACTGCCGCGCCCCCAGATAACGCCATAGGTATGTGGTGTTGTGTTGCTGGTGGTGAGTACGGTCGCCGAAGCTCCAGGATGGGTTATGTTGAGAGTGAGGGACAGGCGTCTCTAGCTACACCTACCAACACAACGAATCCTCAAATCAATAAAGGGTCGGCAACGCGCTTTTTTTGGATATGATATAGAATCGTTTAATTTAGTAAAACTATTCGCTTTTGATAATATTTTTGCATTTTACATGAAACACATGTTGCGCGCCATTATAGGTTAATTCATAAATATTTGTAAACTTTATGCGTGTTTGGTTATTATCAAAAATGTTGACTCATGGTGACTAGAAAAGTGATAAACAGATTGGAAGCCACTGGAAATTCTTGGCGATGTACAATATGTGAAGTAAATAACTTGGCAGGCCTATGAAATTTGAAAATGTTTTTTTCCTCGCAAAATGTATTGAAAAACGTCGTATGAAACGCGTGAGCTTTGATAATTACATCCTCGGCTCTCTTATCACGCTCACCTGCGGCTCGTGTGAACAATTCCGCCTCTGATGTAATTATCAACATACCTCACTTGTATCACAATGCACTATAATGTAGAAAGAAAGGTAATTTAACTGGTAACTAGTTGTTATAAAGGAAGCGTAAAAAGCGAAGATTTGTGTAAGTATGTACATACGCTGTGTAATTATAATTGTATAATTAGTTACTTATCTACATCAGTGTTTTTTATTGTTTGACCTTTATGGAAAAATATGTTTGTTTGGAGAACACTGATCTACTTAAAGTGTGATCCACCATTGTCGACCTTTATGGGATAATATTTTTGGTTGCAAAACACTAATGTACTTTAAGGGGATGCCTTGATTCGAGTCGATCACGCCCCCTAGACAGAGACACGGTTATGCCTTCCGCGCACGAGAAAAAGAGGTGCAACACTTCGGGTTGGCTTTTTTGGACAAACCAACTTAGTTTTATTTATATTTCATTAAGTGAGATTTTAGATGAGATAAAATACCATAGTATTAACTTGATAATGTCGTAAAATAATGTATTGTTTGAGTAGGCTGAGCAAAAAAAGGAAAATAAAGACCCAACTTTGGTTTTTTTTTTATCGACGAAATATTAAATCAGATAATCATATACGTATGTTTGACTAATCAAGAATATATCTGAAAATCGGACCCTATTGTTTCTAAATCTATTCAGAACGGCGTTTCAAAGCAAGCGATAATTTCCAATGCACCGCCTTAAGGGTGAGTAATAAATAGAGCTGTGCAAGGTAGCGGAGCACCGTGCGATAAAAAAGCACCTAAACTTACCGGTCACGCTTAACGAAACCAGACCTCTAACTACGCTTAGTTACAACAAATCGCGGCGTCAAGATATATTTGTCGGTGAACAGGGACGTGAGGTTAAAAGAAGTAACAGAATAGCGGGGCTAGTGAAAGTAGTAAATACTCTCCCCAAGTTGCGTATGCGACCATCATTCGTTGCCCTTCTATAGTTCTCTCATAGTTTTACTTTTTATAATTGCCGCAATTGAGTTAGTATGAGTTTGCGGCAAATAACCAGTACCCGCCCAAATTTAGTAGGTTTTTTATGTTAAGCGGTCAGACATTTTTATACCACATTATTTATACTAAACGGGACTTAATCGCGTATAATTAAATTATTTATTTACCTCACTGAGGTCTCCCGACGTTTCGGATGTTTTGCAACATCCATGGTCACGGGACAAGAATAAATAATGTATTTATACGCGATTAAGTCCCGTTTAGTATAAATAATGTGTGAGAATCGTGAAAGTTTTAATCAATATATTTTTATGTTCTTATTTAGCTGCATAGAAAGCCTTTCCGCTCCTTATGGTCGCAATCGTATAGCTCTGTAGAAACCTATAAACTAACAAAAAATCACTTCATACTCGTAAAAACCAGGTAAGTAATTGAGATGGGCAATATAACCAAATTCTCAATAGCTAAGAAATTATTACTGAATCTTAAAAATAATAATATGTGTAGGTTCCTAATAACGTTTTTTTTTCACCACCTATAAGTGCTATACTGTGTATACTGTGTTAATTTTATATCCAGGAAGTGGCAGCCCTGACCGAAAATTTTAATTGACTGTAGATTAAATGTTCCATAAAATTAGGTATTGTGAAAATAGGGTAGATAGAAGACATAATAATAAAGCTGTCATACAAATATCGCGTCATACTAGGGCGGAACATGGAAGAAAAAAAATAAAAACCAAAATTAATATTGTGATTGATGAAATTAATATACCCTCGCACGTCGCTGTTTGCCAGTCGCCGCACGGACACGGGCCGTGCCGTACTCAGTGCGGTGTACAAATACCGGAAACTGTTGGGCGTCGCTGTTTGCCAGTCGCCGCACGGACACGGACCGTGCCGTACTCAGCGCGGTGTACAAATACCGGAAACTGTTGGGCGTCGCTGTTTGCCGGCCGCCGCACGGACACGGACCGTGCCGTACTCAACGCGGTGTACAAGTACCGGAAACTGTTGGGCGTCGCTGTTTGCCGCTCGCCGCACGGACACGGACCGTGCCGTACTCAGCGCGGTGTAGAAGTACCGGAAACTGTTGGGCGTCGCTGTTTGCCAGTCGCCGCACGGACACGGACCGTGCCGTACTCAGCGCGGTGTACAAATACCGGAAACTGTTGGGTGTCGCTGTTTGCCGGCCGCCGTACGGACACGGACCGTGCCATACCTACTCAGCGCGGTGTACAAATAGCGGAAATTGTTGGGCGTCGCTGTTTGCCGGCCGCCGGACGGACTCGGAACGTGCCGTGCTGTACTCAGCGTGGTGTACAAGTACCGGAAACTGTTGGGCGTCGCTGTTCGCCGGCCGCCGTACGGACACGGACCGTGCCGTACCTACTCAGCGCGGTGTATGAATAGCGGAAACTGTTGAGCGTCGCTGTTTGCCGGCCGCCGGACGGACACGGAACGTGCCGTGCTGTACTCAGCGCGGTGTACAAGTACCGGAAACTTGTATTTATATTTAGGTTTCGTATCGGCTGTTTTTTTTGTAATCTTTGGACATTTGACGTAAATCGATAAAACCATCTTACAAATATCATAATATTTAGGATGTTGTTGAAATAACAAAATGATGCAATGTGTTGTGACAATTCTTTATTCCGAAATATGTATTATTGCAAGTAATAGGTCAGTTCTGACTCCTCATTCGCGATTTATCCGTCAAGCGACGACAACCATCAGTCTGATTTCTGTAATTAGCAATTAAACTGAACTGCATCTAGGTATTATACCTAACGATAACCCGGATTGCAAAAAAGCAAGATGATTGCTCTAAAGTATTGTGCTTATATATTGCTGTTTATAGCTCCTACGACACGAGGTAAGATAAATTCCTTCGTACTTAGTTAACATTTACCTACTATTAACTAACTTATTGTCCTGGTCTTGTGAAGGTGCCTCGATTGCCACGCTGTATTGCTACTGTCACAGTTATGTGCCCGTTAAAAAAAAAGTTAATCATCATATCCGCCTAAAGACGGCCACTCCTGCCTATTCTGTAACTTGTTTTAAGCTCACCTCAACGCTCCCCCACAAATATATCTTGACACCGCGATGCGTAGTACCTAAGTGAGCGTCGCTAGGTCTAGTTTCGTGCCGGGTGACCGGCGGGGTGAGCCGCATTAGCTCGTAGCGAATAACAGCCCTGGATATGTCCAGGGCTGTTATTCGCTACGAGCCTCTCCCAAAGAGTGCCACCGGTCCCACGCCACCCGCGTCCAGTGAACTCCCGCGACCTTTACCAGGTCATCAGTCCGCCTTGTGGGGGTCTACCCACGCTGCGCTTTTCGGCACGTGGACACCACTCGAGAAACGCCCCAACGGCCATCGGTTCTTGTGCAATGTAATGTTAATATCGTACCTACAATCCCACTAATACCTATCATATTTCTAAAGTGTTCCTGTTTAAAAAGAAAGTGTTTGCCCTTCTAGCGGAAAAGGCATATTATTCAATCGACGAAAATATAAAAGAAGATTGTTAAAGTCGCTTAATTGTGTTATTTTATGTATTAGGAAAAGCACGAACAGCGTCGATGCAGTTATCAACTGTGATATAATATTAATTCAAGCCTATTCGTTCTATATTTTGTTACACCTTCGGGTAAGACATAGTGATACCAAGCTGCATTTTATAACATCTGCAGGTATAACCTATGTTTAACAAATAAATACTTTGACTTTGACTTAAAGTAACGAAGGTGTCTGATAAGTAGCACGGGCTTACTAATTTAAAAGGAACCGATCTTTACGAATATAATGTTTTTTGATGTTATTAGTTACTGAAAACTTTTTTTTCAGTTATTTGTTATTGAAGGTTGTTAAGGTTGAAATTGCTACAGGTTACAGGACAATAAAACATAACGGAGCTGCCATCATACTAGCAAGAGCGGGGGAGACCATCGACATCCTCTGCCAGGATGAAGTGCCCCTTGTCCGCTGTGGGTTCACACATCCAAATGGAACTAAAATATTGTAAGTTAATGACTTTTTCAATTTAATAATTGAAAATATTGAGTACTGAGTACTTTTGTCCAGAAAACCAAAAGTCGCTCCTTCCATTGAGTTTTTCCAAACGCGATTTTGGACCAAACCGTCATTTAAAAAAAAAGTTTTTTAAAAATATTTCACCTATTTGTATAAAAGTACATGAAATACCATAGACCGAAAAATACTGGCATACATACCTAAAGCAAGCATTATCTTGTTATAAAAATATATTGTTTGTTATATAATAGGCATAAACCGCGAACAGAAATCTCTGTATAGCCTGTGTATTTTTCAGCTCGCAAGATGATGCGAAAGCTTCGCGGATTCACGTAGCAATGTGCCAAGACCCTTTCAAGCGCTCTCAGTGCCTCGCCGCGCCGCAGAGCGTAGCAATCAGCATAATAGCGAAGAATACCTAGTCAATCTCATCGTTGAAAGGGCTTTGTAATTTTGCGTAACAAAGAAGCTTCAGTGCTGTATTTTATGTACCTAATAAAGGAATTGGAAGCGTATTCAGGTGGCATTGAACCCTCGTTAAATGACTCGTACTGGATCTATTTTTCTTTTTTTATTCATATTTTATCTAATTCATGTGCACTTTAGCTTCAACGTGTTTCGCCCTCACGTTTACATTTACGGTTCCGTGATCTAACATCAACATTCTCAATTGACTCAAGAAAAAAAACTTTAACCTACAGATCTGCAAATGTTGTACCGGGAACACCATCTTGCAAGTTTACCACGGACGCCACCACTTCAGAAGTGGGTCTTTGGACCTGTCACCTATGGACTCCAACCTCTCCTCAAGAAGAGATCCAGAAATCAGTAGAAGTGAGAATAGCTGACAAATTTGCTGCACTAGACAGAGAGGTTGCGGTGAAGGAAGGAGAGAGAGTGACACTCTCGTGCGCCAGTTCCGAGGGAATGGTTCCGCTGAATGATTGTCATTTTACGTCGCCAGGGCAGTTCAAGATTCACGTAGATGATAAAATAACCGAGGAACAGTGAGTTATTAATATTAAATTACTTACCTACTTATAAGTTGTCGTCGCGACTCCGCCCGCGTAAAACTTCCAATACTAACTTTTTACTCCATCTTTTTGGAAAATAATTCTATGCCCTTTCCCGGGATTCAAATGATTTCCAAACCTTTCATAAAAATCTATGCAAGCTAGGTACGGTTTAAGTGTGCATATGAAGGTGAACAATACAAAGATACATTAGCATTTATAAAAAAGAATATGTTATAGCATGGATATAAATAGATAGATTCTTCTTTACTCGTCTGACAAACGGCAAAAGAAGCAATTCAAATGATATTCGATATTTTTTTATTAAAGTGTAGGGATCCATATACTGCCAAGTATTCAATTTACTCTTGGACGATAAAAAGTTTTTCAAGTTCCACATATTTATGGTCTTATATATATAATATTTTTTTATATATATAAAATATATAATTTTTTGCAATAATTACATTATTATTTTATTAAAGTGATGCACATATTTTTATGGTCTTGATTTTAATTTATAATTTATTGCACCCGTGGGTTAGAATTTCACCACCCCCTTTCTTCCTGTGGGTGTCGTAAAAGTCGACTAAGGGACCAGGGTTGAAGTGTGTTGTGGGCGATGGGCTAGCAACCTATCACTGCAATATCACATTTTGTCGATCTTTTATACCCACATTTATGCTAAAAGTGGCGCTAGAATATACGTTTCATGTGCTCTGCCTACCCCTTTTGGGAATAAAGGCGTGAATGTATGTATGTATGTACCGTAAAGTGGGGCTATTTGGTACAAAATTTTGTGAAAAACTATTATTAAAACGAAGTTAGTATAGATAATTATACTTTAATGATTTCTCGTAACACATCTTACCGGTGACCTCCCATACTGGTACATATTAACCGTATATTCATTGGAATCCCAAAGCTACCCTTATTCAAAAGTGCCGTTCCAAATATCGCAACAGTGGGATTGGAATTGTCCACAAAAAATGAAATTTTAAAAGTTTCTGGCTTTGTTTCAATTTGTCTCATCAGGCGATAATCGGAACAATAAAATTTCAAATGGCTATGTCCATATTAACAGTGCCAATAGATTTTTTTCATACTAAACTCTTTTATAAAAATATGGTAGTGCTAAATTTGGGGTTATTTGGAATTAGTATAGTGATTCCTTTAAACCTTTAGTGAGGTATGTGGGATATATTTGGAACAATTTAAGGGGAAGTAAATAAAATATAAAATGACCGACACATTTTTTATTAATCAATGGTTCATACAAATATGACCGGTATCATAGGATAATAGAACTACGTTGTAGTGACTAATGTACTACGTGTACTAGTGTAACTATGTCTATGTATTTTAAGAAAATAACGGGCCCAGTCAACCCCTGGCAAATTGTCTTCAAGCCCAAATATATTTTTACCAATTTTATTGAGTTATTTCTGGGCAAAAACACGAAGATCTGTTGTGTTAAAAGGAAACCGCCATTCTCCTACTAATAGTATGAATTTAAGGAAGATGTTCTCTTCGGGTGTAAATAGTGTCGGATGGCCAGCTCTTGCTTGTGTACATTTGATATTTCGAGTTTTCCTACTCAACGTGCTTTTTGGAACACCGTACCTGTGTATTCGCTGCCTGAGTTAAGCTCATTCTCCCATCCTTCACACAATTTACTGCTTGTGTTTGTATATTTTCTAATACATGTACGCACCATGGTCATAAAAATGAAACAAGAAAATATAACTTGCCCTTAAATACTCGAAAATTGCATTTGGGGTTATTTGGTACATCACCTATAATCTTAGCAAAACTATCACCAGCCTTGAAGGGGGCTATTTGGAATTCAGTTCCAAATAACCCCAAAACGGTTTCAAAAAGCCCCATTTCATAAAAACTAAACAAACATGGCGATCTGAACAGGTTAGAAAACGACGGTAGATATCATTAGAATCACAACAAAACGTACGATATGTGACGTATCTCATATTCAACTTATCTCCAAAAACTTCCCGTAACAAACCAAAAGTAGGCCACACATAAATAAGTACAATTATGACGATTTTTTCCTAAATTAGTTTTGCGGCACTCACGATGGATTCATAACCTCAAAATTTCGTCCCCCACTATAGTTTTAGTTGAAGTATTGCCAGACGATAAAAATTAAATTATATTAGCAGTAAAAAAAAAGTTATAAACTACCAAACCTTTTATTTTAAAATTTTTAAATAGCCCCATGGTTTCCAAAAAGCCCCTCCTTACGGTATGTAATTTATTGCAATAATTTGATGAATTACTATCCATAGCAACACTACGTTATTAATTTCAACATGAGGAAACTACCCCATTAACTGGGCGCGACAGTTCGTGCCAGGCTTCAGTCACATGCAAATAATTTTAAACGCAATAAAATGGATTTAAGTGAAACCGCAGGAGTGATTTAAGGTCTCCACCCACACACAGGTCGTGGTTGCGGGTCGGACATTGAAACTACACTTCAAACACACATCGAACACGGGTCCGCGGCGCTAAGTTACAACTCCGGCAGCGCGGCCGCGGGTCGGGCGCGGCGCGGGTCTGGCGCGGCGCGGGTCGGGCGATTGATATCTCTCTCACTACCAACGCATTTAATATCTCTATCACACAGTAGCGCGGGCCGGCGTTGCTGTGTGATAGAGACGCCGCTCGCCTGCGGTGTGAATTTACCGCTTCAACCGCGCCCTACCCGCGCCGCGCCCGCCCCGCGCCGCGCACGTGCTCCTCCCTTCTCGCTGTGCTAATACGACCCGCGTTCGATGTGTGGAGGCCTTTAGAAAATTCCTCCCTTCTCTGTGCTAATATGAGATTTCTCGTAACACTTCGCGTCTCACAGTAAATAGTGCTAGCATCGCATAGCAGTTGGGTTTTGAGCATCATCTTTCAACTTTCCAGTATGGTCCTCAACAAGTACTTCTTCCCTGCGAACCAGAGCGTGCACCGCGGAGACTGCAGCCTCACCATATCGTCTGTGTCGACGAGTGACGAGGGCACTTGGGCGTGTTCCAGCTGGCTCGAGCTGGAAAACAGGCAATACACTGGTACCATACTTCTAAAAGTGGACGGCGTTTATGATATCATCGACGCTGATGGTTAGTAAGGTATTTTATTTAAAGAAGGGGGAATTTGTTACGCCTTTTGGGGCGCGGGGACGGGCTCGAATCGAATGGTTATATGGGTCTGCCATTTGGGCTGATGAGAGATTCTTACCGCCTCCCTGCAATATGGCGTTGCCGCTGAAAACCGTAAATACACTTCCGCAACCTCGCCAGCAACTGTCTGTAGTCCGGACTGGTTTCTGAAGAAGTCACTTCCCCTCTTCCTCGTCATAAGACACGCGAAACCATGGCACGCATTCCAACTCAGGGCCCTTGCGTTCTCACTAACTTTCCACTACACTACCTATACAGTGGGTAACACCTACCTGCACAGAACAATCAGTCAGCCCGGCACACCTTAATGAACTCCTGGTAGTGACCGTATGGTGACGTGGTAGCTCTCCTAAAATAAGGAAGCAGTAGAATTCTACCACGCCACGCCGCTGCTGTCTAACCGTCCTTTAAAGACTGTAGGATGTTTTGAACTATAATGCCAACAACCCTTTAATTTTATAAAGTGTGTTATTGTCCATTGCTTATGAAATATGATCTCCATTCAGGAAATCTGTCCTAATTGAGAATATTCCTTTGTTTTCAGATGAAGAATCCATAATCAGCACCACGACCTTCGTATGGGGCTCCATCGTCTTCCTCTTTATATTCGCTATTCTGGTCTACTGCAAGCAGAGATATTACTCTCGATTCTATGGGAAGACCTGGGGTGACGACGACAGCATTGACAACATGATAGGACCAATTGATCCCTCTCGGATCTTGGTTGAAGACATGAAGTATTATGAGCCGTGATTTTAATACCACCATGTTATGGGGACTCAGATGAGTTTTGCAACTTCAGATCACATGCGCATTGCCGACCTTTGGCAGCCAGAAGAGACGCATGCGGGTCCCTCGCTTCCAGCACCGGGTATCTTTAGTTTTGGCGGCCTGCTTACTCACCACCAGGATCAACACTGCATCAAACAGTTGAACTTGGCGACTCGAAATTTTCCTCGGCACGGCTGTAAGACTAATATCTCTGGTATTCGATCACGATTTGTAATCTTCAGGATGAGTTAGGTCCAATTAAAGTTGGCTTAAATAAAAGGAAGGGTATTAGAGAATCTCACCATGACACTAAAGCTCTACTGACAGCCGGGCTGCTGGCGGGCAAATAAAAATAGTAATAGATATTACCGGCTGTATTTTGTGAATTGAGTCCCAAAATACAGCCGGTGTCGACAATAATTCATTTGTCGATGAGACAAATGAATTATTGTCGACACCGACTCGTCAAGCATTAAGCAACGGGTAAGCCTATGACTGCGACCTATAGGTACTACCTACAACTTATCAAGTCAATCTACGATTACTTACGCATTGTAACGTTATATTGGTTCTCTTTGATACCGACGTGTCGCAACGAGGGTGCGAAACAATTTGAAATCGAAATGGAATGAAAAATGTCTTTATTATACTTACCCCCAACCGAAGAGCCTCTGCTTATGTGAGGACTGAGGAAATGAATGGATTTGATCGAAGCGAAAGATGTATACTTATAAGGATCGTAGGATTTGGCGTTCGTTGATCTCTGCCTACCCTAATGTGATAGTTAGGTACGGATATGAGTATATAATATGTATGTAATATGATTCTCGGTAAATTGCACTCCAAATGAAGATTTGCTAGTGTTTAATCATTTTGCGGATGCTATTTTAGTATTATTTAACCATAAAATAAAGGTTACGATGACTACGCTGTTTTGGAGAAAAACGGTCTAATCTTTTTTGGGGAAAAATATAACTAACTAAATTATGTTTATAGGCGTGTTTTATTCTATCAACACCAAATTATGTCCCCGTATGTGAAAGGCTCCCTGGTCAAAAATAGTATAAAGTTCATAGCTAGGTAGGTAGGTACTTATAAGGAATAAGAAAAAATATAAATATTGAAATGTAAGTATACTTATGTATGGAAAACTTTAAAGTGCATAGTTATCCATACCTACATGTAGACAGCTTGGAAAGAACTGGCACTTTCATTTTATCGGATGCTATACGGTGTCGGCGTCACCAGGCAGGTCGTACGTCTGTTAGACACCATCGTTCTGTATATAACAACCAATATCTGAGATTAATAGGTAGCAGGACAAGCGGCGGTTTAAGATGCCGCCGAGATAACCGTAAGATAAGAAGGAGGGATATTTAAAAAATCAGTTCCCCATGTCTCCTGTTCTGCTCACATAACCGTGTTCATTTCATTTCTGGTCCGTACTATCCCACTGCTTGGCAAAGGCCTCCCTCTCTTTCTTGCACGCGTCTCTCGACTGCTAAACTAGACCAGAGGGCCTACCGCCAACGGCATTCGAAGTTTTCCCTCTCTGTCGCACTTACGCACGAACTCTCAAGCCTAACAGAGGGAAAACTTCGAATGCCTTTCACGGTCGCTACCGCGAAACGAAAACGAAGTTCACTTTCGTTCTCCCTCTCCGCTTATTCGAGAGACAGAGAAGGAGATACACGAACGAACTTCGTTTTCGTTTCGCAGTAGGTCCTCAATCCTCCCGAAAAGCGTAAAGGTCATCCCGTCATCTCCGTCAGAGTCTACCCCTTTTTCCGTTGGGGGAATGCTAGTCCGCCCGGTCGAAAGGGGGGACCGGACGGTGTGTAGCACTCTCTGTCCCCCGGACAGATAGCCCAGAAGACTACCCACTAAACCCCCAACGATTGTTATGCTAACTCTTTGTCGTTTGTGTGTACCATCTCCAACCCAGTTAACTGACCATCCGTGCCCTTTATGGGCATTGTAATAAGGTTCAATATAAATACAGGATGGCCAGTTAACTGTGTTGGCGTTGCACTCATTCGCATTCTACTTTGACCCTCGCGACTGGTCCGTTTTGTGCGGGCACGACCAGGGAGAGCGCCCCGGGACAATTTCGGAGCGCTTCAATCCATTTTTAACGGCTAGGGGAAGTCTGGGTCTGCCTCTAAGCTGAACTTTTGGTAGGAGCCAGACCCAATCGGTAGTTTCCTTAGCCTACAAATCGTTTGGCATACGGCAGCGACATATCACCGCGTTATCAATGTAATATAATCATTGTTTATGCAATAATGTAATGAACTATTGACATGAACTAATGACGTTGATTGGAGACGGTGTCTGTGAAAACAAACTGGCTTGGCAACAATACTTGATTATACTTATAGAACGTTGGTACCTTCATGAGAGTACCTACTTCTTATCTACAGTCCGACAAGAAAGAGTAGAAATTAAATAAAATGGAATTAAAAAAATACCATACTAAATTGTTGCCATTACGTCGAATAATGTGACAGTTACGTAGAAAGTGGCGCCCTCATTTAATTTCTACTCTTTCTTGTCGGACTGTAGTGGCACTACTAGCAAAATATTACTGGATTTAGCTGCGGAAAATGTGAAAATGGAGTGAGGTTGGCCCTTGGCCAATACACTTCATGGCCGCTCCACACAATGGGCCATCCTGACCCATCATACAGGACGCAACTATGCGTTAAAGGGAGTAAGACATATTTATGTCACGTTCTATCGCATAGCCGCGTCCTGTATGATGGGTCAGGATGGCCCATTGTGTGGAGCGGCCATCAACCCTATTCCCATAGTAGTAGTAGATTTCGGACAAACCTTCTTACTATTTTAAGTTAAAATTCATGGTCTTCCTTTTATTTCTGACGCTATATAAGTTATTTAGCAAAAAATAATCCTTAAGATGAAGCCTTTCGATCGGTATGATAAAGCTACAGGGTAAAAAAAATCTCGTGTAGCGGGTTCGATTCCGTTGAGTTAATTATTATTGTTCAATGTACCTCCACTGCTCTGGTTATACTATTAAGTATATTAACAATTCTCCGATAGATATCGGTTATAAAATTAGGGCAAATTCTTTACCGCTAGGCGGGTTCCTAGTAGTGAACGTGTTAAGAAAACGAGAATGATCTTTCAGGAAGTATTAAAAAGAGTCGGACTTAACCTATTTTAAAACGACATGGGTACAGTCAAGGGCACCAATATGTATTCACTCAAAGTTTCATAAATATGTATATACTACAACCTTATTGTTGCAGAAATAAGGTCTGCCTACATATTTTTGAGACTTTGTGGTGTATACATATTGGTGCCCTTGACTGTACCACCTGCCACTAGATAATATTAGTCGACGTTAGATACTATTATCATTCAAAGTTCAAAGTTGGAAATACAGGGTGTGGCCTGTAATAGGAGCAATATATAAAACGGTCGATGGTTTAACAAAAAAAACAAGACAAAAACCTTTTTTTAAGTAACAGCCTGCTTGGTTTCTTTGACTTAACTGGAATACCATCTACTTTTACATTTTAAATACAAACAATCATGCAAAATGAAAAAAAACCTCAATGATTGATGGAAAACAAAGACACTATTAATCACTATGACATAAGTGCCTAGTGTTCTACCAAGATATTTAATGAGTTACATATGCTACGATATCGTGATATCAAGTTTTATTACTTATGGATCACTACTTCAAATATTTTTTTTTCCCGAATTCAATAATTTTGAAACACTGGGACCGATATAGAATAACTGCGGACATCTATGGAGTCATGCATCCTTTAAATTTATTGCTCCTATTACTGGCCACACCCGGTATATGATTTGGATGCAAACTTTTTTTAGGTGAATCAAATCATCGAATTGCATGCGTTGCGCGATCTAGAATCATGTCTCTGGTTGTTCGTTTTTTCGTTTATTAGAGTTAGTCCATAGCTTTAGACCTGAATCACACCGGCGCGGCCTGCCTGGCCCCTATTTCACCAACTTGACAATTGTCACCTGACAATCACAATTCACCATCCAATGCTTGTTCTATAAATTAAGGTGATCGCTAGGTTACTTGTGGAATCAGCAATGTATGGAGAATTGTTGTTGTCAGGTGACAATTGTCAAGTTGGTGAAATAGGGGCCTGGTCATTAGTAAATTTGAAAACACCTGGCAAACTTATTATTGACCGCCACCGCAGGCCGCGCCAGTCCGTGAGACGCTTTATGGAAGCGGTGTCGGTTCGTCAGACTGAGCGCGACATCCAAAAAGTAAAAACACCGCGATTGTCATATCATTTACTTCAAGCGAGGGTAGAATATCGCGCGTGCCCTCATTCAAACAGTCTTAAAATGAGCAACGCAACACTAGCGTATTTGATGTTTACTCTAGTTTTAATTGGTAACCTCATGAGTATTCACGGTATTTAACTACTTACATAGAACTAAGTGGATCTTTACATTGCTGTTGTATTTAGTGTTTTGGTGTTTAACGTTTAGTTTTTAGCTTTCAGAGTGTTTAACATAAATGGTGCAGTGACGATATTAGCCCTTGAAAATGAGCCTATAAGTATTCAGTGTGAACAAGACATTCCTATGGCATATTGTGGATTTCAACACCCCAGCGGCAAGAGGTTTTCGTAAGAAAATACCTACAATCTATTATCAATCATATATTTATTTGCATAAATATATGATTGATACAAATATTTTAAAGTCAAATGAGCCTTAATTAAGTCAGAGTATAGCAAATGGATTTAGACACTATATTTCGCAACTAGTAGGTACTTAAACTATCTGGCGGCACGGTAGTGCCCCCGCCAAGACGAGCGAAGCGAAGCGCAAGGGCACTACCTACCTTTTCTCGAAGCGAGTCGTCGTTTTTTGAACCCTCATAATTTGGGTTTGGATTATACCAGATAAACAAAATTCTCGAGATATGACGTCAATAGTGAATTTATTAAACATATAAAGTTTCAGTTACAAAGATCTTATACTTAAGATTTTATTGATGTCTAAAAAACGCCGATTTCATCACTGACTGACTCAGTCACTCACTCACTCACTCACGTTGATCATCAAAACCTTGGGCCTCCACCCACCGAACGCGTGTCGTGCGCTGCGCGGGCCCGCGCAAGTTGTAAAGCATTGAAACTACACTTCAAACACACATCGAACGCGGTCCAAACGCGGGCCCGCTTTCTTACATGAACGTGCCCCACTCATTGCGTACTAGTTCGTACTTTGTACATAGCATACACACGTGTTGACAATATCATTTAGGCCACCTTACTGCGAAACTTATAACAAAGCCTCTCGTTATAGCGGCTTATATAAAGGCTATATATAGGCTTTTTTCAGGTTCTCAGGTAACGAGCTAAACGACGGCCACTGCGCCATCCCCATCAACGTAACAAAACAGGACGCTGGCGAATGGAGGTGCCACATCGGCAAGACCCTCACAGGAGTGGAGCTCATGCAGAGGATACAACTCAGAGTAGTGGATAAGGTGGCCGCCATACAGAGCAACATCACTGCGGTCCACGGGAAATATGTGACGATAGAATGTGCGACGACTGAGGGATACTTGCCGCTAAGTTACTGCCGCTTTGAGCCGCCCAACGATATACCGTTTAGCATCGATTCGGCGGTGAATTATTCGTCGTAAGTCATTTTATGATAATTTTACTCCCATAGGCGACTAGCGTAGCGCCCGTGTGCAATCATTATAATTGCGCCCTGTAGGACTAGCGCAGTGTTGCGCCGGCGAGTGGCGCACGGCGCCCCCTAGGACCACTGCGGCCGTGTGCAACGCACACCCTGCACAGGTAAAGCCGCCCCTGCTTACTCCGTTAGCTCAGCGACCAGAAATTTATCTTGTCCCTACCCTAGGCACCCTACAGGCATGTGTCAAGAAGGGAGGCAACGCCTTTTAAATACTATTGTATTTGAAATGCAACGTACCGTACGCATTGGCTTACCCGCGTAGCAATATGTCACAACAACTTGCTACATATACTTAGTTGGAGTGTGACAGCAATATATTAGTATAACGTTGAGATTATTTCATGTGGCCGACTTTTTATAAAACTGTCATTGAAATTGGAATCTTCAACCCGGGATGATAGAGTTGCTTTTTGAATGGACTACGTTGATGCAATTCGGCTAAGAACTCAAATAATCTCACATTTTAACAATAGCAAGTTGATGTGACCATTTGCATTACTTGTAGTGTGCACCAGGCTGCTTCCAACAAGCCTCCGACCATTCGAGGTCAAATAGCCAGATTCGCGCGTCTATCATGAGACGGCCGCGACATACTCTTGATTTTTCGCGCACTATACCTCTCTTTCTAAGTGTTCTAATAAGAGAGAGACGGATAGTGCGAGAAAAATCGAGAGAGCTCGCGCGCCGTCTCATGATAGCCGTGCTGTGTAGGCTTGTCGGAAGCAAGTTCGACGTGCAGCTTCCGACAGGATCATAGACATCACTTATTCATTAATTGGTCTATGAATTAGGAGACGCTATATCGGCCGGCGTGCATTCCGGTGCGTGATTCGGCCCGTGTGGCGCGGGTATTGGAATTAGGAGACGCTTCACCTTACGAAATTGGCGGACGGCCAAGCAAAGTCACAGATCATCTAGTATGGAGAGACCTTGATTTGGCCGGCCGATATCGGCCCGTGTAGCGTCTCCTTATTTCTAAAGCGTTCTACTTAGAAAGAGACGGACCGTCTATCTCACGGGCCGTCCTATGATAGACATGCTGGCTTCAAAAATATCAGTAGATAGGTAAAAAACCAGTCAAAATGGAAATTAGTATACCTATGTATATAGGTAACATCTACTAAGTAACAAAGTAAAAAAAAAGTTTAATACTAATTGTAAAACATTTAAATGTGCGTAACATACTGATAACACGAGTCGTGACTTCAATTATAAAACTTGATGCTATTTTGTTCAATTATCTTAAGCCTAAAGGGTCAAGAAGCTATATTTGCTTGAGTCGATAACGATAAAACCATCCTTGGGTCAGCAGTGAGAGAGAGAGAGCCGCGTGCCGCGGATATGCCGTCAAATGGCGTCAGAATTATCAACCAGAGACTAAATAGAAAGAAAAAAAAACTTCAAGTTATAGAAGTATGTTGTACACAACTCTAGGTACAAGTACCTACCTAATTCTCATTCGCTTCTCAAGCTCTCAACTACTCAATGTTGAACTGGAAGAGATCCCGGGGTTAAGTTCGCTGTTTTACCTATAATATGCTTTCATCTGTGTAAAATTGTATTTAATTTGTAAGTAAGTACAATAAAGAGATTTTTTGACGAACAGAAGACCAACGAAGGCCAATGAAATCAATGAAAACGTAGTTAGGTATACCTTTATAACGAACCAAATTATTTAATCAAGTGTTTTGTTTCGTGTTATTATAATGAGGAAGTTACCCCGATCATTTTTTAGACGATATGATACAGAGAGAAATAATATAATGGAAAATAAACCATCTTCGTCTGTAGCCCCCGACAGGATTCGAACCTGCGACCTTTCTATTAACGCTAGACAGTGACGGAAGTTGGTATACTTCTCAATTATATTCCCGCTAAGACTAGCGCCCTCTCTGTATTCTCTTGAAAGACTCATTCACAGCCTTGGCACCACTCTAAGATAGATGGTTTATTTTTCCATTATATTCTTTCTCTGTGAATCATATCGTCTAAAAAACGTTAGTTACCATTATTGCCCCAATTGTGGCGGAAGCACGGCGGCTGGCCAAGTACTTGGCCGTCCGCCGATTTCGCTCGTTTGGCGTCTCCTACTGACACCGAGTTCCAACACCCACTTCTCACTTTTTTTGCTGTACATTCCCTTCAACGTTTCAGTCCAATCCTCGGGCGCTACTTCTTCCCCGCGAACAAGAGTCTGGACCGCGGGGATTGCGCCGTGACGGTCCGGAAGGTTCAGTACGAGGACGTGGGGACGTGGACTTGTGGCGCCGGCCTCAGCGACGGCAAGGAGTACACGGACAGCGTCAAACTTATCGTCAAAGGTAGGAAGCAGTGTATACTTACTTTCCACTGAGCACGGGCCTTGAGCCCACGGGGTGAATATGAAGGAATGTGCTATATTCCCCGCCACGCCGTAATGAGTAGTTAAGTACCTAGTGCGACAATTCGCAGACGTATGCATCAGGTTCGCTCGCGATGTTTCCCTTCGGAGGGCTGATTTAATATCACGTCAAAATACATAAGTGTCATAAGTTCATCATCGATGCCACCGTTTATAATTAAGAACCAAAAATTTTCGTGGGACGCCCCTGTGGCGTCGTGTGCCATGAGTCTAAAGTGCCAGGCTGTTTGGGGCTGCTATTTATAACGCCTATTAGTTTCTACCTGCAGGCCGCTCAGGACGGTTACCCGCAATTAATCTCTCTCCAGTCACGTAGCAGATCATAACAGAAATAAGTTACTGTAAAAAGAATCATTTTTGGTACAAGCTTTTATTGACGACTGTACTTTTCTCTATACCGTCATCAACTACTCGACGATTCTAACGAGCCCAAACTCAACGGGGTTAGGTTGGTTAAGTACTGAATTCCCATGGCCACCTTCTGTCTCCATCATCGGATCAGCTCGCTGGTACCATAATATTAAATTGTCATCAAAACTATACCTTTACCCAAAATTTCAGCTCAATTGGATAACGGCAAGTGACTGAAAAATGGATTGCAAATTTTGACGGACAACTTGCGTACCTACATATGGACAGTGCATGTTAAATAAAAGCTTGTAATAATTAACTAAATAAGTGTCTGTCTAAAATTAAATTTTGGTAGGTACAAGCTTTTATTGCCGACTGTACTTTTCTGTATACCATCATCAACTACTGAATGTATGTAAATGTGACTAATCGTGAAGTTGAACTTATTCTAAGATAGATTAGATATCCTAGAATAGGTTCAACTTTATGTCTACTAAAATCAGTACCCCTAGGTTAAATAAGGCTTCACTTGCTATACCTCTGTTATGTAGTAAACTTTCTAATTAACAAACTAGTTATAACTACTTTGGTACTCTAATTTAAGTGTTAGCTTTTTAGTACATTGTTTATTTTTAGCTAGTATCACCATTGTACGAAAGAGCGGATACCTCAACACACCTAACACAAGTTTTTCTGACTTAAAAGGAGGATTCGACACCATGTAAAAAACAACGTTGGTTAAAAATAAATAATTTGGATTTTTTGAACTACTCATGGAGACGATTCTAACGAGCCCAAATTCAGCGGGGTCACGTCGGTTAAATACTGAATTCCCATGGCCACCTTCTGTCTCCATCATCAGATCAGCTCGATGGTACCATAATATTAAATTGACATCCAAACTATACTAATACCCAACATTTCAGCTCAATCGGATTACGGCAAGTGACTGAAAAATGGATTGCAAATGATGGACAACTTACATACTTACATACATCATAGGTCATGTTAATATGTATAAAGTTTGTAAAAACTTACGCCTAGTAACGGGACTACTGTCACTTCTCTGAACCTCCACCTAACGACCTCCTTTTATCCAGGACTGTATACCATGTCGACAGCGTCAGCAACCGGCGTCACCTTCGGCGCGCTCGGCATAGGCGTCTTCCTCATCGTCCTCGCCTACGTCGGCTGGAAGAAGCGCAGATTCCTCGGAGCGGGGATTAGGAATCATGAGGCTGAAGGGAATCCTGAGGAAGGGCACGAGATGGGAGAGATGCCACAGAGCAGGAGGTCGTCGGCTAGTCGGCGGTCACCGCAGGCCAGTAGAGTGCCGACTGTGGTCGTCCAGTCACCTTCGGAACCAGGGTCTTCGCCGCTCATGTCGTGATGAAGATTTTTTTAGAGATCATACGCGCCCCATTAAGCGTTAATGATGATGTGCCAAGCTAGGTGTCAAATATCAGGGTAAGGACCAAATACTTGGCCAGCTTAACTCAGTCAATTAAATTTTCTATGAAAGTTGTCCGTTGTGACACGAAAATTAACCATACAATTCTATGGTTAATTTTTGTGTCACAACGGAACTTTGTACGGCTAACTACCGACTAACCAGGCTAACTACTGGCCGAGATTTTGGTCTTCACCCATATGAATTGACGTCGCTTGACATTTTTTAAACGTTTTTCGTACAACATTGAATTATTAAATAGTTATTACGAAACATTTTAATTAATACTTATATGTGGTATTATTGTTGTAGATACTAATAGACAATATTATTTAGTCAATATTAAAAAAAAACTTGTTAAGCGGTAATTCATCATTGACTAAATGAAACCATGATAACATGAAATTGTTTTGTAAATAGGCAATGTCGGTACCTACTGCGATAATAGTTTGTGTGAAAAGTGCAGTGACGTTTATCCATAAGCTTTTTAACTTTTACTGCTTTAGTTTGTAATTTACTGCGTCCAATGGTCCTGCGTGGCGAACTGCTAATGCGGCGGGGGGCTATAAGATAGAATGAGACGGGGATATGAATGACCAAGATATACTAGTTAGGGATCCTATTGTATTTATAATAAGAGTTAACATTGTCAACCTTTATGGCCGCGAAACAACGGGCCATCATGGCCCATCATACAGGACGCAACTATACGTTGAAGAGAGAAAGACATACTCTCATCTAATTCCTCCGCATAACTGCGTCCTGTCCACGTCCTGTCCTGCGGCCATGATGGCCCATTGTGTGGGGTAAGAAAGGTGAAACTGACGATGTTTTTACACAATGCGATACAGGGTAAGCTCTCTTATTGTGAGCAGCATTCAATGATTGGAAGTTTCCATCTAATTTCATTATTAGTCTAATTTCCAGCAATAACGATTCTGCCAAAAGTGCGTATGTTCTTCTTTTTACACTTCTCCTTTTTGCTTCTGTTCTTCGTTTAAAATATTTAATTTCACAGTTTCCACTTCTTATATTTTCATCCATATTTACTAAGTATATAGTACTTACTAATATTATAAATGCGAAAGTGTGTCTATATGTTACCTCTTCACGCTTAAACCGTTGAACCCTGAATTAGGTGATATTTGGTATAAGTAGAGATAGTCGAGCCCCGGGGAAGGACATACTTATAGTTTTTATCCCGGAAATCATCCCGTAAGGGTGTGAAAGTTTGTATGGAGCTATATAAACGAGTTCCACGCGGACGGAGTCGCGGGCGGAAGCTAGACAAGTAATAAAACATTAGAATATGTTCTATAGCCGTTTCGTTTTATAGAGCAATTTTAATATTGCGGGGTCATTGTTTAAAGCATCGCCCTGTATCAGATCGGTCGAATGATTTCATTGTATTGATTATTGATAGGTTTAAATAATATTTTTTATACTTTGGGTAAGGCCCCGGAGACGATTTATTGCCGAATAAAACCGCATGGTGGCATTTAGTTTTAATATATATCGCAAGTAGAAACGCAAACTTATTTGGTTTCATTCAAAATTGGTGATTTTATCACGCTAGGCCCTCCAAAAATCGTTACATAAAAGTGCGGCGACTGAAACGCTCCGCGGCCTTACCTACTCTTTTACAAACAAACAAACATCCTTAAGAAACTCTTTTTCTATACTCTCAAAATGTATTTATGTATTCGCAGGATATCACAACTTACAAAAACAGCACGGGCGCTGACGTCCATATAAAGAACTCGCAGATAAATGTGTTAATTTAATATCGAGTGTAAGTATTTTGTCATTTAAATTTTATATTTACAAAAGTTAGTGTTTTTAATGTTGCGTAATAAAAGACGAAGTGATACTTATTTTTTATTAATACAACACTTAAAATCTGTACCGGAGTAGCCAACAACATGTTCAGCATAGAGGCATCGCACACAGCTTCGTCCTTAAATTCAAATTCAAAATTATTGATTGCCAAAAAGAACACAAAATATAACTCATAACATAAGTACAAAGAAACAAAAATGCCTTTGAATTAAAACTAAAATACTAAATGCATTATGTTGGGCAATGGGTGCTCGTCTCAGCATATGCAAGGCAGCATATGCAAGGCAGCATATGCAAGGCAGCATATGAAGCCTTGCGCTGGTTTTCAGACGAGTCCCTTCGACAGGGTTGGTCGTAACTCTACGTCTATCTTATACAAGTAGGTACTTAATATTAAGTTGGTAAATTATTGCTCTACGATCATATTACTCTTGTGTTAAGTGTTTAGATGTATAAAGAATAATATAAATAAATAAATACTATAAATAAATACAAATGTTAATAAACGTCTTGTCTATCTGTCTTTTACCTAGCCTATGTTTATACATAGGCACGACTGTACATATGTGTGATGTGTGTGATGTGTGTTCGTTGTTGTGTGGTGTGTTGCTGTTTGTGTGTCCTGTTTCGTTTGCGTGGGTTTTAAATTTGCCTCTGCAGTTCGAGGAAATGAGCTCGCAGTAATTTTTTAAATTTAAGGTAGTAAGTACCTACTTAACGGCCAAAAGGTGCCGCTACACGAACGAAATCGGCGAAAGGCTGAAGGTTCCAGAAAATCTAGTAAGGACTGACCTTGTTTTGGCTGGCCGCCGTGCCACCGAACTACGAACAGATACTCAGGTCTGAATAAAAAAGCGCATACCTAGCGCTTGACATGCCTACTAAACAATGGAACAAACCTGAACGCACCGGTTGTTGCCCGCACGTCGACGCTAGAGTTGACACCGCTTTGAAATTATTTTATAATGAATAGTTGACTGAACTATTAAGCGGTTAATTTCTTGAAATAATTTACGTAGATCATTTTTATTACGATGTGTCTACAATTGCTTTAACCTGATGTAGTGTTAAATGATTTTATTAATGGTTGGTTATTAAATTTAAGAGTGGTGAAAATTCTGAATCTGATGGATAATTTCAGTAAGTATTCGAACGGGAAGTATTCGTGACGAAGTCGTTTTTAGGGTTCCGTACCCAAAGGGTAAAAACGGGACCCTATTACTAAGACTTCGCTGTCTATCCGTCTGTCTGTTACCAGGCTGTATCTGAAGAACCGCGATAGGTAGACAGTTCACAGATGATGTGTTTCTGTTGCCGCTATAACAACAAATACTAAAAACAAAATAAAATAAATATTTAAGGAGGGCTCCCATACAACAAACGTAGTTTTTTTGGCGTTTTTATTGATAATGGTACGGAACCCTCCGTACGCGAGTCCGACTCGCACATGGCCGGTTTTTTTTTATAATCGGTCACCACTTTTACTGTGCGCGTAAGCAGTGCCTGGCCGAGAGCGCGCGTGTTCCAACCCACAGGCTGAATCCCCGCTAGCGGCGCGCAAAGTATAGGCATAATTCTGAGTTCCCACGGTGCAGTTAGGCCGTGAAATGTGCCTACTTTGTCACTATGGAAAACTTTGCCCAATAAACTAATTTTAAACAAATCTGGTAATGAACGAAAACAGAACATATTTATGGCAACCTTACAATTTTTAGTAGAAACTAGATTATTTATATGAATTTACTTTGTGCCATACATGTCTTTAACTTCAGCCAGGAGCTTGCAGCAAATTGTGGAATGTGAGGTGTATGGATTTGTATGGCAAAGTTGAAAATACCTAGGTAAGATTGCCCATCTGTACTATGTAAAACTTTTCGTAGTCAAGACCAAGATGTTACAATGGAACGCCATGTTTGCCCAAAATATTGAACTGAGTCTTGTCTCAACATGGTAAGAGCTATAGTTGCGGTCATAATTCGACATGGTCAATGTTGGCAAAAGTCCAGATAACTTTACCCGCGATCAAAATCGATAAAAAATTGGAATATGTGTTGATTAAAAAAACATTTCTCCTGACATACGCATGTGTTCATGTTCACAGTGGCGGTACATACTGCCATAGAAGCCGAAAAGCCGGGCTTGCCTTCCAAACTAATTCTCGATCAAAAATCAAAGGTAACGAGAGCACGAAATATTTCAATTCGCGCTTCGCGCTCTCATTACATTTCGACCACGCACCGCCGCGGCGCGGCGCGGCTGGCAGCACTGACGCTGCGATGACGAGCCGACCTCGCTGGAGACACAGCTAGTCATCTCGCTCGCACGCGTTGGCTTGCAAGCGGGCTTCTATTCTAGCTATCTTTATCTCTTTCTTACCCATCAAGACTGCCTAATAATGAGATGATAGATGCCTATTATAGGTTCAAATTGCAAATAGTACGAGATTTTAAGCCGGGCATGCGTATGAAGTTGTACACAAGTCTAGTGAAATGCGAAATTCGCGCGTGCCGACGGCCGACTTCACTTCATTGCTATTAGTTGCAATTTTAATTTGCAATAGCTACCTGCATATTAGTAATTTGCGTTTGCAATTACTTTTGTTTGTTGTTTGTTAGACCGGTCAGTGCGGTCATTAAGTATTTTGTTTGCTGTGTTGTGGTTTAATCGGATTGAAGTAGTGCCTTCGGATTGTGATTATTTAAAGTGCGTACAAGTATTGCTTGGCGAAGGAAAGGTAAACACTTTAACTTTTCTCCTGATTTGTGTACTTCTCAGTTTAATTTCCAAAAGCATAACTATGAACGCTGTGATTTCTTTTAGTGATTTTGGTAAACAGCTAATTGAGACAGATGTCTTAATAAAGATTTATCGCGCCAATTATCCGAGGAAATTACAAAAACGTATGTCTCGGCTTGCCCTATTCTGAAACCCTAGGCACGCCACTGCATGTTCACGCACGAAGGATTCGTGAAGCAAAAAATATCATATTTTTCCGAAAAAAGCGGGCAAAGTAGGCATGTTTCACTAGCACTGGTCGTGCTTCCGACACTTATCCACGCGGGCAGAAATCACGCGGCGGACTACACACAGCCGTGCAGCCGCCGATTTCGTGAGCGTCAGGATGGCGGATGGTCCTCGCGAATTTCAGTAATATGGTTACAGATATTTGGTACCTTCTGGTGTTGTGTACATTTAATAAAATTCTGTGTCCTTCTCTTGAAAACGAGCCATCTTCAAAATTTGGTCCACCCGCCATTCTGACGTCAGAATACACTTACATCGGCACCTAAAGGCCTATTAAAAGGAAGAGTGGCAGTGGGCGGGGCACATGCACGTAGAACCGATGGCCGTTGGGGCGGAAAGGTTCTCGAGTGGCGGCCGCGTACCGAAAGGCGCAGCGTGGGTAGGCGGATTGATGACCTGGTAAAGGTCGCGGGAATCCGCTGGATGCGGGTGGCCCAGGACCGGTCATTGTGGCACTCTTTGGGGGAAGCCTATATCCAGCAGGGGACGTCTTTACCATTTTTGATTCGTTCGAATGCAAAACAAAACAAACTATTCAATATTTGCTTTTTAAATAGTCATCTATTCACATTGCCAATTCTTATTGTATGGTGTGTATTTTTTATACTACGGCGGTAGGAAAGGAAACATACATATGGCCTGTCTCATGGTAAGCAGCGTAGCGTATGGACGCTTGATTTGAGGACTCCTTGCATTGACAGCTAGATTTTCGTATTATATTAGCAGTCTCAGCAGACGCAAGCCGCGCCGCGCCAGCGTAGCATTTTCTTAGATCGCACATGTTTGTACCATCGTTAAGGCGCCCTATCAATAGCTGGGGTGGCTCAGCATGACGGCCAGCCGCTCCATGTTGACGGCGTACACCGAGTGGCTGGCCACCGCGTTCCGGTGCGTCAGCAGGGTGTTGTAGAACTCGTCTATGGTCAGCTTCTCGTCGTTTGGTGAGGGGTTCGGGACGCTGTGGCGAAGAATAAGCATTTTGAACTATTTACAGGTCGACACACGTAAAAAGAGCTCTGGCGGCCGTACATTTAATATGGCGCGCAGAGCTCTTTTTACGTGTGTCGACCCGTATTTGTGTGCGGTCGAGTATGTTTTGGTATTTATTTAATCGTATGGCATACATTATTTTGGCCTTTAAAGTTTGTCACTCTTTAGCACCACCCAGAGGGCACGTGCAGGGTTGTGGTAGGTAGGTAGCTCCTGCGGACGCGAGTAACAGTTGTCCGCCCTTTGTCAAGTGAGTGGGCAACTCGAAGTTCTTAAGCCGCCCGAAGGCCTCTAACACGGCTTAGCGACTACTGTCACTATCTTTTGGTGAATAAAAAAGTCCGAGTTTGAAATACAGAGTCCGCACGATCGACTCAAGTAGACTCTCCAAACAAACGTAGTTTGGTTTTAATTTAAAACGGCATACCTACTAATAACATGAAACTTGTTATAATCAGTTAATAGAAAACAATGAACGTTTTTCATACCAAGTTCATGTCTATAAATAAAAAGCTATTATAATTTGTAGCAGCAGAAAAACTCTTTCTTTTTAAGTATGGCTTTTACTCCTTGCTGTTTTAGCAAGGTGGATTTGCCAATATCAGTTTTTGACATGTTTACACACGAGGAGAATGTTCGGTTTAATTTTGACGGTTTTTGGGGAAGGATCAGGATCAGAAAAACACACAGCGAGACAGATATACTGATTGAGAATTCTAGAACCTGGAAAAGGGCTCAGCTAATGTATATCTTAAGTGAGACATTAACATGTTTAATTTTGATGAAAACATGATTAGTATGGTGCACAAAAAAGCAATTAATAAAAAACCGGCCAAGTGCGTGGCGGGCCACGCGCAGTGTAGGGTTCCGTAGTTGCCTGTCTGTCTTAGTTACATCGACGTGCGGTGCGGTTGCGTCGGCCGAATTTGTACGAAAATTGGCCTTTTCAATTCCACATTAAGTTGGTCGACTATTACTCGGTAACTACTTATGCCTACTTGTTCGTGATAGTTTTCCTTTTAAATTCATTATATGTACTACTACCACGATTTTCTTCACATCCCCAGTAGTAGCCATTTAGCCGGCAGGGGGGGGACATGACTCGAAGCGCCCAATATCTCGCAAACGAATTACTGATTTGAAAAATAGTTTTAGAAAACCCATAATATTTTTGAACGAGCTATCCAACGATACCCAACAACATGGGTTTGACGAGAAAAAAAAATTACATCCCTGAATTAGGTGTAGGGGAGGACGGACGGACATGGCGAAACTATAAGGGTTCCTCGTTGACTACGGAACCCTAACAAAACTATGAAAAAACGTACATGCAAATATGGTTTCAGTTTCATTTTGGTATTAAGTGATTGCGACAGGACTGACATTAAACTTTTTATACACAGTAAATTACATTAAAATTAACGTTTTTCATACCAGGTTTCTAATCTATACATTTTTTTCTATTATAATTTCTAGCACCAGAAACAAGTTTCCGACTTAGGTATGGGGGATCCCATTATGTATACAAAGTTTCATATTATTCTAGCATGTCGTTTTAAACTGAGAACCTTACTACGTTTGTATGGAGAGCCGAGCGTCCTGGCGAAGGGAAATAATGTGAGGTGGGAATTTTGTATGTTCGGCGTATTATATCCGGAACTATATGTCGATTTCAAATATTCTTTGAACAATAAAATGAACGTTCATGATAGAAATATGTGTACGGTTGGAAGGAGTTAGCTTCAAACAGGTCAAAAGGTAAGTTTAGAAACTTTTGACGAAAACCACCTCGGACGCAAAACGCTAAATGGGCATTTTCGCGAGAAGAGATGCATTGTTAGTGACGTCACCGAGTATAAGTTAAAAATGTTCCATTTTGTAACCAAAATTAACCGTACAATTTGTATGACAAAAAATATAAAAGTTACGAAATGGAACACTAACTTATGCTCGGTGACGTCACTAACGATGCATCTCTTCTTGCGAAAATGCCCAAATACGTGTTCACTTCTACACGACTGGCCAATTCTACCAAGCCTTATCATACCTTTATACAATATGGGAGATCCATAATTATGGATCCAATTGCTAGGGTTGATAAACAATTTCGATGGCGGCCTGGGCCCACCAGAGGCGTGTGCAGCACACAGTCACTCCCGTCCCGATGTGTATAGGTAGACCGTTTAACGGAGTCCTTACCTGCGATGAAGATAACGGGAAAATGCCTGGTGCTTTCTCTACCGCACATCGCGCGCGCCCCGTTATCGTCATACTGCAGCCGCGCAGGTGAGGACTCAGTTAGGCGGTGGACCTATAGACGTGGATAGGATTCATGCTTGGAAGCAGTGGCGCTCGTGCTGCACGCGTAGTGGAGGAGGACCTCACATACCTGCAGGCGATCTCCGCGGCGGCCGCGTGTTCCACCTCGTCCACGGTGGGCGGGCAGCGCGGCGCCAGCGCCTCGCTCTCGCTCGACTCCGCGCGCCCCGACCCTAGCGGGTCCCATAGCTGCCGAGAGTTCCTAAACACGCAGTTTAGTTAGTGAATTTAATTTTTTAAGTAGGTAGTTGGTAGCTGAATGGACAATAGCTTAGATAAATGGACAAAAGAGTGGAGTGGTATCCAAGAGGAACTAAAAGGAAAAGAGGAAGACCAATTCTAAGATAGTCAGATGACCTTAAAAGGAATGGTGGAGGAGTGACGCAACGGATCGCAAGGTGTGGAAAGCTTTGGAAGAGGCCTTCGTTCCGACGAAGGCCTCTTCCAAAGCTTTCCACACCAACAACCTTTCCACACAACCTCAACTTGTCCGCCGGGACAAGTTGAGGTTGTCGATGGAAATGAGTAAAGGAAATGCAGTAAATAATAAGTTATATTTTTAAGTACCTAGTATAAGTTTTTGCAAATTGTAAACCCCGGGATCCAAACTATCTTCATACCAAATTTAATCTCAATCGGTTCAGCGGTTTAAGCGTGAAGAGGTAACAGACAGACAGACAGACACACTTTCAAGTTTATAATATTAGTATGGATTTAAAGTTGGTAGCTAGGATGACCATGAGTTTATAAACTTAATTTGTCCATAAATACTAGTTAACTATTGAGTTTATTTTAGCGTGTCTTCTTGACAGTGGTCTTCTTTTTTCAGAAACGCTTGTAGATTTTGACTTCTTAAATCGTACTTGAAGAATAAACGTTGTTTATTCAATGTACACGTCTTTGTAGTTAAGGCCATTGCTTGGCTCGTAAACCAAGCGCCATGTGACAAACATGTCTTGCACTCATGTGATAAAGAAATGCAACACTACCGAATGGATATATTTACCTTATCTTCAGATAAAGAAAATACCGTTTATAATGAACAGTTTTTCTTATAATACATATCCAAGGAGAAAATAATGTGTTTACATACAATGTGGTTGTACTAATACATAATGCTAGTTTTAAGGAACATGAAGTAATTGATCAATGTACACTAACCTTAACCACATGTTGGGCATGTCCGTTCCAACATCGTACATGAAGTGTTTGCTCCGAAGCTTGTACCCTTTCCGCTGCGTCACTACGGCCGAGATTATGTTCTTGAGAAAGTTCTGTACGGCTACCACAATTAAGTCTGCTGCCTCGTCATCCGCTCCCTCCAGCCCGAGCTCCCACGCTGCGAGCATGAACCGGCCCACGACCAGCGCATGGTCTGGGAGGAAGATTTCCTGAAATATTGAGTTTTTTTATTTAAATTAGTGTTGTTGCATTTTATGTTATTTTACTACTGCAAAAATGGAAATGGGCAGGCCACTTAGCCAGACTAGAAGACCAGAGATGTACCAAAGCGGTGACAGAATCGAAAGGACCCCATGGTACAAGAAACAGAGGGAGACCACAAACCAGGTGGAAAGATGACATTGTAGCGGGACAAAATTGGATTAAAAAAGCACAAAACAGAACACTATGGAAAATGTTGGAGGAAGCCTATACCCAGAAGAGGACACAAATAAAAAGCAAATGAAATGTAACTATATGTATATTTAAGGAATAAACTTATTATTATTATCACTACTGCTTGGTGTTTCAAAAGTGACAGTGGTACACAACGGTACTAAAAAGGCATCAAACTTTACATGTTCAGAATAAATTTCAGTGATATGTCATATCCCAAAAGAAACAATAGGCAACCCAAATGGTATGATTCTGAGCACAGTAATTACAACTCGGTTACAATGTGTGGACCTCACTGGAATGTGAAGCCCTCCCCCTTCTCCATTTACCTTCCCGCGCTCGCCCCATCGTGTTGCGCACCTTACCAGAGCGCCAACGTGATGTCATCAACGCCAGGTCCACAGTTATTGTAACCGGGTTATAGGTGATGTAACTGACTAAATTAAACCATAATAGTATAAAATTTACTTATAACTGAGCAATGTTGTCTGAAAACCATTTGCATGGCAAATACAAAACATCCTCCTAAATTTTCTACCACTCTATTAGGAGCGAATAAAGTTGCCAGCACATTCAACATACCATTCACATTCACACACTATTTCGCGGTTTAAACGGAGATCATGGATTTCCATTTGCTACGATCTTTAAAAACCTCTTGCTTCATCTGCATCCCTATACCAACGATGCTTGTTGTTTTAGCTTACTCTTGACCTGATCTTTCTTCAACATACAAAACAAGAATTACCTGTGCCGCGTATTTCAGGGCGCCATCGCTGCCCGCTCCAGGCGGCGAGTTGGCTGGCAAGTACTCCAGCAAATCCGGTTCGAAATTCGACTTCTCCGAAGTTCGCGAACTTCTCTTATGCCGGCGGCTGTTCCTGTGTGTGCTAGCTTTCTCCTGCGCGATGTTCACGCAAGTCTCCGCCAAACCTTCCACTTTGTTCAGCAAAGCCAACAAGAACTCGTTGTGGAAGTGTACTTGGTCGGAAGACAGAAGGGATCGTGCTTCAGTGTCAAATTCTTCCTTCGTAAGCTTCATACGAAACCACTGCTTCATGTGATGAAAGTATTTTGTAGATTTTTCACCGAGCACCTCGTTGAGCTTTCGGCGAGCGACATTTAGAGCGTCTGAGCTCATATTTTCGATTGGATCTTAGATCTTAAGAATTTCTCCAGGAACATGCCAGGAACGCATTTATTTATTTGTCGTCAACGTCAATGTCACTGTCACTACTGTACTGTCACTGTCAGCTGTCAGACATGGCGCCACAGATTACCAATGACCTATATTTAGTTCCTCATTGCAGATTATTTGCTATAGGCGCGTCCAAACGTCCGAGCGCGACAGATGGCATACGGGGCCATAGTTAGAGCGAGTCAGGAAACATTCTGTTCTCTACCTCGCCCTGTCTCATAGCTTAACCTTTAGTATGGCGGAATGTGGATCCACGGAATCCCGTTATACTGCCGGAACGCGGATTCGAGTTCAAACGACCCCACGAGATTGGTTTCGTTTTTCTAGGTTAAATAGCGTGGATCGCGCTCAAACGACACCACGCGATTGGTTCGTCTATAGTTTTTATAGGTTAACAGCGTCGAGAAAAGAATAGAACGCGGATCCGCGTCGGCACACAGCCATATTGTAACTCCAGTCACCGCGGCATACCAAAGGTTAAATGAAAATGGAATTACGGAATTCCGCCTGTACGTGGCGGCCCTAAAACAAAAACTTAATGTATAAGTACTTATAGGTCGAAAGTTGGCAAGCGAAACAAACCAGTCGAATAAATATCAGTTTATTAGTCTCATTATTGTATTTTACATTGTAGTTGTTTAGGAGGCGCTACACATTCGAAATCGGCAGACTGCATGCAGGCCGCCGTGTGGTTTCGGCTCGTGTGGTTACCTACGTGCCGGAAACACTGACCAAATCAAAGTCACTCCATACCAGATTTTCTGTGACCTTGCTTGGCCGTCCGCCGATTTCGCATGTTTGGCGCCGCCTCAATATTCCAAATATAAGCCGGCTATTTCATTTCGTTTGTTAGTGTTGGGTCCCGCATCCGGTTCTCTGAGCGGCTACAGCCAGACTCCAACTTCGTTCGTGCGTGTATCTCCTACTCTATCGTTTGAATAAGCGAGTGCGATAGAGATACGCGAATGAACTTCGCGGTAACGGATCGGATTGAGATTTTAATTTCTCGGCACCATTTTCACGTGTACTCCATTCTTGGATCTCAGTATGAGGTCCCCGCACGGTTCAGGCTCGTCCCCACACGGCGACAGTACGAAGCGCTTCACAATTGCCGACAATGTCACTTTCATTTCCAACATGGCGAATTTTTGACCTGCAAAAACGCATTTGTTATTAAAAACTTATTTATTTCCAAGGTAGTTTCTGCTAGAGCAAAACTAGGCTATGTAGTTTTTAATAAGATACAATGCCAATAAACCTGACTAGCCGTAGTGAGACCGCAACAACTTCATTGCATGTTGTTATCTCACTCTTTCCCACAAGGGCATTGCATACCTTCCTTTCAATTTGTCGCAATACACCGTGCATTGAATTGAATAATTGCTGCGTCTCTGTCGGTTGTTATGACAAATTGCAAGTTGTGTAGTGCGTGCACTTATATAGTTTAAATTATTTGAACTGAGCTCATGAATGGCCATTGTACTGAGCTCATGAATAGCCTTTATTTGCCTTTTTCCTTTGCAAAAAAATGTTACCGCCATGAAAAATGTTCATTGAATAATAAACTCTGTTCTAATAAAATAGATTCCAAATTAGCTACGAGATAAAATACCACACACAGCGCCTTGTACCTGGCTCGCTGGGAGCGGGTTGTTTTATCTTTTAGTCCATTTTGAATAAGACGATAGAGTTCTTTTTACAATGAACATTTTATGTGGCTTTTTCTTGCAAAATGTGGCACGTGTCCGACCACACAGTTGTATTGTTAAACTTGAATGCTATTGTTCTGAAGATAAGAAGATCAGTTCAGACAATCTCAACTATACTTCTCTACAGTGAAACTACTTACAGCTGAGGGGCTACCGCGAAACTGGCCCACTGGCTCATTCTTTTAAAAGAACGCGACATTGTATAGACTTTGCCTGTCTAAGTATATAATTTATTAGTCTCTTGATATATGTATAATTTCTTACCAATGCAGTTTCTAGGACCGGCGCTAAAACCAATAAAACTAAATGCGTTTTTCGTATTATTTGAGGCCTCAAATCGTTCTGGACGGAATTCCAGGGGATCTTCGAATACGTCCGGGTTCCTGTGCATACGGTAAATGTTGATCACGACGTTTGTGTTTTTGGGGAAGCGTAAGCCTCCCATTTCTGTAAAAAAAGGAGGCGCTCTAGAGTCTATGATCGTGAGACGTGTCATAAAAAAATGCACATTGTGGAAGCTTAGACAAGGCATCAGACAATAGTGATCTTGTCAGTAGCTGTCAAATTTACCACGGAATAAAGAATCCATTGGAAATGGTGTGTGCGTTCCCGTGTCGCCGAACATGAGCAATAATAAGCATACTTCTTGCACAGATTATTGTCAGTCACCTGGTCGCTAGGTGCACGCGGCGTGACTAGTGAATATTTTTTTTATTTTAGGAAAATGCCGTATTGCGTTATTGAAAGCTGCTCCAATAATAGCACATAAAAAACTTGTCTGATAGAGGTATTTCTTATCATCGTTAAGTAATATTTTAGAATACGTATAAAAAAATATTTAATTTTCAATTTCTTACACAATTTGCGCCTGTAGACAAGGAAATATCAATTGTATTTCTCTAACAATAAAGTTCATAATCCTGTGTATAATTGCGCTACTCAGATCGTGAATGCACAGGAAATTTCCCGAAGGTTAGCTACTCAAATGCTGTGGCTAAGGTCGATACTTGTTATCGATAAACCAAAATTAAAAAGATTATATTTTTATGAGTAATATGCAGAGCCCGGAATTCTCGTAGCACTTTTGAGCTGTCATTGGGACTTCTCGTTTATCGACTTCCGTTTATACATATGTATTATTGTATAATCGGAAGTATTGTAGTATTATAAATATAAATTAAAATAATAATATTTTTTGTTTATTGCTTATTCCTTTTATTGCTTTTTAATTTTTAAAATTTATGGATTGCTTACCTATGCCTTTTAGTCAGGACAAAGACCATCCTTATTATTTATAAGAAAGAATAAAATATTATTATTTTAATTTATATTTATAATTTGCTAAAAGTTGGTATCCAAAGGTTATCTCGAAGAGATCGCTCATTCGCGATAAGACTGCGTGTTGTTACGTCTACCCATCATATTTTACATATTGTATTCTGTATTTATTGATATGCATATTGTATAATCGGAAGTCGATAAACGAGAAATCCCTATGACAGCTCAAAAGAATTCCGGGCTCTGGTAATATGTATCTGAATATTGTGTCATACACAATAAAATAACTATTATAATCTTATAGTTTTCCTAAAGACAAAAATACAAAGGAAAAATGGATTGATGCCACCGGGAGGAAGGATTGGTTTCCGTAACGATTCAGCACCATTTTTTAGAAACATTTTGATGCAACTGATATTTGAGTTTCGCCAAAAGGAAATCGCTTCATTTATGAAGATTCAATTCCCACGCAGAGTATTGTATGTAGCGTAATTACGAACAATTGATTCAATTCGCAATACGCACGGCGAACTACTGACATTTAGTTTCCTGTTATCCCGCACAACGAACAGACGGTAAGTTCTCACTAGAGTCTGGCCAGCGAGTCGTGTCCCTAGAAAACGGCGGCAAATTCAAAAATCTTTCAGGTGACAACACTGAAAGAACGCCGAATACATGGTTTTGATACTTGAATTTTATGAGACAAAATGTTTTCATATATTTTTTAATTCTAATTTTTTTAATTATAATTTAGATTGTACAGTCGACTACAAAGAGATGTATCCACATTTTCACCTTATTGCTTTATAATAAGGTCTAAAAGTGGATACATCTCTTTGTAGTCGACTGTACAAGTATGCAAAATACCCACATAATCTACGTCCGCGACTTCGTCCGCATGGAATTTGGTTATATAATGCCTACAGGTATCTACTTTGTCAGTGGAAGAAGGCGCAAATTAAAATTTTCTATGGGGAGTCAACCATTCACACCCTTAATTTTTAAATTTTCTGGCTATTTCTACTGACAAAGCCAAAGTATAAATAAAATTATTTTGATTTAAGTATTTATTAGTCAGAATCAGAATCTAGAAATTCAATGTCTTCATAAGAGAAATCACTGTCAGTATCATCATTACGTAGAGAAATAATAAAGGGTTCCAATTCCGTTTCCGTTATCTTGTCCCTAGTTTTATATTGCTTTTCTACATTAATAGTGTGATCTGTGCATTTTTTCCAATCATTGGCTGTGACACTATTAAAACATTGTTTAATAAGGTTCTCCATTTCTTTACCTGGAATCCCTAAATTTTTGCTTGCTACCTTTCGTTTAGCCAAACTCCATATAAGTTCGATTGCGTTCAAATCACAGTGATACGGCGGAAGTCTCAAAACTTCATGGCCATGCTCCTTCAATAATTCTTCAGCTTCATACATTGGAATTGTTTTATTTTCAGTGACAAGGCACATGAGCTCTGCCTTTGTAAAATATGGTTCATAGTGGATTCCATTTTCAGTAAGCCATTTCTGAATACCAGCCTTTAAATTGTTCATATTTGGTGGCTTATTTATTTGCGTTACATGATAACTAGCGTTATCCATAACAATAACACTGGGTTGTGTTAAGTTGGGTATTAATTTTTCGTGTATCCATTTCATAAAGTTTTTACTATTCATATCATCATGATAATCAGCCATTTTTGACTTAGTACTGAATACTAATAAAGCATTGGGAACAAAACCCTGTTCAGATCCAGCATGAACAACAATATGCCTTTTGCCGGGAGATATTTTATCAATTACTCCGCTTGTGGACGGTCCTTGCCATGACTTTTTTACTTTATAGTTTTGATGAACATAGGTTTCATCAATGTAAACTATTAGTTTACCTTGTTTCCGCTTTTCATCAATTGTTCTGAGGTACCTATGTCGCCATGCAGCTAGATCAAACTTTTCAAGTAAGATTGACCTTTCATTTTTATTCTTTTTATATTCAAATCCATTCTTGACCAATATTTGTCTCAATGTTTCACGACCACCAGAAAATCCAATAGATTCTTTTAAATCAGCAAGTAAGTATCGCAGAGTTGGAACTTGCTTCTTTACACAATAAAATTCATTGATTTTATTGCGTATTGCTGATAAATCGAAATTATCAATGTTAGCAACAGTTGGCTGTCGCGGACGCTTTTTACCCGGTGTGTTCCACTCTCCTTGGTTTATAGCACCTTCTTTTTTTATTCTTTGCAATGTTTTAACACTTACATCTGAAATTTCAAATTATTAGCACAAAACACACAACACACAAATATGACTTAACTAAATATGACTTATGTAGAGAATGCTGGTGAAAAAAAACTGTACTAACCTGTCATAGCAGAGATCTCAGTCAGATATTCTGTTTCAGATTGTTTTTTTGTATTTTTTTCTAAAGCTATGATTTGCTTAACCAAATTGTCAATTGTGCTTTTTATCACTTCATTATCCAAGGCGGCTGAAAACAACGTATATAATACATATGTTATTTAAAATGCAGAAAAGCTGTCACAGTTTCAGTTTAAACTAGGAAAAATACCGTAAAGGCCCAATTTAATATGATAACTGAGCGAAAAGTATCACAAATATCACAATGTTTTAGTCGACCTACCTGATGTTGCGACGATTTCATCCAAAAGTCGTCGTTTTTCCTTGATCACGTTGTCCGATTCAATCCTTTTTTGATTATATTTATTAATCATCTTAAACAGCATGCATCTTTCACTACTTTTTATAGGTTTCGACATAGTGAACTCAAAATATCCAGCAAATGCGTAACGATGTGAGGTTATAAAAGAAGCAGGTGACAATCCGTTTGACACGTGTTTGACAGATAATAGTGTTGCCATCATAAGATATCGGCAAAATCGTCTTGGACACGACTCGCTGGCCAGACTCTAGACACTCGCACAACGTCGGCAGTGTAGATTGATGGTAAAATAATTCTATATAGTATTTGAGATGTGCTTGTATTAAATTAAACAAATGATATTCTTTGTTTATTACTTGTCTAATTGCTACTGTAAATTTGTGTTTAATTGCTACTAAATTTATAACAAAAGTAAATTTAGTATAAATGTTACCTACTACTAATTATATAATAAACAAGATTTTATTAGAAACAATTTGTAAATAAGTTTTAGCTTAATATTTACCACGGAATAAAGAATCCATTGGAAGTGGCATTCAACCGATTTTCATTGAGAACCACTGTCGCCGCACGCACATAGCCACAATTCAATAATACACGAACACGCAATTGCAATACGCTTTCGATTTGTTAAAACGTGCTGTGCCAATATGTTGTTAACGGTAGCTAATTTTATATGCAAAATCTACTTTAACTAGTACTATTTACGGTCTCATTTAGAGTGTCAAGTAAATATTTCTTACGTCCGTTACCATATGCGTTGTAAGACTTGCAAGAGGCGTGGTCGTTCGGCTACTCGACGCAAGATGGCGGTGTTTTCAAAACATCCTTCCATTCATAAGATGCGACCGCTTGAAACCGAAAAGTCGCATGTACTGCAAAATGTGTATGATGATACGACTATTTGGCTGTAACGGAATAGGGATGTGAGTATGGTATGAGTTTGACTATCGATATTTTTATGATATTCATACGGTTAATATTAAGCTAAGACTTATTTACAAATTGTTTCTAATAAAATCTTGTTTATGATATAATAAGTAGTAGGTAACATTTATACTAAATTACTTTTGTTATAAATTTAGTAGCAATTAAACACAGATTTCTAATAAACAAAGAATATAATTTGTTTAATTTAATACAAGCACATCTCAAATACTATATGGAATTATTTTAATCTTCATGAATGAAGCGATTTCCTTTTGCGAAACTCAAATATGAGTTGCATCAAAATGTTTCGAACAAATGGTGTTGAATCGTTGCGGAAACCAATCCTTCCTCCCCGTGGCATCAATGCATTTTTCCTTAGTATTTGTGTCTTTAGGAAAACTATAAGATTATAATAGTTATTTTATTGTGCATGACACAATATTCAGATACATATTACCAGAGCCCGGAATTCTTTTGAGCTGTCATTGGGACATCTCGTTTATCGACTTCCGATTATACATTATGTATATGAGTAGACGTAACAACACGCAGTCTTATCGCGAATGAGCGATCTCATCGAGATAACCTTTGGATACCAACTTTTAGGAAATTATAAATATAAATTAAAATAATAATATTTAAATAATAAGAATGGTCTTTGCCCTGATTAAAAGGCATAGGTAAGCAATCCATAAATTATAAAAATTAAAAAGCAATAAAAGTAATAAGCAATAAACAATAAAATATTATTATTTTAATTTATATTTAAAACACTACAATACTTCCGATTATACAATAATACATATGTATAAACGGAAGTCGATAAACGAGAAGTCCCTATGACAGCTCAAAAGTGCTACGAGAATTCCGGGCTCTGCGTATTACTCATAAAAATATAATCTTTTTCAGTGTGGTTTATCGATAACAAGTATCGACCTTAGCCACAGCATTAGAGTAGCGAACCTTCGGGAAATTTGCTGCGCATTTACGATCTGAGTAGCGAAATAATACACAGGATTATGAACTTTATTGTTAGATAAATAGAATTGATATTTCCTTGACTACAGGCGCAAATTGTGTCTAAGAAATTGAAACTTAAATATTTTTTTAAACGTATTCTAAAATATTACTTAACGATGATAAGAAATACTTCCATGAGACAAGTTTTTTATGTGCTATTATTGGAGCAGCTTTCAATAACGCAATACGGCATTTTCCTAAAATAAACAAATATTCACTCATGTCATACGCTGCGTGCGGTCGCTAGGTGACTGACAATAATCTGTGCAAGAAGTATGCTTATTATTGCTCATGTTCGGCGACACGGGAACGCCCACTCACCACTTCCAATGGATTCTTTATTCCGTGATATTTACCGTATGAATATCTTAAAAATGTCGATAGTCAAACTCATACCATACCCACATCCCTATTCCGTTACAGACAAATAGTCGTATCATCATACACATTTTGCAGTACATGCGACTTTTTGGTTTCAAGCGGTCGCATCTCCATAGTTTTGAAAACACCGCCATCTTGCGTCGAGTAGCCGAACGACCACGCCTCTTGCAAGTCTTGCAACGCATATGGTAACGGACGTAAGAAACATTTATTTGACACTAAATGAGACCGGAAATAGTACTAGTTAAAGTAGATTTTGCATATGAAATTAGCTACCGTTAACAACATATTGGCACAGCACGTTTTAACAAATGGAAAGCGTATTGCATTAATGTGTTCGTGTATTATTGAAGTGTGGTTGTGTGCTTGCGGCGACAGTGGTTCTCTATGAAAATCGTTTGAATGCCACTTCCAATCAATTCTTTATTCCGTGAAATTTACTATTGACCGCCACCTCAGCACGGCGCGCGAGCTCTCGATTTTTCTCGCACTATCCGTCTTTCTCTTATTAGAACACTTAGAAGAAGAGGTATAGTGCGATAAAAATCGAGTTTGTCGCGGCCGTCGTGTGCTAGACGTGCTGGCCGCGCCGGTGTGTCGCAGGCCTAAAAGAGATTGGCGACAATAGCGGACGTCACAGAGTAACTAATTCATTGGAAGTGGTGTTCAACCAGTGCTTAATGCTTGTGACAAATTGCTAGGTGTGTAATGGCTTTAATGCTTACCGGTATCTTTGGTAACCATCCTTTCGATGAGAGGCACAGATGGATACAGTCGGAGGCATTCCTTGATGACGCACTCTAGGTATTTCATCTGCTGAAGCTCACTGTTAAATTAAAATAATATTATACGAGCTTTTCTTTGTCATGATGGTGGCAAATAAGCGTACGGCCCACGTGACAGCAACCAAAGGGGACACCGTAACGTATAGGTGGTATTTTTTTTAAAAAAGTTCTTATATACAGTTAACAAAACGTTACAAAAAATTACAACCGAATTGAGAACCTCCTTTTTTTATCGGCATCAGCACGTCTAGCATGCGACGGCCGCGACATACTCTCGATTTTATCGCACTATATCTCTTGTTCTAAGTGTTCTAATAAGAAAGAGACTGATAGTGCAAGAAAAATCGAGAGAGCTCGCGCGCCGTCGCATGCTAGCCGTGCTGCCATTCATGCGACAAGGGGCGTCGTGAAAAATAACAGATATATACCTGAACGTCGGATCTCTTTCTAAATCATCGCCTAATACATCTCTTTGCTCCTCCAAGATCTTTCGCTGCACTTCTGGATATTTCGCGATGCAAAACAAGCCATACGCCGTTCCGGACGCCGTTGTATCGTGGCCCTGCACATTAATAAGGGAACTTTAACCTTTTACAAATATACCAATTTATCGCATCAATTTTTCAATATAACCTACTCTCATTCTTGCTATGTGTAACAATGAGGATATAGTGTATTCGTCTCTCATTCTAACTATAGCTGCGTTATAGTCCGCTGTTGCAATAAATTGCTACGTTTGTGAAGGCCATTAAACGGATGATGCACGCGAGCTAACGATTGATCCCTGGCAAACTGTTCTGAGGCCCTACCGCGAAACGAAAACGAATTTCCTTCCTGTATCTCCCTCTCTGTGGCACTTACTAGTTCGAGCGACAGAGAGGGAGATACTCGAACGAAGTTCGTTTTTACTTCGCGGTAGCCCCTCTGCTTTTTGTTTTGCTTTTCTATATTTTAGGCTCTCGAGGTACAGTCAGCATCAAAAGTAACTGCGCAAACGAAGACGTCAAAAGTCTTTATTACAAGGGAATAAGAGTTTTTGACGTCTTCGATTGCGCAGCTACTTTTGATGCTGACTGTACCACCTTTGCTTCTTTCGAAACAAATGCTGCGGCCATCGAGAAACAGGTATTGTATTACTTTATAGGAGCGCTACACGGGCCGATATCGGCAGGACTGCATGCAGGCCGGCGCATGATTCGGCGCGTGTGGATACGTGTCGGAAACACGGCGGCCGGTCAAATCAAGGTCACTTTCATATACTAGATTTTCTGTGACCTTGCTTCGCAATCCTTGCTAATTTCGCTCGTCTTCTATTTTTAACCACCGACGCAAAGGGAGGGGTGTTATAATTTAACGTGTCTGTGTGTCTGTGTATCTGTGTATATGTCTGGTATATATCGTTAGCTCCCAAACGGATGGATCGATCGAAAGCCGATGTGTGATCCCGAGTGTTCTTAGCTATGTTTCATGAACATCTGTTTAGCCGTTTTTAAGATATTGGACTTTGAAATGAAAATGTCGGGGGTTTTTCAACTTTTCTAAGTTGTAGTTATTTTATTGTCTAATACTTAGGTAGAAGTCACGGCAATAGAGAGATCTCTCAGGGACCGAAGTCCCAATGAGAGTTGTTTTGGATTTTATATTATATGCAGTGATTTATGAAACTTCTATAGCGCGATGCAGAAAACGTCAGATTCGACAGCTGACAGGAGTGACGCCACATCAGCCCCCCTTCGAGACAGAGGGGTCAGCGACGATGTATGAAGAGTGCAGCTTGCCAGTGCTCAGAGCCAGCGTGGCGAGCGAGTAGGAGGAGAGAGAGAAGAGAAGTCTGGCTTGCTGAGAGTTGGGCGTCAGTCAGGATCCTCAGAGTTGCGCCTTATGTCCATTGTCGGGGTCACCAATGTAGAAGCACGGCAATAGAGAGATCTCTCAGGGACCGAAGTCCCAATGAGAGTTGTTTTGAATTTTATATTATATGCAAAGTGATTTATGAAACTTCTAAAGCGCGATGCAGAACACGTCAGTTTCGACAGCTGACAGGGGTGACGCCACACTTACTTCAAACATAAATGTTACTACTTCATCTTGAACACTCTCGTCAGTTATCACTTTGCCATCCACTTCGGCTAATAACAGCAAGTCTAGAAAGGCGTGTTTATTTTTCATACCTGAAAAATATATAATATTGTGATGTATATGCAGTCTCAAGTTAAAAGGTCCCTAAAAGAAAAGCAAAAGGTACAGTAAAGAGATACAGAGATATAGAGGAGGCCGATTATTTAGATGTACTACGTTATTGAGAATTAATGAAATACTATCATCAATACAATACATTTGTATTCTCATTCGCATATGGCATATTGTGCTCAATCTAATTGCTGCAGCGCTTGATCAAGATTATTTGATCGTGCAGCGAGAAAGAACGTGAGACAAATTATAGCGCGAGCGAATTGGCATAATATATCTGCGTAACTGCACGTCTAGCACACGACGGCCGCGACATACTCTCGATTTTTATCGCACTATACCTCTTCTTCTAAGTGTTCTAATAAGAGAGAGACGGATAGTGCGAGAAAAATCGAGAGAGCTCGCGCGCCGTCGCGTGCTAGCCGTGCTGGTAAAATAATCTCGGTGGTAGATACACTGTCGGATGTCAATATAGCGCTAAGTTTGTAATGAGATTAAGGTAGGGTTGCACCAACTTACTGCAATCAGACCGACCATCGTTTAATATGGCGCCGGCATATGTCATTCCATACAAACTCGTCAAACTTTCCATAGAATCAGATTTTAACGAACACCGCTTCCGATTACAGACGGTTTGGTGCATCCCACCCTAAGTAGAAATACTTTCACTGCCAGGAACCCGCCTAGCTGGCGCCTACCCCGTACTCGGGAGGAAAGCCACACGATGCGTTACGAGCGTTCCTGTACGTCTAGCACAACTTGCTGCTCAGTCGCGCGCGCGACTGAGCATCTCCTGTCTCACTCGCACCGTGCAAATTAGAAAGAGGAGGGTAGATAATTTTCTACTCGCGTCGCGGCGCGGCGTAAGTTGAGCTATCCCCGCAGAGAGCCTACCGCGAAATGAAAACGGACTTCGTTCGTGTATCTCCCTCTCTGCCGCACTTGCTAGTTCAAGCGACAGATACACAAATACACGAACGAAGTTCGTTTTCATTTCGCGGTAGCCCCTCCGGCAGTGAATGTGTCAAGAGCCAATCAGATGCTAAACTATTGAGCGAGCAATATTTGTACCAATATATTTGCAATCACGTTCTCGGAAACGGCTCTAACGATTTCGATGAAATTCGGAATCGTGTCGTGGTTTCGGGCCGTGTCTGGGTTTACGGGGCCGAGAAATCGGTCTAGATAGGTGTCGTGTCTGGGAAAATTCGTTTTCTCCGTATTTTCACCAGAGCTGAGCTCGGTCGCCCAGGGACTAGAGTTTAAGCTGCTACGGACAACTCTGTAGCGTTACGAATGATTTAAGTCTTTCATTTTAATCTCTCGGATTTCCTTACAGTAGAATTTAGATATTTGTATTTAACACTTTCATTGCCAGGAACCCGACTAGCGAACGTAGTGGTTAGCGATTCTTGGCAGTGAATGTGTTAAGGAATAGCATGATAAAAGCGTGCACCTACCTAATTCTGAACTTTCGAGCAATTTCTTGGCACTCATATTATTAAGTTCGTTCCTCCTCGCTGCAATAACTTCCTTTGTATGTTCATTCATAAATTCAATCGCCTTATCTTGCCTCCTTTTCAATGGCGTCAAAGAAAATAAGAAATCGCTGCCCAGGAAAACGTCTCGCATCCTAGTAGCGATAATTTGGCTTACACTGAAATAAAAGATCTATGAAAAAATATTATATTTTGTGTAGCAGGCCGAGTCATAAAATTAACAGAAGTTACATTTATATATGGTACGATGGAGAACTCCGTATGTAGCCGAAAGCCTCTACGAGCAGAGTGTGTGGTAGGTATTTATAGTGCTAACCGATGAAGATTGATATAGTCATCGGCCTGCTAGCGTTATTCCCGGTTGTGCCCTAAAGGAGCCCGGGGTCCGCTTTGACACCTAATCCCAAGGTTTGGCATAGGCACTAATTTTATAAGAGCGACAGCCATCTGAACTTCCAACCCAGAGGGAAAAGTAGACCTTGGGATTAGACCGGTTTCCTCACGATGTTTTCCTTCACCGAAATGCTTACGGTAAATATTCCGTACATAAGTTCCCAAAAACTCATTGGTACAGTACGATTACTGTTAGTTAAGACCTGACAGATGGATTGCCTTCATTTAATTTTCAACTTTAATTTTATACAAATAAAATGGTTATTACTAAATCGGTAGATGTGGGTAACAGTATTCTGAAAAATGCTTTATCTATATGAAATTAAAGTTCAAAATTAAATGAAGGCAATCCATCTGTCAGGTCTTTACTAACAGTAATCGTACTGTACGAGCCGGGATTCGAACCCACGACCGCCGCTTGACAGCCGCATGCCTGAACCACTGCCACCGTAGCATGAAGATTGATATAATAAATAAGAACAAATGTTTAACACACCACAGAATAAATACCTACAGCGAAACGAAAACGAACTTTGTTTGTCTATCTCCCTCTCTACCGCACTTGTTTATCCGAGCGAATTTCGAACATACATACATACATACATTCACGCCTTTATTCCCAAAAGGGGTAGGCAGAGCACATGAAACTTATGTTCCAGCGCCACTTTAGCATAAATGTGGGTATAAAAAAGATCGACAAAATGTGATATTGCAGTGATAGGTTGCTAGCCCATCGCCCACAACACAACCCACAACACAACCCTGCTCCCTTAGTCGACTTTTTCGACACCCACAGGAAGAAAGGGGGTGGTATTATTCTAATCCGACACCACACGGACCACGGGCGGGAATTTCAAACATAACGGATATATTGACCAAATGCAAACCCACGAATTTCGCATTTAATCATCATCATCTGATGATGATCATGATGATGATATGATTATCAGCCGAAAGACGTCCACTGCTGGACATAGGCCTCCCCCAAAGAGTGCCACAATGACCGGTCCTGCGCCACCCGCATCCAGCGGACTCCCGCGACCGCGAGTTTCTCTGCGCGATCGCATCAGAAATGAGGCTATCCGCAGCAGAACCAAGGTAATCGCATTTAATGAATGATATATATTTTGATAAAAACTTACACGTCGATGGATTTAACATATTTTGAATCTTTTTCCTTTTGCGCATCTAAAGAGACTCCAATTATGGTTTCTGTAACACACGGAAAATGTTAGTGCATAATTATCACTGTATATGTATATGCCGTCTCTTTCCATCTTATAGCTGCGGCTTTAGGTGGTTGTGACAAATTGCTAGGGGTATAATGGCCTTGACATTTAATTCGACTGTTCTCAACACGCGTGTTTTTTTGTGTATTTTCTATGATTTCAAACACAATCGTTGTATTGTTTATGAATAAATAAAATGAAATGAAATGACTATGGGCTTGTCCATATATTACGTCATCGCTTTTTGATGATTTTTGACCCCCTCTCTATCGTCACCATGTTAATTCCTTGAAGGGAGGGTCCATTCAAGGAATCCCCGCCTAGAAAAATGCCTACCGTTATCCAATGATCACAACACAAGTGTAAAATAAGGTCTTATTCTAATGTCAAAGTACTCCGTGTGCCTATTGGGCGTACAAATTATGACGTCAGAAGGAACATTTTTTCACCACACAACATCAAAAAACAATAAAAAAGACCGGGTTGCACTCCGGGAGTGCCGGCAGAAGTGAAAACTCAATGACATTGTAACAGTTTTTCGATCAGGTCACGTATCCGTCTTATGAATTTTCAATCTGTCGAACCTTACGGTCACGTAACCTGTCTCGAATCTCACGTCTTACGAATCTTACGGTCATGTGACCTTTGGATATTATATTAGTGTCCAGCGAAGCTCAAATAACTCGGCTCGGGAATGAACATCCCCGAGGAAGACGGCAAGAAGATTGTTCCCTCGCCACACCAGCAGTGATCTCCGAAGTGTCGGTGCAGCTGCAGGCTCATTGAGAGATAAGTGACTGTAATTCAGTGTCTTCCTACTAAAGAGTTGTAATTGCCATAATACTTAAGATAAATAGCCATCAAAACGAGACTAAGTCCAACTCCATTTACCTTTGTATGTGTGCCCGGGGGAACACCCAATTACTCCGAAATATTTTATTCCGAATTTGCTAATTCCGACGTTCAAAACTCCGAATTTCATAATTGCTAAGACTTAAAATTTCGATTACTAAAAAACACGAATTTTAATTTACCGAATTACAAAATTTCGATAGTTTGTTTTTCCGATTCTTATAACTCCGAACAATCAAAAGCGCGAAGTGTCATTGGCCCGAAAAACAGTATTCCGATTATCAATTTTCCGAAATTTCATTGCTAATTCGGAAATCTGATATTCGGGATAATGAACTTCGTGTGAATAATCGGAATTTGAATTCTACGGAATTATGAAATTCGGATTTTTGAATGGGTTCCCTCTATTTGGCATAACTTTGACTGCCCGAAACGTTTTTCGCATAACATACTTGGCATATTCTGTTTTCGCCGAATGTTAATGTGGCAGAAACCTTACTTAATCGAATTTCTAAAATTCCGAAAATGTGTTTGGCTGAATCTAAATTTGCATACTATGGTCGTGGCCGATTATACGCATAATTTTGTTTAGCATAATTTTATTCGGCATATTTATCAATTCTCCTTAATTTACTGAGCATACTTAAAACGGGGTACGTGATATAACAACAATGTAATTATATGATTTCGATAAGGATTATAATATAGTAGATTAGGTTAGGGCACCTAGAAGAAAGGGTTGACGGGGGGGGGGCGAATTCGTATTTTTGATATTTCGGATTATTATTCAGTCGGACTTCTTATTATTCGGGGTATTGAAATTCGGAATATTGTAACCGTTAGACCTTTTGAAATTTCGGATTTATAAAAATCGGAATTTTGAAGAATCGGAATACTTATATTAGGAGTTTTAAAAGATTCGGAATTATGAAAATCGGTATTATGAAATTCGTGATTCCGACTATCGGAATTTAGTTTTTCGTATTTATGTAGTGTACCCGTGCCCGGGTGCCTCGCAAACTTTAATGGATCGTACTTTATGGTTGGCAACTCAGTATTTTTAAATGAATACTTAGTGTCACTACCTATATGCTCCTGCACCCTCATGCGTTCCTAGTTACAGGAGGATAATTTTTTTACTCAATCTATATTTCAAGTCATACCTAAAAATAAATACGTGCAAGATATGCGCTCCTAGTACAATGACCCGACCTAGTCGAAACTCAATGCTTCTCTATTACACGCTCATTACCTCACTCTCTCACACATGCACTTACGCAATACTCACATATACACAAAACTAGGTGTACTTCTAATATTTACATCAATTTATATGTTCCTGGTTTGTGTTAATTACCCTGTGTGGCCGCTGTCCAACGCGCTATAAAAAGTCAACTAAAGTTCTTACAACAACCAGCTCCATATTATGCACCCCTAGTACCGTGCTTCATAAATTTTGCACATCACAAAATATATTCGAATATGTCTAGTACTCCTCTTGCAGAACTATGTGCCCCTAGTCAACCCCCCCACCAAATACAATTATGTGCTTTTATGCAGTTGGGCGGGACGTGATTGACGAAATCCGCAGTCCTCAAGACGAAAGCGTTGCCTGCACGCAAATCGTGGTCCTTGTGCAAATCAAGGTAGAGCGCTACTATTAAATAGTATTAACCTGTTATTTTCGTAATGTATTTTACGTCACACCTGGCCATAATGCGAGTTTGTAGCACGCTGCGCGTACGGTAATACTTGCATTGTGGCCAGATGAAGACGAAAAATTGTGTACTTACCACGGGCGGTAATTCGTAAAGACCCAGATCGCATATTTATGGCCCTCACCTTCGGTTCGGGCCACAAACACCTGCGATCTGGGCCATTCACGAATTCACCGCCCAAGGTACGTAATGTACAATTACGTCACACCTGCCCCACATATCAGATATACCTCATGTCATTGTATATGCAAAGTTTCGTTACAATCCAACACGTAGTTTTAAAATGAGAGCATAACTACGTTTGTATGGAGAATCGAGCTTACTGCGGGGGTAAGTAATACGAGGTATAACAAGTTATCATATAACGGTCATAATCTATACGCTCACTGTGTATAAGCTTGTTTAGTATAACGTTCATTGCACATAATGAACGGAAGGTATAATGTCAATTGATATATCGATTAAAGTGTATACTATTCATAACACCTAAGGAATTGAAAGATTGAAATGAAATATTTTTTTGAATTCAAACATGTCAATTATTTTAGCATAACCTAACCGCCAGCGTGTCGACGTCACCCATATCGGGTATCTATTTCTGCTCTAAGGGACACAAGATAACCCTAACCTAACCTACAAATAATACCATTGGTAAGAGTATATTTTTTTTTACTGCGGGGGACTTCGCCTCCCGAGCCCCTTTTGTGATTGGCACCCCCCCCCCCCCCCTTTTTTTTCTAGTTGCCCTAACCTAATTTTCTGTATTATAATCCTTATACGAAAATATACTATGTGTTATAAACTTATGACACAGTATAGAAGAATAATACAGTAGGTAATCTGAGGCCGTTTAGGAGCGTTCGTTACCTACTTTCTCTCGATGCGCAGGGCTGTGTCAAGTTTGTGGCTTGGCATACCTATAATACTAATTTTGCTTTTAAGTATGCAAAGTATTTCTGTTACAGTTTAATAGACAATAATGTATACACAAATTAATAATATTATAGATAGTTGGGTATGTGTTTTTAGTTTCCCACTTCATGTAATATTTTAATACCACTATACTATACCTAAAATATTTCCTACTAAGTATAAAAGTTGCTAAACTGCACTAGGTTGGTAGGTGCTAAGTTACAATCCTATTCGGACCTTTTGATATCGTGGCACTGGCGGCTCGCTGCCTTCATACCTACGAGGCGGCTTCCTTTGACGTAGCGAGTGAGAACGAGCGAACACCGCAACGGCGCGGCCCCGATTGAAGCATTCTCCATCATTCCCGAAGGCTATGTGAGTGTGCGTACCGTACACGCGCGCATGTGTGCAGCCGTGCGATGTACCTTTGTTCGAAGTTTATCTACTGTTCCTATACTATGCTTATGATCGTTATACGTTATGTTCGTTATACGAAATTAAATAAGTCAATTTGAGATTTATAGAAAAAAACGATATATAATATGAATATTATGTCAATTGACCGTTATTCCTTATAAAAGTATTGGTTTTGTTGTTATAGCTAACGTTCATTATATCTTGTGAACGTTATTAATATGAAATTATATATATTGTTGTTATATCTCGTGCACGCACGCGTCAACACAACGAATCCTCAAATCAGTAAAGAGTCGGCAACGCGCTGGAATCTCCTCGTCGAGTCGCAAGTGATTTTTAACTTTTAACCATCAGGCAGACCAAAAAAACTGTTTGATACCGTAGTTATAAAAAAATGAAAAAAAAATGTATACATTTCACCAACCGGTAATATTATCCAAGGCGGCCATCGCCATTATGGGGAATAGTTCTATGGAGGAACTATCGGCCCGATCCTTGAGTGTCTCACACAAGACCTTCCCGTTTTTCAGGAAAATCGGCAGGAAGGTGTGCAGTATGTTGTAATGGAAGGCTGGAGTCAAGAATCTGCGGTGACTTTTCCATTTTTGACCTGAAAATTTTCAATTTATTAATTTTGATCCGTAAGTCATCTAGATTACGAGTACATTACAGGGCGTATTACAGTTGTAAGACTCTTTCTTCACTGAAATAGATAAGTACCTATATTGTCCATATTATTACGTCATCGTTTTTTGGGCGAGTGACGCCCTATCACCCTGTTAATTCCTTGAATGGACCTTCCCCGCCTAATAAAATGACTACCGTCATCCAATGGTCAGACCCCCCCAAACCCCCATTTTGACGACACGTAATATATGGAGAGCCCCTATGCAGTATGCACTTAAAAAGATACGCATGTATAATTCTTTTATAGATATAGATTACTACCTAGGTATACATAACATTTTTAATCATGAGTTTTGTCAGTAAAGTTTTTTCCTAATTTTCTCGATTGCCCGCATTGAGTGTGGCCTGCGGCGCTAACACGGACATCGAGAGTCGAAGTTCGTAATACATGCATCCCTGTCACTCGAGTATGGGAGTGAGATAGAGATGGAAATACCCGAACTTCGACTTTCGAAGTTCGTGGTACCGCCGCTGTCACCAATGAAAAATAATTGCCTAATTCTCGAACGTATTGTTATACCTACTTATTATCAAAGGTCGCCGGGGTGAGCTGTTTTTGCATAACATTCAATTGTAAATGCCCCATGTGTAATTATTAATCAATGAAATGATTTTATTTAGGATTATTTCTGCTACGAGCTTTACGTCACCATCAAAACAAATGAATTTTATAAACTTTCGGAAGGTACAGACGTGGACAGCATTTTAATGTACAATTTCACTCCACTCACTTTCAGTGGATGTAAGTATAAAGATATTTTTCAACACAATTGCTCGTAACGTACCTCTTATTGTGTCGCTTTTAGGCTCATAATCCTGGATATTAAACACGCGTGTTTAATAACATTACGATACTTGTGTGTTATAGTTATATCCCGATTAAGTCACGTTGGCACCTTGCAGCAAGATGTATGCATGCACACGGTGCATTCTTAAACTAACCGGGTTGTACAGAATGTACAGCTTTTTTTTTAATTCTCGGCAAATGGATTCTTACCCGACTAAACAAATTAAATTCTTTTTTGTTAATTAATTGACTATTTCTTTTTGGATATGATATAGAAACGGTTAATTTAGTAAAACTATTCACTTTTGATAACATTTTACATGAATTAATAAAGATAACATTTTAAAACGAAATTATTTATTTTATTTTGTATTGGCTGTTTAGAGATTTCATCTAATGCGCACGCACTGCGCAAACTTCACAAAAAAATTATAGGTTATTTCACAGATATTTGTAAACATTGTTAATGCGTGTTGGGTTATTAACAAAAATGTTGATTCGTGGTGACTAGAAAAGTGATAAAAAGAATGGACGCCACTAGAAATTCTTGACGATGTAGGTATACCTACAACATGTGAGTAAAAACCTGTTGACATCAATAAGTAAAGAAAATAACTTGACAGGCCTATCAAATTTTCATCTTATGAAAAGAATTTTTTTTCCTCGCAATATGTGTTAAAAAACGTCGTATGAAACGCGTGAGCTTTGATAATTACAATCCTCGGCTCTCTTATCACGCTCACCTGCGGCTCGCGTGATAATTCCGCCTCTGATGTAATTATCAACATACCTCACTTGTATCACAATGTACTATTCTATCATAAATGGATGTTGAACTCAAGGCGAAACTTATTACGAATTGAACATATAGAAAAAAATAAAGTTATTTATTACAATAGCACAGATATTTTTCAATTAGTAGAAACCGGCCAAGAGCGTGTCGGGCCACGCTCAGTGTAGGGTTCCGTAGCCCGTTCCGTGAACCGAATGTATGAGCAAGAGAGTTCAAATTCCCAAATCAAATCGACCATGTATTATACACAGACACAATACAAGCAATACTTGGCGAACAATTTTATTATTAGATAACGAACGACCAAAGAAAACTACGACAATTCGAGCACGACAAATTTTCGACCTAATGTATACTCGACGGTTGTCTCACAGACCCCCGAAGGGGCTCGGAGAGGCCTTTCGCGGCTGTGCCGCTTTTGATGGGATCGGGCGCCGTCCGCAACAACGGCGTGATGCCCGTCAGGTCCGGTGGGGTCATCTGCTTCGTCCGTCGGCGAGGTCAAGCCCTGCTGGGTGGGACTCCCTAAGGAGAGGCCCAGCGAGCGATACTAGCCGACGGCACTGCAGGAACATCCTTGTTGTCAGGTCAGGTGGGGGCGGGCGGATCCGGGCGGATTAGGTCCCGCGGTAGTGCCCTCTTGTCGGGCGGCCGGGAGTGGTAGGGGGCTATGTTCTGCAGGTGCGTTTGGCGTGAGCCGTCTGCACGCTCGAACATAGCCAGGTGCCAGTCGTCCAGGTGTTCACTGTTCAATCTTCAGGTCGCGATGCAGCACACGGTTGCTCACGTAGTGGTGCACGTCGGCTGCGGTGCGGAGTGCCAGCGACTGCTGAGCGCGGAGCCGCCGCCGTTTGCACTCTCCCACCAGCGCATACCATGCGGGGGCTGCATAAGTGAGCCGCGACCTGATGTATCCCTTGTAGATACCGATCTTGGCGGATAGGGGCAGAGACGACTACATCACCGGAGTGAGGAGTGCGCGCGCTGCTCTGGTCGGGTTAATGGTGTTGTTGACGTGGGCGGACATATTAAGTAGCCGGTCGATGGTGACGCCCAGGTACTTAACAGTCCGTAACCACGGCAACGGCTGTCCCAGTAAGCGGAGTTCTGGTGGCTGGTTTATCTTCGGGCTGAGTGTGATGGCCTGGGTCTTCGGCCCGTTCACCTTCAGTCGCCAGCGGTCAAGCCAGCTCGGGAGCGCGTCCAGCGTGCGCTGTATCTTCGTGGCTGCGTGCGGGAGTTTGTATGAAGTCGCGATGAACGCCGCGTCGTCGGCGTACAGGGCGAGTGTGGCCCCCCCTTCGGCTGGGATGTCATCAGTGTACCGCGCGTAAAGCGCAGGTGACAAACAGCTTCCCTGGGGGACTCCGGCTGCAATGGGTTTCCTCGCCGAGAGCTTGCCTTCTACCGCAACTTGGAAGCTGCGATCGGCGAGGAAGCTGTGCTGCTGTGTGGACGAGCCGTCATGGCGCCGTGGTGGTTGTAAGCTTGTAGACCAGGCTTGAGTGCCAGACCCGGTCGAAAGCTTTCTCCATCTCTAGAAGCACCGCCACCGCGTGCTCCTTTTTGTTCCGCGCCGCCGCCGCGACGTGGAGGATCCTGGCGATCTGGAGCGTTGTGGAGTGTTCCGCCCTGAAGCCGAACTGTTCCTCTCGGGGCTCGATGTGCGGTGTCAAGTGGTGGAGAAGAAGACGCTCGAACACCTTTGACACCGTGGACAGCAGAGTGATAGGGCGATAGCTATCAGGGCGGAGAATGTTCTTCCCCGGCTTGGGCAGCATAATGACTTTCCCCAGCTTCCAGCAGCTGGGAATGTGGCAGGTTCTCACGATCCCATTGATGAGCCGCGTCAGCGTCGCGATGGCTCGCGGGGGCAGGTGACGCAGCGCCTCGTTTGGGATCGAGTCTGGTCCTGGGGCCTTGCGGAGCTGGGTCTTCCGTACTGCCCGTTGGATCTGGCCGGGGGAGAAGATGATGGGATCCTCTTCTGGCGGCGGTGGGGCCTCGAGATACCCCTCGACCTCGCGTTCCAGCTGTGCAGTGGACGCGTTTGGCCGGAACTGGATCTCGAGGTGCTCGGCTAATAAGCGCGCCCTGTCCTCAGCACGGTACCATCTGGTACCATCCGGGGCGAGGAGTGGTCTGATTGGGAGCGGTTTATTTGAGAGGCGACGGCATAGTAGTACGGTGGCAAAATCGCAAAAGTCGTCGCCTTCACGATTTTCGTGGACATCTCTTCTATATACTTAAAACTGGTATGGATGTGTTCCTTGTTGTCTCCAGAGTACGAATCTACCGGTTTTAGTTAAGGGAGAGGGGGACGGAGATAGCTGAGACGTCACAAAGATGGCGGCCTACGGTCATCGATTTTTGTTTAAATCTCGGGTTCTATTTTACTGATTGCTTCGTGTGAGGTGTCATTTGAAAGCATATTAAACGTACTATAATTTATTTTCGGGACGCTATGACGTACAATCAACAGTTTTTAAATTATTAGAAAAAGTATGATTTTTTTACCGCGCACGTTTGCATGAGTACTGATAAAACACGCTTGTAACTCAATAAATAATAACTTTAGCGCAATTAAAGTTATTATAAAAACGATAGGTAATTTTATAAGCTTTCCAAAAATATAGATTTTGTTGGTGTACATTAATAAATAACGAAGTAATAACAAATTTTGTTAATTACGCACTGATTAACTATCACCACGCTCGACTCTGCTAGCGATCGCTGTCGTTACGTCGTGCCTTTAGAAACTCGTTTTTTTTTGTTTTCTGAGTAATTATACGAGTCAGACGGTCATGATACGCACCTAAAGTAGTAAAATAAAGGCCACCTCAGGAACTTTGTAGCCCGAGCCGAAGGCGAGGCGAGTGCTCTGAAGCCTTTGTTTTTCACCGCCATTCACGATTTTACGCCTTCTTTTGGGTGTCAAGTGAGATTATTATTGCCATTTTACGCCTGGGTGATGTAAAATTAGACTAGTTTCTAGTATTACATTGAGAATCCTACTATATTATCTTATAAATGTGAAAGTTTGGATGTTTGGATGTTTAGATGTTTTGATGTTTGTTATTCAATCAGGCTTAAATCGCTCAACCGATTTAGATGAAATTTAGCTCGAAGATAGTTTATAGCCTGGATTAAAATATAGGATAGTTTTTATTCCGAGTCCATTCAGACGAAGTCGCGGGCGGAAGCTAGTAAATAATAAAATAATGAACGCAAGCAGCTTTATTAGACAACTAGCTTCCGCCCGCGACTTGGTCTGCGTGGACCCGGGATAAAAATTATCCTATATTTTAATCCAGGCTATAAAATATATTCGTGCAAAATTTCATCCAAATCAGTTAAACGGCTCAACGTGGTTGAGTAACAAACATCAAAACATCTAAACATCAAACATCCAAACTTTCGCATTTACAATATTAGTAGGATCAGTAGGACTAGTTTTTGCCTGACATACCTGTGTTGTACTTTGACTTGTTGTATTTTCCTAATCTGACTTGTTTCGGTTAAGTATTTACTCACAAAAGAGAAGTGAAAAACTGCTATAGGAAGCGAAAAGCGGGAGAGAGATTTGTAACTGAAACGTTGCACGGACCGAGTGTGTGTCCGCTTGGTGAGTGTGTGAGTGTTGTTTGTAAAATAGTGGGGGGAGTGTGTGGCCGCGTTGGCTTGCCCTAGGAGTCTTCGGCCCTCGGGCATCGGCCCTAAACAGAGCTCGGCCTTCGGCCTCGCATGCCTTGCCGCTCACCTTGGGCCTGTGGCCTTCAGGTTCGCTTTGAAAACAGTCGGGGGTAGGGTGTCGAGCGCGCGCCCTGAAGGGGCGCTACAGACCTTCGTCCCTAGCTCGGCCTGCCACCTCGCGTGCCATGCCCTCAGGTTCGCTTGTAACACATTCAAGAGTAGAGTATTCGAGAGCGCACTCTGAAGGGACGCTTCGGGCCTTTGGCCCTCGGACTCACGTAGAGAGCGCGCTCTGAAGGGATGCTTGGGGCCTTCGGCCCTCAGATGCGCTTGTAAGATACTCAGGAGTAATAAAGTGTTCGCGTGGGCCCGCCCTTCGAGCCTTTGGCCAGTGCTTGCGTGGAGAGCCCGCTCTCAAGGGACGCTTCGGGCCTTCGGCCCTCGGACTCACGTAGAGAGCGCGCTCTGAAGGGATGCTTGGGGCCTTCGGCCCTCAGATTCGCTTGTAAGACACTTAGGAGTAATAAAGTGTCCACGTGGGCCCGCCCTTCGGGCCTTTGGCCCTCTGGTTTGCGTGGAGAGCCATCTCTGAAGGTACGCTTCGGGCTTTCAGCCCTCAGCTTCGCTTGGGAGTAGTAATGTGCGCGTGGGCTCACCCTTCGGGTCTTCAGCCTTCGGGCTCGCGTGAAGAGCACGCTCTGAGGGGACACACGCACACGCTCAGATTCGCTTTTGGCTCAGAACTCTCAGAAGTAAAGTATCCGAGAGCACGCTTTGGAGGGACGCTCCGGGCCTTTGGCCCTACGCGGAGCCCGGTCTGCAACCTCGCGAGCCTCGCCGCTCACCTTCAGGCCTTGTTTTTCTGTTCGAACTTGTTGCCTGCAAAACTGCAACGACTTGCAGTTCCATAGTTCACAACATGTATCAGTCGACAATCCGTATTTATTTACGGATAGATATTTATCTACACGCATCTCCAGAGAAAACAATGTGTTTAGCTGTTAGGTAAATGTAACACTAACAAATCACCACGTGCAAATGTCTCCAAACTCAATCGCAGTTTACCCTCGAATGAAATGAAATGTGCGCGGGCGTGGGGTACGGCAAGGGTGGCCTTGTCGCCAGTTTGGGTCCTAGTCCTTGGGCTGTAATTTGGCGAAAGCTTGCAGCCCCAGAATAAATTATGTTCACCTGATAAATAGGCGTCCTGGGCGTAAAAGAACTCAATTCGCCGATTATAAATACTAATCGACGCATACAAATACACAGTTAAACACAATATTTAATCATTGGATTACAGTACCTTTCATTTGGGAACACCAAAAATTAACTATCAAAGTATTTCAATCATACAAAGCATGCCGGTTGGCGCGGACTTGCGTTACGGAATTGGCCATAAATTACATGTTTATTATTGTACGGCGACAAATTGCATATTTTTGGCAAGCTAATAAAATGTATGATATTTTTTATAATGACATTAATCACGCTAAAGTATCTCTTTCTCGAATTATGATAAATAAATAAATAAAAATATTTATTTAGGAGAAAATAGTAGATATAATCTAATGAAGTTATTAACAACAAAACTTATATCTAACAGGATTATTCGTATACAATATTAATACGTCAATGCGTCTGAAAGAAATGGTCTTAGGGGACCAATATACTCGTACAAGTTTATTGCCTAAACTAGGTTACAGTTGTAATCTGTTTTAGGCATAAATGGCCTTTGTTTTATATATAAATTGTCTGTCTAAACATTTGTTGTGTGTTGTCGTAGGTCAGGGTTAGTAACCATGCTGTTACTTTAGTTTGGCATACTTTGCTATTTTAATCGTACACGGAGCATTGTCTATTTATTTTATTATAAAGAAAAGGGCCCAGGAAAGAGAAGAAACTGTGAGTAAAAGCGTGTTTAGTGCGAAATTGCTCAAAAAATATATTCATCCGTCTTTTGGTGTGCCTATTAGGGTTGTAGCAAGTCAACTTGTGCTGTTTTAGAATTACGCTCCTGGTGAATAGTTGTCGAACTGTTAGCACTTTACATGATTGGTACAATTTCGTGGTCAGAAAATAAAACGGACGGAAGGTAGCCACTTTCAAAATGGCTCTTTGAGCACGTTCAAGTGTCAATAGAATGGTCTTAGCAGCCCCACCCCACGAAGTTATACAGTATGTTAGTATAGATTGACACAAAGCCGAATACATCCGATGTATCAGTTCTTTGTTAGCAACACTTCTTAGCTTTTTAAAGACAAAAATAAGTTTACGTACTCTAGCCGCAAGAACGTCTATGTGGCTTCGGAAATTCAGGTTCGAATCAATCATTATGCCAAGATATTTTATGGTATCAACCTTTCATAGAGCAGCACATGAATTACATACCTGTTGATTAGCTAGAAAGCAATGGTGCACACGGATTGATTCATTGTGTGCTGGTTGCAGAGATCTTCTCATGGAAAAAGCCATGTATTTAGTTTTTTCAGCATTGAGGGTAAGTAAATTGCGCTTTAGCCAATTAGTAACTTTACAGAAACCTTTCTGAGCATAGTCGTATACATCCGCCCAACTACTACCCGAGAACAATAGCACTGTATCATCGGCATATGATATTAGAGAGCCATGGTTCAATTGAAGGTCACACAGGTCATAAAAAATGAGAAACAGGGTCGGGCCCAGAATGCTACCCTGGGGGACTCCAAAATCGACCATGAGGTCTGCACTTATGTAGTTGGCAACCTTAACGCAAGCGGTTGCTGAGGTAATCCTTGAACAAACATAGCTGCTTGTCCCTGATTCCTATCTGCTCCAGCTTGCTAAGTAATATTGGGACAGACACCGAATGAAAAGCCTTAGGCAAGGTCGAGGAAGATAGCTAAAGCTTTCTGTCCATGGTCCAGGTCCAAATTAGAGGTTACATAATCAGTAAGGCCAAAAACTGCATCATTTGTCGACTTTTGTGCTCTAAAGCCAAATTGGTGGTCAGAGAGTATTCGATTGTGTTCAAGGTAATTAATCAGCCGTTTATCCATATTTTTTTCTAGTATTTTAGATAAAGCTGGAAGTATGGAGATAGGCCTATAATTATTAATGTTATCTTTGTCACCGGACTTGTGGATAGGAATCACAATGGCTTTTTTTAAGATGTTAGGGAAAATACCTTCATCCAGACACTGCTGAAAAATGTGCGTTAAGGGCTTGACTAAAATTTGCTTAAATCGTTTTAGAATACTACTCGAGATATTGTCCCAGCCGACAGCGCAGTCCTCTTTTAAACTGCCTATCAGCGATTCTACCTCGTGTTCGTCTGTGTTATACAAAACAAATGAATCGACACTTGCCTGAGTCATTTGTGCACGTCTAGTGTTAATTCTGACATCTTTATTTACGATATTACTTGCAAGATTTTTGCCGACGTTAGCGAAGTAACTATTTGCCATATTTACTGCCATTACCGGATGATGATAAGTAAGCAAATCTCTAAGAAAAAAAAACTTTTTTTTTATTTTTTTTTACAAACGGTTGGCTGTACGTTATAAAGTTCAAGAAAACAATTATAGTACGTTTAATATTCTTTCAAATAACACCTCACACGAAGCAATCAGTATAATAGAACCCGAGATTTGGACAAAAATCGATGACCATCGGCCGCCATCTTTATGACGTCACAGCTATGTCCGTGTCCGTCCCCCTCTCCCGTAACTAAAACGGGTAGATTCGTACTCTGGAGACAACGAGGAACACATCCATACCAGGTATTTAGGTATATAGAAGACGTGTCCACGACTTTTGTCACGCTTCTCCTCTATCATCCTCTGGATGTGCGGCGGCGGCTTCTTGTGGCGGTGTTTGGTGGCGGGCCTCGTGGTGGTGGCGGCGTCAAGGGCCGACCGGGCGTTCCGGTTGAACAGCTCGGCAAGGCGGTCTACTTCCTCGGCGGAGGTTGCCGGGAAGGACTCCGAGTGTTCCGCCATGCGTGTGCGGCGAACCTCTCCCAGTTGGTCCTTCTCCTCGCTGGCGGGGCTCGTGTGGTGGTCGCGGCAGTCTTCAGTCTGAGCACGACTGGCTGGTGGTCCGAGAGCATATGGTCATCGAGGACTTCCAGCTCCGGCCAGTGTGCCAGGCATTGGACCGTTGCTAGGTCTATGATGTCAGGCTGGTGGGATGCGTCGTATGGATAGTGCGTGGGGACCTCTGGGCCCAGTACCGCGTAGTTGTGGCCCTCAGCGTGTTTCAGCAGGCGGCGACCCGTGGTGCAGATCTTGGACGAGTTCCAGGCCGGATGTTTGGCGTTGAAGGTGCCGGCGACGATGGTGGGTGAGCTCGAGTCCAAGATCTGCTCCAGGTCGGGCTCGGCTAGGGATGTCCGCGGGGTCTTGTAGAAAGCGTAGCGTAGCGCCTAATGTATGGGCTCACCTGCTCCGACCCCATTAAATCAGGAAAAATCTTAACAGCGCCATGTACAATGTGAGCGTTCCGCGTACAGCGACATCTATCAGCAAATTAAGTAAACTAATGCGCGCGAGCTTAAAGTATGGAAGATGATTTTTATGGGATAATTCTTTATTGCGTTAACCGGTTTTACAATACAAATACTCTTTATTGCACACCTCACACAAACAAAGCGATTTTCACCGTTTTTTTACTTTATTTGAATACACGTCATTTCATTGTGATTTTGTAGAAATTACAAGTGCAATAAACAACTGCTTATATGGTTAAATTACTAACTTAGTTCAGAAATTATTTTGTAATTTCTTTCAAAAACTATTCAACCTATCAAGTTCAAAATAATTTTCCCAGAAAGTTTTTATAAAGTTCTACTTTTGAGATTTTTTTCATATTTTTAAAATTTATGGTTCAAAAGTTAGAGGGGTGGGGGACACTTTTTTTTTACTTCTGGAGCGATTATCTCCGAAAATATTAACATTATCAAAAAAATATTTTAGCAAACCCCTATTCATTTTTAAATACCTATCCAACAATATATCACACGTTAGGGTTGAAATGAAAAAAAAACACTCCCCACGTTACGTATAGGGGAGGTAACCTAATAAAAAATAAAAAAAACACTTTTTATTTTACCACTTTGTCGGCGTGATTGATATACATATTAGTACCAAATTTCAGCTTTCTAGTGCTAACGGTTACTGAGATTGTCCGCGGACGGACGGACAGACAAAGCGAGACTAAAGGTTCCTAGTCGACTACGGAACCCTAAAAAAGGTTAATTTTACTCGTTTTAATGCATTTTCTTTTTATGTTTAATCATTTCAATTTTGTCCTATTTTAATATTTCTTTATGGATACACCTTATCCATATTAATATCTACAAGACACAATTGCTTACATGACATTAATGACGTAATCAATGATATTAAAAGTATATCGTAAGGTAACCATGACCTGATCAGTCGTTTGAAGGTCATCAGCTGTTTAATAGTGAATGAGGGGATCTGGACTACCTTCCATATGTCCTACTGATTCGAAATTTGGTACCGTGTTACTTCAATGATGTTGAAAGTATATGGTAAGGTAACCATGACCTGATGAGCCGTTTGAAGATCATCCAACGCCACCAAATCCAACATCATGCTTGGAAAATAAAAATATTTGAACTTTCATCATTATGTGACGATAATAATTATAATAGGTTTAAAATATTATTTGTTCGTTTTTAGAGTTTACCTATTTTTTGTGTCGGGGGTTTCTAAAATTTTTATTTTTACTTTTATTTTGTCCTTTTTAAAGTGATGATCTAATGTTAAAAAAATATGACCCTTTACATTCTTGGAATAAAAAAAAAATGCAATCATCCTGTATAACAAGTTTTGCTCTTGGTACACACCACAATTTTTTTTCAAATATGAACCATTTTATATTCTACTTCATACAAAAGTTTCATCGACCTAGCCCAGAAGGAACATTGCGAAATTAAAATGAATTGGCTCTTTGGTGCCTACTATTAACTCCTGAAAAGAGGCTTGCATTATTAACCCATTAGGACCTGAATTAATGTAGGGTCTTGGAAATTGATATTTTTTTAATATATTGTTCATAAAGGTCCCTTAGTAATTTTTAGTTATTAAAAGTTAAATTAATTTATCACTTGGAAAAAACAATGGGTGCCGTATGGCTGCACCGCTAGGCTAATACGTAGTCTTTAAATCTCTCTTTTCATATATATTAATTTACCGTTTGCTAGCAATTTTTACCGTTTATTTATGATTCAATTTTAGTTTTAATGAAATGGAAGGCATGCATGAATAAAAGAGCTTTTCTATACATTTATATAATAGTAATAGTATTATATTACACCATTTTTATTTATACACTAACGTGAAACTGGTAATTGCAGGATGCACAGAGCCCTACGTTGCATTTGTTGCATTGCAGTCTTGTCTGACTCTTGCATACCTCCAAGGCACATTTGCGACGCGATTCGCTAGGTACTAACAAGTGATTCCAGCCATTGCCGCCTCGCGGTATATTTTTGAATTGCGTAAGGTATGTCTGTACGATTTCTCCTCGGAAAGCTGAGTGAGGGTGCTGCCTGCTCGTCTTGATAATACCCAGGCATTACATACAGCGGCATCGATAACATATGTAAATATCGGCCACCACCATTTTTCCGGAAGTTAGTCAGATCCCCTCATCAACTAGAAAACAGCTGATGATCTTCAAACGGCTGAACAGATTTTCATGAAACATGGCTAAGAACACTCGGGTTAAAATTATCTATGACACAAAAAAACCACATGCAACTCAGTCCATCCGCTTGGGAGCTACGATACCACAGACAGATACACAGACACGTTAAACTTATAACACCCCTCTCTTTGCGTCGGGGGTTAAAAATAGCTCACCCCTCCGACCTCTGCTTATTATACACAATAAATATATGTACACAATAAATCGACATATAATTAAAATTCCAATTTCAAATTGTATTCAGTACGTATTTTACGTTATTATCGGTATCCTAATAGGTACCTAATTTGTGATTAATGCCCCAGTGTTTGACATCTCTAAAGGAGGGATTCCACCGGTGTGCGGCACTGTGCGGCACAAGCATTTTTGTACTGAATATGCTTGTGCCGCACAGTGCCACACACCGGTGGAATCCCGCCTTAATAATTTACACCCTGTTGCATGCCTTTATTGCTTCGATTTAGTGCATTGATCTTTCTTCATAAAGAAAGATCGAATGTGTCACGCTCTGGGACGTTTATCTTTTTACGTCACACCTGGCCATAATGCGAGTTTTACTGCACGCTGCGCGTACGGTAAAACTCGCATTGTGACCAGACGAAGACGTAAAATTGTGTACTCACCACGGGCACGTATTCGTAAAGCACCAGATCGCATATTATTAAACAACTGCGATCTGGGCCATTCACGAATTCACCGCCCTAGGTACGTAATGTACTATAAATATTCATGGATTACCCTAGTTAGTTAGTTAGTTATACTGGGCTTTTTCCGCAAGTCGACATCCATTGTGCCTATTTTGCGTGAAATGGTGGGGTAGCGCTACTCTAACTACCCCAGCTCCTCTACAAAGTTGGTGAGTGCCTTTGTGTTCTTGACTGCGTTCCGTAGTGTGTCTGGAGACCCTAGGTGTTTTTTCCTGTATACTTCTACCTACTTCCAGTCCAGTAGAATATGTTTGGTTGTTTCCTCCGCCTCCATGCAGGCTCTGCACATGGGGCTGTCTGTGATACCCATGTTGTACAGGTGTCTGTTCAGGGTGTTATGTCCTGTTATTATTCCTACTATCTTGCGTAGTTGGTTTCTGTGTGTCCTCAGTAGTGCGGTTGTGAGTTTGTTGTCGCGTTTTGACAGAATCTCTTTGGTCTGTCTGCATGTGTCTATATCCTCTCAATATCTCTGGTGTAGGTCTTTGGTGTATAGGTCAAGTTGATTGTATATGTAGCTTTGTGGCAGGGGTAAGATTGGTTCCGGTCCGTATGCCGCCGTTTCTGAGCCTTTCCTGGCCAGTTCGTCCGCTGCATCGTTTCCTCTTGAGCCACTATGCCCCTTGATCCATTGTATGGTAACGTTGTTTTTGTCTGCGCACACCTCTGTTAAGTTTTGGTGGCATTCGTATATCAAGCTAGATGTGATGTTATCACTGTTCAGTGCTTATAGTACCGATTTACTGTCTGAGAGTATCCGTATGTTTGTGTTCTCAACTTGTCGTCTCTTTATGGCATTGCAGGCTTCAATTATCCCTACGCATTCAGCCTGGAATACCGTGTTTTGTTCACCCAGTGGTTTGGATATGTGTATGTTTAAGTCCTCTGAGAACACTCCACATCCCGTTCCCGTATTTGTTTTCGAACCATCTGTGAAGATTCTGAGGTCTGTTTGGTTTAGCCCCTCCCTCGAGTCTTCTGTTAGTAATATGCCGTAGTCTTTCTTGAAGACTGCAGTTCTCGGTATTTTATCGATTGGAGCCTCCATTATAGGGAGGCTTGTGATCAGTCTGTTGTGGATCTTCGTGTGTGGTGTGTTTAGTTTTGTCCATAGGTTGAGGTTTTTTAGGCGTATTGCCGTCGCAGCCGCTTCCTTTTGTATGTGCATGTGTAAAGGTAGGAGTCCTAGCATTATTTCTAGTGTTGCTGTTGGGGTTGTTCTCATGCATCCCGTAGCCGCCACACATGCTAGTCTTTGTGTTTTCTGGATTTTGGTAATTGCACTCGTGGTTTGGGTACGGGGCCACCATACTATGGCACCATAGCTTATCATTGGTACTATCACCATTTTGTACAGCCACAGTATGATGCGGGGAGCCAGGCCCCATTTCTTCCCCACCATCCTTCTGCATTGCCAGAAGGCTACTGTTGCTTTGTTTAGTCTACTGTCTAGGTGTTTGCTCCAATTTAGTTTGTCGTCTAGTGTTATACCTAGATATTTCACCTCCTTCGAGAGTGTTAGTTTTGTGCCAAATAGTGTTGGCATTTCGTAGGTACCCAATTTACGTTTATTTGTGAAGAGAATTGTGTCGGTTTTCTTTGAGTTTACCGATAGGTCATTCTCCTTGCACCATTTCTCTATTATTTTCAGTGCTGTTTGTGTTAGTTCACATAGTGTGCTTGTGATCAGGCCGCTGACCAGTATAACTATGTCGTCCGCATATCCTATCGTTAGGAAGCGGTTATTGTTTAGTTTCGTTATTAGGTCGTTTACTACCAGGTTCCACAGCAGTAGCGAGAGGACGCCTCCTTGAGGGCATCCTCTTATGACTAGTGCCTGGTGGCTTTGGTTTTCGGATAGTTTTATAATTCTTTTCTTTAGCATGTTCATAATCCATTCTATGAGCAGCTGTTCGGTTTTATGGATTACCCTAATGCTACGATTATTCTGAACTTAAGTATGACATTGTTTTCGAATGTAGGTGACTGAATCAGATGACATGATGAGTTATGTAATAACTTAAGTACCTATCAATAACAGGCTAACATCATGAAAAATTACAGCCCGTTAAAAATATCTTCGTCTTTCTTGTTTCTTTGGTCTTATACTTAGTTACATTGTACTTATTTCCTCCTCCAAATGTCATACCTATAAGGCGACGTTACACGGGCCGATATCGGCAGGACTGCATGCCGACCGACGCGTGATTCGGCGCGTGTGGATACGTGTCCGCCAAATCGTCGTCGGGTTACCATGGGGTCTCGGACTTTTGGGAGGCGTGTACGCCCTTTAAGTAACATAAAAGTGAAGGAATCTCATGGCGGATACCATCTCCGAGCGCACACCGCGATACCTACAACTGTGGAGACGGTCTCCCACGCATGGTTCCCGCCATGTGTACAGCGAAGACTAGACTCCTTAGTGTAGTGCATTGTAGAAATCGGGGGTCTGGATATGGGGAAAAAACTAGCGGACACATTATTATACCTACTTACAATAATTTTCAAATACTATGTGAGCTGAATATGTAAGTAGAAATATTCAGCTCGTATCTAGATATGTACGTTCCGTGGCAATGCAATATGATATGATCAAACACACAGCTGGTGATTGTGACATTGACAGAAGCTGGCCATTAGGACTCCTAAATTACACATGGTTATCCCGTCGTGTTAAGAGTCCGCAGTAAGCTCGGCTGAATTTCACCTTCCCATACAAACGGAGTTTCGTTCTCATTTTAAAACTACGTGTTGGATTGTGACGAAACTTTGCATAAACAATGACATGAGGTATATCTATGTCTGTAATTAGTCTATATGGCTCCAGTTTATAAAACAAACGAAATACAGCAAAAACAAGTTTTATACGATTTTTTTTAATTCGCTGTATTTTTATTACCTACTATGGTATCTGAAGCTACATAAACTAATTACAGACCTGTCACATGACAACGACAATTCTTCGTACATTGCTGATTCCACAAGTAACCTAGCAACCACCTTAACTTCTAGAACAAGCAATGGATGGCGAATTGTCAGTGTCAGGTGACAATTGTCAAGTTGGTGAAATAGGGGCCTGGATATACCTCATGTCATTGTACATGCAAAGTTTCGTTATAATCCACACGCATAGTTTTAAAATGAGAGCGTAACTACGTTTGTATGGATAATCGAGCTTACTGTTGTCATCTTGATTAGTTGGTGAATGTTCAATAAAAGTACAGTCGGCAAAAAGATAGTTTAGTAGGTAGTTAGTTAGTTTTTTGTCACAAACTGCACGGCTATCACGCGAGCTTTCGATTTTTCTCGCACTATCCTACTCTCTCTAATTAGAACACTTAGAACAAGAGCTATAGTGCGAGAAAAATCGAGAGTATGTCGCGGCCATCCCGTGATAGACGTGCAGATTTATGTCCCCCGTGTGGTGTCGGGTTAGAATTTCACCACCCACTTTCTTCCCGTGGGTGGGGTGTCGTAAAAGTCGAGTAAGGGAGCAGGGTTGAAGTGTGTTGTGGGCGATGGGCTAGCAACCTATTACTGCGATATCACATTTTGATGATTATTTATACCCACATTTGCACTAAAAGTGGCACTGGAACGTGAGGCGTGAATCTATGAATCTACTGCACGGATATCACAAGACGTCGCGCGAGCTCTCTCGATTTTTCTCGCACTATCCGTCTCTCTCATATTAGAACACTTAGAACAAGAGGTATAGTGCGAGAAAAATCGAGGGTAGGTCGCGGCCGTCTCATGATAGACGTGCAGATGTATGTATGTGTTATGTTTCTTAAGATATTCCAAAGTTACCTGTAGATGTTAGCAGCCCGTCTCCCAGCCAAGGCCGTATGTATTTATACGATTTTCCCTTGGTTATAGTTTCTGTGCTGGATATCAGTTGCTGAAGAAAATAACCAGTTAAGTATGGACTTATAGGATCTAGATTTACTAAATAGTCTACTAGCTTTCGCCTGCGACTAGGTACGTATAAGTGTACCCGGGACAGAAACTATCCTATATTTTAATCCAGGCTATAAACGATCTCCGTGCATAACTTCATCCAACTGGGTTGAGCCGTTTAAGCGTGAGTGAGTTACAAACATCCAAACTTTCGAATTTATAATATTAATAGGGACTACCATTGACTTCTGTCACATTTAAGGCCATTATACACCTAGCAATTTGTCACAAAAACCTAGAGACGCAGCCATAAGATGGAGACAGCAAACATTCTATTTATTAATGAAGGCGGTTTTAGTAACAAGTTGTTAGGTGTATAGAACGCTAATATTGAGATTTGTATTTTATGCCGGGACTACACTGCGCTATGCGCTATGCGTTATTCGACTTATGCCGGCAGGCACCCCACTGCGCTATGCGCTATTCGTTATTCGGCTCATGCCGGCACCCCACTGCGCTATGCGCTATTCGTTATTCGGCTTATGCGCCTGTTTTCGACGCAGTGTGGACGGTTTATTCGTCTATGTTTGCCTTATTCGCACGCACAACGCATAAGCACGAATAGCGAATACGCGTATCCGTCGACTTGTCGGTTTTTTGGCACACATCAAAGGAGGCGAATAAGCCGAATAGCGCATTGACTTCCCACACTTCGTTCACTCACTCATTTGCTCGTTAGCGGCGGTCGTACCTCGACGTGTTCGCCTGTTCGGTGTGAAAAATGGAGTGGACAAACGAAATTTCTAAATTCTGCTGCCAACACGTCCATCGCCGCTTTTGTGATCGACTCGTGATTACGCAAACAACACCCATATTTGGCATGCAGTGTGGGCACAAATATTTTCGCAAATAGGGCGCAGTCACATAACGAATAGCGCATAGCGCAGTGGGGTGCCGGCATTATGCGCCTGCATTCGACGCAGTGTCGAGGGTTTATTTGTCTATGTTTGCTTTATTCGCACGCATAACGCATAAGCGCGAATAGCGAATAGGTATACGCGTATCCGTCGACTTGTCGGTTTTTGACCGCCGCCGCCGCCAGGCCCATATTTCACCAACTTGACAATTGTCACCTGACTTCTAGCTGAATTCGCCATAAATTGCTTGTTCTAGAAGTTAAGGTATTCGCTAGGTTACTTGTGGAAGTTGTGGATCCAGCAATGTACGGAGAATTGTCGTTGTCTGATGACAATTGTCAAGTTGGTGAAATAGGGGCCAAGCCGCGCCAATCTGTGAGAAGCTTTAAGCCAGAGTGTGATGCGGGCTTTACCAGGATGCGTTTTTTTTTATTTGCCGCCTTTTCCAGGGACACGACAATCTCGACCATCTCGTTTGGCCGTGGTATTATTACTACCATAGCTCCCCTACCCAGTGTTTATTTTTTTAATGATCGTGAATTCGGGAATAAAAAACGCCTAATAATATTTGAAATTTATTCTGTTTCCTGATTGGTTGATTGTAATATATAGCTGTATTCTGATTAGTTGATAGCAAATACAAATGGTTTTTTTAAATACCTAGTTGTGATTGGTGGATTTAATACGTTGAAGTGTTTTGATTGGTAAAATGAAAATGTTTTAAAATGATAAATATGTTTACATATTTTCCCTAGGAGCTAAATGTGCTACTTTAGCCCCGCTATCTAAGCCTAATATGACACACTTTACGAGCATGAGAAGTGAAATAGTACATTACGTACCTAGGGCGGTGAATTCGTGAATGGCCTAGATCGCAGGTGTTTGTGGCCCGAACCGAAGGTGAGGGCCATAAATATGCGATCTGGGGCTTTACGAATTACCGCCCGTGGTAAGTACACAATTTTACGTCTTCATCTGGCCACAATGCGAGTTTTACCGTACGCGCAGCGTGCAGTAAAACTCGCATTATGGCCAGGTGTGACGTAAAAACTTAAAGTAGTTCCCATTGACCTAGAATATTGAATAAAATCAAATTGAGCAAGAAGCAAGGTCCAATTCAGTGCCAACAACATTACTAAGTACAGGAGTAATTCTGAAAACAGTGAATTTGTAAGTATAATTGAAAAATAAATAATGATTGCAGATTAAAATTTAAAAAACCAGGCAAATGCGAGTCGGACTCGCGTTGCAAGGGTTCCGTACATAACAAGATTATAAACAATATTTTTTACTAACGGAGCGTTTTTGACGTTTCATAAAAATAAGCTGAATTGATTTTTGTCAAATACCATATTAAGTCCGACTCACGCTTGACTGAACATTTCTAAATAGGTTTTCCTGTCATCTGTAGGTAAAGAACTATGAAGACGACAATCCATCTGTCAGGTCTTAACTAACAGTAATCGTACTGTATGTTATGTTCTGTCCCTTTTCCGCAAAACACACCTTCATTCATACGAAACTATTGTCATTTACTAATCTCGCTGGAGGATCGTGCCGTCACGATCTGCTAGCGTTTTCTCTCTAACAAGCAACATTGAAACGGTTGCAGCTTCGCAATTTTTCGAGATATTTGAATGAATGGGATTTTCGTCATTGGGTATATTTTTGCCTTCTTTCTTTTGGAGTAGGTACTAATAAATTTTAAGTGCACTCTTAGACGGCCGCCACACTGCGACGCATCTCCGGACGGAGGTGCGGAGCTGCATACAAATTTCGCCGGACGGCGGTGCGGTGCAGTGTGTCGTACCACGCGGAATTGATATACAAACTGAGGTACTTGCATACAACGAGAAACGCACCTCCGTCCGTTGATGCGTCGCAAGTGTGACATCCACCTTAGGTGGCAGTGGGCGGGGCACATTGCACGTAGAACCGATGGTCGTTGGGGCGGAAAGGTTCTCGAGTGGCGACCACGTACCGGAAGGCGCAGCGTGGGTAGGCCCCCCACAACGTGGACTGATGACCTGGTAAAGGCCGGTCGCAGGACCGGTCATTGTGGCACTCTTTGGGGGAGGCCTATGCCCAGCAGTGGACGTCTTTCGGCTGATATGATGATGATAACTAATAAATTATGAGTCTACTCCCTTATCGTTGAGACATTTATAGCTCAATTTATACTGGACACATCAAAGTAACTATTAAAAAAAAATTGTTGACACTTACACGTTGGCTCAACAATTAAAGTCCTCGACTGTACCTACGGAACCTGACTGTACAAACGACAACACTGTTAATTGACCATCCTGTGAACCTTATTATTATTACAATGCACTTAAGGTGCACCGATAGTCAGTTAGCTGTGTTGTCGATAGTACCTACGGAACCCTCGTGCGCGAGTCCGACTCGCACTTGATTATTGTATGTGTATGTAGGCTTCCTCACAACTTGATTCATAATGATACCGTTAGCAATTATCACCATATAACCAGTTTCATTTACGTAACTTGCTATAAAAGCCTACATGAGCCTTGCTCACCTTCACCGGAATGGACCGGAATTTTAAACTTAAATTATCCACACTTAATATTATAAATGCCAAAGTGTGTCTTTCTGTCTGTCTGTTACCTCACCACGCTTAAACTACTGAACCCAATTGGTATAGAGATAGCTCGAGTCCCTAGGAAGGACATAGGATAGTTTTCATCCCGGAAGTCATCTCCTTAGGGGTGTAAAATAGGGGATAAAAGTTTGTACGGAGCTACGATATAAACGAGTTCCACGCGGACGGAGTCGCGGGCAAATATAAACCTACCAATAGTTACAATCAATACAATTAATACAGGCCGAAGCTTTAAACAATGACCAGTGATCGGAATTAGGTGAGCCAAAATACCTATTATTCGCAACAGGACATAATGTAGAGTGGATACAACCGGGTAGAAAATTTTTTTTTTTCTTTAATACCGGGTAATCGATATTTGTCCGGGTACTATAAGTAGTCGTAATGTTAAACATACATATTTTTACTTATAGTACGGGATTGTTTATGTTAGTTTGTAGTAAAAAGGGAAGGAAAAAGTATGAAATGGTTATAACTTTTAGATTAACATTAAACATCCCGTTCTATAAGTAAAATCATATATGTTGAACATTACGACTGGTACCCGGAAAAATAACGAATACCCGGTATTTAAGAGAAAATTCTGTTTTCCTACCCGGTTGCAACCACTTTATATTATGTTCTCTTGCGAAGAATAGGTATTTTGGCTCACCTAATTCCGATCACTGACAATGACCCTCAAAATTGCTCTATAAAACGAAAAGGCGTTTGAAAATATTTTAATGTTTTATTACTTTAATAACTCACCTCTATGTACTTGGGATGCGACAGGACAAAGTATCTGTTAGACATAATGTACACGCGATATGCATCGTTAAATTGTATTGCCAAATTGGAAAGGACTTCCAAAAACTCTGGAACAAAAAACAGATTTATACAAATTATAAATATTGCAACAGGAATTGCAACATGCAACGGAATTAGTGCCTACGCCAATACTTTTAAATAAGGGTTTCAAACGGGCCCTGAGCTACTGTAAGGATAAACAGCTCGATGCACTTTTCATACCAAAAGTTTTTCGGAATCCATTGCTTAGGTAATTGCAATTACTTACCTACTTACAAAACAATTTCATTGAAATGTAAAACTATGGGTGCATACAACTTACCTACTCCTAATATGCCTCATGGCCCTAATGTCAGCGGATTAAGGTTTTGGTAGTTACCTACATATTTATGAGAGGATTAAATCGATACGTATTTTTGCACTTGACTCTTGTACGTAATTATTGGCGAAAAAATATGGATTAAAAAGTGAATTAATGTTGATTTAAAACCATTTCTCCTAATAAACACATGCTCAGAGCCACTGTCATCATCATATCAGCCGAAAGACGTCCATTGCTGGACATAGGCCTCCCTCAAAGAGTGCCACAATGACCGGTCCTGCGCCACCCGCACCACAATCACATTGGATCATTTTAAAAAGAAATAGCATTTTTTAAGAACCTGCAAAGATAACTTCTACCATTATAAACAAGGCTTATTAATATCGAAATAATTGCAACGGTAATTAGTAGTCGTTCGGTTTGAGTCGTGTCCAATTTGTTGACTGAAACAGCAAAACACAAAAATACTACACGAAAATGGCGGTCCAGTTGCCTTTGTACTTGTTCGAATCTCAGTGCACGACGGCCGCGACATACTCTCGATTTTTATCGCACTATACCTCTTCTTCTAAGTATTCTAATAAGAGAGAGACGGATAGTGCGAGAAAAATCGAGATAGCTCGCACGCCGTCGCGTGCTAGCCGTGCAGGTAAACGTCAGAAACGTCAAATTTCTATTAAAGCAATTTAAACTTTTGGCAAAGGCCCTAGAGTTGAAATATGCAGTAAAATGTTAATGCATGCAGTTTTTATCTACGAAGTGTGCTTATCTTTTATGACGGACAACAATAAGGTAGCAAACCCGCACAATGAGACAAAACTCAAACCGAACGACTTATATAAGTACTACGGTACCAGGGTCGCGCAAAGTGGAGGAAAGCGGACCCAGGCAAAGGCCGGGATAACGCTAGGTAGAAGAAATACCTACGGTAAAATATCATTCAAGTAATCACTGTCCATCAGCAAGGCTATCAGAAGACGATAATGACGACGGGTTATTAAAAGACGTTATTACTAATTACATAGAACACTTAGAAAGAGATGCACAGTCTATCTCACCGTCGCCTCGCGCCGCCGCCGCGCGCCGTCATGTTAAAATGATAACCGTGCCCACTAGATTCTATCTCAAAAATTGTACACTAATTTTTTTTCTGGTGTTTATTCTACTGTTTTGTCGGCGTGATTGGTTTATATGACCCATGCCGAATTACAGTTTTCTAGCTGTAAGGGTTACTGAGCTAAGCCAAAGACGGACAAACGGACAGACGGACGGACGGACGAGACGGACCTTTCCTTTCCTTTTCCTTTTCCTTTTAGGGTTCCGAATCCGTAGTCAACAAGGAACCCTTACGTTGTCTGTCCGTCTGTCTGTCACAACGTTATATATCTGAAAATAGTCCAGTCAATGAACTGACAACTTGTATGGAAAAAATGTCAATTTTGGAAATAATTTATAATAGCTTCTTTTTGATGTGTAACGGATATATTATCAATTAAATAGTTACCCAGCGACAAAATCCGACAAAATTTCAGACATCAAAAAAATGATAAATTACTAGCTTCTAAAAAGTCAGAAAAAATATTAATAAACATGTTTGTCTTTATTTTGGTTCATTTACATTTGCTCTTTAATATTCAATATAAATCGTACAAAAAAACACAATGCATGCTTCATTTAAATCTACATAATTACTTCCGGGTGGAAAGTTTGCCGGATTCTTGAATAAATCATCTTAGAATAAAATTTTAAAATGAAATCAACAAAAAAAACGCTATTATAAATTAATGTTTTTCAAAACCGTATTTTGCCTGGAGTAAAAACAAATTGGGCTATTATTATTATTATTTAATAATTTATGCATATAAACAATCACAAAACATAGTACAATAAATGCGCCAAACTGTAGTGACCAGATTGTAGGCGCGTCGGCGTCGCGCTCAGCCCCCCTATTCTGTAACTTGTTTTATGCTCACCTCAACGCTCACCCACAAATATATCTTGACACCGCGATGCGTAGTAACCAAGCGTAGGTAGAGGTCTAGTTTCGTGACGGGCGACCGGGCGGCGGGGTGAGCCGCTTTAACGCTTAGCGAATAACAGCCCGGGCCGTAGACAAGGTTAAAATCGACAAGCGCTAACGCCAATAGAAAATAATAAAATGTAGGGAAATGACAGATGCCGACGAAACACTTTTCGTTAACATCTGTAATTCCCATACATTTTATTAGTTTTCTATTGGCGTTAGCGCTTGTCGATTGTAACCTTCTCTAGGCCCCCAGGTTACGTCACTTAGATAATAATTAATTGTTTACACGTGTGAGTTATTTTCTTACATTACTAGTTTAACTAAGGCATGCATAATAATATTAAGATGTGGTTAAATATTATCGTTAATTTCGTTAATTTGATATTTGGAATAAATGTAAACGAGCCTAAGGCACTGGTCCCACCGCCGGCTAGTAAGCTAGAAAAGTTGGGCGAGTAGCATTACATTGCGGATCTGTAAAGGTCGATTGATCAATACCTTTACAGATCCGCAATGTAATGCTACTCGCCCAACTTTTCTAGCTTACTAGCCGGCGCGGCGGTGGGACCAGTGCCTAACGCACGTGTATGGAAAAGGAAAAAATAAACATATTTATATTTTCAGGAAGGGGGGAAAATATTGAAATTTTCGTAGTTGGGTTAAGTGGTGTATCAAATGAAAGAGCTTTAGATGCACATTCTAAAGCCACTATTTCTTTCTTCTTTTTACACTGAAGAAATTTAAAATACGATTTTCTAAATTTAGCGAAGTTATCTTACGCCTAGAGGAGACCGGGGTCCGCTTTGGCAATTTGACACCAAAAATATTAGCAATCTATCCAAATTAATCTAGACTAGTACGAACACAACACAGTGAACTGACCATTCGTGACCCTTATTACAATGCGCATAAAGTGCACGCATGATCAGTTAACTGTGTTGGCGATGGCACCAAACTACTTACTATTAGAATCACATAGGAACTTATCCCCATTTCCTATGATTGGGTACGGTGTGGGCCCGGGAAGATTATAACTTCTTGCGTCCCGGAGGAAATAAATCCAAGAGACAACGACAAACAAAACAAGTGCACACAACAATAAAAAAAATAACATCATTAAAACACGTGGTGTATCAGTGGAAACTCACAAATGAATGGCGGTACTTAGTAATTTGTATTCATTTTGCGGGGGGACTGACTCACCTTCAGAAGATCAACTCGCATGTCACCTTAAGGGTTTAAACAGTGTGTTTAAACCCTTAAGGTGGCATGCAAAAGATACAGTTTATCACGCCAACTTACTACAGTTGGAATAAAAGGTTTGTTTTGATTTTATCACAACAGCCGGGAGAGACGCAGTTATAGTCTTATAGTTAGAAGGAGAGGTTACTATATATTTGCTTGGTCGGTTGTCGTGAAAAATTGCATATGGCTGGCCTTTATTAAACATAATCGGGCACACGTGCAAACACTTACTTTGACTGCTGTTGCTAACGTTACGGCTCACCTAGTAGTCCTAATACGAACCAGTCTAAGTCAGACCTACGGTCACGCGTTGTTATTAACAATAACAATAACAACTTATTGTAGTTCGGATTCTTTTTCTATACCGGATCTTATCTTAAGACCAACGAGACCCACCTGTCTAACAAAGCAATTGTTTAGCCACAATAGCCACGTGCCACAAGTGCTTCAAATTGAAAAAGCCTTATATCCTACTAATATTACTTATAAATGCGAAAGTTTGGATGTTTGGATGTTTGTTACTCAATCACGCTTAAACGGCTGAACCGATTTGAATGAAATTTTGCACGAAGATAGTTTATAGCCTGGATTAAAATACAGGATAGTTTTTATCCCGGGTCCACGCGGACGAAGTCGCGGGCGGAAGCTAGTACTTAATAAATACTTTACTCGAATAGCGACTGTATTGTTAAAGTAGTCTATTGATTTAAATACAAAATGGTCAACATTGCTGTAGTATTTTTTTATGTGGCCCTCCTTTCCTTCGACATAAAGCCGCCTTTTGGTTGAAAACGTGTTGATGTTTATAGTTTGACTGCGTTTTTAGGGTTCCGTAGCCAAATGCCAAAAATCGAAACCCTTACGGATTCGTCATGTCTGTCTGTCTGTCCGTCCGTATGTCACAGGCATTTTACTCGAAAGCTATAAGGTGTATTTAAATAAAATGTTGAGGATAGGTATATTTTGTTAGCCGCTACATAGTTTTGTAATTGAATTACTAAAAAAATATTTTTTTAGACGGCGACGTGTCGCGCCTCGTCGTGTGCGGCGCCGCCGTCGACGAGGCGGCAGCCTCGTGTAATGTGACGTCACACACTGTTTGCGTTCTCTGTCTAACAAGCAATATTAAAACAGTTGTAGCTTCGTAATTTTTTGAGATATCTGAATGGGATTTTCGGGCCTTGTAATATTTTATACCATCTATGTAACACGGTTAAACAATAAAATTCTATTCTATTCTATTCTATTCTATTCGTCACTAGGCATATTTTTAACCGACGAAGAAAACGGAGGAGGTTCTCAAGTCAACGAGTATTTTTTTTATGTATGACCACGCATAACTTTTTACAGCGTAGTCCGATTTTGATCATTCTTTTTTTATTAGAAAGGGTATACCTCAAAGTTGGTCCCACATAAATTTTAAATAAAAATGTCAACCCTAAGGGTACGAAAACAGGGGATAATTGATTGTTCACTTACTGATTGAAATGTATGACCACGCATGTGTGTGTGCGTGTGTGTGGTCGTGTGAGAAACCTTACGATGAATGAGCTTTAAACCTGTCAGTTTCTTGTGTGTAGACCTCTCAGTCTCTGCATTTCTGCTAAAGCTCGTTCATCGTGAGGTTTGTGTAATACCTTATTTGCATGTGACTAGTAATTGAGTTAGTAATTACCTAAAGTAAATCAATGAACAAAGATTACTCCAAACAAGTACAAGTTACACCAAATCAAATTAACAATGCAACGTGAAATCTCCAGAGATAAACATTAACATTACAAAAAATGCGCTCTCTGCACGACCACTCGCAACGACGTGTGGCCCGTTCGGGTTCCTGTCTCGCTGATATTAACCATAACTTCGTGAACGCTCGGCATTCTCCGGCGATCACGCTTTACGTAATTACTTACTATGCTTGTTTGGCGCCGACTCAAAATTACTCAGATACACTTAGATTAATTTAAGAACTTAGTTATTAAGGTTAATTAAAAACTCAAAATAATTACACAAATATACACTTAGGTATACTTACAATAGTTTTAGAACTTAGTATTAAACTAAATAAAAAGGTTTATTATTTTTTTATATATTAAAGTAACTTATAACACCCCTCTCTTTGCGTCGGTGGTTAAAAAGGAAAACTATCACGGCTAAGCAAGCTATCAAGGCATAACTAGTTACCGAGTAATAGTCGACAAACTTAAAATGAAGGTACTTAGAAAGGCCAACTTTCGTACAAATTCGATTGACGCAACTGCACTATTTAGTCGGAGCGCGCGTGTCGATGTTACTAAGACAGACAGGCAACTACGGAACCCTACACTGCGCGTGGCCCGACACGCATTTGGCCGATGTTTTTAAAGTATACTTAACAATTAAAGTCAATCGCTTTGTTTGCCACTTCACAATCAAAGAAAATCGCATTTTTTACTGGGCAGAAAGAGAAATGAATTCGGCCTCGGAAAAACAATCCGCACTATACGAATCCCAGCGTCAAGGTATACTAGGGGAGAGCGGTGAAGCGTGGTGAAACTAGTTGTGAATAGCAATCAGTTAGCTATAGCATGCAAGTCATCTAATAGCTTTAATTGCCTGGCATTAGATTGCAGACAACAATTGGATAACACTGCACAATTGATAAAAACGGTTATATTCTATCGGTCGAGTCTGACTCGTGCACCGAGAGTTCCGCAGTAACTTTCATACCCTTCTCGACTCCACGGGCCAAAAAATCTTAACAAGTTGCCGTCGTGAGTAGGGGTACGAACAACTATTAATAAATAAATAAATAAAGTAGTAAGTAAATAAGTAAGTAGTAAGGGGGCGAGATATGTCTATCGCGCGTTGCTGGCTGGTTGATGGCGCGATGCGCGCGTGGTCTGTGTGACCGGCCGTCCCGCGCGCATCACGCGCTCGTCAAGCCCCGCTACCGGCCCGCTGGCAGTCTGTTCGACCCTTTAATCTAATATATTTTGTGCCGCAGGCCAACGTGAGAAAATACTGCTGCAGAGGCGTCTCTAATGTAGCGCCCGGGTGCAATCATTACCGCATCACTCTCTAGCAATCCCCCACCCCCTAGCGCGTTGTTAGCCCGCCCGACGTGTAGCGCTCGGCGCCCCCTAGGACCCTGCGTCTGGGTGCAACGCATCTTCTAGCAACCCCCCTACCCCCTAGCGCGTTGTTAGCCCGTCCGACGTAGCGCTCGGCGCCCCCTAGGACCCTGCGTCTGGGTGCAACGCATCCTCTAGCAACCCCCCACCCCCCTAGCGCGTTGTTAGCCCGCCCAACGTGTGGCGCCCAGTGAGTGGCGCTCGGCGCCCCTTAGGACCCAGCGCCCGGGTGCAACGCACCCTCTAGCAACCCCCCACCCCCCAGCGCGTTGTTGGCCCGCCCGAGGTGTGGCGCCCTGTGAGTGGCGCTCGGCGCCCCCTTGGACCGAGCGCCCGGGTGCAACGCACCCTACTAAAGGTAAAGCCGCCACTGGACTGCTGAGTAATAAAACGAAATTTGTACAAAAATCATCTTGTTTTATTCGATCGCTTAAATCGTGTACAATGTAAGTACACTGTATTTAGGTAGTCGTATTTATTTTGAATTGATGATAAAACGAACTTACCTGCCCAGCTAGCACCATAGGTTTTATCGTCACGTTTTGCGGCGAAAATGTACTAAAAAGTCACGTAAAACACAACGATAAAACGTACCATGCTACTAGGCCTGCATTAATTAATCTTCATTTTGTAATTTTAATAAATCTTTGAATTGTGCTTCTTTCTCTCTTATCCTCTTATTATTTTCCTTACTTGCTAACTTAAGTGTGGCCGACAACTGACGCCGCGAGACGACGACAGGCGAGTTGTGGTAGCCATGTCAGCACGTCTATCATAAGACGGCCGCGACATACTCTCGATTTTTCTCGTACTATCCGTCTCTCTCTTATTAGAACACTTAGACCAAGAGGAGTAGTGCGAGAAAAATCGAGAGTATGTCGCGGCCGTCTCATGATAGACGTGCTGGTAAACAAGAAGACATCTCATAGAAGGGAATTATTATGTAAGTCTATATACATATAGAAGGTTTACGTTACATTATACATCAGTCGTCAGAAACCTAACATTTAATTAAGTGCGTAAATAAAACTTGTAGCCGTGTTCGAATAAATTTATATACCCCTGTATAGTGTTTGGTCCACTGTTTGCCAAATTAAAACGGCAGGTATATAAGTTGGATCATTTGATATCTTTTACGGCCTCCAAAAAATGTTTGTGCCCACGGTTTTTTTTTGTATATTTTTGAATTTAGTTTGTAAAAAGGGCTTACGCGTTTGAACTTGAAATTAAAAAAGGAAGGGACTATAAAAATAAAGAGACGTTACTTGCACATAATTTAGACTTTGATAGTGCCGTAAAACCTTGCACAATACAATTTAAATAAAAATGTAGGCTCTACCATTTCCGTTTTTTATAGCCCTTAGAATTTAACAAAAATAATTTTAAGAAATACAAAAATCCGTGAGCCTCTTAAATAGGTCTTAGAGGCCTGAAAAGATAGCAAATGATGGGGTCATTGGACGATGGACCAAATATCCTGTATAGTCGATTAACATGACTAATTATGAAAGATGACACGCATCCTGTACATTCTATAATAAATATGTTATTCGAGTAAGTAACTTTAAGTTTCAAGGTGTAGGGCACTGGACCTGTGGCACGGTTCACAAAGCTACAAGTTACAATTTTACAAGAGTAAACGTGTAGCACTACGGCGCTTGACCAGCCGTGACTACATATTTAATTTTGACCTTTGTTGCTGGTTCAGAGTTGTGAAATTGTAACTTGTAGCTTCGTGGAACAGGCTACTAGTAACACTGTCTAGAAAATTGGTGGCACAATGCCGACATAGCCACCCTTAGAACCTTATCACAGTGAAAATTGTTCCTTATTTCATAATATTATTCTACCAATTTGTGAAATAATTAAATTCTCCTCGACAGATCGTATTTATCAAGCAATTCTCGTGAAATTTTGTGAGAAGGTTCGATAATTAAGTATATGTGTATATTTTGTCAATTCAGTTTCCCAAATAACTTTTTTTAACGGGCATGCGAATTTTACTGCTCCCCAGTGGCAGTGCGTGAAAATTTTGTATGGGCAACCCGGATAAAAAGTAATGAAAAAGTTTAGAGTAAGTATATAATTGAAAGCAAAGAAGTAGGACTCAAAATTAACGCCAGCAAAACGAAAATGATGACAAACTCCTGTGAAATCGACATAGCAATCGATAGCTTTAGGCTCGAATATGTACAGGAATATGTCTTTCTAGGACAAATAATTTATATCGAAGACATGATGTCTCAGGAGGTAAATAAAAGAATAGCCAGCGGTTGGCGAAAATATTGGTCGCGCAAAGAAATTATGAAATACAAAGAACTAAGCATGAACATAAAAAGAAAAACATAGCTGCATTCTACCCTGTCTAACTTATGGGTGCGAAAGCTGGTCCCTCACTGATCAAAATAGAGAGAAACTTGCAAGATATCAACGAGCAATGGAACGCAGCATGATAGGAGTTAAACTCATAGATAAGATCAAGAAAGAAGAAGTAAGAAAGAAAACCAAAGTCACTGACATACTCACTCACATTGATTATGTGAAGTGGGGATGGACAGGACACATGCTTCGTTGCCCAGAAAACAAGTGGAGCCAACAAGTTACACTGTGGTACCCAAGGGATGGCACTGGAAAACAGGGACGCCCAATGCGAAGATGGGAAGACGACATAAGGCTAACCTTGGGGCCACGTTGGACAAGAGTCGCATCTGATAGAACACAGTGGAGACAATTAGAGGAGGATTACCGTTACGTTACGGCACTCTGAACTGCGGGACATATTGTAAAAGAAAAACTCAAATGTTATTTAAGTTAGATTTATGTTACCCACAAATTCGGAATAAATGGCTAAGTATTATTAATTATTAAGGGGCCCGTTATTTGGCTAGTTTTGACGAGTTTTGAATTGATATTCCTCCGTAAAACCTATAGATATAATTATGGCACAAATACTTATCGATTCTTCAAGCCTTTATCAACATATGCACGAGTGTGTTTTTGAAAATAATTAATAATTCGTTTTTTGTGATTTATTCAAACATGGTCCAAAAAAGCTCTATTTTCGATATTAGTATGTTGTTTATGCACTTGATATATGAAATCTACATATAACTGTTCCTTATTGACATCTCAAACAACCCACGAGAGATTTTTATTTTGAACTCATTTTTACAAAAGTAACGTCCAAAAAAAGTAGTTTATTGGCCAAAGTTTAGTGCCATATATCCCGAAAGCTGTGGGTTTTGAAGTAAATATGACATACAATTTCGGTAAACTTCATTGTTGTTAATACGATAAGCCATAAAAAACACGAAAAAACCGGCAGTTACAGGTCGAAGGTCAGTGGGAGCTAGGAGCCCCTTAATATAATTATAGGCTTGCCTAAAAATAAATTATAGGCAAACCGGTAAGAATCGGCCTGTACAAACGCCAACACAGTTAACTGACCATCCTGTATTTATATAGGACCTTATTGCAATGCACATGAAGTGCACAAATGGTCAGTTAGCTGTGTTGTCGACAGTATGGCAATCCGCCACTGCTGTTCACAGAGCTAGCACTAGTATTGTTTTATAACATTTTATTTGTGAACATGTTGTGGTAAAATATATCGGAGGCCCGTCTTTATTACTATAGGAGTAAGGAAGTGTTACGATATTTGGTTACTTTGGCTCCTACTAACTATGTGATGTTGATTGTACGGTCTAGGGGCCGTTAGTACAGTCAGCAGCAAAAGTAGCTATGCGGGGTCAGGTGCTCAAAATGACCTACACACGACTCTAATGTCAAGAGGATAAGGACTGTCTAGATCATTTTGAGCGTTACAGAGCGATGGCAACCTTCATTCATTGACATAAGGTTCAACTTCGCACTAAATGCCATGTTGACGTGGCGTGTGGTTGGTAACTTTAATCTTTGACAGTGTTGAAAACGTTTTCGCACCATAAATAATCAATGATTGGTCTACACCAGTGGTTCTTAACCTTTTAGTGACCTTCCAGGGACCATCAGTGGTCCGCGGACCACCGGTTAAAAACCACTGGTATTCACGTTCGTTGTCGAAGGCGTGCGTAGAGTACTTAACGCAAGTTCTAAACTTAAAAGGTGGAGCGGTGTGGGAAAATTACATTAATAAAGCAGCTAGCCTTGGTCACACATTATTACGTCGCACACCTCTCCGCTCCTCGCATAGCGCTGGTATGTACTCACCCTAAGGGCCGCTTCAGTCCGGAATGGCAGCGGCCGGCAGCGGCGCGGCGAGCACTTTCAAGTCCAGTACCGCTTGAAAAGCTCGAAATGGTCGCACGGCGCCCGCGAGCAGCCTCGCGGCCACGCGCGTCTTTGCGTACTGGACTTTTTAGTACGTAGATACAGTTTAAAATAATTTGACACTGAAAGCTGAAGTCCGCTGCCGGCCGCTGCCATTCCGGTCTGAATCGGCCCTTATTGTCAACTTTGCTAAAATATTTCTTCTTTATATTATAGACTTTGTTTTACCGGCTGGCACAATTTTACCCGTCCTTGTTGGTCCAGCTACCATTGCTCCATCATCCGCCACTCAACTCGGTCGTTCCCTCTCCTTCTTCTTCTGTCCTCTATGTCCATCTCTATCTCCCATTTCTTCGCAGCCAGCATTCGGTAGTACTCTGACAGTGTATCCGCCATTTTGTACATATTACGCTCCATCATTTTGGTGGACAGCAGTACTCCTTCTTGTGTCATTTCCGTTTGTGTCCAAGGATTCGCAAAGTTAGGCTCGGAACACGAAACCTGCACTCTGTAAAAAAAAACAAATTTCTGTTAATTGACAGCTGTCACTAGAATGATTATTTATTAGAAAAATCAACAGATATATTCACACATGCTGGACATAGGCCTCCCCCAAAGAGTGCCACAATCACCGGTCCTGCGCCACCCGCATCCAGCAGACTCTCGCGATCTTTACCAGGTCATCAGTCCACCCTGTGAGGGGTCTACCCACGCTGCGCCTTCCGGTACGTTGTCGCCACTCGAGAACCCTTCCGCCCCAACGGCCATCGGTTTTACGTGCTATGTGCCCCGCCCACTGCCACTTAAGTTTAGCGATTCGGAGCGCTATACCAGTTACCTTGGTTCTGCTGCGGATAGCCTCATTTCTGATGCGATCACGGAGAGAAACTGCCAGCATAGCCCTTTCCATTGCCCTTAGACTTTGAGCCTTCTCCTGAGGCCTAAGGTTAAGTGAAGCGACTTAAGGCTAAGTGAACACGTTTCGGTGTCATAGGTCATCACTGGCAACACACACTGGTCAAAGACTCTCGTCTTGAAACACTGCGGAATATTGGACGAAAAGATGTGCCGATCTTATTCATGTTCATCCTCGCCACGTGCCACACAGACCAACTCGCTATACTGAAAAAGGCTGTTGATGTTGATGCCTAGCTTTCTCGAGTCCAGAGTCTTGAGCAGCAGTGAACAGTTTTGGGGAAATAACATCCCCTTGCGTGACAACCCGCTGCAGCGGAATAGGTTTCGATCTTTGATTCTGGAGTCAGACTGACATGGTGGCGTTCTCGTACAAACACTTCCTTACTTCGATATAGCGACAGCCTACTAGGCACCGCTGGAGAGACTGTAGTACCGCCCAGGTTTCTCCTCAGTCTTCTGTATAACCTGACGGAGCGTATGAATGTGATCGAAGGTACTAAAACCTCTTCGGAAACCGGCTTGTTCGGGAGGCTGGAAGTCATCAAGCCTGCGTGCGAGACGATTCGTTTGATTGGTTTTTGATGAACAGCACCACCTCACATCTGTTCCACGCCATTGGCGTCCTCCCTTCCAGTAGGATGGTGTCCAACAAATTTTGAAGGGCCGTAAGGATCGGTTTTCCACCCGCTTTCAGGAGTTCGGCTGTAATTCCGTCTTCGCCGGGTGCCTTGTTGTTTTTAAGCTGTTTCAGGGCCATTCTAATCTCGTACAGGCTGATGTCCGGGATGTCGTCGGTATAGTGTCCAGTTTGTCTAGCTCTAGGGTCTACCGCAGACCAACTTCGGGTCCGCGGGTTGACGTGTATAGCTGTATAGTAAAAGCTCAGGTTTGGAAGAAACGACCTTCAATTTTCAACCTTGCGAACTGGCTCTGCCCAATAGATAGATCTCGTGGAACACTTTAAAGCCCTTATTTCGCTCGATGGCCTGTTCAATATGGTCGTAAATATTTAATTAGCGCAGATCGCGGGTAAGGGACTTCGAGATCTGTTTATTGAGCCGCCGGTATATAGTCGCATCGGCTGAAGACTGCAGAATCATTTCACTCCTTTCCTTCATGAGCTTCTGAGTGGAGCTAGAGAGCCTTCTAGTTCTGTTGGCCCACCGGGCCTTGAAGAACTTAGACCAAGTGGCACGGACAGCTTCCACAAACCCGTCGTTGAGTTCGTCCACATCGCCACCTAGGCCATCGCAACGGTTTTGGAGTTCCAGCTGAAAACTTGGGTTTGGATTTGAATGGATGTTGGACGGAGCGTAGACTTCATTAGCCGAGAGAGCTCTCCTTGATACGTATATTCAATATGCCTCTTACCAGGCGGTGATCACCTCGGGCCGTGGCTTGTTTGTACTATTCATGAGGGGTATATATGCCATTATCGCCACGCTTGGTATGCGGGGTGCCAATCGCAGTAACTCCACCGCACTCCAAGGACGCTGCTGCCTATCCCCCAGTGGTTATGGTCGTAGTTTTAGGACATACCAGGGCCCAAGCCATTCTAAGATATCATCAAATTTGTGGTTAGAAGTGAACTTACAATAGGTCAACAATATGTCTCCTTTGTTCAGCTGTTATGTCCATTTGCCACTCCTTCTTCTGCACACAGACGGGGCAATCTTCTTTATTGCAATGTGTTAATTTCTTCATTAGTTGTCTTGAATTGGAGCAGATACATTTATTTTCCAACTGCAAAAGAGATAGACGATCCATACTGAAATTATAAATGCGAAAGTAACTATGTCTGTCTGTCTGTCTGTTACTTTTTCATGCTTAAGCCGCTGAACCGATCAAGATGAAATTTGGTAAGGAGGCAGTTTGAATTCCGGGGAAGGACATAGAAAAGTTTTTATCCCGGATATCATCCTCTAAGGGAGCGATGGGGAGCCTATGGGGAGGGGGGGTTGAAAGTTTGTATTTGGCTTTACGGCTCGGCCACGACTTCGAGCGGCAGCGGGAGTGGAGCAGCATATGTGACCGAGCTTTTATCACACGTAGATAGGTTAGCAGGTTTTCAGTTCACATATACGGGATATTTGACGACCTCTGTAGCCTAGTTGGTAGTGACCTTGCCTATACGAAGCCGGAGGTCCCGGGTTCGAATCCCAAGGGCTTTAATTTGTGTGATGAGCACGAATATTTGTTCCTGAGTCATGGATGTGTTCTATGTATTTAAGTATTGATTTGTCTATATAAGTATGTATATCGTCGTCTGGTAGGTACCCATAGTACAATCTTTGCTTAGTTCGGGACTAGGTCGATTTGTGTAAGATTGTCCCACAACTTTTATTATCAAAATTGACAACATTCACACATTGAAACAAACAATGTAATTTTATTTAATGACATTGAATTATGTTTGAGTTATAAAATGACATTATTATATTGTGAATATTGTATTGAGGGAAGTGAGTGATGTTGACCTATAACATCAGGGAAAGGGTCTAATTGACGACAAATGGTTCAGAGGCCTCCTGTTTCCAGCCAAGCATCCCTAGAGACCATGACAACACAAGAAATGCAGTAAGAAGGTCGATACTCACGGGGCACGACATCATGTGCTTAAGCACTCCCTTCATTTTCTTGCAGCGAGCCAGCGGGCACTGCCACACCTTGCGCTCAGTGCGCGACAGCGCCTCTCGCTGCTGGCACTTGTGTGCGTGCAACACCAGCAGGGGCTGTTAATGTATTCGAGGTCAATACTCACGGGGCACGACATCATGTGGTTAAGCACTCCCTTCATTTTCTTGCAGCGAGCCAGCGGGCACTGCCACACCTTGCGCTCAGTGCGCGACAGCGCCTCTCGCTGCTGGCACTTGTGTGCGTGCAACACCAGCAGGGGCTGTTAATGTATTCGAGGTCAATACTCACGGGGCACGACATCATGTGCTTAAGCACTCCCTTCATTTTCTTGCAGCGAGCCAGCGGGCACTGCCACACCTTGCGCTCAGTGCGCGACAGCGCCTCTCGCTGCTGGCACTTGTGTGCGTGCAACACCAGCAGGGGCTGTTAATGTATTCGAGGTCAATACTCACGGGGCACGACATCATGTGGTTAAGCACTCCCTTCATTTTCTTGCAGCGAGCCAGCGGGCACTGCCACACCTTGCGCTCAATGCGCGACAGCGCCTCTCGCTGCTGGCACTTGTGTGCGTGCAACACCAACAGGGGCTGTTAATGTATTCGAGGTCAATACTCACGGGGCACGACATCATGTGGTTAAGCACTCCCTTTATTTTCTTGCAGCGAGCCAGCGGGCACTGCCACACCTTGCGCTCAGTGCGCGACAGCGCCTCTCGCTGCTGGCACTTGTGTGCGTGCAACACCAGCAGGGGCTGTTAATGTATTCGAGGTCAATACTCACGGGGCACGACATCATGTGGTTAAGCACTCCCTTCATTTTCTTGCAGCGAGCCAGCGGGCACTGCCACACCTTGCGCTCAGTGCGCGACAGCGCCTCTCGCTGCTGGCACTTGTGTGCGTGCAACACCAACAGGGGCTGTTAATGTATTCGAGGTCAATACTCACGGGGCACGACATCATGTGGTTAAGCACTCCCTTCATTTTCTTGCAGCGAGCCAGCGGGCACCGCCACACCTTGCCCTCAGTACGCGACAGCGCCTCTCGCTGCTGGCACTTGTGTGCGTGCAACAGCAGCAGGTGCTGTTGCTGCATGCTTCGTCGCTTGCCACGTTTGAGTCTGCCTGGGACCGATGAGTGGTTTGTGCCTCCCAGTAGATCAACCTAAAAAAATACTTCTATGTTAATTATAGACATTAGTCTTAAAAATAAGTACATTACAATGGTATAAATAAATAAAATAAAATGAATAGAATACAATATTGTGTTCTAAAAACATCCCAATGTACATTCTTCTGTTTATTGAGTAATAATAGTGGAAACTGAAGACAATAATCATGGAATTAAACTACAGTTCGATGGCGTTCAGAATGCAGCGAATCATAAGTTTAGCCAGCCACGCCCCGTAACAATTTTTTTTTTTTTTTATAAATCCTTTCAACTTAAAATCTTTAAACATATCATTTTTTTGAATTTTAACATCATGGGCAGTGGCGCAGCGAGGACTAATCTAGCCGTGGGCGAAGTCGCATCTGCGAGGTCTTTTTTGGATTGTATTTTTACACTTGTTTGCCACGGACATTACATTTTAAAAAGGGGGGCTCGCGCGAGGCCCCCTTAAGTGCGAGGCCATGGGCGAGGGGCCGCTTCGCCTACGCCTAGCTACGCCACTGACCACGGGAATACACCTTTACCCTGCAGTTGCACTGACATTCACTACATTCTTAAGGAGAATAGGTGCCATTGCCATTATGTGGGGATGGGGGCAGTGTCAAAATGATGCCAAGCAGCCGTTTAGTTCGAACATGCGCATACCGTGTTTTAAGGTGGTTCGCTGACCATACAAATATGGTTTGCAATTCGAATATTCGAGAATTCGAATTATTCGCCACAAATATTATTCGAATTCGGCAACATTCATTATTCGAATAAAACGAATATTTCGAATAGTGCTGATTTTTTTTTGACAGCTTTTTCTGATGTTAGAAATATCCTCCACTGTTTAAAATAAGTTTAAGAATTAGAGTTTTTTAAGTAGTGATGACACTGATGACACTGATGACAACGACTGACAAATTAATATAAAGTTAGTTTCATTATTAAGTTAGTTTGTTGATTGCCAAAAATGCTAGCCGTTTTTTTACACATCGAAAAAGTTTTTTATTACTCATTTAATATTACTGTTACTTGTAATACATAAAGTAATATTATATTGCAAAGTAATACTCGCAAATTTTAAGAAAATACCACAAATGTTCTATATTTTTAAATTTTACCAGTCAGATATTTTACAATTACATAACTTGTAAAATAAGTTTTTTCGTTATTAGTACAGTCAAGTGCAAAAATATGTATTGATAACATCCTCTCATAATAAGCACCAAAACCTTAATCCGCTGACATAAGAGTTGTGGGACATATTTATGAGTAAGTTGTATGCACCCATATTTTTACACTTGACTGTACCTGTTGATTTTTTAGAAAATTTTAATTTTGTTGTGATTCTCGCGAAAAAGTTTATAGTCATATCATTCATTATACAACATACACACGGAAAAAGTGCTCCTTATATGTTTTTATTGTAACTTATAATAAAGAAAGTAAAATTGTATTGTAACAGCTGTGATTCATTTAGTAATTATTATTTTAGAAGTTTAATTGCTATCATCGACCATAAATGTTGATATTTTTGAATTGAAACAACAATTACACAAAATAAACAAAATAATGAGTTAAGTTGTGTAATTGTTGTTACAATTCAAAAATAAAAAAATGAAATAATGATTTATTTTTAAAAATATTCGTTTTATTCAAAATATCCGAATATTCAAATATTGGAAATCCAAGTATTTGTATTATTCGAATACTAAAATTGGACGAATATTGCAAACCCTACATACAAAACGTTATTTGACAATCGCAGCCATTACGTGATATTTTAAGAAACTTTTGAAACAAACTTTCATAAATTGGCTTGCCATTTGCGCGAAATTCCCCCTTTCCTACAATAAACTAGAATAATTTGAGAAATTAGTATGGGACGTGATACCTTGGGAAAACAATTTTTCTCAGATTATTCTAATCCTGCAAATGTCAAATAATGTTTTGTATGGTCAGCAAACCACCTTAAGGCACTGTTTGGGTAGGAATTTGTAAGCTCTCATTCTATGGTTTTTTCATTCGCTGAACTAAGTACTTACATTTTTTAGCTGTAAGTATCATGCTCTAACTAAAATAGAATTAACGCGTATTACAAAGAACCCAGGCAGCGCCACATGATAAAATATATATAGGTACCTATATTTTTTTTATAACATTAATAGGATTATACCACTTACATACAAACAAAAACAAGACTTTTCCTCTATATAATAGAACAGAAATATATTTACCTCTGTATAATTATAATAGAAGATATAGATTAAATAATAATCTCAACACAATTAATGTGCACAGTGCTTTTCAATCTTTTTCATGCCGCAACCCCCTTAGTACCTACAGACCCCCATCCCTACGCTGTTCAAAATACTTAGGGCCTATTCAGACCAGAATGGCAGCGGCCGGCAGCTGCGGTTCGCGTCACCGCGGGCCTACGGCCGCTTGCGGCCGCGCGCCGCCTGCTGTCAGCTTGCGGCCGCGCGCCGCCTCCCGTCGCGCGGCGTAAGAACCTCCAACAAGACGCGCGTGGCCGCGAGGCTGTTTGCGCCACCGGGCGGCGCCGCGTGAGCTTTTCAAGCGGTACTGGACTTTTTAGTATGTAGATAAGATAAAGTTTAAAAATATTTATTAGTATATGACACTGAAAGTGCTCGCCGCGCCGCTGCCGGCCGCTGCCATTCCGGTCTGAATCGGCCCTTACAGCACTTTGACTTTAAAAATATGAGTAGCCGCGACCCCCTTTAGAAGGCTTCGTGACCCCCCTGTGGGCGCGAGCCACGGTTTGAAAATCACTGGTGTAATAGGTATCACTTACGTCTGGAATATCCATGGTTTAATGCTTTTGCTTTCGTTGGAATACTTGGAATAGATGGAACGCACTTGGACGGACGAAATGACAGCTCACAATTAAACACTGATCGGGCATCGGGCAAAACTTAAAATAATTAGTCAACACATTTAACAAACAATTAACTAAAATCTTAATGAAGATATCAACACAACACCACGAACACCACTATATTTATATTTGTGACAGGAGTAAGGAAGGAGGGACGGGACGGGACAAGTAGTCAATTGTAATTTGTTGACAACAAAACATGTGTGATATGGGGTATACAGATTATGGGATGGGGTATCCACATTATGTGATTTGACCCCAATTTGTCAGTACAACACTGCCGTCCTTAGCAAAAAGGACGCATCTGACTATGAGACTCGTAGTCAGATGCGTCCTTTTTGCTTAGGACGGCAGAACATCACAGATTATTTAATAGTTCTACGAACAGCACGTCTAGCACACGACGGCCGCGACATACTCTCGTTTTTGTATCGCACTATACCTCTTCTTTTAAGTATTCTAATAAGGGAGAGACGGACAGTGCGAGAAAAATCGAGAGAGCTCGCGCGCCGTCGCGTGCTAGCCGTGCTGATACTCAGGGTTGAACAAAGAATATAATAAAAATGCCAATACCTACTGCTTTAAGTGCCTACGAAATTTAAAGGCCGCCTACACGATTGGGACCAACTGCCAACCATCGTGTCCTTGGTCGGGTTGATATAAAAATGGACCGTGTAGAAAGCGGTTGACCCGACCAATATTTGGTTGATGTCAACGGCCGTGGTCCCGAGCGCATCCCTCACGACAGGCTGCGTCCGTGGTTGGTCCCAACCGTCTAAAACGCTGTCGGCCGACGGGAGCACAAGAAACAAGTATACTTACGCCAATTTCGGTTTTAAATAATTCAAAGAATTCGGTGATTACAGCATTTGAGAAATTCAGTTCCGTGGCGGTTACAGCATTTATGGATGTTGCAAAAAAATTACCCCAGACACTTACTGCATATATGCTCAAATATTATTATCTATGATCAATGTTTACTACATTTCATTAGAAATTGATATAACAAACATACTCCACAGTTACGCCATTTTTAAAACGTCGTGAAGTATGCACATCTTCACGTCACCGCCATAGGAATATGCGCAGGCGGCGATGTTACAGGTGGGATAATACACACGAAACAGTCGGTCGGCGGTCGCGGGAGCCTCAGGTTGTCCGTAGTGCGGGTTTTGTGTGTCGACTTGTTGTGAAAAAAGTGATTATTTGAGTTTTTATACCTAATGTTACAAGTGTACAACACTAAGACAATTATGTATAGTTTTATTAACACAATTTTATAAAAAATTATTAAACAAGGCTGAGAGACTTAATTTGTTTTTGTTTTAACAGTTTTTTTCCGGCAGGATTATTAACCTAAGATAATTTTTAGTTTTATTAAGTTACGAGGCTGGGAAAGAGATTTTATTTCAATTTTTAAAACATATGTTTACGGAAGTATTAATTAAAACTAAGATAATGTTATGCTTGAAAAAGTTACAAGCCTGAGAGCAATATTTAATTTGAGTTCTAAAATGAGGTTACACGTCTGTCTTCTTCTCTTTTTTGTGTTAAAATGTTCGTAGTACTAATTTGTTTGTTTATTTTTTCTGGATTTAACCAGACACTGTTTTATAATATCCTTTTCTTTGTTATACCTTCGGGTTTTCTATTGTTTAAGATATAAACTTGTTGGAATGCTGTACGGTACGTGCGACGTGCGACCATGTGCGTAAGGTGAAAATAATAATTTCACTGTTCGCAGCCAGATGGCGCTGTTTGACGCAAGCGCAGTGGCTGCGTTCAGTTTCAGTAGGTCGTGTCGCACGTACAGAGGGCCTGCCGCGAGGGGAAAACGAATTTCGTTTGTGTATCTCCCTCTCTGTTGCACTTGCTAGTTCGAGCGACAGAGAGGGAGATATTCGAGCGGAGTTCGTTTTCACTTCGCGGTAGCCCCTCAGCAGAGAACGTAATACCTACTCAAAATGGTCTCGCCGGAAGTCCAGCGCTGGCTCGTGAGCCAGCATTATGCTGAGGCGGGACCATTTCGTAGCAAATAAATAGTTTTAAGTACCTAATTAAATAGTATTATATGTGTGTATGTGATATTTATATTTGTTTGTTACGAATAAATAATTTTCATTTTCATTTTTTTCATTTAAAAGCATTATTTTCTACTGAAGCATAGATCTTAATCATTGTTTAGTTTTAGTGAGTTACACGGTTGAAAAAGTCATTATTTGAGTTGTAGTTGTATGTTTTTGAGAATATGAGACTATATTTATTAATGTTAATTTTAGTATGCCCCAAATATTTATAGTGAGATTAGCCATAATAAAAGCCGATTGATACTTAATTCGTTTTAATTTTACGGTCCTTTTTTGGTGATGGACACTTAACACATTTCTGCTAATCCTATTACAAGTTTAATGGCACATACGTCAAAATATAAGATTACTTCAAATAAATATGCATCATGGTACAGCATTTATGTTTTATAGAATTTGTACTGGGCCAACGATTTTAGTACCTTTTTCCTTTACAGCATTTAAGCGTTATGAAAACATGAGTGCTATTTCTGTAAGCGCCACTAAAATGGAAACGACGCACTTTCATTAAATTTTGAGAATGTCAATTGAAAGCAATCTAGAAAGTATGTAGTTGATCTAATTTTTTAAGTATTTCTGTTTAAGAACGATGAAGTTATGTTTTTTTTAAACGAAAAGTTTTTTGGCTCTAGGGTAAAGTTTGCATTTTGGCGGTTATAGCAGTTTCGCTTTTTGCCATCGATATATAAAATCCAAACAACTCTCATCGGGACTTTTCGGTCCCTGAGAGATCTCTCTATTGCCGTGACTTCTACATTGGTGACTCCGACAATGGACATAAGCGCAACTCTTGAGGATCCTGACTGACGCCCAGCTCTCAGCAAGCCAGACTCTCTCTCTCTCTCTCTACTCGCTCGCCACCCTGGCTCTGAGCGCTCGCTCGCCACGCTGGCTCTGAGCACTGGCAAGCTGCACTCTTCATACATCGTCGCTGACCCCTCTGTCTCGAAGGGGGGCTGATGTGGCGTCACTCCTGTCAGCTGTCGAATCTGACGTGTTCTGCATCGCGCTATAGAAGTTTCTTAAATCACTGCAACTAAAAAACCCATCTAGGTATTATTATAATATGTGTGTGTGTGTGTGTGTGTGCGCGCGTGTGCGCGTGTGCGCGTGTGTGTATTTGTGAGTGCATGTTCTAAACCAGTAAATTCTTCTTTGTTTTCTTCTTCACTCAAACATAAACAAGTTATTGCCAAACCGATCTTCTGTTGCTTTGAAAGGCAAGGCGCCATCGCTACCGTTCTGTTCAAATATCGGAGAAGAACTGACAAGTTGAGTCAACCACCGATCGTGTAGAACGAATGCAAAAAATGGTTGATCCGACCAAGGACACGATGGTTGGCGGTTGGTCCCGATCGTGTAGTAAGTGTGTAAGGCCTTTTAGTTAGATTCTGATGAATTAAAAAAAAAGTATTGACACTGACGGTTGACAGCCCCTCTCACTCACGTCACGTGTATGTATTCTCTATTTCTCTTTGGTATTCTCCATGTATTCCAATGGTATTTGTTTTACGGGATTTGTATTTTTGTCTTAAAAACTAATAAATAATATACGATGTCGTCTTGGAAAAAGGCCGCGAAGGCCCATCAGAAGACTCACAGAGAGCGGCATCAGCCGGAAGCAAGGAACCACTTGGGTCTCCTTGAGAAGAAGGCAGACTACAAGAAACGGGCTAAGGATTACCATGACAAGGGTAAAACCCTTAAGTTACTCCGCAAAAGAACCCTGGACAAGAATCCTGATGAATTCTACTTTCATATGATCAACTCTAGAATCAAGAATGGGGTAAGTTTGTGTTAACAATATGAAATGTTTTCATCGAGTTTATTTGGTTGTTTCTTTGATAACAGTGATTTTATGCTATTTAGGCCATTGTTATCGTTCCAATTCAGCAATAAAAAATTAGCCATAGCAACAAACTAATTGTATGTTTTATGACCAAGTTTTATTTGTTGATAATTATAAAGAATATTATATTATTATACTACCTATAAGTTAATGTTTTAATGTAATGAATGGCAGGAGCATCACGAATTACTTAAGGAGGAGGAGCACACATCGGAGCAGTTGAAGCTGATGCAGAGCCAGGATGTGAAGTATGTCAACATGAAGCGCATTATGGAGACTCGCAGGATAGCTCGCTTGCAGGTCAGGGTCTTATACTTACAAAACTCATGTAAGCATTATTGAAGCATCGTCAGCTAATGCTTTTGAGCATGGGCGCTGCCGCAAACCGCGAACTAGTATCAGTGCATTTATTATTCATGTTTTTCAATTGTATGTAAACTACAGACTCCATGACAATCACAAAGCTCATTAGACTATGAGAACACTGGGCGCTGCATGCAATGCGCCGGAGCCAATGGCGAGCCATCTGTACTCTTCAACAGTGACATAGCAGTTAGATCCTCAGCATTGAGGGACCAATTGAATGAATGAAACTATGTACAAATTAATTTCTTTATTGTTCATTATTTTCAATATTCAACTATACTACTTATTACATTCCAATATTTCCAGTCTGAGCTGCACATGACAGACATAGCTGAAGCCACCACCAACACACACACATTCTACATAGAGTCAGATGAAGAGAAGGACTTTGATGTAGCCAAGCGGCTTGACACCCACCCGTCTCTACTGGGTCGCAAGTCCAACCGGCCCCGACTTGCAGATCTGGATAAAATACAGCTGCCCGATCTTGATGAAAAGGTTTGTTAACTTCAGTATTATAGCATACTTGGCTCATGGTGCGTTTAGGAGAGAAATGATTTGTTTCTGTAGAAATCTAGTAATGTTATACCGAGTACAGACTCAAAGTGACAACAGAAGATGCAAGTAGGCATCTAAATCTGGACACTCAAGCCTTATGTGCGTACGTTCTCTTACCCATAAAAGATTGAGAGGGATAACACACATATCTCACTCTTAGTTTGTAGGAGGTATAAAGGAAGAGTAACATAGTTCATGCTCACCAAACATTCACTACATCTGTTCTTTCCTTTACAGCCGATTAGACATATTTCATTCCGTTTTGGATTGAATGCTTTAGAAATATAATGGTTTTGCCCACTTGTCAGGGAGAACCTGGTTGGAGCAGCAAGATAAAATATAGCTCTGGAAATCAATTATATATTGGTTTAAGATTTATTGAGATCAGATGAATAGTGCTAGAGATTAACCCCCTTATTCATAAAACTTAAAATGCCTCTGCTAAATAAAATGTGCTTTGTCCCTTTCTTACGAACACAAATGTCAAAGTGACAGATAAGGACAAACGAATTTTAACGCCATTTTAGTTAAAACAGGCTTGTAGGACGTTTATGAATACGGCCGTATGACTTTAAGAACTGTATACTTAACTTACATGAGTGCAATAAATGATATGAATATGACAGTAACCTAACTTACAACCTTGGGATAATGGTGCCAACGTTGAACTCGGGGTTTTTTTTAAAGCCTTTGTTTGTGACATCCTAATGTGGTATCTCTTATTTAGTTCTAAGTTTTCCTTATTTATTTTGGGTGTCCGCTTGCCAGTCGGCAAAGGTCTCCTCCAGCCTTCTCCATTTGTGCCTGTCACTGGCAACCCTGCTCCAAGTGACACCAGCAACAGGCCCAAGGTCGTTGTTCCATCTTTTGAGCTGTCTGCCTCTCTTTCTTTTGCAGCCTCTTGGGCACTGGGTTACCTTTTTACTCCACTTGTCCATGCCTCTAATGTCTGCTCAGGCATTCCATTTAAGCCTCCTAATTTTTGAGACATTGATTTAGACTCAGAATTTTAAAAGTTCACAGACTTTTTCTGCTTATAGACCAATGATGTAATATAAAAAAGATACGAAATGTCTATAAGAAAATCCGAGTTTAAAAATGGCCACCTAATCGGACAGCATATGTTGCAATTGACTCAGTTTTAGTGTGCCACTCAAGTTTTATTTTGTTTGTTTCATGTTGTTATTAGTATTAATTATGCCATTTCTTCAATAAATTGTACCTATCAATTCTTATTCGGGGCATATTTCGTTTTCAGGAAATTGTAAAACTGAAAAAGAAAAAAGACAAAGTGTACAAGGAGCTATCAAAGAGGATAGACAGAGAGAAAGAACTCACTGTGATCCAACAAAAGATGGAAATCAAGAAGCATCTCCAAGGGGCTGGCAAACTCAAGCCAAAGAAAGTCAAGAAGGGATCCAAACACTCCGCCCCGGTCTACGAGTTCACGTATGTGAGGAAAAAATAAAACAGTATGTACATGATATTGTTTTTATTTTGTTCGTAATAAATATTATTTCTCTTTCAAATGCAATGTTTGTAGATTTCATTTATAAATAATAGACGATTTTGTGAAAAGGATCGATATCGTCAAAACTACCTTTTTTTTTTTACTTAGGACTTTTTAGTTATGATTATAAATTTTAACTCAATTTTTTGTTTTGGAGCCTTCTCACTAAGACACCTCAATAACACTGAAGTTGGCTAAGGCCCATCTGAAATAGATCTGTCAATCTGAATAATGTAGCTTGATTAGAAATTATTACAGTCATTGCACATAATATCAAACCATATTAAAAATAAAACTTAATGGTGTTTAGATATTTTTAAGCACCTAATGGTGTTTAGATATTTTTAAGCACCTTCGTATGATACGATTTACTATCGACAACACAGCTTACTGACCATCGGTGCACCTTAAGTGCATTGTAATAAGGTTCTATATAAACACAGGATGGTCAGTTAACAGTGTTGTCGTTTGTACGTGACGACTTTACAGTAAGCAGCCAATACACGGATAAAATGCTCTAAAAGATCTACACAAGTGTTGACAAAAGTGATAGATCTATTTCAGCTCTTGATATATTCTTCTGACTAAGCCAAAACCAAGAGATTTTGTCTGAAAAGCTCTGCATCTAACAAGATGTAGTGCTTTTCAGACCACTTGGACACAGTAGACTGTCGTTTCAACTTTCAGTACAATTTATGGGTTATTTCCAGCTACCGCAAAAGGTAGTTAAAATCAACACTTTACTAGTGACAGCTGGGATTTGCCTAGAAAAATTGGCATCCCTAAAGCCTCCTTCACACAATGGGCCATCATGGCCCATCATACAGGACGGAGCTATGCGGTAAAATGAGATGAAACTATGTCTCAGTCCTCTATGATGGGCCATGCTGGTCCATTGTGTGGAGCAGCCTTTACAAACAGTGGTATCAACTTTGCTAGAGGTGGGAATAACTCGAACTTATGACCTCAGCACTATGGATTCATAACAGAATTCTATAAAAAAAAATATCTCAATTCAAAGAGCTTTTCTCCTAATTTGTTCTATTCTTATTACTTTATAATTATACCAGCCTTAGAATTTGTGCCAATCTTATTGTAACCTTAAAACTATACTTATAAAACATTATCACATTCATAAGTTCTTCATGAAATCATTCGTTCATAAGATTCAGCCATTATAAAACTAAATACAAAGGCATATCTTGGTCGTTTCATATCAAGGATAGAGAGAAGCAAGGTTTGGAAGGAATATGAACTTACTGTCAGATGTCATAAGAGTAAAATTACAATGGCATCAAATATTTGTAAACCTATTAACTTGTCAGCACGCTATGGATATTAATCTCATCATTGCAGTATGTGTGCGCTTGTAACTGTGTTTGATTTGTGTGGTAATGACAAGGCAGTCTGTTATTCCGTGTGGTGTCGGGTTAGAATAGCACCCCCTTTCTTCCTGGGTGTTGTAAGAGCCGCACTAAAGGAACAGGGTTGAAGTGTTGTGGCGATGTGCTAGCCAACCTATCACTGCGATACGACATTTTGTCGATTAATGCTAAAGGTGGCACTCTACACTACACACTACTCTGCCGACCCCTTTTGGGAATTAAGGCGTGAATATATATATGTTTGTATGACACGGCACGCACCCACACAGCGGCAGTTACAAGTAGGGGTGTCACAGAGCTTCGGTTCCGCTTCCGAAAAGTAGGAACTTCCGATTGATGCCTCTAACTTCGACTTCGGTTGTGACACTTTTGAACCGGAAGGTGTATCGGAGGCCTAAGGCCGCGGGACGGCCGCGATGTAATAGGTACAGCACAAACAAGTGGGTTTATATAAGTATTTGTCGCGCATCTTTCCACGTGACGCGTGGCACGCAATGCACTATGAAATAGAGGTGTAGATTCATGTTAAAATTGATAACGTAGTGTTGCTAAATGGAGAGTAAACCATGAAATTGTTTTAATAGTATAGCTTAAAAAATATAATTCAAATCATAAAAAGATATGACCCTTGAAAGTTTCGACAACGTTTTTTTTACTCTACAGGAGTACATTTAAAGCTACCAATATAATCCTTACGTTTTTATAAAAACGAAATTCTACGACAACTATGGACCTAAACGCAGTATTTCACGATCGAAAGAACAATTTATTTGATTTTCCATACGACGATTAGTACAAAGAGCAGACTGTGACGGTATACTTTTATTTCAATCAGTATGAAGCCTTTTGGCTGTCGCCAGCGAGGTCAATCTTTGACTCATTTTTTTGAATTGTAGTTGCTCACATAGGAACATTTTTTCCTCTCCACAAGCTGGTTCGAATGGCATGGCATCGTAAAATTTTTAGAGATCACACCCCTATTATTGCTTTTGTGTGCACCTGACTAATACATCTCTCTTCCATCTCCGCCTCCGACTTCCGTTTTGATTCCGACACCGACAAACTAAATATAAATCTCCGGAACCGATTTCCGGTCCGATAAAACCACCTCCGTAACGCCCCTGGTTACAAGCACACACATACAGCGCGCAAACATGATTTGAATATCTAAGTTTCGGAGTTAGAATGAGATTTACTTCGGCCAAGATACCCAACTAATTACGCTAAATAAGTACAAATGACTTCACTCTACAAACTACTTGTCTTAAATTAAGGCGGTAACTTCCCGGTAACTCACGGATAGTTAGACTAAATGTTATTCGACCAATCAAGAATAGCTTATTCCAGGATTAGTAAATTTTAATCTTTGAGTACCTAAGTCCTCACTCCAGTTTCAATTCGCCCAAAAATGGAGTTAGTTTCAAGATTACTCCATGCAATATCGACGTTGAGGGTGAACATACACCAGCGTACCATGGGTAACATTTTATCACTGTCGCTGTCAATAAGCATCGTCAACGTTATAACCGTCACGTTCCGACAAGTATGCCAGTGCGAGAGTGACGGATGTCTTGTCCACAACTTATGTGATAAAATGGGAACCATCTTAGGCCCGCGGAGATATGTGGAGCTGTATTTCATACATTTGATACGTATCTGTCAAGTAAGCGACGTGCCAAATATATGAGACACGTCGCACATCTGTAATGGATATTGACCCTTAATCTCAGATTAATTCCCAATTTGGTCAAACTGGCCCTAAGTTTAGCGAAAAAGAATCAACACAGAATCAAAAGGAACCAGTTTCAAAAACGCTTCGAATCTTTTCCGCTAAACTAAGTCCTAACGATCCCATTTGGCACCAACACATCATCACAGTATTGTCAGGGAATCACCACAGCACACATTTGTGTTCCGGGTTCATGGGAGACCCTAGGGGGCATTGCCACGCTTCAGCGAACTCTTTGGAGTTGCTGAGGGTCCCGATGACTCGGATTTTGTTGGGGCTGTGCACCCCTTCCACCATTTTGGACTTTAGCGCGCCTACTGTGGAGTTGCCGCACCATATCTGGAAGAAACGGTTGAATATTAGTTCGTTTGTCGCTTTAAGTTATATTGATAGTAGATGAACTTGAAAGATCTCACTGGTTCAGCTCACCCTTGTGGATGAGTTGGTACAGTCGACTTTAAAGACATGTTTTTTTTTCTCGTAATATTAGGTACCATGCCCTCAGATGCAAAAGTGTTAACATATCTTTGACGTCCACCTGTGGTCCTGACTTGAGCAATGCCTACTAAGAACAGCTTCCAGGATCATTTTTCCGTGGTCCTTCCTTCGCGCTGAAAGCTCCTGTGAAGCCTCGCAGGCGGTGTTGCCCCAACGGAGTGTTTGTTTTTAAATTATTTATTTAAATATTCATTAGGAACATAAATAAAGACTGGAGATACGACCGACAACCTAGTGGATAGCGACCTTGCAAATATTTGTTTCAGTCTTGGATTTTCAATATATCGTCGTCTAGTACCTATAACATAAGCCTTATCGAGCATATGCTTGCTGCTGCGGCAGTCTTTCTCCCTCTAATCTCTAGCGCTTTCTCAAATGGCCGATAGCATTCAGGAGAGGTCCAGCTCTCACGCAATGTCAGTGTCATCGTCACCTGTGCAAAGCCCAAGAAGAACAGCTGCTGCGGCTTGTAGTGCGGCAGGCCGGGCAGCGTGTCCCGGCGCGCGGCGGGCCGGCGCCGCGCCAGCAGCGCGTACGCGTGCAGCGCCGCGCGGAGCCCGCCGTTGTCGGCGATGTTCTCGCCTTGCGTGTTGAAGCCGTGCACCTGGACAGGCACAGTGGACAGGTCAGGTAAGAGGTCAACATCTGGACGGATCGGGTTGGAGGTCAAAATCTAAGTTTAAAGCCTTCGAGAAACGGGCCCCAGAAGGATTTATAGAAGTTCGATGTGGCTATAATGCGCTCCCGTGCATCGCGAACGGAGATGGCCAGAAAACGTCAGAAATAGTTTAGCATGTAAGTACGGCTAGCGCAAGTTTTTTCCGCGTTTTCGCTTTAAGGTGAAGTTAATAGTTACTTTTCGAAACTAACTGTTATAAGCGAAGTGTACTAGTCGTGTTGGGAGCTATTTTACATAAGCTTGTAACTTGTCATACAAGCAAGCCATTTTTCAAGTGATTGTATTAGAATCTTTTGTGGCGCCTGTTAACATTACCACACATTGTAATTGTAACAGTACAATGACGGTTGGACGCCACTGTTCTGGTCGACATTACAACACAAGTACTTAACTGCGGCAAGCAGTGGCTGTGCTGATGAAAGATGCACCACTCGCCCGTGGTCGTGGTCTGGGTTGCCGCTTACTGAAGCAGCTTCTACGATTACTGCTGTTAGTAGTCGCGTGCAGCAAATGGTTGCGGTCGATCATGCAACTGATGCAAGCCTCATTACCCATAGGTCGCCATTGGTCATGGGTTTCCTCCATTCTATTTCTGAGACTGCCGCTGCTACTGATACTGCAGTAGATTACCGTGTAGTTAGGCAGCTGCGGTAGATGGTAGCGGCTGTACTGGTCGATGATGCAGGACACGCGCCCGTGGTAGTGCTCGAGGGTCGCCGCCGACCACCACTGCTTCAGGTTGCCCATTTCGTCGTACCGGCGACCTGCAGCAACAAATTTGAGATGAGCGGACGTTGTACATAGATAATTTGACGTACATTGTTGTGGCCAGATGAAGACGTAAAATTGTGTACTTACCACGGGCGGTAATTCGTAAAGCCCCAGATCGCATATTTATGGCCCTCACGTTCGGTTCGGGCCACAAACACCTGCGACCTGGGCCATTCACGAATTCACCGCCGTACGTAATGTACTATACCTTGGTCGTCGAATCCGTGCGTCACCTCATGGCCCATGATAGCGCCTATTGATCCGTAGTTGATTGCTCTAAAACATACCAATATATTAGTTACATCCAGTCGCAAGAGCGTGGACACATAGTACAGTTAGCATCATATAGTTAGTAGCAACCAAAGTAGCCAAAAATATCGTAACGTAACACGCCCTTACTGTAATAAAGACGTTCCGATATATTTGGCTACTTTGGTTGCTACTAACTATATGATGCCGATTATACCTTGTCACATCCAGTTTAACACAATTATTCGTAGAGTAAGTCACGGTTACCCTGGCCCTCAAATGAGAGTATAAAGTTATAATTTTCTTCCCTGAACCTGACTTGACCCGTGCGGTGTCGGGTTAGAATAGCACCACCCCCTTTCTTCCCGTGGGTGTCGTAAGAGTCGACTAAGGGAACAGGGTTGAAGTGTGTTGAGGGCGATGGGCTAGCAACCTATCACTGCGATATCACATTTTGTCGATCTTTTATACCCACATTTTATTTATTTATTTATTATTCGGAGAACCAGCAGCTAACAATTCAAAATAATAATATAAGCTAGTTATATAACTTAAGTAACAGAAAACCAATTAAAGGTTCCCAATTATTTGTGCTAACAGTGGCACTGGACACAAGTTTAATGTGCTCTGCCTACGCCTTTTAGGGATAAAGGCGTGTATGTATGTATGAACCTGACTTGCCCCCCTTTCTATTCGGAAAAGAGTAATTTGTTGCCACCAACTGAGGAAGTGAACTTTTTCTCACAGAAGATGTAAAAATCAGTATATGCCCCTGGGTTCCTAGCCAGACTAATTTCGTTATGGGTGAAAACACTTGAAACCCTCGTTACGCTCGAGAATACTTCAAAATGTTGAAGAATCTTTTGCTTTTCTCAGGATTCAAGCCTTGGCCGTAGGTAAATATATCATTTTGCTTCCTTGACACATGATCTACTGTTATGGTTCAAATAAAAATGTAATGCACTCACTCGATTCCATTCCCGTAGAAAGGAGGTTGTAATATTCCAGCAGGGAAAGCTAAAATAGAAACAAAACATTACAGAAGATATTGAAGGACAGGCGATGCATCGTATGGTGCGGTAGGTACCCAATAAGACATGGTGTAAGTGTTGTTTGCCAAAGGTTACTTACTGACTGAGTTGAGAGTGGCCGAGTAGAAAGCGTTCACTGTTGTTGCCGTTGCGACCCATCTGTGAAGATAATGGAAATTCTTCATTTCAAAATTCTAACCTAACCACCGTCTAGGCACAGGATTGACGTGAATTAGCGTAAAATAGGGGAGAGTGGCGCTATTGATCCTCTTTAGTATATAGTCTCTCAGAATAGTTTATTGCACACAGAATATTACAAAAGACACTAAACGACTAATTATTAGGCTTTATAAGCCTGTACGCAGTTGAATGCCAAGCGCGATCCTGCGACGCCGTCCTTTACAAAGCGGAATCGGATGTCGTTGGTGGTTTTAGACGGTAGTCCAGCTTCGGTTAGTCCGTCATACCCGACCTGCCTCCCTCCCCGGTCAGGACGGGATGCGTAAACACATTTACGTCACTGGGCGGTAAGTGAGATTTAGGTACCGCCCATGGGCGCAGCGGCAAATCTCACTTCACACCCAGGAGAAGACGTAAAATCGTGTACGCATCACGAGCGGTAATTTGTAAAGCCCAAGATCGCATATTTATGGCTGTCACCTTCGGTCCGGGCCACAAACACTTGCGATCTGGGGCATTCACGAATTCACCGCCCTAGGTATTTACTATTCCCCAACGTTAAAAAAGGCTTTATAAGTCTAAAGAGTTCCTGCCTGGTGGGTCGAATTAGGAACTCAATGCATAAGCTTTTCTGTGCGGGTTGTGCTGGGTTGTGAGTATCTCAAGAAAATCTTGTATAATAAAAGGAAGCCGTCGGAATTAGTCAGGATTTTAGTCAGGCTTGAGTTGTCTTCCTTTCCCTAAAGTAGGTATTTGGTAGTCAAATATCTCGAGAATAATTCATAAAGAATGAAATGTTTCTGAGTTATCGAGCGATGAGAGGCCGCTTGCACTTTCATTGGAGTAATTTAAATCAGTCATACCTGTTTCTATCGGGCGTCTCTCGCAACGACTCCAAGGACTTCTTGACTGCAGCCCCTGTGAGTTTGAGGTAGGTCTCAAACAGGTTGTCTTCTACTACCTCCGCCTGAAACACAGTTTTTCTTTAGAAAGGAGTACTAGAATCTAGTTTTTTTGCTACTTCGTCTACCCCTAGTTCCCGAGTCCTGTCTTGCGTATAATTGTTGAACCTTCTAGTATCACTTCAGGCTATGTTTGTTGGTGCGTGAGCGGAGGTTCCCAACAGTGCTTATATATTTGAGTAAGCCACAAGTAGAGAAAGCTGAGCGGCACTGAGGCGAATGAGAATCCAGAAGTGATACCTATTCAGATTTTGCACTGACTACTCACATGTTTGTAATGTTTGTCCAGCTGCTCGTCTGTTAGCAACCAGGCGGGGAATCCGACGAAGTTCCGAATGGCGCTGAGTTTGTTGAGGGTCTTCAGTCGCGTGGTGGAGTCCATCCAGTCGAGCTCTTTCACTGCATCGGAAAACGCCGCGCGGACGTCCTCTACCATCTCTATTGCCTGGAACACGTTTTAACATCAAAATAAGTCTCTGTTATGTCAAATTCCTTCAAGTTCATGCGAAAACGAGCGTTTCTCATAAAATTGCCACTGTTTTGAATTGTAAAATTTGTCGAGGGGGCTCGGGGGTTTTTTTATACTGATAATTAAAGCAATTCGTGCAAAATGATTCCCTGACCATTCCAAAATAATAAAAATGCACAACGTTAATATTCAAGTTTTCACTTCTGCCGGCATTTCCGAAGTGCAACGCGGTCTTTTTTATCGTATAAGTTTGATAGGGTGATATTATATTCTTCTGTGTTATTGCTTTATTTTTCTTGCGAATAACCTTTAAACTTGATGACTTTTTCATTTACTTTGGCTTACCTCCTGTCTTGGGCCAAGGGTTCAAAACAACGGTTTGTCTGGGTGTCTATAATCAAGATTCCACTTGACATAAACTCACAACAACTATTAAATATATATTACCTTCTTCCTCGAAGTCTGATCGAAATGCCTCTTCACGTACAAATAACTGAGAGCTACGCCAAAGTTAGCGTTGACGTTGGCCGTGCAACTCTTCCAACGTGGAGTCCTCTGCTGCAGCCCGAATACAGCGCGGCTGAACGCGAAGCCCAGGTCCCGGAAGGCGCTGAGCGTCATCGGAGCCACGGTAGAGAAAACGCTCCACCAGAGGAAACGCTCTGAAATTGTTAATGTCTTTTATAGTGGAGTGAAAACAAAGAAACGACTGAGCCGTGGTAGCAAAGGCCACCAGACCCGCGACTTTTGAAACAAAAGTTGGTGGTTCAAATTCAGGCTTGTACCAATTGTACCAAGCCTGTCTCATTTGGCTAAACTCGATTTTCGCACTCCTCCGAGAGGTGACAATTCATCTATTGGCTGTTGACAGTGAGTCATCGTCGCTTGGCTGGTATTATGCTACAGCGATGATGCCAAAATGTATGGGATGTGTGTGTCGTAGGATCACTAAAGAGCTAGCTAGTAATATAGTCTGAAATGCATCCAATGAAATTGTTCATAGCTAGGTTATTCAAATATAGAGGTAACATAATGCAGGTAACCTTTCAGGTCAGTAGCGCTCCTGATTTAAGATACGCATCGGCAAACAGTGCGTGACGAGATTTTCATGTCAACAATGCAGATTGAAATATTTGTACAGTCTGTCAGAATTAATTTGATGCGTGCCAATTGGGCAATCGTACACAACGGTAAAATTAGTCATGCACAATATAAAATGCAAAGTTGCACGCGTAAACCGCCGATTCGATTTAGATGAAATTTAGTCCTATGTGAGGATACTTTATGGCCGGACATCTTTTAAATGAGGCCGGGGGAAAACCTAAACGAATTTGGTTTTTTGTTTGTTTGTTGATAAGGACGAGTCATTGTGAAGGACCGGATACTAATTAAGGTCCTTCACAATTACACGGTCGGTGTTAGGGTCAAGTTCCACGGTCGTGGAGAACGCTAGCTAGTGCTGCTCGGTAGGATGGTCAACAAGGGGTGATCGGGTGGTCAGGGTGGAAGTCCAAGTAAGGTGAAACGAGAACTTACCAACGATGACCGGCTTAGTGTCAGCTAGCAGCACGGCCAGTTTCTGCAGATACGGGAGGTCCATCACAATAACGCGATCGGCGTTGGGGTCGAGTACCACGCTCGTGTTGGAGAACACCAGTTCTAGGTACTTATCCCAGTCGTGCTGAAAACAATTGTTTCGAGTATAGTGGCTAACTATCACTCTCGCTATGCTAGGTACAGTTGCGATTTTTCGTAGGTACCTAGTGATGAGTTCGAAGATTTATTCTTCACGTTTGATATTTTGGTGCGGTAATGTCATAAATTACTAACTACAGAGGACTTATTCTTAAAATTTATATTTTGGTGCAGTAATGTTATCCGCTTCACAGTGTTACCTCACTGTTTGTGGCTTTGTGCGTGTAGGGGGGCGCGGTCCAATCCATAGCGGATGTTGACGGCAGTGGAAACTTAAATGTCTCCATAGATAGGAGTTGTAGGCAGTTACTAGATGTTGCTATACGATAGTATACTTAATTCATATTGTAGCTAGATTTCCATCAGAAACCTAACGGTGTATCCATCCACCGGAGCTGTGCGAGGCTCTATACTAACTGTATAAGTTATGCCATGACTACAACGACTATTCTTTAGTATTTTGAACGCCCTTAAATTCTACAGTGTATATACGTGAGCCGAGAAGTGAGCTTACGTCCTTCCACTGCGCGGGTCCACCGGAGGAGCCCTGCACCAGCTGCCGCACGCTGACCTCGTGGAACAGGTGTGTGCCACTCCTGCGCACCTCCACTGGGGTCATGATCTGAAATTACAATAAATATGGTCATTGTCATCATTCCAAACATTTCACAGAGGCCTGTGCCCAGCAGTATGACGTATACTCATGATTATCATCAGCCGTAGTCCGTCCGCTGCTGAACATAGGCCTCCATCAAGTGGCGCCATAAACGAGCTTCCAGGCTTTCCCCATCCAGCCGGTGAAAACAATGCTCGTCGATACAAATCAAACTATATTCAATCGGTTATTATACTCATTATCCTATCAAGATACAAGATTACATTTCTTTCCTCCCCATTGGGTGTCCCAAAATTCAGGCAAATTGTAAAGAAAACTGTGTCACCTGGAATTGTAAATTAGACAGTATTGGGTTATGTATGGAGTAGTACGGGGTAGAAGTGCCTACACTTCTCCTCTGGGACGTACGCGCTCTTTAGTCGAAAATCTGGACCATTTCGCATACATGTTTTTAAACGTTGACGCGGCACTGGATGTGTTTTAGTCCCAATTTGAAGGTAAAGTGTAAATGATAAAGTATTAAAGTATGTAACGGACAAACACCAACCTTTGGCGAGCTCTGAAGGAGACGATGTCATCCGCGAAGCCAGACGCGTTGATCGCCGGGTCTATCAGAGCAATCATCGACACGATGTAGGCGTGGTACTGCTCCAACTCATGGGCAAACCGGCGATCATATTCAAATACCGTCCTTTGCCAAACTCTTGCTGAACGAGACGATGTCACCCGCGAAGGCGGAGGAGTTGGTCGCCGTCTACCAGGGCGATCATCGACTTTTTGTAGGTGTGGTACTGCTCCAACTCATGGGCAAACCGGCGATCATATTCAAATACCAACCTTTGCCAAACTCTTGCTGAACGAGACGATGTCACCCGCGAAGGCGGAGGAGTTGGTCGCCGTCTACCAGGGCGATCATCGACTTTTTGTAGGTGTGGTACTGCTCCAACTCATGGGCAAACCGGTGATCATATTCAAATACCAACCTTTGCCAAACTCTTGCTGAATGAGACGATGTCATCCGCGAAGGCGGAGGAGTTGGTCGCCGGATCTACCAGGGCGATCATCGATTTTATGTAGGTGTGGTACTGTTCTAACTCGTGGGCGAACTGCTCGGGGCCTAGCAGGTAGCGCTCGCTGAAGCCGGGGGATACTTGTTCGATCTGAAAAAAACAAATGAGGTCTGAAACATAGCTATTTCGTGGTAGTCATTCAATGGGACTATTAGTAAACTAGATTCGTTATCCAGTTACTTATTATTATAGACAGATGGACTTTTCTTATAGTAAAACTGTTGGTTGAGTAAAACAGAAATTGATATAAGTACCTACGTCTAGGTAATTGTAACAATCGATGATAATTACTTAGCTGTTTTTGATAAAGACATGTCTTATTTCAAAAGGGGCAAACTCTACAATAGATTCCTTTTAGGATTTTTTATGTAGGATTGTTAAATTACGAATAGTATGGAGGTAGTTAGGTAACTACTTGTAAGCTAAACGTCCCAGTGCTCGACACTGGCCTAAAACTTGACACTTTCAATTCTATGTCAAACAATAGAGATGAACTAGGTTATAGGCTGCAACGATCAGGCATTAAGGTGTCAGGGATTTACGTTTATGTGTGTTTACCTTATAATCTTCTATGCTCAAATTCACAAAAAGCTAAGGCAGGAAAATAAAACAACGTAGGTACCTACTAGAAATATTCAGTAGGTAACTAAGTCATTGTTTTATGCAACAAATAGGTACACCTCTTACGTAATTTTCCGTGCAAAACAAAACACAGTAAAAACACGACTCATCAGCAATATCAATTAGTAGAGTTCTACGACGATAATAAGTGTGTAACTAGTAAAAAACCGGCCAAGTGCGAGTCGGACTCGCGCACAAAGGGTTCCGTACCATTATCCGTTGAATGAAAGGTAAATTGCGGTTTACGATTTATGACGAATGAATATAAAAACTACTTACTAGATCTCGTTCAACCAATTTTCGGTGGAAGTTTGTATGGTAATGTACATGATATTTTTTTTTTAGTTTTATCATTCTCTTATTTTAGAAGTTACAGGGGGGGAGGGGGACGACACATTTTACCACTTTGGAAGCGTCTCTCGCGTAAACTATTCAGTTTAGAAAAAAATGATCTTAGAAACTTCAATATAATTTTTGAAGACCTATCCATAGATACCCAAACGTATGGGTTTGATGAAAAAAAAAACCCTCAAAATTTATTGTTTTTTTTCTATTTTTACCAATTTTCAATAGTAAGTTCTTATTGTTTCGGAAAAAAGTGGCTGTGACATACGGACGGACAGACAGACAGGCATGACGAATCTATAAGGGTTCCGTTTTTTGCCATTTGGCTACGGAACCCTAAAAACAAGAAGTACGAGTAAAAAAGAAAAAGAAAATGTCTACCAAGTTTGGAGGCACAATATCAGAATACTTGTGACTTAGTTACTTATATATAATATTATACCTACCTACTACAATTCCATTTATTAGAAAGAGACTTCCGTTTGTATAACAAGTTCGAAGCTGTTCTGAAATAAAGCCCACTCTGCATGCCATAATATTTTACTCTCAAACATTTATTCGTGAAAAACAATCACACACAGATGATAAAAGAAAAACAAACACATTTAGGCTTGACACGACATCGCGGTGAAAAACAAAACGGCCCTATATTACTTAAATAGTGTCAGATTATTTGGGAATACCTTGTCCTACCAGACGTCATTGTAAGTGTACTTTGACCTTTCGTTCCCCAGCTCTTATCTCTGGAACATAGGTTTTGATACCGTCTGGTTTATCCAAAGCTTTGAGCGCGGTATCAAGAATAAGTACTAATATTATAAATTTTATGCGAAAGTAACTCTTTCTGGTTGACTTGTTACCTTTTCACGCTTGAACCGCTGAACCAATTGAAATGAAATTTGGAACGGGGAAAGATTTAATCCCGGGGAAGAACAAAGAATACTTTTTATCCCAGAAGGCATCCCCCAAGGGAGTGAAATGTGGGCGAAGGTTTGCGTGTTGCTCACACTTTGAGCGCGCTACCGCGCGCACAATAACTTGCCCGTCGCATTTCGCAGCCGAAGGCCACGATTAGTGCGCGCTCCGACCCCATAAAGTATCTGAACTTGAAAACTCACCACAACCCGGTTCCTGCTTGTGTTCCTCACATCTTCCGCCACCTGCACGCTGAGCAGCACACTGAGCCCCAAGTCCCGGCGGCCGCGCCCCGCTATTAACGCCCAGCTGAAGTTGGCGGTCGCCTCACTGGGAGGAAGCGGTGGGAGGGTTAGCTCTTCAAGAATCTTCTGTATAGGTTTGATGCCGTCTGCTTCTAGTTTATCTGCGAATTAAAATTGAAGAAGGGTTCTTGAGTCTTAGAATTATAATAAAGCGTCGTGAGAGAACGGTTTTAAACGTGGAGTAAAAGTAACGGAGGGTAAACGGTATGCACATCATGTAATTCATCTGAGATCGCTGTTGACCCAACGAATCCTCAAATCGATAAGGTTCTGCAACGGGTTTGTGACTCCTTTGGAGTGTCAAGCGTTCATAGGCTTCGACACTGTGCGTGCTTGCCATCAGCTGCCGGTATGTATACGGCCTGCCTGATGGCAAAGATTATTTTTCTCAATAATCTTTGCCATCAGGCAGGCCGTATGTTTTTCTGAACCCGCTACAATGTGACTAAGGGTGGGTTGCACCAACTTACGGTAACAAACTGAACAACGTTAAATATAGCACCGGCAGCTGTCATTTCATAGAAACTTGTCAAAGTTTCCATACATTCAAAATTGAATGAACACCGCTTACGATTAGGTACCGGTAGTTTGGTGCAACCCGCCCTAAATCACCCTTCGTTACTCACCATCAAAAGTTTTCTGACGAGTGTGCAGACAGACACAGTCTAGACCACGGAATAAACCATTGGAAGTGGTGAATGCGTTCCCGTGTCGCCAAACATGAGCATAAATAAGCTCACTTGTTGCACAGATTATTGTCACTCAATTAGCAACCGCACGAGCCGAAAGACATGAGTAAAAAAAAAACATACTAATATTATAAATGTCAAAGTGTGTATGTCTGTCCGTCTGTCTGTCTGTTAACTCTTCACACTTAAAGCGCTGAACCGATTGAGATGAAATTTGGTATGAGGATAGTTTGGATCCCGGGGAAGGATAGGATAGTTTTATCCCGGAAACTATCCCCGGAAGGGGGTAAAATTGGGGATGAAAGTTTGTATGGTGCTACGATATAAAGGAGTTCCACGCGGACGGAGTCGCAGGCAGAAGCTAGTGTTTAATATAGGAAAATGAGAAATTGCACTGTTAGAACCGGTGATCCGCCTTAAAGTGGCACTCACCAATATTAATGCAAGTCCTGTATAGAGCCTTGGCCTTGAGAACGCTCTGCGGTAGTCCAGGTTGGTCCTCCATCTCCAGTAGCGCTCGGAGATCTTCCACTAAGCGCTCTCGTAATCTGAAAATTAAAGATGTTAGGCTGGCTAGGCAAAAACATGAGGATCTAGTTTTACTTATTGGGGGGCCAGGGCACTAGTATAATGGAGTCGCAGCTAATAGTCGAATTCGTGAATTGGCTGCAGATAGGGCCCACTTGTTCTGCAGTAGGGCCTCTTAACGAGCGTCCGCTGGTTGCGGAGGGTGCAAAATCAATCAATGAATCAAGCGTTTATTGCACCATGGTAAACAAATACAGTTCTTACAGGTATAAAACATAAAAGCATCTCATGGACCCTGGAAGGGTGTTACAAAATCCGTCAAGGATTTATTACTGCAGAATGCAATACACTGTCTAACGTAGAGCACGTGCGCATTCGTCTATTTACTTAGGGTCGTCACCAAAGCCAGCGGCACGACGATGATTGTCACTGACAAAACCGTGCTCGGAAGTGCGCAAGAGCCGAGTTCAACTAAACCGGCAGGTGGGATAGGCTATCTGATGACGATGAGCGAAGACGGTTACCTGGCAAGCTGGTCCCAAGACGTGGCCCACTCGGGCACGGGGTTTTTCTTGATCCAGCCTCCACAGGCGAACTCGTAGAAGTCATTGCACGGGTCAGCGTCCTTGTTGAGAGACGCGATGATGCGGGATGCTGAGGAAAGAGATACGAATAAGAATGCAGCAAAGGTATGATGGACATTGCACCTAGAACCGAGAGGTTCTCGAGTGGTGAGCACGTACCGGAAGGCGCAGCGTGGGTATATAACCCCATAAGGTGGCGCAGGACCGCGTGGTCATTGTGGCACTCTTTGGGGCAGGTCTATGTCCAGCAGAGGACGTCTTTCGACTGACATGATTATGATAATGATGACGAGGAAACAAAATTCATGTAAATGATTATATCCAAATTGCCGTAAACTTGGCAATAGTATTTTATGCAATCGTTATATAATGTACCTATGTTTTTTCAGTCGAGTACCACGTTTAGTTCCACGAAGATTGCTGAGTGGCCTATTTAAGGTACGAGACTTAAAAAGCTAATTATATAACTATACAATAGTAATACTTGTTCTACGAGTCAACGGAAATAATAACTTATTAAACAAACTTGGTATCTATTGAAAATCGCCCTGCTGAAATGAAACGAAGTGCAGCCAACCGCTTTTTTTTTAACACGCATTGATGAACTTCTGTAAATCGAGCCTCGTGATTGGTCAAAATTCATTTTAGTTCTGTGTACGATTCAATAATAATTATGTTGATTGTCCATAGAGCATAAACTTTTGCATCAGAATAAAAGTATTCGATTGCGTTATGGTTTGCGAGGTTCTAATTTAATAATTATAGTCGACGAGTAAGTATAAAAACCGGCCAAGTGCGAGTCGGACTCGCGTTGCAAGGGTTCCGTACATCACAAGATTTTAAACATTTTCTTTTACTTTGTTTTTGTCAAATACCTCATTAAGTCCGACTCGCGCTTGACTGCACATTTCTAATAGGTTTTCTTTTCATCTGTAGGTAAAGAACTATTTTGTGTATTTTAAAAGAATGTTAGACTCGGTATTTTCGGAGATGAAGGGGGTTGGAATGGTCATTTTTTGGCTATTTTCTTAAATAATTTCTAAACTAATTATTTTAAAATTACTAAAAATATATATTTTAGATGCACACAATGAGCTCCTTCATTTGATATGTAACACGATAGTATATGCAAAACTTTATTTTTTAATTTTCTCATTTCCCCCCCACAACATGTTCCTATTTGGGTCACGAACTTACATATGTGTACCAAATTTCAACGTAATTGGTTCAGTAGTTTCGGAGAAAATAGGCTGTGAAGGACGGACAGACAGACGCACGAATGATCCTATAAGGGTTCCGTTTTTTCCTTTTGAGGTACGGAACCCTAAAAAACAGATTGTGCTTTCAATTTCGTTCGCTGGCTTTCAAGTCCACGGTCGTATAGCAAAAATAATTACTTTAAACTAACTAAAACGGGAAAAAACTGGCCGAAATGTATTAATTTGTAGAAACACTACAAGGGAAGTTATGACGCCTTGGTAACAATGAATCTTAACATGTTTGGTAGGTACGAACCGTGGTACTTATTGTAACTTGTTAGTCATTGAATATTTTGGAAGAACATCGGAGAATTTTGTTTTTTTTTTCATCGTTTGGAAATAATTATATATTTACTTGTTCCATGGATCACCAATCACCGTGTGAAAAATGTTTACTGTACCTACCCAATTCATTATTTTTCAATCGATTCAGCAATCTAGTAAACAAATTAAAAACTGTATATTAATTTTCCGATATTTCAAAGATTTATTACGCACTTTAGTTATTTATTTAATATCTCAGCCAATATTTTCTACTAGGTAATTACATTATACTTATATAGGGTACAATATCACTAAACAGCATGTAAATATCGCAAGGCCAGTAACATCATAATAATTCAATGAGTGACGTCACAATTTTGAATCATTTAAGTACTAATTTATTCATCCACGTGGCATTATATCTGTAACACGAATGTCAACATAAAATGCGTCGCATTACGACCCCATGTCAATAATGAAATCCCTCTGTAATTGATGTAATTGTATTATATTCCCGCGAAAACGGCGCAGTACTACGCTCGTGGATTTAATGTCATCAGCGTATTAAAATCATTAAAATGATTAAAAACAAGTTCAAGTGGCGATGGTTCGGATGCCATTCAGCCGTAGTCTACGGAAATATGCACAAGATGATACAAGAAAATGCATTTGTATCATCATTTATCTTTAAAAGGAATTATTTATGCATATTTAAGCTAATCGATGCGTGAGGAATGAGAATCATGCATTGGCAAATTTGCACTGTGGTAGTATTTATATTGCTTACGTCGGTAAGACAACTGTTTCCATTATATGGCGGGGCATTTTAATGTGTCCGTAATTTGTTTTTCTTATGTTAATTTATCTGTATTCATTATATTCAGATGATACCTCATACACGGGCAGTACCTACCTATAGGAATTGCAGGTAGAGACAACATAGACAATGCTTGTATTTGTATTCAACCTAGTTCTCATTTAGGTACTTGTTTTCTGGCACTTGTAGGTAAGGGGATAAGACCTAGCCAAAATAAGTTATCAATTTACAATTTCCTTTTTAGATAATGTATAATTTTCGATTATGCGAAGATATTTAGAGATTGTTCAGATTTTGTGAAGCTTTTGCCTTTATTTTGAAAATAGGTAAGATAAAAAAAAATGGCTTAGGTACCTAAAGGATTTTGGGGTACCTACCGAATACGAATCCTAACTCCTCGTGCTTTATGTGGATATACCTAGTGTCCTAGCTTTCCGGATCCAGAGAGGAAGAGGGACATTTTTTGCTCCCGTATGGGTCTAACTGAAGTCGGCTAGGCTTTGCCCGTCAAAAGGCATATTTTGTAAGTTCAGAATGTGCGTTGGCGGATCGGCATAAACTATAGTTGCGCATCCTTCATTCCTAAATAACATTTGAATTGAAACATTATCGTGATGTTGACGGATTCCGGCCTTGAACTATAGCAATTCAGAATGTCGTTCCATTAAAAAGACACCGATGAAGACCCGGATTTTGGAATGCGTTTTTGACGTATAGTCAATCAAAAAAGTGTTGGCCCAAAGAAAGAAACAACTAGAGGACAAATTACATGCTACTGAAATGAGGATGCTGCAATGGGCCGGCGGTATCACTTTGCTGGACCGTGACCTATCGACAACACAGCTAACTGACCATCGGTGCACCTTAATTGCATTCTAATAAGGTTCTATATAAACACAGGATGGTCAGTTAACAGTGTTGTCGTTTGTACGTAACACCTATATCCGTGGTAGTTTCAAAGTGAGATCCATCCCCGAAAAGATAACAGAGGGATGATTAAGATGTTACGGGCATGTTATGCGCCGAGAAACTGAACACGTGACTCGAAAGGTGCTAGATATTTTCCCCCCGCCTAAGAGACGAGGAAGACCCGCTCCGACTGACATGGATGGCTACTGGGATAAGCAAAAAGCCCAAATCCCATCAGAGATGACCCAGGATCAAAAACCCTGGTGAAAAGTAACTAGGAGAGCCGACCCCAAATGCACAAACAGGAACAGGATAATGAAAAGAAGAAGTCGAATCGACAAAAAATTAACCGAATGTGTCACCTGGGTATACATACAAAGTCTTTTCAATAGGATAAACAAGAAGAATCCCAGCGCATGCACGAAGACTAGTCATAGGACAGTGTTAAACTAGACTACTATAGTAGCCTTGTGTTCATTTAATGTTTCGCAAATTTTTCATTTTAACGAAAACATTTTTATGGTGCTGACGCTGGGCTTCCTCTTATATTACCGTACCGCAAAGGCAAATGTGTAGTTATAAGTTATCCATGTGCTACAAATAAAAGCGTGAATGTATGTATGTATGTGTTACATAAGTGTTCGGTCGTGTAAAGTCGCCATCAGATAGACCGGTGGGAACGAGAGATGGCGACAGCGGTCCATTCATCGCCCACTGCCTGCTTTGATGTCCACTAACCATCAAAAAATTCTGATGCAGAAGGCAACGGCAAACCAGTGCTCTATTTTCCCAAAAAGTCTATGCAAGTGGACCAGATGAAAAGGCGTCATAGAATTGTAAAAAGACGCGAGCACGATGAATGACACCCCTAGAGACCAGCGGACGAACGCACTGTACGATCATACACATACGTACATTCACGCCTTTATTCCCAAAAGGGGTAGGCAGAGCACATGAAACGTATGTTCCAGCGCCTCTTTTAGCATACATGTGGGTATAAAAGATCGACAAAATGTGATATTGCAGTAATAGGCTGCTAGCCCATCGCCCACAACACACTTCAACCCTGGTCCCTGTACGGTCAGCTGCAAGGAAACGTGACCCTGCATAGATGTGATCTCACCGGTCCCGACGCACTCCTCTCTGACGCAGGGCCGGGGGCTCCAGTGCTCGGTCAAGGCTAGCACGGCTGTGTACACCGCGAGCGCGATGAGTGACACCCCTAGCGACCGCAGCTGACGCACGCACTGTACATGAACTCACCGGTCCCGACGCACTCCTCGCTGACGCAGGGCCGGGGGCTCCAGTGCTCGGTCAAGGCTAGCACGGCTGTGTACACCGCGAGCGCGATGAGTGACACCCCTAGCGACCGCAGCTGACGCACGCACTGTACATGAACTCACCGGTCCCGACGCACTCCTCGCTGACGCAGGCCCGGGGGCTCCAGTGCTCGGTCAAGGCTAGCACGGCTGTGTACACCGCGAGCGCGATGAGTGACACCCCTAGCGACCGCAGCTGACGCACGCACTGTACATGAACTCACCGGTCCCGACGCACTCCTCGCTGACGCAGGGCCGGGGGCTCCAGTGCTCGGTCAAGGCTAGCACGGCTGTGTACACCGCGAGCGCGATGAGTGACACCCCTAGTGCGCCGATCAGCACTGAGGAACACCGCACTGTGCGTTCTCTGAAACAAAAATATTATATAGTCGCTTTAGAACATTGTAGAGAAAGCCGATTTCGAGGACGCCGGACGTACTTAATTCATTTTTAGGGTTCCGTAGTCAACAAGGAACCCTTATAGTTTCGCCATGTCTGTCTGTCTGTCTGTCTGTCCGTCTTCGGCTTAGCTCAGTAACCATTATTACTAGAAAACTGTGATTCGGCATGGGTATATGAATCAATCACGCCGACAAAACAGTAAAATACAATTTGGAAAATGATTTTTTTAGGGTACCTCCCCTACACCTAAAGCATCAGGGATGTAATTTTTTTTTCTCATCAAACATGGCGTGGGGTATCGTTGGATAGCTCGTTCAAAAATATTATGGGTTTTCTAAAACCATTTTTCAAATCAGTAATTCGTTTGCGAGATATTGAGCTTTAAAGCCCTAATTTTAGTTCGAGTCATGTGTCCCCCCCTCTGCCGGCTAAATGTGCTACTACTGGGGATGTGTAAAAATTCGTGGTATTAGTACATATAATGAATTTAAAAGGAAAACTATCACGAACAAGTAGGCATAAGTAGTTACCGAGTAGTTAATAGTCGACCGACTACACATTAAATTGAAAAAGCCAATTTTCGTACAAATTCGGTCGACGCAACCGCACCGCACGTCGATGTAACTAAGACAGACAGGCAACTACGGAAACCTACACTGCGCGTGGCCCGACACGCACTTGGCCGGTTTTAAAGTATCATTTTAGTTTAGATACAGATTTTTGCCATAATCATTTGTCACATTATTCCTAGTCCTCCTCATCGATTTCGACAACGGCAACCCTAGCTAGCAATTGTAGATTTTGCTCTATTGGGAGCTACTTCACTTCTCTCTTCAGTGATATGATAGCGGTATTTTCGGTTCTTTAACGAAGACTCGTTGTACCGTGATAAGGTCCATTGATAATCACACACAATCCCGATATTCTGGAAAAAAGTGCGCCTATTTGAGACGACGAATCAGACGTCGCATAACTAGCATTGTACAAGTTGCAGAACATTCTGAAAAGATATCAGGAAAGTTCTCATACCAGAAATTTTGACGGAATTCAAAAACAAGTTTCCGTTAGGAACATTCCAATGGGACTTTTTCATGGATTAATTGATTAAATGTTTTACCTATTATCCTTTAGGCAGGCAGTCAAAGCAGCCGATAGTGTATGTATAGATATATATCCAGGACCTTCTTGACTTGTTAACAGTATAATCGTTATAAAAGTTCTAAGTACTTTCCATAGAAGAAATTTCGCAGCTTCAGAAAGTTCTCCGGGTGCATTATATCTACGTATAACGAATTAAAATTTTGTTGGTACAGTTTTACGTTTAATCTCAGATCAAGTCCGTATTCCATGGTTGAATCGCCCGTAATCTCGTAAGTGATAATACTGATAATTCGACCAACCAGATTCAAATTTCAAAGCTCGGTGCGGTTATGAAAAAAGAAGTCATATCATTATTTTGTATACTTGGAAGGATTTAATCTGACATCAGGCATTATACAATACAGTTTCTTAACTTTCGGAGAAAAATCGTGTATTATGTTCTTGTAAGCAATTGCGTATATCTTTACTCGCAAATCTCTGACTCGCTTGTTCACTTTTCCGAAAACCCTCGACTCAATTGAATTCCCCGACCGCACTCGGCACCACAGCGACCGCTAACGGCCGAAAGTGATGACGATGTATATCGTGATCGTGGCCACAGAGCAATATACAGAGGGACCACTAATAATTAACAACATAGCCGCTCCACACGATGGGCCATCCTGACCCATCATACGGGACGCAACTATGCGTTAAAGGGAGTAAGACATATTTATGTCTCGTTCTACCGCATAGCCGCGTCCTGTATGATGGGTCAGGATGGCCCATCATGTGGAGCGGCCATTAGAAAAGCTGAAAAACCGCCGTCATTTTCATTTCAAAGCTTAATATCTCGAAACTGGATAACCGATTTTGTTGAAACGTAGCTAAGAACCATCTCGATCACGTCAGCTTTCGGATAAAAAAAAACCGCATTCAAAATGGTCCGTTCGTTTAGGAGCTACGAAGCCACAGCCAGACACACCGACACACAGACACGTGACATTTATAACACCTCTCCTTTTGCGTCGGGAGTTAAATATTAATCAAGTTTGATCCAAGCCTCTAGGACGGCCGGAAGAAAGCCGGTCTCAATTAAGAAGCATTCAGATTTAATTCTTATGATACCTAAAACAACATTTCAATAATTTCCTAGCGCTACGCTCATTGCCGATAACATGGGAAAAACCCTTTGAAGAGGAAAGCGCCTCGGGGCTATTAATTTATCACATTATCACGTAAGTAAGACAAATTTGTCCACTTTTGACCCCCACTAGCGTAAGAAAAACTATAAGACTTTGATGATGAACATTTTCCTTGTAAACTAAGAGTGGGTTCCTGGCTTGAAAGCGAAGTGGACCCGCTGTGGCTATATACGCTGCAGCGATTTGGCGAGGATCTCCGCACGTGAGTAACGGTGCGCGTACGCATGCCGCGCACGTCGGGTTCAAGGGAGAGTGACCGTTGGCAGTTGAGAATGTTTGCCACTATGGGACGGCGTACGGGTACTTATATGATTCATGGGGGTGCCGTGTAAAAGTATCTCCACAATCCACATTAATCACATCAATTACACATTTAGGACAAAAAAGGGGGAATATTCGACTACATATGTACATACTTTTTAGGGTTCAGTACCCAAAGGGTAAAACGGGACCCTATTACTACTTAAGACTCCGCTGCTGCAACTGTCCGTCCGTCTGTCACCAGGCTGTATCTCATGCATGAACCGTGATAGTTAGTGAAATCATCACAGATGATGTATTTCTGTTGCCGCTATAACAACAAATAAAATACTAAAAAACAGAATAAAATAAATATTTAAGTGGCCTCGCTACAACAAATGTGTGGTAGATGTAGGTACATATAAAACTTTATTATAATAACTACCTGCCTAGCTAGCATGATTACGTTTATAACCGACATAATGCATTCGTCCTTCTCGCACTGACATACTTGCTAGTAATGGATAAATGCTTTATATCCGACATAAACCCGTTATGCTAGGCAGATATTTGAGAAATAATCCGTTCGCTCTATTGTAAATCTCATGAAACGACCTTCTAATCTAACAATTGACAAAGTTGCGAAGTCCACACGGCTATCACATGAAGACCCGCAAGCTGTGTCGCGGCGACATAGACTACCCGTCTCTTTCTAATTAGAACGCTTAGAAAGAGACGGATATTCTATGTCGCCGCGACAGATCCCGTAGCATGGTCGGCCTTATCATGCGATAAGTCACAAGATAGAGCGTCCGTCTCGTTGAACGGTGTCAGCCAGTGACGGACGCTCTATCTTTTCACTTAACGCGTGATAAGGCCGTCCATGCTACGGGGTCTGGAAGTGAAATGATACTAATCTTTAGCCACGTCGTTATGCGCCATATTGCATACCGGAAACTGTCTGACGGTCAATGTCCCAGGAGAAACTAGCCTAGGCTTTATCTTTATGTTTAGTAAACACGGTACTAGGTACGGTTACGTAACTTTCATAAAGACAGACAAACATTGCGTCTAGACTCAATTAAAGGACTTGTACAAACGCCCATAAATAATGCCTGCGAGCGCTGTTTTAAGAGTCCGCAGTAAGCTCGATTCTCCATACAAACGTAGTTACGCTCTCATTTTAAACTACGTCTTGGATTGTAACGAAACTTTGCATATACAATGACATAAGCTATATCTATGTCAGTAATTCGTTTATGTAGCTTCAGATACCATAGTAAAAAAAATACAGCGAATTTAAGTTTTTCATACTAAACTTGTTTTTGCTGTATTACGTTTGTTTTATAAACTGGAACCATATAAACTAATTACAGACATAGATATACCTCATGTCAATGTATATGCAAAGTTTCTTCATAATCCAACACGTAGTTTTAAAATGAGAGCGAACTACGTTTGCATGGGAAGGTGAAATTCGGCCGAGCTTACTGCGGACTCTTAAATGATGTAAATGCTCCATACGAAGGCTGTATCTACCAGGGCTGATATTCGCTACGCGCTAATGCGGCTCACCCCGCCGGTCACCCGTCACGAAACTAGACCTCTACCTACGCTTAGTTACTACGCAATGCGGTGTCAAGATATAATTGTGGGTGAGCGTAGAGGTGAGCTTCAAACCAGTTACAGAATAGGGGGGCTGGTGGTCTTGAGAGTCCCCAGGACGGTCGACTCGATTCGTCTCCATACAAACGTAGTTTGGTTCTCATTTTAAAACGGCATACTAGAATAACAAGAAAGTTTTTATACACAATAGGATCCGCCGTATCTAAGTCGGAAACTATTAGTTTCTGTTGCTATAAATTATAATAGAAAAAAAAGCAACTAGATTTTGTCTGAAAAACGTTCTACTCGCCCAACTTTTTCTCTTTTTTAATTTGTAGCAACAGAAACAATATCCGACCTAGATATGGCGGATGCCATTGTCGAACGAATCGCCATCCAACAGGCAGTCGAACGAAAGGCCATCCAACAGGCAGTCGAACGAAACGCCATCCAACAGGCAGTTGAACAAAACGCCATCCAACAGGCAGTAGAACGAAAGGCCACCCAACAGACAGTCGAATAAAACGCCATCCAATAGGCAGTCGAACGAAACGCCATACAACAGGCAGTAGAACGAAATTCCATCCAACAGTTAGTTGAACGAAAGGCCATCCAACAGGCAGTCGATCGAAACGCCATCCGACTGGCAGTAGAACGAAAGGCCATCCAACAGGCAGTCGAATGAAAGGTCATCCAACAGGCAGTCGAACGAAACGCCATCCAACAGGCAGTAGAACGAAACGCCATCCAACAGGCAGTCGAACGAAAGGCTATCCAACAGGCAGTCGAACGAAACGCCATCCAACAGGCAGTCGAACGAAAGGCCATCCAACACGCAGTAGAACGAAACGCCAGGAGATGAAGGTTATGCTATGTTAGAATCACGATCCTCAGAAATGAGCGACCGATTGAGGTAGAGAACTTATTTCCCGCATTGCTACAACCACAACCTTTTTATGTTCCGGCACCTGAATGAATATCTGGCATAACAAAGCGGGCAAACATATCTAACACGTCCTAACGGCCCTAGAAAAAGATTCGTGTCATTTATGCGCGCGTCGCGGCAGATAATAATAATCTTTATTTCGGATCATCTAGGTACCTACACCCATATGTAGATAAGTAACATGGTGGGATAACCTATCAATCAATCAATCAATCAATCATTTATTTATTTCTTTGAATGTGGTACAATTCAGGTTATTATGTCTATGTTAATTCAGCACATCCTGCCAGTTTAGGCGTAGAAATAGTTCAACACATAAAATATCACAAATCTTAACATCATTAAGGTGCCTCTAAGAACTCTTTTATTGAGTAATAACATTTTTCGACCAAAAATGCAACTAACTGTTTTTTAAGTTGGTGTGTCTCTAGACTTTTCATAGGGTCCGGAATTTTATTAAATACTCTTATTGCCATTCCAAAAAAACTATTCCGCATCAATGCTGTTTTCATAGGCTGGTTATACAACTGTCCCTTGTATTGCGAGCGAGTGGGGAGCTTTCGTCTTTCTGATACAAATGTAAACAAATCAAGATGGCGTTTAACAAATAGAACTACCTCTAAAATATATAATGAAGGCAATGTCAATAGTCTCAATGATTTAAATAGAGGAACACAACTGTCTCTTACGTTTCTACCGCAGATAGCTCTTACGCATCTTTTTTGGGCTATAAAGGCTGCCTCGCGGTTCACAGAGTTACCCCAGAAGATAATGCCATATCTAATTTTCGATACTACTAATCCATGGTATGCTATTAAGACTGTATCACGGTTAGCTATTTTTGATAGTTTATATAGTGCGTAGGCCGACTTATTCAGATGCTTACATATTTCATCTAGATGTTTTTTCCAACTTAGCTGACTGTCAATTGATAATCCTAGAAATTGAGTAACAGCTACATTTTCTATTGTTGTGCCTTGATAGTTAACATCGATCTTGCTATTAGTACGAGTCAATGTGTGTAGATAAAAATGCATAACATTTGTTTTATTTAAATTAATTATTAAATTATTATCATCAAGCCATTTTACTATACAATCTAATTCTTTATTAATGTCCTGTTCGTAATTTATTAAATCATTATTACAGTTTATGATTGATGTACTGTCGTCTGCGAATAACACCATGGGATAATTTAAATTGCTTGGAAAATCATTAATGTATATTAAAAACAATAATGGGCCAAGTACGCTGCCCTGTGGAACTCCAAGTTGTAGGTATTTTTCTTTAGAAATATATTTACATTGTTTCTTTGTCGCAGGGCATACTCTGGATATCTCTGTATATTGTATCCTCTTTTTAAGATAAGATGCTATAAGGTTCAATGCGTTGCCTCTTACACCATACATATTAAGTTTGTGTATGAGTCGATCATGGCATACATGATCAAAAGCCTTGGACATATCGGTATAAATTGCACAAACCGGATTTCTTCTATCAATGTTTTCTATTACAACTTTAAGCATGTCATATATAGCAATATCAATGGATATATTTTTCCTAAATCCTTTCTGCTCGTTACATAGTAGGTTAAACTTGTTCATGTATGAATACAGGCGTTGATAAATAATTTTTTCAAAGATTTTTGAAAATATAGGGATGAGGGCAATTGGCCGATAGTTATTTAAGCTATTCTTATCTCCTTTTTTATGTAACGGTTTTATAACAGTTTTCTTTAATCTATCAGGGTAAATTCCTGCAGATATGGTAAGGTTGATTAGATGGCACAAATGTTTGTCTAAAGTACTACTGGCAGACTTAATAACTAGCGTGGAGATTTCGTCATATCCCACGCTATTTGTATTTCGAAGAGAGTTTATTGTTGTTTTGACCTCTTGCGGCGTTGTGGGTGCTAAAAATATGGAGTGTGATACACTTTGTTGTTTAAGATTACTTCTGTTATTTCTGTTATTTTGTGACAGATTTGGGAAACTGTTTTCAATAAAGTAGGTATTCATTTCGTCAGCAATACAGATGGGATCTGTTATAATCTCATTGGCTTTTTTTATTTCTTGTATAGATTCTCTAGGGCCTTGAGATTTTTGAGAATTTATAACTCGCCAAGTAGCTCTTGACTTGTTTTTGGCGGTTTTGATTGAATGGTTATTTTGTGCTTTTTGCGTTAACTTGACAATTTTTTTGAACAGTTTTGAATAATTACTGAGTGAATCCTTGTTTTGCGAAGATGGATTTCGTCTATATTGCCACAGTAATTTTCTCTGTTTTCTGCCACAAATTTGTACACCTTTTGATATCCATCTGGTTTTTGCATTACATCGAATGGTCACTATTTTTTTTGGGAAACAAAGGTCATACAGTAGACAAAACTCATCCTTGAACATATCATACGCCACATTGGGATCATCTGTGCTGTAGATGTCGGAAAAAGAAAGCGATTTTAGGTAAGTATTAAATTTGACCAAATTTTCTTGCGAGTAGTCTCGTTTTTCAATACGATAAAGATCAATTCTACTCGACGCCTTAATCGGAATCCACATCACTTGTGCGGTGTGGTCTGACAATCCAAAATCGAATACTGAACTTCTTTGACATGTTTTTACATTGTGAATAAAATTATCCAAACACGTCTTACTACTCGGCCGTGTAGGCTGTCGTATTTCTAATTTTAAATTATAACTCAGGAAAAAATATTCAAATTCCAATGTTACGTTATTTTTTTTCAGTATATCGATATTAAAATCTCCACAAATTAATATTTTTTTCCTAGAGTTAATACAAATTTTATTCAGAATCTTAGTCATTGCCTCATAACAAGCTTTAAGATTACTAATTATAGGTGTACGGTATACGCATATTATGACAATTTCGTATACAGGTAATTCTATAGCACAGCACTCGAGTACATTAGATATTGAGTAATTCGCCATTTGGGGCAGGATCTTATATTTGAGATCAGATCTAACTAATATACAGGATCCTCCACGTCCTAAAATTATGTTAGTTTTAAAACGTAAATTAATCTTCCTAAACACAACTATACAATTTCACTGGTCTACAAATTTCGCTGCCATTCACAACATACAAATCAGCTGACCGCGGACAAGTTCTTTCACATACTATAGTATGTGTTGCACACTACACAGCACAGTTCACAATGGACGACATTCGCCACACTTTCCAGTTCTTGTTAAAAGGCTAATAATACCTCGCTTCACCACAGATTTTTGGAATCGTTTTTTTCTTTTTTTAAATTTGAACGTTGTGGAATTAAGCCTTGGCAGACGAGGGGAGAGCCTTTGTCCAGCCCAGCCGGACACTTACACAATAAAATTGAGAGGTATGATTCGACTTTGTTTTTGACAACAAGTAAAGTGACATCACCTATATACTGCGTGGAACGGAACGATGGACTTTCCCGCAAGAGGGGGATTGTTGAGCGCTACATTACATTTTCCAGATAAACTATTTTTTTGACGCGATTTTCTTTTTAGATTTGTATAAAACTCGTCGCTCCAGTCGGCCAACGCTCCATACAAAGGTAAAAAAAAATGGCGTCAAAATAATAGTTTATCTAGAAATAATAGCTCAATAATCCCCCTCTTGCGGGAAAGTCCATCGTTCCGTTCCACGCTGTATAATAGTTACAATCAGATTAGGCGACCTATACAATTTCGACTGTTAATAACGGATTAAACGTATAATTTATGACGTTCGGTGAATGCAGAGAAAACTGCATTTTAAAGATGCATTTCTTTGCTGACTGTAGTGACTGTTAAACCTAAACAATGCATTAAGTGGATGCCTTGATTCGAGGCGACCACGCCACTCGACAGAGATACGCTTAATATGCCTTCCACGCACGAGAAAAAGAGATGCAACACTCTTCGGGAATGGCTTTTTTGAACCGATAAATCCTGACTTGGTGAAGTTTTAGTTATATTTCATTAAGTGAGATTTTAGATGAGATAAAATACTATAGTATCAACTCGATGAGTCGTAAAATAATGTATTGTTTAATCAAACAGTACATTATTTTACGACTCATCGACTGAATAAAAAAGGAAAAAGAAGACCCAACTTTGGATTTTTTTTCTATCGAGGAAATCATGTAATTCATGTATCGATAAAGTCAGATAAACAATCATATGATTGGTTGTGTTGTGTTGAAAATCATACCTTATTGTTTCTTAATCTAGTCAGAACAGTGTTTCAAAGCATGCGATAATTTCCAATGCATCCCCTTAAGGCTGTGAGTAATCAAAAGTGACTAACACTATAAAATGAACATTAATAAGCTTTGATTGATGGCCTCATCACTAATTATCTTATAAGTATTTGTCACGAATGCGACATGCGTACATAGATTCATCGCAACCATTCAAAATTAAAAAGCCGTTAGTCACTAACGGAATGCATATGAAGTTGTGACTTTTTGATTCAGCACGGTCAGGGTGGTTATTATCAACGCTTCCTAGGTCGTAGACATCGGGTCATTGTCGTTCGGTGATTATGCGACACGCGTCGCGGCTTTCGCGGCTTTTGACACGTGCGTTGCCAACACATGCTTGTGACCATTTTGTAGTCGCGAAACTCGAAAATTACAGTATATCTCTATCTCTCGAATGATAAGAGTACGATAGCGATAGGAGATATTTGAAAGATTTTCGCGGTTATAGATAAACCACTTTAAAATAAGACATGCGAAAAGCAATGCAAGCAAATGTGGGGGCACGGTAGTGCCCCCGCCAAGTCGAGCAAAACGGCGAGCGGCACGGCCGTACCATCCTTTTCTCGAAGCAGTTCAGGCCATTTTCGACCCCCCTATAACTTCGTTGTGGATAAAACTAGAAGCCTGAATTTTCAGTAACCAAGCACGCATTGTAAAACCACGATATATTTCAAATTTCATCCAATTTGAACCAGTGGTTTAAGAATTATAACTAGTCAAAGTTTCTTAATTTTGTCACTCACTGACTGACTCACCGATCATCAAAAGTCTAAGGCACTTCTAGCAGATATAGAAGCTTCAAATTTAGAATACAATTAGTGTTTAGTGTATAAATCAATCCAGACAAAAAAAATGCAATTTCACTCCAGTTTTCTAGATACACCAAATGCATAATTAAACATATAAACATATAGGATTACAACGTTATATTTGCAGTGAATGAGTCAAAACATGAAAAAGCAAGAATGGGACTGCATCCATAATTCGTATGTATATAATAAGGCATTCTTATTCATCTTTATTTGCTTGCTAAATAAAATTTTGCAACTTGGCAATCACACAATACTACATAGATTTAGGTATACAGAAATCCATAAATGCAGGAAAGTAGTGTGATTGCCAAGTTACACAATTTTATTTAGCAAGCAAATAAAGATTAATAAGAATGCCTGAGACTTGGCTCTACGAAATATCTCACAACTTTTTACGGTGGAAGAGTTTCGAGACTTGGCCTCATTTTTACATGGAATGTTTTTTATGGGATTATAATGTTCGTAAGGAACAATCTTTCTTCTTTCGATACCGTAAATGCGATTGGCAAAACACTCCGCCGCACTGGGCGTTTGAGAACAGTTCCCCGTCGCATGGCACTTGCAGGCAAGAACTCGCGTGCCATTGGGCCTACCTACTACGAGCGACTGCCCGCTGATCTTAGACAGGAACCATCTGACGAAGCATTTAGACGCCGCCTTAAATACCTTTTATTGGAAAATCCATTATACTCAGTTAAAGAGTAGAGTAATTGTAGAAACGCTCATAGCCTATCGGCACTAGTACATGGGCGTTGCGATGTTGTCCAATGTCAGTTTCAGAATGACTTTGCTTGGAGAGGCTAAGCTTTGAAAAACGTGTCAAGTGTTTATCGCAATCACAAAACTTCGTTTCCCAACTGTATCGTTCGCCCGAATTTTCATTTCGGCAAAAAGTCGTTTTACTTTCAAACCATGAAATTTTCAGGATTATTATAAAACAAACCTAACCTAACTTTGTCCATATGAAAATACGGACAAAGGATAATGCGATAGGATACCATAATCCCCATACAAGTCCCATAGGTGGCCTAAACTGCCAGTTCATACAAATCCGTCACCGGATATCCCTTCCAAAATGGCGCTCGCCGTATCGCCCGCTCCGTAATAGCCCCCTTATAGGGTTATCACTTTCGCCGCTAATCGTTCTCGCATCACACGTACCTATTGCATTAACCGTTAAGTAATTGGTGTATTATTATGAAGAGTACGTGCCTATTGTTTTAATTGGTTCTTTTACTAGAAAGAAAGAAAGAAAATAAATTTTATAACGTCATAAATTACACAATTAAAAAAAAAGCAAAAGAAAATATTTAAATACAAGGACGGCAAGACACGGCAAGCTGAGACGCTGATTTTCGGTGGGGACCTAACTTACTTTTATTTCAAGATTTAAAAAACTGCTTACCTCACCCTGAGGCCTCACCTTCGAAGCGTCCAGAACGATTTTCAGAGCCCTTCATTAAACTCCTGTATTGTAAATCTCTTCGAAATCATTAGAGCCGTTTTCGAGAACGCATAACACACTTATCGTGAATCCAAATGTAGCCCATTCAATCCTACTAATCCTACTAATATTATAAATGCGAAAGTTTGGATGATTGTTACTCAATCACGCTTTTAAACGACTTAACCGATTTGGATGAAATTTTGCACGAAGATAGTTTAAAGCCTGGATTAAAGCGGGCGGAAGCGAGTAGTGTAATAAATGATAAGATCTGCGTCATTCCAAAATACACTTTTATAATTCTGTATCTAAAGTGGCCGTCAATAGAATTTGCTAACTATATATGTAAACAAACCGCCATATTAAAATTGTCTTTCACTATGGCGGTTTGTTTACATAGTTAGCAAAGTCCATTGACGGCCACTTTACTGGCTCTTCGGAAAAGATATGCAATTATTCAAATATACAGCCACTTCAACATTGGTACTTATTCCATTATACTATAAGGAAGTGACACATACGCTGTCATATGAGCATATAATACCCAAAACTTTAAGACCACCCATAAGTTATTCATGAAGGAAGTACCAGAAAGGACATCTCGACAAAGAACATCGCAAATTATGTGCCGCGACGAATTGATTATGCGATTATTCATCACTTTCTAAAGCTTTGTGGTTGATGGGTATTGCTTCGAGGCCAAGGGTTCTTTGTTTCTGTCTTTTATTGACACGACACATCGGCTACGTGGAGACAATGTACCTAATTATATTATTTCTATCGGGCAAACTGATGAAGACAGCTGAGAATAGACGGGGCAAAATGACTAATATACCTATCCTATATTTTATACTATTAAACGAGCAATATTTGTACAAATATATTTGTAATCTCTTTCTCGAAAGCGGCTCTAACAATTTCGATGATATTTACAATATTGTAGTTTTCACAGGGCGAAAAGTCGATCTAGCTGGTCTCACAGCGAAAAATCGTTTTCTCTATTTTCACCCGAGCAGGGCTCGGTCGTCCAGATACTAAAAGTTATGGGAGGTAAACTAAAGGGAAGTTTTTGTACAATACTTATCAGAGAGAAAAAGTTAATGTTGTTTTGTTGTGTTGTTATGCAACTTAGATGAGGCGCGAACTGAGCGATCTGACGCCAACTTTTTATACTTGAGTATCAATAAAAGTCAAACAGTTCAAAAATGAGGACAATATTTGTCTAATAAGAGAGTAATAAGAATAATAACTGACTAATGATAATAAATCTGACTTTAATCTAGAGCATTTCCCATTCAATGTTTATGGTTTACACGTTACATATTGAAGGTATTGCAGGACCAATGACGTTGTTTTGCGGGAAATAATGTGCTCCAAATCAAGATTCAAATAAAAGAAGGTAATTACAAAAATATATGTCCCTACATTTACACTTCCACAGCTATGAGACGAAAGAGTACTCTTCGTAAACTCTGATCGCAAATTGACATCCATTTTAACCATAAAAAACATTCCATGTAAAATAGAGGCCAAGTCTCGAAACTCTTCTACCGTAAAAAGTAGTGAGATATTTCGTAGAGCCAAGTGTCAGGCATTCTTATTAATCTTTATTTGCTTGCTAAATAAAATCCTGAAACTTGGCAATCGCACAACTGTACTGCATTTATGGATTTTTGCATACCTAAAACTATGTAGTATTATGTGATTGCCAAGTCCAGATTAATTAGATTTTTATGGGATCTCACTTTCTTTTGTAGATTATTTTGTTATCAACTTATGAATACATACAAATTATGAATGCAGTCCCATTTTTTGCTTTTTCATTTTCTGCGCCATTCACTGCAAATGTAACTTTGTAATAATATATATTTAGATGCGATTATTTATGCAGTTGGTTTATCTAGAAAACTGGACCGCAATTACAAAATGTTTTAGTTTTTTCCTTGAATTATAATCTAATCACTAATTGTGTTCTAAAGTGCCTTAGAGTTTTGATGATCGGTCAGTCAGTGAGTGACAAAATTAAGAAACTTTGACTGGTTATCATTCTTAAAGTAGCTACTGGTCTAAATTGAATGACATATACCGTGTTTATACAATGCCTGCTTGGTTACTGAAAATTCAGGCTTCTAGTTTTATCCACAACGAAGTTATAGGGGGCTCGAAAATGGTCTAACCTGCTTCGAGAAAATATGTCAAATTTATAGCTATTTGTCCTTAGACTGCCACTGTGTGTTACTCGACTATACGGAACTACTTATTTACTTAGTCGCGGGTAAACAGACGTCTAGGTTTTAACCCAACTTTTAGCGTGAAACCGCGCGGAAACATAGCTATTAATGTTATAAGCACTTTAACCGCATCTCCCAGCATATTCGTTCGCACCAGGAAATGCGAATAGGAAATTGCTAAACGAATGGTGAATGGAGATTGTCTCATTGTATCTGCGAGTTGTTACCCAAACTAGGGAAATGCGAAGTTCACTCTTTGGTGTAACGACGCGTGCATGCGTTTTCGTATATTGCATACCTACGGATGTAAAACTAGGATTGCACCCAGACAAAGGCGATGAGATCTGAGCCTTTCTGAGCCTTTCTGTACTCTAAAATTCAAAACTTAAGAGTCCGCAGTAAGCTCGATTATCCATACAAACGTAGTTACGCTCTCATTTTAAAACTACGTGTTGGAGTGTAACGAAACTGCATGTACAATGACATGAGGTATATCTATGTCGAATTTTTGCCGAAATCCGTCCAGTAGTTTTATTCACGTTAGTCCGGGCTACCTGTATACTTTTGAAAGCAAAATTATCTTATGCTAAAAGAGGTAGAACTTTCCATCTCCATCCCCAGTACCCATTTAACGGTGTTAGAGAATACTTTTTTTTTTATTATCCAAAATAAACGTTCTTTGTAAAAAAATCCGCAGGTTTAATCAAATATTACCTTCTTTTCGGTTCTGGGAGCATCGCAGTTCTAACCTAACCTACATTTCTCGTAGCTGTTCGATTCTGTAAGGGCCGTGGTTCTAACTTAACCTATCGTACTTTTTTGTCAAGTTGGATTACGTATTTTGACTAATAAATGGCTTACCAGTTGAATATAGTATTAATTTATCGAAACACGGTTCACAGTTGGTTGGTATGGTTGGTTGGTTTGGCATTTTAACCTAACCTAACCGCCAGCGTGTCAACGTCAGCTTATTTCCGCTCTAAGGGACACAAGCTAACCCTTTTTTTTTTTTTTTTTGACGCTGGGGAAATGTGTTGCACATACCTCCCGGCCCGGGGAAGGCCATAGTGGGGGGTTATGTGGGGATCTCTCCTCCCTTGACCCCCTCCGCATGAAGCGGAGGGAGGGGAGGAGCCTACCCACTAAAACCCCAGCGGCGTCACCCTCTCCTGCCGTTAAGGGGGCGTCGTGGGATGCAGCATTACTTACCACGACGACCCCCGGCGGCCCTGGCTACTCCCGCCAGGGCACCCGCGCCAGAGGAGGGGAAGGTCAGAGACGCTTGACTTTCCCCCTAGACGTGTAGGGCCATGTGCAATGTGGGTCCCCAACCCACTGGCCCTACTGGGGGAAGACGCGGCCCGCGGCAGCAAACCGCGCCCGCCTTCGACCCCTCCGTCTGCGCCGGAGCGGGAGCGCATCCGCACTGTCTTCGCGCTCCCGCTCCGCGGCCTCCTTCTGCGATATGACGGCTTCGCAGAAGGAGGCCACCGCCTCCCAAGATCTCTCGCTGCCCAACATGGCCGCCACTACGCTGTGCAGCGAGAGATCATCCACGCCGAGGGCCAACACCATCGTGCGGCGCTCTTCGGCCCAGCTAGTGCACCACTCCAAGGTGTGCTGGGCCGTGTCGTCCTCCGCGCCGCACTCATGGCAGGTGGGGCTAACTTCTCTTCCTATCCTGCACAGGTAATGACCGAAACAGCCATGTCCGGTCATCACCTGCGCAAGCCTGTACCCCACCTTGCCATGGGCCCTCTCCAACCAACCTTCCATCGACCCGAGGAGTGCCCCTATGGTGCGGACTCCATAGGGGGAGTCCTCGAGGTCGGCTTTCCATTTCTCCCTCATCCTCCTCTGGGTCTGTCTCCTCGCCTCTCTTACCTCCTCGGGAGCGGGAAATTCCCCGGTGGCTCTCCACCGCACCCGCTCCCTGTGCGCCTCGGCGTGCGCCTCCGCGTCGAGCTCCCACGGAGGAGTGCCAGCCAAGGCGCACGCTGCCGCCCAACACAAGCTAACCCTAACCTAACCTACAATTAATACCGTTGTTAACGTTTATGTGTTGATTTTTTACTGCGGGGGGCTTCGCCCCCCGAGCCCCCGTTCTCTGGCTACACTGCCCTGATCTACTATATTATAATCCTCATACGAAAATATAAGATTTTGGAAACTGAAACTTATGTTAAACCGAAATTATAGATAAGGCGATTCGATGAACGACTATGTCGATGGACAAATAAAATAATGAAGTAAAATTCGATGATTTGATTCTCTTGTAAAAGGTAATAATTCGAGCAAATGTATGAGCGATCAAACGAAGTTCGATGAATGATTCCTGTGTGATGATGAAATTCTGCGAATAGTGTTATGAGAAACGATAATCGATGATACTATTTTCGGTAAAATGATGGATTCCCCTTTTAACCCTCTTAGGGGATGAATTAAAAAAAACGCTGAAATCGTTTTCTAATCTTTAAACAAACAGTCTAAAATCTAAGTAAAAAATCTCTTACTTTAAAAATATCTTGCTCTCCGTATAAACTTTGAAGCCCCTCTTAACCAACCTCCTCTTAGGGGATGAATTTAAAAAAACGATGATAGTTTTAAACAAACCGTCTGAAATCGAAGTTACAAATCTTTTACTTAAAAAATGTCTTGATCTAATACGAACTTCGAACTCCCGAACAAAAGTAACGCTGTAATCTGTGCGTGTGTGTAAACAGTCAAAGGTCAAAGTTAAAAAATCTCTTACTTTAAAAGTTACTTTTCTTTCCATACAAACTTTGAACGCCCTTTAACTCCTAATAGGGGATGAATACAAAAAAGAACTGAAATCAGTTTTGTAGTCTTTTAGCATACAAGCTAAGACTGACGTTATAAATCTCTTACTTTTCTTGCTCTCCATATAAATCTTGAATCCCGTTTTAACCCCCTTTAGGGGTGCAATTTTTCCAAAACGCTGATTGTTTTTTATTTAATTGTAATAAGTAATCTGTCTACGAAGTTTCAAGTTTCTAGCTCAAAAGGTTTTCTCATACAAACTTTGCACCCCGTATTTAACCCCCTTAGGGGTGGAATTTTCTAAAAGCTGACAGTTCTTTTTAGGGTTAAACAACTACTGTCAACAGTGTCAACCCTTATAGTTTCGCGATGACCGTCTGTCCGTCCGTCCGTCCGTCTTCGGCTTAGCTCAGTAACCATTACTACTAGAAAACTGTAATTCGGCATGGGTATATAAATGAATCACGCCGATAAAATCTTGAAAAAAAATTGTTTTGGGGTGCCTCCCCACCTAAAGTGGGGTTGTAATTTTTTTTCTCATTAAACCCATAGTGTGGGGTATCGTTGGATAGCTTCTTCAAAAATATTATGGGTTTCTAAGACGATTTTTCAAATTGGTGATTCGTTTGCGAGTGAATTTAAAAGGAAAACTGGTCACGGCTAAGTTAGGCATAACTAGTTACCGAGTAATAGTCGACCAACTTAAAATGTACTTAGAAAGGCCAACTTTCGTACAAATGCGGCCGACGCAACCATTTTTTTGGCGCACGGGTGTCAATGTTACTAAGAAACACAGGCAACTACGGAACCCTACACTGCGCGTGGTCCGACAACAACGTACAAAGTTTCAAGTCTCTAGTTAAACAAAACAGTTTCCCCCATACAAACTTTGCATCCCTATTTAACCCCCTTCGGGATGGAATTTCCAAAAATCCCGTCTTATCCCTTACCTACGTCATAAAAGGAAGTTCTGGTGTAAATTTCAAGTTTCTAGTCCCAGTAGTTTCGGCTGTGCGTTGATGAATCAGTCAGGAACTCTTCTTTTATACTGAAAATTACATAATATCGTGATTACAGCCCGTAAATAGAAGATTCCAGGATAGTTATACGTTCTCCTATCCTATATATCACTTTTGTATGGTAGATTTATATATAGGTAGGTACAATAAGAGCCACTCGCTCTGAAGTTGAATGGCCGGCGGTCAAGCATATCGGCATTTCTTTTTGAATCGTCCCTAACGCGAATTTATAGGGCCATAAAAAAGACGTGTCAAACGCTACGTTTGAGGTTTTATCAGGGATCAGTAGCTGTGACATGGAATGTACCTAATATACCTACACACACACACGTGCGCACACTAGATAATTCCGGACAGTCATTTGTCCGAAAGCATATTTTTTCTGAAAACCACGTTTCACTGAAGGAATCTTTGATATTTCTGAATATAACACATTAGTGTTAGTGTGGATCTAGATAGTGTTAGGCTAGCCTAACCTACTAATGTAAGTATTCCACTAAATCATCTGCGTCCTTTTCCTTTGGCGGAAAATGGTGTTCGGGAATTTTAAATTTCTGAATAATGATGGTTTCGGAGAAACGATACTTCGGATTTTTTCGGTGTTCCCGCATGTCGCACTAGGAACAATAGTTTCGATTAAAAGTGTCGTTATGGTCGATACTTTATCCGTTATTACCGTTGTAGAGCCATTTAGGAACTCCCTACATTCTTCTAAACGTTTTAAGGGCTACGTAGTAAACGTAGTACCCAAAGGGCCTAAGGCTTTCTACATTAATGTCCGTGGAGATAATTTATAGTCTCCCGCTGGCCCGGAAGCGGTTTTCTGCTCGCTCGGCGGGCAGTCAGTTAAGTAGTATTTACCAATAATCAAGTCAAATCAACTTTTAGGTTGTGGCCCTAATACTTTCCGTATTTGAAGATATCAGTGTAAAAGTAAATTAGATATTTTCCTTCTTGGTTGTATCCACATGTCAGAGGGACGTGACTTCTACTGGTGCCGCCACTCTTAATTCAGTAACCTTGAAGTACGGCGTACTTGGCGTCAAAGCCGGTAGTTCTAATTTTTTGCAGACTTGTTTATGATGTTGGCCCAATTAATAATCCAGATTTGTGACCTCGCGCGTGGAACGCAAGTTTGTCCAAATTCATATTTTTTTCGAAGCCACGGTGTACTCACTCAAAACCCCACCCCCCACTTGCCGCCTCGCCGCCTTGTATGGCGCGGTTACGGGAAAACTTGCACACACACCCGTGACTCCGCGGGGGCCATCCACCTGAGGCACGCCAGATGTTTTGGGCGCGCCTGCCTCCTCGATCTCCACCTGTTCAGTAGCGGACCCCCTCCCCTGAGTCCGCTACGAGGAGATGCGTGCGAAAAATCCAGCACCCGGTAGCGGATCAGGTCTGTGGTTACACCACCGACCACGTCTATAGGGAAAGCGGTGCATCGTAATTTCTCTTCTCCTGAAGTCCCACCGATGGCGTTTCAGCGGAACGGCCCCCCCAAGTTCGCAGGGGGTAGGGAGAGTGGCCCACCGTTATACAAACACGCCTCTCCCCCTGCCTGCGATCCCACTTCAGCCGTAGAAGATAGGAAGAACGGCGAACCCGGTACTCCTCCTCTTCTGCGGTCCCTCCCCAACGCATCTGAAGCGAGCTTAGCCCTCCTCGGCATCGGGCCAGCCGGCTGCCCAAACAGGCCGGCCGGTACCTTTTAGGCCTGGGTGACCAGTCCACGGTTCCAAAGCCGCCCAGCCCCGACAAGCACCCTCGAGGGATGGGGAAAGATTTGAGATACCTATAGATGTAATAGTCAAGTTTTACGGCCCTAATGGCCCAAAACGTCACGTAAATCCATGACCATAAAACCAGTCATGCTAGCTGCGTCGGTACTCATAGACTCATATCGAAATTTGAATAGAACCCTCTTACACGTTACACGTGCTACAATGACAGGTTTAGTTAATATTCAGGGTTTACCTTATTTCCTTTTTTTCTCTAAAACATAAGCAACGTCTCAAACGTGTTTCGCATTCTAAATGCGATAGCTTTGCAAAACAACATTATTCTTCCTTTCGACTTGCGATGACTATTTTTTGTATAATATTGTAATAACCCTAAATGTTTGACTATTATGAAGAGGTTTTATTAGCGTCAGATTTAAACTATAGTCGGCCTACTATAAAACAAGTTTAGGGGGTTAGCGGTCTGCACATACATAAAAATCGGCCAAGTGCGTGTCGGCCCACGCGGTGTAGGGTTCCGTAATTGCCTGTCTTTCTTAGTTACATCGACACGCGTGCGCCAACTAAATGGTTGCGTCGGCCGAATTTGTACGAAAGTTGGCCTTTCTATGTTCATTTTAAGTTTAAAATAATTATTTTATACTCGTCGACTTTAATGTTTCAGTTAAGACTTCGTACACCAAGCTTAAATCACATACTTCTTACTATGGAGCTCCCAACTCAACATTTCATAACTGTTGAGACAACTAAAATGAAATTGACATCAACGCATTATGTTTGGCGGCACTTCTTGCACTTCATTTCAGCAGATTTTCAATAGATACCATGTATTTTATTTAGTTCAGTTGACTCGTAGAAAAAGTATATACAATAGTTATATAATTAGCTTTTTAAGTCTCGTACCTTAATTAGGCCACTCAGCAAGCTTCGTGAAACCTAAACGTAGTACTCGACTGAAAAAGCATGCATTATATAACGATTGCATAAAATACTAATAATTGTATTTGGTCGCGCAGAGACCTAATGGCCGCTCCACACGATGGGCCATCCTGCTGGCCCACTAGGCTGGTTGGTGCAGCGTGTAGAGAGGGTAGTGGTGTCGGGTGGCTTATGGCGCGGCGGGATGGCGATGAGATGGCCGCGGTGTCGGTTTTTCGGCCGCACATCAAAGGGAGTGGGCCAGCGATGGCGGTACGCATCTAAACGTGCGCCATTCTGCAGTGCGCGGTAGAGCTGGGTCGTTTCGACTTTTCCGTGAAACGAAACGTAACCGTTTTTTATTATCACAAAACTGTTTTGAGAAACAGTTTCAAAATAACTAGTTTCTCCGTGCGTTGCCGCCGTCGCCGATCGCCAAACGAAGTTAAACGAAACAGGGGACCGATTTTTGACTTTCGAGTGCTCGACTCTTGCACTCGAAAACTGTAAAAAATTATGAAATGCTATTTTGAATTGACGATAGAAAATTTAAAAACGTGCGGTATTGACCACTCGTATTCAATTCTATCGGTAGAAAGTAAGTGCCTGTGATTATGACGCTACACTAGCATTTACTTTTATTTAATTTTCGAGCGCTCGAAAGTCAAAAATCGGCCCCCTGTTCGAGTTGCGTTTTCACGTTTTGCATTGCAACCGTTGCGTGCGACTGTCGCCTTCTACTCGTAGCTCCTTGACATCGTTTTTATAAAAACGGTTTGTGGAAACCAACTGTTTTTCCGTTACTGTAACAGAAACTGTTTTTGAAAACGCTTATGGGAAAAAACGCCCAGCTCTAGTGCGCGGTCGACCGCGGTTGAGTGTGGACGTTCGTGCTATGTATTTATTTTTATCGAAAATGACGTGTTAGTACGGAGTTTAAATCTATCACGAATAGCAAAATGCTCAATGCGAGACTGAAACAGTATCTTTTGAAAAAATCGTACTTTTCCATAGCTGAATTCGTGCAAGATCAATTGTAAATTAGGGATACTTAATTAACGTATTTTTAATCATGATACCATTCAGTATGTAATTTGTGTAAAATAATTATTGTTACTTATATCATAATATAATATAATCTTATTTTTAAGTTTCACATTGTTACCTGATAATGAGAAGGGAATTTGTTCTTATGTAATTTGTGTAATTAATGTAATTTTACCTCTATATTTTCAACACAATATCCATTGTTATGAATAAATAAATGAAATTAAATGTACGTGGCCTCAACATGAAACAATAAAGTTTTTGGAATCATATCGGGAAGAAACCGCAATATGTAAATATTAGGTAAATTGCCGCAGCGGCTAACGCTTCGACGTCCATCTCGCAAAACGATTCGATCACACTGAATGTCGCCATCGTGTAGTGGCGTTCAACCATCGCATGGCCATAGCGCTGGGCCATAGGATGGGCCATCATTTATAGGAGCCATAATTAATACATCTCTGGAATACTGAATGAATATCACTAACTTCTTGTTGATGCTGAATTGCATGGTCATATTTTGCAATTTTGTTTTGTTGTCATTTACTTAGTGACATTTAGTTTGTTAACCGTTTATATCGGTCCTTAATCTGCAAATTTTAAATTATTATTGTGTAAGATTATTACTTATCATTTTATTGTAAATTACCGTTTGATATGTAAAAGTGCCCTTGTTTGCAGAATAAATAATTGATTTTGATACATACTAAACAAATTGTTTTAAGTAATGTTTATTTACCAAATATTGTACGTACAATAGATTCATAATTATCTACCGATCATATGGCTAAGGGTTCTAAGAAAATTACTAAACAAATATTTTTGAGGAGCTGCCCGTTCTCCTCCCCCTTTGCGCTCGTGTACGAATACGATTTGCTCTAACCGTTATTTGAGCTAAAACTGAAAGTGATCTAATTAAACGTGTCTGAGCCAGTTTGTGGTTAAAGAATTTATTTTCTCAAAAGAAATTTAACATTTCACTTAAATAGAGAAAATACAAGATAAAACATAAAATATGAGTGAGCATGCAGGTAACTAACAAATTATACTACTTAAAATAAAAACCAGAACATGTCGTTCACGAGCATTACTTACGAGGAGGTACATGTAAAATTAGCAGTTTCAGTTGTTTCAACGAAGTAGGCACATAAGCGGTGTTTTTCTGTTTGTCTATGCACGCTCTACATCCTTTGTGAACTTTACGGTAAAGTTTTAGCACACAAACAAAGCATGAATCATACTTCGTGTCATCGACTTGTGACTGTTACTTCAAATAGACTGGCCTAGAACAATTTTCTTGCCGTCTTCCATCAGGTAAGATGGACATCTTCGAATTTAGTTTCTACCGCAGCGAAATGCAAAGGTACTCCCACTAGAGTAGGTTTACGTGCGCAAAATGATGCTAGGGGATGTCTGCTCTATTTACCTATACTGATATTATAAAGAGGAAAAGTCTGTGAGAAGCTTTGTAAGTTTATATACATACATACATACATACATTCACGCCTTTATTCCCTGAAAGGGGTAGGCAGAGCACATGAAACGTATATTCCAGCGCCACTTTTAGCATAAATAATAATAATAATAAATAAATAAATATTAGGGGACAATCTTACACAAATCGACCTAGTCCCATAGTAAGCTCAGTAAGGCTGTAAGCTGTAAGGCTGTATAAATGTAAGTTTATATGTTTTGGGTGATCACAGCAACCGCTAATCCGATTTTAAAAATTCTTTCACCTGCGTGTAGAACGGACTTTATGGGTGGTAATAGGCTATATTTCACCAACATAATTATGCTACTAAGTGGCTGCAGTATGTAACAATAATAATTAGATAAGTAGATTTTGAAACACGGTGTCAACGGGTCAGTGAACCTACATAACATCGGGACATAATTGTTTTCGTTATCTGAAACCGTTCATGTTGTATTTTTATAAGATTGCCCGTTCCATTGTGTTTTTTATTCGAGTCGATGTTGCATTGTCCCTACGAATTATACACTCGCGGTGAGTGTATTAAATAAAAATGTAGGAGTCCTTTATTTAACTACATTTAATTAACATTTTCTCAATTACAATGTTACATGTTCAAATAATATCTTAGGACTAAAATATGATCGGCGCTCTCACGGTCGGCCAGGCTGCGCGGATGTCGCCGTGGTCGCGGCTTATCGTATAGAAAATGCAAGGTAGCGTCTGGCTTGGCCCGCTCGCTGGAACGCTGATGTTTATAAATGATCTTATGCCTAGAGGTTCGTATTCTAATACAGCTTTTTAACCTTACAATATTACTAGTGATATACCTAGGTGGTAAAGTTATGTGAAGCATACATAACATACGCATATGTAGGCGTTGATACCCAAGAAACTGAATCGACATCATACTTTTGTTGGAAAATGTATTCACATGCTCAGGCATCTGATATTGGCTACTTCGTAAAATCCCCTCAAGATGTGGTTAAAGAGCTTTATTTCCTCATAAAAAAATGTAACATTTCACTTAATGAGAATAAGGCATGCATTAAAATTAAATAATGGTTATTCCGCCCGCGAGCGACACTATTATTCATAAGTAAGTTACTAATATGTACATGAAGACATAGGGTCACAGCTCACTAGACCCACGCGGCACACGCGCCGCACCGCCTCGCCATACTACGTTACGTTAGCGACTCTCGTCTCTAACTCAACGCAACGTAGTATGGAGTCGCTAACGTAACGTAGTATGGCGAGGCGGTGCGGCGCGTGTGCCGCGTGGGGCTAGTGAGCTGTGACCCTGAAATTTAAATTTAAGCAAATAAAACGTGACATGGGGGTAGAAATAATTATAAAAACGTAGACGCGCACTGATGATGAAAAGTTGAAGGTTGAATGGAAGGTTACAAACTCGCTCGTTTCCCAGTTTCCCGCCTCGCTCCGCGAATAAGCCCGCTGGCTGGCAATGGAAGGCAAATTCTCTAACTCTGTACTCTCCACGAAGGAAGTGCACAACTATTTGACACATAGGCCGGGAGATAGTGACACGAAATTTCGGATAATTAGTACCAAGTATGGCGACCCTTCAGATGTCTTAAAATTACGCAATGTCGAAGGGGAAAATGACGCGAGTGAAGCGAACGAAATTCCCCTTTTCCGTCCGGCTATACATCGTCGCATTTCTCAACCGATTCTCGTGAAATATATATAAGTAGGTAATACAGTATTTCTACATTAATTAAAGTTTTGAAAAAAGATAGGGTTGTGAATTCTACAGCCCACAGATGTAGTTTAAGATCATCGGGCTTAGGTCCCGCCTTAACACAGGTACACAATAAGATAAGCAATTCGCTACGGCTTATTCAAAGAACTCGCGTGCTGGAAGCTAGACTTACATAACCTAACGTTAACCGAATCGGTAGATGGTAATTGTAACTCCACAGGCTACGCTCATTTTGAAAAGGTTGTAAACGACGTGGTTGTGTTAAGAGAGATGCGCCGTATTGTGCCAGTTGGAACTATGTCATAGCGACTGGCTAATAGTAGCGCGTGTCGGCAATATTTAGAATATTTAGATGATAGTTGGTTTCATTCAAAAGCAACTACCGTCCAAGGTAGTACATTATAATTTCAATGACAGATTTATAAAAAGACTGCTTCATTAAATAATCTCAACGAAAATCTATGTGATTTCCGTGTTTTAGCCGATTCACCCACTGCACCGCGTCCCGCCGCGGTGCGCGGAGCAACAGATTTTTTATGGCCGCTGCACACAATGGGCCATCCTGACCCATCATACAGGACGCAACTATGCGTTAAAGGGAGTAAGACATACTTATGTCTCGTTCTACCGCATAGCCTCGTCCTGTAATGGGTCAGGATGGCCCATTGTGTGGAGCGGCCATTACATGCGCATTGCCGCGTCGGCAGTGTGTTATACGGTACGTACAACAAGAATCTCAATGAATTCTTCTTCTTCTTACAATGCAGAATATATTCTTCTATACAATTACAGATTCTTGCATACAATGGTTACATCTGCGGCCCCGCGCTACGCGACGGGGCGCGGTGCAGTGGGTAAATCGCCTTAGAATACATACATATACGACTTCATTCACAAAAGGGGTAGGTAGAGCCCATGAAACTTATGTTGCAGCCACAAATGGGTATAAAAGATCGACTAAATGTGATATCGCAGTGATATGTTGCTGCTGGCCCATCGCCCTCCACCCTGTTCCTTTACTACGACTCTTACGACACCCACGGGAAGAAACGGGGTGGTGCTATTCTAACCTGACACCACACGGGGAATTATTGTATTTTTTAGAATACTTGCTTGTTTAATTTTAGAGCCCTTTTAATCATTTCTTCCGCCCGCCTCCAAGCAACGTAACATACGCCTTAAAACACGCACATAAAATATGCTCCTTGAAACCTAGCATTATCTACGACTACTTAGTTCCGTAAAGGTTTCTATTGTCCCGACTTGTACGCATGTGGGGCAGAGTTTTGTCTCACGGAAACCGACCGATCGGAAATGTGTCAGACCCGTGAGAACCACTTTTTGCGACCATTGTTTCGCAATCCCTGATGAGTACTTATCAATATGCGTTAAGTTAAATTAATATACATTGTACGTATAACTTGCACAATAATTTAGGTTCGCCATATACAGGCTGAATTCCGCGGCGGAATTTATCTGTACTCTGACTCTAGAGCAGCATGCATGGGGCGGAATCAGCCCAGCGGAATTGGGTCTTTGGATACTTTGCGGGTACAGTCGTTCGTCAGAAGTTTTTTTTGTTTGATAGCTGGCTTTAGTGCGGTGATTTTTTAGATATATTTCATCAAAATTGGTCTAGCCGTTTTATATAATACACTTCGTCAAACGAGTATGGATATTATTTTATTTTATTTTATTTTATTGAGGATTAATTTTGTCTTTGACACTTTTTTGATATCAAATAAAAGTTTTCCTGAGAATGTCACAAAACCACCAACGGGGACACATTTCAAGGTGAGGGGGGGTCGAGCGTCAGGTGGAGGGGGGGGGGGGTGCTATTTTTTATCGGTAGGTACACCTAGATGTATCACGCCACACAGGTTTGAAAACTATATTAATTTGTTTGTCTAAAAACATATAATGACTGTATTATACACGAGGTTCGCCACTACGATTAGAGGATCCTTCGCTTCTTATTCCGTGAATAGCTTAAAGGAGTAGGCATAAAGGAGATTGCAAATGCACAAAAGATCCCACTGGGTCGAAGTGCATCCGTAAGGGCCCTCGTCTAGATAAAATTAAATAAGCTTCCGCGCGCGACTTCGTCTGCGTGGACCCGGGATAAAAACTATCCTATATTTTAATCCAGGCGGTATACTATCTTCGTGCAAAATTTCACTTAAATCAGTTGAGCCGTTTAAGAGCGTGATTGAGTAACAACATTAACTACAACAAAAAAGTTGAAAAACCCCCGACATTTTCATTTCAAAGTCCAATATCTCAAAAACGGCTAAACAGATTTTCATGAAACATGGCTAAGAACACTTGGGCTCACAACAGCTTTCGAATAAAAAAAACCGAATTCAAATCGGTCCATCCGTTTGGGAGCTACGATACCACAGACAGATACACAGATAAGACACGTTAAACTTATAACACCCCTCTCTTTGCGTCGGGGGTTAAAAATCGAAACATCTAAGCATCCAAACATCCAAACTTTCGCATGTATAATATTATTTAGTAAGATCTGGGCATCAGATTAGGTAAGCGCCAGATGAACTTGCCCCTAACTATCAGCGAGAGATGAAAATATTGGAGTGCGCATTTTTCCTTGTTTCGCTTTTAGCCCGGAACCTACTGTCCCACTGCGGGGCAAAGGCGTCCCTCTCTTTTTCCACGCATCTCTGTCGACTGCTAACTAGTAGTGGGGGAAATAGTGGCAGTGAGTATGCACTTTTGTCTCAGGCAACGCCGCTTGGCACGGTTGTTACTTGGCTGATTCAGCATCCTACTAGCAACGCGATCAACAGGCTAGTACACAAAAAGAGGGGGGAAAGGGCCGCCTCTGCTATATGTCTGCCTACCCATAGTTTTGTATCAATTTCGTAAAATTTAGGGATCACGCATTCACTTATGGATCCAACTTTTTCTGATGATACAAAAAAACTGAAAAAAAGTGACCAAGTTGACCTTAATTCCCAATTCCCCCACTATATACCAATCCTTCCAAAAAGCGTCGTCATACCGCCACGCAACCTCCATCGTCTGCGCCAGTGCCAAGCTCCATAGGATTAAGTTTAGTTTCCCAGTCCGTGTATGGCATCAATTATAGTAAGTATGAAGCTGTAACACTGCAGTGTAACCTTAACATCACTGGAATACCCTGTTAAATGACTAATTAAAAATAATACACATAACAATAGTCAAAAGCGGATTAGAGTAGGTATTATACGTCAAACGTTGGATTTTACCTTTTTTTGCAAGAACAATGGCTTGTTAAAATTATTCGTATTCTTTTAATTGCAGGTCAGTTAAGTTCAGTTTTTATTTTAATCGTATTTCTTATTATGGAAACACTTAACATGCTAACAACAGCGGGTTACGGCAGTTACGATAGGGTTAGGCGAATGGTCCCTGCCTGGAAGCGACGACGTGGTTTGACAATCGTTGGGGGTTTAGTTGGTATTCTGGGTCTTCTGTCCGGGAGTCCCATACTCGCCACTCTCGCCCGGTCCCCCTCGACCGAGCGGACGGTGCGTCAAAGTATCCCCCTACGTGAAAAAGTTGTAACCGACGAAGTTTTAACCGACTTCAATTTAGTACTCCGCCAAGCCACGAGAACATTTCCACATTTATTTTGCAATTTACCACATGAACTGATTTCCGAGAGCAAATGCGTTGATTATTAGAGAAAAAAACCCAATCGCTGTATGTGGCCCGATAATATTTGAGATTCGACAAGATCATCACGTCTATGGCACTTCATTAGTTGCTATTTCAACGGAATCTTATCAGAATCTGTGACGTACTTTTGTACTTTTAAGTGCATAATTGAGGAATTCCATTAGTCATCTGTGGTCTTCATCATCAATTCCACTCCACCAAATTTATGATTTCCAGGTGTAAGTGTAAGTACACCAGTTGTAATAGAAAATACCAAAATCACTATATACACGCGTGCCTAATATAATTGAGGAGTTCCCTGAATTCCTCTTGGATCCCATCATCCAACTGGAGTTTTGGTAAAAATGGGACCAACCTGCACGTCTATCATGCTACAGCTGCGACATACTCTAGATTTTTCTCGCACTATACCTCTTGTTCTAAGTGTTCTAATAAAAAAGAGACGGATAGTGCGAGAAAAATCGAGAGCTCGCGCGCCGTCGCATGATAGCCATGCTGGGAGCATTTACTAACAAATAAAAAAAATTGTACGGATCGGTTCATAAATGACGGAGTTCTGTCTGGGGTAACAGACATTGAAAAAAAAAGCATACAACCGAATTGAGAACCTTCTCCTTTTTTTTAAGTCGGTTAAAAAGGGTAGTGGTTGACACGCTGGTCCACCTAGCTTGGCAATTATCAGTTTTTTAGTAATTTATGCGCCCTTACACTCATACATGGGCGCTAACTCGTTAATCCATTAATTTAATGTTAATAGGGAATATTACTCAAAACTCTGCGTAGGGTAGGGGGCGACACTAGCACATACCGTAAACAAAGCCAAGTGACACATCATGTCATATGTCATATTTATTAGTATCAAATAATTCGTGCAACCAAATACGCAGCAAAATATTCTCTTCTCTATTATATTATAGTAATATGAATACCTACAGAGCTTTGAAGGACTTGACAAAAAACTGTTTACGGTATGTGCTAGTGCTGCACTCTGGCGACAGAACATTGCAGAAATACTCCCTATTACGAAGGTATTAACTTAACTTTTTAATTTAGTTCCTGGATTTTTTTCCTGAAGCCGGCATAAGGCCATAACCCGGTCATTACACAGAGTTACGTTAGAAATAGAAATGTTTATTTGCAAGAATACGTAGTACAAACGTTTTTTCAATGTAGCATTATTCACAACGCTAAACTCCACCGATCCAGTTTAAGCCAGGCCTCAGTTGTCAAAGTTGTTATGAATTTCGGGCTCAAGTTATGGCCATTACATACCTTGCAATTTGTCGCAACTACCGACAGAGACGCAGCTAAAGTTCAAAGGGGCTCAATGTTGTGACGTCAAAATGACCTGTCAATCAGTATGGACCGTTTTCAGCTATCGCCGACTTACTTTGACTCTCATTTTTGTCTTTTTATTTGATCTAATTGTACCTAATAGTTGGTCACATATAGTTGGTCCCGTATAGTTGGTCCACTAGTGGCTGTAATGTGCGGGCGCTCTAAAATACTCTCTAAAACAGGTTCGAAAGGCGTCAAAAAAAAATAGGAAACTAGTCTTACACTGATTTGCTTGAGCTGAGGAGGTGAAGTGTTGTGATTCGGATAGCAGACCCACTTGCATGTTACGTAACGCCTGGGCCCGTGAAATCTCACTTTATCACTGAAAGTAAACTCATGAATGCAAATAAGTTACATTTACGTGCGTTATGTTGTCTATTCAGTCAATCAATCAATTTTCACTTTTCAGTAACTTATGTAACTAACTTTCATAAATTGGGCGAAATCCCATTTGCTTGAAATTAACCTTTTTCTTGAATAAACTTGTATAAACTAGAATACTTTGAGATATTAGTTTGTGACGTAATACTTTGGGACAAGTTTATTCAAGGAAAGGGGGAATTTCGCGCAAACAATTTGTAAAAGTTACTTAGGTACATACATAGGTTTCTTAAAAAATCACGCCGTTAGCCTGTGAATGTCAAATAACGTTTTGTATGGAAATCGAACCACCTTAAGGTTGTATATAATATAACCCATTAGGTTAGGTTACGTTTTTCTTATAACAATCCTCAAAAGTTACTTAAAACCGTATCAGAAAAAAATCTATGAAATGACAAATCTGGGAATCATCGGTACAATCGATTAAACGTACAATATAATATATATATATTACATACATTCACGCATTTATTCCCAAAAAGGGTTCGATTAAACATTTGTTGGTAGAAAAACTTACCTACAACCATCAAATTTATCAGTTCCGAAAAATCGCCTCACGCGGTTAATGAACGGCTCCTTTGCGATCAGACAGTAAGTGCCAGTCACAGAGCAATCTGCATGGAAGTGAAGGTCGGTGTACTCACAGTTTCTCCTCGAGCTTGGCGGCCGGCCGCTCCGCGTCCACGTCCTTGACCTGCGAATGTTACGTCACGTTAGTTCCGTTACGCTCATTGGAATACGGCGTTTGACAATAGAAAAAAAAACCGGACAAGTGCGAGTCGGACCCGCCCACCGAGAGTTCCGTACTTAATTACAAATGCATAGTTTTCAGATTTTTCCCTGTATTTGTAGTATAAGACTATTACTCGTACTTGCCATTTTTTTTAGTTTTAAGTCAACGGAAAGTACCCTATAAATTTTTGTTCCCTTGAGAGTGTCGAAATACCTAGGTATACGTTTTTTGCCGTTAAACGGCCGTATTTTTTATGTTAACTTAGAAGATTGTTTTTTTCACAGCTTCAAGGGACTGTGTAGACCTAAGTACCTATATGGTTTTACTTTGAACTCCATACCTCCACGCGTTCCTGAAATAAAGGGTCTTGACAGACAGTCGGACGGGACGACAAAGTGATCTTATAAGGGTTCCGTTTTTCCTTTTGAGGTACGGACACATCATGACGCTTCAAAGGGGTTTTGCTATTTCGAAGATCGTGCCGAAGATATAAAGATCATAAAACGACCTCTTTCTAGCACAGGCCACAGCACAGAAGTATGTTGCGCGACACAACGCACGAGCTGCCAGGCAACCATTTCCCGCCTCCGCCGCCGCAACCGCATGTCGCTTCATTGAATACGGCCCCGCGCCTTATTCAATGAAGCGATCCTGTCTCTAAGATTAAGATTGTCCACAACATAAACATAGTCTTCAAATGTCATATCAATGGCTATCGATACTTAAAGCAAACCCACAAGTCGCCACAACATAACTAGGTATGTCGCTAAACGTCACATTCACTTGGCGCCGACACTTACAAGCAATTTAACATCACTTGTTCGCCCTTGAGCTTAAGATAACGTATCAGTAGCCATGTAGAGGCTACATAAGATATACGATAGCTTAGCATATACATCGGTAAGTTCCGTGGTTATGGTCGTAAAAAACTAGGACAAAAATTAAAATGGTTGTAGAAAAGTAGGTTAATATTAAGCCTATAGGACTGCATGTTGCTGATTATACCTTTAGACTTTATTGGCGTACAAATATGTCAATGTCCCTTAAGTGTCGATATTTTCAGGGACATGCGAATCATATTGTAATCGAGTCTTCCTTATCAGAAAGTTATGAATTATGATATCCCTTTATAGGGCACAATATAAATCTTAAAGCAAAAATTACAACAGTATTTATTTCCGGTGCATTTTTTTAAATATCTGAAGCGGTGGCGAGAGACTGGAATTATGACATTATTTTCGCTATCCAATTGTTGTTTGGAGGAGATGGACATTACGTTTTAGCATTTCAAGTATCTGCGGGCGGCGAGCAGCACGGCTATAGCACGCGACGGCGCGCGAGCTCTCTCGATTTTTCTCGCACTATCCGTCTCTCTCTTATTAGAACACTTAGAAGAAGAGGTATAGTGCGATAAAAATCGAGAGTATGTCGCGGCCGTCGTGCGCTAGACGTGCAGGAGGAATGCTTTATATATATCAGACATGAACGCAATCATGCTAGCTACGCAGTTACCTAATGATTTTGCCAGAACCTATCTTTAATGGGTGAACCATCTCTAGACAAAATTTATCTAAGACACTCAAGCAACAGGAAAACATCACGACACGATATTTCTTAATCTACAACAAGGAACCACTAAGTTTTACGTAAAAACAACTAAGAGCAGGAAAGCAATTTGAAAGTGAAATAAGTGTGCAATATTTTTACTCTACACTGACTTCAACTTGCGACATGGCTCGATCGAATTTGCGTCACGGTGGCCTAATCTAGGTAATTAGTGATGAAAATCTGCTTAGACAGTAAGCAACGGAATCTCCTTATTCATAAAACTTAACAGACCTCTGTTAACTAAAATGTGCTTTGTCCCAATTTAATGGCATTTTACCTTGAAAAATAGGATTTGATGGGCGTTTAGGTATTGAACGAGGAAGTGAAGCGAGCGAACTGTTCCGTTTCAGCTGGGAAAAAATTATTTTGTATGTCCGGTGTCTGTTAGGCTGTTCTCGACAGGGCTGTTATTCGATACGCACTAATGGGGCTCCGCCGGTCACCCGTCACGAATCTAGACCTCTACCTACGGTTAGTTACTACGCATTGCGGTGTCAAGAAGATATATTTGTGGGTGAGCGTTGAGGTGAGCTTAAAACAAGTTAGGTACAGAATAGGGAGGCTGGTCGGATTTCTCAACCGATTCTTGTGAAATTTTGTGAGCATGTTCAATAATTATAGTGTATAGCTTTGTAAGTTTGTGCATAGGAAGTAGATGGTAATCTCCGAAACGACCTACTCATATTCGAATTCAAAAATGATCTGCCATTAATTAGATTATTGAAAAGTCAGCAGCATAAATTAATATCCATATCGACAAGGATTTGCCAATAGGCGTTTTTCTGAAGTGCGGTGAGAATAAAATTAATGTAAGTGCACGCATTCGAATGTTCCTATTATCTACCGCCGTTATATCATAACCTACTTCCATAAGCTCTAGGGTTGGCACTTGTCAATTCATTTTTATTTTGTTTTCGTAGATATAGCTTCTAGCTTGTTGTTGTCTCATGTATCTGTGTTATCTCCTTAATTAATAAAAAAAAAGCAGCCCACAAGGAAAACTGGCAATGTTTGAATTAACTGTAGTATTTCGAAATAGAGTTCGTTTTGTTATGAAATTGAACGAATCATCGAAAAACAAATACAAAATGCCGTTCCAATTTAGAATGGATAAATTCCATTGCAGAGTATGATTTAAAAGGCTTTATTGCGGCTAAAGGTTATCCTTTTCGTATGAAAATTTGAAGACAACTTACATATAACGACGACCTCTGCAGCCTAGTTGGTAGTGACCCTGCCTACGAAGCTGGAGGTCCCGGGTTCGAATCCCAGTAAGGGCATTTATTTGTGTGTTGAGCATGAATGTTTGTTCGTTCCTGAGTCATGGATGTTGTCTATGTATTAAAATTATTTATTTATCTATATAAGTATGTATATCGCCGTCTAGTACCCATAGTACAAGCTTTGCTTAATTTGGGACTAGGTCGATTTGTGTAAGATTGTCCCCACATATTTAGTTTTATATTTTTTATATAAATGACTTTTACATTGATTTAAGCCCAGAAATATTATTATTGAAAATACATCAATTTATAGAGTACTTAAACCTTCTAAAACTTGAATCCTGGTAATCGGCAACATCTGCAATTATGTCATTCAGAACTAATAAAGGACAATGAGAATCGCCATAATTGTGTGTAATTGAGAAACCTGTTTACAGTTTTTAGATCGCTGAAGATATGTACGCTGGAGCGTCGTGAAGGCCTTTTGTCTGTAATGTTCTAACTCTACCACCGTTTTATGACCTTAACAGCATTGATATCTGCCATAACAAAGTGAGCATAATATCTGCGAAGGGCCTAACACGTGTTAGATATTATTGCCCGCTTCGTTAGACGACTAAAGGATAATTCCCACCAAACGGCACGCATCGCATCGGATCGGAACGGATTTTACAATCTTTAAACTTTCGTGAGACATGTTGTTTATCGAATTTAAACTTTCGTGAGACATGTTGAGATAATACTAACAATAAAATAACACGGTTCAACTCACGTATTCAATGTCATTGCGAACTCCCGAAAATTTCGAAACATGACGCCCGTAGGGACATTGAATTTGTGAGTTGAACCGTGTAATAATTAGTGATACTCATACTCATACTCATTTATTTATAATGCACAAATACATTAAACGTCAAAAAGTATAGTAAAGTAGAAATAAAAAACCGGCCAAGAGCGCGTCGGGCCACGCTCAGTGTAGGGTTCCGTAGTTTTTCGTCCGTCACAGTAAGTGTCCCCACTTAAGCGTTAAAAAAATGGGCTATTTGTTACATTGAGTTGACATATTAAGTACAAATGATGCTAAATCGACCATGTATTATAGACAGACACAATACAAGCAATACTTAGCGAACAATTTTATTATTACACAACGAACGACCAGAAACAACTAAGACAATTCGTGCACGACAAATTTTCGACCTAATTTATGGGCGCACCTGCTCCGACCCCATTAAATCAGGAAAAATCTTAACAGCGCCATGTACAATGTGAGCGTTCCGCGTACAGCGACATCTATCGGCAAATTAAGTAAACTATTGCGCGCGAGCTTAAAGTATGGAAGATGATTTTTATGGGATAATTCTTTATTGCGTGAACCGATCTTCACCGTTTTTTTACTTTATTTGAAAGCACGTCATTTCATTGTGATTTTGTAAAAATTACAGGTACAATAAACACCTGCTTTTACGGTTAAATTACAAACTTAGTTCAGAAATTATTTTGTATTTATTTTCAAAAACTATTCAACCTATCATATTCAAAATAATTTTCCTAGAAAGTTTTTATCAAGTTCTACTTTTTAGATTTTTTCATATTTTTAAAACTTATGGTTCAAAAGTTAAGAGGGGGGACACGTTTTTTTTTTACTTCTGGAGCGATTATCTCCGAAAATATTAACATTATCAAAAAATGATTTTGACAAACCGCTATTCATTTTTAAATACCTATCCAATAATATATCACACGTTAGGGTTGAAATGAAAAAAAACACTCCCCACGTTACGTATAGGGGAGGTACCCTAATAAAAAAAAACACTTTTTATTTTAGCACTGTCGGCGTGATTGATATACACATTAGTACCAAATTTCAGCTTGCTAGTCCTAACGGTTACTGAGATTATCCGCGGACGGACGGACAGACAAAGCGAAACTATAAGGGTTCCTAGTCCACTACGGAACCCTAAAAAATAAGAGTAGTAGTAGTATAGTTAGTATATTAAATCATGTACACAGTGTTTAATTTAAAGTCTATATTACCAAGCCGCGTGTCGCAGCATACTTTCGGCTACGATCGCGTGTCGCGGAAGACGCCCGCTGTCAAGCCGCTGTGGTCGCGGCTTGGTAATATAGACTTATTTAAATAGTGTGTACATGATTTAATATCGTTTAAAGATTGTAAAAGCCGTTCCGATCCGATGCGATGCGTGCCGTTTGGTGAATGAAAGTGGGAATCACAAAAACACAGGAGGTAGAACTACCGTAGGTATTATACTTTTTACCTAGACATCAAAACATCATAAACAGGGCAAAGTTAAGTGCAAATGATTACGACCTATATTAAGCCAGTATCAGAGCACATGGGCATATTTAGGGTTGTCACGACCGACAACCCTAAATATGCCCCAATTTACTCAACTGACTTTTTGCCTTTTACAGCACACAACGTCTATGTCGCAAATGTGTGTGGTTTTTAGTGCACTTTTATTCAATTAACATAATCTGAAAGGCTTCTGTTAGGCTGTTAGGTGTGTGTGTTGTAAGTATTTAAGCTTTGAGCTCTGTTTATGTCGTAACTGTTCTGCGTGTCATTAGACACCACAAAGGAAGAAACTACTATTATTTTATCGCCAGCCAACTAATTCATATAAATGCGGAAGTACCTATACTTGTGATTATTCGAGTTGGCCGAATTGCATCAAAGTAGTCCATTCAAAAAGCAACTCTACCGCTCAAGGTACAAGGTTCTAATTTGAATGACAGTTTAATAAAAAGTTGGCCACGTTAAATAAACGTTCTCAACCATAATCATGCGGCCTGTTGGCGTTCATAGTAAATTTGACAATAGCCGTTATACTTAATTACAATTGAAAGGCATCTGTGGGAGGCTTATCTCTGCCACCACGGCTATCACAAGACGGCGCGCGAGCTCTCGATTTTTCTCGCACTATCCGTCTCTCTCTTATTACAAAACTTAAAAAGAGATGTATAGTGCGAGAAAAATCGAGAGAGCTCGCGCGCCGTCTTGTGATACCTTGCTGTTTTAGCTTTGACTTTTGTATTTGTGAAAATGCCGCTAAACTAATTTTAGTTAACGAAGGCTTCTTACTCTGCGGATTAGGTCTTCACGGCACTTCACAACTCACAAATTAAGAAGACCTTTTCCTCCGCCGTCACCGTCTTATAATACGAACCAGAAATGCAAATGGCGGTCGGTATCCGCCATAATGGCTGCAATTAACAGCTACATAAAACATGGCATGGCAGATGCATTATTCAGCCGAGTCGTCTTCCCTGGGAAGTGTGATGTCGGCGACTACTAATGAATGGATGTGATTGAAATAACACTCCATTGAAAGACACATTAAACTAATTATATACGTGCACGATCGAAAATGCAACGTTGACTGCTTGCGTGAGTGAAAGGATAATAAAAGGGTCCATACAAAAAAGGGCAGAACTGTTAAGTACGTGAAATTATATTGTTTCACCCTTCAAAATTCAAGCTATGTACCTAAATAGAGAGAGAAATAAAATCTCCAATATTTTTTATGTGATTAGTTGAATGTTGGAGGAGGAATCTAAATTGCCGGACCTCCATTATGCCCATTTTTTTTTTGGAAACCCCTTAAATATATTTTGTATGATTTTTCTGGCCCAATATTTGATAATTAAGTATCAATGATTAGCTCTGCCTGCATAGAAAGTATTATGCCAAACACGTTTTTAAATAAATAGTTAAGTATGAAGTGATGGATGAACACATTCTTTTTATCTTTTTGTTTGTCGTTAACTACTTTAAAGCCATAAAAAAATGTTCCACCCGCGTATTTGATCCCCATAGGTGATTTTCGAAATGAATAGGACACTAGGACTAGGACTAGGCAGGTACACTATCTCCATAACTATATCATAAAAATCGGTTTAAGTTTACACAATGTATTAGCGCATCATCAACGTCGAAACAGTCTTTTGTAGTTAAAAACTAGTAAACCAAGTATTTATACATGTTCTGAAATAATATGTAGTCACCTAGGTATAGAGTATGTATCTTGCGTAAATACCCAGTTTAAAAAACAGCTACAATCAAGCAAGCAACCAGGACAATTTAGACAAACTCGGGCGTGAGAAACTCGTGCTATCGGCACGAGCTTTTCCTCCAAACACATCGATACACAAGGAACACTGAAAAGTGTATCGGAGTTGTTACTGCCGGATCCTTCATTATTTACCTACTGCACTTTCATTCAGGTCTGGTAAAAAACTAGGTATACCTACCGACCAGAAAATAACAAATTAGATTTATACGACGACAGGGGCTGGCAAACCAGGGCTGTTATTCGCTACGCGCTAAAGCGGTTTACCCCGCCGGTCACCCGTCACGAAAGTAGACCTCTACGACACTTAGTTACTACGCATCGCGGTGTCAAGATATATTTGTGGGTGAGCGTTGAGGTGAGCTTAAAACAAGTTATAGAATAGAGGAGCAGGAGTGGTCGCCAGGGCTGTTATTCGCTACGCGCTAAAGCGGCTCACCTCGCCGGTCACCCGTCATGAAACTGGAGCTCTACCTACGCTTGGTTACTACGCATCGCGGTGGCAAGACCTCTCTACGCTTGGTTACTAACGCATCGCGGTGGCAAGACCTCTCTACGCTTGGTTACTAACGCATCGCGGTGGCAAGACCTCTCTACGCTTGGTTACTAACGCATCGCGGTGGCAAGACCTCTCTACGCTTGGTTACTAACGCATCGCGGTGGCAAGACCTCTCTACGCTTGGTTACTAACGCATCGCGGTGGCAAGACCTCTCTACGCTTGGTTACTAACGCATCGCGGTGGCAAGACCTCTCTACGCTTGGTTACTAACGCATCGCGGTGGCAGGAACACAACACTGAGCTAGTAGTTGTGTTATCATGGCGGTCTTCTGTAAGTCATTTCCCAGTTGTGCTGCTCCAAATACGAGAGTGATAGTCATCTACGCTGTGCCCTATGTCTGTAAGCAATAAATACAAGTCGAAATATATAAAGTAGTTTTTGTCTAGTCAACTTTATAGCCAACCCACCCGTTGCGCAACCGTTCCGGTGTGGACTGGTTAACGACTTGATTACAGCTTAAACCATCTTTCATATCGGAATACTAGTTATGTGACTTTAATACCTTTTCTCGGCAGTGTTGTTCATGTTGATAAGAAAATAATTGTTGACGTGAGACATCTTTCTCGTGTCTTTGTTGTGACTTTATATTATGTTTCGGATAATTATTTTTCTCAAACATGCTCGGAAATGTATGCGTTAATATCACGAAATGAAGACATGAAGTTTCTTGTTTAAGGCTCCCTACATTTCTTCTTGGCCTTACACCAAGAAGCCACCATGAAAACCATGAAAACCCTAAGTAAAACCATTATTGTCCGCTACTCTAACTTTTTAAATTTGCTTACTAATATTAAACTGACAAAGGAAAAATTACATACTGCCAACCACCACTACTCTGTAAGCATACTTGCGACATAAAAAAAAAACAAAATCTATGGTAGGTACTATACTTATGTGCGGTTAAACATGGTGCTCGAACGGCTTCTTCAAATGGCATGTTTAAAAAATAAAAAAGGCGGCAAACGGGCAAATTACACAATTGTTTTCTGATCTTTCGTTCCGATTGTAATTATTTTTATTTTAGTATTTCCTCACATCGTTTGAGAAAAGCACTATACAATCCTCGGCCGGAACAGGGATTGCTGAACTCGTTGTATCGTCCTCGTCTACGACTCGGCCGTCTACCCCAATCTCGTCCAGCAATCACTTACTTCACGGCCTCTGCAGTAATGTACTATTAAAGGAACGCGCATATGGCAATGTTCATAATTGACTACTCTCTGCTATGAGCTTACGGGCTATTAGTAATAATATGAAACTTAATGATAAATATTTTTAACATTTAATTATAATGTTTTATGGCTATTGTGTGTACTTAACATTTGGAAGATGTGTCACTCCGAGAAAATTGTATATGTGTACAATTTTATCAAATTAACGTATAAAATGGTTAGGTAATCTTACAATTTGCGGTATTTGTATTCTTATAGTGCGACTTGCAGAATTTAAGAGATTTCGTTTCCCGTAATCGAGGTAAATTATGGTGTATTATTGAAATCCCTTGGAAAGCAGTACTTTACTCGTACTCAAGGTATATTAATGCTAGTAGGTATGGTATTTATTTTGTACCGTGACAAAGCGGCAAGGTAGGTGAAAAGAAAATATTGTACACCGTAAAAAGCTCGCTCGTATTTGGAGGAGCAAGACTGGGGAAGTACCTATACCAGAAGACTTCAGCCATAATAATGGCGGCAGTACTTGCTCTGTGGGTATATGTTGTTGTTCCTGATGCTGCCTGAGGTCGCCTGAGCACCCTCGGCTGCGCCTGCGCTGTGTTTAGAGAGTCAACACAAGGGACCCTCAATATGTTTATGTTATGACCATCATGGTATTCAAAAAAATACTACCAGCACGGCTATCATGCGACGGCGCGCGAGCTCTCTCGATTTTTCTCGCGCTATCCGTCTCTCTGTTATTAGAACATTTAGAACAAGAGGTACCTATAGTGCGAGAAAAATCGAGAGTATATCGCGGTCGTCCGATGATAGAACAGAGAATGATGGAACTCGCAGAGGAAGTTCGCCCTTGATTTCGACTAAGTACCTCTACAACTCTCGAATTCTTGTTGGGTTATGTTATATAACGATCATTATTGGATATATTTCGTTTTGATAGGCTAAAGGGCTCGGTTTCGGTGGTTAACCGATATTGCGTTTGCGCAGTTTAACTTGATCTTGAGGTTTCTTTTGGAAAACCTGCGTTTCACCCGCAACTGCGCAGTCAACCGTTTTAAACGCTTGCCAATAACTCCTAAATACATTTTCTAAAGCTGAGACACGAATGAAATATAAGATGCTTTTGTGTCATATTTTAATGGTAATAGTTTAGCAGGGTTTACTAGTAATGGCTATCAATAACATAAAGCCCAGCGTAGAGAGACCAACGAAACCTAGCATGATCGAGTTTATGTTGGACATAAAGCATTCGACCCTTACTAGCACGTCTGAGGGTACATAAGTGCGAGCGGGACGTATGGTTTATGTCCGAGATAATCGCCACCATATGCCAGGCAGCAGCATGGTAATATATATTTGTAACCAAGTAGCCTACGTATGTTATTACTCTGTGTGTAGGTGTAGGCGTCAGTGGCGGCGCGTGAAAATTTTCGTTGGGAAACCCAGAAGCAAAAATGTTATGAAAGAGTTTAGAGTAAGTATAGGTATAATAGGCTTGTCTAAAAATAAATTTTACGCAAACCGGTGGCAAGTATGGGCGCTCCACCACTGGTAGGCATAATACGGTAGTTGGCAACAGTAAAAGTACCACCAACCTATTCTATTTGAGGCCGCTATTTGACTATAGAAAATTTGGACCTTCCCAAGTAACACAAAGGTTCCTATTTCCCTACAAACTTCATGATAAAAGATCGTAGGTATGAGACGTTTCATACAAAAAAAATACAACCGAATTGAGAACCTCCTCTTTTTTTTGAAGTCGGTTAAAAAGTGGCTGGCTCAGTCAACATCCATATTAAATAGTTAGGTATCTATATTGAATGTAACTCTGGTGACTTAGATACTTATTCAATCAATATTGAAATAAGTGCTCGTAACTTAATTTGTTGCGGCAATTTCTTACCTGCGATAATGCTCATCGTTAATGACTAGTATTTTATACAACAACAAGCTACTAGGTATCACAACCATCCCATCCATGGTTAGGTATTTCCACAGCCAACAAATCAATAATCTCGCTAGGAATCTCGGCTTCGTCACGACGTCCTCTGGTATTTTTGCGGTTATACGGTTAAAGGTACCTTTTAGCACGAACAATAATAGTGTAGGTACTCACGAATGGAAATATTGCGGGCTAGATATCATTAATATACAGAACTATACCTGAATCAAGAAATTCATCAGGAAAAGCGCCGTATCTCGAATGAAACATAAATCATCTCTCGAACCGGGAGAAAAAAATCTTGGGTCAAGCTAGATAATTTCGCTTCATGCGAGATAATTTAACATCATCTTAACTTCTATATATATATTTCTTGATGGTTCAGGAATATTGAAACCTCCAATCAAGAAGAAATAGTAGAGAAAAGCTGCCTGTACGCAGGGTTGTGGAGGCAACTACGTTGCTTACTAATTAGTAAGTTTCCTGCAGCTGACTATATTTATATTCATATATTATTCAGTAGTTATACATTGTCATCGATAGTTGGTTATACATTGTCAATATACAAGCTCTATAAATATAATTGCTTTGATTGCTTGCTCCTGTAACTATTTCTAGTCTTCTACTTATTGAAAAAAAAATGTGTCCGTAAATATATTGATCTAATACTTTTAGGGCCTTTTCCAAAAAAGTTGTTGAATATCTCTGGATATATATAAATTCGAAAAGGCGAAAAAAAGGGTCCCGAGTTATTCATACAATTTTGTATTTTCCATTACGTTACCGTCCTACACTATGAACGGTAACGTAACGGAAAGAAAAACTTAGGACCCTTTTTTGCTATTTAGAAACGAAAGTGTAATCCGATTCAGTATATTAATAGAAAAAATCCATTTTTATTCATATAAAAAAAAACTGTTTTGGAAAACGCCCTTTAACCAATCCTAATTACTTCCAATCTCCTCCAACTGAGTTCATCAATTGGAAACGGTTCCTAGGAAGTATCTCTAACAATAGGCGCCTGCGCACCCAACTGTCACCGCCGTAACTGGCTTGTGCAACTAATATGCCATTATATGCCTTCGCAAAACGCGCGCGATGACAAATGAGAAAGTAATCAATGGCAGGGGAAAACATAACTTACGGTCTATGAGTTTATGACCGGCGCTGAGTCTCACTCATACCTATTTGGAACAGGGCCCTTTACTGGTATTCATGAAAAACCGGCTAAGTGCGAGTCGGACTCGCGTACGAAGGGTTCCGTACCATTATCTATAACGGCAAACAAGCTGCTGTCAAAAGTTTCATTATTGGTACAAGCTTTTATTGCCGACTGTACTTTTCTGTATAGATACCATCATCAACTACTCATTGAGACGATTCTAACGAGCCCAAACTCAACGGTGTTACGTCGGTTAAGTACTGAATTCCCATGGCCACCTTCTGTCTCCATCATCAGATCAGCTCGATGGTACCATAATATTGAATTCTCATTCAAACTATACTTATACCCAAAAATTCAGCTCAATCGGTTACCGGGAATAGGGTCAAATTTAACTTGCAAGATTTGATTACAGACAGACAGACAACGGGTCAGGTGAAAGTAAATAAAAGCTTGTAAAAAAACACGTTTGTTGTATGGGAGCCTCTTAAACATTTATTTTATTCTGTTTTTTAATATTAGTTGTTATAACGGCAACAGAAATACATCATCTGTGACAGACGGACAGACAGACGGACGGATAGCGGAGTCTTAGTAACAGAGTTCCGTTTTACCCTTTGGGTACGGAACCCTAATAAAAAACTGCGTTTTCGATTTAGGTTTTCACCGATGATTTGCTCCGAGGATATACTCATAAGTAGCTTAGCTTATAATTGGGTCAATACAATACAGTCCGCATCAAAAGTAGCTATGCAAACGAAGACGTCAAAATTAAGTCTTTATTAAAAGGGAATAAGAACTTTTGACGTCTTCGTTTGCGTTGTTCCTTTTGATGATGACTGTACACAGTACTTATTTAAAACAAAAATCGTCTTTCCTGTGTTCGATAGTTAAGAACTTACTGTGCATATAAATAATGCTTTTATCGCATAATCCTATATCTTTTAACATATACATATATTGAAATCACGTTCCCCAAAACGGCTCTAACGATGTCAATGCCTTGACGACCGCTTTAGCCTAGTTGGTAGTGACCCTGCCTACGAAGCAAGAGGTCCCGGGTTTAAATCCCGGGAAGGGCATGAATGTTGGGGATGAGCACGAATGTTTGTTCCTGACTGATGGATGTTTTCTATGTATTTAAGTATTTATTTATCTATATATAAGTATGTTTATCGTCTTTTAGTACCCATAGTTCAAGCTTTGCTTAGTTTAGGACTAGGTCGATTTGTATAAGATTGTAAAAAAAAAAATATATAATGGTTTACGGGGGCGAAAAGAATTCGTTTTCTCCGAATTTTCTTTATCTTCACCCGAGCAGAGCTCGGTCGCTAAAAGACTAATATATAAGAAGAAACACCGTTTATGCGGATTAAGAGTCCAGCCAAAAATTAGGCTTTGTAGCCCCCTTTACTTTGACAATGTCCACAGGGAAGACACGAACCGAAATCCGTCTATGACCCAATTATACAGGATGTATCAAAAATGGGGTGTGAACCGATCAAGGGCATGTTCTCTAGAGTATTGCGATAAAAAAATGCATTTGTTTCTTTTTATGAATTTTTGATATGATTTCATTTACATTGAAATGTTGGTTTTTGTTTACATTACAGTCTTTGTTTTTGTTGACATAGCTTGTGTATGACATGAAAAACGTAAAAGCTGTCACCTGCGTGTCAAAAAAACACACACAAAACTTTTTTTTTCATACCCAGCTGTGCGCGCAGCGGTTGAAAATGAAATAAAACCTCCCACCCCTTACCCTCGCGGGGGAATGTTGTCCAATGTACAATGTAAACAAAAACGAAAATATCAATGTAAGCAAAAATACACGACAAATATAAAACATAAACAAATGCATATTTGGAATCGCAATGCGCTACCGAATAGGCCCTTGCTCGGTTCAAACCCCATTTTTGATACGACACCCTCTATATCGACAACTTATGTATAAATTATATGTCAACCGCACATGACCCTTATATTCCATTTTTAAATCAATTACATCCTATTCACCATGATAACATTTAGATGTTCCAATAAGAATCGTGTCAATAAACATAGCAGGTTAGTGCCTGCAATAACCTAGGATGAGTCTGTGTCGTGTCTTCAGGGTTGTCACTGTTGTTATAAGTTTCTTTATTTCTATTAAACCCTTCAGTATATTTTTTACAATACGTTCATTAAAAAAATACCTTATCTAATTTCGTAAATCCTGTGAATCATTGTAACTGAAATCTTTTGGCTAAACTCATGCACTGTTTTTCTCGACATCGTTTCTAAATGATTTTTTTAATTAATAATGGACCCCTAATGGAATCGCGAAACGTACCGTCTGGTTGCCGTAACTGGTGACCGAAGAGCTAGCTCTTCGGTCACCAGTCGACAGCTGGTGACCGAAGGCTGAGGCTGAGGCTGAGGCTGTCTCGCGCAACACATCAGCATTGCAATTCAGCGAGGAAATGCCGCCAGCATCCTCGATACAATGCATCGAAGGCCTTTTTAGATGTAACTTAGTTTTAATTTAATTTAGCTAATGTGTTATCATTTTGTAAGTATATACTTTAGAAAATAAATTATGGATTGTTGATGAATTGTACAATTATACGTAATGCCGCATAAATCCCATTTAATTAAGATTTATATTATTATTATAAATTTGCAAGATTTTTGCAAGGTGAGTATTCTAAAATTATGTTACATCAAGTTTAGTATTATTTGTAAATCGTCACAATTAGTATTAAGATTATTGCCATGCCCTAACAGGGTACCATGTACCGACTTTATAATGTTTTAATACCATCCTATGTAAAAATGAACATGGACGCAATAAAGAAAGAATAAATAAATAAATAAATATTTAGTTCATAATGGAAACTATAGGTCTAACTCAAGAGAAAAAAATGTAACAACGCTTTGTGTATGACCGCTTGTTTCATATTTACATTAATAAATAAAAATAAAAATAATAAAACATAAAAATACAACACGAAATACAAAAAACCTAAACGGCAGCGAGGTGGGCCCTAAGCTACTGGTGGTTAGAGAGCGACAGAGAGGTAAACCGCGGACTATCCACGCCGTGTCCAGCCTCGCTAGCATGATTGCGTTTATATCGAACAAAAAGCAATTGTCCCTCTCGCACTTACATATAGACATATATGCTAATAAGAGACGAATGTTGTATGTCCGATATTAACGCATTCTGGTCTGGCTAGCTGGGTAAGAGTTCTGCTTCTGTGTCTGACCCTTGAATCAGGCATCTAGCGAGTCTCTTGAGATGTTGGTCTAAAAACGTTTGCCCAAAACGGCTATCCGGTCAAGGTATTATTGACATTATTGACATCTCCGTGTGGTGTCGGGTTAGAATTTCACCACCCCCTTTCTTCCCGTGGGTGTCGTAAAACTTGACTAAGGGACCAGGGTTGAAGTGTATTGTGGGCGATGGGCTAGCAACCTATCACTGCAATATCACATTTTGTCGATCTTTTATACCCACATTTATGCTAAAAGTGGCGCTGGAATATACGTTTCATGTGCTCTGCCTACCCCTTTTGGAAATAAAGACGTGAAGCGTCTACTAAAAAAATAGCGTTTTCGCGATTGTACCCTAAAAGAATCCGGAATCTGCTTAAGACCTTATCCCAAGATTAGGTGTAATGTAAGCACTAGCTTTACCTACTTATAATTAAATTATTTTGGATAATGGAGGAAAGCTACAGCCCTAACGAAAATGCTGAGGCAATCGTAGAATGCGTAGAGGCATCAGTTATGCGAGGACGCGAGCTTTTACCGCCGCGCCCACGCAGCTTGAAGCTTTTACTGCTAAGCTACTGACTAAAGTTACTTTGGAAGTTAAGGATATTTTTAAAACTGCGCTCCAAAATAATCAGTGTGACACAAAATCAGGATGCAGAATAATATAGGTTTGGCAGAAACATAAAGTTATGTTCTACGTAGTTCTACGTTGTAACGCGAAATTCACTGCGACTAAATTCATTTAAATAAAATTCCAAAGTGAAACATGCGCTTTCCAAGCTAAGTGGCGGGAAAATAGTGCTACTGCTATCTCAAATATTGCTATTCCTGTTATTCTTAAAATGTATTCTGTTCATGGCAATGTGATTCCCCCACTCATTCTGACACGTTAGCACGGTGAACACATTGAAAACGAAGTGACTAACACAAATATATTTAGGGTCAAAGTTAGTATGTATGTATGTAAGCACTTTATTGTACACAATAACAGGTTAAAGAATATACATGTCACACAATAGATCAAAGTACAAAGGCGAACTTATCCCTATAAGGGATCTCTTCCAGCTAAGGTTTGAGCAATTGAGAGGAAAGAACGAGATAGGCAAACTTAAACAGGTTGGTTTTTTCGTTCGCTGGTCTCCGTAACAATTCTTTGAGGAATCATGCAACGAGGGAAATTACGTAGGTAAGTAACGATGTTTATGGTACAGAACCCACCTGCCCTCAGGCTATCATTACTATCATTATTTCCGCCAAAGCTTTCATTTCGTCAAAGATACAGGTGTATCTAAAAAGGGGAGTGAACAGAGCAAGGGCATATATTCGGTAGCGCATTGCCATTCCAAATATGCATTGGAATATGTTTTTTTTATTTTTTGTTTATTTTTGTTACCATGGTTATTTTTGTCTTTCTTTACATTACAGTGTTTGTTTTTGTTGACATTGCTTGTGTATGACAACATTCCCCCGCGAGGGTGAAAGATTTTATGAAAACAAATGCTTTGTGTATGTTTTTTTGACACGCAGGTAACGGCTTTTACGTTCTTGATGTCATACACAAGCAATGTCAACGAAAACAAAGACTACAATGTAAACGAAGACAAAAATATCCATGGTAAAAAAAATAAACAAAAAATAAATAAAAACATATTCAAATGCATATTTGGAATGGCAATGCGCTACCGCTACCGAACTTGCCCTTGATCGGTTCAGGTTCACACCCCATTTTTGATACACCCTGTATACAGCGCTGGTCACATCGCCTACCTCAGGTGAACCATAGTAAGTGTGAGCTTCGCTGAATGAATGAGGGGACTAGTTATTTATTATTCTACTAGCTTCCGCCCACGACTTCGTCTGCGTGGACCCAGGATAAAAACTATCCAATATTTTAATCCAGGCTAAACTACTCGTATCTTCGTGCTAACTTTCATCCAAATTAGTTAAGCCGTTTAAGCGTGATTAGGTAACAAACATCCAAACTTTCGCATTTGTAAAATTATTAGGATACCTACTTATTGAACGAGCGAGCGAAGCGAACGAAGTTCTCAGTTTCAGGTTGAGCAATAATGCTTTCGTATGTCCAGCTGTCGGATGTTTGGCTGTTCTCACTACAGGTCGCATTTCTCTCGTGAAATTTTGTGGGCAGGTTCGATTGCGATCAGTTTTTAAATTCCTTGCGGGTAAACTCTGGCCGATTTTCATGAAGCATAGCTAAGAACCCGAGTGTTCTTAGCTATGATCACATCAACTTTCGAATAATAATAATAGTAATCCGTTTGGGAAAATGGAGCTTCGGGAAGGACCTAGGTTATATTTTATCCCGCGACTGCGTTCTTCGTAGGCACAGTCAAGTGTAAAAATATGGGTGCATACACCTTACTCATAAATATGTCCTGCTCTTATGTCAGCGGTTTAAGGTTTTGGTTGGTACTTATTTATGAGAGAATGTTATCGATACATATTTTTGCACTTGACTGTACCTACACGCGGACAGAGCCGCGGGGGCAGTTAGCGAAGCATAAAACGCAAGTCATTAGTCATTACGACTTTTTGATCGGAACACGATAGTGGAAACTAACTAGGCATGATATCACGATACTCTGTTATGATGTAAGGGATACTCGATGAAATAATAACGGTTGCATCATTAAATGGAGATCAAATCATACTAACATTTAAGAGTTTTACTTATTTGGCAAACTACATCTCAATACAACCCTTTTAAAGATTCATCAGCATCACAAAGTGACCCATTTACGATACTGGCATAAAAAAAGAAATTTAGTGCATTTGAAAACTAAACCTATACTTGGCCTTATTACAACCAAACATTGTTTCATAGGAAAGCCAGCAAAGGCCCCTGTGCCTGCTCATCTCTATAAAAAATAACTACTTAACTATTTACAAGCACCATGGTTCCTGTCAAATTGATAGACACCTTGACTATTACAATCCACCCAGTTGTTACAATGCAACTATTCGATAAAATAAAATACAGGCTGTAACAAAAATGGTGGTGATCCGATCCGACCAGTTTAAGGCGTTAATTGTTATCGAATGTTAAAATTACGCCAATTCAAAAAGATTTTTCTATGGTTCGTCAAAGTTTGCTTTAGATACCTAGTCCAAAACAAAAAATCTTATATTTTTATTGGTTAATATTAAAAACGCTTTAGTAAGAAAGATACGGCAGCTGACAGTACCTACCAGTTTAAATAAATAACCTGCACTCACATAGCATGTATCATCGATTCTCATCAAAGATTATAAGAATTGTAAGTAATAATAACAATGCTTGCAAGTCATGTTAGTCAAACTGTAAGCGTTTGTCCAGTGGGCGTCAAAAATATGTTTACAATTATGTACCTTATTCCATTGTAATACGGAAAAAAATGCATAAATATCTTTGACATCGGTTGTTGCCCGGACCAGATTAACTGTCCAATTGAATATGAGATTAATGTAACTGTGTGTGCGTCCATTGTTCAAGAATCGTCACATGGCGATGACCCGATCTTATCCGAATATGGTTAATGGAAATTCAATTGGTATATAAGCTTGATAGAGGGTGTGACAGATACATAATCTATAATCTTCGAATTGCCGCTATGAAACGGTTGGTTTTCTGATAAATAAATTGTAACAGAAGCACGGTGAGACATTTTCTAATTAGAACACTTAGAAAGAGACGAATGTTCTATCTCTCCGCGACACGCTTGCGCCCCGTCTCGTGATAACCGTGCTGGGCTAAGACCGCTGAATGTGAAGACCAAACCAGCATAGTGGTAAGCCGATATCGTAGCCTATGGACGCATGCGACTCCAGGTAAATCATGCCGCGCTTTGCCGACCATTTATTAACTTAAGGATGGCTGCACTAGCAAGGTCGCCATGTAAGAATGGGCGTAGTCAAACAACTGTTCACGTTGGGATATATTGTGTCTAAAGTTACATAGAATGGGAAGGGGACGCCCTGCGGACTAGAGCCGTTCTGTGGCATCCCCAAAAGTCTGACCAAGCTCACTCTAAAGACCTATTATTTTTACAAGATCTTATCGTATATATCGTATCCAAGCTTGGAGAGCTATACCAGGACTGAAACATTCCAAGGCACTTATTAGAGCAAAAAGGCGTCTTCTGATGCCTTGGCGCTAAGCAGGAGCCGTCTACGCATGTTGGTAAGGGTGCTTACAGGGCATTGTCGCCTAAACAAGCACATGCAAACGTTAGGACTGGTGACACAAGGCAGTGCAGACTCTGCCTTGATGCGGAGGAGACGCCTACACACATCCTAACTGATTGCCCCTGCCTTTTGCGCAGCCGTTACTCCTTTCTGGGAAAACATATCATGTGCCCGGAGGAGATCACATTTATTGAGATCAACTATCCTGCAATTCTTCGAGTTCGCAGGACTTGACCAACAATAGTAGTAAGTGGCGATCACAATAGATCAGCGATGGTCGCAGTGATATAAGGGCTCTACAGTCCGGAAGCCACTACCAGAATAAAAATAATAATACATAGAATGTTTACTTATATTATATGTGTGACTGTCACACTACACATTATCATCAGCATTCACTATGGAAATCGATCTACTAACTACTAGGAACTTTTTACCAAGGTTTTCCAGATGAAATATTCGAAAATTATCACACTTGCGTTGCGTGGAATGGTTCTTCTTACTGGGTTGTGCCCACTAACGTTTAGTTAATAATGAGGTGTGTCCGATGACCAAGAATAAAGAGATAAAGTTTGTGACTGTTATTTAGTATGTAGGAGGTAATCTCCGGAACATCTCATCCGAAATAAAATTAAAAAAAAGACCGTGTTGCACTCCGGGAGTGCCGGCAGAAGTGAAAACTTGAATATTAATGTTGTGCATTTTGATATTTTGGAATGGTTAGGGAATAATTTTGCACGAATTGCCTTAATTATCAGTATAGTCGGCGTCCTTTGAAATACGAGTATGGATGAAGCCGCGCGGGCTCCTAGTCTACGAGTATTACAATTTATCTCGATTCGTAACTACTGATAGTGAATAGACGATGCTAGTACATTCACATTTTGCAACCAAAAGCTATGTTGTAATGCTCTAAGTTTATGTTAGAATCATATTAGGTATACTGGAGATTATTTGAGCTGGCCGTAGGTCAATCAAAAATCAATTCTACTGTCCAGAGTAGAAGCTTCCAATTCCATTGACAGTTTTATAAAAAGTCAGATACATTAAATAATCTCAACCATATCTGCGTAGTTTTGCATGGTGACAAAGTCGTAAAAACCGCAAGCTTCTGTGAAAGTGTAAAATGTGGCCAATTTGCTAAATAAATATTTAGGTATTTTGATTTTTAAATGTCAAAAAATCTTCGAACTATTTTGCGGACTGTACAGTCAGCAGCCAATGTTACCAAATTTAACAAATAGAATTGCGGACATTCTTACACAAATCGACCTAGCCCCAAACTAAGCGAAGCCTGTGATATGGGTGCTCGACGACGATAAACATACATTAATATAGATAAATAACACACAAATAAATACCCTTCGTAGGCAGGGTAACTACCAACTAGGCTAAAGCGGTCGTCAATATATCGTAACAGATCCTGACTCCTACAGTCATAAAGATGTGTTGCGATATCATTGAGAAGGTTCCCATCAGGGGCGGCTTTACCTATAGTGCGTTGCACCCGGGCGCACGGTCCTAAGTCCTAAGGGGCGCCGAGCGCCACTTACTGCACCCGGCTACATTGGCTAGAGACGCCTTGGGTTCCACGAGCGCAAACCACAAAGTTTATCTTACTTATGTAGTTTAAGAGTTGCTATACTTGCTATGACCACCTTCTGTATTCATCATCAGATCAGCTCGATTGCATAGTATTGCGTTAAACTAAAAGGCCTACATTTAGATGTGTCAACAGGAAAGACTGAACACATATGTTTTCGACTCTTTATACTAAGCCATCATTCCGGTCTATTCGACTAGGTCTATTATCTGTTCTGCTGATGGAACTATATAGTAAAGTTATAGATAAAATTCCAACTAAGTTGGAACTACTTAGCAATAGAACACAATAATTGAACTAGTGGGAATAGACCATCATTCCTACATTATTTGTCACGTAACTCATAAAATACGGAGTTAATCCTTTCAAAGCCATTCATGGTCAAGGGACAGTTTTCAGCGCGTCACTTTTGTCACAACGGATGATCGTGTCGGAAGTAACGGTGTGGCCTTAATAGGGCCGCATTAAAACGGGACTCGTAAAAGACTAACGGCCATGGACAGGATCTGAAGATAATGGACGCAACGGCTACATGGTGAGCGACATAGAGACAAGGTTATTTGAATTAAGTAGTGACTTTTTTCGACATGCTGACATGTAAATATTAACTGTGTAATATTTTTTTTCAAAAAGGGCTCTACATTACTTGAGGACACGTTAAGCTTTAACGCTCTATAGAAAATAAAGTAAGGGCAGGTTGTGGATAACAAATACACGGTTATTTAAATCAACTAATATACCTACTATTAAAAACATTACAAAATAACTTTGGTAATAATAAGAATAAACTATTAAAAAAACGACTTTTTAAAAAGTGGTAAATTAGTAATTTCCGGCACGTGCGGTTATCAAGGCCAAAACCAATTTTATTTTCTTCCTCCAACTAGAGGATTAGTCTTCGACCGAGACAAGCCTTCAGTTTGTTTCAATCGTAAATATTTTTTAATATTTGAATTTTTTGAAGTAGGTGTTTATTTTGATATTTTTGTTGTTTTCATTCCTGGATATAAAAGTGCATCGTGTGGAGAAATGTGGAGTAAAAGTACCTATGTCGAGTACCGTAACTGTCTGCAAGGATTATCGTAGTGGTTTAGGAGAAAAACATGTTTTATTACAGGGGAGCCATTAATTATCGATTTTGGTCCCACTTCTCTTTGGCATTATGGAAGTGACGCGAATTTAACTACGAACTTCTGATCTGAGGGCCTACCGCTAACCGAAAACAAACTTCTTTCGTGTCTCTCTGTCGCACTTGCTAGTTCGAGCGACAGGAGGGAGATACTCGAACGAAGTTCGTTTCCACTTCGCGGTAGCCCCTCTGACCGCTGTGTGCAAAACTTCGAGGGGAAACAGTGACTGCCCGGACATGGTGTCGAGGTTCGTAAAGCTGGCAGTGCCTTTTGTGCCTAGGAATCTCCCAAGGCGGCGAAGCCACATGCGGGCACCGTCTCCCATAGGAACTCTCCCACTCTTCGAGCACCCACCACGCTGTCGCTAGCACCTGATTGTGACGTGTTTGCAAGTAGGTGGACGGACGGTGGCATGAATGCTTGAAGTATTGTGAGACGTTAGAGCCAATTATCCACACTAATATTATAAATGCGAAAGTGTGTCTGTCTGTTACCTCTTTACGCTTAAACCGCTGAACTAATTGAGATGATATTTGGTATGGAGATTGTAAGAGCTGTGAGAGTTTGAATCCCGGGGATGGACATAGGATAGTTTTTATCCCGGAAATCGTCCCTTGAGGGGGTGAAGTGGGGGATGAAAGTTTGTATGGAGATACGATTTAACCGATTTTCACACGGACGGAGTCGCGGGCAGAAGCTAGTTATTAATAGGTATGTATCGTGTTGTTTTTTTCTTTTTCTTTTACCTACTGTTGTTTTTGTAACGGAATTTTCCAGCGCCTTGGTGCACTGTAATGATACTAATGATGTGTTATTTTTTTGTGTACATAATTCATTTCTTAAAAAACCATTGGTTTTTCTGTAAGTTTTACTTCAAACAAGCAGAACATTATTTTCTATAGTCAAAATAACGAGTACCTAACAGTTATTTTGAAAGTTCATGTTCGGTTATTTTATACCCATATTTATGTTAAAAGTAGCTAAGAACATAAGTTTTATGTGCTCTGCCTACCTCTTTTGGGAATAAAGGCGGGAATGTATGTAATTGAATGAATGTACTTTAGAGAAAAACCTTTTTTTATTTTATTAGTTGTTTTCCCGACCATTTCCCAAAATAGTTCGGTGGTATAAACAGGCAACAAATATTGCCCTATTAATTGCACAAGCGAGCGAAGCGAACGAAATTTTCCGTTTCAGCTTCGGCGAAAATTCATTCGTATGTCCGGCGTCTGTCTCGCTATTCTCCTCTACAGGTCGTTTTTCTAACCCGATTTTCGTGAAATTTTGTGAACAGGGTTCAATAAATAATATAGATTTTTTTTGTCAGTTCAGTATTCCTAAAAAATACAGTTTTTTTTTAAAGAAATGCTCGCGTGTTCCTTAGCTCATATAGCCACCACTTATGAAACGAGCAATATATGGTTACTTGACTGCACCAGAAGGTTATGTTTTGCTAGTTTATGTTAATTTATTTGGCACGTCCTTATTTAAATTTAAGCAAATCGAGCCATAATAAAAGACATATTGGCGAATCTTTTCCTTATCGGCCTATGCATTTGTGCCACACAACTCGATACATCAACTTCAGCAGATAGGATCAGTGGCCCGCGCCAAAAACCGCGATTTTACCTCCCATTTCGTACATTGACCCGAGTACTTCTCACAGCAAAAAGAAACTATAAATACGAGTTTTGTGTGCCGTTTCTTATAGACGGCTAAGAGTATACGTCCTTATTCTTTTGGACAGCGGAGGACACGTCATTATCTGACAGGATTAAATCGATTACTCTTCATCTTGTTATACTTGTGATTACTTGAGTTGGACGAATTGCATCAAAGTATCAATAGACCATTCAAAAAGCAACTTTACCGCCCAAGGTAGAAGATTCCAATTCCAATGACCGTTTTATAACAACTTAGAAATGTTGAAAAACCCCCGACATTTTCATTTCAAAGTAAAATATCTCAAAAACAGATTTTCAGAAAACATAGCTAAGAACATTCGGGATCACATCGGCTTTTGAATAAAAAAACCGTATTCAAATCGGTCCATCCGTTTGGGAGCTACGATACCACAGACAGATACATAGACACGTTAAACTCATAACACCCCTCTCTTTGCGGCGGGGGTTAAAAAGGCCACGTTAAATAATCTCAACCATGTGTCAGGGACCTCAAAAATTTCGCGTTATCCACGTTAATCAGCTGACCCCGATCACCCAGGGGAATTAGCAGCCATTATTTTATATTCAACTAGGAAAAAATTATAATGTTTGGTTATGGCGCTTCGCCGGACGCTGCCGCGTCATTTGCTTCGCTCGCTCGGCTCGCGCGCTGTAGGGTCGCATTTCAACTAACAACCGAACCGTTTTTTCCCCTGGGGAATCAGGCTAGGGGATTAACGTGCAACAGCAAAAATTTACGGCAGTTGGTAAAATTAAAAATATTTTATCCTTACACTACCAATACTTAATCGAAACTCACGAAAATACTCGGAAAACATCACGCTTCCAACTTATATCCGCGACGATATTTTTTTCAAAAATATAAAAATACTTTAATGTTTAACCATTTAAACTATCGTGATGTCACTTGAGTGATCTTATTCCGCTAAAAACTTTATAACTACAGTCCGTTCGCGCTTAGAAAATAGTGACATATCGGTGCAACTGAAGTGATTATACTGCAGCGATAGGGCTTCACTGAGGTATTTTTCAAAGGGTAAAAACGGGACCCTATTACTAAGGCTCCGCTGTCTGTCTGTCTGTCTGTGTCCGTCTGTCACCAGGCTGTATCTCATGAAACGTGATAGTTAGACAGTTGAAACTTTCACAGAGGATGTATTTCTGTTGCCGCTATAACAACAAATACTAAAAAACCGGCCAAGTGCGAGTCGGAGTGGGGCTCCCATACAACAGACATGATTTTTTTGCCTGAAACTGACGGTACCTAAATATCGAAAATCAAGTACCCACTACCTACGATTATATTATACGCAGAATTACATCATAGTTGTGATTTAAAACGGAGAGTACACTGACCAGTATGTTTTTAAAATGACATAATAATATAACGGCGATGACAATGCCCCTCATCTTTAATTCAATAACTGATTGAGTTTTACTTGTTATCATTACTAAAGGCCCACTCAAACCAGCTGCAATTGTAAATTACACGTTAAAATTACATAATATGGGATGTTTGAGGTGTAAAATTAAACTCACTTTAAGAGTCCGCAGTAAGCTTGGCCGAATTTCACCTTCCCATACAAACGTTACGCTCGCATTTTAAAACTACGTTTTGGATTGTGGCGAAACTTTGCATATACATTGACATGAGGTATATGTATGTCTGTATTTTAAACGTTTGTATGGGGAATCGAGCTTACTGCGGACTCTTAAGCAATCGATCTTTCAACTGTGGTATTTTTGGGCTTGATTATTTTAGGCTTAGAGGCGAATGAATACAGGGAATGAGCAGTAGTGCGGGTTGGGGACTTGACATAAGTATACCTTTGAATTTCTTTTAATTTCGCTAATGTTTGCAGGTTTCTTCGTGATGTTGTCCTTCGTCGAAAAGCTAGCGGTAAATATAAAATAATATTCCGTCCATAAGTTCCAAAGAACTCCTTGGTACGACTCGGGGTTCGAAACCGTCTACTACCGGTAGAGTAAAATCCTAAGCCCCACAAAAAATATGAACGAGCATCTAAGGAAACGTTGAAACTCACATTGCTTGTAAGTAGCTTCAATAATTAGTAACTTGCGAGAAAATCTGGACTAATTCTGAAGGGAAATTTCAAATTTTGATTGTTTCTCTGCGTATTCGTCTATAAATTGAATAAGTGCATTCGCTCGCTTACCGATCACCAACTTACTTAGTGCGCCTGTTTGCGACCGCTTACATATACTGACGAATTGAATGGATATTATCTCATGTTGTAGATTTCTATTATACGTATTGAAATGCAAAAAATGCATACGCTGTGATTTTAGAGTCTGTTTATTTGATTTGAAGAAAACTTGTCCTTCAAGTGGTGCTACACTAACTGATCGCGTAACAGGCGCCGTTGTCCCACTCGAATCTCCGAAATAGAATCCCTCCAATTGTACCATGTCATTTAAATATTAATTTTGCCTTGAAAATGCATCATAAACTTAAGATTATCCGTATGTTGAACTTAATTTTAAATACATTGATGACACGATAAGCGTTCTCGTATTAAAATACAATAGAATTCGGTGGATGCATCCTCATTTAAAAGGTCGTAATATTTAGTAAAAAACTGCCGTGGTCACAGTTGGCTGAAGAGAATCAGTGTCAATTGCGTGCTTCGGCCACCAAGGCTTTACCGATAACTGGCCAAGGTGTCTTTTAATGTAATTTAACTGCTACATCTCTTTAGTGAACGTCAATAAAATCAATTTGGTAACGCTAGTTTTAGTCAACACTTGTCGTTTTTAGGTTAACATTCCCTGAAAATTATAAGATTGAACGTTTTGGTGTTTGAGTTTTGGGGGTCTTACTGAAATACAGTCATGGTCATCGGTCATGATTTCCGTAACAAAATGTTTACTAGGTATCTCTCTCTATAGTCTCTCTTGTGCTAAAAAAATATTCTTAGTTTTCTTCTTCTTAATTAAAATCTGTAAACACCATTGTGATAGCCAATTAACTGCTACAGAAATTGTTTTTTTTTAGTGTTCAATAACTAATAGTCCGACAGACAAACACAGGTAAATACAGGTATCTATTAGTAAGGGAGAATGTAAGAAATTACTTAATAAATTATGTAGAATGAAAGTAAGTGCTCATTATGCTGTCCCTATAATAAGTGGTTGAAAAAAATCTTTGGAGTGGACACTCCAAAGAATTTTTAACCACTTATTTCGTGAGCTGCGTACCTTTTCTTACGTAATGGACCTGGGTCTATTTAAATTTTCAAGTGGAAATTTATGAACAAACTTTATTTTTTCAAGAATTTTATTTTTTTCAATAAATATTTTTGTGAACCTAATTAACAATAAATACTTTAAAAAAACACTTAAAATTGTTTGGTTTTCAATTTCTTAAATACGTTACTAATACTCGTACTCCCGCTTCATAATCATAAAACGCCTTTTATAATTTCTTTCTTTTTAAATAAAAAAAACAGCTCTACGTACCTTATATTTCATATTATTAACACACACGCACCAAAAAACAAAGGTCACTTCGCAAACTAAAAAAAAACTTTAAAAAATATCGTAAGTGAAGACGATTCGCGCGCGAAACCGTACCGCGCATGCGTGTGGCGGCTGCGTCGAGTGCAATGGCGGCTTGCCGTCGCGCGCTTCAGTTTTCCTTCCCGCCAACTGCGTACAACGACCCAGAAGGTGAAGGTAACACAACAAATCAACTATGACTCGGCACTGGTCGCTGAAATCACTAGTGTCAGCAATCGGTCTTTAGGTCTTGTACGCATTGTTTTGAAATGCACGAGTTCAATTTCTTGAGCTTATTTCGTATTGTTGCTGAATGCTGAAATTGAATGCAGACGTGTCATTCTGCCAAATGTCACCTGCTAAATGCGCTTACTTTTTTCCAGACCAAGATTCTAACAGAATAAGCACCTAACTAGACATAATCCTACTAATATTATAAATGCGAAAGTTTAGATGTTTGGATGTTTGTTACTCAATCACGCAAACGGCTGAACCGATTTGAATGAAATTTTGCACGAAGATAGTTTATAGCCTGGATTAAAATATAGGATAGTTTTTATCCCGAGTCCACGCAGACGAAGTCGCGGGCGAAAGCTAGTAGGTATATAAACACCGCTGAAACGTATGTTTCCCATTACAGTTTGATTTCAATGTGTTCAGCTTTAGTTGGTCGTGCGTGGAAGCGAGCGAATGAATCACGTTGAAAGTAAGTAACAAATTTGCGTTTAGTTATAGTATTACCTACTGTAGTGTAGGCACATACATATTACCTACCTACTCGTAACTATTGCACGCGTGAACTAGCTTTGGAGGGCAGTGCCTCCGGAGCTTAAGTTTGTGGGATTAAAGATCGAGAAATAAGGTATGTCCATGAGTAAGGAATAGATGGCCGAACGTAAATGAAACTGTCTAATAATACAAATCAGTCTATCGAGCCAACTGAAATAATTAAACAAACTTAATATATATTGACATTCTAAACCCTGCTGAAACGAAGCGCAACCGCGGCAGCGTTGATGTCTTTTTTATATGACTAAGGCGACGTTCTATTGATCAAATTCATTATAGTATAGGTGCACTACATAGTATAAAACAAAGTCGCTTCCCGCTGTCTGTCCCTATGTATGCTTAGATCTTTAAAACTAGGTACACAACGGATTTTGATACGGTTTTTTTTAATAGATAGTGATTCAAGAGGAAGGTTTATAAATATGTATAATAAAAGTATGTATATAGTGATTTTAGTTTGGTGTACGAAGTCTTAATTCAAACATTAAAGTCGACGAGTATAAAAAAAGTATTTTTTAATACGAATTCTTTGGTAAATGTCTTACTACCTACTTAATTTTAATGAACGTTACCTTCATTAAAATGAAGTAGGTAAAATCTCGACGGCATATATTCATCTCCTATTAGATACGTAAGAGTGAGTCTTTTCTCGCCATCACGTCCGACTCGTCCGACTTAATTAGAAGCCGTAGGAAGGCACTTTAATGAATGACGCAGTTGCACGTGTTTACTTCCACGATCGTATCTCTTTGTTGTCATCTCAAGGTACTATTAGGCGAGAGGTTCCGGACCCTTCAGAGTTCTCTGAGGGGCTGCCGCGCGTTTCGCGGTAGGCCCTCTTATTCAGCTTGGGCAAAAAATATTTCGTATGTCCGGCGTTAGTCCGACTTTTCTCTTGCGTTCCCCATTTCTCAACCGATTAGTACGCTACCATGAGTTTGACAATGACGGCTTACGCTAACGAGTATCGAGTTTTCTATCTGTGCATCCCGCTCGTACTGTCAAAGTGCAATAGAGATGCACAGATAGAAAACTCGATTCTCGTTAACGAAAAATTACAATGTCAAACTCATGGTAGCCGTATAGGTTCAATAATGATTATATATTTTTTTCCCTTAAGGGGTAAAATTGAGTGTTAGGGTAACGCACCTATATGATTCTCACAAAATACGAAAATTCTATATTTCAGGTAGCGGGACACAAAAGGTTACGAAACACTTTACTTTGCGATTCACAACCGTCCGGTCTCACCTCATCACTCACCCTTTTTTTTATCTCCTCAAACTGCATCTACAAAAAATCTATAATAAATTGTAGAACCTTAGAAATTTCACGAGAATCGGTTGAGAAATGGGGAACGGAGGATAACAGCCGGAAGTACGAAAGAACTTTTGCCCAAGCTGGAATCTTTTCCAGCTTGGGCAAAAGTTCTTCAACGAGACGAACGACTCTCTTCTCTTGAACTTCGTTTGCTTCGGTCTCTCGTCTCGTTAATAACTATGCGTAGGTAGGTGTTCTAGCAGTCACTCTGTAGTCTCAAGCGAACTAATTTAATGTGACGTGAATCTGACCTATTCTACATCTTTGTTTGGATCTGAAACTCGTTTTTAGGGCTCCGTAGTCAACAAGGAACCCTTATATATAGTTTCGCCTTGTCCGTCCGTCCGTCCTCGGCTTAGCTCAGTAACCCTTGCAACTAGAAAACTGTAATTCGACATGGGTATATAAATCAATCACGCCGACATAACAGTAGAATAAAATCTTGAAAATATTCTTTTTAGGGTACCTCGCCTACACCAAAAGCGGGGATGCTATCACGGACTAGTAGGCACGGACGACACACCTGGATGTAACTAAGACAGACAGGCAACTACGGAACCCTACACTGCGTGTGGCCCGACACGCACTTAGCCGGTTTTTAGGGTTCCGTACCTCAAAAGGAAAAAACGGAACCCTTATAGGATCACTTTGTTGTCCGTCCGTCCGTCCGTCCGTCCGTCTGTCAAAAACTTTTTCTCGTGGAGGTATCAAGCAAAAATTTATACCAAATAACCAGCAGGTCTACTGTCCGTTGGAGCTGTGAAAAAATCAAACTTCTAAGCCAACGCAATCAAAAGATACAGCCGTTATTGCCGCAAATTTTCCAAACTCACAAGGGAATCAAAACCTACAGGGTACTTCCCGTGAACTCAGAATCTTGAAATTTGGTACGAAGCAACGTCTTATAGCACAGATAAAGAAAAATTGCGAAAACCGTCATTTTTTAGTTACATCATATAATAAAAATATTTTTAATAATTTTAAAGTTATTACTTATATACCTACAGGTTTGTACGGAACCCTCGGTGCGCGAATCCGACTCGCACTTGGTCGGTTTTTTATTTATAGTGATCCGTTTTAAAGTCCATAGACTTTAAAATTTGAAACTGGTTCAAAATTATACAAAAAGTAGGTGTATAAAAGATACATCGTGTCGGTAACAGTGTAACGAAGACTAAAACCACAGAACCATATCTGGATAGAAGGAAAGAGCTCGTCGATTAGTATGGGAACCGAGCGTGTAACATTTTGCGTAGGTACTTTATTTTTTATTTATTTTTTATCTGGCTTTCTCTAGGATTAGCCAAAGTCACGTTGAAGAGTTAAAAGTTAGGGAAACAGGATTAAGGAATTTGGTATAAAATGAACGGAATTTTGGAAAGACAAAGGATCGGGTTTAATGGAAATACATACGTTTTTAGAAATATTATACGTACAGTAGAAATATATCATTTTTTTCTAGGAAAACTGCTAAAATTTTATATATATCATAAGAATTAGTATGGAGTAAACAAATTATCGATGTTGGAAAAGGAATGCTTAAAGCCTCAAGACGGGAAAAGAAATCAGACCGGTCATACAGTGCACAGCCAAAGATTACATGGTTCAGATCCCCATACTCTCCACAGGAGCAATGTGGATCCGACACAATATTCATTCTGTGTAATTGAGCCGGGGTACAAACATGCCCCAGGCGCATCCTACACAGAAAAGACGTAACGGACTTCGAAAATGACAATTTACTAAACCACGGCTTGAAGGGAATGGATACCTGAATTCTTCTATAAAATTTACCTTTTGGTGACCCACTATTCCAAATCCGATTCCACTCTTCGTACAAGAAAACTTTCGATAAATTAACTAAGTCACTACAATAATTAGAATATGGAAACATATCCCCTACGCGTATAGCCTCATTTGCCAGTAGGTCAGCTCTTTCATTCCCAGGTATACCCAAATGACTCGGTACCCAGGCCAACACGATTGTACAACCCTTCTGTGAACATTCATATAAAAGATTGCGAATCCCAAAAACAGTCGGGAACTGTTTATGGGATTTAAACGGAAACCTCATAAATTCGTAATAGCTTCTAAAGAGCTTCGGGAGTCAGAGAAAATTATTGTCTTGGGCAATTTGACCATGAGAACATATTCAATTGCTTTAAATAGGCCATAACATTCACCAGTATAAACAGAAGTTTCAGGTGGTAATTTAATTTGCTGTACACATTTATATTGTGGGTGGTAAACCCCAACGCCAACACAACTCCTATCCACATGTTTCGAGGCATCCGTATATATGCAATGCCAGTCAGACCAGTCATTATTAATAATATTAGTAAATTCAAGTTTTGGGTTTATGTCGTTCTATGATATTCCTAAGTCAAATTTAATTTGCGTAACTGTAGTAAGGCTGTTGTAGTTGTATTGGTATAGAGGCAAAATTTCATTACGACAGGTGGGTGCTTCCAATGTTTCATATTTTCTATAACTTTTTACTAAACAGGGAGCATCTTTGTGAGCCCAGTAGCTAGAAGTATCAATCTGATCAGTAAGTTGTCTCAATTTAGGAAATAGTGGATGGGAACTTAGTTGGAATGAACGAAAGAAGAATTTGTCACAAAGGTATTGTCTTCTCAAGCTCAAAGGTGGATCACAACATTCGACTTGTAAACAATTTATTGGACTCGATTTCATTGCTCCTGTAACTAATCCTAAAGCCTTAGACTGAACGGGATCTAACTTTTTAGCTGCGCTTATATTACTTGGATGTAACAAGAATGTGCCGTAATCTAATACACTCCTAATCAAAGCATTGTAAAGCAGTCTCATTGTGATCGGATGGGCACCCCACCAGACGCCTGTAAGACACCTTAAAATATTTAAATTTCGTTCACACCTTAATGAAACATATCCAAAGTGAGGTACTCCAGAAAGCTTAGAATCTAATATTACGCCCAAAAATTTTGCTTGTTCTTTATGTGGTAAAGCAAGACCATTGTAATTAATATGAATTGGAGGAATAGTTCGCTTTCGGGAAAACACTACAACAGAACTTTTAGACGGGGATAAATCTAGACCATTGTTATCCAACCAGTCTTTTAAGGCATAGATGAACATGATAAAGACTCGCTAATAGCATCTAAAGATCGATCGGAAACATACAATAATAGATCATCCGCATATTGAAGAACAGTTGCGTATCTTTTAATAGAAATTTCCAAATCATACGTGTAAATGTTATAAAGTATAGGGCTTAGAACAGAACCTTGTGGCAAACCTTTCCATACTGTTCTATTAATAAATTCGTTTCCACACTGATCTAATGAATATTTAACATATCTTTCATACAACATATTTACAATAAAATTAATTAATAGATTAGGAACATTCAGCTTTATCAATTTATTTTTTAGAATCACTGATTAACTGATAATAACTTATTATGCTCTAAAAACCATTCTAGTCGAATTTTTACTAGGTGCTCGGCAGTTTTAGCTAATACGGAGGACAACGCTATGGGTCTATATGAGGTCGGGTCTGAACTCGGTTTATTAGGCTTCTGTAGCAAAATTAACGTTTGAGTCCTCCACGGTTGCGGAATACAGCCAGAAATCATAACATTGTTGATCAAAGAAAGGTAATAAACAAGGCTATTGTCATTAAGGTTTGATAAAAAGGAATATGGAATTCCGTCCTCACCAGGCGCGGAATCTTTAGTCGATGACAGTACACCTTTTAGTTCAGAAAGTGTAAATGGAGAATTTAAATCACCATTATCAATGCGGTTGTTATTAGACAAGGACAGTAAAGCGATGGGACGCTCAGGTATATATGGAGGAGCCAAACGATCCATGACTTGCTCTGCTAGATCTGGAGATAATTTATTTAGGGTTGACTCTTTAAATGCCGATCGAAACTTTCTAATATTTTGCCAGACAACAGAAGGAGAAACGTTAGGACTTAGCGACCTACAAAATCTACGCCATCCCTCGAACTTCTTTGTCCTAAGTAACTCTTTTGTAGAATTAGCAATTTCTAAGTAGTTGTCAAAATGATCATCAGTCATGTCTTGACAATAGCACCGTTCCGCTACCTTTCTTTGATTGACTGCTATGGTGCATTCTGAATCCCACCAAGGTGGTGATGGAATCAGACTTGGGCCACTACTTTTTAATGGAAATGTTTCATTTGCAGATTCTATCAATGCAGTGGCTAGTAATTGAGAACAGACTAAAATATTTGAATTGTTTAACTCGGGTAAATTTTCTACTTTTTGTTGGACCACTTCCCTATATGTACTCCATTCCGCATCATTTAACTTGTGTCTAATACGTGGTTGCCTTATTTGCTTTGTAGGTTTGGTGAATGGAAAAGTAATAATAAGGGGAAAGTGATCACTACCATAAGTGGATTCTGCAGGTGAGCAAGACAGAGATGAAGCAAGATCAGCTGTGCAAATGGATAAATCAGGTGCACTTGGAGTGCGTGCTAGCCGTGATGGAGACCCATTATTTAAGATACATAAATCATGTGAACTAATTAACTCCAATAACTGTTCCCCATAATATGTAGATGAAGAACAGCCCCACAACTGATGATGGGAATTAAAATCCCCTAAACATATAAAAGGTTTTGGCAACATACTAAAAATGTTGTTAATCTCATTAAAAATGTCAATGCTAGGACGAGGATAATACAAAGATATAAAACAAATACCATTTACAATTACTGCTAAAATAGACAAGGTATCACTATGTACAGGGAGTGAGACAGATGTAAAGGGCATTGAGTTTTTGATGAGTATGGCCACTCCACCATACCCATCAGGTCTGTCTTCACGAAGACAAACATACCCGGGCATTTTGAACAATGACTCCTTCTTCAGCCAAGTCTCCTGGAGACAGATGAGGAAAGGGTCATGTTTATTGATAACATGAATTAAATCTGGTTTTCGAGTGGTAAGACTGAGACAATTCCACTGTACCAGTCTGGCTCTCTGGTCCATAATTAGTGGGGATTCTATATAAAGCATCAATTACTGCTGCAACGTTGGACGGTGATATTTGGTTTGATTGGGATAATAACTGTATAAGAATTTCAATAATGTCGGAGGTACTCTTATTGTTGTGGTCATTATTAACATTATTATTATTATTAAAGATAGGTTTACCTTTCGGTAATACAGGTTCTCTGATGATTTCCGAATGAGCAACACGGTCATATCCTTAATATGTTTTAGTGTACGTTTTTGGCTTTAAAAATATTGTTTTTTTATATGAGTGGGTCAAGTTATTGGAGGTAGAATGGTGGACCAACATTGGGAGGTCCATGTTGCATGTATGATGGAGAGGACGATGTTGGCACTGCAAGTAAGGCTTCAGCATATAAGATTTTAGAAACAGGTGGATGTATTTTGGTTGCCTCCATGTAGGATATGCAACTCTTGCTCATGGTTTCCTTTATCGCCTTTTGTCTATCAAATTCTAAGCATTTTTTACTGGTGGCCTGATGTGCTCCCTTACACAAGCAGCACCAATAACCATCCTCTTCAATGTTACAATTGTCACCAGAGTGGCCCTGGCCACACCTATAACACCTTGGTGTTGATCTGCATTGATTTTTAACGTGGCAAAACCTACAGCAATTATAACATTGTACAGTAGGATAAATGTATAGTTCAACTGGTAGGGCAGTGTAGCACATGTAAATTCTAGTGGGTAGTATTTGTCCATCAAATGTGACTATTACGGTTCCCGTATTAATAAATTGGCTGCAATTGTTTACTGTGACTTTTCTTTTTATCCGCCTAATCTTTAATACAGGTCCACAACCAATAAGTACACTTATGCATGTCAATACCTCTTCTTCAGACCAATCGTTTGGAACGCCTTTTACGACGCCCATGCGTGTGACATTAAAGGTGGGAATAAAGGCCTTGTATCTTTCCTGTTCAAGATGTTGATGTGCTAAGAAATTATTGGCATCGGTGTATGTAGTGAATGCCATGCTAATTCGGTTACGGCCCACTCGTTTTAATGTACCATTCTCTATACCCTTAATATTATTAAGCCGCAAAAACCTACCAAAGGTAATGGGGTGAAGGGTTGTACCATCAGAACTAGCTTCTTTTGTTACATGGACAACATATGGGGAAATATCAGATTGTTGATATTGAACCCGACCCACAGGCACATGCAGGGGAGTTGAATTCGTGACTGCGGGACTCAGCGAAGACGAATTGGAAACAGTGTGTTCTTGATCTTTATTTTGAACAGGCATTTGATTTTTTTTTGTGTGGTGGACTCATTTTGGTTTTTTTTTTTTTTTTTTTTTTTTTATTACTAAAACAGGTTACATAATATAAATTTAACCTTATCTGCCAAACTGCATAACAGTTTGTTGGCAGAAAACATGAACCCTCATTTATTACACTACGTAGGTGTTTATATATGTACCTTATAATATAAATCGTATAAACTAATTAGGTATATTGAGATAATATCTACTTAATGCATACTCGGTCGACACGGAAAGGTAGCTGCCGCCGCACGCCCGGCTTGGTCCAGTGGTAGGTACTTATTTATACCCTATTCCATACAAGATCAGTAAGAAAGTAGTAATAAGTAAATCTAGGACAGAATTTCCTTTTGATATCCTAAATAAACGAAGAAAAGTAGATGATTTCGTCCGTTTAAATTCTGGTGTTATATGGAACGAGATATTGTATTTAATTGTGATGGGTTGGTACCTGCTCGAGTTGTGCGGCGACCCCGCCATCCGCGCCCGACCCAGTACCGCTAATTCAATACGTATACACCAAAACATTCTCCAATAATCTTGTCGATTCTCTTATGGGCACAAATAAGCAGTTTTAAACTACTTATACTATTACTAACTTACAAGTAAACTAAAACAACTAAACTATTACTAACTAACAAGTTTAGGTCTTGTCGGTTGCAGTATATGGACTATTTTTAACTGACTGCCTCAGAAGGAGGGATATGTTTTTGTTTTTTTCGAGCCTATGTATGTACGAGTATGTAAGTATGCGTTTATTTATATGGACAGGAATACATTTTAGTACAAGTCGTATCTGCTGGACAATATCAATTAAGTACACCGATCGAGCCTGTCCATCAGCGCTTTCTTAAGTCTTTTTTTATACACAATCTTTGACACATCTTGGCAGGATCTAACATCGTCTGGGACACCATTTAGGATCGTAGGTATCAAATATTTCCTGGTGCGCTTCCCGTAATAATTGCAAACTTTTGGTACTAGTAGTTTTCGATGCGATATTTCTTTGGAAACACTTCTCGTCCGATACGAGTGGCTTAATGGTTTTTTATAGGGGTATTTGAATAGGGGGACTTAAATAAGTAACTTTATTTGTACGATCACATTTACAACCGTTATGGTCTTCTTTTCCCTCTTGTCCTACTTTCCTTTTTCTTTTATGGCAAGTTGCACAAATACGTGGGAACAATTTCCTTTTCAGCTTGTTGTCCGCAGAAACCACTGACGTGTCTGTGTCCATAGAAGACTCAACTGCCGCAACCAATATATCCATCTTAGATGGAACATCTGATCCTGGAGGGAAAGGAACCGTCCCTCCAGGATCGGGGGGCTGATCTCCCATGCAAGGAGTTTAAATTTTGAAAAATATATAAGTACTTACCTATTAAAACAGCTAACTACAATATTTACAACACTATTACTACAAATATGTACAATAAATACTAAAACCAATCCTCTGTGCGTTAAATCAACTAATATTTTAAATAAAGTTAAGAAACCGCGTCCGCCATGTACGAAGTTTCCCGCCCTTTCCGTATGTACTTTGACGTCACGAGCGTAATTTAGTGACGGGAAACATAAGCCGCGCGACATCGATTCGTCAACATCGATTAGCACGCGGCAGTTGCAATAACTAGTAGGTTTATTTTGTATCGATTCAAAATATCGATAAGAACCGACAGAGGAAATGATAATTAGATTCAACAGAGGAAATGAAAAATAGTAAAAATAAAAAGGGCTTAGTTTTTTTACATCATAGAAGGAAAGAACTTAGAACTTGTCGAGACGTTTAGTATGTTCAGTCCCTAAGCATCCTGAACAAATTTCTGAATGGATTGCTTAAGTTCCTGCTCACGGACGCTACATTTCAATCACTGGCCGAGCTAAATCATAAGTTCTCTAAATATGCGACCAGATACCCTAGGTAATGGCCAGAAGGAAACCAAAAATGTAGGAACCATATTTTACGACCAGTTGCTTCAATCCATTTATTTTTCATTTCAGGATCATTCGGAAAACTGAAATAAAATTGCAATATAGAAGTAGCCATAACCTGTTTGTTAATAATATTTGCTTTGCACCACGTACATTATATAGCTGCATAATAATATAAGAACGTAATTATCATTTCCTCTGTTTTCAAAAACGATTATAATAATTGAGTAAGAAAATCGCAGTGTACAGCACTATTCTTACTTTCGACAGAAAAAACGAGAAATCTATCTTGAACATGACTCGACAGTTTGAATAGCTTATTTTTACATCGCTGGTTTTGAATGCACACCAAGTCTGGCTCGTCAAATTAAAGCCGTAATGGAAAACTGGCGTTGGCACACAATCGCCCGCTACTGTTTTGATGAAAATAATGAAATAAATGGTTTTTTAATTAATAACAGATATTTAAGGACAAATTGTACTTACCAATGAAAGTAAACACCTCGATTAACAGCTCCACCTTTATTGGAAGTGTTTGAGCAACTAATTATTGCGCAAACAACCATTTTGTTTTTAAAATGTGACGTCGCACGCACGCAGACCGCGGTCGGGAGCAGACTGAAGTTCGCGGCGAGCAATGGTGCCAGCGTGTCATCATTTCGCCACGCGAAGTACATACACTTATTCCTTCTATCTTGATATATTTCTGTGGTTTTTAGACCATTAAATCGTTAATTCAAAACGTATGCTTTCTTCAAATTAAAGCCTTTGTTTTTGAAGTGAAAACTTCTTTTGCGGCGCTGTGCCCTTTTTGTGATGGGGAAAAATTGTTAAACTCGCCACAGCACGTCTAGCACACGACGGCCGCGACATACTCTCGATTTTTATCGCACTATACCTCTTCTTCTAAGTGTTCTAATAAGAGAGAGACGGATATTGCGAGAAAAATCGAGAGCTCGCGCGTCGTCGCGTGCTAGCCGTGCAGGTCACGTGACCGTAATGCCGCGTTCACATGCACTCCGCCGTGCAGCCTGGCAATCAGCTTGGCATGCAGCCCGGCAAGCAGCCCGTGCACTTCTGCGGCCCAAGCAGGCTGTTCACACGCTCGCGGCCTTGCTTGTCATGCAAACATGGGAGATTTTTTTATCTTTGGAATATTTATTTAATGGACAGTCAGTTAAGCTTTGAGAGCCACGTAAAAAATCTGGTAAAAACTTGTTTTTTCCGGCTCAAGGTCTTGTACCAAATCCGAAATCTTTTGAGCGAACAGGTACGAGTAGCTCTGTGTGAATCTCTGATTCTATCCAGATTAAATTACGGAGACATCATCTATGGACCACGCTAAAACGCGTTGTCTAGTTCAGCGTGTACAAAACGCATGTTGTCGTTTTTGCTATAGTATCCCACCCAGAAGTCATATTACACCATACCTTAATAAAAGTTCCATTTTAAATATGTCATCACGTCGACACTTACACCTCGCCTGCCTGTTGTTTGATGTTCTTAAATACCAAAAACCTGACTATCTGTTCAGAAAAATAAGGGTCTCGTCTTTACACTCACATTATGGCACTAGGTCAACACGGCGATGTATCTTAGAAGTACACCCCTACAGGACGGTTGCCTTTACTGGCAGTTTTCGTTATCTTGCAACCAAATGCTGGAATAACATTAAATTAAAATTTAAAAGATCTCTTGGACAAGCAAGTGGCAGGAATTCCTCATGGCTATTTGGTTGCAGATTTTGTAATATAGGCGTGCTTCTAAGGGACATCACACATCTCACCACACGTTTTTTCAAAGTATATACACTCCTTGTCGACACATAGTTACATCTTATATTTTGTCATTTTTATTACTCACCTATCACACAGATCTATTTTATTTATTCGATATTATTTGCAAGCTTTATTTATTTATTATTATTTTTCTTGTAATATTTCACCTGCATCGTGACCCGAGGTACTGGCAGAATATCAGTGCTAGCTTACACGAGCAAAGCAAAACTGAGCCAGTACCTTTTTGGCATTATTGCAACGCAAAGGTATGCCTTAATTTTAATTTATAATTCTATTTCCGTACCACAATTGTTTTACTTGTTCTTTTATTGTTGTTTTTTTTCTGTTTCTTTTTTTCTGTATTTTTTTATTTTTATTTTGTTGCAAAATGCCAAATAAATGATTTATCTATGTATCTATTTATTCTAGGGGTCTCATATTGTTGGGTCCCGCTGCTAACTCCCCAGAAAGAGCAAAATTTATTTCTTTGACCATTTTTAATCTTCTGACGCCTCCAATTCCGACATGTTTACTAATGCACGCGAGCGTGTGAACAGGTACACAAGCACGAGCACATTCACCCTTTGATCTTGGTCAAAAGCCGACAGTCGTCCCGATCGGCGGCATGCACGAGCACGGGCACGGGCGCGTGCACATTCAGGCTGTTCACACGCCCGTGCCCGTGCCCGTGCACGTGAATGTCGCTTTGAACGCGAGCATGTGAACGCGGCATAAGATGTCACGTGACCATAAGATGTCACGTGACCGTGAGATTCGAGAGATTGAAAATTCGTAAGACGGACACGTGACCTGATCGAAAAACTGTTACAATGTCATTGAGTTTTCGCTTCTGCCGGCACTCCCGGAGTGCAACCCGTTCTTTTTTTTAAATATAATGTTTGCATTTCATATAAATTAATTAATTTGAGACAGTGAAACGCCACGGTTTCACGACCTTCAGTCAATTGGGCAACGATTAATAAATATGACCGCTCTGCTTCACAAGTTCCGTTACTGTAGCAACGCCTTTCTCAACTTTAGGCTTTCCCAGACTAACTATATTGCTGAAATAAGTGCGTAATCATAATCCACTTTGATTTTCTAACAAAAGTGATCATACCTACCTTGCTTTTATACCACGATTGTGGCAAACAAGCACACGGTCCGCCTGAAGGCAATCAGCCATCGTAGTTCATGTGCGCTTATGACTTGGGTAGAACCACAAGCGGTGCCGACCCTTTATTGATTTGAGGATTCGTTGCGTTGACGGCTCGAGACAAATGCTGGTCCATCACTCTCAACGCAGTGCGTCCTCGGGAGCTCTGGCCACCTTAAGTACTCATAATTAAGAATGTCCCCAAATATAATAGACATTGTTTAACGAGGGGCGTAAGTGGAATGTTGATGCGAACAAGAGTCTATCAGAAGCCCGACGCCGAAGGCGGAGGGCTTTTGGTGACCGGAGTTTGCAATATTCTTACGCCCGTGTTATACACAATGTTTTTCATCACATTTGCGAGGAAACAAATAGATTTTGCGACATGTCAGTTGTCCATTTTGTTGAATTTGACGTGAGGCGCGTATGGCAGAGACCCTTCGGTATACAGCCACGATTTGAAAACACTTAAAAACATTTTACATAGAATAACTACATATGAAAGTGGGGGGAGGCCTTTGCCCAGCAGTGGGACACTACAGGCTCACAATAATAATAATAATAAACTACATATTAAATCTGTAAATAATTCTGTTAAACATGTTTTAGTAGTGTTTTTAAGTTTAAATTTATTTATAAATACGTTTTCAGACATCGTATTTGATATAAAACCTTTTTACTTTGTAACTGCCGCATGAGTGACAGATACAATTTAAGAAAAAAACCATTACGCCCGTGGGCGTAACATAGTCAATTACAGCTCTGTATGTCTGCGCATTATGAAGCCCTTTTCGAGCAAGTGTGATGAAATTAGTACATTATCGTACCACACCCGTGGTGAGTGTTAAATAATTTAGATATACGACCTCCGTACCTAACTGTAATTGTATGTTTATAATGGAAAATAAATATATGTCACTCGCTAAAAGTCGTTTCAGGTCATGGGCCTGCCGCGGGATTAAAACTAAGAAAATAAATAGAAAATAGCAGTTATAGTGAATTATTAGTGATTCGGTACAACATAAAAACCAGCAAGTTTCGTAAGAAACATAAAAATAAGAAAACGAGATTTTTTTTCACGTTTATAAGAATGACAGATTCGAATCTGAATATCGAGATTCTAAGTGACACCGAGTCTTTTCAATTATGGAAATTTCAAATTGATATCCTATTCGGTGCAAAAGGTCTATCACAAATTGTCAGTGGAAATTGGAAAAGAACTTCGGAAAATGAAGAAAAATTCAAAGAAAAAGATGCGCAAGCAAAGCATTTTATTATCAAAACGATTCATCGCAAATATATAACGCAACTTTTCGACTGCGGAACTTCAAAAGAAATGTATGAGAAAATATGTAATATCTTCGAAGGCTCCGAAGAAAGAAAAAAGATGATCCTTCTACAGGAGTTTTACAACATTCATATCAGGAAAGAAATAGGCATGGAAGAAAATTTGGCAAATATTGAAAATTTGACATTTCGTTTAAAACAAATGAAGGTGAACCTTGATGATGCAATGGTGGAATCAAAAATCTTGACGAGTCTTGATGAAACTTATAATAACTTCGTGACAGCGTGGGAGTCAACCCCGACACAAGAAAGAAATTTGAAAAATTTGAAAATTCGGCTCATCAAAGAAGAAGAAAGGAAAGGCCTATCAGGAGGTTCCTCTAACCAGGTAGCATTGAGGGCTCATGCCTCTTCTTCTTCAAAACAAACCAGGTATTGAATGTTTTATTTGCAAAAAGCCAGGGCACTTTGCCAAAGATTGTAGGAGTCATTGTAGAATCTGTAAGAAGACGAATCATAGAGAAAAGAACTGTTACTTTAAAAAGAAAGACCATGTGGCACTTGCGGCCAGTAAAAAAGAAACTGATGATAAAAATTTAGAGAGTTTTGTAGTAGACTCTGGATGTACTGTTCATCTGATAAAAGACCAACACTTATTGTCTAATGTAAAGGCAAATAATACTAAGATAGGCACAGCTCAAAGAGACTGCAACCTTGAAGCCATCTGTCAAGGTGATTTCATAAGTAGCAATTGTAGCATTAAAAACGTTCTATGTGTTCCCGACCTCTCCCGTAACTTGATTTCAGTTTCAGAAATAACTAAACATGGCGGTCAAGTTATATTCGATGGTAATGAGGTTGAGATCAAAAGCAATGGTCAGACCATAAAAGGAACTCAGGAGTCGACAGGTTTGTTTACACTAGAGCTACCTAAGAAATTTACTGAAGAAGCTCTTCTCAGTAAGAAGAATGAAGACAATTCGGCTATTTCATGGCATAAAAAAATGGGTCATCCAGGACAAAGTGCACTGCGAAACCTTACTAAAGCAGCTGATGGCATAAAAATGAAGAACACAACGGAAGAAGAAGATAAAATATTGGCAAGTTGTGAGGTGTGCATTAAAGCTAAGCAAACGAGATTTCCGTTTAAAACTCAAAGAAAACGAGCAAAGCGGCCTCTCGAAATACTCCATACAGATGTATGTGGGCCATTAGAAGTAGAAACTTGGGATAAAAAAAGTTTTTTTCTAACTGTGATCGATGACTTCAGCAACTACACAAAAGTGTATCCCTTAAGAAACAAAAGTGAAGTTCCTCATCACATAAAACATTACATAGAAGAAACTGAAAGAGAAAAGAAAGAAAAAGTTTCTTCAATAAGATGCGACAACGGAGGAGAGTACTCCTCTAAAGAATTCCAGGATTGGTGTGAAGATAAAGGCATAAAATTAGATTACACTGTACCTTACACACCACAGTTAAATGGAAAAGCAGAACGTTTTAATCGCTCTCTGACAGAAAAGGTAAGATGTCTCCTTTTTAACGCAAATGTTGCAAAAGAAATGTGGGGAGAAGCCCTGTATTGTGGAGTCTATCTACTAAACCGATTACCAAGTGAATCCATTAACAATCTAACTCCTTTCGAACTATGGAATAAACAGAAACCGAATCTTGCTAACATCAGAGAATTTGGAACAGAAGCATATGCAAAGGTTCTGGCACCCATCAAAAAGTTAGATTCTAGGTCTCGTAAATATATAATGGTTGGTTATACTAACAATGGATATCGGCTGTGGAATGAAACAAGAAGAAAGATAATCGTGGCACGCGATGTAATATTCAGTGGCAATGTCGCAAATAATGACAATAAGAAGCTTGGTGATTCTATCGAAATAAACATATATGTAGATGAAAATGCGAAACAAGAGAACTTGGAGGCACAGATTACAGAAAATCGACAAGGTGTTATTGAGACCCAATCAGATGAAGAGATGAACGTAAACCAAAATATTGAAACAATGGATTCCGAACAGGAAAGTAACTATGAGAGTACTTCTACTGATTCTGAAGACAATCAGAATATAGAAGTCCAACCAGACGTACCAGAAGTAACAACAAGAAGCGGGAGAAGAATAAATAAACCAGAAAGATACGATGATTATGTTCTTCTGACTTTCAAGGAAGTCATGAAAGCCCCTGATAAAGATAAATGGAAGAAAGCAATTGAAGATGAACTAAAATCCTTGAAAGACAATGGTGTCTGGAAATTAGTTGATAAGGAAAAAGGTGCTAACAAAAATATACTGTCTAATAGGTGGGTATTCAGAGTAAAGGAAAATGGAACATATAAAGCAAGATTGGTTGTGCGAGGCAATGAACAAAGAGAAACAGATTTCGACGAGATATTTAGTCCTGTTGCATCGCAGTCTGCCATAAGATCACTGTACTTGCCATCGTAGCTTCTAAGAATTACAATTTTATGACGTTCGACGTTAAAACAGCGTTTCTCAATGTCGTTCTTAGAGAAGATGAGGAGATCTTTATGAAAATACCCCTTGGCGTTACTCAAGAGAACGGAAAAATTTGTCAGCTTGTAAAGTCATTGTATGGCCTTCGACAATCTCCGAAAAGATGGAACGAAAAATTCCTTAAAGCTATGTCAGAAGTTGGTTTTACACAAGCGAAGAACGAACCCTGCATTTTGAAGAACAAACACTCGTCAATTATTATTGGGATATACGTTGATGACGGAATAATAATAGGCCCCGATAAAGAAGAAATAAAACAAACTCTAAAGAAAATCAATTCGAAATTTGAGATAAAGATATATGAAAGACCTACGTCTTTTTTGGGAATGGAAATAACCCAAAGTAGCATGGGTATATGTCTGACGCAAACAGCATATGCAAAACAAATTCTCAAGGAGTATAACATGGACGATTGCAAACATGTGGCTACACCTTGTAGACAAGAAGAAGTCTCTATGGACAAGCTAGAAAAACTGGATCAGAAGTTTCCTTATCGAGAAGCAGTCGGCAGTCTTCTCTATCTATCTACTAAAACGCGTCCAGATTTGGCTTATGCAGTCGGAATAGCCAGTAGAAATATGGAAAACCCTGATCGTAAAGATATAATTGCCGTAAAAAGAGTATTAAGGTACCTGGCAGGCACCTTAGGAGAGGGTGTATGCTATAAAAACAATAAAGAACTAGAATTAACCGTTTTCTGCGATTCTGACTATGCCGGCGACGTTAAAACAAGACGTAGTACTACGGGCTACATTATCATGTTAGGTGGTGGACCAGTGGCATGGTGTTCTCGCAAACAGCCTATCGTGGCAATGTCTTCGACGGAGGCTGAATTTATTGCAGCAGCAGAGTGTTGTAAGGAGTCCATGTTCCTCAAATCTATGCTAACTGATCTCAACCTCAATATCCCTGTCTTTTTTTTAAAAATTGACAATCAGAGCGCTATTCAGCTCATAAAAACTGGTATATTCAACAAACGGTCGAAGCACATAGACGTGCGCTATCATTACATCCATGAGGTGTATGCTAATAATGGTTTCAAAATAGAATATTGCTCTTCAGAAAATCAATCCGCAGACATCTTAACCAAAGCTCTAGATAAAATTAAGTTCTTGAGACATAAAAGGAGCATAATGTATTTATGTTAGACTTTTGGTGAGGTAGAAGCCTTTCATTGCTCTGGTTAAGGGAACCAATTAATATGCTGTGTTATATCTCTGTTTTTTAACAGTTAGTTATTATTGTTGTTAACTGTATTTCAATTATAAATATAAAATTAGGAGAGGGTGTTAAATAATTTAGATATACGACCTCCGTACCTACTGTAATTGTATGTTTATAATGGAAAATAAATATATGTCACTCGCTAAAAGTCGTTTCAGTGAGTACACAAATTTACGTCTTCACCTGGCCACAATGTAAGTTTTACCGTACGCGCAGCGTGCAGTAAAACTCGCATTATGGCCAGGTGTGACGTAAAAATATATAACTACCAAAACACCACGTAGGGCGGCAAGTTATGCTGGTTACGGTTACGGCCCGACTTCGAGCGGCAGCGGCAGCGGTTTTTTAATTCATTGCGTGTGATCCCAACTAAGCACAGTGCGTTAATTGCGCATCTTGACCGCGCAAAGAACAGATAAAACGCTTGCCTCGCCGCAATTCGCGCAATGTCGTGGCCGGGCCGTTACGCGATCGGCTTCAGTTAGCGACCACCTCAAGGACACGGTTTGCAGACCCTAAACAAACTGTAAGTATCCAATTTTTGAAGGAGCGAGCGATGTGAACGTAATTCTCTATTTCAGCTTGGGCCATAATTCTTTCGTATGTCCGGATTTCTGGATGTCCGGCTGCTCTCCTCTATAGGTCGCATTTCTCAACCAACGCACTCAAATTTTGTGAGCTGGTACAATGTTTTTTTTGTCAATTATTTTTCAAAGTAATAGTTGGTAATAGTAAGTAGTTGTGTAATAGAAATCTACTTAAAAATCGAGGAAATACCCTTTCATTTTACCTAATCATCAAAGCGGTCGATAACGAAATTATAGGTGGTCTGTCTGGCGAAATGAGCTTACCTACAGAGCAAACAGTACCAGTGCTGTTACGCTCCAAGTCAAAAAAATTGCACCATTTCAAGAATCGAATGCAAGCATTGCCAGCGAATAAATTATACAATACTTAACTTAATACAGTACGATTACTGTTAGTTAAGACCTGACTGATGGATTGCCTTCATTTAATTTTCAACTTTAATCTTATACAAATAAAATAGTTATTACTAAATCGGTAGATGTGGGTAACAATATTCTGAAAAACGCTTTATCTATATGAAATTAAAGTTGAAAATTAAATGAAGGCAATCCATCTGTCAGGTCTTAACTAACAGTAATCGTTCTGTACTGTGTATTCCACTACACACATACATATAATTTACACTAAAGGGCACAAACTCAGCTTGAATGATGAAGGTTTATTACATTGCGGGTTACCGAGGTCTTTATACCAAGTTTTATCCATCAAACCTCGCAATTAGTCAAACTTGCATGCAAGACCTCAAGCGTGTTCATTCGGTCATACAAAGATTCTGGGACGGCGTTAAATAAATCTCGTGAAATCAGTGAATTTGCATTTTACTGGCAACCTTGTAATCCGGTTTTTACCCTGTATTAGGCGACTCCAGACGTCCGTCAGACGTGTTATAAATTTGACGTGTCTGTGTGCCTGTCTATTGCATCGTAGCTCTTAAACAGATGGACCGATTTTAATGCGGTATTTATCGCGAAACGGTATGCTTCCATAAAGACAATTATGCATGTATTACGTATTGTAATATGCATATAAGGATGGTGTTCCACTTGTCCAAGATCTTTGTCCAATGTGTATTCGCGTCTCACCTCACATTTTGCTTAAAGAGAATACTTGGAGAATACTACCCAAAGGTATCGCGTGGTAATTCGGCGGCGGAATTCCGCCTATATGTCGCTGGCCTTATACTCGTATAGCTTCGTACCGCTCATGCCGTCCGCCGTGCTGGAGCGTGGGGATGCGGCTTTAAAAATGTCAAACAAAATGTGCTGATCTGATCTGTATAATCTGTGCATAAATGGCAAATGGCGTCATTTCGACGCATTTGTTCAACATTTGTCGGCATTTGCGTTGGCTTTTGTTAGCAAATACGATAAAAGCAATCTAAGAAAAACCTGTAACCAAACTTAAGCGCAATTATTCCTATCTTGTGTGGTATACGTTACTCATAATTCTTGTATTAAGTGTTCATAAAGTGTAGTGAAACATGTCTCGTGATCCTCGCGATCCCCGAAAGGGTTATTACAACCGGGAATGGGACAGGGACCGCGAACGTAATCGTGACCGCGAATACCGGCATCCAATACCAAAGCGGAGCCGCAGCCCCCTTAGAGACGATAAGGGCCGTAGTCGATCTCCGAGACTCAAAACTGATAAGGACCTTGATGAGAATATTTTGAGTGAAATCTCCAAGCTTCCTGACCCTAGCGAGTTGTGGGAGCCGAATCAGTTCCCGGATGGGCCTGGCTTCGCGCCGCCGCCGCCGTCCTTCCAGCCATCGGAGGTATAGCCACTAACCTAAAGCTTTTTCCAATATTAATTGTTTGGTGAAAACACCATGCAAACAAATCCATCTTGTAAAATTTCTTGCAACCTTCTGCTAGCATCTGATAGAGATTTCTCACTTATTTTTTGTTCTATCTTATGGAGCTATTATGTCATATCAAAACAACAATACATCAAGTTTAGGCTTGGGTAGTTTTCCATTATCTAGTTACTGTAACTGAACTTTAAAGCTGAGCGCATTCATGCACTGAATTTAGTATCTGGACCACTCCAGAACAAAAAAACGGTACACCCTCTTGTAGCAATTCTGCACGAAGTGTACTGTTTTATTTGCTCATGATGAATCAGTGACTGAATTCAATTCTGTGTGAGGCTGGCCTAAGGCCTGCTCCACACAACTCAATGGGCCCATCATATTTTTTTTTTTTTTTTTTTTAATTTATTTCACAAGAGCCATTGTTACAAATACATGAATTAATTTCGCCAAACTGCAAAGCAGTTTGTTGGCGAAGACAGCACTCTTTTTATATTTTTTATACTAACTATGCTATTACTAAGAACTAAATTTGTACATCTATACTTATGTTAAACGTCCCCGTGCCTTTCACCGCACCTACAGATTGCACTACAATCTTAACTCCCAATCCTACTAATATTATAAATGCGATAGTGTAGATGTTCGGATGTTTGTTCCTCAATCACGCTTAAACGGCTGAACCGATTTGAATGAAACTTTGCACGAAGACAGTCTATAGCCTGGATCAAAATATAGGATAGTTTTTATCCCGAGCCCATGCAGACGAAGTCGCGGGCGGAAGCTAGTAACAACATAAATGACAGACCCTTTAGTCTCCACTATAGGGCAACGCCAGGCATTGGGACATTTACCTTAATTACATGAAGCAAAGATAAACATTATAGGTATTTTTGCGACTTAACTACTTTCATTTTCTTTAATGAAGGTATCCATCAAACACGCCTTTACTTTAGATTTAAATATATTTTTCGTTTCACTCTCGTTCTTTGATATGATTCTATTATAAATGCGCGGTATCAGGTACCCTCTTGTTCTTTGTCCGTAATAATTATTAAGTGATCTCGGTTCAACATACATTTGACGTGACGTTGTTTTTCTAAAATTACGATTATAGGTTTTACCTATCTTGTATGTTGGGCATTTATACTGGTCTATAGCTAATAAATATTTAAGTTTAACATGTACAGGTAGTACATTACATTTTTTAAACAAGACGTGGTACTTTCCTTTGCAGTTTTGCCTTGTTTTTTTATCAACAATATTTTTAATTAATCTAAGTTGTAGGTTATATATTCTGTTTAAATATGTTTGGAAAGTGCGCCCGTATGCAACAAGTCCGTAACTTATGACTGAATCTGCCAAAGCATGATACAAAGTATGTAATGTCGCCTTATTAATTATATGTTTTAAATTATTAAATTTACAAAGTATGGCTCTGAGTTTACCACACAAAACATCGACATGAAGTTTCCAGTTAAAGTTACGGTCCACAGTAAGTCCCAGGTACCTATAGCTATTTACGAATTCTAGCGGATTACATTGACATAATACTAAATCGTTATGCAGGCATTCATATGTATGTCCAATTATTGTAACACTTTCTCTTGGTGTTGTCATATGTGGAGAGTTTATAAGCATACATTTTGTCTTTGTAACATTGAGAAGAATGCCATTATCGTGAGCCCATTTTAGTAAATTATTAAAATCTGTCTGTAGTTTGTGCTGTATAACGGTGAGGTCCCTGTCGGCGCACACCAGGCACGTGTCGTCTGCGTACATGTACGTGGAGCTGTGCTCCACCACGTTCCTGATGCTGTTCACGTGCATGATGTACCCGACAGGTCCATACACCGACCTGGTCGGCACTCCATACACCACATCCGCTTCCTCTCCCGTCTCCCCATTTACTAAAGTATACAACGTTCTATTTTGTAAGTAGCTCCGAAACCATTGATTCAGTGGACCACGGATCCCGCACTCTTGCATAGCAACAAGTAGCACTTCGTGGTCCAGTGTATCGAATGCCTTTTTGAAGTCTAGAAATAAAACTACTATATGCATTCGGTTATCTAGCTTATCGTTTATATCGTCAGCGAACTCCACTAGTGCAGTCGAAGTACTCCGCATTTTCCTAAAGCCATGCTGGGATTGAGATATAATGTCGTGCTTCTCCAAGAATGCATGGATTCTTTTAGTTATGACTTTTTCCGTTATTTTATTTACTACAGACAAAATAGCTATAGGCCTATAGTTGGAATAACTCATGTGGCTGCCTTGCTTATATATAGGACGAATAATAGCTTTCTTTAGTTTATCCGGGTAAACCCCATTTTCGGCGCACATATTCACAAACTTCGCCAGAACTGGACTAATTTCTTTTTTTATATATTTAAGATCTTGTACCCTTATTCCATCACATCCCGGCGATTTACGACAACTTAATGCATCTATAGTTTTTTCAATTTCCGTAACTGAAGCTTTTTGAAAAAGAAGGGATGCGTTACTTTGCGTTACATATGTTGACCGATCTAAAAATTTATGGTTACAGTGATGTTTTATCTTATCTATTTCTCCTGTAAATGTTTTGGCGAAGTTTGTGCATATATTACGCACGGTATCTGTTTTACCTAGGTACTTTAAAATTACATTATCTAAATTTTCTTTTTTACTACCCAACCATCCATTTATTGTTTGCCATATCTTTCTATAATCACCCTTACACTCTAAAATTTCCTTTTTTCTATATTTATTTCTAGCCTTATTTATTAATGCATTAGTTTTATTTCTATGCCGCGTATATTCGAGTCTTAGACTGACACTTTTTGGACAAGCCTTCCATTTTCTAAATAGCTCATCCCTACGATTCATCATTATCCGAAGTGTATTATTCACCCAAGGTTGTGTGTCACGTTTTTTATGCAGTATATCGATCTTACACGTGTTATATATGTTATGAAATATGGTATGCATCTTATCGTATAGTAACAACGGACAGTCTAATAAGAGTAACTCATTCCAGTCAACCTCGCTCAATTTCGACCTTATCGCTTTATTATTGTACGCACACAAGTTATTGTTATGTTTTTTCGCATCGCGCACTAAACTACAGTTGCTGTCCACAAGGTTCAGCCCCACCATGTAATGGTCGGATATCTTACAAGTGAGCATGTGTGCGGCGGCACGCATGCGGCCGCGCACCCACACATGATCTATGCAGGACTTAGTTAGCACACCGGCGACCATCTCTTCTCGCGTACACTCGTTGCTAGCGCACTGCAGGCCGCGTCCACACAGGGTGTTTTTGTAACTCTCTACGATGCTACTTGGGACTAGTATGTTTATGTTTGTGTCTCCAAGCACTGCGATTTCATGTTTTTCCGGAACGTTTTTCAACACCGTATCTAGTTCTTCTATAAAAGTTACTTTATTAGTATTAGGTGGCCTGTATATAGCGAACACGTGAATTATTCCATGTGTTTTTTTTGTTCTACTAAAGTTCTTAATTTGACAGTGTATTATTTCCATTGCACTAAGCTGAGGGCTGGTGAATTCCGGACATAAATTGGCTTTCACATACATTAGCAGACCTCCTCCTCGTCTCGTTTCTCTAGTGCATGCAAACATCTCGTATCCATCCAAATTATAAAACGTCAGTTCTTGCTGTTTAATATTTATTTCACTGAGAGTTATAATATCAATATTGTGCTTACTGCTTTTTAGAAGTATGAGTAACTCCGTGTAGTTTTTTCTCAATGACCTAATATTTAAATGAATTATTTGTAGTTCGTGTTTTGTATCCAGTATGTATTTAACCCATTTATCGAGTTCGGTAAATTTGTGATAATCTAAATCACATACAATGTTGGTTATAGAATCGTTGAATTTTGCTACTAAATGGAATCGTGTAGTGTATTCGCGCACTATTTTATAGTGCGGCTTACTCATCAGCTGCTGCGCTGAGTTTGTTTACATCTGACTCGGAACGAACGTTCGTGATTTTCGAGTTTTCCGATCGCCTTACGAGAATTCGTAGGTTCTGCACCCAAATATACTTATATTTTCCTTTTAGTAATGTTTTGGCATACCACAATAACTGCCTCATATGCTGAGGTATACATTCATTTATATAGATGCGTGTTTCGTTTTCATTCTCAAATACATCCGCATTAGTAATTGGATTTTTTCTTTTCGAGATCCATTCATCTCTGGCTGCTTTCGTTCGCAGCGAGATCACAACCGGCCGTTGTTTGCTCGCATCTTTTTTTTCCCTGCCTACCCTCTTTACCTCCTCGATATGACCAGGATTTAAGTCGAGCCTTTGAGCAATATTTTTGGCTATTTCTGTTGCGTTTTCGCCTACTTTCTCCTCTAAGCCGCTTATTTCTACGTTTTTCTCGATTTTATTGAGTTCAAGTTGTACCACTCTCTCTTCCAGCGCCTCATTTATTTTCTGTAGGTATATATTTTTATTTTCTAATGCACTGATTTTCTTCTCAGCTGTTTCCTTAAACTTAAATAACTCTTGATACTGTTCCGCATAAAATTCTACGGCTTTAGTTAGATCTTGAATTTCTTTTTTCATTTCGAACAAAATTTCTAGTTTGCTATTGATTTCCCCCAAAACGTTGTCGGTGTCGGTGTACGATGACTGTGTTTTCGGGCTGGCTTGTGCTTGAGAGCAACCATCACATAATTCATTTTTTATCTGGAACTGCTTCATGTTGACACATTTTTTATGGTAGACCCCTTCACAGGTACCCTTACACTTCACCACATCACCCTTGTCAGTTGAAACGAAAAGCTTACACTTTTTGCACTGCACCATCGTGTTTACATACACAGCGATACTAGTAAATAGCGGCAAATAACGTCCGTACGCGGAGTGCGCGCGCGCTGAACTGTGTGATATAGGATATGACTATGTGTTAAAGGGATTAAGACATATTTTCATCTCATTCTACTCTATTGCTGCTTACTGTTTGATGGGCCATTGTGTAGAGCATGGCTTGATATGAGTTTTCATAGTAATCTTAAAACGATTTTTAACACCACTACTTTCTAGGAAAATCGTTCACTGTTGCCTACTGCCTTGAGAAAAACAATAACAACAACAAGAAGTTGATTAAACATGTGTACTGATCATCAACATGTCCTTTTTCGCAGGTACTCTTATTGTGTATTTGGGAGATTAACAATTAAATAAACTATTTTCTCATCCACAGCCCAACCCTTCCTACAACAGCTACCCACCACAGTCCTACGCGAACATCTACGATGACTTCCCTCCCGTGGCTACGGTCCCTCCTACCCCACACCCTCCAGACATCGGTAATTGGAACCAACTGTCACTGCCGCCACCACCCACAGCACCTCCACAGTTTAACATTGAGGAACAGATTAAGAAAGAAGGTATGTGGTTATTCACACTATTAAAACTCATCACTATGATTTCCTGATCTACATAGAAATGTGTATATATATTCATTTATTTCATTCATTAAGTTAGTCATTAAGTACAATTAATAAAAACAAACGTAATAAAACTTAACCTATTGATAAAAATTTTGGCATAAATCACCATCAACGGGCAAGGTGCCCAGAAGGCTGGCCGTATTTCCTCGCTGCATAGCGATACTAATACACTGTGCAAAATAGTGGCCAGCCCTCTGGTCGCCCGAGGCTACTATTAAGCGTGTTGCCAAATCTTTATATAGCCGACGCGTGCTTGGCCCCTATGGCCCCTAGGTTTCAACATGAAACGCCGCAAACATGTAGCTGTTTCCTAGGACGGCACAAATTGATTTTCATGTCCCATGTGTAAGTTTTATTTATTAGTCAATTAAATAATTTCTTGTTAAAAACAAATAGCTTATTTCTTAATAGCTTTGGACAGATGGTATTATTTTATACCACATTCACACCGAAATTTAGACACAAACTTAGAAAAGAAAATATTTTTGGTGGCCTGAAATACAAATGACTGTACCATAATGTCTGTTGTGAGCTGATACAGCGCCATATAGTAAACGTGTCACACTGGCAGTTTTTAAATCTCTTATAAATTCTTCCTAGCTATGATCTTGTTTATGTCATCCTTCACTGGCAAGTATGTTAGTGTGAGCAAGGCAAATGCTTTATGTCTGACTAGCTTCTGCCCGCGACTCCGTCCGGGGAACTAGTTTATATCATAACTCCGAACAAACTTTTATCCCCTTAGGGAATGATTTCTGAGATAAAAACTATCCTATTTCCTTCCCTGGGACCCACTATGTCTCTATACCAAATTTCATTTAAATCGGTTCAGCGTTTTGTGCGTGAAGAGGTAACAGACACACACTTTCGCCTTTATAATATTAGTATGGATGCAGAAATGATCATGCCTGATGATACTTACAAAATTATTCTGTGCACCCAGCAGAACAAGTCTCAGTACTGCGGTAAAATCATCATCTCAGTTGTGAGCTTTTATTTATTGTCATCCAGGCAATTTATTACCTTAGTATTAATTATATCAACTCATTCACCGGACAGCCTCGCTATGTGCTGTAGATCAAATTTTATACTCTGTAGCGAAAATCGCGTGTAGAGTTAACGGCGTTATCGCGTCATGCGCGGTGAGAGGGTTGATGGAAATAAATTACCACTGCAAAATAACCCTTTATCCAGTGACTATAGGTATATATTTGCATGGTATTGAAACAAGTGTTTATAAACTCATTTCAAATGGTAAGAATTTAATTATTTTATAAATATATTTCTAGATATATTTTGTGTTTATTAATCCAGGTAATTCTTCAGTTGTATCCTGTTTAAATGTGCTTTTTTATGATTTTACAGTGCATATGATTGACAACAGTTTTATCTTGGGCTAGTTTAGAATCCACAAATATCGAACATTTGTTTTTGTTCTATGAAAGTAATCTTGTCCGTCCAGCACGCTTTATGGTCGTGTTTATCACGCGATAAAGACATAATGCACCCGTCTCTTTCAATCCAGTGGTGTCAGAGAGAGGCGAACGCAACAATCATATGCTGTTCTGGAATCATTGCATAACCTACAACTATTTCATCAACATTATACCAAGAATAATGATGCTTTGTGTTGCATGATTGTATTGGTGGAATTGAATTATCACATAATATTACAGTACAATAAATACAATAACCTAATACAGCATGCATGATGTTTCTTACTAACCACTGTTATACAGACTTTTTTCCATATATTTTCTTTCCCCTAGCCTCTTTAGTGCCACAGCTGGGCAAAAACCTCTTTTTCAATCACTTATCGCGGTCCAGTGCAAGTCCCCTATGCTACAAAACACATTCAACTGGCGTATATATTGTTAATGCAATGGATAGAAAAATAATGCAAATGAATGTGCCATGATGTAATAGAACATAGGAAAGGATTATAGTTCTCTACTTGGAAGAAGGAAGCTGACCATTTCAAAAAAGAGGGTACCCACATGTGTTTTTGATGGCAATTATGTATGTTTTATATTATATTTTCACGTTACTAACAGCTGTTGTGTCTCCGATAAGAATGTGCAGCATGTGTTGCTGAGTGTTCACAGGAAAAAATATTGACGGTACAACATTGTGAATTGGGTGTAGCGTATACTTTGGTAAGTGCAGTGATTTCTGCACACAACAGCAGGTTTTAAATATATATATATATATATAAGACTATTGATGCAAATTGTAATATGCTTACATGATTTTGTTTCCTTGTTAAAGGCACTGGTTTTCGTATTATCAGTACTATAGAACATATCAACCGGAAATGCTTTATCTTTCTAGCGTTATGAATCGTAAATATATAATTATAAAATACAGTTTGCTATTTTGAGTGTGATCTCACATAACATCATAAAGACTCATTTGCAATGTCACCACTTTAAATTGATCCTACTTGCTACGAGCCTAGCGTGTCTGCTTGCAGATTATGTGACGTCGCACTTGTTCAAATTAGCCAATTAACTTACAATGGCCTTTCTCACGCAGCGGCGATTGAGTCGGAAATGCGCCACCAGAAGGCGGCACTGTCCAAGCAGCGTGAGGATTACATGAAAAAGGCGGGAATTTTGAAAAAGGAACTGGAAACGCTCAAAGACCAACGCAACGAGCTCCGCGGCGACCCGAAGCGCTCGCCATCGCCGGACACTAAACGGTTTTTGAAGGAGAATACTAAACTGCAGGTTTGAATTGAACAGAATGTATAACACAGAATATAATTATAACATATTGCCTCGTATGGACTCTTAGTTGTGAAGCTTTGCTTGCCCTTACACAACTGGGATTCCGTTGCATCTGTGCTTGCGTTTGTCTAGTTGGAGATTCAGAACAAGCTGAAGACCATCAACAATGTGGTGGACATGCTGAACGGGATCATTGGTGAGGAGGCGACCGAGGCGGCTGCTGACTCCGGAGACTCCAGTCCGGACCAGAAGAACAAGAGGAAGTCCAGGTGCGCACACAATGTTCTCTCCGTCTTGTTGAGCTGAAATTTATACTATCTATACAATACTTTCTGCACGTGAAGCTTGATTAGAAATATACTAATTAGCACAAAACTAAATACTACAAAGGTTTTATATTTCTGAACATGCTTCAAATACGCCTTTACGCCAAATTTTAGTTAAACAAGACTTAAATATGGTTATATGTATATTAGTTGAAATATATCCCAAAGCAGGAATGCGGGAGGCGTTCGCGTGCCTTCGAGTTTGCTTCCACAGTGCCACTGTTCAGAGAAACGCACATATTGAAGACAGATATACAGAACGGATGGACAACAGCCGTATACAGGTTATTTGGTATGGATTTGTTTGACTATTCATAAGGACTATTGTAGCTTTTATTTAATTGCTGGGTGATATTATGAATATTATGTTTCACACTTTCTGCATATAACTTGAAGGAGACTACCTAATTATTAATTAAGATTATGTAATTATTACCGACTGATGTAAATTTTCGTGTAAACTGTATAATTATTGTATAACATTTTTGGATATGTGAATTTTTTAAATAAATCTGTGTTTGCAATGTTTTATATAATGTTTTCCTTACCTTGTGTTTGCGTTTTATTAAATAACTTAAAAATCTATAATAATGTATGCTTAAAAGTTTAAAACTACTTGATTGCTTGTTTCTTCTTGAAATCTCTTAAAATTGCTTATTTTCTTTTCACGGAATGTTTTTAAAACGTAACAAATGGACGTGGTGGACAAAATTAAAAAAAGGCATTCTGTGTTCTTCTTTAAAAAAAAAAATTACGTCGGAAACGAGACGTGTATAATCCCCGGCACTTAAGTAGAACCAAAATGGCGATCACGCAGGTTGACAAGTGCACATGCTGGGGGCCCGCTGCGCACCGTTTTTATGGGTGCTCGCGCTCCGCCCCACTACAACCAAAAATCGAATATTGAGCAAATTCTATTTGCGTGCCGGGAATTATATTCACCTTTTATTTGAATTTATAACCTGAAAACTGCGAGTTCATTGACATCAAGTCAATTTTTTTTTTAGTTTTTTTACTCCTGTGTCAATGAATACTTCCAACGTTTCCAAGTTTAATACTGAGCATCAGGATGGCGGGTGGACCTCGGGAATTTCAAAGAAATGCTTACAGATATTTGGTACCTTTTGTGTACCGTCAGATTGGCGGGTGGACCTATGAAATATGTACAAAACTTACATTTTAATTCACCAATTGTAATTAGGTACCAAATATCTATAACTATTTCATTGAAATTCCCGAGGTCTACCCGCCACCCTGACGCACACGTTTAATAGTCCAGATAATCCTGACATTTCTAATTAAATACTTATTCCACTTGGTCAAACCAAGCCTGCGAAAGTCAAATGCGTTTAATTCTAGACTTCGTGGGCAGACTTTCCAGTTGCTATCGACGAGACTAAATATGGCGCAAACAAGCAGTCAAACTTAGCATTCACACAAATTTTAACAGACGTAACTTACGGATTAACGACGGTTGGACACTACAGGTCCTTTGAGAGTTATACGGAATAGTACATTACGTACCTAGGGCGGTGAATTCGTGAATGGCTTGCCTCACCTTCGGTTCGGGCCACAAACACCTGCGATCTGGGGCTTTACGAATTACCGCCCGTGGTAAGTACACAATTTTACGTCTTCGTCTGGCCACAATGCGAGTTTTACAGTACGCGCAGCGTGCAGTAAAACTCGCATTATGGCCAGGTGTGACGTAAACCAACATAAAGGTACTAAACACGAACCCTAAAATTACTTTTCCATAAGACACCAATATTTCCCCTATATGTCACTCATTTAGCAGTGAAAGACCGGCAAATAATAGACCTCATTTCCATTTGCTCTATGGTTTATAAAAAGGGTTGAGAAAATCGTTATCAAAGAACACAAAAGCGACATCCCGAATGTTTTTAGAAATAGCGTGGTCTTTAAACATCCACCCCACCCACCACTGAAACATCCACGGTAAGCCGGAGATCTTTTTCCCGGGTTGTCGAATAAAACGGGCGGCTTTTATGGACCTAATATAAAAGGTAGGTATTGTACCAGAAAAAGTGCCGTGCGTCGCTGCCTGATCGTGTTATTTGAGTTTCGTATTTCGATATGACCGTTTGCTAGTCTTTAAGGTATTTGTACATATGGGCCTTGTCTGTTGCAAATAATACAATATAAATACGATAACACGCGCCACATAAGCGTCTCTGAAGTTAGCCTAAGTCGCCTCCTGAGGGCCTACCGCGAAACGATATCGAACTTCGTTCGTGTATCTCCCTCTCTGTCGCACTTGCTAGTTCGAGCGACAAAGACACAGATACACGAACGAAGTTCGTTTTCGTTTCGCTGTAGCCCCTCTGCACACCCGTCGAACCCCTCTGACACTGCGACCCTGCTAGAAGCTATCATCAGACGCGAACCTATGTGGCGTACCTGCGGATCGTATACTTATTTATTGTATTAACCCTTGCACCGTCCCTCAGGTCGCCGACCAACAAGAGGTTCAACTATGTCTACTACGATCCCGAGATGCACTGGTGCCGGGTGTGCAACGAGTTCCCGCCAACTGCTAAGGACTATTTGAACCATCTGCATTCACCGGCGCATCAGAAGTGAGTTGCTTATCGCTTTGTATGTGTATCAACTTTTCCGATATTTCATTTGTTTCTATACTGTTTATATATGTTGGAAATTAAAGAAAAAAAACCGGCCATGTGCGAGTTGGACTCGCGCACGAAGGTTTCCGTACCATTATCTGTAAAAACGGCAAAAAAATCACGTTTGTTATATGGGAGCCCCCTATATTTATTTTATTCTGTTTTTTAGTATTTGTTGTTGCAGAGGATGCATTTCTGTTGCCGCTATGGCAACAGAAATGCATCCTCTGTGAAAATTTTTTTTACCCTTTGGGTACGGAACCCTAAATATATATATACATATTGTCATACTCAGCGATAAAGGACCTTATATTGTCGTTGGCGCTAATGCCATTATTACGCAAAAAATCTTCGCATTTGTATTAAAACCGATTCCCTGAGAATGACACTTACATACATTATCATCATCTTCCTCGACCAGGATCTGAACCGGCGACCTATTGCTACACCGTAATGGTTTTTACGTTACACCTGGCCATAATGTGATACATGGATGCTGTCGGGGGGCCGCGTCGAACACGACGGGGCGCGGCACATTGCCGTCTATTAGTGACGTCACAATCTTCTAGCGTCATCGTTTCATATGAAGTTGCGTTTTTGCGAAAAAGGGACAGAACATACCCCTTCTTAAACTGTGGACACTTATAACTTCGTGATTATTTAACCTTTTGCATTGATTTTTTCTCCATTTGACTACATTATTAATCCTTTCTCTTTTCATTTAATTATTTTATTTAATCTCTACACCCCTATTACGTCACATACATAATCGTCAGTTATAATGCGCTAATCATAATAAACTCCTTAATTCTGTTTGGTATAAATTAGATTAAATTGAATCTTTGTCTCCTGCACCACTGGCGAATTTGTCGTGCGTCCATGGTTATATGGTGATTGTTGCAGAATGGCGGCAGCGCATATGGAGGCTCCATGGCACAGCGTGACCACCGCCAACGAGGGCTTCCCCAGCTTCCCTTCAGCACCCACCAAGCGGACTCCTATCAGAGGTATCGCATACAGATTACAGACGGTGCCCTAGTGCTTCTGAACAGACTCAAGAGTCCGCAGTCAGCTCGATTCTCCATACAAACGTAGTTACGCTCTCATTTTAAAACTACGTGTTGGATTGTAACGAAACTTTGCATATACAATGACATGAGGTATATCTATGTCTGTAATTAGTTTATGTAGCTTCAGATACCATAGTAAAAAAAATACAGCGAATTTAAGTTTTTCATACAAAACTTGTTTTGCTGTATTTTGTTTGTTTTATACACTGGGACCATATAAACTAATTACAGACATAGATATACCTCATGTCAAGGTATATGCAAAGTTTCACCACGATCCAACCAACACGTAGTTTTAAAATGCGAGCGTAACTACGTTTGTATGGGAAGGTGAAATTCGGCCGAGCTTACTACGGACTCTCAAACAAAATCCCAACGGCCTACAACGGCAACAGCTAGCGGAAAATAACATCTTTGCGCAATATTGATGTTCCGAATTTTTGTTTTTTATTTAATTGTGTGCGCGCTTTTTTTTTTGCTAGGCCGCAGAACGCCCCTCGGTACCGTTCGCAAAAGATCATCTTTCGCCCACAGACAAAATTCACGTTCGCAAAATGACCATTCAAAAAGTTACGTTAGTGAGATGAGAGATTTTGCGAAGAGGACATTTGGGGCGTTTTGCGAAAGGAATGGCGTTTTGTGAATAGGACATTTTTACCTCATTTAGGTCATAGTCGTAGGTTATGTTACTAAATGGTTTAAATTAATAGAAGTTTGCCAATTCCTGGATATTTAAGAGTTTAATAAAAAAGTTTGTAAAGTTTATTATTTGTTTACCTAAAGTATGTATGCCAATGTGAACCTTATCGTGTTGTTTTAAGGTTTACAATTCTTCGTGCCGTCGACGGCTTGGTACTGCAAGCTGTGCGACCAATTCATCGGGGACCTTCACTGTGCTTCCGCCCATCTCAAGTCCATCGTTCATTCCAAAAACTATACCGTGAGTTACATGCCAATTTAATACTTAAAAGAATTACCTTAAATGCCATAATCGAGTGACCGACAAGGTGCACTGATGACCTGGTAAAGGTCGCGGGAGTCCGCTGGATGCGGGTGGCGCAGTACCGATCACTGTGGCACTCTTTGGGGGATGCCTATGTCCAGCAGTGGACGCTGTCGGCTGATATGATGACGGCCATAATCGATTCGCATACCACTGATTATTTTCTTTATGTTGAACTAGCGACCCGCCCCGGCTTCGCATGGGTACTATATTATACATATAAACCTTCCCCTTGAATCACTATCTATTAAAAACCTCATCAAAATCGGTTGCGTAGTTTTAAAGATCTAAGCATACATAGGGACAGACAGCGGGAAGCGACTTTGTTTTATACTATGACTACCTAGGATGATAAGATTGATAAGATTGAAGGATCAAAGGTCGCCCCAGGAGTAAGCTTTGTACAGTTTGTACTACAGCTAAAAGTAAACGCAAATGTCGTGTCTTACCCGGCACCTAAAGAAATTAGCCGAGAACCGAGAGAACTGGCGCCTACTTCACCGACAAGAGCCCAGCTCTTAAATGTTGACGATGATGACAGAAGAGCATGATAGAGTTGATCAGTTCAATTACTGAAATTTAACGTGGTGCTACCTTTTTTATCAGTAATGTACAGTTTCGACTACAATAAGTAATCACCACTATTGTGTGGGCGGGGCACATTGCACTTAGAACCGATGGCCGTTGGAGGCAGAAAGGTTCTCGAGTGGCGACCACGTACCGGAAGGCGCAGCGTGGGTAGGCCCCCCACAAGGTGGACTGATGACCTGGTAAAGGTCGCGGGAGTCCGCTGGATGCGGGTGACGCAGGACCGATCATTGTGGCACTCTTTGGGGGAGGCCTATGTCCAGCAGTGGACGTCTTGCGGCTGATATGATGATGACTATTGTGTGAATAGAAATCCATTATGGTGCAACCACACCGGTGCGTAACGATGCGTATACGCGTTGACGTGTCAAATGCATCACGTATTCTTCATACATTTTGCTGCGTTCGCGGTGCGTTAGCGTATTTTGAGCAGCGGTGTGGTCACTCCCTTATTTGATGTAAAGAGAACAGGCTCACTTCAAAAACTTATCTATACTTTGGTGCAGTGTCCGCGTGTTCAGGATTTAAACTCTAATCTGCCGGGGCCATAGATGGATTTGACAAGGCGTCAAATCCAAGACGAAACTCCCCATCCCATCTCATTAAAGACTTTTTAAATTGAGTTTTCTCCGTAGCATCGGCAGGAATCTAGCACTTCTTTATGATTTAAACGATGTATTAGTTCAGTCGTCTGTGGTAGTCAATAGTCATGGTAGAATACGTTTTCCAGAACTTCGTAGAGCAGAACCCCCACTGGGAGACCGACTGGATGTCGGACCGGCAGAAGGCCTTCGAGAAGGCGCGGGGCTCCAAGGTGAAGCGTGAGGAGGACCCGGCAAAGGCAGCTGCTCAGGCAGCCAGTAGGTACGCCGCGCATACCATCACCTTCAATAAGGGTTAGTATATTCTTCTATACACGGTGTTCCCGGGAATTTCCGTTAACTTCGGTATATTGCAGAGTACATTCACAGAAACAAATTAGCATAATTATTTCTTGAAAAGGAAAAAAAATCCCTTTTTTTATACAAAATAGTTTTATGTAGCATTAACGGTTATTGTCTTATTGTACAAGGGTCTAGAAAAAAATGAAATAAAAAATATGTACCACCGAGTCAGTTCGTGCCTAATATAAGAATAAGAATAAGAATAAGAATTTATTTATTTAGCACAAAAAACACGGAAAAAAGAAATGCAATCTAAAAGGTAACCTTATACTACAGTGCTAAACGGGAGCCCCACTCAGCATGTTGTCACGGGGCCGTGACGCTGGTTTTCAGTGGGAGCCCCAAAAATAAATAAAACTAGGACTAAACTAAACAAACAATTTCATAATTTTTGGGCACTGTATGCCTAAATATCGAACGAACTCACTTTGTAAACCTCCTTTTAGTGTATAGGAACCTTACAAAGTTTAAAAAGCTGTTATGACGTCACAGTTAAGAGCCATTTACACTGGTTAAATCTGCAAAACTGATTAAACTAAAATGTTGAATATCTTGATAACAGAGAGAGTTAAGGTACTAGTGTCTTGGAGAAATTAACTTTATTTGATCTAAACTATGCCCCCTTGCAATTAACGGAAATTACAAAACACGTAGTATACAGGGCGTCCCAAACTTATGGGACATGAAGGGGAAGTACCTTAAATATCGTAGATAGTGAATTTTGCTCAAAGAAGACTTTATGTTATTTTTAAAAGTTAGTAATTCTGCATTCATAGATTTTCTAAAAATTACTTGCTTCGTCTGGGAATCGAACCGACTAAAATGTGAAAAAAAAATCACCCTTTTTTTATGATGCCAATCGAAAGAACAGCTAAAAAATAATAACTCTGCTTAAGTAACATAGTATTTTAAAATAAAGGAACAACGTGAAATTAATCATTTTAATCAAATAAAAAACATACATGAAACTGCCGTAGTCAATTAAGTAGGTATTTTTTTGTAAATTAATTAATTAAATGCTCAAAATGTGATCCCTCTTGTCTTACGCAAATTACGGTTCGCCGAATCGAGCCAGCCACGCGCCGCGCCTCACAGCAGCGCAGGCGGCGGCGGTGTCTCAAACCTTTTAAAAACACCGCTACTATTTTTGCGTTTCAACAAATATGCACCAAGCTGCCATAGTAAGAGATGCCATATTCGTCTGAACATAAATTTATTGCACCTGTTTCGGCATTTTGTTTGTTTACCTATGAAACTCGTCACTTTTCTTGCGAATAGCGAACTGTGTACATTGAAATTAGGGCTCCCGCTACACGTGTAAACCCGCCCGCCCGAATACCCGTATTCTTAAGCCCGCGGTGCTAAGCGTCCGTTCTACACGGACACGCCCGAACCCGCCCGATCCGCGGGCGGGTACCCGGGTACCCGTGTACCCGTACACACGTACCCGCGGGTTCTAATTACACGCGGGTTCGGACCGTCCGTGGCCGTTTGAGTTGAGGCAAATAGAATATAATTATTTAATTTTACTCTATTTGCATTAGCAACTCTATGGGTTTGGTGTGTATGATGTTGTTTTATATTAGGTATGTGACAAAAGAAACATCGCAGGAAGCCTATGTTTACTCTATTGCGTCATAATATTGTATAAACCTAGTATTTTATGTAATGATTGCCCGACAAAGGGCACGCAAACTGTTTAACTTTTATTATAGCCGCTTAAAGATATTATAGCTAAACAAAAACAGTACCTAGGTAAGTAGAGTCAGCCAAGAAAGTGTTCTACCGCTTTTCGACTTTATTGCATGCAAAATAAGGTCCAAAAGTGGTAGACCACTTTCTTGGCTGACTGTACATGAGAACTATTTAATTTTAACCGAGCGCTTATTGTATTGTACAGTCGAGGAAATTTAATGTTTAGCACTTTTGATCCTTAACGTCATTCAAATAGAGTTGACATTTGCCAAACCTTCATTTTCCTTGACCGTACATGCTATTATGGTTCTAAATAAGGGACTGAATGTGGTATCGAAATTAAGGGTTTAAATTAACGGTACTTAATAAAGGTATTGCAAGGTATACCGTTTTAAACCGTACCTTTACTCACGAGGTTGAATATGAGCACCGAATAAAGGCACTGAATCAAAACGATACTTGCAACATTACTCTGCCTACGATACCTATATAAAGGATACAGTAATAATTTTAAAAGAAAGGTACTCGAACAAAACCATATTGTGACAATTTGCTACAGCTTCAAAGTTTACCGTTACCGTTTTCGGATATATAAATATCCGAAACTAGAGTACATTCTATCAAATGAATGCAAGCAAAATACGATTTTGTGCTCTCATGATAAAGTCGTTCTCTGCTTGCGCTTTTGACAGAATTTTATCCTACAATTTCGGACGTACTAAACATCGTTGATGTAGTTTAACGAAGTAAAAATATTTTGCAGCAACGAGATTATAATTTGGAAAGGCATTATCAGTGTCTTGCAACTTTTTTTGGATAAACCTTAAAGTCGTTGAATTCCAAAACAATATTAAGTTTTATGCGTTTGCGATAAAGTCGTAATTTCACCAAAAAAATTGAAGCTAATTACTTACGTCTCAAGACTTGTAGGTTTCCTTTGTTTGTTTTGTTCGTCGCCTGCCGGCGAAAAGGGTTTAACAGGTTAAATAGGCACGAACTTCATCGTTCTAAAGCAGGTAATAATTCTTTATCTGTTATCTTCGCCAACCTGAGTTGTGGTGTTTTACCGCTGAACGGATATATTAGGGAGGTGGAAGGGGTCACACAATACTACATAGTTTTAGGTATGCAAAATTTAATAAAGGCAGTAAAGTTGTGTGATTTCCAAGTTGCAGAATTTTATTTAGCAAGCAAATAAAGATTAATAAGAATGCCCGAGACTTGGCTCTACAAAATATCTAACAACTTTTTAAGGTAGAAGAGTTTTGAGACGGCCTCTTTTTTCGATGAAATGTTTTTTATGGGATATTACTATCATTTACTACATTTGGTTTAGCTATTTACTATGCTCGCCTCATTACAATGATCTGCAATAAATATTTATACCTAGTTTCTGTTCAACAGTTGCGATTTAAAAAATGACATCATTTTGTTGCGATTTTCTTAGTTTTTTTCTGTCAGACTCTGTAGTGTTATATTTAATTTGTGATATTGAGTGTCCGTAAAGACCCACACAATCTGAAATAAATGTGACCAATTCTTAATAGATACATGCTTTTTCCTAACTGATTCCTTCCCTTTGTGAGGTTATAAATAAATGGTCGCGCTAAACTCATCATTATTTCTAATATCTACTATCAGAGCTGGTGGTCTAAAATTGGGACCGGCCAATTTTAAACCACCAGCTTCGTAACTGTTCTGGTTCAAAACCAAAGTAGATTAATGCTACAACATTATTTTTCACATTTTAAGCTCAAATAAAAATCTGGGGGCATGGCGGTGCCCCCGCCAAGTCGGGCAAAACAGCGGCACGGCCGTACCATCTTTTTTCGAAGCAGTTCAGGCCATTTTCGACCCCCCCCAATAACTTCGCTGTGAATAAAACTATAAGCCTGAATTTTCAGTAACCAAGCCGGCATTGTATAAACACGGTATATTTCAAATTTCATTGAATTTGAATCAGTGGTTTAAGAATTATAACTAGTCAAAGTTTCTTAATTTTGTCACTCACATACACACTGACCGATCAACAAAAGTGCTAATTTAGAACATAATTAGCGTTTGAATCAAGTTAAAACTAAAATATTTTTTCAGTAAATTTCGGTCCAGATTTCTAGATACGCATAAATAACTTTGTAAGCCGAAATAAATATATAGGATTACAAAGTTACATTTGCAGTGAGTGGGAGAAAAAATTAAAAAGCAAGAATGAGACTGCAATCATAATTTGTATGTATTGATAACACAATAACCTACAAAAATAAGTGAGATCCCATAAAAAACATTCCATGTAAAAAAGAGGCCAAGTCTCGAAACTCTTCCACCGTGTGACTTGGCAATCACACAATACTGCATAGTTTTAGGTGTGCAAAAATCCATAAATGCAGTAAAGTTGTGTGATTGCCAAGTAGCTGAATTTTATTTAGCTAGCAAATAAAGAATTTTTTATCGTCGTCTAGTACCCATAGTACAAGCTTTGCTCAGTTTGGGATTAGGTAGATTGGTGTAGGATTGTCTCCTAATATATTTATTTTATGTTTATATTTATCTCACAACTTTTTAAGGTGGAATAGTTTCGAGACTTGGCCTCTTTTTTACATGGAATGTTTTTTTATGGGATAAAACTTACTAGCTTCTGCCCGCGACTCCGTCCGCGTGGAACTCGTTTATATCCTATGTCCCTCCTCCAGACTCAAATCTCTATACCAAATTTTATCTAAATCGGTTCAGCGGTTTAAGCGTGAAGGGGTAACAGAAAGACACAGGCACGTGTACACGTGTACACGGGTACCCGTGCGCTAATTACACTGATCCGTTCGAACCGGTTGCTTAAACCCGCGGGCGTGTTACACGGGCACGGGTACCCGACACGAATACACGAAACCCGGACACGACCGCGAGCCCTAATTGAAATCGTGTCTCGTCTTGTCGTATTCCGAAAAAGTTAATAAACTAGTTGTGCTGCCGTGCCTGCATTGGATGTGGATAGATATTGCCTTGTATTGTAGGTACTTACAATACCACAAGCTAAAAAAGATGCCGTTCATCGTTATTTTGTATATGATGAAGTGTCTAATACGAGCTCCTGTCAGCTATGTAATAGTAAATTAAAGGTAAGCAATATAATGACTGTTTTCGGACAGGTAGGCATTTACAGCTAGCGGCGCTTAAATAGTCGCTTGACCTTGAATGCGCAGCACAAGAGCGTGTGGACTAGGTACCACAAGAGAGACGGATAATAATGATAATGGATGAAGAAAAAAAATACTCAGAATATTTTTTTACGAAAAAACATGGCGCGTGCGGCTGAAGCAATCGTTTATGCAAACTAAATGGTCTACAACACCAACGCTAAGAAGGTTAGACTCGCTCGTCACGGGCCCCGGGAAGGGATAACGCCACATAAGCGCAATAAGTAAGCGCTTAAATTAAGCAAATAAAACTCCCTTCATAACCCCTACAAAAACCCTTCAATAACCCAATCAAAACCCTAACCCAAAACCCTAAGGTTGGTTAAGCTTAACTCAAGTGAAGGGCTTAACCCGTATATAAGTTAAGCCAATGATACGGTAACCCAAATAAACGATTAACCCTGGAACGGCTTAAGCTTATCGAACGGCTTAAGCCAAAGAACGGGTTTTCCGGTCCCTGGCTCTGCCTACCCCTTTTGGGAATAAAGGCGTGAATTTATGTATGCATGTATATAAACGTAGAAGTCCTCACTCACTCACTTAAATCAATGCCCAGCCCAAACCGTTGAACCTAGAAAGCTGTTTTTTTTCACAATAGGTCGTTTACATACCCCTTTTTACCCCCTTGAGGGTAGAATTTTCAAAAATCCCTTCTTAGTGGGTACTAAGAAGGGATTTTTGAAAATTCTACCCTCAAGGGGGTAAAAAGGGGATTGAACGTTTGTATGGAGATGGAGTAAAATTTTAAGTGAGAGACTTGAAACTTTGTGTATGGACTCCTTATTACAATACAAGAAAAGTAATTTAAGGGTTTTGGAAAAACCCACCCCTAAGCGGGTTAAATATGGGTGCAAAGTTTGTATGATTTAGATGAAATTTGGTATAGAGATAGTTTGAGTGCTGCGGAAGGACATAGGATAGTTTTTATCCCAGAAATCATCCCCTGAGGGGAAGTAATGGGGGATGAATGTTTGTATGGAGCTACAATATAAACGAATTCCACGCGGACGGAGTCGCGGGCAGAAGCTAGTGATTGTATAATTACACAACTTAAAGAGTCCAAAGTCGACACAAGTCGGCTCCCCATACAAACGTAGTTTAGCTCACATTTTAAAACGACATGCTAGAATAATATGAAACGTTGTATTCACAGTGATATCCGCCATGTCTAGGTCGGAAACTAGTACAGGTGCTAGAAATTATATTAGAAAAAAAGATAGAGAGGACTTCTTCCGCCTTTATGGAGAGTGGATATTCTTAGGGACTTTAAAAAAAAGGTCTGTTTATCGCACGCAAGGAGCGGGAACGTGTAATTAGGTGGCAAACCACGGCATCACCTTTGCCACGTGTGTGCTCCTTCTAGCCAGAAACTAGAGCAGAACCCCCACTGGGAGGCTGGATGTCGGACTTATCGTCGGATTATCCTATTTAATATTATAAGTGCGAAAGTTTAGATGTTTGTTACTCAATCACGCTTAAACGGCTCAACCGATTTGAATTTTTACACGAAGACAGTTAATAGCCTGGATTAAAATATAGGATAGATTGTATCCCGGGTCCGGATTAAAATATAGGATAGATTTTATTCCGGGTCCACGAAAACGAAGTCGCGGGCGGAAGCTAGTGTACAATACAACAATACAATACAAATACTCTTTATTGCACACCTCACACAAACAAAGCAGTTAAAAAGAAAAACAATACAATAACATGTAGGTAGAGGTAGACAACAGGCGGTCTTATCGCTGAAGAGCGATCTCTTCCAGACAACCTTTGGTGTAATACATTTACATACATTACATACATTTACATACTTTTTTTTTACATACATTTTTAAAGTACAAGTTCATTTTGTCAAAGTTCATTGTAAAATCCATAATCGCGACATTGCTCGAAATTATTAGGGACTTTTTTTCTTGACATAAGATTAATGTGCTGATGTTTTTGAGAGGTTAGTTCTCGTTATTCGCGTAGGTACTTCTGCTTTTACCATTCTACATAGGCATACACTCTAATATAAAACGCATTCAACAGACGGCTTTCACACAAAGCCCAAGGACAGCCCGCCGCCGCCGACCGAAGTGAAAGAAGAGAAAGACAAAAAGAAGAAGAAGAAAGACAAAAAGAAGAAGAGCAAGAGCAAGAAGAAGAAGAAGAGCTCCAGCAGCAGCTCGTCCAGCTCCTCGAGCAGCACGGACAGCGACGCTGCCGCCAAGAAGAAGAAAAAGAGTGAGTTCTTATGCTTCCTCTAAAGCCTCCACCACACAGCGCGATGCGGGTGTGTTCAAGCTCAAATGTACACTACTACTACAGTACACTACAATAGTACATTACTAGAGGCCGGGAAGTAAGGGGTTGCCGTCCGAGTACATATAGACGGCCGAGCGTAGTGAGGTCGGATAGTTATAGAGGCTGGCAACCCCTTTTCACGCCGAGGTATGTATAGTGCTTTTCTCAAGCTTGCAATGAAATAAATAAAAAAAACTCCAAGAAGTCAAACTTTAATTTTCATGGCTGAACGCCGTGATGCTGTGCACAAACACAAATTGTGGAATGGAAATTAAAAAAGACTATCTTGCCGGCCGCGGCCTCCATTACGGATCTCTCGTCTCGCTGCGCCCGAAACGTGACACTTCGAAGCCCATTATGAAGAACACAACGTCAATATTTCATTGCATGTTTAAGAAAATACTCTTATTAACCCCCCCCCCCCCCCCCCCAATATAAATGAACCAAATAAAGACAAAAATATTTATTAATATTATTTCTGACTTTTCAGCATCTAGTTAATTTATCATTTTTTTGATGTCTGATATTTTGTCGCATTCTGTCGTTGGGTAACTATTTAATTGATAATATATCCATTACACATAAAAAATAAGCTAATAATTGTTTCCAAAATTGACATTTTTTCCATACAAGTGGTCACTTGTCAGTTCATTGACTGGACTACGTGGACTACCCCTAATGTTGGCTCGTCTCTAACAGAATGGATGGCGAACGTCGCAGAAGCGCGCCTTAACGACAGCGACAGACAACTGCTGGACTCTCTGAAGAGTCGGATGTCGCGCAACCGCGACGCGCTCGCGAGAGAGGGACGGGAGTCGAGGGAGGGAAGAGAGAGGGAAATGCACAGGAAGAGGTCAGTATACTATTAACTCATCTGACAGTGAGGTCTAGACACATACATATTACAATTGCCATATAAATACGTCAAAATGTATGAACTTATTTCTAGTCAGTTATTCCAATCCTATTCTAATGGCGGTTTGAACACTATGTGATGTCTATATAGGACAGTAAGATATGTTGAAACATGGTGTGTATAGATAGTAAACCACCAAATGATCGCAACAAAGTTCACCTACAAAATTGTAAAATCAAAATCGTACAAAGATATGGGACTTAAAGGTTTTAGAAAAATTATGTATTTCTTTTATCGTCCAAAAGTAAATTAATCTATAATTATAGTAAAAGAAGCATTTAAATAATTCTGAGTGTGAGACTTCAAAATCGGTGTGTTATGTAGGGAGCCGGAGCGTTCCTCCCGTTCCCGCGAATCTCCTCGGCGCGGGGAGTCCCGCTCGCGCGACAGGCGCTCTCAGTCGCGCGCGACACACAGCCCTACGCGCAAGCCCGAGATCAGGAAGATGCCTTTCATAGGTGAGAACATCGAGTTATATAGCATAAAGCACACATCCCCTAGCAAACCTAGCATAAGGTTGCGCATGTCACTTAGTAGGTGCCACCTACTCCAGTGAGAGTACCTTTGCATAGTCTCTGGCGGGCGCTTGTACTGACATTCCAATATGGCGGCCTGATACCAAAGACAGCCCCATGTGCAGAGCGTGCATGGAAGAGCAGGCGGAAGAAACGACTAAACATATTCTACAGGCCTGCAATCAGGTAGAAGCTTAGGTAAAAAAAAGAAGAAAAAAAACGTAGAAGTATACAAGAAGAATCACCTAGGGTCTCCAGACACACTACGGGACGCAGTCAGCAACACCAAGGCACTCGCCAACTTTCTAGAGGAGCTGGGGTGGTTAGAGTAGCGCTACCCCACCATTTTCACGCAAAATAGGCACACTGGATGTCGATTTGCGGAAAATGACCAGTACAACTAATGGCGGCCCGGTGGAAGACTATTTTTTTTTCTAGGTGGCCAGTCTAAACTTAGTAATAGTAAGTCAATGGGTGCGAATCAATTATCCAACAATGCACCACGGTTGATGTTCAGCAGGCAGAGCTCCGCTTAGTCAGCTCAGAACAAACCATTAGTGAGATAGCCTCCTGCCCCCTAATTTGCTATATAATCACCTTTAATGGACCTTTCGTAACACATCCTAAGTCCTAAAATTTGGAATTGAATAAATTCCACTCTGTTACGTAATTGTTTCCCCAAAATTTCTTTGATCGAATTTTTATATTGTGGGCGACTCGAGGAAACGGTCTCTTTCTCTTGTAGTCACCAGCATCAATATCTGCCATAACAATGTGGGGAAAAAATATCTGGCACATCTTAACAGCTCTAGAAAGAGTCGTGTCAGATATTTATGCGCATTTTGTTGTGGCAGATATTAATGCTGGTGTCTGTACTATCGACAACACAGCTAACTGACCATCGGTGCACCTTATGTGCATTGTAATAAGGTTCTATATAAACACAGGATGGTCAGTTAACTGTGTTGTCGTTTGTACAAGATAATGTACGCTTTGGTTTCACTAATGGTTTTTTTTCTGAGAGAAAATAAAATGTTTCTGTATATCTTTGGTCAAATCTTTTGGTTCTTGCCCGTGCTCCCAGAAGGGCAGAGCACATTAAAATCAATTTCCAGTGACACTTCTCACAATTGTGGATTTAATTATAGTTATGAAATTATTACTATTTTATTTATTTTTTTATCAGGTAAAATGCCTGTGTACAAAAACTTAACCAAAACTACGAAGACTGAAGAACAGAAGAAGGAAGAAGTTAAAAAGAAAGAAGAAGAGGAAGCCACCAAGAAGAGGCGAGATGAGATGGATGCTGAGATACAAAAGAAGGTAACGTGTCTCGTTGTAAAAGTTAATCGCCATTAGTCTGCATTCTAGATTACACATAATATCATCAGAAATTAAATTAGAAGATACCTCTACGGCCCAGCCTCAGTGGCTGCCCCGATGTGCATCGGATCGCATGCGCACGCTATTTCGCGCGCACACGCTTACGTAAATCGTAAATATATCGCAAGTGAACGTCTGTTGGTGTGTTGCATTGTTTCTGTTGAAATGAATAAAAAGACACCTAAAAGCTATTGTATCGCAGCGGGTTGCAAAAACAATGATAAAAATTCGAATCACGCATTTTTCTTTCTCCCGGCACGCCCGAAGGATGCCGAAAGGTAAGAAAATAAGCATAATAATAAAAGAGATATTGTAGGTGTATCTACTTCCATATATAACACTGTATGAATCAAGTGATACTCAGAACAATTTTTATTTGGTTTAAGTATGTACGTAAATTTGTATTGATTATTTGCTGATATATGTGAATTTAAATTAAAAGTATACCTACTTACTAAAACAACAACATCGTATGCCTATAAAGAGTATGTCATAATCATAGAGGTTCTTATAATATTCGAAGTAACCTTTGTAAAATTACCAGTGATGAATTTTTATTCATCACTTCATCAATAATTTTATTTTTAAATAATTGATTGATAGTTTCATAGGTATATAAAATGAATTAATAACCCAAATCGAAATGGTGTAATTCATTAAAGAATGTAACGCATTCGTTACATTATTTTATTTTATTATACATATTAAAATGTTTAAAAATAAAGCAACAAGATTTTGCATTACTGTGGGTTGCAGCAAAGCCAATAAAATGTGGCCTGGCGGTCTTGGTGTATTCAATTCGTCCAAATTGTGAGATTTATTATTTTAGAGATAAATAATGAAATAATGTATATAATGTATCAAGAATATACATTTATTGCTCTCTATATTGAAGGCAAGAAATAAATGGGCAATACATTATTATTTTATTTTTAGTCGTTGTCAGCCCTCACTATCGGCGACGCGGCGAGTGAGCCAATTCATTTTCACCGTTCGTATACAGCCTTAACGTTCCTTTTGGCTTGCGCTGGAGGCGACGACGTCAAAGGGCCATAAATCATAAGGTTTTGGCTGAGAAAAAAGCGGCTTTTGTAAAGATCAAAGGAGTGTGCCTTCTGTACTTGTACTATTATCTAATCTGTGGCTTAACTTACAAAAATACGATCGCCAAGATCAATTAAAGAACTCCCTTTATTGAAGTCGGCTTAAAAACAAATGTGCTTATTTTGAATACCGGTTTAGCCTAGCGGGTATTGACCCTGCCTACGAAGCTGACGAACCTGCGTTCGACTCCCGGTAAAAGATTGTTCTATTTATTTGATTATATATCTAACTAGCTTCCGCCCGCGACTTCGTCTGCGTGGACCCAGGATAAAAACTATCCTATATTTTAATCCAGGCTATAAACTATCTTCATGCAAAATTTCAAATCGGTTCAGCCGTTTAAGCGTGATTGAGTAACAAACATCTAAACTTTCGCATTTATAATATTAGTAGGATACTCTGTGCACGCTGTTTGCGGCGCCAACCGAACTTGATCGATGGTAAACTGAATTCTTACAGTCCGCCAAAAAAAAGGGGTCTACCACTTTCAAGTATGTTATTTATGTTTTCGAAAGTCGTTAACCACTTTATTGGCTAACTGTACCGTCATTTCATGATCCAGGTGGCAGAATTTAAGGAGAAGATAGCCCGCGCGCAAATCCAGCAGGAGATAGGCCCGCCAACAATCGCACTGCCCACTGCACTGGGCGCGCCCGTGCCGTCGTTCCTGCCGCTGCCCACGCCCGCGCCCGCGCCCGCGTCCGCGTCCGCTCCGCCGCCGCCGCAGCCACAGCCTGCCGCTCTGCTGCCGTGAGTCATATCATATACACATACAATCCTTAATAACGCTGCATAGCATTACTTTTCTCAAATTGTATTAGAAACCTTCGCAAATGCCTCGCCGAAAAGTCAACCTAAATAGATCAAATACTTAAAAGGTCCATCATGCAACGAAATTTCTAAATTCTTGTTATATTTTCTGGTCTGTTATGTCAGCTAAAGTGGACATTTTCGACCAAAATTGGACCTTACGTGTAAGACGTGAAGATATATATTCTTATATTAATTGCATTTAAGTATTTAAATCGAACGTTTTACTTGGAAATAAATTGTTACCATCCCCAAAGTACCCACGACATTTCTTGTTTTTAGGGTTCTGTACCAAAATGGTATAATCATTACATTCCTTTATTGACAGGTTTTTACAAGCTTTTAATTAACTTGCAATGTATAAATTGTCCAGGTGGAATCTTGGAACTTAATTTTGAAGCAGATATCTTCAACCACCAAAAATTTTGGGTATAGGTATAGTTTGGACGACAATTCAATATTATTGTACCATTGACCTGATCTGATGATGGAGACAGAAGGTGGCCATGGGAATTCAGCACTTAACCGACGTAACCCCGTTGAGTTTGGGCTCGTTAGAATCGTCTCAATGAGTAGTTGATGACGGTATACAGAAAAGTACAGTCATGTATCAAAAATGATTTTTTTGACAGAAACGTATTATTTTTCACAAACTGAGAACTTGCTGGTCTAACCCACATCGTTATTGCAGAACGCCCCCGCCGCCGACTCCAACGCCGAACCTCTCCAAAGACTTCCAGGACGCGCTCGACATCATCTTCCCCTCGGAGGTGAAGAAGCAGGCCGAGCTGGCCCAGCAGGAGCTGTTCGCCGCCATGCCCTTCGGCCCGCTCTGCGGTGTCATGCCGCCCTTCCCCCCGCCTGGCCTCATGCCCCCGCAAATGATGATGCCGTTCGACATCAACCCGGCCCTCAATCCCAATCTGTTCCCGCCGAGGCCGCAACTCTACGACACCCATGTGCCCCTGGTACCCAGCCCGAAACAGAGACAGCAGAACAAGCGGCCGATGAACAAACACAATAATCAAAAACAGAATCAGAACAGACAGCAGAACCAGCAGCAGAATCAGCAGCAGAACCAGCAGCAGAATCAACAAACTCAGAAGCCGGCAGAGAAGAAGAGCGACGAGAACGGCAGCGTGGCGAGGAATAAGGAAGAACTTGATGATTTGGCCATGTTGGGTATCAACGCAAGCGACGTCGCGGGAATGTAGTTGTATGAAATAATATTTGGTTAACTAAGTACCGTTTTAAGAACTGGCAACTTTGAATTTTTTGGCAAACTCGAAACTTCATGGCAGTGTTTACAGGAAAAAGTAATTGATAGGTAATTTACTGCAAAAATATTTTAAGCTATAATCGGTAAGATTATCGAGTAAATAGAAGTCAATTGAACGCAATTGTGTACTCGAGTTTATTTGATTGGCCGAATTACTTGAAAGTTGTGAATTCAAAAAACAACTCTACTTCGTAATGTAAAAGATTCCAATTGATATGACAGTCTAACAAAAAAGTCGGCAACAGCATATACACATGTACATATGCGAGATAAACGGGTTGTATCTGCGGTAGGGTTCCGGGCATATTCCTAATGACCCCAAGAGGGTTCCGTCGCCAAAAAAGTGAAATACCATCGTCCAGTAGAGAACAAGCATGCATCTCTCGCTTAGGAAACCCATAAAGCTCAGATTTATTTTAGATTATAATAATTTTAGACATGTTGACAAGTTGGTAACGACACATCGGTTACTATTAATTAATTTTTGAAACTGTAAATAAAACTAAATTATGTGTTCCTAAGTTGTTTTCAATATTTCGGTTTTTCGCGACTCCTACAAAGCCGGCCAGTAATGTATTATTTTGAAGAGCTATTTAAATACTTATTGAAATTTCATTTCGTAGGCAAATGCAATGATGGCAAGTCAGCAAAAATCCTAACTTGCCTTTTATCAATAAAATAAATAAATAAATAAATACTCTTTATTGCACCACTACAAGAGAGAAACATCTTACAAAAAAAATTGCTTAATAAATAATGGTAACAACAGGCGGTCTTATCGCTTTAAAGCGATCTCTTCCAGACAATCTTATCAATTTTTATTTACTTTCGCAAAGAGTTGCACACGTGGTTTTCGAAAGGACTTATTCAAAATAGTATGATTAATTTTATCTATTTGTAGATATAAATGGTCGATTTTTTTTACTATTTGACTATTTTGATGTAAAATCTAGAGTAATCAATATTTTATTCCTTTATTTCCTATTTAGTTTCGTGGCCCGTGCACTCAGTAGGTTCCGCTAAGAGACAGATACACTTATACCGTGTAGTATTATACAGTTATTGTAGAATGTACCATTTGAATGACAGGGAGAGGAGATTCATTTTGTCCTAAATCATAAGTATTTTGCACCATTTCTCTGTTCATTTTGTCTCCTTTTCCTTACCCTGCCACTTCAATATAACTATTAGAATGAGAGTTATATTTTATCTCTTTTTTCAAAGATCTACTTACTTACGTAAAGTACGTCAGGTACCTTACAAGCTTATTTTTTTAGGAATTCAAATGAAAATAGATAGGCAGTATGTGGTCAATACACCTGTCTGAGAAATGGTTAATGAACTTCTTTTACATTTTACAATATATATAAAATCACCTTATTGCCAATTGATTGTGTGAAGGTGGGAATTAAATACATCTTCTAGCAGTCGACTACATCAAAACTGCATCGCGCATTTCGCTTAGACACTAATGTCAATTTTGACTGCACTGGAAATGTTTTATTGAGTCAGTTAACTCGATTTATACACCTTTAATTGCTCTGAGTTTGTCGTACAGGTATAGTGAAAAAACCTTTCCTATAGGCCATCGAAAATCAAACTTATGTCAATGTTATAAAGACTTTGACGGGGAAATACGTTTCTCACTCTATCTGTAACTTTTTATGTATAAATAATTTGACTGTATTTTTGTATTGTGATATTAATATCGTCTATTATCAAAGTCTCGTTTTATTTTTTCACTGCGTCCATTAGATATTTACACTCCACTTACAATGATGTATTATACTTAGTGTGGCGAATCTCCTACGCATGTTAGGAGTCTTTATCATAATATTTTCGAAGAAACTGTCGCTCGCCAGGATAATAATAACGAGATTTTTTTTTATCGAGCCATCACATGACAAGTCGCGCAAAAATATCTGACACAACATATTTGTAGAGCCGTTTGAAAGAATCGGAATTTGAACCCCTCCTAATTTTTAAGTACGAGTCCGTGCCAAACATTTGTACCTATTGTTGTATGTACAGTCAGCGTCATATAGTTAGTAGCAGCCAAGGTAGCCAAATATTTCGGTACACGTCTTTATTACTGTAAGAATAAGGGTGTGTTATGAAATATTTGGCTACTCTGGCTGCTACTAACTATCTGACGCTGATTGTACATCTCAAAAGTCCTTGGACGATTTTGACATCCGCATTTTTGGACTTATTCCTTTTCGGCGCAGTCTTGTTGCAGCATATTACAAGAATTATATTTACTTAACGTGACTTAGGCGCGCATGATATTTATTTCCTTCGACGTTTTGGACGTGCCCCAACATCCTTTGTCGCGACTAACAACTACAAAAAAAGGGTGTTTTCGCAACTAACCATAGTACTTGTGCCACGCCGCCCCGCGTGCAGCAGTTTTCCGTTTTGTAGCGGAAAATTTCGTACGGCTATGAGTTATATGAAATGTGAATGCAATTTCCAATAGTCCCGTTTAGTAAATACAATATCTTAAAATCTTGAGAGTTTAATTACGCAATTATTACAGTAATGTGCTGTATAAGGAATTTGTATTAAAATTACAATTTGGAGTAAAACCAGCCTGGTTCAAGAATCTCAATTTATAAATGAAAACCGGTCTTGACCGGTTCCTTATCACTATTAGCTTATCATCAACAGCGTAGAGAAATAAACCGCACGTTCCATACATCGATTAGACGCCATCTTAACAGTGTGTTACTAAAAACCGACCGAATGTGGACTCTATTACCATGAGCTAAAGTCCTCATTGGCGGTAAATGTAAGTTGGTTTGATATGAGCAAACGTGATTCAGTGCGTAGCGTTAAAGAGCTGTTATTCTTTATGCGCTCATGCGTCCCGCCTCTCCCGTCACGCCTAAAGAAAATAGAACTCTACCTACGCTTAGTTACTACGCATCGCGGTGTCACGACATGTTTGCGGGCGAGTGTTGAGGTGGGCTTAAAACAAGTTACAGAATAGCTGTAGCTGGGCTGGAGAGAATTGTTATATCACGGCTCGGTTGAATTGGATGTTAACTGGAAGTTAATTAGGACTTTTTATGGCGGTGCAAATCACTTACAATAAATAATATTTGAGTTGGCCTAATTGCATTAAAGTAGTCCATTCTAAAAGCAACTCTACCGTGCAATGAAGAACATTCCAATTCCAATGACAGTTTTATAATAAGTCTACAATATAAAATAATCTCATATTATTTTCTAATTAACCAAAAATCATCTCGCATTCATTCGCGTTCAAGTCGGAGCAAAATAGAATCCTGATCTGACTCACCATAGAACCATGTCAAATCGTAAAGTAGATTTTCTCCGTGCTAGATTTTCTGTGACCTTGCTTGGCCTTCCGCCAATTTTGTAGGTGTAGCGTCTCCTACGGGGGTCAACAGTTCATTCGATTTTGAAACAATCAAATAGGGCACACCTGATGCCTAATTGTAAAAGGCACAGCTTGAAAGATTTAGTGACCGAGACCGATTGTCCCGATAGCTCAGTTGCTTAGTAGCGGTTCGAGTCCGGCTCGGCTATAAACACTTAGGGTACATTCAAGGAAGTTTTTTAGTGTTCCTACTAGAGTTACACCGGATAATTCACAAATGAAGGCTATGACGCTTTGCGATCAAGAAGGAAAATATGTCAACCTGTCCACATGGGAATTCACATTTTACACCAAACTTTCCTGTTCTCTGACAAATGGTAAATGCAAGGAAAAGACAGCCACGCCTATTCTTTCAGGTAGGTATGTATGTGATGTTCACTATTTTCAAACAAAGTCGGGTTCTTTCGACTTCCCACTATCCTACGCAGGTCTCTATTTAAAATATTTTCAACCAGTAACACAAAATGACTAAACATACCTAAAAATTTCCACTTCAAGTACCAGATAAACTCGTTTCCGAGAGCAAATACGTTGATTGTTACAGAGAAAACTAAATCACGTATGTGGGCCTATACAATTTAAAGTTGCCTCCACTTTTCGGGGATCCCATTATCAGATCCTGACCGGTGGACCATGGGAACAGGAGACTTAAAAAAAAAAAGAATTTTCAAAATCGGTCCAGCCGTCTTCGAGTTATCGGTCCTAACCTAATGTCATCTAATCCAATCGTGATCTCTACGTTCCTACCATTATGTACCCATCGGTGAAACTGGCTCCACCAGTGTAGAAAATAGTTTTCAGGAAAAGTTGTCCTCATAATTGCTTATATTTTCTCCTTACCTCCATAGAAAATGATATCACAATAGGAAGTTATCGATTTCCTATAAAAAATGTGTTTATCGATGGGCTAGTTGCATCATTTTAGTTAACTGACCATCCTGTAAATACAATGTCAAATTGAACCTTATAACAATACACATAAAGTGCACGGATAGTCAGTTAACTGTGTTGGCGATGGTACAATTATGGTACAGCAAGGTTTGTTCGTGATGAGAATGTTGATAACAGAGATCTCGCAAATCATCGCCCGTTTACTAATATTATCATGTGTAAATAAGTTTGTCTGTTCTCCTGATTTATTAGGTACCTACAGTTAGCCAAGGAAGTGGTCTACCACGTTTGGCTACCCTACCACTTGGCTTACTATACTATACACACGTATGGTTGAGATTATAATGTGGCCGACTTTTTGTAAAAATTTAATTGGAATTGGAACCTACCTCGGATGGTAGAGCTGCTTTTTGACTTTGAAGCAATTCGGCCAACTTAAATCATCTCAAGTATAGGTATCTACCTATCTATTTTTCATGATAACTAGGTAGGATGAAGGATGGTCTTGGTGCTGTAAAACGGTACCACCTGACGAAACATCGTAGGTGTGTAGGTGTAAATTTTATTGCACAAAGAAAATATAAATGGCGGCGTATCGTCCTGGGTCAACATATTCGAAAAAGACATCTTAATGTTTTTCTAAAATGTATTGCATTTTAAAACTTTGGGTAGGTAGCTACCACGGATTAGGTATGGCTCATTAACCTAATATTTAGATACTCAATGAATAACTGTCTTTACCTACGCCGTGTTAAGACACTGATTTCCTAATCAGGAATAACTACTACCAACTTAATCAGTGGCGAAATCTTGGAGTAACTCTATCCTTGTTTGAAATTGGCACTTCACAGAAAGTGTTGTGTATGTAAGTAAAACCGCAGGAAAACCACTGTGGAACATGTAAGTAGTATAACTAAAACGGCGTTTAACTCACCAGAGGCAGCTCATTGTGGTCGCGGCGCGCGCGCGGTGACGTTGGCTGATCATACGGTAAGCGTTAAATAGTTTCGCGTGACGTTCAAATTAAAAAAAGTGAATTAGAAGTTCAATTAGGGACTTGTATGTTTTTGTTTCTTTAACTTTTTATCGTGTTTTGGATTTTTATCGTTTGGGTGAATTTGTTTACTATGCTCTGATGTGATGAAAGCTAGAATACTTATTGCAAAATCCTAATATGAGTAAGTATATGTAAGTAGGTATGTCTATATTGTTATTGGCGGGCTTGATTTTATCAGTTAGTTACTTATATAGATAATTCTTAAATGTAACTCTTAATAGCACATTGTGATACAAGTGAGGTATGTTGATAATTACATCAGAGGCGGAATTATCACGCGAGCTGCAGGTGAGCGTGATAAGAGAGCCGAAGATGTAATTATCAAAGCTCACGCGTTTCATACGACGTTTTTCAACACATTTTGCGAGGAAAAAATCCTTTTCATACGATGAAAATTTTATAGGCCTGCCAAGTTATTTTCCTTACTTATTTATGGCAACAGGTTTTTACTCACATGTTGTATACATTGCCAAGAATTTCCAGTGACGTCCATTCTTTTTATCGCTTTTCTAGTCACCACGAGTCATTAATTCATGTTAAGATGTTATTAAAAGTGAATAGTTTTACTAAATTAAACGTTTCTATAGCATATACAAAAAGAAATAGCCAATTCATTAACAAAAAGGATTTAATTTGTTTAGTTGAGTAAGAATCCATTTGCCGAGAATTTAAAAAAAAGCTGTTCAATCTGTACAACCCGGTTAATTTAAGAATGCACCGTGTGCATGCATACATCTTGCTGCAAGGTGCCAACCTGACTTAATCGGGATATAACCATAACACACAAGTGTCGTACTTAATGTTATAAAACACGCGTGTTTAATATCCAGGATTATGAGCCTAAAAGCGACACAATAAGAGGTACGTTAGGAGCAATTGTGTTGAAATGAATAATCATTCAATCATTCAGTGACAAACGATGTTTAACATGTTTTCCCTAAACTTGGCAAATATTAGAAAATCGTGCGTTCAAGCCTCAGTTGTGCTGTATATAGAGCGCGAAAAATCGTTTCACCAAAAAATGAAATAATGTGACTAATGTGTGCATTTAAAGATACACTGTCAAGTTTAGGGTTGAAGTTACTTATGATCAAATGATATTAACACCATCATAGAAAACCCAAGGGAGGAATATGAAAATTACCAGCAAAATATCTAAGCCATCAGCTGCAAACAGCAACACAAACATACCCAGGTAGTTACGTGGGAAACTGCGGCGCTACCACGAACTTCGAAAGTCGAAGTTCGTAATACATGCATCCCTGTCACTCGAGTAAGGGAGTGCGATAGAGATGGAAATACCCGAACTTCGACTTTCGAAGTTCGTGGTAGCGCCGCTGATTCGAATTGATAAAATGCGATAATTGAAGAACTTACCTACTATTAAAAGAAAGTAGGGATTATACTCGTAGTCATATAATTAAATATTAATTTTCAACGCTGTGTGATAGGTATACCTATCTAGTTTCGCTTGAATGTTTTAAGCACTCGCTCGATGTTTATACTTGCGACGGACTTGTGTTGAATTGATTTAATTCAAGGTTAAAATAATATACTTAATAGTAAGTTGCTACCTTGATACACTAAAGTAATATACTTTACCTTTCGTATGCGTTGTTCCGGATACGTTCAGAACGATTCGAACTTACAGACTAAACTGGTTTTTTTTACACCGGCATACGAGAGGATTATAATATACTTGTTACCTACCTGACTTGGCACACCAGACAAAAATGTATTTGTTTACTTGACGTCTCGGACGCGTTGCTCCATAATAGGTCGCGAGAAGACATCATGCCGAGGACTAAGGGTCCAAGGCTGTTGCATCACGTTCGAAACGTCGTCGTCGCGTTTAGTAAATAATATTAATAAATAAGTTGGGATCAGCAACGCGCATGTGATACCATTAGGAAGGCCGTATTAAGCTTGCTTGCAACCGAAGTGGTATTAAAAAATATACTGACGTGCAAGTACCTGCCTAGGGTGTTGCACCAAACCGTCTATATTCGTAAGCGGTGTTCATTAAAATCGGAATGTGCTTTTATCTACCTATGGAAAGTTTGATAAGTTTCTATGGAGTGACATCTGCCGGCGCCATATTTAACGTTGATCGGTCTGTAACTGTTATTCGTAAGTTGGTGCCCCGCCCTTAGTGACTGCACAAGTACAGTAGGTATTTAACAGAGTACGTTGTATTTTTCAGGAGACACAATGACATCAATGTCCGACAAGGTGTTCCACCCCCGCTCGGAGGGTATCCCCTCCGAGGGAGTGATGGACCAGTATGCCGACGGCAAGGCCGCCAGAGTTTGGAAGAAGTTCGTGGGCGACAGCAACCAGAGAACGCAGAACTATAAGGACTTCTTGATAGGGCTGCTGCGGGCTAATGGGTGCAAGAAGATATTGGATGCTGCGTGCGGTACCGGGTAAGTTTGTTGTCGACCCTGAAACCTGCGGGCGTAGCATGGCTGCCATTTTATCACTTATCGTTGTCGATAAGTCATCCGTCTTCTCGCACTCGCATACTTGTCAGAACGTGGCGGACGTCTTATGCACAGCGATAAGTCGTAAAATGGTAACCATGCTACGCCAGCTGAGATTAATAACAGTCAAGTGTAGATTAGAGTTTTACTTCCCCATAAGCGTCACAGCTCAGAACAGAGCCATGGAGAAATCAGTAAAAGAAAGAGTGTGCGTCAACATGCATGTAGTCTGAACCTCCTCTACACAGTGTAGCATCAATGGCTGCAGGGTAGGACGCAGTTTTGCGTTGGAATGCGATGGAAGTATGTCTTTCTCACTGTAACGCATGTTTGCGTGCTGTATGATGGTCCACCGAATTGAGGAACCTTAACAATAGCAGCCTAGCTAAGTATAACTAGCATTATCGCGTCTATTTCGGATACGTACCTAGTAAGGGATGAACGCCTTAAGTACGGTAATTCGACATATAAACGTTATCATGGCTAAGCAGTGCTGATTTATTCTATTTTATTCCCATTCTGCCATATTCGATTTGTCCGATTACGAACCGCTGTAGATAACAGCATGGCAATAAGATAGCCAAGATGTCAGTCCACAATAATAACAACGATAATATCTCACAAATATTATATGATGTAAGACTTGATAACAAGTCCCGGGCACAGGTCAGGGCATTAATTGTTCATGAAAACAACATTAGGTACTTTACTTACTTATTACCATAAGTAGTGCCCACATATACGCTTGCTACATTAGAATAGGAATGGAATTTAGTCAGAAAACATACAATATACGAAACAAATACTTATTCATGGTCATCATACATACTTATATAGTTATAGTATGTGGCTAAACCGGTAGTGAAACCACGTTATTACTTTCTACCAGTGAGGTAGAAAGGTACCAGGTACTCATATTTTTACGGGTTTTAGTTTCCATGCTGTACACGTGGTTTCTACGTTCCAGGGTTGACTCCATGATGCTAGTGAACGAGGGTTTCGAGGTGGTATCCATCGATGCTTCCGACAAGATGTTGAAGCACGCCCTCAAGGCGCGCTGGGAGAAGAGAAAGGACCCCAATTTCGACAAATGGGGTATGCCTATCATTATTCTCCTAGCCATCAGTGGCTGACATAAGTTGCAGAAGAGTTCTTTCATACATACAGGTATCTTTTCTCTTAAAGGGGAAAGCGTAGTACTTAGAAACAGGGCCATATTTATTCGCAAAAGACCACAATATTGTCCAAAATAATTGGGCCTTGGTAGCCTAGATAGCATGATCGTGTTTATAAATGTCGGGTCGGACATTCGTCCGTTAGGTATATGTACTTAATGTAAGTAAAAGGGGGACGAATGAAATCCTATAAAGATGCGAGCGCATCAGATGAGTGATAACTTAATCGTACCTACTAAATGCATGAAACCGATATCATTCCGTCCCGTCAAGACACGTCAGTCAGATATTTAATTAATTATGAATCCAGCTTCACACTTACTCTTACCTTTGTTTCCAGTGATTGAGGAGGCCAACTGGGAGACTCTCCACTCCGACGTCCAAAGCTTCCTCCCCGGACACTCGTTCGACGCCGTCATCTGCCTCGGCAACTCCTTCGCCCATTTACTGGACGAATTCGACGACCAGCGCGTGCAGAAGCGGGCATTAGAGAACTTCGCCAAGTGTCTGAAGCCTGGCGGGCTTCTATTCATTGATCATAGGAACTATGACGCCATAATCGACAGCGGGGCGACGCCGGGACATTCTATTTATTACAACGTAAGTGTACTTCAGTCTCGACAACAGGGGTGTAGACAGTAAATAAAATAATCAATAATGACATATTTTCTCGAAAAAGGATTAAAAATTTAGTCAAATGGAGAAAAAATCAATGCAAAAGGTTAAATAATCACGAAGTTATAAACTTATAAAGTGTCAAAAGTTTTAAAAAGGGGGATGTTCTGTCCCTTTTTCGCAAAGCGCAACTTCATATGAAACGATGACGCTGGAAGATTGTGACGTCACACTAGTAGAATCGTATTCGACGCGGCCCCCTGTAATGTGACGTCACACATTGAAAAAAAAATGAAAAAATATTTATTTGTACCAAAGTTGTAGCCTAAACAATAATTACAGTGGTAGCTTATAGTAAAGTGACTTGCAGATTAGGCTTAAGAATGAATTCCAGTTCCCTAAACTAGGTAAACCTGTCTTATACCTAGGAAACCGGAGGGAATTCCGCCACTATTTTGCGTTCCTCTGTCCACATTGTTTGCGTTTTCTTTCTCTCTCTAACAAGCATTATTAAAACGGTTGTAGCTTCGTTATTCTTTGAGATATCTGAATGGGATTTTCGTCACTAGGCATTTTTTTTGCCTTCTTTCTTTTGGAGTAATAATAATTTTCGAGTCTACACTCCTATTTCGGCAACCAACACTGACACTGGTCAAATGGCCGGTCGCTATTGGTAAACTCGTGTTGCCAATTTACTCTTGTAAAATTGTAATTTCGTGTAACGGGACACGTGGTACCACAGTGTTATCTATATCTTTAACGTAAACTCGTTTGAACAGTCTTCACTATTGAACGCTCGCAGGTCTTTATGAAGAACTACATTGTTGTTCAACCAAATAAAATAATCTACGAAATTTTTTACCATTCTTCAGGTCCTCAACAACAGCTTTTGTGCAAGATATATGGTCCTTCGAACCGGATATTCTTTTTTGATATGAAAGAAATACCTTCATGCCATTATATATTTTAACGAGTAAAAACTGCTTGCTGCTACCTTATGATGTTTTCAGTGCAAGTACCCCGTGGACATCAAGACCTCAGTGCTACTGGTGCGCGGCAAGCCCGAGCTGGTGACCCTGGACTACTGCATCGGAGGCCCCCAGGTCAAGAGCGAGGACCGAAGGTAAGAGACTTGAATCTATTGTCTATTTCTTGTGTCTCTCACTGCGTTAGCGACGTACGGAGCGTATGCACCAACACCAGTAATTTTGCTTAGATATATCAAAAGGGCTTTCCAAAATTGCGTCCATAAAGGCTCGGCTTTACAGAGCTATAACACTTCAGAGTAAAGTAGGTACCTACCATATTTAGTCAGTGTATATTAGCTCATTGTCAATTCTAAATTACATATGATAAGCCTGTCGTGTTAAAAGCGGTTTCAGATACGTAAGCGTTTTTTAGTGCTTATTAAAACATTTTTGGAAGAGCGTGTAGGCGCATCTTTTGCTACATGCGAAACTTGTACGTACAGTTGAATCTATACTTAGAGTTCGACTGTACATGTTTCGCATGTAGCAAAAGACGCGCCTAGCTTCTTAGGTGGACAACTTGGTACCTTGTCACTTCGTATGGCAGTTTAAACATGACGTTAGCGACACGGTACAAAGCTTTAGTTTTAAGATCTTTACATGTACTACTGCTGGTGAGGTAGGGCTCAGCGAAATGTCATACCGCTCGAATTCGGAGCAGCCCAACTGGGGAAGTACCTCCGCCTTGCAGGAGACCACAGCCATAACAACACTACTCTGTTGTAGTGTTGTTCCTGGAGGTGAGCAAGGTCGCCAGAGCTCCCGAGGATGCGTTGTGTTGAGAGCGAGGGAATTTGTTCCATCAGCTGTCAACACGGCGAATCCTCAAACATATCAAGGGTCGGCAACGCCCATGTTACTCCTTTGGAGTTGCATACGTCTATATATACTGTCGCTTACCATCAGGCGAGCCGTACGCTTATTTGCCGCCGTCGTTGTATAAAAAAATGTATTCATCCATACAAATAAATAAATTAATTAATTCATTCATTCATCGTTCCAGCGAATTCCGCCTCTGCTACTACCCGCACAAACTGGACAAGTTCACCCAGATGTTGAAGGCCGCGTTCGGCGCGGGGAACACGCACAGCCTGTACGCCGACTTCAAGCCGCTGGCCGAGGTGCCCGTGCCAGGGTTCTACATACACGTTATTAAGAAACCGTAACACCCACTTTTAGTAAATCTAGGGTGTAGGCAACACAAAGAAAGTGTCGTGCTATAAATGTTTGTCTTTTATAGTGTTAGCTACTCACTGTAAGTGTATCGATATGACAGATAAATACTTATTGAATCACTATTTTACATCAATATTTTGTAGCGATCCGCTCAAATTTGAACTTTGACTATCACGCCGCCATGATATAATCTCGAAATTATTTTGATGTCTCAAATTCTACTTTGACTTTGCAAGTCAGGTATCTGTTACACACGAAAATGAATTTTACGTAAATAAACGAAGGTTTCTTTTAACGTTAAACCAGTGCGGATATCCCAGTTTTAGTGTATAAATATTGTACAATATAAGCGATTAATGACTATAAAGTAAGTTATATTTGCACCGTACCTATTACTTCCTTAATTTTCGAAGATATTTTTTTTTCTCTTATAAGAATGCCAAAAGACCTTTACAATGTAGTACTATTACTTATTCTGTGACAATGTATAAATACAATAAAGATTTTAGGTAGGTACTTGATAAAATATAAAATTCGTATCTCAAATAGATTCTTTAAACATAATATCTATTTACTCTATTTATTGTTTTCATCATCTATAATAAGTTACTTTAATAAAGTTGTTACGTTTTCAATATGTCTATTCATTATCGAATAATTCAATCATTCCTGACACATATGTGAAAGGTTGTAAAATAAGAAAAATATTAAAGATGCACTTTTTAAAATGCAATAATGAAACCTATATTCTGTAAACTAAGTTGTACTAACTAACCTACTTAAAATACTTAGTTTTTTATTTAACTATAAACTAAGAAGTCCCCATCGGCACACAAACCTCTCCAAGGTTTTGCCTAGATGGGTTTTATAATGATATTCTTTGTTTTTGTCTTAATCAATAAATTAAAAAAAAAAAAAACTAAATCGGTAACATTTGACAAAACGCCCATTATTCACGGTTAAACCTTCTTTCCATGTTACCAGTATAGCCTCCTAAAATTATAATTTGTAGCTTCAATATATGCCACAAACTTGCCAACTAAGTTCTTAATATAAATAACACAATATATATTCTTGTACCGGTTGTGTTATTTATTTATGGTATTGGTATGTGGCAACTAATTGCTAACGAAATCAACATTCATGTATTGTATTATTTATATCAATTAGTTCAATGTTTTTCTGGGGCATGTATTAAGAAGCTACAATTACAACCTACAATTTTACGAGGCGATACTGGCAAGTTGGTAGAAGATTTTGCTTAAAACTCACCATACCCCAAAGAAAAAGTTATTATAGTCCGTAAGCCCACTCAAAATAAGCAAACGTCTCATGACAACACGGTAAAATGCATGGCAGCAGGTCGAGAAAGTTGAGCTGAGCAAGAGAAAAAAGGTTTATCAAAATTAGCCGAAAGTTTGAAAATCCTTCAAGTTCAGTCAGGATTGGAAGTGAAGGATTTTCAAACTACGGCCAATTTAGTTTTTTCTTTTTAATTTTCTCTTTCTCAGCACAACTTCCTCGACCTGCTGCCATGCATTTTATCGTGTTGTCATGAGACGTAGGTGTATTGGGCTTACGGACTGTTAGGTACAAGTATGCGGATGATGATATTGATGATCCATAGAACATTACGACAAACATGTGATACAAAACTTATAGTTAATTTATAAGATACTCTCTTCCTTGTAGCTTCATTACCAACACTTGAAATAAAAGTAAAAGGCATTATAAGAACTTGAATAATTTATTCATTTGAATTAAAATTATATAAAAGAAAATGGGATGCTTTAACTTAGTGTCCGGGCCTTAATGTAGCAGAGATGGGCTGAACCCAGTCTAATTGACATGATCATTGCACTAATATTCCGATATGCTGCCTTCAAATGACAATGATAATGATGATTGGCAACGCACTTGTGAATAATACAGCTATATTTATACACTTACAGGTCACATAAAACAATAATCTAATATTATATTTTAGAAATTCCAATGTAATTCTATTAAAAGAACTATTGGGACCGGTTAACACCTCTCAAGATGCTGTGATATGCTGACTATGTCCCGCCCACCTCCGAATGAGAATTACGTCTAAACTAGAGCTAGGAGCCTACGAGCCAACAATAATGTTGTTGATGGGGATGTGTATGAGCTTCACGAAGAATCCAATGAAGCCCATGATGCAGAAACCGATTGCTGTCGCGATGGCGATCTTTTGGAACTCTGGAAAGAGAAAATGCAAATGTAGAAAACAATTGGTGATAACATTTCATTTGTTAACTGATTGTTTCTAGAAAAGATTGTATATAATGAGACCGTCTATAAAGGCTTACTGTTAACCTTTCGGATGCTTTGACACTGACCAAAGGATTAGAAATTTTTCATTTCTATCATAGATCCAATTTTCAATTCAGTGCTAAAACATACGAAGGATAAATGTTCCTCTTTTGTTACCAAATATCTTAGTCTATATGAATATTATTAATATTTTTGATAATCAAGATTATTTCTGTAATACTTCCAATTTAATTCTTAAGCCCCTTTAAAAACATTGTATTAGAAATTGTTACTAATCACTTTAACAAAAGAGGAAAATGAAATGTGTCTTAATTGATATACTAAATAAGTACAAACTTTTACAGAAATGCTCAACTACAGTTGGGTTTTATAGAGGTTTGAAACATGCTGATCTTTATAGAGGTTTGAAACATGCTGATCTTTATAGAGGTTTGAAACATGCTGATCTTTATAGAGGTTTGAAACATGCTGATCTTTATAGAGGTTTGAAACATGCTGATCTTTATAGAGGTTTGAAACATGCTGATCTTTATAGAGGTTTGAAACATGCTGATCTTTTTTCCTGCTTCACACCTAACAATTTGGTGCCTGAGAGTATAGTATATTATGTTTTCAAGCCCAACATGGGGTCAGTTATGAAATGCAATCAATGGTAAGTGGAAATACAGTATTTGCAAAGGCTTAAATTGTCTATTTTTTATATGCATACATTTTTTATCAAATTCTGAAACTACAAATACTGATAGTTCAAAACTACAACATGGAACCAATTTCAGTTTACCAATATCAAAAAAAGACTGACCCAAATAGAAATAAAATCTCTCCAAATAGAAATAAAATTTTAACATATTTATAAATCTTTTTACTTAGTTTTTCAAAAGAAAGAAAGAAAGAAAGAAAAACGTTTATTCTTAACCATGTACAATTAGGTCTTAATAAAAGGTATGTGAGTAACAATGGCAACCTATTTCGGGCATTCAATATTAATAAAGTTACAACGGTAACTAAGTAGTCTGGTCAAGGACTGACATTATTTAAACTGAAAGTATTCTTTTAAATCATAAAATACATTTTGTGTCAACCATCGCTTTAGGTGGCGCTTAAATTGATGTCCGCCCAACATTTTTAGGCTAATGGGTAGATGGTTTAATACTTTGATTGCAGTGATAAAGGTGCTCCTGTAATAGGTTGAGTTTCTGATCGCCGGCAGTGATATGTTGTATTTATATTGTGATCGTAAATTGTCACGCTGATCTGAACAGAAATTAAAATTATATTTATGGTTGATAACAAATGAACATAGCTCTAAGATGTATAGTAAAGTATAGTAAAGTTCTGTAAAGTTGCATCCAATAAAGTGTTTGGAATGTGTGTTGGGAGAGTGGCCTGGGGAAAATCCAGGGGAAACCTCATGTTGGTTACTCAATCCATAGAAAAACACTCGCATATGTGTTTAACAAAGAATGCAGAGGGGCATTTCTTTGATGATTTTATGAGTAATGTAACAATTATTGTTAAAAATAAATGGTGTGCTAGCCTGACCCATGACTGTACTGTATTGTATGTTTTACTTTGTCTTTACTTAGGGTGATATTTAAATACTATGAGAGTATTGGAAAATCATAAGTATGAATTTTATTATGTTCAAAGCATCAAATAAGGATTGTCACTTGCTATATGTTGCAATTGTTAGTAGACATTCTTTGTAGATACCTCAATCTTACAAGCACTTTCTCTAGAAACTGGCACCGAGGTTAATTCAATAGACCAACAATTTCAATCGAGACGTTACTTTTTACAGATAAGTTTATTTTACTATCTACCTTCTATGACGGTAAAATAGAGTAAACAATAATACGAACCTTTCCTGTCGGGCTTAGTGCATCTCCTGACCAGTCTGAGGGAATCCTTAGCGAACTGCTTGCCAGGTTCGACGAATTTCGCGATCTGATCCATTTTCTGAAAATTAGGACACCAATTTAGAAGACATTCACTACGAACTTATCACTGATAAATCTTCACTATAAAATAGCCACTTACTTACAAAGTAATTAGATTTAACAGTTCTAGTTAGAAAACTGCGTTGGAGCACCCGATTCTAGTGGTAAATGCAAACTTGAGTGAGAGAACGTAGCGAAACACTAGACGTCAGCCAGCCACGTATCGAGAAATTTCATCACGTCACCAGAATTAGTGATGCCCTTTCATGAGATCATGGTTGTCCGATTATCGATTGGTACAATATTACAACGTCGTTATAACTTAGCACTGTTAATTATGAAAAGGGGATAAAAATTTTTTGCTGTATTATATTTAGTTGTTATTTTCAATTTAATATAATATCAAAGTTAACATATTCAAGGCAATAATTTAAATCGAAATGAATCGATCACAATCGATTACACATTTTACTAAGATAATATTGTTGCATCACTAACATTTAAAAATGACGCGTTGCGCAAAGGTGGCAATGGCAATGACAACAATGCCACAAGACATAATTTGTTTGTTATTTTCTTATTGGTTTCACTTAACCATCAGAAAGTAGCCGAGTACATATCTATGTCTAAATTACGCTAAAAAGCATAACCTCGGCTGATTTTTAAATGTCAAACATGTGTTATTAATCTGGAAAACTCGTTAACCGATGACGTGAAAACGCTTCATGACTGTCAAAAGTGTCAATGTCAAAAAAGGCAAATATATTAAATATGTCATCACTTAGTAAAAATATTCTTTAATGTAATTCACTCAAATTAGTTTTTATAAGTAACTACATGCTTGTTTAAACTTACAATCTGTATGGTACTCTAAAGAATAGTTATAGCTCGTTGCATAGTATTAATTAAACTCCAATAATGTACGCGATAGAGAAGAAATTTGAAATAGAAATGAAGTTGAAGAAGGTTTGTTTTCACTTCCGTTTGCTTATTTATATTTTTCAACCTTCTATAAGTATTCCATACAATTCATAACCACATCGGTTTTATCAGGATGCTGTTGAAAGTCTCTATGAATTATAGAAAAGTGGGCGTGTAGAGAAGCAATTTTATGTCAAGCACTTAAATAATGTTCTTTTTAAAAGACCAAAGGAATAAACTTTCCATTATGGAAATAAACAATTGGAACGTTATAATAGTACATTACTTACCAAGGACTGTAAAAGAATGAAAGCCCGAAATCGCAGGTAATTAGAGGGCTTTTTTGTACTGCCTGTGGTGAGTACACAATATTACGTCTACACCTGGCCATAATGCGAGTTTTACCGGTCCTCACATTATGGCCAGGTGTGACGTAAAAAAAATATTAACACATTTGCCTGTACTATTGTTGCTGTTGGTACTCGCCATTTATCATTTGTACCACATGTTTTGGTAGTATAGCTTTAATATAATAACAATCTGAACAATATAACCAGGAGATGAGCAACATCCAGGAGCTGAAGTCGGCGGCCAGCCGCAGCTCCACGCTGGCCGGCGATGTGTGCGTGGTGCTGGGTGCGTGCGAGCAGCGGCTGCAGCAGCTGGAGACTGCGGTGCTGCCGCTGTACGGAGACACGGCTCGGCTGCAGCAGATACACCACAGTATGTCAAATAAAACAAGGCTTCAAACAAAACAAATCCCAAACAAATATGTACAACCTAATTCAATTCAATTCATTTATTTTGTTAAACATAGGTTACAAGGTTGGTAAGTACAAAAACATAAGACCTCCCATGTTTTACCCACAGCATAGGTTTACAAAATATTAATTTTCATTTAGTCAGCCTTATTTAGGTACATTCAAATGTAGAATTACTTAATTATAATAATGTCAATACAATAATGGCTATAGGTAGGTACATACGTAGGTATAAAGAATGACAAAAAATATATAGATAAAATAATGCCTGGTCAAAAATGAAAAAATTAAATGTTTTATTTTTTTAATAATTAAAGGGACCATGTCACGTAGTACCGTCATTTAGGTAATCTTTAATCGTGTAATAACATTTCTCGATTAGATATGAGGAAAATTTAATTTTTTTAATGTCCAGTGTCTTAATTTGATCTGGAATTTTATTGAAAATCCTCGGTGCCATTCCCAAGATACCACTTCGCATGAGCGCTAAAGATAACATAATATAAGTAGTTTAGTTTTAGATATAGTTATAATAAGTTTATTTTCGTTAATTTAACATGTTCCTTTGTTTTTCATTAAATGTAGTTATTAAAATTAAAATTATAGTAACCTAAATAATTTTCCTGTTTACAGTTATGCTAGAACGCTGTAGCTTACTAAACATTCTTATATAGTTTTTACTGTAACAGAATTGCAATAGCAACTGTCTCACATAATATTAATTATCCCAACTGCCTGCCTGACAAATAAATATACAATAAAATAATAATAATAATGCTTGAGCTTTACATTCCCTGGCAACACTCAGGATTCTATTGTAAAAACCTTTGCTCCAGTAATGAAATCAAAGGTCAATTGGCATTATTATAGTCATCAAAAAGTATTGCCCGATAACCAATTTACCTTTCCCGAAACACAATCAAATGTGGTTTAATTCCTGATTTTCATTGCAAACTCGTTCACTAACAAGTACGTCTTCTAAGCACCTAGTTAGGCGTGAATTATACAGAGACGGCGTAGGGTGAAGGCGCGGCGCAGGCGCAGCGCAGGCGTGGAGCGGATACGGCATGGGCGCGATTATATATAAAAGGCGAAGAGACGTTACGGTAACAGCATTGAGGCTGGCCAGGCTGGGTCATCAGCCTGAAACCAATAATTCACTTTCAACAACACTATTTCTTGCATTTATCGACCAGTACAGATAGAGATGCTAAATGATGACGACCGGTTAGCCTAGTGGGTAGTGAGGCTGCCTACGAAGGTGAAGGTCCTGGGTTCGAATCCCGGTAAGGGCAAATATTTGTGTGATGAGCATGAATATTTGTTTCTGAGTCATGGATGTTTTCTATGTATTTATATCTATTATAAATATCGTCGTCTAGTACCCATAACACAAGCCTTACTGAGCTTACTATGGGACTAGGTCGATTTGTGTAAGATTGTCCTCTTATATTTATTTATTTATAAATGATTAATTATCATCACACCTAGGTAGCAACACCGTGAGTCACCACACTGGAGTCCAGACACAACCAAGCTTTTTCTCCGAATGCGTCATCATACTGTGATGTTTGCAGATATGGAGCGCACGGTATTGGCGCTGGACAACGTCATCAACTACTACATGGTGTCGAGAGAGCTGGCTGATCTTATCCAAGCTGGGCCTCACACATCCAGCACTGAAGCACTGAATATCTACTTAGAGGTATAGTTTTTTATTTTATTAATCTGCGTTCAGTCAGTTCTGTCAGCTATGAGCAGAAAAAGGTTGGTGATAAGCTAGGTATGGCCACTGCCCTAGCTTCTCCCAGCTTAGTCAGACAGTACATTCGCTCTCTTGAGTCTCTTCATTGGGTTTGGCTTTAAACCTTTGGTCGCCAAGAACACCTAAAGGTGTTGCGTGTTGCCATACCCACGGCGCCAAGGACCCGTTTATGAGCACACAGTTTATAAGAGTATGGTGTCAAAGTCACCTTCCTGCTTTCAGCTAAGGTTCATGTTCACCACAGAACAAGTAAACACTATTTATTCTGTGATATTTACGCTCTTAAGGAAAATAGTTGGCGTGTCCGTGGGTCTTTAGAACGTTAAGAATGGCGTCCTAAAGGTTAAAAGCTTATGTCTGTCTGGATGAGTTGCTAGTCGGCCCGAGAGAGAGGTATAGTTGAACAAGACATTACATACTGAGGACTATAGTGCTGGTCATTGCTTATGGTGTCTGAATTTAATAGAGGATTCACGAATTGCTGACTTAACATGGCATTTCCGATTCATAAGAGAAAGGATGGATATATGAATAACGATAATTTACTCTTTTCAGGCCTTGGACAAGCTGGCAGAAGCTCAGAATTATTTCAACAAGAACAATCCGCAAAGTGTTGAGCTGGAAAACATTGTAAGTTTTATAATTTATCTCTGCTTTCATTGAAATTTATATTTATTTATTTAGGATTACCAACCGAACCGTTCGGGCGAGCGTTTTTGATGGCTCGGGCGAGCCGTTCGGGTGAGCCGCTCGGCCGGTGTGGACACGGCTGTTTCTGAATAATTATTATTTATTTCAGAACCAGCTATACAACGCTGGCGTTCTAAAGCTGGAGAACGCGTTTGAAGAGCTTCTGAATAGAAACACACGTCCGCTATCGCCGACCACTCTCATGGATATGATTGCTTTAGAAGAAGGTACTGATGAGTTGTTTCCGTTACGTGAAAATTATATTATGACAGTAATAATTTTTTTTCCTGCTATTAGAGTTGAACACCAGCTTGAAAGAGGTTGGATTTTGAAAGATGCGGGACATCATTAATTAGCCACTTATCAATTAGTTTATGTCCAATAATTAAACGTAAGTGGTCCTTATTTTCTATTATTATTTTATTTTATTTTGTTTTGAGCAGTATAGTGTATGTATCAATATAGTTTATTGTGTTTGAATTTGCCATCAGACTCGAGCGTAGACAGCATCAGCGTGTCCGGTTCCGGGCCGAGCTCATGCAACACGGCCCAAGAGACCCTCCGCGCGGCCGCGGCCTGGCTCAGCGCGGCCGGCCGCGCGCCCGCCGCCGCGCTGCTGGCCGCGCGCGCGCCGGCCGCCAGGCAGGCGCTCACCGCCTTCAAGGACCATCTGAAGGCGCGCTCCGTGCCCATGGACCCCATTATGGTGAGTCTAGGAACCAAGAGACCCTCCGCGCGGCCGCGGCCTGGCTCAGCGCGGCCGGCCGCGCGCCCGCCGCCGCGCTGCTGGCCGCGCGCGCGCCGGCCGCCAGGCAGGCGCTCACCGCCTTCAAGGACCATCTGAAGGCGCGCTCCGTGCCCATGGACCCTATTATGGTGAGTCTAGGAACCAAGAGACCCTCCGATCGGCCGCGGCCTGGCTCAGCGCGGCCGGCCGCGCGCCCGCCGCCGCGCTGCTGGCCGCGCGCGCGCCGGCCGCCAGGCAGGCGCTCACCGCCTTCAAGGACCATCTGAAGGCGCGCTCCGTGCCCATGGACCCCATTATGGTGAGTCTAGGAACCAAGAGACCCTCCGCGCGGCCGCGGCCTGGCCCAGCGCGGCCGGCCGCGAGGCAGGCGCTCCCCGCCTTCAAGGACCATCTGAAGGCGCGCTCCGTGCCCATGGACCCCATTATGGTGAGTCTAGGAACCAAGAGACCCTCCGCGCGGCCGCGGCCTGGCTCAGCGCGGCCGGCCGCGTGCCCGCCGCTGCGCTGCTGGCCGCGCGCGCGCCGGCCGCGAGGCAGGCGCTCACCGCCTTCAAGGACCATCTGAAGGCGCGCTCCGTGCCCATGGACCCCATTATGGTGAGTCTAGGAACCAAGAGACCCTCCGCGCGGCCGCGGCCTGGCTCAGCGCGGCCGGCCGCGCGCCCGCCGCCGCGCTGCTGGCCGCGCGCGCGCCGGCCGCCAGGCAGGCGCTCACCGCCTTCAAGGACCATCTGAAGGCGCGCTCCGTGCCCATGGACCCCATTATGGTGAGTCTAGGAACCAAGAGACCCTCCGCGCGGCCGCGGCCTGGCTCAGCGCGGCCGGCCGCGAGGCAGGCGCTCCCCGCCTTCAAGGACCATCTGAAGGCGCGCTCCGTGCCCATGGACCCCATTATGGTGAGTCTAAGAACCAAGAGACCCTCCGCGCGGCCGCGGCCTGGCTCAGCGCGGCCGGCCGCGTGCCCGCCGCTGCGCTGCTGGCCGCGCGCGCGCCGGCCGCGAGGCAGGCGCTCACCGCCTTCAAGGACCATCTGAAGGCGCGCTCCGTGCCCATGGACCCCATCATGGTGAGTCTAGGAACCAAGAGACCCCCCGCGCGGCCGCTGCCGTTAACGGCATTTAAAGTATTAAACCTTTATTTATAGAAAAATATAATTAGGCGCGGTATATGCCTGGCCACGACAATGCGCGAATTGCGGCACGGCATGAGTTTTATACCCCCCACAAGACGGACTGATGAACTGGTAAAGGTCGCGAGAGTCCGCTGGATGCGGGTGGCGCAGGACCGTTCATTGCGGCACTCTTTCGGGGAGCCTATGTCTTTCGCCTGATATGATGATGATGAAACGTGTTATCTGTTCATTGCGCGGTCGAGACGCGCAACGCACTGTGGTTGGTTGGGATCACGCGCAATGAATTAGAAAAACCGCTGCCGCCGCCGCTCGAACTCGTGGCCGGGCCGTTAGCCAGCGGCCAGCTGCCAAGCGGCGCGTCGAACGCGTCCCACGATATGTGAGAAGTGAATCGGGCGACCTGGGCGCCGAAGCGACTGCGTGCGCAAATATCGTGCAGTACGATATTTGCGCACGCATTCGTGCTACAAACATCTTCAACACCCTACTTTCTACTGGCAGCCACATTCACAACGGCCTAGAGCAGGGGTGGCCAAACTACGGCCCGCGAGCCCTTCTAATCCGGCCCGCGGAAAGAAAGCGGAGAGTTCGGCCCGCGATAGCGTTTTGGGGTATGGCTGGTCATGACCGCCGCCAACTCTTGGCCAACTTTGGGTAGTGCAGTGTGGCCCTTGAGTCAAAAAGTTTGTAGACCCCTAGCCTAGAGTAGAGCATGGGTCGGCGAAGGCAATCCAGATCATATATACACAGAGCGCGCTCTGAATATGACACTCCGCGATATGTTAGAGTTTCAGTACATCGGTGACTAGTTCATTTAAATATATGATACGTTTGTTTCAGAGAGCCAAAAACATACTACATCGCTCAGACAGCACTACGAAGAAAACGAGCAAGATACAAAAAGTGTTAGTAAATATGAGTTATTATCTTTTTACGATTTAGAAGTGCTTCAAATGAGATTTTCCATGTTAATTAAAAAGAAAAAACTTGACAGACGTACAAGCGAAAACCAAAGATATATAAGTATTTCTTTAATATCTTTTTTTTACACTGAGATCTATGGGTATAATTCATAAATAGTTCGAATGTAATACGACTATACTAAATGAACAGTGAACATGCTTCTTTCAAGAATTTAAAATACTTTTCTTGTTGATATTTATATTGCCACATGGCTCGGAAAAAGTTAAAACACTCCACATTCGAAGCAATATTTTTTTGTGTTAAAAATAGTTGGATATTGCAGGATAGAGAAGCGAGCCAACAAGATAATCCAAAAGGCGTCTCAGACGTTCGAGAACTCGACGGGGCTGGCGATCGGGCCGCGGCGCTCCGTCAGCGAGTCTTGTGAGTATAATCTATTTATTTGTGTCAGGCAACACGGCCCGGCCTATATTTACAAATACCTTACAGACCAACAATATATAACTTTATTTGATTTCGATTTGATTTGCGCGTCGCAAGTTTTGGGTGTCAAATAGCCTCGAAATCGCCGGAATCATATCACCTCTATTTCTCGTGCCGCCTAATGTGCAACTGAATGTACACTCGCTTCCTATAGAATGTAGACCCTTTCAATACATAATTAACCTCCTAAGACCGCGTACAAACCATTTGTACAAATTTAAATAATGACTTTCTGAATGTCAAAGTACCTAATTCAAAACACTAAAGCGTACCCAGGCGGAACCAGGGGACTTAGGAGGTTAAAGCCGTATTTCCTTTGTTTCATAAAATTTTAGAACTAATTGAATTCAACTGTATTTTTCGAAATAATATGATTCAAATTTAACTGACCAAATTTTTGTATTCTATTATCATCACTTTTTGTAAGATTGTAACTGGTAACTTTGTGAAAAGGGCCAATGATGTAGGTTTTACCGAAAGCCCTGAAAATAGCTCCTATGTTTTATAGGGTTCCATAGTCAACAAAGAATCCGTATAATTTCGCCATATCCGTCTGCGGCTTAGCTCAGTGACCCTTACTATTAGAAAGCTGTAATTCTGCTTGGGTATATAAATCAATCGCGCCGATAAAATGGTAGAATCTACAAATAAAACTCGTTAAACTCATGGTGACACTCCACACGGCGTTGGATAGCTTGTTCAAAAATATTATGGGTTTCCAAAAACCATTTTCCAACTCAGTGATATTCGGCTTTAAAGCCCTAACTTTTGTTCGAGTCAAGTGCGAAAAAAGATTGCGGCACATATAATTCAGATTCTGACAGATGACATGGAGGCATTGGCTGGATATTTTAAAACATGGCTCACACCCAGCATGAGCAAGACCGAAGTATGTTGTTTCCAGCAACTCAGGGTTCCCGGGGGGGATAATATCTTGCAAAAATTAACTGGAACCTCGTGGGAAGCAAACGCGGACACCCTTCTTACTTCAGCTTTGTCGCTCGTGTACTCCGCAGCGGAATACTGCGCGCCCGCCTGGCTGGGCAGTGCACACACAGCCGAAGTTGATAGTGAACTGAACAAAATTATGCGTCTCATTTCTGGCACATTACAGTCTACGCCTTGCCACTGGCTTCCGGTACTTTGTCAGATCCCCCGCCAGAACTCAGGAGACAGGAGGCACTTACGAGGAAATTTCGCAAGATCAGGGATAAGCCCAGTGTCCCCATGCACAGGGAATTTATGGACCCTATAAGATGCCGCTTGAAGTCCAGACATCCATCTTACAGCATTGCCCAAACACTGTCTCAAACTAGTTTTAACCTCAACCAGGAGTGGAAGCAGTCATGGTCTACTCGGCTGGAAAGTTTGGCTCCAGCGTTGTCCCAGGTTCAAAATTAGAAAGGTTCCAACTACCGAGACGAACCTGGTGCAATCTCAATGGACTGCGCACTGGTCATGGTCGCTGCAGCCTATACCGTTTTCGTTGCGGCTGGCAGGACTCCCCTGCCTGTGAGTGTGGTGCCGCGGAGCAGAGCATTCATCACATCTTTCAAGAGTGCCCGTTAACTCGGTATACCGGAGGATCTCCAGAAGACCTGTTCAATTTGAACGACGAAGCCCTTAAATGGATTAATGCTCTGGAGATTCATTTATGATTTTGTATCTGACTTTTGACTTGCCATACGAATAAATAAATATAATGAATTAAAAAAGGAAAACTATCACGGCTAAGACATTACTCGTTACCGACTAATAGTCGGCCAACTTAAAAATGTACTTGGAAAGGCCATGCAGATCGATGTTAAAAGACAACTACGCTGCTCCCTACACTACGCGTGGCCCGACATATTTTTAAAAATTTGTGAATCACATACAGGATTTTTAAGAAACATTTACAGCCACTATCTTGGACTCTAATATCGTTATGGAGTCTATCTTCAAAAACTCTAAATTACTACCACAATTAATTTAACGAAAAATTGAATTAAGAGTCCGTATCGGCCCGGAAAAAGTTCGATTTTAGGTATTATTACCCGCCTCCGAGCGCGCCAGCGCAGGTATTGTAGTGGGGGTCGAGCAAGGCGGCTAGGTCGGCGTAGAGTAGTTTTGATACTTTGAGGCGCCGTAGGTTCATGGTCTTCTCTCCCTCTCTAAGCGTGAACGAGATGGAAGTGCGTGCTCGGAAGCGCGGATATCATGTTTTTTGATTTTAATTTTTTGGCCCTTTAAATAAATAAAAAAGTTATCACTGAGTTCTCTCAAAAATATTGCCGATTTTTAGAAGCAATTTTATTATTTTTAGCTTTTGTGCATAATTTGTTACGAATACAGAAAAGCCTCAAGATTACTATTCGTTTTTTTTGAAACCATATTATTATAGACAGACAGTCGCATTATATTGTTTCAAAAACTCTGTTCGCTTAACTTCGCCGAACCTACGGCGCCTTAACCGTTTTATCTGACTTTTTCGTTTCTTAACATTTATATGTACCTATATGTATTTGAATAAAATATCAGGTAACTTGGAACTGTATCATTCATTATAATGTATTTATGTAATTACTACAAATTCAGAATTCATTTAAGTACTTGCTTGTTTGACGTCCGCTTTAGCCTCGAAGCTGGAAGTTCTGGGTTCGAATCCCGGTATGGGCATTTATTTCTTTCTGAGTCATGGATATTGGTTTTCTATGTATTTAAGTATTTATTTATCTATATAAGTATGTATATCGTCGTTTAGTACCCATAGTCAAAGCTTTGCTTAGTTTGGGACTAGGTCGATTTGTGTAAGATTGTCCCCAATATTTATTATTATTTATCTTTACTCATCTTAAAACTTAGGTTATTTATATCTTTTACTAGTGGCTCTGTGAGCTGTAGACCTCGCGAGTCTGTCTTTTTGCATAACTCCGCCTTTTTAAAAATTCTCAAATACTGGCTCGACAATAAGTTCTATATAACTAATTACCGAATCTGCTCACCAAATTTTACGAGAATCGGTAGAGAAATGCGACCTCTAGAGGAGAACAGCCGGAAATCCGGATAGACATACGAAAGCATTTTTGTCCAAGCTGAAACGGAGACCTTATTCGCTTCCGCTCACTCGGTCGATAATTAATTACTGTTAGAGTTTTCAGTTTCCAGTTTATCAAATTCTAGGTGAAAAGTTTTTACCTGACTTATTGGTTTTATTGGTTTTAGTCTAGGTGTTGAAATAAAATGCCAGGTAATTTAGAAATTAAGGTACAGTTTTACAGTAATTTTTCCTAAAGTATAATAAGCTTCATCACCAGATAAATAAGAATAATTCGTTAACCTTCCCAGATTCCAGCATTGTGCTGATTTCGTTATAGTCTGGTATTAATGTTTTAGGGCCACAAAATATATTTTACGTCACACCTGGCCATAATGCGAGTTTTACTGCACGCTACGCGTACGGTAAAACCCGCATTGTGGCCAGGTGAAGACGTAAAATTGTGTACTCACCACGGGCGGTAATTCGTAAAGCCCCAGATCGCATATTTATGGCCCTCACCTTCAGTTCGGGCCACAAACACACGATCTGGGCCTTTCACAAATTCATCGCCCTTGGTACGTAATGTACTATTTTCTCTTTACTTTACCAAATGAACGATTTGTCTTCCTAGGCGCCATACCTGAATCTAAAATAATAAAACCGATCAATTTATAAATATTGTATTATAGTATTAATATACTCTTAAGTAATCTTCAGCGACATGAATAGTAAGAATCTGAGCAAGGAAAAGATGGGCGATAAAAAATGGAGATAAAACATGTGACATAGATGTGTGTTGAGACCTGTCATCGAAGCAGATGTTAGGTAAATGATTAATAAGTAAATGAAAAATGATTAAAAAGCCCACAAAAGTAGCACCAGGACAGCAGGAAGCAGTTTATATCACACAAATAAAGGCAATAGGAATAAGATTCCGTTAATTGGAAATATTACAAACGGCTGAAAAAATTAAGAAACTGCAAAATAACACCCTGAACAGTCGAACTAATTCAGAAGAGGATGTCTGTGCCCAGCAGTGGGACGTATATATAGGCTTATGATGATGACAATTCGATGACATACTTTTAGAATTATCGATTAATGTATATATAGATAAAACATGAAGACTAATTAAGAACCTCCTTCTATGGAACATAGGTCAAAAATGTTAGTAGTACAATTAAAATATTTCCATTAGTACAAATGCAATTTCATATAAAAAGTCAAAAGTAACAAAAACCATTACTTAACAAATGATCAAGACTGCCTCGTCGCGCTATAATTCCCGCAAGCCCAAGCGCCCATAGCTACGTAACCTTGAAATCGGCGAGCGACGTGACCGTTCCCTCGAACCGCTTGGCGGTGACTGCCGCATCGAGCGCCGTGCACGGTGTTTTATTACGAATTTTAGGGTGATTTGAAATATATTTTATGCCAAAATTTACTTCTACACATAAATATATCTTTATATTTTCGAATAGCGCTTGAACTGGAGTTTCTTATTATGCTTTCATATTTTTGAAATAATGTGCTTAATGGCCAAAAATACTGGCGATTCTTCGTGTGTTTTTACTAAAATGTTGTTGGATGGAAATACGGTTTTACTCAACAATTTAATATGTAACTTACAAAATGTTTTACACTTATTTCTAAGAAGACTATCAATCCAATATATATTTATTTGTTTCATCTCGGTTTGAAATCAAATAGTTCTTTAAACCTAAGTCGTTTTACACGTCTCCGAGCGAAAAATGAGAAAACAGCTGTTGGACTGAGCCAAAATATGGTAAATTGAGAGCTAAATGTAAACAACCTTCTCACTTAATTTGAATTGAAATGATCTTTCATATTACACAATAAAATCTGTAGGAAAACGAATATTCAGTGAGATATGACCTCAAAAAGTTTAGCGAATTCAGCAAACGGCTGTATACGGACTCTTAAAAGGCTGTTCACTGAGCCAGATATGCAAAAATACCCCAAGAATTATCCAATTTTTCTACGAAACGTTGATATTTGTAGACGTGGGAAAAATATATATCATTCTTGATTATATTATCTTTAATAACACAGCTTTCGATACACGATTCATAACACTTCGCTCGTTACAATTAATTCGCAAAGTAACCTCATATTCGAATGTTTACTCCAACTTTACTTGTTTTTTTACTACGTGACACTATGAAACAAATAAAGGAACAAAAACAATCATAACTAAACTAGTAATTTGACAGCTTCCTAATTTCAATCATTTGAGGCAATATTTTTATAATTTAAAAATTCAATCGTATAAAGATATCGACTTACGGCCTGCAATGTCTTTCTCCGCCACTCTTTCGCAATGTGACATTGATCGCTGAGCGGTCGTGCCAGACGGACCTGTACTACGGTTTCCCAAAAATATATAATTTAACATATTATTCGATTACAAAAAACAGTGGAACTAACGTAAGTAAAAATTGATATTTACTAAACAGTGAAAAGAGTATTGGTTTAGCTTAAAGAATAAACATTACAATCCTCACTATGCATATACTTTAGCATTTCACCCGCTAAAGGTAAGCATTGGCAGCGCAATGGTTTCAGCGATAGGAATAAAGGCGACCTTCAAACGTGTCGAGAGTTCGAATCTCAGCACGTCTAAACTTTTTGCTTTTTTTCTTCAGGAAAATGAGAAAAACTGAATATTTTCACAGCCGAACAAAATACTAACCCCCTTGTTCATAAAACTTAAAATACGTCTGCTAAATAAAATGTGCTTTGTCCCTTTCTTACGAACTCTAATGTGAAAGTGACAGATAAAGACAGACGAATTTTAACGGCATTTTAGTTACAAAAGGCTTGGTGAACGTTTATGAATACGGCCGTAAATCTTCGGACTGCATGGAGTGAGTATAATTATTTGAGTTATATGCTGTTTTGCCCCTACCTACGTAACACAATACAATTTATCTTTATTTACAGACTGCAAATGGAATCTCCGATTTTATCAACCGCTGACAAAGTAACGAGTAAGTTCTAATAGACTTTATTTATCCTTATAAATATAAAAATACTTACCTACGTCGCGCGTATCTTCGTGCGTTGCGATAAATACCTCCCTACCCATAGCGGCGGCGTACCTACGAAAAGATTGGTTAGATACTTAGGTATCTAACCAATTTTCCATCGGCGCAGATGATTATTTCTTTATGCTTCGAACTTCGAATTGAACTGCTCAAATATTTGGCCATATTTTGTACTTATTTTCTTAAATTGCTACAAGTACACCTACTTAGTAAATGATCGCCAAAAACATAATAAAATGTCTTCAATTCATCAATGTCTCATTTTAGAAAAGACAACCCAGTGTCAATATGTGACCCGCATGACTTTTTGGAAAGATTGTGTTCCTTTTCCAGTTGTTTCAAAGAGATCGTCTACTCGTCTTTTCCGTGATTAGTTGTTCTTTCCTCTGAAGTTTAATGCTGCATTCCATGGGTCCACGTTTGTAAATAGATTTAATAAATAGTAATGGACTAATGAGTGAATCCATTTATTTAATATCGGTTTTAACAGTGAGCGACCAGCTCAAACATCTTGAACCCACACATCGCATAGATGGATGACACTTATCAGGTTCCTAGTCTATTAGAGGAAGAAGATATCCATAAAGTAGGTGATTCATGCCAATTATGATTATTGATAGTATGCAGATATCAATATTATCCTTTGTATTGACTACCTAGCTAGAATAACATTGTTTTAACTTCGTGTGCTAGAGTTGCGTCGTAAATTGATTTATCACAGGATTTTTATAGTCTATTCTATTTATCTCGTTGGTTCCTTACCTCCGGTGCTTTATATGTATGTACCTGACAAATTGTAAATTAACACATCCAATATATTTTCAGTTACAAATATCGTTCGAAGCGGAAGAAGAGGTTCCTGACAAAACAGTTGGTCGAAGAATTGTCCCAGTTAGTATTTTTTTTACAAAACTACGATCGATTGATCAGTGTAGAGTTAGGTAGGTTGTCCCGGAACCGCCGAAACACGACACCCTTCGGCCAGAAGTCAGCACACGCGATGGGCTCCAGCGGCCGCGGCACGCGCACCATAAACGAGCTGAAGTGCACGTAGTGGCGCGACCGCAGCTGGAAAACCCTCAGCGAGTAGCCAGTCTTCTGGTGAATATACTCTACCATGTCATCAGCCGTGGCAGAGTAATGCAGGCGCGACGAGTTCAGCGCCTTACTAGGTGTGGCAACCCGCAGACCAGAACCAACCGGCTCTGCTGTACCACACTGTCTTTCGCGGCTTGCGCTTTCTTGACACCAACGTGAAACCCACATCCACATCGGTGCGAGGGGCCTTCTCTTTTGGAGGACTCCGATCTTCACGCACTCTAGAAGGTGCGTCTCTCCGGTTGGCTGCGACAGGCCGATGACGTCGTGACTTCGAGGAGGCGGCGGGGGAAGTCGCGCGCACGCACATAGCACGTAGAACCGATTGTCATTGGGGCGGAAAGGTTCTTGACGACCACGTACCGGAATACGCGGCGTGGGTGGGTAGGCCACAAGGTGGACTCATGACCTGGTAAAGGTCGCGGGAGTCCGCTGGATGCGGGTGGCGCAGGGCCGGTCACTTTGGTACTCTTTGGGGGAGGGGTTCAGCAGCGAACGTCTTTCGGCTGATATGATGATGATGATGATGATGATGATGATGATGATGCCGTTAAACATACGTATGGTTTTTCCGGTATTTCAATATCAGTATTGAGAAGGACCATTATCGGAATATCGGAATCCCGGGATTTATTATTTGTTGTCATGTTGAAACATGGGCAGGGCATGCAATAACGGATCATTATCAATTCCGTGATTGATTTCCGATAATGAGTGCCAATCCCGGGATTTCGATATTAATGCGGATTTTTGGGATTTATGCTTAAAAAAGCTAATACCTTTGAAAATTATGTTGAATTATTAACAGAATCTTCTTTATAATAAAACTAAATTAAATATTCTGAATCTGGGATAAAGAACTCATTTTTATCACATATCAGAATTATTTACATATCAAAACTCAATTTTTACCTGATATTAGGTACACTTCGTTGGAAGGGACATAGTAAATAAGTAAAATATTAACTGTGTAATTTGAACCAACAAATAGACGGACAACAAAGTGATCTTACGATCCTACGGAACCCTAAAAATACTAGATTTTATTGATGCCCCAACTTTTTATAAATATCGATGATATACCTGCAGAGGTACACCTAATAATTTTATATAAAACTTGCCGTTATTTGTTGAAATATAAACTGTATGTACCTACTTACAGAAGTATTATTTTTTGTTATTATTTACTTACCCTTTAAAATGTTTAATATTTTTGAAATAAGAGTTGACTTCACTAAAATGAATATTTAATTTACACTGTGTTTTATTTTATTGTTCCAATTTAACTTTAACGCCATCTATGAGTTCCACTATGCTTTTTTTCTGTCTTTAGTACTACGTTTTACAAATCAGTATCCTGTTAGGTCATTTAATTCGCCACTTCTTACGTGGCGCTGTTGTATCGTCATTGTATCGAGGGGCGGGACGGGTGGCGTGAGAAGGGGCTCGATTTTAGATTTCATTTGGGTACGGGAGCGGCCTTAATAAAAAAAACACTGTATTATCAATTTGTCACTAATTACGTGTGTATACATAGTAGCAAAATGGTGTGAGCGAGATGGCGCGAGAGTGAGCGCCAATTTCGATTCTATTCTCCATTGGCGCGGCTTATAGTTGATTCCCACGATTTTGGCACAGACACGGAGGAGTCCTTCGAGGCGCTAGAGGAGTGGGAGGCGATGGTGGCGGGCTCGGCCGCGGCGGCCGTGGCGCGGCTCGCGCGGCACGAGCAGCGCGCCCTGCTGGGGCTCGTGCCGCTGCCGCGCCTGCCGCCGCTGCTGGCGCAGGTGCTGCACGAGTGCTTCGCCATGCTCCAGCAGGATGTCGAGGTATATACTTAGTGGGAGGCGATGATGGCGGGCTCGGCCGCGGCGGCCGTGGCGCGGCTCGCGCGGCACGAGCAGCGCGCCCTGCTGGGGCTCGTGCCGCTGCCGCGCCTGCCGCCGCTGCTGGCGCAGGTGCTGCACGAGTGCTTCGCCATGCTCCAGCAGGATGTCGAGGTATATACTTAGTGGGAGGCGATGATGGCGGGCTCGGCCGCGGCGGCCGTGGCGCGGCTCGCGCGGCACGAGCAGCGCGCCCTGCTGGGGCTCGTGCCGCTGCCGCGCCTGCCGCCGCTGCTGGCGCAGGTGCTGCACGAGTGCTTCGCCATGCTCCAGCAGGATGTCGAGGTATATACTTAGTGGGAGGCGATGATGGCGGGCTCGGCCGCGGCGGTCGTGGCGCGGCTCGCGCGGCACGAGCAGCGCGCCCTGCTGGGGCTCGTGCCGCTGCCGCGCCTGCCGCCGCTGCTGGCGCAGGTGCTGCACGAGTGCTTCGCCATGCTCCAGCAGGATGTCGAGGTATATACTTAGTGGGAGGCGATGGTGGCGGGCTCGGCCGCGGCGGCCGTGGCGCGGCTCGCGCGGCACGAGCAGCGCGCCCTGCTGGGGCTCGTGCCGCTGCCGCGCCTGCCGCCGCTGCTGGCGCAGGTGCTGCACGAGTGCTTCGCCATGCTCCAGCAGGATGTCGAGGTATATACTTAGTGGGAGGCGATGATGGCGGGCTCGGCCGCGGCGGCCGTGGCGCGGCTCGCGCGGCACGAGCAGCGCGCCCTGCTGGGGCTCGTGCCGCTGCCGCGCCTGCCGCCGCTGCTGGCGCAGGTGCTGCACGAGTGCTTCGCCATGCTCCAGCAGGATGTCGAGGTATATACTTAGTGGGAGGCGATGGTGGCGGGCTCGGCCGCGGCGGCCGTGGCGCGGCTCGCGCGGCACGAGCAGCGCGCCCTGCTCGGGCTCGTGCCGCTGCCGCGCCTGCCGCCGCTGCTGGCGCAGGTGCTGCACGAGTGCTTCGCCATGCTCCAGCAGGATGTCGAGGTATATACTTAGTGGGAGGCGATGGTGGCGGGCTCGGCCGCGGCGGCCGTGGCGCGGCTCGCGCGGCACGAGCAGCGCGCCCTGCTGGGGCTCGTGCCGCTGCCGCGCCTGCCGCCGCTGCTGGCGCAGGTGCTGCACGAGTGCTTCGCCATGCTCCAGCAGGATGTCGAGGTATATACTTAGTGGGAGGCGATGGTGGCGGGCTCGGCCGCGGCGGCCGTGGCGCGGCTCGCGCGGCACGAGCAGCGCGCCCTGCTGGGGCTCGTGCCGCTGCCGCGCCTGCCGCCGCTGCTGGCGCAGGTGCTGCACGAGTGCTTCGCCATGCTCCAGCAGGATGTCGAGGTATATACTTAGTGGGAGGCGATGGTGGCGGGCTCGGCCGCGGCGGCCGTGGCGCGGCTCGCGCGGCACGAGCAGCGCGCCCTGCTCGGGCTCGTGCCGCTGCCGCGCCTGCCGCCGCTGCTGGCGCAGGTGCTGCACGAGTGCTTCGCCATGCTCCAGCAGGATGTCGAGGTATATACTTAGTAGGAGGCGATGGTGGCGGGCTCGGCCGCGGCGGCCGTGGCGCGGCTCGCGCGGCACGAGCAGCGCGCCCTGCTGGGGCTCGTGCCGCTGCCGCGCCTGCCGCCGCTGCTGGCGCAGGTGCTGCACGAGTGCTTCGCCATGCTCCAGCAGGATGTCGAGGTATATACTTAGTGGGAGGCGATGGTGGCGGGCTCGGCCGCGGCGGCCGTGGCGCGGCTCGCGCGGCACGAGCAGCGCGCCCTGCTGGGGCTCGTGCCGCTGCCGCGCCTGCCGCCGCTGCTGGCGCAGGTGCTGCACGAGTGCTTCGCCATGCTCCAGCAGGATGTCGAGGTATATACTTAGTGGGAGGCGATGGTGGCGGACTCGGCCGCGGCGGCCGTGGCGCGGCTCGCGCGGCACGAGCAGCGCGCCCTGCTCGGGCTCGTGCCGCTGCCGCGCCTGCCGCCGCTGCTGGCGCAGGTGCTGCACGAGTGCTTCGCCATGCTCCAGCAGGATGTCGAGGTATATACTTAGTGGGAGGCGATGGTGGCGGGCTCGGCCGCGGCGGCCGTGGCGCGGCTCGCGCGGCACGAGCAGCGCGCCCTGCTGGGGCTCGTGCCGCTGCCGCGCCTGCCGCCGCTGCTGGCGCAGGTGCTGCACGAGTGCTTCGCCATGCTCCAGCAGGATGTCGAGGTATATACTTAGTGGGAGGCGATGATGGCGGGCTCGGCCGCGGCGGCCGTGGCGCGGCTCGCGCGGCACGAGCAGCGCGCCCTGCTGGGGCTCGTGCCGCTGCCGCGCCTGCCGCCGCTGCTGGCGCAGGTGCTGCACGAGTGCTTCGCCATGCTCCAGCAGGATGTCGAGGTATATACTTAGTGGGAGGCGATGGTGGCGGGCTCGGCCGCGGCGGCCGTGGCGCGGCTCGCGCGGCACGAGCAGCGCGCCCTGCTGGGGCTCGTGCCGCTGCCGCGCCTGCCGCCGCTGCTGGCGCAGGTGCTGCACGAGTGCTTCGCCATGCTCCAGCAGGATGTCGAGGTATATACTTAGTGGGAGGCGATGGTGGCGGGCTCGGCCGCGGCGGCCGTGGCGCGGCTCGCGCGGCACGAGCAGCGCGCCCTGCTGGGGCTCGTGCCGCTGCCGCGCCTGCCGCCGCTGCTGGCGCAGGTGCTGCACGAGTGCTTCGCCATGCTCCAGCAGGATGTCGAGGTATATACTTAGTGGGAGGCGATGATGGCGGGCTCGGCCGCGGCGGCCGTGGCGCGGCTCGCGCGGCACGAGCAGCGCGCCCTGCTGGGGCTCGTGCCGCTGCCGCGCCTGCCGCCGCTGCTGGCGCAGGTGCTGCACGAGTGCTTCGCCATGCTCCAGCAGGATGTCGAGGTATATACTTAGTGGGAGGCGATGATGGCGGGCTCGGCCGCGGCGGCCGTGGCGCGGCTCGCGCGGCACGAGCAGCGCGCCCTGCTGGGGCTCGTGCCGCTGCCGCGCCTGCCGCCGCTGCTGGCGCAGGTGCTGCACGAGTGCTTCGGCATGTTCCAGCAGGATGTCGAGGTATATACTTAGTGGGAGGCGAGGCGCCTTTCTCTTGTGTATTATGATATTGCCTCAGAGCAAGAAATATGGCAGAGGCCGCTACAAACTACATAGTGAAGCAACTTTTTTAAAGATGTGTGCGTAAGTGTTGCCAGTAGTAAGGAGTATCTCTATAATTTGGGTAATTTGCTTAAGTTCTCTCTATAATGGTTTCTAAAATATTAAATCTAATTTAGTATGAGATTGTTAAGCAGTAATGTGGGATATAAGGCGCATCCCCGCAGTCGCAATGTGATTCTGCTGGGCAGCATCTTATCAGCAGAACTACCATGATATTTTTATAACTGCACACTGTATGTGCACATAATATATGACATATGCTGGCCAAGAGCAAACCGATTCGCAATTTCCCTCCTTTTATTATTATTACGAAGTTAGGATATCGTAGCTCCTTTTAAACTTGCGCTCCCTTAGACGATGATTCCCGGAATAAAAAGTATTACACTCGCGTGCAAAAGTATCGAATCACTTTGCATTTTTTCGTTTGCATCAGATATCTTTGTAAATCGGTTAATTCTTCTAAATTATTTAAATGTAATTATGTTTGTTGGAATATTAGCTTTATAAAAAGCTATGAAACATGAGCATTGGCCCTAGATTATTCAGATTATGGCCAATCTGCCGGTTTCCCGTGTTGTTGCGGCTTCTAACACCCACAAGTTGCACTACCCTTGACCCCTATAAAACGGGGGTGGTGGGGTATTTCTTATCAGTCACTTACCAGAAGTCGACCTGCACACATCTCCGCATCTTATCCTGTGAAGAATACCCTGAAAAAATGGAAGCCACCGAAGCTCAAGTCGCCGTAGTCGTCAAGCTCCTGCAAGAAGGGCGTAGTCAACGCTCAGTGGCTGCCGAAGTGAATCTGAGCCAGTCCACAGTCTGTAAACTGTACCAGAGGTTTCAGCTGACAGGATCACTTACTGCAAGACCAAGAAGCGGCCGCAGAAGGTGCACATCGGAGAGAGACGACCGCTTCATTGTGTCGACGGCTCTTCGAAATCGTCACCAGACTGGAGTTACCATCCAGCAGCATCTGCGGGAGGTGCGAGGAGTGGTTGCCAGCGAGTGGACCGTGAGAAGAAGACTCAAGGCGGCGACCCTGACACCCAGGAGGCCTGCGACTGGGCCCAGGTTGCTGGCAAGGCACCGCACAGCCCGAAAGGAATTTGTCAGGATTCACAAAAATTGGACCCTTGACCAATGGACCCCGATTCTGTTCTCGGACGAGTGCAGAATGTGTTTGAATTGCGACCTGGGCCCTGGAACCTGCGACCGAAGAGGAAGAGTCTACAGGAGGCCAGAAGAACGCTACGCTCAGTGCTGCTTCTCCGAAAGGGTCGCCTATGGAGGTGGCTCAGTCATGTTCTGGGGCGGCATCTCGTACGATGCACGGACTGAGCTGGTTTTTGTACCGGGTGGTGGTCGTGGCGGTGGATTAACTGCTGCCAGGTACATAACGGAGATTTTGGACGTCGTCCCTTATGCTGGTAGTTTTGATGAGGGGTTCATGCTAATGCAGGACAATGCCCCCTGTCATACCGCAAGGGTCACCGCTGCCTACCTCCACGAGGTGGGCATCGATACCATGGCCTGGCCTGCGATGAGCCCGGACCTTAACCCCATTGAGCACATGTGGGACCGTCTTAAGAGGAACGTTCGGGCCCGGAATCCTGCTCCAGGCACTGTCGACGAGCTGAAGATTGCCTTGCTGGAGGAGTGGGAAGCGATTCCTCAAAATTATATCAGGAAGTTAATAAAATCAATGAAAAATCGTTTACTTTGTGTCGGTAGGGCTAGGGGGGGTAATACCCGTTACTAGCGTATTCATAATAAATTGAATTTTATTCTGAAAAAGCCTTTTATTTCGAGTTTCCCTTGTTGATTTTAAAGCCATTTTCGAGCTACTTCCGGTATTCGAGTTTTTTTCAGCCTTTGGATCTGAAATATTATTGAGTTGGCACATTTTCCAAAGCGTTACATTGTAAGCTTTCATTTGATACCATAATTTTCAGATTCGAATGGGAAACTACAAAGATATCGGATGCAGACGAAAAATTGCAAAGTGATTCGATACTTTTGCACGCGAGTGTATATACTCCTCGTATGTTAATCCAGTTTATACACTACATGAATACCAAAATTCATTTTAATCCATTTAGCAGGATTTGCAAAATTTCCAGGGACACGACTCGCTTGACAGACTCTAGCAGGCATTTTAAGTTTAATAAATAAGGTTTATTCACGATTTTCGCTACGGTGAGTGTTTTGTGCTTGTAATTGTGCTGAAGTTTACCAAAAAAGTGAAAATGGAAATCCTACTAATATTATAAATGCGAAAGTTTGGATGGTTGGATGTTTAGATGTTTGTTACTCAATGACGCTTAAACGGCTCAACCGATTCGGATGAAATTTTGCACGCAGATAGTTTATAGCCTGGATTAAAATATGGATAGCTTAATCCCGGGTACACGCAAACGAAGTCGCGGCCGGAAGCTAGTTATTAAATAAGGGATAAAACTGGCCAAGATCAAGTCGGACTTACGCAGCGGTGAAACGCGCCGGGTGGGCTGCGGGGCAAGACGGCGAACCCATGGCTGCCGCTGAAAGATTTTCGTATTTCTTTCCATTGGGGCCTGGGCGACACAATTGTAACCCAGACTTTTTAAATAGGAGTTTGAAGTTTCTTTTCTCGTTTAGTAGGCTGCCGGGCCGCGTGCCTTTGAACGTGTTAATACTCACGCAATTTCAGACCTGTTTTATAATTATTGTTTTTCCTTTTTTAAATCTAAGAACAATAATTATTCTGAATGAACCCCTAAGCGGGTATAGGCCTCCTCCAAAATATTCCACCTTTCTCTGTCTTGGGCTATTTGCGTCCAGGAGGAGCCAGCAGTTCCAACGATGTCGTCTTCCCATCTTGTGAAGGGTCTTCCCTTGCGCCGTTTTCCTTTTGGTCCCTTCCACGATGTTATTTTTTTGGTCCATCGCTCGTCTTGAAGACGCGCTACATGCGCATTGCACTGCCCATTTCCACTATTGTTTTCGGGCGAAATTAAGAGCATCAGTAGCTTTTGTGACGCTACGTATCTTTTTAAGTCTTATTTTTTTTAATATAATATTTTATTTTTTTATTTCTATAGTAATGAGCAACATAGTTTACTAGTGTCACAATGTACTAATGACATAACCCGAACATGCCCTCCCTCGCCAGTGGAATTTTCCGCAAGTGTGACGTAATAAAACGTGTTTGTTCCAGCGCGCATGCCAGCGCAGCCGCCGCGCGTGCGCGCGCAGCTCGTGCGGTGCGGCGGCGTGCTGGTCGCTGCTGGCGCGCCTGCAGAAGCTGCAGCCCGACGTGGCGCGCGCGCTGGCGCCCGCCGAGCCCACCGTCTACACTGCCATCGTCAGCAACTGTCACATGCACGTGAGTCACCAGTCAGTGTTCCAGCGCGCAGCTCGTGCGGCGCGGCGGCGTGCTGGTCGCTGCTGGCGCGCCTGCAGAAGCTGCAGCCCGACGTGGCGCGCGCGCTGGCGCCCGCCGAGCCCACCGTCTACACTGCCATCGTCAGCAACTGTCACATGCACGTGAGTCACCAGTCAGTGTTCCAGCGCGCAGCTCGTGCGGCGCGGCGGCGTGCTGGTCGCTGCTGGCGCGCCTGCAGAAGCTGCAGCCCGACGTGGCGCGCGCGCTGGCGCCCGCCGAGCCCACCGTCTACACTGCCATCGTCAGCAACTGTCACATGCACGTGAGTCACCAGTCAGTGTTCCAGCGCGCAGCTCGTGCGGCGCGGCGGCGTGCTGGTCGCTGCTGGCGCGCCTGCAGAAGCTGCAGCCCGACGTGGCGCGCGCGCTGGCGCCCGCCGAGCCCACCGTCTACACTGCCATCGTCAGCAACTGTCACATGCACGTGAGTCACCAGTCAGTGTTCCAGCGCGCAGCTCGTGCGGCGCGGCGGCGTGCTGGTCGCTGCTGGCGCGCCTGCAGAAGCTGCAGCCCGACGTGGCGCGCGCGCTGGCGCCCGCCGAGCCCACCGTCTACACTGCCATCGTCAGCAACTGTCACATGCACGTGAGTCACCAGTCAGTGTTCCAGCGCGCAGCTCGTGCGGCGCGGCGGCGTGCTGGTCGCTGCTGGCGCGCCTGCAGAAGCTGCAGCCCGACGTGGCGCGCGCGCTGGCGCCCGCCGAGCCCACCGTCTACACTGCCATCGTCAGCAACTGTCACATGCACGTGAGTCACCAGTCAGTGTTCCAGCGCGCAGCTCGTGCGGCGCGGCGGCGTGCTGGTCGCTGCTGGCGCGCCTGCAGAAGCTGCAGCCCGACGTGGCGCGCGCGCTGGCGCCCGCCGAGCCCACCGTCTACACTGCCATCGTCAGCAACTGTCACATGCACGTGAGTCACCAGTCAGTGTTCCAGCGCGCAGCTCGTGCGGCGCGGCGGCGTGCTGGTCGCTGCTGGCGCGCCTGCAGAAGCTGCAGCCCGACGTGGCGCGCGCGCTGGCGCCCGCCGAGCCCACCGTCTACACTGCCATCGTCAGCAACTGTCACATGCACGTGAGTCACCAGTCAGTGTTCCAGCGCGCAGCTCGTGCGGCGCGGCGGCGTGCTGGTCGCTGCTGGCGCGCCTGCAGAAGGTGCAGCCCGACGTGGCGCGCGCGCTGGCGCCCGCCGAGCCCACCGTCTACACTGCCATCGTCAGCAACTGTCACATGCACGTGAGTCACCAGTCAGTGTTCCAGCGCGCAGCTCGTGCGGCGCGGCGGCGTGCTGGTCGCTGCTGGCGCGCCTGCAGAAGGTGCAGCCCGACGTGGCGCGCGCGCTGGCGCCCGCCGAGCCCACCGTCTACACTGCCATCGTCAGCAACTGTCACATGCACGTGAGTCACCAGTCAGTGTTCCAGCGCGCAGCTCGTGCGGCGCGGCGGCGTGCTGGTCGCTGCTGGCGCGCCTGCAGAAGCTGCAGCCCGACGTGGCGCGCGCGCTGGCGCCCGCCGAGCCCACCGTCTACACTGCCATCGTCAGCAACTGTCACATGCACGTGAGTCACCAGTCAGTGTTCCAGCGCGCAGCTCGTGCGGCGCGGCGGCGTGCTGGTCGCTGCTGGCGCGCCTGCAGAAGCATGGATTGCAAATATGGTGGTAATTGTAGGGTTTGTTTGGAAGTTAAGTAACAAGTTGTATCATGTTTCACAGTGCCTAAAGTCTCTGGAGGAGTGGGTGGAAGGGCTCCGCAGCGACGCGGCGGCCGGCGCGGTGGACGGCACCGTGCACCAGCTCGCCGTGGCCGCGCTCGCGCACACACACACGCTCGCCAGGCACCTGCAGACCATAGGTAATTCCAGAGAGGAATCACCCATATAAGTCGAAACACGTCCGCTGTTGGATTTAAGCCGACCACAGAGCGACACAATGACTCATAACCAGTACCATTGGCTCACTCATTTGAGAGAATTCTAAACCATGCTTTATCATGAATTTTACGCCCTTCTGACCTAAATTTATGCCATTTATCCCTGTCCTCGGCAAGCTTGTCTCAGATACAGATTTAGCTGTTGAACGCGTGCATGTTATCAAACAAATAGTAAACTTATGGTCCGTATAAACTATTATATAAGTTCACCGAGCATCTTGACGCTATATATTGGCATTTGAAAATCATGCACGTCCATCTTCCCACACAGTTTAACTAAATTAGCTGCCCGCGCGGCTTCGCCAGCGTATACCAAAGATCGCAGGCAAACCCCCAGTATAAAATATAGCTTATGTTTATTTAGAAAGTCAAATCACACAGTTGAAAGATTTTGTTGAAATCTAAGTAGAGCCGGAGATTACCCATCACATACAAACAAACTTACGAAGCTACAATCTCACTTTTTTTTATAATATTAGTATAGGTAAGATGAAAATTGATCTAGCTCAGTGTTATTCAATCTTTTTAATGCCGCGACCCTCTTAGTACGGCAAAAAATATTTCTCGACACCGGCCCCTAACCTGTTCTTTATTCATATAATTTGTTGTACTAATACCAAATAATTACATCACTAACATTAAAAATATTAGTAGCGGCGACTCCCTTTATCATCTAGCCGCACAAAGGCCTATTAAAAGGCATCCTTCTCTTCAATGGAATTTTTTATCATTTGAAATTGGAAGAGAGTCGCATTTGTTTTGTTTTATTCGATTTTAACCTTATCACCGCCACCTGGCTGAGTGACTCGCCGTGCCACGGACGCCGTCCAAAAACCAATAAAGACCACTTCTAGAACTCTTTTACAATGTTTGTAATGTTAATGGCTCTGGCGCCAGGGGCACGAATGCCACGATTTTCCGATGACGTGAATGGCAGCCTGGCGGTGAAAATGTTAAAAACACAAGAAATTCTTCTCTATTTCCTATTAAGTAGTCGGTCCCAAAGTTCTGTCACAAATGAAAATAATGATAAAAATAAAAGTAGCAATCAATTTTTAATAAATTATATACCGATTTAAAGTACATTTAATAAAGAATTAAAATTACTCAAAATTATTCAAAATGGCCTCCTTTGTTTTTGATACAGGCCCTTAATCGGTGCGGCCAGTCGTCTATCGCAGCACGCACCATTTTCATATCTATCTCAGTGACTGCTTTTCTTAAAGATGACTTTAGGCTCTCCAAATTTTTATGTGGTTTAGCACAGACCTTCCCCTCTAAGACCTGCCAAATTTTTTAGTCCAAAGGATTAAGGTCCGGTCCGGACTAGAGGAAGGCCAATCTTCGTGTCTTATAAAGTCGATTTTTTGACGGTCAAACCAGGCTTGAGTGGTCTTGGCTTTGTGTGCTGGCGCAGAATCCTGCTGGAACACAAAATTATGTCCCGATAATAGCGTGTTGGGCAGATCTTTGACAACCTTATCCAAAACTGTCTCTTGGTATACTTTCGCACTGATTTTGACACCTTTCTCGCAAAAATGAACCTCAGTTGGCCCGTTAAGATACACCCAACCAGACCATCACTGATGATGGATGATGCCCATGTTGCACCCGCGGAACTCTTTTTCCTGCTTCTTCAGAGCTCCTAGCGTACACTCTATCATTCTGTTTATTGTACTTCTCTTCAATATCGAAAATCTTTTCGTCTGTAAAGAGGATATCACGGTGTCGATTTTTCGCATACCGCTTTAACAACTTCCGGGATCTTTTAAGCCTTATTGTTTTTAGACGGGCATTAAGTAAGTGCCCACGCTTTTTTTTGTATGCTCTTAGACTAAGATCTTCGTTTAAAACCTTTTTGACGGTTTTTCTACTGACACCCATCTGCAAAGCCATCAATTTCTGTTTTCGGACAGGATTTCTTGCTATGCGCGCCTTGATCGCTTTAATCACTGCTGGTGTTCGTACGGAGCGAGGCCGGCCAATTCTTTTCTTGTCCTCAACACTGGAGACTTCATTGTACCTATCAATAGTACGGTACACAAACCAAAGCGTTATTTTAAAATTTTTGAGCAACTTGAAAATGGTACTTGGCGAGTGCCCACAGCGGTGCAATGCTAAAACAGCTATTCGGTTTTCTTTCAATGTGCACTCCATCGTGAGAAATTGCAACGAATGACTGTTTTTTGTTTTAAAATAATTGTCAAACATTCAAAAATGGAATACAATAAAATTTTCTTCAAATCATCTTCTAAATTTAAAAATAGTATGCCAGTGACAGAACTTTGGGACCGACTACGTAGAGGTGATGCAAATTGCATTGCCAATTTCTGTTGTATGGTGGGCTGCTAGAGGTTAAAAAGTTAGGCGACCCCGCTGGTTTGATAATCACTGATCTAGCTGGTGCCGGTTAATGTACAGCCATGATAATGCACGACCAAAATAATGTACAGCCCAATAATCCGCGTCCACACTGTACATGGATTATCAGGCTGTACATTATTGGGCCGTGCATTGTTGGGTCCTATCCAGCTAACCCTGTCTCCCCAGGGCCGGCGCTGGCGGCGGAGCCCGGCTACGCGCGCGCCGCGGCGGCGCTGCCGGGCGCGGGCGCGGGCGCGGGCGCGGGCGCGGGCGCGGGGGCGGGCGCGGGGGCGGGCGCGGGCGCGGGCGCGCCGGACCGCGGCGCGGCGCTGCTCGGGCTGTACGTGCGCAAGGTGCTCGCGCAGCTTAACCTGGTGCTGCGCAACAAGAGCGACCAGTATCCTGACGCGTTGAAGGCCATCTTTCTACTGAACAACACTCTGTATTTGCTTCAGGTATGCCGCTGGCCGACATTCCGCGGACTCAATATTCGTAAGCAAGGAGATAACTATGAAAGTGTTCTTAGAATAGGGGTGTAGACACTATATATAATAATAATCAATATTGTCATATTTTCTCGAAAAAGGATTAAAAATGTTGTCAAATGGAGAAAAATTCAACGCAAGAAGTTAAATAATCACGAAGTTATAAGTGTCCAAAGTTTTAAGGAGGGGTATGTTCTGTCCCTTTTTCGCAAAACGCAACTTCATATGAAACGATGACGTTCGCAACTAGTGACGCACTAGAAGACGGCAACGTGCCGTGCCCCGTCGTGTTCGGCGCCGCCGTCGACGCGGCCCGTCGCCGCGCGCGCGGCTCGCTCTGCGGCAGCCTTGCGTATTGTGACGTCACACACTTTTTGCGTTTTCTCTCTAACAAGCAATATTCAAACGGTTGTAGGTTCGTAATTCTTTGAGATATCTGAATGGGATTTTCGTCACAAGGCATATTTTTTTGCCTTGTTTCTTTTGGAGTAATAACAATTTTCGTAGACTCGACCCGTATTATTCGATCGATTTAGGCTATGCGCGCACTGCGAATTTCTGCCGTGCGTTTTGTTCCGCAAATCCTATAAGGCATGGAACCGCCTTGAAGTGCGCGCACTGCGGAAAATAATCCGTATGCAGTTGCTCTAGCGACACGGTGCTGCTTTCGACGTGCGTTCTTTACTGGAGTTGGGACTAGAATGACAAAACGTGCCGATATATCAGCGCGTAATGGACAATCAGGTTTTTTTATTCCTTGGCAATTTTAGAAACGCATCCCAACTCGCCGCACCGCAGTGCGCGCTTAGCCTAGCCCGGGTAGAGCACAACAAAACGTCCCGGGAATTTACCTCTTCCATACAAAAGACCGGCAGCTATAATACCACCACTACTAGCTCTGTAGTTATCTCTAGCTGTAACTAACCGTGTTTCTCTAGCTGTACACTGTATTCGGTTACCATCAGGCAGGCCGTATGCGCGTTTGCAACGTCCAATTTTTTAACCCCCGACGCAAGGAGAGGGGTGTTATAAGTTTAACATGTCTGTGTATCTGTCTGTGGTATCGTAGCTCCCAAACGGATGGACCGATTCGAATGCGGTTTTTTTTATTCGAAAGCTGATGTGATCCCAAATGTTTTTAGCTATTTTTCATGAAAATCTGTTTAGCCATTTTTGAGATATTGGACTTTGAAATGAAAATGTCGGGGGTTTTTCAACTTTTCTAATTTAAAAAAACGATGGGTATGTGAACGCCCTCATAGGGCTCCATTGTTGTCATACATTAGAGTTTCTGTCGCAGGGCCTGCAGCGCAGCGGTCTGCTGGAGGTGCTGATGACAGTGGAGCCGGACTGCGAGACAACCTACCGCGACATGATACACGAGTATAAGAACAACTACCTGCAGAGGTATACCATCAAACGAAATGCTATAGGATAATAAAGGATTCATTATTGTGTCTATAGGCTAAGACTTCGAGCGGCAGCGGTGCGCCATACCTGAGAGGCTGCGCTCTGATCTCTCACTCCCACATGCCGTTTCTCTTAAAATATATTGAAGTGCCATGGATTGAAGTGGCGCTAAATTTTTTTTGCAGATTTGGTACGCGCGCGTCTTGAATAGCCTTTGTTCGGACCACAAACAAAGGCATTCATGAGCTCAGTACAATGGCCATTCATTAGCTTAGTTTAGAAATTTTCAACTATACAAAGGACATTGCCGGATCCTGTACCAACGTTTCATTTGTGCCAAAACCAAACAGGCGTCATAAAACATGATTTTATTTTCTACCCAATCTGTCTTTATCATAGCTTCATATAAACAGGGAAGTATGAGATAAAGTAAAAAGTAATTAACTACAATGACAACTTCTGGCGCCGCCATTGCAAACAACGTTTATTATATCTTCTTCTTCTTTCTGTGCCATGTCCTCATCGGACGTCGGCGACCATCTGTCGGAACTTATTCCTATCCCTTGCCATCCTGCTCAGGTTGGCAGCGACATCAATATGAGTCCAGCTTTTAACATTATCTATCCAGGCTAGCTTCCTTCTTCCTCTACTTCTTTTGCCCTCCATTTTGCCTTCTATTATTTTCCTTAGAATTTGATATTTGTTGTTACGGCATATGTGTCCAAAATATGAGATTTTTCTTTTCTTTACTGTTTCTAAAAGTTCCAATTTTTTCTTCATTCTGCAAAACTTCTACATTAGTTATTCGGTCTCTCCATGATATTTTTAGCATTCTTCGGGCGAGCCACATTTCAAAAGCGTTTATTTTTGCCTCTATGGTTCGATCTACGGTACATCCGTCGACGCCATACATAAATACAGATAACACGTAACGTTTAACCATTCTCTGTTTCAGGTTTATGTCTTTGTTGGTGAATAGCTTGTTCATTTTCATGAATGTGCTTCTTGCTATCTCTATTCTTGTACGTATCTCTTTCCGTGGGTCCCATTTTTCGTTAAGGGAGCTTCCTAAATACTTGTAATGTTTGACTCTTTCAAGTGGTTTGCCGTTGACAGACAGCATGGTCGATTCTACCGCGTTCTTGCTCATTATCATATACTTGGTCTTTGTTATGTTCATTTTAGACCGTAATCTTCTACGACAGTATTTAAGCGGTTTAGGAGTTGTTGGAGGTCTTGTAGGGAGTGAGCTAAGATAACGGTATCATCGGCGTATCGGAGGTTGTTTATCACTGTGCCGTTTACTCTGATACCAGTTTCAACGCCATCAAAAGCTTCTTGAAATATAGTTTCGGAGTAAAGATTAAACAATAATGGTGATAGGATACATCCTTGTCTCACTCCTTTACGTATTTTGATATCATCAGTGCCAGCTGTTCCGACTTTGATGTGTGCTGACTGGTTCCAGTACAGGTTCCTGATAATTCTTTGATCTTTGCTGTCCACTTCGGTCTTGTTGAGTATATGTATTAATTTGTCATGTTTTACGTTGTCGAATGCTTTCTCAAAATCGATGAAACATGCATATACTTCGTTATTATATTCTAGACTGTTCCGCACTATCACTTGAACTGCAACTAGGGCTTGTCGTGTTCCTAAACCATTTCGGAATCCAAATTGGTTATCTGATATAATTTTATCGATTTTGTTATAAATTCTCATGTGAATCACTAAGAAATACTTTCAGGGCGTGACTCATCAGGCTGGTGAGCCTATGGTCACCGCATGTCTTAGCATTTGCCTTTTTAGGGAGCGGGAGGAATGTGGATTTTAACCAGTCTTCTGGTAATGTTCCTTTATCATAAATTTAATTGTACATTTTAACGAATAATTTCAAATTGTCGTCCTCTAATAGCTTTAACAGTTCTACATATAGCCCATCTGGGCCAACAGCTTTTCCGTCTTTCATCGATCTTATTGCTTTTTCAATCTCTACTTGGAGTATTGGTGGTCCCTCCACGTTACTTTGGGTTTCCATCGCGTTTGAATCCAAATCTGCTCTATCATCTTCGAACAGTTATTCAATGTACAGTTCCCATGTTTTACATTGTTTTTCGTTATCGATTACTAGTTTGTTATGTGAATCCGTTAATTTACCCATAATTTGTTTCCTGTGTGTTTTAGTAAATTCCTTTATTTTCTTGTGTAAATTGAAGATCTCTTTTCTCTTGAAGTTTTTCAATTTGTTCACAATCTTCATTTAAGCACCTATCCCTAGTTTCTCTGATTTTAGTTCGGACAGCATTATCTATTTCTTTATATTTATCTTTATCGATTCCTTTAAATTGTCTTCTCTGGTCCATAAGATCAAGGATTTCAGGTGTAATCCATTCTAGTTTTTTCTCCCTTGTTTTGAAACCCAAGCATTTTTCAGAAGACGTTACAATTGCTTTTTTTATTTTATTCCAGTGACTTTCAATATTATCTTCGTTCTCGTTATCTATGGTATCTCGTATCTCTTGATTTAATGCTTCTATTGTTTCCATTCTAACATCATCATTTTTAAGTTTTCCAATATCAATTTTTTTGTGACTATTTGGTTTCCTCAATATTTTTAATTTTAGATTTAGTTTTGCAACTAGAGGATTATGGTCCGAACCAATATCAGCCCCAGGGTACGTTTTCACGTTCACTATTGCGTTTCTATAACGTTCTTTTATCATTATATAGTCAATTTGATTTCTAACAATATGTTCGGCTGTATCTTGGGGGCATGTCCACGTGTATAGTCGTCTAGGTGGGTGTTGATACCAGGTGTTAGTTATTATTAAGTCCTTTTCCACGCAGAACTGTAGCAATCTGTCGCCCCTTGCGTTTCTGTCGCCACGGAATAGAGAATCCATTGGAAGTGGTGAGTGGGCGTTCCCGTGTCGCCGAACATGAGCAATAATAAGCATACTTCTTGCACAGATTATTGTCAGTCACCTAGCGACCGCACGCAGCGTATGACATGAGTGAATATTTGTTTATTTTAGGAAAATGCCGTATTGCGTTATTGAAAGCTGCTCCAATAACAGCACATAAAAAACTTGTGTCATGGAGGTATTTCCTATCATCTTTAAGTAATATTTTAGAATACGTATAAAAAATATTTAATTTTCAATTTCTTAGACACAATTTGCGCCTGCAGTCAAGGAAATATCAATTCTATTTCTCTAAGAATAAAGTTCATAATCCTGTGTATTATTTCACTACTCAGAACGTGCATGCACGGCAAATTTCCCGAAGGTTCGCTACTCAGATGCTGTGGCTAAGGTCGATACTTGTTATCGATAAACCAAAATGAAAAGATTATATTTTTATGAGTAATATGCAGAGCCCGAAATTCTCGTAGCACTTTTGAGCTATCATAGGGACTTTTCGGTTATCGACTTCCGTTTATACATATGTATTATTGTATAATCGGAAGTATTGTAGTACTATAAATAGAAATTAAAATAATAATGTTTTATTGTTTATTGATTTTTATAATTTATGGATTGCTTACCTATGCCTTTTAATCAGGACAAAGATCATCCTTATTATTTATAAGAAAGAATAAAATATTATTATTTTAATTTATATTTTCCTAAAAGTTGGTATCCAAAGGTTATCTCGAAGAGATCGCTCATTCGTGATAAGACTGCGTGTTGTTACTTCTACTTGTAATCATATTTTACATATTATATTCTGTATTTATTGATATACATACGTATATAATAAACAAGATTTTATTAGAAACAATTTGTAATGTAACTAAGTCTTACCTTAATAATTAGCGTATGAATATCAGAAAAATATCGATAGTCAAACTCGTACCATACCCACATCCCTATTCCGTTACAGCCAAATAGTCGTATCATCATACACATTTTGCAGTACATGCGACTTTTTGGTTTTAAGCGGTCGCATCTCCATACTTTGAAAACACCGCCATCTTGCGTCGAGTAGCCGAACGACCACGCCTCTTGCAACGCATATGGTAACGGGCGTAAGAAATATTTACTTGACACTCTAAATGAGACCGTAAATAGTACAATTAGATTTTGCGTATAAAATTTGCTACCGTTAACAACATATTGTCACAGTACGTTTTAACAAATCGAAAGCGTATTGCACTTGTATGTTCGTGTATTGTGTTGTGTGCGTGCGGCGACAGTGGTTCTCTATAAAAATCGGTTGAATGCCACTTCCAATGGATTCTTTATTCCGTGTCTGTCGCCAAGACCATGGCTACCTACTGTTTTTCCTACGGTTCCTTTACCAATCTTGGCATTCATATCGCCCAGTATAATGACCATGTCCTGCGATTTGATGCTCTCCATTAATTCTTCTAACTCTTTATAAAAGGATTCTATTTCTTCATCCGTGCTTTGAGCTGTAGGCGCATAGACCTGAAGAATACTTAAGTTGAAAGGTTTAGCATTGAACTGTCACAGCATACATCTATCCGAGTATGGAACAAAGTTGGTTACGAACTTTGACATTTCCTTCTTTATCATCATACCGACCCCGTAATGGTGGTTCTTTTCTGCTGATGGCTTTCCAGAGTAGTATAAAGTTACGTCCTCATTATCTACTATACCATTGTCAGACCATTCGATCTCACTCAGTCCCAGAATACTCAACTGGAGTCTTTTCATTTCCTGAATGGTATTCTCTAGTTTTCCTGTCTTGATAAGGCTTCTTACATTCCAAGTGGCTATCAGTAGTTGTTCATTCTTCTTTCTTCTTGACAATGGCATGGCTTCTGTGATCGCATATTCTTCTCCGGTTACACATTTCACATCGGGAGACCCGGCAGTACTCTCCCGACGCCGGGCGCTAGCCGGATTGCTGGGCATAATCTTTCTGTTGGTTGTACTAATCATATTTTATGTTGTAAGTCCGAGATGGTGTTCTGCGTTTATTATATGACGACTGTCAATTTATGAGAATAAGAATAACTTTATTTTACCAACGACACTGTGACATAATAGAAAAGCGATATCCGGTAAGTCCCAAACTAGGCTGAGCCTGTATCTTGGAATATTATAAAAATTCCGCGAGTCATAAAAACTATGCGTTTTCGTAGGTGAGACTTTCAGTCAAATTCATTCAAATGCGTCCAATTCTGCATAACAAAGACATTTTGTTTGACACGCTTATTGATTATACTGGTTATTGAGAGATGTATAAATTATTGAATGGCGTATTTATCCGCGTGGGTTTGAGTCACTTTAATTTGTAACTAATTATGTTGGTAAATATCATTTGACACGTCAAAATTGTTTGTAAACAAAAACATAACCTCAAATTAACTTCGTTAATTTAAAATATCTACGTATTCCCTGTATAATTCAAAAAAAGACTGTGTAACATACACTAACCATATTCTTCCCAAACATTATGTTACATGTTATATTGGTATTTGTAGTTGGAACAAGCTGCTGGCGCACACTGTGCTGGAGGAGGCGCTGCCCGCCAAGCTGAGGGACCGCGACAGACAGCTCCTCAAGGACAAGTTCGCTGTAAGTCCCGCTGTGTGTTCCAGTCAACCATCGGTTCCGAACCTGGGGGTAAAACCCTGCTCTTTGAGCGTAACAGAGTTGGTATCTAAAAGGGTGCCATACTATTGCGTTGTCACCGTACTCAAATAAATATGCCAAATTCCAGCTCAACCGGACGCGGCTGAAAAGTTTTTCACCGACTTTAAAGGACGATTTACTTACATATAATGCAGTGTAAGTTGTAAAAAGTATATTTACAATTGCGTTTTAAACTTCCAGTCTTTCAACCGCGAATGGGAGGAGTGCACCAAAGCGCAGCGGAGTTACAGCGTGCCGGACCCCGAGCTGCGCGAGGCGCTCAAACGCGACAACAAAGAGACCATCCTGCCGCCATATACTAAGTTCTACGACACCTACGGAGCCCTGCCATTCTCTAAGAACCCGGATAAATACGTCAAGTACTCGCCTGTACAGGTAATTTCCTTTATTCGCATCGCTTAGTATCCAGGGCTCTATATTACAAAACTTACAATTTACAAATGACATTATTACCTACAAATATTAAGGAATGTACACTACACATATGGTACGATATTTTGCCTACAATTCAACAATTTTGATAACTAGTTTTGCGGGATAGGGCCCAGATTGTATATTTCAGCATAGTTGGTAAAAACTTAATATTAAAGGTGCGAGCACACCGCTGCTCAAAATACGCTAACGCACCGCAAAACGCAGCAAAATGTATGAAGAATACGTGACGCATACGACACGTCAACGCGTATACGCAGTGTTAAGCACCGGTGTGGTAGCTCCCTTTTAATCCATTCTACTCGAAAACGTTGATACTTGGAAACTTGTCAAATTAACCATTTGAATGCCGAGTCTTTCTTACTACATACTTTCAGCTTTGTTCACATTCACTTTTGTAGTGAAGATGTCGTACCGTCACAAGTGGGTACCTTGAAACGTCAACTTCGTTAGTTCATGTATTTCCCTCTTGAATATGCGAGTGCGGTAGAAATATTGATACACGAACTCGGCGAACGAAAAAAGCATATAATGCGAGCGCCTTCCAAATTTCTACCCAAACCCGGTATGCGCATGTTCGAACTAAACGGCTGCCTGGCATCGTTTTGACACCCCGCCCCCAACCCGCATAATGACAATGGCACCCATTCTGTGGGGCCATTTTGCGGAGCTACTGGACTTCTGGTGTTTTCGTTCGCTGCACGAACGTAACGAACTTAGCGGTAGCAGCTCAGAATGGCTACCGCGAAATGAAAACTAACTTTGTTCGTGTATCTCCTATCTTCTCTGTCACTCCAATTAGGAATTGCAACTTGGAGAGGGAGATACCCAACTGAAATTCGTTTTCGTTTCGCGGTAGCCGCTCAGAGGGGCTAGCACAACTGCCGCCGCGGCGCGACGCGAGTCGAGTAATATTTACCCTCCTCTTTCTAATTTGCACGGTGCGAGTAAGACAGAAGACGCTCAGTCCCGCGCGAAGCGACTAAGCAGCAAGTTGTGCTAGACGTACAGGTTATTTTTCGTTGGTCTACAGTAGTCGAACATGTAGTGCATTTCGTCGGAGTCGGCTGTACACAGGGAGAGGGCTATAATTCGATCTTATTAGTTTACATAGCTGCATCCTGCTCACGCGCCCACGTTGGCCTAATGTGCCGGCATAAATGCGCTCAATGCTAATATACCGCATTCCCGAAATACCAGATTTTGCAAAATACCATTCTTGATTTATCACATTACCAATATACCAAATTTTCTGTATAGGACATTCTAAAAATCGATTTAGTTCCATGACTACCTTACGATTTTATAAACTGGTGTAACGGGAATGTGGTAAGCTAAAAGTGTGATATATTGATAATCCGATATTTTGCAAAATCTGGTATTTCGGAAATGCGGTATATTAGCAACGAGCACAAAGATGATGCACATATCGGACTCGGCACTCTCACATCGACGGTTTAATCCTGTAATTTTGCCCGCGTAGATATTTTGAACCTTGACACTCACTGACTGTTCAGTATACTATAGTTTTTCCTAAACTAAAAAACTGTCCTGTTCCAGATCGCCACTCAGCTAGACGGATACTTCGACGAAGCGGCTTAATTGTAACTCCTACAGTATTCCACATTATTTATAATTAACTCCATTATTTTGTATAATCAAATAAAACACTATTTATCAATAACATATTTATTTATTTTCTTCAATCTGCCTTCTTGCGATTCCCCTTCTTCTTTGGCCACTGGAACAAATGCACTTTAATAGAAAATACAAGCTTATTTAATACATTCATGCTATCTCTGTCCATTCATAAATAAGAGAGGGATAGCATGCCCATTATGGTGCCAATAGATTGATTCTATCGACACTTATTTAAAGTTACTTGAAAAAACAACAACGGTGGCCTTAGGATTCGAAACAATAGAAACTTAAAATGTACATTCGTAATAGGGTAAATCACCAATAACTGACCACTTATGACTTTGCGTGATGATGCCATTAATATACTTTGGACGGCGCTTGAACAATTAAGCATGATACATGTATAGAAAAGCTAAGACGTTTTTGCCCGGAAGCCATAAGTAATTTACCCTGCTACTTTGAAAATAAAAGATACCATGGGTTATATATTTTTGCCAGATGTGCGGGACTAGATTGACTTTACTTAATTTAAGGGTGAGTATCCACCGAAGGTAGCGGAATGGTGTGCGAGGAAAAAGACACCAACAGTGTTGCCATGTGTTGCAACCTCGCTCAAGCATTTTTTCTATTGGTAGCTTTTTCCTCGCATACTACTTCGCTACTCGAAAACTTTCTGTTACGAGAATAAAATATTCAAAGTAGGTATCATATCGTCGGGGATAGTGCAATACCGCGTAACTAGCACTGGTAAATAGTGCGTATCTACACAACACCCATAGTGCGAAACCGCGTATCTAGGACTGGTAAATACTGCGTATCTACACAATACCCAACTTTACAGGAGAAACTTGGTATAATAGTAATCATGATTTTACGTTCGTTGGCGGGAAAATTTTAGTTTGGCTATTTTTGTTAGATACGCGGTATGTACCAGTGCTAGATACACGGTTTCGCACTATGGGTGTTGTGTAGATACGCACTATTTACCAGTGCTAGTTACGCGGTATTGCACTATCCCCGACGATATGCGCCTTGCATAGCGCAACGAGTTTTATTTAAGTATACTGCTAGATTTAAAGTACTCAGATAAAAATATGTAAGTGACAGACGGACGGATGTCACCGCGGGGATTCCAAAGCGTTCCGTTTTACCAAGTTTGGAACGGTCCCCCCTCCGTTAACCCCTTTTACCTCTCGAACCAACCAACTCGGTACTCAGCTGGGTGAAACGCCTTGTGAGCAAGGGCGTTTTTTCAACGCGCGTTTTCACGATATTGAGGCACAGCAAAAAAATAGACTGAAAATACTACACAGACAGACTTTATTAGTACAATGCCTAAAAGACAAAGTAGCACTGTTATTCAACATCAAAAGTAATAGGCATAGCCCGTCCATACGATATTTGACTGATACTTATTCAGCAATGTTTTTAGGACAGTCATATCGAACTTTAAAATCGCAAGATAAAGGCTTTTTTTTAAATCACCCATCAATCATTTCGTATTAAATCTTGCGAATTTAATTGAGGACATAACAGTAATCAAAAATCAAAATGGCGGCCAACCAGACGCCATATTGTAAAAAAGAAAAAAAAGTCGATGAACTATGTCATGTCCCGTATCGTTAAATAGGTATTTCAAAATAATTATTAGGTTTCTTCATTAATCTTTTAGTTCAAATAACAGTTTAGGATTTCTAACGATTTAGTTGGCTAAACAATAAATTTTTGGAGGGCTCTTTCTCAATAAGTATTGAACTTACAGAGCTGGTTCTGGTCTCAAATTGTAGAAATTTTAGTTTTCTTAAACAAACGTATAATGGTCCTAACAACATATAAAAACCGTTAGCTTAACGTAAAAGCCGTTAGCTTGCGATTTTAGCGATGAAACGTAGAGAACGCTCTATTATTATGAAGCTGGTATCATCAGATCTTCATTTATTGAAAATCTTTAAAATACCAAAAGTAAGTTAAAACGATGTTTTTATTTTCGTTATGTGGTAATGTAAAAATAAAATAATTGATTGTTCTACCGATCTATAAAATAAGATCAGGCCTTGGTATGACAGTATGTATAAAATGTTTCTGTTATTTGGCCACGGTGTCAATACAACAGGGGTGGAGGTGGAGACACTAAATAAAATAATCAATGATGCTGTATTTTATTAAAAATGTTGTCAAATGGAAAAAAAAGCAACACAATAGCTTAAATAATTACAAAATTATAAGTTTCCAAAGTTTTAAGAGGGGGTATGTTCTGTCCCTTTTCTGGAAAACCCACCTTCATATGAAACGATTGTCATTTACTATGACGCTCGAAGATCGTGACGTCACGATCGCCTAGCGTTTCGTTTCGAAGTAGCTTCGTAATTTTTTGAGATATCTGAATGGGTTTTCTTCACTAGGCATATTTTATTGCGTTCTTACTTTTGGAATGATATTAAATTTAGAGTCTACACCCTTATTGTACAAATGTGAACCAGTGATACTCTCTGGACCAGTAACGACTGGCCATTTCACCTGGGTTACCTGTTAATACGTTTAGAATTGCTTTTATCTTCGTGAAACGGATTGATGACTATCTTCTCGGTGACCGACGAAGTGTACAACACGATCAAAATGTCCGCGGTCCAACGCGCGTTGAAAAACACCCCGTGTACTGGACTATCGCCTCGCCGGCATACTTTACTTTTGTCGCGTTGGCGACCTCTCGCGCGCGACTCGACAGACCATAGCTACCTTTTTCTGTTGCCCGCCGTTCTCCTCCTTGCTCTACCAAATATATAAAACAAACAAACAAACATGTGAATAAACAGTCTGCGTGTTAAGTACATCGTATATTTACCTTGTCGCTGCTTTTGATATGTACGGCCGTATCGCAGGCTATTTCGGTGCTTTTACACAACAAACTGACAACCATACAATGACAGTTGAAATCTCGAGATAGTGCCACAATCCTTTTCTTGTATAATAAACCCACCAAAAACATTACATGTAAAGTGATGCTAAGACTCCATGGCTCATACAGCTTTCAGCGTGAAAAAGATATCAGATTGCAATTAGCGCCAAGCTACCTACTCCACACGGCATAAGTCAACCACTGACATCATATCCCGAAAAAAATTGTTTATCTGGTATAATCCGAACCCAAGTTAAGAAGTTTAAAAATACGACGAAGCGCTTCGAGAAAAGGTAGGTAGTGCCCTTGCGCTTCGCTTGGCTCGTTTTGGCGGGGGCACTCCCGTGCCCCCAGATAAATAACTAAATATTAGAAAACACTAGACAAATCGAACTAGTCCCATTAAAGCGCAATAACGTTTGTTGTAGGTATGTACAGTCAGCAGCATATAGTTAGTAGCAGCCAAAGCTGCCAAATATATCGGAACACGCCTTTATCACCACAGGAGTAAGGTGGTGTAAAGATATATTCGGTTACTTTGGCTGCTACTAAATATGATGTACTAGACTAGACGGCGATATAATTAATGGATGAAGCTGAAGGTCCTGGGTTCGAATCCGGTAAGGGCAAATATTTGTGTGATGAGCATGATTATTTGGCTTACTATGGGGCTAGCTCGATTTGTGTAAGATTGTCCCCTAATATATATATATAGATGTAGTGCATAAATGTTTTCCATCGTATTTTCACGGAAATTTCAGTCGGTCACAGTACAGAAAGTACTGAGGTTGACTGAAGTAGCATGACAAATACAAACGTTTCCGAGAAAGTATGATGGAAGACAATTATGCACTACATCTGTACATAGGAAACATCCACATACATACATACATTTACGCCTTTATTCCCAAAAGGGGTAGGCAGAGCACATGAAACTTATGTTCCAGCGCCACTTTTGGCATAACTGTGGGTATAAAAGATCGACAAAATGTGATATTGCAGTGATATGTTGCTAGCCCATCGCCCACAACATACTCCAACCCTGCTCCCTTAGTCGACTTTTACGACACCTACGGGAAGGAAGGGGGTGGTGAAATTCTAACCCGACACCACACGCGGGGGGGGGGGGGGGGGAACATCCACATCCACAAATATTTGCCTATACCGGGATCTAAACCCTTTGCATGCAAGTCCGCAACTCACTAGGCTAAACTGGTCGTCAAATCACCCTGACAGTGAATCTGTTCTCAATAGAATAAAGTTTGTGGAAAGATATCTTTGAGCACGTTGGTAACAGAACTTTGTATTTGGTCTGTACCAACCAATCTAGTAGTAATAGTTCAGTTCAAGACGCACCCACTACTAAGGGACCGGATTCGAAACACTGCGCTGCGTTGTGTGGAGCGATGATGTTGGAGCTAAGACGGCCTTGGGGCTGGGCTGGACACGTCCACCTCACCCGTACACTGAGGTGGACTAAGTTACCTACGGAGAGATGACAACGTGGCCAGGCCTTTAAATACCGCTATCGTTTATAAGTATAACGTTATTATTACAAAAAAGCGTTATACTCAAAGCGATATTTTACGCGCTGTACAGCGGTATCCATTATAACGTTATAAATCTAAACCTATAATATATATAACGATACTTGCCTAAGCGATATAATAGCTTAATAACGTTATAGGGCTAGTAGCGTGTCTTTTTCGCACTTATGGCTCGTATTTTAAAACGATATTATAACCGACCGTATTTTATAATGTTATGATATTCATACTGATTTTGTTATAACAAAAATTTTCAACACTAACGAAATATAATGTTATGATGTAGTTTTTTTTTCATAACGTTTTAAAGGTTTGGACGTGGCAGACCGGGCGGAGGAGGCAGAACGACCTGGACGCTTTTTAGTGAGTTGTGGGCGATGGGCTAGCTACCTATCACTGCGATATCACATTTAGTCGGTATTTTATACCCACATTGATGCTAAAAAGCCTACCCCTATTGCAGGGATCGTTATCGGTATTCTTACTACCGGTTTAAAATAAGGTATAACCGGTTATAGTTGCAATTCGCTATTTATACCGCTAAAGTTCTGATTAGCGGTTTTACCAAAACAGGTATTCAAATGTATAAGCGGTTTTGTCAATTGACAATAATACCTCTAAATGGCACTTTACCTCTTAAAACTAATACCGGTAATAGCTGTCAGTGTCAATATTGATGTAGTGAAAGGGAGCGTCGCATCGCGAGAGTCATAATTGTCACCACCATTTTTTTTTGTTTACTAAGATTAAGATTTTATTATACAGTATTTAGCTGACACTCCAGCCAGCCATGCACAATTGACGTTGCAGGATTACACCTATTTGTTGCGTTTTAGTTGTAATGTTCAATTGACATCCTATCTTTCAAGTGCTATGATTACCGCTATTGAATACAGGTATTTTATAACGTAAATAGTGTAACCATAGTGATGTAAATAAAAGCGAAATTACAGCAATACCTGTAATTAGAATACAGGTATTATTTTATTACCGGTAATAGTTTGTCAATTTCTATACAGGTATTTAATAAAACCTGTTTTACAATCCCTGCCCTATTGGGAATGAAGGCGTGGGTATATGTAAACTTTTATCAACGACTAGCCAGAAGATTGCTCCAAATCGTGAAGAGTCAAGGAGCAGGCCTTTGCCCAGCCGTGGGACGCTTTACATGGTCAGAAAAAATGTGGCACTACTGTCGAAATATTGCAACTGGCAAGATATGGAACTTGTTCTAGGGTAAGTTCAAATACCGACAGATATTGATCGTAGAGTAACCCAATTCGATTCATACATACAGACACAGAACAACGTGTTCTTCATTTCGCTTATTAATGTTAGACCTATGGATTACCAAGATTGGTCCGTACTGTTTTAAATGGAACCTAAAATCACGTCGTTATTATGAGATTAAAATAACGTTTCAGTATTGCCAAAGATATACACAATACCTCATAAATAGTGATTGTTAGTTACTTGGGGGTAATTGTATTTTATGTAGGGAATATGAAAGATAACTAATTTTTCGCGGATATTGAATCCGGGCGCTATTCGAACGCTAGATTTAAGTAATATTCATCGGTTTTCAAACGTACCCCAGTTTCGTACTAGAATGCCCGCGATTTCGCTTGGGTTAGACAGACGGACGAAATCAAAGTTCTTTAGCGGGATTTAAATACTTCATGTAATCATTAAGGCACTTTTAGGTATTGATAAGCCATTTCTCAACCGAATTCGATAGTGGAGATTTACAATTTAACTGTATTAATTACAATTGCAAATTAGACTATTTGAGAACCAAATTCTTCGCACCACACAAATGGCCCGGATTGGATCGGTAAAAGTCCGTTATATATTTTGAATGAGTTAATTTAAGTTTAAAAGTGCCTTGACAATTTAGATAAAGTATATTTTAAAGGGAGGGATATTTTCTTTGTAGCACATTACATTAAAAATAACTTTATAGTGGGAACCAATTAAGATTTAGACTGGTTTTACGGGAGTATAATGCAACCAATTCCCTACACTTGGCGTGTTCACACTTGAACATGAAACGGTGGGAAACAAAGCAGCCTTTAACACTTTAACCGCCAGGAACCCGCTTAGGGCGCCTACGCCGTAGTCGCTCTCCGCTACATACGAGGAAAACCACAGGATTGGCTGCGAGCGTAGCGTGTAGCGATTCTTGGCAGTGAATGTGTTAAACGCATTGTATCCGCAAACTTTCAGGCTTCTAGAAATAACAAAATAGTTCAATGGAATTGAAGTAAAATTTTATTGGAAGAGAGTTGCATTTGTTTTGTTTATTTGACTTTAGAACAAATGAAAAATAAAACTACTACCCGAAGCATTTGTTTCCAATTCCGTTGTTTATTTTTAACCATCGACGCAAAAAGACGGGTGTTATAGTATGACGTGTCTGTGTGTCTGTCTGTAGCATCGTAGCTCCTAAACGAGTGGACCAATTTTAATGCGTTTTTGTCCGAAAGTTGACGTGATCGAGATGTTTCTTAGCTACGTTTCAACAAAATCGGTTCAGACTGTTTCGAGATATTGAACTTTCAAATGTGACCAACTTCAACTTCTGCACAGAGGCAACATCGTAACCAATGGTTAATCCGATTATTGCTAGTTGAAATATATGATGACCCGTGACTCCGCTCTACAGTAACATTTGTAACTGTTAGCTAATCGGCTGTGATACGCGTCATACTCGTGATCGGGTGTTGTTATAAAACTGCCCTCGATTTTATTTTTATTTTTGTACAAATTAATTTTGACACCAGCACCATCTGTCGTAACCGACGAACTTCTGCCAGCGACTCACCCATAAAACTTGAAATATCTCCGATGAATAAAATGTGTCTTGTCCCTTTCTTACGAAAACAAATGTCAAAGTGAAAGAAACAAATTTTAACGGCATTTTAGCTAAAATAGGTTCGTTGCACGCGGCTATTCATTAGCATGTATACTACTGAAAGTCTCACCAATATCCGTTGCATACATTGCCGAAAAAAAAAACGCCAAGCTTAACAAACTTTCGCCTATACAACGTTGGTAGGACGTCGATCAAGTGTAGACACGCCAAGTCCCCAAAGTGTACGAGTTGTCACCTTGAGCGCTCGCGGGGGAGTCCTCTTGCGCGCCACCTGCTTCTTCGGCTTGGCCAGCTGGTTAGGGTAGTGCGTGAACGAGCAGGGCAGGATCTTGCGGAATCTGGACGGGCAATACACAAATACACAACATTAAACAGCAATTTATAATTTGAAACGGAATAGGGTATTTGACAGCAGCAGTGAAAATAATAGTACATGACTGCAGAGGCCGGGAAGTAAGGGGTCGCCGGCCGAGTGCATATGATAGTTATGAGGCTGGCAATCCCTTTTCACGCCGAGGTATGTATAGAGCGTTTTTATCAAACATGCAATGAAATTAATTAAAAAACTCCAAGAAATCAAACTTTAATTCATGGCTGCTCTAATTCATCCTGTGCCACAAATTGTGGAATGGATATTAAAAAGGACCATCTTGCAGGCCTAGGCCTCCAAATTTTGTATGAAATGCCATTAAGGATCTCTCGTCTCGCTGCGCCCGAAACGTGATACTTCGAAGCCCATTATGAAGACCACAACGTCAATATTTTAACGTCATTATTGCATGTTTGAGAAGATTGTTTTTTCATTACCAACATTACGAAAATACTCGGATAGTATCAATCTTTAATTTATGTTTGCAATATTTTTAAATCTTACAGATTTTTAAATTCATATAAACTAAGAATAAGGACGTTGTTTGTTGTCACAAGTAATAGGGATTACTTGCTTGTGACGTCACAATCAACGTTTGTAGGCACAAATTCCATACTTACCGAGCGTTTTTGACGTTTCATGAAAAGAAGCTGATTTGACTTTCGTCAAGGTTTTCCCGGGGAGTCCCCAGTATGGGGTTCTTCAAAAAAGGAGTGTTTGCAAATGTCAATGTGACAGATAAGGACAAAAGAATTTTAACGCCATTTTAGTTAAAAACAGGCTTATAGGACGTTTATGAATACAGCCGTAAACCTTTCTAGCTTATTTATATATATGTTTACCTTCGGTAGCGCACTCTTGTCTAATTTCTAATTCAATGCAAAAATATCTACTAAAGTGCCATTCAAATTGAACTTTTCCAATGATAAATGGTTGCGAGCTGTCGAACTCGAGCCTCAGATGTTCAGTTGATGTAAGTTGTCAAAGGAAACACGCACTTGCGCCACGGTTATAAGGTCGGTGATGCGCGGTGGAGTCAAGACTTCTGGCCTAATCAGACTCCGGTGTCAAACTAGAACTGTTGGTAAGTCAAGTGGTGTCAAGGGAAACTTACTTATGCCACGGTAACAAGGTCGCCGTGATGCGCGGCGGAGTCTTGACGCACTTGGCCTCGTCGGCCTCGGCGGGCTGCGAGCTGTCGAACTCGAGTCTCAGTTGTTCGGCCCCCGTGCTGCGAGGAGCGTATAGGAATGCGTTGTTTCCATGGCTCGGCTGAAATATGACGCAAGCAGAGCAATAAAAATTGAGAAAGCAATAGTATCGGACCCACATCAATTTGTATGGCACTGTGTGGGACCCACATTGTTTTTATTTATTTTATTGCAGTGTAATCCACCGCGAGGCCCTCGTCGAAAATGAGGCTGAATTGGATCCAGAGGCATTCGGCGAAGTAACACCTGGACCACTTTAAACTTTTTTATGTAGTAAAAAAGTTATGGCGTAGTTAATTGATTTGATATTATTAAGGTAGTATTTGTTTTTTGTTATAATAATACTTAATGATAATTTATTGAAAAACCTTATTGCTTATGTTAACATTGTGCTTGCGTATTACATAGTACATACATTATTACATGCGTGTGAACTAGGATTATCCTGTGTCTCAGACAAAGATAACATCTAATCCAATGATATCATCTCGCGTGACCCTGTATTGGGCCCACGGCAATTTGTACGTCGCTCTATGGGACCAACATCATGTTGTATTGCACTGTATGGCACCCACATCGTGTTGAACGGAACTGTATGAGATCCACATCGTGTCGGCACTGTATGGCACCCACATCGTGGCACACGCACCTCGTGCTGTATGACGTACTGGCCCGGCACGAGCCCCTGCAGGAAGCTCAGCAGCGTGTGTATGGCCCCGGGGGTGCCGGTCCCCCCGTACTGTCGGTAGAACTGCTCACGGGAACATTCTTCGGCGGTTATGACGTCACCGGATTGCGCGTCTAATCTCACTGTAAAAGATATACATAATACGGTATAAGGCTGACAGCAGCAGTCAAAGATGTATTTTTTATCAAACGTCAATAACGCTGTAATTTTGTTTATTTTTTATGAGGCTCACAAAAGCAAGTTAAAGACATAAATAGCTCTGGACTATAACTCTTAACTATATACTATACTCTTAAATATAAGGGGCTAAGGAGGTAACAAAAATTGTAACAGGTTGCTTATTATAAGAGAAAGATGTAAAATGTCAATTAGTATGAAGTTTGCAGGGAAATATATATATATTAAGGCTATTACATTATATTCTAAGGTAAGACGTTAATTTTTTCTATGGTCACAGACAGCATTCATTTTTTGATATCTGTGTATAAAACTTTTAAAATACCAAATATAAGTAGAAGTTTGATGTTTTCCGAAGTATTATTTATTAGTAATATAAAAATAATATGTGTACTCCCGTCTTTGTTACTTATAGTTTCACATATAAAATATTATGGCAAGGTTATTACGGACTGTAATTTTCTTGGAAGCTTCAACCTAAGTACATAATTACATTACACAATATTAATAAGTAATACATATAGCCCTACCTAACAGTAATTTCGGAGATTCCATTCATCCATATTTTTTACATAGAAAAGGCATATGTACAGAAAAAGATAGTGTTTATTTACCATTGACGACGCTTGTCTTGGCGTCTCTAAGTGCGAGCGAGAGCGCTATACTCGCGAGCCTGTCGTCGCACTGCCTGCTCGCACCCAAGTCTGCTTGATACTCGGGAATCGGTTCGAGAAGAACCTCGCCGGTAGAACCCTGTGGAAATTATCTTTTTACATGATGAACGCAAGCGGATCCGCGGGATAAATATAGCCCATGCTCCAGAAAGTCCGTTCTCTATACACAGGGGAATGAACTAATCCGATATCAAAGCAAAAATTTTTTTTTTTTCTTTTATATCGGAAAAGTGATTTCCGGAGATTACCCCCTTCCGGAGGGGAAAACCCCGTTTATAGTATTTTTTAGTATAGATGTCTTTCGCTGTAAATACTAACAAAATTATAACACTCGATCAAAGAGAAAAAAAGTCGTCAACAGCGGTTTGGATAGCTAGGGTTCTCTGTATACGCGACTACGCGTGCGTGCGAAGCCGCGCGGGCAGCTAGTGAGGTATGAATAGTGAATACTCACTTTGAATTTGTGCGCGCTGTGTACTATGACGTCATACTGTTCCTTGGACTTGCCTCTGAACCGCCACTTTTTGAACGAGCGCGGCGGCGGGCGTTCGAATAACGAATCTGTAAGTATTTAAAGTATTATCATCTTACAGGGCACTATTTAACTCATTGCGCCAATGATTTCTATCTTCATCTCCACGCAGTAGGGTTCAGTGCCAGGGAAAAATGATGCCTTTATACTTTAGTTAAATGATTAAATTACTTTTTCTCAAACATGCAATGAAATGTTTACGTAGTATTCTTCATAGTGGGCTTCGAAGTGTCACGTTTCGGGCGTAGCGAGAAGAGAGACTCTTACTGGCATTTCATACAAAATTGTAGGCAACAAGGTCTTTTTTAATTTCCATTCCACCATTTGTAGCACATCATCACGGCGTTCAGCCATGAAAATTAAAGTTTGATTTCTTGAAGTTTTTGTTACTTATTTCATTGCATGCTTGAGATAAGCTCCACTACCTCGGCGTGAAACGTAACTATCAGGCCTCGCATGTACTCGGCTGGCAACCCCTTACTTCCCAGCCTCTGTAGTAATGTACTAACATGGCCTATTCTGATCTGTACATCGTGCCCTTCTAATAGTCGTTACACTCAAAGGCAGAAGGCGTTATATTATTACATGGAATTGAAATATTTTTTAAAGGAAAAGAGTTGTATTTGTTTAGCTTCGCTGGATTTAAAAACAACCATATTCAATTCAATTTCGATCACTAGATTATTGAAAGTTCACTGACGCGGATGACGTCATTCGGGACTGGTAGATAATTAAGTCTGTCTAATGTACGGTTTCTTTTGTACAAATAATAATAGTTATATTAACAATGAATACCTTGACAAGTACACCGATACACGCCGAAACCTTCAGAAATACTTTTGTCCTTATCCTTTGCACTGGGCGTCTCTTTCTCCGCTCTCTCTCGCTCTGCGTTGTTTGTCTCTATCTCCATCTCTGTCACTTTCTCGGAGTGGATGCTGATTGAGTCCGTGTCGATGTTGTTCGTAGCGGAGAGTGCAGCTTCATCTATAATAAACAGATAAACTTGAAAAAAAATCTGACAAGTGCGAGTGGGACTCGCGCACCGAGGATTCCGTACAAAAATACAAATGTATAGTTTCCATATTTTTCCCTATACTTGTAGTATAAGACGATATTACTTGAGCATTTCTCAAAAAAATGCCACTACATTTTTTCGGAGATTTTCTGCAACTTTTTTGTTATTTCTACTCAAAATCACGATGTCTTTCCATCCCAATAGGAGAAAAAAAGTGTCCCAAAATGTCCATACATTTTTGCACTTTCCTATTGTGTTACCACCATACAAAGTGTAAGGTAAATGGTAACACAAAAGGAAAAATATCTTTGGGACAGTTTTTTTCCTACCAGGGTCGAAAGTGCTCCTGATTCTGAGTGGAAATAGTTAACAAAAAATTCATAGAAGTACAATTAATAATAGTGGCATTTTTTTTGAGAAACACTCACTTGCCAAATTTCATAGTTCTAGGTCAAAGGAAAGTATACCCTATAAATTTTGATTCCCCTGAGAGTGTCGTACGTTTTTTGCGACATAAACGGCCGTATCGTTTTTTACATTAACTTTGAAGTTTGATTTTTCACAGCTCCAAGGGACTGTAGACCTGAGGATATGGATTTAATTTTAACTCGATACCTCCACGCGTTACCGAGAAAAAGGAGACAGGCAGACAGACGGACAACAGAGTGATCCTATAAGGGTTCCAGTGTTTTCCTTTTCAAGTACGGAACCCTAATAAAGCGAGTCTTTTACTCACAAAGTGGTTTATTGACAGAAAATGCCAAAAAACTACTACTATTGTTTATTTCGGATCCGTGCCTAAACATACAAGAGGTCTTAAACGAACCCTCATGAACATTAAATAGTCAACAAGCATATATGGTACTCCAGTAGGGTGTTCCTTAACCTTTTCACCGCCAAAGACGGCCATTCACGTCATCGGAAAATCGTGCCATTCGTGCCCCTGACGCCAGCCATAAAATAAAGATAACGATACCAAACATTATAAAAGAGTTCTAGAAGTGTTTTTTATTGGTTTTTGGACGGTCGTCAGTTGACGTCGGTGGCATCCGTGGCATGGCGAGTCACTTCGTCAGCTAGCGGATTGACCGCTAGCTGACGAAGTCGAACTAATAGTTAAAAGTGACAAGTTTCTATGGAATGACAGCTGCTGGTGCCATATTAAACGTCGATCGGTCTGTCGTCGTGTGTTGTCGTCAGCTAGCGGTTAATAGGTTAAACAGTTAAAAGTTTGACAAGTTTCTATGGAATGACAGCTGCTGGTGCCATATTTAACGTCGATCGGTCTGTCGTCGTGTGTTGTCGTCAGCTAGCGGTTAATAGGTTAAACAGTTTAAAGTTTGACAAGTTTCTATGGAATGACAGCTGCTGGTGCCATATTAAACGTCGATCGGTCTGTCGTCGTGTGTTGTCGTCAGCTAGCGGTTAATAGGTTAAACAGTTTAAAGTTTGTCAAGTTTTTATGGAATGACAGCTGCTGGTGCCATATTAAACGACGATCGGTCTGTCGTCGTGTGTTGTCGTCAGCTAGCGGTTAATAGGTTAAACAGTTTAAAGTTTGACAAGTTTTTATGGAATGACAGCTGCTGGTGCCATATTTAACGTCGATCGGTCTGTCGTCGTGTGTTGTCGTCAGCTAGCGGTTAATAGGTTAAACAGTTAAAAGTTTGACAAGTTTCTATTGAATGACAGCTGCTGGTGCCACATTAAACGTCGATCGGTCTGTCGTCGTGTGTTGTCGTCAGCTTGACAAGTTTTTATGGAATGACAGCTGCTGGTGCCATATTAAACGTCGATCGGTCTGTCGTCGTGTGTTGTCGTCAGCTAGCGGTTAATAGGTTAAACAGTTAAAAGTTTGACAAGTTTCTATGGAATGACAGCTGCTGGTGCCATATTAAACGTCGATCGGTCTGTCGTCGTGTGTTGTCGTCAGCTAGCGGTTAATAGGTTAAACAGTTTAAAGTTTGACAAGTTTCTATGGAATGACAGCTGCTGGTGCCATATTAAACGTCGATCGGTCTGTCGTCGTGTGTTGTCGTCAGCTAGCGGTTAATAGGTTAAACAGTTTAAAGTTTGACAAGTTTCTATGGAATGACAGCTGCTGGTGCCATATTAAACGTCGATCGGTCTGTCGTCGTGTGTTGTCGTCAGCTAGCGGTTAATAGGTTAAACAGTTCAAAGTTTGACAAGTTTCTATGGAATGACAGCTGCTGGTGCCATATTAAACGTCGATCGGTCTGTCGTCGTGTGTTGTCGTCAGCTAGCGGTTAATAGGTTAAACAGTTTAAAGTTTGACAAGTTTCTATGGAATGACAGCTGCTGGTGCCATATTAAACGTCGATCGGTCTGTCGTCGTGTGTTGTCGTCAGCTAGCGGTTAATAGGTTAAACAGTTCAAAGTTTGACAAGTTTCTATGGAATGACAGCTGCTGGTGCCATATTAAACGTCGATCGGTCTGTCGTCGTGTGTTGTCGTCAGCTAGCGGTTAATAGGTTAAACAGTTTAAAGTTTGACAAGTTTCTATGGAATGACAGCTGCTGGTGCCATATTAAACGTCGATCGGTCTGTCGTCGTGTGTTGTCGTCAGCTAGCGGTTAATAGGTTAAACAGTTTAAAGTTTGACAAGTTTTTATGGAATGACAGCTGCTGGTGCCATATTAAACGTCGATCGGTCTGTCGTCGTGTGTTGTCGTCAGCTAGCGGTTAATAGGTTAAACAGTTTAAAGTTTGACAAGTTTCTATGGAATAACAGCTGCTGGTGCCATATTAAACGTCGATCGGTCTGTCGTCGTGTGTTGTCGTCAGCTAGCGGTTAATAGGTTAAACAGTTTAAAGTTTGACAAGTTTTTATGGAATGACAGCTGCTGGTGCCATATTAAACGTCGATCGGTCTGTCGTCGTGTGTTGTCGTCAGCTAGCGGTTAATAGGTTAAACAGTTTAAAGTTTGGCAAGTTTTTATGGAATGACAGCTGCTGGTTCCATAATAAACGTCGATCGGTCTGTCGTCGTGTGTTGTCGTCAGCTAGCGGTTAATAGGTTAAACAGTTTAAAGTTTGACAAGTTTCTATGGAATGACAGCTGCTGGTGCCATATTAAACGTCGATCGGTCTGTCGTCGTGTGTTGTCGTCAGGTAGCGGTTAATAGGTTAAACAGTTTAAAGTTTGACAAGTTTTTATGGAATGACAGCTGCTGGTGCCATATTAAACGTCGATCGGTCTGTCGTCGTGTGTTGTCGTCAGCTAGCGGTTAATAGGTTAAACAGTTTAAAGTTTGACAAGTTTCTATGGAATGACAGCTGCTGGTGCCATATTAAACGTCGATCGGTCTGTCGTCGTGTGTTGTCGTCAGCTAGCGGTTAATAGGTTAAACAGTTTAAAGTTTGACAAGTTTTTATGGAATGACAGCTGCTGGTGCCATATTAAACGTCGATCGGTCTGTCGTCGTGTGTTGTCGTCAGCTAGCGGTTAATAGGTTAAACAGTTTAAAGTTTGACAAGTTTTTATGGAATGACAGCTGCTGGTGCCATATTAAACGTCGATCGGTCTGTCGTCGTGTGTTGTCGTCAGCTAGCGGTTAATAGGTTAAACAGTTAAAAGTTTGACAAGTTTCTATGGAATGACAGCTGCTGGTGCCATATTAAACGTCGATCGGTCTGTCGTCGTGTGTTGTCGTCAGCTAGCGGTTAATAGGTTAAACAGTTAAAAGTTTGACAAGTTTCTATGGAATGACAGCTGCTGGTGCCATATTAAACGTCGATCGGTCTGTCGTCGTGTGTTGTCGTCAGCTAGCGGTTAATAGGTTAAACAGTTTAAAGTTTGACAAATTTCTATGGAATGACAGCTGCTGGTGCCATATTAAACGTCGATCGGTCTGTCGTCGTGTGTTGTCGTCAGCTAGCGGTTAATAGGTTAAACAGTTTAAAGTTTGACAAGTTTCTATGGAATGACAGCTGCTGGTGCCATATTAAACGTCGATCGGTCTGTCGTCGTGTGTTGTCGTCAGCTAGCGGTTGATAGGTTAAACAGTTTAAAGTTTGACAAGTTTCTATGGAATGACAGCTGCTGGTGCCATATTAAACGTCGATCGGTCTGTCGTCGTGTGTTGTCGTCAGCTAGCGGTTAATAGGTTAAACAGTTTAAAGTTTGACAAGTTTCTATGGAATGACAGCTGCTGGTGCCATATTAAACGTCGATCGGTCTGTCGTCGTGTGTTGTCGTCAGCTAGCGGTTAATAGGTTAAACAGTTTAAAGTTTGACAAGTTTTTATGGAATGACAGCTGCTGGTGCCATATTAAACGTCGATCGGTCTGTCGTCGTGTGTTGTCGTCAGCTAGCGGTTAATAGGTTAAACAGTTAAAAGTTTGACAAGTTTCTATGGAATGACAGCTGCTGGTGCCATATTAAACGTCGATCGGTCTGTCGTCGTGTGTTGTCGTCAGCTAGCGGTTAATAGGTTAAACAGTTTAAAGTTTGACAAGTTTCTATGGAATGACAGCTGCTGGTGCCATATTAAACGTCGATCGGTCTGTCGTCGTGTGTTGTCGTCAGCTAGCGGTTAATAGGTTAAACAGTTTAAAGTTTGACAAGTTTCTATGGAATGACAGCTGCTGGTGCCATATTAAACGTCGATCGGTCTGTCGTCGTGTGTTGTCGTCAGCTAGCGGTTAATAGGTTAAACAGTTTAAAGTTTGACAAGTTTTTATGGAATGACAGCTGCTGGTGCCATATTAAACGTCGATCGGTCTGTCGTCGTGTGTTGTCGTCAGCTAGCGGTTAATAGGTTAAACAGTTTAAAGTTTGACAAGTTTCTATGGAATGACAGCTGCTGGTGCCATATTAAACGTCGATCGGTCTGTCGTCGTGTGTTGTCGTCAGCTAGCGGTTAATAGGTTAAACAGTTTAAAGTTTGACAAGTTTCTATGGAATGACAGCTGCTGGTGCCATATTAAACGTCGATCGGTCTGTCGTCGTGTGTTGTCGTCAGCTAGCGGTTAATAGGTTAAACAGTTTAAAGTTTGACAAGTTTCTATGGAATGACAGCTGCTGGTGCCATATTAAACGTCGATCGGTCTGTCGTCGTGTGTTGTCGTCAGCTAGCGGTTAATAGGTTAAACAGTTTAAAGTTTGACAAGTTTTTATGGAATGACAGCTGCTGGTGCCATATTAAACGTCGATCGGTCTGTCTTCGTGTGTTGTCGTCAGCTAGCGGTTAATAGGTTAAACAGTTTAAAGTTTGACAAGTTTCTATGGAATGACAGCTGCTGGTGCCATATTAAACGTCGATCGGTTTGTCGTCGTGTGTTGTCGTCAGCTAGCGGTTAATAGGTTAAACAGTTTAAAGTTTGACAAGTTTCTATGGAATGACAGCTGCTGGTGCCATATTAAACGTCGATCGGTCTGTCGTCGTGTGTTGTCGTCAGCTAGCGGTTAATAGGTTAAACAGTTTAAAGTTTGACAAGTTTTTATGGAATGACAGCTGCTGGTGCCATATTAAACGTCGATCGGTCTGTCGTCGTGTGTTGTCGTCAGCTAGCGGTTAATAGGTTAAACAGTTTAAAGTTTGACACGTTTCTATGGAATGACAGCTGCTGGTGCCATATTAAACGTCGATCGGTCTGTCGTCGTGTGTTGTCGTCAGCTAGCGGTTAATAGGTTAAACAGTTTAAACTTTGACAAGTTTCTATGGAATGACAGCTGCTGGTGCCATATTAAACGTCGATCGGTCTGTCGTCGTGTGTTGTCGTCAGCTAGCGGTTAATAGGTTAAACAGTTTAAAGTTTGACAAGTTTTTATGGAATGACAGCTGCTGGTGCCATATTAAACGTCGATCGGTCTGTCGTCGTGTGTTGTCGTCAGCTAGCGGTTAATAGGTTAAACAGTTTAAAGTTTGACAAGTTTCTATGGAATGACAGCTGCTGGTGCCATATTAAACGTCGATCGGTCTGTCGTCGTGTGTTGTCGTCAGCTAGCGGTTAATAGGTTAAACAGTTCAAAGTTTGACAAGTTTCTATGGAATGACAGCTGCTGGTGCCATATTAAACGTCGATCGGTCTGTCGTCGTGTGTTGTCGTCAGCTAGCGGTTAATAGGTTAAACAGTTCAAAGTTTGACAAGTTTCTATGGAATGACAGCTGCTGGTGCCATATTAAACGTCGATCGGTCTGTCGTCGTGTGTTGTCGTCAGCTAGCGGTTAATAGGTTAAACAGTTTAAAGTTTGACAAGTTTCTATGGAATGACAGCTGCTGGTGCCATATTAAACGTCGATCGGTCTGTCGTCGTGTGTTGTCGTCAGCTAGCGGTTAATAGGTTAAACAGTTTAAAGTTTGTCAAGTTTCTATGGAATGACAGCTGCTGGTGCCATATTAAACGTCGATCGGTCTGTCGTCGTGTGTTGTCGTCAGCTAGCGGTTAATAGGTTAAACAGTTCAAAGTTTGACAAGTTTCTATGGAATGACAGCTGCTGGTGCCATATTAAACGTCGATCGGTCTGTCGTCGTGTGTTGTCGTCAGCTAGCGGTTAATAGGTTAAACAGTTTAAAGTTTGACAAGTTTTTATGGAATGACAGCTGCTGGTGCCATATTAAACGTCGATCGGTCTGTCGTCGTGTGTTGTCGTCAGCTAGCGGTTAATAGGTTAAACTCTTGTACCACACAGGGTCTTCAGTCCTTGCTCCATCACCTCCATCTGGTGTGAGTTCAAGGGTTAGCAGTCTGGGACACAAAGCTCAAGCTCGGTCTTGCTTGGTGGGTCTTGGAACCTTGTCCGATATGGCTCACGCATGTTATGTATGCTTCACATAACTTTACCACCTAGGTATATCACTAGTAATATTGTAAGGTTAAAAAGCTGTATTAGAATACGAACATCTAGGCATAAGATCATTTATAAACATCAGCGTTCCAGCGAGCGGGCCAAGCCAGAAGCTACCTTGCATTTTCTATACGATAAGCCGCGACCACGGCGACATCCGCGCAGCCTTGCCGACCGTGAGAGCGCCGATCATATTTTAGTCCTAAGATATTATTTGAACAAGTAACATTGTAATTGAGAAAATGTTAATTAAATGTAGTTAAACAAAGGACTCCTACATTTTTATTTAATACACTCACCGCGAGTGTATAATTGGCGCAGTCGGTAATTCTCACTGAGCTGGATAACCGAAAATCGTGTTCAGTGTCCGTTTTAACGGTTTATAGTGCGAACTATTTTTTCCGAAAGTGAACATTTTATTTTTGTGGAAGCTGTGACGCCCTGGGGGACACAATTCGCCTTCGTGGGACTAATTACAATGATTGGTTTGCTGATGATACTGTGAGTACTCTTAGATAAATAAGATCAGTTCATAACTTATCCTATCCCTCATTCCAAGAATATTGTATTATAAAGTGAAGTGAAAAGTGAAGTGATAAAAAAAACTTACAATTTGACTTTAATGTTTAATTCGTAAATAAATACCTAAGATAAATATTATAATTTTGTTAATTGTAAAATTTGAAAACCATGGCAGAGCAACAACAATTGCAACTTTTTGATTTAGCGCTAAAAGTGGTGCCAGAATATGACGGTAACGTAAATTCGTTGTACAGATTTATAAATGCTGTCAGTAGCGTCATGACACAATATTATGATGAAAATGATGAAAATAATTTTCAGAATGTTATTATTATCAATGGCATAATCGGAAAATTGCGTGGAAAAGCTCTAAACCTAATTGATGTAAATTCCGCCAATACCTGGGCAAGAATCAAAGCAGTTTTAATTGAAAATTTCTCCGATCAAAGGGATGAAAATTTCCTTAACCGTGACCTTGTAAATTTATACCAAGGTAACAAGAGCTCGCAGCAATTTTACTACAGATGCGTCAGCCTGTTGACGACTGTAATAGATTATGTGAATATACATAACGAAGACGCGAACCTCATTTCTTGTAAACGTGAATTTTTCACAGCTCAAGCCTTGAAAACTTTTTTGGCAGGTTTAAAAGAGCCCCTAGGCTCTACAATTCGCGCTATGCGACCTGATTCCCTTCCAGTAGCCCTTCAATATATTAAAGAAAAAGCTAATATAATGTACTTACAAAAACGCAACCAGCCGCAAAATCAACCTTCAAACCAAAATTATGGATACAACATCCCGAGGTTTCCTCCAAACCAGCTTCAACAAAGAAATAATTTTATGACCTTGAATGAAAACCGCCAATTCGGAAATCGAAACAATTCACAAAACTTTCAAATGCCAAGGCCAAATAACAACAACCAAATACAAAGCCAGCCAAACAGAACTAACTACTTTTATCAAGATCCAAATACAACTCCAAGGCCAAGGCCTACCCCTATGAGTGGAATTTCATATTCAAACACGCCTAGGAATAATATTAATGCCCCTCGTATGAGTGGGATTTCACATCAAAGCCCATCTAGAAATCACGCCCCAAGGTTCATTCCGAATCCAAATTTCCGGCCACAGCAGCCTAATCCAAGACAGCCAAATTATTTCCAAAATGTAGGGCACTCTCCTGATTTCGCTTTTGAAGAGATGAACCTGCATGAAATCGAAAATACCGATTTATCTGATCAAAACAACCCTAATGACTACCAACAACAACCTATTCCAACCACATACGAACAAGCCTACGAATGCGAGGTGTTGCCAGAAAATAACCAGCGAGACGTTTATGAGATCTGCAAGGACCAACATTTTCACCCGGCTTCAAACCCAGACGACGAAACGTAATACAAGTCAATGTTCATTCTAAGAGACAGCTTCCTTACATTCAAATAAACAACCCCCCTCTCAAGCTACTTATTGATACAGGCTCAAATCAATCATTCCTTTCTCCTGAAGCAGTCAAAAACTATTATCCAAATTTTAAAATGAATCACGAACCCTTCTCAGTTACCAATGTACATTGCACTACCGAGCACAAATATACCATCAATCTGCCGCTATTTAGTGAATTCAATTCAGACACAATTTATAAATTTCACGTTTATAAATTTCATAACGTTTTTGACGGTCTAATAGGGTTAGATCTATTGGAAACACTGAAAGCATGTATCAACCTTTCAAAGAAGGAACTTCATACTGAGCATGCCAAAAATAAAATCCAAATGATGAAAACCGGCGTTCATAATTTATTTGAAGCCATTGTGAAAGCCAAAAGCACTAATATTTTTAAGGTCCCCGTGAGCACAAAAGATGGAGATATCTTTTTACCTGAGATGACCTTCAACCAGTGTATCATGCCAGCATTGATAACACGATCAGATAAAAGCTATGCTTATATTGAGCTTAACAACCCAACGTGTAACGACGCTATCGTCAGCCTAACGGACCCCATTAACTCCCAACCAATGAAGAAAAACTTCGAATGTCACAGCATTGAAACACCTCTTTCAAAATCCACAAATATTGAAGATCTTCTGAGAAACGACCACTTGAATTCTGAAGAAAGACAAAAACTTACAAAAATATGCAAAGAATACAATGATATGTTTTACAATGAAGATTGCCCGCTGACATTTACTAACACGGTAAAACACAAGATTCGAACCACTGACGAAATTCCAGTATACACGAAATCCTACAGGTACCCACATATTCATAAAGAGGAAGTTAAATGCCAAATCGACAAAATGCTGCAACAGAAAATAATACAACCCTCCGAGTCACCATGGTCCTCTCCTATATGGATAGTCTCGAAAAAGAAGGACGCAACAGGGAAACAAAAGTGGCGTCTCGTTGTTGACTACCGAAAATTAAATAAAAAAACAATCAGTGACCGATATCCCATTCCGAACATCTCAGACATCTTAGACAAACTAGGCCGTTGCCAATATTTTACAACACTCGATTTGGCTAGCGGTTTTCATCAAATCGAAATGTACCCGAATGACATTCAAAAAACAGCATTCACGGTGAACAACGGACACTACGAGTACTGTCGTATGCCGTTCGGGTTGAAGAACGCTCCTTCAACCTTCCAAAGGGCCATGGAAAACGTTCTTCGCGGCCTCGTCAACGAAATATGCGTTGTATACATGAACGACATCATAATATTCTCGACGTCTCTTCAAGAACATATCACGAGCATCGAAAAAGTCTTCCAACGCTTTAGAGAAACAAACTTCAAAATACAACTTAACAAGTCCGAATTCATGAAACGAGATACTACTTACTTGGGTCATATTGTCACCCCTGAAGGTATTAAACCCAACCCAGATAAAGTTGACGCCATAAAAAAAATTCCAATTCCCAAAACAACGAAGGAAATAAAATGATTTCTCGGTCTCCTCGGCTATTATAGTAAATTTATTCCCAATTTTTCTAAATTAACTAAACCTTTCACATCGTGCCTCAAAAAAGGCGCCCCAAAAATCGATATAAAAAACCCAAAATACATAAACACGTTCAAAATTTGTCAAGAAATTCTAATGAATGACCCGATACTCCGTTACCCCGATTTTGAAAAAGACTTCATCATCACTACGGATTCTTCCAATTACGCAATTGGCGCCGTGCTGTCTCAAGGGCCCATCGGACAGACAAACCAATAGCATACACATTTAGGACTCTTAATGACAGTGAAGTAAATTACAGCGTTATTGAAAAAGAACTTCTTGCCATAGTCCATGCGACTAAATACTTTCGACCATATATATATGGCAGTGTGTTAAAAATCGTGACCGACCTCAAACCCCTCGAATGGCTTATGTCACTAAAAGAGCCTAACTCTCGCCTGGTTAGATGGAGGCTCAAACTAGAAGAATTCGAATACGACGTTATCTACAAAAAAGGAAAGCAAACACCAACGCAGATGCACTGTCTAGAGTTATAATACATAATAACGAGACAGAATCACTCACCTTTACCGACCCAGAGGCCCGTTACTCCCCTATACCTCCTGATGATGATACCTCGTCACTACAACAACATTTCCCAAAAAGAGAATTTGGACTCGGGATCACAACAATGTGAAACCATCCACACCTACCAAGAACAGCCCATTTTCGAAATTCCTATAGTGGACAAACCAATAAACAGCCAAAATAATCAAATATTTATTAAGCTAGTGCTACACACTCCTTCTAAGACATTTACCAAATAATTTTTTCCAGGTAAAACGCGAATAATGGCTCAGATTGGCTTAAACAATTTTCAAGTGGAAGTTATCGACTTCTTCAAAAACTTTATTGAACCAGGCACCCGATACGGTATTTGGCTTTCAGATTTCAATTATTTACCTGACCTTACCAAGGCCCTGCAAGAAAAATTTTAACACTTTGCATACGACCTTATTCTGCAAAGAAAATTTACACGACGTTACGGACACAGATGAACAATACCGCCTAGCGAAGGCACATCATGAAGGCAAATCCAATCACAGAGGGATTCAGGAAACCGAAAAGCAAATAAAACGAAATTACTACTGGCCTAATATGACAACAGTTGTTACAGAAGTTATCAATAACTGCTCAACATGTCAAATTAATAAATACGAGAGACGTCCAAATAAACAACAACTCCAGGTAACCCCAGTGCCTACAAAACCGTTCGAAACCGTTCACATGGATACTTTCCAAATAATAATAATAATAAAGCCTTTTATTGCCAGTTTTATAACAATTGCAAAATGACATTTTTCTTATTTCTTAAATATTTATTTACTGGGCAGCCCATTTTTGGGCGAAGGCCTCCTCCAATTTATGCCATTCTTCTCTTTCTCTGGCTAGTCTGCACCAGGTTGGTCCTGCGACCTTAACTATATCGTCGCTCCATCTTCGTCGTGGGCGGCCACGGGGGCGCCTGTCTTCACGTGGCCACCAGTGGAGCACTCTCTCGCTCCAGCGACCGTCCTGTGTACGTGCCACATGTCCAGCCCATCTCCACTTTGTTCTGCAAGCGACCTCAGCAATGTCCTTTAGATCTGTTCTTGATCTGATGTCGCTGCACCGCACTCTATCTTTGAGTTTTAGGCCCAACATGCTCCTCTCTACCGACCTCTGGAAGACTCTGAGTTTATGCATCACCTCTTTTGTCAATGCCCAGCTCTGGCATCCATAGAGTACCCCGGGAAGTATTGTGTTTTCAAACACTTTCTTCTTTAGTTTTATTGGTATCTTTGACTTAAATACGTGTTTGAGAGCCCAATACTTACTCCAACCCTTTTTTATACGGTACTTGACTTCTGTCATTAAAGAAGCTTGAAAGCTTATGGTCTGCCCAATGTATATGTACCTGTCTACGTATTCCAGGGTGTGCTCATTGATCTTGACGGGTGTCTTTGTGCTATTCGTCATGACACAGGTCTTACTTGCGTTCATATTTAGACCACATTTCTTGCTCTCTAAGTCTAGACTCTTCAGCATTATCACCAGGTCCTCGTGTCTCTCGCTCAGGATGACAATATCATCTGCGAATCTTAGATGAGTTAGGCGTTCTCCGTTTATGTTTAAGCCCTTTCTAGTCCAGTCAAGCTTCCTGAAAATGTCCTCTAGCAATGCAGTGAAAAGGTTGGGCGAAATGGGGTCTCCTTGTCTTACGCCTCTTTTAATATTGAAAGGGCTACCTCTTCTCTCCAGTCTGACCGCTGCCCTACTAGAACTGTATATCAGTTGTAAGACACTTATATACTTGCTGTGCACTCCCTGCGTTGCCAATGCCTTCCATAATGCCTGATGCGATATGGAGTCAAAGGCCTTGGAGTAGTCTACATAGGCTATGTACAGATCTTTTTTGAACTCCATATATTTCTCGATGACCTGAGTCAGGGTAAAAATGTGGTCTACTGTTGAGAAACCAGTCCTAAATCCAGCTTGTTCTCTGGGCTGATTGCCTTCAATAGTTGGAGAGATTCTTCTTAGGATGATTCTAGTGAACAACTTATAGATTGCTGGTAGTAGGCTGATCGGCCTGTAATTTGCTATGTCCAAAGGGTTTCCCTTTTTATATAGTAATGAGATTATAGCTAACTTCCATTCTTCCGGTATAATAGATGTAGCTAATATGTTGTTAAATATAGCTGTTAGTATTGGGCTGAGAGGTTCTTGTATTGCTTTCAGGATATCGTTTGTTATAGAGTCATCTCCAGGGCTTTTGTTACTCTTGAGTAATTTTATTACTTGAAGAACTTCTGATTCCAAGATTTTCGGAACATCTTCACTCATCGCGATTTATGTGATATGTATTTTCAGTTTCACTGTCTGCGCTATATAGTTGTTCGTAAAAACTCGTTGCAATGCTCACCATTGTTTCTCTATTTGTAGTTTTGCTACCTTGTGCATTATTTAGGCTTACAACCCAAGATTTCGAGGTATTGAGGGATTTTTCAGCCCTTTTTACAGAACTCTTTCGCTCTATCTCTTCCTCCATTGTTTTCATCCTATGTTTCTTTATATTTTCTTTAATTTTACTGTTAATGACATTGTAGAGATGAGTAAGCCTTTTCTTTTCCTCTCTTGACTTGTTCTTCTTTTCTTTAAGTTGTGTTCTTTCTTTTATAAGATTCGCGACCTCTGGAGTGACAGCAATATCTCTGGTCTGCTTTGAAGAGTTGTTCGGCGGTAATTTGTTACAGCAGTTCTTTATGCTCTTAGTAACTTCCGTATACGACTTCTGGATAGAATCTGCTTGAAAATGGTTTGTTTCTTCGATAAATATATTTTTTAGGGATTCTTTTTCTATTTGCAGGAAATCTGATGTTTTGTGTTTATATCCAGTTCTTGACTTTTTAATCTTATCATCCAGAATTAATTTTGCTCGCACAAGTCTATGGTCTGTGGGGTGAGAAGTGTTTATGATCTGAATGTCTTCAATAGTTCTTTTATTCTTTACTATTATGAAGTCTATTTCATTCCGTGTTTTGCCATCTGGTGAGCACCAAGTCCATTTACGTTTAGGTTTTTTCTTAAAATATGTATTCATAATATTCAATTGGTTCTCCATACAGAATTCTATTAGGATATCACCTCGGTCGTTTCTGTCTCCATATCCCCATGGGCCCATGACATTTCTGTCCTCGTTCATAGGTGCTCCGATTTTGGCGTTGAAATCGCCCATAATGAAAATATTCCCTTTAGCATTGCTCATTGCTGTGAGGATGTCGTGGTAAAATTTCTGAAGATCTTCAATGTTTGCTTTTTCCGTGGGCGCATAAACTTGAATAAAGTTGTATATTTTATTATTGGAAAAGAGTATATCTAATCTTGCAACTCTGTCTGACACTGGCATGAAGTTCGTTATATTATTTTTCAAAGCTCTCTGCACCATGAAGCCCACGCCATTTCTGCCACTCTTGTCCCCTGTGTATAGCATTATGTAGTCATCATTTTGGACTATGTCTGTACTTCCTTTTTTAACTTCGGACAGACCTAAAATATCCCACTTAACATTTTTCAAAGCAATTTCCAGCTCAATCAGTCTCGGAGGTGAAACCAGAGAGCGCACATTGTATGTGCCTACATATATAGTTTGTTTCTTATTCTTGTTTCTGTTTTCGAAGTTATTGTTATAATTGTTTATATTGTTTTGTAGATTTTTATTTTTATTTGGAGGGTTTTGGTCTATCTCTTCCACGGTGACCAGCCAACTTTCCAAATAAAGGGTCAAAAATTTCTCACGATAATAGACACATTTTCGAAATATGCCCAAGCTTATCCCTTGGAAAGCGTGACAGGAATTAGCGTTATCAATTCAATCACTATCTGGATGACCCACCACAACTTACCTATCAACATCACGGTCGATCAGGGCACAGAGTTTAAAAACCTTCCCTTGAAAGAATACGCCGCCTTGCATAAAATTAATCTGCATTTTACCAGCGTCAACAACCCCCAGTCTAATGGAGCAATCGAAAGATTTCACTCAACCATTACGGAGCACATTCGCTTACTTCAGGAAAAACATAAACAATCGACAATCACAGAATTAATGCTTTTCGCCGTATTAGCGTATATAGCTCGATTCATTCAGCCACAGATAAAAAACCACTCGAAATCTTTAATGGGCATTTGGATAACAGAGACCCGTTCGACCTTAATTTAGAAAAACAGTGTCTACAAAATTACATAAATAGACAAAGAAATATCAACCGACTTATATGCAAAAACTAACGAACGTCTTAATTCTAGACAAACAACCACCATTAATAATCGTAACGTAAAATTGGAAACCCCTTTAGAATATGAAGCAGGACATGCATTTTATTCCACAAACCCTCTAGCTGCTCGACATAAAGAACAACCGCGTTATGTAACAAGGAATGTCAGTAGAAATTACAAATTAAAAGTCACCGATGTTAAACAAAACGAAATTAATAAACGGAACATACGAAGACCTCTTAAAATGCAACATTCATTGTTACAGGACGACGGCGGCCAACCTGGCACAAGCCGAGGAAGGAATCCTGGCACCAATAGCAAATAACCCCGGAATATTACATAGGCCACACTGAAAGTTTTGCACTCCTGGCTATTCGCACTCATTCCAATTTCGAATTGATTATTTAAAAAAAATATAGACCTTTGTTTATGAAATGTACTAAATATTGGCGGGAAATCGATAGTCATTTGTTTTTTTTGTCAGTTCGAAATAAACCGATTGCATTCAAAATGGATTTGACGCGTAAAGATTTTAGAGCAATGATTTTTTATGATTTTAAAAGTTCTCTTTCTCCGCATGAGTGTAGTACTCGCCTTCAATATGCATTTGGTGTTGAAGCACCACATCTGAGCACCGTGAGACGTTGGTACGCTGAATTTAATAGGGGCCGTGTTAGTCTCGATGACGAGTTTCGTGAAGGTCGACCGTCAACCGCGGTCACTGAAGAAAACGTTGCTGCTGTGAGACGACTGATAGAAGAAAACCGACGAATCACTTACGACGAAATTCGAGGACAATTAGGGATTGGTATGAGTCAAATACAAAAGATTTTACACGAAAATTTAAAAGTCAGGAAACTTTGTTGTCGGTGGATTCCTCATGAATTAGTTCAGGCCAAAAACGGGCACGTGTCGACTGGTGCCAAGAAATGCTGCGGAAATATAAGAACGGATGTTCAAATGGTGTATATAACATCGTAACAGGAGATGAAACATGGATTTATTGTTACGATCCAGAAAAGAAACAACAGTTTAGTGAATGGGTCTTTGAAGGTGACAGTAGGCCAACAAAAATTCAACAAGCCAAAAGCGTTGCCAAACAAATGATCGCTTGGTTTTTTTCAAAAAGTGGCCATGTCTGCACAGTCCTTCTAAATAATAAAAGAACTGTAAATGCCGAGTGGTACACCACAACTTGTTTGCCCACAGTCTTTGAAAAAGTTCGCGAGACACGACCACGAAGCCGCATACTCCTGCATCATGATAATGCGTCCCCCCACACTGCAAAAAAAACAAAAGCGTTTTTGAGTTCCGAAAATGTGGAGACCGTGGCTCATCCGCCTTATAGTCCAGATCTTGCACCCTGTGACTTTTACCTTTTCCCGAAAATCAAGGATTTGATGAGAGGTTTAACATTTAAGACGCCCGAAGATGCAGTGGCGACATTTAACCAACACGTCGAAAACATGCAGTCAAGCGACTGGGTATCATGCTTTGAAAAATGGTTCGAGCGGATGACTAAATGTATAAAATGCAAGGGAGAATATTTTGAGAAGCAGTAAATATATTAGTTTTGTTTTAAATTGTTTTATTTAAAAGTTACGCAAAACTTTCAGTGTGGCCCTCGTACCGTTTAAATTGGGTCCAGCCAAAATTCGACAATCCGACCATGTGTTATTACATCTTATTGATCTTGAGCCAATAAAAGATAACATAAAAACAGTTGAAAATTAAATTATCACCCTAGATGCATAAGTCAAAGACTTAAATAATGAGTTCAAACGAAGATTTCTGGCTCTTCATAATTACATAAGCGAGAAATATCACACTATTTCGGAGAAATATAATTCTTTAAGTAAGAACCGATTAAGGAGAGGTCTTATTGACGGATTAGGAACAATTCACAGCATCACAGGCAACCTGGATCAAGAAGATGCAAGAAGATACGACCAAGCTATAAACACTTTGCAGAAAAATCAAATTGAGATAACTCACCACATAAACAAGGCAGACCTTAGATAAAATATTTATGTAAAATGAAGCTAGTGTCATCACACTTCATTTCAATGTGCTGCGCAATAGTTTAAAGATGCCGTTTGGACCGCTCGCTCTAATCTGTGCCGAACATTGACAGTGACAGTTGGGAGCGGTCACTTGTTTTATTTTATAGTCCAGTCAATTAACTGACAGCTTGTATGGAAAAAATGACAATTTTGGAAATAATTTATAATTGCTTATTTTTTATGTGTAACGGATATATTATCAATTAAATAGTTACCCAGCGACAAAATCCGACAAAATTTCAGACATCAACAAAATGATATTATAAACGCTATTATAAATTAATGTTTTTCAAAACCGTATTTTGCCTGGACTATTATTGGAAATTGCAAGATAACGAAAGTGCATTGTTATAATTAAATAGTACAGATAATATTAAGGAATTGGAGAAATAATAGCTTCAAATGTTGTTTCTCTTTACAGGTAAGAATTGTACTTAGAGCATAGTTTAAGATACATTGTAGTACTCGTAATTAATAAGCATGTTTTCTCTTTACAGAGCAACACAATTTAGTTCTTATTTCATCGTTCCTGTCCAAAACAACACATTATAAAACAACATTTTTTAGCTGTTATAAGGAAGATGGAAAGATTAAGGTTTGAATTTGTAGTGAAACCGGCTGAGGATCCAAAGTCGAATTTAATTTGTGTGACTTCTATTACGGACGCAGATAACAATATCTTCTTGTTCTCCGAACATCTCCAACCAGTGAAATTGCATGACACAATTGTAAAAACAGAGGCTTTTCCAAAAATTTAAAGCTACATTACAAAAGAGGCATGAAAAAAGGAAGGTTTGGATTTCAATAACTCCCGAGATAAAAAACATTTATAAAGATGAAGACGGTAATATTCAGTTTAAAGGATTTTTACTGGAAGAGATAGTACCAGTAACACAGGGACAGGCTCCAGCTGCTGGGATTTCAGAAGAAGCACTGACGAGGATCTTGGCAAGTTTCGCTGAGAGGAAGAAGGATGTCTCTAAAAATTTGGGAAATCTAACTGAAAAGTTTATGATAGAAAAATTCACTAGGAAAACATCAAATGCAGCACAATGGATGACCACTTTTGAGACGGAATGTACTCGATTTGGGATAGAAGACGACATGAAACGTATTGAAGTTCTGAAGTTATTTCTGGAAGATTCATGTTGCGACTGGTACAGTTCCATGATAATAAAACACACTGTAAACTCTGAGTGGTTGATGTGGAAAAATATCTTCTGTGAAACGTATGCAGACAAAGGGTGGTCACCGGTCAGGTATGCATTATTATTCAAATATAAGCAAGGCTCGTTGTTGGAATATGCTATAAAGAAAGAAAAACTTCTGTTGGAGATAAATAAGACCATGGATAAGGCTACTTTGATTGATCTTATTGCTACAGGGTTGCCAAATTTTGTAGTTGATAGAATTGACCGGAACGCCTTAATGGAGACTGAAGAATTACGGAATTACGGAGTTCCTATGGCCACATTCCAGCTCCATCATCAGATCCAGGTCCACGTCATCATAATATCGCATTGTCACGCGATTTGCCTATTCGTGCAAAATTTCAACTCGATCGGAAACCGGGAAGTGGATTAAATTTGATCCACTTCACCTGCAAGATTTGATTACTGACAGACAGACAGACAACGGGACAGGTGAAAGTAAATAAAAAAGCTTTACAAGCATAATAAATAAATAATTAAAACGTAATAAACAGGCTTGATAACCTCCTTTTACGAAAAACTCAGTTTTCGACACAAATGGAAGAATCAACAAGAAATGACCAAAGTCCTTTTGTAACCATAAGTTAATATACCTACCTAGGTTTTTTTTTATAAAATCCAAAAAATTGTGTTCGCAATTTTCCATTTCGGGGTTTTTGAAATTGTAATTGGAACCATTTTCGCGTTGTGATTCTTCCATTTGTGCTGATAGACTGTAAATCAGCATTTGTTCATGCAAGACCGGTGTGTCACTATCACGGCCGATGTCTCATGTCATGACACGGGTTTCCATGATTCAGGTCAGACGCTCTCTAATAACGCAAGTCATTGACTGCATAAGATGCGTAAGACACCATACAACCCAGGTCCTTTATCCGACTCAGAGGTATTCTTGTGGTCTGGTTAAGACGTCTTAGTGTTGTAGACTCCTCATGTGACTTTTTCTGTAGCATCCTCAATACTGCTTTGCTGTCCGCTCTTATTATAATTATATGTAGCTTCTGCCCGCGACTCCGTCCGCGTGGAACTCGTTAATATCGTAGATCCGTACAAACTTTCACCCCCTATTCCATCCCTTTAAGCGGCGGTTTAAGCGTGAAGAGATAACAGACTTTCAGGCAGACATACTTTCGCATGTAAAATATTAGTGTGGGGAGGTATTCGCGGGCTGGGTTTCCGCAACTCGACGTCATAATACGTACATAATACATACCGCCGATAACCCATACGCCTATTTGGCGTATGGGTTATCGGCAGTATTGATATTCGTACCAACCCAGTTTCACCAGTCTAAGTACTACAAACTCTTCCTAAAGCTACGGTAGCCTAGTGGTTCGCGCATGCAGCTGTCAAACGGCGATCGTGGTTTCCCGGCTCGTACCAAATGAGTTTTTCGGAACTTATGTACGGAATATTTACCGTTAGCTTTTCGGTGAAGGAAAACATCGTGAGGAAACCGGTGTAAACGCAATAACACATTCACTGCCAAGAATCGCTACGCGCTGCGCTCGTGGTTTTCCTCGTATGTAGCGGAAAGCGACTACAGCGTAGGCACCCGCGGGGCGGGTTCCTGACAGTCAAAGTGTTAAGGGGCTCCCCGAGGTTTTCATCGATTTTTGACAAGTTTTGAAACGTATCTCCTACTTTTGCACTACAGATAGAATTATAAGTCAAACGGCTAACGGTTTCTTCAATCTTTTATCTCCATTTTGGCCTACCGGATTTTGAAACAAATTAATACTTAATTTTGTATGATTTTTTTAAACATTTTCTAAAGAAACACTTATTTCTTATATCTCCATTGACGTGAAAGATCTAACATATACGAAATCTACATATTTGGGTTCCTCTGTGACGTCTTTTAAAATTGGTCCAGGATTTTCATTTTAAACCAATTAACACAAAGTTATGGCCAGAACACCTGTTTCAGTTTTTTGGCCTAAAATTGTTCAACTTTGATGCCAAATATCTCGAAAACAATGAACTTTGAAGTATATGTACCTATATGGGATACTAAATATAGTGCTCAAAGGCGTTGTTGTTAATATAATAAGCTACAAAAAACATTAGAAAACGAAGGGATTCAGATCGAAGGTCATTGGCGCATGGGAGCCCCTTAAGGTCAAGTTTTTCTTCTGAGTTGAAAGGTCAGATGGCCGTCGCTTTCGTTAAACTAGTGCCTATGCCAAATCTTGGGATTAGGTGTCAAAGCGGACCCCGGGCTCCTTTAGGGCACAACCGGGAACAACGCTAGGAGGAAGATGAATGACTGAGATTTCTTACTGCGTTTTGACACGAATAAGTAAATACACAAATGCGTCTGTCTCTTTAGTTATCTTTTGACGCCAATTACGATCGGGTTCTGGTACGATGATAGTTCGAGTTTCGGAGAGAAACGTAGAATGCTTTTCACCCCGATAATCATTTCTAAAGGGGGTGAAAGAGGGCGAAAGTTTTTATATGAGACGGAGACGCTTCGCGGACGAAGTCACGGGCAAAAGCTAGCCCTATTAAAGGTAGGTACCTAACAATTAACATCAGTGTGACAATTGAAGTTTAGGTCTTTAATTTACAAGCAGACATTAAGTAAATACTTAGTGGCCTAAACAATCGAAAACATCTCCTTTTTAACCTCCGATATGTTTTTCAGTACAGTGTTAATTGGATGCAGTCCGCATTGACTGTAAACAACCTTGTATTAAAAATCTAACACAATATTTGGCGACCTTTGTAGCCTAGTTGGGTTAGTGACCCTGCCTACGAAAATAGAGGTCCTAGGCTCGAATCCCGGTAGGGCATTTATTTGTGTGATGAGCACAAATATTTGTTTCAGAGTCATTTAAATTTCTATGTATTTAAAGTATTTATTTATCTATATAAATATGTTTATCGTCGTCTAGTACCAATAGTACAAGCTTTGTTTAGTTTGGGACTTCGTCCATTTGGGTAAGATTGTCCGCTAATATTTTTATTTTCGATCACCGGGACTGAAACTATCTCTATACCAAATTTCATCTAAATCGGTTCAGCGGTTTAAACGTTAAGAGTTAACAGACAGAGCAACACATAACACACACTTTCGTATTTATAATATTACTAGTACTACTTTCGCCCCCTCGGACGAGGATTCCCGGAATAAAAAGTATTATATACTCGTATTGTTAATACAGGTTATACACTAACCCCCTTATTAATAAAACTTAAAATGCATCTGCTAAATAAGATGTGCTGTGTCCCTTTCTTACAAACACAAATGTCACAGTGACAGATAAGGACAAACGAATTTTAACGCCATTTTAGTTAAAACAGGCTTGTAGAACGTTTATGAATACGGCCGTATATGTATACCAAAATACATTTTTTTATAATTTTAATCCGTTAAGCCGTTTTTGCGTGATTGAGGTCCAAACTTTAGCATTCATAATATTAGTAGGATTTGCAAAATTTCCAAGGACTGATGGATACGTCAATAATAGGTCCGCCGTCTCCTCCGCCTGTCGTAAAAGGCGATTTGACGGCTTCAGGGTCACCAGTGTTCTTTGTGGTAGGGGGTCACAGCACTTGGCTTGGTACTCCAGAGAAGGCAACGAGGATGTCCAGTGGACGTAGCATGGTTGCCATTTTATCACTTATCGCTGTGGTAAAGACGCCCATCACGCTCTGACAAGTATGCGAGTGCGAGAGTGACGGATGCCTTATCCACAACGATAAGTGATAAAATGGCAACCGTGCTATGCCCGCAGGACGAGCCTGCAGGGACAAGGCGCGAGGAGGGCTCTCTAGTGTGTTCAACCTGTTGTCCTAGAGTCCTCCGAAAAGGTATATGACCGACGTGGAGGTTCTAATGGATGGGATAGCTCATAACCCAGACTTCTTGTTGTACAGGGTGCTGAATTTGTTTACATCTGTTCATATTTTCTTGCATCTACTTAAATGTTCACTGGAAGAGATTCCTTAAAGGGAGTTGTTCGCCTTTGTACTTGCCCTTTACTTTTGTTTAATTTTATATAAAATTATAGTTTTACTATTACCAATTCCCACGAAAGCTGGATACCTAGGTACTTGGCTTGCAAATTTTCTCGATGCGAAAACGATAAAAAAAGGGCAACGCCGTATGTTTGTGTTTGTGTCGCTTATCCAAATACAAGGCCGTTAAACTTATAACACTCTTCAAGAAGCCGAAAAAGTTTAAATAAAAACGGTTTAACCCTTTTCCAGGCCCCGTTAATCCTACGGTTAAAAATTGCATTTATTTATCACATCGGCCTTATTTTAACCTAAAGAATGTATTTCTAATATCTATTTGTAATAAATAAGAACATTTTACAAAAAAAAACGATGTGGTCATTATATGCCCTATGCCTGTTCGCACAGAATGTGTGGCGACTAGCGATAGTAACTGTTTCCATTGAACCTATTATGTATAACAAAATATCATAAAATGGTTGTTGTAACCTATGACCTCTTTAGAGATTAACTGGCACATAAGATTAGTTAGCGATGACTTTTAAGTGTTCTTCAATCTTTTATCTCCATTTTTGTCTACCGGATTTTGAAAGGAATGAATACTTAATTTTGTATGATTTTATTAAACATTGTCTAAAAAAACACTTATTTCGTATCTCTATTGACGTGAAAGATCTAACATATACGAAATTGGGTTCGTCTTTGACGTCTCTAAAAACGTGTCCAGGGTTTTCATTTTAAACTAATTAACACAAAAGTTATGGCCAGAAAATCTGTTTGGTACCTATGCTTTAAAATATGTTTAGTATATCTCTACTTATGGAGCTCTGAAAAAGAGTTAATGGAAACAGTTCCCATATGTTATCATTATCACTCCCAGCCAGGCGTAGGGCACTGAGGGACCACATACTTTGAATACTGTTTATTGGAAATTGTGAAATCTTTATTTACAAAGTTAAGCTAATAATAAAAGCTACACAAATAAGTAATAAAATAAAGTGGAAGTTAATTCAAAAAATGCTCAACATCTCTAAAAAACGTAATTTTTTCATGTGGTCGATGAAACGTACTACGCCCGGTAAGGTTAAATATGTCGGACCGGTCAAAAGCAGTACACATAGATAAACAAAAAAATACCTGCATAAGTAATGTTGAATTAATTAATTCTACTTAGTTCGCTTAAGAGGTAAGCCCCAAGACTCATTGAATATACCTACGTATCAAAACGGGGTGGTACCGCAAACCCGTCTAGAAAAACCCACCCGTTAATTACGCGCTTCAAACGGAAAATACATCTCAAGTTCCACCGCTGCTTCAACGAGGAAAAACGTACAAAATTTCATGACTCCCGACCCAAGCGAAGCATTATAAATACTCAACACCCGCAGCCTCCGGCACAGAACTCATACGCCTCTCACGAGAGTAACTTGCAGCATCCACAACATTTCCAAACGTCAAAATGGTTTCCAAATCCACCATGTGTCTGCTGGTCTGCGTGGCGTTTATGGTCATCGTGTCTCAGCCACAGAACGCGGTGCAAGCCGACGTGCACATCGGCAGCTGTGTGTGGGGTGGCGTTGACTACACCTCAAATTGTAATGGAGAATGCAAGAGGCGTGGCTACAAGGGCGGGCATTGCGGGAGCTTCGCCAACGTTAACTGCTGGTGCGAGCAGTAGTCAACAGTATCCAGTCAGCTCAACGGTGTAGGGTTTACTCATCAGCCAAATCTCGTGAATGCAAGATCTGTTCGGGAGGACTACGAACACCTACCCAAGTCTATACCGCCTTACCAAGTACCTGATGTCGCTATACCTTTGGCTACACCAAAAATCACAACTACTATGCCTATTACTTAACAAGGGAGCAATATCTTCAGGGCCGTCTTGTCAGCCGAAGAATCTCGACGCAAGGTCTGATCGGGAGGAGGCCTAAACAAGCTCATTAGAGGCACTAGAGGCAGCTCCTTGTATTTGTCTTCAACTCTTCACCCTGGGTACACCAAAATTCTGCCGCGTAACCAGTCTGAGAAGAACGCTGCAATATCTTCAGCTATGCCGACTGTTGTCTTTGGATTCTATAGAAGAGAAAATATATCGTAAAAAGAACCTACTTACGACAAATATTTTTTTTGGGTTAATTCTGTTAAACTATGCTTGCGTTCTGTTTAATAAATTTGAATTAAGTTTATGTATCTCTTTTACTATTTTCACACAATCTAAGTAATGGTCTAAGAGCTAGCGACCAAATTGGTCAAGTGGCTTCAGCTGTATTGAAACTCCGTTAGCTACTTCCCTGAACAACCTTTTTCGATAATCTTCGTGCTGGCAGGCCGCGGGCGGTGGGTGCGGGGGTAGTGGGGTGGAGAAAAAAAGAATAAAAATGTGGGCTCAGCGACTTAATTTTTTTCTCAAACAGTGGCTCTGTACTCCCGGTGCACCCAAAAAAAAAATTAATCGATCGGGTGGTGGGAAGGGGTTGCCAGCGTTAATTAAAAAAACCAATGAAATAATAATAATTTTCATGTGGGCTCAGCTTTATTGGCTTTTTTTCTGACGCGAGATGAATTAATATGTAAGCCCCAAAAAATAGTCATGCAAAAATATCGGTGGAAAGGTATCGAAAAAAATTGTTTAAATCGTTGGACACTGTTATTCTCGGTAACTGTCCCAGGTATAGTTTTCTTCTGTATCTTGTGCTTGCACCGGCCGTGCAGGTAGAGAGCGCTCTTGGCAAAATAGGGAGAGAGCCGAACCCGGGTTGCCACGAATGTGGCAATTCAGATGACACTGCCCAGCACACCTTAGAGGTCTGTCGTCAGTGGGCTACTGAGAGGCACGACCTAGCGCGAGTGATCGGGCTGGCAGTTCTCTCGCTCATGCTGCGTAGTAAGAGATTTTGGGAAGCAGTGGCCTCTTTCTGCAAGACTGTCTTTTCGCAGGAGGCCTCGGAACGGGTGCGCGAGGACAGTGCTGACGAGCATCCACTCCGGCGAAGACGGAGGGGGAGAAGACAAGCGCGATTCGCTACCGCAATAGCAATCGCATAATCCCCTTGTAGAGCCAGTGAGCTGGGAACTACTTTGCACATCTTTGTACGTCTGAAGGGAGTGTCATTGCGTTCCTGACCTTCCCTTCCCTTTAGCGTGGGTGGACCAGCGTAAGCACGGCTGGGGCTGCCGGGGGATGTCGTGGTAGAATGTTCGCGATCCCATGGCATCCCTCTTTACGGCAATGTGGGAAAACGCCGGTGTGGTTTTAGTGGGTATGCTATGTATTAGTGAGTCCCACATAACCCCCTATTTCCCAACCGGGGGTATGCATAAAGCATTTCCACATCGAAAAAAAAAAACCCCGGACAAGTGCGTTTTTCACATCCCCAGTTGTAGCCATTTAGCCGGCAGGGGGGAGAGACACATGACTCGACCAAAAATTAGGGCTTGAATTGAATTTTTTGTTTTTTGATTTTGCCCAATATCTTGAAAACGAATTACTAATTTGAAAAATGGTTACCACGTATAGGGTTGTCATGTGGAAGAATTAAATGTCCGGATAAAAATCCTGACATCTCCCTAAAAATCCTGACATTTCTTGTAACAGAGATTTGGTCCTTTCATTCATTAAAACTGTGTAAACTTCGTAATAAATATTTCATGTAAACTTTCTTTTTTGAGCTCATTCCTTAAAATCCTGACACTTGCCAAGTCCGGCCGCAATCCGGACCAAGGGTCAAAAATCCTGACGTATGGCAACCCTAACCACGTATCACCTCCCGCCTGATGGTAAGCAGCCATGGTAGAGTCATAAGCGCGTTGCCGACCCTTTTGAGATATCACTCGCACAAGTCGCACACCAACTGCTTAGTTACAGAAAAATACTATATACCGTCAATCTCAGTCGGTCCTGCGGTAGTTGGGCGGTGCGGTATGGGTGACAGTGCCGGCCAAACACACTAGATGGCGCGGCGAGGGAATGTTGCAGAACTCTAACGTTAACACACCCCTCCCGTTCCGCGCAGGTGCGGTGTAAGTTAAAGTTAAACGCCTTATAGAAAGCATACATGACTATAAGCGTGCTGCACACTTAGCAGATACGGTAAGATTTTATATCCGTATAACTGGGGAGGGTAGTTAAAACGCCTCGATCTAAAAGCGAGATGCATTCTTATTAGCAAAATTTAAACCCTAAGTAGGTAGGTGCCTACTTTATCGGCGGTATGGTGTGTGGGACTTGGAACTACAATAACGTCAATAACTATCGACGTGTAGCTTCCCGCCAAAATGCGATTGAGTTAGACCTGCCCTGCTGTATAGTGAGTATCCATCACATCTGTGCGAGGTGGCGAGGCGATGAACGGGGAGAAAATGCACCAATAGGAAGGGATGCGCAAGCAAAGTTAGCAATGCTATCTCTTATTTACCAACAGATTTCACTGTAATAGGGTCCCGTGTGGTGTCGGGTTAGAATTGCACCACCCCCTTTCTTCCCGTGGGTGACGTAAAAGTCGACTTAGGGCGCAGAGTTGAAGTGTGTTGTGGGCAATGGGCTAGCAACCTAGCACTGCGATATTACATTTTGTCAATCTGTTTATACCCACATTCGTGCTAAAAGTGGCGCTGGAACATGTGTTTCATGTGCTCTACCTACCCTTTTTGGGAATAAAGTCGTGACTCGTGAGTGTATGTATGTAGATTTCACTGTATGTTATCTTGCTTGTGCGGAATTCTCGAAAACGCTATAAGACCTGTGCCATAGACTAATGACTTTCATTAGTCATTATCCCGTCTGCGGGGAGCACCGTCATGTTATTTGTATGAAATAAATAATAAACATACACATTTAGACACAGAAATCAAGAGCATAGAGCAAATAAATGAAAAAGTTTATTTAATGACTTGGAACTTTAAACAATGAAGTACAAGGTGATAATAAAAAACATAATCAAAAAAGAATACAATACAACACCTTAAACTAAAACTAAATACCTACCGCCAAAGTCAAATTAAAACCTAAAGGTACAAGTTGGAACCCGACCGCAGACAGCAGCACCAGACGACGTGACGCAGCGACACTACTGGTTTCTATGTATTTCTATGAAATACCTTCCGTAGACAGCGACACGTCGCCGTCATAGAAATTCATAGAAACCGATAGTGTCGTTGCGACACGTACCTTTAGTATCGAATAACCCGCCCCGCGTCACTCCAGGTGCAAATAAATTAATTTGATAGTAAACTTCTACGATGGATCGGCATAATTACCTAGGGGTCGATTCACGAGAGCTGGCGCGGAAAATATGTGAAACTGTCATTAATTTCATAGACATTACGCGCCAGCTCTTATGAATTGAACTTAATTATGTACAATACTTAAGTCGCAGTTTTTAGCCACGACAGTGGCAAACGAGCATTCGATAGGTAACAACGTACCAGTTCGATGTTCAGTAGACGGTCTTGAAGATATTGCTGTCTCGTTAATAGGCAGCAGTTGTGATTGGTGTAGGTAGCCAAAGGATGTAGTGAAGTACTTCGTAAAGCAGCTGTCCCCTCCTCGCCTCCCTTGCAGGATATCCTTGGAGGCGCTTGAAGTCCACTCGAAGAGGCGTGATGAGAGGTAGCAGGATTAAGTTTGAGTTGACTCCCGTAGTCCTGAACCGACTTGCATCGTTTCTTTGGCTGACACAATCTTACATCCTTAGCGGACTAGTTGAATCCTACCGCTGACACAGAATTTGACGTTGGCGAAGAATGGTTTGGTCGTAGACGTAGGTAGGTACCTATCGCTGAAGATATTGCACTGTTCTTTTCAGACTTGTTGTGTAGTAGTTGTGAAGGGTGTAGATTACATTAGATAGATACCGAACGATATGCTGACCAGTTTCTGTTGACTACTGCTCACACCAGCAGTTGACGTTTAAGGCGCTCCCGCAATGTCCACCTTTGTAGCCGCGTCTCTTGCACTCGTCATTGCAGTTTGATGTGTAGTTGACGGCTCCAAAAACACAGCTGCCGATGAGCACGTCGGCTTGCACCGCGTTCTCCGGCTGAGACACGATGACCATAAACGCCACGCAGACCAGCAGACACATGGTGGATTTAGAAACCATTTTGACGTTTAGAGGATGCTTCAAGTTACTGTTGTCTTGAGAGACGAGAGAGTTCTGTGAGGTAAGCTGGTGGCGCTGAGTATTTATACGTTTGCTGAATTAAATTTGCGCGTGTTCATTATTGGTTTAGTTGGCCGAGCTAGCTAGAATAACAAACCATGGTTCGTTATTCCGTGTGTTGCGGACAGAAGTTACCGGGGGCAATCAAAATAGTGTGTGACATACATGTGTGTGTGAGAAAACAATGGCGTGCCGTGTAGTGCAAGTTCATGAACGAGACTTCGTGAGAAGCGGCCAGAACAAACATCTAGAAATTACTGGACGGCGGCGCAACGTGGCAACCGACCAATCACAAGCGCGCCGAAATTACGCGAACAGAGCGCGCCGAAATTGCGCGAACACTCTAGATTGAAAAGACAAGGACAGACAATCTTGACACGCCCATTTCGTTGCATATATAAGCGGAACGAAGGGCCGCAAGCGACAGGATCACTCAACCCCCGCGTTCGAGGACAGTGAGAAAGCCGGATGCCTTGCGAGTAGCCTAGAGTCCCAATGTTCGCCCAACCTCCTCCACACCGACGAAGCCCATATTAGAAGGGTCGATTCCGAGGTAAAGCTATATGAGCGGATCCTACTTACGAGAATTCTTAGATTTACGGCTGAGAATAACCTCCTCATCGACGAGCAGTTCGGCTTTAGATCCGGACACTCATGCGTCCAACAGGTGCACCGCGTCACGGAGCACGTGTTGGACGGTTTCCCTCGATTCCAGAGGCTCAAGACCGGTGCGATCTTTCTCGACGTGGCGAAAGCCTTCGATAAGGTCTGGCATAACGGGCTGGTATACAAGTTATACCAGCTCGGTATACCGGACAGACTCGTACTCACCATACGAGATTTTCTCAGTGATCGAAGCTTTCGATACCGACTGGAGGGAACGTACTCGGACCCACACCCCATCCGGGCCGGAGTCCCGCAAGGCTCCATGCTCTCTCCCACTCTCTACTCGTTGTTCACGAACGACATTCCCAGGCACCCTAAGGTGCAACTGGGGTTGCTTGCGGACGACACCGCGCTCTTTACGACCCATTGTAAGTACGCTACTATCCGGCGATGCCTCCAAGAGGCAATCACCGACCTAGATCGTTGGTTTAATCTTTGGCGTATCGAAGTCAACCCGGAAAAAAGCACTGCAATAGTCTTCCACCCGTCTGACTGCGTTAGTACAGAAAGACGGGTGGCTCCGAATCAGATGATTGACCGACCCATCCCCTGGGTCAACGAGGCCAATTATCTTGGAGTGACCCTCGACAGGAGACTGACTTTCCGTAGCCACATCCGTAGGGTTCGCAACCGCGCGTTGTTCGTACTAGGAAGGCTTGGGCCGATCATCAACAAGTTTAGTAAAATGTCACTTGGAAATAAGCTGACACTATCCGCCAAGATCGGTATCTATAAGGGATACATCAGGTCGCGGCTCACTTATGCAGCCCCCGCATGGTATGCGCTGGTGTGAGAGTGCAAACGGCGGCGGCTCCGCGCCCAGCAGTCGCTGGCGCTCCGCACCGCAGCCGACGTGCACCACTACGTGAGCAACCGTGTGCTGCACCGCGACCTGAAGATTGAACACCTGGACGACTTCATCACCAGACTAGCCAGGGCTATGTTCGAGCGTGCAGACGGCTCACGCCAAACGCACCTGCAGCCTTTCGTAAGTGCGTAGTATGGTGAGGGGAGGAACTTTTTACAACTAGAGGTTAGTCAGTGCTGAACTCCGTTCACTCCTTTATTTGCTCTGAACCTGAACGGTCGATAATAAGGTTAGGTCGTGTTACCCGTGGCGAGGTTATCCTATCACTGTCGCACGGTAGCCGTGGCTGTGTTTTCCTCTTGTTCGTGCGCCGAGAGAGACATACCTGCCGGGTCGAAGGCGGGGAGCGTACATGTAGGCGTGTGCGTCCGCGGCGGCTATCCCGATGACGCCAGGTCGGCGACAGTGACACCGTGGATCGGGGAGCGCGCAGCGGAGAACAGCCCAGGTTCCTAACACAACACGCCCACGGGGCAAATAGTCTGCGGTTTCTGCAAGCTAAAAGTCGTTGATACCTACCTCCTTCCCCGCATGAACTAGTCCTTCATTCGATTGGATTAAATTTAAACCAAAAACTGAAAAACAACTTCCAAGTTTATGTTTTAAGGTTAGGTTGGGTACCTTACCTTAAAACATATGATGCTTTTGTAAGTAATACCTCACCTCAATTCAGCATGTTTTAACTAGGTTCTTCTTGCACAGTAGGTCCTACCTTATCATTTAGAAGGAGGGCTGTCGCGTCGGAAAATTTAATGAGTAACTGTAGATTCCATTAATTTAGCGATAAATTGTGCATCTTCCTTAATAATAAACTACAATATAATAAAGAATAAAGAAAGAATAAATAATCCTTATTAATTTAAGTATTATGACTGCATGACTTGTGACGGGAAATAACTAAAAGCCAGCAGATAAACTAAAAGTACCTAGGTAAGTATACCTAAGCCTAATCTATACTTAGTTAACAGCAAAAGTAAGTTACCGTCAAATGGTCCAACATTGCCCTCCAGGGTATCTTTGCCCAAAAAGCAACACGTGGACATTTTCTTACGTGGGGTAATCATTTATAGATTTATGGCAACACTGCTATTTTTAGTAGAAAATAGGTTATATAGGTAACCAAACTGCGCGTCGCATTTACTCGTAGCTCGTAGCCTTACTCAGGCTTGTCAGAACTCGTCGAGTGAGGGTCTGTTTTTCGGGCCAATTCCGGCGGACAATTGAACGCGTATCGTACGAAATGGCAAATCCAAATGTAAGTATGAGCATGTACTTATAAATAAATATGAACTGTAGATTATTTAAATTTTATTTCTAATAGTAATATCTTAATTTAATCGGAAATTGTGAAACCGGGCAATGTTACCCTGCAATGTTCAAGCTGGCTTACGCCAACATTGCCCACCTTCGAAAACGACTTAGGTTTGTAAATTCCGAGGTTTTTAACCTACTGCGCAAGGAAATAAGTGTAATGTTTTTATGGACAAATTACCTAATGCTTCTTTTATTTTAATCATTTTATTACTTCAATGTTCATGTGCACGATCGAATATGTATCCAAGATTTTTTAGTTACAATTTTTTTATCTTATTCCAATTACTAGTAAACACGTCAATATTTTAATTAAAAAATACCTTAAATTGTGTTTTATTGATAAACCATTCATACCAGATACAAACAGATACCTTCAATAAAAAAACCATCCGTACTGAGAATATATAAAACGTTTCACCATTTGACCCTAAAGTGACAACCCTAGCAGTTTGAAATTTGCTTTTTGCAATTTGTATGGAAACAACCTATAATGGCCATGTAACATTGCCCACCCGATTGCCGACTTAAGTTAAACGAACTCAGTGATAAAAAAATTAATTCAAAATAACGACAATTAATAAAAACAAACATAAAACTTAAACAATAGGTAAAAAAATTGGCATAAATCGCCGTCAACGGGCAAGGTGCCCAGAAGGCTGGCCGTATTTCCTCGCTGTATAGCGATACTAACACGCTGTGCGAAATAGTGGCCAGCCCTCTGGTCGCCCGAGGCTTCTATTAAGCGCGTCGAATCTTTATAAAGCCGACGCGCACTTGGACCCATATTAGTTAAACTAATAATGAGAGGATATTTGATGCTATTGCTAAAATGGCCCGAATTCTTGTTGTAGTTTTTTTCCGTTATTTTAAGAGCTAAATTCTTTGTTAAATCAACGTGGGCAATGTTGGATAAAACCCCGGGTAACTTAGCCCGCCTCTAAACTCGGCCGAAATCTTGAATTAAAATGTATTTAAAAATTATTTTTCGCAATGACTACACGCCTGTGATCATACTTGTTACGATGGACTAAAAAAACACTAGCATCAGCATAGAAAAAAATAGACAGAATAGACAAATTTTCATTTACCAAAAAAAGTTGGCAATGTTGGACCATTTGACGGTAACACTTTTAAAACACTTGATAGTGAAAAACTGTTAAGCGGGCGCGCGGCGGGAGGCTGGCGGGGCGGGACAGAAGCGGGGCGCGTTGCCGGCGGGGCGCAGCCTGTTTGACCACGCTAGCGGTTTGTAGGGAAATATCGCGCTACGGGCCCGCGACGGGCGCGCCGCGCGCCCGCGACGGTGCTGTGTGTTCGACCCTTTATCGCCTAATAAGGCCGACCATGATACGGGGTCTGACCACAGTGGGGTCCCCAAACGGTGTCATGCCCCCCAAGACATTAAGTGTTGCCCCGAGGGGACAGATTTAGACGGGTCTGCGTTAGATTAAGCGTTATATATACTTATTTAGATATTCTAATTTAGAAGCAGTTGTGTGTGTATGTGACAGTTGAAGGGAGGGTTATGTTTTTCCTGTGTATGTCTTATATATCTATAGCTGAACTAGGCATATATGATATACATATTTTAAGTATTATCACACGTTTCTAACTTCTTACATTTTTTTTTACATGCAGGAATAATAATTGTGTAAAAACAAGAAAAGCATAATATACCTTAAATAAAAAAACTAAACACTAAATTAGAAACTAGAAACTTCTTAAATTGTTTGTTTTTAATAATGTATTAAGAGTCCACAGTAAGCTCGGCCGAATTTCACCTTCCCATCCAAACGTAGTTACTCTCTCATTTTATTTTAAAACTACGTTTTGGATTGTGACGAAACTTTGCATATACTATGTATATGGTTCCAGTTTATAAAACAAACGAAATACAGCAAAAACAAGTTTTGTATGAAAAACTTAAATTCGCTGTATTTTTTTAACTATGGTACATCTGAAGCTACTTAAACTAATTACAGACATAGATATACCTCATGTCATTGTGCATGCAAAGTTTCGTTATAATCCAACACGGAGTTTTAAAATGAGAGCGTAACTACATTTGTATGGAGAATCGAGCTTACTGCGGACTCTTAAAGGATTTTTTTATGTCTACTAAGCTACAATACAATCAATACAAATACTTTTTATTGCACACCTCACACAAACAAAGCAGTTAAAAAGAAAAACAATACAATAACATATAGGTAGAGGTAGACAACAGGCGGTCTTATCGCTGAAGAGCGACCTCTTCCAGGCAACCTTTGGGTATCGGAGAAAGAGATAAAACTAGATTATGTAGTAGGTGGTGCAGAGATTATAATCAAGCCAAAAATCAAAATAATTATATTAATGCACGTATATAAATAGCTATATATATAAACATACATACACAATCATACATATATACAAATAACACAAATAAAAATATATAATACATAAACAGTCAGCCAATAATAATAATAGTAAGACAATCAGGGTTAGGGGAAAGACAAATAATGTTCTTTAAGAAGATTTGAAGTTGCCAATAGATTTAGCTTGTCTTATATGAAGAGGGAGAGAGTTCCACAGTCGAATTGCCTTAAAGGTGAACGAACTACTGTAAAATTTGGAAGATGACAAAGGCACAGTTAAAAGCAAATTGTTAGAATATCTAACAGAATTCAAATAACTAAAACGCTCTTTGAGATAGCGGGGAGTTGCAGGGTTAAAAAGGACACTAAACAGAAGCGAAATAATGTGAGAGTTACGGCGATAACGGATAGGGAGCCACTTGAGTTTGGAACGGAAACTAGAAACGTGGTCATATTTGCGTAATCCAAATATGAACCGAATGCAGACATTTTGGAGACGCTCTAAGCTTATTAAGCTGCTCCTCAGAAAGGTCGAGATAGGATACATCAGCGTAATCAAGAATAGGAAGAAGTAAAGTTTGTGCGAGCGCAATTTTAGTTGCAGTAGGCAGAAAATTACGAACCCGCCTGAGAGACCCCACTGCAGTAAATAGCTTCCTGCTCACTTCACTCACTTGAGGCACCCAAGACAAAGAGCGATCCATAATGATCCCAAGATTTTTAACTTGCATCGAGTAATCAATCTGAATCCCATCAAAAAGTATTGGAGGGAGATTTACAAAATCAACTCTAGAAATCAGATTGTTGCTGCCAATAACAATGACTTGGGTCTTCGTTGGGTTCACACTCAGACCATATCGTTGACTCCATTTCAGAATGCGTACCAAGTCATCATTAGTTCTTTCTATGGCAGAAGGGAGATCACCAAGCACGGACTGTGTATAAATCTGAAGATCATCGGCATAAAGGTGATAATGAGAGGATATATTGTGTGTGATGGAATTGATGAAGATAGAAAATAAGAGAGGAGATAGCACACCGCCCCGCGGAACGCCCGCCAGAGTACTACACCAAGAAGTACAAGAAGAATCTACCTTTATTCTTTGCCGACGACCATTTAAATAACTACGAAACCAGTCAATTACTGCAGGAGATAAGTTAAGAGAGCTTAAAATAGCGAGCATAATGTCAAAATCAACAGTGTTGAAAGCATTGCTGAAATCCAACAGAGTTAAAACTGTAAGCTTTCTGTCGTTCATCCCCAATCGGATGTCATCAGTGATCTTTACAAGGGCTGTACTAGTACTATGCCCTGAACGGAAACCCGATTGAAATACCATACCTACTGTTTTTTTTTGCCTAAATCTGTTTAGTAGTTTTAATGAAGTAATTTTCTCGTTTCCGGGCTGCCTGTATAGTTTTGAAAGTAAAATTATCAATGCCAAAAGACGTAGAACTTTCCATCTCCACCCCCCCGTAGGTGAGCGGCGAGGCGAGGTAAGTCCCGTAGGTAAGTGGCGAGGCGAGGTAAGTCCCGTAGGTGAGTGGCGAGGCAAGTGAGGCCATCGTTGGAATGAAAGACTCGAAGCATGGACGTCACTCTTTATCTCCCGGTGTCTAGCAAGCGAAACCTGAGGGTAAGTCCCCACGTACACTTACCATCCCCAGGCATCTTGCAAGTGAAATCATAATCCTACGTTCCGAAGGTGAGCGGCGGTGCAAGCAAGGCCAAAGGCCGAGCTTTTCGTTGGAATGAAAGGCCCAAAGCAACCCTTCTGAGAGAGGTCTCAATGCGACCAATGACCCTTGAGGACACTCGTTATCTTCCGGTGTCTTGCAAGCGAAACTTGAGGAGGCAAGCGAAGAAGAAGCGGCTGAGAAGGCTGAGGTTTTCGCAGAAATGAAAGGTCCAAAATGTCCCTAAGAGAAGGCTCCTCCCAATAATATTTGACAGTCACGGGAGTTTTCTACATAAAATAATTTGGTACTACTCTGTGGAATGCCGTTTTGTCCAAATTTTATACCCCATCCCTTGACGTTGGTGAACTATGATAATTCGAAATAGGTATTCAACTCAACCTACTTAACAACTTTTGATGACCTCTGATTTCATAGCAAATATAGGAAGGCAGAGATCAAGGTTGCCGGTTTTTCAATATCAACAGCGACGTCGTCAGCGACTGAAGCTCCAATACAATTAGGTCTCTGATGTCTTACAGTTACTATCGGTTGAGGTTTGGTTAGTATTATAGGCTTTAGCCGCCTAGCACTAGTATTCATCCCGTGTTTTTTCACGTTTTATCTATATTTTGCAAAAAACTTGAATAGGTTTGTTTTTACTTTCCAGTCAATATGCTTGCCAATTATCAAGTCTTTAGCTCATACATTCTTTCAAGGTGTTCCCATACAAAGTGCAACCCCATTTTGTAACCCCTTTGCACCCTCATTGGGGCGGGGGTTTTTCGACAGATAAGTAAAGTTTGCATCAAAATCCGTTTAGCCGTTTTCACGATGCTTGATCAAATAAACAGACAAACAGATAATAAAGAGACAGGCAAAATTCTAAAAACTGTTGGAACGTGTCGTGATGTGAAATCCCAAGATTTGGCATAGGCACTTAGTTTTACGACAGCGACTGCCATCTTACCTTCCAACCCAAAGGGAGAACTAGACCTCGGGATTCGAACCCACGACCGGCGCTTGGCAGCCGCACGCCTGAACCACTAGGCTACCGTTGCTGACATACATTACCTATTCATTTTGTATTAAGCATTAGCGTTTTTTTATATCAAACTACTTAGTTTATAAGTCAAAATGTGAGTTTGTATCATTCCTAGGAAAATAACAAGGCTTTACACGTGTTTTTAATTATGAACGTTAACATAGGAAACAAAACGAATTTAACTTATATAATCAGGATACAACTGAACAAATATTTTTTTGTTGACGACAAATTGAATATGAACTCAACACAATATTCCGTTCAAAGTCCGAATAATTCGCGCTAAGTAAATTAAAGATGTTTATTATTTTAATAGCAACTGAGCAAATAAGTAAATCCCTGTGATCAGTTGTTTTTTGTTTTTGTAATGTTGTAATAAAATTTCGAATAAGTCGAATTCGTGACATAAAACTAAGTTGCTGCGAATTCTATGATACATTCTTATTGGTAAAGAATTCGATCCATTTAGTATGTACCCTACTAGCTTCCCTACTAGCTTCCGTACTAGCTTCCCTACTGTCTGCATGGCCCAGGGATACAAACTATTGTTTAATCCAGGCTATCTTCTTGCACAATTCCATCCAAATCGGTTAAGCCGTTTAACCCTGATTGAACAAACATCCAAACATCTGAACATCCAAACTTTCATATTTATAATCTACTAGCTTCTGCCCGCGACTTCGTTTGCGTATAAATGATGGTTTACGTAATATTCTTATGTTTAACCATAACTGAAAAATTTGAAAATAAAGATTTAACTTCTATAGACTGTGCGTGTAACAGTTCAAATTCTCTTCGAATCTATATAAACACCCTCATAAACTTGGTCGTCAATAATATTATATAGATGCCCAATGTATCCTTTTAGAGAGCGCTCCCTATGCGAGCCCCAGGTCCGAAGGCCCTATAGGGCGAACCCGACGGATACTCACTATCCTTAGTTATCTTGCAAGCGAGACGTGGCGAGACCTGAGGCCAAAGTGCCGAAGGTGAGCGGCGAGGCAAGCGAAGCCGAAGGCCGAGCTTTTCATTGGAATTAAAGGCCTAAGTCAATCCTTCAGAGAGCGGTCTCAATGCGAGTCCGAGGGCCTAAGCCCGAGGCCGAGCCCCCATGGATACTCGTTATCTCCGAGTAACTTGCAAGCCAAACCTGAGGGCCGAAGTCGTGAAGGTAAACGGGGAGGCAAGCGGAACCAAAAGCTGAGCTTTTCGTAGGAATGAAAGGCCCTAAGCATGCTTTTAGAGAACGGTCGCTATGCAAGCTCGGGGGCTTAAGGCCCGTGGGTGAGCCCCCACGGACCCTCACTACCTATCCCCAGGTGTCCAAAATCCCGAAGGTGAGCGGCCAGGCAAAAGAGGCCAAACGCCGATTTTTTCGTAGAGTTGAGTTTTAAGCTCGGAGCCCTTTTGATACCCGCGGTGACATAAAAACAAACTGTGACGACAGTAAAATGTATTTTCTCAAACATGCTCGGAAATGTATGCGTAATATCACGAAATGAAGACATTAAGTTTCTTGTTTAAGGCTTCCTACATTTCTTCTTGGCCTTACGCCAAGAAGTAATGTATGAAAACCCTAAGTAAAACCATTATTGTCCGCTACTCTAACTTTTTAAATTTGCTTACTAATATTAAACTGACAAAGGAAAAATTACAGACTGCCAACCACCACTAGACTGTAAGCATACTTGCGACATAAAAAAAAAAACAAAATCTATGTTACTATACTTATGAGCGATTAAACATGGTGCTCGAACGGCTTGTTCGAATGGCATGTTTAAAAAATAAAAAAGGCGGCAAATTACCTATTATTTAATTGATTACCTTGTATTTATTTTAATTTTAATATTTCCTCACATCGTTTGAGAAAAGCACTATACAATCCTCGGCCGGAACAGGGATTGCTGGACTCGTTGTATCTGGCCTCGTTTACGACTCGGCCGTCTACTCCAAACTCGTCCAGCAATCCCTTACTTCACGGCCTCTGCAGTAATGTACTAATTTGAACTTTAATGATCTTTATAACTTTATACTACTAACACTGCCCTAAACAACTTTCCCATCACTTTCCCTATTTACTTTCTTATGCCCTTATTCGCATTAGTTGCTTCCTTCTCAAGAGGACTCGGCTGACACAAATTGCCGTGTTTTGTGACCCGTTTATATTCTAAAATTACTCCACAAAATAGTGAGTTCGACAGCCCGGTGTAATCGGGATTTTCGATTTTTTGGTTGAACAAAATATTACATAATTGATTGGCTGTGACGTAATTTCACTCCCACTTTAAGTAATAATAATTTTTCGTCAGCTCTAATTATTTCTACCAGATTATTCTTATTGGATTCAATTCTTGTTTACATGTGATCCCTTGACACAGGAGGACGTCTTAAGACAATGTTGCGTCCGCTAAAATGAATTTAACTATAATTGTGATACAGGGAAAGTTGGTTTCTTTTATTTGGAGCTCGGTTTTTACACAGTTTTGTTAACTTTATTAATATAATAAAACAATTACCATGTGAGTACTAAGTCTCTTTAACAATAAGGACTTTTTATGGCCTTTCTGGCGATATAATTACTATACGTGTACTAATGTAATGGTTGCGCGGATAGCTTGGCATGATAAGCAAAATTACGTACTTAATATAAATTCTCAATTACACTTTTAGTATGGGATATTTTTAGCCAATCAGCGCGCGGCGGGTCACGTGTGGCGCCTCGCCACGTTACGGTCAAGCCGGTGAGATATACTCGATACGAGGTGGCTTCAACTAAGTATATGGGGTTCTATCTGGGGATTCTCTTTATTTACTTATACAATCTAGGTGCTTATGTACCTACAGTCACCAGCATAAATATATATGAGTATGGGCAACGCTACAAAAATATCTGATTATCAATTGAAGGTATAATTAATTATATGACGATACACAGGCGGTAAAAATATGTAATGTTTTACAGACGGCATAAAAATCATTTGCCTGTAACAGCATAAATATCGGATCAGACTGGTGTCGCAACGCCCTCTTCATAATCATAATGGAATGTTACACATTAATGATATGTTATAAACTCTTGTATAATACAATTAGACTGCGTTAATTAAGATTCAGGACATATGGGTACGATAGGTTTAAAAAAAAAACTTTATTTTCAGGCAACTTTAGGCCCAGTTTGTTAGTAAACAAATGATCTTAACAGCTAATGTTAGTGTTATAAATTAAAGAACTATTATGCATACCTATTGCTATCGAGGCACTCTCACAGAGTGCATAGTGCTGTGTAGCTCGTTAAACCCAGCTAGCACAGCACTATCCAGCCTACCTGCGACAACCAGATCTAAGGAGAGTAAATTTGAATCCTACCTAAATCATCCAACGCAGTCCATGGATAATATTGGATATCGCTTCTGAAGGCCTGCCCCACCTGTAGTTAAATGGTTCTATGACAACACCGTCACTTAGGCCTTAGAACGTAGCACGCTCTTCTAACTACTACACAACGGGAGATGATTTCCTTCTTGTAGCTATGTTAATGGTCGTCGTAACACGCATCTCATCTCAATTACATACTGCCAGTTCCTTGTACTATGAAAGGTTAGCCACATGAGATGTGTGTGTGTGTATATTACTGTCCAGCGGCGCTACCACGAACTTCGAAATTCGAAGTTCGGGTATTTCCATCTCTATCGCACTCCCTTACACGAGTGACAGGGGGAGGGGACTTTGGAGGTTCGTGGTAGCGCCGCAGGTTCTCGCCTATCAGCCGAGAAACCATGGGCCTCCATTTCTACTATACTGTGTCCATCTCATGGTCTCGAAGACCGAATCGACCGATCTTGAAGCTTAAACAGTTTAAAGTTTGACAAGTTTTTATGGAATGACAGCTGCTGGTGCCATATTAAACGTCGATCGGTCTGTCGTCGTGTGTTGTCGTCAGCTAGCGGTTAATAGGTTAAACAGTTTAAAGTTTGACAAGTTTCTATGGAATGACAGCTGCTGGTGCCATATTAAACGTCGATCGGTCTGTCGTCGTGTGTTGTCGTCAGCTAGCGGTTAATAGGTTAAACAGTTTAAAGTTTGACAAGTTTTTATGGAATGACAGCTGCTGGTGACATATTAAACGTCGATCGGTCTGTCGTCGTGTGTTGTCGTCAGCTAGCGGTTAATAGGTTAAACAGTTTAAAGTTTGACAAGTTTTTATGGAATGACAGCTGCTGGTGCCATAATAAACGTCGATCGGTCTGTCGTCGTGTGTTGTCGTCAGCTAGCGGTTAATAGGTTAAACAGTTTAAAGTTTGACAAGTTTCTATGGAATGACAGCTGCTGGTGCCATATTAAACGTCGATCGGTCTGTCATCGTGTGTTGTCGTCAGCTAGCGGTTAATAGGTTAAACAGTTTAAAGTTTGACAAGTTTCTATGGAATGACAGCTGCTGGTGCCATATTAAACGTCGATCGGTCTGTCGTCGTGTGTTGTCGTCAGCTAGCGGTTAATAGGTTAAACAGTTTAAAGTTTGACAAGTTTTTATGGAATGACAGCTGCTGGTGCCATATTAAACGTCGATCGGTCTGTCGTCGTGTGTTGTCGTCAGCTAGCGGTTAATAGGTTAAACAGTTTAAAGTTTGACAAGTTTTTATGGAATGACAGCTGCTGGTGCCATATTTAACGTCGATCGGTCTGTCGTCGTGTGTTGTCGTCAGCTAGCGGTTAATAGGTTAAACAGTTTAAAGTTTGTCAAGTTTTTATGGAATGACAGCTGCTAGTGCCATATTTAACGTAGATCGGTCTGTAATCGTGAGTTGTTGCAACCCGCCCCTGACTTACCGAAGTCGATGAACAGGTTGTCCTCCTCGTCGCTGGAGTCGGGCGCGAGCTCGCTCGGCGCGGCCGCGGGCTGCTCGCGCTCCGCCGGCGACGCCTGGCTGGTCCTCTTTGCAAGCTCTGACGCCCTGGTGTAAAACAATACGCGTTAAGGGTGGTGGCACACTTATCACCTCCGCAAGTACAGGTTCTGCAACGCAAACCCGTTATAGGGCCGAGGCTCAGCAAGCGAGGGCCGCGAGGCGTCCCATTCAATTCAATCCTCCATTTGAAAGCCTTTTTACAGAAGCTTCTCATGTAACTTGCAATGTATGTATGTGTTGTCGTGTGTGTAATGTATGTATGGTTGAGTATCCACCAGAGCTGTACGAGTTAGCGAAGCGGTGTGTGAGGAAAAAATCCACCAGTAGTGTGTTCCAAACGTAGCGTTATTATATATTTAATCGTATGGCAAACAGGATGACAAATTTACACAAAGTAACATACATAATCACTATAAGTTCATAGCGTTGACGTATACATATACTAGTCAAAAGAAAATAGGGGCCACAAGTATGGTGGTCGTTGCGTGAAAATTATATTAAACAGTAATATATACTTTCTCCAGTATTAGACTTGAACACCAGCATGAAAGAGGTTGGAATGTGAAGGATGCGGGACATCATTAATTAGCCACTTATCAATTACTTTTGTCCAATAATTAACAATTAAATAGAAAAATAAGTAGCCCTCATTAGCAGTATATACGTACTGTGGTCTGGTGTAGCTAGCTGTGATGAGTAGCTAATAAATTTCATAGTTCTATTAATTCATTAGAATGTAATGACATTGTAAACCTGAAACTAACGTGTTAATAAACAGTGCAGTTTATTAAATATAGTAATAAATAGCATTGATAGCCTCGAATGTGCATCTATTCCTATCAGTTATTTTTTTACTATTAAACCAAGGCTGGTAATGAACTTACGGCACTAGGGCAACCTCGAGCAGATGTCTGAGCGCCCGGAAAGTTCTAGTCAGCACATTTTCTTGTTTATTCATGAACTCGCTTCCCAGCACGACCACGTTGTTCGTCCCGCCATCTGGAATACAATGATCCTATTTATATGTTTAAAAATATACATTAGAGTGGAAATTGCATGGCAAAAATCAATGTCATACAGGTGAGAATGCTGTCGATCGACTCTGGATATTTTATATATCTTTTAACATAACTTTATACTAGTCGTTTGTGCCAAAATCGTCAATGCGGCATGCTTTTGACAATTAAACATTATCAAGATTCCTGAGAACTAAGGTTTCGTTATACTTATCGATTCTAAGATCTAAATAATCTCAATACACTGAAAATTATGTATGCGAACACCTCATTCCCTAACATATAACATATCGTTTGGCGTAAGTATTACATGTTCGTAATAGCATACATCTCTTACGTTTGACTCTTGCCATGGTAACTCCACTCCAACATCAACACACATTTCATTGCATTAACAGTCATTGCTATTCACGACAATCAATTCGCCATTTTCATGCACATAAAATTTTGTTAGCTGACCGCTTATTCATAAAATTCCCGAATAGATTTGACGGACGTTTATGAATAACATAACATTAGGCACCAAAATTTTAAATCTCGCAACGCATTTTATTAATTCGTATAAGTACAATCCACGCTATAATACATTCAGTAGCGGATCCAAGGTTTCGGTTTGGGGGGGAGCTTGCCACCTTTGGGGGGGAGCTTGAGGTTAGATTTTGGCATGATTTTAGTAGCGACTCAGATGCTTTTTGGGGAGGCTTGAGCGCTCCTGGATCTGCTACAGAATACATTTCCTTTTGACTTCAGGTCAATGGTCTAACTCGGTTCTCGGCTGCGCGGCGCGCGGGGGCAGGGGTATGACTGTACCCGGGCGCGCGCGGCGTGCGGGAGGCCAAGCCCGGCGCCCGGCGCACGCACCCCGTTATCTACATACCCCTGCACCCGCGCGCAGCGCAGGCGAGGACCGAGTTAAACGATCGACCTATAACCCCGTACTACGATTGCAAGTCACGCTCCATAAGTAGCGAAAAACTCGCCAAATGGATTACCATTGCGCCTATGATTATGGTAGTAAGCATTAGCTTACTACCATAATCATAGGCGCACTACCATCTCCATAACTAAACCAATAACTAAAAACATGTAAGCGTATGAGAATGCGCGCTAGCTGTACTTACGAGTGCTACAATGCGGTAACGGATACCGTTGCCACTTTCCATTTGCGAGCGTAAAACCAAAATATCTATGTCTATCTAACCTATTGTAAAGATGCAGTGAAAATTAGGTCATGTTCCATAAAAACTATTTTTAAAAAGTAATACTACTGAACTAGTGGAAATCCCGGTACTCGAAAAGGCGGGATGAGTTGAAAGTCAAATTCGACTTTGGAATATTCACTACATCCGCGTTAACTTTCTAACCGCCAAAATCTGATAATTATGAATAACGCGGTAAAAGTACTTTAAAAAATATATACCCACGGGGGAGGCCTTTGCCCAGCAGAGGGAAACTCCGACAGGCTAACAAAACATATATATATCACAATTGCAAATTATCATGATATGCGTGGCGGTTAAAATTTTGACATTTGAAAGCATTTCAACTGCCTGTTCGGGCCTTAATAGAATGAATTATGATGTGATATTTGCTAAGAATGATGAAGAAGGATGAAATAGTGAATTGTTATACAGGGTGTAACAAAAATGGGATGTGAACCGATCAAGGGCATAACAGGTATCGTGTTCTGATAAGAAAAGCTAATAGAATTTTTTTTGACGCGATTTTTTTTTTCATTTGTACGGAACAGGTCGCCCTAGTCGGCCAACGCTCCATAAAAAGTAAAAAAAAATCTCTTCGTTTTTTCTTATCAGAACACGATACCTGTTATGCCCTTGATCGGTTCACACCCCATTTTTGGTACACTCTGTATACATCGTTTTATTTTGTACCAAGCAAAGCGTCGTTTTGCTATTTTTGGTCTCTCTTGACTACTCGGCGTCAACAGAAAAGGTCAAAATTGTTTACATTTTAGTATTAATATATTTTTTAGTACTCATGTTAAAAAAGTGCGTCATATTAGGCTTAGCAAGCGGAGCTAAAGTATTACATTTAGCATCTAGGGAAAATATGTATATATTTATGATTTATAAAACATTTTAATTTGACCAATCAAAATAGTTCACCGTATTACCTCTACCAAACACAACTCTTTAGAAAAAAAATGTATTTGCTATCAACTAACCAGAATACAGCTAGATATTAAAATCGCCCAATCAGGAAACAGAATTAATTTCAAACATTAGGTGTTTTCTATTCCCTAATTCACAATCATTCAAAAAATAAACGCCTCTAAGGATCTATAGCCGCGTCCAAACATTCAAGCGTGGTTGACATGTCATCAAGCTATGAAGATCGAGCGGGATATACTGCTGTTTATCTCGCTTTATCGTATGCCCCGTATGCTGTCCGCCGCGCTGGGCCGTTTGGACGCGGTTATTAAGTCTAATAACCGCGACTCTGGCAGTCGCCAGAGGCGTTTATTCGTGGTGTCAATATCTTGTATCTATGTCCAAGCAGTTTATTAAAAAATAATGCCGCCTAATTGAACAATCTTTTCGCTGAGGTATTCATTATTGATTGTAGATGGATAATCTTTGTTTTTACTATTTTCTCGCAGTCAAAGTGAAAAGTAGAGTGTATAACTCTGGTCTAAAAGCCATATTATCCCTCCAAATATTGCCCCTCACCTCGTAGGGGAAAATAACCATCTCATTTTTATATGGCTTCTTTTAGACTCTTGTCATACAATCTACTATGTACGAAAGCTCAATGTGGAGAAGACCATCTGCAGGCATTAACATTTTTGAAGTGAAAACTTCTTAAGCGGCGCTGTGCACTTTTTGTGATGGGGAAAAAATGATAAACTAGCGACAGGTCACGTGACCGACAGATTCGTCAGATTGAATATTCGTAAGACGGACACGTGACCTGATCGAAACACTGTTACAATGTCATTGATGCCAGTAGATTGTCATGTTTGTGTACGATAGCGCAATAAACGAATATTGTATTTTACCACATAAATGATGGTACTTATATACTGATAATTAAAGCAATTCGTGCAAAATTATTCCCGAACCATTCCAAAATTAAAAAATGCACTATGTTAATATTCAAGTTTTCACTTCTGCCGGCCCTCCCGGAGTGCAAACCGTTGTTTTTTTTTATATAGTTTTGCAGCTTTGATGTGCTTCACAGTTTTAGGGTGAATATGTGCTTCACAGTATCAGAGATGTGCGAAGCGATGTGTTTACATTTACATATTTAGACGACCGGTTAGCCTAGTGGGTAGCGACGCTGCCTACGAAGCTGAAGGTCCTGGGTTCGAATCCCGGTAAATGCAAATATTTGTGTGATGAGCATGATAATTTTTCTCTCTGAGTCATCGATGTATTCTATGTATTTAAGTATTTATATCTGTTAAATATATCGTCATCTAGTACCCATATAACAAGCCTTATTGAGCTTACTAAGGGACACTAGGTCAATTTGTGTAATATTTATCATTATTGTTTTTTATTCGTATACACTCTGATGATCTTTTTGTGAATCCATGCTATTTTAATTTTATGAAATGACATGTAAATTTTCAAAATGAAATAAAATAATCTTTTCTAATCTATTGCCCCTAATATTTATTTATTATTTATTTAAATTTGACAGCTCGCATGTCACCTCTGGATATTCACCCTTTTGTTTTGTCCCTTTCTATTTACCTTAACTTATTATATCTACTTTGTTTATCATTATTAGCACCATCCCTTTTTATCTAGGTTGGCTTAGTAATCTTAAAATGAACCAAAATTACATTCACTTTCTACTTGTGATAATTGCTTTGCAATTGTTATTTTCTCTCATTGATACACTTTCTATCAATATAATATATTTTCTATCAATCGTTTCATCGAATTTCTGTTACCGTTAACTTTTTCTGCCGCCCATAAGAAACAGGTCCTCGAGGTAGAGAGCGGGCCGGGTGTTCGGGCACGCTCCTTACGATGGTTTTCTGGGGGCGGGTACTTACCCTTCCCCCCTTGACGGGTCCCACATAATAAAAAAAGGGACAGCTGCTGGCGGAGTCGCGGAAGTGTGCGCAAGCGTTCCCGTGGCTCCGCCAATGGGCAGCGCGTAGAACACCGTGCGGTTTTAGACGGTTGTCCGGGCGGTTCCCGGGAGTCCGTCATACCCGTCCTGGATCCCCAGCCAGGCGGGATGCGTAAAAGCATTTCCCCACGAAAAAAAAAGGTTTGTTTTATAACATTGCTGAAAAGTTACTGATTCTGAAAAAAATGGTTTTCGATGAAATGAAAATTCTGCCAAAAATACATTCGATGGAACAACTGTCGGTGAAACAAGGCACAAGCTTTGATCAGTCTGTAATCGTAAGCCGGCGCAACCCGCCGTTTACTAAACAACAGCGCCAAGCCGTCACGGAATCGGACTCCAATCTGAAACAGATAACAGTACTCACCCGGCTTGGGCACGCAGTGCACGGTGCACGGGAGCGCCCAGGCGCTCCGCTGGAGGACGCAGCGGAGCGCGCCCTCGCTCGCGACGAATGAGGCGCCGTTGTCGGACGCGTACTGCGCCAGGGAGCGGAACACCTCCGTTATGGGGAGCACGGACACGTCGCTCTCATCTGGAAAATATCATGGTACAATACGGGTGTAGACTTGAATACTATTATTACTCCGAAAGAAATATGCCTAGTGACGAAAATCCCATTCAGATATCTCAAAGAATTACGAACCTACAACCGTTTTAATATTGCTTGTTAGAGAGAGAAAACGCAAACAGTGGGTGACGCCACGTTACGGGATGCTGCCGGCGGGCCGCGTCGACGGCGGCGCCGAACACGATGGGCGCGGCACATTGCCGTCTTCTAGTGACGTCACAATTTTCCAGCGTCATCGTTTCATATGAAGTTGCGTTTTGCGAAAAAGGGACAGAACACACCCTTCTTAAAACTTTGGAGACTTATTATAACTTCGTGATTATTTACCCTTTTGCATTGATTTTTCCTCCATTTGACTAAATTTTAAATCCTTTTTCGAGAAAATATGACATTATTGATTATTTTATTTAGTGTCTACACCCCTATTGATTGACACCACAGATGTCTGAATAGTTGATACAAGTCCACAAAACAGGCCGTTTCGTCCGAGATAATGCATCGGTCCGAACGAGCCACAAGCGGGACAGTGCGAGGACATTCGCAACGCACCAGTCACCGGCATCGGCGAGAGGCATTAAATATACTAGGTATATATAGACATACATAAGTGTGTGTATATAATATAATTATATTTATGTTTATATTCGTATTAATCAACTTTGGTACTTGTATACGCACCAGTCACCGGCATCGGCGAGAGGCATTAAATATACTAGGTATATATAGACATACATAAGTGTGTGTATATAATATAATTATATTTATGTTTATATTCGTATTAATCAACTTTGGTACTTGTATACGCACCAGTCACCGGCATCGGCGAGAGGCATTAAATATACTAGGTATATATAGACATACATAAGTGTGTGTATATAATATAATTATATTTATGTTTATATTCGTATTAATCAACTTTGGTACTTGTATACGCACCAGTCACCGGCATCGGCGAGAGGCATTAAATATACTAGGTATATATAGACATACATAAGTGTGTGTATATAATATAATTATATTTATGTTTATATTCGTATTAATCAACTTTGGTACTTGTATACGCACCAGTCACCGGCATCGGCGAGAGGCATTAAATATACTAGGTATATATAGACATACATAAGTGTGTGTATATAATATAATTATATTTATGTTTATATTCGTATTAATCAACTTTGGTACTTGTATACGCACCAGTCACCGGCATCGGCGAGAGGCATTAAATATACTAGGTATATATAGACATACATAAGTGTGTGTATATAATATAATTATATTTATGTTTATATTCGTATTAATCAACTTTGGTACTTGTATAGTTATATGGATATTGTTAATTTTGTTTTGTTGGCATTTCTCTTGCACCCGCCGTTTGAAAGTCTCTGTTTTGCCCTATGGTTGACTGGTAGAGAACGCCTTGAGGCATTGAGTCCGCCTTTTGTACTTTATTTTGGTTTTGTGCAATAAAGTTTAAATATGGCAATGGGCCGGTCATATCTGTGGCTGGGCTGGGACGATCAGCGGGTGTTGTTGTTGAGGCAGCGTAGCGTAAGGCACTTGTCCCACCGCCGGCGAGTAGCGAGTACTCTCTTAGTAATTGTTACTCGCTTGAGCGAATAGCACGTAGTAACACTCGCTTACTCGCCGGTTTAACATGTTACTAAAGTTGTAAGAAATCGAACCACCTTAGGTTCGATTTCCATACAAAAAGTTATTTGAAATCGCAGGCTAACGGCGTGACTTTTTAAGAAACTTATGTAACTAAGTTTCATAAATTGGCTTCCCATTTGCGCGAAATTCCCCGTTATCTTGAATAAACTTGTATAAACTACAATAATTTGACATATTATTTTGTGACGTCATATATACTTTGGGAAAACCATTTTTCTAATACCTCAATATATTACAAGATAATTATTTTGCCTATGCCCGTTTGTTTCCTAACTAAAAAAACAAAAAAAGATCATAAAACGCTTAGAACAAATCGCAAAGTGTGACGTCATTCTTTTAGGTCAATTAGTACAGCCTTTGGAAACTCGCTTATAATGAAAAAATGTACGAGGACGAAGTCCCACTGCAGCCAACCTAATAAAACACAGAATACATGGACCATATACACTCTAATACAGAATATAATATATTGGCAATATTTTCTTTACGTTGGTAGTAGACACAAGAGACTCTTAAAACAATGTATGAAGTTCCGCCTCTTTTAAGAGAACATAACCACTACGTTTTAACGTAGTGGTTATGTTCTCTTTGAATTAGTATGAAGCGATTCGGCTGCCGCCAGCGAGGTCCGTCTTCAACTCATTTGTTTGGATATTTATGCTCTTTAAGAATCCGCAGTAAGCTCGGCCGATTTTCACCTTCCCATACAAACGTACTTACGCTCTCATTTTAAAACTACGTGTTGGATTGTGACGAAACTTTGCATATACAATGACATGAGGTATATCTATGTCTGTAATTAGTTTATATGGTTCCAGTTTATAAAACAAACGAAATACAGCAAAAAAAAGTTTTGTATGAAAAACTTAAAATCACTGTATTTTTTTATTATGGTATCTGAAGCTGCCTAAACTAATTACAGACATATATATACCTCATGTCATTGTATATGCAAAGTTTCGTTACAATCTAACACGTAGTTTTAAAATGAGAGCGTAACTACGTTTGTATGGAGAATCGAGCTTACTGCGGACTCTTAATTGTAGTCGCTCCTCTGACACTTGCTACACTGCGCCTTCCGGTACGTGGTCGCCACTCGAGAACCTTTCCGCCCCAACGGCCATCGGTTCTACGTGCAATGTGCCCCGCCCACTGCAATAATCTTAAGTAGACGAACTTCGATTTTCGCGGCAGCGCCGCTGGTAAATTTGTGTTGGCATAATGCCAGCTATTGTTCACTTACTTGGTAGTATGAACCGCACGGGGTGCATCTCGCAGGGCTCGGGCAGCGAGCTCCCTCGCATCACAGTCAGGCGGCTGCGGACCTTCTGCGGGCACTGCACTTGCGGCAGATCCGATATGTTCACCTGGAGCAACAACACTTGTAGTGTAGGTAATTGTCAAGTGACATTTCATATTCCATACATCAAGTGATATTTCATATTTTATTGACTTGTTTGTATTTCAATTATTGTTGACTAGCTTCCGCCCGCGACTTCGTCTGCGTGGACTCGGAATAAAAACTATCCTATATTTTAATCCAGGCTATAAACTATCTTCGTACAAAGTTTCATTCAAATCGGTTCAGCCGTTTAAGCGTGTTTGAGTAACAAACATCCAAACATCGAAACTTTCGCATTTATAATATTAGTAGGATTTGTCAATTTTGTTTTAACTTTTAATGAATCTTTATTTACGAAACAAGAATGGTTAGGTACATAAATATATCCGCACCGCAGGCTTCGTCAATTGCGTACAAACTAACAATGATAAAATCCGCAACAGGCTTCGTCAATAACACGTTATAACCTAAACTAACAAAAAGGACCGCCCCGGATCGTTGGTGGCCCGAAAGTTCCCATGACACTGGCGGCGTTGCCACGCTGAATAGGCAAAGAAATCTGTTGAGCCAGGAACGATCCGGAACGAGGATCACAGCCCCTACCCCTAAGCCGCCGACCCAAATCCCGTATAAAATCTTTGGCCTCCGCACCCCAAGGTCCCGCAGTCTCCACCGCCACTGGCACAAAGTCGTACATTGGCTCCAAGGCAGAGTACTTTTAATGTTTCATCCGAGCCGCCGATACATGATTGCCTAAAATTTCCTCTATAGAAAGAAAAAACAAAGTTGGGTCTTTATTTTCCTATTTTTATTAAATGTGTTAATGGCTTCTATTCAACTTACACCGATCAGTTCTTTCTCCATCACCATATCAAACTCGCCCACCGGCTCCAACGGCAGCTGTGCGACCATCTCAAGCAGCTTCGGATATCCCTTCATCTGATTGGCCCTCACTTTGAACTCGGCTTCGTACACCGACTCTATGGTCGGCTTGGGTCTGAGGGCCCGGACACATTGGCCGTTGGTCCAGAGAGTTTTAGCCCAGTCTATGTAGTCTTGCTGCTCTTTGAGGTATGCCTCTTGGAAATCCTGTGAAACAAATGATTGGGTGAGCAATGGGTAGGCAAGGGAAATTCGAATCGATAAATACCTACAGTTGTCAAAACCCGGAAATAGTTAAGCAAGTATGGAGTCGGCTTCTCTAAGAGTAGATTATGTACCTAGGGCGGTGAATTTGCTTACCTTCGGTTCGGGCCACAAACACCTGCGATCTGGGGCTTTACGAATTACCGCCCGATGTGCGACTCAATTTTAAGTCTTCTCCTAGGTGTGAAGTGAGATTCGCCGCTGTCTAATCTCACTTACCGCCCAGAGTGACGTAAAACATATTTACGAGGAAGTTATACCTAGCAAATATTATGTTTTAGTTGTGCCTGTTATTGACTGTTGTTGTAATGTAGCTAATGATACAATTTAATCTTATATATGAGTAATATTACCTAATGTATAAATTTAAATACTAAAAATGCATTTTCGTTGGCTTTAGTTGTTATTTAGAAAAACCACAAGATTTTTTTCGACTAAATCAAATTGAGTCCACTTCCATACAACTGAACAACAACGCTGGCGCCAAAGTGTAGTTATTTATATATCCCAATTTCCTATCCCTGCACGTCTATCATGGGACGGCCGCGACATACTCTCGATTTTCCTCACACTATACCTCTTGTTCTAAGTGTTCTAATAAGAGAGAGACGAATAGTGCGAGAAAACTCGAGAGAGCTCGCGCGCCGTCTTGTGATAGCCGTGCTAGTAATGGGATTAAGAGTCCGTATACAGCCGTTTGCTGAATTCGCTAAACTTTTTGAGGTCATATCTCACTAAATATTCGTTTTCCTACAGATTTTATTGTGTAATAGGAAAGATCATTTCAATTCAAGTTGAATAAGTGGAAAGGTCCTTTACATTTAGCTCTCAATTTACCATATTTTGGCTCAGTCCAACAGCTGTTTTCTCATTTTTCGCTCGGAGACGTGTAAAACGACTTGGGTTTGAAGAACAATTTTATTTCAAACCGACATATGAAACAAATAAATATATATTGGATTGATAGTCTTCTTAGGAATAAGTGGAAAACATTTTATAAGTTACATATTAAATTGTTGAGTAAAACCGTATTTCCATCCAACAACTTTTTAATAAAAACACACGAAGAATCGCCAGTATTTTTGGCCATTTAGCACATTATTTCAAAAATATGAAAACATAATAAGAAACTCCAGTTCAAGTGCTATTCGAAAATATAAAAATATATTTATGTGTAGAAGTAAATTTCGGCATAAAAAATATTTCTAATCACCCTAAAATTCGTAATAATCGTGCACGGCGCTCGATGCGGCAGTCTCCGCCAAGCGGTTCGAGGGAACGGTCACGTCGCTCGTCGATTTCAAGGTTAAGTAGCTATGGGCGCTTGGGCTAGCGGGAATTATAGCGCGACGAGGCAGTCTTGATCATTTGTTAAGTAATGGTTTTTGTTACTTTTGACTTTTTATATGAAATTGCATTTGTACTAATGGAAATATTTTCATTGCACTACTAACATTTTTGACCTATGTTCCATAGAAGGAGGTTCTTAATTAGTCTTCATGTTTTATCTATATATACATTAATCGATAATTCTAAAAGTACGTCATGGAATTTTCATCATCATCAGCCTATATATACGTCCCACTGCTCTGCTGGGCACAGACGTCCTCTCCTGAATTAGTTGGACTGTTCAGGGTGTTATTATGCAGTTTCTTAATTTTGACAGCCGTTTGTAATATGTCCAATTAACGCAATCGTATTCCTATTGCCTTTATCTGTGTGATATAAACTGCTTCCTGCTGTCCTGGTGCTACTTTTGTGGCCTTTTTAATCATTTCTGGTTTAACCATATTTATGCAATTTTACCTAACATCTGCTTCGATGACAGGTCTCAACACACATCTATGTCACATGTTTTATCTCCATTTTTTTTATCTCCCATCATTTCCTTGCTCAGATTCTTACTATTCATGTCGCTGAAGTAGTATACTATAATACAATATTTATAAATTGATCGGTTTTATTATTTTAGATTCAAGTATGGCGCCTAGGAAGACAAATCGTTCATTTGGTAAAGTAAAGAGAAAAAATATATTTTGTGGCCCTAAAACATTAAAACCAGACTATAACGAAATCAGCACAATGCTGGAATCTGGGAAGGTTAACGAATTATTCTTATTTATCTGGTGATGAAGCTTATTATACTTTAGGAAAAATAACTGTAAAACTGTACCTTAATTTCTAAATTACCTGGTATTTTATTTCAACACCTACACTAAAACCAAGAAACCAATAAGTCAGGTAAAAACTTTTCACCTAGAATTTGATAAACTGGAAGCGGAAAACTAATATATATACAATAATAACAAGTAATTAATTACCGACCGAGTGAGCGGAAGCGAATAAGGTCTCCGTTTCAGCTTGGACAAAAATGCTTTCGTATGTCTATCCGGATTTCCGGCTTTTCTCCTCTAGAGGTCGCATTTCTCTACCGATTCTCGTAAAATTTGGTGAGCAGATTCGGTAATTAGTTATATAGAATTTTTTGTCTAACCAGTATTTGGGAATTTTTCAAAATGACGGAGTTATGCAAAAAGACAGACTCGCGAGGCTACAGGCTACAGCTCACAGAGCCACTAGTAAATGATATAAATAACCTAAGTTTTAAGATGAGTAAAAATAAATAATAAGAAATATTGGGGACAATCTTACACAAATCGACCTAGTCCCAAACTAAGCAAAGCTTGTACTATGGGTACTAAACGACGATATACACAGAGGCGGCTCGTGACAAAATTGTATGGGTGTTCACTTGAAATAAAACAATGAAAATACATAGCGTTAGCAGATTCCGTGATTCAGGGATTCCGAAGACTCATCGTGCACAATCTATTTACCTTCGTAAAATATGCCTGTTTTCGTCAACACGGTCATTGAACTCGCGTATAGTCTTTCGGTACTTACGCGGAATCTAGTGCCTTGCGAATATCTTGTCGTCCGATAGACGCTATAATAACTGCAGTTCATGTAACAAATAAATGGTAAGTACCTACCGAGATTGTGAATGTTATTTTCATCTTGATTGAAAGATGAGCTACCTAGGTCGTTTACGCCCGTTTCAGCCCAAGCAGAAAGACACAGAAAACAAAATAGTTTGTTACTCTCATCACCACCACAGAACTACGGTGTTTTCACACTTTTCACATATTATTCGGATTTAAAGACACGCGTATATGTTTTGGTTTTCGTCGTACATGTTTGCGTAAGGTCAAGTTCAGGCCGTCGCGGTCCCTTTGCCTTCAATTCAAGCCGAATTTGTAACGTTTTTCACATTATTTTATGAACGCCACATTATAATTGTCCATTTTAACACTCACAAGTAATAACTGATAAGTACAGGCTATTTCAACACGTATTAAATGATTATTAATTAGAAAATACCCGAATTTGCATTCGCGCGCATGCATTTAAGTTGACTAGTGTTTGTTTATATAGGAGTGGCAACGTCGCACGCAATCGTTGTCGCGCGTTCGGGCGGTAAAATTAACCGGCAACGTCGCGTGAGCGGCGCTCCGAATTTGAATATTTTTTCATAGAAAATCTTCTGTTTCACGCGCAGGGCTGTGGCGAAATTTCTCTTTCACTCTTATTGGATTTCGTATTAGGCAATGTAGTGAATCTTGTTTCATAGGAGCGCAATCGTGAGCGCTCCGCCTCGCGCGTTACCTATGAAATGATACCGGTGTATGGGATGATGGTATATGGTATGGTCTTGTAATGTGTAAAGGTAATAATTTTATTGGTCCAGTCGTTTTTTAAGATAGATTTTAAATAGTAATATTAATAATGAGTATAATTTTGTTATAATTATTTATGGGAGTTCACTGCACCAGCGCTCCTTAGGGCGAGCCGCCTCTGGATATACATACTTATATAGATAAAAAAATACTTAAATACATAGAAAACCAATATCCAAGACTCAGGAAGAAATAAATGCCCATACCGGGATTCGATCGCGGTCGTCAAACAAGCAAGTACTTAAATGAATTCTGAATTTGTAGTAATTACATAAATACATTACAATGAACGATACAGTTCCATGTTACCTGATATTTTATTTAAATACATATAGGTACATAAGGTTCGGCGAAGTTAAGTGAACAGAGTTTTTTAAACAATATAATGCGACTGTCTGTCTATAATAATATGGTTTCAAAAAAAAACGAATAGTAATCTTGAGGCTTTTCTGTAGCGAGATCAGTGATTCGAAACGATAGAAAAAAATCACGAACATAGGTCTAAAATACACTTAAAATATTCGTAACAAATTATGCAAAAAAGCTAAAAATAATAAAATTGCTTCTAAAAATCGGCAATATTTTTGAGAGGACTTTTTTAACTTTTTTATTTATTTAAAGGGCCAAAAAATTAAAATTAAAAAACATGATATCCGCGCTTCCGAGCACGCACTTCCATCTCGTTCACGCTTAGAGAGGGAGAGAAGACCATGAACCTACGGCGCCTTAAAGTATCAAAACTACTCTACGCCGACCTAGCCGCCTCGCTCGACCCGCACTACAATACCTGCGCAGGCCAATAATACCTAGAATCGAACTATTTCCGGGCCGATATGGACTCTTAACATGTATCGAACGAGTGAGCGAAGCGAGCGCCCAAGCTTCAGCTTGGGCCGAAAATCGTTTGTCTGTCCGGCGTCTGTGTGTCTGTCCGGCTGTTCTCCTCTACAGGTCGCGTTTCTCAACCGATTCTCGTGAATTTTTGTGAGCAGGTACGTTTACTATATAGAAATTAATTTTGTTGAGAATATGTCATAAACATTTTTGGCACTGCTTGCTTGCTTGCTGATTTTACATGCATAGAACAAGAAAATTTTTGAGTGATCAGCATAATAGCTTAGATAATATGTGTCAGTGCATCTGGAAAGTAGAGGTGTGTAACTCAGGAGTGAGAGATTCAAATGAACTGCATCTTTTCGTTTATGTCACTCGCTCACTCGATCACTGAAGGATGAAACAACTCACTAACTCACTATGTCAGTTCAGTATGCGTCCTTCCCCCGCTCTTCCGCTCTCAACTCAACTCAACCGAGCAACTGATGTACGAGTGGGTTGCGCTCTTCGCACTTACGAGTCGAAGCTATAAACCTATCTCGCACTCACGCGTGCACGCTTACGTTACTGATAGAAAAACATGTCAATGTGTGAGTCACTCATTTATACTTGTGTGTGTGAGTGATTTAGAGCTGTTAGGAGTCCACAGATCAACTGAGCGAGAACTGTTAGGAGTCTATAGATGAACTGAGCGAATTGAACGAAATGAACGAAAAGAGTGATACATATCTTTACGACATGAAGATATGAATCGCTCCTTTCACTTCAGTGACACGTTTTGCGCATCACTACTGGAAAGATACCTAGTCACGACATCTAGTTACCGAGTTACATGAGTTTTTGTGGAAGCTGGTGAAAAAGTGCCAAAATGGGTTTGTGTTATAATTGGGTTATTTACATCCTAAGGAACACGTTTGTACAAGAATATCAGTAAAATTATGTTTTTTTAGTATATTTCTCCGACTATAAAGTTTAGTAGTCAGGGTACCTTGTCACGCCATGTCTTAAAAGCCTTTAAATTTTGAATAATTTTGTCAATATTTCCATCGCGGGTTGTCAACTACCTCTTTCTAAGATAAGGTATAGGATCGGTCTATAGCTAAATTGCAGAGAATTGCACCTTCACTATCGTGTGTCGTGACGCGACCTTGCTGAGGATAGATTGAGGGAAAATACCGATTAGGTATATTTCTCCTACTGAAACCATACCAAGGTCGCGTCATGAGTTGTTTCTATATTAATAATAATTAATTTGTTTAATACAAATGAATTTAGGTAATAAAAATTGAGCTGTGATTGTAGTTGTTTGACGTATATAGTTAGTAATATTGATTGAAAGACTGATAAATCATAAATTAGGTGCAATTATGTACACAATTGTACAAGGTTGCTGGAGTCCGCTGGATGCGGGTGGCGCAGGACCGGTCACTTTGGCACTCTTTGGGGGAGGCCTATGTCCAGCAGTGGACGTCTTTCGGCTGATATGATGATGATGATGTACACAATTGAGTTATTTTTTTAGTTACTCCATTTATGTACGTGACAAGTTACCCAGTTTAGTAAAATGCTAAACTTGATGTCTTACACGACTAAAACAGAAGTTTTTATAAATAAGAATACATTGATTTCCGCTATAATTATCCTAAATAACATTTTGTTGCAGATATTTCTTGCATTATAGGTACTAAAAATAGTGATCTTCGAGTTTAAGTTACTAAAGTTTAGTAAATGTCGTGACAAGGTACCCTAGTTACGATTCCATACAAAAGTTTCGGCCGAGTCACTAAACTTTATTGTTAAAAAAAAACTGCTTTAACACCATTTCTACTATACCATTGTGGTACACCACGCTCAATACCATTTGATCTTGTGATATAGCATGAACATACAAATTATTTTGTTGGTTTTTAATATTATAAGTGATCTTTTTTGTAACTGTTACAAATGCGGTAATTATTAAATTTCTTTATGATTATGGAGTTTTCTTTCATTCAATTGTCCCAAAATGCCATAGAATATGTAACTATGATGAGAAACGAACAGTTTTAATCTCGTTATTTTATGAATTGGGTATAATTAACACTTTCGTGTTTCTTCCACCCTGGCATGTTCAACCTAAGAAATCAGAATAATTAACATGTATTTTTAGACAATTCACCTTTATTATAATTCTTTAACATTCAAAGACTATGATTATACCCTTCACTATGTAACTTCGAAGTAGAAGTGTGTTTTTTGCCACTATAAACTTTAAATGCAATTTTCTCAACTTGTGCCTTTCGGAAGTCGAAAATTCAAAAATTTATATAAAAATAGTGGTTCCACCTACAGTCATTATTCTTTTTTGTATTGATAGCAAATTTAATCTACTTTTTGGAACTATGCATAACTCAATACCTGAAACAAGGTACCTTTCCAGATGCACTGACACATATTTGAACAAAAACAGTCAAGGAGTGAAACTTGATGAATTCTCTTCTTCTCTTCGACTATTCCCACATCTACAGATGGGCGTTGATAAAATGGATTTTCTACTACGAGTATATTCAATTCAAGAGATACCAATTTCCACGCCATAATGGCCGCTCCACACAATAGGCCATCCTGAGACAGGACGCGGATACGCGGTAGAACGAGACATAAATATGTCTTACTCCCTTTAACGCATAGTTGCGTCAGGATGGCCCATTGTGTAGAGCGGCCATAACAACAAATACTAAATAACTACAATTTGGAAAATTTGAAAAACACCCGACATTTTCATTTCAAAGTCCAATATCTCAAAAACGGCTCAACAGATTTTCATTAATCATGGCTAAGAACACTCAGAATAAAATTATTTATGACACAAAAAAACCGCATTTAAATCGGTCCATCCGTTTGGTAGCTACGATACCACAGACAGATACACAGACACGTTAAACTTATAACACCCCTCTTTTTGCGTCGGGGTTTAAAAACAGAATAAAATAAATATTTAAGGGGGCTCGTATACAACAAACGTGTTTTTTTTGCCGTTTTCATAGATAATAGTACGGAACCCTTCGTGCGCGAGTAGCACTTGGCCGGTTTTATTACAGATTCCATTCGACTGCAAATTCCGATTATCAGTATTATCTACTCTATCTTAAAGAACTATCATAAATGGTGTCTAACCGCAAACGCCTGGTGGTCCAGCTTGGTGGGCCTCGGCAGGAACTCGTCCTCCAGTACGCGCGGGTGCTGCGCGCACAGCACCCGCAGCCCCTGGTGGTGCTGCTGCGCGGTCAGCGCGGACAGCCGCGTGTAGGCCGGCGGGGGGCGCAGCCCCGGGACGAAGATGCGGTAGCTCTGCTCCTGCATGTTGTGGTAAAACAAAAATTAATATTTATTCTGCAAATATGCCACATGGACACTTTTACATGTTAAATGCTGAAATCGACCTAGTCCCAAACTAAGCAAAGCTCGTACTATGGATACTAGACGACGATAAACATACTTATATAAATAAATAAATACTTAAATACATGGAACACATCCGTGACACAGTAAAAATATTCGTGCTCATCACACAAATAAATCATCACATAAATTAAAAACGCTTTTTCCAATTCTTTGTTTATTCCAATTCCGAGGGGCGTCTTTACCTATGGTGCAGGGGGTGCGATGCACCCGGGCGGACGCTCCTAGAGCTGGGTCCACTTTTGTATCATTTTGTCGTATCGTATCTCCGTCCCGTTGCACCGACGCGTATCAAGATCGCTAGTGTGGACGCAAAAACAGCGCGATCATGCGGCGCGCCGTATCTGATCGTTCGGGATCGATATTGACACGCGTTTATTATATACCCCGCACACTCGCGATCGGATACGCGTATCAAGATCGGTAAGTATGGACGTGTTTTGATACTGTATCACGATACAAAGTTATTTGATACGCCATACACCGTGATCGCTCTCGAGGCGGATTTTCGCCGATCATCAAAGGAGATACGGATGTCCACGTTATGATGCGATACGCTGCTACGCTGCGGTTAGTATGGACGCATTTATTCACGCAACGATGCTAGTGATAAGTACGGTATGCCCAACGTGAGCGTCCATACTTAGGAGGCGTGATCGTGATCGGCAAAATGATACAAGTGTACAGCTTAAGGAGTGCCACTCGCTGGGCGCGCTAACACTAGAGACGCCTCTGCCAATTCCACCTTTTTGATAGGTTGGTATTGTATAAAATGGCAATATCAAAGCAAATGCAAGGTCCTAAATATTATGTACTAGCTTCCGCCCGCGATTTCGTCCGCGTGGACCCCAAAATACCAAATACCCCGTACAAAATTTCATCCAAATCGGTTAAGCCGTTTAGGCGTGCTTGAGTAACAAACATCCAAATATTCAAACATCTAAACTTTCGCATTTATAATATTAGTAGGATGGTGTTGAGTTGACTGAAATTGTTATTTTTTCAGTTCTATTTCTATATTGCCATGATTAAAATTTGCAACTCTCTGTATCTACATAATATTTCACCTGCCTACTTACATTACTTCGTTTGTTAAATACATGGTTCCAGTCAATCTTCTGACCATTCCCTTCTTCCTCATCACTAGAGATGAGCGGGTTAGAGAACTTGTTCTGCAGTATCTTCTCTGTCACACAGTTGTCCAGTGCAGACTCCGTCACAAAATATTGACTGTCTGGCAGTAACGCACACCTGAAAACCATGTCCAAAAACGTTTAAAATATCTACACTAATGGGCCCGGCCACAACTTCGCTTGACTAGCCAACTGCTGTGAACGGCGAGCATTCCAATCATTCTACACAAATGCACAGAGATGGTGCCTTCTATGTGCATTTCCTTGGAATGCCTGCCGGTCACTGTGGTTGCCGTCACTCTTAGTTAGAGACATTCTGTATGGCTAAAATAAGTGTTCAAGAGCTGTTGGTCTCCTAAACACAAACCTAGACAAGCACTCAGCATGACTGATTAAGTGATGATTATAAATAAATAAAAATCTCTCTCATTTGTCTCTTTGTCGTTATTTTTGTGCTCTAACTGATTATAGTTGTATCAATTGTGACCCGTTGCAAGAAGTTACAAGTAAAGCTGCGTACAAATTAGAGCAGCTCAGCCTGAGGCATGCTTTTCATGTATTTGTATAAATAATTGATCCGAATTTACTAACAAATAACATAACAGCCACTTGCTCAAATTCGTACATTCGTACATTCGTACGTTCGTACGCGCCTATCGCGTACAAACAAGGATCGATCTTGTCGCTCTGTCCGCGGCACGCTCAGATACACGTACAAATTACACGAGGCATGCACACTAAGGCCTTTGAGCATGTTCAAAAGACCGCCTCTAGGTGGCTCGCCACGTGCCGCTCGCGCGCTGCTCACGCATAGCGCGTACGAATTTGTACAGAATGATGTATTTTGGTGAACTAAATGTGCACCACGTGAATTACGACTATTTCATCCACCACCGAGGCGATTTTCTCTTCTTTTTGGTAGTAAAATTGAGTATAGTATTGAGTGTAATATTGAGTGTAATATTGGGTGAATTACGAAAAACGCAGCCGGGGCTGTCATCGTGTCCAACGCCATTTTTAACGACGCACAATGTCTGCCTCGCCCGTACTTGTTTATATGCACGGCGAGCATGCCTCAGGCTGAGCCGCTCAAATTCGTATGCAGCCTCATAGCAACATAGGTGAGCCGTGCATGCCTCAACTCAACCCAAGGCTGCTCAAATTCGTACGCAGCTTTACAGTTGTGTGATGGCTGTTACAATAGAACGAAATAAACAGCGAGATGGCTGGATTTGATTTTTCTAGGTGTCAAACATTGGTTCTGTTAGATACTGCACAACCTTTTGTGTGTATCACAATGACAAAGGTGCATTTATATCGCTAGAAAAACTCAGAACTCAAACTGTCTGTTACTGCTCTTAGGGCAGGTTGCATCCACTTACTATTACAGGCCAATCAATGTTAACCACCCTAATGGTGGGTGTACCAAACTGTAAAATTGTTCCCGAGAAAGGAGACGGCACACATGTTTTAATATTTACTGAACTGACACAATCCAAAATTCATTCATATACACATACTGTATATACTTAAATTTCATCTTAGAGGTTATCTTTATTAAAGTACGAATATTATTTGTCAATAACGATTGACTTCTTGTTTAATAATTAAAATTAGGAAGTAAAATGCATTTTATTTATAACATTTTCAGTTAATTCGGTAATTACAAGGTTGTCCAGTTGAAAGCATTTTCATGGCTTACCAATCATACTGACGTATATGTTCCATAGTTTGTAACTTCTATGTATTCACTGCAGAACTTATTCATGCATCAATTAATTAAATAAGAGCTTAATTAATAGAGAAAAAGAAATCATATCACAGCGGCATCGCAAAACACAATACATGTCATGTACATTACATTCATTCAATTCAAAGAGATTATTATGATATTAACCAACTGTACCGTCATTCGAAGCCTAAATAAATGAGAGTGGCAACACTGATTTCCTAAACGATGACGGTTGAAGTGCCTTATTAACCAACTGTACCGTCATTCGAAGCCTAAATAAATGAGAGTGGCAACACTGATTTCCTAAACGATGACGGTTGAAGTGCCTTATTTCAGTACTGGTCACCCTGTTTCCTGCGTTTCGTTCCCACCCAAATACCCCACCACCAGCTCGGCGCAGCGTTAGCCTTCGAGGTTGTTCCGAGGCTCATTGGCTATTGATTTTCGAAACGTTACGGTTGTCCAAGAGCGCACGTCCGAAAATACTGCGATCTGGTAACCTAAGTGCCTAAATTACAACTATTTTAAAAAACGGTGTAACCGTTCGTAATGGATTTATATATATATTAATTATATTTCTGATTTTCAGTACTATGGGGGACAATGGTAGCAATTCATCATCTTCGGATTGCTCTGGCGAGAGCACACATATTGGAGAGCCAGCGATGCCTGGATCTACTAAAAAGAAAAGGAAGGCGTGCCCCAAATCTTCAAATGCGAAGAGAAAGCGGCAATCCGATGAGGACATAGTTAAGCTCGCAAATGAAGTAAGTGAAGTAAAAAGAATTCTATCCTCGATGATGTATCCGGGTGCCCCACAGCCAGTGCCGGTGCTTTCATCTAGGCTGAGTGAAAGTTCGGAAGACGATGTTAGTCTCAATGTAAGCGGTGAATTGTTTCCGGGCGATGGGGTACGAAGTGTAGATAAAGCCAAAGAATCTATAGATTTGAGTATAAATTTGCCTTTTAACACGACTGTGAAGGAGCCGGCTATACCAAAATCTTCACAGGCTCATATTGAATTTTTAAACACGATTCAACATTTTGGCTCATCTGATTGGGCCGACGTACGATATGCAGAGGTTCAAAAAACCTATTGCTCTGCCCCAGGTTTCGTTGATACCGAATGTAACGATGATTTAAAACCTTATGACAAAACTACTTCTCTTAGCGTCACAGAAAAAGGATTTGCGGCCATTACGAAGGCCTTGATCGAACAGAAGGAATCATTGCAATCTGGGCTGGAGTCTTTGCTGACTTGGATTTCGTCCTGTGACCACGAAATTACGGTAACTTCTTTGAAAGAAAAGTTAAATGAAATATTCATTGATGGCGCATATAACAAAATATCTAGTGATATTCTTCAAATGGCATGTGGTCATAGGGCAGATTTAATTCAGCAGCGACGTGATAGTATTCTGAGATATGTTAAAGACAAATTCACTCGCGCTACATTGCGGAAGATCCCGCCTACTTGTGATTGGTTGTTTAATAAAGAGAGTTTAGCGGCTGAGTTGGAAAAGAACGGGGGAGTTGCGAAAACTCTTTGGCCGTTACGTAATAATGCGTCAACAAAGCCTGCTTGGTCGGCTGCGCAAGCCGGACCCTCTCAAGCTAGACAGCCCGCGCAGGGCCTGCATGATTACCAAAATAGGGCTTATCTTGGAAAAGCTCTGCCAGCGCTACCAGCGCATGGTGCACCATATTATTCGTATCCTCCGCAGGGATATTACATGAACCCACCTTTACAACCGCCTACCTTTTACACGCCAAAGCGATTTGCGCAAAATCGAGAAGGCAAACACAACAACAAAAATAACTCTCACAAATCTCGCCATAAGTCTAGATACGATGAGTATTCGTCGAATAAAAATAATTCAAATAATTCTCATGATAATAAAAATTTTCGCGGCAAGCGAAAATTCTGACTCGGTCTCGCAGACCTTCGAAGCTGGTCGCCTTCTAGAGTTCATACATGTTTGGGAACAAATGAAAGCGCCAGAATCCTTATTAAAGATAATAAGAGGGTATCGATTACCGCTCAAACAAAAAGTACCTCTTTGCTGGCCAAAGAGCGATCACATTTATCGAACGAAATTCTCTGTTCAAATGAGGGTAGCTATACAATCATTAATAAAAATCGGCGTACTGGAGCCGGTGTTGCCATCCCGAAGCTATATCTCCCCTATGTTTTTAGTCCCCAAATCAGATGGGACAATGCGTCCGATTTTCAATCTGCGCAACCTGAACAAGTACCTGATCGTGTCCAAATTCCGGCTGATAAATGTTCAGAAAATACCGGATTTTCTACAACCACACGATTGGTTACTAAAAATCGACCTATCGAACGCTTACTTTCACCTTCGCGTTGCAGAGTCGCACAGGAGGTACTTGAGAGTAATGTTCGGCAACAAATTATATCAGATGACGTGTCTGCCTCTAGGTTTGGCAACGGCACCAAAGGTTTTTGCCAGCTTGTCAAATTGGGTCACTCAAAAGCTAAGAGAACGAGGTCTCAGAGTGATAGTCTATCTGGACGACTTCCTTTTAGCCCACCAGGACAAACAAGTCCTATCGGCACAAGCCACCGAAGCTGTAAATCTCCTGGAAGGTTTAGGTTGGCAAATAAACTTAAAAAAGTCGATATTGACTCCACAACAAAGTCTGGAGTATTTAGGGATTATTTGGGACCCTTGGCTTGGAATAAAGAGCCTTCCTTTCGCGAAATTAACAACGTTGAAAGAAAAGATACTCCACGTATTAGCTTTGAAGTCTGTCCGGCTAAAAGAGATTCAAAGCCTCATAGGCCTCATAAACTTCGCATGTTTTGTAGTACCACGAGGCCGCTTGAACCATCGCGAGCTGATTCAGTTTTCTTTGAGTCTGCCAGACAACAATTTTTCTCGCCGCTTCACGATCCCTCGATCGAGTCTAAGAGAATTAAAGTGGTGGCTAAAGCATTACAAATGCCCATCACCCCTACACAAACCACCGGTCAATCATTTTTTGGCAACGGACGCATCCGGATTGGCGTGGGGAGCCCACCTGGATCAAGTGAAGTTAGCGGGCAGCTGGTCCCAACACGAGAGTCGTCTCCACTCCAATCAGAAGGAGATGCTGGCTGTGCTTCACGTACTGCACGAACGAGGTCCTTGTCTAAAGAATTCGTCTGTCATGTTGCAATGCGACAACAAGACAACAGTTGCGTATATAAGGAAAGAGGGCGGCTCGAAATCCGTCAACTTGATGAGCATTACCAGGAAAGTATTCAAGCTGTTAGATCGGTACAATATCCACCTGACGGCTCACCACATACCAGGGAAATTCAATGGGGAGGCGGACCAGGCGTCTCGCCTCAAAACCAACCCAGAATGGCATCTGCTCCCCGAGGCGACGGAAGTCATATTTCAGAAATGGGGAGTACCATGTATCGATCTGATGGCTTCAAGAACTGCCCATGTAGTGCCCCAGTATGTCAGTCTGGACATATTGGATCAGAAGGCGCTGTTTCACGATGCCTTCAGTCGAGACTGGGATTTCCGACTGGCCTGGATCTTTCCTCCGCCTTACCTGATTCCAAAAGTACTGTCTCATTTAAACCGTGCGAAAGGGACCTACCTCATTGTAGTCCCGAGATGGGAGAAAGTATTTTGGAAGCCCGACATAAGGAATCGAGCACAGGGCCCACCTTTCACAATATTTCGTCTTCACCAGGTTCTGGTGGACACAGTAACAGGTCTTCCCCCAAAGAAAGTCCACGAAATGACCCTCCAGGTATGGAAATGTGGGGGTGGGCAAGTAAATTGACTGACTGGACCCCTGAGCAGAAATTACTCCTACAGTCAGGGTGGCGTGAATCGTCTCTTAAAACCTATAGGCATGCTTGGAATAAGTGGCTCAATTGGTGTCTAATAAATAATGTATCTTCTCCCCATAATCCTAATGGGTCACAACTTGCTAGATTTCTATCAGATTTATTTCAAAAAGATAATTTATCACATCGCACTATTATGGTATACAAATCTGCTATAGCCACTTTATGTAATCCCGATGTGTCAGACAGATTGAGTTCAAATATTTTAGTAAAGAAAATTTTGAAATCAATAGCAATTCAAAAACCACGCGAATCGTGTAAACCGCCTATTTGGGACATTGATATCCTAAAGAACTATCTTATAAACACTACATGTGATGAGAATAATTTATTTCAATGTTCCAAAAAGACGGCAACACTTTTGTTGCTATGTTCAGGTCGCAGAGTTCACGACCTGACATTGTTGTCAATTAATCAAAACATGTGCGTGATTGAAAACGACCATATTACATTTTGGCCTAAGTTTGGTTCAAAAACGGACTACGAAAATGCTAGGCAATCTGGCTGGCGTTTGTTGCGGAACAAACACAATATTTTCATTGACCCAGTTCACTGGATAAATCGAGTTATACATTTGTCAAAAGATAGGCGACAGATCTGCAAAAGTGATAACTTATTCATCACTGCCTGTGGTCAACCAAAGCCCGCCTCTCGTACAATAATTGCAGGTTGGGTAAAAAGGACTCTAAACGAAGCTGGTATAAAAGCTAGCCCTGGAAGCATTCGCCCTGCTGTGGCATCAAAAAACTGGATTGCACAGATGCCTCTGGATGACATCTTGGCTCAAGGTAACTGGCGGAGCCAGAATACTTTCGCACAATTTTATTGCCGTGAGATTCAACCAAACAACAAAGTATCCTCGGATACTGTTGCCCAAACATCTGGGGTATTCATTCCTATGTAGCGGTCATGTAGCCGTCTATTCCCATAAGTACCAACTGATTAATTATGCACATAAAGATACATAAATAGCAAACCCCTTTCTAGTTTCTAACTGATGTATTTTATTTTATTGTTCTATTTTTGTGAAATAGTTATAACTTTGCTCATCTCTTACTGATGCTTATTGTAATATAGGAATTGAATAAATAGTGCAAAGCTATCAATAATATGATTTTATGTCTGCATAGACATTTGTTTAATTGTACTGATATAAATATTAGCTGCATTTGGGTAATTGATACAAGGTTTTTGTTAGACGCTAGACTATCTCATTGATGTATCATTTCAGAATTGAGTTTGTTGATTGGATAACAGTATGGTTTTCAGTTAATTGAATAAAAATAGATATATATAAAATAATGATCTATTTCTAGGTTGATACAATATTTGAACAATGGGATTATGTGTGATACCTAATTATTTAAGAACAAGTATAGTCAATGTTTGATTACTAATAAACCTTGAATGTTTTTCCTTATGCACAGTAAATCATATATTAATAATAAAGGTAATTGAAGTGTATTTCTATTGACACTTCTGTGTCCAATGTAGTAGATTAACATTTACTAAAATTGTGTATGGTGAAATAAAAAACACAACATAATTTGATGTATTTTATTGTTAGCTCAGCCACTAACTAAAAGTAGTAACAATAAGTTATGAGGATAACTTAATATTACTATAATATTACCTATGATTGTGATTCTTGGTCATTGATGTATAGTCCTATACCTAACATATATTTGTTACGTTGTCTATATATATATATTTAAATAGACAATCACATTGGCTAATAATCATACAAGTAAATACCCCACCAGGCGATAACAGACACGTCTCATTTATTTAGGCTTCGAATGACGGTACAGTTGGTTAATATCAGCGTTTTACCATCCAATAAAACGCTTATTAAACAACTTACCTCATTCGAAGCCTATTTCTATCCCTGCCTGGTGTAAACGAGCCGCAATGAGCCTCGGAACAACCTCGAAGGCTAACGCTGCGCCGAGCTGGTGGTGGGGTATTTGGGTGGGAACGAAACGCAGGAAACAGGGTGACCAGTACTGAAATAAGGCACTTCAACCGTCATCGTTTAGGAAATCAGTGTTGCCACTCTCATTTATTTAGGCTTCGAATGAGGTAAGTTGTTTAATAAGCGTTTTATTGGATGGTAAAACGCTGATATTTCAGTACTGGTCACCCTGTTTCCTGCGTTTCGTTCCCACCCAAATACCCCACCACCAGCTCGGCGCAGCGTTAGCCTTCGAGGTTGTTCCGAGGCTCATTGGCTATTGATTTTCGAAACGTTACGGTTGTCCAAGAGCGCACGTCCGAAAATACTGCGATCTGGTAACCTAAGTGCCTAAATTACAACTATTTTAAAAAACGGTGTAACCGTTCGTAATGGATTTATATATATATTAATTATATTTCTGATTTTCAGTACTATGGGGGACAATGGTAGCAATTCATCATCTTCGGATTGCTCTGGCGAGAGCACACATATTGGAGAGCCAGCGATGCCTGGATCTACTAAAAAGAAAAGGAAGGCGTGCCCCAAATCTTCAAATGCGAAGAGAAAGCGGCAATCCGATGAGGACATAGTTAAGCTCGCAAATGAAGTAAGTGAAGTAAAAAGAATTCTATCCTCGATGATGTATCCGGGTGCCCCACAGCCAGTGCCGGTGCTTTCATCTAGGCTGAGTGAAAGTTCGGAAGACGATGTTAGTCTCAATGTAAGCGGTGAATTGTTTCCGGGCGATGGGGTACGAAGTGTAGATAAAGCCAAAGAATCTATAGATTTGAGTATAAATTTGCCTTTTAACACGACTGTGAAGGAGCCGACTATACCAAAATCTTCACAGGCTCATATTGAATTTTTAAACACGATTCAACATTTTGGCTCATCTGATTGGGCCGACGTACGATATGCAGAGGTTCAAAAAACCTATTGCTCTGCCCCAGGTTTCGTTGATACCGAATGTAACGATGATTTAAAACCTTATGACAAAACTACTTCTCTTAGCGTCACAGAAAAAGGATTTGCGGCCATTACGAAGGCCTTGATCGAACAGAAGGAATCATTGCAATCTGGGCTGGAGTCTTTGCTGACTTGGATTTCGTCCTGTGACCACGAAATTACGGTAACTTCTTTGAAAGAAAAGTTAAATGAAATATTCATTGATGGCGCATATAACAAAATATCTAGTGATATTCTTCAAATGGCATGTGGTCATAGGGCAGATTTAATTCAGCAGCGACGTGATAGTATTCTGAGATATGTTAAAGACAAATTCACTCGCGCTACATTGCGGAAGATCCCGCCTACTTGTGATTGGTTGTTTAATAAAGAGAGTTTAGCGGCTGAGTTGGAAAAGAACGGGGGAGTTGCGAAAACTCTTTGGCCGTTACGTAATAATGCGTCAACAAAGCCTGCTTGGTCGGCTGCGCAAGCCGGACCCTCTCAAGCTAGACAGCCCGCGCAGGGCCTGCATGATTACCAAAATAGGGCTTATCTTGGAAAAGCTCTGCCAGCGTTACCAGCGCATGGTGCACCATATTATTCGTATCCTCCGCAGGGATATTACATGAACCCACCTTTACAACCGCCTACCTTTTACACGCCAAAGCGATTTGCGCAAAATCGAGAAGGCAAACACAACAACAAAAATAACTCTCACAAATCTCGCCATAAGTCTAGATACGATGAGTATTCGTCGAATAAAAATAATTCAAATAATTCTCATGATAATAAAAATTTTCGCGGCAAGCGAAAATTCTGACTCGGTCTCGCAGACCTTCGAAGCTGGTCGCCTTCTAGAGTTCATACATGTTTGGGAACAAATGAAAGCGCCAGAATCCTTATTAAAGATAATAAGAGGGTATCGATTACCGCTCAAACAAAAAGTACCTCTTTGCTGGCCAAAGAGCGATCACATTTATCGAACGAAATTCTCTGTTCAAATGAGGGTAGCTATACAATCATTAATAAAAATCGGCGTACTGGAGCCGGTGTTGCCATCCCGAAGCTATATCTCCCCTATGTTTTTAGTCCCCAAATCAGATGGGACAATGCGTCCGATTTTCAATCTGCGCAACCTGAACAAGTACCTGATCGTGTCCAAATTCCGGCTGATAAATGTTCAGAAAATACCGGATTTTCTACAACCACACGATTGGTTACTAAAAATCGACCTATCGAACGCTTACTTTCACCTTCGCGTTGCAGAGTCGCACAGGAGGTACTTGAGAGTAATGTTCGGCAACAAATTATATCAGATGACGTGTCTGCCTCTAGGTTTGGCAACGGCACCAAAGGTTTTTGCCAGCTTGTCAAATTGGGTCACTCAAAAGCTAAGAGAACGAGGTCTCAGAGTGATAGTCTATCTGGACGACTTCCTTTTAGCCCACCAGGACAAACAAGTCCTATCGGCACAAGCCACCGAAGCTGTAAATCTCCTGGAAGGTTTAGGTTGGCAAATAAACTTAAAAAAGTCGATATTGACTCCACAACAAAGTCTGGAGTATTTAGGGATTATTTGGGACCCTTGGCTTGGAATAAAGAGCCTTCCTTTCGCGAAATTAACAACGTTGAAAGAAAAGATACTCCACGTATTAGCTTTGAAGTCTGTCCGGCTAAAAGAGATTCAAAGCCTCATAGGCCTCATAAACTTCGCATGTTTTGTAGTACCACGAGGCCGCTTGAACCATCGCGAGCTGATTCAGTTTTCTTTGAGTCTGCCAGACAACAATTTTTCTCGCCGCTTCACGATCCCTCGATCGAGTCTAAGAGAATTAAAGTGGTGGCTAAAGCATTACAAATGCCCATCACCCCTACACAAACCACCGGTCAATCATTTTTTGGCAACGGACGCATCCGGATTGGCGTGGGGAGCCCACCTGGATCAAGTGAAGTTAGCGGGCAGCTGGTCCCAACACGAGAGTCGTCTCCACTCCAATCAGAAGGAGATGCTGGCTGTGCTTCACGTACTGCACGAACGAGGTCCTTGTCTAAAGAATTCGTCTGTCATGTTGCAATGCGACAACAAGACAACAGTTGCGTATATAAGGAAAGAGGGCGGCTCGAAATCCGTCAACTTGATGAGCATTACCAGGAAAGTATTCAAGCTGTTAGATCGGTACAATATCCACCTGACGGCTCACCACATACCAGGGAAATTCAATGGGGAGGCGGACCAGGCGTCTCGCCTCAAAACCAACCCAGAATGGCATCTGCTCCCCGAGGCGACGGAAGTCATATTTCAGAAATGGGGAGTACCATGTATCGATCTGATGGCTTCAAGAACTGCCCATGTAGTGCCCCAGTATGTCAGTCTGGACATATTGGATCAGAAGGCGCTGTTTCACGATGCCTTCAGTCGAGACTGGGATTTCCGACTGGCCTGGATCTTTCCTCCGCCTTACCTGATTCCAAAAGTACTGTCTCATTTAAACCGTGCGAAAGGGACCTACCTCATTGTAGTCCCGAGATGGGAGAAAGTATTTTGGAAGCCCGACATAAGGAATCGAGCACAGGGCCCACCTTTCACAATATTTCGTCTTCACCAGGTTCTGGTGGACACAGTAACAGGTCTTCCCCCAAAGAAAGTCCACGAAATGACCCTCCAGGTATGGAAATGTGGGGGTGGGCAAGTAAATTGACTGACTGGACCCCTGAGCAGAAATTACTCCTACAGTCAGGGTGGCGTGAATCGTCTCTTAAAACCTATAGGCATGCTTGGAATAAGTGGCTCAATTGGTGTCTAATAAATAATGTATCTTCTCCCCATAATCCTAATGGGTCACAACTTGCTAGATTTCTATCAGATTTATTTCAAAAAGATAATTTATCACATCGCACTATTATGGTATACAAATCTGCTATAGCCACTTTATGTAATCCCGATGTGTCAGACAGATTGAGTTCAAATATTTTAGTAAAGAAAATTTTGAAATCAATAGCAATTCAAAAACCACGCGAATCGTGTAAACCGCCTATTTGGGACATTGATATCCTAAAGAACTATCTTATAAACACTACATGTGATGAGAATAATTTATTTCAATGTTCCAAAAAGACGGCAACACCTTTGTTGCTATGTTCAGGTCGCAGAGTTCACGACCTGACATTGTTGTCAATTAATCAAAACATGTGCGTGATTGAAAACGACCATATTACATTTTGGCCTAAGTTTGGTTCAAAAACGGACTACGAAAATGCTAGGCAATCTGGCTGGCGTTTGTTGCGGAACAAACACAATATTTTCATTGACCCAGTTCACTGGATAAATCGAGTTATACATTTGTCAAAAGATAGGCGACAGATCTGCAAAAGTGATAACTTATTCATCACTGCCTGTGGTCAACCAAAGCCCGCCTCTCGTACAATAATTGCAGGTTGGGTAAAAAGGACTCTAAACGAAGCTGGTATAAAAGCTAGCCCTGGAAGCATTCGCCCTGCTGTGGCATCAAAAAACTGGATTGCACAGATGCCTCTGGATGACATCTTGGCTCAAGGTAACTGGCGGAGCCAGAATACTTTCGCACAATTTTATTGCCGTGAGATTCAACCAAACAACAAAGTATCCTCGGATACTGTTGCCCAAACATCTGGGGTATTCATTCCTATGTAGCGGTCATGTAGCCGTCTATTCCCATAAGTACCAACTGATTAATTATGCACATAAAGATACATAAATAGCAAACCCCTTTCTAGTTTCTAACTGATGTATTTTATTTTATTGTTCTATTTTTGTGAAATAGTTATAACTTTGCTCATCTCTTACTGATGCTTATTGTAATATAGGAATTGAATAAATAGTGCAAAGCTATCAATAATATGATTTTATGTCTGCATAGACATTTGTTTAATTGTACTGATATAAATATTAGCTGCATTTGGGTAATTGATACAAGGTTTTTGTTAGACGCTAGACTATCTCATTGATGTATCATTTCAGAATTGAGTTTGTTGATTGGATAACAGTATGGTTTTCAGTTAATTGAATAAAAATAGATATATATAAAATAATGATCTATTTCTAGGTTGATACAATATTTGAACAATGGGATTATGTGTGATACCTAATTATTTAAGAACAAGTATAGTCAATGTTTGATTACTAATAAACCTTGAATGTTTTTCCTTATGCACAGTAAATCATATATTAATAATAAAGGTAATTGAAGTGTATTTCTATTGACACTTCTGTGTCCAATGTAGTAGATTAACATTTACTAAAATTGTGTATGGTGAAATAAAAAACACAACATAATTTGATGTATTTTATTGTTAGCTCAGCCACTAACTAAAAGTAGTAACAATAAGTTATGAGGATAACTTAATATTACTATAATATTACCTATGATTGTGATTCTTGGTCATTGATGTATAGTCCTATACCTAACATATATTTGTTACGTTGTCTATATATATATATTTAAATAGACAATCACATTGGCTAATAATCATACAAGTAAATACCCCACCAGGCGATAACAGACACGTCTCATTTATTTAGGCTTCGAATGACGGTACAGTTGGTTAATATCAGCGTTTTACCATCCAATAAAACGCTTATTAAACAACTTACCTCATTCGAAGCCTATTTCTATCCCTGCCTGGTGTAAACGAGCCGCAATGAGCCTCGGAACAACCTCGAAGGCTAACGCTGCGCCGAGCTGGTGGTGGGGTATTTGGGTGGGAACGAAACGCAGGAAACAGGGTGACCAGTACTGAAATAAGGCACTTCAACCGTCATCGTTTAGGAAATCAGTGTTGCCACTCTCATTTATTTAGGCTTCGAATGAGGTAAGTTGTTTAATAAGCGTTTTATTGGATGGTAAAACGCTGATATTTATGATTGTTTGGTGCCGTTAAAAAAAATATCTCAAAGAAAAATTGATTTTATTCCAATGAGGATAAAGTCTAAAGCTAAGTAACAATAGATACGTAGTCTGTTCTAAAATGAAGCTAGTAGTATCATCCTATTTCGGTGGAACTGACAGCACGCTGGACGAGCGTCCCTTAAACGATGCAATTTATCACAACAATTGACAGAGACGCAGCTTTAGTTAGAAAAGTATGTATTGCTTTCTCATAACAACCGTAGCAGCGCTTTGAAGATTAGAGCGTGTTCACATTATCCAGTACAATTTCGGTGTAGAATTTGGAAACTCGGGCTAGCTAGCAGTACATACATACATACATACATATACTCACGCCCGTATCCCATTGGGGTAGGCAGAGACTAAGGAGCTAGTAGTACTAAGCTAGTACTAGTAGTAGAGCTTGGATTTAATGTTTACCTTTCATCTGCATGCAATTTGTCAGTACAATTCATTTGACAGTTGGATCAGCAGCGCAACACACCTCCAGACAATAGCAATTAGTCGGCTTCTGATAACCTTGCATGCACATGTGGTCGGAGTGTTACATCTGTACGCCACAACCAATTATGACTTCAACATGTTGTACTGACAAATTGTGGTAATCTGTAGCACCCATTATGGTTATATCCCGATTAAGAAACGTTGGCACCTGGCAGCAAGGTGTATGTATGGACACGGCGCAATCTTAAATTAACCGGGTTGTACAGTTAATTCTCGGCAAATGGATTCTTACTCAATAAAACACATTGAATCTTTTTTGTGAATTAATTGTTTATTTGTTCTTGGATATGAAACGAAACGATATATAAACGTTGTATTTAGTAAAACTATTAACTTTTGATAACATTTTACATGAATTTGTATTGATTACGAAAATATTTATTTTATGTTGTATTGGCTGTTTAAAGATATTATCTAAGTCTCGCTTTACAGCGCGCGCACTGCGCGAACTTCACGAAAAAAATAGTTGCGCGGCATTAGAGGTAATTTCACAAATATTTGTAAACATTGTAGATGCATGTTTGGTTATTATTAAAAATGTTGACTTGTTGATGAATAGAAAAGTGATAAATAGTGTTGGCGCCACTGGAATTTCTTTTCGATGTTCTATATGTGAGTACAAACCTGGTGGAGGAGCCTATACTTAATATTTTAACAAAGGATATTTTCCTCGCAAATATGTTGAAAACCGTCGTAATATTAAATACATAGATAATTAAACAATAGTCATATTTTGACATGCAATATTTATTAGTATTATCAATAAATGAGTATGAGTATGAAACGCGTGAGCTTTGATAATTACATCCTCGGCTCTCTTATCACGCTTACCTGCGGCTCGCAATTCCGCCTATGTAATTATCAACATTTCTCACTTATATCACAATATACAAATACTATATTTACTTGTAGGCTTTTCGGCAGAATGGACCATCAACATACATATATATAATGTACGCCAGCGCGGTTAGCACAAGACGGCGCGCGAGCTCTCTCGCACTATCCGTCTCTTATTAGAAAGAGACGAATAGTGCGAGAAAGCTCGCGCACTGTCTTGTCTTGTGTTAACTGTGCAGAGCATAAATATACGTCACGACATTACCGTGCTAGCTACGTTATTTGCGTCGGCGCTGCTCAATGAGCTGGTACTGAGGCAGGATGCCGACGTGTTTGCAGTCAATTGGCAGAGCCTGCTAACTAAAATAAGTGCTTTGTGCAATACATTTAGTTAGTGCTACTGTTTATTTGTTTGTGTAACTGTCATATATTTATGTTATTTTTAAGTCCTGACATTGTAGGCGCTTTGGTACCACTACTGTAAGCCTATTATGTAAGTTATTAAATAAATAAATCAGAATCATAGACAACATCAATGATGCCGTTGTCCCTGATACAGTCAGTCGGAACTGGCATCTCTAAGTTTACACAGGGCTGCTCTTGCATAGTCACATGACCTGCGATGTGTCGGACGTCGGACTTGACCGTTTGACGTAAGGCTCACCACATACTGCCCGAATTCCACTGGGCTCGGGATCAGCCCAGCGGAATTCGGGGGCGGAACCCCACCATAGTGTGGCGAGCTCATTGACTTACTATTACTACGTATAGACTGGCAACCCAGAACATTTTTCTTGACGTCTTCCAATCAGGCCGCCATCTTGGAAAATCAAAGAGTATGTAAACGTAGTAGATGCGACAATTTTCTGAGTTCAGATTCAGTTATGGCTATAGTGGGATTTAATACACTTATAAAAAAAAACGAATTATTTATTTAATCACCGACATTAGGTATTTGTATTTATTTATACTGGATATCTTTTTAGTTACCGAGGATGCACTATGTTGATGCCATTTGTCTCAGCAATTTGTGTCAGATTTGATGACAAAGTCCTACTTTAAGGTCCATGCGGATCCTCAAATATTGATTCTGATAGCAATCGTAGCAAGACAAACAAACTAAATTACGACCATTTTCAAATTGGAAATTGATATAATAATTATATTCTCCTAAATTGCTAATGGGTTCACATTCGGAGACCATACTCGCATCGCGTAAATTATTTGTATAAGAGAATTTCCCTAGGATTTAAATAAGTGGAACTTAACATATGTTTAAATAAGGAGAACTGAACGTTGCCACTAAAATTATTCATAAAAACGATTAAATAAAAATATAACAAAATATGGTTGCTGCTATTTTGGCGCAAAAATTAAGATCTTTAAAGCTTCAAATCAGTAAATCTAGTAAGTTTAATGTTCCACTAATAAGGCAAAATAGTCTTAGGGATTTGTCACTTCTACATTTTTAATCTTTGAAATAATGGCCGCCATCGTCGCGCATTTTATAAATTACAGAAAAACACATGTTATTTCAAAAATCTGTGAATTTGCCGATGAAAAGAGATCCCCGTACTTTTATTACTATTGTTGGGTTTCTTGTTGGTGCAATAGCGCAATGCAAAAAAAGGATTTTTCTAAAGTTTTGAGTAAAAATTGCACTCGAAACGACCGCCATCACTGCCCGCCACAGACTAAACCAACATACTCTCATGAGAGTACGTTGACATGCGCAAACTTATGCTAGGTGATGTCTACTCTAGTAATATAACTCAATGGGCGAGCTTTACTTACTTGATAGTTTGCGGGGTTGAATAATGGGATTCCCCGTTATGTTTGACATTTCGTGATGTACCGCGAAATCAAAAGGAAAGAGAAACAACAGTTTATAATGATCACATAATTATATTATAAAATGATTTAATTACAATAAACAGAATAAGTATCATAATGTACCTACACTACGAACAACTTAGATTAATTAGAAGCGGACACGCGTACTCTTCTCATATTTACAATTTGTACATTGAGCGCTCGATTCGTTCATAATACTTAATTTAGTTTAGTGTTTGTCGGACACGCGGTGTTCACGTTCAATAAATAGACGGAGCGCGCGGCGCGCCTCCGCTCTCGGGCTATATGTACAAGTCTGTTCGTCGGTCGGTAGGTCGGTCGGTCGGCACTATGTACACTCGCTACAATTGTTCGACGAACTTGGTGAGTTGGTCCTGCGGCGTCATGGGCGGCAGCTGGTCGTCGGGCGCGTGCGGCGGCGGCGGCGCGGGCGACTGCCGCAGCAGCAGCAGCTCGCCGGCCGGCCGCGGGCTGGGCGCGGGCGGCGAGCGCGGCAGCCCCGCGCCCGCGCCCGCGCCCGCGCCCACGCCCGCGCCGAAGTAGCGCGCCGTCTGTCGCACCGAGTACCCGCGCACCGCCGCCGCGCCCGCGCCCGCGCCCGCGCCCGCCGCGCGCAGCCACGCGCCGTGCGCCATGCCCGCCGCGCCCACCCCGCCCACCCCGCCTACCCCGCCTCCGGGACCGCCCACCTGCAACCGACCAAACACACGGGTTACGATCCACGTCAACTATAGTATCCGCAAACCGAGCGGCGAGTCAGGCAATAAAAGTCAGTAGGTACTAGGTAGCGTCGGCCCGCGTCCGAGACCAATGAGGTGCCCGCTCAACGAGATCGCTTGCGTGATTTCAGACCGTGTGAATAGGTGTCTGGAGCACGGCGTTCTGCATAATTCTATCCCTATTTCGCTCTATACCGCCAACTTCGTCCCGCTTCTGCCATCCACCGCACTCGGACGTTTGGCGTCAAGTGTTAAAATTGGCAGACACTTTTCGATTCCAATCTCGGATTCGTAAGAAACCTCCCGGACCCTCCCCGACTTTAAACAGAATCAAACCAGTCGTCGTCCGATTTGTTTGTGTAGACGAGTATACTCAATCAAACCTGATTCACACTACACGGCTAAATTACGATAAATAGCAAGTAGCATAACAATCATAACAATTTACTGCAAGTTACTAGTTTTTAGAGAGCGGAGGGAGCTGTGATAATGAAACATTGTCGTAGTGGTGGTTCAGGTGCTACAGCTATTGCCTACTTTCCAGCTTGGTTTTAGACCATCTATTACCACATTTCCGAACAGTGGCATGAAAAATCATTTGTTCCTCACTAAAAATGGTGGTTGTAAAAAGGAAAAAAAAAACCGACTGTGACATACCTGTCCCTGTTGGGGCAGCATCTGGTGCATGGGCTGCATGCGCGGCTGCATCATGTGCTGCAGCGGCTGCTGCGCGCCCACGCCGCCGCCGCCGCCGACGCCGACGCCGAGACTGCTGACGCCGCCGACGCCGACGCCCACGTTCCCGACGCCGCCGACGTTGCCTACGCTGCCGGCGGCTTGCTGGTTTTGGGCGTTCTGGAAATGAAAAAAAAAAAAAACAATTTAGTGTTTTGTTCACAACTTACAGAAATGATACAGCTGCAGAAGTGGTGTGCTGTCATTATAATCGTAATCGTAAATAAGCTAAATACCCGGAGAACAGGAATTCCTCAGTTCTTAGGGCAAGTTTTGTTTCGGTGAAGGAAAAACATCGTGAGGAAACTGGCATACCTACATCTGCAAAGAAATTAAAAAGGTAAATGTGAAGTCCCCACTGGGCCAGTGTGGGGACTACTGCCCGTTCTCTCTCATTCATGAGAGGAGGCCTGTGCCCGGCAATAGGACGTATACAGGCCAATTTATTATTATATACCCTGTTTTTACAAGCCACCACTGATATTTTAATAATTGATTTGGAACTTCGGATCTTGTTACATTATGGATGATACGCATTGATATTCAAAGAACTTTCAAGGTAAGTAGGAGCCCCAAAATAAACAATGGTAATTCGCTCCGTTTTCCAAAATAGCGTTTCGTAACTTCAGAAAATGGACCTTAAGGCGATCCCTTATTTGAGCCGAACACGCCCCCTAGACAGAGACACGCTGATGCCTTCCGCGCACGAGGAAAAGAGGTGTAACACTCTTCGGGAATGGCTTTTTTGAACAAATTTCGATAAATACCAAACTTAGAGACGTTTTATTAAATTTTCATAAAGTGAGATTTTAGATGAGATAAAATACTATAGTATTAACTTGATTGTGTCGTAAAATAATGTATCATTTGTGTAGGCTGAGTAAAAAAAAGGAAAATACAGACCCAACTTTGTAATTTTTTCTATCGAGGAAATTTTAAGCAATCATGTATCAATAAAATCAGATAAACAATCATATAGTCAAGAATCATATATCTGAAAATCAGACCTTATTGTTTCTTAATGTAGTCAGAACGGCGTTTCAAAGCACGCGATAATTTCCAATGCACAGCCTTAATATGACACCGGGGACAAAATGGACCGCCGGGACACAGTAAATATAAATATAGACCTTATAAGACCTGCGCACGCATGTCTGACGACTCTAATGCACCGCTAAGTCCGGCGAAATCCGCTGAAGTTTAAGTTTTAGTCTATTCATTCTTACTTTGTAAATAAACAAAGTCAAATATGACCATAGACAATAACTAGTGATTGGAAATGTCGGTAAAATATAAATGAAGTGATTCATAGATAATCTAGACATCGTTATTTCAGATTTTTTTGAAGTGATTCGTTCGTTAAGAATCTTACTATATATTATATGTTTTAGTGGTTGATTTCAATACTTTGTAAGTTTCTTAAGAGCGTACAAATAAAAAGTTCGTATTTTAGTTTATATAGTAAGTTTGATAAAATAAAAACATTTAAAACTCATCTGATTTTTATTTCCAAGCTCACTATAAAGGAAAAGTATAACAATGATCAAGAAGGGTCGGTCCAACAGCACGGCAGCAATCGAACCGCACGCACACATAAAAATCGTAGTGTGGATTGCCAATCATGGCCGCTCGCAGGCGATCGCGACCACAGAAATATATCAAGATAGAAGGAATAAGTGTATGTACTTCGCGTGGCACAATTGCTCGGCGCGAACTTCAGTCTGCTCCCGACTGCGGTCTGCGTGCGACGTCACATTTTAAAAACAAAATGGTTGTTTGCGCAATAATTAGTTGCACAAACACTTCCAATAAAGGTGGAGCTGTTAATCGAGGTATTTCCTTTCATTGGTAAGTACAATTTGTCCTTAAATATCTGTTATTAATGAATAAACCATTTATTTCATTATTTTCATCAAAACAGTAGCGGGCGATTGTATGCCAACGCCAGTTTTCCATTGCGGCTTTAATTTGACGAGCGAGACTTGGTGTGCGTTCAAAACCAGCGATGTAAAAATAAGCTATTCAAACTGTCGAGTCATATTCAAGGTAGATTTCTCATTTTTTCTGTCGAAATTAAGAATAGTGCTGTACACTGCGATTTTCTTACTCGATTATTATAATCGTTTTTGAAAACAGAGGAAATTATAATTACGTTCTTATATGATTATGCAGCTATATAATGTACGTAGTGTAAAGCAAATATTATCTTATACTATTATCTATTCTGTGATAATATTAACAAACAGGTTATGGTTACTTCTATATTTCATTTGTATTTCAGTTTTCCGAATGATCCTGAAATGAAAAATAATTGGATTAAGCTGGTCGTAAAAAGGGTTTCCTACATTTTTCATCGACGAGCTCTTTTAGATATAGTTCTGTGATCGCGACTATGTCGAGTTGTTTGCACGCTCTTAAGTATACAAGAACGTTTTAAGTGATGATTATTGTGTAATCCCAAAGAAAAGTGTGATGTCTTCGAGAAGTGTTTGTTTACATGATAAGACAAGTAAGAAGCGTATAGACTTTAGCGACCTGTCTCTATACTAATAACGCACTCACCGTTTGAACGGATTTGTTTTACAGCGAACTATATATATATATATATATATATATATATATATATATGATATATCAGCGGGCATATGTTCCGCGCTCTAGGAGATCGCTCACCTGTCTTTGCTTGATGAAGGCGGCCATGAGCGGCGGGTTGGACTTGAGGATCTGTAGGATCTCCTGCTGCTGGTTGTGGCTGGTGGGCGAGCGCAGCGTGGCCATGAGCTGCTGCAGCGCCTTCTGGTGCATCGGCGGCGCCGCGCCCGCCGCCACCGCGCCCACCCGCTGCTGCTGCTGCTGCACTTGCTGCTGTTGCACTTGCTGCTGCTGCTGCTGTTGTTGCTGCACTTGTTGTTGCTGCTGTTGCTGCTGCTGCTGTTGTTGTTGTTGCTGCTGCTGCTGCTGTTGCTGTTGTTGTTGCTGGAAAAACAATGTTTACAGATATTTATGGCTACATTCACGTTTAACAAACCTAGTTTAGCTATAATACCGTTCGTGCTCATCTGTAACTTTGAAACTTCTGTTCGTAAGAAACGGCCAAAACAGATTTTATTTATCAGAAGCGTTTAAAGAAACGAACGTTTCCGACTGCACCCTAACTTGGCCGAAACCAATGATAGTCGGCCACCTCTCAGCGCCGATTAGTCGGCAAAATTCATGGTCGGTAAATTTTTAGGATTCAATAGAAAGAACTTGCGCCCTTAGCCTCTTTACGCGCGTGTCAGTTCGATAAAAAGAATATTGATAAAAAAAAATAGCCTGTAGCGATCGCACAGTGATGAACTATTTACCAGTTATACGACCCAAATCGTTAAGTCGGAAAAAATTTGCAGGATAACGAGGTGTATCGATAGCGCTTAACTTGACCTGGTCGTTTGTTGGTGTGGGACAAATCTTGTAATTGAATTTTGACCAGTTAACCTCAACCGATTGGGCTGAAATTTTGGGTTTAAGTATAGTTTAGATGACAATTCAATATTATGGTACCATCGAGCTGATCTGGTGATGGAGACAGAAGGTGGCCATGGGAATTCAGTAGTACTTGACAGGTGTAACGCCGTTGAGTTTGGGCTCGTTAGGATCGTCTCAATGAGTAGTTGATGACGGATACAGAAGAGTACAGTTGGCAACGAAAGCTTGTAGGTACCAAAACTTAATTTTTTGACAGAAATGTTAATGTACTTATTTATTGTGATTGACGCCCTAAAGGCGACTATCATAAAGAGCCCTGGAAATCGCAGTTACCGACCGCCCCGCACCCCGCACCTGCCGCAACCTTTGATTCGAACTAAATCATTCTTAGGAGTCTTCTTTAGGGAAGTTATCTGTGATTATAAGGGAATTCACATTCAAAATTGCATTCAAATTTGGATTTGTGTTTATATTTATAGTTCAGTTTTAGTTTCAAAATTTCTACTACACCACCAGCTTAAATAAAAAAGCTCATAAAAATCGACACATTCCTCCTACAAATCTAGATTAATTGATATCCATACTAATATTATAAATTCGAAAGTGTGTCTGTCTGTTACCTCTTCACGTTTAAACCACTGAACCGATTTAGATGAAATTTAGTATGGATATAGTTTGAATCCCGGGGAACAGAACATAAGATTTGTTTTCCTGGAACTGGAACACAAGATGAGTTTTTATTCCGGTAATCATCCCTTAAGAGGTTGAAGTTGGGGGGTGGAAGTCTCTATGGAGCTACGATATAAACGAGTTCACCGCGGACGGAGTCGCAGGCAAAAGCTATTGATATAAACGCGTGTATTACATTTCCTTCAGTAAAATGTCATTAAAAGCTACACGAGAATATAATAAATAGTTCGGAGAGAGGTCGAAATCATAATGCGTCATCGAGAAATTTCATACCTACATGAGTAAATTGATGCCCGCAATCTCAATTGAATTCTTACGCCTTGGCCACGACTTTGGTCTTAAACGACCTACGGCAGCGGTTTTTCTAATTCATTGCGCGTGATCCCAACTAACCACAGTGCGTTGCGCGTCTCGACCGCGCAATGAACAGATAAAACGCTGCCGCAGGTAGCTTAAGACCAAAGTCGCGGCCAAGGCGTAAGGCATCCCTGTAGTTCTCCCGCCTGATTCGCTCGGGTTTAACTCTGTACAGAAAATCTATCTATCTATCTATCAACTCTAAATCATATTCAGGAGGACACTGTAAGGAGATAGGACCTATTCCTCAAGGACACGGTGCAAAAACTCGTTTGCGATTTTCATTGCATTGCGGAGCTACGGACTAGCGAAATGAATGAATTCAATCAGATTCTACTTTGAGCTGGTAGACTATCTATAGACTAGGTATGTTGCGTCGAGAATAAAATAAAAATTGACCAATTCCGACTTCTTGCAAATTGGCAATAACAACAGGAAAATTGGCGGATTATATTCAGTGCGCTATTAATTTATCATCAACATGCTAATAGCATATATTGTGAGAATTATAAGAAAATACCTAACTATGAAAAAGTTATTTACATCCTTCATTTTAATAATACAATCGGAAATTCTGCAAATGTTCGTGCCCACTAACACTTAAATCAATGTTCAGTGCTTACGTCAAATACATCCTCATCCTCAACTTGTTGTGAATCCTTTCGGGTATGAGGGAAAATAATAGTGATGAACAGAGGCACTCGAAACGAAGACAGTTGAACAAAGAACACGAATAAATTGTTCGAGATCTTTAAAGCCACTGCTCTGTATCGCAGCGCGGTACATACTGGCTGATACGACGGGCGTATTACTAATCAAAGCATCAACATATTATCCACTTCGAAGTACGTGGTGGGGGTAAGAAAGGCGATCGCATGTCGCGGCAAAATGAGTAACGGCGCCGCGATTGGTTGATTCCTCGAGCGCCCACAACATAGCCATGGACCTATAATACTCGGAACAAGCTGTACGTGTTACCACAATGAGACGGAATGGCTCCTATGCAGCTAAATTAAGAACTAGCTGATGGCTTACCTTAATTTGGGCGGGTAATGATTTATTTGCCGCAACCTCACAAGAAAAGTGGAAATATAACAGGGACATTGAATGATATTTCCCACTCTGTCACACTTATTGAGATTTGTATCTCGCGCGGACGTGGTATTATTATTACCATAGCTTGTCCTGAGTTTATGTCCATGCAACATAGCACTTTTAGCGTAGTGATGGGAAGTGTAGTTAATTGACGGCGTTTGCCGGTACGACCGTGTGTTGCTGGCGAACTATTTTATTAGACACAATATTACGTATCATTATAAACAAAATCTAGGTTTAAAATGCTAACTACTTTTAGGCGTATACGATAGTAAAGGTTACCGTCGTTTAGAAACTTCTTTGTTAATGCTTCGATTGCGTTCAGAATCAATATCTGGGAGTTCAAGAGGTCCCTAAACACGAATTGGTGGCCCAAATTCGAAAGTTTCTGCCATTTTGATGCTCTGATTGCGTTACAAAATCGATATCTGAGGGTCAGACAGGCTCTATTTATACGAGGTTATCTGTGTTTTAAATATATCTTTGGAGTCCCCGGCACTCCCGGCAGTGGAAATTGACAGATTAAAGTTATATAAGTTTATTAAAAAATCACGCCAAATAACGTTTTGTATGGAAATCGAACCACCTTAAGATCGACAGAAGACAGCCGTTGGGTCGCTTAGAGCAAGGATTTCTATAGAGGAGCCATATGTATGCTACTGTAAGGAACGGAAAGGTTCGTATGCAGCTAGGCGCGTAGGCTTCTTTTTTTCTTCTGTTTCGGTCGCGAAATATTACGTTTACGTCCATAGTTGTCCTACATTTTTTTTTCTATTGGTAGCTAAAAGCGTATGGATTCTATTGGTAGCTTTAAATTTACTCTTGGACAATTAAAAAAAATGCATAAAAATGCATATGCTATAAACTTTTAAGGTCCATACATTTTCTATGATATTAATTATATATTGTAATTGTTCAGGATTGCAAATTAAATTATCGCCTAGCAACGTTATCGGTCTAAGATTTAAAAAAAAAAAAAAAAAAGTAAAAGAAATCTATATTCATTGTCTATGCAATGACCGGTCGAATTTGAGTCGTTTCGTAGCAGCCAAAGTTATCGTGTCGTTTTCGATTGGCTTGCTCTGAATTATTCCGTAAAACAACTGATTGTCGCGTCGCAGTTGTGAATAACATAATTATAATATATAAGTCGTGTGTGGAAGCAGAATCCAAGCATTAAGTCAATTCAGTTGAGTGCCGACGAGACTCCTATCGGTGGAAGCTTCAGGAAAGGTATTTCGCGAACTGTAGGTAAGTCGGCTAGCTGAAAGTTGGTGAAAGTACTCTGCCCTGGTAGCTGACACCGACTTCTGCATACTACAATCGCAGATAAGCCTGGTAAGTGCTCAATTCGATTGACTTTGAGACTATTCCACACAAACATTATTTCAGACATTTTCGTACGTTTTAATATCGTAAAATACAGTCCATTAGTAAAAAAGACATTTGGTCTTCGAGCCGCATAATATTGTAAGGCGATCGTGGAATATTTTGTGTTTTTAACAAGATTTTGTAGTTACATATAATTTTTTTCTCGTTGTACAAATTTGCGGGTAATCCTAGAAACGTTTGGGTTGATTCTCTTTGGATAGAAGGCGTTTTGTGTCTGCGTGTTGGTACACGTCGCGATTTGTCAAATAAAATAAAATCTAGTTTCGGAACGTTTCTAAGCTGTCAAATCAGTTATAGTTTAGTTGAGGTTAGAAGAATATAATAATAGTCGGTGTTTTGTTTATTGTGAAGTGTTGTTATTGTGCTTCGTACGGGTAAAATGACTGGAGGAAATAGTGATAACGCTAGTGGCATGTGTGATAGAAACCGCGTAGGTCGCGATTACGCGTTCGCTCGATTGGAGTACATCGCGAGCTCGGATTTAGCCGGGTACACGCTCGAAGATGTCAAGGCACTGGAGAGGGAATTCCACTCATTCCAGATAGAACTGTTATCGTCGCTGTCGAGCGGAGATAGGAAAAGTGAGCTACAAGTTTCATCGCAGTTCGAAATGATGGTTAAAGCTATTAAGTTGCGCTTTACTAATCAAATGTTAGAACAAAAGCCGTCACTTTCCAGTCCCAGCTCGTGTGTGCAATTGCCTCGTATTGTTATTGCCCCATTTAGTGGGAAGATGGAGCATTGGGTGTCTTTTATTCAAATATTCGATTCATTAATTCACAAGAAAGACATTCCTGCAGTTGAGAAGTTCCATTATTTGTTAACCAATGTGCAAGGTGAGGCTTTTAACCTAATAAAAAACTATCCCTTGTGTGACGAGAATTATGTTGCTGCTTATAACACATTGAAGCAGCATTATGAAAGGAAAAGAGTAATTGCTTCAATGTTTTATGAAAAGTTGCTTAGTTGCGAGTCTGTAAAATCGAAAAATAGTGTCGAATTGAATCGTGTTTGTCGCACCTTTAAAGAAAATTTAGAAATATTAGAAAAATATCAGTTACCTGATAAAAACTATATGTTGTACCATTTGCTGTGGTCTAAGTTGGATGTTTCCACCAAAGAAGCCTTTGAGTTGCATCTCGAATCAAACATTGACATACCAGATTATGGAGTGTTAATTTCTTTCATCGAAAAGCGGAGTCAGGCCTTGGAGAATTCGGTGTCTCGGGCTAATAGTGTTGTTAGTAAGCCCGCTTTTAAATCTAAATCGTCATTTGTTGTGCCGCCGGTGAGCCAATGTGTAATTTGTGCTGCTTCGGGTCACAGTTTGGAAAGTTGTGCTCAGTTTTTGAAATTCTCTCCGATGGAGAGATTTAATAGGGTAAAAGATAAGAGACTTTGTATCCTATGTTGTCGGCCATCACATGGAGTAAAAAATTGTAAATCAAGTGTCATGTGTCACACATGTAATGGCAAACATCACAAATTGTTGCATTTTGATAAAAGCAGGGACTCTGAACCTGCAGTATCAGAGGTCTCAGATGCTCCGGTGACTTTGGCTGTTCCAAACTGTAATGCACAGGTGTTATTTTCGACAGCTATTGTGCTGATAAAAAATAAATATAATAAAATAGTACCAATTCGAATATTGCTAGACAGTGCAAGTGCTTGCAATTTCATGACTTTGAGATGCGCTCAAAAGCTTGGATTGTCCATAAAGAATGCTAGTGGGCAATCAGTGAATGGCATTGGCCAAACGTCAACAGAGACTCTGGGATCTGTCAATTGTGAAATTGTCCCTACAAATAGTGACTCTCATTGTAAATTTTCGTTGGAAGCATTCATTTTATCTCGGATTTGCTCTGATATGCCCTCGGAACAAATTAATGTCGCCTCGTGGGAACATATTAGAAATCTAAATCTTGCAGATCCATCGTTCTTCAAACCTGGACCTATTGACATGCTGGTTAGTGTGAATATTCTCGCTTCCGCTCTACAACCCGGTGTTGTCAAAGGCAACGCAGGGCAGCCTATTGCCATCCACACAGTGTTCGGCTGGATTGTAATGGGTGAGTGTGCCATCGGTGTTGCTGCTTCTCGTTCTCGTTCTCGTAGTGGTTCCAGTGTTGAGTCGAAATACTGCCTTCTTGTGTCGAGTCTTTCTTTGGACAATAATATAAAGCGGCTCTGGGAGTTGGAAAGTGTTGATGCTCCTAGAGCTGTTGTTTTTTCGAAATCGGAATTGTTGTGTGAACAGTTAATGGAATCTTCATACTGTCGCAATCCTGATGGAAGGATGGTGGTACCATTAACTTTTGTCAACGCTGAGGAAAAGCCTAAGTTTTCAGGGTCTCGAGAGATTGCTCTCAAGCGGCTCTTAAATTTAGAAAAGAAGTTTCTGGTAAATCCCAATTTTCGGCAAGCTTATGTCAATTTTATGGAAGATTATTTGGAGTGTGGTCACATGGCGGAAGTAGATCCCCCCTTGTCGTCTGAGGGTCACTTCTTCTATATACCTCATCAGGGAATTTTGCGTGACTCACTTACAACGCCCCTGCGCACGGTTTTTGATGCCAGTTCAGTGGATGCTACCGGGAAATCCTTGAATGCTACCTTGCTGCCAGGTCCCAAGTTACAAAAAAGTATATTCGATTTGCTGGTTCGATTTCGGTGGCATGCTATAGTCTTCACTGGGGACATCAAGCAGATGTATCGCCAGTTCCTTGTCGATCTGCAAGACTGCAACTATCAACGTATCTTATGGCGTCCATCCCCTGATGATCCTGTGAAGGACTATCGCTTGCTCACAGTTAGTTATGGCGTATCCTGTGCCCCATACCAGGCGCTCTGGTGTGTTTCTAAGTTGGCGAAAGAATTCTCAGCTCGCGCTCCCCACGGTGCCGCAGTGCTGGCTAGGGATACATATGTCGACGATATTGTTTCCGGGACGGATTCGGTCGAGAGTGCGATAAGCTTGCGCAAGGAGTTGGTGGACATTTTGTCATCCGCTCAGCTTCACTTGCGTAAGTGGACCTCTAATAGTCCTAAATTCCTTGAAAGTCTGCCTGGGTCGGAGCTATATTCGGAGCAACTTCATAACTTCGAAGATGTTCATGATTTGTCGCTGAAAATTTTGGGTCTTTCGTGGCTCCCGAAGGAAGATATTTTCACTTTCAAAACAATTCAGAATGACTGTCGCTGTACGAAGCGGTCGATCCTCTCAGACATCGCTCGTATTTTCGACCCATTGGGTTTGTTGTCGCCTGTCGTATTTTTCGCAAAATACTTAATACAACGCTTATGGGTTTCGGGTGTCGAATGGGACGGTGAAATCCCTAGTGCTATCGCTCAAGAGTGGAGTAAGTTAAAGTCACAATTGTCGGAATTAAGCTTACTGTCCATTCCCCGTAGAATGATTGAAACTTTCGTGTCGTTGCAGCTCCACGGGTACTGCGATGCTTCGGAGAGGGGCTACTGTGCTGTCGTTTATTGTCGGGTCGTTCAAAATGACGGCTCTACTGTCGTGCGTCTTTGTTGCGCAAAATCGAAGGTAGCTCCCCTTCGTAAGTGCTCGATACCTCGTTTGGAGTTGTTATCAGCCTTTTTATTGTCGGACTTGCTTGCTTCGTTCACTGAAGCTTTAAAAGATTTCCACACCTTTGACAGTGTCTATGCTTGGTCGGACTCCACTGTAGCCCTGACCTGGATTCGGTCGTGTCCCTCGAGGTGGAAAACCTTCGTGGCAAATAGGGTTGCGCACATACAGGAACAAGTTCCCCCTGAACGTTGGCATCACGTTTCTGGTTTGGAAAACCCAGCGGATTCCGGTTCTCGCGGTTTGCTACCCGCTGACTTGATCCAGAACCCGTTATGGTGGGCGGGGCCTTCCTGGCTGCCCCTTCCCCAAAAGTATTGGCCACAATCAGAGATGATTCTGGATGAGGCTGCTTCCAGTGAACAGAAGATTTATAGTTTATTCACAGCATCTAACGTCTCGTTTATAGACACAATTTTGAATCGTTTTTCGTCGTTGCAAAAGGTATTGCGCACTTTGGCTTATTGTTTTCGATACATGTATAACCTGCAAAATCCTTCGTCAAAAAATACAAATCCTAATTTGTCGTCTGAAGAACTTAACAGTGTTCTCCATTTTCTCGTGAAGCATGTCCAAGAATGCGCTTTCGCTTCAGAACTTCGTTGTTTGTCGAAGGAGAAGTCGCTCCGCTCTGTAGCCAAACCGATTCGGAAATTGTCGCCTTTTCTGGACGAATCTGGTTGTTTAAGGGTGGGCGGTCGCCTTTCCAAAGGTACTTTGTCGTTTGATGTTAAACATCCACTCTTGTTGCCTCGTGATCATAGGTTAACAACGCTGGTCATTGAGGATTATCACAATCGGCTTATGCATCCCGGATTACAAACGCTGCAAAATCTAATAGCCCAAGATTTCTGGATCATGTCGTCGAAACGGGCTATAAACTCTGTGACTTCATCTTGCATGAAATGTTTTCGCGCTCATCCGAAGCTCGCTGAGCCTCCTATCATGGGCAATTTGCCAGCCTTTCGAATCAACCAAGTTAAACCCTTTTCGTCTTCGGCGGTTGATTACGCGGGTCCATTTGACACTAGTCTAGGTCGCGGTCGCGGCTTACGCACATTCAAATCGTATATTTGCGTGTTCGTGTGCACGGTCACAAAAGCAATGCATCTAGAGCTTGTTTCCGAGCTTACGACGGAAGCGTACTTGGCAGCTCTGCGCCGGTTTATCGCGCGTCGTGGTCGCTGCTCAAGACTCGTCTCGGATCAAGGAAGGAACTTTGTTGGTGCCTCCAATGCGTTACACGGTTTGATGTCTAAAGCTGCGCGTTCTGAGCAAATCGAATTCGTTTTCAATCCCCCGGGGAGCCCGCACTTTTCCGGCTTGGCAGAAGCCGGTGTAAAGTCGGTAAAAACACACTTATCGCGTGTATTAGGATCGCAGCGCCTCACTTTCGAGGAATTGTACACCGTTTTGACTCAAATAGAAGCCATGTTAAATTCGAGGCCTCTATCACCCGTTAGTTCAGACCCTAACGATTTTTCGGTGTTAACAGCTGGCCACTTTCTGACGATGGAGCCGCTCACTATATTACCTGAAAGTAATTTAGTTGATGCAAAGTTAGGCCCCCTTCAGAGGTGGAAATTGATACAAAAAATCCACCAAGATTTCTGGCGTAAGTGGCACTTAGAATATTTGCACACTCTACAACAGCGCCACAAATGGTTCGATGGTCAAAACCAAATAGATGTCGGGACTCTTGTTCTCATTGTTAATGAGCAATGTAGTCCAATGAAATGGAAAATGGGTCGGGTGGTTCAACTCCATCCAGGAACTGATGGTATCTGTAGGGTTGTGACAGTTCGCACCGAGTCTGGTGAACTTAAAAGACCAGTTGTAAAACTGTGTCCTCTTCCTTTACAAAATTAATTCGTTTTATCGTCGCTCTTATTTAGTGTAAGTTATAGATATCCTAATAGAATCGTACTTTCTCTAAAGAGATACAACCCATAGTAATAGTAAATCTTAAAATAACTTGTATTTTGGTGGGCGGAATGTTCAGGATTGCAAATTAAATTATCGCCTAGCAACGTTATCGGTCTAAGATTTAAAAAAAAAAAAAAAAAAGTAAAAGAAATCTATATTCATTGTCTATGCAATGACCGGTCGAATTTGAGTCGTTTCGTAGCAGCCAAAGTTATCGTGTCGTTTTCGATTGGCTTGCTCTGAATTATTCCGTAAAACAACTGATTGTCGCGTCGCAGTTGTGAATAACATAATTATAATATATAAGTCGTGTGTGGAAGCAGAATCCAAGCATTAAGTCAATTCAGTTGAGTGCCGACGAGACTCCTATCGGTGGAAGCTTCAGGAAAGGTATTTCGCGAACTGTAGGTAAGTCGGCTAGCTGAAAGTTGGTGAAAGTACTCTGCCCTGGTAGCTGACACCGACTTCTGCATACTACAATCGCAGATAAGCCTGGTAAGTGCTCAATTCGATTGACTTTGAGACTATTCCACACAAACATTATTTCAGACATTTTCGTACGTTTTAATATCGTAAAATACAGTCCATTAGTAAAAAAGACAGTAATGTATAGTATTTCAATAATTGATGTTTAGCCGTGTCTACACCGGACGAGCGGCTCGCCCGAACACCGTTCGCCCAAACGTGCTCGCCCGGTGTGGACGTGATTCGGGCAAACGGTGGCTCGCCCGAGCCTTCTGACGGCTCGCCCGAACCGGGCGAGCCGCTCGGCCGGTGTGGACACAGCTTTTTACTATCTATTTAGTAACACCACGTTATCAATTTGAATATGACGCAACTAACCTATTAAGAATTGCTTTTCAAATGGTCGATAGCTTACTAAGACGAAGAAATGTGGAAATATGACATCTGACATCAGACAACAATAGTTATTTGTGTCACAAGGGAGCAAAATAGTATATTTACGGCGAGGGCGGTGTATTGAATCCCGAACGTAGCGAGGGATCGTACAATAGAATCCAGAGTGTAGCGAGGGATTCTAACGTAGGATCCTGAGCGTAGTGAGGGATCAAGTGTTAACGTCCAAGACAAAGATAATTTTGCTACCGAGTGACACATACTATTTTTCACACCGACTGAGGAAATTTAAAAAAGATGCTGTGAAAATAGCTTCCTTAACAAGTTTTAATAAATTTTCGTAATTTTTGATACTAATTATTTAATATTACGAAAATTTCATATATTTTCATACATACAAAGTTTTTAATCGGTTACGACGAAATTCGGACAACTTTTTTTTTATACGAAGAAATTACAATCGATAATTTTATTAAGATCTGTGTTCAATTGGCACATTGCGTAAATGATACATGCCAATGCATAAATTAAAAAAGTAGCTTTAACAGAAAAGTAGCATTGTGATCCCTCTCTTCGTGGAACAAAAGTTACTTTTCTGAATGAAAGGTGTGAAAATGAATTATCTCGCGCGCGTGTGTGTGTGTGTGTGTCCCCCCCCCCCCGTGTGTGTGCGCACGTGGGGTACCTGCAGGGTGGGCTGCTGGTGCAGCTGCGCGAGGTGCTGCACGTGCTGCGGGTGGTGCAGCGGCGCGTGGTGGTGCTGCGCCTGCGCCTGCGCCTGCGCCTGCTGCGGGTGCACGTGGCGCGGGTGCAGCGGGTGGTGCAGCGGCGGCGGCGCGCCGGCGCGGTAGCGCGCCGCCCACGTGTCGGCCGCGCGCGCCGGGCCCAGCTGCACCTGCTTGCCGTACGACGGCGCCTGCTGCCGCGCCGCCTCCTCCTGCACCTGCCGGCGACCGCACTCTTAGTACGACACACACACTGCATGCGGCCGCGGCACCGCGGAGGCACCGGAGGAAACCGCAATCATGGTACCATAAAGCTACCTTCATTATGATGCTATTAAGAGCTGCCAGGATGATATTAAAGCGAGTATCTTTACCCAAAATTTCAGCTCAATCGGTTGAAGATATCTGCTTCAAAATTCAGTTGTGAGATTCCACCCGGACAAACATACATTGCAAGTTAATATAAAGCTTGTAAAAAATCGACAAGAATAGGGGTGTAGACTCAAAATATTATTATTTCAAAAGAAAGAAGGAAAAAAATATGCCTAATGAAATGAAATGACATGACAATGACTGTACACTTAAAAGTCTTATTTTATTTGTTAAATTACTTATAACACTGTTTATGTTTGCTATGATGTCATATTACACTTAATATATTAGCCACGTATTTTTATCTCGTACTTTCAGGAAACTATAGGTCTGTTTTTATGTTATTTATATCTTACTCAAGATTGATGTACGACTGTTTGTTTTTTAATAAAACAAAAAAAAGAAATGAAGATATTTACACACATGCCACGAGCTAAACTTACGTGACGAAAATCCCATTCAAATATCTCAAATGATTACGAAGCTACGACCGTTTTAATATTGCTTGTAAGAGAGAAAAACCTTAAATAATTGATTGCTTTGTAGTTTGCTATTTATTCACTCTTCTTTTTACTCCTGTTCTTTCCTGACCTATGTTCACCTGTATTAACATACTGGCCGGATACCTCGGTACTATTCGGTATTAAAGTAAAATTGTGGTCGGATATGTCTGATACCGGGAAGTGGCCGGATATCCGTTGCATCTATTTTAAGGCCTCTCATTATGTATCAGTAGCATAAACTAGTATTATTAAGTGTGTCACCCCACCGGTATCGGTATTGACGGCGGACGGGGCGGTGGCGCGGCGGGCCTGCGGCGGCGGCGGGGCGGCGGCCGCGGCCGTCCGCGAGCACGCGCCTAGCGACCCACGCGCCTACCGCCCGTGCCATGACGTGGCTGCATCGAATGCTCACTCAGCACGAGGACGCTGACATGTTCGCTGATCGTTTCACATACAAGTGCAATATTGCGAGGATATTTTTGAATTGGCATTTAATGAATGGAATGTCATTATAATTACGATTGACATTATAATTACGATTTGTGACATTTTTACCAGTGAATGTTTATCTTTTTTTAGTTATTTTAGCATGTAAGCGATTTGGTGTTTACACTGTAAGCTTTCAATGTATTATTGTGAATAAATAAATTGATTTGATAAGCTAGTGGTAGTGGTAGTGGTAGTGGTACTCGTGCAGTATAGTATAGTATAGGTGCGGACATACCTGCTGGAGCGCCTTCTGCACGTTGTGCGGCAGCGCGTGCGCCGCGGAGGCGGAGGCGAGCGCGGGCGCGGGCTTGGAGGGCGGCGGCGAGGCGAGCGCGGGCGCGGGCGGCGGGCTGGGCCCGGCCGCGGGCATGCCGCGCGTGTTCATGGCCGCCATGCGCCGCCGCAGCAGCTGCTGCTGTTGCACCCGCTGCTGCACCTGCTGCTGCTTCAGCTTCTGCTTTATGCTCGAGCAGAACGGCACGGAGCACTTCGTCTCCTGGCAGTGCTTCGCGTGGTAGCAGCACAGCGCGATGAGCTGCTTGCAGATCGGGCAGTCGCCCTTCGTCTTCCGCTTGCAGATCTTCGTGTGCCCGACGACGCGCTTCATCTTCTGGCACGAGGGCAGCCGGCAGTTGGCGTCGCGGCACTGGCACGCGTGGACGAGCGACTGTATGCAGCGCTGGATGGAGAGCTTGCGCGCCTCCTGCGGGTTGGCCTGCTTCATGTCGCCCGGCGAGCTGCCGACGTCGATGTCGAGGCCGAGCTTCTCCATCCTGTGCGGGTGGCCCTCCTTCTCGTGGCAGGGCACGCACAGGTCGAAGTCGTCGCACACGGTGCAATGGTACCGCGTCTCCACGTGGCTCTTGCAGGAGTTGCACGTGTACACGAACTTGTCCTGGCCCTGGTTGTGCAGCTCGTACAGCATGCAGAGGGTTGAGAACCGCGCGCGCCGCGTCGATGAGAACTCGTAGTGGCGGTCGCGCGCCATCGTTAGGAAGGCGTCGCGACCATCCATGAGATCGCAGTTCACTAAAGGGTCCGGGTCCCCGATCGGCTGGAACAATATCCTCGCGTTAGTCATTCCAGTATTTAGCTACAAATATTTTCATAATGATTTCCAGAACTCTATATAGTTCGTTTATCGATAGGGAAGAATACTACCGTACTTCGTCCTTACAATAAGAGAAAATGTTTTTCCACATCTAAATATTTGCCAATCTCAACATTTTTTCAGTACATTATTGGCACAATGAAAGACCAAGTTTATAGATTTTATATACACGTCAAAGTAATATTTTTTTTAAGTGAAATTTATCTACCTAGCATATATTATGTTAAAGCGATCGACATCAAAGTCAAAGAGATTTGTTAAGATTTAGTTAGTGGAAACTGTTTTCTCCCGAAATGGAAATTTCATCGAAAAATTACCTATTGACAATTGAAAGCTGCTAGCGGCTGAAAAGCTATTCTTCTCTTAACATTATACGTATAACAACGATACGTCCCAACCAATATAGAGCGACCGATATTACATTAAACGCGTGTACAAAACAAACCGAAACATGTACGCACATGCTGTATTTGTATATTACCTATCTCTTTGATGTAGCTAATAGATAAGACACTACAATGCTAATAAAAGCGTCACGAGAACATAATATACTGCATATACACGAGAATATAGCTATTTGACAACAGTGAAAATTAATTGTTTTTTCATTCATTACCAACAGATAAAGATTACAAAAATACTCGGAAAGTATCAAACTTTCATTTATACTTGCTATTTTAAGATTTTCAAACTCATAAAAAGTAACAATAAGGACGTTGTTTGATTGTGACGTCACAAGCAAGTAATCCCTACAAATTCCATACTAAAGAAGCTAAAATAAGCTGATTTGACTTTTGTAAAAACCGTATACATTATAATGCGTCAGCGGGAAAACCACTGCCAACATCAGTAAATTGATACGCACCAATCTCGAATGACTAGGCATCCCTATTACTGCCACACCCAATTCGCTCGCATCAGTTATGCTGACTCATCAATTATTAAATTAGTATATTCAGGAGGTGTAGAGAGAAAGCCCCTGATTCCTTCCTACTTTGAGCTGGCAGTGCTTGGCTGATCAGACTGTAATGACATACCTAGTCGGTATGTCATTACGAGGGGAATAAAAGCTTTAAATCAAATCCAGTGACCAATCGCGATTTAACAACAACAGGCATATTCAGGGATTGTATTCAGTAGTTTATAAACAGGTTAATAACGCATATCGTGATTGATAAGATTGATAAGGAAAATGGGTAGTTGTGAAAAAGTTATTTTTATCCTTCATTTTTATAATAGATGCAGACATTTTGCTAATGAATGTAATTTGATATTATAGTTGGACGAAACCAAAAAAAAACTTGCACAGTAATTTTTTGAGGCACTACTTATGATTTAATTCAATGTTCAATGCTTACGTCAGAAATATCCACAAATTCCTGGGAATCATTACGGGTATGAGGAAAAATCATCGTGGTGAAAAACACTCAAAACGAATTCAGTTGAACAAAGAACACGTATAAACTGTTCACAATACACTATATACGGCACTGCTCTGTAGCGCAGCGCAGCACATACTGACATGATGTGACGGCGAATCAGTCGTCCGGACAGGACATCAGCATATCGTCGGTTGGTAACCAAAACGCACTAAATGCAGAACAATAATTTGAGAAATATCAACTTTGTTGAAATAGTAATGAGGTTGAGTTCTCCTTTGCCTATTGCGTGTAATCAGTGTTTTGATTGTCACCCGACGATATTCACACTATATGATTAACTTTACCAATGAAGTAAACAGGCACTCATTTCTAACAAATTCCTCAGCTTCAATCTTGATAATCGTCATTGGCAACTATCTACTTAAATATAATTTGATCTGCTATAAAGATTTTTTGAGATTTCTTACCAACATATCATGGACTATCTTTTATTTGTTGGTTGGCCTAACGGAAATGCGTACCCATATACCTTACGGTATAAAAACCATTGGTGTTTCACAGAATGTAATTAATTACCTAATGTGGTCGGGACTAAACAAACTGTATTTTAGTGTCCTTGACTGACCACAAAATACCACCGGACTTTTCGCTATCAGCCCCCAGATTACGTGCACATGAGCCACCAAATGATATTAATTCTAGTGTGGCAATTCAATGTTTCATGTTGGGTATTCCCACCGTGCACTTTTAACTGGCCTTAGAACGGGTTTAGATGGAAGATGGGGGCATTGGCCCTGACTTTTTATCGTAAACTGAGGGTGGGTTGCACCAACCTGTCTGTAGTCATAGTGTAATCTGAATGTATGGAAGGTTTGTCAAGTTTCTATGGAATGACAGCTGCCAGCGCCATATTTGACGTTGATCGGTGTGTAATCAATCGTAAGATGACGCAACCAGGCATGCATGCAGGCAGGCATGATAATCGCGCTTATGGTAGAAGTAAAGGAGATCTACCAGCGCAGAAGCCGTATTATGTTTACGTTAGTCACATGTAAACGACAAGATAGTATACAACAATCAGCCACTTTCTATCCAGTGGTATAAGAAAGTCGACGTGTCATTGGCACACGATAAACCTTAACCCTACGCTCATACGGGGCACAATGACCGGGATAAAACGCATGGCTCTGGCCATAGTGTAAGGCCTGAGTGCACGCCCGGTCCGAGCGGGGCGTGGAGCGTCCATATAAATTGCATTTGTTCTAAATGGACGCATTACACTTATGCAGCGAATAGTAGTCCCCGCTGCTAGGCCCGCGTATTACAATGAACTCGAGCGGAGCCGCGGAATAAATAAACCCGATAGGTTAATCCTGAAGGTCCCTACTATATACTGTTGTTTTATTGTATGAGTAGTTCTAGAGATTACCCGTTACATACAAACTTACAAAGTCGCAAACTTTATCTCTTTATAATGTTAAAAGAAGATTCCAACCTTGCTTTTGATTACCAATAAATCATTTTCATCTGTTTATTTCATCTTCAGTATACAAAAGAAAAACGTATCAAACAAAAGGCGTACTTCCTACTAGCTAACATTAACCCTTTAATTCGCAATGTAAACTAATTTTACATGCTCTTTCTATATTATTTTTCAGACAATAATTTTGCTCTACAGCTCACAAACGCAGCTCGATTTCACGATTGTTTTTAAATTTGCCATGTGAGGCAAAGCAGAAAATTTGTAGTCAGTAATTGTATTAGTATAGGTAGATAATAGACTCACCGCTAAGCTGGCGGCAGACTGCGCGGAATGTAGCCTTATGACGAAGAACACCTCCTTGTGCTTCTCCATCGTGGCGAATATCTTGGCGCTAAGGTCGCTCCCCTGCTGCTGGTCGCTCTGCTTCTTGCTATTCTTCCGCTGGGCAGCCTTGGATTTGTTCGACTTCTTCGCCTTCTTCTGCCCCTTCTTCTTGCCGTCGGGACCCTGCTCGTTGTCCTCGGACGACTGGAATATCTAGAAATTGGTTTAATGTTAAAGGGCGGTTGCTATGTACAAAGCGGTTAGCGGGTGCTTGATTATTACGAATTATTTTTGTAATATTTGGTGTTTAGGGGTTAGTTTAGGTTTGAATTAGAATGCAAACAAGTATTTGTGACATGCAAATTTTGGCCACTTCCAAGGTAAGTGGCTTTCCAAACCAAAAGGCACCTTATGGCGGTAGGAATTTCCGCCATTACTGACGTTGCTTTAATAAAAACGCGAATATAGTATAAGTTATTCACAGACTTCCGGAATTACAAATTAAAAAGCTCTATACATTACTTATGTACAGTAGAGTACGTTAATTACGACTCCATAAACAATGTTTACAGTCCTACATTGGGTTTTCATACAAAATAGGCCTGTCTTCTCACTAACAAAGTAGGAAGTAACATCAGGTTCCTTGGTTTATAACGATATTCTACTGTACAAACGACAACACTGTTAACGGACCATCCTGTGTTTATATAGAACCTTATTACAATGCACGATGGTCAGTTAGCTGTGTTGTCGATAGTACATACAAAATGATAGAAAGAGATCTTCAGAGATCTCCGAAAATGAATAATAATGAGCTTACACTCACCACGGCCTCGGCGGCCTCAGCCTGCTTCCTCTTCTCCTCCTCCTCCTGATCCAGCTCCTTGATGGACTCCTCCAGCACGTTCGGCCAGAAGTCCCCCTCGAAGTACGGCAACTCCGCCGCCGACGAGATGTTGTCCTCCATCGCTTGCTTAAGAATATCCTTGTAATCTAATATTATCCTCTCTATGATACCCTTGTCTAACATTTTCTTGTACCATTCTTGCAGTCGTTTGGGCTTGGGTATCTTTTGTTCGGGCGGATGGCAGTGGAAAATGTAGTCATCGCCCTCTGAAGGCGGGCAGGCCCATATGTGGGCCATTGTGTAGCCGAGTTGCTTGGCGTAGTCTAAGTAACCTAATAGTATTTCGTGGTACACCGCCGTCCGGTATTGCTGCGGATTGAAGAAGTGTACCGAGTCTAGATATGCTATGTAAACGCGCCTCGTGTTTGGCGACGGGCTTTCGCTCCCGTATTCCTGCAATAAAAAAAAACAATAAATAGGTACGTTGTTGTGTTGGGTTTGGAGCGGCACTGTTTTCTTTAATTTAAATGAATCTAGAAAAAACTGGGTAAAATAACGTAGTAATGAAACTGCCGATTTCTAAAAACCGCTAATCGAATGGATTATTTTGTACCTTTGACCTTTTACCGTAGGACTAAGACACAAGCCTGCCCGATGAAAATAATTCCATCGCGCCATACACATAAGGACTAAATCAAACAATTTAAATGACGGTCGAATTCTCATACTTTCCGAGTCTGCGCAGTACTTTGTTTCAAGAGCTCCACTAGCAAACGAACGCAAGCAAAGTACTACTTTGTGGTCCGACTATAAAGTCGTCTTTTGCTTGTATTTTTCAAAGAACTAACACTTAGTGCGGTTATACACGGCGACTTATTGCAGCGCTACAATCGACACAGGTGATGTTTAATGAAGAAAAGTAATCGATAGCAGTTCCGCGTGACAGTCGCTTCTTGTCTCTCAGGCACTTGGCTGCAGGGCGGCTGGCCGGTTACCTGGACGTGCATGCCGAAGAAGCACACGTCGACGCCGTCCACCTCCTCGAACGCGAACAGCGCCTTCGCCCGGTACGGGAACTCGGCGCACAGCTCGCCGGATTCCACGAACCGCGACCGCATGCCGGGTTTCACCTCTACCATCTGTGCAAGTATTTTATTTATTAAAAACAACATCCTCAATTTTAACCAATCTTAAGCCACTACGATTTTGTAAAGTAAACCAAACAGAATTGGCGATGTCAAGGCAACGCAACTTCGCTGGCTCGGCCCAACGGAAAACACTACTGGGCCGGACCGCTGGAGTGACGAAGCCCTTAAACAGCTGGCCACCCTTGGGCCATCCAACTGGCGTGAGATGGCGCAGAATAAGGAAGAGTGCAGTTTTTTGGGTCATCGAGCCAGCGCAGTAAGTAAAGTAAGTATAAATTGGAGCAATCTACGATCTAAGAGTTTCTTTCTCGATTGGGCAGCCTAAATTTAAAAAATATAAAAATTACAGAGCCCCAATGTTTTCCGTATCTTCTCAATTTTGGTGATCACATGGCCTGTGCTTTACGGAACAACTTAAACAGCGGGACTAGAGTACTCACCTTCTCTGACGAAGCGACCACCCTAATATGCACCTCGCCCGACCCAGCCTCTTTCTTCTTAAGGAAGTTGTTGACTCTAGTCTCAATATATTGGCCGAGCTTGGACGGGGGGAGTCTCTTCGCGCAGAACTTGTTGTCTTTCCGTTTGGCGGCTTTCTTCTTGAGGCAGTTTTCACAGCAGAAGCCCTGGGGCCAGATGGAGTCGTGGTGCAGCACGCATATCTGGTGCTGTTTGCGGCCGCAGTCCATGCAAACTACGAAGGGTTCTTGTTCTAGGTGATCGTTTTTCATCTCCTTGAACTGGTCCTTTTTGATTGCTCTGAAATATTTCGAAGGGGTCAGAATGTCTGCGCAGTTACAAAACAACTGACACGCAGTAAAGCTTCGGGACAATATTTGATATTTTCTCTCAAGACAAGATGCTAACCGATTTACCCTTGTGTGTAATATGTGTGTGTAATCTGCCTGCGAAGCTGATAGCCCTGGGTTTGAATTCCGGTAAGGACAAATATCAGTAATCGGTTACTATTTGGGTGATGAACACGAATATTTGTTTAGGTGTCTTGAATGTTTTTTGCATTTAATATATCGTAGTCTACCCATAACACAAACTTTATTGAGCTTACTTTGGCATTAGTCCGGTTTGTGTAAGATTGACCCTTAAAACGAATTACCTATTGTTTATGTAGGTGAAGGAAAACATCGTGAGGAAACCGGTCTAATCCCAATAAGGTCTGGTTTCCCCTCTGGGTTGGAAGGTCAGATGGCAGTCGCTTTCGTAAAACTAGTGCCTATGCCAAATCTTGGGATTACATGTCAAAGGGGACCCCGGGCTCACTCGGGGCACAACCGGGAATAGCGCTACGAGAATGATGATGATTGTTTATGAAGGTAAAACAAATATGTTTTACTTTAATTGAAGTTATAATATTTTCAGTAAATGTTTACTCAGCAGAAACGTCCGCTAACGAAATTAATAATACTTTGTCTGAAATTATTAAATTCCAAAAAATTGAAGTGGCCAAAACGCGATCGTAAAGTTTTGTTTCGGTAAAACTTATACTAGAGCCTCAGACGTCTTAAGGTTTCTGTGATAGCTTTTCAATTGGCCGTATTTGCGAAACATTTATTTCCTATGAAATGTCAGTCAAACGGAAGACCAATAATAATGTTCACTAGGGGTTCAAAGAAATTCAAAGGTGTATGTGAAGTCCCCAACCCGCACTGGGCCAGCGTGGGGACTACTGCCCATTCCCTCTCATCCATGAGAGGAGGCCTGTGCCCAGCAGTGGGGTGAATATAGGCTGATTTATTATTATTATTCTTTCTAAATAAATAACAAAAAAACATTTAAAAAATATATTCCCTTCCCGTCATTGGACATAAAAATATACTTCCAAGTGACATTTAGAATAGAGTTAAAATTGAAATCCTAGAAAAATTTAAGTAAAACACGTATTATTCCAAGACAAAAGATCCCTCTTTCAGCATTCCCATGCCAGGGGCGCCTTGTTGACTACCAATAAAGTGAAAACTTTTGTCCGAAAATGGCACAAATGCAAGTCCATGTCCAATCATTATCATCATCATATGCCAGCCGAAAGACGTCCAGTGCTGGACATCGGCCCCCCCTAAAGAGTCCACGTCCAATAAAGGGTAAAAAGAGACAATATAAACTAGTTATACTCACGTCTGCGTCTGCATCGGGTCGTCGCCGAGCGTGACCGTGTCGCCCTGGATGTCATTGAAGCATTTCTGGCAGAAGGTGTATCTATCGGACACAACCCCATACGCTTTTAGACTTTATTCGACAAAACCCGTGGCGTGATGAAGCGGTGCGGAACCAGGCAAGGTAGTGCGCGAAGGGGCGAAACAAAAAATTAGTAAGCAATGAACATAAAACGGGTTAGTTACACAGAAGGAGTTAGGTATAGCGTGGTACATCTAGAAACACGCGCATTGACTTGAAAGCAACACGACATCGATAATTATTATATGAACCTGAATAACAATGCCAGCCTAGCTAGCATGATCGCGTTTATGTCCGACATAAAACATTCGTCCCATTCGCTCTTACATATTTGCTTGTAAGGGATGGCATTGGGGCATCGTGTACTTTGCGATCAAATATTAACATTAAGTGGAGATGAGTGCCGTTTTAAGGCGTTTTTTGGTCATTGTCGTCGATAGGAAATACTATTAAATGAGACGAATATCAGTCCACTTTTGATGCAGACGTAAGCCAATACCGGTACTGAGTCTTTTTTGATTAAAGTTTCCGCGGTACGTTTTACCTCTGCTAAACTAATCTTGAGCCGACAATGACGCTAACCAAGCGGTTCAAACGCTAGGAGATTCGCCCATGAACGGTGCTACGGTAGTAATTATTTAGAACCTTGTTATTTTAAGACTGGTTTAAACAATTTTCGAATATATTGTCATACTTTGTCCATCGCTTTACAGTGAATACAATTGTGATAGCAGGCATAGGACATTTTTATTTATAGCTGCACTGAAAACTAAGTTAAGTATCATATGAATATACTTAACTTTCAGAAAGATTAGTAATTCATTAAACTAATGGGATACTTGATAATGAAACCAAAACTCAACTGTTAATGATCATACACCTACTAAGATCATTTTACTAAATATTGAAAATGGTTCTAGATCGTGTTTTTGACTCCCAGAGACAAAAAAGTCATTTAATGTGCTAGTGTAGTGATATCATGTGCCTCAGTAAAACGTACAAGAAGGCTTAGAGCTGTTACTATCACGAAACATGAACGTTAATTCCCTCGTGGGTTAGTATTAATTACATAATAAGAAGAAAACTTAAGATAAAGCTTCTGCTCTAAAATAAGTCTATGATAATGATAAATGAACAGAGAAAAGGTAAAATCTAGTAAAAGTTTCGAAAAACATAAGACAGAAGAGGGACAACGGAAAATGTGCTCCGTGGTAAGTAAAAAGGACAACATTAGCTTAAAGCACAAATAATGAATTAATTTATGAGCGACAAGAAAAACATTTAATACATAATGCAACATAAACAAAGTGTATTTTCACCAAAAGGAATATATACTTATATTGAACTTTTTTTCTAAGTTTACTTGTATGCGCGAATATAGTAATATAACGCCCAATTTTCAAATGAAATATATTTCACGGGAAATAGTGAAGATAAACTTTGTTAGAGCGCCATCAACATATTTTATGGCCACATGACTAGTGACAGACTACATTGATGGGAGAAAACACTGATATGATAAATTTCATTGTACGACATCCATTTTAAGTAGAGTTGTCATTACGCATTACTTTGGTGTTTTTTTTTAGTTCTAAATGATACGTTTTCTGTATAACTTATAATGGATCTCATGGAATTACTTAGGTTTGAAACGATATTCTTCAATAATTTGTTCGAACGCTTATCTTTTGAGTAAAGCTTTTACCAGTATTGTTCAAAGAATATTACGTGATGTTTCGAAATAACTGCACTAGTGAATTATTGATAAGCGATTGCACAAATTATTTGTAAGAATGATTTGTTATAAAATAGCAAATTAGTTTACGTTATTATAAAAAACAGTTAAATTCTGTCTAGTTTATCAAGTTGAAGAAATGATATAATAGATTTGTCAATTTCAGAGTACCAATAATATTTCAAAATAGTTTGTCAGATTGATAATTATATCTTAACCTGTTAACCGCCTCCGTCTGGCAATGAGACGCATTGACAATGTAAATGCCATCTTGGTCTACAACAGAGTTGAAAATTGCAACTGACTTTGTTGGTTCAGTTCAGCAGTTAAAGGGTTAATGCTGACAGTGCAAATCTGATACTGGTAACTATGGTACTTGAGGGCAGATTGCCGTTGGTACATCACAGAGTACTAACCTGTTCTGGTAACTGAAGTACTTGGCGTCCCTGGGGATGGTGCAGAGCTGCTTGCCATAGCAGCACAGCACCTGAGGGTTGAACGTGTACTTGCGGCCGCAGCAATAGCCCAGGCTCTGCATAACGGGGTCTATTTCTTGTTCAAATACCTCCGATAGCTACGGACAGATAAGATCAAGTATTATATACATTGGCAGAGGAACGAACAGAATGCCGTTTACTCTACCGACAAGAGCTAGTCTCTTAAGAGTCCGCAGTAAACTCGATTCTCCATACAAACGTAGTTACCCTTTCATTTTAAAACTGCGTCTTAGATTGTAAGGAAACTTTGTATGTACAATGGCATGAGGTATATCTTTTTCTGTAATTAGTTTATGTAGCTTCAGATACCACACTAAAAAAATACAGCGAATTTAAGATTTTCATACAAAACTTGTTTTTGCTGTATTTCGTTTGTTTTATAAACTGGAACGATATAAACTAATTACAGACATATATATACCTCATGTCAGTGTATAAGCAAAGTTTCGTAACAATCCAACACGTGGTTTTAAAATGGGAGCGTAACTACGTTTGTATGGGAAGGTGAAATTCGGCCGAGCTTGCTGCGGACTCTTAAACATGTATATAATGATGATGAATGATGAGTCAGCGACCAGTTTCTTACTTATTTTATAGCAATCCTAATCTATTAAGTTATATTCATTTAGTTAAATAAAACTCTATCAAATCGGTTTATTTGCAACTTAGACACTTATATTGTTCAGAAAGATCCAAATTAATAAAATATTTAACCGCATATAATTCTGTATCGATTTTGTTTTAACGTATGGCGGCAAATATAAGCTTGCATGCCTACATAATATTAATATATGTAGATTATAAGCTGGCATTAAATGTATATTGTAATTGTATATTATGAAATAAAAAATCTAAATCTAAATGACTACATCCCTACTGATAATGAGTATCTCCACAATGTTGCACTAGAAACTAGAAACACTAGAAGCTCTGCTTACCTTTGTACAATATCTGTAGACCCGCGAATTCTTTCTATTATACAGCCACGCGTTGTCAAACATGAGCCAAACATCGTCCACGTACTCCCAGGGGTCCTTGTATTCCCCTCGATCTAATTTCATTTTGATCGTGGAGAGGTCTATGGGTTTGGTGACGATGTCGAAGTAGTCGGGTATGCCCAACGCCTGGGCGTCGACGGGTGTTCTGAAGGGCGAGGATTCGTCTAGGCGAAACATTTTCTCTAGCGTGGGCATCAGGGCTGAACGCAAGTCTTCTGGTTTGAACACGAATATGCGCTTGGGGGGTGGTTCGCCGCTGCCCGTGGCCTCCCCGGGCTCCTGTATGTTACAAGGCTTAAGTTTTAAGGTTATGCAGATTGAAATTGGGTTATCTGTTTTCCAAGCAGAGTGAGGCATGGATGTTGAAGTTCGAGAATAGTAGGGGGTTCAAACCGCCTCAGCGGTGTATACAAACTGAGTTTTTCTTAGCTTAACTTGCTCAGTTACTATTACATTAATATATTGTAATCAATAAATTTATCAACATAGCTTGTGCCTGTAAGTGTATCTTTGTCCAATAATCATTGCGTCTCATCTTTTTTTAAGCAAAATGTGAGATGCAAATATATTGGACAGACGTTTGTCTAATGTATTTCATTTGGTTTAAAAAAACGTGAGACGCAATGATTATTGGACAGAGATCTTAAACAAGTAGAACCCCCCTAAGGGATGGCTTGAAAAAATAAATATGAATATAACGTTGGACCAACCTCCTTGATCTCCTGTTTGATCTCCTGCTTGATCTCCTTGTTGATGGAGAAGTCGGGCGGCGGGCCGGTGTTGTCGTCGCGGACGCCCTTGCCGGGGCGGTCCATGTCCAGGGGCTCCTCCTTGACGCGCGCGAGGTCGGGCGCGGGCGCGGGCGCGGGCTCCGGCTCGCGCGCGGGCGGCGCGGGCGGCGCGGGCGGCGAGGGCGGCGCGGGCGCGGGCGTGGCCGGCGCCGGCGTCAGCGCCAGCGCGCCCGGCGCCGAGCCCGCGGGCCCGGGGGACGGGGACGCGAGCCCGAACCCGGAGTTCATGAACGGCGACGCCGCCGGACCACCCGAGAGTCGCATCTGCTACATCACAAAATTAACACAATTCATTACAACTCTCCACTAGAATTTTTATTTCGATTGATGGACTAAATTCTGAATTCAACTGTTTCTTTTTTAGGGTATTGTTTTAGGGTTAAAATACTTGTTTTTCATAAATATGAAACATAATTTTCGCAGCAATGTCTAATTATATTATTTTTATTCGTCAGGCTAACACTGTCTAGCTACACGTGTTAATGGGAGAGAAATTTATATAGGCACATTATTGGCAAAGGCAAGTACAGTCTATTAGTGCAAAAATTTGTCATAGATTTGAGTCTCATGGCCATTGACGCTTGGATTGGTGATAAACTCCAAGTGCAACTCTTCAGTCAGTACAGCCGAGTGGTAGGAAAGTGGTTTAATTACAATGGAATATACTTGAAATAGAATATGCTACCTTGGCCTGGTCGGGCTGCTGGTGGGTGGGGTCCGCGAGCGCAGGCCCGTTGGTCTGCAGCGGCGCGTACTGCGGCGCGGGTTGCTGTTGCTGTTGCTGTTGTTGTTGCTGCTGCTGCTGCTGGACCGGCTGGGGCGGGGGCTGGGGCATGGGAGCGGGCGCGGGCGAGGTCATGGCCTGGAAGGGCGACATGCCGGGCGCGCCGTTGGGCGTGAGCGGCAGGCCGGGCGACGGGCCGGGCGGCGCGGCGGAGAAGGCCATGCGGCCGCCGGCGAGCAGCGCGCTCATGCCGGGCGACGGGATGCGCATGCCCAGCGCCGCCGGCGCGCGCACCGGCGGCGCGCCCGCGCCCGCGCCCGCGCCCGCCGCGCCCGCGCCCACGCCCACTCCCGGGCCCACGCCCACGCCCACGCCCACGCCCACGCCCCCGGGCGCGCGGGACATCACCTGCGGAGACATCGCCGATCAGATAACAACACACACACCCGTCTACATCTACACTCATAAATAAAACCGAGACACGATAACCATTACTTGTCCCTAACTTCACACTATTTCGTACACGACTTACTTTGCATAGTCTCCATTATCTTATAGTTCATACATACGAAAAAACCGTAATACTACAGCCTAAAGGTGAATATACAGTACAGATGTCGTACGCTGCGTTTTCATATGTATTAGACACCTCGCATGCTCAGCAACTAGGTGTCAGTCACTTGCATGGGAAAATACCATGGCATAAAAAAGATGAAAAGAACCAAATCTTCAGTGCAAGAAATAAATTCTTGTTCCAACCGGACTAAAGTTGGAACTCGAAACATTACACAAAACATTTGATTTCATCCATAGGCTGCCCCCTGCGTACAGTATAACAGATGTGAGCTCAGAGACTGAAAATAAAACGATCCTCATCTGGGCGGGGAATGTTTTTCCAACATCCTCGAAAAAACCTTGTGTATGACCACATCCCTTTGCTTCGATGTTTTTGAGTAGTTTCGTAAAAGCACACGCGCAGGAGACGCAGCTAAAGCAAGCATAAAATAATATCATCCATGTTCAACATACCTTGCCACCAGGCATGCCCGGCTGCTGCAACCCCTGCTGCTGCGCCTGCAGCTGCTGCTCCTTCCTCTTCTGTCTCTTCTCTTCTAGCTCCTTCTGTATCTTGTATATCTTCTCCGCCAGCAGGTGGTAGTACTCCGACCGCGTGCTGGCCATCTCATACATATCACCTTCTACTTTCCGCGCGTACGCTACTAGGTTGTGCATTCTTTTGTCTAGCATCGCCGTGGGGTCCGGGGTTGGGAAGATAGCTTGCACCCTGTTGGAAAATTGGAATATTGAGTAGTCATCCTCCTAGCGATTTTCCTAAAGGATCCGGATGGCCGAAAACCAATAGGGATGATGAATAAGATTTTTTTATGACATTCGAACCAGTTTTTAGAGAGGAACAAATGTTTGTATGGGGGCAACTACAATTAAAGAACATATATACAGAAAAAATTGAGACAAAGATTGACCTCGCTGGCGGCAGCGCAGAACGCTTCATACTGATAGACACACAAGTATGACGTCACATTTGTACTGAAGAGTAACTTTCCGGGGAAGGTGTACTATGCGCCTAATTAACACATTAACGGTAACTTATCGTTACGCCCTGCAACATATGACGCACGTAATTGAGTAATATAGCAAGTAAGCAATAACTATCTATAAGTACTATAAGCTAATGTATACCTTGTCCTTTATACTTAATCTACTGAGAATACATCCCTCTGCAATCTCAACATATCTCAGTACTAATCGTTGTATGGAAAATCAGGTTAATTGTTTTTTCGGTCGCGAAATACTGCATTTAAGTACATAGTTGTCGTACAATTTTGTTTCTATAAAAGCGTAAGGATTCTATTGGTAGCTTTAACTCTTGGACAATAAAAAAAAGCATATTTTTTCTAAACTTTCAAGGTTCATATATTTTTATGGTTTTAACTTAGAAAATCTTGTAAATTTAAACATACTGATTTAATAATTAAAAAAAAAAACATTTTATAATTTATACTTTATGAGCGTTTCTCAAAAAAATGCCACTATTATTAATTGTACTTCTAGGATTTTTTTGTTAACTATTTCCACTCAGAATCGGGAGCTCTTTCGACCCTGGTAGGACAAAAAACTGTCCCAAAGATACTTTTCCTATTGTGTTACCATTTACCATACACTTTGTATGGTGGTAACACAATAGGAAAGCTCAAAAATGTATGAACATTTTGGGACACTTTTTTTCTCCTATTGGGATGGAAAGACATCGTGATTTTGAGTAGAAATAACATAAAAGTTGCAGAAAATCTCCGAAAAAATGTAGTGGCATTTTTTTGAGAAACGCTCTTATTACGATAATGTCGATAATTTGATGGTTTACTATCCATATAGCATCACTACGTTATCAATTTGAAAATGAGGCATCATGCCTATTGGCCTGGAGAGCATTAGTGCGCAAAGCGACCACCTCGTGTAGCCACGACCCTCGGGCATAAGGATGCGACGAAGAGATCGTAAAGGAGCCCTGGCTGTGCTGATCACGCCCTTACTGGAAGATTGAGGTTGCCGCCCAAGATACGACCAGATAGGAAAGTTTTAACAGCCCATGTCCGTCGAGGGCAGAAGATTATCTTCATAATTATTGTACGACCGTATGTCCCAGTATCATGGTGTCGATCAACTATTTGTGTAGCTGATTACCATGGTTACGTCTGCTAGAAAGCTAAAGCAAATTCTCTAAAATGTTTTCGTGACAATGGTAAACCCATTAGACATTGGGGCATCTCCTAAGCATGCTAGAGGGTCACAAATTACAATATTTTTTTCTGTGTTACAACTGTCTCAAGCTTACCAGGATAGAAGAAGTTAATAGACTCATGTAATTTATGTTTATAAATGGTGTTTACTCACAGTTTATGAACAAGATGGTTTCTGAGATCGGCTGTTATAGACTGGTGCCACTCCTTCGTCCCGGACGCCGGGTTGGCCGTTACGGGTCCTCCCGGCAACTGGATCGTGCCGGCTCCCATCTGGAATAGTCCAACGTTGTAATACTGTTTGGTGGATAAAAGTGAAGCATAAGAGTCTTTCCTTTCTATTAAAAATAAATCTTATTTTGGGAACGCAAATGGGTTGAATGGTTAGCGTTGAAAGGCTACGCTACCGGCTAGACCACGTCCTCGAGCGGTGGGCGGTAGCGGGATGCGCCGCGTCATAAGTTTAAGTGAGAGATCGCGATCCGGGCTCAGAGGCTCTAGTATAAGTTTTACCGAAACAAAACGTTACGACCGCGTTCGCGTTTAGCTGTCAAATCCCATACAAATAGAGGGTAAAACGCAAACGCGATCGTAAAGTTTTGTTTCGGTAAAACTTATACTAGAGCCTCTGTTTCGTTACACGTATGATGAATTGTTGTTCAATGTCGGGGACGCGCCGTAAGGTCGCGCATCCATCAGAAATAAGCTAAAATGTGTTTCCATAGTTAACTTTTCATTAAGTATCAAATAACACGCAGCTTAGCACTTCGGTGGACGGGCAACTTTACAGTTCCGTGACGACATCGAGTGGCGACGGTCTCGGAGGTGTACTCACCAGCTGCTGGTGCTGCAGGTCGGCCATGGTCTGGTGCTGGAAGAGCGGCTGCATCTGGCCGGGCGCGGCCTGCACGTCGGTGAGCGGCGGGCGCGGGCCGGGCAGGCGCGCGCGCGGGAACATGCCCACGGACGTCGGGCAGGCGATGCCGAGCGCCTCGTAGGCGCGCTTCATGTCCGGCGCCGGCTGCACGGGCGCGGGGCCCGGCGCGGCGCCCGGCCCGGCGCCCGGCCCGGGACCCCCGCCGGGACCGGGCGCCGCGGGAGGCGCCGCCACCGCGTGCGGCGCCGTGCCGGCTGCTGGAGGAACACACATATCTCAATCACATTATCATACGAAGTAGAAGGGAGCGGCGTCTCCCTCCCACGTGTCGTGCACAGTATTGCAAATTATAGGCACCATTATAAACCAAGATATCACACAGCTCTCACTATCATCAATGGAACACCTGACATTTAGTACTTAAACCACAAACAGAACGCAGACGCTCGCATCATTCAATCATGGATAAAATCCTCACAGAGAGCGTTACTGTGGCGCAATAGTTATGTCACAAAGGAGCGAAATAGTATATTTACGGCGAGGGCGATGTATTGAATCCTGAACGTAGCGAGGGATCCTACAATAGAATTCTGAGCGTAGCTACAGTCTAAAGTAGGATCCCGAGCATAGTGTGTACGAGTGTGTACAAGTGTTAACGGCCGAAACGAAGATAATTTTGCTACCGAGTGACACATACTATTTATCACACCTACTATGTTTTTTTTAAATAGATGCTGTTAAAATTACTTAACAAGTTTTAACAATGTTTCTTGGTTTTATAAAAAAAAATATTATAATACGAAAAATTCATAATTTTTCATGACGTTAAAGTTAAAACTTGAAACATGTTCGTTTTTAATCGGTTACGTTGAAATTACAATCGATTATTTTATTAAGATCTGTGTTCAATTGGCACATTGCGCAAATGCTACATGCCAATTAAGTAATCAATTAAAAAAAGTAGCTTGAACAGAAAAGTTGCATTTTGATCCCTCTCGTCGCGGAGCATAACTTACTTTTTCGAATGAACAGTGAAAAAAAATAATAATTTGTTAGTGAATGCAATTCAATGTACACCAAAAATCATCAGCATCATCGAAATTACGACAAGATGAACACCTAATGGTATTTATGCCAACTTTCAGCCCTATTTAACGCCAGAAGTTAATCAAAAACATGTCGGAACTTGTGGTTTAGTAGACAATTATGTGAAGTGAAATGATAAAGGCTCGTAAAAACTTACCATTCATATTATTATTTCTAGACCGATCCGCCTGTTTGAGCGGCAAGCAGACGGGACAGTCGTTCTTATTGCAATGCTTCCAGTGGTTGATGATCTGTCTCGACGACGAGCAGTGTGGCACTGCGCAGTTCTTGCCGGCCTGCGAAAGAGACATACATGATGCGATCTCTTTTTTACTACTATGGGTTCGAAGGAGACAACAGTCTTTGTGCACATATTTAAAAGGTCACGGGTCATATCTTTGTTGACAACTTTCTGAGACGTCAAAACAGTCACCTAGAGTCTCCATTCTTACTCGGAGGCAAATCATATTGCTTTAGGACAATAAGGCTTTCTTCACCAACAGAACCCGAAATAGAAATTCAAGAATTCACAAATCTCGTATGAAGAAGTAAAATGTTAAAAATGGCGGCCAATATGTTTCAGGCATCAGATGCCGTGACTTGAGGCTTCCATAGTGGCCTTTTGGAGTTTTTACTTTGAGGCTTTCAGAAAGTCGTACACCCCTGCCACACACTCGTGGAGTGACGTGGGAAACAACGAGGAAAGGAGGCAAAGACATTGTGTGGCTCGTCATGCCCACCGCTCCCTGTTTCATCGGTTTTTTGGGCGCGAGTCAAAGGAGCGACAATAAAGGCAGGTAACCTAGTATGGAGCGTCGCGATTAATCGCGCGAGTAGAGCAGTGTGTGGGCAGATAGGAGCACAGCGCGGCGCGAGGGGGCATCGTGTGGCCGAGCTGGTATACTCACTTGACAGGACATCATGTGGTTGAGCACCCCCTTCATAGTCTTGCAGTGCGGCAGCGTGCACTGCCATATCTCTCCGTTTGACTGCGACTCTCTCCGCTGGCACTTGTGTGCGTGTAGTAGCAACACCAGTTGTTGCTGGATGAGTTTGCGCTTCTCGGGGTCCGCGATGGAGCCCGTAGCTTGGGGTTGGGGCCCGCCGGGGCCAGGCGGCGGCGCCCCTTGCGTCGCTGCCTACAACACAAAGGACCGTGTTCTAATTGTCTTCTGTTCCTGACAGTTATAGCCTTGGGAACATTGCTTAATTTCGAAGCAAGCTAGTAATGCATTAAGATAACTATATGCGCACATTTCGCGAACGCGTTACAGGACTATAACAACAATAGTACATTACTACAGAAGCCGGGAAGTGAGGGGTTACCGGCCGAGTACATATAGACGGCCTTTTTCACGCCGAGGTGTGTATAGTGCTTTTCTCAAACATGTAATGAAATAAATAAATAAAAACTCCAAGAAATCCAACTTAAATTTTCATGGCTGAAGGCCGTGATGCTGTGCCACAAATTGAGGAATGAAAATTACAAAAGACCATCTTGCAGGCGTAGGCCTCCAATTTTGTATGAAATGCCATTACGGCTCTCTCGTCTCGCTGTGCCCGAAACGTGACACTTTGAAGCCCATTATGAAGAAGACAACGTCAATATTTCCTTGGATGTTTGAGCAAAATATATATTTACGGCGAGGGCGATATTATGAATCCCGATGGAAGCGAAAGATTCTTAAAAATAATCTTGATCTTATAGGTCCTTTCTAGCGCCTCTGCATCAATTCGCGGGCTATAGGCGATAGTTCTGTATCGCAATTGCAAACTTTGCAACACATACCTGCGCCGGCACGCCCGCCGCGCCGGGCGACGTGCCGTACGCGGGGTGGTACGGTCTAACACATACCTGCGGCTGGCTCTGTCCGCCGGCGGGCGCGCCGGGTGTCTGCGGCGAGGGCGCGGGCGGCACGGCCTGCGCCGCCTGGCCGCCCTGCTGCTCGGGCGCGCCGAACCGCAGCCCCGCCGGCCGCTGCGCCGGCACGCCCGCCGCGCCGGGCGACGTGCCGTACGCGGGGTGGTACGGCGCGATGGGGTGTCCGCCGCTCGGCACGGACATGCGCGCGTGGTGCGGCAGCGCGCCGCGCATGGCGGGCGCTAGCGCGTTCACGCGACCGCCTAGAGGGCCGTTGCCCATCGCCTGCGTCAACAACTATAAGGCTTATTTCACGTCAGTCTTCAGTCAACGATTCTTATTCTGGTGTTAGCGCAACAGTGAGCGAACTTTATGACGTTGCTTATACATTTCCTTGCATTACAACTCGCGTGAGCTTAGTGGCTGAGCCGCCACGACTTCGACCAGTGGCGACAGCAGGATGCCGTACGTGGAAGCAAGAAGCAACAAGAGTATCCTTACACTTGTAATATATATTTATCAATAAGGCAGTAGGAAATATATTCCCACCATGATTTCCAACTTTATCTCTGTGGTTCAATTCTATGAAATAACCGATGTATTTTTGCCCGTTCACATTGAGCTATAAGCTGCGGGACGAGTTCTTTCATAAGCTGCGTACGAATTTGAGAGGCTCAGCCTGTGGCATGCCCGCCCCGCGCGGCGAGCTGCTCGCGAGCCAATTTGGTGCACATAAACATGAGCGGGCGAGGCACCGTGCTCGCTGCGAGCCGACATTGTGCGTCGTTCAATATGGCGTCGGGCACGATTACAGCCACGGCTGTGTTTTTTACCAAAAAGAAAAGAAAACGCCTCGGTGGTGGATGAAACTGTTGTACAAAAATCGTAATTCATGTGGTGCACATTTACTTCACCAAATTACATCGTTCTGTCCGCGGCACGCTCGGATACACGTTCAAATTACGCGAGGCACGCACACTGAGGCGCCTTTCAGCACGGTCAAAAGACCGACTTAAGGCAGCTCGCCGCGCGCCGCTTGCGCACGAATTAGAGCTAAATACATTATACACCTATACGTTTTATAAGCACCGGCGCACAGCGAACGTTCAGTGGCTGCGTGAGCGCCACAGAGGCTCTAGTATAAGTTTTACCGAAACAAAACGTTACGACCGCGTTCGCGTCTAGCTGTCAAATCCCATACAAATTGAGGGTAAAACGCAAACGCGATCGCAAAGTTTTGTTTCGGTAAAACTTATACTAAGAGCCTCAGGACGCGGGAGTAATTCGCGCTCACTACTAAAGGCATGTTCGGACTAGGCTAGTATTTTAGTACGAGTCCATACATTTGCTGCAAGTACGAGTAGCTTGGCTGAGACCATGGAGGACTTAAGTACGATGCTCGATGACCTCATTAAAGCTTCTGAACGAGTTGGTCTAAGAATGAACATGGATAAGACGAAGATCATGTCTAATACCCATGTAGTACCAACTCCCATTACAATCGGACACTTTACACTCGAAGTTGTAGACGATTATCTCTGCGTGATCGCATCAGAAATGAGGCTATCCGCAGCAGAACCAAGGTAACCGATATAGCCCTCCGAATCGCTAAACTTAAGTGGCAGTGGGCGGGCACATAGCACGTAGAACCGATGGCCGTTGGGGTGGAAAGGTTCTCGAGTGGCGACCACGAACAGGAAGGCGCGGCCTGGGTAGGCCCCCCGCAAGGTGGACTGGTGACCTGGTAAAGGTTGCTGGAGTCCGCTGCATGCGGGTGGCGCAGGACCGGTCACTTTGGCACTCTTTGGGGGAGGCCTATGTCCAGCAGTGGACGTCTTTCGGCTGATATGATGATGATGATGATGATGACGAGTAGCTTTTGTATGGACTCGCACTAAAATACTAGCCTAGTCCGAACAAGGCTTAATGGGTGTAGAGTTCGAAAACCGAAGTCGTACGGTTGAAGTACATAGTGAATGTTGTAGACATACCTGTGCATGGGGATGGTGCTGCGGCGCGCCATGATGGTTGTTCCCCATGAGCGGGAGCTGTTTGTTGACGTTGTTGATGATGCCGCCCCCGAGCATGCCAGCACCGGACATGTTACTATTAGTCACTATCATATTGCCCCCTACATTCGTGACCATACCACCTACAAAAAACAATGTAAGTTAAGTTTTGTATTAAGGGGGCTCCCATACGCCAATGACCTTCGATCTGAATCCCTTTGTTTTCTAATGTTTTTTGTAGCTTATTATATTAACAACAACGCCTTTAAGCAATATAGTATCCCATATTTACTTCAAAGTTCATTGTTTTCGAGATATTTGGCATCAAAGTTGAACAATTTTAGGCCAAAAAACTGGTTTTCTGGCCATTACTGTTGTGTTAATTAGTTTAAAATGGAAACCCTAGACACGTTTTTAGAGAAGCCATAGATAAATCCAAATAAATATATAGATTTCGTATATGTTAGATCTTTTACGTCAACAGAGACACGAAATAAGTGTTTCTTTAGACAATGTTTAAAAAAATCATACAAAATTAAGTATTCATTTCTTTCAAAATCCGGTAGACAGAAATGGAGATAAAAGATTGAAGAACCGATAGCCGTTTGACTTATAATTATATCTGTAGTCCAAAAGTAGGAGATACGATTCAAAACTTGTCAACCTCGGGTAGCTCCTTAAGCAACAAATGTTAGTGAAATAGCTTTTTTTATATCAGTTTCAATGCCAGAAGCCCACTAGGCGGCGGTGGCTCGTAGCCGCTTTCTTCTTAAAATGATTTTTCGCATGTAATCTGCGTAGCGCTACGAAACCGTTGGCACTGAATGTGTTATCATAACATAGGAACAGTTTCAGCAGCTATCGCACACACACTAACATACGCACTAACTGTTTGAACTGGTATGCCATATAGTCCTAAGGGTACTTGTAAAGCGTAAATTTTCAGTGGCAACACCGACCAAAAGTTTTTTACATAACTTGGATGAATTCAAATGAAAAAAAAAACGGCATTTTATTACTAAACATGGTCAGGAAAACATTGAAAATTAGTTAGTTGCCGCGGACATTTTTCTTTGTCAAGATTCTTGAATTTTTTTTAAAGCTATATATATAAATGTATGTTGTGGCAAGTTTAGACCAAAAGAACGAATGATAATTCTCACACTAAGATGTTGTATATTGGTCCAGATGACGCGCGGCACGTGCGGCCGCGGTAAACCTGCGGACTCGGCGTTATGCCTCACCCGAACATCGAGCCGAGACGGGTCACCGTTACCCGCGGCAGCCGCGCGCAATGTCGGCTTGTTGACGAGCGCGGCAGCGCGAACACAAGACTGCTGCGCCGCCAAACACTTACACAGATAGCATGCGGCTGCCGCGCGAACCAATGTTTGAGAGGTTGCCACGCGTGATATGGACGCGGCTTAAGAACTTAACGGGTAGTCTGCCATACCTAGTAGTTCGGTCTAAATAAACATATTCACGCATCAGGTCAGACTACCAGTGAAAGCCTGAATGTTTGTTTGGTCTAAACCAACCACTAAAAAAAGAAAAAAAGAATAATTACCATACACACCTTGAATGGAGTTCATGGGCATGTTCGAATGTAGTTGATTTGGATGACTTGTATTTGGCATTAGTTGCGGGTGCATACCACCCATCATCTCCTTGGACACGGAAACGTTGGGGGGAGACTGTAAATTTGGACTCTTGCTTCCTAAACTACCCAATCCGAGTGGATTGTTGTGGCCAACTAAGCCACCTTTGCCCTGTGAAAAAACCAGCACACGAGAAAATACGATTAGTACATTTGTAAAGGAAGGATGCAGTCACAACGTTGAAAAAAAACTCGTATATCTTTTTTCGTTTATTTACGCATAGAAATACATACCGTATGCTGCACAAACTAGTGTCACAGTTTGTGCAGCATACGATATGTATTTATATTACCATATAGAAGAAAAAAAAACAGGGTGCTTCACGTACATGCCGATTTTGTAAAAGTAAGCACTGAGACTTTAAACTTCGCTTTGATGAGGTCTGGACTATTCTACCTCAAAGATTCAAACATTCTTCAGAACAGATGTGTACGAACAGACACGACATTTTTGAACAAACGATTAATTACTATAGGTAGGTATTTATCGATGTTGAGTTTGTGCAGCATACGAGATGTAGCGTGTGCAGCATATGATTTTGTAGTTTACAGCGCGAAAAAAGAAGTTTAAAAAACACCTATGATTTTTTAAAGTAGTGACGATGACCTGTATAATATATTGTATGTGTCAATGTATCATTCATTAGCTTGATGAAAGTCAAGTCAAACATCAATTACGGTGATGGCTTTTGCTAGAGCAACCAGAGCCTTGCAGTCAATGACGGAAATGTTTAATTGTGTCAACTCTATTGATTATTATTTAGTATACGTTAAACTAAGAGAGCTTTTTTAATGGTTTAAACTTTATACCTTTATAACGAAGTAAATCATTTAGTTAAATATTTTTGTTTCGTGTTATTTTAACGAGGAAGTTACCCCGATTATTTTTAGACGATATGATGCAGAGAGAAAGAATATAATGGAAAAATAAACCATCTTCGTCTGTAGGCCCCGACGGGATTCGAACCTGCGATTTTTCTATTAACGCTAGACTGCTCTGACCAACTGAGCTACGAGGACAGTGACGGAAGTTTTATACTTTTCAATTATATTCCCGCTAAGACTAGCGCCCTCTGATGGTTTATTTTTCCATTATATTCTCTCTCTCTGTATTATATCGTTAAAACTTTATGTTTCATATTACGCTGAATGTTTAATGTCTGAAGTATACATATTTAGGCCCATCAATATTTACAACAAGCGAAGCAAACGAAATTCTATGCTTGGGACGAAAAGCGTTCGTATGTCCGTTGTCCAATGTCCCGCTGTTCTCCTCTCAGGTCGCATTTCTCAACCGATTCTCGTGAAATTTTGTGAGGTATAACATGTAGTTTTTTTTGTCACTCATTGAAAAAAGCTCCGGCTCGACGGTTTCACAGCTAACTGAGCCACTAGTTATATACATTACTTAGCAACATAAGGATCATTGTAAATCGGAGGACATTGTATCTATTAAAATATTAACCACTAGCTGCCCGGCCCGGCTTCGCACGGATTACCCGTTTTCCCGTAGGAATGAAGCATTTTCCCGCGGTAAAAAGTAGCCTATATTCATCACGGATAATGTCGGCTTCTAATGGTAAAATAATTTTTCAAATCGGTCCAGTAGTTTCGGAGCCTATTCAATACAAACAAACAATAAAATCTTTCCTCTTCATAATATTAGTGTTGATAATTAAACACCGTACAGGAAAGAAGCGTTACTAGTTCACAAATTCTCGGTCGTTTATGTGTGGCCAGTCAGCTTCATGCTGATTTTTCTGTCAGGAAAACAAAAAACTCATGCAAAAGAGTCATGTCATCGCCATCAGCTCCAGATACTCACTTGTTGTATAAGGTGATTGTGAACCTGTCGCTGCATCACAGCCGCGGGGTCGTCTCCGTTGAGCTGCTGGGCCATCTGCCCGCCGGGCCCCGGCCCCTGCGCGGGCGGCTTGGGGCCCGGCACGCCGGTCTGCTCGCCCCAGGCACCCCCCATCAGCTCGTCTGGGAGGTCCTTTTCGAGGTCGAACATGTCAAGGTTTGAAAAACCATCTGGAATGAGAGTGAATATTATTAAATGCCTTGGATTGGGTTGCTGTGGTTATGTGAATTTGATATTTATACCAAGGACTGTAAAGGAAAGAAAGCCCGAAATCGCAGCTATTTGTGGTTATAAATATGCGATAGAGGGCTTTCTCTTTTACTGCCCATGGTGAGTACACAATTTTCCGTATTATCTGGCCATAATGAGAGCGCATAGCGTGCGGTAAAACTCACATCATGGGCAGGTGTGACGTAAATAAACTTACTGCATGGCGGGAAATTGCGTGCATTCGCGATCGTCAGTTATGACTGTTATGAGGGATCGACTAAGAAGATGCAAAGTATAAATAATATATTTTTCTTTCTCGTGAGATGCCTCGGACGAAGCGTGCGGTCGAGCATGCGGACCCTTCGCCATTCTGTTCGCGCGAGGACGTCTCGGTGGAATTTTAGTGTTTGAAGCAACCGCGTGCTGCATGCCCAAGCCCAGTTGGCTCGGGCAAATTTACATACAAAAGCGCAGCGGCCCCTTCGATCTTGCCCAAAAAATCGACAACGCTCTGCTCGGGTGATGCGTGCGGCCGAGCATGCGGACCGTTCGCCGTTCTGTTTGCCGAACGGCGTGGGTCGCCGAGGCAAGTCTACACTGAGAGCGCACGCTCGGGCGAGGCATGCTCGGCTATTGAATTTCAATTTTAGAAAAATATGTATTGGAGCTGATGCTATCTCTAGGCTGCAAGTGTAACAGTAACAGGTTTCACTGGACTGAAAGGCCTTAGATATGGTGCCAAGCTCTGAATATGTTGAAAAAGGAGTCAAGAATTTAGCAGTGACAGGTTTATCAGAATGTAGTGGTATGTCATCATAACCATATCAGCCGAAAGACGTCCACTGCTGGACATAGGCCTCCCCCAAAGAGTGCCAAAGTGACCGGTCCTGGTCGCGCAGTTGTTCCTTGTGTCGAAATAAGCAGACGAAGATTGGTATCCCTCGAGAGCCCCCCTCTGGCACCGGGGAGGGGGGGGCTAAAATACCCCTCTGCCCGGCTACATTCTAAAAATTCTAACTGTCCATGGTTAGCTAATAGGTCAAATTTAAATAGGTCAAAATCAATAAAGTAGAATTTATTTCTGGTATAAAAAAATAATTTGTCAAGCAATTTATAAAAAAATACATAAAAATCTAATTTTACAATTTACATTTTTCATTTTGACCCGTCGTAAATATTGAATATCTACTATTTCTGTATACAAAATATTAAAATAATTCCAATAGAGATAAATCAATAACGTAGAATTAATTTCGGGTAAAGATAAAGTAATTTGTCAAAAAAAAAACTACTTATACAACTCCATTTTTTTATTTTGATCAGTCATAAATATTGAAGGACTAGCTATTCCTGTATAAAAAAAACATTGAATAATTCAAGGTAGTTAAAAGTTATATTTTTTCAAATCTTTATTGAATTGGAATTACTTTAATATTGTTTGTATACAGAAATTGCTGGACAGACATTCAATATTTACAATGGCTCAAATAAAAAAATGGAGTTGTATAATTCGATTTTTTTGTACTTTATTTTAATTGCTTGACAATTATTAATTTTTTTACCAGCCATTATTTCTACATTATTTATTTATCCGAAATTTATACCAAATTTAACCTATTACCTAACCATGTATGGTTAGAATTTTTAGAATGAAGTCGGGCGGAGTGATATTTTCTGTTGCACGCTACTTTTTTTTTTTCACGATATATAGTGTAGGAGATGAGCCGAGTGGGTAGCTAGTCTTTAATTTAGATAAATGGAGATTTTCATTAGTTACAATCTTCTTTCGCAATTTTTCCTTGAAACAGCTTCATGCGGTTTTTCAACCCCTGATTTAGACTTTTACCATGATTTTAGCAACAAGATTAGAAGTATTGTTTGTTTTGACGACCGGTTAGCCTAGTGGGTAGTGACGCTGCCTACGAAGCTGAAGGTCCTGGGTTCGAATCCCGGTAAGGACAAATATTTGTGTGATGAGCATGAATATTTGTTTCTGAGTCTTGGATGTTTTCTATGTATTTAAGTATTTATATCTATTAAATATATCGTCGTCTAGTACCCGTAACACAAGCCTTATTGAGCTTACTATGGGGCTAGTGCGATTGGTGTAAGATTGTCCCCTTATATTTATTTATTTATTTATTTATTTATTGTGCAGTAGGTACCCATTACTGTCGGCGCCACAGTTTGAGAGTCAGTGGCCTTCTCAATGTTTAGTCAATAGCTCTCACAGAAGTCTCTTCTTCAACCTTTTTCCAATTTCGATACTGCTGCTGTCCAGCATCAGGGGAATACTCATTTACTGGTACCATTTATTCATATGGTCATCTTTGGATTGATGTAGCTTTTTCTAAATAAATTTCTTACGCAAAGCATTTTAGTACATTCTAGTAACAGTTAAGTTCGTAACTCCTTATTTGACATTTTCAGGGCTTGGCACCATGTCTGATGGCCTTTCCACTGTCAACCTGTGAAACCCACTGTTCACTAGTGTCAGCACCAACTCCAATAGACATATATTTCTTAAAATTTTATTGATTTATTAATTGAACTTCGACATCCGCTTTAGCCTAGTTGGTAGTGACTCTACCTATGAAGCAAGAGGGTTGTGACAAAGGTTCTGGGTTCGAATCCTGGTAAGGGCATTAAGTGAGATGAGCATGAATATTTGTTTCTTGAGTTATGGATGTTTTTTAAGTATTTATTTATCTATATAAGTATGTTTATCGTCGTCTAGTACCCATAGTACAAGCTTTGCTTAGTTTGGGACTGGGTTGATTTGTGTATGATTGTCCCCTAATATTTATTTATTTATTTATTCACATCACAGAATTAATAAAAAAATTACTAAATAAATTATAACTCACAAGCTAACTTGATTTGATTTAACCCCCTGGTGTAGGTCTAGCGAGGGCCATACAGTGTATTGCACACAACAATGTTTCATATATATGCGCCGAAAGAATGAAAATAATTTCATTGCAACACCATTATACGAATTTCAATTTTACAATATCTTGCAAACATGACAAATGAAGTAATCCAATTGCAAAATATGCACAGTTTTGTAAAAACTTGATCTGTATTCATGTATTTTTTTACTTAAACCTGATTTCCCCGCTATTGTTTTATTTTATTATTATATCCAAAATGGATGATCATTTCAATAACAAACATAGGAACTAAAATAGTTATCATTTTGGATGTTTCAGTTGTGGTACATCAACAGCTCGTCTCACTCTTTGATTGTCTATTTTAAAGTAATGACAGCTAACATCATCACTTAGGCAGTGGACCTTATGTGCCTTTTGGTACTATTCATTATTCTGTGATAGAACAAGAAAAACGGGAGTGGGTAAACCCCACATTATCAGGCAGGTAGTTATTTTTAGATAATATACCACTTAATATTGATATATTTATAAATTAACCATTTGAACTAATCAAACCAGGGACCATATATCTGTATTCATTTAAAATAGAAAAATACCAGTATTCAAATTCATTATCTTGCTGATTGGTTCATATTTTTGTATTTCAACATTTCTTACTGACTTCATCTATGAATGTTCCAGCATCATTCATTACTTGAATATAATTTAACAGTACTGAAAAAAAATTGCAAACTGAGTAAGATATATTCATGAGTAAACATATGTCCCTGATACAAACAGTTTTTTGGGAATATTCTGCCTGTAATTTTTGAACATGTTTCAAATGAAAACAAGGATTTGAAATAATAAAATAAACAGAGCATGGTTTGGTGTCAAACATTTGAACCTAGGTATTGTTTTACACCTCAGTTATTATTTGCTTGGACAAATTTGATTTCAGCATATGAGGAGTTAATTTATACATGGTTTTGGAACTCTTATGTGATATGTACATGGACTAAATTTTTAATCTTTTCCTTTTATAAAACATACCGAAATAGGGTTTTATTGGCAATGGTTAAGAGACATTAAACCTTTATGTAGTTTCTCTAACACTACCATCCAAGGATGTCAGTTTCCGTTCCCTGGTGGCTTAACTACATATTCTATAGGCATAGTAAAAAAAGTAATAAAAACAGAATTGAGTGATATAATTACTATCTATTGGTGTATCGCTCAATACAATTGGGCAGTTTGATTTAATTCTCAAGTCAAAAAATATGTTGATATACTTTGTTTAAGTTTTATAGAAATAGTGGTTACCATTCCCAGCATATACAATAAAAAAAGAATAGTAACATGAAAAGCATTAAATGTATGAACATAATATGGATTTTACACATCATGAAATGTGTAGGGTACCATTATAAAACAGTTGTGGTTACATTAATAGTAGTAGGTAATTAATATATTTATTTATTTATTGTTGCTTAAAAGTTAAATATTACCCATATGGCCATAGCCATGAAGCAAATAGTGCAGTGTTTTTGAATTAACCAAAGCACAATATTCTAAAATTGTCATAAAAAGATTGAATTTTTGAATTTTCTCACACTGGTCTTTTGCTTACACTTGTTTCTGTTTATTTAGTTCATTTTGATACAATTGATTTCTGAATAGGAGAACAGAATACAACCGTTTCTAGGGTCATATGTTTACTATATAAAATGTAATTTGTGATGAAATTTAGTTGTACATTCCAAAGATCAAAACTATCTTAGTTTGATCACTGATCATTCAAGTTGGCAGCATGTTTAACTGAGGTTATGTGCTGCACTGGCCTATAATAATCATATTTTAACATATGATGCAATAAAACATGGCAAACATGGACAAACTACAGTGGCACATCATAAAAGTAACCCAAATATAATTATGTAGGTCAACCAAAAATCTTAATGTTGTCAGATAGATTTGCAAAAAATATAGTTTTGTGAAATAAAACAGGCAAAAATTAAGTAACTCATTGTGTGTTTTTCATATAATGAGACATTTGTCTTCTTATATCTAGTTAATAACTGTAAATTGGAAAAACATGACATGAACATTGAAAAAGAAACAAAAACAATTTTGTTCAGTGATTAATTAATTAAATACCGTAATGAAAATCAAAATAGACCTACATATTTTAATAAAATAGAGAAAAACAGTCTACAATTGTATAAATCTAACTTTTTTCCTTCATTCTAAGTGTGCAAATATTTATATGAGTTCAAGTTGAAAGTAACCCAATACTGCGATTCTTATAAAATAAAATAAAATTAGTAATATTATAGCAACGCAATTCCTCGCTTTATAAATTGCAGCACGATAAAATACGACGCAACTTGCGCTGCGAGTCGCTAACAAGAGCGAAGACAAAATGTCAAAAATCACGGCAAGATTTTCATGACAGAAGTGTATTCCAACAATCGGTAAACTGTTTAAAAACATTAAAGTACTCACCTGCGGCGTCCGAGGGACCCTGGAAAGGGTCCCGGATCATTTTAGCCCGCTTGTTCGGCGGTTCATCCACATGATGATCGGCCATGGCTCTGTTTACTAAACGTAAGCCGTCGTCAATATTCGGCCCGCCGATTCAAAGAACACTTTTATGTCTTATATTTTCAAGAAATAACATTTTAAAGCGATTTGTCATCCATTATAATGTAATTCACCCACATCCCGATCGTTCGATGTCCTTCGCACCATTGAAGGCACATATTACAAATTCTCACTAAGTATTCGCCATTACAAAGCTCCGAATCGAAGAGCTACACAGACCCTCTCACCATCTTCCGTCGGAACTAGCACAATGAATGAAAACAATATCACCAGATTTTTGCTACTTTATGGAACTTATTTAAGCGATCCAATAACACGATTTCACTTAACACTTTAAAATACACGGAATGGTACAGTTTATGATAAAATGATGTAAGAAAAAACAGAAAATTTACACGACAAATTCCGAAATTCTTCTCAGTCTCTCCAGCGCAAAATGGCGGCTGTTGATGAAAACTTTTTCTACGCTTGTCAGAAAATGTCGGCCTACAATGCGAATCTGCGCTGTGATTGGCCCAAGCATACCACGTGACTGCCGGAAGTGAAGATTTGACGCAGGATCGGTCCGATTATTCTGACGTCACCGCGTCCAAAACCGAAGTTACCCGAAGAAATACGAAGATATTAAACTTAAAAATTAGATAAATGTGTGTGAAAAAATTAACAATATTGTTTTTGTTAACTTAAAATATCGTTTTTTACTTTAAAGTAATACATGGGAGCTACAATTTGCCTCTAAGTATTGAAAAAGTTGTTTTTTGACGAGCAAGGTAGCGTCATTTAAAACTTCGCGCCACATTGGGAGTGGTCATCATCAATACGACGTGTCTCTAGGTTACCATAGACAGAAGTTTTTTTTTTCAAGGCATACGAACTACAAATAGTTTGGTCGCACAGCCAATCATTTTTAATTTGTTATATTATATTTAGTAAGTCTAGTTTAAATAACGCCAAGGGAAATGATTTTAAAAATAATAGTTGCTAAAATGTCAGTTAATCAAGCAATACAGAATAATAATAAAACGTGAAACATTTTCATAGTTTAGTTTAAATCAATTACTCGAATTTCCTTAAAACTGGTGTTAATCATTACTATAAAAATAGGTTTCTCGTATTCCATAGAAGATACCCACATATTCTGGAACACCCGTTCCGATTAGTAATCTTAATTTGGCCAATTTCTTAACTAGCCCGAGTTTTTTCAAGTTAAATGTCTCATTAGGAAACTTGGGAACTTTACTTGATTTTCGTTCATATTCCTATTGGATGGGAAAGCTCATTATCAGTTAATTAACTAAAAGCTCGGCTACTCGTGAACATGTGTACTGTTTTCTTTTTGTCTATAATGAGGAAAAATAATAAGGACAGTAGTTAAAATAAACTTTAGGTATTCAATTATTAAAACTTTTTTGTCTATGGTCATATTACATTCCATTTGTTATATCCGTTCATTTTGGCGCGGTACTATGCGCCAGCGCGGGAAAGGCAATAAGTTAAAAACAAAGTTGTGTCATTTAATGATATTTATTTGTTTGGTATAATTTATTAAATCGACGCCGTTTTTTTTTCACTATGATGTACAACACATACTTGTCATTAATTCATGTATTTTAATAATCAAGGGTGTAAAATTAAAGAGCATGTTAACTTTTCACCGTTATTTATAACTTATTAACCCTTTCACCGCCACAGTCGGCCATAGCTGACAACGCAAAATCGTGACTACGACGCCACAGTCGGCGCTGGCCGACAAACATTTTTTCATGAATACCTATTGAAAACAGCCCATTTTTATGGTGGCGTTATTTCTTTACCCATTTTAATTTTACCCCCGTGGCGTCAGTGGCACAGCGTATTGCTTCGCCGTCGGGCGGTGAAAAGGTTAATAAATATCAATTAATCCTACTAATATTATAAATGTGAAAGTTTAGATGTTTGGATGTTTGGATGTTTGTTACTCAATCACGCTTAAACGGCAAAACCGATTTGAATGAAATTTTGCACGAAGATAGTTTATAGCCTGGATTAAAATATAGGATAGTTTTTGTCCCGGGTCCACGCAGACGAAGTCGCGGGCGGAAGCTAGTATGTACATATTGCTACATAACAAATAGTAACTACATTTCATACAACGGCTTAACCCCAAGGATTTCCAATCCCGTCTTGACAACCAACCGCGCAGAATGAAATACGAGAAGGCGTTGCGCAGCCACGTCAGCGTCGACATTCCTCACTTTTAGCTCGTTAAACATTCTATTTACATGCCGCGCCAAACGGAAAAGATAGCTAACTATAACACACGGCTCATATTCCATATACGACCTATTTAAAACAGTCTCGAATTTCGCTAGTTCTGCTACAACATCGCCTATTATTTGTTCGGTTATAAGACGAGGCTCGCATGTCGCTGGTATAGCGATTCCGCAGTTTCGCTCCAAGCTCCAGAGCCTACAATGTAGGTACTGCAGTTTAATGCCGCTGTCTCCTTCACTCTGTAATACTTTGTCCCAATCAAATGTGTAGTCTCTCAGTCTTTTTTGTTTCAAGTCGTTTATGACCACTGCTGTCGTACCTAGGATGTCACAAGTAACATCATTCAGTGCTGCACTTCTTGTGTCTGAAAAATAAAATCAAATTAAATATGCATGGAATTAAAAAAAACATTGGTAATTTAATTATTATTAAATTACTTTTTGATTCCAATTGTTGTTCATACATCTTGTTTTTTGCTTCATCTAAAATGTTATTTAAAAATACCACATTTCCGGTCCTAGTGCTCATCCCTTTTATTCTGCCAAATTGTATGTGTTTGCAGCCATTTACTATCTCACTATTAATTTGTTTCACTATTCCAAACAGTGTCGCAAAATGATCTCTCTGGGCATTATCGACTATATACAACATTTCATTGAATTTGTATCTATTATATCTATCTAGTAGAGCAGCGATGTCTCTAGAAATGTATAGAGTTGAATTATCACTCTTTAACACTGCTACATTTTTATTATTTATCTTCGCAACCTTTTTGCCTTCATCATCAGTATGAAGAATGTTCTGTCTTTCCAAAGAGTCCATCAAGCCTTTAATAGCTTTGCCGTTATAGTCGGATTCCCAGTGATAATCATCAAATTGTATGCCCAATCTTAGATATACTTTTTCCAATTCCTGGACAGTAATTTTCCGAATATTCTTCCAGTTTCCCAAGTCTTCTTTACCTTGTTCAACGTTAGCAAAGTAACTTCTAGCCTCTTGCTGTACATGCTCTTCTGTGGAAGCTAGTTTATTTGCATATACATATGCGTCAAATAGTTTTTCTATAGGATTATTTTCAAGATCAGACATGTTTAGTTGCTTTGCTTTGAGACCATACTGGAGTAAACCAAATTGTGTGCCCCAATCACCCAAGTAATTTATTTTAGTGACATCATTTTTGTAGTATTTATTGATGTTTGCAATGAAATTGCCAATGATAGTTGAACGGAGATGTCCAACGTGGAATGGTTTTGCAATGTTTGGAGAGCTGAAATCTAACACAACTTTCTTTGGATTTGTATTCTCTTGTATGTCTTTAGATATTATTCCCTCAACTGTGGATTGTATGAAATCATCTTTTCTGACATACAACTGTATATATTCAGTTTTATTATTTGTGACTGTAACAGCTTCTTCTTGTATTGGCAGTTTTACAAGGAAGTTATTTTCGTTATGTCTGTATGTTACTTGCATATTCTTCACATTTCTAGTCATTAAGTTTTTGTTGAGTCTGTCTGCAAACTAATCATATTTTTTTAGGTTTAGTATAATAAATACATACGTTAATATTTCATGACTAAATTAAATTCAATATTAAATTAGACTACATCATTCTTGCGGTAGGAAATGTGATATATTCAATAAAAATAATATACAAACATGTTTAGTTTTAGGATAAAATGCAAGGTTAGGTGATAAAATATAATATATTAAACCCACCTTCTCCAGTAAGTAACATCTTAATTTTGTAGTCATCTTAATGAGTTATAAGTACCTACTTTAATCTCAAATCTATTTAATTTTTCTTGGCAAATAGTTTTTAGAAACAAATGCTAATTAGCATTATTTTTCACATATGTGAAATAGTTCATTTATTTACCGTTTCGTTATTCAAATTTGTTCATTATTTAATACATGTTAAGTCGAATTACACATTTCAAACCAACATTACTAAAATAATAACATTAAGTTAATTATACCTATCCAAACGTGTCCCAAAACTGTCATTGTGACATTTCAAATAGTTTAAGTTGGTTTAAGCCATGATTCAGCGGTTTGAGCCTTGCTTTAAAATGTTGCTGCGTCTCTACAATAATAATTCTATAATTGTTAAGTAAGAAATTAATTCTGTGATTGTCACTAATCGATTTAAATTCATGAATTGAGTACACTGTACCCTGTACCACAGAAAAAAGTTATTATCTAGCATGCACTTTTGACCTCGGCTGAACTCTTGGAAGTCATTGTCGCCGTTGCCTAGCAGCGCATGAGTACAACAATGACCGTTTGACAGTTAAGTTTATTAATAGTTTCCTCAAAACATTCGAAGTTTCGAAGTTTCTGTGATATTAGTTGTGCTATTATTCAAAGTATGAATTATATTAAGTTTCAATAGGTATTTTCTACAACGAGGATAGAAATGTCTGGTCCAAAAGTTAGTATGGTAAATTCTTACAGAACTAACAGATAGTTCCGCTATGTAGTCAAATGTTCAGAAAGTAAATAAAATAAAAATCGATCACTATCTTGTATTTAAAACACCAAGCAAGCATTATAACTTAAGGTGTCCGAAATAACATACTCACATGAGCAAAAAAAAGTAACAATGATAAGTGTTTTCTTAGAAATTGTATCACTGTCGTCCTCTGGGTCACAGGAGAGAATAACAAAAAAAAAACCATTGAACTTCTATTTTAGTAATCATATGGTTTTATCCAAAAATTAAAGGAATAAAAAAGTAGCTAACAGGCATTTTCAATAAAACATGTACCCAATTAGCGTGAGTTGTTAAATAAAAATTAACTCAGTGTCAGTTTTGTGGCGACAATTAAGCATACTAATGATGTGAAAATGAACTGTTATCACATTTAATTAACGTGTATATGCCTATCATTTATAAATTAAACAGAAATATTTTTACAAACTGAATGCTTAATTGTCGTCACAAAACTGACACTGAGTTAATTTTTATTTAACAACTCACCCTAATTGGGTACACGTTTTATTGAAAATGCCCTAACAATAACTTTTTTAGATTATTCGTAGCTGTACAATATTATTTAAAATAAATTACTATTATTTAAAAACCGATTATTTTATGTAATATATTATTTTCCAGCTATTATATACATTAGAGCAGCCACATGGGCTGGGCGAGCTCTACTTTGTGTGGCAGAAGGGTGAGGGTCGGTCTTTGCTGGCCACAACTGGGACAGATGCTACAGTGGCCATACATGACCGTAGCGGACAACTTCACGAGCGCATGAAGCTACAAGGGTAATAGTCACTTATATATAAATATTATATGTCAACATAATTTAATTTCTTATTGAATTTAGTTTCCAATATTTATTGACTCACTAGCTTCCGCCCGCCCTGCATGGACCCGGGATAGATAAAAACTATCCTGTCTTTTAATCCAGGCTTTAAACGACCTTCTTGCAAAATTTCATTCAAATCGGTTGAGCCATTTAAATGTGATTGACACATCTGAACAATCCAAACATCCAAACATTTGCATTTATAATATTATTATAGTAGGATGTTTTTCAAAATTTAGAAGATCAAAAAAGGCAGTTGATTCGCTATTTCACCCACTTGCATTGTAAACTTTTACCCACTGCTAGGTTCCTATCCTGACAATGAAAAATATTTGTATTGTACCTGGCTGCTGGACAATTGAACTCGCCTGCTGGGCCGAAAATCTTAAGTGACTAGATCAAAATGTGATTAGAATTGAATTTTTAAGTGCAGAGGGACATGTTGAAATAATGCTAAATAATTACACGGTTCAACTCACGTATTAAATGTCACTACGGGCGACATGTTTCGAACTCTTCGGGAGTTCACCCACCCCGAAGAAGAACTCCCGAAGAGTTCGTTGTAATTATTAGCATCATAAAAATATACCCTTTAAACATTTCGCTACTTCTTTTACTATTGTCTTATTGCCTCTTGGGTGACGGCATTGAGACACTTTCTTTTCATTGCGAGTTCTACATTTATAAATAAAAATCGAACCAAAGAAATTAATAAACACGTTTGTTCCGTGCACCTTTCAAATAATCCATTAACAAAGCAGCACTATAACACATATTGTAAAATGTACAACCTTGTTCCTCTTCAGTCTATGTGCGGGCATGGAATGGGACAACGACGGCGACTACCTAGCCGTGATCACCCCCAACAGCAACACAGTGCTACTATGGGAGTGCCACTCGAACAAGCGGCTGAATGTGGAGACGGGGCTAAGAGAGGCGCCCTCCTGCCTCGCCTGGGCTTTCGGGGAACCGTTACTGGCCATCGGCACGCAGAAGGGAAATCTCGCTCTGTATAACCATCACACTACTAAGTAAGTTGCTTGGATACATTTTGCCATTAATATGTGTGCAATCGAAAAAAAAAAATATGCTCCGAGCCGGATTAGAACCGGATTTTGAACCGGCGACCACAGGCATACATGGCCAGTCTCTACTAACCAACTGAGATATTAAAACAACCTGTCTTGGTCACTAAATCTTTGACTTCCTTCTTACAACGCCTTAGGGAGGCGTGTAGCAACATATATCTAGAAGACACTTTTTAACGGCACCAACGTCTCAAATTATATTGAGAAATCGTTATTAACGAAACAGTTATAATAACGTAAGTAATATCGTCAAGTGCCAGTCGGATTTTAGTTTTCCCATACATTTTGAGACCTAGCGCCTGATGAAGGCAACTAGCAATTCTTTAAAAGTTCTTAAATATCTATTTTATTCTGTTTTTTAATATTTGTTGTATTAGTGGCAACAGAAATACATCATCTGTGAAAATTTTGTATTATGAGCGTTTTACGTTTAATTATCTGTCAAAAGCTACTTAAACACGCTCCAAGGTCAAATTACTTTCCCCACTAGTTGGTTTTAAAGGATAACAAGTCTCAAAAATTTCATTTTTGTTACAAGCTTTTATTGCCGAATGTACTTTTCTGTATACCGTCATCAACTACTCATTGAGACGATTCTAACGAGCCCAAACTCGATGGGGTTATGTGGTTTTATTACGGAGTTCCTGTGGCCACCTTCCAGCTCCATCTTCAGATCAGCTCCACGTCATCATAATATTGCATTGTCACGTGATTTGCATATTCGTGCAAAATTTCAACTCAATCGGAAACCAGGAAGTGGATCAAATTTAACTTGCAAGATTTGATTACAGACAGACAGACAACGGGACAGGTGAAACTAAATAAAAGCTTGTAAAAGACGGCTTTCCGAGGCAGTGAGGGGAAAAATATTTTGTTCTGTCAGCATTCATATAAAAAGTCCTAAAATGATCCTTATAAATACGACAGTATTAGTAATTTGTTTGGTTTTTTCCCCACACAATAATACAAGAGTTACGTCACTTATCCCTCATCTTAGCGATAATTCTATTTGCTTAGGAATTCGAACCGTAAAGGTAGTCTATGGGCTTGAAAGGGACATTAAAATTAAAAATTAAATTAACGTTTATTTCAAGCTCGTGGCTCATAAAGTGTTAGTTACAATAAGAGCATAAGACTTAGAAAATATGTTAGTAACAATTCACTATATTAGCAGTGATTCAATGTTACTGGGCTTGTGAAGTCTACAACAGTGCATAATATACGGGACAGTCAATCCTGTCCGCAATGATAGATAGGATAGGATGGTGTTGGGGTGTTGGGCTTAAAACAGGTTACGCGCGCCTCAGCGAACATCTGTGAGGCACTGCAATAGCGCGGCAGCCCCATTAGCACCCGAAACGCATTATTATACTGAACTTGTAGGGCCTTACACGATCTTTTTGTAAAGCTCCACATTCTGAATGTGTGTAAAGTGGTACAAAAGCCCTGAATAGAGTACGTTAGTAGTTAAGGGCCTTGTTGCCTGAATCGAATAAAATAAATAAGGGATAAAAACTTTGATTCCGGACATTGTTATGGTTCCCAAGAGGTCTACCTGGAGAAAATCCAAAAAGTGTTTCTGCGTTATTGGTTACTACCCTTTTTTGTACCCGTCGAAATTCCTGCTCGGTGTTCTGGGCTTTAACTCTCTGGAGGTCAGGCGCAACTATGGGCTGCTGACCACTGCTTGTAGGGTCTTAAGAGGTAGGTCCGACTGTCCGGAGTTAGTAGCGCAACTAGTACGCCTGTTTGTGCCCTCACTGGCGAAGGCCAATTTTAATCTCCGGCCGCGCACCCGTCAGCTGTTGGCAGTGCCGGAAGCGCGCACCGTGTCCCACGGCAAATCACCACTCGTTCGCGCGCTCACCGGCATCAACGCGCTCCTCGCATCAGCACCTGAATGTGATGTTTTTGCCAGTAGCTGGGTCAGTGTATGTGACGAGTGTATGAAGTTCTGCGAGGCGATGGATAAGCGGCAGTCATCTTTTGCTAGTTAGGTATTTTTCTGTTTTTCTGTTTATTGTTTTATAGGTCCAATATAGTCTGTTTTTATTATCTGTTCCGTTCGATGTCCGGGATCCAGAAGAATTGAGAGACGCCACTCCCCACGACCGGAAGTAGCCGTTTGCGTCAAATGAGTCACTCCACGCCATCGCTGTGTCGTCACATCCGCCTTTGTTAACCTGTCAACCCGAGAACTAGCGCCCGTGAACGCGCCGCCATGTTGGCTTTCTCATTGTTGCGTTGTCTGCCGTAGAGATCGGACGTACCGTAGCTATTTTATAAATTGTGCAAGGAGGAATTTTAAGCCTCGATTCTTTAAAGTCCTGATAACTTTAACCTCGAGGGAGTCCTAAATAACTATAAGAAAAGGGAATCGCGAGTGATAACTTTTATTATCGGACTACCCTCTTTTGTATTTTTTTTTATTTATTTTTTACTTCGTTGTTCGCGAGTGTTTTTGGATCGCATTATGAACAACGAGAGTCGCTCCGCTTCGGAGGAGAAGGAGCGCGCTTCGCGATCATCTTTTTATAGCCGACGGGCACCGTGCGCGGGGGGAGAAAACCCGCGCTCGCGCAGTCAGTGCCGGCGCCCCGCGGCCGCGAGTCTTCGCCGCGCGTGGGCTCGCGCGCTCGTCGAGCCACATTCTCGGGCCCGGAATGGAGGTTTGAATATCTTTCGAACCGATCGGTGAGTCAGTTACATAACCATATCCTAGGTGCCCCGCGTGCCGCCGCGCCGCCGCCGGCTGCTGCGGTGGAGCCAATCGTTATGATGTAATGGTGCTATCCGGCAGTACGGTACGATGCCGCTACCGACAACGATCACTTTTTACCCTGGTGCCGTCCGCCTCAATGGCGCCACCCCCTTGTCTGGTGTCGTCCGCCTCAATGGCGCCACCCCTTGTCTGGCGACGTCCGCCACTATGGCGCCACCTCCTACCATGGGCCGTCCGCCACGACGGCGACGCCAATCGCGATGGCGCTGCCCGCCGCTGGCTCTGTCTGCCACGGCGGGCCTGTCCGCCTCGTTGGTGCTGGTCGCCTCGTTGGTGCTGGCCGCCTCGGTGGCGTTGCCCGCCATGCTGGGACTGTCCGCCTCGCTGGTGCTGTCCACCAGAGCGGCGCTGTCAGCCACGCCAGCGTTGATCGCCAGGGTGACACTGTCCGCCACGGTGACGTTGCCCGCCATGCTCGCGCTGTCGGCCTCGCTTGCGCTGGCAACCACGGCGACGTTGCTCGATATGCTGGCGTTGTCCGCCTCGCCGGCGATAACTACCACAGCGGCTATGACCACCAAGCTGGCGCTGTCCGCCATGCTGGCGCTGTCCGCCATGGTGGTACTATCCTCCCACGCTGGTACTACCCGCCACGCCGGCGCTGTCCGCCATGCTGGCGCTGTCCGCCATGCTGGCGCTGTCCGCCATGCTGGCGTTGTCCGCTATGCTAACGCTGGCCACCATGCTGGCGCTGTTAACCATGCTGGCGCTGGCCGCCACGCTGGAGCTGTCCGCCTTGCTGGCGCTGTCCGCCATGCTGGCGTTGTCCGCCATGCTGGTGCTGGCCTCCATGCTGGCGCTGTTCGCCATGCTGGCGCAGGCCGCCATGCTGGCGTTGGCCGCCATGCTGGAGTTGTCCGCCATGCTAGCGCTGTCCGCCATGCTGGAGCTGTCCGCCACGCTGGCATTTTCTGCTACGCTGGCACTGTCCGCCACGATGGCACTGTCGGGCATGCTGGCGCTGTCCACCTCGCTGGCGCTGTCCGCCACACTGGTGCTATCTGTGACGGCGGTACTGTCCGCTATGTCCGCGCTGTCCGCTACTCTGGCGCTGCCCGCCATGGCAGTGCTGTTCGCCATGATGGTAACGCCCGCCGTCCGGAGTGGACGACGGCCCCGCTACAGCGGTACGGTAGAACTACTTACGTCTCCGGGCTTCACAGGGGTAATAATCGACGAGAAGCTTCGCGCCTTACCCGGCGTTCTGGCGCGAGCGAGCGACCCAGCACTTGCAGAGTGCCGCGATGCAACCTAACGTTTAGAATGAAGCCCGAAGTCCTCAATTATACCCGATTGGTCCAGTACGCCGCATGCCGGGACCCCCTGCGCTCTCTGACCTATTTGATAATCAATGAAATTACAAGGTCCGTCTTGTACGTTCGTCACGTCAAGGCTCAACGTACCTTGCAGTCGGGTCACGCGAACTGATTATGATCGTTAAAAAGTAAGTGGTAGGGGTATCGGATGAGTCTCCGACCTCTGAATATATATTTCTCAACCCCGTCAAACTGTCCTCGTGCCTGCGGAGAATGATTGATGGCATCGACAAGGTGGGCAAACAGATTTCACATCGTCTCTTAGCTCGCTTTCGCTCTCCCGCTCAGGTTCTGCTCTATAAAGACAAACCTTTCGCAGAGGCCTAATAAACAAAATTGGGACAAAACAACTTGCCGCTCCTAAGCTAGCCCGAGATTCCGCTCTTGAGTAGAGCCCTCGAATCGGGTAAAAGCCACTATTGAAAATGACTTGCGTGAATTCTAAGCAAACTGTCTTACCGAAACAGTTGCATATACTTGAAAACTTCGAGTATCACCTTAGATTACGTTTCCTTTTGTTCAAAAACTCCTTACTTCTCAAATGCACAAGCTTTTACACTACTATATCCGTGTCCTTTGCCGATACAATCTCGACACAGAAAATACTCTTCAAATAAGCTTTTCAAAGCTAAAGTACTTCTACTAGTCTAAAACTTGTCATCATCATATCAGCCGAAAGACGTCCACTGCTGGACATAGGCCTCCCCCAAAGAGTGCCACAATGACCGATCCTGCGCCACCCGCATCCAGCGGACTCCCGCGACCTTTACCAGGTCATCAGTCCACCTTGTGGGGGGCCTACCCACGCTGCGCCTTCCGGTACGTGGTCGCCACTCGAGAACCTTTCCGCCCCAACGGCCATCGGTTCTACGTGCAATGTGCCCCGCCCACTGCCACTTAAGTTTAGCGATTCGGAGGGCTATATCGGTTACCTTGGTTCTGCTGCGGATAGCCTCATTTCTGATGCGATCGCGCAGAGAAACTCCCAACATAGCCCTCTCCATTGCCCTTTGGGTGACTTTGAGCCTTCTTATGAGGCCCATAGTAAGCGACCACGTTTCCGTGCCATACGTCATCACTGGCAACACACACTGGTCAAAGACTCTCGTCTTGAGACACTGCGGAATATTGGACGAAAAGATGTGCCGTAGCCTCCCGAATGCTGCCCAGCCGAGTCGGATTCGCCGATTGACCTCTTTCTCAAAGTTGGACCTACCTAACTGAACAGTCTGTCCTAGGTATATATAATCGTCTACAACTTCGAGCGTAAAGTGTCCGATTGAAATGGGGGTTGGTACTACATGGAGGTTTGACATGATCTTTGTCTTATCCATGTTCATCCTTAGACCAACTCGTTCGGAGGCTTTACTGAGGTCATCGAGCATCGTGCTTAAGTCCTCCATGGTCTCAGCCAAGACTACTATATCGTCAGCAAACCGAAGGTGAGTGATGTACTCGCCGTTGATGTTGATGCCTAGCCTTCTCCAGTCTAGAGTCTTGAACACGTCCTCCAGTGCAGCGGTGAACAGTTTTGGGGAAATAACATCCCCTTGTCTGACACCCCGCTGCAGCGGAATAGGCTTCGAACTCTGATCCTGGAGTCGGACTGACATAGTGGCGTTCTCGTACAAACACTTCAGCACTTCGATGTAGCGGCAGTCTACTTGGCACCGTTGGAGAGACTGTAGTACAGCCCAGGTTTCGATCGAATCGAAGGCTTTCTCGTAGTCCACGAACGCTAAGCAGAGAGGCAGGTTATACTCCTCAGTCTTCTGTATAACCTGGCGGAGCGTATGAATGTGGTCTACGGTACTAAAACCTCTTCGGAAACCGGCTTGTTCGGGAGGCTGGAAGTCATCAAGCCTGCGTGCGAGACGATTCGTAATGACCCTTGAAAACAGCTTATAGACATGGCTCAGAAGTGAGATGGGTCGGTAGTTCTTCAGCAGAGTGTTGTCACCCTTTTTGAAGAACAGCACCACCTCACCTCTGTTCCACGCCTTTGGCGTTCTCCCTTCCAGTAGGACGGTGTTGAATAACTTCTGAAGGGCCGTAAGGATCGGTTTTCCACCCGCCTTCAGGAGTTCGGCTGTAATTCCGTCTTCACCGGGTGCCTTGCTATTCTTAAGCTGTTTCAGAGCCATTCTAATCTCGTACAGGCTGATGTCCGGGATGTCGTCGGTGTAGTGTCGGGTAAGTCTAGCTCTAGGGTCTTCTGCCGGACCAACTTCGGGTTTGCGAGTTGACGTGTATAGCTGTCCGTAAAAAACGCTCTATCTCACTCAAAAGCTCAGGTTTGGAAGAAACGACTCTCCCGTCCTCAGTTTTCAACCTTGCGAGCTGGCTCTGCCCAATAGACAGATCTCGTGCGAATACTTTCGAGCCCTTATTTCGCTCGATGGCCTCTTCGATACGGTTCGTATTGAATTGGCGCAGATCGCGGGTAAGGGACTTGGAGATCCGTTTATTGAGCTAAAACTTGTAGTTATAAATTATTCGTGACAATTTCAAAGAAATTAACATTATTTACATTTCTTGTTGGAATCCCAGGGCTTTCTGGTAATGGTCTATATGGAAGACACCCTTATTACAAACCAATTGAAGTGATCACTAATGAATCAGAGAAATCATTCGTGGAAGTTCATGTCTTTGCCGTAGACATTGAAAAAGTTATAGCCTTCAATTTAATCCCATAAAGTCCAACTTCTTGGTAGGACTCCTAATCTGTATAAACGCCTCCTGTTATATAATTTTATGTAATAAAAAACATTGTATACGTAAGCCCTTACTATTTGTCATGGAGGTCGAGTTCCTGGTGCCGAGGGAAAAGGTAAACTCTATGGCGCGATTTTATATGCCTGTGTCGCCTCAGACAGTCTCATACTGGAAGGCATCGTCTCAACTTTGCAATCTTTGCGCCGTGGGTCGTCTCTCTGATTACACCTGCGAGACTACGAAGAGCACTATGCACTCTCTCTCGTCTCCTGTCTGCTGTATAAGAGACCCTACCATGGTATTCCGGCATAACGAACCCGCATTTAACCGTAAGTGAGAAAGACAACTTTATCGTAACGAATGTTGTGCTACAAATGGACAACTGGTGGGAGGTAGCATGTATGCCTATTCCTGCTGCAAACTGCTGGCCGGAAAGAGCCGTCTACGGGAAACACTGGTCCCATATTACCTGCATGGTCGGTAACGCCCAGAAACCAACGGGGAAGAAATCTTCGTCCGCTGGGGTGTCCCGCCGGCCATCGACTTTAAGTTCACTTCGGACGGCACCCACTTCTGTGGCGATACGTCTCGATCGACTCGCAAGTCTCGAGCGCCTACTGTCACGACGTGTTCAACAGCTTTTGGAGTTAAGAGATGACCTACGCCACCTTCCAAGCTTGTGCCTCGCGCTCCACATCACCTCGACACCACGTTCTGCCCGTTTAACATAATGACTTCCAAGTGGGGCAGTCTCTTCTACTGGCCAGACCTGAAGAAGCAAGTCGTAGCCGATGAAGGTTCACAATGTGCGGGCGTTTCTAGGTGACACGTCCGCCAGTTGGAGCGGAAAATACTCCTCCGGGCGTCACGCTGGCGCTCGCCTATAATCGGTACATACACGCCTGCAATTGCGATTGTGGCACTCCAGGTACATGATAAACAACCAGGTACCCCCTCCCATGCGCACTTATTTCTGTCAAATGTGTTCGAGTACTGCATTCATGATTCAGTACGAATTTATTATTCTTGTTCATAAATCTGCAATGACCACTTTTGTGTGAGCTACTTACTGTTGATTTCGAACGCCTCGTTCAAGAATACCTTCAAACCAATGTGCCTGGAAGACCGCTCCCTTCCAAAACATTGATTAGGTTAGAATGCGATAACTTTAGATAATTAAAGACCTAACACAACAATCTTACTTTAATAACTTACATGACGTACCCAGAAGACGGGCCGCACTTCTACCGCAATAGTTCAAAGAGAATATAACCACTACGTATTAAGAGGCGGAACTTCACACATTGTTTTAGGATTCTCTTATGTCTACTAGCAACGTAAAGGAAAAATGAGTGCACTTTATTGCCTTGTAATAAGGTGCAAAAGTTCTGTTTTTTTGTTAGGTTGGTTTTTTTTTTTCATTCTATGAGAGTTTCCAAAGGCTGTAATAGTTTTCGGGTCAGACTTCACGGCCTTGTTTAACTTCACTGTAGTAGACAAATCTTGCTCTATATCCGAAATTTGATCCCAACAATCTTGTTGTTGTTTGATCCTACTATCAACATCCTTATCGGAAAATAACAAAATTATTAACTCGGTGTTCTGGATACTTGCAACGATTTCAGAAGGTTTGTCCCAAGCCAATCTTACGGTTATAGGAGACAAGGCTTAAAAGTACATGTACATACATATATATACTTCTTCTACGTTTTGGTTTATGCTACATCTCCGGACAGAATCAGGCCATCGAGTAACATCTGAGTATATCTTTTCGACCCGTGGTATCGTCGTTAAAACTGGCCTATAATTTTTAGTGCCTGTTAGAAATGTAACGTTAATACTTAACTCTAACTCTGCTAAGCAATCTAGTTTCCTTCTTTAGGGAAATTCTAATTTCTACTGGCGCTTGTGCGCCCGCTTACTCGCCACCAGTAGATAATAAACAGATCTCAATTCTTCTGGATCCCGGACATCGAACGGAACAGATAATATAAAATTTTACCTTCCAATAAAATTATTATTATCTTTCCTGAAGATGTCCGGGATCCAAGTAATGGCTTCCTGGGGGCTACCAACGGCATTTCCTCCGCAAAAATGAGAAAGCCAACATGGCGGCGCGTTCACGGGCGCTAGTTCTCGGGTTGACAGGTTAACAAAGGCGGATGTGACGACACAGCGATGGCGTGGAGTGACTCATTTGACGCAAACGGCTACTTCCGGTCGTGGGCAGTGGCGCTCTCTCAATTCTTCTGGATCCCGGACATCTTCAGGAAAGATAATAATAATTTTATTGAAAGGTAAAATTTTATATTATACTGAAATATAATTCTGAATTGTTAATCTTAGTTTTGTGACGCATTGGTTTTTTAACTGTAATGTCATGTAAACGTTTGTATCAATAAATAAAAAAAAATTAAATACCTGCTAATTATTATCATATTCCTCAGGCGTATACCAATGATAGGCAAGCACACGAAAAAAATCACCTGCGCAGCGTGGAACAAGGACAGCATCCTCGTGCTGGCCTCTGAAGACAAGAGCCTCTCCATCAACAACGCTGATGGAGACACCCTGAGGGTCATCAGTCTGCGGGACACGCCCAACGACCTGGTGTTCTCTGAGATGAAGACAGATGAGCGCGCGGCGGGAGAGAATACGGTAACCGAACGGGTCAATTGCTCATTTATTCGTACTATTAAATGTCAAAGCTTTTTTTCATTTCTAATATTAGTAGTATGTCAGTGGTCAATTTATTCTTATCCTTTATAAAGGTGTCTGTAATAGTAAGCGGTGTTCGTCAAAATCCAAATTTGTAAATTTTCTATGGAATGACAGCTAATGGCGCCATATTTAACGTTGATCGGTCTGTAATCGTAAGTTGGGTACAACCCGCCCTCAGTCGTTGGTGTTGGTTTTTCAATTTTTTGCCATGCTTTCTGGGTCACTCTTGAAAAGCACTATGACAGAATTGTCTTCTAGGTCAGCCTTAGAAATATGTTGTAACTGTAACGTCTCCCTGGTTGGCGACACTTGCTCTTAGTAAGATGCATCAGGCGGAACAATACGAGTAACAGCTTGCTCATGCTCGCGTCCTTACTATCATGAAGATGTACGCTCTGATAAAGTGTATATCATGAAGATGTCTCCTAGGTCGCTCTGACAAAGTGTATATCATGAAGATGTCTCCTAGGTCGCTCTGACAAAGTGTATATCATGACGATGTCTCCTAGGTCGCTCTGACAAAGTGTATATCATGAAGATGTCTCCTAGGTAGCTCTGACAAAGTGTATATCATGAAGATGTCTCCTAGGTCGCTCTGACAAAGTGTATATCATGAAGATGTCTCCTAGGTAGCTCTGACAAAGTGTATATCATGAAGATGTCTCCTAGGTCGCTCTAATAAAGTGTATATCATGAAGATGTCTCCTAGGTCACTCTGACAAAGTGTATATCATGATGTCTCCTAGGTAGCTCTGACAAAGTGTATATCATGAAGATGTCTCCTAGGTAGCTCTGACAAAGTGTATATCATGAAGATGTCTCCTAGGTCGCTCTGACAAAGTGTATATCATGAAGATGTCTCCTAGGTCGCTTTGACAAAGTGTATATCATGAAGATGTCTCCTAGGGCGCCCTGACAAAGTGTATATCATGAAGATGTCTCCTAGGTCACTCTGACAAATCGTATATCATGAAGATGTCTCCTAGGTCGCTCTGACAAAGTGTATATCATGAAGATATCTCCTAGGTAGCTCTGACAAAGTGTATATCATGAAGATGTCTCCTAGGTCGCTCTGACAAAGTGTATATCATGAAGATGTCTCCTAGGTCGCTCTGACAAAGTGTATATCATGATGATGTCTCCTAGGTAGCTCTGACAAAGTGTATATCATGAAGATGTCTCCTAGGTAGCTCTGACAAAGTGTATATCATGAAGATGTCTCCTAGGTCGCTCTGACAAAGTGTATATCATGAAGATGTCTCCTAAGTCGCTCTGACAAAGTGTATATCATGAAGATGTCTCCTAGGTAGCTCTGACAAAGTGTATATCATGAAGATGTCTCCTAGGTAGCTCTGACAAAGTGTATATCATGAAGATGTCTCCTAGGTCGCTCTGACAAAGTGTATATCATGAAGATGTCTCCTAGGTAGCTCTGACAAAGTGTATATCATGAAGATGTCTCCTAGGTAGCTCTGATAAAGTGTATATAATGAAGATGTCTCCTAGGTAGCTCTGACAAAGTCTATATCATGAAGATGTCTCCTAGGTCGCTCTGACAAAGTGTATATCATGAAGATGTCTTCTAGGTCGCTTTGACAAAGTGTATATCATGAAGATATCTCCTACCTAGGAGACATCTTCATGATATACACTTTGTCAGAGCTACCTAGCTCTGACAAAGTGTATATCATGAAGATGTCTCCTAGGTCACTGACAAATCGTATATCATGAAGATGTCTCCTAGGTCGCTCTGACAAAGTGTATATCATGAAGATATCTCCTAGGTAGCTCTGACAAAGTGTATATCATGAAGATGTCTCCTAGGTAGCTCTGATCCAAATTTATTCGTACTATTAAATGTCAAAGCTTTTTTTCATTTCTAATATTAGTAGTATGTCAGTGGTCAATTTATTCTTATCCTTTATAAAGGTGGGTTGCACCAAACTGTCTGTAATAGTAAGCGGTGTTCGTCAAAATCCAAATTTGTAAATTTTCTATGGAATGACAGCTAATGGCGCCATATTTAACGTTGATCGGTCTGTAATCGTAAGTTGGGTACAACCCGCCCTCAGTCGTTGGTGTTGGTTTTCAATTTTTTGCCATGCTTTCTGGGTCACTCTTGAAAAGCACTATGACAGAATTGTCTTCTAGGTCAGCCTTAGAAATATGTTGTAACTGTAACGTCTCCCTGGTTGGCGACACTTGCTCTTAGTAAGATGCATCAGGCGGAACAATACGAGTAACAGCTTGCTCATGCTCGCGTCCTTACTATCATGAAGATGTACGCTCTGATAAAGTGTATATCATGAAGATGTCTCCTAGGTCGCTTTGACAAAGTGTATATCATGAAGATGTCTCCTAGGTAGCTCTGACAAAGTGTATATCATGAAGATGTCTCCTAGGTAGCTCTGATAAAGTGTATATAATGAAGATGTCTCCTAGGTAGCTCTGACAAAGTCTATATCATGAAGATGTCTCCTAGGTCGCTCTGACAAAGTGTATATCATGAAGATGTCTTCTAGGTCGCTTTGACAAAGTGTATATCATGAAGATATCTCCTAGGTAGCTCTGACAAAGTGTATATCATGAAGATGTCTCCTAGGTCACTGACAAATCGTATATCATGAAGATGTCTCCTAGGTCGCTCTGACAAAGTGTATATCATGAAGATATCTCCTAGGTAGCTCTGACAAAGTGTATATCATGAAGATGTCTCCTAGGTAGCTCTGATCCAAATTTATTCGTACTATTAAATGTCAAAGCTTTTTTTCATTTCTAATATTAGTAGTATGTCAGTGGTCAATTTATTCTTATCCTTTATAAAGGTGGGTTGCACCAAACTGTCTGTAATAGTAAGCGGTGTTCGTCAAAATCCAAATTTGTAAATTTTCTATGGAATGACAGCTAATGGCGCCATATTTAACGTTGATCGGTCTGTAATCGTAAGTTGGGTACAACCCGCCCTCAGTCGTTGGTGTTGGTTTTCAATTTTTTGCCATGCTTTCTGGGTCACTCTTGAAAAGCACTATGACAGAATTGTCTTCTAGGTCAGCCTTAGAAATATGTTGTAACTGTAACGTCTCCCTGGTTGGCGACACTTGCTCTTAGTAAGATGCATCAGGCGGAACAATACGAGTAACAGCTTGCTCATGCTCGCGTCCTTACTATCATGAAGATGTACGCTCTGATAAAGTGTATATCATGAAGATGTCTCCTAGGTCGCTTTGACAAAGTGTATATCATGAAGATGTCTCCTAGGTCGCTCTGACAAAGTGTATATCATGAAGATGTCTCCTAGGTCACTCTGACAAATCGTATATCATGAAGATGTCTCCTAGGTCGCTCTGACAAAGTGTATATCATGAAGATATCTCCTAGGTAGCTCTGACAAAGTGTATATCATGAAGATGTCTCCTAGGTCGCTCTGACAAAGTGTATATCATGAAGATGTCTCCTAGGTCGCTCTGACAAAGTGTATATCATGAAGATGTCTCCTAGGTAGCTCTGACAAAGTGTATATCATGAAGATATCTCCTAGGTAGCTCTGACAAAGTGTATATCATGAAGATGTCTCCTAGGTCGCTCTGACAAAGTGTATATCATGAAGATGTCTCCTAGGTCGCTCTGACAAAGTGTATATCATGATGATGTCTCCTAGGTAGCTCTGACAAAGTGTATATCATGAAGATGTCTCCTAGGTAGCTCTGACAAAGTGTATATCATGAAGATGTCTCCTAGGTCGCTCTGACAAAGTGTATATCATGAAGATGTCTCCTAAGTCGCTCTGACAAAGTGTATATCATGAAGATGTCTCCTAGGTAGCTCTGACAAAGTGTATATCATGAAGATGTCTCCTAGGTAGCTCTGACAAAGTGTATATCATGAAGATGTCTCCTAGGTCGCTCTGACAAAGTGTATATCATGAAGATGTCTCCTAGGTAGCTCTGACAAAGTGTATATCATGAAGATGTCTCCTAGGTAGCTCTGATAAAGTGTATATAATGAAGATGTCTCCTAGGTAGCTCTGACAAAGTCTATATCATGAAGATGTCTCCTAGGTCGCTCTGACAAAGTGTATATCATGAAGATGTCTTCTAGGTCGCTTTGACAAAGTGTATATCATGAAGATATCTCCTAGGTAGCTCTGACAAAGTGTATATCATGAAGATGTCTCCTAGGTCACTGACAAATCGTATATCATGAAGATGTCTCCTAGGTCGCTCTGACAAAGTGTATATCATGAAGATATCTCCTAGGTAGCTCTGACAAAGTGTATATCATGAAGATGTCTCCTAGGTAGCTCTGATCCAAATTTATTCGTACTATTAAATGTCAAAGCTTTTTTTCATTTCTAATATTAGTAGTATGTCAGTGGTCAATTTATTCTTATCCTTTATAAAGGTGGGTTGCACCAAACTGTCTGTAATAGTAAGCGGTGTTCGTCAAAATCCAAATTTGTAAATTTTCTATGGAATGACAGCTAATGGCGCCATATTTAACGTTGATCGGTCTGTAATCGTAAGTTGGGTACAACCCGCCCTCAGTCGTTGGTGTTGGTTTTCAATTTTTTGCCATGCTTTCTGGGTCACTCTTGAAAAGCACTATGACAGAATTGTCTTCTAGGTCAGCCTTAGAAATATGTTGTAACTGTAACGTCTCCCTGGTTGGCGACACTTGCTCTTAGTAAGATGCATCAGGCGGAACAATACGAGTAACAGCTTGCTCATGCTCGCGTCCTTACTATCATGAAGATGTACGCTCTGATAAAGTGTATATCATGAAGATGTCTCCTAGGTCGCTTTGACAAAGTGTATATCATGAAGATGTCTCCTAGGTCGCTCTGACAAAGTGTATATCATGAAGATGTCTCCTAGGTCACTCTGACAAATCGTATATCATGAAGATGTCTCCTAGGTCGCTCTGACAAAGTGTATATCATGAAGATATCTCCTAGGTAGCTCTGACAAAGTGTATATCATGAAGATGTCTCCTAGGTCGCTCTGACAAAGTGTATATCATGAAGATGTCTCCTAGGTCGCTCTGACAAAGTGTATATCATGAAGATGTCTCCTAGGTAGCTCTGACAAAGTTTATATCATGAAGATGTCTCTTAGGTAGCTCTGACAAAGTGTATATCATGAAGATGTCTCCTAGGGCGCCCTGACAAAGTGTATTTATTTATTTATTTATTTATTTATTTATTATTCGGAGAACCAACAGCTAACAATTCAAAATAATAATTTAAGCTAGTTATATAACTTAAGTAACAGAAAGCCAATTAAAGGTTCCCACCAGTAGCAACAGGTTAACATACAATTGGTGGTTATCACTAGTTACAACGTGTTACCCACAAGCATACAATGAATACATATGTAAGAAAGAAAAAAAGAAAATGAATTATTTATTAAGTGATCTGAGTCAACCGTTACAGTAATAAATATGATGTCGCGCATGCGACTCGCTCACTTAAAAAACTCGTCTGTTAAAAACCGTCTTATAGTGGTGATGTTGCTATTGAAAATGTCAATATCCCGCTCCTTCCTTAGTTCATTAAGGCTTTTACCAGCTCGCAATAAAAAGCTATTTTTTCTATAATTACGTGATGTAAATTGAATTGAGAGGGGAGGGAAGTATCTTTTAGACCTAGATGGAGTATTGAAGGAGAGCTTAGCTAGTAATTCCGGACAATCAATGTTACCATTTAAGATACTAAGTATATAAATAATATCTGCAATTTGACGACGTTTATGCAATGGAATGAGGTGATGTTTTTTACAAATATTTTCATAATTAGACGAATTGTAAGGGGTTTTTAGCTTAAAGCAGAGGTATTTTATAATTTTTTTCTGTATACGTTCCAACCTGTTAATGTAGATATTGTAAGAGGGGTTCCAGATTTGAGACGCATATTCAAGTTTGCTTCGGACATATGTGCAATAAAGAACTTTAATAGTTTTAATTTGGGTAAAATGTAAGGAACTACGCATAATAAATCCTAATGCCTTAGTAGCACTAGCTACCATATTATCAACATGAGTTTCGAATAAAAGCTTAGAATCATGGGTGACTCCCAGGTCCCTCATGCATGACACAGTTTTGAGCACATGATCATTAAGCTTGTAGATGGTCGGGATTATACTACGTTGTCTTGTGAAGGTTAAAGTAAAGTATTTAGATACATTAAGGTCTAATTTATTGGTCTGACAATATGCGACAAGACGCGTAAGGTCATCTTGTAGAAGGGCAGAGTCATCTAATGAATTCACTTTAATAAAAAATTTCATGTCGTCAGCAAAACATAGCAATTTGGAAGAGTGGAAACAATCACTGATGTCATTAACAAATACATTGAAGAGCAATGGCCCCAGCAACGATCCTTGCGGGACGCCACTGGGAACAGTTACCCAACCAGACATATAGTTGTTAATGACAACAGCTTGCGACCTTTTATCAATATAAGATGCGAACCATCGCAATAGATCACCATGAATACCTATGTTGTTTAATTTAAGAATTAGCAGTTTATGGTCAATTCTATCGAACGCCTTACTGTAGTCAGTGTACACTACATCCACTTGGCTACCTTCGGACATGGCTTTAGTTACATAATCGTTAAGGAGTATTAGATTCGAAACGGTAGACTTACAACGCAGGAAACCATGCTGGAAAGGACTAAAATAGTTCTTAATTGCCGCATATAATTGAGCATGAACTACTTTTTCAAGTACTTTAGCAAGTATGCAAAGTTTTGAAATTGGCCTATAATTAGTTACTTCCGTTTTTGGGCCGTTCTTATGGACGGGTGTAATGTAGGCTGATTTCCAAATCGAAGGGACATGACATTCAGCAAAAGAGCGCTTAAACAGTAGCGATATTGGTACCACAATAGTTTTCGCGCAATTAATCAAAAATTGAGCCGGCATATCATCAGGTCCAGCTGTTTTGGACGGATCTAGTTTTAACAGTAAGTTTATGAGAACATCCGAGTTAACTTGTATATTACATATATGCGTAATTGAACTAGCTGTAGGGTTGACCGGCATCGCTAGCTCAGTACTAGGCGCAGAAAAAGTTGTATAGAAATAGCTAGAGAAAGCCTCACATATATCAGCGGCTGAATTGACCAATCTTTCATCATACTTCAGACAACTCGGTACACCATGTGATACAGAGCGTGACTTGATGTAGGACCAAAACTGCTTCGGGTCTTTAACGATATTGTTTTCAAGGCTACGAATATATGTTTTAAAGCATGACTGTTCCAGTTTTTTGACCCTGTCCCTTAGAATATTATAAGAGTTTGAATCAGATATATTGCCGTATATACGAAATTTCTTTAAATATTTAAATTTCTCTTTGACAGCTTTTTTTAGAGCCGGCGAGTACCACTTCGGAAAACTATCAGTGTGACATATTTTACTAGGGATATATTTAAGTCGCAATTTTTTAAATATGGAATAAAAAAAGCTAACAGACTCCTCTAATGAACGTCGCGAGAATTCATTCTCCCAATTAACCAAGGTCAGCTCATTACTAATCGAATTATAGTCACCTTTATTATAACAGTATTTAATACGAGAAGCAGGTTTCAAACTATTTATTTGTGCAAATTGAATCGAGATTAATATAGCTTTGTGGTAGGGATCAATCGGTACTAGAGGGTCCAAACACTCGCCAACATGCACTACATCATTTGACAGGACAAGGTCCAACAACTTACCGTACTGGTTTAGAACATCATTGTATTGGGTTAAGTTTAATGTGTTTAACTCATCAATTAAACTGCACTCATCGTTAGTTTTATAGTTCGAGGGAACCAAAATAGAATACTGATGTGTCCATATAATATTGCTCATATTAAAGTCGCCTATTATTAAAAACTTGTCATCACAACCACGTAAAACAGCTTCGCCCAGGCTACCAAGAAAGTTAGATAATTGCTGTGAGAAGGTATTACCATTACCTTGTTTACATAAGTATAAAACACAAAGGTGCAGGTTAATCGATGTATTATGGCAGCTCTTAATAGTCAAGGTCACCCACAGGTCTTCAGCTGATGATTGGTAGGTAGGTTGCGGTATGACCGCTAGCTCCCTGCGAGTAGCTATGATAACGCCACCTCCACGATTTTGACCAGTTAAAAGATAATCACGGTCACGCCTCCAAATGACATATCGATCATCAAATAACTCCGTGTCCAATACTCCATCTAGTAGCCACGTCTCAGTTAGTAAAATTATGTCATAAGATGAAATTTTCAGATTGCGATAAAATATAGAAGTTTTGGAACGAAACGACGTATATCATGAAGATGTCTCCTAGGTCACTCTGACAAATCGTATATCATGAAGATGTCTCCTAGGTCGCTCTGACAAAGTGTATATCATGAAGATGTCTCCTAGGTAGCTCTGACAAAGTGTATATCATGAAGATGTCTCCTAGGTCGCTCTGACAAAGTGTATATCATGAAGATGTCTCCTAGGTCGCTCTGACAAAGTGTATATCATGAAGATGTCTCCTAGGTAGCTCTGACAAAGTGTATATCATGAAGGTGTCTCCTAGGTAGCTCTGACAAAGTGTATATCATGAAGATGTCTCCTAGGTCGCTCTGACAAAGTGTATATCATGAAGATGTCTCCTAGGTAGCTCTGACAAAGTGTATATCATGAAGATGTCTCCTAGGTAGCTCTGACAAAGTGTATATCATGAAGATGTCTCCTAGGTCGCTCTGACAAAGTGTATATCATGAAGATGTCTCCTAGGTCGCTCTGACAAAGTGTATATCATGAAGATGTCTCCTAGGTCGCTCTGACAAAGTGTATATCATGAAGATGTCTCCTAGGTCGCTCTGACAAAGTGTATATCATGAAGATGTCTCCTAGGTAGCTCTGACAAAGTGTATATCATGAAGATGTCTCCTAGGTCGCTCTAATAAAGTGTATATCATGAAGATGTCTCCTAGGTCACTCTGACAAATCGTATATCATGAAGAGGTCTCCTAGGTCGCTCTGACAAAGTGTATATCTAGAAGATGTCTGCTAGATAGCTCTGACAAAGTGTATATCATGAAGATGTCTCCTAGGTAGCTCTGACAAAGTGTATACCATGAAGATGTCTCCTAGGTCGCTCTGACAAAGTGTATATCATGAAGATGTCTCCTAGGTAGCTCTGACAAAGTGTATATCATGAAGATGTCTCCTAGGTCGCTCTAATAAAGTGTATATCATGAAGATGTCTCCTAGGTCACTCTGACAAATCGTATATCATGAAGAGGTCTCCTAGGTCGCTCTGACAAAGTGTATATCTAGAAGATGTCTGCTAGATAGCTCTGACAAAGTGTATATCATGAAGATGTCTCCTAGGTAGCTCTGACAAAGTGTATATCATGAAGATGTCTCCTAGGTCGCTCTGACAAAGTGTATATCATGAAGATGTCTCCTAGGTCACTCTGACAAATCGTATATCATGAAGATGTCTCCTAGGTCGCTCTGACAAAGTGTATATCATGAAGATGTCTCCTAGGTAGCTCTGACAAAGTGTATGAGACATCGAGCGACCTAGGAGAAGTGTATATCATGAAGATGTCTCCTAGGTAGCTCTGACAAAGTGTATGAGACATCGAGCGACCTAGGAGACATCTCCTAGGTCGCTCTGATAAAGTGTATATCATGAAGATGTCTCCTAGTTCGCTCTGACAAAGTGTATATCTTGTAGATGTCTCCTAGGTCGCTCTGACAAAGTCTATATCATAAAGATGTCTCCTAGGTCGCTCTGATAAAGTTTATATCATGAAGATGTCTCCTAGGTCGCTCTGACAAAGTGTATATCATGAAGATGTCTCCTGCTGGAGCTCCTGGGCTGGAAAGGTGATGGCGACAGTCTTCTGGGATGGCGAAGGAATCATTATGATTGATTACTTGGAAAAGGGAAGGACTATCACTGGCCGTTATTACGCAGTTATTGGACCGTTTTTATGCCGAATTGTTGGAAAAACTACCAAAATTGTCCCCCAACAAAGTCCTCTTTCATCAAGACAATGCCCCAGTGCACACGTCAGCTATTGCAATGGCCAAAATCCACGAGTTGGGCTTCGAGCTGGTTCCGCATGCTCCGTATTCGCCAGACCTAGCTCCGTGCGATTATTACCTATTCCCAAATCTGAAAAGATGGCTTGGAGGGCAAAATTTTTTGACAAATGAGGACTGCATCGCAGGTGTAAACGGCTATTTTGAAGACCTCGACAAAAAGTATTTTTAGGAGGTTTTTAGGACTCGCTGGAACAAGTGTTTGGCCCTCAAAGGAGACTATGTTGAGAAATAAATGTAAATTGGTTAAAAAAAAGATAATTTTTTACTATTTAAAATGACATCAAACAGCCCTCGTACATTTTATGTTCTACTAGCTTCTGCCCGCGACTTCGTCCGCGTGGAACCGGGATAAAAACTATCCTATATTTTAATCCAGGCTATAAACTATCTTCGTGCAAAATTTCATTCAAATTGGTTCAGCCGTTTAAGCGTGATCGAGTAACAAACCTCCAAACATCCAAACATCTAAACTTTCGCATTTATAATATTAGTAGGATTGATATATTATTTGGCACTACTGTTATTCCTGCCAACCCAGTTCCACCAGGAAGCCTAGCAGACCCTTTGTGTTGCCGACGGCCTCCAGTAGTGACCCCGGTGTTCCGAGGTGCTTTGCCCGGTATTCTGCCACCCCTGGGCACGTCAGGATGACGTGGGCGGCCGTCTCTTCCTCTTCCATGCAGGCTCTGCTCTGGTCTGTAATACCTAGAGTGAAATTTGTGATGTTCTATTGATGTTATAAGACTTAATTTTCAGTCAATAGGAATTAAAAGTTTACAACATTGAAAATGTCTCTCGTTGGTTTATTCAGATCAGCCTGGTGGTAGGCAAGCGGACCCTGTACCTATACAACTTGCTCAACCCGGACAATCCGGTCGAGCTGGCCTTCCAGCAGCGGTACGGGTCCATTGTCGCTTACAAGTGGTACGGAGACGGCTACATTCTTATAGGTAAGGAATTCAGAGCACTGCCGCTGAGCTCCATCATCCGGGTTTTGGGAATGTTGGTCGAAGCGAGCTTTATTTATTTACTAGCTTCCGTCCGCGACTTTGTCCGCGTAGACCCGGGATAAAAACTATCCTATATTTTAATCCAGGCTATAAACTATCTTCGTGCAAAATTTCATTCAAATCGGTTCAGCCGTTTAAGCGTGATTGAGTAACAAACATCCAAACATCTCAACTTTCGCATTTATAATATTAGTAGGATTTATTTATTTATTTAAATCAGGCAACGAGGCCCATATTACAAATACCTTAAAGACTAACATACATATCAATATAAACTTATTAATAACTACAAAACACAGAATTACTGCGACGTGTTGCGCCATTTTGTGGTGTCAGGTAACCGATCGCGAAAACGTCGGAACTTGACCCCCTTCGCCAAAATTTAAAAGCTTTGGCGTAGGTACGGTCGAGTTCTTTGATTAATGACCCTTTTCGTAGATCTATTCTCTGGATTTCTAAACAATATAACAGTACTGTCAACCTTAAGTGGGTCCTAAATGAAAAGTTCGTGACTGTCAGAGGGAGGGCACAAAAAGTCCCAGGGTCTATAGTGCATCCGGAAAGGCTTCCAACTCCAAAAAATAAGTTAAGACAAAATAATGTAAGCCTTTTTATACCAAGACATTGGAGTAATACATTACTTTCCCAGGGCGGTAAAACAAAGAATGTCTCAGTTCGCAAGTATTCGCCCGTGATGAGTACACAATTTTACGTCTCTCCCTGGCCAGGAAGTCGGATTTTCCACACGCGTAGCGTGCGGTAATTGCTACTTTATGGCCAGGTGTGACGTAAAAGAAGATTACAGCATGTCTGATTGTAAGCGGATACCGTAGCCTATAGACTCTTGGGCCAATCAACTTTTTCTTGTTGCTCGTTGTCATGGTTACGTCTTGAGGGGACCACGAGGAGTAACCTAGAATGTTTAAAACTATTTCATCATCATCTTCATATCAGCCGAAAGACGTCCACCGATGGACATAGGCCTCCCCCAAAGAGTGCCACAATGACCGGTCCTACGGCACCCGCATCCAGCGAACTCCCGCGACCCTTACCAGGTCATCAGCCCACCTAAACTATTTACACCCTGTAAAATCACCGAACTAATACTTATATGTATATTTTTGTGACATTTGTAAATCCATTTTTAGCATGGGGCATCTTTTATGTGGTAACGAGTACGTATTACATTTTTTTTTTCTAAGAAACACTGTTATTTTTGTCTCCTCGCTGACGGAGCAAGAAAAGTTACTGGAACCACTTAATTTAAATCAGTTCATAATAGTTAGGTGCTTAAATGAGTTATGTTATAACTCCAGTTATAAGGATGTTTCTATTACCATGTTAACCAACCCGAGTTAAGGCTTTCTTAGATAAGTCTCAATTGGTTGATGATTGTGCGTAGAAAAGCACCAATAGTTATCTCAGATTTTTTTACAGTAAACCAACTTGTTTCTCCCTCTCACAGGATTCAGTGCCGGCTTTGTCATCGCCATATCGACGCATATCAAAGAGGTGGGCGAAGAGTTATTTCAATTGAAGAATCATGAAAACTTGACAGACGTCGCCGTATTCAACGGGCAAGCGGCGTCGTGCGGCGATAGTCAGTAAGTCCCTATCTAATTAGTTCAGTGCACAGTGCGAGTGAGAGGAGATATCGTGACTAGAATGTAATGAGAAAATATTGGAGTAGAAATTATAATTGGCCTGTACTACTGAAAACTCGAAATATGGCACCTATGGCGACTTTGGAAATAAATCAGGACTATTATTTAATTCAGAGGTGTAGGTATAGGCACAATCAGATCACTAAACATATGGGAGTGAAGGCGCTCCTGTGTTGGAAAGGGACAGTAAAGGCATAGGAGAAAAAAGACATGTATCTTAGAAAATATTTTGACAACTTTGAAACTGAGACCAAAATCGTCAAATACACAATGTACAGCCGAACTCACAAAGGGCTGAACACCTTTGTACCGCGTCGCTCCTGCACATTAAACTACCAGCAGGGCTGGGCAAAATACATGTTTTGCATTAATTAAAATACAAATTGCAAAATACTTTCCGGCCTCGCTCTAATTAAAAATACAAAATATTTTAATGTTGTATATTTGAAATATAAAATACAGTATTTTAAGCATTTTTATTTAAAACACAAATTACAAAATACAGTCAGTGGCCAATTTTATCAAGGTCTGTAACCTGCAATCGCTGCTTGTGTCTCTGTCTAACAACCATATTTGCTTCTATATTCACATATATAGCCACTACAATTTTCACTCTAAATACGTTCCATAATACCGATTATACGATTATAAAATTTAATAAAATGTATTTTAGTGTACATTTATTTTAAAACTTAAAGTATTCGAAATACAAAATACTAAATACACGAGAGTGCGATATTTAAAATCAAATACAAAATACTTCTCCAACCTGTAGTTAAAATACAAGTACAAAATACGTAGTTGTATTTCATTATCCTAGTAACTAGTTGCCACATCGGGCGTTTAGTGGTCGCGTCCTAGCCGCAAGCTGCGGCAGAGTGCTCGCGTCCAGTGGCGGCCTTAAACAGCTGGTTACTTATTGCCATACGAAGAAGGATTCACAAATGCATCCCAACCCAACCCAACGTTTGGCAACCTGATTAATTTCGCAACTTTTCATCTGCCAATTTAACTGTAAATAATTAAGGATTTATGACAGGCCCATCGTGTAGAACCCTTTAGGTGAGATTTAAAAAGAATCCTGAAATATTTACAAACTAACCTAAAGCGTTCTACACGATGGCCCTGAAATATTTACAGTTTCAAAGTTTGGGAAGTGAAGAGTTGCGAAATGAATCAGGTTGCCAACCGTTAGATGCGACATGAAGGTGTCCCACGCAGAAGTCAATCGGGTGACAGCGACAAGTTATCAAGCTACTTGCGAGTTGCGTACTCACGCACGCTGATTGCAGTTTAAAGCTGATCTCCGTATGGAACAACGGCGCCGTGACCGGCTCAGTGCTGCCGCCCGGCGGCGCCGAGCGCTGCGCGTGGAGCTCGGACGGGCGCCTGTTGGCCACCGCCGGGCGCGCGTACCTCGACGTGTACGTGACCGCTCTGCCGCCGCTGTACGCGGCCTACGGCAGCAGGATCGTCGCGCTGACGAGCCTGACCGAGGCCACGGTGTACCAGTGCATCGCGGTCGCTGACGACGAGGCGGCTAACAAATGTGAGTGTTGTCTCTCTCTGTCTATGTCTGCATAGCTAACACAAGCTAGCGACACGTAACACTTAATAATTTACTTTTTATACTCGTCGACCTTAATGTTTGAATTAAGACTTCGAACACCAAACTTAAATCACATACTTTTTATTACGGAGCTCCCAACTCAACATTACATAACTCTTGAGACAACTAAAATGAAATGGACCAATCACGTGGCGCCTTTACTGAACTATAATGTATTTGACCAATAGGACGCGGTCATGAGAAAGTCAAAAGGTAAATAGACATCAACGCACAAAAAAGAAAAAGCCGTTGGTTGCACTTCGTTTTCAATAGATACCAATTTGTTTAATTAGTTCAGTTGACTCGTAGAAAAAGTATTGTAACAATAGTTATATAATTAGCTTTTAAGTCTCGTACCTTAATTTAACGTGGTACTCGACTGAAAAAACATACATTATATAACGATTGCATAAAATACTATTAAAACATAGTTTTAACTGACTTCAATACAGTACTCCGCCAAGCCACATGAACATTTCCAAATTTCCTTTCCACTTTACCACATGAACATTGATTATTACAGAAAAAAACCAAATCGCTGTTTGTGGGCCGATAAATATTTGACGACTTCCGTCGATTCATCAAGAAAGGTGATTCTGAGTCCTTTGGCACTCCATTACTTGCTGATTCATCGGAATCATATCAGAATCTGTGACGTACTTTTATAGATTTAAATAAATCATTGGGTAGTTCCAGGAGACATCGGTGGTCTTCATCATCAGTTCCACTTCAACACATTTGCGAAATTCGGGTGTAAATACACGAGTTGTAAAAGTAATAGAAAATACCAAAATTACTACATACGTATTTGAGGAGTTCCCTCAATTCCTCATGGATCCCATCATCCAACTGGATTTTTGAAGAGGATGGGAACAATCTGGAAGCATACACTTACAAAAAAAAGTACGAATCGGTTTATAAATGACGGAGTTCTGAGGTAAAAACTATAAGAATATAAGATAACTGTGTACAGAACTAAAATTAATTAGGACCAATCACGAGGCTCGATTTCCAGAAGTCATCAACGCGCAAAAATAAAAAAAGCGGTTGGTTGCAGTTCGTTTCAGCAGGGCGAATTTCAATAGATAACAAGTTTGTTTAATAAATTATTATTTCCGTTAACTCGTAGAAAAAGTATTGTATGCAATAGTTATATAATTAACTTTTTAACTCTCGTACCTTAATTAGGCCACTCAGCAAGCGTCGTGGCCTAAACGTGGTACTCGACTGAAAAAGCATACATTATATAACGATTGCATAAACTACTATTTGTGTTTTTATTAATTTCATTGTATATTTTGTGCTGTGAATAAATGTACTTTCTTTCTTTTCTTTTCTGTCTGTTTTTTGCTGTCTAGCTCCGTAGCTCCCAAGAATGTGTTGTTGAGAGTGCGGGACCCGTGTTCATCTCTAGCTATCAACACAACGAATCCTCTAATCAATAAAGGGTAGGCAACGCGCTTGTGACTCTTCTGTAATAGCAATCGTCCATATGCTACGGTGTCTGCTTCCCATGCATGTTTGCCACCATCTTAGTATAAAAAATAAGGCATCATTCTTTCTCTATCTCTTATGTATTTTCCTATGCTTGTCTTGCTCCGAAATCCTCGCTTCGCTCGAATCAGGCAGTTAGGTACCTCGGCCGCAGACATATGGAGCGCGCTGGTATGTACACCTTAAGTGTATTGTATGTAATAAGGATCTATATAAACACGGGATGGTCAGTTAACAGTGTTGTCGTTTGTTCTCGTACTGACAGTAGCAATATCTAGTACGCAACCGGATGGCTCGCGGTATTTAAGCTCCCGAACTGCGCCAAGTCAAGTTGGCTCGGTTAAGTTGGCGAGCCATCCGGTCTCTAAGGGGCTCCCATACGCCAATGACCTTGAATCTGAATCTATTCGTTTTCTAATGTTTTTTGTAGCTTATTATATTAACAACAACGGCTTTAAGCAATATAGTTTATATTATAACAATTTTAGGCCAAAAAACTGGTTTTCTGGCCATAACTTTTGTGTTAATTGGTTTAAAATGAAATCCCAGGACCAGATTTTAGAGACGTCACAGACGAACCCAAATATGTAGATTTCGTATCTGTTAGTTCTTTCACGTCAATAGAGATACGAAATAAGTGTTTTTTTAGACAATATTTTAAAAAACCATACAATATTAAGTATTCATTTGTTTCATAATCCGGTAGACAGAAATGGAGATAAAAGATTGAAGAACCGATAGCCGTTTGATTTATAATTCTATCTGTAGTGCAAAGGTCGATGAAAACCTCGGGTAGCCCCTTAATTAAGATACCTAAAGGGGCTCTTATTCTGCGCGCCCTTCGGCTTCAGCAAGTGACCCGCTACATACCGAATTGAAAGACGTTTCACGTCAAAATAGTTCACGGTCTGGTACTCCAGGAAAAATCCGGTTTTGAAAAACATTATTTATATATTTTTTCTATCTGCTTTTTGTTAATTCATTTTAAAACGTTTTCTTAGATGCTTAAATTATACACACATTATGTCGATCTTTTATACCCACATGTATGCTAAAAGTGGCGCTGGAACATACGTTTCATGTGCTCTGCCTACCCCTTTTGGGAATAAAGGCGTGAATGTATGTATGTATGTATGTTAAATTATACAATCTGACAAACTTTCCATCTCGAAGTAATTATATGGATTTAAATGAAGAATTCATTGCCTGTTTGTATTATTTCTTCAATATTATAGAGCAAATATAAATTAAATTGACCAAAATAAAGTGTAAAACAAATATTAATCTTTTCCGACATTTCGGGGGCTTATTAAGTTATATTTTTTTGATGTCTGATATTTTGTTGGATTTTTCTCTAGGTGCCTAATTATTTGACGACATGATGATGAATTGATTATATATCCGTTACACAGGAAAAATCGGCTATTATAATTAATTTCCTGTAATTTCTGGACAGACTATGGCTCGATCAAGCATAACAATATATCCTTTATTCAAGACAATATATATACTTGTGCTAGGTAGTAAACACTGGTGGGAGCAATTTCATTGTTCAAATTAAGCAAACGCTTAGTTGACGCAGTAAACCTGCTCAGAGTGAGGGTTTATTATTATTAATTACCAGAGCCCGGAATTTTCACGGCAATACAAAAGACTGTCTCAACCTTACTAGTGTTAGTAACATTTTTTAATCGATATCGATAGTTGTGTAATAGAAGACAAAAACGGTCCACAAAATTATGTGAGGTTTGTATAAAATTACATAGAAACAGATGCAATTTCTTCTTCGAAATCCACGTCAGTACACACAGCAGCACATGACATTTTGTTTGTGATAGTAATAAGAGTATATAATCATTAATTTTTCAACATGCTCTGGGAGTAGTCAGTCAGTTTCGTTTATCACTTTAAAGCCATTTATATATACTAAATGATTGAAGAGTTAGGGCTTCTCGGTAGGTATTGACAAGTCAAGACTCGGGTAATAACTGTGTTTATTCAGAGAAAATGTATGCCTTATATACTATTGCATTTCCTTGTGTTCCCGTGAGTGGAAACTGCTATCAAGGTTACAGTACAAAGTCCAGGCATGTGCAGGCGGCTATGCCGAGGTCGAGGTATTATGTTACAGTTTGTTATGATTAAGTACTAATGGAAAATAGGTAGGAACTTTCCATCAGGTGTGCCGTGTGCCCTCATTACAGATCGTTCAACTTCACTCGACGTCAAGGAATTTAGAAAATTTATTGTAATTGGTATGTTGTTCAGGTTGAGTAAGTTTTTTTAGATATTTCTCGTATATTATTTTAAATGAACCGTCGCGAAGTATTTTAAAATATTCGATAATAATACTCGATATCGACACAAAAATGTTTCTAACACTAGTAAGATTGCGACAGTTTTTTGTTTTGCCGTGAAAATTCCGGGCTCTGTTAATTACCTTTGCTAAGGACTGTCGAGTCTGTCGGCAGTTTAGTGTGGTGTTGGGACTGCCCTGAATTCTGCTTCGGATTGTCACGATTTTTTGGCGCATTATGAAACCATCTACGCGGGCATCGGCAAACATGCCCGACACGCTACAGAACCTAGGAAGTCCCATAACCACCCTGAACATGTTATTATACAGGGCACATGCGCGGCGCGTACCTACGTAAAACTGGCGTTGTTTACAATGCATGTTGTTCCAGCGGAGCCAGTAGCGCTGGCCACGTACACCCTCCCCGTGGAGCCGACGCTGCTGGCGCTGGGCAGTGGTCACGTGTGCATAGGGCGCGACGCGCACGCCTGGCTGTGCCCGCTGGCGGGCGGCGCGGCGGCGCACCGGCAGCACCCGGCGCGCGTGGAGCAGCTGCGGGCCGCGGGCGACTACTGCGCCGCGCGCAGCGCTGGCCGCGCCGTGCTGCTGAAGGTACACAGCACACAGCATACACTAGCCACGTACACCCTCCCCGTGGAGCCGACGCTGCTGGCGCTGGGCAGTGGTCACGTGTGCATAGCGCGCGACGCGCACGCCTGGCTGTGCCCGCTGGCGGGCGGCGCGGCGGCGCACCGGCAGCACCCGGCGCGCGTGGAGCAGCTGCGGGCCGCGGGCGACTACTGCGCCGCGCGCAGCGCTGGCCGCGCCGTGCTGCTGAAGGTACACAGCACACAGCATACACTAGCCACGTACACCCTCCCCGTGGAGCCGACGCTGCTGGCGCTGGGCAGTGGTCACGTGTGCATAGCGCGCGACGCGCACGCCTGGCTGTGCCCGCTGGCGGGCGGCGCGACGGCGCACCGGCAGCACCCGGCGCGCGTGGAGCAGCTGCGGGCCGCGGGCGACTACTGCGCCGCGCGCAGCGCTGGCCGCGCCGTGCTGCTGAAGGTACACAGCACACAGCATACACTAGCCACGTACACCCTCCCCGTGGAGCCGACGCTGCTGGCGCTGGGCAGTGGTCACGTGTGCATAGCGCGCGACGCGCACGCCTGGCTGTGCCCGCTGGCGGGCGGCGCGGCGGCGCACCGGCAGCACCCGGCGCGCGTGGAGCAGCTGCGGGCCGCGGGCGACTACTGCGCCGCGCGCAGCGCTGGCCGCGCCGTGCTGCTGAAGGTACACAGCACACAGCATACACTAGCCACGTACACCCTCCCCGTGGAGCCGACGCTGCTGGCGCTGGGCAGTGGTCACGTGTGCATAGCGCGCGACGCGCACGCCTGGCTGTGCCCGCTGGCGGGCGGCGCGGCGGCGCACCGGCAGCACCCGGCGCGCGTGGAGCAGCTGCGGGCCGCGGGCGACTACTGCGCCGCGCGCAGCGCTGGCCGCGCCGTGCTGCTGAAGGTACACAGCACACAGCATACACTAGCCACGTACACCCTCCCCGTGGAGCCGACGCTGCTGGCGCTGGGCAGTGGTCACGTGTGCATAGCGCGCGACGCGCACGCCTGGCTGTGCCCGCTGGCGGGCGGCGCGGCGGCGCACCGGCAGCACCCGGCGCGCGTGGAGCAGCTGCGGGCCGCGGGCGACTACTGCGCCGCGCGCAGCGCTGGCCGCGCCGTGCTGCTGAAGGTACACAGCACACAGCATACACTAGCCACGTACACCCTCCCCGTGGAGCCGACGCTGCTGGCGCTGGGCAGTGGTCACGTGTGCATAGCGCGCGACGCGCACGCCTGGCTGTGCCCGCTGGCGGGCGGCGCGGCGGCGCACCGGCAGCACCCGGCGCGCGTGGAGCAGCTGCGGGCCGCGGGCGACTACTGCGCCGCGCGCAGCGCTGGCCGCGCCGTGCTGCTGAAGGTACACAGCACACAGCATACACTAGCCACGTACACCCTCCCCGTGGAGCCGACGCTGCTGGCGCTGGGCAGTGGTCACGTGTGCATAGCGCGCGACGCGCACGCCTGGCTGTGCCCGCTGGCGGGCGGCGCGGCGGCGCACCGGCAGCACCCGGCGCGCGTGGAGCAGCTGCGGGCCGCGGGCGACTACTGCGCCGCGCGCAGCGCTGGCCGCGCCGTGCTGCTGAAGGTACACAGCACACAGCATACACTAGCCACGTACACCCTCCCCGTGGAGCCGACGCTGCTGGCGCTGGGCAGTGGTCACGTGTGCATAGCGCGCGACGCGCACGCCTGGCTGTGCCCGCTGGCGGGCGGCGCGGCGGCGCACCGGCAGCACCCGGCGCGCGTGGAGCAGCTGCGGGCCGCGGGCGACTACTGCGCCGCGCGCAGCGCTGGCCGCGCCGTGCTGCTGAAGGTACACAGCACACAGCATACACTAGCCACGTACACCCTCCCCGTGGAGCCGACGCTGCTGGCGCTGGGCAGTGGTCACGTGTGCATAGCGCGCGACGCGCACGCCTGGCTGTGCCCGCTGGCGGGCGGCGCGGCGGCGCACCGGCAGCACCCGGCGCGCGTGGAGCAGCTGCGGGCCGCGGGCGACTACTGCGCCGCGCGCAGCGCTGGCCGCGCCGTGCTGCTGAAGGTACACAGCACACAGCATACACTAGCCACGTACACCCTCCCCGTGGAGCCGACGCTGCTGGCGCTGGGCAGTGGTCACGTGTGCATAGCGCGCGACGCGCACGCCTGGCTGTGCCCGCTGGCGGGCGGCGCGGCGGCGCACCGGCAGCACCCGGCGCGCGTGGAGCAGCTGCGGGCCGCGGGCGACTACTGCGCCGCGCGCAGCGCTGGCCGCGCCGTGCTGCTAAAGGTACACAGCACACAGCACACACTGGCCACGTGCACTTGTCCGATTTTTTTTATTTTTATTTAATTTATTTTATCTAAGATAAAAAATTCTGTCATTTATAAGTACTCATTACGCCGCCATACGTGTTACCATGGTTTTCTTGTGACAAAACTCACCGGGCAGACTCTAATGCATGCGAAAGCCCACTAAGGGCGGGTTGCACCAAACTATCTGTAATCGTAAGCGGTGCTCGATAAAATCGGACTGTATGGAAACTTTGACAAGTTTCTATGGAATGACAGCTGCCGGCGGCATATTTAACGTGGATCGGTCTGTCATCGTGAGTTGGTGCAACTCGCCCTAAGCCCCCGCGATTTGCGCAGCCGAGCCTTTGACAATCAACTAACTACTAATTGTATACAGATCGACTCGCCTGACCCGTCCAACGACGCGGACTCCATCACGTTCCCCGAGCCTCACATGCAGGACGCAGCCATCACCGACATACACCTCACCAGCGATTTCTTCATATTCGTCACAGATGTAAGTATTGACGACGTTAATGTCAACGCCGAGCAATGTGCCATGACATTCACCAACGCTCGCTCAGCTCTATTGGATACGTACCCTAAATCCATAAAATATTGTTTAAATATTTGTATTATAGTAGACATCGGGATATTCATGATCAAGTTGATGTAGAAGACATTCATCCCGTAGAGCAAGTGAGCAAATTGTAAGTGGGTCAATCAACAAATTCTTGATGTTAATGTTCCGTTAGTCAGGAGACCTTAAGTCAGAGTTTTTTAGAAAGCTTGTGACAAAATGGGCTTATATTATGCTCAGAAGATGGGTTATAAAAAGGGTGGAAAACTGACAAGAAAACTACCACCGTTTGTAGATAAAACCCCATAAAATTGCAGTTTTTTTAAGTGATCCAGGATTCAATTACTTGCAGAAGGGACGAATGCTTTATGTGGGACGTAAACGCGTTCGTGCTAGAAAATCTGATAAACTTTTTTAAAATAAACGAGCTGTATCATAATAATCTGTACAAATATCAACTTACCGTTTTTTAGGGCTCCGTACCCAAAGGGTAAAAACGGGACCCTATTACTAAGGCTCCGCTGTCCGTCCGTCTGTCCGTCTGTCACCAGGATGTATTTCATGAACCGTGATAGTTAGAGAGTTGTTTTTTTTTTACAGAGGATATATTTCTGTTGCTGCTATAACAACGTATACTAATAAACAGAATAATATAAATATTCAAGGGGGCTCCTTACAACAAACATGATTTTTTGCCGTTTTTATAGATAATACGGAACCCTTCTTGCGCGAGTCCGACACGCACTTGGCCGGTGTCTCTTTAATCTGTGATATTTCTTATATCATTCTAAGGCCCTAGCACGATAGGTTTTATCGTTACGTTTTACGTGACATTTCAGTACATTTTCGCCTTAAAACGTGACGATAAAACCTATCATGCTAGCTGGGCTGTTTGTCTTTCTTGACAGCAAGGCCACATAGAGTACTTCGGGATCGAGGAGTGGCGTATGTCAGTCCGTTACAAACATACATGCGGCATCCGCGGCGTGTACTGCGACATAGGTAAGCTTTTATGTTGCCGTTACTACAAAATAAACGCTTCGTTTTATGAAAGAGATATTTTTTTGACAACACTAGTTTCCTTTTCTAGATTTAATAATAATAATAAACCATTTATTTCAGGCATCTAAGGCCTATAGTTACAAATACCTTAAAGGCTGACACACATACAATTATAAAATTGAAAACGAATTATTATTTGGGCAAAGAAACAGTATGGCTCCGTTGCGTCGTCACGTCCGGTGTAGAATTCCCAAATCCAATTTTTAAGCCCCATGTGATGTATTCTTGTTGTTCCAAACTACATTTATTATATTCTACTCTAAATCCCAGTTCGTAACCTGGGGCATGTTTCTCAATAGCTTGTAACGTGTAATGAAAAAAAAAGATAGTGTCCCTGCCTACGAAGCCCGAGGTCCTGGGTTCGAATCCCGGTAAGGGCATTTATTAGTGTGATACCCATGAATATTTTTTAGAGTCATGGAGGTTCTCTATGTGTATATGCATTTGTTTATCAGTACAACTACACAGTTGCTTAGTTTGGGACTAGGTCGATTTGTGTAAGCTTGTCCCGAAACATTTATTGAATGTTGTTACATACGAGTTTATTTTTTATTTTTTTCTATTGAGAAGTCCCTATTTATTTGAATGGCAGGCGGCGCTCGCGCATGCATAGCGGACGAGCGACGCCGGGTGCTGGTATACTGCCCCGCGTCCGGCGATATGTGCGCCGTACCACAAGCCACGGCGCCGCTCAGGTTCGCATTTTTTCCCTCTATCCTTACTAATATTATAAATGCGAAAGTGTGTGTGTTTGTTTGTCCTTCTTTCACGTCGCAACGGAGCGTCGTATTGATGTGATTTTTTGTATGGAGATAGTTTAGAAGCTGGAGAGTGGCATAGGCTACTTTTTCAGCGGGAAAACATCTAATTCCCACGGAAAAATTCAATATGTTACATTTTCCTATAACCACGCGGGCGAAGCCGCGGGCATCAGCTAGTACATGTAATAAACAGGAGCCTAGTGGTGCAAGCATGCGGCTGTAAAACGGCGGGCGTGGGCTCGGTTAGTGTGATCGATTTGTAAAGTTATGGCAAATTAGAGCTTTCTAGGATTAAAAGTCACTGAGCTCAGCCACGAACGGACAGTACTCCAGGAAAACTACAGTTTTGAAAAACATTAATTTATAATATACCTTTGTAACGAAACAAATTATTTAATGAAATATTTTGTGTTATTTTTAACGAGGAAGTTGGCCCGATCATTTTTTAGACGATAAGTCATAAGTCATTTATTAATAATATTCAAAATATTACATGACATGATTCTTAAATTAAGGTGTACACGTTTATGGATATTCATTATTATTGTGGTAACTTGTAAAATTCTTTGATGTCATAAAAAGAGTGGGTGAGGAGCCACGATTTTAATCTTCTTAAGAAAGATGAGATATGATACCTGTCGGGGGCTACAGACGAAGATGGTTTATTTTTCCATTATATTATTTCTCTCTGTATCATTTCGTTCTATATATTCGTTCTTTTATCCTCCTAAGGCCCAGCATACAATACAAAAAGGCATTGAAATTGGATTCGTGTTGTGTCGGAAATAGAGTTGACTTTCGTTTGTTTTAAAAAGTGCCCAAAACAAAACAAATGCAACTCTATTCCAGTTGAATAAAATTTAAATTCCTTCGACAGAATAAGTCCTATGAGTAGGCCAACGGGCCTTAGGAGGTTATAATAGCGATTTTTTTTCTTTATTTTATTAGAAATGTTATTCTAAGATGCTTTATTCAAGAATCCGACAAACTTTCCACCCGGGCGTAATTATGTAGATTTTAAATGAAGCATGTCTTTTGTTGTTTGATTAAACTAGAATATTATAGAGCAAATGTAAATGAACCAAAATAAAGACAAACATACTTATTCATATTTTTTCTGACTTTTCAGAAGCTAGTTATTTATCATTTTTTTTATGTCTGAAATTTTGTCGGATTCTGTCGCTGGGTAACTATTTAATTGATAATATTATATCCGTTACACAGAAAAAATAAGCTATGATAAATTATTTCCAAAATTGTTTTTTTTTTCCATACAAGTTGTCTGTGTACATACAGACATAGCCAAACTATAAGTTCTCTTTTTTAGGGTTCCGTAGTCACCAAGGAATCCTTATAGTTTCGCCATGTCCGTCTGGTCGTCGGTCCGTAAATCAATCACGCCGACAAAACAGTAGAATACAATCTTTAAAAAAAAATTTTTGGTGTATCTCCCCTACACCTAATGTGGGGATGTAATTTTATTACTCGTTAAACCCATAGTGTGAGGATAGGTGGTTCAAAAATATTATGGGTTTCTTAAAACCATTTTTCAATTTAGTGATTCGTTTGCGAGATAAAGGACTTTAAAGCCCTAAATTTTGTTAGAGTCGCTAAATGCCGGCTAAATGGCTACTACTAGGGATGTGAAAAACTTTGTAATAATAATAATATGTACTACTGCCACAAAGTTTTCCTTTTAAATTCATTATATTATAATGAATTTAAAAGGAAAACTATCACGGCTAAGTAGGCATAACTAGCTACCGAGTAATAGTCGACCAACTTAAAATGTACAACTTAGAAAGGCCAACTTTTAGTTGGAGCGCGCGTGTCGATGTAACTAAGGCAATTACGGAACCCTACACTGCGCGTGGCCCGATACGCACTTGGCCGATAAAAGGTTGTCCAGTGATTGACCCTAGTCTCACTTGATGGTATAAGCTACAGAGCCCAAGATGAAGCTCACTGGTTCAGTAATAGCCTATTCACTCTCGTTTTGAAGGCATCTAGATCGTTCTCAGGAAATACAGGTGAAGGGAGCGAATTCCAATACTTAGCAGTTCGCATCAAGAAAGAGGAGGCAAATCACTTCGTGCGAATAAATGGTAAGTTGACAACAAGGATACATTCGCTCCCCACGGCTGGTCGTCCGGTGATGGAACGGGGAAGGTGGAATGAAGTAGTCTTTTGTTTTTGTTTTTTTTATTCAAGGTCGCTCAAACATTCATTGGCGACCACTATAATACCATATATAATAACACAATATTAAATAACTTGAAAGAACCGATTAGTTATAGATATTTAACAGTGATTTCTGAATTATTTAAACAATATTTTAAGCATTTAGGAAGGTTCATAGTAAATCTTGCTGTGTTTTATACATTGGTCAATCAATTAACAAATGTCTGACAGATAAATCACTATTATCATTATTATAACCAAATACGTTTACAGTGCATATCCACACACACACACACACACACACACACACACACACACACACACACACACACACACACACACACACACACACACACACACACACACACACACAAATACGCACACACTCACACACACAAATACGCACACACTCACACTCACCCACACACGCGCGCACACAATTTGAGACATTTCGTTCCCGACAAACAGCAAGCCATGTAAAATGGCTTAATATAGTTACCAGGGTCTGCCTGAAAACCAGCGTTGCAGTGGCCTTACTACTGTAACATTATGCTGAGGCAAGCCCCTTTTTAACATCACATAAGGATAACTGTAGGATTAATTTTAAATTTTATATGTTGTCTACTTTTAAGGTTCCCATGTAACTAGAAATGTCATGTGATGTTGAATAAAGTTTTTCTATTCTATTCTATTCTATTACACCTTAGGCATTGCTTTTTAACTTCCTTTGTGATAAGATATAATATGGGTTACATTGCAATGTCCTATACTTACGGCCGTATTCATAAACGTTCTACAAACCACTAAAATGGCGTTAAAATTCGTTTGTCTTTATCTGTCACGTTGACATTTGTGTTCGTCAGAAAGGTACAGAGCACATTTTATTTAGCGGAGGCATTTAATGTTTTATGAATAAGGGAGTTAATCTATTCATAACTACCTGATCCCTTCTATTATTAACATGTGATTTACTTTTATCGAAAATTGTTTTTCTTATCTCTTATGAGGCGCTATGGTTATTTTTTACCCAACAGTTATTTTTTATATTCAGTTTAAAGTACTTTTTGTGGTCGGATATTAGACGTAGTGTAATTACATTGTTCAAACCTCGTAGACTCTTTAGCTGTTTTGTCTTTGTTGACTACGGTATTCTAAAATGTACATTGACTCTAAAAGTGTGTCTCAAGAGATTCAGGAGGATTGCAAGTGTCTATTTAATCATCCTCAATTGTCAATTGTTAACATGGTTGTGTTTCAAAAGTATCCCAGGAGACACTATAGAACTCACAAATGTCCGTTTCCAGGGGCGCAATCTGGGACATCTGCTTATCGGATCGCAACGTGTTCGTCATACACACCGACGAGGCGATCCACACGTACTACTTCAGTGCGAACAGCACTAAGGGCCCTCACGTCGACTTGGTACACAGCACTACGGTACACTCGGACACGGTACCACTTATACTGTTCTCGGGCGACGCGTACTGCTACGCGCAGGGAGAGTGAGTGCAGCTAAACACACTATAATGCACTTTTGTTTAAACCAAAACGCTTTTTTTTATTATTAAAGTTGCATCAGATCAACGCCCTTTATAAAAAAAAACGTTAGTCCAACCTATTTTACCTAAAATGACATTGTTTAGTGTGTCTTCATCTGTCACATTGGCATTTGTGTTTGTTAGAAATGGTCAAAACACATTCTAGTCAACAGAGTTTTAACAATAGATTTTTTTGTATTAAGTAAGTTATAAAAGAACCTATATCTCATCAATTAGCCCGCAACCAATCACATATAGTGTCAAAAACAATTTGAAAGTAAGCCACTATATCACAGCTGTGTGAATTTAAACTCTATTCTGATACCAATAAAGCTCAATTTCTAGCGTCGTCAAACTCTCCCTGGACTCCCACAACACCAGCGGCCTGGCCGACCCGGACGTCGAGAAACGGCTAGCCAACCAGCGCCGCCATATTGAAAAGCTGCTGCTACTGAGACGGTTCAGCGATGCCTGGCTTTTCTGTGATGCCGTGGATGAAGAGGTCTTGTGGAGAAGGCTGGGAGAGGCGGCGATTGAGGAACTCAACGTGGAGTTTGGTGAGGACCTTGTGTAGTTATGTTTAAGGTTCAATTGTGAAGTAGTCATATTGAGATGTTACTGATATGGTTTAGCGATTCGTGGCTTTTCTGTGATGCCGTGGACGAAGAGGTCTTGTGGAGAGGGCTGGAAGAGGCGGCGATTGAGGAACTCAATGTGGAGTTTGGTGAGGACCTTGTGTAGTTATGTTTAAGGTTTAATTTTGAAGTAGTCATATTGAAAAGTTATCATGTTACTGATATGGTTTAGCGATGCTTGGCTTTTCTGTGATGCGGTGGACGAAGAGGTCTTGTGGAGGGGGCTGAGAGAGGCGGCGATTGAGAAACTCAATGTGTAGTTTGGTGAGGACCTTGTGTAGTTATGTTTAAGGTTCAATTTTGAAGTAGAGTCATATTGAGATGTTATCATGTTACTGATATGGTTTAGCGATGCCTGGCTTTTCTGTGATGCCGTGGACGAAGAGGTCTTGTGGTGGGGGCTGGGAGAGGCGGCGATTGAGGAACTCAATGTGGAGTTTGGTGAGGACCTTGTGTAGTTAGATTTAAGGTTCAATGTTGAAGTAGTCATATTGAGATGTTACTGATATGGTTTAGCGATGCCTGGCTTTTCTGTGATGCCGTGGACGAAGAGGTCTTGTGGAGAGGTGGCTGGGAGAGGCGGCGATTGAGGAAGTCAATGTGGCGTTTGGTGAGGACCTTGTGTATTTATGTTTAAGGTTCAGATTTCAAGTAGTCATATTGAGTTTCTACTGAGACGGTTTAGCGATGACTGGTTGTTCTGTGAAGAAAATCACGCGCCTTTTGGAAGAGACTGAGAACATCGAGATCCAAAAATTTGATGTGGCTCAAACTTAGACAACTTGAAAGAAATTTGTGTCCGGACGATCGCTCATTTTAGTCTGTGTTAATTACCCCAGAGTAGTACGTCACACTGGATTAGAGAATAAGTATAGGCATAATAAAAGTGTCTTTCTGTCAAAATTTGAAACCTATGACTCACTTAAGTGTGCCGTCAATTTACTATGCTATCGTTTTTGGATATTTTCAGCGATTCGCGTGTATACTCGTCTGAGCGACGTCGCTATGGTCTGGGCTTTGGAAGACGCATCACACATAGAAGATCTCCCCATTTTGTGGTAAGGCTTTACTACTCTGGCTATCATACGTTTTTTGATAATTGATGTCCAATAACATACATATGTTGTAGCGGCGTATTGTCAGCCTGCCTCAACCGGGGCGAGGCAGCAGCGCGCTGGCTAGAGAGCGAGCGAGGGGCCCAGCACGCGCTGGAGCTGCACTGCGCCCGCGGGGCCTGGGGCGCCGCGCACCGCCTGGCGCTGCAGACCTGCCCCGCCGCCGCGCCCGCGGTCGCGCTGCACCGCGCGCGCCACCTCGAGCTGCTGTAAGCCTGCATATGTTGTAGCGGCGTGTTGTCAGCCTGCCTCAACCGGGGCGAGGCAGCAGCGCGCTGGCTAGAGAGCGAGCGAGGGGCCCAGCACGCGCTGGAGCTGCACTGCGCCCGCGGGGCCTGGGGCGCCGCGCACCGCCTGGCGCTGCAGACCTGCCCCGCCGCCGCGCCCGCGGTCGCGCTGCACCGCGCGCGCCACCTCGAGCTGCTGTAAGCCTGCATATGTTGTAGCGGCGTGTTGTCAGCCTGCCTCAACCGGGGCGAGGCAGCAGCGCGCTGGCTAGAGAGCGAGCGAGGGGCCCAGCACGCGCTGGAGCTGCACTGCGCCCGCGGGGCCTGGGGCGCCGCGCACCGCCTGGCGCTGCAGACCTGCCCCGCCGCCGCGCCCGCGGTCGCGCTGCACCGCGCGCGCCACCTCGAGCTGCTGTAAGCCTGCATATGTTGTAGCGGCGTGTTGTCAGCCTGCCTCAACCGGGGCGAGGCAGCAGCGCGCTGGCTAGAGAGCGAGCGAGGGGCCCAGCACGCGCTGGAGCTGCACTGCGCCCGCGGGGCCTGGGGCGCCGCGCACCGCCTGGCGCTGCAGACCTGCCCCGCCGCCGCGCCCGAGGTCGCGCTGCACCGCGCGCGCCACCTCGAGCTGCTGTAAGCCTGCATATGTTGTAGCGGCGTGTTGTCAGCCTGCCTCAACCGGGGCGAGGCAGCAGCGCGCTGGCTAGAGAGCGAGCGAGGGGCCCAGCACGCGCTGGAGCTGCACTGCGCCCGCGGGGCCTGGGGCGCCGCGCACCGCCTGGCGCTGCAGACCTGCCCCGCCGCCGCGCCCGCGGTCGCGCTGCACCGCGCGCGCCACCTCGAGCTGCTGTAAGCCTGCATATGTTGTAGCGGCGTGTTGTCAGCCTGCCTCAACCGGGGCGAGGCAGCAGCGCGCTGGCTAGAGAGCGAGCGAGGGGCCCAGCACGCGCTGGAGCTGCACTGCGCCCGCGGGGCCTGGGGCGCCGCGCACCGCCTGGCGCTGCAGACCTGCCCCGCCGCCGCGCCCGCGGTCGCGCTGCACCGCGCGCGCCACCTCGAGCTGCTGTAAGCCTGCATATGTTGTAGCGGCGTGTTGTCAGCCTGCCTCAACCGGGGCGAGGCAGCAGCGCGCTGGCTAGAGAGCGAGCGAGGGGCCCAGCACGCGCTGGAGCTGCACTGCGCCCGCGGGGCCTGGGGCGCCGCGCACCGCCTGGCGCTGCAGACCTGCCCCGCCGCCGCGCCCGCGGTCGCGCTGCACCGCGCGCGCCACCTCGAGCTGCTGTAAGCCTGCATATGTTGTAGCGGCGTGTTGTCAGCCTGCCTCAACCGGGGCGAGGCAGCAGCGCGCTGGCTAGAGAGCGAGCGAGGGGCCCAGCACGCGCTGGAGCTGCACTGCGCCCGCGGGGCCTGGGGCGCCGCGCACCGCCTGGCGCTGCAGACCTGCCCCGCCGCCGCGCCCGCGGTCGCGCTGCACCGCGCGCGCCACCTCGAGCTGCTGTAAGCCTGCATATGTTGTAGCGGCGTGTTGTCAGCCTGCCTCAACCGGGGCGAGGCAGCAGCGCGCTGGCTAGAGAGCGAGCGAGGGGCCCAGCACGCGCTGGAGCTGCACTGCGCCCGCGGGGCCTGGGGCGCCGCGCACCGCCTGGCGCTGCAGACCTGCCCCGCCGCCGCGCCCGCGGTCGCGCTGCACCGCGCGCGCCACCTCGAGCTGCTGTAAGCCTGCATATGTTGTAGCGGCGTGTTGTCAGCCTGCCTCAACCGGGGCGAGGCAGCAGCGCGCTGGCTAGAGAGCGAGCGAGGGGCCCAGCACGCGCTGGAGCTGCACTGCGCCCGCGGGGCCTGGGGCGCCGCGCACCGCCTGGCGCTGCAGACCTGCCCCGCCGCCGCGCCCGCGGTCGCGCTGCACCGCGCGCGCCACCTCGAGCTGCTGTAAGCCTGCATATGTTGTAGCGGCGTGTTGTCAGCCTGCCTCAACCGGGGCGAGGCAGCAGCGCGCTGGCTAGAGAGCGAGCGAGGGGCCCAGCACGCGCTGGAGCTGCACTGCGCCCGCGGGGCCTGGGGCGCCGCGCACCGCCTGGCGCTGCAGACCTGCCCCGCCGCCGCGCCCGCGGTCGCGCTGCACCGCGCGCGCCACCTCGAGCTGCTGTAAGCCTGCATATGTTGTAGCGGCGTGTTGTCAGCCTGCCTCAACCGGGGCGAGGCAGCAGCGCGCTGGCTAGAGAGCGAGCGAGGGGCCCAGCACGCGCTGGAGCTGCACTGCGCCCGCGGGGCCTGGGGCGCCGCGCACCGCCTGGCGCTGCAGACCTGCCCCGCCGCCGCGCCCGCGGTCGCGCTGCACCGCGCGCGCCACCTCGAGCTGCTGTAAGCCTGCATATGTTGTAGCGGCGTGTTGTCAGCCTGCCTCAACCGGGGCGAGGCAGCAGCGCGCTGGCTAGAGAGCGAGCGAGGGGCCCAGCACGCGCTGGAGCTGCACTGCGCCCGCGGGGCCTGGGGCGCCGCGCACCGCCTGGCGCTGCAGACCTGCCCCGCCGCCGCGCCCGCGGTCGCGCTGCACCGCGCGCGCCACCTCGAGCTGCTGTAAGCCTGCATATGTTGTAGCGGCGTGTTGTCAGCCTGCCTCAACCGGGGCGAGGCAGCAGCGCGCTGGCTAGAGAGCGAGCGAGGGGCCCAGCACGCGCTGGAGCTGCACTGCGCCCGCGGGGCCTGGGGCGCCGCGCACCGCCTGGCGCTGCAGACCTGCCCCGCCGCCGCGCCCGCGGTCGCGCTGCACCGCGCGCGCCACCTCGAGCTGCTGTAAGCCTGCATATGTTGTAGCGGCGTGTTGTCAGCCTGCCTCAACCGGGGCGAGGCAGCAGCGCGCTGGCTAGAGAGCGAGCGAGGGGCCCAGCACGCGCTGGAGCTGCACTGCGCCCGCGGGGCCTGGGGCGCCGCGCACCGCCTGGCGCTGCAGACCTGCCCCGCCGCCGCGCCCGCGGTCGCGCTGCACCGCGCGCGCCACCTCGAGCTGCTGTAAGCCTGCATATGTTGTAGCGGCGTGTTGTCAGCCTGCCTCAACCGGGGCGAGGCAGCAGCGCGCTGGCTAGAGAGCGAGCGAGGGGCCCAGCACGCGCTGGAGCTGCACTGCGCCCGCGGGGCCTGGGGCGCCGCGCACCGCCTGGCGCTGCAGACCTGCCCCGCCGCCGCGCCCGCGGTCGCGCTGCACCGCGCGCGCCACCTCGAGCTGCTGTAAGCCTGCATATGTTGTAGCGGCGTGTTGTCAGCCTGCCTCAACCGGGGCGAGGCAGCAGCGCGCTGGCTAGAGAGCGAGCGAGGGGCCCAGCACGCGCTGGAGCTGCACTGCGCCCGCGGGGCCTGGGGCGCCGCGCACCGCCTGGCGCTGCAGACCTGCCCCGCCGCCGCGCCCGCGGTCGCGCTGCACCGCGCGCGCCACCTCGAGCTGCTGTAAGCCTGCATATGTTGTAGCGGCGTGTTGTCAGCCTGCCTCAACCGGGGCGAGGCAGCAGCGCGCTGGCTAGAGAGCGAGCGAGGGGCCCAGCACGCGCTGGAGCTGCACTGCGCCCGCGGGGCCTGGGGCGCCGCGCACCGCCTGGCGCTGCAGACCTGCCCCGCCGCCGCGCCCGCGGTCGCGCTGCACTCGAGCTGCTCTCCCTCATCTTCGTCCCCTCTGAATCCTCAATATAATCTGACCTCAGGGGATCGAGCACCTACCCAAATGGCACTCCAAAATCCTTTATCTCCTACGGTGGCCTGAATCTACTGCACTGTGCGAGCGGCTCTCCACCGGCTATATAGCACTATAGAAGTGCCCCGCTGAACGCCTACACGGGTAGGCCCGAAGATCGCGCTAGCACATACTAAAATCTGTACCGTGTTGGGTAAAAGTCACACGATTCCTCGTGTTCGCTCCAAACAGCCTCTAAAATGGTAAGTAGACGGAACACGGGACAGTCCAAATTTATTGTATTTTTATTAACCTAACGTAAATGTTACTCTTCAGATCTTGTATTCTAACCGAAAAATGTCTACATTCATTTTTAGTTGCATGGTTAAGATTCTTTCTTTTTTGTTAACACAATTATCAAATATTATGTCCGTTTGTACTCTATGTGTACCCCTTATATATTTGTTTATGCGACTGTTTGTGTTTCTAAATACATTTTAAAAAAATTATTAAGGGTCATATAGAAGATCAACCTCGTTCAATACATTTCAAATATATAGATTTACATCTCCATATATTCTTTGGCACATTACAACTATCAATTTTAGAACACGTCCGTTTCGTCTTATCCGATTTTGGGATTAAATGCAACGCTAGGAAATTAAAACTCCAGGATTTTGCTGCGTAAAAAAATGTTGGTTATACAGATTAATAATCACAGATTGATTTCTTAGAACATAATTTTGGCATAAGAATTTGTAGGAGCAAGCGTGATTTAATTATAAACCCGAATCCAGTTCGTTTGTAAAAATATCAAAGTTATAACAAAAATTCCAGAGCGGACTACCACGAAGCCCTATCATTCTACGAACAAAGCATCATAACCGAGGACACAGACACCATCAAAGTTAAGGAGCACAACGAAAAATGCGAGGCAGGCATCGCTCGCATGTCCATACGTTGCGGAGACGTGGTGCGAGGCGTCACCATCGCCATGAAACACGCACACGACATAGATTTACTTAAAGACTGCGCCCAGTTACTGGAAGACGAGAAACAGTATTCCCACGCCGCGGCATTATACGATCACGCTGGCAACACAGAGAAAGCAGCCTCTTTATACATAAAACTCAAATCTTGGCTAAAAGTAGAGGCGCTGCTACCCAAAATCAACTCCCCAAGCATTCACATTCAATACGCTAAAGCTAAGGAAGCAGAGGGGCGATACCATGACGCTTTGAAGTCCTACTTAAAAGCTGGCGACTATGAGGCAGCTATAAGACTGAACTTGGAAAAGCTCGACGACATAGACGAAGCTGTGAACTTAGTGCAGGAAACAAAGTCAGTTCAAGGAGCCAAGATGGTGGCCAATTATTTCCAGAATAGCGATGATCCCTCGTCTGCTATCAAGTTTTTAGTGATGTCGCTGTGTTATGATGAGGCGTTTCAGCTGGCCAGGAAGAATGGGAAGCTGCATTTGTATGGGGAGATCTTGATACAGACTTCGCAGGCGAGGCCGGAGGATTTCAGGTACATACTTTTAAATAAGACGTGTCCACGTATAGTGTCATTTTCTCATGACCTGATAATTTTATTATAAGGTGTTTGAAACATCTTGTCATACCTTTTTGGCCAATGGTGGACTAATATGGTTGTTATTGTGATGCCTCGATGTGTTCGACGTTCAATCTGAAGGTTCTGGGTTCGAACCCCGATTCGTATCACAGGTTTTTTTTTTAAACTTTGGTATGAAATAATATAATTTGATATCAAACAATTGGTAACTTTTCGATGAAGGAAAACATCGTGAGGAAACCGGTCTAGGTCTAGTTTTCCATCTGAGCTGGAAGCTGAGATGGCCGTCGCTTTCGTTAAAACTACTGCCTACTCTTCTTGGGATTAGGTGTCCAAGTGGATCTCGGGCTCCTTTAGGAAACAGCCGGAAACCGCTAGAAAGCTGACCTCGATATTTCTTCTCGATAGTTCTAATCTGGATTATTACCCTTTGCAGGTCGTTGGCCTTGCATTTCGAAGGCGAGAAGAACCACCTGCTAGCCGGCAAGTTCTTTTTCCACTCGGGCGAGTACAGCAAGGCCATGTCGCATCTGCTTAAAAGTGGAGGGGAGGAGGATGAGAGCATCAGCATAGCCATAGACGCGGCCGCCGCCAGTGACGACGATAGGCTTACCAGACGGTGAGTCCCACCCTCTTGAGAGCATCAGCATAGCCATAGACGCGGCCGCCGCCAGTGACGACGATAGGCTTACCAGACGGTGAGTCCCACCCTCTTGAGAGCATCAGCATAGCCATAGACGCGGCCGCCGCCAGTGACGACGATAGGCTTACCAGACGGTGAGTCCCACCCTCTTGAGAGCATCAGCATAGCCATAGACGCGGCCGCCGCCAGTGACGACGATAGGCTTACCAGACGGTGAGTCCCACCCTCTTGAGAGCATCAGCATAGCCATAGATGCGGCCGCCGCCAGTGACGACGATAGGCTTACCAGACGGTGAGTCCCACCCTCTTGAGAGCATCAGCATAGCCATAGACGCGGCCGCCGCCAGTGACGACGATAGGCTTACCAGACGGTGAGTCCCACCCTCTTGAGAGCATCAGCATAGCCATAGACGCGGCCGCCGCCAGTGACGACGATAGGCTTACCAGACGGTGAGTCCCACCCTCTTGAGAGCATCAGCATAGCCATAGACGCGGCCGCCGCCAGTGACGACGATAGGCTTACCAGACGGTGAGTCCCACCCTCTTGAGAGCATCAGCATAGCCATAGACGCGGCCGCCGCCAGTGACGACGTTAGGCTTACCAGACGGTGAGTCCCACCCTCTTGAGAGCATCAGCATAGCCATAGACGCGGCCGCCGCCAGTGACGACGATAGGCTTACCAGACGGTGAGTCCCACCCTCTTGAGAGCATCAGCATAGCCATAGACGCGGCCGCCGCCAGTGACGACGATAGGCTTACCAGACGGTGAGTCCCACCCTCTTGAGAGCATCAGCATAGCCATAGACGCGGCCGCCGCCAGTGACGACGATAGGCTTACCAGACGGTGAGTCCCACCCTCTTGAGAGCATCAGCATAGCCATAGACGCGGCCGCCGCCAGTGACGACGATAGGCTTACCAGACGGTGAGTCCCACCCTCTTGAGAGCATCAGCATAGCCATAGACGCGGCCGCCGCCAGTGACGACGATAGGCTTACCAGACGGTGAGTCCCACCCTCTTGAGAGCATCAGCATAGCCATAGACGCGGCCGCCGCCAGTGACGACGATAGGCTTACCAGACGGTGAGTCCCACCCTCTTGAGAGCATCAGCATAGCCATAGACGCGGCCGCCGCCAGTGACGACGTTAGGCTTACCAGACGGTGAGTCCCACCCTCTTTATGTTTTGTTTTCGCAACACGTCCCAATAATTTCACTATTTAGTGTTACAAGATAAAATTTAACATAAAACTTAAAATGCCTCTGCTAAATAAAATGTGCTTTGTCCCTTTCTTACGCATAAAAATCTCATAGTGACGGATTTTTTGTTAAAATAGGCTTGTAGAACGTTTATGAATACGGCCGTAAATCTTGAGTTTTTATCATTATAATTTAATCCGCGAAAAAATGTGCTGACAATTCCAACGAGCAGCCTTTGCTCAAGAGAGACAGACAGACAGACAAACGGATTGACGTAGCTATTGAATTGTTGCTTTGTTCTTAATTATTATTTACGACAACATTAATAGGACAATAAAAAAAACATATTTTTTCTAAACTTTCAAGGTTCATATCTTTTTATGATTTTAACTATATTTTATAATTTATACTTTATTATTTGATGGTTTACTATCCATATAGCATCACTACGTTATCAATTTGAACATGAGGCAACATGCCTTTTCTAATTTATTGCTGTTTTGTCTTAGTGACTCAGGATTGGTAACATAATAATTAGTTTTGCTTTGTTCCTTAATGATGCCATAGTTATGGTCAGTAGAACATTTTCCTAAAACCTTTCGGTCGCTTTCACAATGTTTTTTTTTAACACTTTACATCTACATAAAGTGCTGAAGGCTTATACATTTTTCGTTTTTGTCACCGATTCAATGTTCGATTGCATCGATCAAGTCGTACGAAGGGTTAATTTTAACTTTTATGATATTAATACTGTGCATGCCTGCATTGTTTTCGTAGGTTGATAGAGTACCTGCTGGGTGAGACGGATGGCACGCCGCGCGAGCCCAAGCATTTGTTCCGGCTTTACATGGCTAAGCGGCAGTTTGCGGAAGCGGCCAAGACTGCTGTGAGTTAATCTTTTGGGCTTTTTGTTCATCGACTTGATTTTAAGAGACCATGCCTTACACTCATGGCCTTTTGCACCGGACTGTCTGTGATCGTGAGCGGCGTTCGTTAAAATCTGAATGTATGGAAAGTTTGACGAGTTTCTTCAATAATCAATCCACGGATAGTTTTCCTTACCAGCAGTTACATTTTGACACATTTTCTACGGGTAATCTGTCAAAATGTAACTGCTGGTAAGGAAAGGTGAAACTCACCCTTAATTAAAAGAGATCGAGCCGGTCATATTCTCTCACACTTTTTGTAGTAAATCTCACTTGTACTAATGTACTAATTTAATAATTGTGACACTAGAGTAACAAGTCAGTCAGTCAGTAAATAAAAGTATGTACTTGACTTGGACTTTTCGTCCTGACAGGTGATCATAGCGGGCGCGGAATGCCGGAGCGGTAACTACCGCGCGGCGCGCGACGTACTCCGCGCGATGTGCGTGTCGCTCCGCGCGCGACAACTCGCGGTGCCGCGCGACATGCGACACGCGACCGCGACACTCCACGCCTACATACTGGTCAGTTTGTCACCGCGAGTGGAACACACGATAGCTCAGTTGGTTCAGAGTATTGCACGGAACCCAAAGGCGCGGTTTCAAATCATGCTTGTGGCAATTATTTTTTTCTTTTTCAATTTGATCGGGACCTTACATATGATGATAATATTTGAACATTTTTAACGTAAATTACAACAATAGCTGCAGCATTGAATTAATGTATGCGCGAATAATACTGTTAGTTTGGTAGTTTTTAAGAAAATGTCAGTGAATTCAATATTGCCTTCCGAAAGCTGGTAGAACATAAGCATTTTATACATACACCTATTCAAATATAATGTAAACGGGTCACTCCGGTCTCGACAAGTTTTGAACCGATTCGGAGTTCATAATTACGAGCACTCGCATTGCTGGCGCGTTTGGCAGTCGAGCGATTTTCGACTTTAAAGACATGACTGACCCGTTATCATTCTATTCGAATATGTCTGACACTCACGGGAGTTTTCTATATAAAATACATTAAGACCTCTTTTATTACTATGCTCTGGCATAAAACGCTTTGAATGTTTGAATGTATGTTTGTGCGCAGGTCCGCACGCACGTGCGGCGAGGTCGGCACGAGCTGGCGGCCCAACTGCTGTGCCGGACCGCCGAAGACGTTAGCTTCTTCCCCACGCATCAACGTACGTATACTTTAGCTAGCCATTGGAGACGAAAACGGTGGCAAATTAAAAAAAAAGGATTTGCCTAATGTGGATTAGGCATTCTTATTAGTTATAAGCAAAATAGTTACATGCCAGCGAGGATTGAAGCGAAGCACGCTAAACATAAACAAAATACGTCACACAAAAATAAGAAAAATTACCATAGCAAATGACGTACAGGCAACGGGCCTTAACGGTGAAAAAAAAAAGCGCTGCCACAATAGATCACCTTGCTGGTCGAAGCGGCATACTAAGGCCCGCAAATCAACAATAATAAATAAATAATAAAGTAAATGAAACTCTTGTACAGGCTCTATCATTGAAATGAATCTGCAAGACCATAGATGGACTAAAAGGATGTCAGAATAGAATGGACCGATAGGAAAAAGAAAGAAAGGAAGACCCTATGCAAGATGGAGGAAGACAAGATTAAAAAAACAGTTGGTCCAGGCTGGATTCAAGCAGCCAAATCTAGAGAGCATTGGCAATCTTTGGAGGAGGCCTTCACCTGTAGATGAGCTCTTGCAAATAATGTATAAATACAACATAACATAATTTACTTTAAAAACAAAGTTTTAACCAACTTCAATTTAGTACTCCGCCAAGCCACGAGAACATTTCCACATTTCTTTTCCAATTTACCACATGAACTGATTTTCGAGAGCAAATGATTATTAGAGAAAAAAAACTCAACAACTGTATGTGGGCTGATAATATTTGAGGACTTCCATCGATTCCAGAAGGATCACCTTTGGCACTTCATTAGTTGCTATTTCAACGGAATCTTATCAGAATCTGTGACGTACTTTTAAGTACATCATTGAGGAATTCCATAAATCATCTGTGGTCTTCATCATCAATTCCACTCCACCAAATTTATGATTTCCGGGTGTAAATACACGAGTTATAACAATGACCTTGACGCCATAAACTGGGAACAAATTTTATTACTTAACGACGTAAATGACATGGTTAGACTATTTAACTCACTGCTACTAGGACTTTTTGACAGACACGCGCCGGAAAAGACGATAGTGGTGAAGGAGGCACTTAAACCATGGCTCACGAGCACCGTTCGGCGCATGATGCGGCTCAGAAACGAGGCTCACACTCGTTTATTAACTACTATTTTGTCCCTTACTGTAATGTCTCTTTTTATATTATTTTTAAATCGATGCTTTCTTTAATGCATGCTGTGTTCGCCTGTAATTGGTGGCGCAATAATGTAAACCTATGTTGTTTTTTGTATTAGGTGCTTGTAATTGTTGTTGCCGCTGTTGGCGATTAGATTAGATTAGATTAGATTCTTATTTATAAATAAATAAACCATACTTATCTAGTTATAAGTGAACACCTACCTACAAACCTAATATAGTTTTTTTGTGGTCAGAAACTAATGTTTCTCTTAAATAACAATATAACGTCGTGTAGATCAAGTATCGATCCTGACGTCGACGGTGATCGAGTGCCTGCGCGCCGGGCTGAAGCACCAGGCGCACCACTGGGCGCGCGTGCTCATGCAGCCCGAGTACCGGTCACAGGTACGGATTACTCTATAGTAGTAGTAGGCTAGAAAGTAGGCAACAGATGGACGATTGTCATTTGCCAATACGGGTGTAGACTCGACAATTATTATTACTCCAAAAGAGAGAAGGCAAAAAATATGCCTAGTGACGAAAATCCCATTCTGATATCTCAAAGAATTATGAAGCTACAATCGTTTAAATATTGGCTGTAGCACGCTCGCAGCTAGTGACGTCACAATTTGCGAGGCTGCCGCAGAGCGAGCCGCGCGCGCGGGCACGACACGTTGCCGTCTTCTAGTGACGTCACTAACTGCGAGCGGCGCGGCGTTAGCGAAAAAGGGACATAATATACCCCTTCTTAAAACTTTGGACACTTATAACTTCGTGATTATTTAACCTCTTGCGTTGATTTTTTCTCTATTTGACTACATTTTTAATCCTTTTTCCAGAAAATATTACATTATTGATTATTTTATTTAGTGTCTACACCCCTATAAATAGACTCCTCATCTTTGAGCTGCGGCTTGGATCTCGAACTCATTCGTCCGTCCATTGCTTACTTTCAAGCCTCCAGCTACAACAATGTAGTATAATTTTGATTCTTATTCCACTGTCAAAAGATCCTAAATATTCTCGGACATATTGGTACCAATGTAAACTCGTCACATAAATATACATATAAAGGTTGGTCAACATTCAGTACTCGTCGCACGTGTCGGTAATATATGATTTCTCGATAAGTTTGGGATTGTAATAGCGATCAGTTCGTATATACTTTGGCGTATTTAAATTGTAACTATCACCGCCAATCCCATTCTAATAGCATTTTGATAATAGGTGTGGAGGCGTTCGGAGTACATGACTGTTCAATGGATATCGCGTAGTTCATCTTGAGCGTCCTTTGACACTGATGTGTTTTACACAGAACTTAAGAAAATACCGAAAGAATATTGTGCCCATATCAAAGCGGATCCCTCCTTTAGGGCATAACCGGGAATAACGCTGGAAGGATGGTGATACCGACATTTATCATCAGTTGCTTGTGCTTCACTCTCAGCGACTGTCCGGTCCGGTCTGAATCCGGCTTTATGTACTATGTACTAAGTAGTTTTTGCCCGCGAATTCTTCCGCGCGGATTTAGTTTATATCGTACCTACTTCCATACAAACTTCCGCTCCGATTGTCATTATTTTAGGGGGTGATTTCTGAAAAAAAAACTATCCTATGTCCTTCCCCGAGATTATAAGAGTCCGCAGTAAGCTCGATTCTCCATACAAACGTAGTAACGCTCTCATTTTAAAACTACGTGTTGGATTGTAACGAAACTTTGCATATACAATGACATTATTATGTCGTATGGCTTTTATTCCTGAAAAAATATTTTTATTTGCAATTTATATATTCGTAGTTACACAGAACAAAAATATTTACAATTTAATATCTAAATTGAGTAGCCAATCCCTTGCTTCCGGTGTGAGTGCTAATAAGTCCTGCATGCTTCCGGCAAAACGTCTTTTAGGACATTTTCCTATGATGTGGGGAATTGTTTGAGTTGTTTCCCCACAGTCACAGGCTGGTGTCGGCGAGATCCCCCATCTGTGAAGGTTCTGGTTACATCGTCCTACTCCCGTTCTGATGCGGTTTATAGTGACCCAGATCTTACGAAGCCAGTCGGCAGTTTAGTGGGGTCTATGTGGGGGTCACCGTCCTGCGCTTGCCACTGCTTTCTCCATTCCGCGGAGACATTGAATGGCTCTTGGCCCTGTAGCTGGTGGTCGGACCAAATAGGTTTGCGAGATGATAGGTGCGCCTGTGGTAGATGGTTCAGCGTTTCTCCAATCGGTAAAGCATGCGTAGATGCTTTGTCCCATTCCCGCGCAGCAGCCTGAGTTCTCCTGATATCCGGAGGGGCAATGTGCGATAACACGGGGAGCTAACTGGCAGGGGTAGGTAGCAAGCTGCCAGATATCGTTCGCATCACTCGGTTCAGCTGAACGTCTACCTTGCTGGTGTGCGCGCTTTTATACCACACTGGTGCGCAGTATTCCGCTGGAGAGTATACAAGAGCCATAGAAGATGTTCGCAGTACGTCAGCTCGAGCACCCCACGAAGTTCCGGCCAGCTTATTTATAAGGTTTACCCGGGTCTTTACCTTTTGGGCTAGGTTTTCCAAGTGTGCCTTATATGTTAGTGACCGATCCAGCGTGACCCCTAGGTATTTCGGATTTGGATTGTGGCGGATTTTTTGACCGCAGAAAATAACATCCACCTCCCTATTTGCCAGGCTGTTCGTTAGATGGAAAGCGGTAACTTCTGTTTTTGAAGGATTCGGGTGGAGTCTCCATTTGGTGTAGTACTGATGTAAGGCATCAAGGTCCCGCGTGAGCACAGCTTCGCCAGCCTCAAAACTCCTAGTCTGGGTTGTGAGCGCAATATCATCGGCGTACAGGAATTTGTGACTTTGTGTGGGAGGCATGTCGCTGGTGTATATATTAAATAGGAGGGGAGCCAGTACTGAACCTTGCGGAAGTCCGTTCTTTAGTTGCTTGTATTTGCTGGCTGTGTCGCCCAACAGCACGGTAGTCTTACGTGGCCCCATCATGTTCCCCAGAAGACGGAGGATTTTCGCAGACGGGATTATCTTGCCCGCCTTGTGGATCAATCCGCTTACCCAGACAGTGTCATACGCAGCACTTAGATGCACGAAAGCGGCCAAAGTTTTCTGTCCTCGTTGAAATCCGGCTTTTATATGGCTGCTTAGCGCTAGAACCTGATCGCAGCAGCTTCTACCGGCGCGAAAGCCTGCCTGCTCAGCGGGAATGTGTTTGTCCACGACATCTTTCATTCTGTTGTACAGTAATCGCTCCAATAGTTTAAAAGTGACACTTAGCAGTGATATAGGCCTGAAATTTGCGGGATTATTGGGGGGGTTATCCAGGCTTGAGTATGGCTATGATCTTGGACTTCATAAAAACGGCGGGTAGTATGCCAGTTTCAAAGATATTGTTGAAGAAGTCTGTTCACCATCGCACTGCTCGCTTGCCTAAATGGGTAAGGAACTCCGGGTACACGTCATCCAGCCCAGCAGCTTTCCCGCATTGGACTGGCCGACCTCGTCCGCGCTAAAAGGTGAATCAAAAGCCACACATCGATTTTGAGAACCTAGTAGGGCTTTGTTTTCGCGTAAATGACATGAGGTATATCTATGTCTGTAATTAGTTAATGTAGCTTCAGATACTATAGTAAAAAAAAATACAGCGCATACAGAACTTGTTATTGCTGTATTTCGTTTGTTTTATAAACTGGAACCATATAAACTAATTACAGACCTAGATATACCTCATGTCAATGTATATGCAAAGTTTTGTCACAATCCGACACGTAGTTTTAAAATGAGAGCGTAATAACTACGTTTGTATGGGAAGGTGAAATTCGGCCGAGCTTACTGCGGACTCTTAAACCGGACCAAGCATGAAAGGTAACAGGCAGACATACAGACAGTCGGAGAGAGTTACTTGCGCATCAATAATGTTAGTATGGATTCCAGATTGATCCGAAATACGCGAAGAAGGTGGAGTCCGCCGTGCGTCACGCCCCGCGCAGCGCGCCGCCAGCCGCGCCTTCCGCCCCGTGTCCTGTGTGCGGCGCGCCCGCGCCCGCCGCCGCGCTGCGCTGCGCGCGCTGCGAGGCCACACTCCCCATGTGTGTCGCCACCGTGAGTCCACACAGTGCGCTGTGCGCCTCGCCCCGCGCCTTCCGCCCCGTGTCCTGTGTGCGGCGCGCCCGCGCCCGCCGCCGCGCTGCGCTGCGCGCGCTGCGAGGCCACACTCCCCATGTGTGTCGCCACCGTGAGTCCACACAGTGCGCTGTGCGCCTCGCCCCGCGCCTTCCGCCCCGTGTCCTGTGTGCGGCGCGCCCGCGCCCGCCGCCGCGCTGCGCTGCGCGCGCTGCGAGGCCACACTCCCCATGTGTGTCGCCACCGTGAGTCCACACAGTGCGCTGTGCGCCTCGCCCCGCGCCTTCCGCCCCGTGTCCTGTGTGCGGCGCGCCCGCGCCCGCCGCCGCGCTGCGCTGCGCGCGCTGCGAGGCCACACTCCCCATGTGTGTCGCCACCGTGAGTCCACACAGTGCGCTGTGCGCCTCGCCCCGCGCCTTCCGCCCCGTGTCCTGTGTGCGGCGCGCCCGCGCCCGCCGCCGCGCTGCGCTGCGCGCGCTGCGAGGCCACACTCCCCATGTGTGTCGCCACCGTGAGTCCACACAGTGCGCTGTGCGCCTCGCCCCGCGCCTTCCGCCCCGTGTCCTGTGTGCGGCGCGCCCGCGCCCGCCGCCGCGCTGCGCTGCGCGCGCTGCGAGGCCACACTCCCCATGTGTGTCGCCACCGTGAGTCCACACAGTGCGCTGTGCGCCTCGCCCCGCGCCTTCCGCCCCGTGTCCTGTGTGCGGCGCGCCCGCGCCCGCCGCCGCGCTGCGCTGCGCGCGCTGCGAGGCCACACTCCCCATGTGTGTCGCCACCGTGAGTCCACACAGTGCGCTGTGCGCCTCGCCCCGCGCCTTCCGCCCCGTGTCCTGTGTGCGGCGCGCCCGCGCCCGCCGCCGCGCTGCGCTGCGCGCGCTGCGAGGCCACACTCCCCATGTGTGTCGCCACCGTGAGTCCACACAGTGCGCTGTGCGCCTCGCCCCGCGCCTTCCGCCCCGTGTCCTGTGTGCGGCGCGCCCGCGCCCGCCGCCGCGCTGCGCTGCGCGCGCTGCGAGGCCACACTCCCCATGTGTGTCGCCACCGTGAGTCCACACAGTGCGCTGTGCGCCTCGCCCCGCGCCTTCCGCCCCGTGTCCTGTGTGCGGCGCGCCCGCGCCCGCCGCCGCGCTGCGCTGCGCGCGCTGCGAGGCCACACTCCCCATGTGTGTCGCCACCGTGAGTCCACACAGTGCGCTGTGCGCCTCGCCCCGCGCCTTCCGCCCCGTGTCCTGTGTGCGGCGCGCCCGCGCCCGCCGCCGCGCTGCGCTGCGCGCGCTGCGAGGCCACACTCCCCATGTGTGTCGCCACCGTGAGTCCACACAGTGCGCTGTGCGCCTCGCCCCGCGCCTTCCGCCCCGTGTCCTGTGTGCGGCGCGCCCGCGCCCGCCGCCGCGCTGCGCTGCGCGCGCTGCGAGGCCACACTCCCCATGTGTGTCGCCACCGTGAGTCCACACAGTGCGCTGTGCGCCTCGCCCCGCGCCTTCCGCCCCGTGTCCTGTGTGCGGCGCGCCCGCGCCCGCCGCCGCGCTGCGCTGCGCGCGCTGCGAGGCCACACTCCCCATGTGTGTCGCCACCGTGAGTCCACACAGTGCGCTGTGCGCCTCGCCCCGCGCCTTCCGCCCCGTGTCCTGTGTGCGGCGCGCCCGCGCCCGCCGCCGCGCTGCGCTGCGCGCGCTGCGAGGCCACACTCCCCATGTGTGTCGCCACCGTGAGTCCACACAGTGCGCTGTGCGCCTCGCCCCGCGCCTTCCGCCCCGTGTCCTGTGTGCGGCGCGCCCGCGCCCGCCGCCGCGCTGCGCTGCGCGCGCTGCGAGGCCACACTCCCCATGTGTGTCGCCACCGTGAGTCCACACAGTGCGCTGTGCGCCTCGCCCCGCGCCTTCCGCCCCGTGTCCTGTGTGCGGCGCGCCCGCGCCCGCCGCCGCGCTGCGCTGCGCGCGCTGCGAGGCCACACTCCCCATGTGTGTCGCCACCGTGAGTCCACACAGTGCGCTGTGCGCCTCGCCCCGCGCCTTCCGCCCCGTGTCCTGTGTGCGGCGCGCCCGCGCCCGCCGCCGCGCTGCGCTGCGCGCGCTGCGAGGCCACACTCCCCATGTGTGTCGCCACCGTGAGTCCACACAGTGCGCTGTGCGCCTCGCCCCGCGCCTTCCGCCCCGTGTCCTGTGTGCGGCGCGCCCGCGCCCGCCGCCGCGCTGCGCTGCGCGCGCTGCGAGGCCACACTCCCCATGTGTGTCGCCACCGTGAGTCCACACAGTGCGCTGTGCGCCTCGCCCCGCGCCTTCCGCCCCGTGTCCTGTGTGCGGCGCGCCCGCGCCCGCCGCCGCGCTGCGCTGCGCGCGCTGCGAGGCCACACTCCCCATGTGTGTCGCCACCGTGAGTCCACACAGTGCGCTGTGCGCCTCGCCCCGCGCCTTCCGCCCCGTGTCCTGTGTGCGGCGCGCCCGCGCCCGCCGCCGCGCTGCGCTGCGCGCGCTGCGAGGCCACACTCCCCATGTGTGTCGCCACCGTGAGTCCACACAGTGCGCTGTGCGCCTCGCCCCGCGCCTTCCGCCCCGTGTCCTGTGTGCGGCGCGCCCGCGCCCGCCGCCGCGCTGCGCTGCGCGCGCTGCGAGGCCACACTCCCCATGTGTGTCGCCACCGTGAGTCCACACAGTGCGCTGTGCGCCTCGCCCCGCGCCTTCCGCCCCGTGTCCTGTGTGCGGCGCGCCCGCGCCCGCCGCCGCGCTGCGCTGCGCGCGCTGCGAGGCCACACTCCCCATGTGTGTCGCCACCGTGAGTCCACACAGTGCGCTGTGCGCCTCGCCCCGCGCCTTCCGCCCCGTGTCCTGTGTGCGGCGCGCCCGCGCCCGCCGCCGCGCTGCGCTGCGCGCGCTGCGAGGCCACACTCCCCATGTGTGTCGCCACCGTGAGTCCACACAGTGCGCTGTGCGCCTCGCCCCGCGCCTTCCGCCCCGTGTCCTGTGTGCGGCGCGCCCGCGCCCCGCCGCCGCGCTGCGCTGCGCGCGCTGCGAGGCCACACTCCCCATGTGTGTCGCCACCGTGAGTCCACACAGTGCGCTGTGCGCCTCGCCCCGCGCCTTCCGCCCCGTGTCCTGTGTGCGGCGCGCCCGCGCCCGCCGCCGCGCTGCGCTGCGCGCGCTGCGAGGCCACACTCCCCATGTGTGTCGCCACCGTGAGTCCACACAGTGCGCTGTGCGCCTCGCCCCGCGCCTTCCGCCCCGTGTCCTGTGTGCGGCGCGCCCGCGCCCGCCGCCGCGCTGCGCTGCGCGCGCTGCGAGGCCACACTCCCCATGTGTGTCGCCACCGTGAGTCCACACAGTGCGCTGTGCGCCTCGCCCCGCGCCTTCCGCCCCGTGTCCTGTGTGCGGCGCGCCCGCGCCCGCCGCCGCGCTGCGCTGCGCGCGCTGCGAGGCCACACTCCCCATGTGTGTCGCCACCGTGAGTCCACACAGTGCCGCTGTGCGCCTCGCCCCGCGCCTTCCGCCCCGTGTCCTGTGTGCGGCGCGCCCGCGCCCGCCGCCGCGCTGCGCTGCGCGCGCTGCGAGGGCCACACTCCCCCATGTGTGTCCGCCACCGTGAGTCCACACAGTCCCGCTGTGCGCCTCGCCCCCGCGCCTTCCGCCCCGTGTCCTGTGTGCGGCGCGCCCGCGCCCGCCGCCGCGCTGCGCTGCGCGCGCTGCGAGGCCACACTCCCCATGTGTGTCGCCACCGTGAGTCCCACACAGTGCGCTGTGCGCCTCGCCCCGCGCCTTCCGCCCCGTGTCCTGTGTGCGGCGCGCCCGCGCCCGCCGCCGCGCTGCGCTGCGCGCGGCTGCGGAGGCCACACTCCCCATGTGTGTCGCCACCGTGAGTCCACACAGTCCTCGCCCCGCGCCTTCCGCCCCGTGTCCTGTGTGCGGCGCGCCCGCGCCCGCCGCCGCGCTGCGCTGCGCGCGCTGCGAGGCCACACTCCCCATGTGTGTCGCCACCGTGAGTCCACACAGTGCGCTGTGCGCCTCGCCCCGCGCCTTCCGCCCCGTGTCCTGTGTGCGGCGCGCCCGCGCCCGCCGCCGCGCTGCGCTGCGCGCGCTGCGAGGCCACACTCCCCATGTGTGTCGCCACCGTGAGTCCACACAGTGCGCTGTGCGCCTCGCCCCGCGCCTTCCGCCCCGTGTCCTGTGTGCGGCGCGCCCGCGCCCGCCGCCGCGCTGCGCTGCGCGCGCTGCGAGGCCACACTCCCCATGTGTGTCGCCACCGTGAGTCCACACAGTCCGCTGTGCGCCTCGCCCCCGCGCCTTCCGCCCCGTGTCCTGTGTGCGGCGCGCCCGCGCCCGCCGCCGCGCTGCGCTGCGCGCGCTGCGAGGCCACACTCCCCATGTGTGTCGCCACCGTGAGTCCACACAGTGCGCTGTGCGCCTCGCCCCGCGCCTTCCGCCCCGTGTCCTGTGTGCGGCGCGCCCGCGCCCGCCCGCCGCGCTGCGCTGCGCGCGCTGCGAGGCCACACTCCCCATGTGTGTCGCCACCGTGAGTCCACACAGTCCGCTGTGCGCCTCGCCCCGCGCCTTCCGCCCCGTGTCCTGTGTGCGGCGCGCCCGCGCCCGCCGCCGCGCTGCGCTGCGCGCGCTGCGAGGCCACACTCCCCATGTGTGTCGCCACCGTGAGTCCACACAGTCCGCTGTGCGCCTCGCCCCGCGCCTTCCGCCCCGTGTCCTGTGTGCGGCGCGCCCGCGCCCGCCGCCGCGCTGCGCTGCGCGCGCTGCGAGGCCACACTCCCCATGTGTGTCGCCACCGTGAGTCCACACAGTGCGCTGTGCGCCTCGCCCCGCGCCTTCCGCCCCGTGTCCTGTGTGCGGCGCGCCCGCGCCCGCCGCCGCGCTGCGCTGCGCGCGCTGCGAGGCCACACTCCCCATGTGTGTCGCCACCGTGAGTCCACACAGTGCGCTGTGCGCCTCGCCCCGCGCCTTCCGCCCCGTGGTCCTGTGTGCGGCGCGCCCGCGCCCGCCGCCGCGCTGCGCTGCGCGCGCTGCGAGGCCACACTCCCCATGTGTGTCGCCACCGTGAGTCCACACAGTGCGCTGTGCGCCTCGCCCCGCGCCTTCCGCCCCGTGTCCTGTGTGCGGCGCGCCCGCGCCCGCCGCCGCGCTGCGCTGCGCGCGCTGCGAGGCCACACTCCCCATGTGTGTCGCCACCGTGAGTCCACACAGTGCGCTGTGCGCCTCGCCCCGCGCCTTCCGCCCCGTGTCCTGTGTGCGGCGCGCCCGCGCCCGCCGCCGCGCTGCGCTGCGCGCGCTGCGAGGCCACACTCCCCATGTGTGTCGCCACCGTGAGTCCACACAGTGCGCTGTGCGCCTCGCCCCGCGCCTTCCGCCCCGTGTCCTGTGTGCGGCGCGCCCGCGCCCGCCGCCGCGCTGCGCTGCGCGCGCTGCGAGGCCACACTCCCCCATGTGTGTCGCCACCGTGAGTCCACACAGTGCGCTGTGCGCCTCGCCCCGCGCCTTCCGCCCCGTGTCCTGTGTGCGGCGCGCCCGCGCCCGCCGCCGCGCTGCGCTGCGCGCGCTGCGAGGCCACACTCCCCATGTGTGTCGCCACCGTGAGTCCACACAGTCCGCTGTGCGCCTCGCCCCGCGCCTTCCGCCCCGTGTCCTGTGTGCGGCGCGCCCGCGCCCGCCGCCGCGCTGCGCTGCGCGCGCTGCGAGGCCACACTCCCCATGTGTGTCGCCACCGTGAGTCCACACAGTGCGCTGTGCGCCTCGCCCCGCGCCTTCCGCCCCGTGTCCTGTGTGCGGCGCGCCCGCGCCCGCCGCCGCGCTGCGCTGCGCGCGCTGCGAGGGCCACACTCCCCATGTGTGTCGCCACCGTGAGTCCACACAGTCCGCTGTGCGCCTCGCCCCGCGCCTTCCGCCCCGTGTCCTGTGTGCGGCGCGCCCGCGCCCCGCCGCCGCGCTGCGCTGCGCGCGCTGCGAGGCCACACTCCCCATGTGTGTCGCCACCGTGAGTCCACACAGTGCGCTGTGCGCCTCGCCCCGCGCCTTCCGCCCCGTGTCCTGTGTGCGGCGCGCCCGCGCCCGCCGCCGCGCTGCGCTGCGCGCGCTGCGAGGCCACACTCCCCATGTGTGTCGCCACCGTGAGTCCACACAGTCCGCTGTGCGCCTCGCCCCGCGCCTTCCGCCCCGTGTCCTGTGTGCGGCGCGCCCGCGCCCGCCGCCGCGCTGCGCTGCGCGCGCTGCGAGGCCACACTCCCCATGTGTGTCGCCACCGTGAGTCCACACAGTCCGCTGTGCGCCTCGCCCCGCGCCTTCCGCCCCGTGTCCTGTGTGCGGCGCGCCCGCGCCCGCCGCCGCGCTGCGCTGCGCGCGCTGCGAGGCCACACTCCCCATGTGTGTCGCCACCGTGAGTCCACACAGTCCGCTGTGCGCCTCGCCCCGCGCCTTCCGCCCCGTGTCCTGTGTGCGGCGCGCCCGCGCCCGCCGCCGCGCTGCGCTGCGCGCGCTGCGAGGCCACACTCCCCATGTGTGTCGCCACCGTGAGTCCACACAGTCCGCTGTGCGCCTCGCCCGCGCCTTCCGCCCCGTGTCCTGTGTGCGGCGCGCCCGCGCCCGCCGCCGCGCTGCGCTGCGCGCGCTGCGAGGCCACACTCCCCATGTGTGTCGCCACCGTGAGTCCACACAGTGCGCTGTGCGCCTCGCCCCGCGCCTTCCGCCCCGTGTCCTGTGTGCGGCGCGCCCGCGCCCGCCGCCGCGCTGCGCTGCGCGCGCTGCGAGGCCACACTCCCCATGTGTGTCGCCACCGTGAGTCCACACAGTGCGCTGTGCGCCTCGCCCCGCGCCTTCCGCCCCGTGTCCTGTGTGCGGCGCGCCCGCGCCCGCCGCCGCGCTGCGCTGCGCGCGCTGCGAGGCCACACTCCCCATGTGTGTCGCCACCGTGAGTCCACACAGTGCGCTGTGCGCCTCGCCCCGCGCCTTCCGCCCCGTGTCCTGTGTGCGGCGCGCCCGCGCCCGCCGCCGCGCTGCGCTGCGCGCGCTGCGAGGCCACACTCCCCATGTGTGTCGCCACCGTGAGTCCACACAGTGCGCTGTGCGCCTCGCCCCGCGCCTTCCGCCCCGTGTCCTGTGTGCGGCGCGCCCGCGCCCGCCGCCGCGCTGCGCTGCGCGCGCTGCGAGGCCACACTCCCCATGTGTGTCGCCACCGTGAGTCCACACAGTGCGCTGTGCGCCTCGCCCCGCGCCTTCCGCCCCGTGTCCTGTGTGCGGCGCGCCCGCGCCCGCCGCCGCGCTGCGCTGCGCGCGCTGCGAGGCCACACTCCCCATGTGTGTCGCCACCGTGAGTCCACACAGTGCGCTGTGCGCCTCGCCCCGCGCCTTCCGCCCCGTGTCCTGTGTGCGGCGCGCCCGCGCCCGCCGCCGCGCTGCGCTGCGCGCGCTGCGAGGCCACACTCCCCATGTGTGTCGCCACCGTGAGTCCACACAGTGCGCTGTGCGCCTCGCCCCGCGCCTTCCGCCCCGTGTCCTGTGTGCGGCGCGCCCGCGCCCGCCGCCGCGCTGCGCTGCGCGCGCTGCGAGGCCACACTCCCCATGTGTGTCGCCACCGTGAGTCCACACAGTGCGCTGTGCGCCTCGCCCCGCGCCTTCCGCCCCGTGTCCTGTGTGCGGCGCGCCCGCGCCCGCCGCCGCGCTGCGCTGCGCGCGCTGCGAGGCCACACTCCCCATGTGTGTCGCCACCGTGAGTCCACACAGTGCGCTGTGCGCCTCGCCCCGCGCCTTCCGCCCCGTGTCCTGTGTGCGGCGCGCCCGCGCCCGCCGCCGCGCTGCGCTGCGCGCGCTGCGAGGCCACACTCCCCATGTGTGTCGCCACCGTGAGTCCACACAGTGCGCCTTGAGTACCTGAACCTCGTACAATGATTAGCCGCACCGTGCCGGCTCTTGCTAATCCCAATAAATTCTAGTTGTACTCTCTGGACTGGAAAGCAAGTAACTAACCTCCTCTCATGGTGAAAAGCCAAACAAAAATATAACGCTTTCGCGTCTTGGTACTGCTACATAATTAAGTACTTATTTCTTAATAGACTAATATAAAGAGTTGCCGAAACTATTTCCCTGCTTCTGCCGAAAAATTGCCGAGACAAGAGTCGTCTCACTGAAGGAACACCTGCGCTGAATAGCTCCATAATACTGAAGACGTTTTTTCTTTCAGGGCCTGCATATAGTAAAGGAAGATTTGACGGCGTGCCCTGAATGCGATTTTCCTGCTATCTTCTCGGAATTTACAGAGTAAGTACAAAATTCATCTATAGGTACACTCGAGTGTAATCTATAGCGGAACCATGGTAGCTAGTACCCCAGGGAGCCACAAGTCCATACAAAATACTATTTATTTGATAGAAATTAATGTAAACGCGGTTGGTCAAACACGGTGACTTTTTGCAGCGCCATAAATGCGATATAGTGTCTATACAGGTGATCTTTGGCTAGTGTCGCGCGACAGTCGTGCGACCGTGAAAAGCGTGTTTGTAACCGCTTTAATCTAAACCCCAGGGTTTCCCTGTATACCTCGGGATTCGAAAGGTGCCCAACCACCAACAGCTATACTACTTATTACCAACATGAATATTAACCAAAAAGCCAATTACGGGATCTCACAGGCAGCGCTAGAATATGAGTGATCTCGTATTTTTAGATATTTGTAATAAAATCTCGTATTAAGTATAATTTAGATGTTTTTTGCTCCAAACCACAGATACAACAACAACTAATTGAAAATATATATAAGTAACATCTTCATTCCGTGAATAGGTTGTTCGCAGTGCCATCTGACAGGAAGTTAGGGCTACTTATCCCAACAATGAGTATACTTAAGGTGGTTCGATTTCCATACAAAACGATATTTGACATTCACAGCCTATCGGCGTGATTTTTTAAGAAACCTATTTAAGTAACTTTCACAAATAAACTTGTATAATCTGGAATAATTTGAGAAAAATGGTTTTCCCAAAGTATGGCGTCACGAATTAATATCTCAAATTATTTTAGTTTATACAAGTTTATTCGAGAAAAAGGGGAATTTCGCGCAAATGGAAAAACAATTTATGAAAGTTAGTTACGTCAAAAAATTACGCCGTTAGCCTGCGAATGTCAAATAACGTTTTGTTTGGAAACCGAACCACCTTAACAAAGTGTAATTGTATTTGTTTGTGTCCTCAGATTGCTTCAAGAGGAAGGCAAATGTCCGATGTGCGGCGAGAATGTGGACTATCGGCGCTTAGTGAAGATAGACGACGTGACTCCGTACATGGACCTTAACACCACGGATTAAGGTGCACATTCGTTTAGGTTAAGGTCGTACGGTAGCGGTTGCAATCACTGTAGTACACACTTTTCTAGAAATGCTTTCATAGTTCCGTGGGGGTTCCAGGGGTGTCACATGCGCGTTGCGTTGTAAAATTGAAATTTGTAGCTTCTTGAAACTAGCTGGTCGCAGTGTAACATTTTTGGAGTTTCGAACAACGGACGACCTAAAGTTAATTTTGCATTTTAATACCGACACGTATTACCTATATTTGTACTGTAGATCTAATGTGATTTATCATCCGTCCATTGAATTTAATGTATTTTAAATACGTATATTTATGTATACTTAAAATATGGTTACTATATACGGTTACATATTGTGATATGTTATCCGTCCATTTAGAAATAAAATAACGTAAAGTTGACAAGACAATAAAATAAAATAAAAAAAGTTTGTTTTAATGAAAAATGCCCGCCCGATTGTTAGCGGTTACCGTAGTCTATGGACACTCGGATCTATGGATGGCGACTCGCATGCGGTTGCCGAAAGATTCGTCTGTCCATATCACTTTTGTTGGAAAATGACGATCCTCCGATACATTTTGTGAAGCCCAATTTGAATACTCAACTCGCCGTGGAAAGTCCTCATCTTTCAATGTGTGAATCCAGTTTTGTTAAAAAGGTATGTCTTTTCGCATTTGCAAGTTTATACTTATTATTATTTATTAAGGGGTATTTTAGGTAACTACTTAATATAAAATACAACAAATAGTGATGAAACATTTAATTTTTCATTTGAAAGTATACCAAATTGTAGTTACACGTCCGATACTGAGATTCAAATGAAACGCAAAACACGATGGTATTATACAAAATTACTTTCGGCGCTACCGCGGAACGTCGCTCGGTCGTCACACAGGTCGGGTAGAGTGAGAATGGAGCGAGTCTGTCACCAATGGTAGCACCGCCCTATCCTCAGTTACCCTACAATCGATCAAATATTGCCCTAATATAATTACCACTACCTAGCTATATCTTAAGTAGAAAATACATTTATACAACTTAAAATAATGACAAGACAGTTATAACGAAATTATAAACAATTAATTGTGCTAATAATACAAAGGAGGCTACGTCAACCCGTCCGACGCTACGTCGCCAGCTAGAATTAACTAGATTACTATAGTAGCTGTCGGTAAAGAATGTAACTGAAATGGCGGGAACTGACCAATGTGGGGCCGGAAAGTAATAAGATACTCGGAATTCGAGCAATATAAAATAAGGATCGCCATCTAATATATATTTTCAAAATATAATGTTAAAGGGATAAAGGCCAATAATATTCAATTATGAAAAAGAGAAAGACTACAAATAGTACATTACTACAGAGGCCGGGAAGTGAGGGGTTGCCGGCCGATTATGAGGCCGGCAACCCCTTGTCACGCCGAGGTATGTATAGTGCTGTTCTCAAACATGCAATTAAATGAAGAAAAAAAACTCCCCGTAATCAAATTTTAATTTTCATGGCTGAACGCCGTGATGCTGTGCCACAAACACAAATTGTGGAATGGAAATTAAAATAGACTATCTTGCCGGCCGCGGCCTCTAATTTTGTATGAAATGCCATTACGGATCTCTCGTCTCGCTGCGCCCGAACCGTGACACTTCGAAGCCCATTATGAAGAAAACAACTCAATATTTCATTGCATGTTTGAGAAAAGTATATTAAGAGGTAACATTATGCGATTCTGTCAATATTACATAATATTTAGGTCGTAATATCGTCATATAGGAAAGTGGACAATAATATGGGACAGAGCTATCACTACGAAAATTGAATTTCGATATCCCCGTCTCTATCGCACTTATAATGCTCGACCGACAGAGATGGAGATAAACAAACTACAAGATTCGATTTTCGTATAGTATCGCCAGTTAGGAAGTTGTCAAAACGGAAATGTAGACAACATTTCGATGGTTGCTTGTTTCGGTCATGTCACGGAATAACATGAAATGTACATACATTCCGACCATTTAGTTACATACTTCCCTGAACACTGTAATTTCATTGAAGTCCTTATCGAACAGTTATAAAATGGAAATTAAAAGTTCTTATGCTCTGGTCCATAAGGGCTATAATTTCCAATTGTGTCTATATATAACACCGACAAAGAACTAGAATGAACGATATTAATTCTACGCTATCGAGCCGACAGGCGTTAACGGAACTTACCAACGCAATATAAACTGATTGCTTGACATAAAGCTCTTTTTAGCTGCACATATTTGCTACCAAGTTATTAGGCAGTATTAAGACTATGACATACAATGGACTCGGATTCTCTTTTACATTAACAGACAAATGTGATTGCACAAATAAGGCGAAGAATTGCACATTAATGATTTAAACATAACTGTGAGTTTTATACTTGTAAAGTTGCTTCGTGATTTTATAGCAAAGTATAAACGTACAAGACAAACACATTACAAAAAGCTAACATTGGTGTTTGCCGCGATGCTATAAAAAGGGTTTCTGTGCGGCCAAAATTGTAATACAATATAATTATGGCCAATTTAGGACACCTATTCGACTCTGAATTTACATGTCCAATTCCAAAATCGACGACATTTCTGTATGCTAAGTGAATTAAACTAAAGTTCCGTATGGTAAATAATCAAAGTCGATTAGGTGCCCATGTCCACAGAATTATAACTAAATCTAAATGACGGGATCGATTAGTATAAAATGTACAATAATGGATGGATTAGAAACGCATACAACGAAAGTTCGTCTTACAATGTAATTGAAATTATATTGACAACTTTCGTTGCACAAGAACCAATTACATTTTTGAAGAAGTTAAGGCGAGTATACCCATGCTCAGTGCTTATTTGTGGAATTTTCGATTTAATCTTCTGCTCGAACAGTCGGCATCAGAAGTAGCTAAGCAAAATAACACGCTCATAATGACCTACACATATCCTTATTCCCTTGACATTCCAGTTCGTGTGAAGATTATTTTGAGCACTAGAACTGCTTAGCAACTTCTGCTGCTGACTGAACATTACCTAGTACAGTACGATTACTGTTAGTTAAGACCTGACAGATGGATTGCCTTCATTTAATTTTCAACTTTAATTTCATATAGATAAAGCATTTTTCAGAATACTGTTACCCACATCTACCGATTTAGTAATAACTATTTTATTTGTATAAGATTAAAGTTGAAAATTAAATGAAGGCAATCCATCTGTCAGGTCTTAACTAACAGTAATCGTACTGTACCTAGTGTATTCATTTACATAGATACTAGTTTTGCTAGTTCAGTACTTATAGATTGGCTTGGGCGTACCTCGTCTTAAGTCCTTTAATATGTAGTGTATAATCCACCCGAATGGAACGGATGAAACTACTGCGTCGGGCCAAGCTACTAGAGAGGCCGACGTACCCACATGTGCCGTCAAAAGAGTGGACCGGCTCATTCGAATATATCATGTGTCATATATCATATATATATTTACGTATCGTAAGTTGGACGAATGATACGAACTTTAAAAATAATTTCGTTCCATAATAACACAGCGACGTTACTTATAAAATATCAATTATATCATGTTTACTTCATAAATATCTTCACGTTTATTTCATAAATATTTATTCTCAGCTGGCCGGATATTTTTGTAAATAAACGCCAGTCCACTCTTTTAATATTGTGGAGCTCTTAAATATTTACAGTAATATATATAAAAATACTTTAAAAATCATAGGTATGATGGCACTTGGTTGTATTATAAAATAGTAGAAAATCAATATACAGGTTAAAAAAATGTACAGATACGAAATGTAATTTGACACGTCGGAGACTATAAGGTCGAGGATAACAATTAAATAAAACCGATTCATACATAAAATTGAAACGTTACATCTAGTTATAAGGGAATGTATAAAAATTAGTTTCAACTATAGGTATCAATGTAACCTCAACAATAAATACTATAATTCTTTGGTTTCATTTAAGTCATTTGCTTACAAAAATTCTGCTTACATTAGTTCATTTGCAAAATAATTTTATGGATAAAATGCGCGCGTTGCGGGCTAAGTGACACAATAAGGTACAGAGGCCTTGGCCACGGCTCCGAGCGACGGCGGGGTCTCGCCCGCTGCCGCTCGTAATCGTGTCCGCGCCGTAAGACTGTGACAAGAAACCTTGCATTTGGCACTACAAGACTCAATGTGAGCTCGATTCGAATTCAAAGGTACCTACCGTTCTACCGAGGCTATCCTAACACCGCTATAATACCTGTAGTGAGGCCGAGAGCCGGTATAACTAGTTATAACTAGTAAAGAAGTTTAGTAAATCGCTCTCGAACGCCTATTCATAAGATTTAACGGAGCTCGCACCACACCCCACTAGCGACAATCTAACAACTTTCCAAATCAGGCACACAAAACTATACAATTACAGTTTACTTTGCATAAGTTCATGCGTGGTACGATACAATTTCTACGATTTGAGATTTGCAAACTTTCGTGAGCTCGTACTAAATTTAGTGGTCTTCTAAAAAAAGATATAAATGGGAGAACCTTATTGCGACGTCTTATTAGTCTGCTACCGTGGTTAGGTGCGAAGCTTTCGTGTGGTAGGTGAGGCCTAGCCACGGACTCTGAGCTAAGAGTTAAGCGCTCTAGCAAGAGCGCCTAAGAAGTTCAATCAAGAACGACTTTATTCATAAAAATCAGGAAAAGAGCGTTGCAGAATGCTGACCCTTTAGTTTAAATAGTGGCAAACTGCTGCTAAAATTGATTTAATACCCGCAGCGGGTACCGTCGCTATAACCATTTACCAAGAACGGGTTACACCAAATTTCGATTACAGACCGATCAACGCTAAATATGGCGTTGACAGCCGCCATACCATAGATAGATACTTCTCAAACTTTCCAATTGATATTTTGACGAACAATTTACGATAACAAACCGGTTACAGACCGGTTATCATTAAATATGGCGCCGGCTGTCATTCCATAGAAACTTGTTGAAACGTTTTCCATAGACTGATTTGAACGAACACAAAATTTCGATCAAGTGGAGAATTGAAAAATTAGTCGCCACGAGAGGGATTTGAACCCACAACCTTGAATTTTTACTGCACAGCTATCATCCGACAGCGCGAGTTCTCTCGATTTTTCTCGCACTATCCCTGTCTTTCTTATTAGAACACATAGAACAAGAGATATATATAGTGCGAGAAAAATCGAGAGGATGTCGCGGCCGTCGCATGATAGACGTGCAGATCGAAATTTGGAATTTAGTTAGCGGACGTTTCTGCTAATCATTTACCGTTGAACGAACACCGCTCACGATTACAGAGTTTGGTGCAACCCTTGTCTATGAAAGGACACTGGTATCAGGGTGTGGGTGCGGGTGCGGGCGCGGGTGCGGGCGCGGGTGCGGGCGCGGGTGCGGGCGCGGGTGCGGGCGCGGGTGCGGGCGCGGGTGCGGGCGCGGGTGCTACTGGTGCGCGAGCTTGGGCACGGCGGCGACGACCCTGGCGCGGTCGCTGAACTGCGGCGGCGGCGCCAGCACGGGCGCGGCGTCGGGCGCGCCGGCGGGCTCCTCGGGCGGCGGCGGCAGCTCCGCCAGCGACACGGCGGCGCGGGCGCGGCCGCGGCCGCAGCGGCCCGGCGCCTTGTCCACGTCCACGCCGAGCCGCTCCGCCGCCGAGCGGCCGCGGCCCACGGCGCCGCGGAGCAGCGCGGCCGTGGCCCGCTTGCGCGTCAGCGAGTTGTGCCGGTGCATGGCCGGCGGCGTGGCCAGGCTCTCCGACGAGCTGTGCACCGGCTCCGTGCTGATCACGTCGTTCGAAGACTTCACTTGCACCGAGCTGCAGAACGACACTTTGTCGCGTCGCGGCGGCTTGGCCTGGGCTTCCTGGTCGGACGACACGCCCGACGACGAGTTGTCGCCGTCGTCGCGCTCGGCCGACAGCTCGTCGCCGCACGACTTGGACGACTTGAGTCGGGTGCGGATCTTCTGGATCTCGTCGACGGAGAACGAGTGCTGCATCGAGCTGGAGCCGGAACTGCTGCCACTGGAATAAAAATAAATAATCATTTAAACCGTCCGATTTTTAATAATATTGTTATTGGATTTGGAATCTTGTAGCTTGGATGGTAAAATCGCTTTTTGGACGATTTTCTTTGATACAACTCTGCCAACTTCAATAATTTTGAGCATAACATGAATAGTATAATTAATATTTAAAGCTCAGAGGTAGGGCTCAAAATTTAAAGCCAAAACGAAAGGTATGGTTGAAATTATATAAGTTTTTATAAAACTGACAGGAATTTGAATCTTCGAGCTTGACCGGTAGTCGTCTTTTGACTGGATTACTTTGAGGCAACTCGGCCATGTCAAATAGTTTAAATGTAATGAAAAATGACAATACAATCCAATAATGTTCAAGGCCACGTAGGTAAATGAAGAAACAAAAGATTGACTGCACAGACACAAAGGGTGCAACAACTCGTATACGATTTTCTTTACACTGCACACGGGCTATAATAGCACAGCGGGCTACCAAAATACATATGACGAATTCAATGAAACCCCGCAAAGTAATAAAATTCTCACGCGAGTTGCTGCATCATGTAAATGGCCAAGTCGAGGTAGGTCTTTAACTCAAATTGGCAGACGCGGAATATGAAGTCTCATATAGCGCAGGGGCAAACTCGAGTTATGTAGCGATAGTATTATCAAACCACGATTAGAAGGGGATTGGAACCGACAGATTTGCCAAAAAAAGTTTAATATGAAACGAATCAACTTAATCGCGGTCTAATCATACTTTTTTGAGCTAGGGCAATGACATTCAAGGCTAGTTTTCTTTTAGATCATGTATCGTGTTTTTTTTCTGACGAAAACCGAGGATAGAGACAGCACCATAGACGAGATTAAATAAAATGGACATCCATAATCGGAAATTATACCGTTATGAAAGTCTATTATATATATTGTCGATATGATTTGTGTATAATAGACATAGATGCGGATCCCATCTATAAATGAAAATGAGCCTTTATAGAAGTGAATGATTCGCCAACCAAACCAATATAGGTCTAAAATGCGTGACCTGTTTTGATCGTAATATTATGTATTAGAAATGGCTACAGAAGTGAAGGATGGTGATATTTAAACGACGAAGGAACATAAATAAAAGCATTTCCCCAGTGACATAAATATAATAACCAAAATATACCTTGTGGGCACTTTGATTTCAATTGAAATTCTACAGATATGAATTTTCCCCGTCAAGTTCATAGATTGTTGCGTAAATTGGTGCCCTGGAATTATAATGAGAAACATTGCTTTTTTTTCTCTGCATACGATAAATTATTAGAAAATAGTTATTCACCAGAAATTAACAAGTTATAAGGGAATAAATATCAGGAAAAACTTACATAGGCTTGTAAGTTTCTCTTGATATGTCACCTGGGGCGGTAAAACAAAGAATGTCTCAGATCGCAGGTATTTTGTCCACCGAGCCGAAGGTAAGGGTGATAAATATGCGAATTGCAGGTCTCCCCCCGGCCAGGCATTTTGACACATTATGGCCGGATGTGTCCTAAACATGATTAGGGAGAATATCCACCAGAACAGTGTGGAGGTAGCGGAGCGGTGTGCGAGGGAAAAACCACTAACAGGAAGGAATGTGCAAGCGAGGCCAGCAATGCTATTAATTGTGGAATTTTTCCTCGCGCGCCGCTCCTACCGCTACCTACGCACAGGTCTGGTGACACATCACAATCGCAATCTTTGTGATTAGGCCTCGGATTCGTATCTAAATTTTTTGTTTGGTATGGGATGGGAGGCGTGCAATCGCGCGTTTTAGACCATCGGATTTAAGCTTGCTGGTTGATCTACTCGGAAAGTGTTTTACCTGGCGTTGCTGTTGGCGCTGGTCTCCGCACGCGGTTCCTTCGGCTGCTCCTCGTCCGACTCAGACATGCTGTAGTCGGGCTCCGGGATCGGCGGCGCCGGCGTCGAGTTCTACAATGGGTAAAAGAAAAGTGACAATTGTTAGTGTTCGTGTTGTTCCCCAAGGTTGCGAAGTATCAGAAAGGGTGCGACGAGATGAGAGGTCCATAATGATATTTCACCTCAAGGGCAAAGTGACCTTTTGTTTCAATGCCGCTTAACCTTCTCAACGCTCTGTCAAAGAGAAAAGTTATCAACCACACGCCAAGTCAACAAGACATTTAGTGCGGAGTTAAGATTGCGTTGAAAATGTTTAAAATTCTTGGATGCTGGTCGGCGATCCCTATTTTCCATAAAAATCGCAGTTGCGAGACGCGCTGGTGTATCTTTTGTGTAAGTAGGTTGGCGACGGTGTCTCACCTGTCGCACGACGGCCCCGTGCGCGGTGAAGGGCTGCGCGTAGTGCGCCGCGTCCTCCGCCGAGTGCGCGCGCGCCGGGCCCGCCCACGAGCGCAGCGAGGCCGACTTGCGCACCTGCACCACAAGTCACTGTTGTTATGCGGGGTCGACCAATCAACTGCTCAACTACATAGCGATATTATTTAGTTGTGCTAGCACGCTTGCACGACCGTTTCCAACAGAGATCATTAACTGAAGTGAAACTTTATCGGTCAAGGAAACAACCGAGTGGAATAATCATGGTGACATAATTATATAAATTAGAGACTAAGTGCGAGTTGTACCAACTTAGAATTACAGACCGATCAACGTTAAATATGGCCCTGGTAGTTGTCATTCCATGGAAACTTGTCAACATTTCCGTACATTCAGATTTTAACGAACACCGTTTACGAATACAGGCAGTTGCACCAAACTCAGCCTAAAAGAAGACATTTGTGGTGTTGCGGCTCTACGATGCTAAGCGGCTATCGTAATCTATTAATACTTGAAACTACAGGACGTGTCATACGCGCGATAAGAATAGTCAGAATAAAGCTTTCTCTGCTCCGTGGTGCCCAAAAATTGGACTGGAAATACACACAATTTGGGAAGGCCCGTCAATCAGCAGCGGCGTATCACAAGGTGGCACCGAGCTACGTTTTGATTTGTCGCCCCCACGTATGGCGTGCGGTTCGGATTCGTGGTAAGCCCCGAGAGACATGGTGTAGGCGACGGGCCCCAGGTCGCGCGGGGAGGCGTACAGCTTGGCGCTGTCGCTGGGCCGGAAGGACGACGCGGGGGCTCCAGGAGACATGATGTGTTACCGTGTTGGGCGCGGGCGGCGCGGCGCGGTAGGCGACGGGCCCCAGGTCGCGCGGGGAGGCGTACAGCTTGGCGCTGTCGCTGGGCCGGAAGGACGACGCGGGGGCTCCAGGAGACATGATGTGTTACCGTGTTGGGCGCGGGCGGCGCGGCGCGGTAGGCGACGGGCCCCAGGTCACGCGGGGAGGCGTACAGCTTGGCGCTGTCGCTGGGCCGGAAGGACGACGCGGGGGCTCCAGGAGACATGATGTGTTACCGTGTTGGGCGCGGGCGGCGCGGCGCGGTAGGCGACGGGCCCCAGGTCACGCGGGGAGGCGTACAGCTTGGCGCTGTCGCTGGGCCGGAAGGACGACGCGGGGGCTCCAGGAGACATGATGTGTTACCGTGTTGGGCGCGGGCGGCGCGGCGCGGTAGGCGACGGGCCCCAGGTCGCGCGGGGAGGCGTACAGCTTGGCGCTGTCGCTGGGCCGGAAGGACGACGCGGGGGCTCCAGGAGACATGATGTGTTACCGTGTTGGGCGCGGGCGGCGCGGCGCGGTAGGCGACGGGCCCCAGGTCGCGCGGGGAGGCGTACAGCTTGGCGCTGTCGCTGGGCCGGAAGGACGACGCGGGGGCTCCAGGAGACATGATGTGTTACCGTGTTGGGCGCGGGCGGCGCGGCGCGGTAGGCGACGGGCCCCAGGTCACGCGGGGAGGCGTACAGCTTGGCGCTGTCGCTGGGCCGGAAGGACGACGCGGGGGCTCCAGGAGACATGATGTGTTACCGTGTTGGGCGCGGGCGGCGCGGCGCGGTAGGCGACGGGCCCCAGGTCACGCGGGGAGGCGTACAGCTTGGCGCTGTCGCTGGGCCGGAAGGACGACGCGGGGGCTCCAGGAGACATGATGTGTTACCGTGTTGGGCGCGGGCGGCGCGGCGCGGTAGGCGACGGGCCCCAGGTCGCGCGGGGAGGCGTACAGCTTGGCGCTGTCGCTGGGCCGGAAGGACGACGCGGGGGCTCCAGGAGACATGATGTGTTACCGTGTTGGGCGCGGGCGGCGCGGCGCGGTAGGCGACGGGCCCCAGGTCGCGCGGGGAGGCGTACAGCTTGGCGCTGTCGCTGGGCCGGAAGGACGACGCGGGGGCTCCAGGAGACATGATGTGTTACCGTGTTGGGCGCGGGCGGCGCGGCGCGGTAGGCGACGGGCCCCAGGTCGCGCGGGGAGGCGTACAGCTTGGCGCTGTCGCTGGGCCGGAAGGACGACGCGGGGGCTCCAGGAGACATGATGTGTTACCGTGTTGGGCGCGGGCGGCGCGGCGCGGTAGGCGACGGGCCCCAGGTCGCGCGGGGAGGCGTACAGCTTGGCGCTGTCGCTGGGCCGGAAGGACGACGCGGGGGCTCCAGGAGACATGATGTGTTACCGTGTTGGGCGCGGGCGGCGCGGCGCGGTAGGCGACGGGCCCCAGGTCGCGCGGGGAGGCGTACAGCTTGGCGCTGTCGCTGGGCCGGAAGGACGACGCGGGGGCTCCAGGAGACATGATGTGTTACCGTGTTGGGCGCGGGCGGCGCGGCGCGGTAGGCGACGGGCCCCAGGTCACGCGGGGAGGCGTAAAGCTTGGCGCTGTCGCTGGGCCGGAAGGACGACGCGGGGGCTCCAGGAGACATGATGTGTTACCGTGTTGGGAGCGGGCGGCGCGGCGCGGAAGGCGACGGGCCCCAGGTCGCGCGGGGAGGCGTACAGCTTGGCGCTGTCGCTGGGCCGGAAGGACGACGCGGGGGCTCCAGGAGACATGATGTGTTACCGTGTTGGGAGCGGGCGGCGCGGCGCGGTAGGCGACGGGCCCCAGGTCGCGCGGGGAGGCGTACAGCTTGGCGCTGTCGCTGGGCCGGAAGGACGACGCGGGGGCTCCAGGAGACATGATGTGTTACCGTGTTGGGAGCGGGCGGCGCGGCGCGGTGGGCGACGGGCCCCAGGTCGCGCGGGGAGGCGTACAGCTTGGCGCTGTCGCTGGGCCGGAAGGACGACGCGGGGGCTCCAGGAGACATGATGTGTTACCGTGTTGGGCGCGGGCGGCGCGGCGCGGTAGGCGACGGGCCCCAGGTCGCGCGGGGAGGCGTACAGCTTGGCGCTGTCGCTGGGCCGGAAGGACGACGCGGGGGCTCCAGGAGACATGATGTGTTACCGTGTTGGGAGCGGGCGGCGCGGCGCGGTAGGCGACGGGCCCCAGGTCGCGCGGGGAGGCGTACAGCTTGGCGCTGTCGCTGGGCCGGAAGGACGACGCGGGGGCTCCAGGAGACATGATGTGTTACCGTGTTGGGCGCGGGCGGCGCGGCGCGGTAGGCGACGGGCCCCAGGTCGCGCGGGGAGGCGTACAGCTTGGCGCTGTCGCTGGGCCGGAAGGACGACGCGGGGGCTCCAGGAGACATGATGTGTTACCGTGTTGGGAGCGGGCGGCGCGGCGCGGTAGGCGACGGGCCCCAGGTCGCGCGGGGAGGCGTACAGCTTGGCGCTGTCGCTGGGCCGGAAGGACGACGCGGGGGCTCCAGGAGACATGATGTGTTACCGTGTTGGGAGCGGGCGGCGCGGCGCGGTAGGCGACGGGCCCCAGGTCGCGCGGGGAGGCGTACAGCTTGGCGCTGTCGCTGGGCCGGAAGGACGACGCGGGGGCTCCAGGAGACATGATGTGTTACCGTGTTGGGAGCGGGCGGCGCGGCGCGGTAGGCGACGGGCCCCAGGTCGCGCGGGGAGGCGTACAGCTTGGCGCTGTCGCTGGGCCGGAAGGACGACGCGGGGGCTCCAGGAGACATGATGTGTTACCGTGTTGGGAGCGGGCGGCGCGGCGCGGTAGGCGACGGGCCCCAGGTCGCACGGGGAGGCGTACAGCTTGGCGCTGTCGCTGGGCCGGAAGGACGACGCGGGGGCTCCAGGAGACATGATGTGTTACCGTGTTGGGAGCGGGCGGCGCGGCGCGGTAGGCGACGGGCCCCAGGTCGCGCGGGGAGGCGTACAGCTTGGCGCTGTCGCTAGGCCGGAAGGACGACGCGGGGGCTCCAGGAGACATGATGTGTTACCGTGTTGGGAGCGGGCGGCGCGGCGCGGTAGGCGACGGGCCCCAGGTCGCGCGGGGAGGCGTACAGCTTGGCGCTGTCGCTGGGCCGGAAGGACGACGCGGGGGCTCCAGGAGACATGATGTGTTACCGTGTTGGGAGCGGGCGGCGCGGCGCGGTAGGCGACGGGCCCCAGGTCGCGCGGGGAGGCGTACAGCTTGGCGCTGTCGCTGGGCCGGAAGGACGACGCGGGGGCTCCAGGAGACATGATGTGTTACCGTGTTGGGAGCGGGCGGCGCGGCGCGGTAGGCGACGGGCCCCAGGTCGCGCGGGGAGGCGTACAGCTTGGCGCTGTCGCTGGGCCGGAAGGACGACGCGGGGGCTCCAGGAGACATGATGTGTTACCGTGTTGGGAGCGGGCGGCGCGGCGCGGTAGGCGACGGGCCCCAGGTCGCGCGGGGAGGCGTACAGCTTGGCGCTGTCGCTGGGCCGGAAGGACGACGCGGGGGCTCCAGGAGACATGATGTGTTACCGTGTTGGGAGCGGGCGGCGCGGCGCGGTAGGCGACGGGCCCCAGGTCGCGCGGGGAGGCGTACAGCTTGGCGCTGTCGCTGGGCCGGAAGGACGACGCGGGGGCTCCAGGAGACATGATGTGTTACCGTGTTGGGAGCGGGCGGCGCGGCGCGGTAGGCGACGGGCCCCAGGTCGCGCGGGGAGGCGTACAGCTTGGCGCTGTCGCTGGGCCGGAAGGACGACGCGGGGGCTCCAGGAGACATGATGTGTTACCGTGTTGGGAGCGGGCGGCGCGGCGCGGTAGGCGACGGGCCCCAGGTCGCGCGGGGAGGCGTACAGCTTGGCGCTGTCGCTGGGCCGGAAGGACGACGCGGGGGCTCCAGGAGACATGATGTGTTACCGTGTTGGGAGCGGGCGGCGCGGCGCGGTAGGCGACGGGCCCCAGGTCGCGCGGGGAGGCGTACAGCTTGGCGCTGTCGCTAGGCCGGAAGGACGACGCGGGGGCTCCAGGAGACATGATGTGTTACCGTGTTGGGAGCGGGCGGCGCGGCGCGGTAGGCGACGGGCCCCAGGTCGCGCGGGGAGGCGTACAGCTTGGCGCTGTCGCTAGGCCGGAAGGACGACGCGGGGGCTCCAGGAGACATGATGTGTTACCGTGTTGGGAGCGGGCGGCGCGGCGCGGTAGGCGACGGGCCCCAGGTCGCGCGGGGAGGCGTACAGCTTGGCGCTGTCGCTGGGCCGGAAGGACGACGCGGGGGCTCCAGGAGACATGATGTGTTACCGTGTTGGGAGCGGGCGGCGCGGCGCGGTAGGCGACGGGCCCCAGGTCGCGCGGGGAGGCGTACAGCTTGGCGCTGTCGCTGGGCCGGAAGGACGACGCGGGGGCTCCAGGAGACATGATGTGTTACCGTGTTGGGCGCGGGCGGCGCGCCGCGGTAGGCGACGGGCCCCAGGTCGCGCGGGGAGGCGTACAGCTTGGCGCTGTCGCTGGGCCGGAAGGACGACGCGGGGGCTCCAGGAGACATGATGTGTTACCGTGTTGGGCGCGGGCGGCGCGGCGCGGTAGGCGACGGGCCCCAGGTCGCGCGGGGAGGCGTACAGCTTGGCGCTGTCGCTGGGCCGGAAGGACGACGCGGGGGCTCCAGGAGACATGATGTGTTACCGTGTTGGGAGCGGGCGGCGCGGCGCGGAAGGCGACGGGCCCCAGGTCGCGCGGGGAGGCGTACAGCTTGGCGCTGTCGCTGGGCCGGAAGGACGACGCGGAGGCTCCAGGAGACATGATGTGTTACCGTGTTGGGAGTGGGCGGCGCGGCGCGGTAGGCGACGGGCCCCAGGTCGCGCGGGGAGGCGTACAGCTTGGCGCTGTCGCTGGGCCGGAAGGACGACGCGGGGGCTCCAGGAGACATGATGTGTTACCGTGTTGGGAGCGGGCGGCGCGGCGCGGTAGGCGACGGGCCCCAGGTCGCGCGGGGAGGCGTACAGCTTGGCGCTGTCGCTGGGCCGGAAGGACGACGCGGGGGCTCCAGGAGACATGATGTGTTACCGTGTTGGGAGCGGGCGGCGCGGCGCGGTAGGCGACGGGCCCCAGGTCGCGCGGGGAGGCGTACAGCTTGGCGCTGTCGCTGGGCCGGAAGGACGACGCGGGGGCTCCAGGAGACATGATGTGTTACCGTGTTGGGAGCGGGCGGCGCGGCGCGGTAGGCGACGGGCCCCAGGTCGCGCGGGGAGGCGTACAGCTTGGCGCTGTCGCTGGGCCGGAAGGACGACGCGGGGGCTCCAGGAGACATGATGTGTTACCGTGTTGGGAGCGGGCGGCGCGGCGCGGTAGGCGACGGGCCCCAGGTCGCGCGGGGAGGCGTACAGCTTGGCGCTGTCGCTGGGCCGGAAGGACGACGCGGGGGCTCCAGGAGACATGATGTGTTACCGTGTTGGGAGCGGGCGGCGCGGCGCGGTAGGCGACGGGCCCCAGGTCGCGCGGGGAGGCGTACAGCTTGGCGCTGTCGCTGGGCCGGAAGGACGACGCGGGGGCTCCAGGAGACATGATGTGTTACCGTGTTGGGAGCGGGCGGCGCGGCGCGGTAGGCGACGGGCCCCAGGTCGCGCGGGGAGGCGTACAGCTTGGCGCTGTCGCTGGGCCGGAAGGACGACGCGGGGGCTCCAGGAGACATGATGTGTTACCGTGTTGGGAGCGGGCGGCGCGGCGCGGTAGGCGACGGGCCCCAGGTCGCGCGGGGAGGCGTACAGCTTGGCGCTGTCGCTGGGCCGGAAGGACGACGCGGGGGCTCCAGGAGACATGATGTGTTACCGTGTTGGGAGCGGGCGGCGCGGCGCGGTAGGCGACGGGCCCCAGGTCGCGCGGGGAGGCGTACAGCTTGGCGCTGTCGCTAGGCCGGAAGGACGACGCGGGGGCTCCAGGAGACATGATGTGTTACCGTGTTGGGAGCGGGCGGCGCGGCGCGGTAGGCGACGGGCCCCAGGTCGCGCGGGGAGGCGTACAGCTTGGCGCTGTCGCTAGGCCGGAAGGACGACGCGGGGGCTCCAGGAGACATGATGTGTTACCGTGTTGGGAGCGGGCGGCGCGGCGCGGTAGGCGACGGGCCCCAGGTCGCGCGGGGAGGCGTACAGCTTGGCGCTGTCGCTGGGCCGGAAGGACGACGCGGGGGCTCCAGGAGACATGATGTGTTACCGTGTTGGGAGCGGGCGGCGCGGCGCGGTAGGCGACGGGCCCCAGGTCGCGCGGGGAGGCGTACAGCTTGGCGCTGTCGCTGGGCCGGAAGGACGACGCGGGGGCTCCAGGAGACATGATGTGTTACCGTGTTGGGCGCGGGCGGCGCGCCGCGGTAGGCGACGGGCCCCAGGTCGCGCGGGGAGGCGTACAGCTTGGCGCTGTCGCTGGGCCGGAAGGACGACGCGGGGGCTCCAGGAGACATGATGTGTTACCGTGTTGGGCGCGGGCGGCGCGGCGCGGTAGGCGACGGGCCCCAGGTCGCGCGGGGAGGCGTACAGCTTGGCGCTGTCGCTGGGCCGGAAGGACGACGCGGGGGCTCCAGGAGACATGATGTGTTACCGTGTTGGGAGCGGGCGGCGCGGCGCGGAAGGCGACGGGCCCCAGGTCGCGCGGGGAGGCGTACAGCTTGGCGCTGTCGCTGGGCCGGAAGGACGACGCGGGGGCTCCAGGAGACATGATGTGTTACCGTGTTGGGCGCGGGCGGCGCGGCGCGGTAGGCGACGGGCCCCAGGTCGCGCGGGGAGGCGTACAGCTTGGCGCTGTCGCTGGGCCGGAAGGACGACGCGGGGGCTCCAGGAGACATGATGTGTTACCGTGTTGGGAGCGGGCGGCGCGGCGCGGTAGGCGACGGGCCCCAGGTCGCGCGGGGAGGCGTACAGTTTGGCGTTGTCGCTGGGCCGGAAGGACGACGCGGGGGCTCCAGGAGACATGATGTGTTACCGTGTTGGGAGAGGGCGGCGCGGCGCGGTGGGCGACGGGCCCCAGGTCGCGCGGGGAGGCGTACAGCTTGGCGCTGTCGCTGGGCCGGAAGGACGACGCGGGGGCTCCAGGAAACATGATGTGTTACCGTGTTGGGCGCGGGCGGCGCGGCGCGGTAGGCGACGGGCCCCAGGTCGCGCGGGGAGGCGTACAGCTTGGCGCTGTCGCTGGGCCGGAAGGACGACGCGGGGGCTCCAGGAGACATGATGTGTTACCGTGTTGGGAGCGGGCGGCGCGGCGCGGTAGGCGACGGGCCCCAGGTCGCGCGGGGAGGCGTACAGCTTGGCGCTGTCGCTGGGCCGGAAGGACGACGCGGGGGCTCCAGGAGACATGATGTGTTACCGTGTTGGGAGCGGGCGGCGCGGCGCGGTAGGCGACGGGCCCCAGGTCGCGCGGGGAGGCGTACAGCTTGGCGCTGTCGCTGGGCCGGAAGGACGACGCGGGGGCTCCAGGAGACATGATGTGTTACCGTGTTGGGCGCGGGCGGCGCGGCGCGGTAGGCGACGGGCCCCAGGTCGCGCGGGGAGGCGTACAGCTTGGCGCTGTCGCTGGGCCGGAAGGACGACGCGGGGGCTCCAGGAGACATGATGTGTTACCGTGTTGGGAGCGGGCGGCGCGGCGCGGTAGGCGACGGGGCCCAGGTCGCGCGGGGAGGCGTACAGCTTGGCGCTGTCGCTGGGCCGGAAGGACGACGCGGGGGGCTCCAGGAGACATGATGTGTTACCGTGTTGGGAGCGGGGCGGCGCGGCGCGGTAGGCGACGGGGCCCCAGGTCGCGCGGGGAGGCGTACAGCTTGGCGCTGTCGCTGGGCCGGAAGGACGACGCGGGGGCTCCAGGAGACATGATGTGTTACCGTGTTGGAGCGGGCGGCGCGGCGCGGTAGGCGACGGGCCCCAGGTCGCGCGGGGAGGCGTACAGCTTGGCGCTGTCGCTGGGCCGGAAGGACGACGCGGGGGCTCCAGGAGACATGATGTGTTACCGTGTTGGGAGCGGGCGGCGCGGCGCGGTAGGCGACGGGCCCCAGGTCGCGCGGGGAGGCGTACAGCTTGGCGCTGTCGCTGGGCCGGAAGGACGACGCGGGGGCTCCAGGAGACATGATGTGTTACCGTGTTGGGAGGCGGGCGGCGCGGCGCGGTAGGCGACGGGCCCCAGGTCGCGCGGGGAGGCGTACAGCTTGGCGCTGTCGCTGGGCCGGAAGGACGACGCGGGGGCTCCAGGAGACATGATGTGTTACCGTGTTGGGAGCGGGCGGCGCGGCGCGGTAGGCGACGGGCCCCAGGTCGCGCGGGGAGGCGTACAGCTTGGCGCTGTCGCTGGGCCGGAAGGACGACGCGGGGGCTCCAGGAGACATGATGTGTTACCGTGTTGGGAGCGGGCGGCGCGGCGCGGTAGGCGACGGGCCCCAGGTCGCGCGGGGGAGGCGTACAGCTTGGCGCTGTCGCTGGGCCGGAAGGACGACGCGGGGGCTCCAGGAGACATGATGTGTTACCGTGTTGGGAGCGGGGCGGCGCGGCGCGGTAGGCGACGGGCCCCAGGTCGCGCGGGGAGGCGTACAGCTTGGCGCTGTCGCTGGGCCGGAAGGACGACGCGGGGGCTCCAGGAGACATGATGTGTTACCGTGTTGGGAGCGGGCGGCGCGGCGCGGTAGGCGACGGGCCCCAGGTCGCGCGGGGAGGCGTACAGCTTGGCGCTGTCGCTGGGCCGGAAGGACGACGCGGGGGCTCCAGGAGACATGATGTGTTACCGTGTTGGGAGCGGGCGGCGCGGCGCGGTAGGCGACGGGCCCCAGGTCGCGCGGGGAGGCGTACAGCTTGGCGCTGTCGCTGGGCCGGAAGGACGACGCGGGGGCTCCAGGAGACATGATGTGTTACCGTGTTGGGAGCGGGCGGCGCGGCGCGGTAGGCGACGGGCCCCAGGTCGCGCGGGGAGGCGTACAGCTTGGCGCTGTCGCTGGGCCGGAAGGACGACGCGGGGGCTCCAGGAGACATGATGTGTTACCGTGTTGGGAGCGGGCGGCGCGGCGCGGTAGGCGACGGGCCCCAGGTCGCGCGGGGAGGCGTACAGCTTGGCGCTGTCGCTGGGCCGGAAGGACGACGCGGGGGCTCCAGGAGACATGATGTGTTACCGTGTTGGGAGCGGGCGGCGCGGCGCGGTAGGCGACGGGCCCCAGGTCGCGCGGGGAGGCGTACAGCTTGGCGCTGTCGCTAGGCCGGAAGGACGACGCGGGGGCTCCAGGAGACATGATGTGTTACCGTGTTGGGAGCGGGCGGCGCGGCGCGGTAGGCGACGGGCCCCAGGTCGCGCGGGGAGGCGTACAGCTTGGCGCTGTCGCTAGGCCGGAAGGACGACGCGGGGGCTCCAGGAGACATGATGTGTTACCGTGTTGGGAGCGGGCGGCGCGGCGCGGTAGGCGACGGGCCCCAGGTCGCGCGGGGAGGCGTACAGCTTGGCGCTGTCGCTGGGCCGGAAGGACGACGCGGGGGCTCCAGGAGACATGATGTGTTACCGTGTTGGGAGCGGGCGGCGCGGCGCGGTAGGCGACGGGCCCCAGGTCGCGCGGGGAGGCGTACAGCTTGGCGCTGTCGCTGGGCCGGAAGGACGACGCGGGGGCTCCAGGAGACATGATGTGTTACCGTGTTGGGAGCGGGCGGCGCGGCGCGGTAGGCGACGGGCCCCAGGTCGCGCGGGGAGGCGTACAGCTTGGCGCTGTCGCTGGGCCGGAAGGACGACGCGGGGGCTCCAGGAGACATGATGTGTTACCGTGTTGGGAGCGGGCGGCGCGGCGCGGTAGGCGACGGGCCCCAGGTCGCGCGGGGAGGCGTACAGCTTGGCGCTGTCGCTGGGCCGGAAGGACGACGCGGGGGCTCCAGGAGACATGATGTGTTACCGTGTTGGGAGCGGGCGGCGCGGCGCGGTAGGCGACGGGCCCCAGGTCGCGCGGGGAGGCGTACAGCTTGGCGCTGTCGCTGGGCCGGAAGGACGACGCGGGGGCTCCAGGAGACATGATGTGTTACCGTGTTGGGAGCGGGCGGCGCGGCGCGGTAGGCGACGGGCCCCAGGTCGCGCGGGGAGGCGTACAGCTTGGCGCTGTCGCTGGGCCGGAAGGACGACGCGGGGGCTCCAGGAGACATGATGTGTTACCGTGTTGGGAGCGGGCGGCGCGGCGCGGTAGGCGACGGGCCCCAGGTCGCGCGGGGAGGCGTACAGCTTGGCGCTGTCGCTGGGCCGGAAGGACGACGCGGGGGCTCCAGGAGACATGATGTGTTACCGTGTTGGGAGCGGGCGGCGCGGCGCGGTAGGCGACGGGCCCCAGGTCGCGCGGGGAGGCGTACAGCTTGGCGCTGTCGCTGGGCCGGAAGGACGACGCGGGGGCTCCAGGAGACATGATGTGTTACCGTGTTGGGAGCGGGCGGCGCGGCGCGGTAGGCGACGGGCCCCAGGTCGCGCGGGGAGGCGTACAGCTTGGCGCTGTCGCTGGGCCGGAAGGACGACGCGGGGGCTCCAGGAGACATGATGTGTTACCGTGTTGGGAGCGGGCGGCGCGGCGCGGTAGGCGACGGGCCCCAGGTCGCGCGGGGAGGCGTACAGCTTGGCGCTGTCGCTAGGCCGGAAGGACGACGCGGGGGCTCCTGGGGGTGGCGGCGGCGGGTGCGCCGGCGGGGGCACGCGGCCTGGACCTGTGGGTAATAGTAGATTATACAACAAGACCATAAAACAAGCCACTACATCCAACAAATACTATATTGTTGTAGAGTCTAGTAGCACAGCCTAACTACATACAGTCTGCAAGCCCCGGCTGCGCGGGCCAACGATGGGCCGTACGCGGGGAAGCGGGAGGCGAGGAAAGGCGGGCTAAGTATTCTGAATGGGTGTCAACCCTAGTAGCAGTTTAAGTTGGCCCCACGTTGGGCCATTGATCACCGAGTTGGCCCAACGAAATGCCAACGAAAATGCTGCTAGGGAAGTTTCTTTATGAAACTGACTTCAAAAAGTAAAATTTAAATTAGGCCCGGGTGTTTTTATTTTAATAATGTCTCTTCGATTGTAATCAAAATCGATATCTGAGGGCTCAAGAAGTCTTTTAATATGAATCCGTGGGATACTAAAAAATTGCCCGCCATCTTGAAATTCGTCATATACGGTCCAATTTCGTTCAAAATCGATATCGGGGGGTCTGAGCGGCCTCTTACACGACTTATACGACTCCGATATTGGATTTTGAAAAAATGGCCGCCATCTTGAATTTCTTTAAATACGGTCCGATTCCATTCAAAATCGATATCTGGGGGTCCGAGGGGGTTCTTAATACGAACACGAGGTTGGATTTTCAAAAAGTGACCGACTTCTTAAATTCTTTGAATATTTCGTTCAAAATCGACATTTGATGGTCCGAGGCGCCTCTTAATATGAATCGGAGGTTGGATTTTCAAAAATGCCAATTTGAAAGTCAAACGATTTTTCCCTGATATTTAGACCTAGATCGATTTATCGCCCTCGTAAGCCCCCATGTACCAAGTCTCATAGAAACCGTTAGAAGAGCGCTATATAGAATACCTAGCGTTATTCCCGGTTGTGCCCTAAAGGAGCCCGGGGTCCGCTTTGACACCTATTTAATCCCAAGATTTGACATAGAAAGAAAGAAAGAAAGAAAGAAGACATTTATTCACTACACAACAGACACACAGAGACAAAGGGAGTACAAATACAATACAATAGACACATAATGTGTGTGTCTTCGCGGCAGTGAATCGGTCGCTGTCTCAGCATTATGCCGAGGTGTCAGACATACCTACAGCGCTGATTTTCAGACAGCACCGTACGTGACCCACGGAACGCAACACAACATACTGCCGATACAAACGTATACACATAATAAATAAATAATTAATATACTAAATCTGTTAAATATGTGACACAAGCACAATGGGATGAGAAACAATGTGAAAAACATTTAAGTTGGCCCCACGTTGGGCCATTGATCACCGAGTTGGCCCAACGAAATGCCAACGAAAATGCTGCTAGGGAAGTTTCTTTATGAAACTGACTTCAAAAAGTAAAATTTAAATTAGGCCCGGGTGTTTTTATTTTAATAATGTCTCTTCGATTGTAATCAAAATCGATATCTGAGGGCTCAAGAAGTCTTTTAATATGAATCCGTGGGATACTAAAAAATTGCCCGCCATCTTGAAATTCTTCATATACGGTCCAATTTCGTTCAAAATCGATATCGGGGGGTCTGAGCGGCCTCTTACACGACTTATACGACTCCGATATTGCATTTTCGCCGCCATCTTGAAATTCTTTAAATACGGTCCGATTCCATTCAAAATCGATATCTGGGGGTCCGAGGGGGTTCTTAATACGAACACGGGGTTGGATTTTCAAAAAGTGTCCGACTTCTTAAATTCTTTGAATGAGGTCTGATTTCGTTCAAAATCGACATTTGATGGTCCGAGGCGCCTCTTAATATGAATCGGAGGTTGGATTTTCAAAAATGCCAATTTGAAAGTCAAACGATTTTTCCCTGATATTTAGACCTAGATCGATTTATCGCCCTCGTAAGCCCCCATGTACCAAGTCTCATAGAAACCGTTAGAAGAGCGCTATATAGAATACCTAGCGTTATTCCCGGTTGTGCCCTAAAGGAGCCCGGGGTCCGCTTTGACACCTATTTAATCCCAAGATTTGACATAGAAAGAAAGAAAGAAAGAAAGAAGACATTTATTCACTACACAACAGACACACAGAGACAAAGGGAGTACAAATACAATACAATAGACACATAATGTGTGTGTCTTCGCGGCAGTGAATCGGTCGCTGTCTCAGCATTATGCCGAGGTGTCAGACATACCTACAGCGCTGATTTTCAGACAGCACCGTACGTGACCCACGGAACGCAACACAACATACTGCCGATACAAACGTATACACATAATAAATAAATAATTAATATACTAAATCTGTTAAATATGTGACACAAGCACAATGGGATGAGAAACAATGTGAAAAACGCGAAACGGTTGGGATGTTTAAAAAAAATAATTATAAGATCGATTTTGAACGAAATCGGACCCTATTTGAAGAATTTCAAGATGGCCTTTTTTTGATCTAAGCCTGAATTTGTGTAAAGAGGCCCCTCGAACCGTCAGATATGTATTTTATTTAAGCTGGGCGACGCGTGCCGGGGCCTGAGCCTGGGCTGTTATTCGCTACGCGCTAATGCGGTTCAAGATATATTTGTGGGTGAGCGTTGAGGTGAGCTTAAAACAAGTTATAGAATAGGGGGGCTGGTACTGTCGGACAGTTCGAACAGCGGTTCGCTCCATCACAGCCCGCGCCCCCGCCCACGCCGGGCCCCGCACGCGAGCGGGGCCGCACTTATTCATTAGGTACTTAATTTTGACTTATAATTATAATTATTTGCAATTTCCTCGCAGTAGGCATGTAAGCACTATGTAATGTCTCGGCCAAATGTGCAATAGATGGACTTGTCTCCTCCGAGGTCCGAGCCGAAGGTGAGGTCGAACCCACTCGTCTTTACAACAATTGCCTACTTTCTAGCCTTTACAACAATGTACTGATGTAGGGTTTGAGGTCCAAGGCGAAGGTGAGGAATAAATAATTACAAAATATTTTTTGAATTTATTGGTAAAAAATCAAGACGCGAAGTGCATAGTTTATTGTTAGTCAATAATTTTAAAAAAAACCTTGGAGGCTCGCTTTTGCTCGACAACAATGTTGCATACAAATTTCATTCTTTGTAGTGGTAAATACTTTTTAAAAAGTTAAAACGGCCATATAAATAAATGGCATGGATCCTAAACAGCCAAAACGGAAGATCAGTAGCTGTGACTTATCGCGACTTTTTAGATGTCTCAAATAACTTACGGCGTTTTCGGAAGAAAAATACACTTCCAACTTATTGTTAAAAAAAGGGCGGCGATGCAAAAAAAAATTGTTTTTACATACAGTGGCTAGTTGTCTTTTCAGAAAATATAGAAAATTGACGTGAAAATGATTCCAGATTTAAAATAGGATACAAGCTCAGTTATTGATATTTGTTCCCTGCAAAGCCTAAAGATAAATATCTAAAGCCGTACGACAATTTCATGAAGTGGAGAGAAGAAAAGCATACCTTATCATTTTCAGAAAGTATATTTTTGTTCTTGTAAAATTTTTGAGAAAAGCACTATATTCTATTTGTCTCAGCCGAAAGGGCAATCGCTGGCTTCGTATTAAATTAAACGGACTCCCAAGGTCTTCCGTTTAAAATTAATTCAGCTCAGTCAGCAATTGCCTACTATAACGTTTACAATTTTGTAGCCCCAATGTAGATTATTTTCGACATTCAGAGCAGTGTTATGATTGTACAAATTTTGAAAAAACCGTACTCCATGATTTCCAGAGATTAAGACGGTGCAGAATGGAGTGGAAATATTAGTACCACATCTACGAAAATTGGCATATCAAACCCGATTCTTTCAATGCTGGTAACGATAAGTTTCGTGACGACAAAAAGTCTAACGCCCTTTTCTTAGTAAACGTTATTACTTTATCTTTTTCTTATGCTAAAAGCTCTTGCATAAAAGGAGAGGTGATAAATGATAGACTGCCTTTCAAGCTCAAAACCTAACAAAGTGGGTGTCCCGCACTGCCGTGCTTGTGATAAGTGCAATAACTTCATTCGAAATATGAATTAAATATTTACTTTATTATATTACATTTATGCACACATTTGAATTACATTTCGATTGAAAGTTATTGCACTTTACGTTAGGAGGGCAGCGCAGGGAAGTATCATGGGTCCCTTACTGTTTTTAATATATATTAATGATCTCCCATTAGTAACACAATATCCCTGCACTCTTTTTGCTGATGATATCTCAGTTGTGATTAAGTGTACAGATAAAAAGGAATACAATGACAGCATTAACCAGACCATTCACGACATTGTACATTGGTTAAAAGCTAACAATCTATCCATTAATCTGAGTAAAACCACATACATTCAATTTCTCAGCAAGTACGGCAAGAAGGAAAATCTGACAGTCACATATGAAAATAACATAATAGCCGAATCTGACGAAATAAAATTCTTAGGTATAATAATCGACAATAAATGCTCCTGGGATAAACATATCCAATATATATGTGCAAAAATAAATAGATTTGCATACGCACTTTGGAAGTTAACCAAAATAACAAACCAACAGACTGCACTTAAGGCCTATCATGGTTATGTTGGATCTATTTTGAGATACGGAATATTACTGTGGGGTAACAAAAGATATAAACAGGGTATTCATAGGCCAAAAACAATGTATACGTGGTATCTGTGATGTAAATTCTTTGACCTCATGCAAGCCTTTATTCAAAAAAATTAATCTTCTCACTATACCGTTTCTATATATCTTCGAAATAGGTATATTTGTAAAATCTCATTTGTATAACTTTTGTACAAAAGACAAGGCATGCTAATTCAACACAAGGTACCCAAACAGACTGTCCAAGAGTAAAAACAGAACTATGGCGGAGAAATTACTTTGCAATGGCTATACGCATTTATAATAGGTTACCAGATGACATTAAAGCATTGATATTCAATTAATTTAAAATTAAATTATTTCACTGGCTAAAAGAAAAGGCATTTTATTCAATTAAGCACTTTTTAAATTATTGACTTAGTAGGTATGGTATTGATGTATTGCTTTTGACTTTTATATTTACATTTTTTCTTTTGACATTTATTTCCTAAGAAATGTATTGGTAATTAATTTATTATTTTAGAATTTTATAATATGTTCAATAATGTTTGCATGCCACATATGGTTAAACATGTATTCGCTACTAAACTATAACATCTCCCAGCCACCTCTTGTATACCATGTTTAAAGCAAATAAATAATTTCAATTCAATTTCAATAGACAAACCGTGCACGTCTTCGCTGGAGCGTGTCCGCAGAGGCTGCGCAGCGTGCTCCGCAGCGAGGTCCGGCGTCGAGTGGAAGTCGCGGCGCAGCGAGCCCGTCGATTTGCTCCACAGCTGGAATACGGGTGTAGACACGAAAATTATTATTACTCCAAAAGAAAGAAGGCAAAAAAAAATACCTAGTGACGAAAATCCCATTAATATATCTTAGAGAATGATGAAGCTACAACCGTTTTAATATTGCTTGTTAGAGAGAAAACGCAAACAGTGTGTGACGTCACATTACGCGACGCTGCCGGCGGGCCGCGTCGACGGCGGCGCCGAACACGATGGGATGGCACATTGCCGTCTTCTAGTGACGTCACAATCTACAAGTTGCGGTTTGCAAAAAAGGGACAGAACATACCCCTTCTTAGAACTTTGAACACTTATAACTTCGTGATTATTTAACCTTTTGCGTTGATATTTTCTCGACAAAATATGACATTATTGATTATTTTATTTAGTGTCTACACCCCTATTGGAGACAAGCTTTATTACAGACATTTAAGCGTTTAGTCGGGAAGGACTTCGACCTCTTATAATAGGGGTGTAGACTAATGTAAAAAATTGATAACGTAGTGTTGCTAAATGGATAGTATGTATGTATGTATGTAAGCACTTTATTGTACACAATAACAGGTTAAAGAATATAGTAAACCATCAAATGATGGTAATGAAGTATACATTACAAAATAGATATGAATATAGAGTAGTACCTTCCCGCGGCTGCGCTTCATCTCGGCGACGGAGGCGTAGACCCTCGTGGGCGCGCCGGGCGGCGAGCCGGGCGGCGACGCCGAGCCGCCCTGGAACGCCGACCGCGTCATCATGGCGGTGTTGCCGCCGCTGCAACGCGGAACGCATCCTTAGTCGGCGGTTGCGCTCCATACAAACATCGTCGCGGTTGGGTGGACTCACACAGAGTACAGACCACCCAGCACATCATCGAGGATTGTCCCACAACGCGCTACGCCGGTGGCCCTTCGAGGGACCTGATCGTCCTTAGCGACGAAGCCAAGTGGCGATTTTTCCCAAATATGAGACCTCTAGCTATGTTATACATTTTCTACCCCCGTAAGCACCCCACGTAGCGAATTTCATCGAAATCGTTAGAGCCGTTCTCGAGAACGTGATTACAAATATATATACTTATATACAAATTTTGCAGTGTCATCCTGTTTCCCATACGATTAAATAAATAATAAATCATTACAATGGTACAGGTATGCCACCGCTAGAGTTCACGCCGACCGCCTATCTGTCTACCGTTCCCAATGGCCTATTACAATTGGAACCTTATAGCTGGGTGGAAAGGTAGCTATTTGTGTGCATTGTTTTGTTTCTTCTTTCTTTTTACAAGCTTTATATATATTAATAACTTGACTAGTTCGTATGTAAGTATAAAAGTATGCAAGCAAGTCGTACGTCAAATCTTGCAAGTTAAATTTGACCCACTTCCCGGTGACCGATAGAGCTGAAATTTTAGGTATAAGTATAGTTCGGATGACAATTCAATATTATGGTACCATCGAGCTGGTACCATAATATGGAGACAGAAGGTGGCCATAGGAACTCCGTAATAAAACCACATAACCCCATCGAATTTGAGCTCGTTAGAATCGTCTCAATGAGCAGTTGATGATGGTATACAGAAAAGTACAGTCGGCAATAAAAGCTTGTACCAAAAATGAATTTTTTGACAGAAACTTATACTTTTGAGGTAATGTTTATCTGATAAGTTAACAGAGAAACAATACCATTGTTTTAAATAAGCTATTGACCATTCGGACATCTTAGAAATATCTCACTATACCAACGGATCCCTATAATGTATCTCCATTGAGAAGAAGAAAAAGTCTCTCTATCGTAGAAGTCGATTCTAAGGAAGGGTACTCACATGGCATCAGCATCGGCTTGCCTCTGGAACAACTCCTCCAGCTCGGCGGCCGTGATCCGGCCGGACGCCGGACGCTGCCGGATGGATGCCGTGCGCGGCGCCACCGGCGTGCCGGACTGCGGCGTGCCGTCTGGGGAGAAAGTTTACACATATACACAATTGACCTTAGACTATAGTAAATATATAAACAATAGCACGGCTAGCAAGACCACAGTACATATGGATACGACAAAGACAACTCCGATTTGACGCACACAACTTTTTAAACTTTTGCATCTTTTATTGATTTGGTACATATGTGAGTAGTGTTCGGAGTGAATTTATTTATTTAATATTTATTGCACAAAAAATAACTTATGGTACTAAAGCAGGGCTTAATGCTATAAAGCATTATCTACCAGTCAACCTGAAGGCAAAGCAGGTAAATTATAGATAACTAAAAAAAACTTATCTTGAATTAGTAGTACCTGATTAAATAAGTGTGTAATCTATAAAAATATACTATAATAATAAATATAAGCTTGTTTGCTGTGCCTTTAGGGTGTCCATTTTACTATACAGGGTGTATCAAAAATGGGGTGTGAACCGATCAAGGGCTCAACAGGTATCGTGCTCATAAGCAAAAACAGAAAAAAAAAATTGACGCGATTTTTTTTTAACCTTAGTATGGAGCGTTGGTCGACTGGGGCGACAAGCTCCATAGAAACGTAAAAAAAATCGCGTAATTTTTTTTTTCTGTTTTTCTTATCAGAACACGATAGCTGTTAAGCCCTTGATCGGTTCACACCCCATTTTTGTTACACTTTGTATGTAATACAGTGCGGGGACTTACTGTTGCTGCCGTGCTGCACGGACTCCGCCGACGAGGACTTGCCGGCCACGCTCAGCGGCTCACAACTCTCTTCTTTCTCACCGCCATTTTCTGTGAGGAGAGCTCCGTTAGCAACTGTCTAATATTAACCCTTAAATGCATAGTGTTGCCAAATGTCTACAAAGCATTAGACTCAAAGGCTTACGTGTTTGAACGCACCTTTATATCAAACATTTTTTTCTACCAAAAATATAAATTCATGCATTTAAGGGTTAATGTGTGAATGTATACTTGTGTAAGTAATTCGGAAGCAAAAGTTCTCGCTTTGTCAATGTCGGAACTGAATTATTTAAAATATTACTTTACGTATATTTAGTGGTCGAGGGGCGAAAGTATGTTAAATATATCCGAGACGATGAATTTTAAATTACCTTACTGTATGTACTGTTTAATTATCTTACTGTACAGTCAAGGAATTTAATTTCCAACCCATCTAAGGTTCAATATCGTATAGCAAACTAGCGAGCTAGAGCACGACGTTACTTGGACAAAATATATCGCATGCATTGTTTTATGTCAGTAATTAGGCAACAGATTAATAACTACGTTGACATACTAAATTGAACTTTTGAACGTGTTATCTCATGAATCCTTATTTCTTCAAGGTATAATATTTCTAGCTCTTAATTAGTTCACGGTTAGCGGCTAATATTTTATTTTTATATTTGTATTTGAATATTCTTTTGCAATTTTCTCGATTAACACTGACACATGTTCGTAAATTAAAAAGGAAATGACAACTTTTCGGAAAATGGTTATCTGTGATGTGAAGTGAGAAATAATACCTACGTATTGACATTTCAATACTATCACTTAATAGTACATTGCTGCAGAGGCCGTGAAGTAAGGGATTGCTGGACGAGTTTGGAGTAGACGGATACAACGAGTCCAGCAATCCCTGTTCCGGCCGAGGATTGTATAGTGCTTTTCTCAAACGATGAAGGGAAATATTAAAATAAAAATAAATACAAGGTAATCAATTAAATAATAGGTAATTTGCTGCCTTTTTTATTTTTTAAACATGCCATTTGAACAAGCTGTTCGAGCACCATGTTTAACCGCACATAAGTATAGTACCATAGATTTTGTTTTTTTTTATGTTGCAAGTATGCTTACAGAGTCTAGTGGTGGTTGGCAGTATGTAATTTTTCCTTTGTCAGTTTAATATTAGTAATCAAATTTAAAAAGTTAAGAGTAGCGGACAATAATGGTTTTACTTGGGGTTTCATACATTACTTCTTGGCGTAAGGCCAAGAAGTAATGTAGGGGCCTTAAACAAGAAACTTCATGTCTTTATTTCGTGATATTAACGCATAAATTTCCGAGCATGTTTGAGAAAGTAGCATTTTCGACTTTAATGCATTGCGAATGTGTAACGTCATTTTAACGGAGTGGGTTTCAATTTCTTGGCTGTACAGTCAGCATCATAAACGTGTATGCACTTTTCGACCTCATCTCTTGGCTAATAACGTTCTAGAATGTATACATGTTTATGATGCGGACTGTAGATGAGTTGTGATGTGAAATGGATGAATAAATATGTCCAGTATAGGAGTAGTAGGTGTAGGTGGCGGGGTGGTATGTGGCATGTGGCATGTGGCATGTGGCATGTGGCATGTGGCATGTGGCATGTGGCATGTGGCATGTGGCATGTGGCATGTGGCATGTGGCATGTGGCATGTGGCATGTGGCATGTGGCGGCGCGGGTACCTAGTCCGGCGACCATGGACTTGGCGCGCGCGCGGCCCACGCTGAGCGCGGTGCGCGGGTCGCGGCGCGGCGGCGCGGGCGCCGGGCTGCGGCCTGCGGACCGGCACTCTGCTCAGTATGGGGCAGGCACACACACATAACACATACTAAAGGGAGCTTATTTCTGACAACAAATGTTCTACAGTTTGACGGACGTTGATACAAGTCGCAAAAAAAACTGTTTTATTTCGGGAATAAACGCTTTTTTTAATAATTTAGTTCAGTAGTAAATAAAGCTAACTAGGTACGGTACGTTTTATATCCTTAGAGGCAAATTCCAATAGTCGTAAGTACTTAAATTATGACGTTAATACGTTGGCTTTGCCCACCTTTCATTTTAGTGAGTGAAAAAAAAACTGTTGACTACAATACTGTACTGTGGAGACAAGTAGGTAACATTAATCATTAATAAGAGACAACGTAACAAAAATGTTAACCAGCGATTTATAAGTTTTCCGAAATCCCACTTATTTCAAAACCCTGCATTTTTTTGGAAAACCTATTCCTACGACGCAACTAAATTGCTTATGTATATAAAATTATGTACGCACCACGGGCGGTAATTCGTAAAGCCCCAGGTCGCGTATTAATGGCCCTCACCTCCGGTATGGGCCACAAACACCTGCGATCTGGGGCAATCACGAATTCACCGCCCTAGGTACGTAATGTACTATTACCTACTGGGACTCCCAGTAGGTAATATATAAAATGTTCGTACCTCCAGCCGCCTTCCTGGGCAGGGTGGCCGCGTACGGCCGGCCCGTGCTCGACAGCTGGCTCTGCGACTTGCTCGTTGGGACCGTGCATGTGTTGTGTTCGTTGCCTGCAATACAACCAGTTTAATTTTATAACCAATTGTTCCATTAAATCCCAGGGTGTGGGAAAAGTATATAAGATTTGTATGAGATGATCACTGAGAGCGCCTAATTTAAGACGCCGTAAGCCATATTTAATCTCCCAATATCATTTTAAATATGATGGCAGATAAGCCAAAAGCCGGTTCCGTCGGTTTTTCGCGCCACCTCGTAACCGCCTCGACACCCCTTAACCGTCCTGAACCGTTGGTCAAACCACTTTGCCATCGGCCGCCGTCGGGTTCACGTGAGACATTCTGATATCGTGGGATCTGTTCCTTTAAAATAAGCGTGGCATTCCTTTGTTTGTAACATTTAAGTTAATTATATTATATTAATTGATCATTTTGTTGTTTAAGTTCTACTATCCCTTTTGGTATCTTATATCAGAAGTCGGGATAAAGAACGATTTATTAATAAATAGCCCACATTTAAAAAAGGAACAAGTTGCACTTTAAATACGTTTTTGTTCGAACGGATTTTTCTTGTCTATTTTTAGACCTGTGATATTTGTGTGTTTTCCCATAGCTTTCAAGTGTTGGTTATTTGCGCTTGCGTTGCTTTTGATATTAATTAAGTGCTTAGTGCGATATACGGTGTAAAAACGGTTCGAATAATTTGATATTTTGTGTGTTGATTATTTGCGTTCATCATTTAAATTTTTGATTGCTTTCGGACGGTTTTCACTTTTAAACAACGGCCAGTTGTTCTAATCGCGACGTGTTGCATAATCGTTATAGTTAGCTTGTAGTTTTTCGTGCGGGTAGTGTTTGAAATCATGCTTTTTCTTTGTCTTTGCGTTGACTAAACCTAAATTCGTTAGGTAGACGTTGTTAGTATAATATTTTGCGCTGCGAAGAATTGATCAACATTACAATCCAGATTGAGTACCTGGGTAGGTTAGTGAGTCAAGGTCAGGTTAAGCCGAGCCCCCGAAAAGTAGAAGCTCTTGCTAATTCCCTACCACCTCGGAACGTGAAGCAAGTGCGGCAACTCCTTGGGCTTGCTGGGTACTTCCGAAGGTACATAGAAGGGTACTCCAAAAAGGTTGCTTGCATCGCTCAGCTGACCAAAATGGGTGTGAAGTTCGTCTGGGGTACTCAGCAAGAAAATGCGCGTCAACAGTCAACTGGGAAGCTAGATGCCGGCATGCGCGGCCCCTACAAGGTGGTCGACATCATGCCTAGTGGACGCTACGGGCTGCGACTACTCAGCGGCAGTCGCGGCAAGGTGACGCAGGCTGCGTCACAGTTTATGGTGCCTTGGCGAGGCGAATGGTGTCCAGAAACGTGTGCTGCCTTCTTCAATGTATGGCGTTCGTCGCCTTTTGACCTTACCATGCGTTCGTCGCAGGTCGTGCTCGTTCGTCGAGCATATCCATTCGTCGGATACATGTATCAGGTGCGTGCAGACTTGATGTTCGTCATCGTCTCACCTGTATTGGCGTTCGTTGCCAGATGACTAAGTGTTCGTCACTGGTCAGGCTCGTTCGTCGAGCTACCCGTTCGTCGGGCTACCCGTTCGTCGGGTATTCTTTACAGGTATCTGATGTCAATGTGGTACAGCCTAACGACATGGTGCTGCGTTGCAACGGCAGCGTGCGCAGAGTTACAACAGCAGCTTACGCTGCGCTATTGCAGCTTCGTGCTTCAAAAATCCGGGCAGTATATTCATCATTTTTTTATTACTGATTAGTTTGTCGTAGCTGTTAACGCAATATCCCGTAGTATTTGTAACTTTTTGGAAAACATTTTCCTTTGAAAGACTTTCTTTTAGTTGCTGATCAAATAGTTCATACGAAAGACTTAAAGTTTGAAGTTCAAATACGATTTGTGTAATGTTCAGAAAACTAAGTCATGACAATAATTTAATTGAGATTAAATTCCAAGACTGATCGTCGCCGATTGTCGTTAATGTCGACTGAAATGATGATGTTAATGGTCAAGTGATAAAAAGAAAAACATCTCCTATACACCAACATTGCATTGTTCCAGTCCCTGGCACCGATGAACACCCGTGTGACACCGAAGCCGATTCGTCAGATGATTCCAGTGCGAGCTCGTTGGCACTAGACGCTTGACCGACAGCTACCTCGGGCTCCAACAGCACCAGCGTCCCTCAGCCGTCAACTAGCGCCGCTGCAAGCTCCGCCGTCATTATCCTCGAGGTCGGGGACGACCGTGCGTCAGGAGAAGCCGTGTTGGCAACATCAAGTTCCGTCGGTTTTTCGCGCCACCTCGTAACCGCCTCGACACCCCTTAACCGTCCTGAACCGTTGGTCAAACCACTTTGCCATCGGCCGCCGTCGGGTTCACGTGAGACATTCTGATATCGTGGGATCTGTTCCTTTAAAATAAGCGTGGCATTCCTTTGTTTGTAAAATTTAAGTTAATTAAATTATATTAATTGATCATTTTGTTGTTTAAGTTCAACTATCCCTTTTGGTATCTTATAATAGTATTAATAACTCTAACGTCACGAAATAACGATATCGGCAGAGGCGTCTATAGCACTATTTTAAATTTTGCTTTCATTTGAAAGAATCGCATGCAGAATAGACCACGAAAGAATTAAACAGGTTAAATACTAAAATTTATGGTCAAAAATTCCTGTTACAATTTACACTTTCGCGCCTAAACGGATCTGCAGTTCTTGTGACGTCACTCATGTATGTGTGTCACTCGCCATATTCGTTTTTCCGTGGTCCGTCCCTAGATGTCATAGAGTTGCCTAAGTTTTGACTTTTGACAGGAGTGACGTCACCGGACGCTGATTGTTGGATTAAAACACGTTCCGGTTCACATTACTTCAAATCGTAATTATTGTTTGAAATCAGTATAAACTAAAGCAAAAACGTTACAGTAGCTATTATTTTATGTTTTTTCAACATTTCGGTCAAAATAGTGGTATACATTATAGCTGCATCTTGCCTATTCATGTTTTGCACTCTGACGCGTGTGGCACAGTCGACACCTCTTGTGGCAGGCATTGGAACGCATCAGAGAACGTAGGTACTGACCGTGCGCGGAGTGCAGCGAGGCGACGGTCATGGAGACGAGCGCGCCCGAGCCGCGGATCAGCTCCACCACGTGCTCGTGCGACGCGGCCGACACGTCCTCGCCGTTGATCTGGAAACAACGCCAATGTCAGCTTCCCACGTCCAGCGGTCTGTGAGTAACTGCATGTTACCGACAGACATGAGTATTGTATTCGCATACGTGGGCCATAAACGAAGTACCTAAATAATAAATATTAGAGGACAATCTTACACGAATCGAATTAGCTCCATAGTAAGCTCAATAAGGCTTGTGTTATAGGTACTGGACGACGATATATTTAATAGATATAAATACATACATACGAGTAGAAAGCACCCAAAACTCAGAACAAATAAATAAATAAATATTAGGGGACAATCTTACACAAATCGACCTAGTCCCAAACTAAGCAAAGCTTGTACTATGGGTACTAGACGACGATAAACCTACTAATATAGATAAATAAATACTTAAATACATAATAACATCCATGACTCAGGAACAAATATTCGTGCTCATCACACAAATAAATGCCCTTACCGGGATTCGAACCCAGGAGCTCTTGTTTCGTAGGCAGGGTCACTACCAACTAGGCTAAAGCGGTCTGGGCTGATTGCCACATTTACTGAATTTCACGGTTCTATGTCAACTGGTCCTTAAGATAACTGCCTACTGCCGAAGAACGTACATACCTACATGTCAAAATTATAATCATAAACTACTGCTCTTCTCACGTAAAGACGAGGCAAGTTCGAAGACTAAATTCGATATAGACTCACTTAATAGATGTAGTAAATTAGAGAGGGGAAGAAAATGAAAGCTTGCCACACTATAACTCGACCGACGCTGACGTGAGACGTTGACGACGACATTTTCCGTCTTGCCCCGACTCAATTAAACAGTAGACCTATAGTAATTTTAAAACACTTACCGCAACAAGAAAGTCCCCTTTCCTAAGTCCAGCCCGGTCCGCAACGCCGCCCGCGTCCACATCATCCAGGTACTGTAGTCCAGGACACCGCTCCGAGGGCCGGAGCTCCATGAGCGGGCTGGACGCCTTGGCCCCGCGCAGCACGAAGCCGAAGCCACGGCGAGCGCGGTGCAGCACCACTGTGCGGGTTTCTACATTGCCGTACCTGGAACGGGTTGGGAAAACTTTTAATCAAATATACAATAGCCAACTGCCAGCGCGGCTTCGTCCAAAGAACGCAGGTAAACCCTCGGGATTGTAGCGACAGGCTACATGCGTAGTCAGCAGAAGTCCGGACTTAACCGGCGCGGGCCGGGGAGACACGGCAATACGCCGCGAACCATATAGCGCTTCTCACCTACGTCACTCACCCTTAAACAATTCCGTGTCACCTAACTAAAAGTGAACTTTATTAACCAAATAAGTGTGCAACCTTGTGAAACCGATAATAAACTCTTGATCAAATAACTGTAGTTTGTCTGGCTCACCCTTTACCCTAGGTAGTTAAAGGATAAGACATAGTCTATATCTATCCAGAAAATGCATTCTATATTATTCAGTTTTTTTTTTTTTAATCAGATGTGTAGTTCCGGACATTACCCATACAAACTTACAAAGCTACAATCACAGATTTTGTTTCACTATAGACAATACGAGTACAGCAGTGTATTTACAAATCAATACAGAATAACAACAGCATAAAAGTAGAGGTAAACCGGCGAGGTAACATTTAGAATTGTTAGTGACAATGTTGGCTGAGATCCTGTCACAGTAAATAAGAGCTGAATCTCTTAGAGAAGTTTGATTTTATTTCCACCAAACATGGCAAAGAACCATCTCTCTAAAAAGACACACTGATGTCAGTTTATCCGTTAGGGAGATACGGTGACACAGACACATGTTAAACTTAGGGCAAGCTTGCGTACCTATATAATTTTAAGAAAAATTTAATTGCAATCCATGACACCATATTTATATTTATAATTCACAGTAACCAAAAACTGTTCGCCGTCCGTTCGAGAGGCACCACACAAATGATTTGTAATCGAAACAATAGACTGTCATATGTTTACTTATATTGTTTGTTTATTTTTGAAGGATGAGCATCAATGACAGCAACACGTGAGTCATAAGTACTTCCTAAAGATGCGGCGAATTTTTTTAGAGGTTTCTTTGCCAGTTGCAAGAATGTAATGGGCGAATATTCTGCGTTTTGAAGGCGTTTATTTTTCGTCATTGTCGTCGAAAGGGAATACTATTAAAATATACGAATATCAGAGTCCACTTTTGATGAAAACGTAAGCCAATGTCGGTACTAAGTCTTTTTTGATTAAAGTTTCAGCGGTATGTTTTACCTCTGCTGAAATAATCTTGAGGCAACAATGACGTTAGAACCGAGCGGTTCAAACGCCAGGAGATTCGCCTTAATATTGATAAATTAATATTATGGGTCAAAATTACACAATTCGCACTAGCCCCATAGTAAGCTCGAAAAGGCTTGTGTTATGGGTACAAGACAACGATATATTTAATAGATATAAATACTTGAATACATAAAAACATCCAAAACGTCGAACACAAACATTTGTTCTTACCGCGATTCGAACCCAGGACCTTCAGCTTCGTACTACCCATTAAGCTAACCGGTCGTCAATATAGTCATTACCTTAGGAAATCATTATTCTTAAAAGGATTATTATTCTTATTTAACATACTTTATTGTCTATATTCAATCCAAAAATAAACAACACGACTTATACTACCTATAGACAGTCAGTTTTATCGTATTATACGTAACGTACGTAGCTATTCGTAACGTACGTAGCTATTCGGCAAAAGCTGGAATGAAATTCGGCCCAATATTCGTATTCGGTGAAACTCATATTCGGCGCATCTCTAGAACTTACTGATACGAATTGAATGTCTTTATCAATTTGTAAATGATGAGTTTACATCTGGACTCGCCATTGGGCTCGACGAGTGTCAAGGGTTCGAAACTTTGTGCATAAGAATGGCAGCGTATGCGAATGGCGGCGGATAATCAAATTCAAATTCAAACATTTATTCGTGACAAACAATACAGAAACTAAACGAAAAAATGTAAACACATTTTTTTAATCGATATTTAAACATGACAAACACGAACATGTCAAAAATGTAACGAATAAGAAATGTTAATTTAAAACGTATACCGAGCTATAAGAATAAGAACTAGGGGGCATGTAATAAAAAATATTTTTTTTTGATTTCGGAAATTAATCGTAAAAAATAATTTAATGCTCACAACATTTCACGAGGTCCAAGCTTAAGCAGGGAATGTCGTTCACTTCAATCGCTCGTGCAACAAATACCTGGGTGACCGAGCTCCGCTCGGATGAAAAAAAAGCTAAAACGATTTGCTAGACCGCTAGATCGATATGGCAACTTGGCCTGGAATACTTACGATTTCTTTATCCTAGGGGCGGTGGCGCTGTACGTCTTGCTGAGCGCCATTTCCCGCCGGCCGTTCACGCGCGAGTGGTGGACGGGACCAGCTGATAGCGCCTGGAATAGGGTATTTGACAACATTGAAAATAATTATAATGGTCTTTTTAATAATAATAATAATCTTCAGAGAAAGTTAAATTAACAAAAATACACAAAACTTATTATAACTATATCTAAAACTAAACTACTTATAAAATAAAATAACTTACAAATAAATAATATTATCATAATTTATTTTTTTAATTAGCAACTGAGAAAAGTTACCAAAATACTCGGAAACTATCAATCTTCCATTTAAGTTTGCTATTTTAAGATTTTTAATTTCATAAATACAGACGTTGTTTGATTTTGACGTCACAAGCAAGTAATCCCCACAAATTCCATACTAACGGAGCGTTTTTGACGTTTCATAAAAAGAAGCTGATTTGACTTTTGTCAAATACCGTATTATTAACGGACCAAATTGTACATATAAGAACACAAATGTTTATATTTTGATGATATCTGGTCCTTATAGATTCAATAATGGTGGGTAAATGAACAAACGCCACATATATTATATAGATAGGCAATTCGGGGCAATAAATACCTACAATTGTCAAAAACCCGGAAAAAGTTCAGCAAGTATGGCTTCTCTACACTTTCAATAATATATGTTCCGGGATTGTACAAAACATTACCAGGATGTTACCTGGCAAAAATGTTTTAGTTGTGGGTGTTTGCGACTGTTGTTGTAAGCACACATGTGTGTTACATAATCTAATATTTAGCTAACAAAAAATAAAACAGTATATATGCATTTTTGTTGTCCTAATTTGTTTTATTTAGAAATTCTGGTTCACATTTTTCATAAAATAAAATCGAGTCCGCCTCCATACAACTGAACAATAACGCCGTCGCCAAAGCTGAGATATTTATCCTGTCCTATGTACACTTAAAAAGAGACACCAAGATGCATTTTTTTGTAAAGCATTTGAGTTGATATTTTTTTTATCTATCCGAATTTCGTAGCCCTGGTGACGAGTCATTACCTGGTGTATACTGTGCGCGTTCTGTCGCAGGCGCACCTCTTGCACCTTGTGCGCGGGGAACAGCCCCGCGGCGCCCGAGCCGCGCACCGTGCCCTCCAGCAGCCCGTCATCGGTCGCGCCGGTCACTGCATCACAACATGTCATTACCACCGTCACCAATTTCATTACAATTTCAACTCAACTTACTGCATTCGAGCAGTAAGTTGAGTTATAAGCTAAAGCTAATTATTAATGTAGGCGGCCTTTTATGTAATTTGTGTGTTTTTTAAGAAGTACTTATACAATAGGTATGTGTTCAAATGATTGGTTAATTATTCTTAAACACACACATTCTGATTAGTAATGAAACTAATGAAGATAGCCGAGTTTATGGATAAATTAATGTTATGACTGACAATGTATCTGAATCAGTTTAATAAAGTGATTATGAGTTATGCCCAATTTCGAATGCCCAAAGACAAGACATATTATCAATCTACGTTAGCACTAACATAAAAATATTTCTTAAAGAATATGTGATTCCTAAAGTCACAATAATCGCTTAAATATAAAACGCTTTTAAACTCATTTAAGCAAAGTTAAATACTTATATTAATTTCAACACAATGACACAAGTCCTCAAATCTATTGATTTTTTGCTGAAAATAGTATGTATCCGCAATAAAACTTTCATTAGAAGTCTACCATATAGCCTCGTGCCGCAAACAAAATTATGTAGGTACATAGCTGGATTCAAATTCTACTCAGCATTTTTTTTATGGTGGGCGGCACGACGACAGTCAAGCTAATTCCTATACAGCACTTACTAGAGTAATTCTTATTTTCGTAGTAACACAACATATACCTGCGTAAATATGCATTATGACCGGTACGTACCTTCAACGATGTCCCCCTGGTTGAGCCGCACGTGCCCGGGCTGCTGCGGCTCGTGCGGCATGAGACACACGACCGTGGTGGCGCCCTGCAGCGAGCACGTGGTGTCCGAGTTGGTGCCCACCCCGCTCGAGTCGGATATGATGTCGCTTACGTCGGCGCTCTTATCTGTTGAAAGCGCGCTTGGGTCTTATGGCCAGGGAGAGTACAGGGCTAGAGGTTTAGGTGCCCATATCACCTAGTAGGGTACCTATGTGACCAAGAGTAGTAGCTAGAGGATCTTTAGGTGCCCATATGACCAAGTAGGGTACCCATGTGACCAAGAGTAATAGCTAGAGGATCTTTAGGTGCCCATATGACCAAGTAGGGTGAATATGTGATCATAGAGCTAGACTAGCTCGCCAGATCAGAGTACCTATATGACCAAGTAAGGTAACTACATGGACCAGCGGATCCAGGGGGCGAGCTAAGATCCAAAAAGATCTGAGTCCTAAATACATTAACTTCGACGTGGTCAAGTCCCTTCCAAACTAAAACCCTGGATCTCCCAATGCCCATATGACCAAGTAAGCCAGTTACCCGTATGGCTAAAATCCCCATAAAAGCATCTAAGTCATAACTAGATTAATCACGACGTGGTCAAGCCCCTCCCAAACTAAAACCCTGAAGAAACCAAGAATCAAGAGGACAGGACTACAGGACGTGTCAAGGAACTGTCATAGACTTGTTTGCTTTATGTGAATGTTCGAATTGTTTCGAAGAATTATCTTTTCGTTTATTCTCCAGGGCAAGAGCTTTGAGAAAGGATGTTTCTGAGATTTAGCGTTACTTCATCATTTTCTACTGACCTTGGTTAATTTACGATGGGTCGTGGATTCGACGTTGAGGGTTTCAACAGACAGAACTTATCATAACGTGGCAGTCATATTTAACCAGTTAGGTCCGGTTTTATAAAGATGCGGTAAGCAAAATGTCAGATTTTAGTAACCCAGAGCATGTTTTCACAAACCGGGAGATATGATAGCCACGGCATGAGATTGTTCCACATAAATTCCTCAAATATGATATTTTTTCTTTCCAAAACATGTAGAAAAGATGATTAGACGTAACTATTCGGACAAAAAAAAACTCACTCCAAAACATTAAGCCGAATTTTTCCAGCTATTTTCCGTCGCAGCTGTTTGTATGATTCACAAACGTCACTTAACTCAATATCTTTTTTTTGCAGAGGTTTTTGCTGAGCAGATATAGAAGAGCAGAAAATATGCTTTGAATGAAAACTATACTTTCGGAGAAATATTTGCTTGCCGCAACGTCTCTACAAAGATTCTCTCGTTTCCGAGTCTCAAAGATGACTGCCGTCATTGTTAATTCGTATTTAAAACACTTGTATCAATATTAACTATGGTAGGTAATAAAACAGTTGTTTTTATTATTAACTCATTAACGATTTCACTACGCTCTTTAGAAACAAACTTATAAGGACTTGAACCCATATATGTTTTACCGGTGAACATCTAAAATCTTCGCACAATGTTTTTCTAATAGTAAATAAACGATATATTTATTATTTAGAGGTATCAGCTATTGGGTCTTAAACTTAGGCTTAACTAAGACTAAGGATCGGAAGGAAAGCTGAAAGCCGTGACTAAACAGTAAAGGCACATAGAACATGCAGATGAATGTGCATGGTGATGGTTGTTGTGTTTGTATTCGGAGTCAATGGAAATGGTCAATCGTATAAACAAACCAAGGGTCAGTCACTTAACTGAGACGACGACTGCAGCGAGACGGGGGAGGGGGGATACAGCAAAAGGGGATTGGGGCGGTAGCGGGCTACCCTTGGCTGCCCTCCGGTCCCCCTTTGTCGTCGCCCCGCACCCCTGCGCGCAGTCTCAGTAAAGCGGTCAACATATATTTAGTTTGACCCTATCAACGATTTATAACCCTTATTATTATGATTAGTTAAAGTTTAAATAACAATTAATTTACACAAAATAAATGTAAATGTTTGATGTTTTTAACCCGGTCTTTGTTAGGGTTGTGCAATTGTTTACAATTGGCCATTCGTATTGACGACGTTACCTGTAAGTATACTAGCGTCGTCCTCATGGCTCGGGTGCGAGGCGTCGCTGATGCTGGACGAGGCCGAAGAGAAAGGCCTCTCGAGCGAGCATGGGGAGGCCACGGGGGGCCGCAGCATGGCTTCCAGCTCGGGGATCCTCGTGGAGGAGGCCAGGGAGCCTCGGTCGCCCGCGAGCCACCAGCCGCCCCAAGCGGCGGACCGCCGGCGCGGGTTAAAGCGTGGCGGGCCCCGGAATGGCACTGTAATGTTCCGTTAACCCAAACAACTAAAAACGTGCTTGAAACAAAACGGGGTGTGTCTGACCGCAGCTTGCGGTGATCGGTAGAAACGCAAGAATTTTTAAAATCGGAAAAGTGGTTCCGGGGGTTACCCCTTCATACAAACTTAAAAAGCAGACTTTTCCTCTTAATTATATGAGCATCTTAAATTTACCTCGACTTTACGGATAGGTACCTCAAAACTCCTATTGTTTGGAAGGGACGTCAGTCTATTCGAGATTATGGCCTTTGCAACTAGTGCAAAGTCGGAGGCAAATAAAATGCAAGTACGCTAAGCGATTAAGTATCGTTTTATTGTCACAATGGTACAAAATTAGAACAGAAACAAAAATGTATGTAATTCAGACAAACGTAGTATTCTTTGCGCAGTGATTTACGTTATAAACAGCTTTTAAATAACTGTAAAAAGTGGGTATTTTGACGAGCGCTGATTTTGGAGTTTTTGAATAAACTAAAATGAATTGATTACAAAAAGGGTATAAAAATAAATCGTGCCTTAAATTAAATATCCACAACCAAAATAATCCAATAAACAATAAAAAATACATATTTAGTACCCATATTACATACTTACCAATTTGTGTAAATATATGTATATGTTCTTATAGAATAATATTTATTGTATATATGTTATTGTAGCAACCATCACCATTATGATTATCGATGGATCTATAGATAGAGAAGATATATAGAATGGATGACTTCATGCAGTTAATACAGTTCAAATATATAAAAGTCAAAGTTATAAACTTTCGCAAAGATGCGCCAGCCAAAGCGTTAAATTTAAGAGTCTATTTGCTATTAATCTGTTTATTTGACTATTAACACATACTATGGACCTACATAAATACCTACTATGTGTATTAAATAAACATAAACATTTAAATTACGTATTACATAAATCGGACTAATTAACATAGACATATTAGTAAAAAAGTTATTTTTTAAAAAGATAACGTTAATTTAATCTATTTACACCATCAATAAAAAATCAAAGATATATAGGGTAAACAACTCTTAGGCACCTTAAGCTTCAAACAACAAGACCATGACTTTAGGGTAATCAAAATGGTGCCCAAACGGAGCTTTACCCTACATAGTGAGTCAGAATATAAAGCACCAGCAAAAGCCATGCGTAAGGAATAGAATGAGCGCTCACCGACTTCCTCCGATTTATACTTTTTGATCACTTCAGCCAGCTCCAAATTACCAGCTATCACAGCCACCTGCAATTAACAATAGAATATGACTGCAAATATACCCATGTCAAACTTAAAACTCGCGTGCTTTTAGCTCTGAAGCGGACTTTCGGGTCTACCCTCAAAAAAATTATAGACTTTTTTAGGGTAGTTACCTAAATGTTGGATACCCATATCTCCGTTGACAGCTTGCTGGGACGTCAACGCAATCGTGCAAAGCAATTGCCTGGGGCTTCTGGTTGAATTAAACCTCCCTGGGGACCTACTCTTCATAGTATGAACCGTGTGTGTTTCTGGTGTATGTATGGTATGTTACCCGTATGGTACCCTGGAGTTGGTCAAGGCATCAAGACAGCTTATACTGTGAAAAACGGTACCTGGTAAGGCGTCTGGTTCGCGAAATTGAGGGCCTCTTGGTCGCACCCGCGGAACAGGAGTTGCCGTGCGCAGGAGTCCTGCGCGTTGACGGCGCACACGTGGAGGGGGGTGTTTCCTGAAGCGTTCCGACCGTTCATGTCGGCGCCGTAGAATAGAAGGTGGTCTAGGTGCTGGACTAGGCCGTTGCGGCATGCCTGGGGACGGTTAAGGTAAATAAAAACTATGGCGATCAGATTGTCATGACGCGGGAAGATTGAGCGCAGTATGTTCAGCACTGTTGATTGATTAGCTAAGGCCACATTGTGAATTTAAATGAATGATGAGTTTATCGGAATGCGACAGCATGCTCAACGCAAAACTAAACAGATGTATGTCAAAAAAAATCTGTTGAGTGATTTAAACATACGTTATCTAGTCTTGCTGACCGTGTTGGCTTATAGACGTTAGAGTAAGGTATAATTTCTCAAATACTTCGTGTACACTGAGCAATAAAAACGGGCCAATATCTATCTGACATAAAGTTTTCCCGTTACCATTGCTCTTGACTATAGTGTATGGTTATTTTAATTACTCTATAACTATGATCTCAACATAATCCAAAACTAATAAACAGAAACGGCACTGCCATTATTTACTGACCTGATGAACCTCCTGCCACCCTTGCAAGTCCGTAGCACCAATCGTCGCGTGATCATGCAGCAGCGTCTCGCACAGCAACGGGTCGGTCTTATTCGTCACAGATAAGTACAGTGGAGTCAACCCCTTTGCGTCCTTGTAGTTCGGGGACGCTCCCAACTCTAGCAACGTCTTCACGGCTTCTAGAGAGTTCTTTTCCACGGCTCTGTGCATGGCCGTGGAGCCGTCTTTGGTGCGGTAGTCTAACAGGGCCCCGCCGTTTACGAGGGCTATTAGCACTTTTCCAGGCGTTTTGAGGCCTGCCGCGATGGTTAAAGGTGTATCTGGAAAGATAATAGGTTTTGAAATCTGTTTAATAGCGTTGAACTCATTAATCACAATCCCCATATAAACGTTCTCCTTTCAAAAAGTTAGGCCCGTTAGGGGATGATTTCCAGAATAAATAGTATATTCTATCTTTCTCTGGAACTCAAACTATCCTTCAGTTGTTTAAAAGTGGAACGCAGAGACATTCTTTCACATTTATTACAATACATAGTATGGATGGATTATATTCGTAAATGCTAGTTTCGTACTGTAAAATCAGGCAAACAGATCGTTCTAAAAGCACGACGAAACGTGTAACATGACTAGTGAATGTGAGCTGTAGAACACGCAAGCCGGTCACTTTTTTTAATAAGTAATCTTGCTACAAAGTTTCAAGTCTCTAGTTCAAAAAATAATGTTTCCCCCATACAAACATTGCACCCCTATTTAACTCCCTTAGGGGTGGAATTTCCATTAATCTTGTCTTATCCCTTGCCTACGTCATATCCCTTGTCTACGTCATAAAAGGAAGTTCTGGTGTAAATTTGAAGTTTCTAGTCCCAGTAGTTTCGGCTGTGCGTTGATGAGTGAGTGAGTGAGTGAGTGAGTCAGTGAGTCAGGACATAGGCATTTATATGTATAGATAGATTATTGTATCGATTACCTGCTCAAAAAAAATTATGCGAATCAGTTGAGAAATGCGACCTGTAGAGGAGAATAGCTGGACAGCCTGACATACGAAAAATCTTTGGGCCAAGCTGAAGCAGAGTATTTCGTTCGCTTCGCTCGCTCGTTCAATTATAATGTCAAGAAAATCTGCGCTCAAAGAGGTGTATGCTTATTTCGCAGAATACTTTGATATTGATTTGTAAAGTCCTCCCGCCATAGCAAAGCGTGAAATTGGTTAAGGATAAATTAAGAATCCCCCTCGTCGAACGTTCAAAGTCGTCTAAATTTGCCAAGTTCAAACAATATCCAAGTATACGGTCTCATTTAGCTCAGATAAGTTTGATATTAGCCAAGTTACGTAAAAGCCAAGTTGGCTGCATTGTCAATATCTTTATTCATGACGGTTGGCAATGAGCCAGAGAACTAAGTAATGCTAGCTAGAACGCTGGTCATAAAAACCGAATGGTGTGTTTTTTTTATGAATTTACCTACTTTACTCATTTATTGTTTACTACATTGATAGGCAATATGCCAAATATCCTACTCGCAATATGGTTTTATTTTTATTCAGGGTAGAAAAATCATATGATAGTCGCTTCCACAAAAAATTGTGAACATAGCATGCGGGCTCTGTAAGCAGTATGGGAGGCTATCTCGAAAACGACACGATTCAAACGACACTTTAAAGGTCGGACAGACGGACGGATAAACAAACAGGGTATTAGTCGAGTCTGAGCAACATGAAAAAAGACAAATGCTGGTAATAACGACGTCATAGGTACTTATAACAAACAGCTTAACTATTTAATGGTTAAAATTGTTGCAATAACAGAATCTGAAAAAAAAATGTGGCCAGACCCGTTGGAGTTCTGTAAGAATTGACTTTTGACAGTTATGATGATATGATGTTGACCCTTATATAAATGAAGCAAAAATTAACTGATCCGACTGCAATAGCGTCCTATTGGGTACTCCCAATAGGACGCTATTGCAGTCTACAGCGGTGGATTCTAATGCCTAGAGCCTTCAAACCTACTCTTAAGTGTCGTCTATTGTACGAGCTGTAGATATCTGAAAGCGTGACGTCACGTCATTGGCGTAAATATTCATCAGCAGTTGGCGTCAAGGCTGCGCCATCCATAGCGGATTATGCACGCTTGGATACGCCTTCTGTTCAAATAGGGTTGCCACTAGATATGACATTTAGGGCGAGTATTAACACTGAAGGATTGCATAACGACCACCGCCAGCGTCAGCCTAGCTAATAGCTATATACCCCATTACAGATAATCTTAGAAAATTATTTCGTTAATCGTCATGAGATTTCAAGGAAATGATTTTGAAACGCAAATACATTAGTATGGTTACGTTTGGAAAGCATTTATTTATTTATTTATTTAGTTATTTATTTATTTATTGATACATGGAAAACCAACAGCGCAACATTTTTATAGACAAAATAATAAATCCATATAGCCAATTACAGGTTCTCACTTATAGAAATAAACTAACAAAGAAATCTATAGCCAAACTTAAACTTAGCGTACATTGTTGATCGAAATAAGTCAAACTAGCTTTCTTTCATATAAATAGAGAAAAGCAGACGAATGTGTCCGTTAGAATACTAATGTTATAGGTATAATAGAGTGATGTAGACAGCAAGTGTGTAAGTGCGAGGGGGACGGATGCTTTATGTCCAACATCAACGCGATCATGCTAGCTAGGCTGATATACTAAGGTATATAGACGGCAATCGAATACTGTCCTACTTTTAACACAGTTAGACGATAATCATAGTTAACTGATATTGAACTAACTACTTCGTCTAGTTAGCATATTATCTTTACCCTCACCTATCAAGCTGGTGTTTTCTATGAGTTCTGTAGGCGTTGTAATTAGAGTTTCGGAATGGTTAAAAATATCAGGTGTTTATAAATATTTCCTTCATTTAATACACATTTTTTTTAAAACAACGACGGTGGCAAATAAGCGTGCGGCCCGCCTGATGGTAAGCGGACACCGCATGGGGGTTGCCGATGCCGACCCTTGATATGTTTGAGGATTCGCCGTGTTGACAGCTGAAGGAACAAATTCCCACATACATAAATACATACACATACTGTAAATTCATGTATCAAGCCAGCATTTATTTTCTCCCGTAGAAAAGTAAGTACGAGACATTCCGAATACGGAATGTCAAAGATAATAAAACAGCCTCACGGAATAAATATTGGAATTATTTTATTACATAGACAAAAAATCTCAAAGTTGACAACCCTAGTTCAAAGTGCTAACGCGCGGAACAATCGATAAGAAATCGCTATGTAAATCGCTACCTGTACTATTTGCGACTTGGTTGATTACGATTTAGGTGTATCCTCCGTTATATTATTCCCATTTTATACATACATACATACATACATTCAAGCCTTTATTCCCAAAAGGGGTAGGCAGAGCACATGAAACTTATGTTCCAGCGCTACTTTTAGCATAAATGTGGGTATAAAAAAGATCGACAAAATCTGATAGTTGATTCTTCTGACTCGAAGTTCATCCCTGTCACTCGAGTATAGTGAGTACGATAGAGATGGATATACCCGAACTTCGAATTTCGGAGTTCGGGTTATAGCTCTGATCCTCATCATTATCCAGTTTGTATGTTTTGGGGATTTTCGGAACAGCTTATCCGATTTTCACCTGCATGTAGACTGGACTATCTGGGTAGTTATAGGCTATATTTTATTCCGCGGATTTGCTGGCGTTCCTTGCAATACACGGGCGAAATCGCGCGGCCTGCTAGTAGATAAATAAAATGGTATTTAAATACCTTTACGTGTATGCCTCTCTTTTATTGAGGACTACGCAAATATTCTCTAAAATATACATATAATAAACTTAGCTATATCAGTGAATCGTCGAAGATTTATTGCTGGCACAGAGATTTATTGCCTCTATCGGCAGAATATCTATTGTAAAATGGATTCGAGAAAACTTTCCAAGGAACGGATTCGAGCTTTAGAAGACGAACTTGCGATTTGAAACGTAAAGGTTGTTCGATAAACGTTTCTCAAAGCGGGCACATTGATATGTTTTGCTGGTTAACAAATCTAACAAAGCCACAATCGTATTCGTGTTGTCGGTAACAAATATAAAGTTACGGAGTGTGTCACAATGTTGGGCTACGAAGTTAGCGAATTTTACCGATTGAACAAATATCATTAGCACTTCAAGCACCATTCTTAGAACCGTATTGTATCAGAGTAGATGAATTACGGTATTTAGCATCTCATATTTTGTTTCGCGGTGTTGATGTAACACTGCAAGTTGGGCTCGAGCCCTTCGGAACAGGTCTTCTGATTAAAGTGCTCAAAGAAACGACGCATGTTCTCTATCCTGTCCGAATAAATAATACGATATTATCTGACTTTTTTAAGCTATTAAATAGGGGCAGTCTGTGTCCAGAATAGACGCATTGAAGACGGGCTCCTATCTCTTGACCAAACCACTTTTAGCCAAATGTATCATTTGACCTAATGCATTTTTCGTCAAAACAGTGGTCTTTTCGGGTATTCTTTGAATATCATCAAATAGAAGTCATTAGGTTAGTTTAGGTTTGTTTTATAATAATCCTATAAAGCTTTCTATTTAAGAAAAAAATGCATTAGGTTAAATGAAATTTTTGTCAAATGAAACATTTGGCCAAAAGTTGTTTGGTCTAACATTAGTGAACCATTGAAGACATATCGCATGTTTGTTGGCGAGCTTATAGAAATGATGTGAATCGCGATGCTATTTTCAGACAGTGGTTAAAGGGCGGGTTGCACTCACGCAACTGACTATATAAAGCAGTCGGTGTTGATGTGATCGGGAGTAGACGCATCGAAGACACCTCGTATGTTTATTGGCGACGCTATAAAAAATACGAATTAAAGCGCTAACCTCCGGTCTAATGGTACTGGATGTTGGTGTGGATCCCCTTAGCACAAGCCTTGGTAACCTAACCAAGTGACGTCACTGATATTCAATGAGTGCTCGTAGACGCATCTAACACTCTTCGCATGGTTGTTGACGATGCTATAACAATGATGAATTAAAGTACTTACCTCCGGTTTCCTGGCAGTGGAAGTTGGGGTCAAGTCCCTTGGCGCAGGCCTTGGTGAGCTTGTCTAGCTGCGCGTGCGCCACGTGCTCGAGGAAACGGCGCAGGTTCGCCCGTGAATGGAGCGCCTTAAGCGTCTTCTCGTCTAGTTTCAGCATTTTGTACACGCGCCGCTTGTATTTTAACTGGAAATTATAATAAAAATTGTGTAACAATGTAAGGGTTTTTCTCTTTAAGGCCGAATATCGCTTGAAATGCTTCGAACCGATACGCGGTTCTTAATATCGAGCGCTCACGATGCCGACACGCTATATAAATAATACAAATGGTGTTTATGAATACAGTGAACAGCGTAACGAACATGGATATCTTTGTAAAAAAAAACCTATGGAAAATATATCCTTCTTCTGAAGATTCAGATTCGTTTTCTGGGAATATTACCAAAGTTACAGACATTTTCTTTGAGTTTATACCTTATACCGCGCGCGTGAAGTCTTATACAAAGTCATCTTTTACTCGTAAACGCCAAAGTGTCATGTACTCGGCGTTAGACAACGGAGACCGTAAATCTAAGTATACTACGGTGTGTAGTAGGAATCCGGCTGGTACTATTTTTTTCAGGGCCAATGTAAAACGGAGGAATCCGATTGTAGCTTTCTAATTTTGTATGTACGGGGTACTATCGGGGTACCAATACGGAGCCCAAAATTCTTCCACCAGTGTATGGACTTAACTTTCTGATAGGATATATTCTATACCGCAGGTTTGCCTGTGTTCTTCGCAATACCCGGGCGACGCCATGCTGGTAGCTAGTCCGTAATATAGGGAATAGTAATGCGTAATCATATAATTGGCTGTTCAAAGCATTGTCGTGTAGGATGTTGTTGGTTCTTCATCTAAATAAATAAATAAGGTTACCTCGAGGTAGCCCACAGGCCCGTTAAACGGGTAGTCGCCAAGCCGGCGCTCTTCATCCAGGAACTTGCCCGCCTTGCCGTTGACCGGCGGGCAGAACAGCCCATAGTTGAAGCTCTCTTTCAGCTCCTGTAACGTAAAAAAAAACAAGGGTTAGATAATTATTGATAGATATATAAATGACTAGCTTCTGCTCGCGACTCCGTCCGCGTGGAACTCGTTTATATCGTAGCTCTAAACAAACTTTCACCCCCTTAGGGGGTGATTTCTGGGATACTAACTAAGCTATATCCGTCCCTGGGACTCAAACTATATCTATTAGGTACCAAATTTCATCTTAATTGGTTCAGCGGTTTAAGCGTGAAGAAGTAACAAATAGACACACGCTTTCGCATTTATAATATTAGTATGGATTTCACATGTCATTATGGTAAACGGTTCATACCGTTTTATTTGTTGAATTGTGTATTATTGTAATTTCTTGACCGATTAATCTAGCTCATATGACGTTAACGGCTGGGCCACGACTTGAAGCAGCGGCGGCAGCGGTGAGGTATACGTCGGAGCGAGAGATCGCAGCGCGGCCTCTCGCTTCCTCGTATGGCGCCGCCGCTGGAAGTCGAGAACGAGCCCTAACCATGTATTCGATAAGTTAGGTTAGGGTTAAAAAACTCAAAAGTCTTCGCGGTAGATATCGCAAAAAGTATATGGAGTGTGACAGTAGGGTCCGGGAACAGTTTTTTCTTTTCATAACGACGATTAATAATTATTAAAAAAAAAGGTAAGGCAGTATGATGATAGATTTGGTGTGGGTTCAAGTCCCACACGTTGGATCGCGAATTTTTTTATTGCGTTGATCTTTGTTTCAATACTGGGGCGTACAGAATTAAGTTTGTAGTTGCACGCACAGCAAGGGTGGTTTTATGCGGTGCGCTTTCTAATTTCCCTTTTCAGAGATTAGCGCTGGTTAAAGAGTAGTGGACTGTATGTAGGTGTCCAACCGTGGTCTATTGTCGTAGCTACTAGACGCGAAATTGTGTCGGAAAAGTCAGCTGCTTTGGAAATCGGAACAGGTCGATGAATCAGCTAACAGAAGGTAGCAAATAGGAGCCATGCGCACTTACTTGTGATTTGGGTGAATTTGTCCTTCAGGCTAGCTCCTCATGGCACAAGCATGCACGCGCCTTCATGGGACGCGCAACGTAAAACCAAAATGTCCAAAAGCACTTTCAATCCACGAACACCTTCTAGCACTAAGCTGATAGCACATATAGTTTTCAATAATATAAGGAGAATGCGTCGGATTTAATTCGATTTAATTTATTCATCAGCGGGGAGCTGGTCTTTTACACGCACACGGGAGAGTATCTAACTCGCGCTCGCCAGGTGGCGTGAGCGATGCGCGTACGTCGTGTATGACAAAGATAGCGCGATATATCAGTGCGCATGGGTGAAAGGGATGATTGTATAGGAAATCGTGGCTGTAGAAACGACAACAGATAAAAGTCCGACAGACAAACATACGAAATCCACCATCTCCCCCGGCTTGAAGGGTTCCCTTCAAACAAAAAAAATAATATATAAATACATATGTACATATGTATATAGGGAAAGACAAAAAACGCACCATATAACTAAAGATAAGCGAAGTGTAATATAATACTACAAAATAACCCTTTGTGATAACAAAAAAAAGAAAAGAAAAAAAAATATATATATAGGGATATATGTGGTGGCAACCCTACTGCGTAGGCAGCGGGCACAGCCGAACGATCGGTCGCTCCAGCGTACCGTTGCGGGTCCGCACTTCAGCAACGCGGACAACACCGTCTCGCCCAGGGAATACCCGAGTTATTATTCCGAGCGGCCACTGCAAGGGTGGCGCGTTAGCAACGTTTATTAAGACTACTGTTCCCACCGTTATCGGCTTGCCCGGAGTATTCCATTTCTCTCTGCTTTGTAAGTTGTGAAGATACTCAACTCGGAACCGTTTCCAGAATGATTGGACAAGTGAGTCTAGCATTGAAAAACGAGTCAATAGATTCGGTCGCTCCTGGCTTAAGTCGGCGGCGGGCAAACGCGGCAACGGCGAGGTTGACATGAAATGAGCTGGCGTTAGTGCGGTGGGTTCTGACGGGTCAGAACTTAATATGTAAAGAGGGCGGCTATTAAGAATCGCTTCGATCTGAGTAAGCACGGTGAGTAACTCTTCGTATGTCAAGATTTGATTGCCTATAACGCGATGAAGATGGGTTTTAAAACATTTAATGTTGCCTTCCCAAATACCTCCAAAATGGGGCGCGTTTGGAGGGCTCATACGCCAAGTAATTCGACTTTTTGCAAGTTCTTCCTTGAAATGCGTATAATACGGATCAGACTGAAGAAACGTGTGAAGCTCGTTCAGGTAAGCTTTAGAAGCTGTAAAGTTAGTGCCGTGGTCACTATATAAAAATTTGCAATCCCCACGCCGAGAGATAAATCGCTTAAATGCGTCGAGAAACGCCGCGGAGGAAAGAGAAGAAGCGAGCTCGGTGTGGACGGCCTTCGTCACTAGACAAACAAAAATGCAAAGCCACGCCTTTTGGCTTCTCACGCCGCGTTTTCTAACTAACGTGATTGAGAAGGGTCCCGCGTAGTCAACGCCCGTGTGCGTAAAGCATTTACTAGGCTCGACACGACAGTCTGGGAGATCAGCCATTGCGGGGAAAGTATTAGTCGGTTTAGCGCGGAAGCAATCGTTACATTTATGAAATCGTTGCCGTACAATTCTACGCGCGGAAAGTATCCAATACTTTTGTCGCAAGATTGACAACAAAAGCTGGGGTCCTGCGTGTAAATTTTCTCGATGAAAAAAGTCAATTAACAGCTCCACAATGTGACCTTTTTTGGGTAGTAGCGCCGGGTGTTTACTAGAAAAATCAAGGGACGAGTTTCCTAAACGCCCTCCTACTCGTAGGACGTTATCCCGAATAAATGGAAATAATTTGCGTAAGGCGGGTGAGCAAACCCTGCCCTTTTGTATCTTATTTATGTCATCTGAGAATGACGTTTGCTGCATAACCTTCACAACGAGCAGCTCGGCTGCGTCCAGGTCGTTGGCGGTTATTTCTCGGTTGCGAGGAAGCCGTTTAAGAAATTTTAAAACTATAACAACTGTTCTGAGAAATCTATTCCATGAGGAAAATTTCTCGCTTAATTCCAAAAGCCAATGCTCATTGCTATTGGTATTTGCAACTAAAGCGGTTGTTTTTTCCTCTGGCAGCTTTGTAGATGACGCCGAGAAAGCAGTTATTGGCCAGTCACTAACTGGCGAAGATGCCCAAGATGGGCCATGGAACCACAGATTGTGGTCCTTTAAGCGGGAAGGCAGAAGGCCGCGCGAAAGGCAATCTGCGGCATTTTCAGACCCTGGTACATGATAGAAATGCTCCGAGGTAAAATTATTTTGACATTGAGCAATGCGATTCGCTACAAAGGTTGTGAATCTATGAGGTGAAGAATGGACCCAACATAGGGCAACTTCAGAGTCCGAAAATGCAAACGTATCCGCAATTGGATGACGCTGAGACAAAACATCGTAAACAGTTCGAAGCAGTTTTGACATTAATACAATAGCACAAAGCTCCAGTCTAGCAACCGTCACTGTTTTTACTGGTGCGACCTTTGATTTTGAACAAATCAGACGGATGACTGGGTCTTGATTCTCAACAACAACGTGCGCGTAAATCACACAGCCGTAAGCCTTTTCACTGGCATCGGCAAAGGCCAAAAGTGACAATTTTGAGTTCTTTTCGACACCTAAATGACGCGGAAATTTAAGAGCAGAAATTAGTGGAAGCTCACTGACGTACTGCTCCCATAAAAGCGAGATGTGTGGCGGTGGTAAATCATCCCACTCCATCTTTAAAAGCCATAGTTCTTTTATAAGAAGCTTGGAATAAAGTATGACAGGACCGACGAGCCCTAGCACGTCATACAAACGAGCAGTAGCTGAAAGAATAGCACGTTTCGTGCCATTGAGTCGCGGAGGCGAAACGTCAAAGACAAATTCATCTAAAGCGGGAAGCCATCGAAGGCCAAGAATCTTCAAAGTGTCGCCGTCACCGAAAGAGACGTCTTCCGACTGGCGGTGAGAAATGGGAATGTACTCTAGCAACTGCCGAGAGTTGCTAGTCCATTTGACCAAATCAAACCCACCAGCCTTGAAGAGACTGATTAGTTGATTCGCTGTCGCAACTGCTTCCTCGGATGAAGAAGCAGAGGAAGCTAGATCATCCATGTAAACGTCCCTCTCGAGAACGGCGGCAGCTAGCGGGAACCTCTCGTGTTCATCACTAGCGAGCTGGCGGAGCGTGCGAAGCGCGAGGAATGGCGAAGAACGGAGGCCAAAGCAGACGCGGTTGAAATGATACATCTCCAAAGGTACTTCCGGCGAAAAGCGGTACAAAAATCGTTGAAAAGAGCGGTGGTGCGGATGTACTTCTATGCACAAGTACATTTGGCGGACGTCAGCAAAAAAAGCAACTCGGAATAAGCGAAGATTCAAAAGAATGTGGAAAATATCTGCTTGCAGATTGCAACCAGTATGAAGGATGTCGTTTAACGACAGCCCGCTGTCAGATTTGCAGCTACCGTCCAGAACTTGGCGGATTTTTGTCGTGGATTTGTCCATCCGGATGACCGGGTGATGAGGTAGACAAAACCCTGGCGTAGAGTACTCTTCGGGCGGAACCAAAGAAATAATCCCCTTATCCAAGTAATCCCGAATAACGGCATCATATTTGTCGCGGAGTTGCGGGTTTTTTAAGAATTTATTTTCGAGCATCGAAAATCTTCTTTTAGCGGTTGTAAAGGAATTGCCCAGATTATCTGGTGTTTGCTTGAAGGGAAGATCGACTGCGTAAGAACCATTATCGTTACGCGTGGTCGTTGCGGTAAATATTTCTTCACATTCCTTGTCATCGGGACTTAGAAATTTCTTTGAGGGCACTTCCTCCAAGTTCCAAAACTTTTCTAAAGTCTGGTTAAGCGGTTCGTGCGTAAACGCACAGAGAGCACGAGTCGTGCGCGGAAGTGACGTCACAGTGACGTCCCCCATTATGACGTAACCCAGAGTCGTTTCCAAAGCCGAAGGCAAGCCGGCACTTCGGACTTTGTCAGAAAGTAAGATTTCACAGAATAGATTTGCTCCTATAAGCATATCAATGGGCCCGGGCTCATTAAAACAATCATCCGCCAGAGGTATGTTCTTGAAACAATCAAACAACGATATGTCGAGAGGCGAGTCAGGCAAGTGTGACGTAATGGTATCCACAACCAGAGGTTGAATAGTATAAGAGTTGTGGCCATTAATGTCGAATCGGGAACTGAATTGCACCATCGACATTCCAAGTATTTTCTGGGAAGAACCCCCAATGCCCTGAACCCTTGCAAAACGATGTTGGTTCGAAATCGGTAGCGACAATCGATTACAACACTCGAGCGTTATATAATCAGACTGGCTTCCAGGATCCACTAGAATCCTTGCATAATAAACCTTACCGCTAGCGTCATAAAGTTTAATTTTCGCGGTCCCTAATAACGTCGTTTTATGCATAAGCGTTTTTAAGTTATCATCATTTGCACTCCGAGACGACAAATGATTCAATGTTGAGTCATGCCTCAAACCATTTTCGACCCTATCGACTTGGTGATAAGACTGCAAATTGCTTGCCCTCGCGTTATTGCCGCTCGAGGTTGGTGAGGAATTTGCGTCGTTGACAAGATTGTTGGTTGCACCTGTTTGATGCGATTTAGGTAAAAAAGATTCTTTATGCGGTGGATTAAAATGTAACATCGTGTGATGTTTAGAATTACATAGATTGCACGTTCTGTGTGACGTGCATGCGGAAAATTTGTGTTTAAAACTAAGGCAGTTATTACACACGCCATTACTCTTTACAAAATTAAATCTTTCGTGCGGGGACATTTTTGTAAATGCGGCACACTGATATAAGTGTTCGTGTTTATTCGTTTTACACAACAAACAAGTAATCATCGCGGGCGTTTGCGTATTAACGAATGTTTTCGTCGAATTGGTTTTTGGTACCGGTAACTTTTTATTGGTACTAGGTTGCGGTTGCGAAAAAGTTTGCTTGGTTGTCGAATGCGCTGCAACCCTGGATTGTTCCTTGACGAAATCAATAAGCTTTTCGTATGAAGGACATGTTTCCTTGCGATAAAACATCTCAAATAATTTTATCGATTCGGGATCTAGTTTTTGTAATGCGATATGCAAGAACAAAAAATCCGCTAAATCTTGTAAATTTAGCGCTTTGAACGCCTTAACGGAGGCGTCAAAATTACATAGAAAAAACTCCAAATTAGAAGCGGACCCATTGGCTATGGGTTTAAAGTCCAACAGCTGATTGATATAGCCGGCCGCCATGGCGCGTTTATCCTCATATTTATCGACTAGCGCCTTCCAAATTATGGCATAGTTTTCACCTGTGGTCGGTAGCCCAGCGCATACCGGTCTAGCTTTATCGGTTAGTTTACCTACTAGGAACTGAATTCGTTCGCTGTCAGATAAACTTGGGTTGTTATGAATCACACTTTTAAATTGTTCATAGAATAATGGCCAATTCCGAAGGTCGCCATTAAATTCCATTAGTTGTATAGTCGGCAAATTTTGCCTTAAAGCGGATTGCGAAGGCCTCTGAGGGCGCTCCGGCGAACTTTCGACTTCAGACTGAATGCATTTGATTTCACAGTACATCTCCTCAAACGCGATCCAGGCCTGATAATTAACGGTTGCATTAGGCGTTACGTGTATAAGGCATTCATTGTACGAGTCTAAAACCCGCTCAAAATCTGATCGCAATTGGTCTAGATTTGATACGTTATTTAAGAACGTTTTACGTTGAATTTCATTTTCGTGCGCCTTAACTGACAATTTGTATATGGTTTGTAAGCGATTGAAGAATGCATTACGCTTAGCTTCCAAGATAACTAGGTCATTCTGGACGAGGTCCTTAGCCGCCTCGGCTTTAGGGTCGCTTTTCGGTGGCATGATGATGTGCGTTGAGTGTGATTATAAAACTTAGCCTAGGTACACAAATAAAATGTATGTTAACACGATTTGCGGGAATAAAGTGCGGTTAAATAAATGTCCGTAAATAGGACTCGCGGGAATAAAGCGGTTAAAATAAACGTGAGTAAACACAAGTCTCGGAAATAAAGTGCGGTTAAAATAAAAGTCGCGCGAATAAAATGTACCTATATAAAAAGAATATGTGTTACGAATCGGAAACAGCTCGTTAGAATAAAAGCGGTTTAGATAACTCTCCGTCTACAAAGTAGGTTAAGTGATGGCCGTGTATAACTATTGGCGGTAAGGCGCGCGGCGCGCGACGCGGTAGTTCGCGAAAGGATTATAAACAAAATAAGCGGGTAGAAATGGACGAAACTCGTTAGCGCTCCCGAGCCGGTGAGAACAATATGTGTTTGTAACGTGTACATCAATTGTACACTAAGAATATTAATCGTTAATTGCGTTGCTGAATGTTAGTACCTATTATTTAGAATAATGATACGAAGATATGATGCGAAGTACATAGATTTTAAGTATCTATGGGTAAATTATACGTAATGTTAAGGAGCTACTTTTAATATACAATATAAATCCTAGGTTGGGAATGAAATAATTTATCCGGTTCGAAGGACCAAAACTTGGGGCGTACAGAATTAAGTTTGTAGTTGCACGCACAGCAAGGGTGGTTTTATGCGGTGCGCTTTCTAATTTCCCTTTTCAGAGATTAGCGCTGGTTAAAGAGTAGTGGACTGTATGTAGGTGTCCAACCGTGGTCTATTGTCGTAGCTACTAGACGCGAAATTGTGTCGGAAAAGTCAGCTGCTTTGGAAATCGGAACAGGTCGATGAATCAGCTAACAGAAGGTAGCAAATAGGAGCCATGCGCACTTACTTGTGATTTGGGTGAATTTGTCCTTCAGGCTAGCTCCTCATGGCACAAGCATGCACGCGCCTTCATGGGACGCGCAACGTAAAACCAAAATGTCCAAAAGCACTTTCAATCCACGAACACCTTCTAGCACTAAGCTGATAGCACATATAGTTTTCAATAATATAAGGAGAATGCGTCGGATTTAATTCGATTTAATTTATTCATCAGCGGGGAGCTGGTCTTTTACACGCACACGGGAGAGTATCTAACTCGCGCTCGCCAGGTGGCGTGAGCGATGCGCGTACGTCGTGTATGACAAAGATAGCGCGATATATCAGTGCGCATGGGTGAAAGGGATGATTGTATAGGAAATCGTGGCTGTAGAAACGACAACAGATAAAAGTCCGACAGACAAACATACGAAATCCACCAAATACCGATTAATTTATATTATATTGCACTAGATTTTATTCTGTACTATGTTTATGCTGTTGCTGCTGTTCTGTACTATATAACAACTGATGACCATAATTATTAAACATCGGCGGGCTTGGGCTTCACAAATAGTTCTAGGATGAGCGGTCTATTTGAAAATAGCCATCCATTAGCTAAAATATAGTTTAGGTGTACCTAAAAAATCAAAAGTAAAACCAATCTTAAAATACAACCCTCCACTAACTGACATATTATGTTCCAATGTGTGAGAATAAAACTTATTTGCAATGAGACTATTTTTGAAATAAAAACGTGATGGAAATAGGTCCAAAGATGTTCAAGGTGACACGTATCATAAATTAACCAACTCGTATAACCAAAAAATACAATGGAATAAAACCGGTCAGAAAAAGTCTATAGGACGACCGAACTGGTATTAGATTAGATTAGATTACCTAGATTAATTTATTTCGTGACATAAATTACATTACAAAGTTGCCTTAGTCAAAAAAAAAAGAATTTGCATCACGACCGTGTGAATATAACAATATTCGAAATTATAAATATAATGATCACAAATAAAATTATTTCGTATCACCCAATCAGGATCGTCAAAGTGCAGTTTATTGTAAAATACCTATAAATAATAATATACGAAGAAAATGTCAATCAACCCTTATAAAGAAAGAAAGAAACCAATATTAAATAATGACATTTCCATGAATTATTTGTTTCTGAGTCATGGATGTTTTTCTATGTATTTAAGTATTTATATCTATTATATATATCGTCGCCTAGTACCCATAACACAAGCCTTACTGAGATTACTATGGGACTAGGTCGATTTGTGTAAGATTGTCCCCTTATATTTATTTATTTATTTATTTTTTATTCCCTAGTTGAATACATTGGGTGATCAAAGAAATGGTTATAAAAAGTTGGGCCTAGTATACGGTTGTTTTTATTCGCTAGGGCCATTCGACGTGGGAATGTTTTCAGCTGCCCCATTAAAGCCGGATTCGATTAAGTAGGAATAAAGACCGTCAAAAGTATAAAGTCTTGGAATAAACTCAATTCTTGTGTTGTCTAATAGACACTAGCAACTTCTTTAACGCTACTAAAGAAAGCATACTCGCGAGATTTCAGACCTAGCCGAGGTCTCGCAAGACAACAAAGCCAGTCAGCAGATTGGGCGTGTTTGACAGTAAACGTGTACACGTTTACTGTCGAACACGTACATACTATGAATTCCATTTATTGATTGTCAAGCTGTGAAATAAAAATAAAAACCGATTAAGTGGTTTATAATATCCGTATTATTTCTAAATGCAACTCAAAAAGATTTTTTGAATATTATGTATTTTAACCATCAGGTTATAACTTTAAATCTTAAAAATCTTCATTACAATCACTTTCCTTAAGTACTTACCTAAACTTGGTAATCAGCCATTCGTAGCAATGATTACTAATTTAAAGAACTGGGGGCCTAGACAAGGTTACAATCGACAAGCGCTAGCGCCAATAGAAAACTAATAAAATGTATGGGTATGACAGATGTTAACGAAAAGTGTTTCGTCGGCATCTGTCATTCCCCTACATTTTATTATTTTCTATTGGCGTTAGCGCTTGTCGATTGTAACCTTGTCTATGGCCCCTGGTATTATACATTTCATATAATTAAAACATAAGACTGCATTCCCCAAGCTCTACGGTACAAATCAAACAACGAAAACGATTCCCACATGAACTGTTTCATTAGTTACAAATGAGCACTCAGACATGCAACACACGTGTCGTAACCTCCAGATGATGTATCACGTAAATTGCATTAAAAGTAAGTGCATCAATTTATTGTTAGCTTTCAACATAGTAATTACTGCCGACGATGTGTATTAAGCTTTATAAATCATACAGGGTAATCGATGACCAATTATGTGTGGAGTGGACTAGGTACTAAATCACTGTTTTGAACGAATATGTTATGTACTTTATTTGCGTATGAAGGTTGGGTAGATTGCTGGAACAAATTGTCGTAAATGTGGACACGCCTTACAAAAGGAACTTTTTTTAGGTAGGTACTAGATAGCTTTAAGTTTTTGATAGGAACCAACTCCACCGTCGGCGTTCGTCATCTTTTATATGGCGGTAAATTTGAGTAATAGGTATATTATTGGTATATACCAAGTTTGTGATTTCAAGTAATTTAGAACTCGAGATATTAATAATATACCTATAATTAAAAATGGCCGCCATAAAATTAAAGATGGCTGACAGAGGAGTTGATTCCTATATCAAAAACTTAAAGCTATGGACATAATTAGTACCTGAAAGAAATTTGAGCCTTTTCTCACTTCACTTTTTACTCGTTTTTATAAATTGAAGAAGGAATTTCCTTTCATAAAAACTAAATTCTTAAAAGTATTGTCAGATAAGTTCCGTCTAGTAGTCAATAAATGTATCCAGCCAATGAAAACAGTCTCTCGACTGGACCGGAAGAGCACAGGCAGAGACTACCTTTCGTAGAAAAGAATAATTTTAAACTTTAACCTTTTTAACTCCCTTTACACCCCGTTTGTGATACTTACCTCTTACAATAAATTTTTAGTCTGTAGTTATTTTATTAACAATGGTGTTTGGTAGTCGTTAAGTGTTTGCGTTGTCCTCCGTTTGTTCGCAGGTCATGATCAGCTCTTGTGCGACTTGATTCTGGCAAATTTGAGCCGTCATAGTTGGCCAGAACGCCATAAAAAAAGAAGAAGAAGAAGAGACTACCTTTAATAACTGTCTGACATTTTACACAAGATGCTTCAACTTTAACTGGATCTTGGCTTCGACCACCGGGGATACTCGAGGCCGTCGTCACTTTGTAGTATTTGCCGATTAGAATTAGTGGATAATTGGTTGAACATTCACTGTAACCATCGACATCATCATTGCCAACACTGCCTCGTTCCTCTCTTGGTGTCGATGTTGCTGGATGTGAATTTAAATCCATCCAATCATCTTATCTATCCGAATCAAATCCTCCGTAACAGAAAAACCGCGTAAGGAACTAAATTGGCACTTGACAGTAGTATTGCCACAGTGCACTAAGCCCCTAACTAAAGAATGTCCCAAAAAGAACGCAAGATTTTCCATACATTATTTTTGGGACACCCTATATATTAAAAAACCGTTCCATTATACGGTTATAGAATTAAATAACATGTATTTTTATGCAAATGTAGGTATTTAAAAGCTTAAAGTATTTTAAATACGAAATACTAAATACATGTGAGTGCGGTATTTGAATAGCATTTTGTCATGCTTTTTCAGTCGTTTAGGCCATGAAGCTTGCTGAGTGGTCTAATTAAGGGACGAGACTTAAAAAGCTAATTATATAACTATTGTATAAAATACTTTTTCTTCGAGTCAACTGAAGTAATTAAACAAGCTTGGTATCTATTGAAAATCTAATCTTTCTTCTTTGTCGTTGATGTCTTTTACTTTTCTTCTGTACTCAAGACGCCGTCCTATTGCTCAAATTCATTACAGTTCAGTAAAGGCGCCACGTGATTGGTCTTATTTATTTGAGTTGTCTAATCAGTTGTAAAATGTTGAGTTGGGACCTCCTTGTGGTTTTAATTTGGTTTACGAAGTCTTAACTCAAACATTAAAGTCGACGAGTATAAAAATACCAATTACAAAATACTTCGCCAATTATAAAATACAAAATATAAAATACCAAATACAAAATACGTATTTGTATTTCAAATACATGTAATTGAAAACCTGCTTGTATGCACTTGATGAAGTCTCCGTTGCAGATTATAATTTATGGATTTTTACAGCAATTTTTAGATGAAATAAAATGATGTAATTCCATAATAATAATAAAAATACTTAATGACATTATAGCATTGCGTCGTAAAGTAAGTATACGTTTACCAACATTATTTCATAATCATGTAACTAACCAGATATAGGCGCATTTTAACAAGCTGTGCTGCAATTATGTTCCCACCATAAGAATGATCTTACTTTACCCGCATAGCGCGGAACGCTAAAAAACTCAACGAATAACCTAAGAAAAATCTTTGGTCGTTAATCAGCGTCTACTTTAATTGCTCTGCTAATGTGCCGCGCATTCGCGGTAGAGTTTTATGGCACGGTTTTACGTCGGCTGGCTACGTACTCTTAGAAGCAATAAAATCATCTTATGACGATTTTAGCAACCTGTCACAGCGATATCACATTTTGTCGATCTTTTATACCCACATTTATGCTAAAAGTGGTACTGGAACACAAGTTTCATGTGCTTTGCCTACCCCTTTTAGGTATAAAGGCGTGAATGTATGTATGTATGTATGTATGACGATTTTTACTTATTATTTACAGAGGTAATTCGTTGAAAATCGTATACAGAGATCGATGGCAAAAACACATAACGAAATTCGGTTCGCAACTAGATAGCTTAATTGATAAAGCACATGCCGCCCCGGTAAGGCACCAACGGATGCAGGTTTAAATTCTGTTAGATTTTTATTGTATTTGATCTTTGTTTCAATATCGTGGTCTATATATAACAGAAATAGAATACATAATTAAGGTAAGGATGCAAATGAATTGTACAAAATGAGACGTTTAGCAATTTACTTTATATAATATATATATAGAAGATTCCGCCATTTTCGTCCTACGACTATTAGCATGTCCCATGATTTCACTAAATATAGAAAGAATAGTTTTTTGTGCAGAGCAGGCAGAAGTTTAAACAAAGTTGTAGTTAAATTAGATATAGACCTATTTTGTGATAGCATACAAGCAATAAAATCTAAATTGACAAGATTCTTCATGGGTGATACTTCAGTAGGCTCGGGTTACTAGAGTTTGTATATCCTAATTTATTAACTACTTGTATATTCCCATTGCCATGCTTGCTATTGGTGCGCGATGGTTACTGTGCGTAATGTACGCTAAGTTTAAGTTTGGCTATAGATTTCTTTGTGTTAGTTTATTTCTATAAGTGAGAACCTGTAATTGGCTATATGGTTTTATTATTTTGTCTATAAATATGTTGCGCTGTTGGTTTTCCATGTATCAATAAATAAATAAAATCATCGGGTTATACAAGAAAATTAGTATTAAAGGTAAATTAATTTACAAAGATGCCTCCGCTTCCCAGGCACGGCGATAAGCATTTTCTAAGAAATAATTATTGAATATTTAATGAGATTCTATAAAGAGGAGCCAATTCGTTTTGACAGATTTGGGTCAGACATAAATAAGTTAAAGGAATTCACCGATAACGTGTATCCGATTTGTTAATCAGAATTAGATAATGGTGACAAAACTATTAGTCTAGAAATTGTAAGGGCATAGGTCCGTGATAAGGTACAAATGAGTTATAGTGGAGAAGATTGGCAATGTTGCAAAGATTGATGGATGCGCAAACTTGGCCTGCAAGTTGTATTGGCCGTTGTATTATGCATCATCTAGGGTTATACATCGATGTGACGGCGACATTTTCCTTGTGGAGAACATTCCTAATCTAGAATTTTAGGTTCTAAAAACTCGACGACTAGCAGCAATTCATATCGCTGCTGAATAAATTTTCCCCCTATTTCAAAACTGCTAAATCTAGGCTGCCATTTCCTAGCACCGTATTGACCGCCATCTTGAATATTGCACTTTAGGCTCAGATAACTGAATGGGGTAAATCGCCAATAACTGGCCATCCTTCAATAACTGGCCCCCTCATACTAAAAATTAATTCTGTTCCCCTACAAACAGAACAACAGTTATTAATTGTGGCCAGTTGGTGATTTACCCTATAAGTTCTCACACCAGTAAGCTGACTTAAAACGATTATTTTGCATATAACACATCATTTTACATACAAGGTTGGTCTCAAGCATCAACTAATCGCATTGACAGCCGTCGCGGGATCGTTTTGAGATAGTCCGTTTTTAATAATTTAAAAATATTGTCCAAGTTGCCAACCCTGACGACCGATGTACTTTATAAATGACTTCGGCAGCGTTATTGATTGAGCGGCAATAGTACTAAAACTAGGACGTTCCTCTCCGTACACGTCAAAGGTATAATCTTTGGACATCAACAAACGTCACAACAACCATTTCAAATGACTGTTCCTGTTTACTGAAACTTTGGAGTGTTTAAATAAGGTTGAGATAAACCTTGAGAAACCAATTAAAAACTTTCGTTCTATTCGGAGTCTGTAGTGGTCGAGCGTAGAATAGCTTTTATCGTAATTGTTTTAGTGGGGACCAAGTTTAAGTAGAGTCACGTTGGAAGCGTGTTTTATGAACAGTGAAGGATTAAAGTAGATACGTGTAGTTGGTTATAGCATATACTATTTTTGTTGTTAATTATAGCTGTATTTTATTTCATGTCATCTGTATCCCTTTTTCATAAGTAGTACAAATTGTACTAAAAATTAAATAATAACATGAACGTTTTGACTGCCTATAACGCAATGAAATTGAATACTGTTTGAAGTCTGACTTTACTAAAGCTGCGGAAGTTATAAGTCTTCCATTTTGCCATGAAAAACCATATTTTATTCGATTAAATTAATCCTCTTTTTTGATAAAGGGCTTGCGGTGGAAAATAGTTTATATTTAATGTAAACAGGGGAATAAATAGTTTATGACAAGAATCTCATTATTGACACAAGCTATTTTCAAATTTTGAATGACAAATTACATACTAACATTATGAACAGTGCAAGATATTTATCTTTTTAGAAGCTTATAAAAATGACGCAACAGAAGCCAATGCTACAAGAAGCCCTAAGGCCTTCATTTTTCTTCGCACATATTGGACAGAAACCTGATATTGGCGACGGTTCCGTATTACCCCGGTGAGATATGGTAATACGGAATATATTCCGATCCACAGATTGCGCGGAGCGCGAGTGTCTTGAGTATATTGGGCTTTTAAAAATCCCCAGAGATTACCTATTCCATATATTTGAAAGCTGAAATGAGTTTTGGGCTGTCTAAAACTGTGGTAAATAATGATAATCGATGGATCTTTCACGTCAGTATGTTGAGGAAAGAATTGAGTGGTTGCTTAACTTAGATACTTCTGTTTTTTTTTATACACGTCGTTAGTAAACCGGCTGCCATACCATCCAGGGTACATGCACGTTCGTTGTCGACTTTACAAACATGTACACTCCTTCTCTGAAGAACCTCATAATGTAGCCCAAACTTTGGTAATGAGCTCATTTCACAGCCGGAGCGTTAACGGGAGGAGGAATTCCTCTGGGACCATACTATGTGACCATTTAGGTTCCAAGTTGTAAGATTTTTCTTATTTCAAGGAAACTTTTTTGGAATACTTATAATAATGACGAGCGAATGGCAGCCATGATATAATAAAATGGCGGAGTCCTTCCGGCTATTTCATGACTGACTGAGATTTACTCGCTCTACGATTAAAGGGCTAACTGATGCCGCATGTCGCGTACTTTTGTCACATGACATAAATATACCTGCCCTTACAAATTTTATTCCCAGAAGTGAAGGATTTTCAAACTTTCGGCCAATTGAAGGTGCGATAATTTCTGATTCTCGCTCAGCACAACTGTCTCGACCTGCTGCCATGCATATTATCGTGTTGTCATGAGACGTAGGTGTGTTAGGAGTGGGCTTACGGACTAATTGTAGAAGCAGATCTATTTGCATTTAAAGTATATTTACACCTACCGAATGCGAATATTCTAAAAACGGAAACGAGACTCATCATCCTCCTAGCGCTAAAAGAGCCCGGAGTCCGCTTAGGCACCTAATCCCAAGTTTTGGCGTGGGCACTTGCCTAAGTTGAAAACAGACTAATTTACGTAAATTGCGTAAAGCTGTCGCAAAAACCATTATTTTGTATTGCAGACCGCGTTCATTCGCCATTGTAATATTTCATCTTTCTAATTTATGATGATTAGGCAATAGAGAGTATGAATGGATTTATTGTCATGGGTGGTGGGAGGGAACAGTGCTAGTTCGCTTAGGTGTAGGAAGGTTGTAAATATTACTGAACAGTTAGGTCGTGCGTACACTAATGGTAATTGCAGCATGCGATTAACTATATCTAGCCGCCCAAAGACCTATTAAAAGGCATTCTCTTCAATGTTTATACAATTCTAAATTGGAAACGAGTTTCATTTGTTTTGTTGCGTTCGATTTTGGATCAAAACAATAGATGAGAGAGAGGGCGATATATTGGATCTTCAGCGTAACGAGGGATTCAAGTGTTCACGCCCAAGATGGAAATTAGTCTGCTACTGAGTGGCACTTACTGCTTTCACGCCTTGTATGAGGAAAATTAAAATCCCTCATTATCAAGCTCTTATTTGAATGGCAAAAACAGGGAAGAAAAATACAATTTTGATCCCTGATTAGAGGGCAGTAATAACTTTTCTGTGTAGCAGGTGTGAAAACTATATTTGTTCTCCTGGTTAAATACTATGACGATGGGAAACACACGGTATGCGCGGTGGTAAGCAGATACCACTAAATAAAATAATCAATAATGATGATAATATGACCATTTGTTTCCTTGTTCAAAATTAATTTAGCCAAATGGAATATTGTCCAGTATAATGATGTATTTTCTTGAAAAAGGATTAAGAATGTAGTCAAATGGAGACAAAAGCAACGCAAGAGGTTAGATAATCACAAAGTTATAAGTATCCAAAGTTTTAAGAGGGCAAGCGGGTATGCTCTGTCCCTTTCCCGCAAAACGCACCTTCATATGAAACGATTGTCATTAATTATGACGCTCGAGGACCGTGACGTCACGATCTGCTAGCGATTTCTCTCTCTAAGAAGCAAAAATAAAACGGTTGTAACTTGGTATTTTTTTGAGATATCCGAACGGGATTTTCTTTAGGTATTAGACATATTTATTTGCATTCTTTCCTTTGAAGGAATAATAAATTTTGAGTCTACACCCCTATTGTTGACAGCTAAAGAGACATACTGGCTTCAGGATTCATATTTGGTAGTGGCAGAGCAGCATCGGTTTCATGGGATGGGACGCGAAGAAAGTCCTGGACATATGCCGTCGGCTCAGGCTTATGGGTGAGGATCCCTGTTCCGAGTCGTTTCTGGTGCAAAGGTTGTCCTCCTACGTCATGTAAACCAATAAGTTTTTACACCTGTAATTAAGGATTATTAAATTGTCAATAAGGTTCAATTTATCTCTTTTAGCTAGGTGAATTTGTTTTCGAAATATTACAATTTATGGTAGTGACCCGAAACTTTTGGTCTCGAGTGTAGATATGTTTTATACGTATATGTTTTTTTTTTTTTTTCAAAATAACCTATCAGATTGGACTAAGACATGTAAAGTTCAAACTTATCCTAATAGTCCAGTCTAACACCTCCTTAACTTCCTACATCGTTATCCCGAACAACCTGTATATATAAACTAATCAAACCATCTATTAGTATCATGTATGTAACATTAACATTCACCTAATGCGCCTTCACCTAAAGGCTCCAGTTGTATGGGGCTACAGAATACACCCAAGAGCACAAGGTCATAACCATCATCATAAACCCTCGCTGAGGGTTTTCCAGCTGCGTTCGCGCCACTACGTGCACTTCAGCTCGTTTGTGGTGCGCGTGCCGAGTCCGCTGCAGTAGACCATCGCGTGTGCTGACTTCTGGCCGAAGGGTGTCGTGTTTCGGCGGTTCCGGGGCAACCTACCGAACTCTACACCGGACTTGACGACGCAACGGAGCCACGCTGTTACGTCGCCTAAATAATAATTCGTTTTTAATTTTATAATTGTATGTATGTTAGCCTTTAAGGTATTTGTAACTATGGGCCTTAAATGCCTGTTTTTTTTAAATTATTATTATTATAAACATAAGAGCCGGGCTGTTGTCGGTGGAGTAATCGCCACTCTGTTCTTCTCTCTGCTACTGTTTTACACTAACTTTCTCTTTAGCTTGGTCCATAAACGCACGTCTTGGTCTACCCCTGCCTCTTCTTCCTTCTATCTTTCCTTCAATTAGTTTTTATGTAATTGTCATGTCGTATCAGGTGCCCTAACATCTTTCCCCTTCTGTTTTCAATATCCTCTATTCTCTTAACTAATTTAGAACCTCTTCGTTTGTTTTTCATCCACACCGTCTATAGTCGTAAGCAGTGTTAGTTAAGGCTGTGCATTCGAAATTATCGCGTGCTTTGAAACGCCGTTCTGAATAGATTAAGAAACAATAAGGTCTGATTTTCAGATATATGATTCTTGACTATATGATTGTTGATCAGATTTTATCGATACACGATTGCTTAAAATTTCCTCGATAGAAAAAAAATCCAAAGTTGGGTCTGTATTTTCCTTTTTTACTCAGCCTAACTCAAACGATACATTATTTTACGAGACAATCAAGTTAATACTATAGTATTTTATCTCATCTAAAATCTCACTTTATGAAATTTAAATAATACTTCTCTAAGTTAGGTATTTATCGAAATTTGTCCAAAAAAGCCATTCCCGAAGAGTGTTACATCTCTTTTCCTCGTGCGCGGAAGGCATCAGCGTGTCTCTGTCTAGAGGGCGTGTTCGACTCAAATCAAGGCATCGCCTTAAAATCCCAATGTATGGAATGTTTGACAAGTTTGTATGGACTGACAGCTGCCGGCGCCATATTGAACGTTGATCGGTCTGCAATCGTAAGTTGGTGTAACCCGCCCTTATTCCGTCTTTATCCCGATCTGTGACGCCATTCGTAGACGTGTACGCATAGCCTAACTATACAAAGGTAGGTGTTCCGGTTGTGGTACCTAGTGGATACAATTAACGCAATATGCATACAATGGCCGCAGATGTGTCGTTATTAGGGCACGCGGTTCACATTCTCACTCGTTACCCGTTGCCCCACTAACTCATAGTTTTTGTGTTTACTACGAATGGTTAGCGTAACTGTGAAAGTTTAATTATCGCGGTATTGTTCTTGTTTCTCAGTGGTAGTGGAATAGGATGGCGTTTTTGATTCATGTGCGTTTACGAAAAGTAAAACTCTCTTCTGAAACGGCTCCCTTTCATGAAGTTATTACTTTACAAGTCTTCATTGGCAATAGTGCTTGACCAATAATAACCGGCTGTTTAACCTACGTTGCTTATTTAGTTTGTAGCTTGCAGCTTCGTGATTAAAGATATTACCAATGGATCACAGGTTATATTGGTGGTGTAAACATATAAGTGCCGGTAAAGTTGGGACATAGTTCAGCCAAAATTCCGGATGGAACGCATATCATAAGAACATAGTTTTTGGAATAAAGATATTCGAATAAATATACTATTAACAACTTTGCGGAATTATATAGGTACTGTATAATGTTCACTTACATTTAACGTAAGTTACCTATACCTAGTACCTGTAAGCTAAGTAGTTTCAGTTAAACGCATTACGACATTATTAATGTATAATTTCAGGGCCAAACTTACATAATCCATTATACTTTCAAGACTCTAATATCATCAGCCGTTAAAAACGGCATTGCGTTACAAAACCTCAGTAATATCGTTTTAATTTGACACGCGACTGCGCGGCATTGAGATGAATCTGCACAATGCATGTGGCTTACTAAGTAGCTGTTGCTCGTCAAAGATGTCTACAATTTTGCACCTTATTCCATTGTAATAAGGCGAGGAATGTACGTGACGCAACAAGAGAGGCTTCTACGTGTGATAGATCGACCACTGTGAAAAAAAACGAAGTGAATTTTGACTTGCTTAGGTATATGATTAGTTGACCGTCTATTTATTTATACTTAAGGAGTACCAACAGCTGCAAAAACATGATATAAGTCGTACATAGTAATACAAAGCCAATTAAAGGAACTCACAGATAGAAATGGCATAAGATGATCTAAAGCTGGTTTTCCAGCAGAGGGGCGAGACGAGACGAGGCGAAACGAGAATTGAAATTCGTATGGGACTTACTACCTATTTGCACTGAGCGTGCGCGCGCGCGGTGGAAATAGGTAGTCAGTTCCCTCCGGTGGAAAACCAGGTTAAGGCCTCTCACAGACTGGCGCGGCCTGGCTGTGGCGGTCAATAGTAAACTTGTCCTTAGCTGTCAAATTTACTATTGACCGCCGCCGCAGGCCGCGCCAGTGTGTTGCGGCATAAGGCCTTAAGGTGTGATTCTACGCACCCACGCGGCCTGCGGTAGCAGTAGCAAAGTTAATGACAAGTTTACTATTGACCGCCGCGGCCAGACCGCGCCAGTCAATCCTGAATCACACGGACGTGGCCTGCGGTGAAGGTCATTAGTAAACTATACAATTATTGTCACAGGCTTTACAACAAAGTCATGCCTCTCAACTTTATAAATTAACTTTTTAAAAGTGCAGCCAGTCATAGTCACCGGCCAGTCGGCGTACAGCCACAAACAAAAAATATGATTCCGGTTTATTTAGATAAGTGGGTAGTGAGTGTGACCCTGCCGTCTTAGGCAGGGTTAGCTTGCTGGCGGTCCTGGGTTCGAATCCCTGTAAGGGCAAATATTTGTGTGATGAGCGTGAATTGCTTCTGAGTATTGGATGCTATTCTATATATTTAAGTATTTGTGTATATCTCTATTATTCGTCTAGTACCTACACTACATATTATTAAGCGTATTATGGGGCTAGATCGATTTTTGTCAAATTCTCCCATAATATTTATTCATCTAAAATACTAGAAAGGAAATAAAGCCGATATTTAGAGAATCACCTATCTATAAGACTACTGGAACGGCGACACTTTACACTATCATGTCCCATGGACAATCAAAAAGTCAAAACACAATGTAATCAAATTGCACATTCCATTGCACCCAGTAAGCTGGCCGAATGGACTGTCCATACAAAACAATGGATTGCAAACTGGCTGATCGGAGTGCGACCAATTTATAGCGGTGTGCGGCAATTGATGTGTGGCTTGAGTCGAGCCGACGACGGGTCGGCCGAGTGAACCGTGCTGCGTTTACACCGCGTGCCACTTGCCTGGCAAGTTAAAAAAGCTACTAAAGGTGATCGTTCTTGAAACGGGTAATTGCTACGCCAGATTACCATTTTTGCATCGCTGAGGCGAAAATGAGCGGCCGAATCGTTTCGAAAAAGATATGTGTTACCATTTGATATTTCATGAATAATCTGATAGTTTGAATTTCTCGTTCAAATTTAAACTGCTTCTTATGAACAAGTGGTTTTCACGGTTCTTTCAAAAATGGTTGTTATTTCATTTGGGTATCTAAAATCAGAACACTATTCATAACGAGCGTTACTCATTAAGCGAGACCAAAATGTTGGAGGCCTAATTTTAGACTATTTATTACCACCGAGAAAGACCTTTTGCTAGACCGAACCGTGGGACCCTTATGAAAATTGCATATGAGGTTGAATTCACCGAAGAAGATATTCATGAAGCTGCTTTATATATTGAGATAACACAATAATGGGTGGCAACACGTCGTCAAGGAAATTGAAGCATAGACACATAAGGTACTTTAATGTAGTACTTGGTGACTTCACAATCAGAAATAATCGAACGATACCTACTACGATCAAACCATGTTTACTATAAAGCGTGTTAATAAAATAGCGCAAAACTACAGACTTTTCCACATGGAAAGATCTGTAAAGTATTTTAAAAAGTTAGACCCTAAGTCTAACTAACTTCTTAAAATACTTTTATTATGTAGCATACGCATACGCGTACGCATCATCTTTGATACAAAAAATATGGTACCACACGGAAACCAAAAACGGAGCTTCTCTCCACTTTTGCAAAATTGGCTAGATTGCTATATGAGCAAGCGAACAAAACAAACTCAATGAAAAAAAACTACTGAGCTTAGTAACTAAACGTCAGCCATATTCGAATAATAAACGCTCCAGTGAGTAGATCAGCGGTCAGCGATAGATGTGTTTAGTGGCCAGTGTCACAACGCGTCTAGTCTAGATATGCTGACACCTTTCCGATAATTACTGGGGGCATTAACGCAATGACAATTCGCGCCAGTAGCTGGAATGATTAAGTTTTTGCGACGGGACTAAGTAATAAGGTAAGTAGCTTACTAGAATGTGGGTGCACTTAGTGTAAGGTCATCGCGCCGGTTCGCAACCACCTAAAGTGTGCCGGTTTGAGACTAAAAATATGTTAATAGAATAAAGTAGAGAACTGAAATTATGTTAGGTATCTCTTTTTTTTTAGTAATTTCCTATTATATAACTACTAAAACATTGCATAGGTATAGTTTTTATTAATTTTTAAGACTCCGCCTGTCCGTCCGCCTGTATGTCTGTCAGTCGTCTGTCACCAGGCTGTATCTCATGAACAGTGATAGTTAGATAGTTGAAATGATTTCTGTTGCCGCTATTACAACAAATACTAAAAAACAGAATAAAATAAATATTTAAGGGGGCTAGCATACAACAAACGTGCTTTTTTGCCGTTTTATAGATATTGGTACGGAACCCTTCTTGCGCGAGCCCGACTCGCACATGGACGGTTTTAGGATCTGTAGATTGTTATCTTAAATTAAAAAAACCTAGTCCTTTAGGTGGTTGCTAACTAAAGCTGGTCGCGAAACCGACGCAATGACCGTTCGTTAACGTTTCCTGTTTTTAGTTCTGCAGATTTTGTCAACTAACCATGGTTTGTTGTGTAAATACAATTATAAATTAGGTATAACCATAATTATCTTTAGCTAAACGAGAAGTTACATAAATAATACTCATAATTCATAAATAACACAACACACAAATTGGGGGCAAATCTTGCACAAATTGATCAAAACATATTTTCCTGGAATTTTAATTTGGGAGCTCTAAGTACAGCAGGTGGCCAATTGAGGCTAAATGCGCACCATAAGATATAATGTAACAATAATTAAACGTTTACGTCACTTCGAGCCCATACAACTACGTACATGGAAATCATCATCATCATTATCATATCAGCCGAAAGACGTCCACACTTAAAGGCTTTATATAAACAACAGAAAAAAATCAACATTTTAAATAACAAATCAAAGCCCAGATTTTCAAAAACGCGCAAATACATCGCCTTCGGCTGAAATATCCCGCGAACGGGAGTAAGTATTAAGGTCTAATGGAACAAGCGCTTACCATATCGGGGCACAAGGCTGTTGCATTTCTCGAGCAAATAATAACAGTAACGGTGCACCGTGCGGTTTTAGAATCGCCCTCGATTCCAGATAAACTTATTCATAGAATATCGCAAACACTGCCAATTATTGCTGGCCAGTATCGGAAATGGAATTGATTTTATAAAACGCGAACGCATCGGTAGTTTTGAAAATCGCGCTGTTACTTTTTATTTATTAAATTTTTCCCAGCCAGTTCTTTTGCAGTTGGACTCGTTCGGGAATTATTGGGACGCGTTCAGAATTTTATTTAGAGTTTGAAAACATATCAAAATAACGGTACGCGGTATCGTGTTATTCGTACTTTCATGAATTTTGAAATGAAAACTTGAAAGTTCGTTTTTTATACTTCTTTTTCTTATTTAAGAGCTAAGCTCTTGTCGGTGTAGCTCAAAGTGCACCCACGCAACCTCTTCACATCTCAATGCGACCTAACATCAGGTTCTCCCTGTTTTGGCATATTTTTTTAGTAAGAATTTTATTTGGCGTAATCTATGTAGGCATAATTGACTTTGCGCATAAACTGATTTGGCAGTATCGAGATTCGCATAGTTCGATTACGCCGAATTTCAATAGTCCGAATATGATTTGTGCATAATCTTGATGCTCCGAATCATGTTCACGCATAAAATATAAGAGCATTTTTTTTTGTCGAACACTATTCTCGCAGAATTAATTAATTTTTTTGAAAAAGAAACCACTTATTTTAACCTAACCTAAACTTAACCTAACCGCCAGCCTACTAATAATATCATTGTTACGATTGTCTGGTGTTTTGTTACTGCGGGGGCGAACCCCCCTTTCTTCTAGGTGCCCTAACCTAATCTACTATATTATAATCCTTATCGAAATCATATAATTATATTGTTGTTATATCTCGTGAGACGTACCCCGTTTTAAGTATGCTTAGTAAGTTTCGGAGGATTTAAAATATGCCGAATAAAATTATGCTAAACAAAATTATGCGTAAATATAATCGGCCATAACAATAGTATGCAAGATTCAGTCAAAAACGTTTTCGGAATTTTTGAAAATCGATTAAGTAAGGTTTCTGCCACGTTAACATTCGGCGAAAACATAATATGCCAAGTCTGTTATGCGAAAAATGTTTCGGACAGTCAAAGTTATGCCAAATAGAGGGAACCCCTCACATCAGCTCTCTTTCTGAATTGCTCTATGTAGTTTATTCTAGGTCTTCCTCTTCCTCGCTTCCGCTCTATATTTCCTTCAACTATATTAAATAATAAATAAATAGATATTAGGGGACAATCTTACACAAATCGACCTAGTCCCAAACTAAGCAAAGCTTGTACTGTGGGTACTATTAGACGGCGATAAACATACATATAGATAAATAAATACTTAAATACTTACATAGAAAACATCCGTGACTCAGGAACAAATATTCGTGCTCATCACACAAAAGGAACAAGCTTTTATTGCCGACTGTACTTTTCTGTATACCATCATCAACTACTCATTGAGACGATTCTAACGAGCCCAAACTCAACGGGGCTACGTCGGTTAAGTACTGAATTCCCATGGCCACCTTCTGTCTCCATCATCAGATCAGCTCGATGGTACCATAATATTGAATTGTCGTCCAAACTATACTTATACCCAAATTTTCAGCTCAATCGGTCAACGGGAAGTGGGTCAAATTTAACTTGCAAGATTTGATTACTGACAGAAAGACAGACAGACTGACAACGGGACAGGTGAAACTAAATAAAAGCTTGTAAAATACAACCAATTTTGGGCTAGTCAAGGACTTTTAAAAAGCCGCAAAACCTCTTCTCAAAAGTGTCTAATGTGACTTCATAGTGTGCTATTTCTTTACTAACTTCCCAATAGTACCTAAATCGTTTTGACGTTTTATAAAAAGAATCCGTAAGGAAACTCCAATGTATGTTTTAAAATATTTGCGCAACTGCCACCGTAGCGATAAAATAACATGTTTCCGATCCACAAGGACGGTTGCTAACCATCCTACCCGTTTATTAGGGTATTACCGTAACATATAATTGGTTTAGGAAGTTGTACCCTATTTGGTAAGGCAGGCTAACATAGACGAGTAGCTTGTGCGTAATTCAGGCTACGGCCCAATAAGTTGTTAATCCGTATTTGTGTTGGAGTTGGTAATACTAATTGGGGTAGTGGCATTGATAAAGCACTGTTTAAGGCGTGGTTTCTACGAAATATACCTATTTAACTTCATTAATTTAATCATTAATCAATATCGTCACTTGATGGGACGGCTCTATAGGAAGCTTTCTTTCTTTCGTTCACGCCAATGTAACTAATATGTATTAGGGATTTAGTTTGAACTGTGAACGAGCCTGTGACACGAAACAGCGACGGTGGCTAAAATGGCGAATAGTTTATTTTTGATTTAGACGTTTATAAAAAACATATACACACTATATATCCTCAAAATTGCATATCGTTAAATATATTTTAGATCGATATCGATTGTGAATGAATGGTAAACATCCGCTGGATGCGGATGGCGCAGGATCGGTCATTGTGGCACTCTTTGGGGGAGGCCTATGTCCAGCAGTGTCCACGTCCGTCTTCCGTCTGATATTCCGAGTATTTTCGTGAATTTTGTTTATTGGCAATGAAAAACGTGAGCGCGACCAAGCACGTGTAGCCAATTAGTTCACCTTTAAATCTCAATACGTCATTGCGCTTAACTGCAAGCATTCGTCTCTTAATAGCAAGTAAGTGCGAGAGGGATGAATGCTAAAGCGCCTGTTATTACCTATGTAGTTTTGCTCATGTATACCTATCTATAGACCAAGACCTGACCCCGTAGCATGGACGGCCTTATCGCACCATAAGTGACAAGATAGAGTGTCCGTCACTGGCTGACACCGTTCAATAGAACGAGACTGACGCTCTATCTTGTCACTTATCGCGTGATAAGGCCGACCATGATACGGGGTCTGGTAAGGGATTAATATACTTCATGAACACGTGTGAATTTTATGTTGAAATAAATTCATTATCATCGTCATCGTCATATCAAGACGTCCACTGCTGGACATAGGCCTCCCCCAAAGAGTGCCACAATGACCGTTCCTGTGCCACCCGCATCCAGGGGACTCACGCGACCTTGTCCGACACAATCACGATCATACTATTAGCTAGCCAGGTGCAGTTAAAACAGAAAATACACGAGTTCAAGTTTGTGCGATTAAGACCTTAAAGTATATCTCTCTAAAAAAAGCAAGAGTTTTAATGAGTTTAAAACAGATTATGCATATAATTAAGTTTAAAGAAAACGTCTTAATGGGACTTTTTACTTAGTAACGACTTTATTTCCATATTTTGGTTATCCAAGTAATTATTAAACATGAAAGGCTTTCGTCCCGCTTTCGTTGTCGGTTTTACATAACTGGTTAGCTATATAGTATAATAGCAATAGTTCCCAATAAAAAAAAATACCGGCAAATATTGTCAAAAAAAAGTAATGGTTACACGTAAAAGAACACAACTCAGAAAAGTTGAAAGCTCCCGACATGTTAATTTCAAAGTTCGACATCGCAAAACCGTCTCAACCGATTTTGTTGAAACGTAGCTATCAAGAACCATCTCGACCACGTCAGCTTTCACATATAAGGACGCATTGAAATCGGTTCATTCGTTTATGAGCTACACAATGCCACAGAGACACAGACACGCCAAACTTATAACACCCCTCTTTTTGAGTCGGGGGTTAAAAATGCGCTACGGGAATATTAATATTATTGATAGGTACTCAGCGAACGAAACAACTATAGAATGAGAGCTTACAAATTTCTACCCAAACACGTGCCCAAAACCCGGTATGCTCATGTTCGAACTAAACAGCTGCCTGGCATCGTTTTGACACCCCGCCCCCATGTCTAATGGCAATGGCACCCATTCTGTGGGGCCATTTTGCTACGCTATCGTTCGCTGTAGGTACGAGCATGTATAATTAGATTTTTTTAACAGCCGATATTAGACAGCCTTACAATAAACGTCAATGATGACATATGACATATGACGTATTTATCAATAAATAAATAAATAAATAAATGATGACATAAATTTTACTGGGATGACAGCTGTCAAATATTGGATATACCTAAGGGCATTTTTCACTAGTGGCGCGGACTCAAACACAATGTTTAGGCGACACGGAATACTTTTTCTCAAAATGTAAGTAGGAACGTATTTGCTCCAGTTAACAAGCTGATGAATCAAATTGTTTAAACGGATTGCCACTGACAGTCGATTACAGCGTGTGTGGTCCCTTACGTAACGTAAACGGGGATTGATAGAATGTCCGAAGCCCTGAGAGAATTGACACCCGCTATTGCAAAGCTTAATTACAACTAAACTCACCTTAACTACGCGTTTACTTTATGTACAATCGTAATTATGACATTTGTTATCCGATCAATACGCAATCGGAATGGGGACATTTTATTTTTTAAGATTGTCAGAGATCAACAGATATTGTATTTAAGAAGTTTTAATAACGTCCGTTATACAGCTAATGTTTGCGATGATGATGCATTTATTATATTCTTATGTAAGTATATGACCTAAAACTGGCCATTCATTAACGCGCCGACACGCGCCGTTTCTCTGCGACACATGGATGCATCCAATATTTAAAAAAAAACACATTATCTTACCACGCCGCTAAGCTACAAAGCTTAAGCTACGGTAGCCTAGCTGTTCAGGCAGGCGGCTGTCAAATGGCGGTCGTGGGTTCGAATCCCGGCTCGTACCAATGAGTCGTACGAATATCATTTGATATTTACCGTTAGCTTTTCGGTGAAGGAAAAACATCGTGAGGAAACCTGCATACATCCACGAAGAAATTCAAAGGTGTATGTGAAGTCCCCAACCCGCAGTGTGCCAGCGTGGGGACTACTGCCCGTTCCCTCTCATCCATGCCACGAGAGGAGGCCTGTGCCCAGCAGTGGGACGTATACGTAGAAATAATCTCCATATAGAACCATATAACCCGCAGGAAATCATTCGTAAAGAAACTACAATAGCCTCTTTTTGCACACTCGCCACCTCCATAGTTAATAACCTGAAAAAGTTCAATGGCACATATGTAGTTCATTCTTCACTTCACCCATCATCCAATACAACCATCACTAATCATACATACACAGAATCATTCCATTACTTAGAAATCATTTACCAAAAAGTAATCGCGGATTCAGCCTCACTGGACACAACAAAGAGATAAAAAAAAAAATTGTAGCTTTCGCTTCCTCGTGGGTTGTTTGACCAGAGGGCCTACCGCGAAGCGAAAACGAACTTCGTTTGTGTATCTCCGTCTCTGTCCCACTTGCTAGTTCGAGCGATAGAGAGGGAGAAACACGAACGAAGTTCGTTTTCGTTTCGCGGTAGCCCCTCTGATGACGCATTCACTACGACTTCCGTGACACGTTCACGTGGTGTGTTCCAACGGTGACTTTTGACACTAAGGGCTTCACCGCACCGGCGCGGCGTGCCCTAAAGTATCGACATAAGCCATGCATCGCTTCATCCCCGGCAGCATCGCACTCGTGTATGTGGCGAAGGCTTTACGAACGTTTCAGAAGGTGCGACGGAGCAATGATCCGCAATTAATGACCTTACAGAATGCCCCACGAAGCAGTGTCAGAAGCAGAATCGGCAGTTTATTTACTTTCATAAAATGTTTCAATGAGGCAATAGCAAAAACAATTTAGTTAGCAAAGTTTAGATTGGAGTGTCGTTTCTTATTAGAAACTTCCAAATTGTTCACCCTAATTTTCATTTTCACTCAAACACGTGTAATTGCGTAAGAAAGCTGAAATTGCGTTTACGCTCGTATATATATATATATATATATATATATACCTTTGAAGCACGTAGTTCCAAGCGGCAATCGCAACGCCAACCGACAACTTGACTGACGAGAACCAGTGTAAGCCTGGTCTCCGATTACGTGTAAATCTTAGGAATAGGGGTCAAGATATACTACCGGCAGGTGGCAGAGTGAGTCGTCACTGTCTGTGAATAGCGCTGGAGTTGTATTGTGCGTTGATTGGTTACATTCAATTGAGGTGAAATTCTGAAAAGCGTGTGCTGTTTTGTTACGAAAATAGCCAAGGATTTGGTAGGTGAAAGGCCTTGAGAAACAGGGGTATAGGGTGGCATGAATGGTAGTCAGCACCATCAATAAACTAAACAAAGAGAGCATAATTTTGCCTCGAAAATGAATGCTGGTAACTGTACCTATACTTTTGTTCTTGCTGTAAAATCAGAGCTATTAATGGCGTTTTTTTTCCAAAATATTTTTTTTTGTATTGAATTATATGTACACAAAGAATGTTTTTTTACGATTTCTAATTAATTAATTAATTAATTTATTTCCGAATTCTCTACAGGTCGCACTTCTCAACCGATTCTCGTGAATATGTATACGATTTTTTTTTTGTCGATACAGTTCTCCAAAAATAAAAATAATATAAGACATGCTCGTGAGTTTGACCGCTCACAGAGCCTAGTGTAAAAGTAATATTAGTATAGAATAGATGCCTATCTTTTTTGAGGTCGTTCATTGCTAATAGTTGTTGGAATGTCGAGACAGACCCTTTTGTGGTGTGAACGTGACAAGCATAATATCAGAGATAATGGATTTATAGCTTCTTATTGTTTCTAGCAAGGTGGTTGAAAGTTAGTCTTATTTTTGTGCTTAGCTGTCGGTACTTTATTGTAGTAAGCAGGGTAGGTATAATTCACCTATATTACACATCTATACTAACTAATAGTATAAAGAGGAAAAGTTACTGTGACACTGTAGCTTTGTAAGTTTGCTGCTCGGAGCAATTTTTTATCGGAACCGATGATTATTAAATCATAAAAACTAAAATCTTTGTAATGAATATAATCAGTGTTTTAAGTTGCTGGTTTCGGTATTATAATATTTATGCAAGTGCTCTATATAACAATTTAAGTATGCTCCACAATACTTTACCCAGTCAAACAAACAAATAAAAGTCAGCACTTGGCTATTTCAAGGGTTGGATACTAAATATCGAGATGAACTAATATTTCCTGTACCTTTCCCGATGAAATACACCGACAGCTGTCTTAAAAAGGCCAAGGAAGATATTTTCCTCAAGGGCGGTAATTGTAGGAGGCTTGGGCCCAGGTAATACCGATACGGCCGCGGGGGGCCATCGAACATGTAAGTGACCCGCGAGGGAGTAAGCACGGCTGGAATAGACACGGTTTAGTGAATGGTAATTATAAGTAAATATGCTTTTCTTGCTAAGAAGCAAGAAGCTAAAGAGATCCGAACCGGGACGAATCGTGAGTGAAGGCCTAACTTTAGTTTTAGAAAAAAATGACGAGTGCAATTAACAAAAATGTATCGAATTATCTCATATAAAATATGTACCGAAACCTTAATACGCCAACATAAGGGCTATGGGACATAGCTTTGAGTAATTTGTATGCACCCATATTTTTCAATTTTACTGTACAGTCGGCTACAAAGAGATACGGCAAAAGTTACAAAAATGTACACGGCTTTATCGCCTTAACATTAAGTCCGTAGCAAGCTCGATTCTCCATACAAACGTAGTTACGCTCTCATTTTAAAACTACGTGTGGGATTGTAACGAAATTCTGCATGTACAAATGACATAAGGTATATCTATGTCTGTAATTAGTTTATGTAGCTTCAGATACCGTAGTAAAAATTTTTACAGCGAATTTAAGTTTTTCATACAAAACTTGTTTTGCTGTATTTCGTTTGTTTTATAAACTGGAACCATATAAACGAATTACAAACATAGATATATCTCATGTCATTGTATATGCAAAGTTTCGTCACAATCCAGCACGTAGTTTTAAAATGAGAGCGTAACTACGTTTGTATGGGAAGGTGAAATTCGGCCGAGCTTACTGCGGACTCTTAAGATAGTGTATAATTATTTTTGTAATTTTATCGATCTCTTTGTAGTCGACTGTACATCTTCCAGTGTCCCTGGAGCTTTGGCGATGCGGTGTCACGCGCCGGACATTCCGTCGGAGCCCGCAGGGCTCCATATGATTAGCTATTTACACGCCACAACTGGTATGCCCCGTACGTCAGTGCAGAACAAAACTAACAAAACGACAAATCATTGTCAATAGCTTTTGCCCGCGGATTCGTTAAAAACCTTGAGGGATAGTAAAACGCTTATGGGAAATGTAACAAACATGCCATTAGAAAACGAGGGGCAGTATCAATTAACGCATTATCATAAAGACTTAAAAGTTTCACTCCCTTTTTTAACCCCTTTCAGGGGTGATTTGCGGGATAACACCTATCCTATGGAAGGATCCTGGGGCTTCAATCTCACCATACCAAAATTTGATCTAAATAGTCCAGCGGTTTAAGCGTAAAAAGGTAACAGACTGTCAACGTTACTTTGGCACTTAAAACTGGCAACGATAGCTAAGTAAACGTCTGTGTCATTTCAGGCTGTTAAAGGAACGGCTCAAGAAAGATATAGGACCCTTAAATTTATGAAGATGGTGAATCAGCGACTATAAACGTACCCACAAAATTTCAGTGAAAACAATTACCACCAATGCCCTGAGAAGTATTTAGACCAAGGGTCACTCTTGAATTAACTGTGTAATTACTTTACGCAACTCGGGGTCCCAGGGAGCCGATATGGGACCGGATTTCAATTGTTTAATTGACTTTTAAACATGATCAGTCGGTAAACATTACGGCGGACGTTGCTAATAAATCTTCTTGTTGATGATGTTGATGGCTTATCACGGTGCACAGCATACACAGAACATGATGGCAAGTAGTTCATTCGCGACCACGATCCACTTACACTAATTACAACCAGAATAACAAATACATCAACGTTAAAATATATATCTTTTGACCGATCCGGCCCTGATCTGTCGGTCTCCATATTGTTATTGGGGCACAATGAAAAATTTCGAAGTCATTGGTCCAAAGGTTGGTGGTGGTTCGGGTTACAATACCAAACGCCATTTATCGCTAAACGAGAATTTGGACGCAGATCATTAAAAAAAAAATGCATTCGGACAAATGACTCCTCGGAATTCTATTGTGTAGGTATAATAATCACATGTCATTGATATGAAAGCTTTCATTTCAGTATAATGTGTAGAATATTATGAAAGATGCCAAAAGCGGCAGTGTCTAAGTTAAAGAAGCTTTGGGCTTACAGCTACAAAATTGAATTTTATCTCTTTATCAATATCCCCAGCTCGGCTAGCACACGACGGCGCGCGAGCTCTCTCGATTTTTCTCGCACCATCCGTCTCTCTCTTATAAGAACACTTAGAAGAAGAGGTATAGTGCGATAAAAATCGAGAGTATGTCGCGGCCGTCGTGTGCTAGACGTGCAGATCTCAAAACTTCTTGGTCTCAAAATACCTAAATTGCAGAATGCCTAATTATTTTCTTAAACCACCGGAATCTTAATATGGCCAAATTACACAATAGCTTAGTCTCATAATGCCTAAACTCAAAACACTTTCATGGCAAAACAACATATGCTTAAAACAACCAAACCTCAAAATACCTAAATTTGTATTACACGGAGAATTAAATAAAGGCATTCCTGTATTTTTTTTATTTAACGCCGTAGTAACCTAGGTACAGTCCATTTCATATGTAGTAGGGTAGAGCGGGGCACGTTGAACAGGCACTATACTAAAGTCATAATATCAATATCAAATCGTTCTCTCAAATAACCACTCGTGAAAAAAAAATGGGCATTTAGCTTTGTAATATTTTGTCATTTCTATCATTCGGTATTTGCAGGAATTGTGCATTTAAATTTTTAGGTATTTAGAGAATATGACGTTTTAGGTCAAAGCCATAATGAATTTCGTTCATTTTAAGAATAAGACAATTTGGAATTTTAGGTATTACGAGCCCATGGTAATTTGATAATTAGGGGTACCTATTAGTGAATAAGGTATTATGAAATTTACTGGTTTTAAGCCGAAAGCTTAAAGAAAATGGATGAATTTAAAGGAAAGACAATAATTATCAAGTTCCAAATGCTGTTCTCCAAATATATGTCAAAATAAAAGATTTCCTTACACACAAGTCTCGTGAAAAACATCGACTTGAAAATAAAGGTTACTAACATATTCAGCAAACGAAATGGAATTTCATTTATGCAAGTATTTTTCTAGGGATTTCCTTTAGGGTCGCGACGAGAATAATGCATACGCTGTGTCCATAGAATATTATGCGAAACCGGCTCGGATCGGAATAAACAATGCGGCAGCTTGACGACTATGAGAATATTGTTAGCTGGGAATTTATAATAATTGTATAGTTATAAAAATGCAATATAATTAATCTTTTGGAAGGTTTAAGTGAGCTTGTTTCTTAGCGGATTAGGTTCTTAGACCAAAACATTTTGTGACCTAGAAACGTTTCTTACCTAAACAGTGAACTAACATCAGGGCCGCGATTCCATCCGCAATTGTGGGCATATCCCCACTTCCATGTCTCTGTCACACTAATATTATGTCTATCTATGTCTATAGAGTATTGTAGCCCAGTAATACCGAAATACAGCGTTTGAAATTGTTATTTTAAAGCTTTTATTTTCTGTGAAGTTCCAGACTCGCTTTGCAAACTCACTCAACTCGTCAATTTAAAACCACTTGAGTGCAAATGAGCCTTTGGTAAACTAGGACGGACATTAACACGTAGTGATGGACATTACATTACTAGTTAGGTAAACACATCGCCCGGCTTTGGCTAAATAGTTGTAGAGTTAGATTTATCATCGTTTCGTCAGATGCCTGCTGAGTGGTTTATGGATGTTAATATGTTTTCTCATGCGATCTCGTGGGAAACAAGTTCTCAGTTAAAGATAGTTCTAGTAAATATCATGCAAAAAATATGATGGATCGACTTACAAAATCTAATAGTGTTTTGTTAACCTATTCCAACAATCACATTTCAAAAAAGGGGCTTGTCAGGGTTCCTTTTTCCTTTTGAGGTACAGAACCCTTACAGTAGTACCACAAATATAAGTTACAACGATGTACCTGCGCAGAAAGCATTTTTTGAAAACATTTTAACCAATCATAAGGCAGCGCGTTTGTGCGGGTAAAATCTTCAACGCCCATTGGCCGAAATTTTGCGCGCGACGCTGGCAGCTTCAGCGGCCGCCATTTTATATGGAGCCATGAGCGCGAAAGCACGACTTCACCTGTCATTGCATATTGTACCTTACTTCTAATGCAACAAGGTCTTTATTGACATGGTTATACGTGCGATTTCAGCATGTCGGCGTCGACGAAGATTGCCGATGTAACTTATATTTGTGGTACTACTGTACAGTGCAGGCACGTGCGTGCGTGTGCATGCACCTTAAAATACTCGTTCCTTCGAATCAATGTTTTTTCCAGCACCTCCCAGCAATACTAATTCAAAAACCTTACTTGAAATAACAGTCTGACAGAAGACTTTTTTTTCTATTTACCTGCAACAAATAAAAATATATTTAGTGTTGAGTTTAACTTGCAGACACGTAAAGAAGTTTGAATCTTGTAAATTAATTCACATGACAAGGTAAAGCATAAATAAGCGTCAATGTCAGAATTTCTGTCCATGATCTCCGGTTAATTCCGCACGCCACTTACAGCGTTCTATATAGAAATGTAGCTGATCTTCCATACAGCTTGACGTTGGTACATAGTACATACGCGGAGTGCGGCGTCTACCGGAGACCAAGACCTTACTTTCAAGAGATTTTGCTCAAGTTTTTTGGCTATAGCGAGTAAGAATCATAAGTTCCCTGGAAATTAGAATCCCTGGTGTAAGTCTTTTAAGTGGAGCCAACACTTGGTCTATTATCTGCAATCTCGTGTGCTAAATCAAAAAACAAAGAAGAGGTTGAGCAGACATCCAACAAATCTGAACCAGGAAGTAGCGGCTGGCGCGAGGACAATTCCGCGAGATCGGCGCCTGTGCAGGGCTGCCACACACCCAGTGGCGGATCCAGGATCGGTTTAGGGGGGATGACAACTAGATTCCGTTTTGGAGTGGCTCAGATGCTTGCAGGGGGGCTTGAGCGCCTTAAGTCCTTCGCAAAGCATCCCTTGCATCCCCTAGTGCACACAGCACACGGCATTTGTTTTTCGGGCGATGCTTACCAAGCAATATGCGTTTATGTCGTATAGACTGATTTGTTACTGCTTGGTATTGGAACTAGACATTAACCATATTAGACCTGAATGATCGCATCATTCGCACCGCAGGTTGTAACGTTGGCCGCTTTGAGTGATTACTAACAGAGTGGGCTTCCGGCCGCTTGGGAAGGCTATTCGAAGATCTAGACGTTCGTGTAAATGTGTGGCAGCCCTGGAGAAAGAACGCCGCCGGGGCAGGACAATACGACTGCTTGATTGCGTTACTATCGTTTCTCGCTGTAACACCTCGCTACCGGTTTCTATGTCGTTAAAATCAATGCCAGTATTCGGACTCGCAAAATTCGACGTGTCTCCTTCATGCTCATTTTGAAAGACGGTGGGGATACTTAGGGCGGGTTGCACCAACATGCAACTACAGACCGATCAACGTTAAATATGGCGCCGGCAGCTGTCACTTCATAGAAAAATGTCAAACTTTCCATATTCAGATTTCAACGAACACTGCTAACAATTACAGAGGCTTTGGTGCAGGTGCAACCCATCCCTATTTCTATGAATGCGCGGGACATTGGTATCACATTTTTAAAGGCTCGAAACACGTTGTCTTTAGTGTCCTCTTATAACCGCCTCTCTCACGAAAATCTCGCCTTTCGAGCAACTCACGAGTAACTCGGTCGAAACTGGCTGTGAACCAGTAGTGAATACCACGGCGGTCGTGATGCGACCCAAGATTGGGGTGATTTGTGCGGTACGCCCGGGCCGGGCACAATGGATAGCCACCGCGTAATTGTATTCAAATGTACGGTAAGCGATATACGAAGAAAAAACTGGGTTTATAAAGAGAATATTACGTTTCCAATCGGCTACCAAGAGAACCTCTATATTCGACTCGACTGTACGAGTGGTATACATCGCTCAATCAAAAGAGTATTCCATTTATTTTTTACCGGCGACGTCATCGGGTATTATAAGTTTAACATGTGTGTCTGTCTATGGGATTGTAACTCCCAAACGGATGAACCGATGTTGGGTTCGGGTTTTTTAACCGGAAGTCTTGTTAGTCGAGATGGTTCTTATATCTATGTTTACGTTTGGGACTATTCGTAGCATACCGTGGTACTAGAATCCAAGACGTCGCTACATGTTAAATTATAATTTTCAAACTCAATAAAGAAAGAGAAGTAATTCTGGCTATTAGCATGCTTTTGTGTATAACGGTATAGTCCCAAGCCTAGCTATGTTTCTTGTGTCGAGGGTGTTTTAAATGTTCAATAATCCGTTTGTCTTTTGTCTACACCTTGTTCATTTTCGTGGACTGAAGGCCCCGTCAGAGCGGAAGTGGGAGTTTCAAACTGCTCCAGTTTGAAACTGAATTCACGAAACGTTATGGCCTATGCCATACCGAGCGGCGGGCAGATTGATCGCAGGTAATTTTTTGTCTTAATCATATAAATACCTAGATAAAAAGTGAGCTTATACTCTCCTTCGTTCGTCGTCGTCGCCTTCCACTCGTCTTCTCCTTCGTCGCATCCTCTTGACTGAGGGTCGTGACCACACGAGGTCGACGCTTCGCGCATAATGCTCTCCAGGCCAATCGGTTTCTGGCCATCGTCAAACGTCTCCAAGTCTCCTTTGCAGATTTCCTTCACTGCGTCGGTCCAACGGGTTGGTGATCTTTCTCGGCTCCTTTTTCCTTCCACGTCCCACAACGGCCACAACAATGAGACTACCCAGTAATATATGTAATATCCAGTAACACTGTGTAAACTTTTTCGGTATCATTGTACTCCTAAATTGATCCGGCGCGCTGCGGATACCCCCAATTATACAATTACGGGCTATTAGCTACGTCCGAAGGGGACGCGCGGTCTTTTTTTAGGACATTGCACGTGGATCAGAAGTAATTCAATCGAAAAATCTATAACGGAGTAATTGTGTAACTTTTTAAATTCTGGGCGCTTTGATTGACATTATCAATACCTACTCTCAAAGCGCAGATGTTCGCTCTAAAAGAGTTCATTATTAAACCGCCCCAAAGGAGCTCGGGGTCCGCCTTGACACCCAATCCCAGGACTTGGCACAATCACCAGTTTCACGAAAGCGACTGCCATCTGACCTACCAACCCAGAAGGAAAACTAAACCTTATTGGGATTAGACCGGTTTCCTCACGATGTTTTTCTTCACCGAAAGGCTAATGGTAAATATTTCGTACATAAGTTCCGAAAAACTCAATGGTATGAGCCGGGATTCGAACCTACGATCGCCGCATGAAAGGCGCATGGCTGAACCACGGCTACCGTAGCTTATATTATGAACTAGCTTCCGACCGCGACTTCGTCCGCCTGGACCCGGGATAAAAACTATCCTATATTTTAATCCAGGCTATAAACTATCTTCGTGCAAAATTTCATTCAAATCGGTTCAGCCGTTTAAGCGTGATTAGAGTAACAAACATCCAAACATCTAAACTTTCGCATTTATATTATTAGTAGGATTAGCGAATAATACCGAGTTATTATTAGAAAGGTAAGTAAGTAATATGTAATATCTACTCGTTTAAAATGAAGTAAAATGGAATACGTACCGCTGTAACCGATTCCAATTGTTCTAATGCTCATCAAAATGCTTGCTGCTTTGCTAAGCCAAGTTCTGTATCTGTGGCCAGTCACAAAGTGCACCGGCGACCGTGATGACCCCCTTAGTCGCCCTTTACGACCGGCGGAGGACTGTTGACCATAGACGAGGCCTATAAGTTAGGAACTGGCGCGACAAATACCAAACGGTTTCCTAATTACGTTAATTGAATAGAGCTTCAAGTTATCACCATTCCCCCGATAACATAATCACGTTTGTCCATTATTCTATATCGAAACTTTCTCTATTGTTGCTGACAGCTCATATATCCTACCCTACTGGCTGTGTACAGTCAGCAGCAGAAGTATTCGCGCACGACGTGATGATTATTATTTACACGACTCTATTGTCTACACTTTTACAACCTATTAGGAACAAAGGGCCAAATAGTAACCTAACAAAATTGACGCGGGCCGCACTTCTTAATTATTTGTGACTTTATCAGTGAATTCCAATCACACTTTTACATACAAAACTGCCGGGGAGACTCGCGGGCTGTCTGCAATGTGGGCCGACCGCTGGTCTACATAATAAGGCATAATATAAGTGGAGAGCGTTATGTGTTATGTTATGTGCAACCATTTGCTTATGATTTGGCTGTGTACTACTGTGTTGGCTGAGTACTGCTAGTGTACCATGCATGACTAAGAGAACCGCTGAGGATTTAGGAGTTGAAGGCTTGTAAACGGAGCGATCCCAAAGTCCTCTGTGTATAATGACATGGTAATAATGGCTTGCTATACAATCATATTTAGCTATTGAATCCAAAGGTAATTCAAGAGCAAACAAAAGGATTTACATTACTTTTACGCAGTTAATCCGTTTTCTAAGCTCTTCACTGTGTTTTAGTTATTTTCATATGTAGGACTACATCGATTTCGATGACGGCGGGGTCGTCGTATAGTGTTAGTAATTACCGATTTTTCCTTTTGTGGGCTTTGAAATGGCTCGCTAGGCCAACTAAGTCTCTAAGATCCTATGGCATAAGTGAGTACATGACAGTAAAGTTGCCCTATATGTGTACTTGTGTAGTAGGGTTTGGGTCTCGCAACTGGCGTTTATGTTCAAGGTTGAAATATGGTTTCCACGTTTTATACACAGCAGGTGCTCAAGCTAAGCGCAAAGCATTGCATAATATAACATCCTACATTTTAATGCAATGTCAATATGCAATCCATAAATTTGGCATGTAAATATGTGTTGTAAATTTGGCAAGTCTCCGGCCAACCGGGGCGGCCGAGCACCCTTACACCCGCGAATTGGACGCAGGCCAAACGGCAGAGTGCAGGCATATCTCCGATCCGATTGTCAACCCTTGAGATGTATGAAAAATTGTATCTGCCAGTTTCTCGTTTTAGCCTCTAATAATTCTTCGCGATATGCGACGACATAGTAATAGGTGTACACCTATTACTTATCAGCAACAAACCTCGTCGCGAGAGAAACTCCAGAATAAAATTGAGTATCTACATACTACATTTTATTCTGGAGTTTCTCTTTCGAACGGTACTTGCCTGCATGTATAATGCACGTTTAATAGGAGTGTCCAGTGTGTTTGTGAATATTTATATCTTTCTTTCTTTATTTCTATGTAGTATATATATGTCAACAATGAGTAATAACAGAAACTAGTAAATTGTAAGGACTGGATTGGTCAATACAATGTCACGTTCCTGTAAAATAATCCTTTCAATATGGAGACGTATCTTTACCATAATTTCGCATGGCAATTAGACATTTGCTTAACACAATCTATGAACTAAATGGAAAAGTTCATAGTAGGTGGCGTTAATGCCTTAAGCAGAGGTTTGAGCATCGCCGTTGTTTTCCCGCTATAAATAGAAGAAAGCGCCCAAGGAACAGAGCGCCCGGGAACAGAGCGCCCGGGTTCCTGGCGGGGATTGTGTTAGTATCGCGAACGTTGTTGTTCCCGAGTGCCGCTCCGCTACGGCATGTTCTTCTGGAATATAATACTAGTGGCTCTGCTAGCTGTAGAAAACGCAAGCCAGTCTTTAAGGCCCAAGCTGAAGCATAAAGCTTCGTTCGCTCGCTCGTGCGACGAGTAAAATTTTACAGTTAACAGCACTAAAAAGGGCCAAAGGTGAAGGTCATACATATAACGGGATAGTCAAACAAAGGGTTATAAATCGGCACGCGATGTTAAAATAGAAAAGGTAAATCATTTATAATTGACGCAATACGCGAACAAATACTAGAAAATTACTAAGTCTAGCTATCTAGGCACTGGTGAGGGTAATTATGATGTGAAAAAGGGTATAATAACGGGAGTCGAAAATCAAAGGGCTTTCAGTTGTCCGGCAGGGGGGACACTCACATATTATGGTAAAAAAAGATAATGTATAATGGACATCCTTAGAAAACAGAAAGCGATTACTGTCTCTACGAAGTTAAGCCGTTTAAAATAAAAAGATTAATATTTATTTATTTATAGATTAGATTATATTATTTATGAGGCACACAAAACAGCATTACGTAGATTTTAGAAAATGAATCAGGGGTTCTGTTTAAGAGAATACCATCCAAAACATGTGCATATGCACAGCATGATTACAAGTAACAACGAGCAAAAACTATACTAAAACTACACCACAATCTACGCTAGCGGGCAAAGAATACGGGTCACCCTAAATGAAATAACTGCAATAAGTTTTTTAAAATATTTAATACTTGTTTTATTTACATAATATTCTATTCTTTACAATACCCAACTGTATTAACAATTTCCTGGATCCTATCATAAAAATATCGATATCCAAAAATCACGATTTTTGCGATATCTCGCTCCGTTAACGTTGTCTTTTTTCATGGGTTTTTACGAGTCCGATTTAAACCTGGTAACGTTATATTTTTTACTGTTATTAGCAGTTTATATGTAAAATTAAATAAAGATCATGACAGGATTAACTGTACAACCTCTTATGCACTATTTTAGGAAATATGACGGTATTTTACCGACCCGTATTCTTTGCCCGCGAGTGTACATAACAATATGCAGCATGCAAACTAGATCATAAGTGTGGTTATATTCTTACCTTTATATTTCCATTTATAACGAAAATATTGGCCAGTGGAGCGGGACCATTTTCCTCACGAAAGGCCAAATGGATGCAGGTTCAAATTCTGCTATGTTTTTTTTGTATATTTCTTTAAATAATAACAATATAGTTAAACATATGAAAATCGTGGTAGTAAAATATCAAGGTTTCCGTGTGTAAATATTTGCGTTTCTTATCCTACCTTCGTGGGTTTTTTTCCGGTCAGTAACCAATATTTCGATTTTTACGGGTTTTCAGCACTGCTGAAATAATTTTAACTCACGAAAAATAGGTCATCGAACTCGAGCGATGAAATACACGTTTCGTTTCACGCAAGCCGCGAACTTTCAATTACGCTTGAACTGTTTTATTTTTATTTCTATAGCAACAATATTTAAGTCGGTCACTAGGTAGCCGTGGTATTTTAATCACAAAGGGGGGTTTATTTAATGTCATATGTACAAAATCTTATTAACTAGACTGACCCTAGTGTTGCAGCGCTTAAAGGCGATATATAACCACATAAGACCTTATGAAACCGATTGGAGCTTTGTTGAGCCGGTGAAATGGGAAAAGTTCCTTTATTCCGCAGTGGAAGAGCAAATTTAACTGTTTTTTCAAGACAGTACACAAGACATTTACATATTTACGGCTTTGTTGTCGTGTGATACAAAAAACTTTGGGGACCGGTACGAAAACATTGCAGGCACTACAGCGACAAATATGGAGTTATAAAATACCTAATTATCTGACAAGTAAATAAATGAATTAACCAAATAAATCAATGAATCGCCGTTTAGATAAAGCCCATCACGACGTTACCGTCACACTCCCGAAAAAATTAACTACAAAACACCATCCTCTTTGCCAGTGACAAATTATTCACTTCTCTCAAACGATCCTCGCCTCTATACCTTAATCGCAAGGGGCATATTAGCTTGAATTCACTGATGCCAAGTTATTCGTTCTCGTCAGGCGATTGTCGGCTGTATGTCAAAGCCATGAGGGGTATTTTAAGGTGGATTGGTCCCATGGGAGCTGGCGCGACCCTAGCGGAAGGATGCAATGAATTTGCGGATCCTCTTTCCCTGGGGTTCGTGCGGTGGCGAGGCGTCACGTCGCGATATCGTTTAATGATTACGTTGCACTATACGAGTACGTACCTTTTTATATTTCCATTAGTTACCTAATACATTGTTCGATTTACTGTCATTTTGAACAAATTGAAAATCGTCAACAAGAAATTACCATAATGAAAATGGACCGAAAGTAATATTACCAAAAGTGAATATGGTGAGAATATAATAGTGCCTAAAAATATTTACAGCCTATTTTTTCTTGTTATAAATGAATCTAGGGCAAATGGAATTTCCGGTATGAAACAGGTACATATTTAAATAAAAGCCAATAGAATTTGCACACCTATATATTTTTTAGGGTTCCGTAGTCAACAAGGAACCCTTATAGTTTCGCCATGTCCGTCCGTCTGTCTGTCCGTCTTCGGCTTAGCTCAGCAACCATTCTTACTAGAAAACTGTGATTCGGCATGGGTATATAAATCAATCACGTCGACAAAACAGTACAATAAAATTTGGAAAAATATTTTTTTAGGGTTCCTCCCCTACACCTAAAGCGGGGATGTAATTTTTTTTCTCACCAAACCCATGGTGTGGTATATCGTTGGATAGCTCGTTCAAAAATATTATGGGTTTTATAAAACCATTTTTCAAATCAGTAATTAGTTTGCGAGATATTGCGCTTTAAAGGCCTAATTTTAGTTCGAGCCATGTGTCCCCCCCCCCCGGCTAAATGGCTACTACTGGGGATGTGAAAAAATTCGTGGTAGTAGTACATATAATGAATTTAAAAGGAAAACTATCACGAACAAGTAGGCACAAGTAGTTACCGAGTAATAGTCGACCAACTTAAGGTGTAAGTTAAGGTTAAGCTTTCGATGCATATAATATTTGTCAATTTGACTTTTAGGACGTAATTATATTTTAGCATTATGTAGGTGTCCACCCTTAATTTTTTATGTAGAGCAGGTTTCGCCAATCAACGTTTTACAGTATCAATCAATAATTTCGAGTTTTCTGCTTTCCATTTGTGCTGAATGACAGTAAATCCATTGTTGTATACAATGTGTGTATTTATACAATTTGTGAATAAATTAAAATTAAAGAACTTGGCATCGCTGGTCACCCCTGATAGTTTTTGGTTACGTAGTTTTCGAAACCGAGTTCAATTTAATGTAACTAATCCCATCCAAAACCTGATTCTAAATGCTTAATATTTGTTCAGAAGGAGAGTGATAGATTCGAAACTCTTGAAAGATGTGCGATATTTTAGAAGCGTCTCCATCAGTCATTAAGAGTCCGCAGTAAGCTCGATTCTCCATACAAACGTAGTTACGCTCTCATTTAAAACTACGTGTTGGATTGTAACGAAACTTTGCATGAACAATGACATGAGGTATATTTATGTCTGTAATTAGTTTATGTAGCTTCAGATACCGTAGTAAAAAAATACAGCGAATTTAAGTTTTTCATACAAAACTTGTTTTTGCTGTATTTCGTTTGTTTTATAAACTGGAACCATATAAACGAATTACAGACATTGATATACCTCATTTCAATGTATGTGCAAAGTTTCGTCACAATCCAACACGCAGTTTTATAATTTACTTTAAAAACAAAGTTTTAACCGACTTAAATTTAGTACTCCGCCAAGCCACGAGAACATTTCCACATTTCTTTTCCCATTTACCACATGAACTGATTTCCGAGAGCAAATGCATTGATTATTAGAGAAAAATCCCCAATCGCTGTATGTGACCCGATAATATTTGAGGACTTCCGTCGATTCCACAAGGATCACCCTTGGCACTTCATTAGTTGCTATTTCAACGGAATCTTATCAGAATCTGTGATATAGGTACTTTTGTACTTTTAAGTACATAAATGAGGAGTTCCATAAGTCATCTGTGGTCTTCATCATCAATTCCACTCCACCAATTTATGATTTCCGGATGTAAATACACGAGTTATAATAGAAAATACCAAAATCACTACACGCGTGCAAAATATAATTGAGGAGTTCCCTCAATTCCTCATGGATCCCATCATCCAATTGAATTTCCAAAAAAATGGGACCCACCTGGAAGCATATACTTACGAACAAAAAAAAGATTTTACGAATCGGCTCATCAATGACGGAGTTCTGAGGTAACAAACATTGAAAAAAAAAAAAAAACAACCGAATTGAGAACCTCCTCCTTTTTTTTGAAGTCGGTTAAAAATGAGAGCGTAACTCCGTTTGCATGGGAAGGTGAAATTCGGCCGAGCTTACTGCGGACCCTTAAGACAACTGGGATATCGACATAGTATACAAATTGTATTTTAATCGATAAATTAATATCGTTGAGAGGAAACATTTTATTTATATTCCCACTGTTCCGCTCGAAAAGTCAATTTATTGTTTATTTTCCATTTATTAAATGAAATGGAACTTAATAAGCGTCGTGTCAGCTTTTAAGTGGAAATAATTGAAAAGTATTGTAGCGAATGTTCGTTGACTGGATAATTGATGAGTAGGTATCCAATATTTAAGTGTATTTTTTGTTCATATTTTTGAAAACAGCTCTATTTCGACGGAATAGATGTGCATGGTGCATATAAAATACAGTGAAAAATCTAGCCAACGTTACCTATAAATATTTGATTGTGAGTTTAGATTTACTACGGTCGATTAAGTTACGCGAAGCTTAATGAAAAAATCTAAAACAATTTGCAGCCTTTAGGAAAGCTATATTCGACGAATTGGACGTATGCCAAAGCCTTTGTTATAGACAAACAATATTTTAGGTGTAAAATATAATATAAATTCTTTGGCAGGATTATTGAAAAGTTTTTACTGTATTGGTTTTTTTAAGCGTGCTCTAATGTTTCTGACATGAATGAAAAACATGCGGATTCATTCAGTTTCGGAGAGTGCTTTTGCTTTGCATTTATTTATACAGGATGTGCCAAAAATGAGGTGTGAACCGATCAAGGGCTCAACAGGTATCGTGTTCTGATAAGAAAAAACAAAAAAAAACTTTTTTGACGCGATTTTTTTTTACTTTAGTATGGAGCGTTGGCCGACTGGGCCGACAGCTCCATAGAAATAAAAAAAAAAACCCGTAAAAAAAAAAATTTTTTTTCGGTTTTTTCTTATCAGAACACGATACCTGTTAAGCCCTTGATCGGTACATACCCTATTTTTGTTACACCTTGTATATTTATGGCAGTAGTATGTGATATGTTGCATAGCGGCCGCAAAACCAATAACATAAACGTTCAGCTACAGGTCATCATACTCGGAAAAATCTCTATAGCGCGAATTAGGAATGGACTATGAGACTAAATGAGAAAACGGTGAGCGTCTCAGCGCAATGGCTGTGTTCAGCACGTTTTTATATAAGCTTGAGACATGGCGAAGATATTGTATGTGTATGCATAAATCAATAATCGGCCTATATATGTCCTACTACCGAGTACAGGACTCCTCTCATAAATGAGACGGAATGGACAGACGGCAGTAGTTCCCTCGCTAACAAACGAATTAATTTAAAACGGATCAACATACAAAAGGCAAACCAAACAATTCAAACTACATTAACGCAAACTTAAACCAACAGTTGGTTCAATTTAAATGTCAGAGCGAACCATACCAATTACTTATCCAAACGAAATCGGTAATGACAGACGTACACGGACAATGCAATCGATAATTCTGGTTCGTTCGCTCTTAATTTTAACTAGGTACCTTATACTCGTAGTAAAGAGATTATGTCCTTAAGGCGACTACTACAGCACCGAAAATATTATCTACCTCGAACGCTTGTTAGCCCCAAAATCAATACAAGCTCAATAAATCAATAGTAGGGGGCAATCTTACAGACATCGAACTAGCTCCAGTGTGAGCTCAATAAGGCTTATAAAAGCCTATAGTATAAAAAGTTTCTGTCAAAATTTTTATTTTTGGTACAAGCTTTTATTGTCGACTGTACTTTTCTGTATACCATCATCAACAACTCATTGAGACGTTTCTAACGAGCCCAAACTCAACGGGGTTACGTCGGTTAAGTACTGAATTCCCATGGCCACCTTCCGTCTCCACCATCAGATCAGCTCGATGGTACCATAATATTGAATTGTCATCCAAACTATACTTATACCCAAAATTTCAGCTCAATCGGTCACCGGGAAGTGGGTCAAATTTAACTTGCAAGATTTGATTACAGACAGACAGACAGACAACGGGACCGGTGAAAGTAAATAAAAGCTTGTAAGAAATACTTAAATGCATATAAAACATTCGATACCTACCCAGAAATAAATATTCATGTTCATGTTGCACACATATTTGCCAAACGTCGAATTTAAACTTTCGTGAGACATGTTGAAATAATGCTAATAATTACACGGTTCAACTCACGTATTAAATGTCCCTACGGGCGACATGTTTCGAACTCTTTGGGAGTTCTTCTTCAGGATGGACTTTGATGAGTGCTTTCGCGGCCGTACCGCTTGAAACATGTCGCCCGTAGTGACATTTAATACGTGAGTTGAACCGTGTAATTATAAGCATTATTTGCCAAACGTATTATAATTTCTGAATATTAAACATATATTTTAGATGAATTAATTGTCAGTCTTTTTCCGAACATCTGCGAAAATGTCACTTAAAGTTTAGAATCAGTAGCAACAATTGGAAGTTAAACTAAACAGCCTCATTTCAAGATTTTTAACAGAGTAGGTATTTAATGTTTTACAGGAAATTCAATAAAGTATTCATGGATATTTTTTTTTTCAGTTTTTATCACCATCATCATCAGATCAGAACTCCTGAGGATGCACTGTGTTTAGAGCGCTGCATTTGTCTCCAGCTTTCAACACAACGGATCCTCAAATTATTAAAAGGTAGGCAGCGCTCGTGATTATTCTGTTGTCGCAACCATCCATAGGCGACGGTGTTTGCTTGCGACCAGGCAAGCCGTATGCTTGTTTGCCACAGTCATAGTAAAAAAAAAAGATCATCTGGCGTAGCTACTCCCCTTAAATAATGTACCAATCTCATTCATAATCCCTTTCGTCGGACGGACGGTTGAAAGTCGTCAATCATATGTTGCAGATAATCATACACTACTGACCATTACGCCAATGTTTGAGCGTCATTCGTTTGAACCAATGTTGGCTTTAGGGATTCAATTTAACCTTCGGATAATTTAGGGCAAGCGATGATATAATCTGATTTTGCGAACGAAATGTCAACATTGACGTGATTTGTTTTACAAATAAAGTATATTTGCGTTTGTCTTCATCTTTCTAATGGCTCTCTTAAAAATATATTGCAAATATTCGGCGTTATATTTATCGGCGTAGAAGCCGAGTATTATTTGTTTATTCCACCCACGCCACGAGACACGTTTAGGGATAAACTTAAGTGGCGTATAAGGGATAAGTGCAAACGGGTTGTTTATTCATATGGTTACGACTACGTAATGTGGGCGATTTTTTATAAAACTGGTTATTGGAATTGGAATCTTCTGCTTTCATCTTGGAGTTGAGTTTTGAATGGTACTTTGATGCAATTCAACCACTCAACCTCAAATAATAGAGTACACGACCGATTAGCCTAATGGGTTACGCTGCCTATGAAAGTTAAGGTCCTGGGTTCGAATCCCGGTAAGTGTAAATATTTGTGTGATGAGTGAATATTTGTTTCTGAGTTTTGGATGTTTTCTATGTTTTTAGGGTTCCGTACCCAAAGGGTAAAAACGGGACCCTATTACTAAGACTTCGCTATCCGTCCGTCTGTCTGTCACCAAGCTGTATCTCAAGAACGGCGATAGCTTGGTTGAAATTTTCACAGATGATGTATTCCTGTTGCCGCTATAACAACAAATACTAAAAACCAAATAAAATTAATATTTAAGGGGGGCTCCCATAAAACAATTTTTTTGCCGTTTTTATAGATAATGGTACGGAACCCTCCGTGCGCGAGTCCGACTCGCACTTGGCCGGTTTTTGAGTATTTATCTCTATTATCGTCTAGTACCCATAAGACTTTTACATTTGATTCCCGTCTGATAGCGCTGGTAGCAAAAACATTTGTAAATCTCTTGTTTATCAGATCATTTGACAAAATATTGGTTAGCCAACTATAGCCGCTCGGAAATCTCAGAGGCATAATTTTAGTTACATAATCGTCAAGTACAACCTCATTATAAGTCGATGCCTAGTCTCTTGAGTAACAACCTGTTTACTTTTGGTTTTGTTCTCTGCTCTAATGCATATCTGTTTGTGTCATCTTGGGCACCTAGACATAAGTATTGTATTTTTTCGGCGTCATTAGACATTGTATTCCCCCTGAGAGTGCCACCATGACCGCTCCTGCGCCACCCGCATCCAGCGGACTCCCGCGACCTTCACCAGGTCACGAGTCCACCTTGTGGAGGGTCTAACCACTTTTTAGTGTGAATCAAATGTCTGTAAGGGACACTTAAGAATCTAACAAACAGAAATAACAGCCAAAGTCAGACATTGCTAACAGTTTGCTCTGTAAGCGGCCATACTAAATGCCAGCTAATGTGATAAAAAAATACATATAATTCTGACGAAGTTTTGATTATAAATGCACCTAATGCAATATGTTATATGTAGTCATTAATTTAAAATTGACGTAGAAGGGAATGTAACTTAGTTGGAGTGTGTATGCATGTGACTATGTCTATTACTATTTGCGCTCTACAGCGTAAACGGCTTGGCAGATTCAATTTTGACACATGATAGATCGACATAAAGTTATAAAACGTTAAAAAAAACTATAAAACTGTACAGGGACACAGTATATAAACTACAACAATTTCACTATTTAGGCAAACATTTTTAGCATACGACTGATTTACCTGTAGAGTAACTTAATAACATCGGTGCTAGACTCTAGAATCGATAGAACACATTCATACTAAATTACGCTACAAAACAGATTACGTTTACGTAAAATTTGTAAGTGCTTATTTATCAAATTTAACAATACTATTAAACAAGTTACCACGGAATAATGAAGGCACACAGCGCATTCGTATTGAACTTATCTGTAATAGAGACATTAGTTTATTTTAATTCATCAATTCTCTTTATGGACTAACCTCGTGGGTGCTTTACGCGCTGTCCCCACAAGATTCGCCTTTCGATAAGCATTCAGCATCACCATGTCTACTTCCACACAGTCGTATCTGTCTCAGATACACCATTCGCAAATGAACTTTGTATTGCGGGTAAAAGGCTCAATTTCTAACAACACTGAGAAGATGTATGAGGTTGAACGCTCGAAGTGGTACTCGTATACCATTGTGTGCGGGAGAAAGGGATCGTGAAAGTAAAAGGGCAACTCATATGCAAACCTACTGGGAAGAAAAAAAGCATAGACTTCGATTGTCAATGGAAAGTCACCCTTTTGCTTTTACACTTAAGGTCAATTGTTGTATTTATTGATAGCGCCCAAGTTCTACAAAATATGGTTGAAGAAGTAAAAGGCCTAGGATGGACTTACCTTAGAGCCGGTATTTCACCCGTGATAATTGACAGATGAATACATTGTCTGCAGTGTCAAAATCATGATGACAGTCATCAAAGTGAGGTTACATCCCCTAAGTATGGCGCCGGCAACTGTCATATTATCTGTCTCTCTTGAGACTTCTGTCAAACTTCCCATACAAACAGATTTTATCGAACGTAACTTGCCATTCCCGAGGGTTCGAGTGTGTGGGTAGCAGTTTAGTTCGAACATGCGCATACCGGGTTTTAGCCACGAGTTTGGGTAGACATTTGTAAGGAGCTCGCATCCTATGGTTTTTCGTTCGCGTAGCCTAAGCGGTTGGCCGCGATTTCGAGCGGCAGCGGCGCGGCGCGGCCGAGCTCCGAAATCTCACTTCAACGTATGCTGCACCAATTCGTGGCTGATCCATAAGGGGTTAAGCTCTTAAACCATCCTTCTGACTTCAGAGTTGTAAAATGGGGACATATCCATTCTGTCAAATATCGCAGACGAAATACCATACCAGCCCTGATCAGCTACCATAAAATGGGGTGAGTAGGGTTTGCGGGGAGAGTTGGGTTATGAATGGGGAGAGAAGGTATGAAAGGGGGGTGAGATGGTTTTTTAAGGCTACTGCTACAAAAATAATGTATTCCAATTTAGAATGGAGCTATAGTAATACTCATAATTAAAACAAAACGATCCAACAATCTTCCAAAATCACCTTTGTATGAAAACCCATCTCACCCCAATTACGAGGGTACTACGGGGTGAGGTGGGTTTTCCTGTTTATCGTCAAAGTTATGAAATGGAACTACCCAAAATAAAATAAAAACTAAAATACAAACGTCCGGAACACTTATTATATACACCATTCAGTTTGTATAAGTAAAAATAAAATGTTATCGAGGTTTGAATGTCAGTTTTCACCCTACTCACCCCATTTTACGGTACCGCGAAACATTATCGAAGTATGTTGGTGTATCTTCCTACCTGTTGCTCGAATAAGTGCGAACGAATTTCTTTTTCGTCTCGCGGTAGCCGGTCTGCTACCACTTAAAATGTAAGTGCATTCCTAAGCAAATAACAGCCTTTATCAGTTGATTAAATTTCAAATGTACCTTGGTAAAATAACCTTGGCATAGTATCGATTTTCTACCACGTAAACTAATTTTGTTATTTTTGTAAACAAGTCTATGTGGTTGCGACAACTATAGACAGCTACATAAATGCACGGGGATTGTAGGCTGAAGTGGGCTTTATGCTATTGTCAACTAGTTTGAATTTTGATTGGCCAAGTTTGAGGCTTCATTGTCTAGTTTCTAGTAGCTAAGTTGGAGTTATTGATTGCATTTATCAGTAGTAAAAGTTATGTCAGCACTCCAGTACGGTTAGCACAAGACGGCGGCGCGCGAGCTCGCTCTCGCTCTCTCGCACTATCTTATCTCATTCTAAGTTTTCTAATAAAAGAGAGACGAATAGAGCGAGAGAGCTCGAGAGTGTAAAGCGGTTATTCAGAACGGTTGCCTTCGCCTGAGGGTGCCTGAGGGCTAGTATAATTCTGATCTCCGATTACGAGTAGTTGTTACAAATCTCTGGATCAGGATACGTTAGGTGAGTGGTGAGGGAAACTAGTTGTTACGAATATCTTAGCAGTGCGATTAGTATGGAAAACAAGGTTGTGTAACGTTAAATTATAGACCAGCTAATTTTCGGATCGAATCTAAGTGTAAATACTAGTACGTAGTAAATCTGTTTGGTAAAGTTCAGTTGTGTTTCTTAGTTTAATTTATTGCTAGGGTACTTAAAATAGATCAAGTTGACAGATCAGATTTAGGTTGTCCCGGTTTTTATTGTCATTTAATTAAAGTTGAATTATCTGTAAATTCGCCTGTGTGAGAATCTACAACGTTATCAGGATATGTTCGTGGCAGCCGTATGTTTGCCGTTGATACGATTAAACTGAGAAGAAGATGACAAGAGGTTATTTGCTATTAAAAAAATATAAAACATCAATCTACTTCATTCCACCAATTAAGAACGTTTTATCAAAGGATAATCGTTATATAATAGCTAATAATAATTAATAATTAATAATAGCAATAAATAATAGCTGTGGCACTCTTTGGGTGAGGCCTATGTCCAGCAGTGGACGTCTTTCGGCTGATATGATGATGATGATGATGATAGATGAAATAGTAGTTTTCCATCGATTCTTGACTGACAATTGAACTGACATTAATTTGTCTAAAAACACACATTATTTAGGAAATAGATGATAGAGTACACAGATACAATCACATAGAATAGTAAACAAGATGAGTTAAATACTTTAAGCATGTGCTACACGGTTGCCAACACGCCCCTCCGACCGAGCGACCTTGGTCCGCACCGACCGTGTAGACAGTAGTTTGCAACAAAATTTCATACTACAGCGGTCGGTGCCGACCAAGGTCGCTCGGTCGGACGGGAGTGTTGGCAACCGTGTAGCTGACACTTTAACTATAAAGGTCGAAGCGAGTACCTACTTGTACGGTCGACTACAAAGAGATCGATACGGCCAAAGTGATATGCTGCTTATACTGCCCATACGCAGGTACACGATGAAGGCAATAAAGTCGTGCGTATACATATTTTTAACCCCCGACGCAAAGAGGGGGGATAAGTTTAACGTGTCTGTGTATCTGTGTATCTGTCTGTGGTATCGTAGCTCCCAAACGGATGGACCGATTTGAATGCGGTTTTTTTTATTCGAAAGCTGATGTGATCCCGAGTGTTTCATGAAAATCTGTTAGGCCGTTTTTGTGATATTGGACTTTGAAAAAAATGTCGGGGGTTTTTCAACTTTACTATGTTGTTTTTTATCCGTATTATCCTTTTTTAGTCGACTGTATATGCTTTTAAAGCACGTAGAAACATGCCTAAAAGACCGTGCACAAAACAACCTTATGTTTGTCAAACATAATGCACTGCAAGCCATCACGCAATATCTGGAAATCTATGGAAATATCCGCGCCGGCGTGAAGCATAAATGCAACTAATCTAGCCATCTTAATAGACCGATGCAGACTCTTGCGCACCGACACAAAACATCAGGCACAGAGGATCTGCTCAAAGCAAATCAATTGTTATACCTACAAATATGTAATGTCGCTATGTAAACAAACCGCCATAGTGAAAGACAATTTCAATATGGCGGTTTGTTTACATAGTTAGCAAATTCTATTGACGGCCACTTTATATGAAATATCCCTATGTACACAGACACGCAATTTTTATCTGACACTGCTTTAAATAGAATCGGTAACAAGATATTCATAAACGTGTTAAGCCTGCTTCACACTATGGGTCATCATGGGATGCTTTGGAGTCCTGGAGAAAATCGATACGCTGGCATGACTACAAGGTCTGCACGTCTAGCATGGGACGGCCGCGACATGCTCTCGATTTTTATCGCACTATATCTCTTGTTCTAAGTGTTCTAATTAGAGAGAGACGGATAGTGCGAGAAAAATCGAGAGAGCTCGCGCGCCGTCGCGTGCTAGCCATGCTGCTGCCTAAACAATAATGTCCTTATTTATAAACGTCTGTTATTCTATGAATTTTAAATTCTTTTTGCCGTTCTTTCTTGTTTTGATGTTTATTGTTTTCACTGTTTAGCTCCGAGCTATTGATTTCGTTTCTTGTAGTATTTTGATTACAAGCCGTCCGCGCGACTTTGCCCGCGTATTGCAAAGCTCGCAGGCAAACCTGCCGGATAAATCATAGCCTATGTCCATCAAGAAAGTCCAATCCATACACTGAGGAAAGAATTTTTGAAATCAGACAAGCGGTTCCGGAGTACAACATACAAACTTACAAAGCTATTATGCTAACTATAATATACGTATAGATTTGTGTTTTTATTTTGTGGTTCTGCGACACTAAACGATTTTTTGAACTAACAGTCCAAGAAGGTAAGGTACGGTAAAATACTCGCCAGTCAGCTGATCCTCTGTGCCAATTCATTTTGTAATCCAGCACGGCCCAGGGCATAATCTCGACCTATTACGCGGGTTGTGTCATCGCGACTTTCACATTTCACGGGGAAGTGGGCCTTAAGCGCGGTGCATTATTCCTCATTATCGTCTAGTTGACGAATGGGGAATTATATGGTCGTCAAGATAGAGATTTGCTTGAGGCTGCTTGAAGTAACACGCGGAAGCAGACTTGATTTCATACAAAAGTCTCCTCGGTAAACGGTAAATGGTCGAAAAAACTGTTTAGGATACGACAAGGAGGACTATATCATATATACTCATACTACTGCACTACTACTACAATCCCCGAATCAATTGGACGGAGAAAGTGAAATTAAATATGTTCGGTTCTGGTGCTTCCCCGGGCGCTACCGCGGCACGCTCGCTTCGCTCGCTCGGCTCCCGCGCCGCGGTGTAGAGTCACAGTTCTGCCTAACACTCCTCCTCGCATCGGTCTCGTTGACGCCGCCGCAATAGAAAACGGCCCTGTTTTGTAAAACATCTAGCTGTAATGCAATACGGCGGGTTATACTATATGACTGCGACATATATATATGGTACGAGTTTGTATATATGTGGACAAGAACATTCCATTTCACGGATACAGTCCAGACGGCTTGATGGATTTTGAGATATTATTATGAGGTATGCCTTTTCTCATAACTGTGTGAGTGACAATAGGCTTATATTTGATCAAAGAACAATTAAGTTTTTTGAAAATCTCTTAATTTCACTTGTTCAGTTGAATCAATTTACAATTTTCCTTGTCTGTCGCGCCGCTAGAGGCCAGCACGGCTATCATGCGACGGCGCGCGAGCTCTCTCGATTTTTCTCGCACTGTCCGTCTCCTTCTTATTAGAACACTTCGAACAAGATATATAGTGCGAGAAAAATCGATAGTATGTCGCGGCCGTCGCATGATAGACGTGCTGGGCGTTAACCTTAGTGAACAGCGCTTGAGAATTTTAAATAACATTCTTACTAAACATATAATTTGTAGAGAAAGCGTTATTATATTAATTTTGATTAATTTATATTGTGTTAAGTGTTAATGGTTAGTGGCAGGCACGTAGGGCACGCAGGAGAAAGCCGCCGGTTAGTGTGCGGCTAATTATCTCTCACTAATGGATACTGTAACTCGAATGTTTGAGCGTTGAAAGTGTTATCGGCTAGACGAGTCCACGCAACGACCTAAATGAGATTGAACTAAATATACCGCCTGTTTTCTTAAGGGTCGCCAGGGCGTTAGACTCTCCGTACAAACGTAGTTCGGCTCTAAAAAAGACACGCAACTTTGTATACAAATATGGTATCCGCCATATCTAGGTCAGGAACTAGTTTTTGATGCTAGAAATAGTAGTAGAAAGTTTTTAATACAAAGTCTCTAATCGCAACATTTCTTTGTATTACAGTTCTAGTATAATTTATAATAACAGAAACTTTCCGACCTTGATATGGCCTATCGCATTGCGTATAAAAAGTTTAATGTTATTCCAGTAGGCATGTCGTTTTAAAATGAGAAACAAATTAAGTTTGTATGGACCGTCGACTTGACGTGACCGTGCTGCGGACTCTAAGGTCTCAGAACATATAAAGAAGAGGAGAGTAAGGAGATAAAATTACGTATGTAATAATCATCATTTCATCAGGCATCATGCTTCAAACAAGAAAGTGCTGCGGGGAATACCGTGTTGGGACAGTCCAACTGTCATTTTTCCTTATAAAAATTGTCATTTAGATACACCTAACGTACGTACAATGCGTTACGCGATCGACCTGCAGGATTACTTACTGCATGGCAAAGAGTAAGCGCAATTTGATAGATAGATTTATTGTTGGCATAATTCAGGCGATGCCTGTACAGGAGAACGGACGGACAGCGTGACAGCGGGACAGCGTGATAGACACCGGACGTACGAACGATTTTCGGCCCAAGTTGTTTAGTTCGTTTCGCTCGCTCGTTCGACAAGCTAAAGCATAGAATTCGTACGATAATAATATTAAAAACATTAACTAAACGTCACGCTCTTGTTTGAGCTTCTAGGATTTTTAAATGAGCAAAAACTCGGTGGCGGACTAATCATGAATATAGTGAAGTCACAGGTTTTTTTACAAACTTTGTAACAATGGAAGGTGGCTTTGTATTTTCATCAAGAGTAGCTGATTAGATGCTGCGCCTTCCTCAACCCATTTTAATGTTGTAATCATAAGGACACAAAATAGGGCTCCCCAGTGCCACAGTGACCGGTCCTGTAAATTGTAAGTTGAAACTAAATACATCTTTCATTTGTTTTGTCTCGTTCGATTTCAGAACAAAATGACGATTCAAAAATTTTTTATTTTGTTGGAATATTAATGTAGTAGCAGGTAGTTATATTATGAAATACGATTTTTCCAGACAATTCCATTTCAATGACGTAGTACACGGGTGTCCTTATCAAAACTTTCGCAACGGGCCCTTTTTTAACGCCGGAAAAAGCCGGTGTGCTTTTTAATTTAAAATGAATTAAGGAAAATATGAATTGTATGAAAAACGTGACTTATTAGGGCATGCGGAGTGCCCCAATTACTGAGTGAAATGGTGTCCGTGTTGGCAAACGTGCCACTCGGGTTCGCTAAAAACTTTGTGGGAACACGCGGCCACAGTAAATTAATTTACCCATACCTGCACGGCTATCATGAGACGGCGCGCGAGCTCTCTCGATTTCTCTCGCACTATCCATCTCTCTCTTATTAGAACGCTTAGAACGAGAGGTATAGTGCGCGCATATTATGCGCTGCGCGCGGACTGATGTATCGCCGACTACCCCGCACTACCTACTTGCACTTAAGTTTATTGTAGTGTCTGTGTGGTGCGTCACATCGGACGTTTGTACGAATTAGTTTCAGTGATTTAAACTGTATCTCTACTGTGACGCGTTCTCTCAAAGTACTAAAGGTGCGGGTTTAACGAGTGTGTTTACTAGATTTAAAAAAAAGAATACTGTAGAGTACCTATGCGGCCTCTGACCAGCGAACTACTTGGAAAGTGGCTATGCGCTTGTCAAGGTATTGACTTCAAGTAAATGGACACATCCTGTGCCCGGCTGTCCCAAATCAAAACCTAGCAAGGGGCATTTTTTGGTAAAATACTATTTTCTAATAAACCTGCCTTAAAATTTGAGCTGCGTCGAATGCAAAAACACCTGTATTCCTATCACAATTAGAATCAAAGTTAAGAGACCTAGCAAACCTAGCAAGTGCATATCTTACTTGCAAATATCAAATTCAAAATACTAGTTTTTTTTTATATATCCTGCAGAGCTTGGCAATCTGTTTTATTTTTTACAAAAACAATAATCCTTTTTGCTGTCTGATGGCATTCATCGGCTATACATTCTACATTAAGGAAGCCATTCAATGACGCCCTCCTCACTGCCCGTCCGCGAATCTCTTCGCCAGGTCCACCACGCTATTCCTCCCTAGTCGGGAGAACCGCAAGCTGCCAATTCCTTGCAGCTGCGCAGCTAATTCATTTCTGTGATTTTTTAGTCTGTTTTGATAATTCTTGCTATAGGTTGCATTTTCTTCTTTAACTGTTTGCAGGTTGAGGGCAAAGTTGATATATTTGTTACTTATGTACAGTGGAATCTTGAACATAGTCCTCATTGCCTTGCTTTGAAAACGCTCCACTATTTCGATATTACTATGGCTGGCTGTTCCCCACAGCTGGACGCCGTACGTCCATATAGGCTTCAGTATAGTTTTATAGATGGCCATTTTACTGGTGTCTGATAGTTGTGATTTCCTGCCGGTCAGCCAATACATGTTGCGCAGCATGCAATCTAGTTGTTTTCTTTTTGTCCAAAATACTAGTAACTAACATTTCCAAGTCCAAATACCTATTAAATGTGGCCTATACTAGGTTTTTTAGTTTGTAAACGTAACTTACTAGGTTTTTAAATACGAAATTGCCCCATACTAGGTTGTTGTTTTAAAAAATTGCCCAAGTGTAGAACAAGGAATTCAAAATTTAACAATAAATAAAACCTAGCAAGTCAGTAATGAGTTACGATTTGGGATCAGGAACGAGTCTCAACTTGAAGTTTGTAGTTTCGTTCGACTTGATATTGTCAAATTTGAGCCGACATAGTTGGCCAGAACGCCAAAAAAAAGAAGAAGTTTGTAGTTGGTCGTACTTTGCGTTGCTGCGTAGATTATTATAAATTGTATGCTCGCGCGCTGTATGGTCGCAGTTCTGCCTAACACTCCTCCTCGCTTCGCTCGTCGTCGTACCTAACTGAGACCTACCTTAAGGTAGATATTATGCTATGTTGAAAGTGCGAAATGACTATTTGAACTAACATGACCACTTGCTAGCTTTTTATATTGTAATTGACATAACACCATTGGCTTATTTTTATAGAACTATATGAAAATTCGATAGTAAGGCACATAAAACTTGTAAAAATACATATAAATTTAGTTTGACTAATTCGTCTTGTAAAGCAAGTTATACTTCTATGTATGTAAACAAATTTTGTGTGAAAAAGTTATCTGCGTCTGAAATTTTTAACAGTGTTCAATTGCCTCTCCTGTAAAAATTCGCAAAATTCACTTACTAGGTTTTGATTTGGGACAGCCGAGCCGTTTATCTGGTATCCGGTCCACGTGAACCCAAAACTTCAAAAATACTAAAATAATAATATTTTTACATAGATTTCATATATTTATTAAATCTTTTTTCTATGTTAAAGGAAAATGAATAGGTACCTTAGTACATTAACAACATAAGCTCAACGTAAACTTAGCGATATCGATAAGCATAACAGAGTCAATACATTGTTGCATTATCTGACTTCATTTGAATAGTTACGAAAAACCCTCGGTTGGTACTATTACTTAATAAATATTGAGAAAATCATAATATTCGTATATTTAAATTCCAAAATGGAATTCCAACTAAATTCCGCTCAGGAGAAGTTATCAAAATCTCTCAATTACTAATTCAGCCTTCGTCACACCAACGCGGTGGCCGCGCAGTGCGGTGCGGCTAACAAGTTGATAGCAAGTTAGTTAATTAGTTTCACCAGTTTACGAGTAAGATCAAACCCATCATTCAAACTACAAGGGTGCCATTTAAACTTTCGATATAGTCCAATAGTTTCTCACTCAGGTCGTTAATCGTGAAGGTCATACGACCGCTTTGAGACCGATATCTGTACGTGTTATCAAATAAGTTTCCTGTAACTAGTATCGGGGAACCAATTCCGTTTGTAATTAGTGGTAGCAACTTGGTGGTCCTTCGTTATCTGACTGAAGGTAAGATGAGACCGCTATATAGTCCTCCTCATCGATTTCGATGACGGCGACCCAAGTCATTACGGATTTTTCCTTTTGTGGGCTCAGTGGGCGTAGCATGGTTGACATTTTATCACTTATCGTTGTGGTAAAGACGCCCATCACGCTCTGACAAGTATGCGAGTGCGAGAGTGACGGATGCCTTATCCACAACGATAAGTGATAAAATGGCAACCGTGCTACGCCCGCAGATATGGCTCGCAAGGCCCAACTTAGTCTTAAATGCTCTTTGGCAGTCATATCAGTAAAGTTGCCCTGCTGTGTTAATTTGTGTAAGAGGGGTTAATTAGGTCTCTTTGCGTACTTGGCGTGTTATGTCCAAGGTTGAAAGACGGCAATCCTCGAACAGGCTGATTTTGTTATAGATGCTATACCGCCAACATGACCTTCTCACGCCGAGTTCCTCCCACCAAACAGGGTCTGTAGCGCAGGTATCAGGTGTCGTTTGAGCACATCTTTATAGCGCAGATGCTGACCTCCGTGCTTCCGCTTAGCTCCTTCTAAGTATTAGATTCGAAAAGTGGAATTAGAATTAGAATTAGAATGATTTTATTTGCCAGAATACTTATAAACATAGTACAGGGTGTTCAGGTACAGTATTCAGCCGGTGAACGGCATGCAAAAATTATACAGAACTAAAATAATTATCACTTAGCGTACAATGTCTTAACCAATATCATTTGTTAATTTAAAAAATAATGAACTAGTAATGTCAATTTATTTCAAAAGCACAAAAAATAACAACTATCATAACTTATTTAATTGGTCAACTATTAAATTCTAAAAATTTGTTCGACTACAATCAGACAAACACTCGTATAGTTAGTTGCAGATGTTAGCAGGTAGGGTGGATTGTGCATATTTACGGCACTGTTGTGATATGCACAAGCCAATCACTACCATTCTATGATAAGAAAATAAAATAGCGTAGGTAGGTAATTTATTTCTTTTTATTGTCAAACATGTTCATTTTATCCTATTCAATATTGATTTAATTGTATTGTATTCTTATGGGTCTATGATATCCGAATTAAATGTTTTTTTTTTATAGTCAATAACCATAAATCTGCTAATCAGTCCTGATTCTTTCCTAATCTGGTCAGAACGGCGTTTCCAACTCGATAATGATTTACATATTCACGTCCATAAATAACTACGCATGCATCCACTGCGCGTCAGTCTCTCTTAAACGCTCTAGTGTACCCAATGCTTTATAAAATGCATGTTATTAGAGTTGTTTAATTAACACAAGCACGCGATTGCGGCCATACTTTATCGTTATTATCTTATTAGAGGCCGGTAAAAGTTTACTGTCCATGGGTACTGGTTCAAAATAGGGCATTCTATTTTTAAATTGCACGGGTATTATGCTAATGTGGTAGAGATGTTGGCATTCATGTCTTTAGTAAGTATAATGTTACTTTCTAATGAATATTAGCTAGATACATTTTACTAATATCGAGATATATATGTTTTTTTTAAGTTCCTTATAATTTTGTCACTAAGTCTGAAATACGGGGACAATGGAGGGAGCATGCCAGCAATACGCCTTTGCCCAGCAACGGGACGTCTAAACCGGCTAGAAAGAATTCTGAAATACAATAGAGAACTCCCCAAAATGAACATTATAATGTGGAAAAGTTTATAGGACATACAGGAATATACTTCATGGTATTATAATATGTATATGAAGATTAAAATAACTATATCTACTAAAAAGTTCCTTAGAGCAACAAAAGTGATATTATACTTATATCGCTGGTACTAAAAGTACATAGTGATGCGAGTTAGATATATATTTTTTCTCACTGCTGTAAATATTGACAGTTGAATAGAATAGTTTAGCATAATAGAAACTTTATATCATAATGGAATGATGTCATTCATACCATGTTTGTACTTATTAGATCTTCCGTGATAATTATGTATGTATAAATAAACGATTCGGGCAGTAAGTACATAATAATGCTTCAAGATTATGTTCTGTATTATTAATTTCATGAATTGAGGTGTACAATAAAGAGCATTTTTAGGGTTCCGTACCCAAAGGGTAAAACGGGACCCTATTACTAAGACTCCGCTGTCCATCCGTCTGTCTGTCTGTCTGTCTGTCCGTCCGTCTGTCACCAGGCTGTATCTCATGAACCGTGATATACACTTGAAATTTTCACAGATGATGTATTTCTGTTGCGGCTATAACAACAAATACTAAAAAACAATAAAATATATATTTAAGGGGGCTCCCATACAAAAAACGTGATTTTTTGCCGTTTTTATAGATACGGAACCCTTTGTGCGCGAGTCCGACTCGCACTTGGCCGGTTTTATAGTATTGTATAGTACGATCGTAACTGTAGATTTTTTATACTCGTCGGCTTTAATGTTTGAATTAAGACCATAACCCAATGAAAATAAATTATTATACAACCGTTAGACAACTATGTATGTATAATGAATTTGACCAATACAAAACCTCGCTTTGCTTATAGAAGAAAAGACATCAATGAAACGCTGGGTCGGTGGGCTGCGCTTCGATTCAGCTGGGCTTAGATTTGTAATGGATACCAAGTTTGTTTAATTATTTCAGTTAATTCGTAGAAAAAGTATTTTTCAACACAATTGCTCGTAACGTACCTCTTATTGTGTCGCTTTTAGGCTCATAATCCTGGATATTAAACACGCGTGTTTAATAACATTACGATACTTGTGTGTTATGGTTATATCCCGATTAAGTCACGTTGGCACCTTGCAGCAAGATGTATGCATGCACACGGTGCATTCTTAAACTAACCGGGTTGTACAGAATGTACAGTTTTTTTTTTAATTCTCGACAAATGGATTCTTACCAGACTAAACAAATTAAATCCTTTTTGTTAATTAATTGACTATTTCTTTTTGGATATGATATAGAAACGGTTAATTTAGTAAAACTATTCACTTTTGATAACATTTTACATGAATTAATAAAGATAACATTTTAAAACGAAATTATTTATTTTATTTTGTATTGGCTGTTTAGAGATTTCATCTAATGCGCGCGCACTGCGCAAACTTCACAAAAAAAATTGATGCGCGCCATTATAGGTTATTTCACAGATATTTGTAAACATTTTTAATGCGTGTTGGGTTATTAACAAAAATGTTGATTCGTGGTGACTAGAAAAGTGATGAAAAGAATGGACGCCACTAGAAATTCTTGACGATGTATACAACATGTGAGTAAAAACCTGTTGACATCAATAAGTAAAGAAAATAACTTGACAGGCCTATCAATTTTTCATCTTATGAAAAAGATTTTTCCTCGCAAAATGTGTTGAAAAACGTCGAACGAAACGCGTGAGCTTTGATAATTACAATCCTCAGCTCTCTTATCACGCACACCTGCGGTTCGCGTGATAATTCCGCCTCTGATGTAATTATCAACATACCTCACTTGTATCACAATGTAATATTATACATTAGGTAATACAATTAGCTCTTAAATTCTCGTACCTTACTTAGGCCACTCGGCGACCCTCGTGGCTTAAACACGGTACTCGACTTTAAAAGCCCTCATTGTGTAACCATTGTATAAAATAGAGGCCTTAACAAAAACTGGGGGCTTTTTTGGGCCTGTTTCAGTGATTTGCGCCATTAAGAGTCGCCAGGACGCTCGACTCTCAATACAAACGAGAACCAAACTATGGTTCTCATTTTAAAACAACATGTTAGAATAACATGAAACTTTGTGTACACAATTTGATCCGCCAAATTTAATAACTACGTTTGTATGGAGAGTCTACCGTGCTTTGGTTGGACCCTTAAGATTTCGTGTGAATCGACAAAACATATTCTTAGTAAAACGCCTGCTCAATAAGACAACCTGCCATTTTTCTCATGCCGACACAAGTAGCCAACATACTATTCATTAGATATATATCAAGATTGAAATCATACTAGCGATCTATTGCGAACGCAAAAACTAACTCAATAGCTACGTCATTCGACGTCTACCTTAAAAGCTGGTAACTGAAAGTGATCCGAATTTGTATTACATTTAGAGTTCATTTCAGCTTGGCAGTTGATTCCGGAATAAGAAAAATTACTAAGACTTGACAGCTGTCGATGTCGTATACCAAGGTTGGACGGACGGACAATTCGGTCAGTCGCTGGGTATAGATGAACACGTAACACTGATACTTAACTAGATTAATTTCCTTGTATGGATCAGCAATTTTGTTGGACATTAAGAACGCAACCTTCTTATTAGGTTATTGTCTTAGCAACCATATGTGACATGTTTGTTTACTTCAATACAAGAATACGTTTGTGCTTTACGTTCACGTTTTATTTCAACCCTTATTATCTTCCAAATCTATCAAATTCACCCCTATGGACAAAACTTAAATATGTTAAGAGATTAGCCGAGAAATAAATGAGAATTGCTAAGAACAATAACTATAACATGTAGTTTCTAGATGTTTTTATTTCCTTCGAGATTTTATTGATAAATGGGCATTTATTACTTGAAAAGATAACGTGCACTAAAATAACATCTTAGCAACAAAAAATAACTATTGAAATCGGACAACAGCAACAGGGTAAGAATATAGTTGAACAAAAACACGCATAAGAACCTCAACTGTACCTCTGGGAGTTTGTTAAATACTCACGCTGATTGATGAATAAGATACGCTAGAAACACGATATTTGAAGTTTAGGCTCTAAATAAATAAATATATCTCATTCTTCAATGTTTCGTTTCTAATTAGGACAACAACAATTCTTGAAAAGAGGCTGTTCAATTTGGAATTTGCAACTGCTTTCAAACTACAAGTGGTGTTTTCGCGATCATTTTGAAAAAAAAATGTTTATTAATTCAACTTAAATCTGGAGGTGGCTTATTCCGAAATAATCATTAGTATGGACAATATGAATTTAATTACATGCCGCAAGTTGCCTTGAGTCTGTCCAAGAACACGGCATATGACTAACATTAGCAAGCCAGTGAGACAACATTTCGAGGGTTTCACTCGCCTTAAGGACGCTCGACTCTCGGTACAAATGTAGTTTGGTTCTCATTTTAAAACGACATAGTTTTCATTTTAAATCGGCATAGGTTACTTACAGGAAAAGTTTTCATTTTAAAACGGCATAGCTTACTTACAGGAAAAGTTTTCATTTTAAATCGGCATAGGTTACTTACAGGAAATGTTTTCATTTTAAAACGGCATAGGTTACTTACAGGAAAAGTGTTCATTTTAAAACGGCATAGGTTACTTACAGGAAACGGTTTCATTTTAAATCGGCATAGGTTACTTACAGGAAATGTTTTCATTTTAAAACGGCATAGGTTACTTACAGGAAAGTTTTCTTTTTAAACGGCATAGGTTACTTACAGGAAAAGTTTTCATTTTAAAACGGCATAGGTTACTTACAGGTAAAGTTTTCATTTTAAAACGGCATAGGTTACTTACAGGAAAAGTTTTTATTTTAAAACGGCATAGGTTACTTACAGGAAAAGATTTCATTTTAAAACGGCATAGGTTACTTACAGGAAAAGTTTTCATTTTAAAACGGCATAGGTTACTTACTTACAGGAAAAGTTTTCATTTTAAAACGGCATAGGTTACTTACAGGAAAAGTTTTCATTTTAAAAGGGCAGGTTACTTACAGGAAAAGTTTTCATTTTAAAACGGCATAGGTTACTTACAGGAAAAGTTTTCATTTTAAAACGGCATAGGTTACTTACAGGAAAAGTTTTCATTTCAAAACGGCATAGGTTACTTACAGGAAAAGTTTTCATTTTAAAACAGCATAGGTTACTTACAGGAAAAGGTTTCATTTTAAAACGGCATAGGTTACTTACAGGAAAAGTTTTCTTTTTAAACGGCATAGGTTACTTACAGGAAAAGTTTTCATTTTAAAACGGCATAGGTTACTTACAGGAAAAGTTTTCATTTTAAAACGGCATAGGTTACTTACAGGAAAAGTTTTCATTTTAAAAGGGCAGGTTACTTACAGGAAAAGTTTTCATTTTAAAACAGCATAGGTTACTCACAGGAAAAGGTTTCATTTTAAAACGGCATAGGTTACTTACTTACAGGAAAAGTTTTCATTTTAAAACGGCATAGGTTACTTACAGGAAAAGTTTTCATTTTAAAAGGGCAGGTTACTTACAGGAAAAGTTTTCATTTTAAAACGGCATAGGTTACTTACAGGAAAAGTTTTCATTTTAAAACGGCATAGGTTACTTAGTTACAGGAAAAGTTTTCATTTTAAAAGGACATAGGTTACTTACAGGAAAAGTTTTCATTTTAAAAGGGCAGGTTACTTACAGGAAAAGTTTTCATTTTAAAACGGCATAGGTTACTTACTTACAGGAAAAGTTTTCATTTTAAAAGGACATAGGTTACTTACAGGAAAAGTTTTCATTTTAAAACGGCAGGTTACTTACAGGAAAAGTTTTCATTTTAAAACAGCATAGGTTACTCACAGGAAAAGGTTTCATTTTAAAACGGCATAGGTTACTTACAGGAAAAGTTTTCATTTTAAAACGGCATAGGTTACTTACAGGAAAAGTTTTCATTTTAAAAGGGCAGGTTACTTACAGGAAAAGTTTTCATTTTAAAACGGCATAGGTTACTTACAGGAAAAGTTTTCATTTTAAAACGGCATAGGTTACTTACTTACAGGAAAAGTTTTCATTTTAAAACGGCATAGGTTACTTACAGGAAAAGTTTTCATTTTAAAACAGCATAGGTTACTCACAGGAAAAGGTTTCATTTTAAAACGGCATAGGTTACTTACAGGAAAAGTTTTCATTTTAAAACGGCATAGGTTACTTACTTACAGGAAAAGTTTTCATTTTAAAACGGCATAGGTTACTTACAGGAAAAGTTTTCATTTTAAAAGGGCAGGTTACTTACAGGAAAAGTTTTCATTTTAAAACGGCATAGGTTACTTACAGGAAAAGTTTGTAACACTTCGTAGGTTAGGGATAAGCTAGTTTAGTCGCGAAAAGGCTTCGTGGTTGCCAAGCCGAGAGACCCACTTTTACAATCTACATATTACCTTAAGTACGGGGATTTTCCCATCGGTCACGAGAGTATTCCATTGCATTTTAGCTTCACAATCCAAGGGAAATGCACCCGAGACACTTTCACTTAATACTGTACACTAAATAACACTTTTAATTCATTGTAAACATTCGTCCATAGTTCAGAAATACTTTCCGTCAAGCAAGCGTTTCGTTGCATTAGTCGTAGCTGTCAAGTTGACATTTGTTTTTTATTCCTAGGAGTAAAGCCGTTGGTAATTTGGCAAAATATACATTTTTAAATCTACAGGTCGTAGACTACCTAGCAACACATCTGTTCTAAATTTAAACTATTGAAATTAGGGAAAAGTCTTGTTTGAAATTTGTCGATGTTACCTGGGTTGCATGAACAAAACGCTCGAGGAACGTTTCGTTTTAGGCATGACACACTGGCTGCTATGTCAAACATAATCTTTGTTTATTTATCTTTTTCGTGTTAGTTTGCTGGAAGAAAATACTCAGACGTCGTTCTTTTCTTTTACTCGCATCCTAGAGTCAGTTTGCAGTGTTTTCGTTAAAAAACTAGGAAATTGTTAGTGTCCACGATCTGTTGTTTGGTCGCTGCCCTCCTCCGAGTTCGGTGATTCGGAACGTGGTGTGAATTTGCATTTTCGAGAGGATTTGTAGGACCTCGATCATTCCAAATTTAGCCAGGATGTGAAAGCCGCGTATTCCCGTACCGGTCTCTAATTCATCCGCTTCGGGGTAAGTGTTTGCTTTTAGCAAGGGCCTAAGTGTCTGCTGTCGTGTTAGTGCTAATTGGTATTTCATTTTGGTTCCAGCCAACAGCCCAGCTTGCGTAATTTAGCTTCACCATGGTCTGGACATAATAGTCCAGGACTTTCTTCACATTTTCACTACTCAGGTGAGTGTTTCGAATTGCACATTAACTCGTGTCTGACTGTGTTTAGCCCATTCTGTTTGATATTCAAAGTGTGAATTTCGTCCATTTCAGACACACGGTGTTGATGTATTTTCCAAAACCACCTACATATTTTAATTGAAAAAACCCACCACGCGTGGTAAGCATACTTTTGTTTCTGTTTCAATACTAAAATGTAGATTCTCAAATACCAACTCTTTACTAATTGTGACAATTGTTTTGTCCTAGGGTTTTTTTTTTCTTTTAGTTTGTATTTTTATGGAAGTTTTATGCTCAACATCTCCGCTTAAATGAAGAGCACCCTTATGTATGCCGTTGAGGTGTACCAGTCCACCTGATCTGCACTGCGGGACCAGCCCCTGGCTAGACCTTGTCGCCATGTTTTAAGTACATACTGCGGAGCGGGTCGCTGTCCTGTGATGTTGGAGATGGAGGTTTGAGTCACCTCTACCGCCCGGTAAATTAATTCCTTATATTTGTAATGTCTGCGTCTACCCAGCCATAGCAACTCAACTACCTTAAATTACTAATTTTAAAAACATCTAGATAATCTTACTGCTAGTGTTATCCTTTAAGTCTAAAATAAGAAAACTTTTTTCACGGACTATCATCCTTGTGACAGTATATTAATAAACCATTTGTTGAAAGTATTTTTGTGATTTTATTTAGCTAATCCTCAAGCTTGTCGGTGGTTTCATCTGGCGCTCATAAAATATAAATTTTGATGACACTAACCGCTCTGGTCATAGCCAAACACACGACCCTAAATTTAACCTCTCATGTTCACCACAGACTTGCCTAGGTGCCCTGGTATTATACTGCCAAGTGTTACAAGTTTTCATTTTAAAACGGCATAGGTTACTTACTTACAGGAAAAGTTTTCATTTTAAAAGGACATAGGTTACTTACAGGAAAAGTTTTCATTTTAAAAGGGCAGGTTACTTACAGGAAAAGTTTTCATTTTAAAACGGCATAGGTTACTTACAGGAAAAGTTTTCATTTTAAAACGGCATAGGTACTTACAGGAAAAGATTTCAGTTTATAACGGCATACTGGAATAACAGGAAACTTTTTATACACAATGGGATCCGCCATATACTGGTTTATTTTCGCTAGAAATTGAAATAGAAAAAAAATGCAGCGAGTAAAATGCTTTCAGAGGTCTTTAATCGCTTAATTTTTTTTCTATTATATATCCTACTAATATTATAAATGCGAAAGTTTAGATGTTTGGATTTTTGGATGTTTGTTACTCAATCACGCTTAAACGACTGAACCGATTTGAATGAAATTTTGCACGAAGATAGTTTATAGCCTGGATTAAAATATAGGATAGTTTTTATCCCGGGTCCACGCGGACGAAGTCGCGGGCGCAAGCTAGTCTATTATAATTTATAGCAACAAAAACTAGTTTCCGATCAAGATACGGCGGATCCCATTGTGTATGTTGGTAATATGTACATTTATATAGTCTATTACTGCGTGTGTATCACACTATCTTGTCTGTGGCACCTTTTGCATGGCCGCTGGCACTAAGATGTCTCGATAAAAAGTAAATTCGTTCAAGTAAATAAAAGTGTTCAGTTCTCATATAAAAGTATTTCATTAAGTAAATCCAATAATCTAACATGGTAGCAGTCCGTGGTTCCTAAAAAAGAAGAAAACTAAAAAAAATCATGTTGTACGTTGCTTCGCAATAAACTTGTTACAAAAAAATGGCTTCTGTAAAAGGTGAAGTGATAATTCCTGTTTTTGACGGAGCTGAATATAATAATTGGAAGTTAAGATTATTTAAATTTCTGCAACTAAAGAAATGTAAAGAGGTTGTGTTACGCAAGAGAAATGCCAACGATGAGGACGATAAATGGGAAGATATGGATATTTTGGCAACAAATTACATGTACAGTGCCATTAGCAACAAGCAATTGGAATATGTTGGCTCGCTGGATTCGGCATACAAAATCATAAAGAAATTTGACGAAATGTATCTTAAGACGTCTACGTCTTTGCAAATAATATGTCGAAACAAGTTGGAGAACGTGAAACTGAAAAATTATAGCAATATGAACGAATATTTTGACGATTTAGAGCGCACTGTAAACGAGTTCAAACAAGCCGGCGCCATTGTGACTGAACAAGAAAAATTTAATTACATGCTAAAATCTCTGCCTACAAGTTACAGTCACATCGGAGACTTAATAGATGTGTTACATGAAAAAGATAGAACGGTTGACTACTTAAAGAGCAAAATTAAAATGAAAAATCTTGAAAAAAAAATGATGCATCCGCTGAAAATTCATATGAAAATACAAACGTGTTTAGAGTCGATTTCAACAAAACAGGTATGTCCGAAAACAAAAAATGCTGTTTTATATGTGGAAAGGCCGGCCACATGAAGAACGTCTGTTGGTACAGAAATACAAATAGAGGAAGTGGGCGTGGCAACTATAGTAGGAGCCGTGGACCCCCTGGTCGTGGTCGTGGCCGTGGCCGTGGTATAAACCATTACAAAGGAAGAACATACAATCAGCCAGGAGAAAATTTCCAGTCCGGAAATTGTTTTCACACAACAATGGAAACAAATATGACAACAGCCAGCCCGAGAGACACATGAAAGGAGGGACAAGTGATTTGGCTTTTGGACAGTGGATGCACAGATCATATTATAACGAATGATTCATATTTTGATGCATGTGAAACGCTCAAGAGGCCTGTCAAAGTAAAAGTGGGTGATGGCAGAGTTTTGGAGGCCACAAAAGTTGGAAACATACATGTTTATTTTCCAGTATATGGGACTAAATCAGTGGTAACATTAAAAAACGTTTTCTATGTCAGAGAAATGAAGGCAAACTTGCTAAGCTACTCCAAAATAACTGATAAACATTCAATAGTGTCAAAAGGACTAGTTGCAAAAATATATAACCTGGAATGGTAAATTGACAGCAATCGCAAACAAAGAAAATGGCTTATACCTAATGAAAAGTTATGTATGTGAACAAAATATCCAAGTAAATGTTACAGTAAAAGAAAAACTTCATCGAACCCTTGGTCATATCAACTTTAAACAGCTGGATTATATATGCAAAAATGAACTACTGGAAGGAATACCAAAAGAAATAGAATCAGAATATATGAAATGCGCTATCTGTATTGAAAACAAAATGCATAATTTATCTTTCAACAATAATAAACGAAGAGCAAGTGATATCCTCGAAATCGTTCATACAGATCTAAATGGACCACACCGAACAACTGGTTGCCAAGGTGAGAAATATTTTTTATCATTCATTGATGATTACAGTAAATTGGCTAAAGTGTACTGCATTCAGAGCAAAGATCAAGTTTTAAACTGCTTTATAGAATATGTAAATGAGGTGCAAAATTTAACCGGAAAAATGATTAAGGAACTTCGTTGTGACAATAGTACCGAGTACATAAATAATAAAATGTTTGACTTTGCAAGAGAGAAAGGCATAGTAATAAAACCTTGTCCACCATATGTACACCAGCTAAATGGAACAGCAGAGAGGTACAACCGTAGCATTATGGACATGGCGAGCTTGCTAGCAGAAGCTAAGGTGGAAAGGATGTACTGGCCAGAAGTGATTAAAGCAGCAGCTTATTTGAAAAATAGAACACTCGGAAATACAATCGAAAAGAAAACACAATATGAAACATTCTTTAAAAGGAAGCCAAGTATAGGAAATCTGAGAATATATGGCAGTAAAGTGTTTGTCCGTATACCAGAAGAGAAGCGTATGTCTAAATGGGATAGAAAAGCAGAACTAGGAATTTTACTAGGTAACACAGAGGTTGGCTATAGGATTCTGATAAATGACAAGGTGATTGTTGCTCGACATGTTGACATAGTTGAGGATCATGTCAAATGTATTGGATTTGAACAAGTAAATGAATATATAGAAAGAAAAGAAAGTACAGAGCTAAAAACAGAAAAAGAAATGACCAGAGAAGAAAATGACCAAAGTGAAGAACAGAGTAATCAAGAAGATATAAATATGAATGAAAATGACCGAAAAAAATCAAAGAGAAAGATTAAAGCTCCAGTACGATTTGACGACGAATATGGTTACTATTGTATAATTGCTAATTACTGTGATGCTATGGTACCTAACACTTTTCAGGAGGCGACAACCTGCGAGGATGCACATAGGTGGCATGAGGCTATGAACCAAGAGATGACAAGTCTGGTTGATAACAACACTTGGACATCTGTGAACAAACCCGACGACAAAGAAATTCTAGACGTGAAGTGGGTATATAAAAAGAAATCAGAAGATAATTTTAAGGCAAGGTTAGTGGTTAGAGGATTCCAGCAATCAGATCTTGTAGAAGATACCTATTCACCGGTTGTAAGAATGCAAACGTTGAAATTGCTACTTTCTTATTGTTGTCAAAATAGTTTAGAAATCCATCAAATGGATGTTGAAACAGCTTTTCTGAATGGAAATGTCCTGTCAGAAGTCTATGTAAATCAGCCTTTAGGGTATGATGATGGTTCTAATAGAGTATACAAATTTAATAAAGCTTTATATGGGCTCAAAGAAAGTCTTCGTGCATGGTACGAGTGCTTCAATAACTTTGTTGAAACTTTAGGTTTCCGTAGAAGCAAGTATGATAATTGTCTGTATGTTAAAACACAAGAAAATGCAAACATATACATACTGTTATTTGTTGATGATTAACTTATCTGTTCTGTTGATGAAAACATGCTTATTCAAACCAAAAAACAGCTGTGTAATAAATTTAAAATGAAGGACTTGGGAAAGGTGAAGAAATATATAGGTATTGATATAAATTACAAGTATGAAAGGAAAACACAAATGTAATGACTATAAGTCAAACAGAATATATTGAATCTCTGTCAAAACAATATAATATAGAAAAATTAATTAATTAAAATTGTACAACACTCCTATGGAGTTAAATTTGAAATTAGAGCAGTCAACCCAAACTACAACTGAAAACTTAAAATATAGAAATTTGATAGGTGCTCTCTTATATATCAGTTCAGGCACTAGACCTGACATAGCATTCAGTGTAAACTATTTAAGTAGATATCAAAATTGTTATGACAAATCACACTTCAACTATGCATTGCGTGTATCTGTATTCGACTAAAGAACTTAATTTGACATATAAACAAAATCATACATGTGATGTAATGGACTGTTTTGTAGATGCTGATTTTGCTGGTGATGTTAATGATAGAAAATCAACCTCAGGTTTTGCTATTCGTTTGTTTGGCAATGTAATATTCTGGAAATCTAGGAAGCAGTCTAGTGTAACCAAGTCTTCAACTTTCGCAGAGTATGTTGCACTCTCACAGGCTGTCACGGAGGTGATATTTTTGTATAACTTAATAAATTATGTTTTTGTGAAAATATCTCTACCGCTTAAAATATATGAAGATAATACTGGTGCAATAGCAATTGCAAGGTATGGAAATTTTACTAAAAATTCAAAGCACATAGAAGTTCACTATCATTATGTAAATGAAAATTGTATGAAAGGTTTAATTAAAATTTGTAAAGTGGACTCAAATGATAACATGGCTGATATTTTCACAAAATCATTGGGGTCTGTGAAATTCCTCACATTTAAAAATATGTTGAACTTAGTTTAAGTACATAATTATAGTTTCCATATTATAGGCCAATATAAATGTAAGGAGGTGTGATGGTAATACGTACATTTATATAGTCTATTACTGCGTGTGTATCACACTATCTTGTCTGTGGCACCTTTTGCATGGCCGCTGGCACTAAGATGTCTCGATAAAAAGTAAATTAGTTCAAGTAAATAAAAGTGTTCAGTTCTCATATAAAAGTATTTCATTAAGTAAATCCAATAATCTAACAGTGTATAAAAAGTTTCATGTTATTCCTGTATTCCGTTTTAAAATAAGAACCAAACTACATTTGTCGACCGACTTCAGTCGACCGTGCTGGAGTGTCCTACTGGAGCAAGCTGCCCGCTACAGAAAAGACATTAAATTTTGCAATTTTCAAATGTTTTCGTAGTTTGGTTGTCATTTCAAAATGAAAAGACCATTTTTTCAATTCTGTCACAGTATGAAAACAGTTTTATCGATGTCTGAAATATAGTCTCACACGAATCAAAGAAGTATATCGGGCATATACCAACTCGGCGAAATTACAGGTTTTTGGTAACCTAAAATGCAATATTTTACTTGCTCTATTTTTTTTCTATTATAATTTCTACCAAAGAAACTAGTATGCGGTCTAGATTTGGCGGATTTAATTGTGTATACAAAGTATCAAATTATTTCAGTATGCCGTTGTAAAATGATGGAGCGACTCCTGGCAACTCTTAAGGTCTCTCACAGACTGGCGCGGCCTGGCCGCGGCGGTCAATAGTAAACTTCTCATTAGCTGTCAAATTTCCTATTGACTGCCACCGCAGGCGGCGCCAGTGTGTTGTAGGCTTAACTTTGAAACAGGGCACTAATCAAGGTGCATTGCGCTGCACGGCGATAAGGCGGGTAAACATCCGCCGCGGCGACAGGTTGTCGGTACCCGTGAATCCGTGTTCAGATTACGACGCGCGACGTGTCATTACCTCGTCATTATCATTAACGGTATCACCCTTAAATAGTCACTGTAACTGCCGTGAGTCATGTTCAAATGACTGACATTCTAGGGGAGATTAGGGATTGCAGTTCAACACTCTTTTTCACTAGCGATTTATCGATCACAATGGAGATAAGAAACTATTTATTAGAGTGAAAGGTATGTGTTTGTCATGTGACAATAATACGCCTTTTTAATAGCCTTCGCTTAATTTTAATAGTAGATCCTAATAATGGGTTAGTTTTGTTATTAGTAGGTACGTTTACTAACGAAGTGTATAAATTACTATTAAGCTACCTAAAAGACTCAAGCTTCCGTGTCTTCTATATATGTCGCAACACGTCTCCCAAAGGCAAACGGTAAACTGATTAAAAATTTGGTGACCGAGATGGATTGTTCCGATAGCTCAGCTGGTTAGTAGCGACGGGCCGCGTGATGTTCAAATTCGGAGCATATGTATTTTTTCCTATATATTGACAACGAATGATGGGTGTAAAATATTGTTAGCAAGTCGTATATCTTTTCTCATTTTCCCTATCATCACATCATCATCATCATCATCAGCCTATATACGTCCCACTGCTGGGCACAGACCTCGTATCATGAATACAATTTTACCTATGAGGTACCTTAAAATCGAAGTCACTAGACCGCTCACCTAATGACTATCTAATATTCTCATGTGTGCTCAGTAGGTATGACAAGTAATACGTGTTTAGTTATTAAGCTAGTTCGAGTATCCGACCTCCTTTCGTCTGCTTTCGAAACGGTGACAAAGCTGATCGATCGAATCAAGACTATGTTTAATTATAATCGAAATAAATCGGACCGTGTGAGACAATCCGTAAGGCTTATTCCAATTCCAATGCGGAATCGGCGAAACGAGTTTCATTTTGAAATACTGAAAGCTAACTTAAAATTATATTGTTAAGTAATTTTATTGCGTAAGACTTCAATCTTTTTTGCCTTTGAATACCTCGCCACGCTTAGGTTTCCATTTCCAGAAATGTTTTTTTCTATTAGGATTTTAATGCACTCGTGTCAAATAAAGTTTTGCAGTGTTGGTTAATATTTTGGGCGTCTTGCCAGTTATCGTTTTTATTGGAACTGCGTTGTTTGTTTTGCGTAAGTAGTTCGTATTTTTTGTAGTTTTGATGCATTATTTTCTAATTGCTTAATTTGCTATTTAAATTTTATTACATTTGTATGGAGCTCGTCGCTCCAGTCGGCCAACGCTCCATACAAAGGTAAAAAAAAAATCGCGTCAAAAAAAATAGTTTATCTGGAAAATGTGACGTACTAGCGCCCAATAATCCCCCTCTTGCGGGAAAGTCCATCGTTCCGTTCCACCTTGTATATTATCGGTGTAAATAGGACTACCTACTTATTTTTTAGATCATATCTCTATTACCTACGAATCTAAGATAATGATTATTAGGAAAATCAATTAAATTGAAAAAAGAAACGAGATTATAAAAAAATATTATCATTATAAATACCAATTACTGGCAGAGGTACACAAGGTTACATGTCATAGATCCTGTGTTAAATCAGTCGGTGTTTATGACCTAATTTTTACACGGATTTAGATTAAGTATAGAAGGACAAAACAAAAAGATTATAATCTTAGTTGTAAGGTTTACTTAAGCTTTTTACCTATAGGTAGCAGGACTTAGTTAATTGACTTGGAAAATTATTATATGTTTACGATTATCACGGAACGTTCGAACAATAGGTACTGCCATGATCATAATTTATACGTAAACATGAAATTACTTTCAGCTCAGACAACAACAGTTTTATTACGGTGGAAGCTATATACTTAAATAAACCTACAAATATTCTACGTTTCATTAAATTATGTAGATAGGCGGGAGTCTGCTGGATGCGGGTGGCGTAGGACTGGTCATTGTGGCACTCTTTGGGGGAGGCCTATGTCCAGCAGTGGACTTCTTTCGACTGATATGATGATGATGTAGGTAAAGGTTTGTATGGAAAGATGAGTGTTTAAATTGATTTTTCGATGCTTTTACAAACTTCCACCGTACACGTGTTTGTGTTAAAAAATTCTAAAAACTTTTACAGGAAATTCTACGTGGGCTCGTTTGAAAATACGCAAAATTAACAAAACTGGCATGCTTTTTAGTTTTTTTCCGTCGATCCGTTTCTGGCGATCGGGGAACGGTATATTAAACGTGCTTTCTTTCTTTCTTAAACGTGTCAACGCAGCAGTCTAACTCGCAGCGTATAGGGTTGCAAAATTGGGATCATCATATCAACCGAAAGACGCCCACTGCTGGAGACAAGTCTCCCGCAGAGTGCCCCAATGATCTGTACTGCGCTTCCCGCAGCCAGCGGATCTCTTTAAATTAAATATAGTTGATACCAACTGCGAAGATTTACACTTGGTAAAACAAATGGAACTCCAAATTTCGACGTGACGACTTCCAGAAACGAAGACTGTAGCTCTACGGTCCTTTCTAATATTATTTACATTATGCATCGATTCGGACCGGCCTTCACTAACAACTTGAACTACTTAAATCTAACTAAAATGTCCCAGTGAAACCCGTATGAGGATATCCTTTTAGCCTAGTCCTGTACCTAGTACCTACTCGTACTCGCGAATGTCGCAACTCATTTGAATATTTGATGAAGCACAGAGCTTTCTAATTGAGATATCGAATTGGGTCAGAACGATTAGGTACTGACCACGTGTTCACAATAATACTATGCTAAGTTCGGTGCCTATGTTTTGTCAGGGTGAGTAACTATACACCAGAGCTGTGCTAGGCAGCGGAGAAAGAAAGGATAACACCAGTAGGAAGATCTGTGCGTGGAGGAGGCTAAAATACCAATGTTGTTGGTGGAGACCGCTCCGTTACATCGCATAGCTTCGGGAGATAGTCACCCTTACTCTTCATTTTCAAAGTTTGCTTCTATAGGGTGTTTGAAAGCTGGGTCGTAAGACTTTCAGGGCTTGTAGAGCCACTCATCATCATATTAGCCAAACGATGTCCACTGCCACATATGCCTCGCCAAGTGATCACCATAATACTCCGTCCCTTGTGGTCTACATCCAGCGTTACGTTACGTACTTCCGCAACCTTAATCTGATTCTCGTTCCATGTTATGGGTTTGGGTATTTAAAGTAGTTAAAAAAATTTAATACCGAACATCTAACTCTTATTTATTACAACATTATTTCACAAAAGAAATAAAGACAACACACAGTCCATATTTAGTAACAAAATAAAGTACATTAATTAATTAAAAAGAATTATTACATAAAAATACGTAAAATTATATAAAATCATTAAATTAGCAGCATTAAAATAACACAATAAAATAACTAGCTCCAACATGTAAGGATTCGAGTTCCAGTCCTCCACCATCGGGCATTCCAACCTATCAGCAATGGTGTTCAGGAGGCCGTTGTCACTGCCTCGCACACGGCGCATCAGAGACTTAATGCAAAAGTCAACCAGCCAAACACAGACTTGCAAAAGATGGGTTACGAGCGACTAACAACTTTTGCATTTATGATATTAGGTAGGGATCATTCGTTGACGAGATCGGAGGGAACACGGACATGTCCCGTTACGAGTAAGTAAGTATTACTTAATTAAATACCAATTAGTGGTTATGTTTAAGCTTCCGCCGAGAAACGAGTCGCTCGTGAAACTGAGTCGTTATAGTACAAGTACGCTCGGTTTACACGAACCGGTTAATGACCCTGAATGCGGAAAACTGTGTAAACTGGGCATAATTATGTCTGATTTGAATAGTTTGGTCTCAAACGGAACCAAGCCGATTAAGTGTCGTCATATCGAGTGAGTTAAACTTGGCTTTAACTAGTTACCTAACCAGTAGTTAGCCAGGATAGACAAGGAAATAAGCTGGTTATCTTCATTAAAAATGCATAAAACTATTAAGTCTATGACCTGGTAAAGGTCGCGGGAGTCCGCTGGATGCGGGTGGCGCAGGACCGGTCATTGTGGCACTCTTTGGGGGAGGCCTATGTCCAGCAGTGGACGTCTTTCGGCTGATATGATGATTAAAAGTCTATGGAGAGAAAGAAATATACATTTGTTCACAAACATACAGGACACACATATTAAACAATGAATAAACATATGAAACAAGTGTCTCTCTGCTGTAGTGAGCCGGACACTGGCTCTACATACGTATGTAGAGCCAGTGTGTGCCATATAAAAGCGCACAAACTGAGGATGAAATTGGATCCAACTATCAACATATACGTGAGAAAACATTGCGAATCGTAAGTGTATCTCGTTGATTAGTACCTAAATGATTTAATATGAATTGAGCAGTTGTTTAAAGTGAGCGTTGTACAGTCAGCATCATATAGTTAGTAGCAGCCAAAGTAGCCAAATATATCGGAACACGTCTTTATTACTATAGGAGTAAGGGTGTGTTACGATATATTTGGTTCCTTTGGCTGCTACTAACTATATGATGTTGACTGTAATATGCAGCCGCAGGCTAATAATGTCTCAATGATAGTTACATCATGTATTGTAGCAGTCATGACAAGCATGTTATGACATCGAATAACATGTGATGACACGCGTGAAAGGTGTTGGTGTGAAAGGACTGTTGGACTAATCTCGTTTAATTGGGTCAAATATAAACGGAGATGGTCATCTTATTACTTTCAAGTCTCCACAGAGCATTGTACCAGGTTGAGTTAACTCCGTACCTGGCGCTCGTTTCAATGAGCTATGTGGAATTGTAATAGACATTTAAGTTAATGTCACAAGCCCACATGCTTAAGGGTCGCTAGGACGTCGGACTCTCCATACAAACGTAGTTTGGTTCTCATTTTAAGAGTCCGCAGTAAGCTCGATTCTCCATACAAGCGTAGTTACGCACTCATTTTAAAACTACGTGTTGGATTGTAACGAAACTTTGCATGTACAATGACATGAGGTATATCTAGGTTTGTAATACAGTCTGCAATATAGACGAGGCGACGCCGTTTATGCCGATTAACAGTCCAAACAAAAATTAGGCTTCGTAGCCCTTAATTCTGGCAATCTCCGCAGAAGAGACGCAAACTTAAATCTTGTATATGGTCACCTAACAGCAGTCGATCGTCGTCGCTGTCAGTTTCATAATTAGCCCGCAGGTTTCGATGTCTGGCGGTCGCTCGATATAACTTATAGCACGAGCACGTCCGCCCGTGAGAGCCAGTAGTGAGAACACATATGGTCACACATTACGCGATGTGGGGCATTGGAGTAAGCTAATAAACTAATGTGTCGATCGTATCGCGTATTCGACTATATTTCTTCATTATGAGATAGAATATCGTTTAACATCTATACTTTGTCGACCGAGCGAGCGAAGCGTCTATGTTTCAGCTTGGACGAAAATTCGTTTTTCCTCATGTCCGGATGTTTGGATTTCCCCCTTGTTCTCGCCTAGAGCTCACATTTCTCAACCGATTGTCATGAAATTTTGTGAGTAGGTTCGGTAAGTACCTATACAGTTTTTTTTTGTCGAGTAATTTTTCCGAAATTTTGAAAAATGGCGGAGATATGGGTTGAAAACGTATAAAATTACAAGAAAGGGGTCAGCGTCGACTACTGACTTGGTACAAATTGTATGTTCCGTCCACTGTACCTTGAACTCCGATTTCGATGCGCGAGGTCTACAGCTCACAGAGCCACTAGTAATATGAAGTATAAAGAGGTTTGTGAGGGTCTAGTTTTTTATGTTTGTATGTATGTTGTGGGCTAGTGGGTAATCTCCGGCTACAACTGAACGAAAGGATCGACGACCGATTTAATTGCTATATCAGGAACTGGCCAGAAATGGCAATGAGTCGGGGTAGTTCGAAGTCTAGTGGGGACTTGGGGAGGCCTTTGCCCAGCAGTGGGACATAAAATTGGCTAAAAAAAGGAACTAGTTAATTTCGGTGCGAAACGGGATTTCATATAGTTCTTAGTTCCTGACCTGACCAACTCAAGCCAAGTAAGTACATCTCTAGTAAACACTCACCCTTATTTCTTCTTCTTTTTATTTAAGAGCAAAGTTCTTGTCGGTATAGATCAAAGTAGGCCTCTTTGACATTTCGATACGACCTAACATACTCTCTTTTAGAGCTTTTTAGGTCGTCCTCCTCCTCGCTTCCCCTCTCTTTCCTTCTATTATATTGAGTATGAATTTCATTCTCATGTCGTATGAGGTGTCCTATCATCTTCCCTCTTCTATTTTCAAAGTTTCTCATTAACTGCCAGGTTTGCCTCACTCTATTCAATACTTCTTCATTGGTTACCCTCTCTCTCCAGCAATTTTTCTCCATTCGCCTCCAACAACAGAGGGTTTGCAATCCGGATATCCGGATATCCGAAATATCTGACAGGCTCCTGGATCCGGATTTTTAGGATATTACGGATCCTTAAAATGCAACCTTGAAAACCGAAAATACGGCTACAAAATGAAGTTTGTACAGAGTCCACGCTAAAAACGGAATGGTATACTCGTTATGTAGATAATTCTCAATCTCTGTTTTTATTCGCCACTTCTTCATTCCAGACCTGATTATTTTTGTTTTTAATTTATTAGTCACAAAAAATCACAAACTAGTAAAACTGCCGGAGTTTGATGGCGAAAGTTGGCGTTAGATTACATGCACTAATCTACCGTAGGTACTTAGTAATTATATAAAACCAATATTACTTATACTATATGTACCTACTTACTTACTCAAGAATTAGTTTAGATGTACCAAAAGAATTTTTTAAGAAGTATATTTGACACAGGAAGTAAAAAGTAAATGCAGCAACAGTACCTACGTTTTGTAATTGTAATAAATTTTTAGTATTAGGTCTTGACTTATAATATGATCATGTACAATTAGAATAGTGCGCTATATGTATTGCCCGTTCACCGTTTTTGCCATATCTAGAATCTAGACATACCTAGTCGTATTAGCACAATGGAATATCCCTTCCTAAAGAAACACCTCTTCCCTTGATTTTCACGATTTCCGTGTTGGCTCTTCTTCCAATCGATTACTGAGTAAGGCGTCCGAGTCATGTCAATTTCTTTTACAACCCTATCGAATTAACTGTATACAGGGAGCTCATTGAAATGTATGTACGACCACCAGGTACGGAGTTAACGCGACCTGGAAGTAGTTATTCAAGTGACAGCTTTCAGTGACTAAACTAACTTTGCCAGTTAGTTAGTAGTCGTAAGTTAAAAGTTGAAACAAAATAAAGTTTTATACCCCTTATGACCTCGGGAATGCGTATCTATTTAAAATCTTTCAGGTATATAAATACGGTGGTGGACGCCGTTTTTAGTTTTTTCTTAGTTTCTTCTTACAATTCCTGCTTTATACCAAAAAAAAACCTTGTGGATCCGTTTTATCCGAAAAATCCGGATATCCGGATCTGTCCAATTTAAATATCCGAAATATCCGGATCCGAAATATTGGCGGATCTTGCAAACCCTACACCACATCTCGAACGCTTCTAATATCTCCGCATCTTTCTGGGTCAAGGTCCATGTTTCACTTCCGTACAATGCTATGCTCCATATGTAGGTATGATTTAATAAATTTTATCTCCGTTTCTTTTGATATTTTTGAAGTTAATATATGTTTTTTTATTAGGAAAGCTAGTTTTGCCATTGCTATTCTGGAGCCTTATTATTGGAAACTAAATTCTGTAAACTATTGTCTAAGGCAACAGAATATGAATAGTAAAATCGACATTATTGTATCGTCGTCACTATCTTCCTGCGTTCTGTCTTGGGCTGAAGACGATCACAGTTTTTTTTCCGTAGCAATTGTCCTCTGTAGCAAATCATTTAAAATCGTCATTGTTTACCGTTCAATGTACCTACCTACCCCCCACTAATGATCTTTTAATAGCTACTTCATCAGAAAATGATTATTGGATTATATAAGACTCATTTCATTACGTACGCGGAAGAAATTCTAGAAAGTTATAATGTTAGGAATTATACTTGATCTTCAAATTATACTTAGTCACAAAACTTACATGACCGTTAATTTTAGATTGTTCATTGAGTTGCGTATTCATTGAGTTTTCGAAACATTGATTATTTGAAGCGTTTACACATTAAAGAACAAAAATAAAGGAAGGAAAAAAAGGAATTGCGCTAAATCAAATTATTTGGTGGAATTAGAAAATAGTATGTATATTGTAGTCATTCCTCATTATAGTTTCATCTTTTCTGGAAGCAGATTAAGAGATTTGCAATGTTTTCACTGAAACGGTTTAGGTATGAGACCAAATCACTACAAGTATCATCATGTCTGAATTTTTTGTTATCAAATTCGAGTTTTTATTTCTGACGACCGCTTTAGCCTAGTTGGTAGTGACCCTGCCTACGAAGCAAGAGGTCCCGGGTTCGAATCCCGGTAAGGACATTTATTTGTGTGATGAGCACGAATATTTGTTCCTGAGTCATCTATGTAAGTATGTTTATCGTCGTCTAGTACCCATAGTACAAACTTTGCTTAGTTTGGGACTAGGTCGATTTGTGTAAGATTTGAGACAATCTTACACAAATCGACCTACCGACCGACATTATGATAATATATATATATTTTATCATAATGCATGCATTCGTCACTGAAATATGAAAAAAAAACCGAAATGAATTGCTAATTTTTATACGACTGCCCTGTGAAAAAGAGTGTAATGTTTTTATAGATGCACTTGACTGTACTTATTACGAGTTGCCGCCAGGTGTCCGTGAGTCAACTCTTGCGCAACTTGGGCGACTGTACTATATGGAGCGTCCATTGTTCGGAGCGAACGTTACTAAGTTGATATAAACGCTTAAAGTAACTATTGAATATGCACGGGCTGTTACGTCTCCTTTTTATTTAGAAGCGATGGGAAGTAAAAGGTGTAATGTTGCTTGTTTCCTATGTGACTTTATAAAATAATTTTGTGTCGATGCCCGTTGAATTTCTACCCCGGGGCATAGATTAATTGATTCTCGGAATTACGTTTCATATCTTGCCTCGGCTTATGTTCGCTCTGTCAATTTTATTTACCTTGCTACATTGTCGATCATCTGCGTTGTACTAATGTAATGCTTACCTGTAAAGAAATAAAAAACAGTAATTATCAGTTATGAAAGTAAGTAAAAGTTCATTCAGGTTGCAAATGATATACAGATTCATAAATAGGAGGATAATTGCTACAATTACATATTATAAAGCTGCTAATAAATGAACTTCCAATATTTTAAGAGCTGATAGAACTTACCCTTAGCAGTAGATAAACTTATGTATAAAACATTACAAAAGTTCATGTAACATTTTGGAGAACATTAAAAGGTTGATATTAAGTAGGAGAACATTTTTCTATATAAAATCATGCCAAAGTTAAAGGCTACAAAGCCAAATTTTTGGTATAACGGTGTCTCCTTAAAAATTATTTCATGCAATCATGAAACCCTGGTAGCCCCCCCCACAAGGTGGCCTGATGACCTGGTCGCGGGAGAGCGCTGGATGCGGGTGGCGCAGGAACGGTCACTTTGGCACTCTTTGGGGCTTTGGGGGACGCCTTTGTCCAGCAGTGGGCCTCTTTCGGCTGATATGATGATGGAACCTTTAACTATTTACGACAGGAAAGACGACTTTTGTTTTAATGTATGACCCTGTAAATGCGATAATCAGTTGTCAGTAACCGTGATTCAGACCTCTTTGATTATCTTATGGAACCTCTTAACTATCACTTCACCGGCCACTTCAATAAGATAAATGAAATAAATAAATGTCAATGTCAAGCTATTGCAGTTATCAGTTAGTTCCACAGGGTGATTATGTTTGGACAGAAATTTAATTTATTATTTTACTCGGAAACCAAATGCCAGGCTATTGTGCTCGGAGGCCCCGTTTACTTTCTTCAGTTGACCTGACACAGGCAACCCTAATTTTCTCTGAAGACTTCCCAATCCCGCTTTCGTCACGAGTGAGAAACCTGAGGCTGATTTTTGACTGTGGTCTGACGTGGGAACCGCAGGTGTTTGATGTCTGTCGCAAAGTGACCAATACATTAAGAGCCCTTTACCGATTTAAGAATTTCCTCCCAGCTAGCACCAAGACCTTCCTTGTTCAAGCTCTTGTCTTACCAACCATCAATATGCTGACGTGTGTTACTCCAATATCACTCAGTCTCTGCTAAGTAAGCTGGATCGTCTTTTGAATGACTGCATCCTATTTATTTTTGGCCTTATGCACTTACGCAAGTATATATCCATATATCCGCTTTTTGCCGTCGACTAAACTGGCTCCCCATTCGTGAACGCAGGTCATTACGAGTTCTATGCACACCGTATTCCCTTCTATTCGATCCTGCCGCGCCGGAATATCTCAGGTCCAAATTTATTTTTGTTCCTGCTCGACCCGGAGGCGTACTCCGCAGTTCCTGTAGCCTAAAGCTGTCTGTTCTCCCTCACCGGTCCGGTTTTAAGTCTGGTTCTTTTACCGTTCAGGCAATTCGACTCTGGAACGCCCTTCCGCTAACTATCTGTCAAGCACAAAGCAAATTGACTTTCAAGCGCAAGCGCTTTCGAAGCAGCCTGATCAATGTACTTATGGACGATTACAGCGTTATTTTCCCCGCAGTAGAGGTGTTAATAGTACATTATTGTCGATGCAAGGGAAGTAGGCAAGTCGTAGTTGCAGTCAATCCGTTTAATTTAATACGAAGTCAGCAATTGCCCTTCCGGCTGAGACAACGATAGTGCTTTTCTCAAAAATTGTGCAAGAAAACAAAACAATAGGTACTTTCTGAAAATTATAAGGCATGCTTTTCTTCTCGCCACTTCATGAAATTTTCGTACGTCTTCAGATATTTGTTGGTGTTGTATGGAGAGATGGCTTTGCAGGGATCAAATTATCAATAACTGAGCTTGCAGCTTCTTTTAAAATCTTGAATCATTTTCACGTAAATTTTCTATATTTTAGCCTAGCCACTGTACGTAAAAAGAGAATAATTTTTGCATTGCCGCCTTTTCATTTTTTTTTAAATAATAAGTTGGAAGTGTATTTTTCTTCCGAAAACGCCATTTAGTTTATTTAGTTTTATTTGAGACAACTAAAAAGTCGCGATAAGTCACAGCTACTGATCATTCTTTTTGGCTGTGTAGGACCTATGCCTTTTAGTTATATGCAGCATTGTTGTTGAGCAAAATCGAGTCGGCAAGGTTTTTTTTAAAAAAAAAATTGACTAACCATAAACTATTCACGTCCTGATATTTTACCGATAGTCAACTTTGCCGATCATTTTTGAGAAAAAAATTTTATTCAGACCGTGATCCATATTTTGTTAGTGAAGCCTTAGTTAAAATAAAGTAACATAAGTAAAGTAAATTAAGAAGTTTGACGAAAAAGATGTCAATTGAGAGAGCGAACAGAGCACCCAGGCTACTTAGGTCTAACAATAGCCACCTCAACTCAAAACTTCGTTAAATCGGGTAGTCGAGTCTTTCGGCCAACGCCCCGAGAAGACCGTTGTTGCTGCCGCGCACTCGCCTTAGCATGGTTTTTTTTTGTTAAAATTAATTACTATATTAGTATTATAAAGATGAAAAGTCTGTATTAAGATTATAGTTTTGTATGTTTGGATGTTTTGGGTAAGTTCTGGAACCACTTATCCGATTTCAAAAAAAAATTCACCCGCGTGTAAGAAGGGACTTTCTGGATGGTTGTAGGCTAGTTATATTCTATTCTATTCTATTCTTTTCTATAATTACTAGCTTCCGCCCACGACTTCGTCTGCGTCGACCCTTTGTAAAAACTATCCTATATTTTAATCCAGGGTGTAAACTATCTTCGTGCAAAATTATATCCAAATCGGTTGAGTCGTTTACGCGTGATTGAGTAACAAACATCCAAACATCTAAGCATCCAAACTTTCGCATAAATAATATTAGTAGGATGTAAGGCGTATGACGAGCATGTAAAGAAGTCTGTTTGTATTTTGCCTCTTAACATACAAGCATGCACTCGAGCAAATAGGACTGAAGTCTGAAAGCCTTATTTTTTAAGCGCAAAAATACTACTACGAAAGGAAAGCATTGAATTAAAAAGAGCAAAATATGGACGCATGCGAGTTGAATTGGGGTTAGTGAATTATGTAAATGTTGCAAACGTTGGCTCATATCCAATATAAAATACTTTATTAGCTTGAATTTTATTTCACTACATACAAAAAAGGGCGTGATTCATGTCATAGGGAATTGCCCACCTATTTACATTTCTCTTTTAAAAATAAAATGACGGAAATATGAAACTGGAAATGACAGGGATGACATTTTGTATGTCGAATACATAAATTGTTCGATCTTGGAGGACGCGCCCCACCCACCTTCCTCATTGTATACTAGTTAGTGGTTTGTTCATTATAGGTGGAGTGCAACGCTTTTTCTTAGATTAAACATTATATGACATTGTCCTATTACGGATAGCTTAACTCTTCTTAGCGCGCGGCTGTGTTTACAGGCATTCTATATTTGAATTTTCTAGTACAACCACTACAAATGCAATTCCATGTTCTCGATAATTCATCTATACGAATATGTGTGCGCTTGTAACCGTCGCTGTGTGTGTGCGCCTGTAACGACGACTGCCGCGTCACTGCCACACAAATCAAACCTGGGGGGCTAGCACAACTGACACTGCGCCGCGACGCGAGTCGAGAAAGATCTACCCTCCTCTTTCTAATTTACACGGTGCGAGTGAGACAGGAGACGCTCAGTCGCGCGCGAAGCGACTTGTGCTAGACGTACTGCACTATCAAAGGACGGCCCGCGAGCAGTGTCGCGGCGTCATAGACTACTAAACATCGGCGTCCTCCCTTGACCAAACAACTTTTAGCCAAACGTATCATCTGACAAATGTTTCATTTGACCTAATGCATTTTTCGTCAAAACAGTGGTATTTTCGGGTATTCTTTGAATATCATCAAATAGAAGTCATTAGGTTAGGTTACGTTTGTTTTATAATAATCCTATAAAGCTTTCTATTTAAGGAAGAAATGCATTAGGTCAAATGAAACTTTTGTTAAATTAAACATTTGTCCAAAAGTTGTTTGGTCTAACATTAGTGAACCCTATCCGTCTCCTTCTAAGCGCTCCAATCAGAAAGAGGTGGATGGTCGCGGGCCGTCCTGTGATAGCCGCGCGCAAAGATTAGTTGGACTATCTTAATAGTTTTATAACTAAAGCAATGACGCGTAGTTGCAGTATCCAAGAGGCCGCCTTATGGCTCGCGGTATTTGAGCTCCCGAACTGTTGTGGAACCGCCCTGTGCAACCCAACTTGGCCTGGAGCGAAAATAGGGGTTGGGGTTAAAATAAAATTGTCACGAGGCAGCTCTGAATAGTATGCAGTGACAGGCATTTTGAACGTTACCATCAACGTGGTAATGTAAATAATGAATCCGGCGATCATTAAGAACAGATTATCACCTTAATGATGGAATACCGCTTGGTGACTTTGCTGTTTCAATGTTTTATCTCATCACGAGTTGACTCGCCGTATTTCGACTAAAGTAATAATTTTGAATATAATGAAGGAGGTGTTTCTTTAGAACATAACAGTTTTACTCTACGACTTGATTCAAAAGTCTTGTCAAAAGTTGTTTATAACTGATTTTGAGAGATTGATGCTTTCTGAAGAACCCAGCCTAGTACAGATGTATTGTGCACAATTATTTTCCGTGTCTTGCTATTTCAGTCAGTCTCGGTAAAAAAAGTACTGAGGTTGACTGAAGTAGCATGAAAAATACGAACGTTTCCGGGAAAATACGATGGAAAACAATAAAATTATGCAGTACAGTCAGCATCAAAAGTAACTGCTCAATCGAAGACGTCAAAAGCTCTTATTCCCTTTTAATAAAGACTTTTGACGTCTTCGTTTGCGCAGTTACTTTTGATGCTGACTGTACATCTGTAGGTATAGGTATAGCTTATACAGACACCATTCAAGCTGGATCGACTTCTCAATAACTGTATCCGTTTCATTTTCTGTCTGCGGAAATACGACCACGTCTCCTCTTTTCGGGCTCGGCTCGGCTGGCTTCCTATCCGTCAACGGCGAAATACTCGCATGCTTTGCACTTTATTTTCTATTCTCAATGATCCACATTCCCCTGAATATCTCAAATCTTTCTTTCAGTTTCATGGTGCTTCTCGTGACCGTCAATTTCGCTCTTCTGGCAATCTTTCTCTATCTATCCCTCTTCACCGTACTGGCTTTATGTCCAATTCTTTCAGTGTGCAGGTGGTTCGTCTTTGGAATGGCCTTCCCCCCGCGATCAGGAAAGCCCCGAGCAAATTCGTTTTTAAGAAATCTGTGCGTGATTTCTTTGCTGGCAGATCCGAGTAGACTGAAGATTACATATTTGAAATTTCGCTTGTAAGTATGCATGTAGTATATAATTATTTGTGTATGTAAGTATTTATTTTATTTATGTATATGTATTTGTGTAAATATGTTGTATATAGGACTACCGTAATGTTATTATTCTTTTTAGTTGTTATTTGCACTGCCCACAATCTTTTCTGCTTTGCCTTAAGGTTTGACTGGTAGAGAATGCCATTTGGCATTAAGTCCGCCTTTTGAACGATAAGTTTTCTTTTGTGCAATAAAGTTTAAATAAATAAATAAATAAAATAAATTCAACATAGGTCACTTTTTTTTTCCTTTAAAAGGTTTTGGAAGAACCCAGCCTAGTACCTATATCTATAGACATCATTCGATATCCGTCTCTTTAAAATAGTTTTCCACTGTTTTTTCTTGGTTTTACTCGTACCTTTCCATCAAGCAATCCTATCTAAAGATTGTCCCCTGGGTGGTGCTAAAGAGTGACAAACCTGAAAGGCGAAATAATGTATGCCATAAGATTAAATATATCAATCTAAAGACGTTCAAAGGTAAACCATTTCAATTGGAGCAGATAGGTAGCGTTATCTATTACACTGATGCCACGCCATTTCTTCCCATAGCTTTCTTGTGCAACAAAACCTACTTTAACGCATTGCCACAATTTACTAGATCGTTCGGCTATGGCAATGCGCATACGTAATCCTAACCTATAAAACCAATAATCACTTAACCGCCTTTATGAGCAATTACTATTCATGGAATATTAAAACGGCATTCACACCTTTAGATGGTAGCTTGTTTCATGAAGTCCAATAGGTTTGCGTAATTAAGAACTATTGGTTTGATGTTACGAAAAGTTAATTAAAGACAGTCAATTTGAATTAATATATTTTGTCTTTGGCATTTTAATTATACAATTATTACACAGTCTTCAGTAGAAGTGACTTTTAAGAATGACAGCTGCAGGAATGTCTTCACTATTCATTACTGCATATATATTGACTCTGTTGAAATTATGTATGTACATACAACGATAATAGAATACCATATATTTGAGTTAACCCTTTTCTTGACATTATATCTTATAAGATACTTACACAAATTTTGATGTTCTTTTTGTATTTTTGTAACAGACAATTTATTTGGCTCTACAAGGCGCAAACGAGATTTGTTTGTTATTTGCCAAGAAAAGGGTTAAAAGTAAGTTTTTGTTAGAAGAACTGTTTTTTGTTCTTACCTTATTCTACACATTTTTTTTGAATAACACTACTCTAACCTGTCTATCGGTAAGTATGCGGCCTACACAAATGTTTAAATATTTGTTGAAAACCAAACTACAGGCTAAGCCGGTCGAAACGACATCAACTTGCAAGTTTAAAAACTTTTTGAATACAGCCAAGTCAAACAATGAAAACCCAGCACGACTAGAAACTAAATGAGTCTCAGGAAAAAGGGACCTTAGTGTGAAGTGCACTAGCGTCCTTTTTCCATGGTAATGATACAAATAATTAAAACTAGCGTGAAATAATGTAGTTCCGTCAATTTGGCGCTCCCAGCGGCTGAAATAATGGAATTTTGTTCTTAATAATTCACATCCAAGCCGACTTGATTGTTGTTCATTATCTCTTTACTGTCTATGCCAACATTTGAGGATTGTGTGACAAAATTGTGTGAACACGACTTTAATGCTAAATGAGTTATCTTTAGGTTTAGGTTAGTGCACTATTTTTTACTAGATATATATGTGTGTACCTAGACATTTTCAACTGTTCAACAGCTAGCTAAACTCTGTAACCAACCATGAACTGCATAAAAAAATATCGGCTGGTTACAGAGTTTAGCTTGAAATTGCAATACCTTTACCTACATTTTTTTTTATTGAGTCGAGCGAATGACGTACTTTCTTGTTGAATTCGCCTGACGATTTTACATAATAACAAATAGCCAACTATCAGAACAACACAGCCTACTAAATTTCCCGAAGAGCCCGAAAGATGTCGCCCGTTGTGACATTTAATAGGTGGTTTAACCGTGTAATTATTAGTATTATTACTACTAAACTTGTTAAATCTATCAAGCCTTTACATTTTGAGAAGTGACAAGTGCGGGTTTTTTCGGGTACACCCTGCACATTTTTATCGAATTTTGTAGGGTACCTAGTGAAATATTGTGCATCCATATCTCCGTTGACGACTTGCTGGGACGACAGTCATCAGCCTTTGGAAACTCTCATACAATGAAAAATAGTACGGGATAGTTCACGCATCTTAGCCAACCTAACAAAACACAGAACTTTTGCACCTTATTACAAGGCAATAAAGTGCACTCATTTTTTCTTTAGTTAGTGGACATAAGAGAATCCTAAAACAATGTATGAAGTTCCGCCTCTTAAAACGTAGTAGTTATATTCTCTTTGACGGTCATCTGCAACCATGACCAGTGCAACCCGTGTCGGAACGTCAGAAATAAAGGTAAATAAATATCGCATTAGACTTGTGTAAAATAATATTTTAAATATGTGACAAGCGCGAGTTCATACATTTTCTATCACTCCACTAAAAGTGCGAACTAGCACTTATCACTTCTAAAAGCCAGCCTTTAGCTAGCGGTAAATCATGTCAATGTTTAGTTCCGCACATTAACCATGTGTATTCAATCAAGTTCAATGAAACTATCGTGGTTAATTGCAGCTGTCAGTAACAATTAAACGTAATTAAGAACGGAAACAGGGTAAATAAGTTGTTTTGGCAATTTACGCCATTAGTTGCGTTAGTTCCGCGTTAGTAACACTTCAATGAATAATGTTATTCTATGATGTATGTATCTAGACTAATATTATAAATGCGAGTGTGTATGTCTGTCTGTCTGTCACCTCTTCACTTCACGCTTAAACCGCTGAACCGATTGAGATGAAAGGTATAGAGAGTTTGAGTCCCCGGGAAGGACGAGGATAGTTTTTATCCCGGAAATCATCCCCTAAGGGGGTGAAAAATTGTATGGATATAAACTAATTCCACGCGAACGGAGTCGAGGGCAGAAGCTAGTACTTTTTATATATATACCTTACTACAATATTGTCAAGAGGGAACGTCTGTGAGATTGTAAGTTTGTATGTAGAGCGAACCACTTTCCCGATTTCAAAAATTCTTCCACCCGTGTATTCCATAGTATGGACTTTCTGGATGGGCATATTCTGTCACGTGGGTTTGCCTACGTTCTTTTTGCAATATGCGGGCGAAGCCGCACGGGCAGGTAGTGAATAAATAAATTAAACTTACTCATATGCATAATGGCTTGGACGTATATACGCGTCATAGGTACCTATATAATATTTAGGCATAAAGAAAAGTGGTGGTCGAAACGGCTCGGATCTTTTTGGCGCGGCGAGCGAGCATTTTCAGATGTTATTATCAGCCTAGTCTAGAATGTTGAACAAATTGCATTTGACCCTCTCACACTTAGTAAAGGACGAATGCTTTCTGTCCGACATAAAGTCGATCATGCTAGCTAGGCAGCAGATTAAAAAAGCAACCAAGTTAAATCATCAATAATCATTATTTTTCCCTCTCTGTGTTGCCCCTGGCAGTGAACTGTGGCAACATTTATTTCATGCAGTAATTCCCCTGTCGCATCTTCGACAGATAACCCAGGCTACAAACAAAGGTGGTCTGATCTAGATGCAAAGGATCAGCCGAGGGTCGCGTCGTGAGTCAGACGTGAGATAGAAGATACCGAAAAAACGGTTCAAGCGGCATATAAGAGCCTGTGCACACTGGCATTCATTCCAAAGTCATGCTCCCATGATAGTGCAGTGTGCACTGGTTTAAGGGCAAGTATTCTCCAGAGTTATCAGGTTGTTAGATATGAACAATAAATAACGCAGCAAGCCCTAAGATCCGTGAACTGGAGCAAAATGTTATTTCATCATCTTCCTAGCGTTATTCCCGGTTGTGCCCTAAAGGAGCCCGAGGTCCGCTTTGACATCTAATCCCAAGATTTGGCATAGGCACTTGATTTACGAAAGCGACTACCATATGACCTTCCAATCCAACCCAGAGGGAAAACTAGACCTAATTGGGATTAGACCGGTTTCACCGAAAAGCTAACGGTAAATAATCCGTACATAAGTTCCGAAAAAGTAATTGGTACGAGCCGGGATTCGAACCCACGACCGTCGCTTGACAACCGAATGCCGGACCACTAGGCTAGCGTAACTTCTTAAGTGCAGTTATGTAGGAGCAACCATGAGGTCGTAAGGAGTAAACAATGCATGAGCATACGCTGGTAAAATTACTTAGATTCATACCGCTCACCTTGTATCCAGACCAGGGCTGTTATTCGCTAAGCGATCAAGCGGCTCACCCCGCCGGTCGCCCGTCATGAAACTAGACCTCTACCTACGCTTGGTTACTACGCATCGCGGTGTCAAGATATATTTGTGGGTGAGCGTTGAGGTGAGCATAAAACAAGTTACAGAATAGGGGTTAGGGGCCGTAGACAAGGTTACAATCAACAAGCGCTAACGGCAATAGAAAAAAATAAAATGTAGGGGAATGACAGATGCCGACGACACTTTTCGTTAACATCTGTCATTCCTATACATTTTATTAGTTTTCTATTGGCGTTAGCGCTTGTCGATTGTAACCTTGTCTAGGCCCCCAGCACCATCTCTTTCTGATACTACTTGATAAAAGAGACGGACGCTTAATCTTCATCTTATCACAATACAGGCGGCGCCCATATCATGATTATCATTATATCAAGCCGAAAGACGTCCACTGCTGGACATAGGCCTCCCCCAAAGAGTGCCAAAGTGACTGGTCCTGCGCCACCCGCATCGGCGTAGGTAGGCCCCCCACAAGGTGGACTGATGACCTGATGGTTAAAGGTCGCGGGAGTCCGCTGGGCACACCTATAATATATAATATATAATATATTATGCCTTCAGGAAATAGTAACTACAGTTGAGTGGACTCTTCGTTTAAGTCACTCACAAGCCACATAACTTTCCCAGGACACACCACACTATCAGGAATTGTACAAACATCCAACGAGACACGTAATCACGCCAAGCAAATTGCATGAACGTCGTGGAATAACACTATTCACTCCACTTAAACGAATCAACAACAGTGAGATACTGTTTCGTTGTAAAATGTATTTTATAAACCATGTAACAGGGCTCAAATCTGATTGGCGTCCTTTTAAGACTTACGTCTGTCCGATGTAGAAGGGCATTCGCTCATATTTAACAAAAGAGTGCTAAGCGGAATAATGATGTAGTGTAATTTAGACTTTAATAGGTTCGTGATAGGTTTGAAATTGGATTGCCTTTCTTGATGTACTTTATGATGTTACGTTTTGAAGAGATGTTTGTCGTTTCGTTACTTTACGGATTGAGCATGTTACAGGGCATTTGTTTTACTATTTGGTTAACTGTCTGGATCTGATACGCGATTTTGAACTTTATGCGAGGCGTGGACGGTTGGATTTGAAATGACTTTTTAGGTGTGAAGGGTTTACGAGGGGTGTAATGTTCTTTGGTAATTTTCCAAGGCGTCTTCATTAGGAACTAGGGACAGCTTCCTGGCTGTTAGGCGAAAGGCTGGACACTGGAGAGACAGCCCTTCATAGACCGTGTCCGATATAGTCAGTGGTCAGTGGTCACCAAATTCTGCACTGGCGATTAAGTGCCAACTATCTTTAAACGCTGATCTCTCCGTAAACAATATTTTGAATAAATACAACTTAAAGAAGTTGAAAAACCCGCGACATTTTTATTTCATAGTCCAATATCTCAAAAATGGCTGAACAGATATTCATGAAACATGGCTAAGAACACTCGGGATCACATCAGCTTTTGAATAAAAAAACCGCATTTAAATCGGTCCATCCAATTGGGAGCTACGATACCACAGACAGATACACAGACACGTTAAACTTATAACACCCTCTCTTTGCGTCGGGGGTTAAAAAAGAACATAAGAGTGAGCTGATGTCTCTTTTTTTTAATACTACAACGATGACAATCAAGCATACGGTCTGCCTGTTGGTAAGCAGACACCGTAGTCTATGAACGCTTGGGATTCCAGAAGAATCACTAGGGCGTTGCTGACCTTAATATTGATTTAAGGATTCGTTGTGTTGGTAGCTGGAAAAGAACGCGGGTCCCTCACCCTCGGGAGCGCTGGCGACCTTACTCACCACCAGGAACACACCACGTACCTACAGAGCAAACAGTGGCGTCATATCTGCCATCGCGGATCGATACTGACCCAGACGTACATGTGTTTACTGGTAGACGGTAGATTGCTTAACTCAGTCCTCATACCAAAGGCGCGCGGGCGGCTTCTTCGTCTCCCGCACGTCTCCCGCGCCCCCTTATCGTCATACCCCAGCACCCGCGCGCCGCACAGGCGTCGAACGAGTTAACCGGTCTACCTATTAGACCAAGGGCCTACTGCCAGTACATCTACGTCACATGACAATACGATAAAATGCATGGCAGCAGCACGGCTATCACGCGACGGCGCGCGAGCTCCCCCGATTTTTCTCGCACTATCCGTCTTTTTCTTATTAGAACACTTAGAACAAGAGGTAGACGTATAGTGCGAGTCCCATGATAGACGTGCAGGTCGAGAAAGTGTGCTAAGCAAGAAAAAAATATTTAAAAAAATTGGCTGAAAGTGTGAAAATCCTTCACTTCAGGTCAAAATTTGTATGGGTAGGTATTTACGTCATTTGACAACCTTACGAGACATGTACATTTAGCCCTTTAATCGTAAAGAGAGTAAACCAAAGTCTGTCAGACCTGTGGGCGTAGCATGGTTGCCATTTTATCACTTATCGTTGTGGTAAAGACGCCCATCACGCTCTGACAAGTATGCGAGTGCGAGAGTGACGGATGCCTTATCCACAACGATAAGTGATAAAATGGCAACCGTGCTACGCCCGCTGAAATCGCCGGAAGTACTTGGCAGACGGCGTCAAAGTTGCCAACTTTGGCACCGTCTTCTTTTTTCTTTATCGTGTTGTCATGTGACGTAGGTGTATAGGGAGTGGGCCCACGGTCTATATAGCGTCCTCCGTTTCATAAACATTGCCATCATGAATATCACAGTGTATATCTAAGTATTCTAAGTCTCAGTTACAAAGCTGACACTCCATTATAACTTAGTTACCGGCCGACGCAAGTATATTAGTGAAACGACATTAATTAACCAGGGCGGTATAATGGACGGAAGTTGTTTCACAAATCGACACCTACTGAGGACGGCCATTGTTCACTCGGTGGTGTGTTCCACACGGCGCTGCAGCCATCAAAACAATGTTTTGAAATCGAAGGCAGAGTATGTGGAACCCGGCAGCTTTTACCATGTACCTGTATATAATTCACCCATGTTCAGCAATAAATAAGGTCATTTCATTTCACCACTTGCCACCTGAAATCAAATTCAGCGAGCCGCGCGCATTATAAAGATTTATTTTCGCAAAAAAACACAGTTAAACAGAAAATATAATGCAGGCTCTTTTCCGATCCTGATACCGTCAGTGCTATTGGAATGTGAAATCGAGGAACATTTAAAAGATATAGCTCATTATGGTTTGGTTTCATACGTAATTATAAACTTCAAGGTCAAAATAGGGTTGTGGACTCTAAATGTATTATTATAAGTACTCCTAAAGAAAGAATGCAAAAAATATGCCTAGTTACGAAAACCCCATTCCAATATCTTACAACGACAATTTACAACCGCTTTAATATTGCTTGTTACAGAGAGAAAACGTTCGGGGATCGTGACGTCACGACGTGACTCACGGCACTCGCGCGTCATAGTAAATGAAATGACAATCGTTTCATATGAACGTGCGTTTTGCGAAAAAAAGTTCAGAATATACCCCGTCTTAACTTTAGTCACTCATCAATTTGTGATTATTTAATCCCCTGCTTTACTTTTTTCTCAATTCGACAATGTTATTAACTCTTTAACCCCCGACGCAAAGAGGGGGGTGTTATAAGTTTAACGTGTCTGTGTATCTGTGTATCTGTCTGTGGTATCGTAGCTCCCAAACGGATAGACTGATTTGAATGCAGTTTTGTTATTCGAAAGCTGATGTAATCCCGAGTATTCTTAGCTATGTTTCATGAAAATCTGTTTAGCCGTTTTTGAGATATTCGACTTTGAAATGTAAATGTCGGGGGTTTTTCAACTTTTCTAAGTTGTAGTTATTTTTGAGAAAATTCAACATTATTGGTTATATGTAATTTGGTGTCACCACTCCTATTTAAGTATCACATTTTTAACATCAGCTTGTCAATAGATAAACACTTACCACAACTAAACTTAAGTTGACAATGACAGGAGGCATGTATATGTATAAGTAATGTATATTTACCTATAGTTTATGCTAATGCATCTATTAACGCTTATTTGACTTCCATAATAAACCCTAAATATTTAACTTTTTCACATTTGAGAAAAACAATTTAACATTTCGCTTTTAAATAATGAGTTTATGTTAAAATCCTACATTAAAGCATGTTGTTATGCAATTTGCTAACTAGCAGCTAATATGGTTGTCGCAATGATAAGTCCATGGCATATATAAAGCTAATCGGATAGCTTGAAGTAGGCTAAAGCTACACCCCTGGATTACCTTGATTAAGTATTATGTGAATTGGACATACAATACGGGGCTGACAAAGGACAGTTTTAGCTAAACATCCGCTAAAGATCGTTTATCTTTATGTTATCGCTTTGACATTAAAAATAATACTTTTTAGTTTGTTAGATGATCAAGGCACAAGCTACGGTAGCCTAGTGGTTCAGGCATGTGCCTGTCAAGCGGCGGTCGTGGGTTCGAATCCTGGCTCGTATAAATACTAATGAGTTTTTCGGAACTTATGTAAGGAATATTTACCGTTAGCTTTTCGGTGAAAGGAAACATCGTGATGAAACCGGCCTAATCCCAATAAGGTTTTGTTTTCCCTCGGGTTGATGGAAGGTCAGATGGCAGTCGCTTTCGCAAAATACTGCCTATGCCCATGTGTGATCCAAAATACAAAACTACATACCTATCCAAGTTTTAAAGAAAAAAACATACGTTATCCTACCTATAATTCGATTTTGAATTTTTCTATTTATGAAAAGTTGCGGGATTAAATATACCCTCTTTTTCTATAATCCGTTCGGATGAGTAGTTTCCAAGATTACCCCCTTCATTAAAAATATATAAAGCCACTATACATTTCACAGATATAACATCTTTATTGTTATAGATAAATCATATCAATCCATTTGAAAAAAATAATTGGGAACCATTGGAGCTCAAAATCATTTCACAATAATCAACGCATTCATTATCTCTCTCTACTCCAATCTCCATCCACCAGAACTTAGACATTTTGGAGCAAAGTAGAACCCATCTACAACACTACCAAAGGAACATAGAATAGTAAACCACACGCTCTTATGCAGTAGCAATAAGGTCTATATTGATTGCGCAAGCGCGTTGCGAGGTGTATCAATGCATCTCACCTGACACTATCGGGGCATCGAGATGGGAGATATTGGAGAAGGGAGAGGTCGAATGTGAAACAATCACAGTGTGATATCAAATGATAAGTGCAATATGATTAACTATACAATCAATCTTACACTCATCTATAACTTGTTTGCCACTGTCGTAGTAAAAAATACCCTCGCGCTTTTAATTATTTGAAAGACTTGTTTGCAGGTCTAACGCGATTTTTTTTATTTGTGACGTATCGTCGACACCGGTTGCATCCGCTGATACCCGTCTCAAGTGAATGTTATTTGGAAACGCCTGAAACGAACTGTCAATAACGAACTACTTTTACCCAGGCCCAATTTGTGAAATTCGTGTACTTTTCTTCTGTCATTATTTTATGTTGCTTCTAAAAACGACGCTGGTATTATGTGGTCCACATGTCTCAGAACTGCACGTTACATAGTACTACTACTTAAAGGATTTTATTTATACACACTAATATTCTGGAATGGGAATCTTTTACCCTGGCTGGTTAGGGTTGCTTTTTCAATGGACTATTCGATGCAAATACTAACTATACAAACGTATTATATTCACTCGTCCTAGTGTTTGAAATGGGAAATAAATCAATTATACGCTAAAATAATTGTTGAATTTTCCCGCAAAAGGCTTAAAAATATTGTCAAATGGAGAAAAAAAGTAAAACAGGGGATTAAATAATCACAAAGTTATAAGTGTCTAAAGTTTTAAGAGGGTATATTCTGTCCCTTTTTCGCAAACGCATATTTATATGAAACGATTCTCATTTACTAAGACGCTGGCAGATTGTGACGTCCCGATCTGCTAGCGTTTTCTCTCACTAACAAGGAAAATTAAAATGGTTGTAGCTTCGTAATTCTTTGAGATATCTGAATGGGATTTATGGGATTTTCATCACTAGGTATATTTCATGTCTTATTTCTTTTGGAGTAATAATTTGAGTCTACACCCGTATTTTATTTGGTATAGTATAATTCACTTCACGCTTAATCACGGTTCAATGTTCTTATTTGAATTATGTTTTTAAGCATATTTTATTATTGTGCATTAAATGCAGAATTGTTTATTAGATAAAAACACATTACACACACGCGTTATAATAACATAACACACAAAGCAGTTCGACAAAGTAAAGAGATGTTAAAGAGAACAGTTAAGTGCTCCTAGGTGGTAATACTACAATGGTTACGGCGAATGCTTTACGGCATTAAGTCCGCCTTTTGTACGATAAGTTGTTCTTTTGTGCTATAAAGGTTAAATAAATAAATAAATAAATCGTGACAAACAAGCATACGGCCTGCCTGACAAAAGCAGACGCCTTCCGATAGACATTTGCGTCGCCAAGGAACTTGTCTACAGTAGACATTGAAAAAAAAAACCCTAACGAGTATGTGTGCAAACTGTAATATTGGTTAGTTTTAATTTTTATAGGGATAAGATATGCAGGTAGGCCGTGAGATTTTCATTGTATCTTGTTACTATATATTTATATACTATAAATATAATTTTTTTTCTTTGTACCTTATAAGTATGCTAATATGAGTACGTCATCCTAGAAAAGCTATATATTTCAGAAGTTACAAGACAATGATTGATAACGTCATATTGTCAGTGAAAACTAATAAAACTGCCTTCTTCCACTCAATGATGCAAATCCAATATTATCTATTAGAAGTCTATAAGAAAACTAGGTATTTTACGAAAAGACAAAGGGACATCTGAAGGTCTAGAATGTACCTGAGAGTATAAACAGTCTAGACTAGCTTAAACTTACTCGTAAATTATGATTTATGATATGAGTCTATGGAGTATTAACTTAACTCATAAATATTTATGTTATAAAGTTACGTTAAACTATAATAATTTCAACTGTATTGCACGATATAGAACAGATTAAGTGACGGTGACGGATTTATCTACTAGACAACCAATAGATTTAAGAAAAAAATTGTTTAGTGCAGGATAAAGGAGAGAACACATAAAAAAAACTCTGATCAATTTGGTAGATACAAAAAATACACGAGTATATTATACAATTCATACTTATTTTATAATAAGTGGCACCTGTCATTTTTACAAAGCGGTTACTTTAAGTTTTATTGCTCAAAGTGGAATTATTCCTAAAGTGACCCAATCATTTCCTTATTTGTAACGTAAATGAAGTATGCAAAGCAGTTTTCGCCCTAAGGCCGTAAAATCATGGCCCCATTAAAAACGGCCATTCGTGAACTGTAAACGTTAATTTTATTGCCACGTTAAGGGGAGTACCTAGTTACGCCAGATGATCGTTTTACGCTGAGACGCTCAAACGGGTGAATACGTCTGAAGAAAATATGTCACCCTTTGACATTCTAGTCTAATCCCAACGACGTCTAGTTTCCATCTGGGGAAGGTCAGATGGCAGTCGCTTTTGTAAAACTAGAGTCTGCGACAAATCTTGAGACTAGGTGCCAAAGCAAACCTCGCGCTCCTTTAGGGTAAACTGAGAAAACGCTAGGTCGCTGATTATCCTTTGATATTTAATTAGTAATCTCCACGTTACCTGAACGAACTAAAAATCTTGAAATGAGGCTGTTTCAAGTTAAAATTTAAGCCTCTAAACCACGAGTGGTAGTTAGTATCGCGGTTCTTTCGTAAAAGATTGATAATTGTTTTATCTGAGATCAAGATTTGGTATAGGGTATCATTCGTTTTGATTAAATATTCTTTGACTACAAATTCACTAGGAAGGCGAGTGTGTGTGTGTGTGTGTGTTCGGTGGGGGGTGGTGGTTTTTGCTGGGGAAGAGCACAGCATATCGAGCTAACATTAGCGAGCGAGCGAGACAACATTTTGGGGGCTACGGTCGTCTTAAATGTCGACGTTGGACGTTTGACTTTCAGGAGGCTTTATCAGGGGCGATCTGACTTTGAGAATGATTGGATTTACAAGTTTGAATTAATTTAAAGAAAAGTTCTGCACACAGATAAAATGGATAACGTTTTTTTTGGAAATTACTTCAAATGACATCTTACAGTATTCGTCGAATTAAAGATAGTTAAAATAACGAATAGTTAGTGGAAAATTGTGTGCCCGACTAATTTAATAGATTTAAATCCTTTTCTTATGAAATACCATAGTAATTGTATTTATATTTGTTGTATTTGTATCATCATGTTTCTTCATTTTTTACAGTTTGTTGTAAGAGATAATCTACTCTGCTACTCATCTTCATCTTCTTTAAAAAAAAGACCGGGTTGCACTCCGGGAGTGCCGACAGAAGTGAAAACTTGAATATTTCGACATTTCGAATCGACAAATACCGAAGCGACAGAAGTAAACTATTTCACTAGCAAATTAGCGCGTGAGAACTTATTGTGTGTCGACCGAACGGGTAAGCGCCGCGGATTGCATGGCGTTTGCGCCCTTTTTCTCGCTAACTCGAATGGCGCAGCCAGTCTCGTACTACGGCATCGGTCCCCCCCGCCCCCAATCCTCGTCCCGAATCTCTCACCATCTTACAGTCACGTGACCTCCTACGCTCCTACACCAGTGGCGAGTTTAACAATTTTTCCGCATCCCAAAAAGTGCACAGCGCCGCTAAAGAAGTTTTCACTTCAAAAACCCCTTATTGAGTTTACGGTTTGTCATCAAAGGGCTGCCAGCTGCCTATAAGGAGTTCTCAAGTCGAAAATGCATTGTTACATGATAATTTGATAGTTATCTTTTTAACCGACTTCAAAAAAAAGGAGGAGGTTCTCAATTCGGTTGTATGTTTTTTTAATCATTATTTTTTTCAATGTTTGTTACCTCAGAACTCCGTCATTGATGAGCCGATTCGTAATTTTTTTTTGTTTGTTAGTATATGCTTCCAGGTGGGTCCCATTTTTTTGAAAATTCAATTGGATTATGGGATCCATGAGGAATTGAGGGAACTCCTCAATTATATTAGGCACGCGTGTAGTGATTTTGGTATATTCTATTATAACTCGTGTATTTACATCCGGAAATCATAAATTGGTGGAGTGGAATTGATGATGAAGACCACAGATGACTTATGGAATTGCTCAATTATGTACTTAAAAGTACAAAAGTATATCACAGATTCTGATAAGATTCCGTTGAAATAGCAACTAATGAAGTGCCAAGGGTGATCCTTGTGGAATCGACGGAAGTCCTCAAATATTATCGGGTCACATACAGCGATTGGGTTTTTTTCTCTAATAATCAACTCATTTGCTCTCGGAAATCAGTTCATGTGGTAAATTGGATAAGAAATGTTGAAATGTTCTCGTGGCTTGGCGGAGTACTAAATTGAAGTCGGTTAAAACTTTGTTTTTAAAGTAAATTATTACTTATAGGTACTATGATGGAGGCAAAACCGGCCCGCCTATTCATAACCTACAAATGCGTGGAAATACATATAACTGGTAAGAATCAAAGGATATGTAACCGGTTGCCGACAACTCATAAATATTTACATATTAGCGATCACTTAACATTTGCCGTGATTAAAAACTGTATCAAAATGGAGCACAAACGAAGGCCAGCAGTATGATGTAATTTAATCAGTTCATCAATCAAATTGTCAGTCGATATAATGACATTAATGATTCTAGATATCGTGACATCATTCTCAAAACTGGTAATTAATTCTTTGGACTTATTTGACTATAATTAATATACGATACATATATGGTGGATTAAATGCGTCGTGCGTAGCCTGCCGAATCGCTAAACTTAAATAAGGGGCAGTACAGGTACATTGCACGTAGAACCGATGGCCGCTGGGACGGAAAGGTTCTCGAGTGGCGACCACGTATCGGAAGACGCAGCGTCAGTAGACCCCCCCCTCACAAAGTGGACTGACGACCTGGTGGTCGCGGGAGTCCGCTGGATGCGGTAGCCGCAGGACCGGTCACTGTGGCACTCTTTGGGGGAGGCCTATGCCCAGCAGTGGACGTCTTTCGGATGATGGTGATGATGGTGATTTGCGTACGATGCTCACCAAGCCCCAGGATAGCGGCAAAGTGGTTTAACACTTTTAAACCCGGAATATTAATATACTTAAATAATAGAGCCGGAAAATAGTTAACCACTTTCTTGGCTGAAAGGGTTAAATGGGTAACTTTGACGGTACTAAAACTTAGCCACTTAATTGGGAGGACTAAAAATCACTGTACTTATTGAGTACTAGTACTATATATATTACTACTTTCTGCCCGCGACTCCTTCCGCGTGGAACTCGTCTAAATCGTATCGCTCGATACAAACTTTCATTCATGTCACCCGCTCGGCGGATGATTTCCGGGATAAAAACTATCCTATGTCCTTCCCCGGGATTACAACTATCTCCATGCATAATTTCATCTCAATCGGTTCAGCGGTTTAAGCGTGAAGAGGTGACAGACAGACAGACAGACACACTTTCGCATTTATAATATTAGTATGGATAGTATGGATACCCATGTAGAATGATATGTATTTGAAAAAAAAAATCGTTAGTACAAAATCGAATAAAGCTGCGTATTTAAAAGTAGTTTAGAAAATAGCCAATACCCGTGTGGTGTCGGGTTAGAATTTCACCAACCCATTTCTTCCCGTGGGCGTCGTAAAAGTCGACTAAGGGAGCAGGGTTGAAGTGTGTTGTCGGCGACGGGCTAGCAACCTATCACTGCAATATCACATTTTGTCGATCTTTTATACCCACATTTATGCTTAAAGTGGCGCTGGAATGATTAGTTTATAAACGCGTGAATGTATATGTATGTTAGAAAATAGAACAGGTCAGTCTTATCATTAATTATCTAAGCTTCTATGGAACGCTGCAAATTACGGAATTACAAGGACATTCCGATAAGATGATAATATTAATAATGTACTAATTGCTTTAGGCAATAAACTACTCGCTCAAATTCTTGCGATATCTCGTACAGCTCTCTCGGACAGCTTACTTGATAACTACTAATTAAACACTTTATTACTACACTAGCTTCCGCCCGCGACTTCGTCCGCGTGGACCCAGGATAAAAACTATCCTATATTTTAATCCAGGCTATAAACTAACTTCGTGCAAAATTTCATTCAAATCGGTTCGGCCGTTTAAGCGTGATTGAGTAACAAATATCCAAACATCTATACTTTCGCATTTATAATATTAGTAGGATTTTCCTAGTAACAGTTCGGTTTGATAATTCTACAAGCAGAAATGCTTAGTTATATTATAAAGAAATAAATATAAATAATAATAAATATTAGGGAACAATCTTACACAAATCGACCTAGTCCCAAACTAAGCAAAGCTTGTGCTATGGGTACTAGACGACGATAAACATACTTATATAGATAAATAAATACTTAAATACATAGAAAACATCCATGACTCAGGAACAAAATATTCGTGCTCATCACACAAATAAATGCCCTTACCGGGATTCGAACCCAGGACCTCTTGCTTCGTAGGCAGGGTCACTACCAACTAGGCTAAAGCGGTCGTCCAGAAATAACATCGAAATACATTAATCTGCAAGTAGAACTCTCAAGGGATCTTTTATCTAATTTATTTATTTAAATAAATAAATTTCTTAAAAAAAAGCGGTTGACTGCACTTTGTTTCAGCAGGGCGATTTCAATAGATACCAAGTTTGTTTAATAAATTATTATTTCCGTTGACTCGTAGAAAAAGTATTGTATACAATAGTTATATACGAGTAATAAGCTTTTTAAGTCTCGTACCTTAATTAGGCCACTCCGCAAGCTTCGTGGCCTAAACGTGGTACTCGACTGAACTTATACTATTCCACTGCGACATATGTAAGGGCTTGTCCATATATTACGTCATAATTTTTGACGAGTTTTACTCCCACCCCTCTATCATCAATATCATCATCCTGTCAGGAGTGAAGTAAAATACATAATTTACGCGCTGCAACAATGCATCTATCTTGCACGCACACGCAATACCATCAACACTTGTAAAAACACACCACACCGAGCAAACAAAAGCCTACATTCCTCAAGTTCAACCACTTGTTTACCCTAACGGATCGCAAAACCATGCTCAAATCAAACAGACGCGTACCTGACGATACCAACTTAATTTTGCAGCCTTATACAGACAACCCCGCTATTAAAAGCCGTATTGCAAAGCAATAGAGTCCAGGTTAGTGTGCCTATAAATCCGAACGAGGAGATTTGAGTGAATGTGTACCCGTGATAGCAGTTATTTTTTGCCATTGCGGTTACATGTTTCTCTAGCATCATAGACCTTAAGTTAAGGGATTAAAGTTCTAATTAATATGAAAGATTAGCTGGAAAAGTCAATAATGTAACACTTGAGGAAATTAAATACAGCAAAGTGCATTACGGGGACTTTTTGTGAAGTTGGTGTCAATGAATTTAGTTCACAACTTCACACCTTCATCTTGGCCATCTTTGATGGAGATTTGCAATATTGCGTTCGTGCGATGTTGATATGTGTACGTAGTATTTTATACTTACAAGAGAAATCCATAATCGCTAGTTAAGTTTTACCTACTTTAAGGGCAGCCTTTACTCGGTATTGTAACTGTTAAAACAGACTAAGATGGACAAGACGGGTGAAGGCTTTAAGTGGTTAACTGTCCGTGCATCGTTAGACACGTTAAGCCGTTGATCCCGTATGTTGTCTATGACACGGCTTGAGAGCTTTGTGGTCGCTCTCTATATGGGCCTTGATAGAAGGCTCAAACTCACCCAAAGGGCAATGGAGGGGGCTATGCTGGGAGTCTCGCTGCGTGATCGCATCAGAAAGGTCATCAGTTGTCCTTGGGGTCTACTCACGCTGCGCCTGCCGGTACGTGGTCAGCACTCGGGAACCTTTCCACCCCAACTGCCATCAGTTCTACGTACAATGTGGCGCTCACTGCCACTTAAGTTTAGCGATTCGGAGAGCTATATCGCGGTTACCTTGTTTCTGCTGCGGATTAGCCATACAGCTAAAGTCTGTTATAAAATTAGTGTTCATTAAATTGTTCCCTTATATGACACGTATTGACGTGTTGTTGTTTAATTGGGTAATTAGTAAGTTTGAGGATTGCCTCAAACTTACTAATTACCCAATTAAACAACCCACCAGGAACGTCAGAATTGGTAGCTATTACTCTTGACTCTTTTAATGACGACAATTGAATCCAGCCCTCTTATTATTAATTGCAATGTTCGTTTAAAGTCGAAGCTTGGGCTGCACCGACGGCGATACAGCCCAAGCTTCGACTAAACGAATTCTGGTATCCCTCTGAACTGACCCGTATGAACGGTATTGCAAGGACTTAAGGTCTACTAAAGTTTAGTGCACTGCAAGCTTCAACTCAGAAATGACCACTGGCGCTGTCCAGTTGACCACTAATGGGCTCTATTGCAAGGGCTTAAGGTTTACTACTGGTCAGGGCAGTGTCGCTGCCCACGCAAGCAATTTACATAGCATAGCGCGCAGCATGCGACGTCGTATGAATATGCGATGCAAAGCTATGATTTAAGCGCAGCTATGGTCGTGGGTTGGGGCCTGTCGCGTGCTCGATTCCTACCGTCTCCACAGTTAATATCCATACTAATATTATAAATGCGAAAGTGTGTCTGTGTGACTGTCCGTTACCTCTTCACGCTTAAACCGCTGAACCGATTAAAATGAAATTTGATATAAAATCAGAAATCACAATTTTTTACTTGTCAGAATACAGTATAAAATGTCCTTGTATTCAACAAGCAAGTGTACAAATACTTGATACATCACGCTAGAATACAATATTGATAGACGTCACTGAATTATGGAGAACGTTAGATAGATATTATGGAGATACATAGTTAGAATCACGGTGAAGGACATATCGTCGGGGATAGTGCAATACCGCGTAACTAGCACTGGTAAATAGTGCGTATCTACACAACACCCATAGTGCAAAACTGCGTAAATAGCACTTGTAAATACTGCGTATCTACAAACACCTTACTTTACAGGAGAAGCTTAAAACGGGATGAAAAGATACTTTTTCTTTTTAAGATAATATTGAATCACGAGTTCTACAAGATGACTGACTTTAGTTGTGTAGTTGAGTGACTTTAGTTTTATGGCGTTATACTTTCGTTGGCGGGAAATCTTAATTTGGCTACATTAGATACGCGGTATTAACCAGTGCCAGTTACGCGCATTTGCCCTATGGGTGTTGTGTAGATACGCAGTATTTACCAGTGCTAGTTACGCGGTATTGCACTATCCCCGACGATATCATAGTTTTTATCCGGGAAATAATTTCTAAGGAGGTGGGCAGAAGCTCGTATTAGGTAGATAAAGCAGTATCGACGAAAGACCTCTTTAGACTTGCGCTCCATTGAACACCTAGGTATACGCGGCGCATTAGCGGCACATGTGACTGATGCAACGCACTGCTGAGTTCGCCGAAATCCGCTTAAGTTAAATGAAGTGACGAATCTGAGTGGGTGCGTAAAATCGGACGCTTGCACGGATTTTATAACATATTGGACATTTATAGGGAATCTTTAGGCTATGTGATAATTTGAAAACAAGCGAGAATATCGTAATAGAAATATAAAAAAAACGTTTAATTATACGTCATCATCATCACCTTCATATCAGCCGACTGCTGGACATAGGCATCCCCCAAATCGGTCGTGGTCGTAATTATACGTTAAACAATTTCCATTACTCCCTGTGTCAGCGTTTTTCGTTTCAAGTATCTCCAGGGTTTTCTCAGATATCTATTTGACGCAGCATTTTGACATTAGAAAAAACGTCCATGCTGTAAAGATATCGGGTTTTTGCCGGCTTGGCCAACACCGTCATCGGCCTTGCTCTCTAACGGGCCTTCGGTTACTCAACATGAAATCTGATATAGATACAAGGTACCTATTACTTATAAGAGATAAAGTGGGTTTCTCATGAAGGGCATGAATAGAAAAAAATATAGAAAAATTGGAAACGAACGTAGTTATTTTTTCTCAAACATGCAATGCAATATTGACGTTGTGTTCTTCATATTGGGCTTCGAAGTGTCACGTTTCGGGCGTAGCGAGACGAGAGATCCGTAATGGCATTTCATACAAAATTGGAGGCCTAAGCCGGCAAGATGTTCTTTTTTAATTTCCATTCCACTATTTGTGGCACAGGATCCCGGCGTTAAGCCATGAAAATTAAAGTTTGATTTCTTGGAGTTTTTTTACCCCTTTTCATACCTCGGGTATGTAACGTAACCTCGCTACGCTCGGACCTCGCCGTCTATATGTACTCGGCCGGCAACCCCTTACTTCCCGGCATCTGTAGTAATGTACTATTATATAGGTATATACAAATTTTGACGAACGGATTAGCCTAGTGGGTAGTGAGTCACTACCCACTGCTAGTGACCCTGCCTACGAAACTTACAGTTTTGGGTTCAAATCCCGGTAAAATCTTCTTGTGTTTCTTCTCGGATTCTTACATGTTTCACATGTATTTTTATCTATTACATACATCGTCGTCTATGTATTAGTTTTCAATTCAATTAACGTTATAAACAAGTATAATATTGTAGACGTAGATTTTATGGAACAAATTATATTATAACATACCTAAGCTAACTGATTCTATGCAAATGAGCTTAAAGATGTATAAATATTCATTGTTTCAGTTGAAAATAAATTGTGCAAAATAATAATTGATACAAACGATATTTTGCCTATGGTGTAAGTTAACGTGAGTCTCAGATGCATATTTGTGGAAATTACTATTAGTATCAAACACCTTTTAAATGGTTTAACTCGAGAGTGGGGATTTTTTGTAAATTCTTTAATATGTCACGTTCAACTTGTAGATATATTGTCTTAAACAGACACTTAAACGAGTTTCTTGGTGTCATTGACCACAAACGAGCTGCTAAGTCCTTTTTGGGATAGGCAGAAGTCTATGCCATTTTAATTCCATCGGCTACATTCCAAAAACCAAAACCGAGGGCCTTCAAGCAGAATAGTATTTTTAGGTACCTTTTCCATCAATTGGTCGCCATTCACCTGACTCTTAGTAACGGGACCGTGATTACTCCAATCAGATCCGCAAGTAACTCACACAACCTCCCATCGCATTTTTAAACTCCTTCAAATTTGAATCTTAGCGCTTTAGGATAAGGTTGTTTACAGCCGCGTGTTTCAGCGCATGCGAGTTTAGGTGAATATCATGGTTACTCCAATCAGATTCGTATGTAACCAACCCAAGCTCCTACATCACCGTTTCCTTCTCTTGAAATGTGAAACTTAGGTGTTCAGGATAAGTTTGTTTTTTCAACGGTGTGCGTGATTGAGATGGGAGGTTAGGACAGTGGGTAACTCTAGATGTTATCTGTCCGGCGTCGTGACGGTGCGGTCAACCCGTTTTTATCTCCGGTTTTGTTTCACGTTTTGTCGGTTCCCGTTGTGAGTTGGAGGTAATCAGCGGAGATAACATTGCATCTGATGGGTTAATTTGTTGGGTGAGGTTATGCCCGAATTTTCTAGCGGTCAGCCGTAACTACTTTGATAAATGATTTGTTTTGCCGTTTTAATATTTATAACTACTAAAGTTCGTGTAGGAAAGTAAAGTATGTAGTGGGATTCTTTCAACCCTGCGTTCTCTGAATAATATTTAGTACCTAAGTATCAAAGGATATCGCACATGCATGCGAACAATCTATTGAAACATACTCAACCATTGCGTAGTCAAAAGCATAGGTTTCTAAATTTCACGGAAGTGTTTTGGTCACACCTGCGTGCGAAAACTCGGAAGCGATGTGTTATCCGATTCCAAGTTCGACCGGCGACCAAGAGCGGGGCTCAGTGACTTACGCACACAATTAAAATATTCTTCATTGTTTTGATTATTTTGGAGTCGTAAGCATAGTCTATGATGTCTGCTTACCATTAGGCAGACCATATGCTTGTTTTTCACCGGCGTTGATATCGAATTGAAACACGGAACGAAGCTCTTCAATTGACCCCTTGACTTCTTTGTTTTTAATATATCCGCACAGATATATCAAGCACAGAACCTAATCGATACGTCAGAAAATACAGTATGAACCATAAAAGTAGAATCAAAATTGCGTGATTATATCCTTTATCCTGTCCGCCCCCAAAAGGTCAATGAAATGGCCATTTTACGATGTTTTCAATATAATAAGCTGAATTTACGAGGAGACACGGTTATGTTGAGACATTTACTTATCTTTGCTTCGATTTTTAAGTCGTTCAGACAAAATTCGGGAAGATTATGTTATTTTTGCATTCCTTTTATTAAGATAATTATTGCATAAATGCAGTAATAGTGCGTTGAATATCACTTTTTTACCATTAGGATTTTACATTTTATTTAGTTTCAAAATCGTTGGAGAACGAGAATATGAAATGGAGTACTTTTTTTTTCGTTCTAGTATGGTTACATACAAATCGTACAATACGTAAGGTCCACAGACGTCCCGAGGTTATTTGGTGTAGAGAGTTTCATGGTATCAACAAAAGGGTTCGTTTTGTTCAAATCTATAAAAGTCGGCAACGCGTGTGTGGTTCTGGAGTCGCAAGTGACCATAGGCTGCGGTGATTACCATCAGGCAGACCGTATGCACGTTTGCCACCGTTGTAATTTTTAAAAAACTGCCTCACGTACGTTACGCTAGATTAAAACTAAAAAGTAATTGCAAAATGTCCCATCTCCAAACGACCTCCTCTAAGCCGGAGCTGCGGCCACCACGGCAGAGCAACTCAAGCGGCGCAAATATGCTGTCCTCGGCGAGGGCTACATGTTAGCGCCGCTTGGAGTGGAAACTCTGGGGCCGAGGGGATCGGGCGTGAAGGCCCTATGTAAGGAACTTTCGGAGCGGCTCACTCAAACATCCGGTGACCAGAGGGCTGGCAGCTATTTTGGCCAAAGGATTAGCCTAGCAATCCAAATCCTTAAATCCTTAAAACTTTCATAACTTTCATTGTGTCAATAACATACTTTTTATAGATAATGGTACGGAACCCTTCGTGCGCGAGTCCGACTCGCACTTGGCCCGTTTTTTTCCTTTACGTAATTATTTTCAAGGATATCTACTAAAAGAAACGTTGAATATGTACATGTGACATTTCACAGTAATACCATATTTGGCAGCTACACGCGAAATTACGAAGAAGAAATATCGACGGCTAATGTTGAAATGAGATACCTACTAATATTATTATGCCCGGTGAGCCTAGTGGGTAGTGATCCTGCCTACGAAACTGACGATCCGGGATTCGAATCCCTGTAAAGGCAAATATTTGTGCAATCAGCACGAAACGAGTATTTATTTCCAAGTTTTGGATATTTTCTATAGTATTTATTTTATTAATATATTATTTATTAATTATATCGTCGTCTAGTACCCATAGCATAAGCCTTATTGAACATAATATGGGGCTAATTCGATTTGTGTAAGATTATTACGTGCACTGCGCCAGCGGGACGTTTAATTACAGAATAGCATAGCATGCCTAAGTATGATATAATAAAAACTTAACTAAAATAAACTCCTAGGTATTTATCACTAAAATGGTCTATATACTTTCTGGTTCATCGATAAAGTAATAACATAATAGGTTTAAGTAATATTTTTTCCCAAAAAGGAAAATTACTACAATTGACAAAGAGTTCCTAGCCCATTCCGTTATGGACAAAATCAGTCCATGAATAACCAAAACACGCCCATATTTTTCCATTACATAGTAGTTACAAAGGTAATTTATGGTCAACGGCCAACAGTAAACAAGATAACAATATAATGAAACAGTAATCCAGACGTTTACGACCAGTTATTAAGATGACGAATATTTTGTAATGCCCGTCATAAAGTTGTGTGAAAATGTTACGATAGCCTCGCATGCCATTTTCATTAGATTGACTGCCGGCTACCCGAAATGCGATGAATTCAATCAAACCCAGCAATAGAACACATCTCGCATGCGCTTTAGGACCGTAGAAGAAATACAATCGAAATTCAACCAAGCGGCTCGGATGTGGTTCGGATAATAGTTTCGAGTTTCATTTGTTTTAAAGTCGAACAAGAGGAAACAAATGAAAATCTATTGCTATACACTCGGTTCAATAATCATGTTATTTCTTTAGGAACATGGGACTCAGGACTCAGGATTGAGTAGGTTAGTCAAAGATTGGAGAGGAGTTAATGGCCACATGTAAGCGTTAATATTAACAATAGCTGCCCGGCAATTTAAACTTGTTAATTCTGGAATTCTTAGATACTAGACAAACGCACGTATTTTCTAATTAAAATACGGTCTAAGATTGAGGCGGTCTACATGCTGGTAACAGCAGCGTAAGGCTGGGTTCACGCGGCATTGCCCTGCAAGTTTTCTGCACGTTCATTCGGTTTGCTTGTCAAGTCCGGTAAGTATATAAAAAACATTTTTTATGTGCCACTATGTATACGGTAAGATGTATACTGCAAAAAAAGTGCAGTACAATGCCGTGTGAACGAAGCCTTACGTGTTTTATGTACGTAGATAGATGTAAATGTCATTATTTCTGTGGGAAAATGACAGCAGAATTGTCCTAACCGAAAAGTTACCTAGTTGCCTCTCAGCTCAGGTTCGCAGTCTCCACAAAAAAGAGGTACTTACTTAAGTATCTAGAGATCGGATGAAGTCACTGCCTAATCTTGTTCGCATATTGTGTTATTTTTATTGATAATAAAACATAATAAATGACATTTCAAACCAGTCAGAACAGTATCAATTATCTTTGACTTAATAGTATGGTGGCAGCATGCCTTTTTTATTAAAAAAGGCATGCTGCTAAGGCATTCGGCTATTGCCGAATCGTTGAGGTGGGTACAGTTTGCAACAAAAATTTATTGGTACATATAAATCTTGCCTAAATTATACAATTCAAGCCTCATAAGCTGGTTAAAAAAAACATAGGCTACGAGAAAGAAGGAAACAACTTTAAATAACTCCGATGTCTTTATTAAAGTGATAAAATTCATTGAACTGCTGCGAAAATGAACTACTAATAAACTTACTAAGATATTTCCCTTATACAGTGTTTATCTTAGATCTAGTAAGACCTGAGTAAAATATAAAGATTCTTATTTTAGCTTTACAGTAGGCAAGTAACATAATCCTGTGGTGCTAGTAGATACAGGGTGTAACAATATGAGTGAAAAAAGAGCTGAAGATCAAAATATACGACGACCATTGGCTTAGTTGGTAGTGACTGGTGACTCTGCCTACGAAGCCGGAGGTCCCGGGTTTGAATCCCGGTCAGGGCATTTAGTTGTTTAAGTACCGCACTGAATTCGTAAAACTACTAAACCGATTCCGATGAATCGATGTGGTGGATCTACCTCGAGGAAGGACAATGATACTCGGGGAAATCATCCCCTAATTCCTATTAGGGGATGATTTCCCCGAGTATCATTGTCCTTCCTCCTCCTGTAATGGTAGTGAAACACGCATATGGGACAAGGAATAACGAATTATACACGGGCAGAACCACAGGCAGAGCTAAATTCGATTATAAGGGTATTTTAAATCCACAATGATGCCCCCCTTAAAAAAGCTCTTGGTAGAATAGTAACAAGGATAAATCGCGTCTATTGAATCTAAGCACTAGGTATAAATGGTTTTGATTGGTGCTTACAAATACAGTCAGGTTCGCAATCTTGTTATTCATCCCACGTCAACTTGGCGACTTAATACCTAATTGCAAAAAAACAAGCCACGGTGCCGACGAAATTTATTCAAAACTATACATTGCTCGTTATGCGCTTTAATATTCATAGGCCACTACCGTGAGCCCTCAATGGACATGCTACAGCATATGTAATAACGTAAATCATCCAAGATTGCAATGCAGACCAAGATATGGTCTTCGACGTAGTTCAAGCACTACTGTGCTGGTATTAAAGTTTAATTTAGCTTGACTCAGTGCGTTTTCTTGTGGTTTTCGGATATGTAGTAATAAGGTTAGGTAGAATGCGACTTGATTAAACTCGTTTCATATGAGTATATATGGTTTAAATCTATGAGATATTACCGGTTGAAAGGCATTTAAAAAGACATGCTTTTTCTGCATACTTAGCGCGTTTTGAATTGCCAATGAAAGGAATAAATGATGTTAATAACAGGAGTATGAATGTTTAAATTCCTATTAAGATGGGAGAAAATCTTAACTAACTTCGTGATCTAATTATTCTATCAATAAAACAGATTATTTGCATAACCAGATACAATTGGAGATACTGACTTTTATCAAACATAAGTGCGTCATAACTATAATATCTTATATTGTTTGATGATTTATAGTTATTGTGTTGGTAATAAATTGATACAATTATGTATATTGACTATTGAGCCGGTATTGATAAAAAGGATTCAATCCCGACGCTATATTGTTATATATGATATTAGGCGTATGAGTCATGTTAAACATAAACAATGCTATCTATCTTAATAAAATTCCTAAAGATCGCAAAACATGAAATCCCAAAGAAGGCTTAAACCGGAACTAAATTCTGAAAACGGACCCGTTCACTAATAAATAATAATTAACCAGGCGAGTCGAGTAACTAAACAGTCGAGTCGAACTTGACCAGAGGTCATGACATTCCGCAGTCTGGTACATTTATAAATAAACGAGTATGTTACATCACTCGCCATTTCCATATAAAGCAACCTGCGAAGCAGCCACTTTTCGTTCTGTCAATGCAGGTCATGCAGTTTTAAAAACTTGTCGGTGGTTATAATGATCTTTTCCGTGTAAAAGATATAAGAAGAAATATTGTACTAATTTCTGACAACGGGATTGATGATGGCACATGTACATACGAGATGTTTCAAGACAAACTGCCTGCGTACCTACATCGTTCGTAATTTTTATTAGCACATACGATTAATATTTATTATCAATTCGTATCTACGATTTAATATTGTATAATTGCTAAAGACGTCTGATAAACTTGAAACCAATAATACATAGCTTTGAAATGCGTTTAAAAGTTCTAGAACCATAAATGCTAAAAAAGCTATTACCCTGGCATTTACTGTACTTAAAGCCTGCTCTATACAGTGGGCCATCACGACCCATCGTACAGGACGCAACTATGCGTTAGACGGAGAAAGACATCGCCGCGCCATAAGCCGTCTGACACCACTACCCTCTCCACACGCTGGCCCATCCTAGTGGGCCATTAGGATGGGCCAACATGTAGAGGAGCCATTAAACTACAAGTCACATGCCGCGAAATAGTACCGCATTTATTTCCATCGATCGCTCGCAATGAAAGTCGATCATGATAATTGTACCATAATTTTCGTTCAATCGACTCCGCTTTAAGTAACGCGTTGGTGAAACGATTTCATATAAATACCAGAGACAAAAAAAGTAGTTTTCGAAGCGGCCGGGCGGCCGTGACAAATATACGAGTGCGTAATGGCAATGGGCCGCCGAGTTGGGAGCCATTTCGTGGGGAAAAAAGACGTATAAGTCATTGAAATTTCACGGAGCTACATCATTTTATCGAGGCACTACAGTATAGTTACAGTATATGTTGGTTATATAGATATTGGAGATTATGTGCAACGTATGTGAGGTACGCGAAGACACATAGGTGATTTTTCATTTAAAAAAGACCTCTTGGCTCTTCTATTTAACAATATCAGCACCTGTCATAGATAGTTTACGATTTCCATTGCGCCTATTCCATCAAATGAGTATTGCTCAGTACATTTTTCAAAGAAAGCGATCGTTATAAAACCTTGTTAAATTATCAGTAAAAATACACTGAAGGAATGAGTTGGATTTTCTAAAGTCATAAAACTCAGTTCTCGCCTAACGATTGCTTGTCAAGTGAACTCGGCTAAGTACTCATCATCACGTGTAAACTCGGCGTAACTTTCTTAACGTGCAATTAAGAAAAGTCAAAGTCACTTCCAGGTGAGGTGAGTAGGTTGGTACGCAGAAATAATTAAGCTAAAATTAGAAATTAAATTATATTAATTGTTTAATATTGTTGAGGATATTTTATTGTTATAGGAAGGAAAGTTCACAGAACGTTGGCTGTTCAACAGCTCGTGTGATTGTTTTAATAGGTAACATTAAAATCTTATACCACTCTTATATTCTCAAACCGTCCGTCTCTTTTTTATTCGAACACTTAGAACAAGAGATATAGTGCGAGAAAAATCGAGAGTATGTCGCGGCCGTCGCATGATAGACGTGCAGTGGTAAGAAGTCCAGACATCACCAGCCTTGCTAGAGGGACGAATGCTTTATACGTGTCACAGTCTCACAGTGGCGCTCATGCCAGCCAGGCAGAAGGCGTTTTATCAGCGCGCTTACCAGATGCCGAAGATTAAGACATGAATCATACTGACGCGGCCTGCGGTGGCGGTGAATAGTAAACTTGACAGTTAATATCAAGTTTACGATTGACCGGCGCGGCCAGGCAGCGCCAGACTGTAATAGGCTTTACGTCAAATAGTGTCAAAAAGGTTAGATAGATACATGTTTAGTTTTTTTGCTAAGTATATTGTTTCATAAAACGTCAAACCAGACGTCAAAACTATCTTCGGCAAAGGCCCCTGAGGCTGCCACTTCACTAGTAACTAGGGAATGCAAAAACCGGTAAATTTTAAAAACCGGTTATTAACCGAATCGATCGGATTTTTTACCGGTTTTTACTAATAGTAAAAAAAAAGTATTGGGGAATAATTTCGCTGTAAGAGTATATTCGTTCCGGTTTATTAGTAGGCGAGGTGTAGTTGAATAAATTACAGTTTTTTTTAATACTTTTTATACATGATTTTTTTTTATACATCATCAATCATCATTGGCCTTAACTATCTATGGTATTGTATATCAATAAAAAAGACGAAAAAACATGACGTACCTACAGTCACAAGTAATAAAATAGGATAGCGAAACTATAAACCTCACCAGTTTTATTCAGATCCACTTCGCTAAAGCACTAAAATGCAAAACCTATCTTTCCACTATAACTCACCTGGAAACTTCCACTAAAACACTGTCACTGAAACTAGAGCACTCTGTACTATCCAGTGTCTCGAAAATTGGGGCAGCAACAATGTCCAAACGGAGATAAGAAAGCAGGGTGTCCAGCTATTCGACCATGGTATTAAAAAGGCACAGGTATATGAACAATCTATGGCACTTACGTCCTTTCCATTGGAGTCAGAGTCCGAAGTGGAACGTACATGCATCGCTGGATACGGCTGATCAGGCGAGAGCTCTCGAGAATTAAAAAAAAGCGTTCCATTTTCGAACGAGCAATTATGAAAATGGAAGCGCTTTGAGCATGCGGATTTGATTTGGGGCAAATGTTTTTAATTCATGACATGGCATGCCACTCGAAATAGTTTCTTCTATACTAATATTATAAAGAGGAAAACTGCTGTGATGCTGCTGAGTTTGTATGTTTTGGGTAATCTCCGGAACCGCTTATCCGATTTAAAAGATTCTTTCATCTGCGTGTTAAATGGACTTTCGGGATGGTTATAGGCTATATTTTACCTGCGGGTTTGCCTGCTTTCTTTGCAATACGCGGCCAAAGCCGCGCGAGCAACCAGGATTGTATAACTGAACCAACGAAGATGACCGAACTGATAAAATCTGAAGTTAGGTTCATAGGTTTGGAACGTGTCTCTGTCGATTACTCATGGACGCCGAGTGAAAGGGACATGTATGATCAATAATAGTATATTAGTTTATTCTCTTTATTTATATGTTGTCTTAGGAGGTTTTTCCAATAATTATGTAAAAAGTACAAAATAAACATTCATACAATCATTATAAAAACCTAACCTAGGGTACCGCCGGCAGCGAGGTGAGACCTAAGCCACCGGTGGTTAGAGAGAGGAACCTCCTGACTATCCGCGCAGTGTCCAGAAGTACCGCCTTCTGTATCTGACCCTTGATCCAGCCATCTAGCGAGTCTCTTGAGCTGTTGGTCGAGCGAGACTTCGCTATTAGACCGCAGAAACGACTGTCGTGACAATGATTTATTATTTATTTATTTATTATTCGGAGATCCAACAGCTAACAATTCAAAATAATAATATAAGCTAGTTATATAACTTTAGTAACAGAAAGCCAATTAAAGGTAATTATTATATAGAAATCCAGAATGTAACTGGCAAGGGCACATTGTTAGACGTATTATAATATACGTACGAGTATAAACCCCGTTTTCTCTAATTTCCAATGCAATTTTCAATACTTCTCCTTTTGATTATCTTTTTAACAATGTCTATAAAAAAAATAGGGTTTCATATTTAGAGTGAAAGCGTCATACTCGTATTAAATTAATTTTGTATTAAGCAGAAACGCCTGCTAACGAAATATTAAAAAAAAATTTTTTTTACGAAAACTGTAATGCTCCGAGCATCATATTATTCGCCATGCAGTACTAAAGCCGGTAAACCATTTCGTACACCTATTTCACTGTCACTATGTTGAGTAAATTATTATTATAACATTTACGAAGTCTGTTTTTATTAAATATTCGCAACCATTTTGGTTTATTCATCAAGAAATCGCTAGAAGGATAAACATTTAAAACACTCACCAGCGGGCGTAGCACGGTTGCCATTTTATCACTTATCGTTGTGGATAAGGCATCCGTCACTCTCGCACTCGCATACTTGTCAGAGCGTGATGGGCGTGTTTACCACAACGATAAGTGATAAAATGGCAACCATGCTACGCCCACAGGGGAACGATTTTTGACTTTCGAGCGCTCGACTCTTTCTCTCGAAAACTGACAAATATTATGAAATGCTATTTTGAAATGACGACAGAAAATTTAAAAACGTGCGGTATTGACCACTCGTATTCAATTCTATCGGTAGAAAGTAAGTGCCTGTGATTATGACACTACAATAGGATTTACTTTTAGTCAAAAATCAGCCCCCAGGTATGCAAGATCTGCCAAATGTATTTTAGTAAATATGAAGTTATGGAAATAAATTATGTAGGCACATTAATTACCACCTCTAATTCAATTCTCACTATAACTAACGTTTCTTACTTATAATTGGTATGTAATCTATAATGTATAATATATGGATGCAAATTTTGTTTAATGCCAGCCAGTCATATAATGGTGTTGCACATGCTATGAGTCATTTATTAACATGCTGGTAATTTTTAGACGTTTTATGATATTGAATCACATGTGATTCATGCAGGAGTATACAAACCAAGGAATGCCAATAAATGCGATATTCTGTCAACTATATGTCGACCGCTTAACTGAGACGACACCTTTGACGAACCAGGGGCGCGAGGTGACAACAAAGGGGGACTGGAGGGTAGCGGAGGGTAGGGTGCCGCCCGCCCCCGCCCCGCTACCCTTTGTCACCACCGGTATCCCTGTCTCGTCACTGGCACTGTCTCCAAGCGGTTAGTTTATACATACATACTAGTACATTTCGTAACTAGTAGATTTATAGGGTAACGTACAGTCAAAGACTACATCAATGTTTAATTTTGATAAATTCAGCTATTTATCGCTAAATAAAACACATTTTATTTAGATGATTTGTACAAGTTTTGACTTCTGGGACACACAAAGTCAAAATATATAAGCGCCTTAGTAATAAAGCCGAGTTTACATTTTTAAAACTTTGAGTGCCGAGTTGACAGAACATATCGTCTCAAATAGGCTTAGGGTATATCTATGACACAGGATTTCATTCGAACAAACCCAGGCTATATAGGGGGTTGCATTAAAGTATCACGTACCCTGTACCAAGTGGCCACCTGCGGTCCCGAGTCACCACCGAAAACAATATACATACATATTATATTATATGAAAACTAGGAGTGCTAATATTAAGTCACTAATAGTATAATATAGTATCAAGATTTTGAAAACGTTAAACGGAAATATACTAAGAATTATTATTATTATTAGCACACAATACATATTACTACCAAAAGTTTCGATAATATACCCACAAAAAAGTGATAGTAAAGTTCTTATAACGTAATTAAATTACATGCACCCTTTAAAATAGAACAGAAAAATCACAAGTTAAATAAAATAGAATACTGGCTTATACATATAAATCATATACTTAATACCTACTTAATAAATCATACGTCATAATAAATGTCTGACCATAAGTTACACATAACTGAAAAGAAGAATAAAACAAATGCAACCCTATTTATTTGAATATCGAACAACCGCGTCCGTTCTGCGCGTTATTAATTTGCAAGCATCCGATCTTGGTATGTAAATAACCCACAATTGCACACCAACGTCAACAATCACTCACTGCTGCATTCCGACTTTCCAAATTTAAACTATAACGTAACAGAGCAAGGTCGTGTTCACAATGCACGATTGAGTAAGATAGGAGTTTTTCACGGTACTCGTTTAGCATAACCGCCGTTTAAGAGATTACTTCCACGTAACGGTATTAGGTGAGAACAGGTTTATTGTCGAGTTGGACGGAGATTTTTCTGAGATCTAGCAGTCTTTACAATGAGTTCGATGGACCGTCACTTATTGGAAGTAGGTATACAGCGAAACCAGTGATGAGTGACGGTTTTAGAGTACTTAATTAATAATTTATGATATCCGTCTTCAATCGATCAATGCGTTCTACACAAGCAGTTTTAGCACATACATGAGTAACTATGGTACATATATCGAGTCAACTCTGTGCTGTGTGAGCTATCTGTAATCTATAAATCGCTATCTAAGGAGTTCCGTGGGTTCCAGAGTGCACAGTATGGAATTCAGATTTTGACCAAATACGTGAACTGTTTACTAACCATTTTTTATCCATGATTGAATTTATGAGATGCATTCTTAAAAAAAAATAGGGACATTAAGATCGTAGTAAGATAGTAAGAAATGAGTAGTAATTTGTATTAAGTTATTTTATAAGGAAAAAATATCCACGAAGGCGAAGTCGATGCAATTATAATAACGTATTGATGTCAAAGAAAAGAAGTGATCAAAAGATAGTTGAACCAGCGAACGGAGAAACATTTCAGCTTTGACCAAAGTTCTTTCGTATGTCTGGATGTCCCTCTGTCCCGCTGTCCGGCTGTTCTCCTCGACAGGTCGCATTTCTCAACCAATTCTCGGGAAATTTTGTGAGCAGTTTCAATAATTACACATTTTTATTTCAAAATCTGATTTACGAAATTAAAAAAAAATAATAGCCTTGCGAATTCTACAGCTCACAGAGCCACAGGTTATATAGATGACATTTAAAGCGTATTTATGAAACACAAGCCATACCTGAAGAAATACCTGGTCGTGTTCGTTCTGAAATTTATTGGGGTAACCAATTAACGTATTGTTTTGACCTTACAATCAAATTAACTCAATCTAGCAACTAAACTGTCAAGAATGCTCGGTTAGTTCAAGACATCGTTTCCCCCAACGCTGACACAGTTCTCAATGAGACCGGTCTATTTTACATAAACATTGCAACACTGTTTGAGGTAACCGATAAGACATGCGTGGCCCTTTACCAGTAAAGTATGGTGGATGTACTTTGTTAGATAATAATTAGAGGTAGAACAAGAAATATTTATGTTTATTTAATGTCATAAACAGCACAGATTAGATTAATTTATTTAATGATTTACAGTACTGCTGTTGTATTTCTTATAGCCAACACTTTATAAGAAATACTTACACCACAATCAGCATAATAAGAATACACATAATAACAATAATAAAGTAACAAATCATCGCGTTGTATCTCCCAATAAGGATGGTCAGCAATATCAGCATACAATTTACAAAAAAAAATAAGAACAAGTCAATATTTATCTCCCAATAAGATCGTCAAGTAAGGTAGTCAGAATTAAAAATTACAATAAATTAATTCAGAAATTGGTAATAGTTTAGATTTTAAGAATGTCAGTTAAAGCCAGCCAGTCAGAATTATTTAAATTTGAAGCAGTTTCACCCATTTCTCAAGGACTCAAAACATGAAAGAAAGAGTTAAAATTAGGAACATTTCAAACATTGTAATTGTTCTCCAAAAGTAATAAAAAAAGTGAAGAACGTTTTAAATACGTACCGAAAGGATTTTCTTTAGAATAGTTAAAACTCGTCCCAGATTCAAATTAGATTCTATAACAAACATTCTTAAGGGCACTTCACTCGCGATTTGCATTCGATAGATGGAACCGAATGAAAATAAACCCTCTTATCGATTAAGTGCGATGTTCGAATCGAATTAAGTATCACGGTTTGCTTTCGTTTAATCGAACACACTTTCATTATTAACATAAAGTAAGCATCTCTGTAACTTAATTCGTATTCTGAAAGATGTTGACTTCAATTGAAAGTGGATGGTAATGTTTTATTTAGTTTATTATGCTCATAGGTCAGGAGGCTCAAGACAGATAATTAAACAATTCAGTAATCGAAATAAGATAATCGTCACATAATATGTACACACGGGAACCGGCACGACGGGCATGAAATTGCGCGAGTCTCCATATATACAATCTTAGTTTGGTTCCCATTTTAAAACGACATACTAGAATACTATTACATGAAACGCTTTATATACAATGAAATCCGCCATATCAAGGTGGTAAATAGTTTTTGTTGTAGAAATAGAAAAAGAAATGTGGCGGATCCCATTGTGTATAAAAAGTTTAATGTAATTCCAGTATGCCGTTTTAAAATGAGAACTAAACTACGTTAGTGTCGACTTGAGACGATTGAATTCAGCGTCACTTCAGCGGAGAGATCCCTTATAGGGATAAGTTCGCCTTTGTACTTTGATCTATTGTGCGACATGTATATTCTTTAACCTGTTATTGTGTACAATAAAGTGCTTACATACATACATACATACATACACTTTGAAGCGATAATGTGGAGCCAGCATGAAATTGAATTAACAATAATTTGTTAGACTTTTACTGGCCAGTGACGAACAAAACAGTTCAATAGGCTAAACTAGCGCGCAAACTGACCATTTTGTTTTTAAAAGCGTGAACATTGCGCTGCTCCGAATAACGCTGGATAAGTATTATGTAAATTCGAAATTTACATTTAAAATGAGAAGGTGAGAGAAATATTTTAGCGTAACATTGAATAATCGATGAATCAACTTGATCTGAATAAGCGAAAGTTCTTGATAATACCGGTTTTAGAAGTTTCGGAGGTATTCGGATATTATCATAATTTTCATGCCTACCGGCGTTGTTTGGTAAAATTCGTCGACTTTTGGTAGAAAAGGCTGCTTTACACCATAAAGTATCTAATTAGCTAACAACCTTTGCCATTTGTTAAAATAAGGTGGCTGGTATTTACAAGAACAGTCATAAGAAGGAATGAAAGGTGCTTATAGCCTGAGTACTCGTACTCAACTCTTTCTGACATCACGTGACAGAAATAGAAGAATCCTGCCCGCATCACGTACTCGACGTGTCTGTTATTATCATTACACCTTCTAAAAACAAACTAGAAAAAAATACGTAAGGCAAAGTACAGTTTCTAAGAAAAATACTTACGGCAAATTATAATTGTAGCCGCGGTTACATTTATGGCAAATAAAACGATGGGTTTCATTAACCCAGGTTGTAAATCACGTAGTTGCACAAGATCATCCTATAGCTGGTCTTATCGCCATATACGTGTATCAATTGGCGCAGTCGGTAGGATACTGACCTTCGGCAGCGCGGCGAGGCACTGCTGCTTGACGTCCCAGACGAGCTGGTCACGCGGGAACTGCAGGCTCTTCTGCACGTTCAGCTCAGGCACGTGCACGCGCACGAGCAGCCAGCCCTCCTCGGAGCACTCGCCCTCCATCGTGCTACGACATCTGGAACAATACAGATAGTTTACGTCTACTGTGCTAGGAATCAGAAGGCGCAGCGCAGACCCCTCAAGGTGGACTGATGACCTGGTAAAGGTCGCGGGACTTTGCTGCATGTGGGTGGCGCAGGACCAGTCACTATGGCACTCTTTGGGGAAGGCTATAGCCAGCAGTGGACGTGATGCTGATGCTGATGATGACCGTGTTCACCTCTGTCACATTACAATCAATTTCACACGCGTGCTTGCGTATGGAAGCGAGCGCACGAAACAGATTTAGGTAAATGTGATTGGGATCCGACAAAATTAAGCATCTTGTTGATGAAGTCATACATATAAATGTCGGTTGTAAGCTTAGGCTTTGTTTATAAAACGCTTACGTCTGATCATAAACAAGTTAAGTGTTTGTGTTTGGATGAGCTCGCAAGGCCGCGCGCCCATAAACGGAACCTTCCCTCCCTGCACTCGTCCGAATCTTTCATTACCATTTTATGTGTCGTTCTCTACGAAAAGGGACCTTAGTGCAAACTTTTACGCACGCGTGTGTCGCGCCTTGCGACGTCACACGTGTCTCTAAACTAAATGTGTATCTTAATATACTCCGATTAAGTCTCAACAATCAAATTTTCGTACCGAAAATTTCATTAAGGCTGGTAGCCTAGAAAATCAGACCATTGATTTGATTGCGAACCTCATCCAGTCATTTGATGAACCTACTTCGTCATCCTCCTAGCATTATTCCCATAATATATATATAAATATATATATATATATAAGTATACCTGCCTACTTATTCAGTTCTAATTAAAATACTAATCAACTCAAACTAACACCATTAAAAAATTCTCACAGCTTCGTTAAACCAGCGTTAATCTACTCCTCATGAAAACCGAAAAATCGGGAGTCTGCTTAGAATTTCAAATGCGGCCTTACAATACAATAGAGGATTGTCATTGAATGTCATTGTCGGACGAATGGAGGGGTCTTGGCGGAAAATCGCTATATATATAATATTCGTTTTATTTCATAATACAACACCAAAGACCATTTTTTATATTATTTTTTTAACCCCCGACGCAAAGAGAGGGGTATTAAAAGTTCAACGTATCTGTGTATATGTCTGTGGTATCGTAGCTCACAAACGGATGGACCGATTCGAATGCGGTTTTTTTATTCGAAAGCTGATGTTTCATGAAAATCTGTTCAGCCGTTTTTGAGATATTGGACTTTGAAATGACAATGTCGGGGTTTTTTCAACTTTTCTAAGTTGTAGTTATGTAAGAGAGTTTTATGAAAATGCTGAATATTCTATTTTAACCCAACATCTTGAGCAATTCCACGTTTTATATGATAATGCTGACCCACAAATATCACTTCACCCGGCAGTAGGTCAGCATGGCAGTTCAATATGCCATGCAATAGCGAAGGTGACAATGTGTATGAAAGATCGTTCAGCGCACAATGGCGATTACCAACGATTGACCAACGCTTTATACAGCTCACAATATTAGCTTATTCACAATTTACCTACTTATTATAGCATAACGCAGAGAATACATTCCTTGCATACATTGGATTTTCCTCTATTTATGATTGGCTAAAGAATTATGGCCTTTTGACAGAGTTAACCAACACATTATGCCTACTATAAACTCATGTTGCAGCAATAGCATACTGTAATTGCTATACGGCTTCAATCCTTTGCTTACTTCATACTTCATTCAGATTATGACATGTAAAAGTACCACGTTGTTATGTTGTGTCACAATGGCGTGAATAGTTAAAATTTGCCATATGTCGAGTTGTATCTGTATGTATTTGTGTGTTCGATTTAAGACAACTTTTATCAAAACACTTTGTGGTGCAATAAATAAACTTTTTTTTAATGTATTGTCTCATTTTCTATCGTTATTAAATGCAGTGTCAGTTTCAGATATTGGATAATTCTGTACCTACTTAGGGCGAGTTGTGTCAATAGTTTAACGGAACCTGGACTAAAATACGATGACGAATATATGGACAAGGCCTAGCGGCGCTACCACGAACTTCTAAAGTCGAAGTTCGGGTATTTCCATCTCTATCGCACTCCCTTACTCGAGTGACAGGGATGCATGTATTACGAACTTCGACTTTCGAAGTTCGTGGTAGCGCCGTAGGTCGCACTCCTAGCCATAAAGTGGCAATTTTCGTCCTCTATGCGTTCTCTATGAAAATATTACTTTTCCTTGAAGTTTTTCTTTTAAATCAATTAAATCCGTATAGGTGAAATTCCTCAGTAATGTTAATGACACATCTTAGCAAACTTTTCCGTCCGCCATTTCTGACGTGTGTTTCCTAGAAGGCGATAAACGGTTGGCGCCGCTGATTTTCAAATTGGACTTCGGAGAATTGCAACCGGACGCGATCGACGCACGCGCAGGCTTTACGGGCAGCGTAGATACGAAGATGAGGAAGGAAAGGAATCTCATTTTGCGATATTACACAATTCGACCTAGTTCCATACAGTCATAGTAAGCTGATCTTGCCACTGATTTTCAAATTGAACTTCGGAGAATTGCGTTTAGAGCAGACATCGGGGTCCTTCTTAAACACTATTCATAGCAAACGTAAGTACATACACGAAGACGGTGTCTACAGATAACGTTATCTAGTAATTAATACTTGCGCACACGCCGGTATGACGCCATATTGGTCCTCCGGCCAATCAGGCGCTTTAGATTATCCTTGGTTCCATATTTAAACTTCAAAATGCGTCGTTGGAATGGTAATCACTTAATCCGAGGATAAGTTTAATCACGTGTTTTACGGGGGAAATTGAATGTTCTTGGTTAAGGTGACGGCGTGATATAATCATGGCAGAAAATAGATTCTAGATACATAACTCATCAAACACAAACGAGTGCACGTTCACTACCGTCCTCCAATATCCATATTAATATTATAAATGCGAAAGTGTGTCTGTCTGTCTGTCTGTTACCTCTTCACGCTTAAACCGTTGAACCGATTTAGGTGAATCCATAGGTACTAACATTATAAATGCGAAAGTGTCTGTCTGTCTGTTACCTCTTCACGCTTAAACCGCTGAACCGATTTATCTCCTAAGAGGGTGAAATGGGGGGGTGAAAGTTTGTAGTTGCGATATAAACGAGTTCCACGCGGACGGAGTCGCGGGCAGAAGCTAGTTATAAATATGTCAGTCAGTCACTCTGTCTGTCTGTCTGTCTGTGACCTCTTCACGCTTAAACCGCCTAACCGATTGAGATGAAATTCGGTATGGAGTTAGTTTGAATCCCGGGGAAGGACGTAGGGTAGTTTTTATCCCGGACAAAATCCCCTAAGGAGGTAAAATGGGAGTGAAAGTTTAAATGGAGCTACGATATAAACAAGTTCCACGCGGACGGAGTAGCGGGCAGAAGCTAGTTTGTAATAAATTCTAGTTAAGGTGCTGCAGATAGACTTGAACATTCAATTGTAATGAGCATTCTTACAGCGAATGTTACAATACAGGTCACAAGATAAACAGCAACGTTTTAGCGAGCATTCTAGCGAAACGACAGTAGATTTGCTTTGAGTTTTTTGTCGAGCCGAAAATTTGGTTATTTTTCTGCCGCGAGAGGGATCTCCGTCCACACGTCCCGCACGCCGTTTACTAGAGAGCTCGCTGGAATGATCGTGAAAATGTTCGTAGCGATGTTTGGCTCTATGCTTGGCTCTGTTCGTTGTTCAGCTCGACAAATTTAGCGAATTTTCGATTATCTGTTACATCTGAATGAAGTGTATGGGTAAGGCATAATTCTTGGCCAGTACTTAGTCGGTAGTTAGCCATACAAACAGCAAGAAGTGAAAAAAGTTCCGTTGTGACACAAAAACTAATTAAATTGCGTGTCACAACGGAAAACTTTCATAGATAATTTAATTGAGTGAGTAAGGCTGGCCAAGAACCTCACACCTCCTTACCCATATCGCCGCGTTGTAACAAATAAGCAAGATTGCTGATAAATCAGTATAATACTTGACACCCGCAGCCTTGTACATATCAGCGGAATAAGTAATTAATTTAGCTGTCGACACAACTACCTAATACAGTCAATTATTTCTACGCAGATTAAGTCATTTCTAGCACTCGAATAATACATACATACATACATACATTCACGCCTTTATTCCCAAAAGGGGTAGGCAGAGCACATGAAACGTATGTTCCAGCGCCACTTTTAGCATAAATGTGGGTATAAAAGATCGACAAAATGTGATATTGCAGTGATAGGTTGCTAGCCCATCGCCCACAACACACTTCAACCCTGGTCCCTTAGTCGACTTTTACGACACCCACGGGAAGAAAGGCATTCGGATAATGGTGCTAATCTATTTTTCCCTACTTTTATTTATATAGATAAATGAAAATAATTGTACGTTGGCAACACACAATCAGTGTCGTTAGTTAAAAAAGACCCTGGGCGACCGAGGTCAGCTCGGGTGAAAATACGGAGAAAACGATTTTTCCCTGACATGAGACCTTGCTAGATCGATTTCTCGCCCCTTTAAACCCCATATCCCAAATATCATCGAAATCGTTAGAGCCGTTTCCGTTTAATAAATTAGGATAATTGTGTACAGTTAATTATTGTGGAAATTCAATACTATTGCTTAAACTTTGGAATCGGTTTAGCAACAGCACAAAAACTGCGGTTACCTAAGACAGAGGACATAATTTATCGACCAGACCTACCTGTCGACATACACTGATAATTATGTCTTCAAAGCAATTAACTCCACACTGAGTTGCTTTTAATCAAGCTCTGGGGACGTGGAGCTATTTCGTTGTCGAGTTCGGTTTGATTTATGTTATGCTCATTAAGGTTATGTCATACAATTAATAGACTAATTCATAGTATAATATTACTATATTTAAATGTAAAAACAACTATAACACATGTAGGGTACAATTTATCTCATTGGCCAGATTTGCCCTAACACAATAATTAGAACTCTTAGAAAGATACGGAGTCTATCTCGCCGCGAGAAAGCTCGCGCGCCTTCTTGTGCTATCCGTGCCGGTATTATTACCTAAATAAATTAGGACTTAAGTGTGAGCATGTGATTATTGGTAGGTACGCCTAAATTGTATATTGTACTTACCTTGAATATACTCTTCTATATTTAGTGAATGAATTTTCCAAGAAGTTTTAGGAAAAAGCTAGTTATTTCTAGCGACACTTATCGACGCCCCTATTCGATTTACATATATACAAAAATTATTATTGAACGAGCGAGCGAAGCGACCGTTCAGCTTGAGCCAAAATTCTTTTATATGTCCGGCGTCTGTCCGGCTGTTCTCATCTACAGGTCGTGAGCAAGGTAAATTATATAGATTTTATTGTCAATTTGGATTTTGGAAAAAAATCATAATAATAAGGCACTCGCGGTTTCTACAGCACACAGAGCCACTACTATAAAAGTTAGGTTAGTAATAAGACGATTATATGTTTTTTTTTGAGTATTATGACTTTATTCGGGAATTCTACAGCTCACACCATCTAGTGTTTATATTGTATAGTTTTACCGTCGTTTGACCGCGTTCTTGTAATCTGTTCCACCTGTGTGTAAATATTTGAACGGACAGACAAACACTGTGGCGCAAGCGACTTATCGCAGTGCATAGTTGCATACGCACTGTAAATATAACATAGATATTTAGATATACATGGGTGTATTTATAACATATGCTGCATTACACAGTTGAATACTCCAAGTATAACGACTTGAATCAACACAGGAGATAATACTTCTTCAGGTTGTCTTGCGGTAGAAAGCTATGTACTTTTATTACTACAACGGTGAAGCAAGCATACGGTCTAATTGATGAAAAGTGGACACCATTGCTTTAAGCTATGTCCATAATATGGTTTGAGTATTGGCTGTGACAGTAAGAGACAAAACGCAGGTCCCGCTCTTTCAACACAGCGCCTCCCCAGGCACTCTTCGGGTTTTTTTAGGGAGCGTACTTTTGAGAGTAAGTTGAGTAGGTCGGCCGATTAACTAAGACGGCAGGATATAGCGAGAGGCAGAGGGTAGAGGACGGCGGCGTGCTCCTAGCACACCGCCGTCCTCTACCCTCTGCCCTCACCCCTTTAGCCTCTATCACGCCTCAGGCTCTGTCTCAGTTAAACAGTAAACGTATAGTTTGTCAATAATTAAATTATCAACATTATAGAGAGTACCTTCTGTATCTTCTATACAGAAAATGTTCTCATTATTATATCATTTTATAATAACACATTTAAACTGCAAAGTAACGATGACTTAGTCGTATTCAAAGGTCTTTGTAAGCTTCCGTTAAGTTCTCAAGGGAACTGCTACACCAAAAACTAATGAAATCTTTTTATGTTCAATAATCATTTTAATAGCTAAGACGTCAGTACGTCAAAACACGATTATCACGTATAAAAAGGGGTAACAAAAACCTATCATAAAGGGGTTTTTTATGTTTGGTTACGGGTTTATACCAAGCTGCCTGTGTGGCTCCGTGGCCTGGCCTACGTATTATGGATTTTTTAAATATAATACTATTATTACCAAGATATTCTATTAAATCACCTGCGTCTACATTTTCGTTTAGCAGAAAATGAATTTCGGTTTTTTTTATAGGCAGTAAGGATGAAACAGTGTATAGAATGGACCTTTCGGATGGACATTTGTAATACCGTATTACAAATGTCCATCCGAAAAGTCCACTGTTTCATTCTTACTACCTATAAAAAAATCCGAAAGTCATTTTCTACTAAACGAAAATGTAGACGCAGGTGATTTAATAGAATATCTTGGTAATAATAGTATTATATTTAAAAAATCCTTCACCGGAACATGATTTTCAGAATTATGTGATTGGAAAAAGATATGCATTCGGATAAACGACTCTTCTGGATTACTTAGGTACGTCGTGCCCCCAAAATAAAAGAATTAAGGATAGTTTATAAGTTCAGTGGTTTCATAAACTTAAAATCTAAGATCTCTTTAAAGATACGATCAAATACTAAGAAGAGTGATATGATGTACAGTCAGCGTCATATAGTTAGTGGCAGCCAGAATAGCCAAATATTTCGTAACACACCCTTATTCTTACAGTAATAAAGACGTGTACCGAAATATTTGGCTACCTTGACTGCTTCTGCAGTGCGACGCTGACTGTACCTATTTGAAACGTGTTAGATCGTTGACCCCTCTGTTACCTAGTTTGTTTGTTTATGTATAATATACTGCTCGAAGAGAATAAATAATACATTAGTGATCACTACTCTAAGAACGTGTCTGTTTTTTGTCAAATATTGTGTGTAATTTTCCAAACCCCGTTTGTTTCCCTTTTACGTAATACTCTTGAATGAGTTTTATGAACGTTTGTTGTTAAACATTAAACACAATATAAAACATCATTCATAATGAGATTCGTAGCGGGTTATATTATACTTTAAAAACATAATGACTGCATCAGCTGCTTGCTACCAACACGGCTATCAAAGACGATCGATTTTTCTCGTACTATCCGTCTCTCTCTTAGTAGAAAACTTAGAAAGAGAGGTGTAGTTCGAGAAAAATCGAGAGCTCGCGCGCCGTCTCGTGATAAATAGCCGTGCTGAAATGATGTTTTAGATTGTAAAAGTATAGTGTTTCGTAATTGAATATATTACCTGAATAATGGTACAGTCTAAACTCATGAAAATACTCGGACAAAATGATTGTTCAACTTATTATTGTTCTTGTAAAGATTTTGAAATAAGTACATAAAGATCAAAAAATGGACGCGGTTTGACCATGGGAAATCTCGACATCACTTTTTCTATTTCCGTACAAACGGTGGACATCCGTATTGTATAATAAAGTACGTTTACCGCTCCTCTCCCGCTGCCTGACTGAACAAAAAAAATTTAGCCCGGGAGAGGAAGGACACTGGGACTGGGATTGGCATTGGGATTGTGACAGACCTGACGATGAAGAAATTCGGCCACGTCACGGGGTACCTGCAGACGCTTTCACTTGAACTGTGGCGTAGGAGTCAAGTCATATGTTAATTCATTCTTAAGGCCCATATTAGGCCTCGGGCCAGCATGTTTAATCCATTGACGCAATTTTAGTAAGCTGCGTGAAGTTTGAATAGGCATTGTTTTTTGACAGGGAACATAATTCCGAAGTCATAATTGTTCCCCGTTTTGTTATTCCGAAAACTATGTTCCGCTGAAGAGGTTTTTATATTTTTGAAGTGTAAACTTCTTTAGCGGCGCTGAGCACTTTTTGGGATGGGGTAAAATTGTTAAACTCGCCACAGGTCCCGTGACCGTAAGATTGGAATGCGTAAGGTAAGATTCTGTGTTGCCAATTCGGAATTTTGAAAATCCGGAGGGCGTACTAAAAATTCCGTAGAATTCCTTTTTCTTTATAGGCGGTTCTTACGCAGCAGCCTGAAGGGCTTTCGCTGCACCTCTTGACTGGCATGTGGGTAGGCGCCACTACGGGGCTACCCGACAGCCGAAAGTGAGTACGCGGGCACTCGGGGCGCACGGGCGCCTCAAGGCAGTGTGTTATATAATCGTGTGCGGCGACTAGTTGAACTTCGAACAACTACTTGTCACCAGGAGGATTTGGCAGTAGGAATAGACGGAATCAACATTCATAGGTGAAATTGCCTCTTTACACAAATTGCCGCCATGTCATGACCCTTGATTACAACTAGTCGAATTGCGCCGCAGATCAAAGGTTGTTGACACGTTGGCAAGCGTGGCAGTTTGTTGTTAGGTCGAAAGTGAAGGTTGTGTGTGATTTGATGCCTGCGTCCAGTTTAGTACACCAACGTGCGAACGTTGTTATATGTGTCTGCAATTGAAACTGCTGACGACAGTTACCTAATCTCTTCCGGCTTTTTAACTATGGTGTGGTCAAGAGAGCAATGAAATCGAGAAATTGGTACAGCCATATCAATAAAAATAAATCACTTTACTTTTGGATGAAGAAGCCGATCTGCCTGGCAATTAAAAAAAACCGACCAAGTCGGACTCGCGCACGAAGGGTTCCGTACCATTATCTATAAAAACGTTTGTTGTATGGGAGCCCCCTTAAATATTTATGTTGTTCTGTTTTATAGTATTTGTTGTTATAGCGGCAACAGAAATACATCATCTGTGAAATGATCAACTGTCTAACTATCACAGTTCATGAGATACAGCCTGGTGACAGACGGACGGACAGCGGAGTCTTAGTAATAGGGTCCCAGTTTACCCTTTGGGTACGGAACTCTAATATATGTACCTATGAACACTAATATTACCAGTAAAAGAGTAAACCTTGCGGGACGGATAACAGCTTAGGTGATATTTTACATGCAAAGTTCAGGTTGATTCTTTATTTTCATGATTCTAGGCAATTCTAATTCATTACATATATTTCAACAGTTAAGCAAGTATAAAGACATTGTAAATATATCAGTCTTTTGTTTTCACCTTAGCCTGCACGAAATTTTGAAATGACCCGCCCCCATTTCTCAGAACTACATCCAAAGCTATCCCTACCGACAATGTTATACAACTATTATTTTTATAGGTAATATACTAGCTAATTCCCCAAGGTCATATCAGGCAGGTACGTATACACGAGTGTAAACAGCGCCATTCAAACGTGAGAAAAGGTCTTAACCTTGCTCCCGCTACAATGAAAGGAGTTGCTTGTAATTATTTGTTGAAAGCACTTTTAATCACCGGTCTATTTGATACGCAACTTCTAGATGCTTCTTTGTTTGATTGCAATTAAATAGCACGGTTGCGAAATGGAACATTGCTGTAGTTAAGGCACAGTAGCCCTCGGAATTGTGTCTCGCTCGTTCGCTAATGTTAGCTCTATAAGTACACTGTAGGTCGTCGCCAGCGCACGGAAACTTGAAGTCAAAAATCGGCATAAAAAAGATAATTATTTCAAAAAGGTGAACAACGTCTATAGGAAGCAGTAGCGAATTTAGGTCGGTTAATTTTCTATTTTCAATAAAAGGGTGTACTCCCGCGATTTCGAGGTCGGTTATTTGACACCCAGAACATGCGCCGCGCGTCGCCGTCTTAAAGCGATGCCTTGATTTGAGTCGAACACGCCCCCTAGACAAAGACACGCTGATGCCTTCCGCGCACGAGGAGAAGACATGTAACACTCTTCGGGAATGGCTTTTTGGTCAAATTTCGATAAATACCTAACTTAGAGACGTTTTATTTAAATTTCATAAAGTGAGATTTTAGATGAGATAAAATACTACAGTATTAACTTGATTGTGTCGTAAAATAATGTATCGTTTGAGTAGGCCGAGTAAAAACAGAAAAATACAGACCCAACTTTGGATTTTTTTCTATCGAGGAAAGGAATCATGTATCGATATAATCAGATAAACAAATCATATAGTCAAGAATCATATATCTGAAAATCAGACCTTATTATTTCTTAATCTAGCCAGAACGGCGTTTTCAAGCACGCGATAATTTCCAATGCACAGCCTTAACGTGTTATATGTATTATAAGTTTTGTATATTGATGCGTATGTCAGTCGGTAAGGTAGGTAAATATAAAAATATAATAAGTTTGTTACTCAGTAGGCCACCAAGGCTCTACAAGGTAACCTCTGTTAAATTGAGTACGAGTTTTAACCAATCCCCATTAAGCAAAGAAGTTAGCGACTTCGTGTTAGGAGCAGTTTGCAAATAATATCGAGTTTGAAAGTAATTTTCTCTTGGCAAATACCAGTCGAGAGTTAAAGTCGGGGTGTTGTTTTAAACCTTAAATGTTCTGCTTTAGCTATGTATGGACACTGTGTAGCTAATACTTGTACCTGTCTAAAATATAGTACACATACCTTCTCTTTTCATGTCACTCTAGAGCCACTATAGCCGACCGGTAAGGGCTTGTCCATTAATTACGCCATCGTTTTTTGTAGATTTTTGACCCCCCGTACGCCAAATTTTGGGAGTAGGTGCCAAAGCGGACCCTGAATAACGCAAAAAAAAAAACACTCAAATCGGTACTTCAGTTTTGGCACACTGGTATACTTGGTAGGTAGACGTTAAAATTATCATCATCATCATATCATCCGAAAGACGTCCACTGCTGGACATAGGCCTCCCCCAAAGAGTGCCAAAGTGACCGGTCCTGCGCCACCCGCATCCAGCGGACTCCAGCAACCTTTACCAGGTCATCAGTCCACCTTGCGGGGGGCCTACCCACGCCGCGCCTTCCGGTTCGCTATAACAAACCTAAATTAGGTCGGGGGTTAAAAATTACGGTTCATATATTGTCCCAACGGCCGTGCCGTGCGAAAAGTTGCGCGATTTCCCCCCTTTTTGCCTATAAATATTCAGAGCAATGACGCGTAGTTGAGTATCCAAGAGGCAACCGGATGGCTCGCGGTAATTGAACTCCCGAAGTGTTGTGGAACAGCCCTGTGCAACCCAAATTGAGTCAACTTGGACTGGACAGGAAATATAAAAAATTTATGAAAAATATTTTTTGTGTTCCGAGGCAGCCGTTTCAAACTTCGATTGCCTGAAAGTGTGTACGCTGTTTATATAATGAAATGCTGGTCTAAATCGAATACCAGGCGACATTTTTTTCACCTCCCCCTCCAATTTTCGCTCCAGTCCAAGTTGCACACAGGGCAGTTCCAAAACTCTTCGAGAGCTCAATACAGCCGAGGTTGCCTCTCGGACACCGAAATTACGCGTCATTGCTTTAAATATCAAACCGCATTTTAGTCCCTAGGACGGAAAACCACTGACGTAAAAATAAAAACAGCCCAACAGGCTCTTTCTAGCTTACCAGGGCAGTACAAGGATAAAAACTAGCTGGAGCCAAGATTCCCGCAGTAAGTAATGTTGGTAATTATTATAATTACTGTGTAATGGCGCGTTGAGAACGCGGAAACATTTTTCCTAGTCAATTTGTTAAATAACTAGGTTTCTGCATCACTGGTGTTATATAATTTTTGTTTAGCCGACTATGATAATGGGTCATGCGAAGTGTTATTTGCTCGGTAAAGGTTAAAGTTATTTATTTATTTAAAAAAATATCACTTACAGACTAGTCCCACACTGATGTGTGTTTGTTACTGCAAAACAAGAGCGGTTCATGTCTCTGTGCCAGCTATAAGCTTGTAATATAGAAATAGGTAGACACAGAAGTACGTACCTAAGTGTGTTGTTAAAGATATGAAGAGGCAGGGGGATTTTTTTCAATTTACTTTGTTACGTCATAGGTATATTCAACCATATCAAATGCCACTACTTGCTCTGTAGGTGTGTGGTGGTGTATTCCTGGTGGTCAGTAAGGGCACCTGGGATCCCGAGGATGTGTTGTGTTGAGTGAGGGACCCGCGTTCATGTCTAGCTATCAATATAACGGATCCTCAAATCAATAAAGGGTTGGCAGCGCGCTTGTGAATTTTCTCCACAGGCTACGGTGTCTGCTTATCATCAGGTAGTCCGTATGATTGTTTGTTAACGTCGTAGTTTAAGATCGCATACTTTTCGCCCTTGCTGCCTGCAGCGTCACACTACGATCTGAGACATCCTTCGTTTTTCCCTAGGTAAATAATGCACTAAAACCGTCTCCGTCTTAGCCGCCTTACGACTGCCAGCTATTTAGTAATGTACTGTTGTAATGACCGCTCTAGCACCCTAGAGACAACGCTCGTGAGGAGCCGGGGGCAATGACCCCGGCTAGTGGACCTTGCGAGATCCGATGTTTACGTCATTTTATTAATTGCTGATGATTTAGATAACGACACTAAGGTGTGCTACGATGTGATTGCTAAATTGATGATAGTTCGTGATTTTTTTCCGTGTTACCACAAATCTTTGAATATCTTTTGGCTAAACCGGTCGCGGTTTAGCCTAGTGGGTAGTGACCCTGCCTGTGCCTACGAAGTTGAAGGTCCTGGGTTCGAATCCCGGTAAGGGCAAATATTTGTGTGACGAGGAAGAGCATGAATATTTGTTTCTGTGTCTTGGATGTTTTCTATGTATTTAAGTATTTATATCTATTATTAAATATATCGTCGGCTAATGCTCATAACACAAGCCTTGTCGAGTACAAACGACAACACTGTTAACTGACCATCCTGTGTTTATATAGAACCTTATTACAATGCACTTAAGGTGCACCGATGGTCAGTTAGCTGTGTGGTCGATAGTACTATGGGGCTAGTTCGATTTGTATAAATATTTCCTAAAATTTATTTATGTAGAAAACCTACCATACTAATATCCTAAAAATGCGAAAGAAACATTTTCACGCTTAAGAGTCCGCAGTAAGCTCGGCCGAATTTCACCTTCCCATACAAACGTTGTTACGCTCTCATATTAAAACTACGTGTTGGATTGTGACGAAACTTTGCATATCAATGACATGGGGTATATCTATGTCTGTAATTAGTTTATATGGTTCCAGTTTATAAAACAAACGACAGCAAAAACACGTTTTGTATGAAATACTTAAAATCGCTGTAAAAAAAATGGTATCTGAAGCTACATAACCTAATTACAGACATAGATATACCTCATGTCAATGTATTTAAATGCAAAATTTCGTACAATCTAACGCGTAAAATGAGAGCGTAACTACGTTTGTATGGAGAATTGAGCTCCCTGGGGACTCTAAAACGTTGAACAGGTTTAGATAAAAAAAATGCAGATAATTCGTAACCCTGGGAAGAACACAGAATAGTTCTATCCCGGAAATCATCCCTTAAAGGGATGAAAAGGCTATTGGCAGTTTATATGGGAGTGCGTTAATCACTTTTCTCTGCAACCAACCCTTTACATATTTGTTTACAATGATATAATATAAAAAGAGGTATTTAAGTTGTCTACGAAATTCCGTGTTTAAAAATGGCCACCAAACACGTTTATATATTTCCATTAACGACGCGACCCAGTTGTCAAGTTGGTGTAACTGACTAATTTTTAGTATGCCACATTTGGAGCGCTTCTAACCTATCTACATCTTATTATATCACATCATTGTTTGTTTACATTATTGGAACAGTCTACTGACCTCAAGTAGAAAGTTTAAAAATTAAGCAACCCACCCACCTATTTATTACACCTCCCACCACCCATTACTTCCCTGCAATTAGAACCGTAATAAAACCTCTTTATTTATTCTCGCGGTATCTCTTTCTTTATTCGCTAGATTGCCTACCCTAATGAATCCTCTTTACTGGTCGAGTCAAGCCCAGTTTGAATACAAATTAAGGGTCAAATCAGCATTTAGAAAATACTGTGTGACACCGAATACTTTATTAATAGACTAACCGCGTATTACAAAGAACAGGGTGACCACTATTTACTACAACCAAAATTCCCTGACTTTTCCCGGTTTTCCAGTCGTTTTTTTAAGTTTTTCCCTGACCATAATCTTAAATGTAATAAATATTAAAAATATAATTGGGATACATTTTTGAGTTTTTTGCAGAATTATCTGCTAGCAAATTACAAAAACGGAAATAATAAGAAGTAGTATCTGAATAGCTCAGTTGGTAAGAGCGAAAGCATAGTTAGACGGAAGTCGTGGGTTCACATCTTACGTCAGGTGACGTTATTGTACTGTTTCATTGTATTTATAAATTGTAATTTGCTATCAGACAGTTTTACAATTACCCAATAATTCATTTAATTTTTGACCATTTTTGTTAAAAGCTGTACAGGAAAAACCAATTAAAACTCTGACAACTGAATTTATTGGATACGTTATATGTATCATATAATATAATCCAGCGAGAAATACTAAAGGGAACACTTTATACGGGCCTTAACCGGATTAGTAAGTACTAGACTTTAACGTTTTTGCGTATTATGGTACAAATTAAAGCGACGAATTGAGAAACCTCATTTTTTCATGTCGGTTAAAAATCTTGGGTATAACTGAAACAAAACTACCTAGTCATCAGTTAGCATGTTTATTATATGTATATTTGAAAAACTAATAATATAATCTATTGCAACTTGGTAATCCGTTTTTCCAATAATGCAGCTTTTTTGGCAGCTCCTTCGAGATTTTTTTGCCTTTTTGCTTCTAGTTCTCTGACCATATCAGCACTATCAGCAGTTTTTCTTTTTTCTGCTCTGATTTTCGCCTTTGAACTAAAATTTTCCTTTTATTGTGTAGCTCCTCCGTGTACAAGTAGTGAGCATTACGAGCCGCGTGGATCATTTTTTTCAATATTTATTTTGCCGTAGTAGGATATAGCGTCGTAAACGCGTCTGCGCAATTATAGACTCTTGCGAAAGATTTTCCACTAATATCTCCTTATTGATGGAAAAGCCTCGCTCACTATAAACGTTTCCGTGGGATAACACTATGACTTATAACATTTTTATTAAAGTTTGCAAGTCTTTATTTTCCTTTTTTATTAAACCGAGCCAAGGATCATCCAGTCGGTGACCATCCGTAATGGAAAATTGTTTCATTGATTTTACAAATTCAGGTTCATTTACAAATATCATTAAAGGCACTTTTGGCGTTAGCTGCTTCATATCCTGAAAGCCGGTTATTTTTGACAAATATGTCCAACACTTTATCGAGCCTCTCTCGTCCTCGGAATTCCGCATTGACTGCGATTGCGGGATCGAAACAAGATATTTCCTTAGTCAAAGCATAAGTACGAAAGTGGGGATGTTTGATACAATGACACGCAAAATTCTATCAGATTCTTTCGACAGTCTTGACGAAAACGCAAGATATCGATATCGATATCATTGATATCGCGGCTATTTCGAAGAGCATTCTTTACAGTGATTCGCGATTATCAGATTAGACTCCCTTGATATTAGTGGCAGAATCCAATACATCCGCTTTAACAACTCTTTGCATGTTTTTTTTTTCAGTGTGGCCAAAAGTGATTCGTATAAAAGTGGAGCAAGTGGTGCGTCGGATTGAAATAATGTTAAAAATGGTTTCACTTGCACCGCCACCGATTGAAAAAAGGCCAATTTGTCTTCCAATGCAGCATTTACTAAAGCTTGCGCTGTCAGGTGCTTTGTTTTCGTTATTTATTCCCTGCACATATTTTTCAACGTTTTGCGTATAAATTTAACAACGCTAAAGTCCTGGAGCCAACGTACTGCACAATTTTTTTATGGAACTCGAGCCTGAAAACCTTGTAGTTTCACGTCGCGCGGGGCTAGGCAGGCTAGGCAGAATAGGTAGTATAGAGAACGTAAAACCGGCGGCGATTTCCGAGTAATACAGTGGCACGTGCGCCGCGCGGTCGCATTTACCTATTATTAACCTATTATAGTAGATATATAATGTTTGGAGATGGTAAAATTAATAATTTGTTTTTGTTTATTAGGTACAATACAGAGAATTTTTTTATTCCCAGACCTTCATTAAATTTCCCTGACATTTCCCTGACTTTTCCATGACCAACGAAATTCCCTGACTTTTCCCGGTTTTCCCGGTTTTCCAGAAAGTGGCCACCCTGAAAGAACCTTGGTAGAACCCGTTATCCAACCCGAAGATCCTTCACTGGTGAAGGTATTTTTCTAATCGGATATAATCCTTGATAACCTAGTTCCGGAGACCATACATAACCCCCTTAAAAGACCCCTTTATCTCTGAAAGAGAGATTTTTTTTGAATCCGGTAAGCCACATTTAAAAAATCTTTTCTTCCAATTATGCATAGGGTTTTTCTCGATGATTTATTTTATCTGCGTTTGGGTTATTTGGTTTTACCTGCGTTTTTTATTAATACATCGACGCAGGTATAGCTGTGCGGGATACTCGTGCTTTATAAAGTCTTACTGTCTTCTCGTACCGTGTATCAATTGCATACTAAAGTCTTAATAAGACGTACCCAATGAAAGTCATGTTTATCACGTCATTATAAAATACTAGCTGCCCGCGCTTCGCCCGCGTATTGCAAAGAACGCAGACAAACCCGCGGAAAAAAATATAGCCTATAACCATTCAGAGAGTCCATTCCACACGCGGGTGAAATAATTTTTGAAATCAGATAAGCGGTTGCGGAGTTTACCCATTACAAACAAACTTGTAAAACTACAATCTGACAGACTTTTCCTCTTTATAATATATCAAATCTTTCCTCTTTATAATATTAGTGTAGATATGTAGATAAGTATACATGTAGGTATACACGGTGTTCCCGGGAATTTCCGTCAACTTCGGCATATTGCAGAGTACATTCACAGAAACAAATAAGCATAACTAATACTTGAATTTTTTTTAACCAAATAATTGAGTGTAACATTAACAGTGATTAAAGCTGCAAATCTGATAAAATTAAAATATTGAATATCTTGATAACAGTAAGAGATAAGATACTACTGTCTTGGAGAAATTAACTTTATTTGATCTAACCTATGCCCCCTTGCAATTAACGGAAATTGTCAAAAACACGTAGTACCTAGATTAGTATAGATAAAGCATTCGACTCTTCCTACTGGTTTAAGGAAACTGATTGATACTTTATCTTTACTTTTATGCGTCGCCATATGCACCGGTAGCACTATCGCGTTTACGACCAACATGAAAGCCAGCATGCTAGCTGGTATCGTGTTTAATGTTGTTTATCGCTTTATTTACGTACCTACTAGGCTGCCCGCGCGGCTTCTCCCCCTTATTAAGAACTACCCTAGCGAAGCCGCAAGATAAAATATAGCTGTTGTCCCAGAAAGTCCATTCTATACACAAAAGACAAGAATTTTTGAAATCAGATAATTGGTTCCCAAGGTGATGTAGGCATAATAGGCATAAATATACATACAAACTTGTAAGTTCTTACCGAATTTTCCTTTTTATTAGGGTACCGTAGTCATCAAGGAACCCTTATAGTTTCCCCATGTCCGTCTGTCCGTCCGTCCGTCTGAGGCTTACTGCTAGAAAGCTGTATCCGTTTGCGTGATATTAGGCTGTGAAGCCGTTTTTTTTTTCACTATAACACTCACAATTCTATTGTCATAAATGTCATCAGCATTAGAAGCTAATATAATTGCAAAATTAAACTTTCACGTTATATTTGAGACTTCACATATTGTAAGCAAACGAAATACGCCCAAAGCCCGAAGAGGCCATTAAATATATTAAAGTTTGACGTTTATACCTATATTACACGTTTCTTTGCCTTTTACTGCCTTCGTCTCTGTCACGGACAACTTCGAGAATTAGAAGTGGATTTTATAAACCTTTTGGAGATTTTTATCGTTCGTTTTGGTTCCACTTTCGAACTTTGCTTTTTATTTATATTAGATTTCAATAATCGTGTATGTATTTATATGAAGGAAAAAGACCTTTCATCATATTACCAGCATGGTTATCACAAGTCGCGGCGAGATAGACTATCCCCGTATCTTTCTAATTAGAACACTTAAAATCAAACGGATAGTCTACATCGCAGCGACCGCGACATATCCCTGCAGTAGCTCGCATTCTTCTCTCGCGCTCGTCACTACTGCGAGCGAGAAGTCCAGCGTAATGATTTATGACTCCATCGGCTTGATTTTGGACCTACTGTAATGAAAATTGCAAAATACAGGCCCGTAGTCGTCTTATTACTTCATCATCAACATCATATCACTACACTGGTCTGCTGGACATAGGGCCCAAAATAGTCCCACAATGACCGGTCCCTGCGACACCCGCATCCAGCGGACTCCCGGCCAGCGATCGTATTACTTTGGTCCCCCAGTCTGCATAATGCAGATGAGTCACGCTGTTTATTCACTTTCTTTCTAATGAAGACTGCTACTGTTTGAGTATAATTTAGCTATTTAGCAACACCCACGTTTTAAATACACGTTAATGCACTGTTCACACACAGCGTTTCCGCTCACAATCACTTTATGTAACCAAGCAATGCTGCAGTGAATTATGATGTAATGCTTCCCGAAAAGTATGGATTCTAATAGCTATTATAGAACTTGACAAAAGGTAGACAAATATTGATGTGTGTGGTCGGGCATAAGCTTCTGTGATGTTTTAACTTTAACACTGATTGTGAGATAAAACTTGGGTTCGGAAGATTTGTGATGATACAGTCTACGCAGGTACGAACTAGTTCTCCAATATACATATTGTATACATACAACCTTTCAAAAATATCTACACATGCATCTTATGTCAGTAATAATAAAGACGGTCTGTAAAGATATTGGAGAACTCGAAAGTACTATCGGATAAGTAGGTAATTTCGGAGATTACCCCCTACATACTTATATAGGTACGAAGCTTAAAATATACATTTCACACACAGACGTTACCACTTTTTTGCTTTGTTAAGAAATAGAGAATGATAACTACTGCAGAAGAAGTAAGATGTAAAATAATATTAAGAATCGATACTCCATTCGATTATTCGACCATTAATTCGTCATCATCATATCAGCCGTAAGAAGTCCATTGCTGGACATGGACCTCCCCCAAAGAATGCCTCAATGACCGGTCCTGCGCCACCCGCATCCAGCGGACTCCCGCAATCTTTACCAGGTCATCAGTCCATCATGTGGGGGTCTACCCACGCCGCGCCTGCCGGTACGTGGTCGCCAGCCGAGAACCTTTCCGCCCCAACGGCCACCGGTTCTACGTGCAATGTGCCCCGCCCATTGCTAGTAAAGTTTAGCGATTCGGAGGACTATATCGGATACCTTGGTTCTGCTGCGGCTAGCCTCATTTCTGATGCGATCACGCTGAGAAACTCCCAGCATAGCCCTCTCCATTGCATTTCATCAGCATTAAAAAAACAGTATATAAACCGCGAAACGGTTCCTTCTCAGCATGGCAATAGGTTGCAAAATCTCTGAGGAAACACCCCAAATCGATGATCGTTTTATGTCTGAAGGCCTCTTAAACACGTCCCACTCGACCTGGATGTTATTCTTGACGCGCTCACGCGCCTCGCTCTAGACGCCTAACGGAACTAGAACTCTACCTACGCTTAGTTACTACGAATCGCGGCGTCAAGATATATTGGTTGTTGAGCGTTAGCGGTGGTGAGCTTAAAATAAGTTACAGAATAACGCGGCAGTAGGCGGACCAGGCCCGGTATATACCGGTATGGTAATGTCGCCCTTCGCTCTCTTAATTACAAAACAGTAGGTAATAGATAGGAGCCTAGATAATGGGTACTTAAATGGTTAATGGTCTTTCTGTGCAACTCGGGGACTTTTGGCCGCATAACGGAATACAAGCCATTTCCGCAACCGCATTTGTCAGTGCGGGCTCGGTGCGGTATCGGTAAACTGTCAGCTGTCAATGTCAACCGTCAGTCAAGTACAGATTCTTTACTGCGCTCCAACATTTAAGTAAGTGCTTTCTGAATTGCTGTGCTTTGCGTCAATTTCGTGGTAATAAAAGGAAAACATAAAATTGTTTTGTAAATAAGCAATTTAGTCTGATAAAATTTTGCGAGAAATGTGCATCTTGACGTTTAAAGACCCACCGAAGCGTAAGAAAGAAAGAAAGAAGAAAGAAAGAATTCATTTATTCAAATAGGATTCTTTGAACCACTTTTGCATCGTCATCAGCTAACAGAACGTGCACGTCGATATGCGCTTGCGCGTCCCGCTGTGTTGTAAAATATGAATCCTCATAAGACATGTCACACCGCTTGCGGGACGTTCGTTTGCACCCGTCATGCGTCTGGTGTGCCCATCAGGCCTTTGCCCTTAAGTGGAAGAATATAAAGAAAGCAGCGATACTGGCAAGGAATAAAGTGGCATTATATGATCTCAGAAAAGCGATTGAGGTTCGTTAGGGCATAGAAATAGAATAACGAAAAGGAATGCACAAAGAAATTGCTGTCTAACTAAAGTACAATTTTTCCTTTGGTTCCAAGTTATCAATTTAGAAAATCCACTTGACATCGTTCGGATGCATTTATTTTAACTTTGGATATTTTGCAAGTCTGACAGAAAGATTAGTGTTTTATTTATTTATTTATTTATTTATTTATTTATTTATTCAATTGTATAAGTCATGTACATTTCAATAAAGATGTTACAAAGTAATAATAGTCAGACCATGACGCCCTGTAAGGGCACACAATGATACACTTAAAATAAGGTTACAGAAATCATAAAAGTCATTAAAACAGAATTAAAATTTAAGATTAACATTAATAGCATTACAATTTATCACCTCAGAATTACTTATTAGGATAACATTAATACAATATTTCAACATCATAATTTATCATCGTTTAAGAATTCGTCAATAGAATAATAACATTTGTCAATTAATATATTTTTTAGTTTGTTTTTAAATATAATGTCACGAGTTTCTTGTTTTATCGAATCTGGGATCTTGTTAGTAATTAGAATATTTATTATTATATATTTATTTTTAAGCTACGCGTAGTTGACAGCATAAAGCCTAAGGCCTGCATTACCAACATTTAACCAATTTGATTTACTCCTACTCCTACGTCATATTAAGATTACACAATTTGTTATTTAATTATTAATCGGTATTTATCGAAGTATACTTCCTTGATTGGAAGGTCCCAAGCTCCAAGGCAACGAACACACGAGTTTAAACTAAAAAAGCCTTTCAAAAGCCACGTGCTAAATCGCGTAGCGGCCCGGCCAATTACCCGCGCCCTGTCATCGAACACAAAAACAGCGGACGTGTTGCCTCTTAAATAAACCGCCAATCAAGTTTCAGTCTTAATTTATAGGCGAGAGGTCACAAATTTGATTGAAGTCTAGTGAAATGTCTTTACACAAGTATGTATTAAAGGACGGGTTATGTTTACAGTAAGAGGTCGCAGACGAAGTATTGGCAGACGTGGTCTCAGGATCGAAGCATAGGCAGATTTTTGGATATAAATAATCTTCAAACGTATTAAACCGGTAAGTATCTTGTTATAATAAGCAACATATCTACATGTCTTGTTATAAGTTAAGCGAATATTTCATTGCTGTTGGAATTCCTTGTTTAAATAAATAAAAAATAATAATGAGGTAATCAGACTTCTTCAATTGTTTTTAAAGCATAAATGTTCCCCTTTGCATTGCAACGCACTTGAATTTCAGATTTTGAAAATGATAACTTTAATTGCTTAAAATAACCGCCTATACTACGCTTCGCAATATGCAGTCGCTATAATCGATTTGAAGCTGTGCAAAGTAGACAGAGCTAGTGATTTTAAATATAATTTTAGAAACGGACAGATTGTTACATATTACTTCGCAGGCTCCAGCGGTATCAAGATAAGCATTCGTTTCACTAATATATTCCTCATGTCCTGGCTATAGAATATCCGTCTGGTAAGAATACCCAAAGCCCACCGACATTGCCATAATAGCGGCTCGTTAACCGCCCTTGGTAGGTAAGGTTAGGCTACTCTTAATGGGTGCAAATTTAAATATGGATAACGATGTCCCTTATATAGGCATGGCGGAAGTTTGAGAATGTTTTGGTTGCTTTTAATGGAATTGATCCAATTTACTAGATATATCAATCATATGCGTATGTGAATGTAGGACATATATGGGCAACAGCCGGTATTGAAACCCACATGTTTAAGCAGTATAAGCTTATGAGTTAAAGTTGTTCTAATGCATTCGTCTTTCTGGTTTTACGTAAATAATGGGTTAGTTTAGTTCTGATTGAAGAATGGTTGTGTTCACAATTTGTTAGGTTGAGCATTTACAAAATTCCTTAACAGTTAAGGAATGTGCGTGGTAGGTATAATAGGTATTTGATATGAAGTTGTAAATAGTGGTGACAAACTATCTTAGGGTGATTCATAAATCATAAATTACGTCATTTCAAAATAGGGGGGGGGGGGGGGGGGGGGGGTTCTGGCCATTGGATGAGGATAGTCATTTTATTAGGCGGGGAGGGTCCATTTCAAGGAATAACAAGATGGTGATGATGGGGGGGGGGTCAAAAATCGTTAAAAAACGATGACGTAATTTGTGAATAACATATGTGTGATTTGACATATGTATGATTTGCATAATTGACTTCATAAATGATGGCGTTTCGGAAGGAGAAGAAAGTAACAGCAACACTTAGAGGCCATTCACTTATTATATAGGACTAATTTAACCACTTTTTGACCCCCCTCCCCCTAACCAAATTTAATTAGTCTTAAGTCACTTGTTACTAACACACTATGGATCAATTGGTCTGAAATAAAGTATTTTTATTTTATTATTATTATAAGAAAAACTATATGACCTTGATGATTTTTTTTTCTTGTAAAGTAAGACATGTTCAAACGGACCTCCCCAAACAGTCTTAGGTAACAGATGAATACACCCATTTCATTCTTAACAGTAAATAACGTATCTTGTACCTATTTGTTAGATGGTACATAATAGTACCGGGAATTCTATCAAGAAGTATTTTTATAACTATTCCTGGGAATCCTATAAAACAGTATTTCAGAACTATTACTATAGCGTTGTGTATTTGTTATAACGAATACGTAGACGCTGATTTGATTCCGACGATATCTGTTCGGAGGTTGTTGTTGTAGTGGCTGTTTGTTTACCCAAAAAAAAGGCATTAGTGTCTCCATTAACGGGATTATCGGAAGAGTCGAGCTGTTCTATGTTAGTTGTATCAAAAATGGGGTGCGAACCGATTAAGGGCATGTTGGGTAGCGTATTGTAATTCCAAAAATTCATTTATTTTTTATTGGTTTTTGTTTACATTACAGTCTTTGTTTTTGTTGATATTGCTTGTGTATGACATCTTCTTTTCATAACACAGCTGTGCGCGCAGCGGTTGAAAATGAATTAAACCCTCCCAACCTTCACCCTCGCTGGGGAATGAAGTCATACACAACCAATGTCAACAAAAACAAAAATATCAATGTAAACAAAAATAATCAAAAAATAAAAAACATAAACAAATGCATATTTGGAATCGCAATGCGCTAGCTACCGAATATGCCCTTGCTCGGTTCCCACTCCATTTTTGATACACCCTGTATAAGTATAACAAGAGAACACCTTCGTCTCGTTCATGATCAATACGAAAGAGCTGAAAAGTAACAAATGGATAACAGGTGCGGGAGTGTTGTTAAGTAAAATGAATAGCTTCGAGTTGAGAACGAATGGTCCAGTATTCCTTTAGTAGTTGCAGGTAAGTAGATCTGGAATAATTCACTATTATTTATTATTTATTTATTTATTTAAGGTTCACCTACAATTTTGTTGAGATCGATACATTGAATACGTACAAGCTCATACATATAGGGAGTGTTGTCACAATACGGATGATGACTTGGATTTTTTTATGATGTCATTCGAACCAGTTTTTGGAGAGGTACAAATGTTTGTATGGGAGCAACTACAATTAAAGAACATAAATATAATACATATTTAATATTATAATAACAAATTCTGTGCATTCCTTTTTTGTGTATTTTTTATGTTTGTATTTTAGTTAAGTATATAATATTTCCTTTTAATTTTCTGTTTGTTACTTTCCGTGCTCTCACCGAATGGACCCTGCGGAAGAACAGCGCTGGCTGCAAAGCTAGCAACATGCCGAGCTGGGTCCATTTCGTGGCAAAGAAAAATGTGCTTTTTATTTTATTTCTATTATTATCTGTGTTGTTTGTCACGAATAAATGTTTTGATTTGATTTGATTTTTAAATAGCCTAAAATTTGAGACAAAGATTGACCTCGCTGGCGGCAGGGCAAAACGCTTCATACTGAGAGACACACAGGTATGACGTCACAACTGACATTTGTACTAATCGTTGTATGGAAAATCAGGTAAATTGTTGTTTCGGTCGCGAAATACTGCGTTTAAGTACATAGTTGTCGTACAATTTTGTTTCTATAAAAGCGTAAGGATTCTATAGGTAGCTTTAAATTTACTCTAGGAACAATAAAAAAAATGCATATTTTTTCTAAACTTTCAAGGTTCATATCTTTTTATGATTTTAAGGATATTTTATAATTTATACTTTATTGCGATAATTTGATGGTTTTCTATCCTTTTGGCATCACTACGTTATCAATTTGAACATGAGGCATCATGCCTATAACTTACAGGTAAACACGGCATGCAGCATATGTAAGATAAGCTAAGATTAATGTTACAAAGTGAATTATTACTTGATAGAAATGTAAAATGCAACAAGCGGCTGAAGCTCTATAAATTACAGAAACTTTTTGCTTCTGTGATAACCTATCCTTCATACACAATACCCTACATTAACTATCATATCGAGTAAACATGCCCGTCGGCGTCGAGCATGTCTCTGCAAGGGGACTTAGAACTGATGGCCACTTTTGAACCCTTAAGACGGCAACTTAAGAATCTTAAACCATCAAGCTCTAGTTATCGCGGTTCCACAATCGAAGCATTAACAAACTAATCGTTATATTCTCAGAAATCTAAATGAGAACATTCCTATCTCGATTATCTGTTTCAATTGCGATCCTGTGAACAATAGTTAACAGAAAAAGTCGATTAAAGGTACGATTCTGCAGATCTTTATCTGGAATCGAATGACTTTGTCGAGATTAGAGACACAGAATGGCGTTGCGACGGCCATAAGACTGATTAATATTGAAAGGTTTACTAGAAACTTCGATTTACCTCTCTTTGTTATAATCCTGGGTTTCTTGCGGGAGAATAATAGGTACGATTCACAACTATTTACTGGTAAGATGGTAGTTTCTTTAGGTGTTTGTGAGTCGTATTTATTTGTCATATGTCTGGATAAATCATGTTAAGGTGTAAGTATATACTTACTGCAAGTTAAAAAAAAACTAAATGCTACACAAGCAAGCTGAACATTAGTGTATGTATTTTGATACAAAATTAAGTAAAGCTTCTCTTGCGTCTGTTCGAATGGCCGTTTGATTTGCTTATGTGTTACAAATGTTAAATATGTAATTTCTGTTCCAACAGCAGGTCGATTACGTAACGCATTATACGCGCGGAAGGTAGATCTAAACGTCACTTTTAGTATGGAAAAATAACAGTTGTGTTGTCCTAAAGTACGTTCGAAACGTTACGAGACTTCGTTAAGTTTTTTACCGATAGCTAACTAATTAATGCCCCGTGTGGTGTCGGGCAAGAATAGCACCACCCCCTTTCTTCCTGTGGGTGTCGTAAGAGTCGACTAAGGGTACAGGGTTGAAGTGTGTTGTGGGCGATGGGCTAGCAACCTGTCACTACGATATCACATTTTATCGATCTTTTATACCCACATTGATGGTAAAAGTGGCACTGAAACACAAGTTTCATGTGCTCTCTTTTAGGGACAAAGGCGTGAATGTATGTATGTATGTATGTATGTAACTAATTTATTTATTTATTTAAGAAACAGTCTTTTATAGCTTTACATAACACTGTAAATAATTCTTAATGCTAGACTCACAGTTTACTTAATGAAAATGCTTTAACATCATGTTTTAATACTATTTCTACAGAGTAAAAACAGAGCTATTTGTGCATACAAGAACAAAGAGAAATTATAAAAACAATAATGAAAAATAAAAAGCATGACTATAATATAATAGTACTTATAATATCAATTTTTGTGTTTTGTGTTTACAAAACTGAATACTAAAAAGATTGAGGAACTAATGTAATATTCCAATAATTGACAGCCAAGTCGGGTGTTTAATTTTACATTAAATTATACATACAGTTTGGTTATCATTATCATCGTTGCGATTACTTTGCGACTATCATGTTGGTGGTTACATTTACATGACAACTACATATTTGTTTATGGATAACCCGTCCTAAGTACTATGTAGTGTGTTAACTCAGCCACTCTTTTGTACGATTCCCACCGACAGAGTCGGGCCGGAGCGCATTCTATTACATGCAAAGGAATTTAAACCTTATAAACAGTAGTTACATTTCATATTTGAACGAATCGTGCATCCACTGCGAGGCGGCAGCTACCGACGCGGTCGGTGGGGATTGTAATCAAATATGAATCGTATCTGCTGTATAGACGGTTCAAATTCCTTTGCATGCAATAGAATGCGCTCCGGCCCGACTCTGTGTCGGTGGGAATCGTACATTACGAGTCAACTTTTTGCTGTCATGCCGTGATTGGCAAGTGGCAACACGACGTGCATGGTTGCATGTTAATGCACTATTTAATTTACGTGTATCGCATTTGAATTCGTTATATGACCGATGCAAAAAAAACATTGTAGGTACCTACTTATATCCGGTTCGTTGAGAAATACGGTGTGAAATATTGTCAACTAGCTTCTGCCCGCGACTCCGTCCGCGTGGAACTCGTTTATATCGTAGCTCCATACAAACTTTCACCCCCACTTCATCCCCTTGAGGGATGATTTCCGGGATGAAAATTATCCTATGTCCTTCCCCAGGACTCAAACTATCTCTATACCAATTCATGCAAATCGGTTCAGCGGTTTAAGCGTAAAGAGGTAACAAGACAGACAGATAGACAGACACGCTTTCGCATTTATATATAATATTGGTATGGATAGTGTATAAAAAAAGGTTGCAAATTGCAATACTTATAATTGAACGAGCCAGCAATACTTATAATTGAATGAAGTTTCTCCGTATCTGGTTGGGCCAAAATTCTTTCGTATGTCGAGATGTCGGGATGTCCGGCTGGCTCCTCTACAGGTCGCATTTCTCAGCCGATTTTCGCGAAATGATGTGAGCGGGTTCAATAGTTACATAAGTTTTTTGTCGACTAAGTTACTAGATATTGAAAAAGTATATTTTACCGCCCGCAGAGCCACTAGTTTACATTTGTACCTACTACACTACATTACATATTATGTACATATATAAAGCGTTTAAATAATGTCTCAGATCGGAGGTATTTGTTGCCCGAACAGAAGGGTTGTAAATACGAAATTCTTCTATTACTGATATAATAGAATAGAAAGACGTTTATTCGAGTAACACATCATTACCATATATTCACATGCGTCTATAGGCTGCGGTGTCCGCTCACCATCAGGCGGGCCGTACGCTTGTTTGCCACCGTCGTTGTATAAAAGAAATTACACCTCAAGAACTATAAACAGGGATGTGCTACCGAAATGGTCTCTACTCAGCAATGCAGTTGACAGCATTTCCAATTGCGCTGGTTTTCTGTAGACCCTATTTAAAATTTGGCGTTTTATTTGCCCAGGAAATGGATATTTTGTGAGCGCAGGCGCGTCAGGGTGACGTAAACTAAATTATCTGCCAACGAACGTGGAATCTTGACAATGACAATGTGACAGCCATGAGAAAACTCATAATGTTATTGTGACAAGGTTCTATGGAATTACTTTGAATGGACGTAGCACAAGTTTACCACATTCGTCATTCGTGGCTATTTCGGTACATTGCTGTAGTGGCATAACAAAAGAACTGAGGTTAGTTTGAATAATGTAGAAATCGTTCGAAATCCGAAAGTCGATGTTATGCCTAGAAGTTTTAGGTACGAACGTTAAAATACCTATTACTTCATCTTATTTATAAATAAAATACCTCCATGCCTGCCCGCGACTCCGTCCGGGTGGGGCCCGTTTTTATCGTAGCTCCATACAAACTTTCTCCCTCTTAGGGGATGATTTCCGTGACAAAATCTATCTTACTTCCTTCCCATCTTAGGGACTCAAACTATCTCTATATACCAAATTTCATCTAAATCGGTTCGGCGGTTTAAGCGTGAAGAGGTAACAGATAGACAGACAGACACATTTTCGCATGTATAATATTAGAATGGAAGTATTGCTAATGGATATAAAAGGATTTTTTTCCACATATCCAATTAGCCCCAAACTAAAGAATAATATTGTATACACATATTATAAGAGCTCTTAACTTGTCGATCATACATAAATAATACTAATCACCAATTATGTTATGGTATACTCTTTGGGGGAGGGCAGCCTTGCCAGCAGTGGACGTCTTTCGGCTGATATGATGATGATACAAACGGCCGAAGGATTAAGTCGACCACACCAGCGAACGAAGAAACCGTAGAACGCGAGCTCCTTACAAACTTCTAAGCAAACACGTGCCTAAAACCCGGTATGCGCATGTTCGAACTAAACGGCTGCCTGGCATCGTTTTGACACCCCCGCATAATGGCAATGGCACCCGTTCTATGGGGCCATTTTGCGGCGCTTCTTACTTCTATGGTTCTTTCGTTCGCTGACCACACGATGACCATTTACCATATTTTTAATAATTTCTCATCATCATCCTCCTAGGGTAATTCCCGATTGTGCCGTAAAGCAGCCCGGGGTCCGCGTTGACACCTTTTCCCAAGATTTGGCATAAGCTATCTGACCTTCCAACCCATAGGGGAAAACTAGACTTTATTGGGATTAGACCGGTCACCTCAAGATGTTTTTCCTTCGTGGAAAAGCTAATGGTAAATATTCCGTTCGTTCCGAAAAACTCATTGGTATGAGCCGAGATTCGAACCCACGCAGTCGTGACTCAGGCATGCGGCTATCAAGCGGCAGTCCGCTTGATAGCCGCATGCCTGAGTCACCAGGTTACCGTAGCTTCTCATATTTTGAATAATTTCTAATCACAGAAAAATTCATGCATAATATTCGGAATGACAGTCTATGTCAACACCAATAAAATACTATAAGTTACAAGAAAAACAAACAACAGTCGTCTAATTGTAAATCTATTCATTAGTATTGGATACGAACGCATTATGCAGATTTAGTCAACTTACATAAGGCTACATAGTAAATATGTAATCGGCTGATTAGTATTAACAAACAAGGTAGTCCAATCAGTGAGGACATTTTTTATACTGGGTGACTTTTTACTTTGAATTTTGGGTGGTGTAGTACGAGATGATCACACTGGACAACTTTTCATTGGGACCAACCACGAAACCTGGAAAAATTTGGGCCACCTGTCAGTTTATTGAGAGTTAACTGTAAGTTAATTGATAGTTAATGTTGGTCTCATGGAAAAAAATACCAGTATGACTGTCTTCTTCACTGTTTGTCATTCCTGATCATTACCCCAAAATTACCCAGTATGGTGAAGTGAGGGAATGGATACAAGCATGCCTAGCAATGTGGAATCCTACTAATCCTCCTATCCTACTAATATTATAAATGCGAAAGTTTAGATGTTTGGTACTCAATCACGCTTAAACGGCTGAACCGATTTGAATGAAATTTTGCACGAAGATAGTTTATAGCCTGGATTACAATATAGGATAGTTTTTATCCCGGGTCCACGCGGACGAAGTCGCGGGCGGAAGCTAGTAATATAATAAATGCGAAAGTTTGGATGTTTAGATGTTTGTTTCTCAATCACGCTTAAACGGCTTAACCGATTTAGATGAAATTTTGCACGAAGATAGTTTACAGCCTGGATTAAGATATAGAATAGCTTTTATCCCGAGGCCACGCAGACGAAGTCGCGCGCCGAAGCTAGTACCAAATATAAGCTACTCATTAGGCCATGCCATACGCTCGCCTACTATGTTCATGTCATACCTCTAGTAGGAAACAGATATTTCGCAATAAACAATTGACTTACAGGGTGCATAAAAAATGGGGTGTTAACCGATTAAGGGCATGTTCGGTGGCGTATTTCGATTCCAAAAATGCATTGCACTCAAAAACATTTTCAAAATTGAATCCGCAAAAAAGTAATTCCGAACCTATTTTTGTTGGGATCCTGTCCAAAACAGAATCGTATTGACACCAAAAGTAGCATGTAAGTAAACTGTAGTAAAGGATGCATGTTTTGATTAGGTTACGTATTAATGGATGCAATTATTTACGAATCGATAAATTGGTAGCGTTATGTAGCACAATTAGTTAGAGTAGAGCAATTAGTTGGAACAAACTGCGTTATGCGGTCCAAATAATAGAGGTATTATGCTAGGCTGGAAATAGCAACGACTATCAAAATGGCAAAGCATATTAACAAGAAAACTTCACAGCTATTAATTCAATTAAAATATGAGTGCAAGCACCATATACAATAAAATAAATTACTTGCATACATACATAGATTCACACCTTTATTCCCACAACGGGTAGGCAGAGCACATGAAACATGTGTTCCAGTTCCAGTTTTAGCATAAATTAGGGTATAAAAGAACGACAAAATGAGATATCGCAGTGATGAAGCCCATCGCCCAGAACACACTTCAACCCTGCTCCCTAACAAAAACAAAGTAAACGTGTATATAAGATCCCTATAATGGACCTCTACCAGCTAACCTTTGCGCAATTGAGTACCTAATCAAGTTTCGGGGACCAACATTTTTCATTAGGGCATTTTCTGATGCTTTTGACGACCGCTTTAGCCTAGTTGGTAGTGACCCAGCCTACGAAACAAGAGGTCCAAGGTTCGAATCCCGGTAATGGCATTTATTTGTGTGATGAGCACGAATATTTGTATCTGAGTCATGAATGTTTTCTATGTATTTAAGAATTTATTTATCTATATAAGTATGTTTATCGTCGTCTAGTACTCATAGTACAAGCTTTGCTTAGTTTGGGACTAGGTCGATTTGTGTAAGATTGTCTGCAAATATTTTTATTCGTTTTTTTTCGCCTTCATCCATTGCCTGACTATATTTATGCTGTATTCATTTCTTGAATGCATCTCAAACATATAAGATATGGCCTCAAAAATACAAACTGAAAAACGGCAACAACCTCCAAATAATTAACAAATACTTCAGGAAAATTCCAACGCGAACTCACTACAAGTCGAAACTCTCTTTAGAATCTGTCTCTTTCACCCCCTCAAACTTATCTGAGACAGATTCATATTTCGACTGTTTCTTAAGATCGTTGACTGGTACCAAATCGACCAATCGGCTCATAAAACAAAAGAAACAAATCACTATTGTCCCTTATACTCTTGATCGTAATGCGCACGACTTAAGGTTGAATTTACAATGCGGTGTTAATTTTAATTGTTTCCCATGTGTGGGAGTTGATAGTAGTGTGAAATGCATGTAGAAATGGAACGTATGTAACTGGTCTTTACGATATGTGTACTGTCGTCAAGTTAATTGGATCGTGGGACAATCCATACTAGGGCAATATCGGAGAAGATCGCCCGCTGGCTATAATAACACCAGCGTCATGGAACCTTTTCGTGGTCGTAACGAAGCTATAAATTTTAAATTAAAGGAAAAATTGAAAAAATTTAATGCTCCGAGCCGGATTCGAACCGGCGACCACATGGTCCGTCGCTACTAACCAACTGAGCTATCGGAACAACCTGTCTCGGCCACTAAATCTTTTAATCAGTTCCTTCCTACAACGCCTTAGGGAGGCGTGTAGCGACATCTACCAGAAGACTTAGGCTTCTTTACGGCACCAACGTCTGAAATTATATTGAATTCGGAGCATTAAATTTTTCTATCTGTCCTATAATTTAAAATTTATAATTTCGTTAGCAGCGTTGCTCCTTAATACAAAATTAATTTATTACGAAGCTGTTGGATTTTTATTGTTGTAAAGAAATGATTATTTAATGTTATCCTCTAGCCGCCCAAAGGCCAGAAGGAATACTCCTCTTCAATGGTTTTGTTTCATTCGATTTTAAAATAAAACATTATTCTACTTTGTTTCCTATTACAGTTGATGGCTGTCTCGACCCCCTCGACCAGCAAAGGAAACTGATGACTCAAACATGTCTTTATCACTCGTAAAAGTTACTCCTATCTACTCATCCATTTTGGACGCCAACTCTGTCACCACCAAATAACAGCTGATTTAGAGCAATCTAAATATTTATTTTATAAATAATCAATAATGACAACTTCGAAAAATGGCATAACCCGACATTTCGAAGTTCAAATCTCAAAGTCGGCTGAACCGATTTTTTTTAAACGTACCTAATAACCGTCTCGATCGAGTCAGCTTTCGGACAAAAAAAGAACCTCGTTAAGAAGGTGGGGTCCAATCGTTTAGGAGCTACGATGCCACAGACAGAGAAACAGATACGTCAACCTCATAACACCTATTTTTCGCGTCTGGTTTTAACAAGGCTCCTAAATACCGGGAGCGCAGCAGTTCAATCGTCATAAAAACTTTTTGTATAATTTCATGTAACATACGTTCGAAACACATAGTAAACGGTTGCCATAAAACTAAAATCATAATTTTAGTAAGCATAATGCTCAAATAATATAATACTCATATATCATAACAAGTTTTGCTATAACTTTTTATAGCATAAAAACAAAAATCTTAAATTCATACAAAATTATGATATCTGTTTTTATGCAACTTATATTCACGTTTTATGAAATTATGCTAATTGTTATTTTACAGATTGTTTTTATGTAACTTAATCACTTACACAAATTGAAATTATGATATTCGTTTTTTAGGAAAATGAAATTATATAAATGGTTTTTATACAAATCATTACACACCCCTAAATACCATGTAGTGTATAACTGCTTAACGATTCTCCTGAATTCCTGTACCAAATAAATCCAGTACCGGATATATACGTATCAATGCACGTTGAGAGCCGGTAAGATTAGCATAATACCGCGATAAACAACATTAAATTCGTAATACCGCTTTGTTTTGTTCCGTTTGCGATTGTATGTAAATTTTTAAATAGATAGCTTAATCCTTAGTCGTATCTAATCGTATTTGTTTTGTTAATTCTACGCCATTTTAAGATTTTATAAGGTATTTAACGTACCGAAGTAGTTTACTACCATACATTAAATATCCAAGTTTCCAAGTTTTTTATGTGGTAGCAAACAGGCATACTGCCTGCCCAAAGGTAAGTACCTACACTTTGTTGCCTATAGACTCTTGTGACTTCAGAGGAGGCTGAAAATACGTAATTTTCGCGATAAAATCCGTTTCAATCGTTTTATTTAACCTTAGGGGCTTTGTATTCTTTTTATTGCTAATCTAGAAATAAATCAACTCAAACCGACAAAAGTCCTTTCAAATTATTCTGTTCGGACCTGTGGCAGGAAGGAATGTGTATATCGTCCTGTTACTAATTCTGTTAGTCATAAACATGTGATAAGCCATATGAGTTGTCAATTGAGTCAATTTGACTTTTATCTGTACCTACATTTTTATTGTATGAGTAGATGTTCACCGTTTTGAGTAGCACATATTAATTGTATTTATTATTTCATTATCCTACTAATCCTATTCTACTATTCCTACTATAATATTATAAATGTGAAAGTTTAGATGTTTGAATGTTCAGATGTTTGTTCACGCTTAAAAGGCTTCACCGATTTGGATTAAATTTTGCATTTTAAATTTCAGATTTTATCCCGGGTCCACCCAGATGAAGTCGCGGACGGGGGCTAGTATTTTAATATGTCTGATTGTCACAGGAGTTTTCTAAATAAAATAGCATTATTCAGAATAAGAAGACACACAGCATCGGTATAAATTACTTTCGTTTAAAAAAAACGCACTTTTAATCGGTTCAGACGTTTGGCAGTCATGGGTTAAAACCTTTTTTAGTATGACACGACTAAGTAATATAAAAGTCGTAATAGGTTACATACTAACAGGTTGACGTCATTGTCTAGACTCTACACACATTCCAGGATGTGTAAATACAGCGATAGCCAATATCGGCTGACAAGGCAGCCATATTCATTGTCAGTATATAGTTTTATATCCAGAATCATTGTGGCTAACACTAACACAATACGGCTAATAATAAAAGCAGTAGAGGGCATTATTAAACCCCGACGAAAACGAGTGAATAAGTTTAACATGTGTTTGTGTTTATGTGGCATCACCGATTTGAGTGGTCTTTAACAATCGAAACTAGCGACCCGCCCCGGCTTCGCACGGGTACTATATTATACATATAAACCTTCGTCTTGAATCACTATCGATTAAAAATATATATTGAAAAAAAAAACACAAGCTCGCTAGTTCTATAGCTTACAAAGCCACTAGTTTATTGAGTATCTTAGACATCTTATCTTATCTCATCTCAGAGACTGCATGCAGTCATTATTTAGTTAAGTCTTTATCACATACTAACACTAGTAATAAGATTTTATTGTTTACTAACCATTTATGGACCTTAGTCTGAAATATATGATTTTAGATTAGTTAGATTAGATTTATTTATTTCGAGATAAAAATTACAATATAGATTCGCATACAATGTCAAAATTATAAGAATCCTTATCGCGATCGTCAATAATAAATAATAAGAAATAAAAATTAAATAATATTCAAAATGTCAATGCAGAAAGTGGAAATAGTATCTCCGATTACGGATTGTCATTTAACAACTAGTGAATAATAAATTTTAAACAAAAATATACAATGTCAATTTACGTATTACGATTTCACAGTAGAAATACAATATAAATGTTACACAAGAAATAGTATCAGAATTAGGTATCAATAAATCAAATAATTACTTAAAACATTATTTCCATGAACGCGTGAACAGAGTACAGAGGGTTATCCAACAAAAGATTTCACAGTCTACGCCCAAATGTTACGTCACAAGGTTCGTTTCTGATATCGGCGGGTAGGTGCTCGAAATAAGTAGGTTTTTATTTATTTATTTATCTTATCTAGATGAGGGCCCTTTCGGATGCACTTTGACCCAGTGGGATCTTTTGTGATCTTAGACATCAAAAAGACAACAATGTATAAAGGCTGTAATTTATACGCGCATGATGTCGCATACAGTAAGTACCTGGTTAAAAATACGACATAACTAAACCGGAATGCGATGCGCTAATACTGCTTGAACGGCCACTGCGACCGCCGTATCAGCCAAGAGTCTCGGACGTCGAAAGCACGCGTCCAATTTGTAGGTCGCATACTTTCTACCTGTACTTTATTGAAGTGTACAGTTATCGCACGTGAATGCTGTGAATGGGCTTTAGTACACTCAGCATCATAAACACATATACATTCTAGGATCTTAATTATACATGTATTTTGACCGCTTTAGCCTAGTTGGCAGTTAGCCTGCCTAGGAAGCTGACAGTTGGGCTCGAATGGTGGGCATTTATTTGTGTGATGAGTACGATCATTTGTTTCTGAATCTTGGATGTTTTCTGATCTATTTCATGTAGTATTTTTTCTATTAAATCGTCTTTTATACTTTTTGAGCTTACTATGGGGCTGGTTCGATTTGTGTAAGATTGCCCCTTTCATTTTTATTTATAAACAATATAAACATGTTTATGATGCTGACTGTATAGTCGTTTCGGTGCGTGGGAGTGGATTGACTGTCAACGTAGTGTTTACGGTTCAAATCAATTGTTAAGCCAAATGGCCAATTTGTCGCACGCGTACTCATAAGCCTAATATCTACCATGATCGCGTTTATGTCGGACATAAAGCTTTCGTCCCTTTATTATAGTATGTAAGTGTGAGAGGGACGAGTGTTTTATGTCCTACATAAATATGAGCATGTTAGCTAGGCAGGGGCGGTTGCTTTGACTCGTTTGTAGGAGAGCTTGGTCAGTATTCCGCGATTATTGACAGGAAGTTAGACATAATAAGTTTCTACGTAAACTCCTCTTGGAAGTCTGTCATTCTTATTTTGAAATATAGGGTCATATTGGTGGGGACAGGTCCCCTTCTATCGTATATCCCAAATACAATACTGGCTCTTGAGATACGGTCGACAATATTGTGAAAAGTGATCGGAAATTGTCGTAGTATCACGGGCCATGTGACAAAATATCACGAACTGTCAATTGTCACAATCCCGAATTGTAGCCAGCAGCCGGTTTATGGTAGCGTTTGTCACGTAATTTAAACGAAAGTACTTTTTAAATTCTGACAATCCAGGAATAATTGAATAGATACACGATTTATTTATAGTGTGAATAGTTCTGTTTGATAATTTAATTAAGGCAAGCAATTAAAGTTGAGTGAAGTAAGCACTGAATCTAATCTTTGCAATACGCGAAGCCGCGCGGGCAGCTAGTCATATTATAAATAGATAATGACTTTGTCATTAATTAGTCACTTAATGTCCAATACTTAACAATAAAATTTAAAAATGTAAGTGCCTTATCTTGTTTTGAGAAGTATAGAATGGACGTTATTATTACTGGCGGATTGAAACAGAAGAGAGAGGAGTTTATAACTAAGCAAAGAAAATACCTTAAAGAAAGAAGAAAGAAAAAATATTTATTCAAGACGCTACTTAGACTAACACATGGAAAATAAACATTTTTGCTTAAAACTATCGCGAATTATGTTAATCTAACAAGAGCGTCAAAGAACAGGAATCCACTCAGCTTAATGACAAGGTACCATGTAAATACTTTGACGCTGATCTTCCGTGGATACCCTTACAAGAGAGCCCTCCTATCTGCGGCAACATTGATTAAGGATTCATAGTAAATGACATATAACGATACATAAATATTACTAAAAATACACGTACTTTAGACAAGACAATACCTTTATCGTCTATATCATTATCATTACAGGTAAAGCGACAAAGTATATTGATTCGTCTAACTCTGGTTTTGCGAAATAGCGATCGTATCTGTCGTGTCGCACTCCACGGATTAGTGTAGGCTGATCCGGTTAAACCCAGTTATATATAGTTAGTGCTGCAAATCCGCCATTAATGCCGGCTTTACGCTAATTCGATCTGCACTTACCTTACATTATGCAGATCTGAGATTATGTATTTTTGTGATTTAAAGCCACTTATAAGTTCGATTATGGATTAATTTACTAAGGCAGTCCAAGTTTGTCTATATGATTTTCATTTTCAGCTTCAGGTTCGCGGCGTCCAAGTGTTGGAATGATCTCCCCCCACCTATCCAAGGAGCGTCTAGCAGGTATACCTTTAGGCGCCAGCTTAAGGGCTATTTGTTGACGCTCCAAAAATCCCAACCCTAACCCATCCAGCACTTTATTTAATGTTTAACCATTTTTTAAACATCCCAACCGTTTCGCGTTTTTCACATTGTTTCTCATCCCATTGTGCTTGTGTCACATATTTAACAGATTTAGTATATTAATTATTTATTTATTATGTGTATACGTTTGTATCGGCAGTATGTAGTGTTGCGTTCCGTGGGTCACGTACGGTGCTGTCTGAAAATCAGCGCTGTAGGTGTCTGTCTGACACCTTGGCATAATGCTGAGACAGCGACCGATTCACTGCCGCGAAGACACACACATTATGTGTCAATTGTATTGTATCTGTACTCCATTTGTCTCTGTGTGTCTTTTGTGTAGTGATAAAAGAAAGAAAGAAGTTTCTTTCTTTTTCTTTTCTTTATTTTTTGGATTATTACTAATGTTGTACCATCTCATGCAATGTTTAGAGCAGCCATATTGGGGAAATACCTTCATTTTATCAAAATACCACGATAACATTTAGGTACTATTTAAGTCCGGTTTGTAAATAAGGTCGCTAGAGCATTGAGGAGTTTGAGGATGCGCTTTGCGCGGCCAGGGACCTACACTTGGCCCTAAAGCTATCATCACAGTAAATTCCTATATAAAAAGTATCTCGAAAAGGTCATACCAATTATTAAATAATGTGCAATATCATTATCCATTATAAAACTTATCATTTCTTACTTTATTAAAACTGTCTTTTAAGTTTTAAGGAGTAGACTGAAACTGTTTCACTGAGCCTAAAACCCTTTCTATACGCAGACAACCAGTATCGTACTTACATGTTTAGTCAGTCTTACTTTTATTTATTTATTAGGAGAACTAACAGCTATATTTACAAAATACATTGACAGCAGATACAGAGAGCCAATTAAAGGAACTCGCAGGTAGTGACGTAGTTTTTTAACTTGTTTATGTTGTTGAATAAATTTCTTATTTTATTGAATGCGTCAAAATTCCAAATCGTCTGTCGTTTAAGCTTGCGCTTGGCGAGTCGCCCGGCCCTGTACAGCCGATGAATGGAACATTCCGCGGTCGGATTACGTTACGTGTCCGGTGGGACCGCGATACACACGATACGGCAACCGTATCGGACACGCACATGTGATATTTTAACTGTCGACCTAAGCTTCGTGCTGTGGCAGGTGACAGAGGAGCGTTTGCTTTGTCAACGCATGCAAAACGCTGGCTGTCCCGCTGATGTACGCTCCGCTTCGTGCGACTCAGACCATTATTTAGCCTGTGAAAACTATTATTACTTATTACTATTATTATTTTGCACGCTCCGCTACGAGCGGGGCGTACAGCGTCCATATAAAACAAATGCAACGTATTATACTTATTTACTCAGGCCGTACACTTAGACGAGGAACACAGAGCAGTGCGGCGCCACGGCCCCGCACGCGGTCGCGCGGTCGAGCGGATTGAAATTTTATGTCACGATGTAGGGTAATCCGCCTAGACCGGACACGCTATTCCGCGGCGCCTCGCCGCTTCGTGTGTTCCTCGCCTTAGCGTTTCTGGCCGGTGGGTTTACGGCGGTCTTATGAAAATCGAACGTCGCGTGAACGCAACGGGAATTTTGTATAAAACCGTAGTGCGCAGCGTAACGGTTCGAATCGTAGTTAGTTGATTTAAACTGATAAAAGTGCGAACGCGGGCTTACGGAGCATAATAGGCAATTAAGTAGGTTTGTATCTTAAGTACGTACCATTTGTTCTACTAGTTCCTACTAATGTTACTATTCTCAGCAACTGCCGACCACTTGATAGATAATTAGTGGTTATTACAGGCATTATCGTGACCGTGGTGTTGGTACTATCGACAACATAGCTAATAACTGACCATCGGTGCACCTTAAGTGCATTGTAATAAGGTTCTATATAAACACAGGATGGTCAGTTAACAGTGTTGTCGTTTGTACAGTCAGGGTTATTTGTGTGCCCTAAAATTTAAGAGTCTAGCAAAGCGAAAAAAACTTAAATAAAATGATTTTCTTTTTTCTTTATTTCTTCTTTCAAAGTAGACTCTCAATACAGACTTAGTTTGGTTGCCATTTTAAAACGGCTAACTGGAATAACTTGAAACTTTGTATACACAACGGGATCACTCATATCTAGTTCGGAAACTAGTTTCTGTTCCTATAAATTATAATCCTACTAATGTTATAGATGGGAAAGGTTAGATGTTTAGATGTCTGGATATTTGGACGTTTTATATGTTTGGATGTTTGTTACTCAATCATTCTTACACTGCCCAACCGATTGGGGTGGTATTTTGCAAGAAGATAGCTTATAGCCTGGAGTAAAATATAGGATAGTTTTTATCCCGGGTCCGCGCAGACGATGTCGCGGGCTTAAGCTAGTAGAAATATGATAGAAAAAGAAAGGGGTTGGAGACTGCATGAAAAACGTCCTACTCGTTTTTTTTTCTAGCAACAGAAACCAATTTCCGACTTAGATATGGCGGATTATGTGTTTGTTAAAGTTTGTATACAGAGTTTACAAGTTTTTCAAACTATAAAATGAGAACCAAACTACGTTTGCATGGAAAGTCGAGCGTTCCGGCGACCCTTAAGTAGAAACTGAGCTATCATGCTGAATGTACTTAGTGTACACAGAGTAATTCCTTGGTCTCATGTTGTGTCACACATCGACATAAAAAATACGGACAAGCACAACCCCTACAAAGACATCGCAACTGTAGCAGCCATCAGCACTATCTTACGGTATAAAGTTACTTCACTAAAATGACAGTATGCATAACCTACTCCCCAAGCATTAATGTGTGCAGCGCCATCAAACTGCTTACTACAGTTTGGCGCAATTATTGTAAAACTAATGTGATTGTTTCGTATCGGAATAAATGATTAAATAATAGTCATAAAAACATTGTTTTTTTTTTTACTGTGTCGGTTGGAACAATCGCGCGCCCCGCATTAGCCAGTTAGCGTAACCTATAGACGCCTGCATCCAGGGGACTAACATACTCGTTGCCGACCCTTTAAAAGGCTATACCTACACACCTTAAAGTGTCTGCTACACGGTTGCCAACACTCCCGTCCGACCGAGCGACCTTGGTCGGCACCGACCGCTGTAGTATGAAATTTTGTTGCAAACTACTGTCTACACGGTCGGTGTGGACCAAGGTCGCTCCGTCGGAAGGGCGTGTTGGCAACCGTGTAGCACATGCTTAAACCTTACCGAGATAGACTATTCGTCTCTTTCTAATTAGAACGCTTATACAGAGACGGATCTATTTCGCCGCGACACAGCTCGCGGGCCTACCTGTGTAAGGCGAGCGGCACGGCTATCACAAGACGGCACGCGAGCTCTCTCGATTTCTCTCGCACTATACGTCTCTTACCAAGTTTTCTAATAAGAGAGACGGATATTGCGAGAAAATTCGGGAGTACCTACTCGCGCGCCGTCTTGTGATAGCCGAGCTGTAGTTATTCGGGAAAGCCACGGCAGTTCATTTCACAGCTGGAGCGTTAGTTGGGAATTTCCTCTGGACCCGGGCTATGAGTGACCTTAGGTTCCTAAGTGTATTGTAGATTGTTATGAGATAAGCTACAATTGCTGCCGACTGTACCTACTTGAGATGCTGGAGATACGCCATACGATTGCAAACTACGACCTTGGCCCTTCATGCAGTTAACTATAATGACATTGTTAAAATACATGTTAAATGTGTCATGGCGAGTCATGTATTTTGAAGAAAAGATGCAGTTTCACTGATGCTTCTGATAAAAGTAAAAAAAACAATGTCGTCCAGCCTTTGATGTAACTACAATCATAAAATTTGATTTGATTGATTGAATTTAAAAGAAAGTGTGCGAGGCGATTTGGCCATGAGAACACTCACCCTGAAAAACTCCAGAAGGGGTTCGAAACATGATACACGTAGTGACAATTAATACGCGAGTTAGCATAAGTTTGGTTTGGTTAAATATTGTTCGTTTCAAAAACTCCCTTGCCTGCCACGACTGAGCGTTGTGTCTAAAACTACCTACTTAAGTTACCTAGACTTCACCAAAAAAACAAAACGAACGGACAATTGTCTCAATGTGCACTAAATTATATCGCCTACTGGAAGATTGCCTCACAATTTAGTGAAACTGTAGCCGGGGGTGTACTCCAACGCGTGGGTATCGATTGCACGCACTTCCGATGAGGGGTTCAATTCTGTTGTTTGTCCTATTTCATTTGTTTTGGAGCGCGGTGTCTAGGTAACTACAATTAATAATTTTAGTGAGGGTTTTTAGAATTGTTCAAGCAATTGGCAGCACTCTTCTGAGAGGTGGTCCAAATCCATCAATCACGTTCAACTATGAGGAGTATAATATGTATTGGTTTAGTTCAGTTAAAGTTTGACAAGGCTTTGTTTGCGTAATTAGCAATCAGTTTTCTGCTTTTTGCATTCATGATTTTGTATTTAATTTCCTATTGGCTATCACTAATACTACTTCAGTGATATCTTGAAAAGCACTTGTAGAAGGACTTGAAAATAAATGCATCCTTCAGAGACAGTTTTACTTGGAAACTTTTATCCCCTCGACACCTTGACAACAGAAACGCGTTCAAATATTTTTTCGCACCTTTCATTCGGAAAAGTAAGTTTTGCTCCACGACGAGAGGGATCAAAATGCTACTTTTCTGTTCAAGCTACGCAATGTGCCAATTAAACAGATCTTAATAAAATAATCGATTGTAATTTCATCGTAATCGACTAAAAATTAACATACCTATTTCAAGTTTTAACTTTAACAACGTTATATGAAAATGTATGAATTTTTCGTAATATTTAAAAATTAGTAACAAAGATTAAGAAAATTTTGTTAAAACTTGTTAAGTAATTTTAACAGCATCTTTTTTAAATTTCTTCATAGTCGGTGTGAACAATAGTATGTGCCACTCGGTAGCAAAATTATCTTTGTCTCGGGCGTTAACACTTGTATCCCTCACTACGCTCAGTATTCAATACACCGCCGTAAATATACTATTTTGCTCCCTTGTTACACAAATAACTATTGCCGCATGAAATTTTATAATTACTGGATAATGAAATTATATATTGTATCTTACTGTTTAAAAAAAAAATCCTCGCCGTGTTATTGCGCCGGTTCTCTTCGAGGCAACGGTTTCCTTTCCGAACCGCTGCGGTGGTAGTAGGTATATCGACATTCATAGGTGCAAGTAATATGCATGAATTTAATAATAATAATAACCATTGCAACCATCCGCAACGGGTAAGGTTCGACCCACGTATTTAGAAGATTCACAATCACATGTCTTTCATGCTATTGCACAAATCTTTTTAATCTTTGGGCAAGCCTATGTCCAGCAGTGGACATCTTTCGGCTGAACTGATGATAATGATGATTGCACAAACACGAATTTAACTCAATCAATTTCCCGCTTCACTTTTTTTCGCCTTCACCCGTTACTTTTAATACCATTTCAACTCAATGCCAAGCCCGATACCTTTATATGTAATATTTAACATCATTTCGAAAGGCCACTGACCAGCCGTGCTATTCACAACTTGTTTCATTACTGCCCACTTTATCTTGACGCCGGGACTTGTTGAATGAGCGAGCGAAGCAAACGAAATTGTCGGTTTCAGCTGCATGTCTGGCTATCCGGCTGTTCTCTATAGGTCGCATTTCTCAGCCTATTCTCGTGAAATTTTGTGAGCCGGTTCAAAAAATATATAAAAAATAGGTGTTGTCTAACTCCGCCCCTCCTTGCAAACTTTAATCCCCCATTTCACCCTCTCCGGGATGATTTCCAGAATTAAAACTAGCCTATGTCCTTCCCCAGGATTTAAACTATCTGCATACCAAATTTTATCTCGATCGGTTCAGCGGTTTAAGTGTGAAAAGGTGACAGACCGACACACTTTCGCATTTATAATAACAGTATGTATATTTAACCATTCATTTTTTTTAAAGGACAGGCTTTTAACAGCCTACAGAGCACCTAGTAATAAATTAAGCGTGAGCGGAGGTCCGAGTTACACTGGTTGGCGACAGACAGGCGAGAGCCCACAATCAAAAGTTGCCCAACGTATCAGTTTGATTTTGACAAGGCACGAGATTAAACATGAGGTCGCAGGTTAACGGTATACGTAATGAGGTAAGTAATCTAACTAATGATCAATATTAAAACTATTATTTAACACGCTAGTGACGAAATACTACTGCTGCTAACACGATGCTGTAACTGCATACAGAGTCTAAGGTTGCTTTTCCACCAGCAGACTAAAGTTGTATCCACGTGGCTTATTTCTATGAAAACGATTACATTTTGGTAGAAACGTAGTTTAAAGCATAGCCCCATCCCTATGTGAGATATAATGTGAGTTTGACTTGACATTTTTGCGTTTCTTAACCTGTGGAGAATTAAGTGTCTGCCACACGGTTGCCAACACTCCCGTCCGACCGAGCGACCTTGGTCGGCACCGTATGAAATTTTGTTGCAAACTACTGTCTACACGGTCGGTGCGGACCAACGTCGCTCGGTCGGAGGGGCGTGTTGGCAACCGTGTAGCACATGCTTTAGAGTGCATAATAAATATTTGTTTCTGAGTCTTGGATGTTTTCTATGTTTTTATATCTATTAAATATATCGTCCCCACAAGCCTTATTGAGCTTACTAATGGGGTGTATTTTATTTTATTTTTAATTTTATTGAATACTAGCTGCCGCCCGCGACTTCGTCTGCGTGCAACCGGAATAAAAACTATCCTACATTTTAATCCAGGCTATAAACTATGTTCGTGCAAAATTTCACCCAAATCGGTTGAGCCGTTTAAGCGTGATTGAGTAACAAACATCCAAACATCTAAACTTTCGCATTTATAATATTAGTATTTAGGATAGTAGGATCTCCCATTGAATTCTGTCTCGTGCTATTATTATACTGTTCTCCAGGGGATAAAGCTGATTGGGACATGACACGAACAAAAATTAGGGCCAATATCCCAATAATACAACAATATAGCCCAACATCTATAACAAGCTATCCAACGACACATGGGTGTAAAAAAGAAATTCAAGATTTCACTGTACCTATACTGTTTTGTTGGCGTGATTGATTTATATACCCACGCCGAATTACAGTTTTCTATATGTAAGGGTTACTGAGCTAAGCTGAAGACGGACGGACATGGAGAAACTATAAGGGGAGCCCTTATACCTGTTGTTGTATACGGTACCCTAAAAATAAGGCTTTATAGCCCTTAACTTTGGCAATGTCCACAGAAGACGCGAACATAAATCTCTATATGACCCACCTATTCCCTTCTCATACTATATTTATGCCTTTTAATAATTTCAAAACGCGTACGAGAGGTATTGTTAAAGAATACACGTGTGTTGGTAGCCACGTGTGGAGACGCCTGTGTGCGTGGCCAAGGAACCGCATCGCAGCGATAACGTTGCGATAACGCACACTAGACTATTGCCGATGCCGATTGGCAGATAAGGCTTGCCAATAATGTTAATACGTATACGTAATAAAATAACCTTCCGGACAATTTACACATTGTTTTTAATTATGAATTATCATTAGGCAATGATAAGTATAGTCGTAGCAGGGATTTAAAGCGAAGTCGCATTTCACGTGTGGCAAGGCAACCTGGACAACTTCCATTTCGATGAGACTGTATCAAAGGGGCGCCTGATAATCTCCAATTTCTGGTCTGAGGGACACAAGTGAACCCTAACCTAACCAACCTAAGACAGAGTTCGCGAGTCCTAAAATCGACCTCGAGGCCCCTCATCTATCTTTGGAGGCGTCTGACTCGGCCATTTTTAATTTTAGAGAAAAGTTTTCCTCATAAATATATAAAATTTATTTTATAAAGTATATTGTTATTCCCCGAGCGTACGAAAGTATTCTTATTCTACTAATATTATAAATGCGAAAGTTTGGATGTTTGGATGTTTAGATGTTTGGATGTTTGTTACTCAATCACGCCTAAGCGGCTTAACCGATTTGGATGAAATTTTGCACGAAGTTAGTTTATAGCCTGGATTAAAATATAGGATAGTTTTTATCCCGGGTCCACGCGTACGAAGTCGCGGGCGGAAGCTAGTATTCTACTAACTAAGAAAAGCTCTAGTCATAGTAATTGTATTTTGTGTAAGTTTTTATTGTTACAAATAGCCTATTTAATGCCAATATCATGGTGTGCCGTCCTTTTTTTTGTAATAATGATCTCATTAGCTATAGTTTTAAATGTGTCAAAGTCACTGAACTGGGCAATAAAAATATGATTAAAGTGCCATTTAAACAGTACGTAAGACTGGATAGTAGTTTTATAGTTACGTAGTAGTGTTGTTTTATTACCAGTGAAACGTAATTATGTTTAAAAAACTTTTTTTTTTAACAATTTTAAGAAATATTGTGTTTTCTTTACTATCGTTAATTATTTTGACGTGATCTACACATTACAATAATTTAAAAATTGTTTCATAGTCATAATGACTACTCTTTGCCAAAAAAAACATGTCCCAGCCAGAGGAGGGCCTCTGCTACAGTCCAACAAGTATTCTTCACCAGGACTTTCGGTCGGCTGCCTGTTGGAGGGCTGCGTTAACCGGTATTTCAAGATGCTCGGACACCTGGTTAAGCCAGCGTTTGGGGCTTCAGCCTCATGGTCTTCTGCCTTCTACTGTGCCGGTTACCACCAATTTCTCCAAATTCTCGAGATCCCGGCGAGCTATGTGGCCTAAATATTGGAGAATACGGCGAAGACTAACCCCCTTATTCATAAAACTAAATGCCTCTGATAAATAAAATGTGCTTTGTCCCTTTCTTACGAGCACAAATGTCAAAGTGACAGATAAGGATAAACACATTGTAACGCTATTTTAGTTAAAATATGCTTATAGAACGTTTATGAATACGGCCGATAGATACGACAGTCATTTTATAAAGAGGAAAAGTGGGAGATTTTTTGTACGTTTTCGGTATCTCCGGAACCGCTCCAAATTTTTTCACCTGCGTATACCTAAAATGGATTTTCTGGATGATGATGGGTATATAGACTCATAACATAACCGAATATGTTACGCCATAGAATCAACATATGCCGGGGGCTATCCGCTTGAATTTGACTTTGTTTTGTATTTTCCGCGCTACTAATACAACACAAACCGATTGTTATGCAATGTCTTGTCACATAGACCCCCGTGTTGATTATTTTGAGAAACATAGGTAACAAGACTAAACTTGTTTTATTTTGCATAAACCTTTGTCAACAATAACTCAGGTAGATATGAGATCAGCTCTAAAATGGTAGACTAGGTAGGTATTTATAAATAGACCAGGTTTTGTATGCGACTTTTATCGCGTGAAAAAAATGACCTTCATTGGGAAATCTCCATTTAATCGAAAGTCAACATAAGGAAAATTTCAATAAATATTTAAATGTAGCCCTTGTATTTTTATTAATTAAATAATTGATTGGTACCTACGTGGGTAGGTACACCGTGCTTTTTCGAATGTAAGTTGGCTTCCTAATTGAGTCATCGATTTTATCTACCTACCTACCTACAAAAGTAAGTGACATACCTACTAACTTAATAACAGACCACAAAGTATTGACAATTTAAATTAAATTATTAAATACCGATTTTTGAAACAGATTAACCCCAAAATAATATTAGATATATAAGTTATTATTTTATTTATTTATTTATTAAGAAAGAAACGATAATACAACATAAACAAGTACAGGGTCCCGCAAAACCGTTTGCACAGTTTGACTGTGGGATCGAGCAGTCTCTACTCTCTTCTATTTATAATATTTATCTATAAGTACTACGGTCTACAGGTACAATAAATTATTTTATTTTGTGTTTGACAAGTAACTACGCAGCTTTTTACCAAGATAAGCTTTATTGGCTTCCTGCCTGATGTCAGAAAAAAAAACCAAGGTGCGTACAAACAAGGTATAGCGTGTACTGCTTGTCATGATTACTACGTAGTATTACAGTAGGTATATCAAGCAAGAATATCTGAATCAAGCAAGAATCTGTTATTCCAAGATTAACCATGCAATTGTGTCGTTTGACCTGACATAGGTCCGTTTGATCAAATTAACCCTCAAAGGGAGACGTTTTCGACAATCTTTGAGTAATGAGACCTATTTGTGTAAATACGCGACTTGGTAATTCAACTCAATATGGGTAAGGAAATATACCACCACTGTACAAGCTATCGGTGACCCGTATTTCTCTTTTCACATTCGTTTACCTTTCTAGACTTGCTTCGTTAATGGTTTCAGTATGGTAGGTAAGTACTTACAACAATCAATACCCATTACCATACATAAGGTTGGATAAAAATATTCTCGTAGGTATTCAAAAAACCCATGATCTTTGATCTCGACTCACCACAAAAACCGGTACAGAGGAAAATCCAAGATTTACACACAAAATGTAACCCGTTCCACACTTAGTATAGTAACTTTGTAAACACTAATTTCACACACAGCACAAGAATTTTAACTGTATCGACCGTAGCGTAAATACGCGGACAATTCACCGGCGTAACGATCTCCCTCGGCGGCTTATCAGCTAGAACTGGCGGCTACGGCGAGCGAATGAAACGGAACGAATGAACGGAATGCCGGTGACCGAATGGAACGAGCGACATTGCGGAGTATGTAGGCCCGTTGAGTTAAACCGGCTTCGCTTAATTGCTATTAAGTACAGTAAAAACGGGAAAAATGGAAAATTGAGTCGTAGGTTTTCTTATTGAATATAATTTACACGTATGACATAAAATACAGTTTAATAGGATAGGTATCCTACTAATATTATAAATGCGAAAGTTTAGATGTTTGGATGTTTGTTACTCAATCACGCTTAAACGGCTGAACCGATTTGAATAAAAATTTGCACGAAGATAGTTAATAGCCTGATTTAAAATATAGGATAGTTTTTATCCCGGGTCCACATGGCGAAGTCGCGGGCGAAAGCTAGTAGTAAATAATAACTAAAGTTGCACTGCAAGACAAGAGAATGGCTAATTCGTGTTTTTAAGCAGTGCTAGTCATTGAGTTATATTACTAGAGTAGACATCACCTAGCATAAGTTTGCGCATGTCAAGATACCATATATATACTATACATATACATATATATATTAAATAAAGATACTGTTACTCATGAGAGTAAGAGTATCTTTATTTAGTCTGTGTCGGGCAGTGATGGCGGTCGTTTCGAGTGTAATTTGACTCAAAACTTTAAAAAATGCCTTCTTTTGCATTGCGCTATTGCACCAACAACAAACCCAACAATAGTAAGAGTACGGGAATCACTTTTCATCGGCTATTAATTCACTGAATATGAATTGTTCATTATTTCAAAGATTAAAAATGAAGAAGTGTCAATTTCCTAAAACTATTTTGCCTTATTACTTATTAGTGGAACATTAAACTGAATAGACGGACTATTTGGATTTTATTTTTTGCGCGAAAATAGCAGCAACCATTTGCTTTTTTATTTATTTAATAGTTTTTATGAATTCTTTTATTGGCAACGTCCCGTTGCTTTTTAAGTAGATCTCAAGTTCTACTCATTTAAATCCTAGGTCAATTCTTTTACTTACATAAATAATGTACATGCGACGCGAGTATGGTCTCCGATTACGAACCCATTTAGCAATTTAGGAGAATATAGGCACCTAATAAACATTAGCCACTACTGTTGCTTTCAAAAGTTTCAAAATCTATGAAACTGAAAATGGTCGTAATTTAGTTTTTTTGTCTTGATGCTGCGATTGCTATCAAAATCGATATCTGGGGGCCTAGACAAGGTTACAATCGACAAGCGCTAACGCCAATAGAAAACGAATAAAATGTATGGGAATGACAAATGTTAACGAAAAGTGTATCGCCGGCATTTTCATTCCCCTACATTTTATTTTTTTCTATTGGCGTTAGCGCTTGTCGATTGTAACCTTGTCTAGGCCCCCTGAGGATCCGCATGGACCTTAAATAGGACTTTGTCATCCAATCAGACACAAATTGCTGAGACAAATTGCATCAACATGGTGTATCAACACTGTGCATCCTCGGGAACTATAAAGATATCCAGTATAACAAAATTACAAATACCAAATGTCGGCGATTAAATTAATAACTAGTTTTTTTAAGCGAATCCGATCCGATCCAATCCATAACTGAATCCGAACTTAGAAAATTGTCGCATCTACTGCACGTTTACATACTCTTTGATTTTCCAAGATGGCGGCCTGATTGGAAGACGTCAAGAAAAATGTTTTGGGTTGCCAGTAAGTATATACATAGTACCTAATACTGGTGCTAGTGCAGTGACGTTTGTTGGCGACTTGGCGCATACCTATTTTCATAAGATTACAGCGATAAGATGTAAATATTATACTTTTTATCAATGAAAATTTATTTAAATTGACAGTTTAGGTTAGTCTATCTATGGGCAAGTGTGTTTTCTTGGCCTTTAGTTCACAAACACCTTCTTTTCTTCTTATTCCAGTCTGAAACTATCTCAATACCAAATTTCATCTGAATCGGTTCAGAGTTCCATTCGCAATAATCGAACGAGCGAGCGTCGAGCGAAGCGAACGAAGAACGAAGGTGTCCGTTGTCCCGCTATTTTCCTCTACCTACAGATCGCATTTCTCAACATATTGTCCTGAAATTTTGTGAGCAGGTTCGTTGATAATTTTTTTTTCGAGTCACTTTTTCTTCGTTACATTATTCTTTTTTAATAGACAGCCGCTCGATTTCTACAGCTCACAGAGTGGATAATATTTATTATGGATAATTTTATACATATAGGTATACTCTGAATATCAGTAGTAGGTATAGGAAGTAGGTGGGATACAGCGGACGAAAAAAACTATAGAATGCGAGCTCCTTACTAATTTCTAACCAAACACGTGCCTAAAACGCGGTATGCGCATGTTCGAACTAAACGGCTGCCTGGCATCGTTTTGACACCCCGCATAATGGCAATGGCAACCATTCTGTGGGGCCGTTTTGTAGCGCTACTTAGACTTCTATAGTTTTTTTCGTTCACTGATAGGATAGGATTTAGTGCACTACACTCTTTTATTGATACAGATGTGTGTTGTTTGCAAGTCACCTACTTTCCCGCTGTTTGTAGAAATGATCAGCGCCTCCAAGGTAAATTGGTTGAAATTAACACCGATCATCATACGTATGAACGTAGAGTTCAAGATCGCCTGGCACTTCCTTTTGTAAATAACTTTCTAGAGTCACTGTATATCTTCGACTTTCCGTCAAGGTAGACAAATATTTGCTAAAGACTGAGAACAAATAAATATTGTAGAAAGTAATTGAAACTAAATAACCGAAAATGTAAGGTTCAAATCTGTCAAAACAAGTGAACTGCCTGCAGCAGGTCGATCACGTAGCGCATTGTACGCGCGTCACTTTTTATTTGGAAAAATTACAGTTACGTGATTACTCCTCACAGGGATGGGATGTGAGGTAGGGATATTAATGACTGAACTGGAAGCGTTATTCTAGGTACTGCCCTAAAGGAGCCCTGGGTCCGCTTTGGCACCTCATCCAAAGATTTGGCATGGGTTTACGAAAGCGACTGCCACATGACCTTCCAACCCAGAGGGCAAACTAGACCTTATTGGGACTAGACCGGTTTCCTCACGATATTTTCCGTCACCGAAAAGCCACTTTTAAATATGAAATGATGTTTCGAACATGTTTTTCGTAAAAACCCAGTGGTTCGAAGTTCGAACGCCCTCCATATTAACAGTCGCGTTTCTTACCGCTCGGTTACAGTAGCTCACAACTAAGTATCGGAAACAGTACCTATATACGTGGAGTAATTTGTCTCTATCGCGGTGCCTATCTCTGTCCCTAAAATAACTTCATTTACGATCCAAATCGACCCAATTCACCTTAATTTGTAACCACAATAACCGTGAACTGAAACAATGCGTCTATTTGGGGCACGTTATAAACAAAAGCATTCACCAATGGCCCAGCACGGCTGTGTCGCGGCGACATAGAATATCCGTCTCTGTCTAAGCATTCTAATTAGAAAGGGACGGAGAGTCTATCTCGCCGCGACACAGCTCGCTGTGTTATTCGGACCAGTAAAACTCCGGTCTTCTCTCGCTCTTCCCTTTAGTCGCTTTTTGTACTAGCGGGGAGACCGTACACCTATTCTTATCCAAGCATAGACGGTTGCATCACTTACCCCTAGTATATTCTAGGCTTTAGGGCCGAGGATCCATATCTAGACGCGTTCAAAGGGGTCCCAAAAGTATACTATAATTAGATTTTTTAACAGCCGATATTTTACAGCTGTCATCCCAGTACGATAAACTTCAAGGATGACATATGATGACAGAAATTGTACTGGGATGATAGCTGTCAAATATTGGATATACGGTCATTTTCTTACTTATTATTTCATGACACAGCATAGGTACTGTATTCACTCAAGGCAAGGAACAACCCAGTGTCTTCTACAGGCCAGAATACATTACCCTAGGAAAAATATTAACAGCGCGATTCAGAAATCAAACAACACGGTACAGCGCGATCTAGCGACAGATTCGAACAACTTACGTATATTTTCGCTTATGAGAATTATAACGCGGCTGAACAAGACGCAAGGAGGTTAGAATTACACTGGTTCTCTTAAAGTAAGTCGTCGGTAAGTATTGTGAATATACACAGGTAATAACTTGTGGTAATCAAGAGGCAAAAACTAACCACAGTGGCCCACTTTGCCCGTGTGATCGGCTCCGTTTGAACCACGGTGGACTGGACATTCCCGTTGGCTTGCCCGTGTTTAACGGAGTAACAAGCATAAAAAGTTACGCGACTACGGAAGACTAATAAAAAAAAACTGTTATTTTAGACCAAGGGCAGCCTATGTCGCCCATAATTTCGAATCGATCCTCATTCATCAAAATCGGTTCAGTATCTTAAACGCTACGGTGGAACACGGAAATACAAAAACCATAATCCTTCCTTTCGGCACCGTAGTCGGGCCAAAATAAGTCATTACAACGGCCATCTTTTTAGGGTTCCGTAGTCAATAAGGAACCCTTATAGTTTCGCCATGTCCGTCCACCCGTCCGTCCTCAGCTTAGCTCAGTAACCGTTACTACTATAAAACTGCAATTCGGCATGGGTATATAAATCAATCAAAAATTTTTTTCGGTACCTCCCCTATTTAAAGCGGGGATGTATTTTTTTTTCTCGTTAAACCCAACCCAGGAGTTGGTTCCTATCAAAAACTTAAAGCTATGGACCTAACAAGTGCCTGAAAAAGAAATGGTGCTTTTGTCCACCGTGTCCGCATTTACACGACCATTTGTTTGAGCACTCTGCCCCAATATTAGGATATCCTGGTGCCAATGCCAAATCCAGTCTTGTTGCTCATAGGACATTTGTCTGGAAATAGATTGGGCGCCAGCGTGTCACTTTCTTATTGTTCTAGACACTCAGCGAAGAAGCTACGGAATGTAGGATTAAACTAATACCTTTAGACTAAAAATTATTATTCTATTCTAACTGTGAATCTGAGGTGGTATTCGTGGTTAACGGTGAGTTCCACCCTTATGTTGTTGATTTACCGCTGATTCGCACGAAGCGCTTTGCTTTCAGTTTTCTTGCGAGGACAGCCAAAAAGTGGAACTCAAATTCCAGCAAACCTTTTCCCATCTAAGATTTATAACTTGGATGTTTTCAAGACGAGAGTGAATAGGCACTTTCTAAGTATGCATGTAAGACCCTCGATCTCATCATCACTTACCATCCCTTGAGATAGTGGTCAAATATGTACCTACACGTAGGCCAAGTGCGAGTTGGACTCGCGCACGAAGGGTTCCGTACCATTATCTATAAAAACGGAAAAAAATCACGTGTGTTGTATGGGAGTACCCTTAAATATTTATTTTATTCTGTTTTTTAGTATTTGTTGTTATAGCGGCAACAGAAATACATCAGCTGTGAAAATTTCAACTGTCTAACTATCACGGTTCATGAGATACAGCCTGGTGACAGACGGACAGGACGGACAGCGGAGTCTTAGTAATAGGGTCCCGTTTTTACCCTTTGGGTACGGAACCCTAAAATGGGGATTATTTTTTAACGCCCGATAATAAAGACGTGTGTTATAACTTTAACGTGTGTGTCTGTGTGTCTGTCTGTTGCATTGTAGCTTCCAAACAGATGTCAGCAAACCTACCCTCTTAAGCTTTAACTAGTTAGGCTACAAATGCATTTCATACATTTGCCAGATCGGTCAGTCCATTCTAGGCTAGACACGGCCGAGAATTCACATAGCTTACTTTAACCAGTGTAAGACAGACCTCCAATGCTGATTAATTGTTGACAATATCCAGGTTTAGTTACACTGGTACTAGAATATGTTTCGTGGACAGATAGGAACCAGTTGTTTTATCTGTCCTGTTCCGAAGACAAGAGTTATCACGGCATTAATCCTGCCGCTATCACACCAGACACGACACTGTCCGGTACTGTTAGTCCTGCTGGTCATAGATTAAATGGTTCTGAAACAGATGGGACACTCCATTTATTAGGTTACTATCAGCTGGCGCCGCTTCACCAGCATATTGCAAAAATAGTCTATAACCATCCAGAAAGTCTATTCTTCACACACATTAAATAATTTTTGAAATCGGTTAACTAGTTCCGGAGATTACCTACCCTTTACACATAAAGTTATCTTATAAACTTATATAGCTACAATCTCGCAGACTTTTCCTCTTAATAATATTAGTATATTATATAATAGTCTGATATGACTCGGCACTGGTCCCACCGCCGGCTAGTAAGCTAGAAAAGTTGGGCGAGTAGAGCATTACATTGCGGATCTGTAAAGGTCGATTGATCACACTGTGCCTGGTTAGCACGCAATGAACCGTTACTCGCCCAACTTTTCTAGCTTACTAGTCGGCGGTGGGACCAGTGCCTAAGAGTCATATCAGACTATTATATAATACTCTTTATAAAAGTTCAATAGGATTTTTACTAAGATATATACTTACTTACATCAAATAAATCACAGTATTTGACTAACGTAATAATCATTTGATAAGTTTCTTTTTATGGTCATTTACCGTTATGGTCATAGCATTAATTTCACGATTAACGAAATATCATAAATCACAACGATTAAGACACATAATCCGACTAATATTTCTTAATAACGAAGTCGCATTTATTCATGACACCTTCAAATTGTATTGTCCATTGCAGTGTTTCGAGATGAAAGGCCTCAGACATCTTTCCAAGAAATTGCATTTGAGATCAAAGTTAAACAGCTACAGTAATAAAGTGTTCAAAATTAGAATTTCAGTGACCGTTATGAACAATTTCAACTCGCCACTCGACGCCTTAATTATTTTATTGTACCCCTTTGAAGATATTGTTTCTAGTTCTATGAATTTCAGAAACAATATTCATTACATTCTTAACGGGAGGGGAAGTACATGAACATTGCTATTCACAGCGGGTAGTACTTGAAAGCTGAGATTATAAAAGAAACAAAAGAGTCACTGGAGCGATTCGCACTGACACGATTTTAAGAGATTTAAACAGTTGACATCAGTTTAGATTTTAGAGCCGGGAAATCCCAGGATGGTAATATGTTTTAAATGATACCTGTAAATGATCGAAGCCGCTATGTTCAGTAAATAATAGACTAGATTCTTAAGATTTTTTACATTGCCATTCGTATCAGTTCTTGAAGAGGAACAAATGTTTGTATTGGAGCAACTAAAATTAAAGAACATACATAAATACACAAAAATAACAGTCAGTGACGGACCTCGCTAGCCGCAGCTTAGTATGACGTCAGTTTTCTATTTATAATAATAATTGCTGTTTTGATTGGGAAATACTGCGTTTAGGTGCATACTGCCAGCGGTTTAGCTTGTTTGTAGTTCACGTCAGTCAAAATAGCAGTATTGTTTTAAATTCTTTATACAGAGCCTTAAGTGTCCCACTGCTGGGCAAAGGTCTCTCTCTCTATCTTCCAAATATCCCTGTCCTGTGAAAAGATGATTACATTTATTGTCCTCTAAGAGTCCTCACACAATTAGGCACAAAACCCGCTAACTGTTCTGTGCCGGATCCCGTTACATCGATCGCGCGCGGGTCGATTGCTAGATCATCTAATACTCCCGCAAGGTCACGCGTTGCCGAGTGCACGGCGCATGCGCGGAGCCGCCTTATTTGGTACCGCAGTACATGCCTACCGTTTAAGGCGAATGTACCCCTCAACCCCTCATAATGTTGGTTTGCGCTTGTTAATGTTAACTTGATATGCTGTGCTCGTCTCTCGCACGGAAACTTGCGCAAATCGGTTTAAAATAGGTTTTCGTCAAAACGGATGCCTCTAGTAAAAAAAATGAACAATGATGTTTCAAGGTGCTGATAGAAATGAGCATAATTTACTTGTAATGAGCATTGTAGCGAATGTTATATTACAGGTAAAAGCGCATACCTATAATAAACAGGAGCGTTTAGCGAGCGTTCTACCGAGCCTTCTAGTGAAACGACAGTTAATTTGCTTCGAGCTTTTTGCCGAGCCGAGTAATTTTGTCATTGTTCCGCCGCTGTTCCCCTCCTCCCGGCGCACACCGGCTAGAATGATCGCCAAAATGTCCGTAGCGATGTTTAGTTAAAGGCGCCGCGCACGACACGCGTTCGGTGAGTGGAGGCCTTTAAGCAATGACGCGCAGTGTCAGTGTCCGTGAGGCAACCGGATGGCTCGCGGTGTTTTAGCTCCCGAAACGTTGTGGAACCGCCCTGTGCAACCCGAACTGAGCCTACTCGGACTGGGGCGGAAATAGAAAAAAAATATATATAAAAAATATTTTTGTCACGAGGCGGCCGATTGAAACAGCGGTTGCCTGAAAGTGTATACGCTGTTTGTATAATGAAATGCTGTTTCAATCGAATACCTGGCGACAATTTTTTTTTCACACCCGTCCTATTTCCGGCCCTGTCCAAGTTGGCTCAGTTCGGGTTGCACAGGGCGGTTCCACAACACTTCGGGAGCTCAAATACCGCGAGCAATCCGGTTGCCTCTCGGATACTCAACTACGCGCCATTGCTCTGAATAGTTTGGCTCTATGCTTGGTTCTGTCCGTTGTACAGTTGGACAAATTTAAAAATGGCGAATGGTCGATGTTCTGTTAGATGTGAGTGACCAAGTCTTTTAGATCATTGTGTTTTACGTCGACGAGAATTGATTTGTTCCAAAGACATGATACCTTACCATGCGAACAGGATTTTCTCGTTAAACCGACGCATACCTGCAAAAGGAACGATTTTTAATGACAATCCATAAAATTGTATACTTAATCAAAGTTAATTACTCTTTTTTAAAGGCGAAAGCGATTCAGCGCTTGCTTAACCGACTTCAAAAAAGGAGGGTTATTTATTTAAACCAATTCATAAACAAGCTTAGTAAAATGTAAAATGACAACATGCTCATAATCAGAAGAAATTGGAATAAAATACGAATTGAATTGGATTTGTCTGGAAAATCGAATGAATGCTATAATATTATGAAGCGGAAAGTCTGTTTGGTTTTTTTTTAACAAGGCAGCCCACACTTTATTACTTGGCAACCACCGTTGCCACAATCAGTTTTGGGGCTCGCGAAATTGGCGACTGTGGTTGCCACAAGCAAGTGAGTAAATAATGATTGCGTCTCACATTTTTTTTAAGCAAAATGTAAGGTGCATAAACATTGGACGGATCTTTGTCCAATGTATTTGCCTCTCACATTTTGTTTAAAAAAACGTGAGACACAATGATTATTGGACAAAGATCTTAAACAAGCGGAATACCACCCTAATACGCAGGCGGCGCGGGCAGCTCATTAATAAATAAATAATATTAAATATTTAAATAAATATAAATAAATAAATATTAGGGGACAATCTTACACAAATCGACCTAGTCGTAAACTAAGCAAAGCTTGTACTATGGGTACTAGACGACGGTAAACATACTTATATAGATAAATAAATAAATACTTACATACATAGAAAACATCCATGACTCAGGAACAAATATTCGTGCTCATCACACAAATAAATGCCCTTGCCGGGATTCGAACCCGGGACCTCCGGCTTCGTAGGCAGGGTCACTAAGTACCAACTAGGCTAAAGCGGTCGTCGAACATAATCTCGATAATAACGCAGACCCTCAGCTGAAGCCCTTAGGCTTGATGACTCGGAGCTCCTACTCAAGTGAGCACTCACTACGTAAAGGGCTCTTGGTTGACCGTGGGTGGAGTCTATTGGACTGAGCGTGTTGAATTGCAATCGGTTTGGTATTTGACGTGAAGTCAACGTTTCAGCACGGTTAGCAGAAGACGGTGCATGAGCTTTCTCGCGGCGAGATAGACTATCCGTCTCTTTCTAAGTGTTTTGATTAGAAAGAGACGGGTAGCCTGTCTCGTCGCGAGAAAGCTCGCTCGCCGTCTTGTGCTAACCGTGCCGAAAGAGCGAGCGTGACTAACGTAGTTTTGATATCGTTCTATATAGACCCTCGGGTTAGGGCTTTGATTTGATTGATTGATTGATTAGATAAAATTTTCTACGAGTAGGTTAATTACAGTTTTCCGTTGTGTGACGTTTTGCTTTAGTTTTATTTTGTCACACCTCGGAACTTTTCAGTTCGTCGTTTCGTCTTGAATCTAAACGAGTTCGCGAAACTATGAGTATTTAACTAAAAAACATGGAAGTAAAAAAATAAGAACCACCTCAAAACATAGTGGCTCTGTGTTTTTTATAACAATTATATTTTTGTAAAATTCCCACCTACCGATGATTTACAAAATAAAATCGATATATAGGAAATATCGAAACTGCTCACAAAATTTCACGAGAATCGGTTGAGAAATGAGACCTATAGAGGAGAACAGTGGGACAGCTGGATGTGCATCGGGGTGAGCATGAGGCTATTTTCGCGCATATAGTACTTAACTTCAGGCTAGTAATAATTTACTTTAAAAATTAAGTTTTAACATCATCTGTAGAGTTTCCTCAATTTCTTCAGGGTCCTATCATCAGATCCTGATCACCATGGGACCTTGGAAGGATAACCTTTCAAACAAAAAAAATATCCAAATCGATCCAGGCGTCTTCGAGTAATAGGGAACATGCATAACAAATAAAAGATTCCGACCAATTGAGAAATTCCTATTTTTTGAAGTCAGTTACACACGTTTAATAAACGTGTTTCCTACATTTTCTCATGAAGGGCGTAAATGCCTGGCGTTTGCTGTTACTAAACATAAACACGGACAAGGCATTATGTTGCACCTCCAGCTGCTTTTACGACACCTGTAAAGGTGGTTTATGAGTAAGTTTACGATTCAGTGTTATACACGGTTAATATTCGTGGGGTAATATTTAATATGCGATTTTTTTTGTACCGACGAGCTTACTTTACAGCCCACCTTGATCACACGTACCGAGAAAACGGGCGAGACAGTGCTACTCGGCGTAAAAGCGGCGAGACAGTAGCTCGTCGGCTCCCTTTCTATCTACTAGGCAGCGTACTTTCTCGCCCGTTTCCTCGGTACGTGTGATCAAGGCATTATAGATCGTTTTCCAAACCAAGAACCTACATGAACATTTTCTTTCCGAATTTCAATTTAATACTAACGGTCCTTGTACAAGAAATTATATTCTATTCCAGATTGACACATTCTTAATGGACTTGACGCACTTTTCTTGAATAAGTATGGATAATACATAAACATTAGGGGACAATCTTACAAATCGACCTAGTCCCAAACTAAGCAAACCTTGTACTCAGGGTACTAAGCGACGATTAACCTACTTGTATATGTAAATAAATACTTAAATACATAGAAAACATTCAGAAACAAACACTGCTCATCACACAAATAAATGTCCTTACCGGGATTCGAAACCAGGACCTCTTGCTTCGTAGGCAGGGTCACTACCAACTAGGCTAAAGCGGTCGTCATATAACAATAATAAATAAGAAGAACTTAAAGGAAAGCTAAAGAGAAATTTATGTGAACTGTAAGTACACTTTATTTTGGACCGAACTAGCGAATTAGCGATCGATCCTTAGGAGCACCATAGTCGTGGAGTGATAAAGCTCGTTTGTTATGTGTCCTGTTTATGTGTTCCACTACCGAACAAAGGCCTCCCCTCTTTTCCTCTACCCGGCCCTATTGCTGGCATGATCAGCCAACCCAAAGCTATTTAATAAAGATCAAGAAATGTAAAAGTTAGCTGGTCTCATCGGCGCTTTTCACAAAGTCGAAGTCACGAGCTACGTTTTAAGCAAGCCAAGCTTTCAATCGTCGCGTCTTCCAATAAAGCTGTATGCGAGTAGGGTTGCCATATGCAAGAATTAAATGTCCTGATAAAAATCCTGACATCACCCTAAAAATCCGGACATTTCTTGTAACAGAGATTTGGCGTAGCTTAAACGACGCCCCGGCGGCGCGCTGCGCTCTGCGGTGTACTACTGTATTGTATTGTGGATCTACCTTTCCCTTTCCCTCCGCCCGACCTCGTAGCCCCCTCACCGCGCTTACGGCTTGATTACTTACTAGTATTATGTATCCTTTTATTCATTAAAACTTTGTAAACTCTGTAATAAATATATCATGTAAACATTTTTTTTATGAGCTCATTCCTAACAATCCTGACACTTGCCAAGTCCGGCCGCAATCCGGACAAAGGGTCAAAAATCCTGACATGTCGGACAAATCCTGACGTATGGCAACCCTATATGCGAGCCTGTTCCGGGCTGTATTTGTGTACCCAGTGAGCCCTCAAAATGACGCTTTGAATTCTCTCACAGGATTGTAATTAACACTTTCTACACCAACGACGCTTAGGCGCATCACGCACGCAGCGGCGTCCGAAGCCTCGTACAAATTTCGACGAACGGAAGTGCGGTGCAGTGTGAAGTAACGCGCGGAATTTATATACAAACTGTGGTACTGGCATACACGTTGCGAGCTGTCGCTCCGCACGCCGCAGGATGCGGCCGCTGTGAGATGACCGCCTAAAAAGACGTCCCCGACGTGAGGCATGTCTGAAACCCCGTCGGCGGCATAGTCAATATAAAAGTGTTTTTGAAGTAAAGTTAAAAAATGAGTGTTCCCGACCATTTCGTTCCAAAAGCTTAGTTGGTTGAGAGTGACTGGCCGCAAAGGCCAGAGGGCCGCCTGTTCAAATCCTGGTCGGAACAATTTTTTTTTAATGATCTGTCTTCAATTTGAAATCACTTTTCGTTAGCAGACGTTACCAGTTATATTTTTACTTGGTTCTTCTTGTTGGATTTTGACTCACGCGATTAACCTGTTATATGTCGTATTTTTTATCCTCGTCGTATTATGAGGACAACTGACAGCTTATATTTGTCTGATATAGGGTTTGCAAGATCCGCCAATATTTCGGATCCGGATATTTAAATTGGACAGATCCGGATATCCGGATTTTTCGGATAAAACGGATCCACAAGATTTTTTTGGTATAAAGTAGGAATTGTAAGGCGAAACTAAGAAAAAACGAAAAACGGCTATAGTACAGTCGAGTTCTCCAATATCTACACAGACAACCGTTCAAAAATATGTATACAGAGATTTTATTGTTACTGACATAAGACACATGTGTAGATATTTAGAAAGGTTATCGGTATAGATATTGGAGGACTCGACTGACCACCGTATTTATATACCTGAAAGATTTGAAATAGATACGCGTTCCCGAGATCATGGGATTCATGGGGTATAAAACTTTATTTTGTTTCTACTTTTAACTTACGACTACTAACTAACTGGCAAAGTTAGTTTAGTCACTGAAAGCTGTCACTTGAATAACTACTACCAGGTCGCGTTAACTCCGTACCTGGTGGTCGTACATACATTTCAATGAGCTCCCTGTATACAGTTAATTCGATAGGGTTGTAAAAGAAATTGACATGATCACTCGGACGCCTTACTCAGTAATCGATTGGAAAAAGAGCCAACACGGAAATCGTGAAAATCAAGGGAAGAGGTGTTTGTTTAGCAAGGAACATTCCATTAGGCTAATACGACTATAGGTATGTCTAGATATGGCAAAAACGGTGAACGGGCCATAAATATAGCACACTATTCTAATTGTACATGATCATATTAGAAGTCAAGACCTAATACTAAAAATGTATTACAATTACAAAACGTAGGTACTGCTGCTGCATTTACTATTTACTTCCTGTGTCAAATATACTTCTTAAATATTTCTTTAGGTACATCTAAACTAAGTCTTTAGTAAGTAAGTAGGTACATATAGTATAAGTAATATTGGATTTATATAATTACTAAGTACCTACGGTAGATTAGTGCATTTAATCTAACGCCAACTTTCGCCATCAAACTCCGGCAGTTTTACTAGTTTGTGATTTTTTGTGACTAATAAATTAAAAACAAAAATAATCTGGTCTGGGATGAAGAAGTGGCGAATAAAAACAGAGATTGAAAATTCTCCACATTACGAGTATACCATTCCGTTTTTAGCGTGGACTCTGTACAAACTTCATTTTGTAGCCGTATTTTCAGTTTTCAAGGTTGCATTTTAAGGATCCGTAATATCCGAAAAATCCGGATCCAGGAGCCTGTCAGATCCGGATCTGAAATTTGGCGGATATCCGGATCTTTCGGATATCCGGATATCCGGATTGCAAACCCTAGTCTGATACCGAACCGAGGCCGCACCGACAAATGCGAAAGTGGCCTTATTTACTCGATTTATACGGTTTTACTGTACCTGCAACTGTGGTATGTTGTGGGAAAAATTAGAAAACGTATTGCATTTACGTAGGTTTACATTAAAAAAACTAAGGACGTTTGTAGTTATTTTGTTAATTATTACATGTATTTTTATGTAGACTAAATTCACAATAAGTCACTGAAACATGTCACATCGAGTTTATTTGAACAATAGTTATGTGATTTGGGCTATAGTTAGGTTTTACGGTATATATACAGCGTGGAACGGAACGATGGACTTTCCCGCAAAATGAACCTAGTTTAGCGTTAGTGCTTACTATTTTCCAAATAAACTATGTCAATATTTCTGACCGTTTCCAACTTAGAGTTCATCAAACTTTTGTGCAAAAATCTGCATATTAAAACTCTAACGGAGAATAAGGTCAATGACCTGACCGATGAAAGGACAATGCCATCACTGGTAAACAATCTTTTAAGGGATGACAGGTATTACTGTCACCGGAAAGTCGAATTTTGCTTGAACCCTGAATAAGTAACAGTGAAATTATCGAAAACATCATTAACATTTACCATTAACAGTTACAAAAACGAATTAGGGCTGTGCTATCATTATAATGTTTTTTTTGTTTGTAGTATTTGTGTAATAATAATTATTCGATTCTACTGCACTTATATTGACAATATATTTTCTTTAAGTTTCATGTCAAACATCCACCCTGTTACGATAAGACGGCACATCACCACCCACATTGCCACAATTACTAGTCTATTTGTCTGTGTATCATCTGTCCCCGCCACGAGTTCATATAACCCCACGAACACATCACCACCCTGTAGGCAATAAGCGAGGCCGGAAGGCGGGGAATCACGCCGCAGGAAACTACAATTTGACGTCAATTTCTCGTCGCCCTCGCACGACGAATTAGCGTCCTTAGTCGTAGCAAACATTATACACATTAAATAACATCACCATCATTAGGTATCACAAATTTATGAGTTGCTCTTGTCGGTTGAGTATTTTCCATTTCTCTCTGTCGTATACCTCCTGATTGATGGCCTTTTCATTTGCTGATACGACACCTGGTGTCGTGTTGTATCACTAATTCTTCTATCTACTACAACTTTTTCTTTTATTTGGTCCATATAACGGCGCCGTGGTTTCCCCCTGCTCGAGCAACTATGTCTGTTGTATGATGTCACACATATTATATACCTATATACCTAGGACAGACTGAGACTTAGGCTGGGTTTACACAGCATTGTCCTGCTCGAGTAGCCATGGCGAAAAAAGCTATTAACCAAATGAGAACTCTTACAATCCAGTTCGTCATGTAGGAGCAAAAAGTTGCTAATTATAGTGTACATTTCGAGTATCGCCCTTTATGGCAGCGAAACGTATACAATAACACAAAGAGACCGAGAAAGACTGGAAGCGTTTGAAATGTGGCGTTGGAGACGGATGGAAGGCATACGCTGGACTGAGAGAATAACAAATGAGGACGTGTTAAGGAGGCTAAAAGAGAATAGAGCGATCTTGAACATGATCAGCACTAGAGGGGGAAAATGATTGGTCATTTGATAAGGCACGACAATTTAACTGCTTTAAAATCATCATGGCAGGAACGATAGAAGGAAAAAGAGGCAGGGGAAAACTACGGCGTTGTTATAACATAATATATAATCCTCTATAACATGAACCTTCACATGCCTAAGAGTACTACTAAAAAGAAATACTCCAATTGTTCCAAGTACTTTCCGGAAGATCTGGTTAAATCCCAACAGGATATCAATGACTTACATCTACTTCGTAGACAGTTTCCACAAATTGACATTGACGAAATTCTACGCCACAAAAAGCAAGTGATGCAGGACTTGTTAGTAAACTTAAGGAAAAAACATACTGAAAGCCGTCTCGAACAGTCCAGAAATCCCAAACGTGAGATATGGAAAATAATTAAGGAAGAGACTAATAATAACACCCAAGAGCATAACTGGAATCTCAAAGACCAGCATTCGAAAACGCCTATCCACTATACCGAAATACCAGATCACATAAATAGATTCTTAGTAAAAATAGGGAACGATCTTGCCACTAACAATATGCCGGATGTGGACCAAGCTGTAGCGCAAGTGACTGTCAATAACTCGGACACTCAAACTTTGTTTACATTCTCTCAAATAAACCCCGTGTACTTACTAAAACTAGCAAAAAACAAGATATCAAAATCGCAGACTAAAGATATATATGACATTTCAGGAAAATTCCTTTTTGACATGATGACTTTTCTATCAGACCACTTGACATATCTAATAAATAATATTCTAATTTCAAATGTATACCCACATGCTCTAAAGAAAACTCGTCTGTGTCCAATATATAAAGGAAAAGGTGATAAAACAGATGTAGGAAACTTTAGACCAATAACAATAGTTCCTACAGTATCAAAACTTATTGAATCCATAATGTCAAGTGATATTCTTAGGTACATTGAGAACAGTAATGCCTTGTCAGATGCACAGTATGCTTACAGACCCGGGCGCTCTACAACCGCGGCTACCCAAAGATTTATGGAAAATGTAATAATGTCCCTAGAAAACAAACAAAAAGTTGTTGGAATCTTCCTAGATTTATCAAAAGCCTTTGATTCTGTGGACCACACTCTGCTTTTGGCAAAACTCCATCAATACGGAATAAAAGGTCAGAGTGCTGAATTGTTACAATCTTTTCTATCAAACAGAGAACAAACGGTGGAAATTAAAGTAAACGGAAAGCATTATAGGTCTAAGCCACAATTAATAAATATAGGAGTTCCACAAGGGTCTTCATTAGGAAACATATTATTCTCTATATTTTTAAATGACATTACAGAACTAGACATAGATGGTGAAATAATTTTATATGCAGATGACACGACAATAATCATCAACGACGAATCTGAGAATAAATTAGTTGATAAGATAACCAGAACTCTACTTGCATTAGAAAAGTGGTTTAAAATGAATGGACTTAAATTAAATTCAGAAAAGACTAACATTGTTAAATTTAATACGCAAAACAAAGTGACTGATAAGTTAGATGTAATCCTTCCAGACGGCGCAATGATTCAAAGTGTACAGCATGTAAAATTACTGGGATTTCATTTGGATCCAACATTCTCATGGAAAACACACATAAATTCGGTATGTGGAAAGATAGCAAAAGGAGTATATATCCTCAAACAATTAAAGCCAATCGTTTCGAGCGACCACCTTAAAGAAGCATATTATGCATATATACATTCAACTCCTCTCTTATGGAATACTGTTGTGGGGAAACTCCACAGATTTCGAACGTGTGCTCAAAATGCAAAAACGTGCAATACGAGTTCTGGCTAATGCACGTTACAGAGATAGTTGCAGAGAACATTTTAAAAACCTAGAGGTCCTAACATCTGTGTCGACATACATTCTAGAGATCCAGAAGCCTTATATGTGAGAAACAATCCGAGCGAGTTTGTACGAAACGGTGATGTGAATAAACGCCCTACACGATATCCAGATAACCTAAAGCAAAGTAAATGTAGGTTAGCCATGACAAAAAAATGTCCTAAGATAATGGCAGAAAAACTGTACAATAAGCTGCCAGCAGAAATCAAATCTGAACATAACATTTATACTTTTCGTAATAAAGTCAAAACTCTATTACTCAGTAAGACATTGTACCATATTAAAGAATATTTGAATAATGATTATGGATAGCGAAATTATAATTGTATTGACTCTATTTAATGAACCTTATTGTAATCTAGTTTAGTTATTGACGATGTATGTGCTCATGTTTTTATTATAAGTTTTTGTAATTGAAAATAATGTAACACTAATTGAGAAATAAATGAATCTAAATCTAAATCTAAATCTATATGGACCAAATAAAAGAAAAAGTAGTAGTAGATAGAAGCATTAGTGATACGACACGACATCAGGCCCCTATTTCACCAACTTGACAATTGTCACCTGACAACGACAATTCTCCGTACATTGCTGGATCCACAAGTACCCTAGCGATCAGGTGACAACTGTCAAGTTGGTGAAATAGGGGCCAGGTGTCGAAGCCTAACGGGCGCCAGAGATAGGATCCCATGCAGCGATTTAGCGAGAGTATCGTGAGTTGTTGGTCGAGACTTTTCCTTGTTAATCCGTTCACTGAAACGTTAGTCATATTATTTCCTTTATTCCGTCTTATGTTAGGTTTTTAAAATAATAATATAGGAAGTAAAATATAAAACTATACATAAGAACATTATAAAAACGTAACTTAAGGTGCCACCGGCAGCGAGAGCGAGGTGGGGCCCAAGCTACCGGTGGTTAGGGCGTGAGAGAGAGGAACCTCCTGTGGCGCCACCATGAACTTCGAAAGTCGAAGTTTGTAATTACACACATCCCTGTCACTCGAGTAAGGGAGTGCGATAGAAATGGAAATACCTGAACTTCGACTTTCGAAGTTCGTTGTAGCGCCACTGACTATCCGCGCAGTGTCCAGGAGTACCGCCTTCCGTATCTGACCCTTGGCCCAGCCATCTAACCCTTAAGTGTTGGTTGAGTTTAGTCATTATTACTTTTTATGACCAATAAATTAACTGTATCTAAACTGTGCACTGTGCATTTGGATCGGGGCGTGCCTATAAGGGTGACGCGTGGCAAATTGACTTTAAAGTTGACACAGTCTCCCCCATTCGAGATAGTCATATGTAAACTCGAATTTGTTCCCAAACATGTCGCTTCGGCTGTACAGTGTTATAGTGCTGTAAAATTACTATAAATAAATAGTCTAGCCTGGCAATTTGTTAGGAAATGGACATTTAGAGTACAGGTAGTAAAAACGTCGAAATAAAATTGACGGCGGACTGGACAATTTTGAGCGTAGGGTTTTAAGGAATTAGGTTAGATATACGACTTTAAATAGCAGACCTTACAAATATCTTTAAATAGCAGACCTTATATATATAATATTTTACTACCTATTAATAATACTAGAACACACATTTGTATGTGACGTGTTGCATAGACATCACACGTTGCTGCCTCACCTTAGTTGAATAGGTGAATTTGGTTTTTTCCTTTTTTGTGTTATTGAAATGTGTTACATAGTGCATAATTAATAAGAAGTCTCTTTTGGCATAGATGTGACACATGGTTAGCATTTACTTTTGTAATATGAGATAAATCTATACAAGGTGTAACAAAAATGGGGTATGAACCGATCAAGGGCTTAACAGGTATCGTGTTCTGATAAGAAAAAAAAGGAAAAATTCATAAATTAAGGTATAATTTCCAATAAAACGAATTCGAGATTTGATCAAAACTACTATTTCATTTATTAGATTGCTATTACAAAAGAAATAATTGCTTCTGAACCATAGGAGCGATAATTGAAAACGAATGATTTTATCAAAGCGAAACAAAAATATTTGCATGAATAATTCACTTCTAAATGTGTTCAAACTAAATCTATTATCTAAATTGTATGCTGATAACTGATAAGTCATAGACAAATTATACTCGGGGCTAAAACCTTGATAAATGCTCCATTTTAAGCCTAGAGGTATTTTATCGTATACAATCAAAATGTCTTACGTTTCATGGTTTATTTTAATCTATTATTTATCGATTTATTACCGTTGCACAGTGTTTAATTAATTCCGTCTATATAACGCCGCTGGATAATCGTGTTTTATTCATGACATTTCACACTAGCATTCAGCATTAGTAGCAAATTAGACTTAAGAAAAGCCTTAAGTGTAGGTACCTGCAGCTGCAGATTGACTGCTGGAAGAGATCGGTCTTTAGCGATAAGACCGCCTGTTGTTTGTATCAGCTCTTATAGTAGCTGTATTATACTACTATTTATTTATTAATACTGAGGTGTGCAATACAGAGTATTTGTATTGTTCTATTGTATTGACTACGTAACTGTTTCTTTTGAAATTAGCCGCTACTAGATTGTATTGCATCTAATAAAAAACAGAGTAGGTATTTTAAATTTAAATAATTTCTATTTAAATTAAGGTATGCATAAGGTTAAGATAGTGTACAGCTCTGTAAAGGTTTTTACTATTTTTCTTTAACTTGGGTTACCTTATGTTTATAAAAAAACCTAAGACTTTCATAAGAATAGTTTTGTTATACAAGGGTGCAAAGTTGTATTTTACCCGCGAGTGTGGAATTAAAACACGAGAAAGCGAAAGGATGCTATAGTTAAACCACGAGCGAATAGCGAGTGGTTCTAAAATCCTGAGTGTAGCGAGTGTTTCAACACACGAGAAGTAAAATACATTTGCACCCGTGTGTAACACAAAACTTTTCACCTCACTGTATATAGCGAGGAAAGTGCAACATGCAAAACAATTTTATTTAATTTAAATATTTTTTAATTTTTTTATCAGTAATAATAACGTTAAGTAATATAAAGTAGCATTTTGGTCAAGTGCGAGTCGGATTTTAGTTTTCCATACATTTTGAGACCCAGTGCCTGATGATTTGATGAAGGCAACAAGCAATTATTTAAAAGTTCTTAAATATTTATTTTATTCGGTTTTTTAGTATTTGTTGTTATAGCGGCAACAGAAATACATCATCTGTGTTTTTTTTTTGTATTATGAGCGTTTTACGTTTTGTTATACTGTCAAAAGCTACTTGAACACGCTCCAAGGTCAAATTACTTTCCCCACTAGTGGATAAAATGCGTTTTTGCTCACTGGTTTTAAAGGATAAAAGACGGCTTTCCGAGGCAGTGAGGGGAAAAAATACAGGGTGTCCCACAAGTGGCACGTCACAGTGACACCGGAGGTAGGTCAGCTAAAGAGGGACCTAACCAGCCTAACATGACCCCAGTAAAAGTTGCATGGTTTTCGAGTTATTACCAAATTCCGTTTTTAGTGAATTTTCACCTTTTTTAACATTGTCAGTGTCAGAATTCTGCTGGAAAGCTCTAGAAGCTTATTTTTTTTGTTGTAATGGAATCTTAAATTGTTATTTAAGATGACATGAGTATGATTCTGTCAAAAAGTTATGTGGATTTCCGTAAAATAATGGATAAATCTTGATTTCAATTGCTAGCAAAACGAAAACTTCGACTTTGGACACCTGCTGTGAAAAAAAAATCTTTGAAACAAAACGAGCAAGTAACATCAAAAAATTGGGCATGTTATGCAGATTTATGCAGATTAGAAATGGTACAATACACGAATGTTATGCCCATAAAACTAGTTATTTTTATCATTTTACCGATGCCCTACTTAACTAAGTTGAAACTAGGAACCCCGCTATCAGGTAATTTTGCCGCTTCTTGATATCAAATGTAATGTCATAACATTACATTTGATACTGGGCTTTGTTATTATTTGTTAAAGTCACAATAGGGAAAAAGATGGATTAGGGGAAGCGATAAAGGAATTTTATTGAAAAAAAAAAGGTAAATTAATTAAAAACAGACAACTTTCGATTATTTATTTAATTCTTAAATCTAACTTACAGTAAATGTTCAAACTGTTTCCCTCGGACTCTAATGCATAAATGACACCGTCTTATAAAATTACGATTCAATTTTCTTAAACTAATTTCCGATATGGTCCGGGCTGCGTCGAATACGCGTTCACGCAATTCTTCCTCGCTTCTTATTGGTTTTGCATACACTTTGTCCTTTAAACATCCCCAATAAAAAAAATCCTGTGGATTCAAATCCGGGGATCGCGGTGGCCACAGTATGGGTCCTAATCGCCCAATCCACCTGTCGGGGAATGTGTTGCTGAGGTGCTCGCGAACCCGCCGAGCGTAGTGTGCCGGGCAACCATCTTGCTGGAACCACATCCTCTGCCTGAGTGCCAACAGCGCGTCTTCTAATAATCCTGGCAGGTCATTTTGAAGCATTTCCAGGTAGTTTGCCCCGTTTAAAATAGCTGGCAACTCGACCGGTCCTATTATTTGGCCGTTAAAAATTCCCGTCCACAAATTGATTTTGAATTGGTATTGGGACCGGTCTTCTCTTTTTTCGTGCGGGTTTTCTAGTTGCCAGCTATGGATATTATGTAAGTTGGTGTATCCGTCCCTTCTGCAGGCCGATTCATCGCTCCACAACACTTCATTAAAAAAGTTGGGATTTTCTCTCCACTTTTGTATCATTTTTCGACAAAATTCAACACGCGGTGCATAATCAGTCGGCTGTAGAGTTTGTACGCGTTGAATGTGGAAGGGATGGTATTTGTTCCTGTTCAAAATGCGTTGTGCCGAGGATTTGGGGACTCCAGTACGGCGTTCAATATTTCGCATTGAAGTTCCTGGCTCCGCTCACACTTCTTCTAAAACGACGTCGTCGTCAATCGTTCGAGGTCTTCCAGATCGGCTATTCGTCCCTGGTAGTCTGCCCTCGCGATAAGCATTTGCAGTTCTCAAAATGACTTCGTATTTGGTAGGATTACGATTCGGATATCGTTCCGAGTACAACCTTGCAGCCAATCTTGCATTGTAACTCACATTGCCTCGATTTGAAACACGCCTGGTTTCGCCGTAGATTAAATGCATGTCAGCGTACTCACTATGAGTAAACTGGAGATTGTGATTCGCCATGGTTGCATACACAAATCAGTGTCCGATAGAGTGCCGAGTTGTCACTTTATTCCACAAATAAAGAGTAAATCAGAGTCCAGAGAAATGCCAAGTCGATTTTAGTTAAGGAACACACGAAAACAGAGACACGGAGAACACGGGGATCGCACGAAACGCTAGGTAACGAACTGATTTGGTTTGCAGGGCCATCGCTGCTCGTGCTACATGATCGAACAAAGCACTCTATCCATCCCTTTCTTTACCAAGTAGATAAAGAGAGACAGAACAAAGCTCGTTATGTGGGGGTTTAGGTAGAAATCGACACGTGTGCCAGAGTCGAAGCGAACGATGTCCTTCAAAAGGGTAATAAACATTGTTTCTATCTCTTTTCTTCTCGTGGACCTGGCAATAAGTCGCTCTCAGGTAAAAGAGGACGAATTTTTACCTAATAGGGACGGCTAGCGGGGTGCATAGTTTTAAATTAGTTAAATAGGGCATCGGTAAAATGATGAAAATACCTAGTTTTATGGGCATAAGATTCGTGTATTGTACTATTTCTAAATCTGCATAACATGCCCAATTTTTTGATGTTACTTGCTCGTTTTGTTTCAAGGATTTTTTTTTCACAGCAGGTGTCCAAAGTCGAAGTTTTCGTTTTGCTAGCAATTTAAATCAAGATTTATCCATTATTTTACGGAAATCCACATAACTTTTTGACAGAATCATACTCATGTCATCTTGAATAACTATTTAAGATTCCATTACAACAAAAAAAGTAAGCTTCTAGAGCTTTCCAGCAGAATTCTGACACTGACAATGTTAAAAAAGGTGTAAATTCACTAAAAAACGGAATTTGGTAATAACTCGAAAACCATGCAACTTTTACTGGGGTCATGTTAGGCTGGTTAGGTCCCTCTTTAGCTGACCTACCTCCGGTGTCACTGTGACGTGTCACTTATGGGACACCCTGTATATTCAGATTGTCAATAATTGTCACTTTACAAAACATCCACGACGTTAGCAAAATGGCATGCGGCCAGTTTGGTGGTAAGTTGACAGACAGTTTGGTGGTGTGTCGGAGGGGTGCTGGTGTGTGGCGAATGTGCACATTCGCCGCAATAATTGGCTATGTCAGTCAGCAGGGGGCGCGCCAGCGACGCTCTCAGCAGTGATTAGCAGTTGCTGAGGCCGAATACGGCTAGGAGGAGTAGAAGAAGAAGAAGAAGAAGAAGATGATGATGATGATGATAGGCCTTGCGACTCTAGAGGACATTCTTCAAGTTATGAAACACTACGTATATAATTACCTACGTACAATTAGGACATTCCTCAAAGTCCAACAAGTAATAAAGCTACAACAGTAGAATATAAGTAAGTGTAATAAATATTTCTATGATAACACTATTCATTATTGTGTACTTTACGATAGGGTTACTATCGTTAAGTAAACCGCACGGACTTCCTCTATGATATCGCAAATAACAAAACAAAAGATAGCACGTATGCCATAATGAGGACTAACAGTAGTACAGTTGAACTCACAAGGAGCTGAACAATTTGATACTCTAATAAAACACGTAAGTTGGCAGTTAACGAATGACTGATGTATTTGAAAAAGTAACCACACATGACACATACTTGACAGTTAAAGGCAAGTTTCACATAGCTGTGGATAGATGGCGTTGGGAACCTTATTTAAACACTATTTTGATATCATTTCCAACACCCCCACTATATCAAATTTTAAATTAAACTAAATATCTACTACAGATTCTGATAACATAACTCACAATAAATTTATTTTTGTACAACACCAAGTGTTTGCACAAACTTATAGTGTTTTATTTCTGGCAAACCCTTTGTTAGCAAATCAGCGGGCATGCTAGCGGTTGGCAAATATTTAGTTTCAATAATATCATTATTGATGACTTCTCTGATGAAATTATATCTCACATCAATATGTTTTGAGCGCTTATGAGACTGATGATTGTTTGCCATCCTCAATGCACTCTGATTGTCATTATACAATAAAATTTTATTACAATAACCTGCACCTGTTAGTTCACACTCTAAATTTTGTAAATAAATTGATTCTCTACATGCTTCTGACATAGCCATATACTCCGCTTCACAACTGCTTAACGCTACTGTTCTTTGTTTCTTACTTTCCCAAGACACAGCAGACCCAGATTTCACAAAACAGAACCCGGTATATGACCGTCTGTCAAGAGCATCACTAGCCCAATCTGCATCTACATATCCTACCAATTCTGCATTTTCTTTGGAATATCTTAATCAATAGTTCTTTGTTTTCAACAAATATTTTAAGATTCTTTTAGCGTAATTCCAATGAGTAGATGTGTAACAATTATTAAACTGACTGAGGTAGCTTACCGAATAAGCTATGTCTGGGCGTGTCAGAACGGCCAAGAAGTTGAAACTTCCAATTAATTTTTGATATGGCAATTTGTCATCACAAGTTTCACCTTTTTTAACATTTAATTTACACTCTATAGGAGTATCAGCTGTATTACAATCAGACATATCAAATTTCTCTAGTAATTTTTCAATATATTGCTCCTGATCTACTGTAATTACATTTGAACTCTTGTTAATGTTAATTCTCATGCCTAAATATTGTTTAACTTCGCCCAAATTCTTAATTTTAAACTTTTGGCTCAAAGACTTTATCAACGACTCAGTTTCTGACTTTTCATTTGAAAATATAATGAAATCATCGACATATAATCCGACAATAGTTCTCTTATTATTAACATGTTTTTTAGTAAAGACACAAGGTTCTAATTTACTCTTACTGAACCCTAACTTGTACAATGTTTCCTCTACTCTTTGATACCAAGCTACAGCCTTTTTTAATTTTAGCACTTTACTTGAATCCTTGATGGGAAAACCTTCCGGCAAATGCATAAAAATGCTTTCTTTTAAGTAACCATTAAGAAAGGCTGTCGTCACATCTAAGTGAGTGATGTCCATATCAGACTGTACACTTAACGCAAACAATAAACGCAAGGTTGTATGTCTAATCACTGAAGAAAAGGTTTCCTGATAGTCTACACCAGCCTTTTGCGTAAAACCTTTAGCGACAAATCTGGCCCGATATCTCACTTTGTTATCACAATCGAATTTCTTTCTTAGCACCCATCTACACTGCACTACACTTGCATTTTCTGGAGCATCGACAATCTCCCAGACTTGATTGTCATCGAACGACTGCGGCTCCTCTGCCATCGCCTGTAACGACATTTGTTTTTCAGGACCGCTGATAGCCTCTGCGTATGTCATTCCATCTTCTCCTATAGACGTAGCACACATGTTGGAAAAGCCGTATCTAGAAGGTTTCTTCCTTACTCTCTTTTCTCCTTCTAGATTGCTTGTCTGAGGTTCTTGTGGCATACTTTCAGTCTCTTCGAGTGAGCCTTCTCCTTCTGTGGTTATATACCTTGCTTCTGCTTCCTGCTTGTCCCTTCTTTCCTCTTCCTGCAAGGTATCCTCTTCACCATCCAAGTAATCTGAATCACTTGAACATGGCTCATCAAGAAATTCTAATTTTACCACCGATTCCTCCACTGATTCCCCCACTGAATCTGTGTTCTCTATTGAAACGGTGGCTGTCTCTTCTCTCTTCTTCTCGAATATCACTACATCCCTGCTAGTAGTAATCCCGTTGTGTACTGGATCATAAATTCTGTAACCTTTGATATTGTCACTGAAACCAACCAGTACATATTTCTTCGACTTTCTGTCCCATTTCGCCCTTTTTTCTTTTGGTACATGTGCCATCACAGGACTCCCAAAAATGCGTATATGGTGCAAATTTGGTTTTCGACCAGTCCAGGCTTCATATGGAGTCTTTTCAATACCTGAAGCTATTGATCTGTTTTTAAGTAAATCGCCGTATTGGCAGCTTCTGCCCAGAACTTCTTCTCTAAATTAGCTTCGAAAAGTAAGCATCTTGCCCTTTCCACTGTCGTTCTGTTCGTCCTCTCGCTTAAGCCGTTCTGTTCTGGCGTGTACGCATTTGTTTTTTTGATGGATGATGCCTTCTTTTTCAAGAAATTCTCAAAATCATTACTGGTGTACTCACATCCGTTATCAGTTCTTAATATTTTGATCCTTTTCCCTTGAATGTTTTCCACCATTGACAAACTCTTTGAAATAACTTGACACTTCACTTTTTGCTTTTAGGAAATAAATAAAGGTCATTCTGCTATAATCGTCAATGAACAGCAGAAAATATCTAGCACCTCCAATTGACTTGCACTCCATGGGGCCACAAACATCTGAATGAATAATCTGTAGTATCTCTGTTGCCCGTGAACCTGTAGAAAATGGCAGTCTTGACTGTTTTCCTTCACAACATGTCTGACAGCTTGACTTACTTGTTGTGAACACATCTGGATAATCGAGTCCATTCACTAATCCATCACGCTTCATTTTATTCATATCATTGCTGTTTATATGGCCTAAACGCCTGTGCCATATATCCCCAGTCACTGTACTTGAGGTCAATAAACAGCTCTGTGTTTGTAAATTAACTTTGTAAACACCATCAATTAAATCTGCTTCGGCCACTAAAACACCAGTTTGGTTTCTTATTAGACACTTATTAGGTTCAAAAACAACACTGTTGCCATTCCTTATCAATTCGCTCACTGACAATAAGTTTGTCGTGAGACTTGGAATACATAACACACTCTCCACTGTTATGTTATAATTGTAACTAGTAGTTATTTCCACATCACCGGAACATAAAACAGGTACTTTCATCTTGTTCGCGACAAATGTCTGGTAAACTGGACGAGAACACGGGATTTTTAATCCAATCTTCATTCGGAGACATATGGCGACTTGCGCCAGAATCAATATAAAAATCAGTTTTACTGAACTCCCCACTGAGAAATACAACACTGAACGCGTTACTGTACTTCTTCTGGTCTAATTTTTGGTTCAAAAGTGGACATTGATTACGATAATGGCCTGTTTCTTTGCAACGATAGCATGTTATTGTTTTCCCGGTACCACTGACATTTGATGACTTTGACGTTGACGTATTCGAAGTTTGTCCGCCGCCATATTTACTAGTGCTGTTCCTTTTACCGGTTTTCTTTTTCTGCCAACTTTTTGCTACTAAAGCTGAACTACGTTCCGTTTCACTTGCGTCGACTGATTCCATATCAAGTAACTTCGTCTTGATCGAATCGGCAGTTATCTTCATTCCGGAATGTTCTATAGCCATAATCATTGGCATAAACCGCTCTGGTAATCCGGCCAGCAACAATGAACCGACCCACTCGTCGTTAATGGTGAATCCTGTGCCGCTCAAACTTTGAGACGTTTCCACTATTTGTGTCACATAATTCGTCATAGAATCACAATTTTCTAACCTTATAGAAATTAAATGACGAAGCAAGGTAATCTTCCGCGAAAATCCTGTATCGTCGAACAAAGAACGCAACTTTGTCCACAACTCCTTCGTGGTTTTTGTTCCCTTTATGTGTACGAATAATGATGAGTCGATCGTCAAAATCAACTTAGCTCGTGCTTTTACATCTGCCGCTATAACAGCTGCAGCTGATTCTGCCGTTATTTCTTCCTTTAGGTACTTATCGGCGTTTTCCAAAACCAACAAATTTTCCACAGCAAACGCCCATTCCTCGAAGTTCTCGCGACCTTTGAGTTTTGGAACACTTGCGAGGTAGTTTGTACTAATTTTCTTGCTCGCACAACACTAAAAACTTTGCAAAACTTGGGTTTGTAGCCCATAACCTCTAATAAAACACGTAAGTTGGCAGTTAACGAATGACTGATGTATTTGAAAAAGTAACCACACATGACACATACTTGACAGTTAAAGGCAAGTTTCACATAGCTGTGGATAGATGGCGTTGGGAACCTTATTTAAACACTATTTTGATATCATTTCCAACAGATATCTTCTCGCGTTCACCCGTTTGAAATGAAAAAAAAAACAAATTTATTTATTCCAGACAGTCCATAGGTGCATTATACGAAACAATTTGGGTTTAAAGATCTTTATTTCTCATAAGAATACAACATATTCACTTACATGACAATTTATACCATACCATACCATGCAATATAATCCTCCTCCATCCATCCTAAGTTTAAATCGGCATTATTGCCAAAAGCAAAATAATTCTGTAACCTGTTATTAATTATATTGATATTTACATATAATTTCTGTTACTATTAGTTAAGTTGTTTAGTTCATATTTTGTATTGTATTACAGCTAAAACTTTTATTGATCTCACTGCAACATGCGTAGCCAATGTTATGTACTTCCGTAATTGTTGTATATATCAGAAATAAATACCTCCTAATATACTAGCTTTAATTGAAATGTAATATATATGGAGTGGTTTTACTTAATAAATAAATAAATAATCGGTGCAATATAATTTAAGTTAAATAACCATAGAATTTGTGGTCGTGGGTTCGTATCCCGGCTCGTACCAATGAGTTTTTCGGAACTTATGTACGGAATATTTACCGTTAGCTTTTCGGTGAAGGAAAACATCGTGAGGAAATCGGTCTAATCCCAATAAGGTCTAGTTTTCCCTCTGGGTTGGAAGATCAGATGGCAGTCGCTTTCGTAAAACTAGTGCCTACGCCAAATCTTGGGATTATGTGTCAAAGCGGACCCCGGGCTCCTTTGGGGGCATTACCGGGAATAACGCTAGGAGGATGATGATGATGATGAACAATAGAATTTGTTTGACAGCTTCGTGTTTCGTATGGCAGTTTAAACATGACGGTAAAGCGACGCTACGGAACAAGGACCTTAAAGAGGCTCATTTGCCTAAAGACGTAGCACAGGACCGCGCTACATGGAAATTACGGACAATGACGGATGACCATAAATGGGACGAGGTCTAGAAGGAAAAAGAAGAAGTTAAAGCGACTGGGTACAAAGATGTTCAGCCCTTGGTTAGTCCGGCCGACAAATGAATCCACGACCTACGAAATAGTTAAGCGCTATCACGTTAATCATCGCGATCTATGCCACTATTTGGACATAAGTATAGAGGGAACACGACATTATTAGAGACTAGCTTCTGCCCGCGGCGCCGTCCGCGTAGAACTCGATTATTATCGTAGCTCCATACAAACTTTAACCCCCCATTTCACCCCTTTAGGGGCTGATTATCGGAATATAAATTATCTTATCTCCTTCCCCGGGACTCAGACTATCTCTATACCAAATTTCATCCAAATCGTTTCTGTGATTTAAGCGTGAAGACGTAACAGACAGGCAGACAGACATACCTGGCTAAATACAGTACTTAAATGATATCCTGCCTCGGAAACAGGGTTACATTTTTCGCGCGTATTCGTGTCGTAATCAAAATCAAAAATCAAAAAGAATTATTTATTCTGCAAATAGGCCACAAGGGCACTTTTACATGGCAAACGGTAATTTACAATAAAATAATAATAATCTTACACAATAATAACTTAGAAATGCAGATTAAGGACCGATATAAACGGTTAACAAACTAAATGTCACTAAGTTAATGTACTTAAACAAAACAAAATTGCAAATATGACCATTACATTCGATATAAGATCTGTATCAGCGTTAACAAGAAGTTAATGATATTAATGTAGACTTAGACTAAGAAAAAAAAGACCGGGTTGCACTCCGGGAGTGCCGGCAGAAGTGAAGACTCAATGACATTGTAACAGTTTTTAGATCAGGTCACGTGTCCGTCTTACGAATTTTCAATCTCTCGAGTGACATCTCACTGTCACGTGACATCTTACCGTCACGTGACCCGTGGCGAGTTTAATATTTTTTCCCCATCACAAAATGTGCACAGGGGGCTGATTTTTGACCTTTCGAGCGCTCGAACATTAAATAAAAATAAATGCTATTGTAGTGTCATAATCACAGGCACTTACTTTCTACCGATAGAATTGAATACGAGTGGTCAATACCGCACGTTTTTAAATTTTCTATCGTCATTTCAAAATAGCATTTCATAATTTTTTACAGTTTTTGAGTAAAACAGTCGAGCGCTCGAAAGTCAAAATCGGTCCCCAGCGCACTTAAGAAGTTTTCACGTCAAAAATAATGTATTACGAACAACCTAGTGAAGCTGGTTTTCAACCAAGCAAAATAAGTTTAGCACACGCTCAAGCACACGTATACAAAGAAAACTCTTCAGCACGTGTCTCAATGCTGTCAAGATCATATATTTCGCGTTTTGTGCGATTTAATCGGATTATGTGTGCGTTTAACACACGCTCAACTTATTTGGCTTAGTTGAAAAGGCTTTTGTATGAGTGTACTATTAACAAGATTTTTGCCGACGAAGTCGCTATCCTACGTATAGTTTACCAATAAAATATAGTCTGCCATTTTGAGAGCTGATCTCATCTACCTGAACAACAAAGGATTATTCAAAAACAAGGCTTATTCAATTTATCAATATAATCAATCACGGTAAAGGACTGTGCGACTAAAGTTATTGTTTGGGAATAGATTTGGGTTAGTCTTTTCGATTCTCGTAAAGCACGCGTGGAAGACACATTAAAAAAAATACAGTTAGTAGTGAGTGGACCCGATTCTACGTGCACATGGCTTAAATAGCCTAAAACTAAATTGTTTTAAAAGCTTTTATTTAGTTTCACCTGTCCCGTTGTCTGTCTGTCTGTCTGTAGTCAAATCTTTCAAGTTAAATTTGACCCACTTCCCGGTGACCGATTGAGCTGAAATTTTGGGTATAAGTATAGTTTGGATGACAATTCAATATTATAGTACCATCGAGCTGATTTGATGATGGAGATGGAAGGTGGCCATGGGAATTCAGTACTTAACCGACGTAGCCCCGACCGTAACCTGAGTTTGGGCTCGTTAGAATCGTCTCAATTAGTAGTTGATGACGGTATACAGAGGAGTACCGTCAGCAATAAAAGCTTGTATCAAAAATGAAATTTTTGACAGAAACTTTTTTTAGACACAATTTAGGCGGCAGATTAAAAACGCCATTTAGGCAGCTAAGTAAGTTGAATAGACCGCCTAAAATAAGAAACGTCAGACACATCCGAAACGTCGGGAGACCTCAGTGAGGTAAATAAATAATTTAATTATACGCGATTAAGTCCCGTTTAGTATAAATAAAGAAACTTCAGATTCAGATTAGCGCTGTCATTTGATTATGACAGCTGCTCATAGAATAGCAAGTTGTTCAGCGACACCTAAATAAAATTAGGAAGTTTAGAGGCCACTGTAGAATCGGATCCATCGCATTTAATGTAACGTTGAGATTTGATAATTTAGTAAAACCTAATTCAATTGACATAGAATGTAAGTTTTTTTTTGACATGTACAGTTTTATATATTATCAATAAAAGTATGTCTTCCGCGCATAAGCGAAAGAAAATGGTGTTTTTGGATAATATCGATAATTATTGGACGAGCGAGCAGAGTAATGAAGTTCTCCGGTTCAGCTTGGACCAAAATTCTTTCGTATGTCCGGCTGTCCGGCTGTTCTCCTCTACGGGTCGCATTTCTCAACCGATTCTCGTAAAACTTTGCGAGCAGGTTCATAATTACATTGAATTCTTTTGACGATTCATAATACGGGTGGAGACTCGAAAATTATTATTACTCCAATAGAAAGAAGGCAAAAAATATGCCTACTTAGTGACGAAAGTCCCATTCAGATATCTTAAAGAATTGCGAAGCTACAATCGTCTTGATATTGCTTGTTAGAGAGAGAAAACGCAAACCGTTTGTGACGTCACAAACTGCGAGGCAGCCGCAGAGCGAGCCGCGTCGATGGCGGCGCCGAACACGATGGGGCACGGCACGTTGCCGTCTATTCATCACAAACTACGAGCGTCATCGTTTCATATGGAGTTTCGTTTACCTAGCGAAAAAGGGACAGAACATACACTCTTCTTAAAACTTTGGACATTTATAATTTCGTGATTATTTAACCTCTTGCGTTGCTTGTTTCTCCATTTCACCACATTTTTAATCCTTTTTCGAGAAAATACGACATTATTGATTAATTTTATTTAGTGTCTACACCCCTATTTCCTAATTTTTCAATGAAGTTCCTCAATACTCGTCTACAAGTACCTACTAATACTATAAATCCATTATGATTTTTTTCCACTGACAATTGAAGACAAAAGACAATCGCATCAACAATGTCAAAGCAAACACAATTAACGATCGCAAACAAAAGGGAACCAGCCGGCTGAGCCGGGGACGGCATTATGCCACCAGACAGATAGCGCATTAGCGCTGACACTTCCTTGCAATTGCAGGGACAATTGAAGGACCTGCATTTTGCATTTAAGTTTGATTTAAGTTTTTCGCATTTCTGAGTGAAAAAGGTGGTCATCTTCACTTTTATCACCTCGCATTGTTTTATTCCTTTTTTTCAATTCTGATATCAGTAACATAGTTTACATAGTATATAGACAGTCTTATGAAAAAAAACAGAAGAATTAATTTGTACTGCGTTTTAAAACAACAATTCATTCAAAGTTGGAGAACATTTGGTTTATACTGTCAGAGGCCCCCCTACCGCGAAACGAAAACGAATAAATTAGAATAGAACAGAATAGAAAAATGTATATTGTAAAAAAACTGTGTATCCTAGGATATCGACAAGAAATATTGTACTCATTTCCCGATTTCGATCATTAAGTGCTTTTTAAACATAGCAATACTATTGTTTTTGCATTTCAACATTATTTTCTTTACCACCGCATGACACAATGTTTTCAAATGTTATCGAACGAGCGAGCGAAGCGAACGAAGTTCTATGCTTCAGCTTGGGCCGAAAATCGTTTGTCCGGTGTCCGGTGTCCCGCTGTCCCGCTGTTCTCCTCTACAGGTCGCATTTCTCAACCGATTCTCGTGAAATGTGAGCAGGAGCAGAACTGAGTCCCGAGGAAGGACATAGGATAGTTTTTATCTCGATAATCATCCCGTAAGGGGGTGAAATGGGGGGAAATTTGTATGGAACTACTTAAACCGCTGAACCGATTTATATAAAATTTGCTATAGAGATAGCTTGATTCCCGGGGAAGGACATAGAATTATTTTTATCCCAGAACTAATCCCTTAAGAGGGTTAAAGTTTGTATGGAGCTAATACGATATAAACGAGTTCCACACGGACGGAGTCGCGGGCAGAAGCTAGCAGGGTATAAGGTCCCAATTAGATACAAAATTTTAGACTTGACTGTACCTACATGATCGATGGAACACGAATCTGGCTATAGATCAACAACAACATAGATAGATAGAGAGATTGCAAACGCACCTAGGGTTTGCGTGGTCTCACCAGATATATGTCTGTGGTAGATCGGTGCAATTGAACGCAATTGCACTAGTCGTAATTCTTTCACAGTCAGCATTGTCCGCTAGGTCGATATGTATTCCGTCCCGTATATCTGTCTAGAGACTGAAAGCGATAGCTGTTCTTTTTTGTCGATTTTCGTCATTTAGTACGATTCGCACTTATTGCTGACAAGGGAGGTCTCTGGAAACGCGATTTTTGTTCTTTCTGTGTGTGAGCGTTCTTTTTTTTCATTTGAGCCGCTGGTAGAAACGGCTTCTGGCAGCCCTGTAGATGGTTTTCATTAACGGTAAATCACAATCAACACTCGTCATTAAAAAAGTACCTATACCTGGGCGACCGAGCTTTGCTCGGGTGAAAATAGAGAAAACGAATTTTCTTAGAACGATTTTTGGCCCTATATATTGACACTGCCAAGCAATATTTGTAAATATTGCTTTGATTAATAGACCAGGAATATAAATACATTATAAGAAATGCTGACGGCGACTTTCTTGAACCATACACAATGTCGCCAAGAAAATAATAGTCAATACAATTCGCGGACACCCATACGTTTCGGATGTTATCTAATGAAATAAATAACTGTTACGCAGTGTCAATATTTGGGCCAGTATTTTAACTTGCTAGGCCTTAAGCCAAACTGAGACGGTATTCTAACTTAGGGAGCTCTCGGTCTCAAACTATTGGCTGTTTTTTTTTACTTCAAGAGTGCGGTGCTCATACGAGACAAGAGGGTGTAAATCGAGTTCAGCCTCTATTCTGTAACTTGTTTTAAGCTCACCTCAACGCTTACCTACCAATATATCCTGACGCCACGATTCGTAGTAACTCAGCTTAGGTAGAGGTTTAGTTTCGTAAGGCGTGACGGGTGAGACGCATGAGCGTGTAATAAATAACAGCCCTGTAGACACTATGTCACGTCATGAGGTCATTAGAAGAGTGGACAAAAGTTAATTCAGAGGCTAGCCGCAGGCAGCGCCCTTATTCATAAAAGTTAACAATTCTCTGTTAACTAAAACGTTATTAACGGAGACCCATGTCCACTGCTGGACATATGTCTCCCCCAAAGAGTGCCACAATGACCGGTCCTGCGCCACCCGCATCCAGCACAGGTATGTAGTTAGGTAAAATAGGTTTATGAACGTTTATAAGGGCCTCAATTAAAATCACATTAAAATAGAGGTGGTCATTTTATCATGCCATTTTAGCGTGGCAGTGAATATTTTAAATCATGCCTACTGAGGGGTAAACACGTTACGTTTCGACGCGCGTCAGGACAAGAACTGTCGTTTTTTCATATAAAAATTTACAGTTAAGTAGATCTACCTAACGTACGTACAATGCGTTGTGATCGACCTGCAGAGGTCCTCCAAAGATTGGCTATGTATTCACAGTTTAGATTCTATTACTGGAATGCAGTTATTATACTGTACTAAATATATTAACTGTGGCAGTATCGTAGCTATTTACAAGCTCGAGATCGCTATCATAAAAGATGTTATTTATTTGAACTGCCTATTACGTAGCACGAGGGACTTGTCAGAAATACTCGGTATTCGAGTACTCGAGTACTCTGGAAGGAATTCAATGGGTTCCCCCCTTCTTAGTTGAAATATCAACTTTACGGAGGTTAAATTAGAGTTTCGTTTGCAATATCGCTCTCCTGTTAGATATTTATTGTAGTAAAGAAGTTAAGTTAATGTGAATGACACTAGGCCAATTTGAAGCGCGTGTCGCCGGTGAAAGACAGAGACAGAAAATTAATAAAAAAAATTTATATGAACTTTACCCTATAGTACAGTATCGGGTTTTTGTCCTTTTGCAATCTGCAGCTCGATCACGTGAAGCATTGTGCGCACGCGCGCGTCAGGTAGATCTAAATGTCACTTTTTATATGGAAAAATGACAGTCAAATTTTCCTACCGCGCGTTCGGAACGTTACGTGACTACCCCTCGGTTGGTGATAGTTCAGAGGGGTAGTCACGTAACGTTTCCAACGCGCGTTAGGACAGTCCAACTGTCATTTTTCCATATAAAAGTTGTCATTTGGATCTATCTGACGTGCGCACAATGCGTCACGTGATCGAGCTGCAGGTCATGGTCAGATTCCATAGGTACAAATATAATAAAGGCGTTAAGTTTGTGTATAGGTAGGCCGTTTAACTCAGTCGATAAGATAACGGGGCGCGCGCGACGTGCGCCCGCACGCCCCGTTATCGTCATACCCGCGCCGCGCAGGTGAGGACCTATAGCTTTGGAGGGTGTAACTTTGTGCGGAGGGGTTATAGTTTCCATTTTTATTAAACATCTTTATATAAGCAAGAGAAAGTACCTATCCTGGATCATTTAGAAATTGGATTTTCAGGATGGATGTCTGTATTTTATTTTTATTACTATCACGATAAATAGTTGTATGTACATGTAAAAAAAAATACATCTGTGCATGTGTTTCTGAATTCGTACTCGTCCATATGCTATGGTGTCTGATTATATGCCACCGTCGTAGTATAAAAAAGTCATTTTTTATGCTTCAAAATGTTTCACAGCAACGAACGATCGAGCCCCAATTCGGCAAAGTACAGGGTTGCATGACGTAGGTAGGTACTTGCAGCCTTCAAAAGGATCAGAATACATTCGTGTCACCAGACTAAGTCGCAGGTCGAAGGTCAGTCTATTTATACCCAAGGGCCTTCGTATAGGTACTGTGATTAAAGGACTATATTTTATCTTTCGTGCCTTTTGACTATGAAATATACCGAGACAATTAAATGACTTTGACACTTTTCGTGAGATTGTGTACCTTACTTCAGAACCAGAGGGGCTAGCAAGTGCGACAGAAACGGAGATACACGAACGAAGTTCGTTTTCGTTTCGCGGTAGGCCCTCAGAATCAGAAAAGTATTTATTGCCACAAAAAGAAAAAAATAACAACTTACAAGAAAAAACTAAATTCTTAACTATCAAACTAAATTCAAACGATAGCAAAAAAGAATTCGTGGTCAATGGCCCCCAGTGTCAGCATTTTGTTGGGCGAGGGATGGGTCGGTCGCAAGCTAACAAATTACCGTGCTTTGGTAATTGATATAAATATTTACTATAATACTGTGCTTCCAATCTAATACCTACAGAAATATTGTAATATTCACTGTAGAAGAAAAGAAAAAAAAAAAACAACTAGGTACATATTTGAAAACTTTGTAAACCAAGAGTTTTTGTCGACACGTTTAGCCGAGTCGGTATATGGGTCACATTTTCTCCTATCCCTTTGCAACCGAGAAATCGTGATTTGACTAATCAAAAATGAACCTTGATCACACTTCAAAACTGACAGTTCAATGTACCATAAGTTTACAATCGCTCAAACCGGTTGTATAGGCCTTTTACTATGAATAGGAATTTAAATTCTGCTTAGAGCTAACCTAAAATTTCAAATATCTGTGAAGATCTGTAAAATTTCATAAAATGACCCATCAATCAATGGAGTATATTGATCTAATAATTCCCATTATTAGCTCCTTAGTATAACTACATCAACTGTAACTTAATCTAATTTAGCTAAATATTTAGTGCTTTCAAACACGAATTCCATCCAAGCCAAGAAATTAAATATCGCGAGCCCATAACGGGGGACCCACAATACTTTACTGGACAAAAATGTAGTAACTTTGTTGGTACTCCACAAGGTTCCTGCGTTTTAACTTTACCTATACTCTGCCTTCGTAGTGGAGAATGCTACTCTCGCGTACTCAAAACGTGTACATATTTTTCCTTATTACAACAACGTAGGGTGCACAATTGTGTAGATATTTTTGATTGTGCCTGTGCAATTACAGCATTCTTCGTTGTTTTACTGCAATTGGAGCGTATTTAAAACATAATGGATGAGCAGGGCGTGTGGCCGGTCACGCCAGACAGTCACGAGGCGCAGGATTGAATTAGATGGAAATTACAGTTATTCTGGAGAGAACCATGATTTTGTTTACCGTTGGGCTGGCGTTTGAAGGGAGATGACAGTTTTTAACCGTGTGGGATAGAATTAAATGAAAATTACTGTTATAATGGTGTTTATAACGATGTTTTTGTTTAGTGATGCTTTAAAAATAAAATTTCAAACTGGCAAACTCCGAGATAGAGTAATTTGTAATGCAACGTTTAGCAGAATTTTGTTTTGTGAAAGCTATACAGCTTATTAATTCAGCGCCAAATATCTCGTAGCGCTACGCTCGTAGCTGTTACCATGGTTTTTCTGCTTTGCAGAGGAAAGCGCCTACTAGCTAAGCGCCTAACTAGCCTGGGTTCCTGGCAACGAAAGTGTACAACAAATATACTAGCTGCCTTTACACCAAACGACCCGATTTTAAGACGAATGGCACTGGCTGTCCAAAACCGCGTAGCTATAAGAAGAGATGGCTTATCTTGTCGTTGTTTTATCTACCGCCAATAATTTACTCGTATTCACAATAAAGACATTGTTTCTATCGGCTGGATGCTGGAAAGTGGTAGGCCTGACAGGGATAAACGGTCTAGTCATAAGTCTGAATTACGCGTTGTAGATAAAGCTTGCCATATTTATATGAAGGGTACGAATACGATACGATACGATTCCGATAGGCGCGGAGGATGGCAGTTAACGAAATTCAGGTTTTTATATGGATCCGCACGCCATCCAGACTAGCTAGTTTTTAGAAGCCGTTAGGTACTTTTCAGTACGTATTGTTCTAAACAAACTTAACTTATTAGTTCATGCGGGACATTTTTTTAAACCTACGGGCTGTGATTTCAATGGTTTTACAATACAACAACTATACAAATACTCTTTATTGCACACCTCACACCAACAAAGCAGTTAAAAAGAGAAACAATACAATAACATGTAGGTAGAGGTAGACAACAGGCGGTCTTATCGCTGAAGAGCGATCTCTTCCAGACAACCTTTGGGTATCGGAGAAAGAGATAGAACTAGATTATGTAGTAGGTGGTGCAGAGATTATAATAAGCCAAAAATCAAAATAATTATATTAATACACGTACATAAATAGCTCTATATATAAACATACATACAAATAATAAACATACAAATAACACAAATAAAAATATATAATATAATACATAAACATTCAGCCAATAATAATAATAGTAGGACAAGTTTTTAGAAAGAAATGCCAAATTCTAAACATCGATATGTATGACCCCACTTAAGTCCTTTAGTTCCGTTTATTTGTCCCAACTACTTGTTTTCTTCAGATACAATGGATTCAATAAACCTTTAATAGTGTCTCGACACACGCGTTTCGCAAGACCCCACAATATCTCGATAAGTGTCAAGTATCAGTCTGCAGTCTCGCAACAAGATCGTTTAATGCGCGGTTGACATACAACAATTAAACTTGATACTTGTGTATCAACTATACATGTTCAAAGGATCAAATATTGTTGTTAGTTACAGTGAATCGAAATGAAATTATAATGATCAGAAAAATAGGAACAAAATTAAAGATAACTCTCTTCAGGTATGTAGAAAGACAATTTTGACCCAGTGATCCAAAGAAACAAAAGCACGCCACTTGGCCCAATCCTGCGTCACTTTCTGCTAGCTTTCAGTTTGAATATGACGCAGAGACTCCTGCTAACTGTCCTTCCAGCGATACCTGGACCAGCCCCCCTATTCTGTAACTTGTTTTAAGCTTACCTCAACTTTCACCCACAAATATATCTTGACACCGCGATGCGTAGTAACCAAGCGTAGGTAGAGGTCTAGTCTCGTGACGGGTGACCGGCGGGCTGAGCCGCTTTAACGCGTAGCGAATAACAGCCCAGCTGTTCGGTCCAAGTACGCTCCCTCATCTGCCCGATTCTCACCCATTCGCAGTAGATGACCGAACCAGCGAAGTCTGTGAAATTTAATATCGCCGATGAGATCTAGCGAGTTTGGCTATTCATTGTCACCCCAGTTTATGTGTCCGTACCACGTGAGACGACTTTCTGTGAGTTTTTCGGTGATTGGTGCTGCGACTTTAAACTCCCCCATATGTACTAGTTCCGAAATTTATCTGTCACATCACCTCAGCATTTTCATCTCGTTTACATGGTATTTTTGCTCGTGTGACATTTTGACAGTCCAACACTCGAAGCCGTACATTAATGACATATGTTTTAAATAGCTTAATAATAGTAAAATGTAGGTATAGCAAACAGAGGAAGCCGCCACAATGTAATCATGATTATCGCGGGAATGTTAAGACGTTAATGTTCTAGTTAATCTTCATAACTTAGTCTAGGGAGCCCCTTAATCTATTCTAGTACGGTTATTAGATTATTGAAATTCCAGAATGATTACATAGGCTATTTCGAACGAGCATTAATACTAATCAACTGTTGTTTTTTTTTCATTTAAATCTTCCTAACATATGTACGAAGCAACGACCAGGGGCCCATTTCTCAAAAGCTAATTTGTAATAAGTACATTTTTCCACTCCTTCTACTAATAGGCTTTCGCTTGTCAAATGGGCCCCAGGACACTGAAATCTATTAATTGGCCATTACAAGAATGAAAATTCATATAAAGTGTATTTTCTGCTCTAGATACTTTCCAACGTAATAACCGAATATCTTGTTACGGTCCACTGTCTTAAATATGACCCGGTCATTTTAAATTGTCTGGCAAAATACTAGGTAAAAATTATCACCTCTCTTAATACAGGTAGCTTGAATACTTCAAAAGTGGCATCCTTGATACTGTCAAACAAGTTGTAGTTTATGAATTTTTTTTTGATCATGTTTAGGTAAATCGAAAAAACGCGCGTCGACAGCGCGTTTAAAAAACGCGGTGTGCATAGGCCGTGTTGGTCTATGTGTTTGATACACTTTTAGATATAGATAGCTAACCTTTTGTATTTTCATATTGGTATCTAATTTTATAGTAGGTACTCAATACTCATTAACTGTCTCTACATATTACGTGCTTAAAGTGAGAATATCATCATCATCATTATATCAGCCGAAAGACCCACCGCTGGACATAGCCCTCCCCCAAGGAGTGCCAAAGTGATCGACCTCCGAATCTACTTTTTTTATAAAGTTTATATTTCGTTTAACCGTGGATTTATTATCCACACTCGTCGGGAGCCTGTCATGACATATACTACCTGAGTTTAACCGTGGATTTATTAGTAGTATTTTACATGTCTCATGAATGTTTAATTCGGTTTTAAAAAAGTAGTAGCACCGCCTATCGCTAGCAATCGTTCACACGCAAATGACTACTGTAGCTTATACACAAACCATATCATTTGAATAACACTTGTTCCGCATGCTAAATACCTACATGCGCATACGCTTAATTACCTCCGTACAACACGAAATCACAAAATCACCGGCAGTTACGTTTTCCTACGTCGCTTTTTATACGAACTCGCGTACTTCATAAAATAGGGACCCCTTCATCTTGAGTTCTTCAGTCCATAAAACATGAGAGCATCAATTGCTACCACGCGTAATTTTTAACCCCAGATGCAAAGAGAGGGGTGTTATAAGTTTAACGTGTCTGTGTATCTGTGTATCTGTCTGTGGTATCGTAGCTGCCGAACGGATGAACCGATTTGAATGCAGTTTTTTTATTCGAAAGCTGATGTGATCCCGAATGTTCCGAGCCATGTTTCATGAAAATCTGTTCAGCCGTTTTTGAGATATTGGACTTTAAAATGAAAATGTCGGGGGTTTTAGTTATTTAGGAAGGTTATTTTAGGAAGTTGTAGTTATACTCGTAATTACAGACTTTCGACTATATCCGGGGTGATTGTGATCATTCCGTTTTCACGCTGAGCTCGGAATACATTTGTTAGATATAAGTAGTGACAGGTCAGGTTGTTGTTTCTAACTAAGGTAAACGTCTCAATGTTTGACCTTTATTCCAAAAATGTACACCATATTCACATATTAAGTTTGAAGGAGAGCATTGAACTAGTGTCGCGCACCGCGGTGTTTACATTAGTCGAATTAAATTAATCAAGCTTATGTTTTGGGGATTCTTTTTATCGTTTATAAAAAAAATACTGATCTGCACATAAAAATTAAACAATTGCACATCAAAACCGAATTTAGGTGAACGATTTTAGCTGTTCGAATCAATATTTTTTGGTTGTTAGGTTTTTTTGATGTGCTTTAAATACGTATGTTTTGTAACAATAATTAAATGAGGTACCTACTAACGAAGATCTAACCATAAAGAAATTGCCACTATTAAAAACTAATAACAACCTATAGACTTTATCAGTCTAAAAAAAAATTTTTGTAGTCTAAGGATCAAACTAGCCCCGCCCCGCCCCAAGTTAGTTTTAAGTCTGACCCACTATATGCATGAGCATTAACTTTTGCAAGTTTAAATAACTCTCCACCATAAACTATGGACATTTTCCAATATTTTAATATAAACTCACCGGGTGTAAAATCACCGTGTTAATTGGTATCAAGATAATTCGCGAATTCCGCACTAACTGCCCTCATCCGCCTGATGCTATCGCAATTATAATTATAAAACTTTTGTTTTTATTTACCTTCCTATTAGAAAGAAAGAAAGAAAGAAAGAAAGATACATTTATTCACAAACACACAGGACACACGTGTTAAACAATAAAATATCAAAAAACAGGAAACAGATAAAACATGAAACAAGTGTGTCTCTGCGGCAGTGAACCGGACACTGGCTCAGCATTATGCTGAGGCAGACACCTGCAGCGCTGATTTTCAGCCAGCACCGTCAGTGACTCACGGAAACGTCATACAAATGTAATAAATAAACTACCTACAGTATTGGGACAGGCGAAAGAGAAATAAAAAGTGAGATGATACATATACACACTACCTAGATGCAGCTTCAATAAAATATTATATTTACAGTACACATTAAAAACAAAAACTAGATAAGAAATGAGAAATTGGCATATTTATTGCTGTCACAGTGCTGGGGATTAGGATTTTGATTTCTGGAGCGTCAACAAATAGCCTTTAAGCATACGCTTAAAGGTGTATCTGCTAAGCGCCCTTTGGATAGGAGGAGGGATATCATTCCAGCACTTAGACGCCGCAAACTTGAAAGTACCTCTGAACGCAGCGGTTCGGTGCATAGGTATAATGGCCATTGCCTTAAACCTGCGCGCACTTTTGGACCACACCAGTTTATGAAAAAGGTAGGTGGGGGTTTCCTGTTTTACCACCCCGAACAGCAGAGTGGCCAGGTGCAGGCGCCGGCGTGCAGGCATGTTGAGCAAGTTAGCGGCGTTCAAGTATGGAGTGATGTGGGATCGGGGAGGGACTCTGAAACAAAAACGAGCACATGCGTTCTGCACTCGTTGTATGAGCCTCTTGGAACGACCAGTAATGCACCCATCATACACGACATCACAATAGTTTAACCTAGATAATACAAGTGATTCACATAGGTCAACACGCAAATCGACACTAAGGTAATCTCGTATATTATATAGAACTTTAAGGCGATAGAAGCAGTTACTCACAACACTAAGGATGTGGTTCTCAAAGCGCAGATTCCCGTCCATTAGAAGGCCGAGGTTGGTTGCTTCTACTACCCGTTCTATTGGTTCGCCCATGACGGCGACATTCCCGGAAGTTAGAGCTTCAAGGTTATTAAGGGTATTACGGATTTGATGTTTTGAGCCAAAAACCACATATTTCGACTTGCTAGGATTAAGAACTAAAAAGTTCTTGTCCGACCAAGAGGAAATACGGTCAAGGTCATTTATCATGTTTATGGCTGCAGATGTGTCTGACGGCGAGCTAGAAAAGTAAAGTTGCACGTCGTCCGCGTACAGGTGATACTTACAGCTCTCTATACTGTTAGTGATGTCAGCGCTATACAGTATAAAGAGCAGAGGCCCGAGTATCGAACCCTGCGGTACTCCTCTTGTCACAGGACATACAGAGGACCGCAGAGCACTACCATCCACCCTACGCAACGCAACTGTCTGCGCACGGCCAGACAAATAGCTACTGAACCATTTTGTAGCAGTGACATCAAACCCGTAATAAGACATCTTGGATAATAGTAGAGGCACGCTAATGCAGTCGAAGGCCCTGGAGAAATCTAAAAGAACTAAAAAGATACGTTTACCAGCATCGCGAGCCTGTAGGATGTTATCGACTACGTCGAGCAACGCAGTAGCTGTCGATCGACCCTTGCGAAAACCGGACTGCAGTTCAGGGAGTATGCTGTTTTTCTCCAGGTAATCGGACAGCTGTTCGCAAACTACCCGTTCTATTATCTTTGATGCACAAGGAAGGATACTTATAGGCCGCAGTTGAGACATTTCAGTGGGATTCGGTTTTTTTGGTAACGGGGTCACCTGAGCGATTTTCCAGTCAGCTGGGAAAGTCATTGTCAGAATGCTCATATTAATAATGAAAGTCAATACGTCTGTATTTCTCGGTAGTGTCTGAAGTAACATGTCAATATCAATTGAGTCGAGTCTTTTGCTGTAGTTTTTATTGACATCATGAGTTTTGTGACGACAGCAGCAGTGGTAGGAGAAAGCGTGAATGTTTTGTCGTTATGTCTATTAAATTCAAAAAAAGTTAAGTCCGATAAAGTGACTTCCTGTGTCCCAGGAATATTAAGAAAATGACGGTTTATTTTGTTTAGTTTTATTATTTGATATTTTCAACAAAATGGTCAAATTAAGGATCTTTTTAGGATCGAAAGAGCACGTGATTCTTCAAACATATCAAGGGTCGGCAACGCCCATGTTACTCCTTTGGAGTTGCATGCGTCTATAGGCTGCGGTGTCCGCTTACCATCAGGCCGTACGCTAGTTTGCCACCGTCGTTGTATTAAAAAAAAACAGAATAGAAAAAATACATAAAATGTCCAAAATCTGAAATAAAAGCTGGGGGTACAAGTTTAAATAGCACTGCCTACCCATTTTTGGAAATACACGCGTGAGGATATGCTTTTATCGTTGACCAGTATCTATGGAATCACAGCGGCCGGCGATTGAACGTTGATCGATCTGTAAAGCTGGTTCTCCTCCAGACGGACGAGACGAGACGAGGCGAGACGAGAATTGAAATTCGTATGGAACTTACTACCTATTTGCACTGAGCGCGCGCGCGCGCGTGGTGGTAATAGGTAGTAAGTCCCATACTAATTTCAATTCTCGCCCCTCCACGCCCCGCCTCGCCTCGCCGGTGGAAAACCACCTTAATCGTAACTTTATGCAACCCACCCTATTATAAAGTATTATGTATATGTATACACGTTTACTATAGATGGACGGCGAAGTCTGAGCTCGATAGCATCAGTAGGAAGTCGAGCATCGATACTATCACCCCTTGTCTTCCTGTGGGTGTCACTGACCAATTAAATATAAACAGGAACACAAGAATCAAACACCTATATATACCTAGTTGACTGTAAAACTTTTTATACGATCGTATCCTTATAGGTATATTTATTAAGCGATGTAGCCGATGTAAACAAGGTGTGTTCTGCCGTTAGATATCGTAAATTATGTAATATTTTCGGTAGGTAGGTTGCTAACGGAAGTTGCGTGTTGTTAACGGAATCGATATAAACAATTTCAAGCGTTGATAACTTTAAGTGTCAATCTTGATTGATATTTATTTTATTTACTTGTTCATTTAAATCAGGCAACCAAGGCCCATATTGACACGTACCTTACGGACTAACAGATACCAAAACTTATTTTAAAACGTAACAAAAAAACCTATAACTGCGATATGTTACGCAACTTCGTGGTATCAGGTAACAAGCTGCGAAGAGCGGATCTTGGGTCCCTTCGGCCAAAATATACCAACATAGGTGGCGATGGCGGGTAGAGCTGCCCCGTCGTTGAAGCCGAAAAAATGTTTTACAGATCTGAATCTGTGCCGATATTATCTATACCAATTCCGCTACCACAACCATGGTGCGTAATGCTTAAAAAAGCGGTCGCATAGTTTTAAAGTGATAAAAAAGATATTCAAATTCAGCCAACTAACTTGTATGCATCGCTGCAACAGCTAATTTGCTGACTGTCCATACAATGACCCGACAGCAATGTAAGCAAGCAACTCAGCCGGGATCCCAGTAATGGCTAGGTACTTATAATCAGTACAAGCTAACCGCACTACGCTTTCGTGCCCGGTAGCAGCACGCCTTCTTACGGATTTTGATTCAATGGATGCGGTAATATTTATTTATGTATATTTATTTTCGGATACACACATAATCACATAAGCATAGTTTTGCAGCAGTAGGCCATCTCGCTTATATTTGGGGCAGCTCAAGCCCCTAAGCTCCCAGCCGGCTTAGCCCCTCCTCTTCACAAAAGACCGCAGCCATAAATACACCACTATCAGCTTGGATATTTATTTATTTACTAGCTTCCGCCCGCGACTTCGTCTGCGTGGACCCGGGATAAAAACTATCCTATATTTTAATCCAGGCTATATCTTCGTGCAAAATTTCATCCAAATCGGTTAAGCCGTTTAGGCGTGATTGAGTAACAAACATCCAAACTTTCGCATTTATAATATTAGTAGGATTTAATCTTCATGCACAAAATAACAACTTGTTGCAGACATATTCGTGTTTTTAAAAGTGTTTGTAGTGATGTGTAATATGTATTATATTTCTGTTTTCAATGCTATACAATTAAATAATAAGTAGGTAAGCTATTGATCAGATATATGTAGTATTTTTCATAAAAAAACGACAAAAATATAGTACCTACTTGGCTGGGCATTGTTGCTATTTAGTAAAAAATCTCGGCAATTTGAAGCACTTCGTAAGGTCCCTCAAAATATAGTATTTTCGCGTACTATATATTTCTTCAACAGTCTATAGTACAAAGAGTCAAAATATATAACAATACTATATAATATAGTACGGTTGGCAACCCTATTGCCGACCCTTTATTGATTTTTTTACTCGCTCGTCACGGGCCCCAGGAAGGGGTAAAGAAGTGTGCCAGTGCCATACCAATAAGTAAGCGGTTAAATTAAGCCAATAAAAACCCTTTCATAACCGCTACAATAACCCTTAAAAACCCCTTCAATAACCCTATCAAAACCCTAACCCAAAACCCTAAGGTTGTTTAGGCTTAACTCAGTTGAAGGGCTTACCCGTATATAAAGTTAAGCCGAGGATACGGTAACCCAAACAAACGATTAATCCTCGAACGGCTTAATCCTTTCGAACGGCTTAAGCCGAAGAACGGGTTTTCCGGTCCCTGATTGATCTGAAGGATATGCCGAGTTGAGAATGAGGAAAGTCAGACAGGCTACATTTTACAGGACCTACCAGAACAGTGCCTTAACATGCGCATATTACGCATCACAATTTATGTTTTTTTATATTATTATCATATTTTTTACTTACAGTGTAGATTTAATAAGTAGCGTTAGTAACTACGAACTCTAATAACCATTCGATACCCATGCAGTGCCTCCAACAATCCAGTAAGTAGACCATAATATATTTAGAGGGTCTGTGAGCAGTATTATAAAATTCCCGAGCCAGTCTTTAAAAAAAGGTTGTTTTTTAATTTCGAAAACTTAATCGAAACGCGAAATCTTATTTACTGAACCTGCTCACAAAACTACTCTCACGCTAACCAGTGATTTAAAATGCTCGAGACATCAATCCTCTCCAGGAACCGAGAGAATACGTTCCCAGTAAACGATCCGACACCTAACGAGGTCTACATTTAAGTGGCAGTACGAGTGCGAGCATGCCATATCACGATCAGTCACCAATCATTCCCATACAATTACAGCACCGTGTGTGCTAAATCTTCGTCAATTGGACCGAAAATGTCAACTGGATTTCTCTAAATGTTACTTCCTGACCATTGTTACCGTGGGCCATGGACTTAATACGTTTAGGCATCGACTTATGTTTTTCTTAATGCCACAACGGTGGCAAACAAGTATACAGCCTGATGGCAAGAGCACCGTGGCCTATAGATACGTGAGACCGGCCCTTTACTGATCAGAAAATTCATTGAAATGCGGGCCCGTTACTTTGAACACGGCTCTTCCCCGGAGGCTCGAGAGTTGGTAATCAAAGTTATAGCCATACACACCTAACTAAAGTGCGAACCAAATTCGGCATGGCAAGCGAAACCATTCAGTTTGCACTGTTTAGTCGGACATCTCACAGTAGGAAGGTACTTACTTGATTAAATTTATAATTTATGTCTATTGCAGGGCCGGGATCTTGGATCCTACAGGTACTTTGCCACTACAAATTTAATTTGAGTTTCTTACAAATCGTAATGCGTCGCGCTTACACACGATATGCTAGGCGTTTACCCATAGTCTAATCTGGTGATCAGCAACATCTGATAAGCTGAAACATTGTTTCTGTAAATATTTAGGTGGTGCTTCAAATACAGCGTGCCTATCTGAAACATTTTTATAGAGAATAGGTACGTCAAGAATCAATCCTTCAATACGAACCAGGAACCCAATCATCGGGGAATTTCAGGGTTATGTGGTATTTCTGCGCGTTCGGCGCTCTCGTGCGGAGGGGCCAAGTAAAGTTTTGCGTTAGGAACTGTATTTTCTTGTATTATTGAAAAAAACCAAGTTACCATGTCCAACTTCAAACGAAGATCTTGATCGACGCGCCCGGAGTTACGTACCTGCAACAATATTGCATGAATTAAATGCAATCAATGCCGCATGCGCACTCGCCCTAATTACGATATATGATGCGCCGTGACAGCGCGCAGGCTCAATATAGCAATTGCAAGTTATTGGACGGCCACTGTACAGTGCGCCATAAAAAAAAATCGGACAATCTTACACAAATCGAACTAGCCCCATAGTAACCTTAATAAGGTTTGTGCTAATATGGGTACTAGACTTCTCCCTCAAGGGTTTCCATCTTATATGGGCGGCTAGGTAACCGTGGATTGGTCACCCACGGCGCCGTTTATGCGGATTCGGAGTTCAATCAAAAATTAGGCTATAGCCATAACTTTGGCAATGACCAGAGAAGACACGCGAATCTATATCTGGCAATGACCCAAACAAATAGTTAGGTATCGAGATATAGTTAAAATGGGTCGTGTACAGACTTCCATTCTATAGAAAGGGTTTCCTTTACAATATTGTAAAACACCCACATGAACTCTTCAAAGCTGAAGTGTATATAGGCCCGAGTCCGGACGGGATAACATAACATAAAGAATCCATTTGCGTCCATTTTACTCTTCTTTATTCGCCAATGTCTGCTATAAAAATAAGGTTCTGGTAAAGCGCGAGTTCGTGACGCTGGGTTCTGGGTTCCATGTGCTTCACTCCTGATTATAAGTTTATATTATGGCCTTATGGACACTATTACCACACTATTAACTATAGATCTATGAGCTGTGTACATCGCGAGTGTCTAAAAAAATATTTAAAATATCGAACTCCCAAATTTTCACAAGAATCGGTTGAGGGACGCGACCCGTAGAGGACAGCAGACGAACATCGGACAACCGGACATACGAAAGTATTTTTGCCCAAAGCTAAAACGGAGACATTTACTCTAAATAGTGTTATCTTGCTCGCTCGATAATGTTAGAATTTGAATCAAAAGGTACTAATATTATAAATGCGAAAGTGTTTTTGTATGTCTATTTGTCTGTTACCTCTTCACGCTTAAACCGCCGAACCGATTTAGATAAAATTTGGATATAGTTTGAGTCATAGGATAGTTTTTGTCCCTGAAATCATCCCCTAAGGGGGTGAAATGGGGGGTGAAATTTTGTATGGAGTTACGATATAAAGGATTTCCAGAAGCCAGTATATTATAATATGTAGTTTTTGAAGCTGTAGAAATTGTTAAGTTAATGGATAGAGAACGTTAATAATATATGAACCAAATATCTGAAAATCTATTGGAAATGAAAACCTAACGTCACATTTTTATGTCGTCTAAGGAACTCTGCTAACATAAAAGCGAAAAATAACCTCACTATTTTATCGTAAACCATAATATTAAGGGTCAGGTCGGCAAGATGGCTGAATGCAAATGGGAAATCGGATGAGCGGCTAATGTTGTTCCATTTGTATGGCCTTTTATAAATGCCCTTTTGTATGTCCGTGGGAGCCTTGTATATGCATATCGATATATTAAATAGGTTTAGGCTATATTGGATCGCATAATTTAAAAAAAAATATTTGGAAGTTGTCACAGTGAAGCAACTTTCTCATATAAAGATATGATTTTAAGTAGGGCAAATCGCCAGTATGAGGGGCTAGTTATTGAAGGGTGGCCACTTACTGAAGATTTACCCGACTACTAGATATGCAAATACAAGGTGTCTCAAAACTCAACGTCAAGCCACAAAAATCACCTTTAAAAAGAAAATGAATATCTTATGCCGTGACATGCATGTTTGGTCATTGTGTACAACAAACAACGACATGCATCTCACATACCTTTAATAAATACAACTTTTTCTTCAATAATCTAGCAAATATTATACCATATTGAAATTCTGACTATAAGTAAATGGTATGCCATCTTTTGAAGCTACTTGCCAAATTAGCGTAGTACTTTTTTCAGGTAAATTTAGTTGGTCTAACGATTTTAAGTAGAATTTTGGAAAAAAAGGTGTAATTTTATTTAAAACGTTGGAATTTGTTTCATCTTAGTATATAATTCACAGAAGGGTTATTCTTGGCTACGTACAAACAAACACATTTAAGAAAATAAAGATTTGCAGCCGTTGTACCTAAAATTCAATTCATCATTACAGGAATATTTTTTGAATGCCTGTAATTTTTTAAATACATGTCTTGGCTTTTTTAAAATATTGTTTTGGTAACTGTTATGGGTATATATTTGGTACTGCTACTTTTTTTTTGTTTACGCATGTTCATATGTGTATGAACGCGATGCACTAATCGCGATAAATAGGATTCGAATGAAACTATTAGTTGTAAAGAGGGCCTGGTCAATCATTTGTAATCATTTCTTCGTAGGCTATAGAGTTAGTTAAGTGTATGTAAACTAACACGCTATATTAGTCGAGTGGAGATGCTCCGAGAATTCTTTAAGTATAGTAATTTTGTTCTACATCCTGAATGAGATTGAGACAAGCAAAAGGGCTCTTCTGGTCTCGAATATAAAGCTGATATGTGATTCTAAAATGGCCAGGAATAGGGAATATTACTCAAAACTCTGTGTAGGGTAGGGGGCGACACTAGCAAATACCGTAAACAAAGCACCGTGACACATCATCTCATTTGTCATATTAATTAGTATCAAATCATTCGTGCAACCAAATACGTAGCAATGATGCATTATTGTATTATATTAAAATATTCTCTTCTTTATTATTTTATAGTAATTTGAATACCTACAGACCTTTGAAGGACTTGTCAAAAAACTGTTTACGGTATGTGCTAGTGCTGCACTCTGACAGCGGAACAGTGCAGAAATACTCCCTATTATGGTTGTTATAGCTATTATTAGCTATTAAATAAAGGTAACAGAAATAATTATTTTATCATTTCTTATGACATTTTGAAACCCCGACGCAAACGCAGGATATATGTGCGTCTTTCTGTGACATTGTAGCTCCCAAACGCTGGACCAATTTGGATGTGGTTTTTAAATTGAAAATCTTACCTGTCGCGATGGATAACTCTATTTTTGTTGTGTCGTGGGTGTTTTAAATTTTTTATATTAGGCTACGTCTGTGGTAGCGACCCAAGCGACCAAACATCATTATCATCTTATCAGCCCAGAGACGTCCACTGCGGGACATAGGCCTCCCCCAAAGAGTGCCACAATGACCGGTCCTGCTCCACCCGCGTCCAGCGGACTCCCACGACATTTGCCATCTACCCACTTTAAGTCTTCTGGTACGTAAAGCGTCGAAACAGATCCCAATTCAATACGGTTAGTGGAATAGACTCGTCACAAAAGCCTGTTGAAAAACTTTATGAGGCCTCATGATATCCTCATATCAGGACACGGTTTCTAACGAAAGTAGCTCAATTTCACTTTCATTAGACGGAAGATGCTTCGGAAGTTTTTAGTGTGCGGGGCGATACGTCCTCGAAAACACTCAGCATGAAGAACAAGGTGGCAGGTTGGAAACATGTCGTCCGTAATGACAATCACGTACGTTTAACCGATATTATATGTATAATTTTAAGTGTGACTCACGAACGTGAAAAATTATAAGATGAATAGGTTCAGCTTACTAGCTGAAACACAAAAGACAAAACTCAAACACACAGCTCAAAGGATACAACGATACATAATATAAACTCGAAGGAAAAGTTTCGCGCCGCCATTAAACGAACTCGTATTTAGTCATTGGATTTTTGAATACAATTAACCCTGGGTTCATCATATCAGCCGAAAGACGTCCACTGCTGGACATAGGCGGCCTGCGCCACCCGCATCCAGCGGATTCCAGCAACCTTTACCAGGTCATCAGTCCACCTTGCGGGGGGCCTACCCACGCCGCGCCTTCCGGTTCGTGGTCGCCACTCGAGAACCTTTCCGCCCCAACGGCCATCGGTTCTACGCGCTATGTGCCCCGCCCACTGCCACTTAAGTTTAGCGATTCGGAGGGCTATATCGGTTACCTTGGTTCTGCTGCGGATAGCCTCATTTCTGATGCGATCACACAGAGAAACTCCCAACATAGCCCTCTCCATAGCCCTTTGGGTGACTTTGAGCCTTCTTATGAGGCCCATAGTAAGCGACCACGTTCGACGAGAGTCTTTGACTAGTGTGTGTTGCCAGTGATGACATATCGCACTGAACCCTAGGTTAATGTGCCTGAAATTCCAACATACCTTTGCCAAGGCTTATATTTTTTTATTATTATTATTCCGTACAATTTGCTTAATACTGCAAATTAAACATAGCCCCACAAAACTGTAGTAACAGTTTGACTGTGGGAACGGCAGATCTAAATGTCACTTTAAGTATGGAAAAATGACAGTTAAGTTACTAACGTGCGTTCGAAACGTTACGTCATTAGCCCTTAGGGAAGACATTCATAATCATAAATAACAGTGTACTGTCCATTAATCAGTTATACTACACTTACATGGTATTATGGGCCTAGGTAATGCTTTTTTAATAGTCTTGAATTTATTCTTATTTTTTTCACATTTTCAGCTTCAGGCAAACTATTGAGTAGATATGGGATATGCTTTTTGAGTTTGAGCTTCGTGAAAGTAGCAGGACGAAAATTCAACACCCCGCCATTACCTAACACAATTCTCCTGCCACCTCTGCCGAAGAAAATACCGCTCCCGCATTGGGCTAAATATACAGGGTGAATCCTGAGTCGTGAATAAAAATATGCGTTTCGTACTGTTTAACTTTAGTTTAAACATGTGGACGTGACAACAGGCAAAAATATGTAAACGTTGTTGGTTAATTCGTTAATAAAAAAATGTTTTAAGTCTCGAGTCTCGAGTCTCCTGGTCACCCTAATTGCTACGTAAAACTGTCACTTTACTGACCAAGTCTTGTCGAATAGGGTGACCATAAGGTTGGTGATTCTGCTATTTAAAATTATTATCAATAAAGTTTATTTGTTTGCTTCTAGAGTTAATGCAGTGAAGTTGCCTTAAGACACTGCGATAGAAACAAAAAGTTCTGTTTACGACTTATGTTTCAACTGTATAGCCATTTAAAAAAATACGCTACTACCTACTCACAAATTTCTGCTTGAATCGTCTGATAAAGACGTAGACGCCAATGATGAGTTTGTGAAAGATAGCACCGAAATATGCCTCGCTTACTCACGCCTCTATCCTAATGGTCTGTCATATCTTATTACTCTCATCTCAATAAAGCCGTCGCCAAATTATCGCAATAAATAATAATGACGTCATATCTCGGCTGTCTTCTGACGTCAATCAGCCGAGGCCATTGAACGTATCTGAAATAACCAATGTTTCACTTTCAGACTTCGAGAATAAATTCTATAAGGATTCATTTATTTGAACAGTAACAAAGCCTTACCGGCCACGACTTCGAGCGATGGCGGCAGCGGTTTTTCTAATTCATTGCGTCTGATCCCAACTAACCACAGTACGTAGCGCGTCTCGACGGCGCAATGAATAGATAAAACGCTTGCCGCGCCGCAATTCGCGCAATGTCGTGGACGGGCCGTAATTGATCCTACTATAGGGCATAAGGCTAGTTCGATTTGTGTAAGATCTTCAACCATCATGTACTATAAAAACTGTGCTAAAGGGAACGACAACGTGTCACATAAAGATCGGATATACAGTTCACCCTCCTAAAACTGCACTCAGATTTATTTTCTGGATCTGCACGGAAAAAAATACTATAGGAAAACAATTAAAACAAACTCGCTTTACGAGTTTTCTACTAAGGTACTCACTGCCTGACAAACGACTAACGAAGCCAAACACAAACAAATAGACGAAAGTGCATTAAACTACAAACGTCTACAAGACCTTTTGATCTAAATGAAATAGGCATGGCCACTGCAAGTGAAAAAGACGTAAGTGTCTTGACTTTTATGTGAAAATAAGTCGTTTAATTTGAACCGGCTAAACTCAATAGTAATTGGCAACTGCGTAAAGCTGCGTCCACACTATCGGACTGTTTCGAACAGTGTCACAAACCTACGGATTTGTTAATGTAATGGATAGTTTACACTTAATGTATGAAACTGCAAAATGAATGAATGTAAGATTAGACCATACAATACTTCGAGTCACACTCGTGTCGCAATGGTACTGAATGTAACGTTGGTTGTATTATAATTTACTGGCTCTGTGAGCTGCAGAGGTCGCGGGTCCTTGTTTTTTTTCTGAATCGATAAAAAATCTATATAATCATCGAACTTGCTCACAAAATTTCACGAGGATCGGTTCAGAATAGGAAATGCGACCTGTTGAGAGAACAGCTATACAGCCGGGCGTACGAAATAATTTTGAATATAGCTAGCTTATTCGTATACCCGTTGCTGGCCATTTAAAAACCTGTACACTCCTTTTTGTAAGACCACTATAAAAACGCAGAACAAGGGAAAATCTCGCCAGAAATTGTTGCGTGTGTACACGCAGCTTAATCTAGAGTAGTCTGTAATTACAAATTTAACACCACTTCTGTAACAGAAAATTATGGCAAACGTAATGGGAACATATTGGCCATATTGCCAACTAATAATAGGTGTGGATTCAATGAGTTATGGATACAATTTGAAAAGGTTTAATTAAGGGCCTGGTACAAGCTTGACAACGTCTTCTGTATATTTCAGTTGGCAAAATGAGTTAATTTATTAAATGTAGACCTTGGGTTCTTCATTAGATTCGACTCGACATCAATTTAAATAATAATAGCACTACAGAACGAGATCATATTCACTGGTGCTTTGCTAAGCGGGGTTAGGAAAATGAAACATTCGTACTGGTGGATTTATTTATCACTCACCACCTAGAGATGAGCCTGAGGGGACTAAAAATGTAATTTTAAGATCACCTTTTAGTGAATGTCAATGGCAACGTGTGCAGCCAACCTAACTGCTGTTTAGAATGAGTGCACAGATTTACCGTAACTGCAGTCACACGCGACTGCAGCGGCAGTGATGATATACTTGGTCAAACGGGCACTGGTGTCAGCCCTAAGTTGAACGCTTAACTGGGACAGCACCCGTGACCAGACGCGGGGTGACGACAAATGGAAGGTAGTGGAGGGTAGGCACCTTTTTGAAAGAGGTAGAGTGCAGTGGAATATCATCGCGTTCATATATGGAGCAGCCCGTGGAAGTACCTCCACCTTACTGAAAACCGCAGACATAATAACAACCGTATTTGCTCTGTAGGTATGTGTTGTTGCCAGAGCTCCCGAGGATGTGCTGTAAGTTGAGGACCCGCATTCGCCTCTAACAATCAACACAATTAATCCTCAAATCTAATAAAGAGTCGGCAACGGTAATTCTTCTTGGATCGCAGGCGTCCATAGGCAACTGTGCCTGCTTGCCATCAGATGGACCGTATGCTAAATGTATCTTTCTTTCTTTTTTTTCTTTCTAATTTGCCACCATCGTAGTATGAAAATAGGAGGAAAGAAATCGCTTATAGTTATACAGTGTGTTTTTTTAACCTTCTTAGAGCCGAAGCCAAAACGTACTCATCATTTGTGAAAACAAATGTATTAGTTAAGTTTTTAGTAATAAAAGCTAAGTAATTAAGTTTGAAAAATCCTGTATGGCGCGCGGTGCGAAGTTCATTCGACCCGGTTAGACTTCGTACCTATCTACATAAGATGGCGGCTAGCGGTCACTGCGGTCACTCGGCTGGATGATTAAAATTTATATTAATACAAAAAAACAATATTAATACATTAAAAAAAAGAAATAAAAACTTTTTTAAGTTCTTTGTAATGTATATATACATTGTAATTTTTTTATACCTAAGTGATTTCGTTACTCCGATGATATTTCAATAGGAATAAGAATTTATTTATTTAGCACACAAAGTAAAGAAAAATAAATATGATAAAAAAGTTACTTTTTATGGGAGGCAACATATCTCCCTCGTATATTGTTGCCTGTGGTTCCTAAGTAGAGAAGAGTACAGTCACCGTAAGAACGTAGCTTATGTATTGAGGTACAGTGGCACGCGTTAAGAAAGGACCTTTGATGAAATAATGGTGTTGGGGGGGCAGTCGGCGGCAGGGCTGCCACATGAGTATTCAGAAAGCTGCTAGTTGCGTTTTTATTGCGTTTGAAGGAATTTATTTATTCTAACAAAAGATTTATCGTAAATTCCGTCTTCTTTTTTACAAATATTATAGCCTATGTCACTCCTACGATTAAGAGGAATCCAACCACATCTCATATGTCGAAATCCGTCAAACGGTTTAGGCTGCAGGGCGTGCCAAAGAATAAATACGCTCGAAAAACATAACCTCCTCTCCTTCGGCAGTCGGGTAAAAACACGAACTGTTTTACACCAATTACACTTGTTTACAGGTAGATTCGTTTTACAAGTAGTATTATATAATCCTACTAATATTATAAATGCGAAAGTTTGGATGTTTAGATGTTTGTTACTCAATCACAATTAAACGGTTCAACCAATTTGGATTTGTACAACCGCCAACACAGTTAACTGACAATTCTGTATTTATATAGAACTTTATTACAATGCACATAAAGTGCAAGGATGGTCAGTTAGCTGTGTTGTCGATAGTACGAAGATAGTTTATAGCTTAGATTAAAATATAGGAAGTTATTATCCCGGGTCCACGCAGACGAAATCGCGGGTGGAAGCTAGTAATACAATACAAGCACTTATATAAATGATTATACACGCATCCACATCCATCATGTCTCACACGTCTCACAATCAGCGAAGCATTAATCTAGGCCAGCAACAAAAATGTCGACCCCTAACCACGGGGCCATCATGGTCGGCCTTATCACGCGATAAGTGACAAGATAAGAGCGTCGTCTCGTTCTATCGAACGGTGTCAGCCATTGACGGACGCTCTATCTTGTCACTTATCGCGTGATAAGGCCGACCATGATACGGGGTCTGGATCCGTCCCTGAAGTCCGTGAAGTCCGTTGATTGAGCGAGTTGAGTACGTCGCACAGTGGTTATCTTGAGCATGTCGCACAGTGGTTATTGTGTTGAGCGTGTCGCACAGTGGTTACTGTGAGTTGAGCATTTCGCAGATTATGGTGGCAGCCCTATTGCCTCCCCTATCTCCAGTCCCCGTCGTCGGAGGTACCTACTCGTAGTCTCGGGCATTGTGTGAAGCACCATTCATTCACAAAGCCCGAATCTTATTGATGTCGCCGCTTTAATTACTTGCTCAAGGTCACAAATCTTCAACATTTCGAGTAGTTAGTCTAAGAGTTGAGATAAAGTTATAGGATACAAACTCTCTTAAGTATCTATACTCTATACTAAAATTATAAAGAGGAGATTCTAGGTTTGTATGTGTTGGGTATAATCTCCGCCGCTTATCCGATTTGAAAAATTGTTTCACCTGCGTGTAGAATGGATTTTCTGGCTGGTTGAGGGCTATATTTTATCTCGCGGGTTTGCCTGCGATCTTTGCAAAAGCCGCGCCGGCAGCTAGTAAGCAATAAAGAAAAACGTTTGTAAGATTGTAGCTATATAAGTTTGTATGTGTTTGTATATTCAAAAATTCTTCTATTTGTGTGTAGAATGGCATTTTAAATGGACATATCTATGCTAATTTATCCCGCCGATTTGCCTGCTTTCTTTGCAATCCGTGCGGGCGACAGTCTAAGTTTCCCAAATAAACACATACATTTGATGCTCGAACTGGGCTTGTTACGTTCTGCAAAATAATTCTTGGTCAAGTAGGTACAGTCAAGGGCACCAATATGTATTCACTCAAAGTATCATAAATATGTATACTACAACCTTATTGTTGCAGAAATAAGGTCTGCCTACATATTTTTGAGACTGTGGTGTATACATATTGGTGCCCTTGACTGTACATACCAACATAATTACAGCTTATAGAAACAGCTAGTGCATCCGCGAAAAATACCGTGTTTCACCAACCGCGCACCGAAGGCAAAAACTAGTCCATGTATTGACAGCTCGTCTCAATCAACTGTCAAACGAGTTGCCGCAAGATAAGTGGACAGACTTGGATTTGTTGAATTTGAAATGAGCCAATCGGTTTTTTATTGAATTGTAGACGATTGCTATTTGTCTGTGACGAATGGTTGTGATTTTATGACGGATTCGCAGGATTTTATTTTATTTAGTGAAACATCAAAGCCCAAGCGCTGTGGAATTCGGTTGCTCTGTTTTATATTCTCTATTTTACTAGACTTTTAATTTGACTCCCCAGTTCGAGTGCCAATTCTAACCCCCTTATTTTAAAGTCTTGCTCTTAAGAGACCTGCTATTTTATGTCTCATTCTCACTATTGTCAAAGTGATCTTAGATAAAAATAAGCTACTTTTAATGGGATTTTAGCTTTGATAAACGCTTCTGGATAAGAAAGAAAGAAATAAAGAAGACATTTATTCACTACACAAAAGACACACAGAGACAAAGGGAGTACAAATACAATACAATTGATACATAATGTGTGTGTCTTCGCGGCAGTGAATCGGTCGCTGTCTCAGCATTATGCCAAGGTGTCAGACAGACACCTACAGCGCTGATTTTCAGACAGCACCGTACGTGACCCACGGAACGCAACACAACATACTGCCGATACAAACGTATACACATAATAAATAAATAATTAATATACTAAATCTGTTAAATATGTGACACAAGCACAATGGGATGAGAAACAATGTGAAAAACGCGAACGGTTGGGATGTTTAAAAAATAAAATGGATCAAAATTAAATAAAGTGCTGGATGGGTTAGGGTTGGGATTTTTGGAGCGTCAACAATTAGCCCTTAAGCTGGCGCCTAAAGGTATACCTGCTAAGGATAAGGACAAAACTGTGTACCTAATTAATTGCTATGTCTGTAAATATACTATATCGTGCAAGTCACATACTCAATGCAGAAATGTTGGTTACTAATGCAAAATACAGAAATGTTGGTTACTAATGAAGGGTAACCTTCCTTTGACACTGGAGCGCAAGCTCTCCGATATGTGTATCCAGCCTATCCTAACCTATGGCGCCCAAACTTGGTCACTAACAGTAGCCCAAAAGTCCCGACTGAAGATTTGCCAGCGAGCAATGGAACGCAGCATACTCGGAGTTCGTAGGATCGATCGGAACACGAACACGGAGCTGCATCCCAAAACTGGCATCATAGATGTGGGTGCCAAGACCGCGAAGGTAAAGTGGGAGTGGGCTGGAGATGTCTGCCGGATGCACGCAGGGTACCGTGATGGCCTAAATTAGCCACTGGACCCCATAAGATGGCTTCCGCGGTAGAGGCAGACCGAAAAGGAGATGGCGGGACGACCTTGATACGAACAGATCGATTTTTCTCGCATTATACCTCTAAGTTTCCTAATAAGAGAGGCGGATAGTGCGAGAAAAATCGAGAGCTTGGGCGCTGTTTTGTGATAGCCGTGCAGATTGACGAACTCTTGCCACAGGACTGAGACGAGTGAAGGAATAAAGGGGAGGCCTTAGCCCAGCAGTGGGATAAAATAAATAAGCTATTTTTTTTTGTAATCGCCTGTACTCGGTTATAAACGAAGATGCAGCTTTAATATTTACCATTATTTTGTAACTAAAATGTTGAAAAAAACATAAAATAATAGCTACTGAAAAGTATTTACTTTAGTTTATGCTAATTTCAAACAATAATTACGATTTGAAGTAATGTCAAACGGAACGTGTTTTAATCCAACAATCAGCTTCTGGTGACGTCACTCCTGTCAAAAGTCAAAACTTAGGCAACTCTATGACATCTAGGGACGAACCACGGACAAACAGATATGGCGAGTGACACACATGAGTGACGTCACAGGAACTGTAGATCCGTTTGTAGGCGCGAAAGTTTAAATTGTCAGTTTGTAAATGGGAATTTTTGACTATAAATCATAGTATTTGATTTTTTTTATACTTTCGTGGTCTATTATACGTGCGGTTCTTTCAAATGAAAGCAAAATTTTAAATATTGCATCTTCCCTACTGTGGCAACCCCCACTCGCAGGGCCGCTTATGTCGCCGCATAGTCCGCCGACATAAGAGCTAATGGGACATATTTATGAGTAAGATGTATGCTGGGTGCATACATCTCACTTACTACTGCACTTGACTGCACTACGTACGTAGGTGTGGTGTAGGTACATTTTCGTTCCTAGCACGATCGAGCTTATGGTAGGGTAGTATAGATGATAAATTACTTCACCAATGAATGTACTGATACGTATTTTCACAAATTAGAATAAAATACTACTATGTCAAGATCTCACTCTGCACCCTTTATTAAGCCAACCATAAATTCGTAATTTATTATGCCACCGAACAAACCCAGTAAATCGTAAAGTAAACACCTTAATCGTTATACAGCATGAGTTATACCAGGAAGGCGAGAAATAACTAGCCATATACAGGGTGTCACTTAACGAGAACTACTTTTCGTAGATTAATGTATCTGTATTAAGTCGTCAGACAATGTGTTTCACTCAGTATTTCTAGAAAAGTTTGTACCAATTAAATAAGTAAATTAAGGCATAGTTTTAAATCTTGTATAGTTATATTTTCTAAATTCCAACGAATTCTAATACATTGTTTTAGGGATTAGGATTACTAAAAAACAGTAGCAAGAAGACCATTGGCTGCCTGACCGACTTAAAAGACTGTCTTATAACTTAATTGGTACAAACGTTTCTAGATACTCAGAACCCCACGTAAACGTTTATTTGTTTTGAGTGTTTATATAAGTTTTAGTTTGAATGGTTGTAAAGTAAGTACCAAGTAAGTAGGTACCAACCAAGTACTTAAGTTAAAAGTAAGTACCAACCTAATAAGTTTTTCTCATATTTACCTACATAGCTTAAATAAATAACAAAATCTTCCGAATTAAAGTGTTTACGAAGGAGCTTGTAAAGTGTAAAAAATCACAACTATTTAAAACAGACAAATTTTTAGTAGGTTAGTTAGTAGTACCTTTGTTATGTCGCAAATCTTCATAAAAAAGCTACTTAAACTTAAAAACTGCTGTCTAAGTAGAAAAACACTAGCAAATTGCAGACAAAACAAAACAATAAATAATTTCCTTCCCTAACACACGACAATAAAAACGTCACTATAACCTGTCTACAACTAAACTAGGGTGCTACGCCATACAACTTACCAGTATCATTGTACTACTCAAAACAAGACTCTAATACCAGGTAATAAGCACCATGACATTAGCATACGTAACATTCAGAAGTATTTGACTCACGCAAAGGTCGAAAGCGCCCGAAAAAAATGGTCTCAAAATGTCTTTTCAAACTGAAAGTAGGGTGGCCATGCACTTCAGCTCCGCCGCACTTGCGGAATCAAAACGCGATAGTAATGGCGTGCGCAGGGTGTCTGACTTTACGTGCTTTGAGAGGACTGTGGTTATGTCTACGTTCGTGGCAGGTGAAAATGGCTTGCCTAGGCTCCTTGTGAAGTACTTTTGCCAATCTCGAGTAGGCGTTACGTATATGACGTTTGTATGTGTTGGTGTATACATAGCCATTATGTGCGTGTGAGGTTCTTGATGTCTTTGTGTTTCTGTAGCTTCGGGAATTGGTTGTGTCGAGGCTTTTAGGTGTATAAATATATTTCATATCTCATGCTATGAAAGTGGGTCGTTGTTGTTCTAAAAAGTGCGCAGAAAGTGATACTTTTCTGCTCTAGTGCAGAAAAGTAGTGTATTCCAATTAGTCCTCGCCTTATAAGCACTATGTGGGAACTAATTCTAATAAATATCAATCCTTACCCCGCCACTGACAAAGAAAATAATTTTATTCTTATTAGTTCATGAAATTTATTTTATTAAATAAGATTATGTTGTAAATGAATTACTTTTATTTTAGCTAAAATATTCACTTGGGTCTATGAGATGGTGACAAATGGAATACACCCACAAACTTTTTTTAACTTAAAGTTGTGCATGTTGTGAGGCAGAAACGCATACAGCCACTCTTCAACTAATACTAAAAACAAATACAAGTAAATAGTATCAAAATATTTGAATAGGCTACTTTCGTCTGTCACAATTAAATGATGACATCATGTTATTTATACAGTTTTGAATTTAGGAAATACGAATATTTGGTTATAAAAACATATGAAATAATTTTAAACTCAAAATTAAAATTGTAATTTTATTATCTGTATTTCACGTGACCGAAAACGCCGACCACCATTTTTTTCTCTTGAGTCGAGCGAGACAGATATTTGCTTCTTTCTTCATGACAGGTGAGATGGGACTATTCTTTCTGCTCTGATGACGTCACGATAATGGCGGCTGCCATTTTTTTATTGTATACTTTATTATCCGTCTGTTTTCTTTTTACTTTCCTCGTATTCGATATGAAAAGTAGAGTGTTTAACTCGGGTGAAAGTCACCCATTTCTGACTCGAAAATGGGTGCCTTTCAGCCCTTGGTTAACAATCTACTATTCTGTAAGTAGTAGAATGTTGACTTCAGACTTGTTGACAGCATTTTAAATCACGATCTTAGCTTTTAATGTACTTCAGATCACACATTTAGCGTTCTTGCTTTCGGCTCGGCGTCAAATGCTTGCGGTCTGAGAAATTCATTGTTTTACTGCGCTAGATGAGTAATGTACTATTTCGCACAGCTCACATGTAAACAAAATTTCGTGGCAATTTATTTGCACTTAAAGACTGTTAGTATAGCAATCAGTTATGAAACACTTAGTTTTGCTGACTGACCACGCGATGGGTAATGGCTTTGATTATTCTGACATTAACTATGTGGTAACTTGGTAACTACTTATGTGAAATTAAGTCGTTTGTCTTATTTTATAATGTTTGTTATGTAATTGGAATGAACTGTATGTTCTTGTTAAGACAGTTGAGTCAAAAGATTGTATAAAATAACTGCGAACAACAATAAGGTAGGTAAACTGTAATTTTATGGAATTTGCTAACTATGTAAACAAACCGTCATACTGAAATTGACATTATTTAATAATGTCAATTTCAATACATTGTTTGTTTACATAGTTAGCAAATTCCATAAAATGACAGTTTACTTAGTTCTTATCTGGTCACCTCAGATATAAGGTAAATAGTTTTTTTTTCTTTCATGTAGGGGTGTGAAATATATAAACTATATGGGTCAAATCTAATATTGGTACAAGTTGCCCATATTTCGTCGAAAGTATTGTTTTGTAATTTTTTTTCTATGATTTTTTATTTATTTATTTATTTATTGATACATGGAAAACCAACAGCGCAACATATTTATAGACAAAATAATAAAACCATATAGCCAATTACAGGTTCTCACTTATAGAAATAAACTAACACAAAGAAATCTATAGCCAAACTTAAGCTTAGCGTACATTACGACGCACAGTAACCATCGCGCACCAATAGCAAGCATGGCAATGGGTATATACAAGTAGTCAATAAATTAGGATATATAAACTCTAGTAACCCGAGCCTACACCTGAAGTATCACACATGAAGAATCTTGTCAATTTGCATTTTATTGCTTGTACACTTGCACAAAATATGTTTATATCTAATTTAACTACAACTTTGTTTAAACTCCATGTTAAACAGTATTCTGTTGATGACACGTGGTAAATATAAGTATTTACTCCTAAGGCCTACTTAGCATAACTTAGCATTGTTCTACAAATAAATCATTAAAGGTTGGAAAAGAAAGTACCTACCTAAATTGTTTTACAAAAACTAAGTATGTAAACGTTATATATATGCCGCCAACCGCCAATTCCCGACAACATAAAAAGCAACAGTTAAAGTACACAAAAAGAGCAAATAAGAAGCCATCTCTCATCGTAATTAGCGAATATGTAAACCTACTGTAAGATATTCCCCTCTAGGCATTCTAGGTGTTAGTGTAAGTCTACTCAAAATACCTTAAAAAAGTTTCTGTCAAAAATATCATTTTTGGTACAAGCTTTTATTGCCGACTGTACTTTTCTGTATACCATCATCATCAACTACTCATTGAGACGATTCTAACGAGCCCAAAACTCAACGGGGTTACGTCGGTTAAGTACTGAATTCCCATGGCCACCTTCCGTCTCCATCATCAGATCAGCTCGATGGTACCATAATATTGAATTGTCATCCAAACTATACTTATACCCAAAATTTCAGCTCAATCGGTCAACGGGAAGTGGGTCAAATTTAACTTGCAAGATTTGATTACAGACAGACAGACAGACAGACTACGGGACAGGTGAAGGTGACCTCTTTCCAACGCCCGAAGCATTCCACTAGAACCTGACCAATTTCAAAACACATTAACAGAATACGGAGCCAGTAGTGAGTTAAGACCATCCTATTTAGAAGTATAATAATGCCCCAGTACTCATAGCAATGATAGCGATCGTCGAAATCTGTACCGTTTATCTCAATTAATTTTGAGTGGACGTATTATTTAAGTTAAATTATCGCTGTCTTCTTACTTTTACGGTGCAGAGGCTAGTGCACGCACACCAGCCTAAATTTTGCGAACTGTGTGTTTTGGCCACAGATAATGATTCGACGCTGATGTAATGTGGTTCTCCGAATAATAAAATCAATTAACTGAAAAATATTAAACACGAATTTAATTTTAAAGTTTAATTCTTTTCTCTGTTACAGTGTCACTTGCCTTATAATAGACTTTTCCTTATTACAGCGTTTCAGCGGCTTCACTGTCATAGTCGGATTTTATCTGTTGATTTTAAAACGTGAACCCGCTATGCAGAAATGTCATTGTAATCTACCAAAAACGCGACAAAAATATGAAAATTTATCCGATTGTGCGTACGCTCCTTAACTGCTACAGTTCTCGCCATTACGCAAGTAATATAAATCGGCACAAACAACAACTTCATTATTGGCAAAATATCACTCCGCATAGTGAAATTACACCTGTTTTTACCACCCTGAGTAAGCTCCGTAGCTACAGCCACTTACAGCTATTGTATGCACAAAACCTACCATCGGTTTTGATCTTAGGCGGCTCTCCCACTAGCACCGCGTCCCGCCGCGGTGCGCGGAGCGGCAGATTTTTTACACGCGGAATCACGCGCATTGCCGCGTCGGCAGTGTGAAGTACTAGGCGTGATTTCTATATAAATTGAGATTCTTGCATACGATGATTATTGATGATTATTTATAAGTACCTATTTCAAATACAATGTACCTTGTTTATGAATAAAGAATTGAAATTGAATTGAATTGAAATTGAATTGATGGTAAAATCTGCCGCTCCGCGCACCGCGGCGGGATGCGGTGCTAGTGGTAATCGCCTTAGAGATATATCTACAGATGAACTATACGGTTGTCACCATACGGGACGGAAAGGCTCTTATGCAGCCAAATTAAGAACTGCTGTTAAAATGGCTGACAGTTTACCATAAAGTAGCTACTTAATTTAGGCGGGTAATGGATTATTTGCCGCTACCCCATACTAACTCAGTCGCGGCAAATAAAAAAGTGGAACTATGACAAGGACAACGAATGATAAGTCTCTTTCTATCACACATATTGAGATTTGTATACTACCATTTAACCATTATTACCAGTATTATTTTTACGACCTCTGTTTTAGTGACCCTGCCTACGAAGCCTGGTTCGAATCCCGGTAAGGGCATTTATTTGTGTGATGAGCATGAATACTTGTTCCTGAGTCATGGATGTTTTCTATGTAATTAAGTATTTATTTATCTATATAAGTATGTAATCGTCGTCGAAAGCAAAGCTTCTACTATGGGTACAGCACAAGCTTTGCTTAGCTTGGGACTAGGTCGATTTGTGTGATTGTCCCCAAATATTTATTTGTTTATCTTGCTCGGTCGTCGTATTATTATTACCATAGCTCTTGCGTAGAAATCCATACTCTTAACTAAACAATATACCATTATGTTAAATAAATAAATTGAACATTCGATATATCATATTATACTCCCTTTCCCCAATTTCTTTTTTTAGAATATCATTTATTTTCTAAAGTATAATACATAACATTAACTAAATTAAATTAAAACTACTTAAGTTAAATAATTCCCCTAATTAGATTTACTTAATCATAACATATCGAATATAAGCCTCAGACAACAAAAACTCACCTAACATTTTAGATTAACCTAAGCCCATATAATATATCTAGATTCCCAAATATTAGCGTTCCTAACTTGTTAATACTTGGGAGATAATGAAGATATTTACTGCCGACACTATATTAATGTTCTATTAAGACTGGAAACTGCTATAAAGCCGCAAAGTGCTATTTTATTATCAACGCTACACCGCAGCCATAAAGTTTATAGTCCAATAAAATTCAAGGGCAGACTCGAATAATTTTTTTATAAGATAAGGGTCAATGGTTCATCACATTTTTTTTAACATAAATTGTTTGTACTCAAAAGCGAAACCAAGAAGCAGCATATTTATGTGTTTTCCATGATTTTAATTTCCTGCAAGTAACTTTTAATTGCATATAAAGTTAAGTTTAATAATAGCTTTTGAGTGCAGTATTGCTTGGCTGTGAAATGAATGGATTGCCTGTCAAGTGTGACCCTACTAATCCTACTATAATATCCTACTAATATTATAAATGCGAAAGTTTGGATGTTTGGATGCTTAGATGTTTGGACGTTTGTTACTCAATCACGCTTAACCGATTTGGATAAAATTTTGCACGAAGATAGTTTATAGCCTGACGTAAAATATAGGATAGTTTTTATCCCGGGTCGGAAGCTAGTTTGTTATAAATGCGAAAGTTTGGATGTTGGTTACTAAATCACGCAAAAATGGCTGAACGGATTAAGATGAATTTTAGTATACAAATAGAGTACAGCCTGGATTAACATATATACTTATAGAAAACTTTTTATCCCAGTAAAAGTCCAACAAAAGGAAGTAAACGCGAACGAAGGCGCGGGCTTAAGCTAGTACATATGTAAACATGAAAGTAATGCGAGGCGGGCAATCCCTAGTTCCGGCCGAGATATGAATAGTACTTTTCATAAAACAATTCTCGGAAATTTTAAAATTATAAGAAAAAAACAAGTAAAATTCTAAAATGTACTAACAAAACTGTTCCAAACACGCCGCCGGTAATTTACTATACCAATCCCATTACCGACTTGAAAATTTGACGACCGTAACGCTGTCTTTCGCAGTCTACAATAACTAAATTTCCGAGCATGTTTGAGAAAATGTATATTACCTACCATTTTCGGGAATACAGTGGTGCATATGCTTGAAAGTATCTACACAGTGCGTAGCCTCCATTGCACCCAATGTGTCGTGTTTAATCTGTAGCGTCTGATTATATAAAACAGCAGGTCCAGGATACAGTGATATAGGTTCGCAGTCTTTGCTGCTAACATATTATTACACTGTGGGAAACGCAAAGTAAAGTACTATCACGCGTAATTTTTGGTTGTGCTCATAATCCACATCAGTGTCTCCTGTTAAATCTCTAGTAATTCTAATGTTACTTTATTGTATTATACTAACGTATATTTTAACTTTACCTCTCAGTACCAGATCTGTATTTTTGCGCATCACGTTTGGGTTAAATACTTCTAAAAACACCTTACAGTTCTCACGACACAGGCTCGACCTAGGGTAAGGAGTATTGCTTAACTCTAACGTAATACTCTTAGGTTAGGCTCTTTGTAATCGTTCTGTTTGTCAACTCACTGGGGGAATAAAAAAAACAAAAAAAAAATGGATGTGATTAAATCATAACCTATGATATGATTTATAGGTATAATCACATATATTTTTTGTTTTTTTTAGGGGAGGGAGTATGCTGTACAAAAGCGGTTTATTACGTTGAAAACTTAACTACTTACAGGAAATACGAGTTTTTTTTACACTGTATGAACAGTAAGGGCTTACCCTGCATACAAACTTCTCAAAAAGGGGGTTTCACGTTTCTTTGCAGCTGACTATACTGTACCCATCAACCATTGGCGCCGACTGTGCATTCAATCTTTTTTTAAACATGCCTTTCGTTAATAACCGACAAAACCGTTGGACCGAGATAAATACGCTATTCAACGCAAACTCCATATCAGTACGCGATTCCAATTAAGACATTTCTTTCTACCAATTAGTATTGAGTAAGACGTTTCATAGGTTCATAGAAAATGAAAACATAAATATATTTATTAGCCCGGAAAAACAGTTAGTGCATGGTGTACCTCAGGGGTCCATGCTTGGTAAAACGTTATATACTAATCTGAGATTTCGTATATATTTAAAACAATATTAGTTAGCAATGCTACTTAGCATTAATAACCTTTATACGTTTGTCTTAAAAGTTGAAACTAATCATAATCATCGTCACCCTACTAGCGTTATTCCCGGTTGTGCCCTAAAGGAGCCCGGTGTCCGCTTTGACACCTAATGCCAAGTTTTGGCATAGGCACTAGTTTTACGAAAGCGACAGTCATCTGACCAACCCAGAGGAACTAGACCCTATAGGGATTGGACCGATTTCCCCACAATGTTTTCCTTCACCGAATAGCTTACGGTAAATATTTCGTAGGTACATAAGTTCCGAAAAACTCTTTTGGTATACGAGCGGGATTCTAATCCGCGACAGCCGCATGCTTCAACCACTACGCTACCGTAGCTCTAACAAGAAAACTAATTATAATCACAATAATAATCAATTATTCGTTGCATATAATGACAATCTATAACAATAATAGATCCGTTACGCACCCTACGTTAGGTGAATACGTACAAATACAAATCAGCAACAGGCTTGAATACCTAAAAACCAATGAGGGTAGCCTGTTGCAGGGTTTTTACTGTCCCGCTGTGTAGCTGTCCGGCTTTACCCGGCTCCCGGCCGGGACCCGGCTGTTCGGCTGTTCCCCTCTACAGGTCGCATTTCTTAACAGATTCTTGTGAAATTTTGTGAGCAGATTCGATAGTTACATACATTTTTTATATACAGTTTTATAAGACAGTCGCTTGTTCTACAGCTCACAGAGCCACTAGTTTGTATAGTTGTAAATATAATGTATAATACTATAAAAATATATATATATATATATATATATATATGACGACGGTGGCAAACAAGCGTACGGCCCGCCTGATGGTAAGCGGACACCGCAGCCTATAGACGCATGCAACTCCAAAGGAGTAACATGGGCGTTGCCGACCCTTGATATGTTTGAGGATTCGCCGTGTTGACAGCTGAAGGATCAAATTCCCTCGCTCTCAACACAACGCATCCTCGGGAGCTCTGGCGACCTTGCTCACCTCCAGGAACACAACACAACAACAACAATTATATCTAGAAATAATGAAACAAATAACATAAACAGACATGCACAACTATGCTCCATTACCCTCCGTATTACACGCAGTTACATTCCAATTTACGCATCTCGCATAAGCCGAGTATGAAATTGCGTAATACGTAATGAGCCACTTAGGATTAAGAGGAGTAAATTGACTCTACATGAATGTCGGTAACTAATTGAGATGCAGTTTGAGGCTTCCGCATAGGGTAAAATGTTTATTGATATTATGTTTAAGAAAGAAAGAAGAAAATAATGAAACAAAAAAAATGGTATTTTTAAATCCCCACAAGGTGGACAGATGACCTGGCAAAGGTCGCGGGGGTCCGCTGGATGCGGGTGGCGCAGAGCCGGACATTGTGGCACTCTTTAGGGGACGCCTATGTCCAGTACTGGACGTCTTTCGGCTGATATGATGATGATGGGTGCACGGACAAAGTGATCAAAAATATGTGAACAAGACTTTATTGTTAAGGGCATAACCTTTGGGAACGTACGTATATTATGAACTAGACTGGATGAAAATAAAAATAAATGCATATAGTTAAGGCCTTAATCTAATCTACGCTTTAACTTTTCTAATTTTAGTAACGACAATTACCCATGTAAAATGTATGGGTAATTGTCGTTACTAAAATGAGAAAAGTTAAAGCGTAGATTAGATTAAGGCCTTAACTATGTGCAATTTTTTTGATTTTCACCCCGTTATGATCCATAAATCATTAGCACGCATACATGAAATTATTTCACAGCAGAACTATTTAATATCAGAATGGATGCCACTCAGTCAAACAAGTAATTATATAAAAATAACATATAAAAAGAAAGAGGGGCAGAACAGATAATGTAAGAAAATATTATGTAGCTATAGAGGAAATAATTTCTAAAAGTTTAGTCTGCTGCTAATATGCCTTATTAATTGTGTATTTATTTATTGGAAAACAAACAGAAACATACACATGTTTCTGTTTGTTTCCTAACTAAGACACATCACAGATCAATACTGTAATAAATGTTTCGATGTGAAATTGATGTTGGTTGAATGTCGAACATTGTAATTTGTATCGCTAAGAAGGTGCAGAATGTCTTTTAAATAAATAAATGTCTCTTTATTTTAAACATAATACTACAGTCAACATCATAAATGTGTGCACTAACGTATAAAGTCATAGAAATGTCTGTATGCTCTCTATCATGTAGTTAATGCTCGCTTGTCATTGCCACTTAGTCTGCATAAAATACATTTTACATGGACAAAGGCGACGGTAAAATAGGTAAAGAATGTATCAAATCGCTAGAAACTCCCGCATGGGCCGGTGAAATGCTGTAGCGTACGTTCGAAAAGTTACACCATTTCCCTGCTACACAGAAATAGGATTTACTGCCGACATAGCGGTCGGCTATTTACGCAAACAAATCGCCGAGACGTGTTTCGTCTAAAATAGCGTAAGCTAATTTCAAGCCTATTAACTATCCGACGCACACTTTTCCAGTTTTTTTTAATGGCAAAGATACCTACTAAAAGTACCTGATTGGATTAGGCACTGCTCCCACCGCCGGCTAGTAAGCTAGAAAAGTTGGGCGAGTAACGGTTCATTGCGTGCTGACCAGGCACAGTGTGATCAATCGACCTACAGATCCGCGATGTAATGCTAACTCGCCCAACTTTTCTAGCTTACTAGCCGGCGGTGGGACCAGTGCCTTAGGAAACAATAAGGACTAATTAGCACATATTATATCATTCTAGACTATATGATTTTTTATCTGATTTAATCGATCCATGATTGCTTAGAATTATATCTATAGAGAAAAAACCAAACATGAGTCTTTATGTTCTTTTCAACTCATCCTACTTAAACAATACATTATTTTACGACACAATCAAGTTTATACCAAGGTATTATACCTCATCTAAAATCTCACTTAACGAAATGTAAATAAAACTTCGCCAAAAATTGAAGAAGAAATTTACCCAAAAAAGCCATCCCCGAAGAGTGTTGCATCCCTTATTCTAGTGCGCGGAATAAGCCTATCCCTCTCAAGTGGGCGTAATTTTCGCAAATCGACTCGAATCAAGGCATCGCCTTAAATGGTTACATCGCCACCATTCTAGCGATACTGGATCGAGGAAGCGTAGAGTAAAAAGTTAGCGTCATAAAAAGGCTCTAGAGGAAAAACCTGTCCCTACTTTATGTTTTTTGCAGCTCTACAAATGGCGACCACTATTAGCATTCAAGTCAACAGCCTCTGTAACATGAGATTACTATAAAAGGGCTACTAGTACCTACTAGTAATTGATACTTACAACTAAACAAATATATTAATGGCATTGAAAGATGGTTTCATCAAGGAAAAAATTTACAACATTGCATACCGCAAAGCGTTGAAGTTACAGTATTGAATACTTTTTAAACTTGTTTTGGTGAGGGTGGAACAAAAAATACTTAAACTATCAAAGAAAAATTATTATACCTAATCTCGGAAAAGTCAGATTTAATGTAACCAATATGTCAGATTTAAGGTAAAGAATTGGTTAGTGGCGGCAGTCCAGCTTTTTAGGAGACAGAACTGTTTAAAATACATTGTGTTGGATACATTTTTAGTGGTACCCCCTCAACTAGAGAGAAAAAGATCTTGCCGTCAGCAAAGCAAGGAACTTGGTAATTCTGATTTCGAAAGACAGATATGAATGTGAGGGTATATCCCCTTCTTTCAAAATGGCGGATGGAATACCAGCCCATAAGTAACGGCTTAATCAAGCACTGACTTTTATTTATAGCAAACAAAATCCGACCAATAACAAATATGCTATCAGATATAATAATAATAAATAGTCTTTATTGCACCACGACAGGAGAGAAACATCTTACTAAAATAATAATAATATAAGTATAAGTATTATCTTTAGCGATAGTAAAGAGCGACTAAAGAATCTTGCAAAGCTTATGCGCTGGTTCTATTTCCTAACTTCGGATTAAAACCGCTATAGTACTTCAACAAATATGAAGTCACGGAAATCCTAAAAGATTTAAAACTTGGCGAAAACTGTTTGAAGTTGTGATTAAGTTAAGCTTCATCACGACTATCAAACTTTTCCCCCTTTGACAGAAATATTCAGTTTGGTGTTTCCTTCGGTTATTCCAACATTTCCGCTTCCCATCTCAAATAGATTACCGCACAAATTGATGGTTCGATCGTTCACAACAATACGTGTGTTCTAAGGCCACTTCTGAAATTGGCGGGGCGGAATCGGTATGTAGTATTTTGAACTTTATCGAGAGCTTACTGATGTTGCTCAGTTTTCCTTACTTGTTGGTATACTGTCAATAGTACATTTGTGCAGTAGTAATATTGAGTGGACGCTGCGCGATGCGGGTACCGTGCCGCATTCGAAACGGCCCGCTTCCACGCAACCCGCACCAGTCAAGAAGTACTCATTTAGGTAAATGTTCGCTCTGTCGGGTGGCCCCAAAGTGGCGTCCACCCACAGACAGATAAGACAAATAGCTAGAACCCTAGGGCTGCTACGTAAAACCTATAAAAAACTACTGAGTGGACAGACAGCTTATACTGATACAGATTCCGCACCGAGCACGCACCGATAAATGCTGAAGTGGCATACAACTAGAATCTTGGTACTTGTAGGAATGTGTTGATTCTGGTGCCTAAAACTAATGTTAGTAGAGAACGAATAATCTTTTGACGTGAATGAAAACCTGGAGATCTTTTTTGCCGGAAAGCGTGGTATTTTCGTATTTACCGTCAGACAGTTTATTTAACCATTTGTTCATAAGGTTATGAACTCCTGTATACGAGTATATGTATATCGCTTTAGGGTAAACATAGGGCCATTGCCTGAGTTAAGGAACTTTAGAAGATCGCCCGTAGTAGAGATATGCTGGCTAAACCCCTTAGCTGGTATGCCCCTCGCTGTCAATAGCGTTGCATTTACCTACTGGAATCAACAAATTAAGAAGGCTGAATCTTCAAAGAACCGGAAACTATCTTGAATTAAGATGAACCAAGAGAAAACTCAAGATGATTTCGCACCATTCGAGATAATTTAACTTAATTTCTTGGTTCAAGAATATTTACGATCGAATCAAGTAGTTTTTCAGTGATAATTTATTTTTGTTCACTGCCCGCTGCCGCCAAGACCACAGCCCTAACGATGCGCCCTGCGCTCGCGCGTATTATTTCTCTTACACACCCATTAGCGATATTATCCGCCATTACCGCGGCGTGGGCCCGTCGGGCTATACCGCCGCAGCCGGCGGGCTAAAACACTACACGGCTAGGCTACTTACTACGAGTAACTGAGGACTTGCTATTGGACTGACATTTTTTTCCATTAACAAAAAAATAATAATATTAAGGGTCAAACTAATTCACAACAACTGAGATGAAATGATTCGATCCACAGAACTATAGAGATCAAGATAGAAGGAAAGAGCTCGTCGATTAGTATGGGAACCGAGCGTGTTACATTTTGCGTAGGTACTTTGACGTCACGGGCGTAATTTAGTGACGGGAAACATAAGCCGCGCGACATCGATTCGTCAACATCGATTAGCACGCGGCAGTTGCAATAACTAGTAGGTTTATTTTGTATCGATTCAAAATATCGATAAGAACCGACAGAGGAAATGATAATTAGATTCAACAGAGGAAATTAAAAATAGTAAAAATAGGGCTTAGTTCTTTTACATTATAGAAGGAAAGAACTTGTCGAGGCCATCATTTCGTCACCCGAAGTACATACACTTATTCCTTCTATCTTGATATATTTCTGTGCTTCGATTAAACAACATTTTAATTATTAAAATTCTGCTTGAATTCGTTCGTCTTTATCTGTCACTTTGACACGAGGGATTGTAAGAGAGTGATGATGATGATATTATTTTGGTTAAAAAAGGCATGCTAAGTTTTATTAATAAAGGGGATAAGTAACAGTCATTGATTTCAAAACTTGAGGGGAACCTAGACCGTGGGGTTTGACTTCGTCAAGTGAGAGGGCAACTTATGTTGTAGGTTACGAGCTGCTGTCAAATGTAGGCAACACTCGTAGGCATCCTTCGACATCAGCCAATGAAAGAATAAAAAAACTCAATGACATTGTAACAGTTTTTCGGTCAGGTCACGTGTCCGTCTTACGAATTTTCAATCTCTCGCATCTTACGGTCACGTGACTTGTGGCGAGTTTAACAATTTTTCCCCATCACAATTAAAGTGCACAGCGCCGCTAAAGAAGTTTTCACTTCAAAAATAACGGTGTATATACAGAAAACTAACCTATATCTTAATATCTTCAAATGTCATGTCAGAAGTATTTCAAAAGAGACTTTTTACCTGCAACAAAAAAGCTTACATTTGCAGTTTGTGTTACAATAGAAACTTTTGTGATTCAAAGTGTAAAAGTCTTCATTTCGTGAAATACATAGTATACGTACGAGTAATACGTGCTGGGAAAAGTGAGGTAATAAACATAGTGGACCCGAAAATAATAATAAACAAAGCTGCACACCGGTAATAGGCTCGTCGTACGATTAAATCTGCACTGACAGTGTGACAGCTGCACTTCCCGGAAAAGGCTGACGGTGCCCGATTGAATTCCTCGGCAAATGGAACGCTCGGCTGATTAACTTGTCTTTGCTGTCCTGTCTAATCATGCATGAGCCTTAAAGCGATTACACAAGGATTTTTGCAGCGATACCAAAGCGATATCAATCATCATTATCAGCTGAAAGACGTCCACTGCTAGACATAGGCCTCCCCCAAAAAGTGCCAAAGTGACCGGTATCGCGATATCTATACTCCCCCCTATTCTGCAACTGGTTTTAAGCTCACCTCAACGCTCACCCACAAATATATCTTGATGCCGCGATCCGTAATAAATAACTATGCGAAGGTAGAGGTCTAGTTTCGTTTCGTGGCGTGAGGGGCGCAAAGTGGGTAAAGAATAACAGCGCAGAGACTTTTGTCGCCGTCACGAAAGATATAATTGCTTTAAAGAATAACAGCCCAGCAAGGCTACCACAGGACAGGACAGTCCGCAAACAGTGTCGCGGCGAGATAGGCCATCCGACTCTTACTTATCAGAACGCTTAGAAAGAGACGGATAGTCTTTGTCGCCGACAGCTCGCGGGCCGTCCTGCGGGGCTAGCACAACTGACGAAGATCTACCCCCCTCTTTCCAATTTGAGTGAGACGGGGGCCGCTCAGTCGCGCGCCAAGCGACAGAGCGGCAAGTTGGGCTGTGATAGCCGTGTAGGTGATATTGACAGGTAATCTGTGGCAATTGTCGCGCGACTGGTCGCGCGTTTGTATCGCTGCACAAAGTCGCCGTGTGTAACCGGTCTTAAGAAGAGATTACTGATAAGTATCTTGACATGATCAGATAGATTCTTGCTGGTTGTAGAATTGACAGTTTTACATGACAAGTCCTTCTGTTGGGAACAACGGTAGAAATTACTGTTTAAGTTCTGGCTTTAATTTTCCGTTTTCAGAAGCATGTCTGTACAATTTTTGACACTGACCGACAAACAATTTGATTTTCCAATAAAACAATTTGCAGGTATGTGGTAAAAAACTCCATACAAACACGACCAAGAAACACGAACACAGCACCAAGACTCCATTAACCATTGATCCTCCAAGCAAAATATGTCTTTTAAAACCAGCAGTTCTATAATAGCCGCAAAGCACGCGGAAAAGGTACCGGGCAAAAACTCACGCGCAAGTGGTCCCTCGAGCCGGATAGATGCGTCGTAAAATGGCGACGCCTGCGGCCCTTTGCGTAAATTAAGTGAGTTTACTTGCGTAGCTTTGCGAAGGCTGGAGGTCTACTTGGTGCGACCAATATGGTAGAGATTAACCAGTGAGTTGTATCACAGGAAAGCGTCATCAGAATATTCTCCAAGGCAATAAGCAAAGTGGCAGCTTGTTTTTACGTAGTTTCCAAATTCATGATTACCTACTTAGGTAAAAACTTTGATTAATAATTAATAGTACGGTAGTTGACAGTAAAAAAATATCCTTACATTACCGATAAACAAAACTCACGTACAGTTGGCCTCGTAAGTTGCTGAACACCTAAGTACCTTGTCGTATTCCCTCGTTTGACAACTTCATATGTCAGTTTAACATGATGTTTAATTTACACAATTACATGTAAGGGCTTCCTTAAGTTTTCAACTTACTTATACCATATTGGTATGCGATATGTCGAACCACATTGTCCTACTGGCCGCGACTGAAAGATTGGAGATGGTGTAAATTTAAGGCATTACTAGTTGTTTATGCGAGTAGTTATTGTGAAGTATTCGATTCACAATATATTCGCCATCACTGCTTTTACTGTTTACAAGCAAGGAAAAGGCTTCTTATTCGAAATGAATATTTATTTCGTTTCATTCATCTAATCCTTTTTTAACTTCTTATTTATATTTTTCATTTGTAAATAATGTTTCAAGTGTGTGTTTTTGTGTGTGTGTGTTGTGTGTTTATTCTTCTTCGGGTTAAGGTACATTTATAGCGTGGTGTTTGTACCAAGTGAGCAGTCCAGACACTATTACTAAGTATTTCATAGTGTCTGGACTGTCATTACATAAGTAATATATAAAGATACTATTAATTAATTTAATTAATGTTGTTTCCTTCACCGTCAATATTAATTCCATTTCTTGAAAATAATGTCATTATTAAAGATACCATCGTCCGGATCGCAAAGCATTCTGGCATTATTTGGTAAGTGTCTTTGCAAAAAATCAACAGTGAACGCAAAAATTAAAAAGAATGTAGTGCAGGTATAATCAATTAGTATTTTTTTTCTTCATGTGTTCTTAACAGATATTACCATACAGTTTTCTTTGCGCCTTTAAAAAAAATAACCTTATGGTTGGCTATTCAAGAATGCCACTTGGCATAAAGCTCGCCATTTGTACATGTTTGTGTCTTGTACAATAAAGTTGAAATATAAATAAAGATGCTCGTTCAAAATCCACCGATGACAGTCCTCATATTTTTTTCTTCTTGATTGCTTTGCTAGCAATGCGAAATTAAAAATGTAAATGTTGTTTGCAGGCTCCCCGTGGCCGGCGTCATGTGGCGCCTGATGAAGACGGCAGGATCTTAATCGGCAGTATTGCTAGTTAAGGGTAACATTTCATCATTCCATTTCTAGCCAGTATCGTCCCACTGCTGGGTAAAGCAACACAGGTGGGATGGAGTTCCATTCCACAGTTGTGGAAGGATTCTCTACTCTGTGAGTGCGGCGAGGTGGATCAACACAACTTCCGGCGCTGTCCTGTTCACTGCTACCCTGGACCTGCTGAAGATCTGCACGCTCCGACTGCGAAATGAGCAGAGATACCGAGTTTTGTCCCGAGGTGAGGGGTTTTTGTGGGGTTCTTCATCATAGGAGAGTATACAATCATAAAGGGTCGGCAACGCGCCTGGAATTGCAAACAGCCATAAGCTACGGTGACCGCTTACCATTAGGCGGGCGGGCCGCCAGCTTGTTTGGCATCAACGTGGTACAAAAAAAAGATTTACAGTCGCTCCGCTCCTGCCCGTAAGTCGCTCCGAGCTCTGACGAATGAGAAATAAATAACGTGTCAGCCATATTGTTAAGACTTTATTGGTTTCTCGGAAGCCCCAGGCATACTACAATTCACAAAACAGTTCTTGAGCCAGAGTAGCCTAGACCCCTAGTTTCACAACAACTATACTAGTATTCATATTCATAATTATATTCATTTATTTCGTATTAATCATACATTGTCATTCATTACATTAACAAACATATCGTAATGATTATTTAAAACTAATGTTTTTGATAATTAAAAATTGTACGTCCAGGAATTCGGCGACCGGATAGGCCATCTGCATCAGCATCAGGGTAAAAAACCATGGCACGTCTTGTCAGAAAACTGTCGTCTTTAATAGCTGTTGGGATTTTGTTGGACCTAAGACATACATTCCGTTGGCTGTTTTCATGAGTCGGAGTACACGTGAACTAAGGTCAGTGGTACAATACCACTGGAAATTGCCAACTGCAGTGCTAAGCTATAAAGTTGTTAATCCGTGTTAGTTTTAGAGTGAAATAGGGCCTTTTGAAGTCACGGTCGGTACAGTTAATTTATGCTTAGAGCAAACAATAGTAGATAACTACGAGTAGATGAGGGAAGTTCGGTTCTACCTAAAGCCGGATTCATACTTATCTGACGTGATGCATTCCGATGCACTGCCGCCTGACACAACAGGAGCTGTCACGTCAGAGCGCGTCAGATGATTGTGAATATTATACGAAGAACCTGTTTGAATCCTAGCTGTATATTTACGTACGCTGTTGTTGTACACCGCTGCAGTTAAACACTATATGAAAGATGCTAAGATAGCTTGATGTCTTTATGTAGGTATATAGAGTGATATCAGAGACCTGGTCATAAAAGTCAGGACATAGTAAATGCCGAAAATAGCGCTGAACAATGTTTTATAAATTACTAGCTTACGCCCGCGACTTCGTCTGCGTGGACCCGGGTCTAAGACAGACCGAATAAGGTCGAAGACTAAAAACTATTCTATGCTAAGTACTCAAAATAAATAGGGGCCGTAAGTATGGTGATCGTTACGTGAGAATTCAATTAAACAGAAATATATATTTTTCCTCGCTATTAGACTTAAACAACAATATAAAAGAGGTTGGATTCTGAAGGATGGGTCACCTTTGAAGGATGGAGTAGCCACTTAACAATTAGTTTATGTCCAATAATTAACACCAAATAGAAAAATGTAAGTGGCCCTTATTTTGTTTTGAGCAGTATATATTTTAATCCAGGCTATAAACTATCTTCAACACACATCCAAACATCTAAACATCCCAACTTTCGCATATATAATACTTAATATTAGTAGGATTAAAAAAACACTGAGAAAATTTGTGTTGCTTCCATTCATACTGAAATCTTTTAACTGAAGTTAAGTTCTTCAGTTAGAAGATTTCTGAGACTGATTATAAAAATGTATCCAAATGCTGCATTTCCTGAGTCTAAATGAAAAGCCTAAGAACTTATTTATTCAGGCCTGTAGCCCAAATTGCCTGCCCGTCCATACATTACCATAAAACGCACATTTGTGCAAAACTATTCGTTTGCATCCAATCAGACTAGTAACATTTTAACTTGTCTGGTAAATAAGATTTAATAAACAAGCCTTTTTTGAATTTATTTGGCACAAGGAACTAACTCAAATTGTTTCAAGCTTAGAATATAAAAAAAGAATGTGTTACCAACAACATTGTCCACAGATTGTAACATCACTTATTAATTCTACTAGGTAACAGCGCTAGGTAACAAAAGAGTGTTTATATTAAGTAAAACAAATTAGCAAAATGTTGTAAACAGATGAAGACAGTAGCTTACAAACACCTGAGTTATAGAGAGAATTCATTATTTTAATTTAATATCGGCAACTTAGTAATTTAAATAGCACGTTTCAAAAACTAAAACCAGCCAGCACGCATTGAAGGACGCAAAAGGTATGCGTATTGAGAAATACATACCGGACCTTGTAAGGTACCGCTAAAGATCAGATAAGAATCCACATAGTTCCTGTTGAAACGTTGAATAGTTCGGCGTGTGCCAAACAGCCTAGTGCCACAGTAGATATATAGCTTGGCAGTAAAACGAATCCGCACAAACTTCCGATATGAGGCACTCACACAGACATCCTTCGTGGCTATAATAAACTTACACATTCATTGCCCAGAATCGCTACGCGCTACGCTCGTAGCCGATCCCGTGGTTTTCCTCGTATGTAGCGGAAAGCGACTACGGCGGTCTGACGCATATGTGCCATTCAGGGCCCATGACGACACATATGCATGTGTCGTCATGGGCCCTGAATGGGTTAAAAAGCGCAGTTCGGCGTCATTGGCTGTACATCAGTGCCGTGCGTATCGTGGGCATTTGGTTTCCAATGGAGCTGAAGGAGATAAATACCTAACTTTGTGAAGTTCTATTCATATTTCCATTATAGATGAGGCATTTTTTTTTGTTTAAACTTGTTCGTGTCGACTTATAATCTATTGTTTGACTGACAGGTCCAAAAATAAAATAACGTTTGTTCTATATATGACATTTTAAGGAATCATGTTTCGGTTAAATTAGAGAATAAAGAGACTGAAAGAGATATATCTAAAAAACTGTTTTTATTGATTCTTAATTTGATCAGAACAGCGTTTCAAAGAACGCGATATTTTCCAATGCAGGCCCTCAAGCGTAGTTCGGCGTAATCGGCGGTACTCGTACACGTGTCAGCGTGCCGCGCATGTTCCAACCACAGTCAATTGGTTTCCTATCTGTGCATTTATACGAGAAAGAGCGGGTCAGCAATAATCGCATCAGCGCGGCAGGTGGAGTGCGCCGGTGATTTCTGTTTTTTTCCTGTTCCGCTCTTGAGAGGCTTTAGTTGAGATACTGCTTTAGCTAATATTTACTGTAGCCGTATGCAGTTTGAGACGCTGAGCTAATTAAATGCTTAATGAGGGAACTTAAGGCTTTATTGGACTGCCTATTACGTCAATTCCTTTAACTTTGCATGCTTAGTGGCGGCACAGTTAAACGAGTATAGTATAACTATAAAGCTGGCAGTAATACTGAGCATCTTTGAAAAGCAGCCTCTCATTAGGGCTTTAATTGCATTTCGTTCTAACCGTTAAAGATATTGCAAGTTAATAATTGATTAACCTAGTTATTAAGGCTAATGGAACCCTCAAAATATGGTAGCTTGCTAATGTTAGCTTGATATTACTGTACCTACTCTTCGGCCTTGCGCGGAAACTTGCCAAAATCGATAAGAAAATTGACAGTTTAGATTAATGTATTTTGTTTTTTTCTCGAAATAACCGTCAAAATATCACTCAGGTATCTACGTTCGCTTGGAAATAATTGTAAATTTAAAGTTGAGGCAGCCTATTTATTTTACATAGTATTTACAAATGCATACAAATTTCAATCATTGAAATTAACAACCAGTGGTTAACTTACATTTATTTTTAATTTTCTGTGGGTATACTAGCCCTTAAAATCTAACATTTGTAGAATGAAGATGATTCTTGCATTAACATCCCAAAACAATCAAACCTGTTGAAATCTGCCATGATTGACGCTTCAAAATACTGTCAACATTGGAGGATCAATATACTGTCAATACACTAGTATTGACATCGATTTCAAAAGGACCAAAAAGGCACTACTTTTTTCCACTTTGGTGTGGCGTACTTCGGCAAAAACTAGAATGCCGTAAGGTGAGTTTAGGAGGTAATTGATAGATAGTTACAGTTAACGCCAAGCCTGGATATTATGTGGTGTTTAATTAATCGGTGCCTGTGGAGACTGTCTTGCAATGTCCTTTTAAAGAGCCCCCCCGGCGCGATCGATTTAAGTCGACTCTTCCAACAAACGTAGTTTGGTTCTCATTTTAAAACGCCATTGATTCGCCATATCTAGGTCAGAAACTAGTTTCTGTTATTATAAATTATAATAGAATAAAATTAAGCAATCAGAGAAAAGAAAAGTATTTAAAACAAGGTAGTTTTAAGCACCGTTGTACTGTCCCGCCAGTGGCTCAGTTATTTTATTAGCACTTGAATGGAAAATATGTTATGAATGCCCGATGTAGCCCACATCGGGCTGGTAGTACAGTGCAATTTCTATACCTTCTTTTGTCATAAAACGAGCGAGCTCATCGCCAACAAACTGGTCCGCAGTTTGGCGAAATGATGTATTTACGGTACACATATTTTATATTTGCATGTTAAAATAAGAAAATAAAAAAAAACTTTGTAAGAAAAACGTTCTACACGTCTACTCTTTACTATTTTAGTTTCTATCAATACAAACTAATTTCCCATTGTGTGAACAAAGTTTTATGTTATTCTAGTTCCTATGTCGGTTTACAATAAGAACCAAACTACGTTTGTATGGAGAGTAGAGACCCTTCAGTATTCCTCATAAGAATTGTGAAAACTTATGAAGTCATTATAGTGTCTTGTCACTGTCATTTTTTTAATGGCATTAAACCTCTCATCTATAAACGGATTATTTCGATACATTTTTACGGAATGTACCTCCTTGCCTTGCAAAAACATCGCATACTAACATGATATCAATGAAATCCTTATCGAGCCAAATTGAGACGCAAGCTTTCCATTTACGAATAATTAATCTCGAGATTCAACCTTGAGCATGATGGCCGCTCGGTTAAGTCGTCACTTAACTTTTATTTTACGAGCCTTTGTGCATTTTTAATTCATGAGCCTGAGGAAAGCGGGGATCCCTCCCTCTCAACAGTCTCAACATGAGCGGGATGTTCAGACTGTTGAGAGTGAGGATCTACTCCATTTCTCAAAACAATGAAAGATCGGCAATGTGCTGGTGACCTCTTTGGAATCGCAATCGTCTATAGGCTACGCTGTCAGCTTACCAGGTAAGGCATATGTTAGCCTTTGTCGAAATATAATAAAAATTATAGTAGGTACCTTTGTTATAGTCGAGCACTGAATTCTGAAACCGTTAGACTCGGCGACTTTTCAAAATCACCTGCACGTCTATCACATGACGGCCCGCGAGGTGTGTCGCGGCAAGCTAGGCTATCTGTCTCTTTCTAATTAGAACACTTAGAATCTGCTATATTGATAATCTATCGCGTTTCTAGCAATCCAAAAAGTCGCCGTGTGTAACCAAGTGTGTATGTGTATACAAAAGCAATTTGAACACGGAATCATGTGGTATCACAGCGATTTCAAGAGCTGTCATTGAAACAAGTAGAATCGTGTCCGATATTGTCGACCGTGTCAAGTCGGAGTAACGCAAAGGCGGCGACCAATTTGCCGGCAGCTGTCGCCATTGCGCGCTCAGTTATGCAAATTATTGCCAGTTCATTTGCTTACAGTGTTGACAGTATTTCAATACTTACGTCTGGTTTTTATCTTGTTTAACTAGTGAGCGAAGTTCTCCGTTTAAACGGCGAAAAATCTTTATCTTTATACGGCGTTTGTCTGTCTGGATGGTCTCCTCTACCTCTACAGCAGGTCGATATCCGATATATCTGATGGCGACTGTACGTACGTTAGGTAGACCTAAATCTCAGTTTTTATATGGAAAAATGACAGTTGGAGTCCTAAGGCGCGTTCGGAAAGTTACGTGATTGCCCCTAATGCCTGCTACACATGTAACTATATATCGTAGCGATTAATCTGTGCAGACCGATTTGCGCAGTTTTATCGATCGTGTGTATGACAAATCGTAACGATAATCTGCAACGATTTGTCATACACACGATCGATAAAACTGCACAAACGGGATGCGCAGTCAAATCGCTACGATAAATCGTTGTCGTGTGTAGCAGGCATTAGGTCGCATTTCTCACCCGATTCTCATGAAATTTTGTGAGCAGGTTCAATAAAGAATACACTCGTAGATTTTTTGACAATTCCGTTTATCCAAATAAAATAAAAAATTGAAGCTGTCTTCAACCTGAGCCTGATTGAGCCTGTGCTGTGGGCTCGCGAATTTTAAGTCTCACAGGGTCACTAAGTATATAGTTGTAAAATTAAATTATTCGAACGGATTTTATCGCGTACCTGTGTAAAAGTGCTGCAGTCTGCCTACTTATATTATCCCACTCCGCTGTTTGTACCTACAATATAAAACGCCTAAATATTGCCATCCTCAAAGGAATAAAACGTAAAAATGTATACATATTTTAGAACCCGGGTGTTTGTTGAAGCTTCCAATCGTTCACGGGACCCTTGGGGGCGATACTGTTCATCGCGTCAAGTAGCCCAGTCGCCGAGGCACTGGAGATATTCCCCTGTTTACGTTACTTATTTTTACAAGCTTTTATGTTCATTTGTCTGTTAGTTTCTTTGTTAGTGAGGGTCAAATCTTGGAACTGTATTTTGACCAGTTAACCGATTGAGCTGAAATTTTGGGTATAAGTATAGTTTGGATAACAATTCAATATTATAGTACCATCGAGCTGATCTGATCACGGCAACAGGATGTGGCAATGGGAATACAGTATTTAACCGACGTAACCCCGTTGTTTGGGCTCGTTAGAATCGTCTCAATGAGTAGTTGATGACGGTATACAGAAAAGTACAGTTGGCAATAAAAGGTTGTAGCAAAAATTAAATTTATGACAGAAACTTATCAGGGGCATAATGTTAGAGTAGGTAGAGAAGAATTTCCCAGTTCCCCACACGCTGATACTTTTTTATAAGGAACTAGCGACCCGCCCCGGCTTCGCACGGGTACTTTATTATACATGTAAACCTTCCTCTTGAATCACTCTCTATTAAAAAAACTGCATCAAAATCCGTTGCGTAGTTTTAAAGATCTAAGCATACATAGGGACAGCCAGCGGGAAGCGACTTTGTTCTATACTATGTAGTGATAACGACACTTTTGTCTTTGTGCCCTATTTGCAGTATAGATTTTGATATGTATATTTATTTTGATATGGATTGAAACACTACAAAAGATAAGTTAAACTGAAAGGTACAATTACTATTTTTGACTTCTAGGTTACTCATTAGCTGTAAAATAGCCTTTATTAAGGTCTTCGTCACGTTCAAAAATATTTTATTATTATCTTATCCTCGGCTGTGGGATTTCAGCTTTGTCAGTTTGCTTTGTATGAAGACACCCTTCATACAAACTTACAAAGATACAATCTCGCAGATTTTTCCTCTTCGGAACTATTCTTTTTTCAGAATTGCGTGAGTTTATTTTAGTTTGTTTACTTTTCAGTGTTTCTTGTTTAATTAATGTTTTCTATCATGTTATATGTGATATTAATTTCGTATAAAGTGTATGTAACTGTTTCTATGTAATTAGTATAGTAACTATTGGTACCACTTAAAATGTTTGTGTGAATTAAATAAATTATTATTATTAACAGCTCCTTTCATCTATTTTTTCACTCGTGTACAGAGTGAACCTTCAGGATGAACGCTATGTTGTAACCCGCGGCTCCGCCTCGGTTTCCTGTAATACTCGTGGAGCTAGTATATATATATATATATATATATATATATACTATCTTGTTTACTACGATAAATAACTAATAAATAAATAAATATTATGGGACAATCTTTCACAAATCTAATCCAAGAGTAAGCTCAATAAGGCCTGTGTTATGGTTACTAGACGACGATATATTTAATTGATATACATATAAATACTTAAATACATAGAAAACATCCATACTCGGAAAGAATATTCATGGGCATCACACAAATATTTGCCCTTACCGGGATTCGAACCCAGGACCTTCAATGGCAGTGTCACTATCCATTAAGCTAACCGGTCGTATAATGTATGTGATAGTGACTGTACAACATACAATAAAAATAATTGGCTAAAAAAGAAGGTCTTATATTCGCTGTTTTCTGTACTGTTCTGGATTACTATTGAGGTGTACAGTCAAGAGTATTTGCATTGTATTGTATTGTCTTATGAGTCCTCATTGATTAGGTTACACGGCTCCCTAGAGTGCGCTCTCACCGAGGCCAATGTGGGCCGTAAAGTGCTTCTTTATTGAAACATGTACTTCCAAGTTTATCGCTGTTACGCACTATAGTGAGGTGCGTAACGATGCCTATATATATTTTTTTTTAATATTAGTCGCAACTCTTTTCAAATAATTCTTAATTCTTGAGTCATAAACAACACTTAATATATTTACACACGATATAATTATCATTTTATATAATGATCATTTGATGTAGTAACATTTAATATAACATATTTCAAATATAATGCATATTTCCTATAATGAACAAATGATATGGTATAACGCTAATTTCTTCTAATGCACAGTTAAGCATAGTATTTATTGGTAGACACTAAGGCAGGTCGGTGTAGGTACGACGACGAGCGAAGCGAGGAGTGTTAGGTTGAACTGCGACCCTACAGCGCGCGAGCCGAGCGAGCGAAGCGAGCACGGAAGCGAGCATGCCGCGGCAGCGGCCGGCGAAGCGCCAGAACCGAACACTTTTTTACTCTTTGCTACATTTTCTTTTGATAATAAAATATTATTCTACTTGATAGTTGAGATATAACTTGTATATAACATGAGCATTATACCATATAATTATTATACAAAATAAGTGTTATACCCGATAAAAGTTATACAAAATAAACATATATTTTGACATTATACTCAACGTTTATTATATACAATGAGTGATTATGTACCTTGAAAATATATCAAATGTTGTTATAGCGAATGAAATTATATTATTCATTTTTATACCCATCATTACACACCCACTATAGTGCCGTGGTTTCGTGAGGACTATTGTATGGCTAAGGAAACTGAAACACGTACGTACCTTTTTACCCGACTGCTAAGAAAGATAGTGTTTTTCACGCGTATCCATAGCATGTATCAATGTGGGTATGTAATATTCTTTGTTAGATACCTCGCTGGTGGTAAGGACAGTGATAATACTAGAGTAGTTATTGAACAATTAAGTTCATTTATTTATAAAAACAATATATTACTCGTCAATAAGATGTAAGTACAATTAAGATTAGGTTTAAACATGATACTCGGAAAATTATACATAAACATAATCAGAATAAACCGACCTAAAACACAAAACTAGTTCCTTTGACTAATTGAACGACCAGATCGCTCCCTCCAAATACCCACATTTTATACTTCAAAATAACCCTATGCCTACTTATGTTCACCGGCAGCAAATTTGTTGCCACCGCATAAACATTGTCATTGTTGTACCTTGTGCAATTTACATGCCTCACAATACCTGTCAACAAAACGAAAGCTCGAATCGGAACGCAATCTGTTATCAGGCACAATATTGTCAATATTACAGGGTTGCAACTAAACGGGGCGCCAATAAATATGGAACCGTGTCACAATAAGGCGTTCTTTCCGGTCGCTATTAGGCAATCATTAATGTCGTTTATATTTATCGAGCGCAGAATAGGCCCCGAGTTAAGAGCGGTGTAAGTAATAGGACCCCGGCGGGTTAGTGGGTTACTTTTATGGTGATAATAATACATATATTCATTGACTGTATTTTGTTTTTGAACTATGTATAAGTAATTTATTTCGTTATTAGTGAACTACTTACCTACTTGTAGCTTACTTAGTCAATAAAGGGTGAAAAAAATAAGTAAGGTAAGGTATCATCCATTTTCAAAGTGACGCTTTGTGTCACTAAGGTATTATAGTGGTAGTATAGGGCGCAATAAGCCTGTATATGCTTTTTTAATTTAATATTCGATATTTTTGTTTTTATAATCCGAGTTATGACAAGTAAATAATAATAATAATAATATACACTTTAAACTCTCGCGCTTCATTTTTTTTTTTAATTATTTTACACGGGTATAACGCGATATTAATTTACCCACATCTCCGTTGACAACTTGCTGGGGCGACAGTCATCTGCGACCAAGACCCGTGTCGAAACGTCAGAAATAAACGGAAATAAATATCGTCTTAGACCCGTGTAAAATAATATATTTTTATGAAAACATAGGTACAATAGGTACAGAAATACAAGTATTCGGAAACAACTCTTCATTCGAAGTCAATAATGATAAGAATTGGGATGCACTACTTATATGAAATGTGTTTTGTGATAAAACATATGCTTTGATATTGGGCACGGAAAGTATGTAGGTACGTATTCCAGAGATTTACTTTTAACCTCTTAAAAACTTGAAATGCCTCTGATAAATGAAATGGTGTTTGTCCCTTTCTTACGAACACAAACGTCAAAGTGACAGATAAAGACAAACGAACTTTAACGGCGCGGCGTTTTAGTTTTTGTTTGTTGAACGTTTATAAATACGACCATTAAATTTTTTATTCATTCAATCGGTATCTTTAAATTTACAAAATTTTATATTTTGCCACTCTCGGAAACCTTGGTAACTCATCTACATTTCCCGTGTGCAAAAACCTTCTTCTTCCTACTGTAATTTCCGAACAAAATTAGAAGATCATTTAATATAAACTTGAGATTCTTGAGAACCATTGACTGACGTCACCGTTCATAAATTACTCGCCTAACTCATCTAAAATTGGAGCCACAGACTTTATTACCAAGGCGCAGAGCTCAAAATTGATTGGACGTGAACTAGGCGTGCGCTTATTGATAGAGGCTGTAATTTGAGGAAAGTGTGACAGGTCTTATTATTTAATTTTGAGTTTATGAAAATTGGTGACTACTACTTCTACTCGACTGAATTACATTATTGACTGATGTTTTACATCTTTAATTATGATTTATGGTGCTGCGCATGTGGAGAGTTTAAAAGGATATTTACTTTTAAATTTTGTAGGTACAAGGTGAAATAGTTAGTCCCTTTGAGTTATACGTGGAGAAATTAAGTAACGAGCAGAGAGAGGTATACGTGTAGAGAAAGTCACAGGCCAACGCTAGTATATACTGTCTTTACTATTATTTTAAAGATCAAAAGTCTATAAGATTGTAGCCTTGTATGTAATGAGTAATCTCCGGAACCATTAACCAAATTCAGAAATGATTTCACCTGTGAGAATAGCCTTTTTTATGTACAAAGTTTTGTTTACAATGTTTTAATTAGTTTTAACCCGCTGGTTTGCCTGCGTTCTTTGCAATAATAATAATAATAATATTCTTTATTGCACCACAAATAACATTCGCAGATTATTACAACATTAGGAAAAATAAGTAATGGTAATAACAACAGTCGGTCTTATCACTTTAAAGCGATCCCTTCCAGACAACCTTAGGATAGCAGGAATTTTTGACAAAATTGTAAACAGGCTGTGCAGGAATACAGCTAAAAGAGCGTAATAATCTAAATTTAACTTAACTAATAGATACAGACTAATACATAGGTACTTCTATAAATACTTGTAAAGTTTGCTAGTCAATAAAGGGTGAATAAACCTATACACCTAACACCTTACTTATTTTATTCACCAGAGGGCGTAGCACGGTTGCCATTTTATCACTTATCGTTGTGGTAAAGACGCCCATCACGCTCTGACAAGTATGCGAGTGCGAGAGTGACGGACGCCTTATCCACAACGATAAGTGATAAAATGGCAACCGTGCTACGCCCGCAGGTTTCATCAATTTTCAAAGTGACGCAAGCATCACTAAGATATTATAATGGTGATAAATATATACATATATATGTATGTACATACATACAAACATACAAGCCATGGTACATTTATAACAAAATTAAAAGGCAACTTAAGGGAGCGATAAGTAATAATGCTTCAACTGATTTCTGAAAATGGGAATAGATTTAGCGCATCTTATATGGAACGGTACATACTCAATATAATTAAAGGAAAGATAGAGGGGCAGCGAGGAAGAGGAAGACCTAGAATAAACTACATAGAGCAGCTCAAAAAAAAGGGTTGCTGATAGGTCATTTGTATCATTTTGCCGATCACGATCACGCCTCCTAAGTATGGACGCTCACGTTGGGCATACCGTACTTATCACTAGCATCGTCGCGTGAATAAATGCGTCCATACTAACCGCAGCGTAGCAGCGTATCGCATCATAACGCGGACGCTCATCCGTATCCCCTTTGATGATCGGGGAAAATCCGCCTCGAGAGCGATCACGGCGTATCGCGTATCAAATTACTTTGTATCGTGATACAGTATCAAAACACGTCCACACTTACCGATCTTTGTACGCGTATCCGATCGCGAGTGTGCGGGGTATATAATAACCGCGTGTCAGCAGCACGGCTAGCACGCGACGGCACGCGAGCTCTCTCGATTTTTCTCGCACTATCCGTCTCTCTCTTATTAGAACACTTAGAAGAAGAGGTATAGAGCGATAAAAATCGAGAGTATGTCGCAGCCGTCGTGTGCTAGACGTGCTGATATGGAACGGCAAAGCATTCTACAGCCGAACCGCCCGGAGGGTGAAGGGTTGAGGAGACGCAACACGCGGGCAGCTATAGTTAGATGAAATGGACATTTATATTTAAAAAAACCATCATCATCATATGAGCCGCAAGGCCATTGCTGGACATATAGACCGGACCAAAGTATGTCAAAGTGATAGGTGCCAAAAAACTATAGGTACACTCATACACTGTACATTTATTGAAACTTTCAAAGCAGATAATGATTTGTATAAAATATTCTGATCTCATAAATCATATAGGTAGACCTTTCAAAAAATGGCATTCGTCATTAATTTGAGAGAAAATTAGCATTAAAATGAGCGTTCAATTAAAATAATGGCGCGACCTTTAATTTTAATGTCACATTATGTCTGCTTCCGCGAACACGAATCATGAGATTATAATTAATGACACAGATTTATTTATTCACGTTGTTTTTAGGTGGTTTTTATAGGCGTATGTACTTCTTCAGGTAGGTATGGGTAAAACACATGTTTTATGAATTATGAACGAGCGAGTGTAGCAAACGAAACTGTCCGTTTTATCTTGGTCCGAAATTCTTTCGTATGCCCGGATGTCCCGCTGTCCCATTGTCTGGTTATCCGGCTGGCCGGCTGTGCGGCTGTCAAGTTGTTTTCCTTCCTTCCCTACCTAAAATTTTGTGAGCAGGTCGATAGCTACGAGTAAGCACGTATTTAGAATGTTATTGTCGACTCAGTTTAAAAAAAAGTCGGGTGAAGTGACAGTTACCGCCCTCTATGCGTGCAGAAAATCCGACTTCCTAGTCAAGGGAGACGTATAATATTCTGCACTAGGGGTAATAAAGATAACCATCGTTCGTATATTTATTCAGATCTGAGACATTCTTTGTTTCACCGCCCTAGGTGACTAAAGTAATATTCTATAAGTACTGCAACATCATCTTAATACTTTCTGCCCTTATTCATAAAGAGCATTGTTGAGTCCGTCATAGGCTATAAATGTATTATTATAAAAATATAATCAATTCCCGGCGACTCCCTTCCCAGACGAATGCCGAACGATTAAGGAATACTAAACACATCCACTACTTTCTCATCCTCCTATCTTCCTTCATCCTTGCGTTGGATAGTGAACCTTATTTTAAACGAGTTATGGTTAGTTTTAAGAAAATACAGAGCATCGTTGCTGTTTCTTATTCATTTCAGCTACGAGATGTCACACGTTTCCTCTTTTGCTATCTTTTGTAAGAAATCTTGAGTTAGGCTTTAGAACTCGCTTTCTTTGTATTCAATGGTGCCTTTTAATCTGTATTTTATGAGCTGATGCCCGCCTGCTTTGCCCGCATATTGCAAAGAATACAGTCAAACCCGCGGGATGAAATGAAATATAGCCAATAACCATCCAGAAAGTTTTACACGCTGGTGTAAGATATTAATCTCACAGAATTTTCCTCTTTATTATTAGTTTAGACAATTTGTACATTCAATGAAAAACGATGTCTCATCATAATGTTATAAACAACTCTAATTATAATAGTGCTAACCAAATGAATACAAAATAGACTTTTAAGAAACTATTGTGTCATGTTGGAGACTTGAACAGGAAAGACAGGAACTGATGAAGAAGTAAAACAATAACTTAATGAAATTGGCCTCGAACTGTCTTTAACCATTGCTTATTATTTTTCCAACTATTGTCTGATAAATAACATCATTTCGTACAATTTTATACAGGGTGTCCCAAGACATCCTAATCTACGATATTTAAGGTACTTTCCCTTCATGTCATAGTTTAGGGACGCCCTGTATAATAACCCTATACCGTGCAACGTTCTGTCATAATCCATAAGCCATGTGTCAAAACAAAAGTGACAGGGTGAAAATAAGTAATTGAAGTACTTAATAACATTTTCTCAAACTTGCTCGGAAATGTATGCGTTAATATCACTCAATGAAGACATGAAGTTTCTTGTTTAAGGCTCCCTACATTATTACTTCTTGGCCTCACGCCAAGAAGTAATGTATGAAAACCCTAAGTAAAACCATTATTGTCCGCTACTCTATTAATCGATTGTTAGCTGGAGAGAGTGCCATTTGGCATTAAGCTCGCCATTTGTACATTTGTGTATTTTGTGCATAACTTTTTAAATTTGCTTACTAATATTAAACTGACAAAGGAAAAATTACATACTGCCAACCACCACTACTAGACTCTGTAAGCATACTTGCGACATGAAAAAAAAAACAAAATCTATGGTACTATACTTATGTGCGGTTAAACATGGTGCTCGAACGGCTTGTTCAAATGGCATGTTTAAAAAATAAAAAAGGCGGCTAATTACCTATTATTTAATTGATTACTTTGTATTTATTTTAAATTAAATATTTCCCCACATAGTTTGAGAAAAGCACTATACAATCCTCGGCCGGAACAGGGATTGCTGGACTCGTTGTATCCGGCCTTGTCTACGACTCGGCCATCTACTTCAAACTCGTCCTGCAATCCTTCACTTCACGGCCTCTGCAGTAATGTAGATACTATTGGGTCATTCTCAGAGAGCTAAATTTTGCACGTCCGGGCCTAAATTCGTATTTAAACCAAATTATAATAAATTGGTATTTTTTTGTAGGATAGTTTATGTCTATACCTAGGTGTTGCACCTTAGATCAAAGCCTTGTCATTCGTTGTTTACTAGATATGTTTTTCCAAGCCCTGTTCTCAAATTACCACAACGCGTCCACGCGCTTTCTTAGTTTACGAAATTGTCTTAAACTTTGAAAGAGTACAGATTTTTGTTATTTTTTATCGCATTTTAAATAAAGGAATGGTTTACCTACGACATATAAAAAAGACAACAAAATAAATTACATTTTCTTTAACATAATAATTAATGAAAATCTTGTCCAGCCTAAAGGAATAATTGCCTGCACCGCTTACAATCGCAGCCCTAGTTAAAACTATCTGGCACATCACTATAGCACAGGCCGCCGAGGCCGCGAGCCATCAGTTGTGCCGAGGTGCTCGATGAGTGCGGACGTATTTGTGTCAGTGTTGTCGCGGGACTGCACATAAGTATCTAATTGCCTCGACTTTGGTTTTCGAATTTTCTAATTCATGTTGTCATGTTTAATAATTCATCTGTTATCGTCAGTGGGTTACAGCTTATTATAAAGAAAGCAGAATAGTGGGCTTCGCTGGTTCTGATCTATATATTTAAGCTATATTTTGATTTTACAGCAGTTTTTCTACGAAAATGTGTTTCTCTCTAAGAGCCACGAGGCTAATTGCCATCGTATTGATTTAGTGTTAAAATATATTATAATTAGGTATATAATATAAAATATAACTGATAATATAAAATATAAACTAATATAAAATGCAATTTTCTTTAAATTTTATCAGAACTATAAATGGTCATGCCACGCTCTATTGGAATCGATCTGTCATCACGGACAGGACTATTCTAGACAACAGGCCAGATATCGTGCTGACAAATCGATCGAAACTCCAGGGAGTGCTTGTCGACGTCAGCATCCTCCACGACGAGAACCTAGTGAAAGCTGAGAAGGACAAAGCCAGCAAGCACCTAGACCTGGCTCATGAGGTAAACCATGTGGAATGTTGATTCAACGATCATTTTCCCGATAGTTGTTTCGGCAAACGGTCTAATAGCGAAGAGTCTCGACCAACAGTTCAATAGACTCTCCCGCAGATTGCTAGGTCAAGGGTCAGAGACAGAAGGCTATATACTACTGGTCAGTGCGGCGGTAGTCAGGTCAGGAGGTGCATTCTGGTACGCCCTAATACTCCCTTGCTGGCTTTGTCCTTCTCGTCTCGGCCTTCGCGAGTTTCTCGCAATGAGGGATGTTAATGTCGAGCACTGCCTTCTTTTTATCAATATGTTTTACTGGATTTAACATGTTGTAATAATGTTAACGGTTAAAGTTTCTAAGTGCATATATCTAACGAGAATCTAATCTAATCGCCAGGATCCTAGAGAAATTAAGATCACCATAACTCAAATACCGCATATGCTATAACAGTGCTAAAGTAATTAAATAGGTAATTGTCGTGTAAGGATTCCATTTTCAGTCATATTGTTTGGAAATAATGAAGGAATAAAAAGGGTGGTGGCAATTAGGCTGAGAACGCCCGCAGTGAGAATGGCCGTATTATTTTTTATAAGTAAAACGAAAGTTTCACGTTATTGAAGACATGATGGAACTGTATTTGTCACCCTATTTCTTGCATACAATTCATTTTATTTTATTTTAGGTATTTACTACACATATTCTCTCTCTAGCGTCTCTTAATGCTTTCAGCACTAAAGCGTTCTGAACTTGCAATTCAGTGTTATAGCTTTATTGTGCCGAGCTATTTTAATGGGCTCCTGTGCACTGCGAGGTCTGTGAGACCATAGCACCCGTGTTACTCATGACCAGTTAAGTGTTGAGACAGCATTCGGTCTAGTGTATTCTTTTATACTACGACGGTAGCGGGTAAAGATGAAACAATAATGTATTTACTCTAAGACATGTAAACTTACCCTTTTTCTGCAAATAAATTTTGTTTGTTTAGCGAAAGTACTCAACCTGCCTGCTGGTACCGAGACACCGTAGCCTAGTGTTTTTAACATTTTTCGACACTCTTGGTACACCAAAATATTTTGCAACCCCCCAATCCGTCGTTCTTTACTTTTATTGTATAAATATCAAACCCTTAGGTAGGGTCATTACGCTGGTTACGCGACCACCTTCGGTTAGCGACCACCTGAAGGAGAAGGTTTTTTCTATTGAAGATAACAACAATTCTACGGACCCTATTGAGACAATTAGTTGTACATGCATTTTTTTGTTGTTTTAGAATAGAAATCTACTAAAAAACCGAGAAAATATCCTTTCAGTTCACCAACTCAGCTAAGAGGTCGCCAACCGGCACATAAAATTAGGTGGTCGCTAACCGGCGAAATGACCCTACATCCCTTTATTTTTAAATTCATGTTAACAGCGCCCTGCAGGTAGATCACGTAACGCATTGTACGAATGTTAGGCAGATCTAAATATCAATTTTTATATGGAATCAAATCGTTACGTGACCATATGACCACATGTCCCTGGTCGAAGATCCAACAGTATATCTAGAACATGATGGAAATCTGTAGTGGTATGAAACATAACAGTGCATGTTATCCGAAACCGGTGTCGAGGACTGAACGAAGTGAAGTAGTAAGAAAATGAAATGAAAATAAAAATTGTCTGTATTGCAAGATTTTTCTACATTCACAATGGTGAAGGTGTTACAATGTTAATGGCGCACGTAATGTTCTCTTAAGAGCAATAGTTTTCTTTGACGATAAAGATCACAATCCATGCATGTCAATAATAAGTAAATCGTACTAAGATTTTAATTTAAACAAAACAATACAATTTATTAACCTGACGACACGAGGAAAGCTGACTCCACCACCATAGGAGATATATAGCTAGGAAGAAAGAGAGATGCAGTAGCGACTCCCTTCAAGAGGCTTCGCGACTCTCCAAGGAGTCGCGACCTAGAGGTTGAAAAACCCTATGGACCCTCGTGACTCCAGTGTATTCACCGGAGAGCGCATTCATCATATCAGGCGAAAAACGTCCACTGCTGGACATAGGCCTCCCCCAAACAGTGCCACAATGACCGGTCCTGCGTCACCCGCATCCAGCGGACTCCCGCGACCTTTACCAGGTCATCAGTCCACCTTGTGGGGGGCCTACCCACGCTGCGCCTTCCGGTACGTGGTCGCCACTCGAGAACCTTTCCGCCCCAACTGCCATCGGTTCTACGTGCAATGTGCCCCGCCCACTGCCACTTAAGTTTAGCGATTCGGAGGGCTATATCGGTTACCTTGGTTCTGCTGCGGGGAGCGCATTGTCGATCCTTTATTGATTTGATTCGTTGTTCTCAAAAGGGACACCCTCAGGAGCTCTGGTGACCTTACTCGCCACCAGGAAGGCAGGAAAAAAACACCACCTACCTACAGTTCAAGTAGGTACCAAGTAAATTGGCTAATTTGCTAAATGTGCCGCACTTAAACACGTTATTTAAACCTGCAGCAAATAAGCAACTCATTAAACGCTATAATCGAGTGACAATTTTGTAAAGATTATAAGCTAGCACGAGTGATTTACACACTAGTAAGCCGACAATTGCTATTATTACTGTATTACTGCGCCTTGTTTCCGTCCATTAGAGCCAAGAGTAAGTTATGGCATCTCAATTATTAGGAATTAGTATGCCCTTATTATAAAGTGGATTGTGACTATGATTGATGATTTTATTCCAAGAGATTTATCCTCTAATGAAATAGAGTGTCTGAGTGACAGATCAAATCAACTAGTTTTTCAATTCAAAGTTGGTCCAACGCAACACGAAAACGATCCGGCAGTAAAGACGCTTCCTTTTAACTACGGTTCTATGGAACTGTGGAATGCTTAAGGGATTTACCCACGCTGCACCTGCCGGCCCGTGGTCTTTCCGGCCCAACGGCCAACGGTTCTACGAGCCACCAGGTGGACTGATGACATGGAAAAAGTCACGGGAGTCCGCTGGATGCGGGTGCCGCAGAACCAGTCATTGTGGTGCTCTTTAGGCCAGCGGACCTAAAATGGTTGCCATTTTAACACTTATCGATGAGGACACGACATCCGTCACGTTCTGATGAATATGCGACATGCGAGTGCGAGAATGATGCATGTCTTATCCAAAGACCAGCTTAGGGCGTCTTTCGGCTGTAATAATGATGGTCGATAGTTCCAGACACACCACCATGGAGCAAGGCTTGAAGGATGATAATGATAATTCGCATGTCTTTTTATAAGGCAATAACATTTTCCGTCGATGTCCCAATGTTACGGGTAATTAGCAGTGTCATGTATCGCTTGATCTAATAACACGACCCGACCGAAGCCCTGTAAGCCGAGGTTGCGAACCTCTACTCTACGGCTTCGCAGCAAGGTTTAGTTGGAACTTCGGTTGAGTGGGAATGCTACAATATTGTACAGCCAGCCTAAAAATTGTGGCAACCAAAGCGTCTCGTATATATCGTAACACATCCTTACCCCAACACAAAGATGACACTATTTGAAACTGACTGTACAGTGCTGCCCTGTGTATAGTCACAGTATAATAAAGAGTACTACCGTATAGTATGGCCACTCCCTGCCTCCCGTTGAAAGTGCCGCCCACCCGCTCTCGGTTACCTCACAGTTACCGGCTGGCAAGGACGCGACGACGCGGTGCGCTAAGCGGAGGCGACGTAAAATATTTAAATATCAAACCAATAATTACAAATCCTTTTGTAAGGGGCGTATGTTGTGCTGTGTCCGGTTGTTTAAGCTCTATAAACGACAAAACTAGTTTTAGTGGAAAACCAACTCACAATAGGTACTTATGTTTAGTATTTATTTTATCCTATCGGTTTTAGACCTAAACCTATCAGATCACACTGAAAACAACACAATATCTATATGAACAAAAAATCATGTTTTCAATTTATGTAATATTTTGGTAGCCTGAATTTCCTTACAAAAATTGTTTTACCTACTTCGTTTATACTGATTCAAAATAGGAAACTATTGTATAAATCGAGCTTAGATACTCACCTTACAGCATAATATAATTAATTACAAGCACACAAAATAATTTGACGCCGCTATTACAAGGTCACCTCATATCGCCGAATGCGTTCCCGATTCGCGAACGTACTAAAATGGCGGCAACCCTAGCATGTCTTATCGCACTCACACAAGCATGGTACGCGTTCACCTACACGAGCTTAGACTGTGTGCGTAGGAACGCATTTGTTTCATACATATGATCGCTAGTGTCCGAGGTGTGGTATAGTAGTTAGTACAATTTAAAAAACGTTTTAAAATAAAGCTTCAGGTCTTGCATTTCATATGTAAATAAAAACATGTATTATCTATCAAAACTTTACCATACCTTTTCCGCATGTATTTTGTATGTAATCGACGTGTTTTTATAAAATAAGTACGTAAGTAAAGTACTTACGAAAGTATGTTTCTTTATCCGCAGCAATAACAGCCTCTAAGCCTAGTCGGAGTTTTCACAATTTCCAAGATGTGTATTCTGGCACAATTTTACCTGAAACAAAAAATTCTCTTTGTTGGTCTTGTAATCCTGTACAGGTATTAAATATACCTACTTATAACGAAGCCTTCAGTCTTCAGATACGGGTAACTAAACATACATGGGCGTAAATGGGCGTGAAAATCAAACCACTAAATATATTCGTATTCGATTATTTTCTGTAAAATTTTGCCTTTGAAAAATAAAATACCTAGGCATCTATATCCAAGGGGTTATCGATTTTCTTATTACCTTAGGTAACTTATAATTCCACTTTATACACGCAATTTCCATAGCAACATAATAATGGTCGGAGATAAAGCTTTACGTAAAACACCCATCAAACCTTATTGTTGCGGTCTCATCCCAAAATAGCACCGCGTAATAAGCGAGCATGCTAATAAAATTATTTTATGCAACATACCTAGACATTACCACACGCTAATAATAACCTTAACTTTAAAGCTATAGAGTTTAAAATTGATTGGTTTTACCACTCCATCGATGCATTATGCGTCAACACACTGGCAGTATAGACGTGCGGAATTTTCTTTTTTTTTCATTGTCGACTCGCGACATGGACCGTGCACTATGCGGCAAAATAGTGATGCGTACTGATCGCTATTATGGGTTTAAAAATAAGGCGTAATCTTGTGTTTTTCGCGTTTCATGGATGAATATAATGACATGATATGGGTGGATGCAGTCTAGAATTTTATCGTGCAGCCTCACGGTAATTGCGGCTGGAGGACTTTATTCGTTTTATAATTTATTCGTGAAGGCTGGTTTACGAAGCGAGTCAACAGTCGGAAAAATGTTTTGTTAAAAACGGGTGTCTGTAAAGATATTAAATTTCGTTAAGAAGTAAAAGGAATGGTAATTTAGCAATTATGATTTTTGTTGAAACCATTTAAATCTGTCAGTCAAATTCGTATTTTCTTTTCATGTTGCTACGGGACGGACTGGCGACCTCTTTAATTATTCCTATTAAAATTATAATTTTCTAGAGGGTTATATAAGAAAGAAAATGTCAGAAGTTAACCTAAAGATGTCAAGCAGCTAACCTCGAGGCTTTTGCAGTGCATTCAATAAATCAGTTAAAATATATTAAATAAATAAATATTTTTTGCGGACAATCTTATACAAATCGACCTAGTCCCAAACTAAGCAAAGCTTGTACTATGGGTACTAGACGACGATAAACATACATAGGTATATGGATAAATAAATACTTAAAATACATATAGAAAACATCCATGACTGAGGAACAAATATTCGTGCTCATGACACAAATATGTTACCGGGATTCGAACCCAGGACTTCTTGCTGCGTAGGCACTAGGTCACTACCAACTAGGCTAAAGCGGTCGTCTGTCTACATTATCTTCGCTATGTATTTACCAACCGCGCTACAGTACAGGTCGCCAGAGCTCCCGAGGATGCGTTGTGTTGAGAGGGAATTTGTTCCTTCAGCTGTCAACACGGTGAATCTTCAAACATATCAAGGGTCGGCAACGCCCATGTTACTATTTTGGAGTTGCATGCGTCTATAAGCTGCGGTGTCCGCTTACCATCAGGCGGGCCGTACGCGTGTTTGCCACCGTCGTTGTATTTAAAAAAAACACCCCACAACTTGGTGGAGGTGTGGGTGCCTTTTACAGTATCATAAATGGATTATATGGACCCTAGCTTAGCTCCCCTAATTAAAGTGATAGATACATAAAAATGGCTGATGACCTGGTACCGGTCGCGGGAGTCCACTGGATACCGGGACCGGTGTCGTTGTGGCACTCTTTGGGGGAGGTAGAAGTCCGGCTGATATGATGATAATTTATTTTTATTTTTTATTAACCTATATTGTGTCCCACTGCTGGGCAAAGGCCTCCCAGAAATTAGAGTAATCGTAATCTTACATTTTATTGCATGGATAAATATCCCGCGTTGGTAGGTACACGCAAAACATCGTCAGAGGAAGCTTTTGTCGTAACATGAAGTTTTATCTGCCATTAAGTGAGAATAAGCACGCAGCGGAAACGATTCGACTTATTAACATGACAGCTGGTGAATCTGCGATCATTATACGTTTATACCACGGTGGCAATCAAGAGGCCAGTCACCGTGGCTCGAGGCTCCAAAGATTTCATTCACTATTTTTACTAATCAGGATAGAAAGTAGGAGGTAAAGTCAAAAAAACTTTTTACAAAAAAAAACTGCCGAAAAAAAACTGAAAAGCAAAAAATAATAAACCTTTTTATTTAGTTGAATAACTAAGTTCTTAAACTAACTTGTAAGTATACCTAAGTATATATTTTTGTAATTATTTTGAGTTTTTAATTATCCTTAATAACTAAGTTCTTAAATTAATCTAAGTGGACCTAAGTAATTTTGAGTCTCCGTTTTCGTCGGTTAATTAATTATATACGCGATTATCTCCCAGTTAGTAAAAATGATGACCATGTATTGATTTGAGGATTCCTTGTTTTGACAGGTACTTCTCCAGTCGGGCTGCCCCAATTACGAGCGAGTTGACCTTCCGTTGTAACCCTACCTCTGTTTTTTTTCCAAGTGTCGCAAAATTATAAATAATCCTACTTATATTATAAATGCGAAAGTTTAGATGTTTGGATGTTTGTTACTTTGGATGTTTGGATGTTTGTTACTCAATCACGCTTAAACGGCTGAACAGATTTGAATGAAATTTTACACGAAGATAGCTTATAGCCTGGATTAAAATATAGGATAGTTTTTATCCCGGGTCCACGCGGACGAAGTCGCGGGCGGAAGCTAGTAAATAAATAAATATTAGGGGACAATCTTACACAAATCGACCTAGTCCCAAACTAAGCAAAGCTGGTACTATGGGTACTAGACGACGATAAACATACTTATATAGATAAATAAATACTGAAATACATAGAAAACATCCATGACTCAGTAACAAATATTCGTGCTCATCCACAAATAAATGCCCTTACCGGGATTCGAACCTTGGACCTCTTGCTTCGTAGGCAGGGTCACTACCAACTAGGCTAAAGCGGTCGTCAATTGGCGATGCAAAGTAAGTCCGCAGTAAACTCGATTCTCCATACAAACGTAGTTACGCTCTCATTTTAAAACTACGTGTTGGATTGTTACGAAACTTTCCATGTACAATGGCATGAGGTATATCCAGGTCATGTAAATAGTTTATGTAGCTTCAGATAACATAGTAAAAAAATACAGCGAATTTAATTTTTTCATAAAAAACTAGTTTTTAATAATAAATAATAATAATAATGAATATAAGGGGACAATCTTACACAAATCGACCTAGTCCCATAGTAAGCTCAGTAAAGCTTGTGTTATGGGTACTAGACGACGATATATATAATAGATATAAATACTTAAATACATAGAAAACATCCAAGACTCAGAAACAAATATTTATACTCATCAGCTCATCACACAAATATTTGCCCTTACCGGGATTCGAACCCAGGACCTTTAGCTTCGTAGGCAGCGTCACTACCCACTAGACTAACCGGTCGTATAGTCGGTCGGTCGATCGGCCGGTAGTTTTTGCTGTATTTCGTTTGTTTTATAAACTGGAACCATATAAACTAATTACAGACATAGATATACCTCATGTCATTGTATATGCAAAGTTTCGTCACAATCCAACACGTAGTTTTAAAATGAGAACGAAACTCCGTTTGTATTAGAAGGTGAAATTCGGCCGAGCTTACTGCGGACTCTTAAAGTAATTTCTCGCACTATCCGTCTCTTTCTTAACAGAACACTTAGAACAAGAGGTATAGTGCGAGAAAAATCGAGAGTAGGTATGTCGCGGCCGTCTCATGATAGACGTGCAGGTCGGCTACCGGCTAGCGCGAACTCTTGACGGATGCGCGTAACACGGTTAGTGCGTGTGCACAGTAGTGCCGACACTAAAACTTGCCACTTGGCGACTTAACTAGCATAGAAGTTAAAATGTGGCGGGATTAGTGGAGTCAGTGTCATTACACGGTGTTCCCGGGAATTTCCGTTAACTTCGGCATATTGCAGAGTACATTCACAGAAACAAATTAGTATAATTATTACTTGAAAAAGAAAAATCTTTTTTTTTTCCTTTTTTTATACAAAATAATTTTATGTAGCATTAACGGTTATCGTCTTATTGTACAAGGGTTTGGAAACAAATGGAATAAAAAATATGTACCACCGAGTCAGTTCATGCCTAATATCGAACGAACTCGCTTTGTAAATCTCCTTGTAGTGTATAGGAACCTTACAAAGTTCAAAAAGCTGTTATGACGTCACAGTTAAGAGCCATTTACACTGGTTAAATCTGCGAAACTGATTAAATTAAAATATTAAATATCTTGATAACTAGAAGAGTTAAGATACTATTTTTAACTTTATTTGATCTAAACTATGCCCCCTTGCAATTAACTGAAATTGTCAAAAACACGTGTAGTTAGTAGCAGGCAAGGTAGCCAAATATTTCGTAACATACCCCTTATTCTTACAGTAATAAAGACAAGTACCGAAATATTTGGCTACCTTGGCTGCTACTAATTATGTGACGCTGACTATACAACCGAATATAATTCTAGCATTGTGATTAATAATAAGAAAACTACTTAATTATTTATTCGAGAATAAACGAATGTGTCAGACATAGGTATTTTAGTATCACGAAACGGTTCCATGTCAGCATATTGCTGGCATTAGTGTCAGCAAAACACGACAATAGTTGTCGGTGTTGGCTTTAAATCAACCATTATTCCCGTATTTACCTGAAGTGTTACATTCCTGACAGCCGAACGTTTCAAGATCAAAATTTATGCAATGTACTGCAAATAAAAATGCACTTTTTTAATTAACGCTTTCGACCTCGCATTTTACAGAACCCTCATCCCTAGTAGCATTTTAAGTTGGCCCCACGTTGGGCCATTGATCACCGAGTTGGCCCAACGAAATGCCAACGAAAATGCAGCTAGGGATAGGTTCGGTAAAGTTTGTTTTACATTAAAATGAAACTGGTCAATCAAATGTTTAAGGTCGAACATAGCTCTCGACATATTTCAAATTGAAAGGCGATCTGCTGCGGCTGCGCAACCGGCTCTTCGTTTAAGGTTTGTTTTACTTATTCTTAATAAAAACCAACCTTAAAATTTGCACTGCAGAAAATAATAGGTGCAAAAAATGGCAATTATACAATCTAACTACATAATTACTATTACCTATAATAAAAAGTCTACCCTATGAGGTTGTAACTTATAAGTTTGTATGTGGGGGATAATCTCCGGAATTACTCATCGAATTTAAAAAATGATTTTTCTAGAACGTATATAGAATGTGGTGTGTGTGTTGTTTTTCTTTTTAACTGCTTTGTTTGTGTGAGGTGTGCAATAAAGTGTATTTGTATTGTTGTATTGTATTGTATAGAATTGACCTTCGGAATCGACAGAGGCTATCATTTATCCCATGGCTTTGCCTACCTTGTTTGCAATTCGCGGGCGGAGCCGCGCAAACTACTAGTTAATTAATAAATACGACTGCAGTTCATAGTATAAGTGGTCAGCAATTAAGGGAAGCTAGTGGGTAAACCACGCAGTACAGTTATGTCCGCGTCTAGTGCGCTAAGGTTATCATTACTGTACTGAAATTAAAAACGTGTTCTGAGGACCTCGGTGTGTTCATGTTGTTTCTTTAGGGATACCGTTATACAAGTTATACAACAGACGTAGAAGAATAATGATCTAAGTCTTATGGGTTACCTCATGCACAGGATCATATTGAGTAAGTAATGAGTTTGGGGACAGGGTTTTAGCTTGTTGTGTACTTAAAAATCATAAAATCGTATATGCCTCCTGTCATGCGAACTTAAATTCAACGATATAATATTTACGATCCCTATCTAGACACGCAATACCATGTGTACCTACGGTAGAATAGCTTATTAGTGAATCAACTTCATAATAATGTCCAAGTGTATAGAATAGATATATTATCTTATCTCTATTCTATACGATAACTATCCATTTATAATCGTCACCGACCATTCAGTATCCTCACCGAAATTCAAGCTATTGAAATAAATGTTCGACCCATAGTCCCCGTAAGACGATTATTTAGCCTAGCTAGACATACCTAAACCCATATTCATAAAAGCAGTAAACCTATTCCAGTTAAATTCCGTTTGTGCAAAAGGAACAAAATTCATTTATCTCTTGTTTATCTGACATGTTTTAGTTTTAAAATGACTTTATTATTTTATTATGAATATTGTTTATAATTTTTCATTATTTTTATATCTATTTTTTTGACTATTGACTATTTATATCTAGGATGCCCTAGCTTTTATTAATAATTTGACATTTAAACACATTGCACTCCTTCGACATTTGTACCATTTTAATATTATTTCAATTGTTCCTTATAATTATTTTTGTTTTTTCATTTTGCAATGTACATATTTAGATTTTTGACTTTCATTTATATTATTGTTATTCTTATACACTCTGACGATCTTTTTGTCAATTCATGCTAAATAGCATGAATTCACAAAATGACATGTCAATTTTCAAAATGAAATAAATGAATCTAATCTATGAATAGGTACCTACTGGGCAACGTCTTGCGTCTGTGTAACATTATAATGAAGTTACTTCGCTGATAATCTTTTCTATTTTATATTATGTATAATAAGTGGCATTGCGTGTCTACAGTCTATAAGGATCATAAATGTAGAATCGGACATGGCATTTAACCATCACTTTTTCAAACAATTCAACCGTTCCCCTGCTATTTTTATAAGCGGAACACTTCTGACTGCCCATATTTTCTCATTCCCTTTAAATACCTCCAAGACATTCGCTGGGAAATGAAAAGTGAAACAACGGGAGGCTACTTCCCACGGGACAAACTTGATCCCTCCGTAATGGGAAATATGAATTCGCAGACAATGGATAGCACCCACACACCTAGTTTATGTTGTGGTTTAAATTGCTTCGCGGAGCGAGCGCAATGTGGGCCGTTGCTACCTTGTTATTTAGATAAAAGTTTTGGTAGTGAAATGATTCATGTGCAAAATCAAAGGCGGTAAATCTGATTTTCAGAGATGAGACAATCTAAAGGGTCGAACAGACTGCCAGCGGGACGGTAGCGGGGCTTGACGAGCGCGTGATGCGCGCGGGACGGCCGGTCACACAGACCACGCGCGCATCGCGCCATCAACCAGCCAGCAACGCGCGCCACGCGCTGGCCTCGCGCCATCGACCCGCCAGCATCACGTACGCACCGCGCGCTCCGCTGTCTGGCGTCACACTGAGGCGCCGCGCACCCGTCGCGGTCGCGCGGCGCGCCCATCGCGGGCGCACGGCGGGAGGCTGGCGGGGCGCGACAGAAGCGGGGCGCGTTGGCGACGGCGCGCAGCCTGTTTGACCACGCTAGCGGTTTGTAGGGAAATATCGCGCTGCGCGCCCGCGACGGTGCTGTGCGTTCGACCCTTTACATAAATCGAACTAGCCCCAAAGTAAGCTCAATTAGGCTTGTGTTATGGGTACTTGACGGACGTGTATTATGTATTTAATAGATATCCGAGTAAATATGACGACCGCTTTAGCCTAGTTGGTAGTGACCCTGCCTACGAAGCAAGAGGTCCTGGGTTCGAATCTCGGTAAGGGCTTTTATTTGTGTGATGAGCACGAATATTTGTTCCTGAGTCATGGATGTTTTCTATGTATTTAAGTATTTATTTATCTATATAAGTATGTTTATCGTCGTCTAGTACCCATAGTACAAGCTTTGCTTAGTTTGGGACTAGGATACTCGATTTGTGTAAGATTGTCCCCTAATAATTATTTATTTATTTATTTAATATTTAAAACAAACTAGATTCAGTTAGAAACAAAAATGCATGCTCATCTCATCACACAAATATTTGACTGTGATGTAATGAAAGTAGATGAAAGAAAATGTACAATTATTATATACCTATACTTACAAACTTTTCTAAGAAACAAATATTTATCTAAACGCTGTTATTCAACTTGCAATGTTTGTACATTTGTTCGGGTCAAATTTTGCAATTCCAATCGAGTTGAGATTTTGTATCTTATGTAAAAGAGGCTTGCTGAGAGGTTCATGAGAATTCTATCATTGTACAATAAAAGTTTGTAACAAAAAAATATTTTTTGGCGGAAATGGATCGTTTTCATATTATAATTTCCTCCTCTCAGCTACCTCTCAGTTATTGTACATTGTGTACAACGTATGTAACAAGTTTATTATGACTGTTTGTTTCTAAATAAATAAATAAAATAAAATAAAATAAAAAATATCCTATATATTCCTGTATCCAATCCAGAGCTGTTTCCAACTTTATTCTGCACTCTATATACTCACAAAATTATTCTAGAGGCCTTTGCCTTCCCGGCCGCAAAATGGCTTCTACAAAAGCGCAATTTACACTTCACAGCTACAATGCAGCCTTTTCCCACCGGCCGGGAACGGTTGCGGTGCCTAGTTGATACTTACCCGATTGATGTGGTGAGCGGGCATGGGAAGAGATGGGATGGTTAGGGGTTATTCTAGGCTGCCAGTAAGCTTTGCAGTTTGAATTTTACTTGAGTTCAATGTTCTTTGTGCCCGCTCTACGCCAGCAGAGCTGTAAATTAGGTACTTATGACGTATAAGTTTTACAAAAGCGTTATAGGTAAAAAACTCAAAAAAAGCCCTTCTCGTATGCGGATGATCTTGGATTGCCTAGAACGCGAAATGACTAGTGTGTTGTTTTGCCTACATTGCAGTTGCACCACCGAACATTGTGCCTAAAACGCAAAATGACCACTCATAGGTAGGTTAGGTTCGTTAGGTTTCTTCAGATGCCCGATGGGAAAACAGACCAGAAATAGGAGCCCCGCTCTGCGGGGCTCCGTCGACATCGCTAACGTAAAGATAATACGACGAAAATGATGTAGGCATTTTGCGTTTTAGGCATAATACCGAGCATTATGGCACAATGCTCGGTGGTCAAACTGCAATGTGGGTAAAACAACACACTAGTCATTTTGCATTCTAAGCAATCCGCGTATAACCCGAACACGTCACCCCTACATACAAGAGGTTATGATACTTAAGTTTTTACCTATACTTGACCCGATTACAACACAAAAATAATTATTTTTCGAATTTATGCACATGGAGCGTGACTACCAATATACATATTCAGTTGTTTAATAGAAGCCAAACACGATTGCCATATTTTTTCCGATGTAAACAAATCCAAAGAACCCTACTACCTCAGCAAAAAACATAAAATTATTATGCTAGCCAGGCAGATATACATACAATCAAGTGTAGAAATATTGGTTTATACAACTTACTCATAAATATGTTACCCATAACTCTTATGTCAGCGGATTAAGGTTTTGGTACTTATTTATGAGAGGATGTTATCGATACGTATTTTTGCACTTGACTGTACATTACATATATCAATACTAGCTTTCGCCCGCGACTTCGTCTGCGTGGACCCGGGATTAAAACTATCCCATATTTGAATCCAGGTTATAAACTACGAGTATCTTCGTGCAAAATTTCATCTAAATCGGTTGAGCCGTTTAAGCGTGATTGAGTAACAAACATCCAAACATCTAAACTTTCGCATTTATAATATTATATAGTAGGATATAATCCGTACCGTATTGGAACACGTGTTTTACCAGTTGTCCGTGAAATCGCGGTGTTTGAACTTTACACACGTGTTCGTGACGGCCGAAAGGGTTTTTTTGTACACAGGTGCAATGAAATTTGGTATATTTTATATAGAAATTCCACTGCAAAGATATTCGTAAAACGAGCCTTCAATTTTTAAGCCCCGACGCAATCGAGGTAGGTGTATCTGTCTGTCTGTGGTATCGTAGCTGGTAAAACGAATGATTCGTTTTGTTTTAGGTTTTTTTTTAATCGAAAGTCTGTACTTTCGATTAAACCATGATTACCATCTTGACAGTTCAAGATGGTTCTTAGCTATGCTTGCTGTGTGGGAATTGTACCTATATTTTTTAATATTGTGTACTCTAGGTATAGATAAGAATACTTATTGGTATAAATAAGAACAATAATGTTTGGAAATAAAAATCTTTCTCATCGCCAATTGTTCTCAAACATTTGAGAGATGATTTCTTCTCAATCATCAAATTTCTTCTCAGAGATTTGATGATTGATTATTAAATCGTACACATAGTTGTACGAGTAAACCTCTTTGTTTGCACTTTAATATCATACATTGCATAAGAAAGCACTGATAATAAACTGTTGGCTCTCAGAACTGATTCTTTATATCAATTTTTTTTTTCAATTTCGAATATCAGTCTACAAAAAATATCTAAGTACAGTCAGCATCATATAGTTAGTAGCAGCCAAAGTAGCCATATATATCGGAACACGTCTTTGTTACTACTGGAGTCCTTACTCCAGCACCATATAGTTAATAGCAGCCAAAGTACCCAAATATATCGTAACACATCCTTATGTGTTACGATATATTTGGGTACTTTGGCTGCTATTAACTATATGGTGCTGACTGTACCTACCTAAGTATATAATTACAAAAAATCCTCACAAAATTTCACGAGAATCGTTTGAGATACGAAATAATTTTGGCTAGCAATTTTGGTTCGCTTCGCTCCCTTGTTCAATAATGATCTGGATCGCTGATGCACGAAACAGCTTTTAAATAATTCAAATAAAAAAATATATGTAAGGAAAACGTTGGCTAACGTTAGCTATTATGATGACAGTAATTGCTTGGAAACGCAAAACATCAAGGTAATGATAAAGGATCAAGGTTTGATCTAAGGCTCACATTACACTGTCTAATTAGTAAGCAGAGCCGTCCATTTAGGTCCGGGGTCGTATTTCTTTTGTTTTCCGCCCTGCAATGTGAAAAGGTCTAATATAGTAATATCTTCTTGGCGTGTACGCCTTTTTGTAATCTTGTCTAACAGACACAAGGTATCGGCACGCTACATTATTCTTGATATTGATACATAAGGTAAGTTGACATTAAATGTATGTATTCTGCTACATAATAGAAGATGATTTCTTGGTAAAACAAAACGCTACTGATGGAGGCTTGAAGCAAAACATGGAATACATTTTTAGGATTCCGTACCTCAAATGGAGAAAACGGAGCCCTTATGGAATTATTTTGTTGTCCGTCTGTCTGTCAAGATCTTTTATCTCAGGAACGCATGAAGGTAACTATCAAGTTTAAATTAAAACCACATATACTCAGGTTTACAGTCCCTTGAAGCTGTGAACAAACTTCTTAGTTAACATAAAAAAAACACGGCCGTTTATGCCGCTAATAACATATGACACTCTTAAGGGAATCAAAATTTATAGGGTTCGTTGACCTAGAACTAGAACTATGAAAATTGCTAAGTAATTTTGTATTATACTACCTACAAGTACAGGGAAAATACCTATGCATATATGTACGGAACCATCGGTGGGCGAGTCCGACTGGCACTTGACCGGTTTTTTTTTTATATGTTTGGTTAAAAGGTTAAATTTTGCCTGAAAGGACACGAGCATAAATACGGCCAATTTCGCAAAATTTTTTTTTGATCTTTTCAATATTGTAGGTAGGTACGCTAGAAGTAGAAGAATCTATTTGCTTTTAAGTACACGGGTCCCCTAATTAATATGTATACATTTTCACTCCTTTACACATTTTTGCGTAATTCTATAGGCATACTACGTAAAATGGAATGTACATTCGACGACAAAAATATGTTTACCCTTTTGCACCATATTCTATGGGAATAAGTCGACTTATTGACAACGGAATTTTGTTTTAAACAATAAGGGTGGGTGGCACCAAACTGTCTGTAATCGGTCAGTATTTAAAACTTGTCAAACTCTCCATATATTCAGTTATTAACGAACACTGCTTAAGAGTCCGCAGTAAGCTCGGTCGAATTAAGTAAAATAAAGTAATAAAAGTTTATTTGGCACAATTTCTATATCAATAATTACCAGAGGTCTCCGCACTAGGCTTCGCCTGTATCACGTGGAACCAAATACAAGTTACATTTTAGAATTGTTACAAACAAACGAAATACAGCAAAAACAGTTTTGTATGAAAAACTTAAAATCGCCGTAATTTTTTTTCTATGGTATCTGAAGCTACATAAACTAATTGCAGACATAGATATACCTCATGTCAATGTATATGTAAAGTTTCGTTACAATCTAACGCGTAGTTTTAAAATGAGAGCGTAACTACGTTTTTATGGAGAATCGAGCTTACTGCGGACTCTTAAGATTACCTATAGACGGCAATGCATTTTGAGATGCACAATAAACTTAAACGGGCTAAAAGATAAAAAACGGCCGACATAACCAATATTGTCACGCTTTCCCGGTCCGCAATTGTTTTCGACAGCCCTCCCCCCCCCCCCCCACCCCTATTCGATGCATCGGATAACTAATATTTTCTACCGTGTTTTTGGGGTGAAACCCTAATGCGGGTATTTTATTGAACAAACACGCGTTACATCTGTTGAACAACGAAAAGGAAATATGTTCAGTGATTGTATGAATAGGCCATGAAGCAAACGCTAAAAATCATAGAAATATAAGCTTTAAGATTTACTGTTTTGCGTATTATATAACTTATACACTGCTTAAAAATTTCAAATAATTGTCAACGTATTGGTAGTACATTATACTATTCAGCAGGTTAATGTATGACTTTTGAAGCGGATGTCATATTATTATAAATTAATTTTGAACGCTGTAAGGACAATACAACACAATATATACAATGACAGTCATAGAGGAAATGTACGACAGATGAATCACAAGGTGGACATCTGCTTCAAAATGTGACGAAGAGTTTCAAAAAGACAAAAACGATTGACTGTATATATCTTGATAGTTGAATACATAAATAAATATACTTAATCTATATTTTCGCTTAATCCCTTATATTTTTACTACAGGTTTAATCGCTCGGAATAGTCGCGATTAGATTGCACTAACCCCCTATTCCGCCCAGCAATGATATAACATAACACCAGGCAGAGGACAGTTCGGTGATCTTTTGCATTTTGTAGCCCGCATTTTTTGTGACAGGAGTTTCATGAAACGAATTGCACACTGAGATTTTTCTTAACTTTCGTCGAAAAGATACAAACAAGTAAAAGATAAAAAAAACAAAGTCCGTCTGTGTGTGAATTATTATGACACCAAAGGCTACGTCTCCTCTACTAAGAGGTTTGACGCGTGGGGAAGAGTAGGTACAGTCAGCGTCATATAATTAGTAGCAGCCAAGGTAGCCAAATATATTTCGGTACACGTCTTTATTACCGTAAAAATAAAGGTGTGTTATGAAATATTTGGCTACTCTGGCTGCTACTAACTATATGACGCTGACTGTACATTAAATTCGAATCCAATTTCAATACATTTTCTCGAATAGCCCTGTCTATAGCTAAAGTTGTGTTGATAAGACACCGATTTTGCACTTTCTGATGCATTTTATTGCAGTTTATAAACAGTTCCGGGACACTGCTGTGAAATAATGGTTGTTTCTTTTTAAGTGGGTATTTTGTAACCTAAACTGCGCAAGTAATAAATATCTAAGAACACAGCTTAGATTACCTACAAGTAAGTATATATATTTATTATAGTAGATGAAGTATACCTCCCTACAGTAGGGTACCTTTTTTTTTTGACGATGTGAAAATGCCTTACGCATACCCCCGGCCCGGGGAAGGCAATTTGGGGGTTATGTGGGACTCTCTCCTCCCGCCGCCATCCGAGTGATGGTGACTGGAGGAGCATACCCACTAAAAACACACCGGCGTCACCCGCATTGCCGTTAACGGACACGTAGAGTACCTAACTAACCCTAACCTAACCTAATCCACTCCATACTAATATTACAAATGCGTGTATCTGTCTGACTGTGTATCTGTTACACTTTCACACTTAAACCACTTAAGCGATTGACATCAAAGGATCATAGGTAATTTTTTATGCAAGTTGGGTGTAGCACCACCAAGTCTTGAAACCAGTATCATTGAAAAGGTATAAAATTGTTTGTCGAATTTCCATACCAGCCAATTGTCAAGTCCGCGTAGCTTCTCAATATTAAAGCGCTCCAATTTTCGAGCACACATTAAATTGTAAAACTGATCCTAAAATGAAAAATACTCGTTATAAAAGGGTCAATTGTAAAATTTTCCCATAACCTAATACAACAAATATTCCCTTGTCCCCAGTTTATTTACGTCAAGTGTGTAACAAAATGCAAATGCATGAGAAACATAAAATACATTCTCTGGTGGCCAGTTCAACAAATTTCTTACTATGACCACAAATACCTAGCTCACCGGAGAACAAAACTGTTTTGCCCATGATCCTATGATATGGAAATAGCTTAAATCCCGAGAAAGAACAAAGGATAGTTTTTATCCCGGAAATCATCCCCTAAGAGGGTGTAATGGGGGCGAAAGTTTGCATGGAGCTAATATATAAATGAGTTTCGCGGGTACGATGTCGGATTAAAAACCAGTTTAGATATAATTTTCAATAGGTAGCCTCCATATTGCCTAGTATTAAACTACGTTGTAACAATTTAATACAAGAATATCAACATATTTCATTAAATAAACCAGCCTAATACGGCTTTAAAACAGTATAAAATATTCAGACGCCCGAATAAAGTAACAATGCCCCGGAGCGGTGCGCCGCGCAAATAAACGGCGTATAAAATGAAAACGGTTTACTGAGTTACAGGGATATTATTTCATTTAGGGCTATTGAGTAACCAGAACGCAAGAAGGTTTTACTAAGAGGACACCATTCATTGTTGGAACTTTGTGAACTTTTCAGCATTGTCATACCTAGTTATTTATTTACATAACAATATACACTGTGTTTTAATATAATAATTTCCAACAATAATGTAAAAAATATACAAACTTTAATAATTATAATGAAAACAAACAATTAAATTAATAGAATCACAATACCACATTCGTCGCGGAAGTCCGCTGGATGCGGGTGGGGCAGGACCGGTCATTGTGGCACTCTTTGGGGGACGCCTATGTCCAACAGTGGTTGTCTTTCGGCTGATATGATGATGATGATGAACGAATAGGGGTCGGCAATGCGCTCGCGACTATTCTTGTATGTAGTCGCAGGCTAACATCAGGCCGACCGTACTTTTCTTTGCGACCGTTGTCACCTTACTGGTCTATCGCTTGTCACAAAAGTAACGCTACGGTTGGCATATCACAAGAGCTGTCATTAGAACAGCGATTCTTGCTCCTGAAATTATTCAGTAACCCTGTAGACGTGTATACCATAGTGGCTATATAACTGGAGAAACCGAAAGCCTGCCTTTAAAAAAACAATCGAATAACTGTATCGACAAAAAAGAACTAAGTATATAGTTATTGAACCTGCTTACAAGATTTCACGAGAATCGTTTGAGAAATTCGACCTGACCCCGTATCATGGTCGGCCTTATCACGCGATAAGTGACAGGATAGAGCGTCAGTCTCGTTCTATTGAACGGTGTCAGCAAGTAACGGACGCTCTATCTTGTCACTTATCGTGTGATGAGGCCGTCCATGCTACAGACTTTCGGTCTGCAGAGAACAGCCGAAAAGACGACAGACATAATAATGTTTGCCCCAAGCTGAAACAAGAGAACAAGAAACAAGAAAATTATAAAAGATCAGCAGATCTGAGTAAAAAATTTAAAGCAGTAATGTTCAAGACAGTCATTATTTAGTAAATCTCGTAGTCTTATTCCCATCTACTATTATAAAACATATGTAGTGGGTGAATGTGAATGGAAACATTTCGATCCGCCCACATGAGAAAAAAGCGTATTGAGCAAGCAGGCGCTCGATATTATGCATCTCGTTCTAATCACAAAACATATGTGGTGGGTAGATGTGAATAGGATTATTTCATTCCACCTACATTTGAAAAGAGCACTGAGCGAGCAGGCGCTTGATATCTTGCGTCTCGTTCTAATCATAAAACATGTGTGGTGGGTAGATGTGAATGGGAGTATTTCGATCCACCTACAATACGAAAAAATAGGTAGTAAGCGCGGCGCGCGATATTTTCATCTCGTATTAATCGATACGTAAATATGACTGCAGCGCGCGCTTCAGTAGTTCCTGAAAATTGATGTACACGCATGTATTGTAAAGGTGAGAACGAAATTTGGATTGACAAATTCATACTCATATTTGTTCGATTAAGCTACCTTGGTTAGCATATTTCTTGTGCTTACGTATTAAGGGGAGACTGTTCAAGGCAGCCGTCTGTAAGACAAATACATAGCTTTGACTCTTTATTTACCATCTCAACAGCTCTCTTTGGTTCATAGGTTTCGGACTTATGTCAAGGTACTTTCCCCTACAGTTAACATCTTATATGAGCGGATTGGTTTAGTTTACTAACCATCCAAATATACCCGGACTTGACAATAACGTGTAGGTCAAAGCCTCCGTTAAGAGCTTTAAGCTCCAAACATAAATAGGTAAACGAAGTTGCACCATTTATAGAGGTCACACCTTTGGTAGGTGTGCCTTATGATCCGAATATTCCTCATTGATTGTGACTTTGGCCTGGCCGCCTGAAAAGCCGGTGGCTGCGAAGCTTTCAGAGTGCGCTTTGCAAAGCTTCCAGTCACATAACCAAAGCTGGGTTCATTTAGTTTTCATACAAGGTTGTTTCCATATTTTTCTAAATTTATTTAATTAACTTAATTTACATTCGACAGTAGAATCACAAAACAACCTTTGCCTCCTCATTCCTCATTAATTCTGCTTAAAACGGCAATGCGCCGAACGTAGTTAAGGATTTGCACAAGCGGCACTATGCCACAGTAGGTAAAGCTCTTTAAGCTAATTAGAAGCATGTATTATAGTCATTTCCTTTGCATAGCTCATATTATGGTAGTTTTCGCTTGCACTATGCTCATTATTCATAAATATTAGACAAGCCTTAAGCTTAATATAGTCAACTTTACTACATCATTAATCTACAGTAAGATATTAATCTGATGAAATAACTGAGAATAGTGCTTACGACCTCTGTTAGATATAACAAAGGAATCAAAAGTATTAATTTATATAAAACTACAAAAGTTTAGTGTTTAGATAGGTATTTCACCTAAACTATTTGAAATGTATTCATTTAGCCTATTAACAATTATGCACTGAGTAATTCTGTACAAGATTAACATAACTTAAGACCTAGATTTACCTAGATTAAGACGGTACTGGAATGCAAACGCTAAAACCTAAGATGAATTTGTGTAAAGAAATGATTGTTTTAATTGAAATAAAGATGTTTCACTTTATGGTAATGCTGGAAGGTTTATATATAAGGTGGAGTACAAGCAAAATGTTCAAGGGAGGTTCATCGCCTCTACAATAAGCAGAAAGGGAAGTACGATATCGTACTAGTAGTCACCGACCCGGACCAGCGTAAAGCAGTTCACTCCCTTAAGGAGGTTCTCAAGATGGCTGTGAGGGTGGAGACTCCCAACAAGAGGACCCACCTCTCACAGTGCCATAATTGCCAGAGGTTCGGCCACGGCGCTCGTGGCTGTCACTCTCCCCCCCGTTGCGTCAAGTGCGCTGGAGACCACGCGACTCGCGATTGCGAGCGCCCAAAAGGATGCAAGGACCCGAACGGCATACGGTGCTGCAACTGTTTGGTTCGCAAGCTCCCCCATGGGCATACTGCCAATTATGGGGGATGCCCTTGCCGCCCAAAGAGTCGCGACATCGGAGCAAAGTCGAAGTCCTCGCCCCCCTCTGGGCGTAAGCTGGGCGCGGGCCGTGCTGCTCCCCATAGCACTCCGCAACACTACCCCGCCCTTCCGGCTGTAGGGCTAGGTGCCCCTAGGAACCCGCCGCCTTCTGCGGCCGCAGGTCCCCGCCCGGTGCCTTCTGCACCCCAATCTCAGGCGGGCCCCTCTGCATGGGGGCCCGCCGCTAGTCAAGCGGGCCGGCCCGCTATAGATCCCCTCTATGCGCTTATGCAGGTAATTCAGGTACTCCCACCGGAGGTGGCGAGCGGCCTGACTGCCCGTATATTCGCAACGACGACGCAGTATCTCGCCGCACCAAGCGGCATCCAGGTTCACGGTGCCTACTAGTATGGATAGTACATCCCAAAAGCTTAAACCTGCTTCGATTACCATTGGCATTTACAATGCCAACGGCTTGAGAGGTATGAAGGACGAGGTGATGAACTTCCTTCGCGATCACTCAGTAGATTTACTCCTGGTCCAAGAGACCTTTTATCGTCCCAGCATTAGAGCCTTTCGCGTCCCTGGATACGCTCAGATTAGAGATGATAGGCAAGATGGTAGGCCATTCGGGGGCACGCTCATTTTCTACAAACGTAACTTGCATTGCATAAGACTCAATCCCCCGCCCCTGACAAATATGGAAGTGTCGGTCTGTCGCATCTCGATGGAGGGTCACCCCCCGATATCGATTGCTTCAACCTACCTTTCACCTCAACGAGACTTACTTTTGACTGACCTCAACTCCCTAGCCTCCCTAGGTCCTTCGGTCATCGTGGCCGGGGACCTAAATAGTAAGCATACTAACTGGGGTTGCGTAGCAACCAATCCCAACGGCAATCGGCTTCATCACCTTTTGATCGATAGCCTCCCTTTCGATCTCCTTGCTCCCTTAGAACCGACTCACTTCCCTCATAACGTAGATCACCGACCTGACATACTCGACATAGCACTGCTAAAGAACGTAGCGTTAACCCTGCGTTCTATAGAAGTGATACACGAACTAGACTCGGATCATAGGCCAGTCCTCTTGAGACTAGGTCCTCACCCCAATAGTACTCCTCGTACCAGGACACTCGTGGACTGGGACAAGGTGCAAACAGGTCTCTTAAAGACAGATCCCCCCTTGCTTAGAGACATTCCAGACAATATAACTACAACCGAACAGACAGACCAAGCGATCGATTCTTTCACCAACTACCTCAACGCTGTACGAAGCGAGGCCTCAAGGGAGGTGTCGGCGGAGGACATCCAACACCGACCCCTACCTAGGGAACTGAGGGAGTTGGTAACAAGGAAAAATCGCGCCATCCGTACCTATTCAAATCACCCTTCTGCCGAAAATCGGCAAATCCTGAGGGACTTGTCTAACGAGTCCAAACAGCGAATTGCCGAATTTCGGGAGAACTCGTTCAGGGATCTGATGGGGGAGATAACGCCTAGTCATCTGGCTTACTGGAAACTAGCGAGATCTCTCAAATCCGATGCCTGTTGGACTATCCCTCCCTTGGATCGACCGGATCACTCAACCCCCGCGTTCGAGGACAGTGAGAAAGCCGAATGCCTTGCGAGTAGCCTAGAGTCCCAATGTTCGCCCAACCTCCTCCACACCGACGAAGCCCACATTAGAAGGGTCGATTCCGAGGTGGACAGGAGATCGCGTCTCCCCGTAACTTCACCCATTTTACCGGTGTCGGTTGAGGAAGTCAGTGCCCATGTCAGGCGTCTCCGTATTAGGAAGGCTCCGGGTGCGGATGGTGTATCCAATCGCATCCTGAGACTGCTCCCCGAAACCCTCCTCCTCCTTTTGGTTGGCATCTTCAATGCCGCGCTGACCAATGCTCACTTTCCAGCCGCGTGGAAATGTGCAACGGTCATAGGGATAGCGAAGCCCGGCAAACCCCGGACCTCGCCAGCCTCTTATAGGCCGATCAGCTTACTTAGCTCCCTTGGAAAGCTATATGAGCGGATCCTACTCTCGAGAATTCTCAGATTTACGGCCGAGAATAACCTCCTCATCGACGAGCAGTTCGGCTTTAGATCCGGACACTCATGCGTCCAACAGGTGCACCGCGTCACGGAGCACGTGTTGGACGGTTTCTCTCGATTCCAGGGGCTCAAGACCGGTGCTATCTTTCTCGACGTGGCGAAAGCCTTCGATAAGGTCTGGCATAACGGGCTGGTATACAAGTTATACCAGCTCGGTATACCGGACAGACTCGTACTCACCATACGAGATTTTCTCAGTGATCGAAGCTTTCGATACCGATTGGAGGGAACGTACTCGGACCCACACCCCATCCGGGCCGGAGTCCCGCAAGGCTCCGTGCTCTCTCCCACTCTCTACTCGTTGTTCACGAACGACATTCCCAGGCACCCTAAGGTGCAACTGGGGTTGTTTGCGGACGACACCGCGCTCTTTACGACCCATTGTAAGTACGCTACTATCCGGCGATACCTCCAAGAGGCAATCACCGACCTAGGTCGTTGGTTTAATCTTTGGCGTATCGAAGTCAACCCGGAAAAAAGCACTGCAATAGTCTTCCACCCGTCTGACTGCGTTAGTACAGAAAGACGGGTGGCTCCGATCCAGTTGTTTGACCGACCCATCCCCTGGGTCAACGAGGCCAAATATCTTGGAGTGACCCTCGACAGGAGACTGACTTTCCGTAGCCACATCCGTAGGGTTCGCAACCGCGCGTTGTTCGTACTAGGAAGGCTTGGGCCGATGATCAACAAGTTTAGTAAAATGTCACTTAGAAATAAGCTGACACTCTACAAGACTTGTGTTCGTCCAATCATGACATATGCAAGTGTAGCATTTGCTCACGTGCCTATGTCATCACTCAAGCCGCTTCAGGTCATTCAGAATCGTTTTCTCCGTAGGGCGACTGGTGCCCCGTGGTACCAATCGAACCTCAGCCTGCACCACGACATGGAGATTAGCACCATGTATGGTTTCTTTAAGCAGGCTGCCAGACGTTATTTTGACAACGCTCCCCACCATAGGAATCCGTTAGTTAGGAAGGCTGCTGATTACATTCCCATCCCTCCCCCCTCTGTCGTTACTCGGCGCTCACTGATTAGGGGCCGCACGGTCCGGCGTCCTAGGCACACACTCACGGACCCGGACGACGAAATCACAGCGTCCATCGAAAGATGGAACGCTGCGCTTTCGGCGTCCAACACATCGCGTACACTTCGGCATTCCCGCCGGCGGGGACGTCCACCGCGAGATCGCGACAACACAGACACATACAGTCCCTATTCGTCCCGGTACCGCCGCATACCGGGTAGAGTCAGTCCGACCCAAGTCGGGCCTAGCTGAGTTTCTTGCTGGACTCTCCTCAGCTAGGCTAGGTTTTGTAGCGAACCAGCGATAAAACTCCCAGTAGTTCGACACCACTCACACCCCAGATTCGGTTGATACCGTTCAACCAATCTCACTGGAGCGCAAACTCGTAGAGTATTCCAGTGTACAAACTTTCCCGCGTGGTCGTGCCGGAGGCTCCCCCTGGATTTTCCCCAGGCTACCCTCCAACCACGCAATTCGACCGCTATATTGGGTTCGTCCTATTATAGCAACAGTCAGGTTCAAAAAAAAAAAAAAAAAAAAAGCAAAATGTTCTCTCATAACAAGCTCAACTATCACTAGAGCAACATATACCCATCTCGCTCCAACCAACCAGCCGTGCCATCAAGCTTTCTCAAGAGTATCGGAGTTTTATTTCCGCCTGTGGATCCCACTTGTGTGTGAGCGCGACGACAACAGAGCTCCCGTCACGCTCGCACCGTGCCTCCGCTGCTGCAGTAAACAGTCGACGGCCACACATGCCAATTTGTGGGCGCGTCGACCCACTTCCGCGGTTCGGACCAGCGACCTCACTAGGTCAGCCCCCTTAGTCCGAGGCTATCGAAGCCAGGCACCAGACGTCGCAACCCTCTTCCCGTGATGTAACTACGGGGCACCGCGCCGTTCAATGGTCCTTCAGAAGCCGGATCCCTGACGAAGCAAGCAGTTCAAGCAGAAGATTTGGCTTTAAAGAAGATTCTTCTAACAATCAAGCATTAGATTGGCCCTTTAAAGAAGACATCCTCTAACAATCTTCAAGCATCGTACGAGAAGCTGCCATTTGAAGCAAGCAGTTCAGCGCGAACAGATTGCCCTTAAAGAAGACTCCTTTCGAACAATCTGCGCCGTACGAAGAAGCTGCCAGGAGATAAGAACAAAGAACTCTCAAGCAAGAAAAGCCCTCAAAAGGGTTAATGAAACAAGAAAGCTCAAGCACGAAGAGCCCTCAATAGGGATAACGAAGCCTCAAGACCGAAAAGCCCTCAATAGGGATAACGAAGCCTCAAGACCGAAAAGCCCTCAATAGGGATAACGAAGCCTCAAGAACGAAAAGCCCTCAAAAGGGATAAAGAAGCAAGAAAAGGCGTACCAGCGAGGAAGACACACCAGCGTGGAAGACTTCGAAAACGAAGCGTCAAGTCGTCGTGGTCATCGAGCATCAGCAAATCCTATCAGAACCGGGTATAAGTCAATCCCCGTTGTTTTTGGTAGGTGGCGTGGCTCTGGCCTAACGGTGTCAACCAGAGCTCATAAACACGTCTTAGTGCGGTATACCGAGTGGTTACCGCAGCGCTCTTTTCAGAGCGTCTTTATAACTCGGCCGTTTGCTGGTATTGATACTTTGCGGTGTTTGGCCACAGGTTGGCAAGCTGAAGGGCGTGGCGTTCCACCACGTCCCGAGCACCTATATCGCACAGTAGTCCTCTGCCAGACGGTACCTATCACCTCCTTCCTCCCTACGTTCCCATTCTCAATCGGCATCAATACGGTAGTACGCCGAGCGAGCAGATAGGGCCTGTTAGTGCTAGGCAGGTAGGGACTGTTAGTGCTAGGGGGGTAAGGTTAGGATGACAGGTAAGGGGGAGGGTCGAGTAACGAGGTCGAGGAGTAGACTGGATCAGCTGGAGTCAGTCAGCGGTGAGAGTTCCAAAGGTAATAGTGGTGCGTCTTCTTATGACACCACGACGTCTACCCATACGTGGAGCCATGGAACCGACACTGCGGATCTGACAACCATTACGGTATCGCCGCAGGCAGGATCTAGCAGGTTAGGCGATATTCCGGTCAGCATGAGTGAACCAATTTTAGGCGAGCAGGAGAACCCCGTTTTAGCCAATAACGGTGACATTTTAGACGCCAACAGTATAGGCGCGAACGTTAAAGACGCCAACCCTTTGGGCGCAATAAATTTAGACGCCAACATTAGGCAACTAGGCGCGAATATAGGCAACGTAGTACACGCGGGCGCTGTCGATCATGTTGTAAATCCGCGTAGTGGTTCGAGAACCGGTTCAGTAGTAGGTGAGCGGGCACAAACGCCGCCTAGGGTCACTGACGCCACTGATTATGACGCCGTAAGAGCTGAAGACAATAGGTTAGTTAGACTACGTGCGGAGTCGGAACTCCGCGCGTCGCAGCTGGAGCAAGCTAGGGCCGCCGCCGCTTACGCCGCTTCTAGGTACGAATTGTTGTTAGCTGAAAGCCAACATTCGGTTATAAGAGCGCCGCCGCCCAACGTATTTAGTTTGCCCAACGAAGCCACGCATGGTAGAAACGTAGCTAACGCCTCTCCCATTCTGGGACAGCCAGGTAGCAGTAGGCCACCACAGCATAGACCCCAAGAAACCGAGGGTTTAGATAGGAACCACAGCCCAAACAATGCGGCTGGGGAAATTAGCGCTCTACGCGACGCTATAGTGCAAGCCATCAGTATGAATAGGACTGACAACCACGTTTCACCCATGCCACAGCAAATCACCTCGGGCAAATATATAGGTGACTTGCCCTTTTTTGACGGCAATCCCTCGGATTGGATTGCATTTAAACGTGTTTATTTAGATACGGAGAGTTCGTTCTCCAACATAGCTAATATGGGACGCCTTCGGAAGGCAGTCAAAGGGCAGGCACGTGAGTCAGTAAGGTCTATGTTACACACATGCAGTAATCCTTATGAAGTAATTGCCGCTTTAGATAGAGCTTTCGGAAAGCCAGACGTAATTATTATGTCTGAAATTCAGAATGTCAAACGGATGCCGCGAATGAGCGATGATAGTCGGAACATTTCTGAATTCAGCAATCGTGTGTGTAATGTAGTAGCCTCTATTAAAGCCCTGAATAAACCACAGTACCTATACGCTCCTGAGTTAGTTAGCCGTATAGTAGAGAAGATGAATAATATAATTAGATTTGAGTGGTATAGGTACAAGGGCAACGCTGATGATGTGCCGGAACTCTTATCATTATCAAGATTTTTGCAGGACTTGAGTGAGAACTTTAACTGTATGTTCGCATATGAACAATCCAAGGTCAAGTCGGGTGTGCGCTCACGTAGAGTGAATAACATTAATTCGCGGCATAGGTATAGGGAGAGCTCGGTGTCGTTCGATGATGAGGGAGGTAGTGATTTCTACGATGACAATTCCGTATCAAGTCACGACTCTCGCGCGTCTGCGGCACATAGGCAGGATAGGAAAACTCTACCTATATCACAAGATTCTGATAGCGAAGCCGAGTCCGAGCAACATTATGTTGCGGCGGCAAACAAGCGCACAACGCGAGGCGGTTTCAAGTCTAGGCGTAATAATGATAGGAAGTTTAAACCACAAGAAAATAGGAATAACGTCTCTGCTAATAACAGTCAGAAAAGTAAGTGTGTAATTTGCACAGGCAATCATCCTGTAGCAAGTTGTGCTGACTTTATTAAGCTGAGCGTTAACGATAGATGGGACGCTTTAAAACGCTATAAGCTCTGTTTCCGGTGTTTAGGTGACTTGCATACATCCTCATACAATAAATGCAAATATAACCCATGTGGGAAGGGAGAATGCGAGGCATCGCACCATGCTTTATTGCATGGCAAGAAGAAGAGCTTACAGCGTAAAGAAAAGACCGTAGCGACTAAAGAGCAGGTTAGTTCGGTTAACCACGCGAACCAGTCACAAGCGTATTTAAAAATAATTCCGGTAGAGCTAAAGGGTTCAAAAGGTACCATCTCCACATACGCTTTGATGGACGAAGGCGCGACGCTATCGTTAATCCAGAAGGATATAGCTTTGCAAGTCTCGCATCCCGGTAAACGGGAAACCCTCTCCTTCGAAGGAGTAGGTGGTCACGAGGTGATAGACAACGATTCTTCGCGAGTAAAACTTAGAATTAGAGGTATCTCTAGTAGAGAGTTTCATGATTTTACCGCGCATACGATAGATAAGATGAACCTTGCGTCGCAAGCTGTAGATAGGTCGGTCGTTCGTAAATGTGCTCATTTACGGCATTTAGAAGATGAGTTGTGTTACGAGTCAGCACAACCTACTATACTTATAGGTCAAGACTCATGGCATTTGATAGTGAGTAGGCAAGTATGTGAAGCAGGTAGAGCTTTACCCTGCGCATCCCTGACGCACCTCGGTTGGGTGCTTCATGGGGTTAACGATCTTCCTCGTAAATTGCTAGGGGCAGTTAATCACATTAAACCTACTTGCGATAGTCAAAATCCAGCTCTAGCTTTGATACGCGAGCACTTTAGTATAGAGTCATTGGGCATAGAGCCGCGTAAACAAATTAACGATCCAGAAGATAGAGCTATTAAGTTGTTAGAATCTACGTGTAAGCGTATACCTAACGAGGATAGGTTTGAAGCAGGTTTATTGTGGAAAACTGATGATGAGACACTACCGGATAATAAAGCTCACGCATTGCGACGCTTATACACGTTAGAGAAGAAATTAGATAGAGACCCGGAACTTAAGGCTGAATATAATAGGCAGATGGATGATCTCATAGAACAGGGTTTCGCTGAAAGAGTCGACTCTATCACGGACGCACCGCGCGCCTTTTACCTCCCGCATTTTAATGTTATTCACCCCCAAAAGGGAAAAAGTAGAGTCGTTTTTGATGCTGCTTGTAAAACAAGCGGTAAAGCACTAAATGACGCGATTCTACCTGGACCCGATTTAATTCAATCGCTTTTCGGAGTTTTAATAAGATTTCGTGAGGGCCGTATAGCGGTAATTTCGGACATAAAGCAAATGTTCCTTCAGGTTAAAGTCATAGAAGCGGATCGCGATAGTTTACGATTTTTATGGCGCGGGGAGAGCAGAGACTCGCCTCCACAGACTTATAGAATGACGTCTTTGATTTTTGGTAGTGCGTCGAGTCCTGCTACGGCTATTTATGTTAAGAATAAAAACGCAAACGAATATCGCGATACGTATCCTGAAGTAGCTAGACGCACGGAACGTAACTTCTATGTAGACGATTTTTTGGGCGCATTTGACACGGTAGAGCAGGCGCAGAAAACCATTAGCGACATGGACAAGGTGTTCAAAAGGGCCTCGTTCACGCTATGTGGCTGGGCATCTAATGAACCTAGAGCTATATGCAACGTTAAGGATGTGTCTAAGGACTCTACCACGATATTAGGAAAATCGGACCACGAGCGTACCTTAGGACTTTTGTGGAATCACCACAATGACAGCTTAGGTTTCAACTTGAATCTACGCAATACACCTATAGACATAGTCAAGGGACTTAGGGTACCTACGAAGCGACAGGTCACAAGCGCAGTGTTTAGCGTTTTCGATCCGACTGGCATGGCGACACCAGTAACGATTTTAGGCAAAATGCTAATTCAAGATTTATGGAGAGCGTCTTGCCAGTGGGACGAAGCGATACCCGATCATCTAAACAAAGCATGGCGCGAGTGGTTAGATAGTCTGGACTTATTACAAGACCTTGCTATACCTAGGCATATACCTAGATCGAAAGGACCAGCTTATCTGCACGCCTTTTGCGATTCGAGCGAGAAAGCTTTTGCAACTGCCATATATATTGTAGTCACCGACTCTGACGGCAATAAAACATCACATCTGGTCAGTAGTAAAGCTAGGGTAACACCTTTAAAGTGTATTTCGATGCCCAGACTTGAATTACAATCAACCATCTTAGCTTGCAGACTGGCAGACGCAGTCCGGCGTGAAACGGACTACGAAATCTGCCAGTCCTACTACTGGACTGATTCTCGAACCGTACTCGCTTGGATAAACTCGGATCCTAGGACATTTAAACCGTTCGTGGCACACCGCTTAGCCGAATTAGAGACTTTTACTAGACCATCCGATTGGCACTGGGTACCGACCAGTGAAAATGTTGCGGACATTGCGACACGCGGTATAAAGTCAGATTTCGATATAAACCACCGGTGGTTTAGAGGCCCTCAGTTTATTTTAGAGTCTCCAGATAAGTGGCCTAAAATTAAAACGATAGTACAGGCTACGTCTAACACCGGTGAGGAACGTAAACCGGTTAATACTGCCACCGCTGGCAATGTTACCAAGGATAGGTTCGCTCACCTGCCAGATCCGCAGCGTTTTTCACGTTTCGTCAGATTGCAGCGCGCTCTCAGTCGTTTGTTGGTGGCTGTTGAAATTTTTATCTCTAGGCAAGTAAAGAATACGTTAGGTAATGACGTGACGCCTAAACACCTGCTGATAGCAGAACATCTGTTATTAAGTAGATGTCAAGAAGAAGACTTTACCGAGGAACTCACTCGCTTGCGTGGTAATGAAGCTGTACCAAAGTCATCAAAGTTGTATCGGCTGGCAGTAAAGCTGTCCACAGACGGGCTGTTAGCGCTCGATGGCAGATATAAGATCAACGCTGCTAACAATCAGAGGCAACCGATAATATTAGATATTAAAAATCACATAACTCGATTGCTTGTGCATCACTATCATGAGCAATTTAATCATGGAAATCATCATACCGTGATTAATGAGTTACAACAGAAATATCACATTATCGGTTTGCGAAGCTATCTACGTAATATATACGCAAGGTGTCAGTGGTGCAAAATAAGAAAAGGTAAACCCGCTATGCATCAGCAGGGAGATTTACCACAAGAACGCTTTATGCACCACCAACCCGCGTTTACCGCCATAGCTACCGATTTTTTTGGGCCATTAAAGGTCACAATTGGGCGTCGCGTAGAGAAGCGATGGGGCGCTTTGTACACTTGCCTAACTACGCGAGCAGTGCACATAGAGTTAGCCAATTCTCTCTCAGCCAGCTCTATGATTCAAACCCTTAGACGCATGATGGCTAGAAGAGGTACGCCCACCATCATTTATAGTGACAATGGTACCAATTACATTGGAGCTGAACGCGAAATAAAAGAGGCAATGGATAGCGTTGAGTTTAGCGACTTTATCGTAAATAAGCGCATTGTCTGGAAAAAGATACCGCCAGGCGCACCATCCATGGGCGGCGCTTGGGAGGTCATGGTCAAGGGAGTAAAGAGTGCCTTATATGCAACCCTTAAGGACAAGGTTCCATCTGAGGATACGCTCCATACACTTTTATTGGAAGCGGAACACATAGTAAACTCCAGACCATTAACACCCATAAATGCCAACCTTTCAGAGGAGCAACTCACGCCAAATCATTTCCTCATACATAGGTCTAACGGTATGATGCCCTTCGGTAGTTTCAGCGATAAAAAATCTCCTAAAAATAGCTGGCAGGAAGTTCAGCAGCTCGCTGAGAGATTCTGGAAGAAGTGGCTCATAGAATATAAACCAACTTTGTTACCACGCAAGCGGGCCTCCGACACGCCAAATTTGAAACCCGGCGATATTGTTTTAATAACGGACAACACTTTGCCTAGAGGTATTTGGCCCCGCGGGCGTATAGAGAAAGTTTATCCTGGACCTGATGGCAAGGTACGTGTCACAGAGGTAAGAACATCAGCTGGACTCATCCGTCGCCCGACCTCGAGACTCGTACTAATAGATTCGACTAGTCTTGATTAGTTCTTTTGTACTTGCGTACTGGGGGGAGATTGTTCAAGACAGTCATTATTTAGTAAATCTCGTAGTCTTATTCCCATCTACTATTATAAAACATATGTAGTGGGTGAATGTGAATGGAAACATTTCGATCCGCCCACATGAGAAAAAAGCGTATTGAGCAAGCAGGCGCTCGATATTATGCATCTCGTTCTAATCACAAAACATATGTGGTGGGTAGATGTGAATAGGATTATTTCATTCCACCTACATTTGAAAAGAGCACTGAGCGAGCAGGCGCTTGATATCTTGCGTCTCGTTCTAATCATAAAACATGTGTGGTGGGTAGATGTGAATGGGAGTATTTCGATCCACCTACAATACGAAAAAATAGGTAGTAAGCGCGGCGCGCGATATTTTCATCTCGTATTAATCGATACGTAAATATGACTGCAGCGCGCGCTTCAGTAGTTCCTGAAAATTGATGTACACGCATGTATTGTAAAGGTGAGAACGAAATTTGGATTGACAAATTCATACTCATATTTGTTCGATTAAGCTACCTTGGTTAGCATATTTCTTGTGCTTACGTATTAAGGGGAGACTGTTCAAGGCAGCCGTCTGTAAGACAAATACATAGCTTTGACTCTTTATTTACCATCTCAACAGCTCTCTTTGGTTCATAGGTTTCGGACTTATGTCAAGGTACTTTCCCCTACAGTTAACATCTTATATGAGCGGATTGGTTTAGTTTACTAACCATCCAAATATACCCGGACTTGACAATAACGTGTAGGTCAAAGCCTCCGTTAAGAGCTTTAAGCTCCAAACATAAATAGGTAAACGAAGTTGCACCATTTATAGAGGTCACACCTTTGGTAGGTGTGCCTTATGATCCGAATATTCCTCATTGATTGTGACTTTGGCCTGGCCGCCTGAAAAGCCGGTGGCTGCGAAGCTTTCAGAGTGCGCTTTGCAAAGCTTCCAGTCACATAACCAAAGCTGGGTTCATTTAGTTTTCATACAAGGTTGTTTCCATATTTTTCTAAATTTATTTAATTAACTTAATTTACATTCGACAGTAGAATCACAAAACAACCTTTGCCTCCTCATTCCTCATTAATTCTGCTTAAAACGGCAATGCGCCGAACGTAGTTAAGGATTTGCACAAGCGGCACTATGCCACAGTAGGTAAAGCTCTTTAAGCTAATTAGAAGCATGTATTATAGTCATTTCCTTTGCATAGCTCATATTATGGTAGTTTTCGCTTGCACTATGCTCATTATTCATAAATATTAGACAAGCCTTAAGCTTAATATAGTCAACTTTACTACATCATTAATCTACAGTAAGATATTAATCTGATGAAATAACTGAGAATAGTGCTTACGACCTCTGTTAGATATAACAAAGGAATCAAAAGTATTAATTTATATAAAACTACAAAAGTTTAGTGTTTAGATAGGTATTTCACCTAAACTATTTGAAATGTATTCATTTAGCCTATTAACAATTATGCACTGAGTAATTCTGTACAAGATTAACATAACTTAAGACCTAGATTTACCTAGATTAAGACGGTACTGGAATGCAAACGCTAAAACCTAAGATGAATTTGTGTAAAGAAATGATTGTTTTAATTGAAATAAAGATGTTTCACTTTATGGTAATGCTGGAAGGTTTATATATAAGGTGGAGTACAAGCAAAATGTTCTCTCATAACAAGCTCAACTATCACTAGAGCAACATATACCCATCTCGCTCCAACCAACCAGCCGTGCCATCAAGCTTTCTCAAGAGTATCGGAGTTTTATTTCCGCCTGTGGATCCCACTTGTGTGTGAGCGCGACGACAACAGAGCTCCCGTCACGCTCGCACCGTGCCTCCGCTGCTGCAGTAAACAGTCGACGGCCACACATGCCAATTTGTGGGCGCGTCGACCCACTTCCGCGGTTCGGACCAGCGACCTCACTAGGTCAGCCCCCTTAGTCCGAGGCTATCGAAGCCAGGCACCAGACGTCGCAACCCTCTTCCCGTGATGTAACTACGGGGCACCGCGCCGTTCAAGTAAAATACAAAGAAGCAGCATAAACCGAATTGAGATAATTGAAAGATGATAAGGCATTTCTTAAAGTTTGTTTAAAATTCATGATGGATGGCTTACCCAGACGCGTTCCTGGTGATTTTATTTTAAACTTGATATTGGCTTACTTCATTTTATATTTGTTTTGGGCGGAATTTGATTAATACATTTCTTGTGAGTTGGTTATAAATTAGCACGGTTAAGGAGTAGTAGTAAGTTTTTAACAAAACACTTTTAAAACCAATAAAAAATAATATCTACATATAAAAAAACTACAAATGGGTCCTAGTTTTTCAATAAAATTACGTTTAGCTTAGGGGCTATTCATAAATTATGTCATTTCAAAATAGTGGGGGGGGGGATCAAAAATAGATGACATAATTTATGACCAGCCCCTAAGTAGGCATTCGACTGTGGACTTTTATACAACACGTATATTGTAGTCATAGCGGCACAGAGCGTAGTTCAGGCCCCGACAATTTCGTTGGATGATTCGTCTCTGGAAGTTGTGGACAATTTCTGTTACCTCGGTTCTAGCGTGTCGAATAATCTTTCACATCCGCATAGGCAAGGCATCCACGATGTTCGGGAAGGTCAGTACAAGAGTATGGGATAATAGACACCTTACCGTTAATACGAAGATGATAGTATATCAGACATGCATCTTATCCATACTCTTGTACGGAGCAGAAACTTGGACATGGTATGCCAAACAGGAACGGAAATTAAACAACTTTCACATGCGCTGTCTTCGGCGTATTTTAAACATCTCCTGGAAGGATCGAGTTACAAACGAGAGGGTGCTCAACGTCGCGCGTTTACCCAGTATTGCAGCAGTTTTAAAACAAAGACGTCTGCGCTGGCTCGGGCACGTGCAGAGGATGGAGCCCTCTCGTTTACCACGTAAAACTCTCTTGAGTGAAGTAGCTTGCGCTAAGCGACCGGTGGGGCGTCCTATGTTACGGTTTAAGGACAGCGCAAAGCGTGACATGCTGTCCTTCAAGATCGACCCCGTGAATTGGGAAAAGCAGCCTTAGGACCGAGACCTTTGGAGTAAGACACTTTATGAAGGCGTGACACTACACGATATCGCCTGGTTTGACCTGTTGTCCCAAAAACGAGCATTGAGACACCAGCGCGCTGCTGCCCCTCCAACGGCACTGTGTAGGACATTTGCATGTCATATCTGCGGGCGACACTGTCGCTCTCGTATTGCCCTGACAAGCCACGTACGTAAGTGCCGCACTTGAATGGACGCTGCTTAAATCATCTTTTATAGATGCTAAAGGCCAATGATGATGATGATGATATTGTAGTCGTCTAGTTATAAAGTATACGAATAAGTGTTGAAAAGAATCAGTGAAAAGAGAACCATATTATCATTATTACAAATAGAAAAACGAAAGGGAGCAATGATAGGACATCTGCTGTGACACGATCTTTTCTTTAGGACTATCAGGAAGGGAAGATTGAAGGAACAAGAGGCAGAGGAAGGCCAAGGAGAATTTATTTCGAACAAATAAAGGAGAAAGTTAAGGTCGGGTCATATCAGAAATTAAATGGCAGAGGCCAGAAACAGCTGGCAATTGCTCCATCGACGAGATTGCTACTCTTAAGTTAAATGATGATGAGTTATAGTAGGGCTCCGCTACCCGTGTTGCACGCCCAACCAAATACCCGTGTTTTAAACCCCGCGTTGCTAATAAGTATGGTTGAGATTAAGTATGTAGCCTTTTTATAAAATTGACATTGTATTTGGAACCTTCTCCCTTCGACGGTAGAGCTGCTTTTTGAATGGATTACTTCGATGCAATTCGGTCAACTTAAATAATATCAAGTAGGTGAACGTTTTTAGAAAAAAATATTAATCCATGTGTTCAGAACGCCCTTAGGGGGTGGCTTGATGCCTCACGATACGCGGGACCTAAAATAACCACTTATAAGGTAGTTAAAATTACCGAGGTTGACATACCGAATGTGCCGGCGTTTTCGCTACAATGCAGTCAGTTACCGTCAGTAAGGTCAAGAGGTCGAGTCAAAGTCAAGATCCTGGCTAAGCCCCAATCCCAACACGAGGAACTGCTCCCGGGCGGAGTCACAATCTGACACCAATTTCACTACTCGCGCCTCGTGCATACAAAAGCTAATTTATCTGAACCACCGCACCAGGGTTGCAAAACAGATTCCAATTATTTAAACAAATCTGTAAAAGCCCTGGGCTAGCAACGTTAGGTTACATTTTTCAAGTCCGCCCTCAAACGCATGGCACTAATCCCAATTGATAAGTGTCACAATGACAGATGTCACTCATTTTACCTTTTTTATAGTCCGCCGGTGTTGCCATGTGAATAATACTAGGGCCTTTCACACGGGCCCGACCACCATGTATGTACCTGTTTTTGAGTCAGGGCAACCGAATGTAGAAACAACAAACCCTTTAGGAGTGTACAAAATTCCTTCAAAAATACAAACACAATGCCACCAACATTCGCCGCATTCCATACATTCACCTACTCATACGTAGGTACCCCTTGTCGCTAACAACACCCATGCCCAGTCATTTTAGGTACCCCTAATATATCTTGACCCTTGTATCCATAATAATAAAGTCTAATCGGAGGTCTGGCTTAGACTGGTCTGCCTAAGATGGGGCGAAGCGTTCAGAACAGCCGACTAGCTTGTTAGCATGCAGTCCTCCTGTCTCCCTGGGGTGCCGGCTACATACTAAACACTCAGGGGTCGGTGACCTCTAGAATCTACGGATTATGATCCAGAATTAACCTGACTAATGTAACACGAGTACCGTGAATCGGGGTGACTTTGAACTGCTAGGGAAAGTTTTTACGTCTAATTATCTTTTTTTCGCGTTGAATTTTTTTTTAAACACTGCAACTGCAAAACTAGTTAGTATAATTACAGCTCCGTCACTGTTAGGCGACTAAATTTAGCATAGTAAGAATAATGTTGTAGTAAATTTAAATCCATACTAAATGCTAGTTGCCTATGCCCACCAGTGGACGGACCTCTTTCGGCTGATATGATAATGATGATGATTAATGCGAAATTTTGTCCGTCTGTCTCTCCTCTTTACGCTTAAACCGCTGAATCACTGTAGTTAAGCATTGGTATTGATAGGTCGAATCCCAAGGGAAGGACATAGGATAGTTTTTATCCCGGGAATCATCCCCTAAGGGGGTGAAATGGGGGATGAAAGTTTGTATGGAGCTTCGATATAAACGAATTCCACGCGGACACAGTCACGGGACGAAGCTAGTTATCAATATACTTAAGTAGTAGCTCCGATTGTATTCCTTCCTAGTCACTCCTGTTTGCGATATATGACAATTGCCAGATTTCTGGACAATTAGGGCATTCTTTTGACCATATCCACATTAATTTCATGTATATGCACATGATAATTATTGTCCTAATTCTAATGGGTCTAACTAATGAACAGATAAAATCTACAACCCTTTTTTCCATCCGTAAACAATCAAATAGCTCCGAATGCTACGATATAGACATGTAAACTTACTTCGGTATACCTACATTCCTAAATTTGCATATTCTCTCAATCATAATAAATCATACCAGAACAAAAACAAAAACCTATCGAACGAGTAGTAAAACATCAAAAATCTAACGAGCGGTGTCGGCATCATACATATCTGTACAATATTGAACCGTATTGCCAAGCAGCAAGGACCAAAATGTATATTGTTGGTGATGCATATTTGTGCGGGGTACGGGCAACGCTGCCCACTGCGCTACAGGCGCGCATTACTAGGTACAGTAGACTGCACAAGTATTAATACAATTAATTCATGTAATAAATATCTTCGCTCTTTAGACCATGTGCTCCAATTATTTTAACGGTGGATCTGAGGCCTTAAGACTGCGCCGAGCATTTGACGCGGGCACCGATTTGGCATTTGCACCTGTGTGTGCGTCATCACGCACACTACCGCCGACTCGCTCGATCGGTACGGTCGGTCACAAGCTAAAAGTTAGTAGCTCATCATTCTCTAATAATAAATCTCAACTCCGCGTATAAAACCGTGGATGGTATAAGGAATAAAATACAAAACGCAATTATTATTTTTATTGAAATTTGTCCGTTAACTAAGGAAAAGAAAAAAATAAGCAAAGTAATAATAACGCAGTGTTACCGGTGGACTAGTGTTGCAATTGAATTAGCAATCAGCAGCGACGTGCACAGTCTTTAGACAGGATAAACAAAAAAAATAGCCAATCTAGCCAAGTCCACGAAAAGCTAGCTAGCTCTTGTTTCTCCAAAAAAAGCAAAAATATCTTTGAGTGAAAATATTGTCGATTTCGGCCATTGAGTCCGTTTCAAAAGATTCCTGTAATAAGATGCAAGTGCTACATATAAATATAAGTAGAGCATTTAAAATCGTAAGTTTCTATTTTTGCCATTTAGGCCATGGATTCGTCATGTCCGTCTGTCTGTCTATCCGTCCGTATGTCTTAGAATTTTTTTGTAAGTTGCAAATGCAAACTCGACTACAGATTGAAAAACCAACTCTAAAAATGTTAATCAACTAAACTTACTGTAAAGTCTTTAGTTGACACGGAATGTTCGTTCTGGACCTTTTCCTCACATGACGATTCCTAAAAACAGTTCAATACATAGTAATGTTGATAATGTTGATATTAGCTAGTTTCTTTAGTGTTAAATATATTGTAACCTCTTTATTATTTGAAAACAAAACCTTACCACAAATTCATTGCGTGCCGTAACATTGGACGCTGCACTTTTTCCATTCTCATTTTTTGTTCCCAATACTCCAATCGGATTATTCGATGATTTCTAAAAACATAATTAGTAATAAGTACATTGAAAATAAGAAATTTCTTATTATCTGCCAAATATCTGCTTATCTGCTTAATACAGGGTGTACCAAAAATGATAAGAAAAAACAGAAAAAAAAAAAATCTGACGCGATTTATTTTTACCTTACAATGGAGCGTTGGCCGACTGGGGCAACAAGCTCCATAGAAATGTAAAAAAAAACGCGTAAATTTTTTTTCTGTTTTTCCTTATCAGAACACGATACCTGTTAAGCCCTTGATCGGTTCATACCCCGTTTTTGTTACACTTTGTATAATGCCAAAAGTATTTAAAAAAATATACTTACATTGGAAATTCCTAATTCATTTTGTCTCTTTGTTCGTGCAATAGAAGCAAGAAGCCGTTTGTGGAAATACTTAGGGCCATTTTTACGTGTATTATGTCTTTCCTTGCGTCTTCCCATTTTAAGGGGCTCCCATACGATACGCCAATGACCTTCGATCTGAATCCCTTAGTTTTCTAATGTCTTTTATAGCTTAAGAACAACGGCTCTAAGCAATATAGTATCCCATATTTACTTCAAAGTTCATTGTTTTCGAGGTATTTGGCATCAAAGTTGAACAATTATAGGCCAAAAAACTGGTTTTCTGGCCATAACTTTTGTGTTAATTAGTTTAAATTGAAAACCCTAGACACGTTTTCAGAGACGTCATAGACGAACCCATTTGTAGATTTCGTATTATGTTAGATCTTTCATGTCAATAGTGTAGTGTAGTAGTAATCTTTCACGAAATAAGTGTTTTAAGACAATGTTTAAAACCGATAGCCGTTAGACTTATAATTCTATCTGTAGTGCAAAAGTAGGAGATACGATTATAACTCGGCAAAAATCGATGAAAACCTCGGGTACTTAACCCCTTAACTAAAACCATAAATAGTTGGTGCACCATCAATAGGTTAAATGTTTCCTCTATTATCATTTATCACTAAATGTTGGACACGTATGTTTTCTTTTGTCAAGGAAAAGAATTACAGAAAAAGCACGTCAAAGTTCAGAGCTGCGGACTCGTGACGTCAGTTGTGGTAAAAAGTGTGGCACGGCGAGACGTCACGCGGAACTTTAACGGGCTATATCTTCATTACTTTTTTTTTAATTGAAAAAATAAGAAATACCTGTCTAATATTTTTTTGATTTAATAACTGACTATAGAGACTATACAGGAATAAGCTAACGAGCTTGAGTTTGAAATCGATTATCTTAGCCCCTTCCATCATATAGTTCCACTAGCCATCTTCCGGCTTCATCATGATACCCTCACCATCATGTTTAATGGTAAGTACTCAAGATAACAAAGCAAACGAGCCCAAACTCGACTATCTTAGCCCCTTCCATCATAGAGTCCCACCAGCCATCTTCCGGCTTCGTCATGAGACCCTCGCCATCATGTTTAATGGTAAGTACTGAAGATAACAAAGCAAACGAGCCCAAACTCGACTATCTTAGCCCCTTCCATCATAGAGTTCCACCAGCCATCTTCCGGCTTCGTCATAAGACCCTCGCCATCATGTTTAATGGTAAGTACTGAAGATAACAAAGCAAACGAGCCCAAACTCGACTATCTTAGCCGCTTCCATCATAGAGTTCCACCAGCCATCTTCCGGCTTCGTCATGAGACCCTCGCCATCATGTTTAATGGTAAGAACTGACGATAACAAAGCAAACGAGCCCAAACTCGACTATCTTAGCCCCTTCCATCATAGAGTTCCACCAGCCATCTTCCGGCTTCGTCATGAGACCCTCGCCATCATGTTTAATGGTAAGTACTGACGATAACAAAGCAAACGAGCCCAAACTCGACTATCTTAGCCCCTTCCATCATAGAGTTCCACCAGCCATTTTCCGGCTTCGTCATGAGACCCTCGCCATCATGTTTAATGGTAAGTACTGACGATAACAAAGCAAACGAGCCCAAACTCGACTATCTTAGCCCCTTCCATCATAGAGTTCCACCAGCCATCTTCCGGCTCCGTCATGAGACCCTCGCCATCAGTTCTCGTTGCTCCTGAGGGGCAACCACGTAACGTTTCGAACGCGCGTCAGGTAGATACAACTCTCATTTTTCCATATAAAAATTGACATTTAGATCTAAACTGACGCGCGTAAAATGCGTTACGTGATCGACCTGCTTAGAAGCTTATAATATCAAAAATAATACTTACCCTGTTTTGCTGCGTATTACTGCTGTATTCATACACAATTGACATCGAAGTATTTTTAAGTGTCACAGCGCCGCATTGAGACGTGCTCTCTCTCTGAGCTCTCGGGGGTGACTGAATATGTCATGCGTTGCTCGCGTATTATATTTCATAATTTTGTTCCATAGTAATTTTATATGGCGGATTTGAAGGGCGTTTTAAAAAAATCATAAGTAAATAACCAAAGCACTTTGAAATGTTAGGATTGGATTCTTTTGTAGTTAATATATTGGAGATTCGTTTGAGTAGGATTATGAAACTAAAGTATATTTATTTTTATTCAATTTTACCTAAACGCCGACACACGTTCTTCTCATTTTTTGTGCAACTTTACGGAATTGTATTTATGAAACTGTAGATGATTTGAGAATATTTATAGTTTATTATTGTAAACTCACTCTTTGTGATTATAATTACATATAATTTATATTTTATTGTAAAGAATTGTGAACTCCACCGTCGAAACGGTGACTGCCGTTTTTGCCGATTATGCTCGGCGCAGTCTTAAGAGGTTTATATATAATTTCATAAAAAGTAAGCCTTCTATTCATACATAACAGAAAATAAAGTTTGCTATGTATGTAAAAAGAAATACATGTTCAAATTGTTCAATGTCCGTAAGTGAGCAAAACTCGGCTTTCTTTATACGAATTGTTTTACTCCTCAGAAACACGCTATTAAGTTTATTTGGATTCCATCCGGAGCACCGTGTAATGATACATATATCGTTTTATGCCATGTAGGTAATAAATAAAAGGCTTTTATTAACGATTTGTGTTGTGTAATTTATTCTGAAAGAAAACACTGTGCCAATAAGGGTGTAGACACTAAATAAGATAATCAATAATGTCATATTTTCTCGAAAAGGATTTAAAATGTAGTCAAATGAAGAAAAAAGCAACGCAAGAGGTTAAATAATCACAATGTAAAAGTGACCAAAGATTTCAGAAGGGGTATGTTCTCTCCCTTTTCCGCAAAATGCAACTTCATGAAACGATTGTCATTTACTATGACGCTCGCAGATTGTGACGTCGCTAACTGCGAGCATTTTCTCTCTCTAACAAGCAATATTAAAACAGGTGTAGCTTCGTAATTCTTTGAGATATCTGAATGGGATCTTTGTCACTAGGCATATCCTTCTTTCTTTTGGAGTTATAATAATTTTCGAGTCTACAACCGCATTATAAATAGTGGCGCAGGACACTTTGGCACTCTTTGGTGAAGGCCTATGTCCAGCAGTTTCTCGGCTGATATGATGATGATAATGATGATAAGGTACACGAAATTCCCGTGGAGTTGCAGGCGTCCAAAGTACACCCTTACCACCTGGCGTATTTTTTCTGCAACGCGCTTGTCTTACATATCCCTATCTAAATCAATAAATAGTCACACCTATAAGTATCGCGGCGAATCTTGATCCCTTTGACAGCTGTCATTTCAGTACAATTTAACGTTTTAACGTCATACATCGTACGGAGATGACAGCTGTCATAGGAATCAAGATTCGCCGCGATTCGTATAACTCTATCCTATTCCGCTAACTCCAAAACAGACGAAACAGTAGTGGCGTCGAGAATCCGCAAAATGATGCTCGAATATTGTTGGCAAGTCTTAAACGTTGTGTGGCCGAGTGTACTTAAGCGAAACTGTTTGTAGTGTTTGAAAATAAACTATTTAAATGCGCGAGCGCTGATGGGGTTTTAATCGATCCCGGATCGTTTGCGTCGCTAAACTCGCTAATCGATGCGCAGAAGGAATCAGGCAGTTTAAGGTTTGCACGAAGGACTATCGCCCCGTTTACACAGCGATAATTATAATTACCACGCAATTTTGCAGCAGTAGTCCGTTAAATATCCTAACAAATTTTATGAATTTTATATTTTAGTATCTGTCTATGGGACACACATACAAACATACAGGTCTAACTGAGAACCTCCGTTTTTTTAAAGTAATTTTAAAATAAATAATAAAGCCCTATACAAAATAGCTACCACTGACTGAGACTTCGATTACCTAGTTACCCCTTCCCCCCTTGTAAACTCTAAATGTCGGGAACAGGTCTTGTTTCATATATTTCACTATGAAGTACCTATTTCATGGCTATGTTATAAAAAAGTAAACCAGAATGTATTGGACACTAAATGTTCATACCACCTTCTTTTGTAAACTTCATTCTTGCAAGTCAAAACTTACTTACTCCCCTACGCCAATGACCTTCGATCTGAATCCCTTAGTTTTCTAATGTTTTTTGTAGCTTATTATAGTTATTATATTTACTTCTATCTCTATTATCTCTCTATTTACTAGTATCCCATATTTACTTCAAAGTTTATTGTTTTCGAGATATTTGGCATCAAAGTTGATCAATTTTAGGCCAAAAAACTGGTTTTCTGGCCATAACTTTTCAATTTTTTTTCAATTAAAGTAAGTAACAAAGCAAAGTTCTTGTTAATTATTTTTTAACGAAGATTATAAAATTTCACTTTTTCTGATAAAAGATGGAGCAGTAAAATGGTTACAGGTGAAAAAATAGGGGTGACTTTAGATTTTTTTTCTCTACTTTGTTTTATTAAAATGGATTTCTACGAACACTATGTTACTTCTCATATCTTGCAGATTATGATATATTTATTCCGACGTGTAAATTGTTACGTTATAATGTATAATATGGTTACTAAACAACTCATTTTCACAAAAAATTCTAAGGTCGAGCCTTAAATGAGAAAACTGCATTTTTTGACAGAAACTTATTATGTATACCTAAGTACTTATTTATTTTTGGTTGAGAGGATGGGATTTGTATTAGGGTGGCACAAGTTTGCGAAACTAGTGCCAATGTAATACAAACACTGTATCGTTGTTGCAATCCCCTTTTTTTGGGAATGGCATTTATAATGGCTATAAGAAGCGGGGCCGAGTTCCATAAGCATTACGCAATGGCCCATGGCCCCCAGCGATAACACATAAGTTAGATATTAGTTCCTGTAACTTCGGGAAAAGACTAGGAAAATAATTTAGTTTCTTAAAATTAATTTTCTAAAGAATAAATAACTATGAACTATGAACTTCTTTTGAACATATATAGGTAAAATTACATAAGATATAAATAGACTAAAAGTTACCTAAAATTAATAAAATAAAAATTAATTTAAAGAAGGTGCCCAAGGTCGGACCCCTGCGGAAGGGTTCCCATAAGACTGGCTGCGTTCCCCCTATGCCGATCCGTTGGGCAAGAAACGAGCCAGCCCTATGGTCTCCGGGTACTCTGACCAATTTTTTTGAGATTTGGCCGAATAATTGGTGTGCGCCTGGGCTCCAAGGTCCGAGCGTTTCAACAGCAAAAGCCGCAAGAACATGCCGGTCTGTGAGGCCGATGTATTTGAGGCACTTTGCTGCCTCGGCCGCTGCAGCTGCCCCACCTGCTCTCAAAGATGTAGTGCTAAGGTGGGACGGCGCCAGGGTGTCTACGCATGTGGCATCCCAAATAAGGGGCCGTCCCAGTTCCTGTTATATTACATTTGCGGGAGCACATTACCGCCTAATGAGTTTTTTGAAAATACTTTTATTAAGCTATTTGCAAGATAAGTTTTTTCTCTTGAAGATATGTAGTTGGACTCGTAGTAAATAGTCAATAATTCTGAAAATAAGTACAGTCGAGTTTCTCCTATATCTATACAGACAACCTTTCGAAAATATCTCTACACAGTCTTTATTGATACTGACATAAGACGCATGTGTAGATATTTTTGAAAGGTTGTCTGCAAAGATATTGGGGAAGTCGACTGGACCTACCTATTTCTTTTATTTTTGGTGGTTTTCCTTTCGGACTTCTGAAGCTATGTAACAAACATACTTGGTATTTTTTAGATTGCAACGACTTTTCTACTATAGTCCGGCAAATTCTTCAGTCGCAACTGGTTTCCTAAGTAAAGAAAGATAATTATTTAACGACTTAAAAAAGTTAAAACCCCCGAACATTTCGATTTCAAAACCGGCTGAACCGATTTCGTTGAAACGTAGCTAAGAACAACCGAAGTATAAGAATAGGTATACGTAGAGTAGAATAGAACATGGTAAAGGTAAGTAAATCTCCTACGTATTGATTAGAATACAAGGGAGAACATTTTGATTACTCATTTAAATATTTTACTGTTTACAATTTTGATGCAGTATTTAAAAAATATTTTCCCTGGTCTTGTTTTCAATAATCTTGTGTATATTATTTTTTTCAACATTCATACCGATTTGGATTTCACACTTCAATCTTTCATACTCATGGTTCATAGGCATTCTGTTATTATATGTTCTACAGTTGCTTGCTTTTCCGCATCACATATTACAAGTTCTGTTCTGAACTAGTAAAACTACAATACTAAACACGATTACATAAAAAGCTAACCGAAAACACCACCAGTCCAAAATACACCCGGATATACCTTAAACTCTCGGCACTTCGAACAGAGCTGCTACCGCGAAGTTCGTTGGGCTTGGTGTCTTATAATCGCCATCGGCCGCCTACAGCGTGCAGCGTCAAGCTGTACGCTGCGTCTCAATGCTACTGTTAGGTCTCTTTCACACGTCGACGTTGGCGCCTTGACGTCGTACGCGGGATTCAAACGCGTTGTTTCGGGTCTCTAGTTATTTTGAACCATTGCAGCGTCAGGTCGTGTGAATGGCGAGATTCACTAAAGAAAAAGACGAATGAACACATGCCCACTTGCGAGCAACGACTGAAACGTCAAAAAATAGGAGACCAGAGCCTTAGTGTACAGCTGTATAGTGTCTTACGCCCTTATTCATAAAACTTAAAATGCCTCTGCTAAATAAAATGTGCTTTATCCCATTCTTACGCACACAAATGTCAAAATGACAGATAAAGACAAACGAACTAACGGCATTTTAGTTAAAATAGGCTTGAAGTACGTTTATGAATACGGCCGTCAGCGTGTATAGCCTAGCCTACCTCTATCGCACTCTCATAACAGAGCAAAAGAGACGGAGATCCACGACCGAACGAAAGCGTTTCGCAGATTCAGTTTGTATGGCTACCGGCGTCAAGAATACTAACGTGTGACCAGCAATGGATGATTGATGCGAAGGTAAACCATGAATATACGATGCGGAGTGGACGACACTATGCCATTTATACCCAAGACAGCGTGTGAACGTCTATCGGCCATAGGAAACAAAACCTATGCATTTGATCGTTTACGTTCTTTCGAAGATAAGGAAGAAGGAAGAGACATAACATTAACATTAATAGAATACTTATTTAATTATTCTTCCAACGTTTTTGTCTATAATATCTATACATTGTCTAGGCGTAGACTGAATGGAAAGGTCGCAGAGGGAATGAGTGATTATTAAACTAGGAAAAACGAGGGGGATTTTTTTAAATACACGATTTTATTAAAGGTGGTTTTTATTATTAAATCGAAACATATATTTGTATACGGCTGTAGGCTTGTGCAAATATACGTATAGACTTCATTGTTTCAATTTATTCCTTTCTTAAATACGAGTAGGTATATACTGAAACCTTTATCCGTTGATATAAGAGCGATGGAGCATATTTGTGAATAATTTGTATTCACCCGTATTTGTACTTTTAACTGTGACTGTACTTCTTGTGGCTATACGACATCTTGAACTTTCCATCAAAACATTTTTGCACTAAATTAATGAATGAAGTTACGGTAGCCTAGCGGTTCAGGCATACGGCTGTCAAACGGCGGTCATGGGTTCGAATCCCGGCTCCTACCAATTAGTTTCTCGGAACTTATGTACGGAATATAATATCACAGTAAAATAAAACCGGCCAAGTGCCAAGTTTTTTAGTATTTGTTGTTATAGTGGCAACAGAAATACATCATCTGTAAAAATTTCAACTAACTATCACGGTTCAGTCAGACAGACAGACAGACCGCGGAGCCTTAGTAATAGGGTCCCGTTTTTACCCTTTGGGTACGGAACCCTAAAAAAGTAACTAAGCTTTTATAGAAAACACAGGTCCTGTTTAGTATTTAAATACAAAACAGGTAGGTATTCAGCGTTTAAAAAATGAAGCCGTCAGACAAAACGATTACTATTTAACCCTTTTAATGCAGACCGGCGCGTCCCGAGGGCGTCTTACATAAAGATTAATTTTAACAATCTAGCGAGGGTTTTAACTACGAGCAAAACTCCGCCATTTCTACCTTAATTACAGGAGATAAGAGTCATTATCGTAGAAACAAGTTTTAGTGCGGCAACATTGTATGAAATGTATGATTGTATTAAAATGAATGGTCATGTGAGTGTACGGTAATGTATTCCGTTTTGATAAATACTGTATGATTAATCAGATACCCCTGATGCAGCGAAACTCTTTGTAATATCCCCGTCTCTATCGCACTTGCCATATTCGAGTGAAAATGACAGATACACGACTGTCGTATCAGCTCAGGCCCCTGAAATATTGGTGGTTTTACCAATATTTCATTTGACGACTGTCACAATTAACTATAGGTAATAAAATGGAAATCAACATACATTTGCTGGGTCGATAAGTAACGACGATGCACCTCTAATTGTCATTGTTAGATGACAATTGTCAAGTTTAGTAGTTGAATTGCCATTGTCAGGTGACAATTGTCAAGTTTTTTAGTTAAATGGTCATTGTTAGATGACATTGTCAAGTTTAGTAGTCGAATTGTCATTGTCAGATGAGAATTGTCAATTACATTACAGAAATACTTATGTTATATCAAGTAAGAAATACTAGTAAGATGGTCTGGTCTATGTTGCATATATCTAGGTACCTATATCGCTTTGATTTTACAAGATTATCTTTAAAAAAATACTGAGCGCCCCTGAGTCTTATTAATTTATCGTATGACAAATCAGTGTATTTAGAACCATGAGATCTTCTAAAAGACAGTACCTAGTTATGTTCATAAGAATGATCTATTTTCCCGAGATACTTAGTTGGCATGCGAACCTGTAGATATTTTATTAATAACTAGCTACACTTTTTTAGTCTCTGTAATATTTTAGCGGCAAAATAAGCTATAGAAAACAATGAAGACTTGATTACATTAGGTGATCGAGAGATTCCGAATAATTAATTTGCATTTCAGTACGCACTCACCCGTTATTAAAAAATAAACATGAATCGTTATCGATCGCATCGTAAAAATCGATAAATTTGAAGTCGAGCGCAGACGCGATCCGATTATTAATCGAATCAGCACAATACTTCGCTCCGTCGATCAGGCACCCCGTAATTTCGCGGATAGGATGCAATTTGTTCGATTACTACAGACGACCAACGTAGGGTTGTCACACATGAAATTATTAGATTATTCGACTCAAATGATACGTTAGTTATGCCAATTGTGGGCCGCACCTTTTGTGTTTTCTTTTATCTGAGAATTACACGTGGCTTGCTACACTTGGAAACGAGTGATACGTTTTTTTAACGTGGTGGCTTGTGGTTGTGATTTGCTTAAATGCGACGCCTAAATTCGAACAAAACAAGAAGGACAAGGACTAGGAAGGTAGGTATATATAACTAGAAATAAAAATCGGCCAAGTGCGAGACGGACTCGCGCACGAAGGGTTCCGTACCCTTATCTATAAAAACGGCAAAAAATCACGTTTGTTGTATGGGAGCCCCTTAAATACTTATTTTATTCTGTTTTTTAGTATTCGTTGTTATAGCGGCAACAGAAATACATTATCTGTGAAATTTTCAACTGTCTAACTATCACGGTTCATGAGATACAGCCTGGTGACAGACGGACAGCGGAGCCTTAGTAATAGGGTCCCTATCACCATCCGAAAATAGTACATTAATACACAGGGCGGAGAAAAAAGAAAATAGGTAGGCCCCCGGTTTTAAAAAACGCATTAGACCAAATGTCACTTCAAATTTGAGTACATCAGTAGATTTTTTGACGTTACTCACCGGCATAAAGTATAGCTGTTCTTAATATAATCGGGGAGGTAGACTCCTAGATATTTTCAAATCCGAGCGCCGCGTGTTGTGTCACTAAATGAATAAAATTCCATTATGGATCTCTCGTCTCGCCGCGCCCGAAACATAACACCTACATCCCAGTTATCATGACACATATTTAGGTGAGGTGAATATTTTCATGTTTGTGAAAAGCAATTAGTGGCAGCCCTAAAAAGCCCTATAGGTGCAAGATCAAGTACAGACACGAACTTTCATCAGATAGCCAGCGATAACACGGGGCCGACCCGCGAATCTCCTGTTTCTTTTACTCTTGATATTGTTGTTTTACCGCTCATGGCTTGGTAGATTATTTCAAATAAACGAAGATTTATGCCATTACAATGTGAACTTTGAGGGTTAGAGTGCAAGGTCGATAGTTGAACGGGAATGTTTCTGTAAAATGATTTCAACTTCATGTTACGGTAAAAAAGTACACGATTGCGAGAATATCAATTAAAATACTACTGGTAGCTGTATTGAAGCATGCAACCTTAAAAAAGCTATCTACATCCTCCTCGCACACTTTAGATGCTATCTCTCTTTATGACATCAGTATAGATAATCACAAACCTGTTTTACGGAACGCTATAGCAGCGTATTAACTTAATAGCCAGCAATAAATTTGCGAGATTAAGTCATAATGATCATTATTGAAACATCCTCATTTGACGAGCCTGTAAACAAAGATTTATGCTCAAAATTAAGAAGAAAAGAATTGGCAATTACTCTTCCTGTGCAGAACAACCGTGGCAAGAACAGCTGAAGTGTTCGAGATTTGATTTTTCATTTCGTTTTATAGGGGTTAAACAAAGTCGTGTTAGTTATACCGTTTATAACTGAAGAATTGTTACCGATATTGTTATGTAGTTGGGTTTGTTGGATTTGTCTTAGCAGAATAACATTATTTATTTATTTATTTAATCTTTATTGCACAAAAGAACAACTTATCGTACAAAAGGCGGACTTAATGCCGTAAACATTCTCTACCAGTCAACCTTTGGGCAAAGCAGACAAATTGGACAAATTGTGTGTAATTGTCATTACCCCCACAAGGTGGACTGATGACCTGGTAAAGGTTGCTGGAGTCCGCTGGATGCGGTTGGCGCAGGACCGGTCACTTTGGCACTCTTTGGGGGAGGCCTATGTCCAGCAGTGGACGTCTTTGAACGAATAACATTAAAACGGAAAAATACCGATTTTCTTTTTCATGCATTTTGTATGGTGGTACGAAGTTCGCGGGGTCAGCTAGTCACAGGCATAGGTCTACTTTGAGGAATAGCGACTAGTCAGTCGATTGCGTAACGTTTAGTAACGTTCGGTAGATCTAAGTGTATTTTTTTTACGGGGTAATGACTCAATGACTTGACCTAACTCTCGAAAATTACGCAGCTATCCCCTCGTATCCAGATGGCTCTTATTCGCGGGTTGTTAGATCCTGCACCTCGCATGAGAGGACGGAGGAGGTCATGCTATCTTTTTCGTTTAATAATAATTAACAAATTACAAAAGTTGAAAAACCAAAGTTCAATATCTCAAAACCGGATGAACCGATTTTGTTGAATCGAAGCTAAGAATCATCTCGAGCACGTCCGCTTTCGTATAAAAAAACCGCATTTATATCATTCCATTCGTTTAGAAGCTACGATGCCACAGATAGACTGAGAAGAACACCCCTCTTTCTGCGGCGGTGGTTAAAAACAAGGATAGCATCACGAGCTCCTCTCATGCGGAATGCGGGCTCTAACAATCTGTGAAAATTAGCCCTTAGATACAAAGTGGATATGAATGAATGAATGAAAACGTTTATTTCAGAACCAGGTTCATATTGGTTAGTAAATAGTATCTTAATGTAATGTTAATTATTTATCAAAAACAAGTTTACATCATTTATATTTTAAAATTCAAGTCAAAAACAATACACTCCATTCAAAATTAATAGCGAATGCGTGTGATATCCCAGATTATATAATGTGATATGCCTTGCACACGCACTGACCATTTGGTGACGATTGCAAGATGCTGGAAGAGAGCGAAAAGGTTACTGTGGCGTCTTTGGAGAGATGAATTTAATATATAATAATATATATATATATATAATAATCCATGCCTAATTGCGAAACATTTCGAATGAGTGTGAGAGAATATCAAACGTCGTAGATACCTTCAAAAATGACAGATGTCATGTCTCATAAATCTACGTAATTACCCTGCTGATGGGTGATAAGTTGATTCTGTATTTAGCGTTTTTCCGAAGCTGCATATTATATTGGTTTAATTTCAGACGATGTTGCCCTAGTGAGTTATTTGGCGCCAGTCTGTGAAAATGCTGAAAATAGACGGTGCGAAGTCCATTTATAACGACGGATCACCCTATCACTCAGGATTAAAACGGGGGCAAGTTCGGCTAAGCTGCGAAGAGTGACGGTCGGATTACAGATATTTTTACAATTTTGAACAGTTCGATAGACGATCATTGTATGCGCCAATATTTATTCTCTAAATACTGGATTAAAGTGTATTTGGGATACTGCAGGGTTTCCTAGTGGTCTGTAGTATGGAATGATACATGTATGCTGGTCTTCGAAGTATTGCACTTAGTTTATTCTTGTCATCAAAACATATATTTGGAGAATCACTTAATTAAAATAAAATGTGTCCGTCTGCTGGCGCGGGTTATTGCAGAGAGAGAGAGTCAGAGTCACAGATTATACGATTAAACGGTAAGAGTTTCTAAAGTGCAACCAACACTAGTTAGTTGTGGGAATAGCAGGGATGCCAAAATAAAATATAATTTTATTCAGTAATGTTGGCAGTGGTGCCAACAGTGTGTAAGGGTTGGAATGGAAGAGCTCGTATTTGGTTAATTTCCTACAATGTTACTCCATTGCACTCAATGGAATAACATTGTAGGAAATTGCGTCAAAACATGCGTTTTATCGCTATAAAACGCATGCGATTTGAACTCAGTGGAATTTTTAGTACCTACATAATTATAGGGACCTCACTCATACCTTCTAAGTCAAATTTTAAAGGAACAAATTCCTTCTTTCGTTTGCTATTGCAAATATGGTGTCGAATTATAACGTTTCAAATGTCGCATTCTATACTAATATGTATTAAGGTGCGAGCACACCGCTGCTCAAAATACGCTAACGCACCGTAAAACGCAGCAAAATGTATGAAGAATACGTGACGCATACGACGCGTCAACGCGTATACGCAGCGTTAAGCACCGGTGTGGTCGCTCCCTTATAAAGAGGAAAGTCTGTAAGATTGATGCTTTGTGAGTTTGTATGTTTTAAGTAATCTCCAGAACCGCTTACCCGATTTCAAAAACCCTTTGACCTGCGTCTAGAATGGACTCTCGATGGTTATAGGTTATATGTCCTCCCGTAGGGTTAACTGTGTTCTTATATATTCATAAGGATGAATGAGACATATATAACTTCAATGTTATCTTTCCTAACAAGCTCCGCAATCTCGCATACACATCCCAATCTAATATTAACCCTTACTCGCTACTACGCCGCGCGCCGCGACCTTAAGATGCTACCCCCACACCATAAGTATACCTAGCCAGAACAAAGGTTAACGAACTGTTATCCACAACACTCGCCAAACAGATCGCTACAAACCAACCAGCGTAAACCTGAACTCCGATAACGCAGTTGTAACCAAACGCGGTCTCAAGTTATCTAGGACGAATCGAGTCGAGACGGAATTTTCTGTGAATAGACTAGGGGGCGCTATCGCGCATGCGCTTGCGAGTTAGTGCCAAAAACTCGTATGCTATCCGAGAGAGTGTAACAAATACGACGTTTTGAAATGAAGTGATTGCGTTATCGTCAGTAGCAAAGAGACTGAAAGTGCTGTGAGAAAAACTTGAATTTACGTCCTTTGGTGGTTAAATGTAGTTTTGGACCCTCTCGCTTGTTTTGAGTCGGGTTTTCGTAAGTGATAGGTAGGTGCATTATTGATGTATGTTTTAAGGGTCTATATGAAACTGCGGATTTTTTTAGGTGTTTTTATTAGCGTGGGAAACTCCTTACGCTTCTATTTTATATTGATTTGACGAAAATTTGCAGAATTATAATGGGCGTAATAATTACTTATAAGTTGATACTAGAAAGAAGAAGGAAAGTCTCTGTGATTGTAGCTTTGTTAGTTTGTATGTAGGGGGCAATCTCCTAAACCATTTGACTAACAACAACAACATACCACAAAAATTATTTCACTTGTGTCGGTCTTCATCATGCGAAGAAGTGTATAAAATCGACTTTCTAATATATTTAATCTCGCGGGTTTGCCTACGTTCTTTGCAATACATGGGCTAAGCCGCGCGGCAAGCTAGAAATTACATAAATAGTCCGTAGCATATCACTATCACATTAACATGGATATTTAATGGATATGGCGAAGTTTCTGTGGCAGCACTTCATTTGGCTGCTGCCAAGTGCATGCATCCCTTTCTTTCAACAGAGAGAACTGTTCCGTGCTCTTTTCACCTCGTAATGCGACGCGACGCGCTGCCAAATTTTATAGCTACAGTAGAAAGGAGCACCTTAAATTGGGAAATCTTCAATTAAATCGTCAAAAAATTGCAAATGTCCATAGTTAACTAAGTAGGTGACGCCAAATGTACAAACGATTATTGAGAGGATTTTTTTTTAAAAGCTGTCAAAAATTATGTCCAGCAAGGTGGAAGTTGTCGAATTAAGAGGTAACTTAAAATTAGTTTCATGAAGAATTTATAAGGCGCAAGTTGAAAATGTTGTTGCTAGGATTTATCATTATCGTCATATCAGCCGAAACACGTCCACTGCTGGACATAGGCCTCCACCAAAGGGTGCCACAATGACTGGTCCTGCTGGCAAAGGTCGCGGGAGTCCGCTGGACGCGGGTGGCGCAGGACCGGTAATTGTTGCTAGGAATATAATAAAATAATAAATCAACCTATATACGTCCCACAAGGACTCCTCTTATGTATGTGAGGGAACGGGCAGTAAGTACCAGGGATGTTGCAGACATTCGCATCCGCGTCCGCATCCGCGTCCGCATCCGCCGCCGCATCCGCAAAAATTGATGGTTCAGGTCGCGACCAGATAGGGGCCAACACGGCGCGTGTTCAGTATTTTCGTGATTAGTCAATAAGAATCTTCATTTCGTTTCTATAATCTGAAGATTCGCCGTATTCGCTGTTGGTGATGCGTTAGGTTTGCAAGGATTGTAAATCAGTCGCAACGTGTTAGAGTACTGCGTGACCCTAAAGACGTTGCGCATTTATGTTTTTGAGTCTTTTCCTCAAGATCCGCATCCGCGGATGTGAGCCGAGAAATATTCGCATCCGCGGATGTCTAAAAAGTCTCATCCGCGGCATCCCTCGTAGGTACATATTATGTCGAAAACATGTTTCGATATGAATATTTCGAATCGTAACGCTGTGGGTTTTGACGGCTATCATTATCATTACACAGGCTAATAAACAAACATAATGACGTATAAATGCTTCAATCATAAAATCCTTATAACTAGATGATTAAATTTCTGTTCAAAATTCGGAAACACACTAACGGGTCGTGAGATTAGAATACGAGGGCTGTTTGATAAGTCATTTTAAAAAGTAAAAAATATATATATTATTTAAACAATTTACATTTATTTCTCAACATAGTCTCCTCTGAGGGCCAAACACTTGTTCCAGCGAGTTTCCAATTTTTTGATCCCCTCCTAAAAATACGTTTTGTCGAGGTCTTCAAAATAGCCGTTTACACCTGCGATGCAGTCCTCATTTGTAAATTTTTTTGCCCTCCAAGCCATATTTAGGAATATATAGGAATCGCACGGAGCTAGGTCCGGCGAATACGGAGCATTTGCGGAACCAGCTCGAAGCCCACTCGTGGATTTTGGCCATTGCAATAGCTGATGTGTGCACTGGGGCATTGTCTTGATGAAAGAGGACTTTCTTGGGGGACAATTTTGGTCGTTTTTCCAACAATTCGGCATAAAAACGGTCCAATAACTGCGTAATAACGGCCAGTGATAGTCTTTCCCTTTTCCAAGTAATCAATCATAATGATTCCTTCGCCATCCCAGAAGACTGTCGCCATCACCTTCCCAGCCGACAAAACAGTCTTGGCCTTCTTTGGGGCACGCTCACCAGTCGCGCTCCATTGTTTTGATTGCTGTTTTGATTCAGGTGTATAATGATGGACCCAAGTTTCGTCCACAGTGACAAATCGACTCAAAAAATTCCGAGGATTACGCTTCATCTTATCCAAACATAGTTTTGAAATTCGCTTTAATTCGCATTTTTGTTGGAAAATTTGCGAGTGATCACAGTCAAACAATTTTTTAACTGACAAAAACTTGTTCTTTTTTGCTGAATTTTTGACAGTCTTCATTTGAAAGATTGTGCCTGCCAGTGTTAATGCCATTTACCAGAAAAAAGGTTTTATAAATAGTTTTTAAAAGGACTTATCAAACAGCCCTCGTACTTCGGGAGTTAAGCTGCTAGATATCGAGTGAAGTACTGACCCCGTAACATGGACGGCCTTATCACACGATAAGTGACAAGATAGAGCGTCCGTCACTGGCTGACACCGTTCAATAGAACGAGACGGACGCTCTATCTTGTCACTTATCGCGTGATAAGGCCGACCATGATACGGGGTCTGAAGTCCAATCGATATGACATGAGTGTCATATGGATTGGAGCGTCATGACAGGGTTATATCACTGTTGATGATGATGATGATAAGGCATTCTAGTTATCCCTCATCAGGCTCGCAGAAGAAATCTCCATTTCAAATTCAAAATTTCTTTATTTGCCGGAATATGGTAACGGGTGGTTCCGTACCTCAAAAGGAAAAACGGAACCCTTATAGGATCACTTTGATGTCCGTCCGTCCGTCCGTCTGTCAAGACCCTTTTTCTCAGGAACGCGTGGAGGTACCTATCATGCAAGCTAAAATGTATACCAAATACTCAGGTCTACTGTCCCTTGGAGCTGTGAAAAAATCAAACTTCTAAGCCAACGCAATCAAAAGACAGCCGTTTAGGCCGCAAATTTCCACAAATTTTCGAAACTCGCAAGGGAATCAAAACCTACAGGGTACTTCCCGTGAACGCAGAATCTTGAAATTTGGTACGAAGCAACGTCTTATAGCACAGATAAAGGAAAAATTGCGAAACCCGTAAATTTTTAGTAAACTCATATAATAAAAATATTTTTAATAATTTTAAAGTTATTACTTATATGTATACCTACAGGTTTGTATGGAACCCTCGGTGCGCGAGTCCGACTCGCACTTGGTCGGTTTTTTTTTTATAAAACATTCGTATACTACACACACCAGTCGACGACCTGTATCAAATAAGATCCTTAATAGTAGCCAAACATTCTCCGAGTCGTCAATTTATAACACGTCATTTCCTTATCCTATAAGTATAACTAACCAATGATCTTGCGCGACTTTTTCTAGCTCTTTCCAGCCGAGAGTTTAGCCTGCTCAACTGATCGCCTCCGTATATTCCGAGTACGTCCCGGCCGTCATCTGCCAGCAGATTGCCAGCAGGAACCCTGCTGTCCAAGCCCAATTTCATGCTGTGTTTAGTTTGTTTTCTGTTTTTTTTTTTCACTCTGGCGCAGTACGTAGTACTGTTCATGTATGGGCTGCGTTCACTTTTACCATTAAGGCCATACGCACGTAGTGGTGTACTTGGGATGCAACTTTTCGAAAGCCAACAAACCATATAACTAACTAACCATTTAACTATTTAATATTATAATTAATCTATGTTTGTATTTTAGTTAAGTAAATATTTCCTTTTAATTTTTTGTTTGTTACTTTCCGTGCTCTCACCGAATGGACCCTGCGGAAGAACAGCGCTGGCTGCAAAGCTAGCAACATGCCGAGCTGGGTCCATTTCGTGGCAAAGAAAAATTTGCTTTTTACGTAAAAAACCATAGCAAAAAAATACAGCGAATTTAAGGTTTTCGTACAAAACTTGTTTTTGCTGTATTTCGTTTGTTTTATAAACTGGAACCATATAGACTAATTACAGACATAGATATACCTCATGTCAATGTATATGCAAAGTCGTCACAATCCAACACGTAGATTTAAAATGAGAGCGTAACTACGTTTGTATGGGAAGGTGAAATTCGGCCGAGATTACTGCGGACTCTTAAGTTCCAGGCCAGCATGGCATTACTCGTATTGTCCTAAGATATTCCATTACTCATGCATGTTTATGCAAGTCTCTGAATAGGACTAATAGGTTGAAAATCGTGGCCATATTGAACACGGGACGGGTTATTGGTGCCGGGCCGGACCAGAGGTCAAGTTCAGCGGGGTCAACCCGATTACAGCCCGGTATACGGGTAACTATTCACATTGTGTGGAGTATGTGGGATTACTGCTACTTTAATCTTGCCAAATAAATGACTTATGAATTCAGATTGTTGCTGACATTTTATTTGGTCTGCTGACCTGAAATACTTTGTCTCGTTTGTTTTCTGTAACTATGAACGGCTATTTTAATACTACTTTAAAAAAAGTTTTAACTGAGTTCCCTCTATTTCTCTAGAATCAGATCCTGGCCTGATGATGACCATGGGGCGACCTGGGAAGGATATCCTTTCAAAAAAAGAAGTAATTTCCGAAATCGGTCCAGACATCTTCGAATAATCGGGTGACAAACATAAAAAAACAATAGATTCTGACGAATTGAGAAACTCCTCCTTTCTTAAATAAGATAAGTACCTAAAACATACATACACCTAGAACTAAATTTAATTTGAGTTGATCCAAAATCACTTTGGCATTTAGGTTTCCGCATCGAGAATCCAGAATTTGTTCACAGATACATTTATAATATACATGTAATCATTACAGTATAAAGGCTAATACTGCCCTCGAGGAATTGTAAATCGACCTCTTTAATTATCTAGTAGCCTACTCAGAACCCCAAACAAAGGATGGTCGAAGCAGAAATATAGAGCAGGTCTTACGTCTTTGAAAATAGGATCTATATTGGCTTAAACGATTAACCCTCTGGGTTTTTCTGTTAGAATTCGGATACCCTGTGATTTGAATGGTTTCATGAAAAAAATCCTCATTATATCGACGTTAGGTTCTTTAAAGGGTGCCGACATCTAAAGTTTGGGAGCTGTTTTTTATAATGCATTTCGACGAAAGCCTTCATACCTAGTTTGTTTTATTTTATTTGGACCAACTATAATAATCGGATAATTTAGATGAATTACAATAATTGCACAGCCCCGCTATTCTATAACTTGTTTTAACACGCCGTTCACCCACAAATATATTTTGAAGTCGCGATTCGTAGTAACTCAGGGTAATCAGAGCTCCTTTCGCTCCCTAAGGAAAAATGCTAAACGCAGTGAAACCATCTCGAAAGTTCTCGGTAAGTTTAGAAGAAATCTCTTAAATAGCTTTTAAGAAATGAGCTAGTTTCTAAGCTTGGTCGTGATTCAGAAATTTCAAGGAATGTACTATTTTGCTCCCTTGTGACACAAATAACTATTTTTAACTTTGTCTATATAATACAAAGCCGCACTGGCAGGCTCGCAGTCCGTCATACGTCCTGCCTCCCCGGATAGGACGGTATGCGTAAATGCATTTCCCCAACGTAAAAAAGAGGTCTGCATAAGCTTGTACCTCATTTGGAGTCGCAACTTCCCATGGACTACACAAATATTTTTAAATTTCAACTTTCGTAAGTCACGCAATTCAAAGTATTAAAAAAAAAAAATGAATAAATACGATTACACACGTATTAGTATTGCTACAGGCGATATATCTCTGTATCTCTCTGTCAATTCATACACATTTTGACGGAATTATACTTATACCAAAACTGTCACCTAGATTCGCAGACTAATCACGGTCGAGAAACAGAAACAAGAACTAAACAAGTTCAAAAAAGATTTTAAAGACCACTTTCCCAAACGCAATTTTTCTTTGTAACAATTTTTTCTTTCGCCGTTATCTGCATAATTTCCAATTCTTAAAATTTACTTTCTTCACTAGGTATTTTATGGTAGCCAATATTTTGCTCAAATTTATTTAAAAACGTGTTTTTCAAAATTCGTTTTATTACTTAATTATTTGGTTAATAAATCGTAATTTTATGGTTTCGACGGCTCCTATTTCTAGCCAGTTTGCCTTTCGGGCATCTGAAGCTCCCTAACGAAGTAACGAACCTAATCTACCTAATGTTTCGCGATACGATACGGGAGCAACAGGGCTGTGAATGTATGCTGCAGTGGAAAAAAGCGACTAGACTAATGGCGTTCGGGAAAAAATGCGGAAAGATAATTTACTACATAGAAATATTGCGTTTGGGAAAGCGATCTAACAAATCCCGTATCACCCGTATTTATAATGCGCATGTTTGCCGTACTAAGTAATGCTTGGAGCGATCCGGCCACTCCTGCGCACAACTTGACGGCTAATAGTTAACTCCGACGTGTTTAACGTCGGCGTAACATCGGGGGGCCAAACTGACACATTCGTTTTGAATTGTAATTTGATTCAATGTCTTTTGTGCGCTCGTTTTCACAATTTATTTACCATCGCTGCAGCTTCTGTCGCGTATAACAGAGAGTCGTGGGAGAAAATATAGACCATCCTAACGGTCCCTTCGACAATAGTTTGTTTTAGTTTAGATGACGAAAAGTAGTTAAAACAAAACACTACCAACATCTACTGTTTAAATTAATTTAGTATTAAGCAGTAACGCTGCTAACGAAATTATAGATTGAAATTAAAGGAAAAATTGAAAAAAAAAATGCTCCACGCTTGCCGCTACACGCCTCCCTAAGGTGTTGTAAGAAGGAACTAATTGAAAGATTTAGTGGCCGAGACAGATTGTTCCGATAGCTCAGTTGGTTAGTAGCGACGGACCATGAATGCCTGTGGTCGCCGGTTCGAATCCGGCTCAGAGCATTACATTTTTAAATTTTTCCTTTAATTTAAATTTATGCATTGTTTAATTGTTATCTTCAAGTAGGGTTGTACAACAACTACGCATGCAACTGCCCAAAGCATACTGTGACTAAACAATAGAACAAACAGCAATAGCTAGTACACGAGCCAACCTTCCTTTAGTTTTATGACGTCTCTTTTTTGCTTTCATGTAAAATCCCACGTCCGCAGTAAGCTCGGCCGAATTTCACCTTCCCATACAAACGTAGTTACGCTCTCATTTTTAAACTACGTGTTGGATTGTGACGAAACTTTGCATATAAAATGACAGGAGGTATATCTATGTCTGAAATTAGTCTATATGGTTCCAGTTTATAAAACAAACAAAATACAGCAATAAGAAGTTTTGTATGAAAAACTTAAATTCGCTGTATTTTTTTTACTATGGTATCTGAAGCTACATAAACTAATTACAGACATAGATATACCTCATGTCATTGGATATGCAGGGTTTCGTTACAATCCAACACGTAGTTTTAAAATGACAGCGTAACTACGTTTGTATGGAGAATCGAGCTTACGCGGACTCTTACGTGCATTTTCGTCATTGTAACTGAAACAAACTATACTGCTGAAGGATTTTTTTGATTTGAGCAATTCCTGAGATTACCCTCTAAATACAAACTCACAACTTTAGAAACTTACAACCTCAGATACTTTTTATATTTATATTATTATTGTAGACCGTACAGATTATACTACCTACTATTAAATAGTAAACTATAGTTTATTAGTAGATTTTAGACGTGTCTAGCGAAAGTTTAAATTCGAGTATGTAGATTAAATCAAAATTGGAATGCGGATTGTATGTCTTCGCATGACCCGCTGGCTTGTATTCGCAATTCACAACGCCCATTAGCGCCTCAGAGCTCAGCCGAACACTATAAATATGACCTCCGAATACAGAGGGGTAGTTAAGTAACGTTTCCAACGCGCGTTAGGACAATTTAACTGTCATATTTCCACATAAAAATTGTCATTTAGATCTATGGCATAAAATTGTTGTTCCTACTATTTTGTAGCATACCAACTTTATGCTGAATAACGTATGGCATAAACATTGTTGTGCATATTTTTTATTTGCCGAAATTGTTGTTCCTAATGTTGATTGTCCTAAAAATTTATTGTACGAATGCTTATTATGTCGTTTTTTTTTAGAATGATTGATGTGCATAACTTTGATGTTACTAATATTTAATGTTCTAAAAATGTTGTGCACACATTTTGTTACGCATATATATCGATACCTATATTGGTAGTCAAAAAGTGTTCGGTTCTGGCACTTCGCCGGCCGCTGCCGGTCGCAGTTCAACCTAACACTCCTCCTCGCTTCGCTCGTCGTCGTACCTACACCGACCTGCCTTATAGTCTACCAAAAATATTATGCTAAATGTGCATCAGAAGAAATTAGCATCATATAATTTGTTCAGTATAGGAAATATGCATTATACTTAAAATATGTTATATTAAATGTTATTACATCAAATCATCATTATATAAAATGATAATTATATCGTATGTAAATATATTAAGTGTTGTTATATGACTCAAGAATTATATAAAAAGACTATTATTGCGACTAATATTATTTCAATTATTTTATAAGCATCGTTACGCACCCGTAGGTTGGGTCTGCTCAGAGTTTAAAAATAGTATAAAATTTAGGAAAAAAATAGTATAGGTAGTGTAATTTTAGCTAATTTAATAATAGGCAAAATAATTACTATGACAATGAAAATTAGGACTATTACTTTTTAGGTAATTCGATGTTTCATATTAGGATAAACATACTTTAGAACTTGTAACTTTAAATGTGTATGCGCAAAAATGAATAGGCTAAATAAGTAATATGCCACTCAACATTATGCCAAACATTCTCGGTTAAACATTTTTAGGACGATCAACATTATGCGATACGACAGGCACCCCTACCTAACGTACTTACGTACAATGCGTTACGTGATTGACCTGCAGGTCGTTGTTACGTATCAAGGGGTCAAAGGTATAAAGGAAGGAGTGAACTGCATTTTGCTTCTGGACAAGAGAGAACAAAAACCCTTTAAAAATGGCTTTTTTAACCCATTTCTATAGTTAAAGGTTTCGTAAAAGAAGACTTTTGGTTGAAAATGGAATCTGTGAGTTAAAAAAGATTAAAAGAACAAACAGAAGATTATATTTTCATCAGTATCCGCGAACAATTGTTTCTCTTTCATTTCAGAGCCCAGCACGGCCTTGTGTTTCTCTCCATACAAACTGAGTGTGGTTCTCATTTACTTTAAAGTAATAGAATTTAATTAAAAAATATATTAGCGACTTTGTATGGAAAACGAGCGAGTAGAAACTCGCTCAATTTTTTATCTTAATTTCTAGCAACATAAACTAGTTTCCGACCTAGATATGGCGGATCTCATTGGTATACAAAGTTTCATGTTATTATAGCATGTTTTAAAATGAGAAGGAAACCACGTTTGTATGGAGAGCCGAGCGTCCTGGCGGCCCTTAATAAAACTGCTGAAAAGGCTCGACACGTTGGAATATATTTAATAATAATAATAATAGTGTTGTTGAACGTGAGTGAGAGTTCATCGAACCCATGGGGACTGTTACCATCAGCCCCGAGGACGTTAGTTGTGCCATCCGTTTGGCTCCGAACTGGAAAAGTCCTGGACCGGGTGGATTACACAACTTCTGGCTGAAATGGTTTCGATGCTCACACCTGCGGTTGGCAACACAGTTCCAGCAAGCCCTTGAGCTCGGTTCCCTGCCTTCTTTCTTGACAACTGGTATCACCTCCCTGCTCTATAAGTCCGGTAGTACCACGGAAGCGAAAAACTACAGACCCATCACGTGCTTGCCTACGCTGTACAAGCTCATTACATCCATTTTGAGAGCAAAAATTAACGCACACATAGTTGCAAACAACGTTTTGGCCTCTGCTCAAAATGGATGTAGGGTTGGGTCTCGTGGTACTAAAGAGCTCCTCCTCATAGACATGGCCATTTGCCAACGAGTCCGGCGGAACAGAGGGGCCCTTTCGACTGCCTGGATTGACTACAAGAAGGCCTATGATTCGGTGCCTCATTCATGGCTGAGGAGGATCTTAGAGTTGTATAAAGTTGATGCAGTTCTGAGATCCTTCTTAGGCGCTTGCATGGGGCAATGGACCACAGTCCTTCGTCAACCGGGGGGAGGAGATTGCCCTTCTGGTCCGCAGGACTCTATAAGAATTGAACGTGGGATCTTCCAGGGCGACAGTCTGAGTCCTTTGTGGTTCTGCCTAGCGCTGAATCCGCTTAGCACCATGCTGAAGGATTCAGGACTAGGTTGCCGACTTCGGAGAGAGGGTGAGGTCATTTCTCATCTGCTCTATATGGACGACCTTAAGCTATTTGCACCGAATGGACATGACCTGATGGAACTACTGAAAACAACAGAAGTCTTCAGTAGCGCCATCAAAATGGAATTTGGTGTCGATAAGTGTGCGGTCATGCATGTACAGCGGGGGAAAGTTGTAAATTCAGCAAATTTGCAACTTTCTGAGACAATGTCCCTCAAATCTATCTCCGAAGCAGAAACCTATAAGTATCTTGGTATGTCACAGTCATTGGGTATTGAGGGTGAGGGCGTAAAGCGGGCGGTGAAGGAGCGCTTCTTTTGTCGCCTGACCAAAGTACTTAATAGTCTTTTGTCGGGCGGCAACAAGGTGCGCGCCTTCAACGCCTGGGTGATGCCCTTGCTTACTTACTCCTTTGGCGTACTAAGGTGGACTCAGACTGAGCTGGATGCCCTGGACCGAAGAGTCCGAGTACTGCTTACTGCGCATCGCATGCTACACCCACGCTCGTCTGTTATGAGACTGTACATCTCGCGGAAGTGTGGAGGTCGCGGCTTTTTAAATGCCAAGGACATTCACAACCGTGAGGTGTGCAATCTCAGGGATTATTTCCTAAACAACGAGTGTGGGATGCATCGCGACGTAGTGACAGTAGACGGAAACTTCACCCCGCTCTCCTTGGCAAACGAGAACTGGCGCAGACTTAAAGTAATGAGCGTCGAGGACCGCAGGGCGGTGTGGAGGAGCAAGGAGCTACACGGGCGGTTCTACAAGGCCCTCACAGGACCCGATGTAGATCTGCTCGCGTCGGTGAACTGGCTACGCTTCGGGGATCTCTTCGGGGAAACCGAAGGTTTTGTCTGTGCAATTGCGGACGAAGTTATCATGACGAACAATTACCGGAGGTATATCCTGAAGGACGGTACGGTCGACATTTGTCGGGCATGCCACCGTCCCGGGGAGTCACTCAGGCATATTATCTCCGGTTGTGGTCATCTTGCTAACGGCGAGTACTTGCACAGACATAACCTTGTAGCCAGAATTATTCACCAGCAACTTGCTCTGCTATACGGTCTTGTGGCCTCCGAAGTGCCTTACTATAAGTACACACCTGCGCCAGTTCTCGAAAATGGTCGTGCCACGCTCTATTGGGATCGAACTGTCATCACGGACAGGACTATTCTTGCCAATAGGCCTGATATCGTGCTGACAGATCGATGGAAACGCCAGGCAGTGCTCGTCGACATCACCATCCCCCATGACGAGAACCTCGTGAAGGCCGAGAAGGACAAAGCCAGCAAGTACCTAGACCTGGCTCACGAGGTAACCGCCATGTGGGATGTTGATTCGACGATCATCGTCCCGATAGTCGTTTCAGCGAACGGTTTAATAGCGAAGAGTCTCGACCATCACCTCAAGACTCTCGCTAGATGGCTGGATCAAGGGTCAGATACAGAAGGCGGTACTCCTGGATACTGCGCGGATAGTCAGGAGATTCCTGTCTCTGGCGCCCTGACCACCGGCAGCTTAGGCCCCGCCTCGCTGCCGGCGGTACCCTAGGTTAGGTTTTTATAATGATTTTATGTTTTGTATGTATAGTTTTATATTTTACTTTTTATATAGTTATTGTAAAAACCTAGCTTAAGATAAAAGATGAATAAAGAGAATAATAATCATAATAGTCATTTATTTAAACACATTCTGTTACATAGTTACCAGGTTACACTAAACTACGCCTGTATCGTGAACCAGTTAATTTTCAAACATCAGAAATAAGTTGACCTGGTGACCTCGTAAAGGTCGCGGGAGTCCGCTGGATGCGGGTGGCGCAGGACCGGTCATTGTGGCACTCTTTGGGGGAGGCCTATGTCCAGCAGTGGACGTCTTTCGGCTGATATGATGATGATTATGATGATGAGAAATAAGTTACCTTAAATATTTATTACATTCGGAGTAAGAAAAATTATTACAATTTTAAAAGTTTATACTTAAAAACTAACTTAGATATCAAAAAAATAGCTTCAGTCTCAGCATAGTTTAATGAAAGGAAATTTAAAAATACGGGTTTTAGCTTCATTTATAGTGCAGCTTGTTAGGTTACAATATTTCAGTAAGGTGTTATAGATTGCTTCCCCTTATGTAATTTAATACACATCATACGCGATAAAATTGTTTTATTCGCTGACGGGATTACATTTAAACCACACACGTAGAAAAGACTACAATAGAAGCTCTACACGAACAATTAATACTAATTGCCGAAATATCGTGAAAGTCTGAATTCGTGCGTGTCGAATCGAGGCAATGAGTGTTTAATGTTATCTATCACGAGTAAATTTAATTCTAGCTACACCTAGGTAATCTAAAAATTTATGTCATTAGACACGGGTAATCATTCGATCAATTTCGGTCCTTTTTTTCCCACAGCCTTTTAATTACCTAAACTGTTTTTGCAATAAAAAGACGTGTGTAATTACATAATTACCTACATGTATAATGTTTGTCGACTTTTTTGTAGTACATATAATGAATTTAAAAGGAAAACTGTCACGGCTAAGAAGGCTTAACTAGTTGCCGAGTAATGTAATAGTCGACCAACTTAAAATATATTTAGAAAGGCCTTTCGTGCAAATTCGGCCGACGCAACCATTTAGTTGGCGCGCGCGTGTCGATGTAACTAAGAAAGACAGGCAACTACCTACGGAACCCTACACTGCTTTTGGCCTTTTTTTTTGTAATAAATTTTAAGTGTAATACACCCGTATTGGGAACGGCAGTTTAAAGGGGAGTACACGCGGCCGAAGTCGCGGGCAAATACTTGTATTTTATATATACATAATATTATGTATTTTATATTATATAACTATTTATTTTCGGTACAATAATATGTCATACCTTTTAATATATTACATTACGACATTAAAAAGGCAGCAGGGCCGACCTGGACCAGGATCCAGATCATTTTGGAAATCCATGCAAGAAGCATATGTCTAGCAGTGGACGCAATTATGCAGAAGAAGAAGAGAAGAAGAAGTCTACAATATCATGGACTGTCATTTTGTGCGTGTGTACTAATCCTTTACCCTGATTGCTAAATTAAACACTCAGAATAATTTAGTGGTTTTCATTCAGTGCATTCCATTTCGCAATTAGGCTGAAAGATTAGTGTAAACTAATTACGCAACATAAAAAAGGCAGGTGGCTTAATCCGGATTGAGGCCGTCTCTCAGGATTAGGCCTCCTTTTCACAATCCACCTCAAAGCACTAATCAGTAGGTAAGTACGAAAATAAAACAGCTCTATAACTAAACAAAATGTTATCCAACCATGTTCAATTCGTAGACATGTTTGCTGTAGGTTCTCAAGTGGACCATTTTACGGAAAGTTGTACACTCGACTTTTTTTTTAAGTTTGATATAATCGGGTTTTTTTCTACTCAGAATCGAGAACACTTTCGAACCTAATAGGAGAAAAAAAATGACCAAAATATTACATATAATTTTCGATTTTCCGTTCCGTTACCACCATACAAGCCTAGTATGGAAACGGTAACGGAATAAAAAATAAAAAAAACAATAAAAAATCTTGGGACACTTTTTTCTCGTATAACATTCGAAAGTGCTCTCGATTCTGAGTAGAAAAAACCCGATTATATCAAAATTAAAAAAATGTCTAGTATACAACTTTCCGTAAAATGGCCCAAATAGGGGTCGGCTCGACACTGACATTTTACATTGTAACTTGATATGTATGAAAATGGCAGACATGTTTTTTTTATTTGTGTCCGTTCTATTTAGTATTACTTATGACTTATTTATATAAGTTTTGTATTTATTAGCAGTAATTTAATACAAAACTAATTAAATTACTGCTAATAAATCGACGGTTAAACTCACCAGTGCATCAAGCGGCACTGCAGCGCAGATACTCATCCTTAAGAAGAAGTCCCTATAAGTTCGAAACATGTCGCCTGTCGTGACATTTAATACGTGAGTTTAATCGTGGATTTATTAGTAGTATTTTAGATATGTCTCACGAAAGTTTAAATTAGTTTCGATTTTTTTTTGTTTTTTTTGTGTTGGTTGTTTTTGCGCTTGTCATTTCTGGCCAGCACATGCTGAGATTGGGATCCACTGTTTTAATATGATTGTAATGTGTACATGTTTAGTTAAGGTTATGGCAATAAAGTTTGTTTCTCTTTTCTTTCATATTAACTTGTTTGGTGTGCCAACGTGTCGGAACGATTTACTGTTATTCGAAACAAGTTCCTCGTCATACCGAGGTGACCGTTTCCAATTGGACTAAAAGGAATTATGACTGGATCGCAAAGCGACCATAGTTGCAAAATTATTTTGTTTTAAGCAGTAACGTCTGCTAATGATTTCTTAATATAATCAGAGACTTGGTGCTGTTGGGAAGCCTGGAGTCTACTGTACTGTAGATGTCGCTACACGCCTCCCTAAGGCGTGGCAACAGGGAACTGATTGAAAGCCGGATTGCTCTGATTACTCAGTTTGATAATAGCGACAGCCGCGTATTGCTGCGGTCGCCAGTTCGAATCAGACTCGGGGGATACTATTTTTTATTTTACTTGTTTTTTATGCAAATAAATCCAGCTTAAAGATTTACCCAATAATTTCAAGTTAATAACTTTCCATAAGCGCTTAATGATAGCTAATCGCCAGAAAGAGTGCCTAGACATATACTGAATATCAAATTTGAACGCAAAAACGAAGTGACAAATAGGCCCCTTGATATTAGGGTAATGAACACAGTCGGCAGGCTTCTAATTTAGATTAGATCCCTAACTAACAAGTGAACATTAATTAGTCCTAGCTTACGAACTCCTTCAAAGGAATTCAAGGCTGTGGGACGGGCGTGAAACGATACGATCTATCGACGACCGCTGTAGCCTAGTTGGTAGTAGCCTACGAAGCAAGAGGTCCTGGGTTCGAATCCCGGCAAGGGCATTTAATTGTGTGATGAGCACGAATATTTGTTCCTGAAGTCAAGTATGTTTTCTATGTATTTAAGTATTTATTTATCTATAAAAGTATGTTTATCGTCGTCTAGTAGGTACCCATAGTGCAAGCTTTGCTTAGTTTGGCACTAGGTCGATTTGTGTAACATTGGCCCCTGATATTTATTTATTTTAAGGCAAATTCATTGCATTAACACTAGAAGCAAACAATTAAACTTTATTGATAATAATTTTATATAAGAAGCAAAAACACCTACCTTATGGTCACCCTATTCAACAAGACTTAGAGGTTTACTTAACTACAATCAAATAATGAACACATTATAGACCCCTATTCCTTACGAGTATAAGGACGGGTGGGAGTCGGTACCTACTGTATACACTCGCGGACAAAGAATACGGGTCGGTAAAATACCGTCATATTTCCTAAAATAGTGCGTAAGAGGTTGTACAGTTAATCCTGTCATGATCTTTATTTAATTTTACATATAAACTGCTAATAACAGTAAAAAATATAACGTTACCAGGTTTAAATCGGACTCGTAAAAACCCATGAAGAAAAACAACGTTAACGGAGCGAGATATCGCAAAAATCGTGATTTTTGGATATTGATATTTTTATGATGGGATCCAGGAAATTGCTAATACAGTTGGGTATTGTAAAGAATAGCATGTTATGTAAATAAAACAAGTATTCAATATTTTAAAAAACCTATTGCAGTTATTTAATTTAGGGTGACCCGAAATATTTGAACGCGAGTGTATTTTGCCCGGGACAAGACAACCAGTATCGCGATCCCGAGTAGTACTCATCATCTTCCTAGCGTTATTCCCGGTTGTGCCCTAAAGGAGCCCGAGGTCCGCTTTGCCATCTAATCCCAAGATTTGGCATAGGCACTAGTTTTACGAAGGCGATCTGACCTTCCAAACCAGAAAGAAAACTTGACTTTACGAGTATTTGGATTAGACCGGTTTCCTCACGATTTTTCCTTCACCGAAAAGCTAACGGTAAATAGTCCTTAAGTACTTACATAAATTCCGAAAAACTCATTGGTACGAACCGGGATTCGAACCCACGACCGCCGGCGCCGCTTGACAGCCGCATGCCTGAACCACTGTGCTACTGTAGCTTCCCCGAGTAGTCGTACTATCCGAGGTTAATCGATTCGCCTACTGGCATGCGCATTATTTCGACCGAACATCGTAATTGAATGAGCGAGCAAAGCGAACAAAGTTCTCTCAGCTTGGGCAAAAAATATTTTTTATGTATGTGTATGGCGTCTGTCCGACTATTCCCTGGCCAATTTTCATGAAATCTTGTGAGCAGGTTTAATGTTGACATAGTTATATAGTATAGTATCATTTTCGGTGCAGCATGGTTGTATTACCGGCGCTGGTATAGAACTAAAGACAATATCAATCAAATGAACGTTATTTACGCATAACGATTGAAATTGTTACCAATTCTGTAAACAACAGTACCCTGCACCGAAAATGATGCAAATTGTACGATGCCTGATCACGACATGCTTGAAACAGACTGAAAAAAAAACATCACGTACGTCCTGAAAGTTAGACACTTGAAGACTTCATTTATATTTTTTACGTCACACCTGGCCATAATGCGAGTTTTACTGCACGCTGCGCGTACGGTAAAACTCTCATTGTGGCCACGTGAAGACGTAAAATGGTGTACTCACCACGGGCGGTAATTCGTAAAGCCCCAGATCGCATATTTATGGACCAAACACCTGCGATCTGGACCTTTCACGAATTCACCGCCCTTGGTACGTAATGTACTATTAGGGTATTGGTTGAGTGGTAGCTTTAAGGTATTACAAACAGACACAGATAATCACCATGTTAACTTACAAAACCAGTCGTTTTCGTCGGAGGTTAAAAACAACCATATCGGCAACTACAAACGATAAAAATGTTACTATAATTAGTGAGGAAATCGATAACCGGTGAAATTATCAGTGTAAATTATCAGTGTCGTTGTATAAGTCAATGTGATGGAATATATCATATCACATATCACAAGCATATAAGTAAGATTGATGAAGTATCAAAGCTCTGAATACAGTGTACCTGTATCGCGTAATAATTGTATCAGTCAATACAATCTTGACGTTTAAACTTAGGTTAAATCCCCGTGTTCAGTCGGCCGGCCTTCAGCAAATTTACATTAGTAAAAACCAAAGTGGTACCTTATTATCAAACCAGCGTTATCACCTCACGCACAATCCAAGCGACACACACACAGCACCGGTACACACTTACGATCACTCACAGTAAACAGGGGGTGTATTCTCGTACCGCAACCGCCGTCTCGGGCGACTCGACGCGACTGGCCGATATCGAGCGGTCCTCCCCGCTCCGCTGTAAACCAATTTATAATACATACGGAGACGCAGCATCCCCTGTTCCAAGGACAACCCAAAAAAGGCCTTATATGTGGGGTTTTAGGTGTGTTTTAAGGTTGGGCTGAATGTGCCGCAGAGGCAAAAACGTCGCTAGTCTGCCACGGAGGGTGCGAAGTGCGTAGGCTCGCGAATCGCGATATATAATTGAAATCAACGTTAAATAGCAACTTTGGGTGGAATTGAGAGGTTTTGTTGAGTGAATGTCAGGTTCAGGTAGATAGCAGAGCCTGTTTGTAAGAGGTAGCGAAATATGTGTTCCGGCATTGTTGTTTTTTTAGTTTTACATTGTTTGGGGTCAACGGACTGGTTGAGCTTGAATTCGGTGCTTTCGACGTTTAAGTTTGATTCCCTATGAAACGAACTTTGTGCATGTAAGGCGGAAGTAAGCTTTTTATCTGCCTTCATATTAAATCGAATATTTACTCTCCCACAACGACACACGCTACGCTTGATTTCAACAATTATCTTTTTCCTACATTACAGTGCGATTATTTATTTATTTATATCATAGCAGTTCGATAGGTTGCCCCGGAACCGCCGAAACGATTTACTGTCATTCAGACACAAATGGCAAATTGAAAACTCGACATTATTTGTCGAATCTGATACATAATGTCAATTTGAAAATCGTCGACGTGGAGAATTGAGCAGCATGAATGCTAAAATTTTATTTAGTCCTAAAAGTAAAATTGATGTTCTTGATATAAATAAATTAATACTTCCGTATGGAAGTAGGTACCTACACTCCGAAAATATGACCAAAATTGGTCTTAAATGAGTTTTGTACATAATAGTAGATTTTCATATTTAATTTTATTATTACCTTAGAATTAGACATTCACTTTACACTTCTTAAAAAATTAACCTATTTCGTAGCGGATAAAATTCAATTTCGGCTTCATTAATTATGAACAAGGAAAACAATAGGTTATAAATAGTATAAACTCAATTACATCTCCACTTTCACATTCACTTTTACTGGTATTATTACTTACTTTTGGTCGAATCATTTCGACGATTTTCCATTTTTGCCGTATGACAGGAAATCACTGAAACACAACACCCTTCAGCAGAACTCAGCGTACAACTCGATTGTTGTCAACTTAAGAGGCTGACAAGACCTAACTTTGTTGAAATTGATGTTATTTAAACAGTTTTTTTAAGAAAACTATTTGTTCTAGCACATCAAAAAAAATGTTAATATGCACCATGGGTCTATATCGGGTGGCATAAAATTGTTGGTCCTACTATTTTGTAGCATACCAACTTTATGCCGAATAACGTATGGCATAAACATTGTTGTGCATATTTTTTATTTGCCGAAATTGTTGTTCCTAATGTCGATTGTCCTAAATATTTATTGTACGAATGTTTATTATATCGAAGTTTTTTTTTAAATGATTGATGTGCATAACTTTGATGTTACTAATATTTAACGTTCTAAAAATGTTATGCATACATTTTGTTACGCATATATATCAATACCTATATTAGGTAGTAAAAAGTGTTCGGTTCTGACGCTTCGTCGGCCGCTGCCGCGGCACGCTCGTTTCGCTCGCTCTTCTGGCGCGCTGTAGGGTCGCAGTTCAACCTAACACTCCTCCTCGCTTCGCTCGTCGTCGTACCTACACCGACCTGCCTTAGAGTCTACCAAAAAATATTATGCTAACTGTGCATTAGAAGAAATTAGCATTATATAATTTGTTCATTATAGGAAATATGCATTATACTTAGAGTATGTTATATTAAATGTTATTACATCAAATGATCATTCTATAAAACTATAATTATATCGTATGTAAATATATTAAGTGTTGTTATATGACTCAAGAATTATATAAAAAGAGTATTATTGCGACTAAAATTATTTCATTTTTTTTATAAGCATCGTTACGCACCCGTAGGTCAGGTCTGCTCAGTTTAAAAATAGAATAAAATTTAGGAAAAAAATTGTACAGGTAGTGTAATTTTAGCTAGTTTAATAATAGGCAAAATAATTACGATGACAATGAAAATTAGTACTATTACTTTTTCGGTAATTCGATGTTTGAGTAATCAATATTAGAATAAACATACTTTAGAACTTTTAAATGTGTATGCGCAAAAATGAATAGGCTAAATAAGTAGTAATGCCACTCAACATTATGCCAAATATTCTCGCTAAAAATTTTTAGGACGATCAACATTATGCGATACGACAGGCACCATATTTCAAAGACCGTGGACGGACTCGATACATAATTGGACGAAATCGGCTCGATAGAAAATAATTGCAAAGATTGGTTTAATATCATCATTAAACGGTTCTATGCCTTTATTTCTTAACGTATGGGTCTGCAATTAAAAACATGAAGTCAACATATTCATACCATTCACAGATAATCCACACTTTTTTAATTTTAATATTTACTTACTATCTTTAAAAACCGGGCCGGCCAGTAGCACTCGCTCTCGTTTACTCCGATACAAATAGACAGTGTGCGCGCTATTCCAAATCCTCAAGAGCTTTTCGGCTGTCGGGTAGCCCCATAATGGCGCCTACTCACAAGCCAGTCAAGACGAGCAGCGAAAATCCAGAGGGATGCTACTAATGAACCAGTCCAAAAAAAAAACTATCCCAAATCCTCAAGGGCATTTTGTTGTTGACAGCGTCCTTTTAGTTGAACAGCTAGTGTGTAATTATTACACAGACTGTTAATAAGGTGTGCAGATGTTTATGACGTTGCACACGGAGAACAGTGAATATCAACACGTCAGTTCCAAGCAAATTAGGGACTGTTACTCAATTTACATATCAAGACGCTTAGCTCAAGGCACGATGTAGTCCGGGGGACCGATGCGATTTTCCCCAAATAATTGTTGTTGGCAAAAAGTTGTATATGATGGTAGTTGTTAGAAAGGCAAGATTTATCTTTATCGCGACATAAACACGAACGCTCCGACTTTTAAAAGAGAGTTTAATTCGAGCCACCTAACTAACTTATTACAAATATGTTGCATATAATGTGTAGCATAACCGTAATAGCAAACAATGTGTTGTAAACGACACTGTGGTCCAATGAAAAACGAAGACTAAGTACTTTTAGGGCATTTTGACGACGGTAACCAACAATCAAGTCAAAGTTACTGTTACATTAAAAGCCGGCTGAGAATAAATATGACTAACGTCTGGCATGTTAACGCCAAAATAATGATTGAATAAGTCAAATGAGAGTGAACTGGGCTGTTATTTGCTAAGCGTTAACGCGGCTCACCCCGCCGTTCACCCGTTACGAAACTAGACTTCTCCCTACGCTTGGTTACTACGCATCGCGGTGTCAGGATATAGTTGTGGGTGAGCGTTGAGGTGAGCTTAAAACAAGTTACAGAATAGGGGGGCAGGGCTGGGAGTGAGAGCGTTCCTTCCGTCGATTGTAACGGTACAAGATTATAATCCTAAGGCCTAATTTGACCAAAGTTTATATAAATAACTTGTTCTATAATAAAGCTTCAAAACTGTATTATTTAATTATAGAAATGAACTCGCGCGAGCTATGTCGCGGCGACTATCCGTCTCTTTCTGAGTATTATAATTAGAAAGAGACGCAGCGACATAGCTCGCGCGCCGTCTTGTAATAACCGTGCTGGTATATTTTTTCCCGTCCGTCTCTCACACTCGACCCGCAGGAAACTCGTAATCAAACTCAAACTAGCGCTGCTGTATAATCACCGCCTGCTCGTAAACTCGAGCTTAGCGAGTCTGAGCTCGAGAATACCCCTGGAACCCCCAATTGGTTCTGGAAGGAAGCATTTTGCAAAATGCGCTCGTCTGTAGGCGAAAGGACCCTTAAAACTGGTAATACTGAGGCGCTTGACAATAAATACTGCACGACTATCACGTAGGGCCCGCGAGCTGTGTCAACGCTGAGAAAGAAATGGACGCGCTGGCCATTGTGACCAATGTTGCCAGATTAGACATGAAAAATTGAAACTTATAGCTTCTTAACACGTTCACTGCGGGACAAATCTTAAAGAACTTTCAACTGGTGCGGTTGAGATCGAATCAGCCCAAACCTAAGCTCTTTTTCAGTGCGGGTGAGGCCTAATCGACCTCGAATTTCAGTAGGTAATTAAATTCTTCATAACTTTGCCTGTACTCGGAATAGGTGTTTTTTGTTATGTGCTATACATTCGTCACTAAATCCTTAAAATACCCTTAGCTTCGCCTTTGGTTCTGACCTTTGGTTAAAGAAAAAATACCTAAAGAATCTTTAAGGTCTTTTAGGCCTCAAAACGCACTAAATTTTATCTAAGTCTAGTGAAGGGAATGGCAGTTATCGCTAAACTTTCGATGATCATCATCTCATCGACCATCTTCGATACAATATTTCAGACGCCATTTTAAGTTAATCTAATGCATTTATGCTATACAGGGTGTAACAAAAATAGTGGGGATCCGTTTAAGGGCATAATTTTTTTTTTCTATGGGGCAGGTCGTCCGAGTCGGCCAACCCTCCATGCAAAGTCCAAAAATTTTTCGCGTGAAAAAATTTTTTTTTCTACTTTTTCCTGATCAGAACACGATACCGAATATGCCCTTAAAAACAATTAAATTCACAATTGCAAAGACTATCTGTAAAAAAACACTATCCAACGGTCACGATCGTTGTCGTTTTTAGGTTATACCTATTATTTACGTAAAACACGCGTGGTTCAATATCGATAACTATGGCCGCACTAACGTGAAGCAGTCAACTCCCGCGCCGCCCGCGTCCCGCTCAGTGCGGCCTTGAGGTCACTTTCTTGAGACATTAATAAACCTCAACCCGCACTGAGTGAAAATAAAATATATCTAGTGCGGTTGAGGCTTATTAAGACCTCAAACGTTTTTTTTGTACCAACGAGTCCGGCATTGGAAAACATAAAGAAATGTATATTTGACTCTGTCGTACGCCTTGTAGTTAAACGGCAGCAGTTCCCGCACGAGAGAGATAACACGAACTTTTAGCACCGCACCAGCGTAAAGTCGAGATTGAGGCGGATTTGACTCAACCCGCAGTGAACGTGTTAAGAGTCCGCAGTAAGCTCAGCCGAATTTCACCTTCCCATACAAACGTAGTTACGCTCTCATTTTAAAACTACGTGTTGGATTGTGACGAAACTTTGCATAGACAATGACACGAGGTATATCTATGTCTGTAATTAGTTTATATGGTTCCAGTTTGTAAAACAAATGAAATACAGCAAAAACAAGTTTTGTATGAAAAACTTAAATTGGCTGTATTTTTTTTACTATGGTATCTGAAGCTACATAAACTAATTACAGACAGATATACCTCATGTCATTGTATATACAAAGTTTCGTTACAATCCAACACGTAGTTTTAAAATAAGAGCGTAACTACGATTGTATGGAGAATCGAGCTTACTGCGGACTTAAAACGAGCCAATATACTGACGTACTATTATTTATTCCGTGCTTTATAGTTGTTGAACCCGTTTGAGATTAATTGAGGCGAAAAACCAAAGAATTGCATTGCGCAGTGTCGCGTATTAGCAAACAATGAGTGTGATGGTATCGCGGCAGGCGAGACGGGACTGCTCACGGTGCTTCCGAAATCTGGTTTGTTATTCGCTACGCTACGCGCTAAAGCGGCTCATCCCGCCAGTCACCCGTCACGAAACTAGACCACTATCTACGCTTGGTTACTACCCATCGCGGTGTCAAGATATATTTGTGGGTGAGCGTTGAGGTGAGCTTAAAACAAGTTACAGCATAGGGGGGCTGATGTAGTGGTAGGTATGGCAGTCACTGTCACCGCATCCCGCTGCGGCGTGCGGAGCCGCATTCAAATTTCGCCGGACGGAGGTGCGCTACCGTGCGGAATTTATAAACAAACCGTGGTACTCGCATACCAGTGCGAAAAACCGCCTATAACTTGCACAATGTATCCTCCCTGACGGTCGTGTTTTTGTTCATCGTCACTCGTTGGGAATTACTTACTTTCCGCACTTGTATCATAAATAACTATTTCACGCCACTGCTCGGAAATGTGTTCAAACTGTTCAACAATGTTATAAATCTCTTTTTATTATCTATGACAGTCACGAACCCACTCGTCCATCCATTGCCTACCTTCTAGCCTCTACAACAATGTACAATATATTAATTAGAACTCTATCTATATCTATAATATTGAAGAGCCTGGGAGACCCTGAACCTGCATTTCTCGGAGAGACAAATGCGTTTTCATGAATGACCAGCTTGACAGAACTGGGATTTGACATTGTTTTTAGACAACTGTAATACCTACCTAAAATCTTGTGTGACATTGCCTTGAGGATGATATTATGAAATTCAACTTATAATGGCAGAATGCGACAGTTTGCCGAAATGTATCATATCCATAACTAGCTTCCGCCCGCGACTTCGTCTGCGTGGACTCGGGATAAAAACTATCCTATATTTTAATCCAGGCTATAAACTATCTTCGTGCAAAATTTCATTCCAATCGGTTCAGCCGTTTAAGCGTGATTGAGTAACAAACATCCAAACATCTAAACTTTCGCATTTATAATATTATAAGTAGGATAATCGCCTTGGCACTAAGTAGCTGTTCGTTAAAACAAGCGTAATTACGGAAAGGTTAAAGAACAAGTAAAACTCAAAGATTTTTCAAATAAACCCAATTGCTTTTTTAAATAATATTCAAAATCCATAATAAATAATAATAAATACTCTTTATTGGACCACGACAAGAGAGAAACATCTTCCAAAAAATTTGCTTAATAAATAATGGTAACAACAGGCAGTATCGTTATCCATTTTTCTATTATAATAATTATTATTCTATTTTACGGGCTACAGTCCAAACCGCTTGATGGGTTTTAACATATGTCAAGACCTTATAATATTTCTTGTCCACGTGCATACATACGCTCGAAAAACATAACCCTCCTTCTAAAACAGTCGGGTAAAAATATCAATTGTTCTACCTACTTCTCAATCAGCTATTACTTTTTTTTATAAACTTCCACTGTCTCCAAAATGAACAGAACTTCTAAATAACGTCGTAAAATACGAAAAACTCCTTTTCAAAAAGAAACAAAAAGCCAATTCCATCAATTGGAAGCACTTAGCTCGCTCGTCGGTCTCAGGAATACAGTTTTATTACTGACTGACGGCTTCGCTGAATCTGTGCTACATTCAAAAACGTAACATACGAAAGAAACTACACGTATAGTGGAAATTGTTAAAAAAAGCAACTCGACTCTTCAAGGTAAAGTATTCAAATTCCATTGACAGCTTTATAAACCTGAACCTAAACCTAAACCTGAGCGACAACAAGGACGTGGAGAGGGAGCGTAGGGCGCTCTCAGTCAGGAGCAAAATGTTTGATTCGCAGCTTTTCCAGGTGTACCACGGACGTTAAAATCACCCTTTTTACGGCGTTCTGCCAATCCTTTTACACCAGCAGCTCATGGATCAACTATACCCAAAAAGCTTACAGCGCCCTACGCGTCCAATATAATATTGGTTTTAGGATGTTGTTGGGGCTGCCGCGCCATTGCAGTGCATCAGGGATGTTTTGCAATGCGCACACGGATGGGTTCCATGCTATAATGCGTAAGCGTGTCGCGTCCCTGCTGAGGCGCCTGCTCGGCAGCCCGAAGAGCCTCCTGCAGACGGTGGCGGCGCGCCTGGATGGTCCCTTCCTATTTCACTGGAATAGGTTGCATAAGGCACCCAACTGACGACTTGCGAATTGTAATATAATACCTACTAACATAGTTTTAAGACCTTTATTACTAACTAGCTTCTGCCCGCGACTCCGTCCGCGTGAAAGTCATTTATATCGCAGCCCCATACAAACTTTCACCCCCCATTTTAGAAAAGTGGGGGGCTAGAAAGAGACCAAAAGTAGCCTATGTCACTCTCCATCCCTTCAACTATTTCTACTTAAAAAACCCGTCAATTCGTCGCTCCGTTTTGCCGTGAAAGACGGACAAACAAACACACACATACACTTTCCCATTTATAATTATAGTATGGATTAGAATTATGGAAACACTTCCGAAATAAATGATTTGATTTTGATAAAGAGTCGGCCACATTAAATGATCTCATCCTAATTAATAACCCAGAACGCGTTGCTAATAAGAGTAATAAAAGATGTATATGTTCTAATCTATATCCATACTTATCTATACTAATATCAAAAAGGTGAAAAGACTGAGATCGTAGCTTTGTAAATTTGTATGCAGGGGATACCTCCGAACCGCTTATCCGATTATAAAATCATTTTTCACGCGCAAGTTTTTAGAGTGGACCTTTTGGATCGATATAGGCTATTGGCAATTTACTTGTTGCACGTAAAACCAATGGCCGTTAGGGCGGATAGGTTTTCGAGTGGCGACCACGTACCGGAAGGCACAGTGTGGGTAAACAAGGTGGACTGATGTCCGGGTAAAGGTCGCGAGCTGGATGCGAATGGCGCAGGACAGGTCATTGTGGCACTCTTTGAGGAGGCCTACGTCCAGCAGTGGACGTATTGGCTGATATGATAAAGTGCATTATTTGGTACGGGTTTGCCTGCGTTCTTTGCAATAGGTTGGTGCACTAACCTATTGCAAAGAACGCAGGCTAGTACTTTTATAAAACTGCGTTCTTTCGCGGCATCATTGTCTACGATCTGACCTGTACAGTTCATTAAAATCTACAGATTTATCTCAATGGTATTGTAGAGTCAAGTATGGTATATTCTTAAAGGGCACTTAAATTCTCTGTCTGAAGTGTAAACTTTTTTGTCTAATTAAAATAGCGATTCGATTTGTCGACGTTCGTTTTTATTACGAAGTGCTGCACGTTTTCAGCCTTCGTTTTTATTGACGTTGGTGATAGTGATCGTATTTTAACCGTTTTCAAATTGATAGGTTCGTATGCATGTATGTAATAATTGGAACTACGATATATTGATATCCAACTAATATTATAAATGCAACAGTTTGGATGTTTAGAAACAGTTTAGATGTTTGTTACTCAATCACGCTTAAACGGCTTAACCGATTTGGATGAAATTTTGCATGAAGATAGTCTATGGCCTGGTTTAAAATATAGGATAGTTTGTATCCCTGGTCCCCGCAGACGAAGATTCGGGCGGAAGCTAGTATGATAATATTTATATTTATTTCCGATTTTAAAGATATATAGGTACAAAGTGTATAATAAATAGGTAAGTTGGAAGATTACCTAGATGCTTTCGAAGTTAGTGTTCCTGGGTTCGAATACCGGTAAGGGTAAATGTTTGTGTGATCATGAGTTCTTGAGTTTTGGATGTTTTTTTATGTATGCATTGATCTATATAAGTATGTTTAACGTCGCTTCGTACACAGAACATCCTTATTGATCTTACTATGGGACTAGACCTAGATCCTTGAATATAAGTAAAATACAACACAATACAAATATTCTTTATTGCTCACCAAAAATAGTCCATAATAAAAAAGAAATATTCTTTTCTTTCCTTTAAGTATCGGAGAAAAACCAGAAATAGAAATATATAAGCTAACTTATATTTACTAAAATAATAATAAATCATCATCTATTATGCTTAGTTAAACTTTAATATTTTTAAAAATCTATTTCCATAGGTCCACAATTACTAATATACTGACAATGCCATCGGAATAGTTAAAACAAAGAACAGCTTAAGTTACGTTTTATAATATAAATTAAAGACTCGTTAGAGGAAACACACGTATAATATAAATATTAAACTGATATTAAACATAAACAATGACAAACAGCAGGCGGTCTTATCGCTAAAAGCGATCTCTTTCAGACAACCTTTGGGTAGTGGAGACGATGCAAAATATAATTACTATAAGAACAGAGTATATAAGTAACTAAACTATAAGGAAGACAGTACTCTTACATAAATACATAGATATACCTATGTAAAACTACATGCACATAAAAATACAATCACTAATTATCAAAGAAACAATACCATTATCTTCTCTTAAAGACCTCATCACCTCCGCTCAAAGCAAAGCAGAGCGTGCTCGTCTCCTTGCTGTAGCGGAGCCGGAGGCGGGGCTCTGGCTTCACTCTTTGCCGTCTCCAAACCTTGGCACTCTCCTCGACAAACCAACTTTAACTTTGGCAACCTGTCTGCGACTTGGCTCCAAGACGAATGAGCCACACCGCTGCCGCTGTGGCGCCCACATAGACTCCCTAGGTCACCACGGCTTGTCCTGCCAGAAGAGTGCTGGCCGCATCTCCCGCCACGCCTCTTTGAATGACGCCATCCGTAGGGCTCTTGCCTCCGTTAGCGTGCCGGCCATTTTAGAGCCGAACGGTATCGCACGTGACGATGGTAAGCGCCCTGACGGCATGACACTCATTCCGTGGAAGCAGGGGAGGACTCTTGTGTGGGACGCTACCTGCGTTGATACGCTAGCCCTGTCCCATCTCCAAGCGACCTCCTCTAAAGCCGGAGCTGCGGCCACCACGGCGGAAATATGCTGTCCTCGGTGAGGGCTACATGTTTGCGCCGTTTGGAGTGGAAACTCTGGGGCCGTGGGGTCCGGGCGCGAAAGCCCTATATAAGGAACTTTCGGAGCGGCTCATTCAAATATCCGGCGACCAGAGGGCTGGCAGCTATTTTGGCCAAAGGATTAGCCTAGCAATCCAAAGAGGCAACGTTGCCAGCCTTCTGGGCACCATAACCAATGACGGGGACCTGGGGGGCATTTACTTTTTATAGGTTTAGTTTAGTTATATTCCGTTATAAAAATTTTTTTTTATGTTACTTGGATTACGTACTTAGTTTATTGATAATTAAAAACATATGAATATTTAAGTAAAAAAAATAATAAAAAATACCATTATTACAGTCTTAAACAAAACGGCACACGTAAGCTAAAAATGAATAGGTTACGGAAGAGATAAATAGTACTCCTTTATACAAGTAGTTTTGGAATTGGGAAGAGACTTAGCACGTTTAATTTCAGTAGGCAAATAATACCACAGTGGAATAGCTCAGATTATTGTCCCCTATGCCTATTTATTTAATACTCATCCGAATCCACGGATCAGCATAAACCACTCTGGTGCTGATGAATATAACATAGAGGAGCATAAATCATTCAATATTCAATTACCCCAGTTCTGTCTGGCTGTCTGTCAACACACGTCGCGTTGACACGCAAACGCATGAATATTGAAGCATCTTCATCCTTGATACACAGTAAACACAGTACTCTTATTGAGTACAGCACATTGTCTTGTACAGTCCCATTATTCTGTAACTTGCTTTAACCTCACCTCACCGTTCACCCACACCCGTACACCCACATCTTGACACCGCGATTCGAAGTAACTAAGCGTAATCCGAGGTTTAGTCTAGGCATGACGGGTGAGGTGAGAAGCATCAGCGCGTTCCGAATAACTGATGCCAGTGGGCCACAAAATTTTATTTAGCTAGCAAATAAAGAATAATTAATAAGAATACCTGAGACTTGGTACTACCAAATATCTCACAACTTTTTGCGGTGGAAGTTTCGAGACTTGGCCTCTTTTTTACATGGAATCTTTTTTTATGGGACCTCACTTCTTTTTGTAGGTTATTGTGTCAATATCCCATTCCCCATGTCCCATTTACTGCAAATATAACTTTGTAATCCTATATGTTTATATGGGATTACAAAGTTATTTATGTAGTCGGTGTATCTAGAAAACTGGACTTAAATTGCCATTTTTTTAGCGTCCCCTTGATTTATACACTAAACACTAATTGTATTCTAAATTTGAAGCTTCTATGTCTGCTAGAAGTGCCTTAGACTTTTGATGATCGGCGAGTCAGTCAGTGAGTGACGAAATTAAGAAACTTTGACCAGTTATAAATCTTAAACCGCTGGTTGAAATTGAATGAAATTTGAAATATATCGTGTTTATACAATGCGTGCTTGGTTAATGAAAATGCAGGCTTCTAGTTTTATCCACAACGAAGTTATAGGGGGCTCGAAAATGGCCTGAACTGCTTCGAGAAAAGGATGGTACGGCCGTGCCGCTGTTTTGCTCGACTTGGCGGGGGCACTACCGTATGCCCCCAGATTAAATTTAAATTAGAAGATCTGTCCCACTAGGCTGGATTTTTGCAATGACATTAGATTTTTTTATGTACCAATAGTAGAAGGGGGCATTACCATATCTCTAATACAGCTGAGACCTGCTGAGGGTTCTTCATCAGATACTTCAGACCTTTGATTTTTGACATCAAATGAAGCGGCCCACCACGTTGAATATTTTTTGTAAAGGCGGTATAGATATATCTCTAATAGTTTGGTTGGGCTCTTGTGTTTTCTAATCAGGGTCACCGGGTACTCCAGATCTTCGATTATCCTAGTTTTTATAGTTTTCCCTTTATGTGGCCATTAAACCCTAACTCTGTACCAAATTTCAGCTCTCTGAGTTTATGGGAAGTACTAGTTCTATTGTGATGATCATGAGTGAGTGAGTGAGTGAGTGAGTGTCATAAATGCGAAACTTTGCTTTCGCTTAACTTCGGAACGAAATGACCTACAGACTTGAAATTTTGGATTTTAAGTATGTGATTATAGCTTACTGGTTGATGAAAATTTCTGTGTTCTGGTCTTATCCAGAGGTTCACAAATAGGGGCCTGAAAATGCGGCGAAATGGTTCCAGTAAAGGATGGTACGGCAGTGTTTGCTTCGCGCTCGACTTGGCGGGAGCACTGCCGTGCCCCCATATTTAGACACCAAGTTTGTGATTGTAAGTGTCTCAGAACTCGAGATATTAACAATTAACTATAATTCAAAAAACCGGCCAAGCACTATGCCCTACTAATAAGAATCTTCATTTCGAACGGAACCGGTTTCCCATTTCAAAAGTTCTTTCAACTGCGTGTAGAATGGCATTTCTGGATAGTTATAGTCTATATTTTATCCCGCTAGTTTGATTGCGTTCTTTGTAATCCGTGGGCGAAGCCGCGCGGGCAGCTAGTGTAAGCTAGTGTCTTCAACTTCCCGTCGGGTACTCCCTTATTAAACGAAGTCTTCAATTTTTTTTTATTGTATCGAAACAGGGATAACACGGCATAAATAACAGCTAAATTTACGCCAAACTGCATAACAGTTTGTTGGCGAACAGCACTCATGAAAGCTTCCTTTATTTACTGTGTAAACATACTTATCTATTAAATATAACTAAGTACTTAAAATATCTATAACATGTACGGCAAGGTTTTTAAGATGTAGTTGACGGGAGAATATTAAAAATATATTATGGACTGTTCTTGAGCTTAGAATTGAAGATTGTCAGAACGCATATTGAAATGTTATCGTAAATAGTAATTATGAAAGAAACAATAGCTATGTCTAACCGTTTGTCTGTCTGTCTGTCTAATTACTTTATATAACAACTTTTATTTTAAAGAAGGACAAAATTAATTTTAAAATGCCTTATTCAAATTCTTGGTCTAATTGTAAATTTATCTTACACCCTTTTAAAAAATCCAAGGAAATTGTTTTCATTTCCTTACTGAGAGGTTTGCGCCAGTCCACCGAGATATTTGTCCACTATACGAAGACCTGTCACCATCTGTAGCTTGAGTGGAATCAGGGGTCAAGCTTGAGTGGATATTTTAGTTGCAACGGATTGTACTCAAATGCAGCGGAAATGGGGTTTAGTTTGCTTTTTCCCAGCGTTGGTGTAGGGTATTGGATGAAAATTTATTCTATTTGTGTTTATATTAAGTGAAATGTCATTGCAGAAGTACTACTTATCGTAATAAATATTTGAGACTGTTCAGACTTCTATTATGGAATGTTTATTAGAGCAACAATATTATAGGTACTCAGTACACTGGGGTGACTAGAATAAATTGCAAAACGGTGTTAATTACTAAAGTAAATTTAAAAAAAGACCGCACTACACAACAACGGATTACAAAGAACGCAATCAAACTCGCGGGATAAAATATAGCCTATAACTATCCAGAAATTCCATTCTACACGCAGTTGAAAGAAATTTTGAAATGGGAAACCGGTTCCGGAAAAGAGGATAAAGAGGAAACGTTTGTGACATAGTAAGTTTGTATGCAATGGGTAATCACCAATTGCATACAAACATACAAAACTACTATGTCACAGACGTTTCCTCTTTATAATATTAGTATAGATGACCAAGCTACAAAGGTACACAGAATATAAATTGGGTAACGTTTCGCCTGTGAACAAATGATGATTGTTATGATATTATTATATGCACGTATTGATTGCCACTACGGGCGACATTTCGAACACTCCGGGAGTTCTTTAGGATCAGTTTTCATTCCATTGTTGTCCCGTATCAACGATCGCTGGCATCTTTCATACGTCAGGCTCAGTGTATGTTTTTCTCGAGAGGTTTATTCTGCTATAGTCAAAGTAGATTTCACACTTACCTGGTCTTACCTTTGTGAATATATTGGCTAAGCTGAGCTGGTGTTGCGGTGGGAAATTAATTATACTTGCAATATTCTAGCCGTCTTAGAATATAATAAAATAAACCCTTATAGTGAAATAGTAGAGACGAGCCATTTTACCCGAGACGTTTATAACCCGAGTTCAGACACTGCTTTTCACTTGATTGCGAGAAAATAACATACATATTTGCAAAATTCCCGCCACTTACCTTTTTTTTTAAGTTTCGGGGTTGTTTAATTTTTGACACGTGATATGAGACTTACAGGTAAGTACTTCATACTGCCAAGTCGTTTAATGTTTCGATACGTATTTAAATAATAATTCACTTCATCTGTTTTTATTAATTTAGTAACAGAAAACATGTAAGTCAAATTGATTATCGCATATCAAATAAAAAAACAAGTTTATTCCACGAAGTTTAATTGTGCGTGTGCATGTTAGGCCGGATTATCATAATTTTCTGTAAAGTGTATTTTACCAGTGTCCGTCGTTTCACTCTTGGCAGAGCGGTCGTGGTCACGTCGAGGCATCCGCGTTGGTGCTAGAGGGGGACACAACTCTCTGCACCCTGGGCTGCTCCCTCAGATCATAGAAAGAAGATTCTTTAAGTCTACTTTTAAGGTTCCCATGTAACTAGAAATGTCATGTCAAAGTTTTTCTATTCTATTCTATTCTATTCTTTGTTCTTTTTATGATCTGTGGCTAGTCCAGATAAAAGCGTGATGTCATCGCGCCGTGCCCAACTGCTCTAGTTCTAAGCTACATCTAGAACTAGAAATAAATCGAGAGATCCCAGCTAGAATTTGTGGTGTTGTACCTACTGTGTTATTTTTCAGCAGAATTTTTCTCAAACTTATTTATCAAGGGAGTGACAAACAGCTTGCTTCCAGACGTTGCGTTTCCGGCGGAAGCACCGGAAATAAGCGCGCGACGCAGCCGCCTCGGCTTCCGGTGTTCCGTGTCATGAAAGAGGGCGCTGAAAATGTCAAGTTTAAAGACATTTTCATATAGCTGAGCCTGAATTTTACATTTTACAATTGCATTTTTTAAGTGCAGTCGGAAATAAATAATTGTTCCAAAAAATTTTTTTTGACAAAAACTCTTTGATTGTCAGACTATTTTTTGGACTACTAAGGGAAGTAAGAGATAATAGATACTCTAAATGCATGTAGTCAAGCCGAAGAAAATCTAAAATTTCTCCTGCAAAAGGCCGGGAAACCACTTTATGTTAAGCTCCAAACTCCGATGAAAAAAAAGGGTATATATTCTCTCTACCTGTATATGTCTATAACAAATATATCGCAGTGTTATTTTACGCCGTCACTTAATTCAATTTGTTCAACTCAACCGCACCGGAATTTTTCAAAAAGTAAGTCTATTTATAAAAGTATCGGCAAAAAGCATTTCAAAAAAGTACATTTGCACCGAACGAACTCGAATAGGAATCAGTTTGCGGTTTTTACATTTTTCCAAATCAATTAGCACAGTCTAGGATGCAGTAGCACGATTCCTTAATTACCCGCTTTTTATTCTCGTGTTTTTAACTGAATTGCTGTGGCAATGTCAATCTTATTTCCTTATAGTGATAAGGGTTGTTTTGAAGTATTGAGCGTGGTCGGGCCATGAAATATGAAGGTTTTTCGACATTTAAACCGTCGCGTCTCCGTCTCACTCGCGCTGTGCAAATTAGAAAGAGTAGGATAGATTTTCTCATTCCCCGTCGCGTATATGATATATATCTCATTTCTCATAACAACAGAAATTGGACGGACATATTCGTCTACGTTTATCTTGGATATGAAAGATAAATATTTTACTAGTATTACTTATTTCAATGTTTCCATCATAAATTAAATTTCAAACATAATTAAATTTGTCAGCGTTTTTAAATTGTTTTCCTTGAAATTGTATGACTATCGCACGAAGTTTCTTATTTTGCATGAAACCAAGTACTTCTACTCTCTGATGAAGACAAAATAGAGTCGGTCTAAAAATGTATTCGCAAAATTATTCTTTGTTAGCGCTTAGAGTTGCTGATATTACAGTTCTTCATTAACTTTTAGAGAATTGGTTTGCCTGGATAAACACTACGAAAATAATACAAACTTTCAAATGTTGCTAAGGGTATCCAATTTTGATTTCTAAACCTCAAACAATAAGACGCTGGTGATTTGAATTCGTGAGATGGTCGATTTATAACATTGTCTTAGTTCATTTCAATTGTTTTCTTCTGAAACTTGCATATCATTGTGCAGTTTATTTTGCAGTAAGCAAGGTCGTTTTTGTAGTTTTAATTCGTTTTTGCTGTCAGATTATTCATAATCTTAATCCTACACCCACAGTTGACTAGCTAGCTCGCTACTGTATAGCAAAAACACAATTCTACATAAAACACCCATTTCATTTCCTGCACATTTTAATTTACACCGACCTAAGTTTTAATTACAAAAAGAAAGAGATATTGCTCTCCCACTCGATTGTTTCCAAACAGCAGTGAAGGAGAGGGAATAATATGATTATTTTTAGGAATAGACAGACAATTTCATCAATACAATACAATACAATACAAATACTCTTTATTGCACACCTCACACAAACAAAGCAGTTAAAAAGAAAAACAATACAATAACATGTAGGTAAAGGTAGACAACAGGCGGTCTTATCGCTGAAGAGCGATCTCTTCCAGACAACCTTCATCACACAATTAGTCTGACGGAGGGGCTGAAAAAGAATTTGCTAACGAAGTTGCATGTGTAAAACGAATTTTTTCACTGGCAGTTTGGATGGTTTGGTCTGTTGGTGTTCTTTGATATGTTTGTGATGAATGTATTACTCAATCTTTTTGGTCATATTCATATGTAATTTACCTTTTAAGCCCACCTGACGTTTAGAATCATACCGTTTTAACGGATTGTATGTGGGTAGTTCCCACATTAAGATTTTGATTTTACAGAGGAATTCTTTGATCACTGAGATGGGCTCAAAACGGACGTTCGCCACTGTTGCCGACCGGAAAGGTTCGCGACTTTCAATCATCGCGAGGAAACCGGTCTAATCTCAAAACTAGGTCTAGTTATCCCTCAGGGTTGGAAGTTCAGATGACAGTCGCTTTTGTAAAACTAGTGCCTACGCCAAATCTTGTGATTAGGTACCAAAGCTAGCCCCAGGCTCCTTTACAGTATAACCGGCTAAACGCTAGAAATTATGATAATCCGTTTTATTTCATTAGTACCGTGGTAAACCGAACATGATATAATTATTTTTGTACAAAATTGTCTATAGTGAATCCTATTCGTAGTTATGTGGACTTTTGTGTGGGACACACTGTATATTATACTCTCAGATACTTAGCGCTTCAAAACGCGCTTGAATGGACACGAGTCACGATTGTCCTTTGCCGATTAAAAAATGGCGTCGAAGCCACAGAATGTAAGTAAATCAAATAGAATGAATTGAGTTGGCTGCGTGTTGCGGTGGTCCAAGGTGCAAGTATACACCGGACCAGAATTCCTTTTCTACCATAAATGACCAAGTTTTCAAGTATAAGGCGAGCTAAGTGTCACATTGAAATTAAATTAAATTAAACAACTGACGCCACGACGCAACGCGAGAAGAGGATATCCTATTCTCCTGCTTCTAATTTGCATTAAACTATTAATTATTTTATTTAAAAAAAAAAACTATTATAAACAGCTAAAATCAACAGTAACTAAAGCTATTTACAGTGAAAAATCAGCCTATTTTAGTCATAACATTAATAATAAAATTCACGATTCTAAATCACTCTGGAAAAATCTTAAATCTACTATACTGCCTAAAAACAACTCCGAACTGCCTACTTCCTTTAATGATCCATCTTTAATAAATAAACACTTCCTTAGCTTGCCTGGTAGTAACGAAGTCAAAATATCACATCTAACTTACTTTGAGCACCATAGGCATTGCAAGTCTGTTTTCAGTTTAGTACCCATTAGTTCAGACCACATGTTAAAAATTATTAGAAATTTAAAATCCAATGCAGAGGGAAGTGATGGTATTAATTTGAACATGCTTATTATGACATTCCCTCATACAATTGACTTACTCACAGACATAATTAATATCTCTATCTTAACATCCACTTTTCCAGATAAATGGAAGATGGCCATAGTTCATCCCTTACCAAAAAACTCTAACCCAACTGAGCTTAAGGACTTAAGACCTATCAGCATCTTACCATGCATCTCTAAGATAATTGAAAAAGCAGTATGCTTCCAACTTACAAATTATCTTGAGAAGAGTGGGATTTTGCCGGATGTGCAGTCAGGCTTCAGAAAAGGAAGAGGCACTGCAACTGCCCTGCTCGATGTCACCGACAACATCTTGCAGTCTCATGATAATGGTATGTGCACCTTGTTAGTGCTCCTAGATTTTTCTAGGGCTTTCGATTGCCTAAATATTAACCTAATTTCTAAGTTAGCTTTCTATGGTTTTGACAGCAATACTCGAAAATGGTTTGACAGTTACCTTAATTACCGAAGTCAGTACGTAAAGATCGGCCTCAGTGATGGCTCCTATTGCTGCTCAGAGCCAATTAGCCTATCCAGAGGTGTACCACAGGGATCAGTTATTGGTCCAATTCTGTTCATCCTTTACACTGCTGACATTGGGTTACGCATCACCCATTGCAAGTACCACATCTATGCGGACGATCTACAGGTTTACATTTCATGTAAACCATGTGAGATTGACGATGCTATAATAAAACTTAATGCAGATCTTCATAGCATAGCTTCCTGGGCGGCAGAAAACTGCCTTTTGCTTAACCCAAGTAAATCCAAATATCTCATTTTTGGTAGCAAACAACGTCTGGGTAGTATTAGTCCCTCCATTAAGGTTACACTAGCAGATGAGCCCATAGAACAGGTGTCAGAGGCACGGAACTTAGGTCTCATAATGGATGTTGGGCTCCGCTTTGAGAAGCATGTTGCCAATGCTGTTCGGGGTTGTTTCTACAAGCTTAAGGTGCTGTATAGAATTAGGCCATTCTTTAATGACACGTTACGAGTTAGATTAGTGGAGGCGCTGGTATTGTCCAAGCTAAATTATGTTGGTGTGGTGTATGGGCCTCGTATCCTTGCTAAAACTAAAAAACTTATTCAGCGTGTTCAGAATGCGTGTGCACGTTTTTGTTTTAATGTACCCCTGCGTGCTCATGTGACCCCATTCCTTAATAAGCACAACATTCTGAAGATACACCACAGACGTAAACTTCACTTAGCTTCATTACTCTTTGGAGTAATCAACCATAAGGCTCCAGCATATCTCTTTGAGAAGTTGTCTGTCAGCAGGTCCCGTGGTGGTCGGCGGTGTGCGACTCAACTGTTAACACCAAGGCATGCTAGTGCAGCATTTAGGGCTAGCTTCCGTTATGTCGCCTCTAAATGCTGGAATAACATCCCCCCTCCTGTCAGGAACCTGCAAAACATTTATAGTTTCAAATTTCAGCTCAAAATGTTCATGCTGAAACATCAAAAAAGTGAGGAAGCACTGATACTAGAAACCAGTTATATTTAAGACCGCGGTCTAACTGTTTGTATGCTTAAGAATAAGAATAAGAATATTTATTTGCAAAAATGTAGTGGGGTCATTTTGCTTGAAGAAGCATGCAATTTTTACTCATTTACTTACTTACTTACTTATTGGCTACAGGTTATTCCCTAATTATACATTCCTACATTTTGAATACAATATAATTTAATTAGACTACTACATTATAATTACCTAATATTACAATTGCTTATTTCTGAACAAACTCATATTGGTCTTAACAAACTTACTGTCGTGTTTTTCGTCCCTTCCGCATTGCCATGCATATTTGCATAGTATATATAATAACACTTGTATATATTGTTCATCTGTGCTCGTTTTTCTATTGTATTATGTTATAGTGTGTCTGTAAGGGAGTAATTAATTATTACATTATTTCTAGTGTAAAGGCTTAAAAACACTCGCCAATGCCACTCAAGAAATGTTAGTAGCCTGTGAAATTAACTCACCATCATGTAATGTCCCATCCGCTGTGCTTGTTGCCGTATAGTTTAACGCCATAATGTATTCGTTTTAAGCTTGTATTTGTATGTTACTATGATCAAACTCACAAACTGCGATGTATACTGTTTGTGTTGCCCTCCCACCCACTCACTTAAAGGCTTCGACGGAAGACCAGCGCTGGCCAACAGGCCTGCACCATGCTGAGTCGGGGCCTTTTCGTGGCATACCTGTTGTTTTTGTTTCTGTGTTCACTTTTGTTATTGTTTTGTATGTGTCACGAATAAACGTTTTCTATTCTATTCTATTCATTATGTCCTGTCTCCTGTATTACCGGCGAGCTGATAATAAAAAGATACGTCCAGAACGATCTATATGGAATTTTCAGCTCTGTTTCACAATTAACATTTTGTAATCGCGTAAACTAACTATTACTTGGTAGAAGTTCCAAACTAGAAAATGGAACCGAAAATAAATCGGATTTAACCTACCTCGCCTTAAGCTGTCAAGGTGCATTTGACACACCTTAAGTTTTACGTCTAAGAGTGGTAACCACGGGAACTTTTTGCAACGCGCGTTTCACAACATACCTACGCGCGATTGTCGCGCGGCCAAGCGCCTATAGATCACCTGTATCAATACTGAATCGTCTTTTTTAGCGCTACATAAAGTCACCGTGTGTAACCGCTCTAACGTGCCCTGAAAGCTATCGCCTTTAGCATATATCGCTAAATACTGGCACATGCTGAGTTTGCGCGTGGTCGTGCCGGAGGTTTCCCTTGGTTTTTTCCCAGGCTACTCTCCAACCACGCAATTCGACCGCTTTATTGGGTTTATCCTGTTTTAATAGAAATCAGACTGGGATAAAAATAAAGCTGAGTTTCAAACAAATTTTACGCCAAATAAGTGTATGTCTTTATTTAATCTTTCTTTCCATATGTATATTAAATTCATTTTACACTAAATTAATTTCTTTCCTTATTAATTTTCTTTCTATCCATATGCTACGGTGACTCACAATCAGACTGTACCCTTTTTCCTCCTCGTTGTTACAGTAACATTTAATTTTCAAAAAGTTACATAAATAAAACAGATCACTTATTTATAACTAGTGGGAATAGACCCAAAAGAGTACAGTCTTATTGTGAGTCACTGTAGCATATGGATAGAAAGAAGATTAATAAGGAAAGAAATTAATTTGGTGTAAAATTAATTTAATCAAATAAGACCCTTTGCCGCTATCCGGTTATAACTTGCGGCAGCGCGCAAAGGAGCCGAAGCGTTTATCAAGCCATGAATCGCGCACGCAATGCTCACCCATATTCCGAATATAACTGAATAATAAGCTCGAGATCCCATCTAGTATTTTATTTGGATTTCGCAGTTGAAAAACTTCAACGAGTTCCAAAAAGAAGAATTTGAGTTTGAGAACGTCAATCCCCTACATTTTATTATTTTCTATTGGCGTTAGCGCTTGTCGATTGAAGCCTTGTCTACGGCCCCAGGAGTAGAAAAATGCTTGAAAAGCAAGATCGTTTTTTGTCTCCTAGTCGATTGTTATAGAACCGAACAATGGACTTTTTAACATTCATCAGCTATAAAAGAACTGTTAACAGTTCGGGTGTTCTTCATTAAAATACAAATAATATTTATAGTAGTTAACATTGGAGTGTTGTGTTTGCATTTATATGTTTGCAAACGCGACACTAGTGGTACATTTTTGGACCTTATTGTTTTGTAATAGGGCAAAAAAGACAACATATCTTAGAAGTCGACTGTACTGTGCTATCCCTGAGATATGTTGAAAATTTTGCCCTATTTCATAACAATCATCCTCCTAGCGTTGTTCCCGGTTGCGCCCTAAAGGAGCCCGGGGTCCGCTTTGACACCTAATCCCAAGATTTGGCATAGGCACTAGTTTTACGAAAGCAACTGCCATCTGACCTTCCAACCCAGAGGGAAAACTAGGCCTTATTGGGATTAGACTGGTTTCCTCTCTCTTCTCCAAAGCTAACGGTAAATATTCCGTAATATTTCATAACAATACGGTCCAAAAATGTAAACATATACATACCGGCAATAAATTTGGCCCAAATTAGAAAAATGCATTTAATTATTTAAAACATTATTTAATCTACTTATTCAATTTATAGTTTGAAATCACGAAAAGTTTTTGGGACAAATTTTCTGCCGGTGAGTGTATTTTTGAGGTAGACTGAACATTTGTAACATTTTACCTGCTTAAATGAATTACCTTATTTGTAAAACATTGGTACACAAAGGTATGGTAAGTCTTAATTGTAAATACAAAAATATTTATCTAAATATTTACCTTTAATACTCAACTCCTTTATTTTATCGTTGAAACAAAAAGGCATAACGGCAAGTTCATATCCAGTCATGTCGAAATATACCTAACATGTATTACAAAATACTACCTAGTCTACTCGAGGAATGAGGAATCGGTGTTCATTTCGACCTCTCAGCAGAAACAGGACCCGTTCGGATCGGATAAAATGGTTCTTGCGAAGGCCGATTCCCATTAGTACAAAACTTAGCTGTGGCGTTATTACGAAGTTTAATTGAACGAGCGAGCGAAGCGCACGAAGTTCTCTGTTTGAGCTGGCATGATTTCGTATGTCCAGATGTCCGGCTGTTCTCCTCTTCAGGTCGCATTTCTCAACCGGTTCTCCTGAAATGTTACAAGCAGGTTAAATATTTCATTTGTCGATGCCGTTTTTCAAAAAAAAGGTATGCTCGTGAGTAGTTAATTTAGGTCCAGTCATCATCAGTAATATAAGCCACAACATCATAAGTAGATGATACGACTTTATTTCAAGGGCCGTTAGTTAGGATGTGTCCTATGTTTGCCCGCTTTGTAATGGCGGATACTATTGCTGGTAACTGTACTAAGCATAGTTGTAATCATTGTATTTGAACACGTTGTGTGCGTAACACAGTGCGTAACCAGCTTATTTTGACTGGTAAGCGACTTTTCCTGAATTTGGTACACGGAGGGTTTCTTTACGAAATCCTAGGCAACATCGAAATCTTTACGAAATCAAAAAGGAAAAGTGTACTTTTGGAATTCTTACTTTATAATCTAACTGATAAACAGATCAGGTTTGCGCAAGGCCTAATAGACTGGTGCGAAAGAAAAAATGTTCCTTCTATGCCGAGAAGAAATCGACTGGCATGCACCTATGCACATGCCCGGTATAGCACCACAAGAGTAGGTGTCAGACCTCAGTCTGTGTAAATCGATAAAAAATATATACTATTGTTTATTTCAATCAACTTTTTCCGCCAATACTCAATAAAAAATATGATTGTTATCGATGTGTGTAATTTTTTTACTTCTTTATTACAGGTAACTGCGCGATGCTTAAATATCGTGTTGGATTTGCGGGTTCCAGTTTAAATAGACCAGTGTTTTTAAACCCAAGTACTTATTTCAAATTATATTAAAAGTTGTCTGTAACGGCCGTTAACATACATTAACATTATATTATAACTTATATTTTGATTTCATGTTCATTTGGTAAAGTTTAGAATGGTTTTATCCTACATTCCCGTGCCGGTCTCTTTGGACTGGTACAGTTACAGTGTTGAGTGGCCTCGGTACAGTCAGCTTTATAAAGTTAGTAGCAGCCAAAGTAGCCAGATATTTCGGTACACGACTTTATTACTTTAAGAGTAAAAATGTGTTACGGTATACAAAGTGTAAAAAAAAACAATTTTTTTGACGCGATTTTTTTTAAACATTTCTACGAGTATGGAGCTTGTCGCCCCAGCCGGCCAACGCTCCACACTAAGGTAAAAAAAATCGCGTCAACATTTTTTTTTCTGTTTTTACAAGCTTTATATTAACATGACTTGTTCGTATGTAAGTATAAAAGTATTTAAGTATGTAAGTAAGTTGTCCGTCAAAATTTGCAATCCATTTTTCAGTCACTTGCCGTTATCCGATTGAGTTGAAATTTTGGTTATTAGTATAGTTTGGATGACAATTCAATATTATAGTACCATCGAGCTGATCTGATGATGGAGACAGAAGGTGGCCATGGGAATTCAGTATTTAACCGACGTAACCCCGTTGAGTTTGGGCTCGTTAGAATCGTGTCAATGAGTAGTTGATGATGGTATACAGAAAAGTCGGCATGAAAAGCTTGTACCAAAAATGAAATTTTTAACAGAAACTTATTTCTTATCAGAACACGATACCTGTTGAGCCCTTGATCGGTTCACACCCCATTTTTGGTACACCTTGTATTATGTTACTTTGGCTGCTACTAACTATACGATGCTGACTGTACCAGCCCGTATTGCCTCGTAACGCACGAACACTCTAAGAACTCATTTCGCGCACTCAACTTGTCTATATATGTTTATTAGTCACTAATTGTGTCTTGTGCGGTGAATATATCGGTACATGCGATTCTTTCGAATGAAAGCAAAATTGAAAATATTGCATCTTTCCTATTAGGTGCCGGTTAGAATATTAATATTACATCCTTGATGAATAACATATTATTTTCATCACAATTGTGAATAAATAATTTAATGGAAATCGTCAGCTGATGTCATTCAGCAAGCATCAACTTCCCCGTATTAATCTTCTAAATGAATTCCATTTAAACCTGGTGCCGTAGTATGCACAAATACATATTCATGAGGAGCAAACAACGCCAGAAACTCGGAATTTGCGATCTTTTCTAAACCCTCCGAGTGAAAATTTAGCAATAGAAACTCTCACATCGGCGTTCAGCGGGTTTTATACCTAACCATATTATATAAGTAGGTGTACTTTGGAAGGTAGACATATATAATAAGGCGGCTCCCTTCCAAATAAACGCAGGTGTTTTTTCTATTATTAGCTGAGATCTGAGTTAATTATAAAAAAAAACATAGCAAGAATACATTGACCCCCGCTTCGGGTCATGGCTCGTCCAACAGGTCTCAATAGCTGTTCAGCGAGGCAATGCGGCAAGTATTTTGGGGACCTTTGGTTCGGGCCTGACGCACAGTGGGATATAGTTTTACTTTTTCTTCATTACGTAAAGTGGCCCTCAATAGAATTTGCTAACGATGTAAAACCGCCATATTGAAATTGTCTTTCACTATGGCGGTTTGTTTGCATAGTTAGCAAATTCCATTGACCGCGACTTTAGTTAGTTTAGAGCTTTATATACGTATTTTAATTTAATCATTATTTAAACTATTGTATTCTGACTTTTTTTGTAATATCTTTTTCAACACATTTGCTCGTACAGTCGAGGTCAAAGATATGTTTACACTTTTGCACCTTATTGCCTTGTAATAAGGTGCAAAAGTGTAAACGTATCTTTGACCTCGACTGTACCTAACGTACCTCTTATTATGTCGCTTTTAGGCTCATAATCCTGGGCATTAAACACGCGTGTTTTATAACATTACGACACTCGTGTGTGTTATGATTATATCCCGAATTATTCCCGATTAAGTCACGTTGGCATCTTGCAGCAACATGTATGCATGAACACGGTGCATTCTTAAATTAACCGGGTTGTACAGAATGTATTTCTCTTTAATGATTCTTACTCTACTAAACAAATTTAATCCTATTTGTTAATTAACTGACTATTTCTTTTTGGATACGATATAGACACGTTTAATTTAGTAAAACTAGTCACTTTGATAACATTTTACATGAATTAATAAAGATAACATTTTAAAACGAAAATATTAATTTTACTTTGTATTGGCTGTTTAGAGATTTCACCTAAGTCTGGCTTAACACATGCGCGCGCACTGCGCAAACTTCACGAAAAAAACAGTTGCGCGCCATTATAGGTTATTTCACAAATATTTGTAAACATTGTTAATGCGTGTTTGGTTATTATCAAAAATGTTGACTCATGGTGACTAGAAAAGTGATAAATAGAATGGACGTCACTGGAAATTAAATTCTTGGCCATGTACAGTAATGTGAGTAAAAACCTGTTGCCATCATTGACTAAAGAAAATAACTTGGCAGGCCCATAAAATTTTCATCTTATGAAAAGATTTTTTTCCTCGCAAAATGTTTTGAAAAACGTCGTATGAAACGCGTGAGCTTTGATAATTACATCCTCGGCTCTCTTATTCATAACATCATTAATCTTAACCGCATCTGATGTAATTATCAACATGCCTCACTTGTATCACAATGTACTATAATAACAAATTACATGATAGAATGGGATATATAGTCTATGTCGCCGCGACACAGCTCGCGGCCCGTCCTGTTAATGATAGCCGTGTTGTAGTAGCATAATTGGTATGGATAGCAGATAGCACTCCCGCCGAGTAAGCAAAAGGGATACAAGTTCGAGTTCTGCGGGGTCGATAAATTGTTTCTTTAATTTATTTAATCTTTATTGCACAAAATAAGAACTTTTAGTACAAAATGCGCCCTGTATGTGGGTACTTGTCCAGTAAGATGTTGTTAATTTCGCTATAGGCTAAATAGGCAGTAGGTTGCCATGAGCATTTTGCAACATATAATTTATCGCTTTTCAGTGTTTCAAAATTCGCAGTGCATATCATACGTACCTGTGCACATACTTGTAACTTGTAACGTAAACTAATATTAACTATCTACCATGGAGCCTAAAATAAGATCCAAGGGCCTTTGATGTCTCACAAAGACTTTAGAACCTTTGCTACAATCGGGATTATTATATTAAAGTTCGTCCGTCTGTAGAATGTATGCAAGTTATTCGTGTTCTATAAATAACATTATATATTTAGAACTTCTCTCTTGTTTTGTGTCTCAGCAACTCGTGGCGTACAATACGTATAATTGTTTGTTAAGAGTCCCTAGGACGCTCGACTCTCTATACAAACGTAGTTTGGTACCTACTCATTTTAAAACGATATCCTGGAATAAAATGAAACTTTCTTTAACATCACATCGGGCATCTCTTTATCCCCGAACATTTTTTTATGGTCAGTCACAGTACAAGACAAGCACAAAAGAAAAAGTGAATCTGCGCCGTGTCCCGAAATGGGCCCGACTCGCCATGATGTTGATGGCTTTGCAGCTAACGCTGGTCTTCCTTTGGGTCCGTCCAGTGAGGACACGGTAGGTAAAATGTTAATAATAAAAGAAAGTAAATGAAACAGCATGAATTATACAACAAAAAAACATTCATAACTTTTGGGCAGCTGTAAAAATATGTTTCTGATAATTTGTAGTACCTAACAGGTAAATACCGTCTACTATGTATCTAAATCATCACACACACACACACTTACTAGTTTCTCAATGTTCAATGGACGATATTAATTTATTAGTCGAACTAAACGTCAAGTCAAGCTGTCCTCCCACTGTCTCTCCAGTCGCACTGAATTCGTTCTAATTACCATTGAATGCTCTCGCCGACATTCGCCGACATTTGCCGACATTCGCCGACACCCGTCGCCGACACGCGCACAATGTGACGCGCGTCGCTTTAACTGTGCTTTAAAGTTGAAGTAGCCTGGTGTAAGAGCGAGCTGCGATATTTTTTTATTCAAATTGGAATTGCGTTTTACCTTGGTCTAACCTGATAAGACATGGCTTAAAATGGATCTGCACACCCAGAAAATGCCTGTTCACTCTAGCCTAGAAGACAAGACACGGTTAGGTAACATCTTCTCTCAGACCAAGAAAAAAATACAGACGGAGCGTTACGAACAGTCTAGTGAAGCCAACCGGTTTTCAACCAAGCCAAGCGATTTAATTTGTTTAGCACACGCTAAACAAATTAAATCGCACAAAACTCAAAATAGATGATCTTGACAGCATTGCGACACGTGCTGAAGAGTTTTGTGCAATTTTGTTTGTATTTTGTGCGTGAGCGCGTGTTACACTTGGTGTAGCTTGGTTTTGTTTGGCTGTAATTTGGCTTCACTTGACTGTTCGCAACGCTCCATCTGTATTTTTTTCTTGGTCTGAGCATCTTCTTCCGAAAATGAAGGAGGCTTTCAATTTCAGGGGTCATCATCTGGGTTGTATCATTTGTTGTACTCCAGTTTTTAGGGTTCCGTAGTCGACAAGGAACCCTTATTGTTTCGCCATGTCCATCCGTCTGTTCGTCTTCGGCTTAGCTCAGTAACCCATACTACTAGAAAACTGTAATTCGGCATGGGTGCTGCGTGGAACGGAACGATGGACTTTTCCGCAAGAGGGGGATTATTGAGCGCTAGTACGTCACATTTTCCAGATAAACTATTTTTTTTGACGCGATGTTTTTTTACCTTTGTTTGGAGCGCTGGCCGATTGGAGCGACGAGCTCCATACAAATGTAAAAAAAAATCGCATTAAAAATTATTTTTTTCTCTTTATTCTTATCAGAACACGATACCTGTCAAGCCCTTGATCGGTTCATACCCCATTTTTGTTACACCCTGTATAAATCAATCATGCCGACAAAACAGTAGAATAAAATCTTGATAAAAACATTTTTTTAGTGTACAGCATCAAAAGTAACTGCGCAATCGAAGACGTCAAAAGCTCGTATTCCCTTTTAATAAAGACTTGACGTCGTCGTTTGCGCAGTTTCTTTTGATGCTGACTGTAACTCCCCTACACCTAAAGTGGGGATGTAATTTTTTTTCTCGTTAAACAAATGGCAATATTTTTGTAGTTATGTCAGCAATTTCTCCTTGAAATGTATACTAGTTGTCATTGATCTTCAGTGCTGTTATAGCATTCCCCTAACTCAACAAATGCAGATAGATACGAGTTAACAATAGCAGTATGCTTTACCATTACGTCACATGTCTGCCCGGCGACACAAACGGGCCATAAAAGGATTGTCGCATAATGCAATTACTGAGCACTGATGCAACCCCGGCTGCTGTTACACCGAAGGGCATGAAATCTTTCGCCAATTTTTTTTTTTACGTTGGCAAACAATCGTACGGACTGCCTTATGGTAAACCATCGTAAGCCAATGGACGCTTCCAGAAGAATCCTATAGAGCAAGTAGTGGCGTTGTTACGGCTTCGGTCCTGTAATGTGTAGGTCCTCAGAAACGCTGGTAGAATTTCATTTGCAAAAGTGCTATATCGGCCTATATGCAGAATACTTAAAATTGATGTATTTCATTTAAGCCCACAAAATAATAAATGAAAAAATTCCTCTGTCTACGCCTGGGTACTAACGAATCAAATTAAGAAAGCAACCTACCTCGCCAAAAGGCTAAGGGTTAATAGTATCCACCAGAGTTGTGCTGAGCTGTCTGTGTCTCATGCTCGAAAGCTCGGTGTCCCTATGCGTATGCCAATTGCCAACTGAGTTTTTCGACACTACAGTGGAACTTGGTTAAGTGGAACCTGACCCCGTATCATGATCGGCCTTATCACGCGATAAGTGACAAGATAGACCGTCCGTCACTGGCTGACACCGTTTGTAGTCCCGACATTTTAGCACTGAATTGTAAGTAATTATTATATTAAATGTATGGCCGCCAGAGCTCTTTTTACGTGTTTCGACCCGTACCTCTGTTAGTGGAACAAACCAACCTCTATATGTGGGATTAGTGTTTTCAAATGTATCGTCATAATTACTCCACTTAACCAGTCCCTGGTTAATGTCAAACTATCGTTTGTGTGCTTGTGGGACCGTTCTTTGTATTGAACACAATAGGTATCCGTTAATTTCTTAACCTTGTTCGGCAGATAATGGTCTTTAGTCAAGCTATACCTACAACTAATATGGTTTTTGTGGTTTTGAAAATAAATTTCTTAAGTTTTATTTATTTTAATTTTATAGCCCAGCTGGTAATAGTGGTAGATGTTAGTTATTAAAGTTAACTTAGTTAATGGTAGTTATTCTAAAACATGATTTTTTTGGATTTAATGTATTTTCGACATCGTGGATTTTTAATGAACTTGAAGCGGGTGGTGCAGTGGATAGCAATGGTGACAACAAATAAAACACTCGAGAGAATATTATGATAATAATCCCTTGCTTTAGATTATTTTCGTTTCAAAGGGCCTGACGCTGTTGACTTTGGCCCCATGCATGGTTATGGCCCGAGATATGGAAAAACATATTCTCTTCTTTGATAGTTCATGTATCTCTATATTTCTTGCGAACCATGGTGCGAGTAATATAGCCCTTAAGACGAGAAACAAAAGTTCGCTTCCGTGTAAGTGTCGGCCGCGATAACGGTTATCGAGTGGTGAGAGATTCTTGCGTCGCCGACGCGATCGAGATACGTCGCGTCGCTAGGGAGAGCCAACAACGTCACTGAAAATGTATTGAAAAATAAGACCTTTCGTGGTGTCTCACCCATTAGCAACCAAATGTATGACAGAGACGCACTTATAACAAGGTCAAACACCTATTACGTACCTATGTAGTTAATAGAGTTATGGTTATTGAGGCAGGTACAGGTCGACACACGTAAAAAGATCTCTGCGCGCTATATTAAATGTATGGCCGCCAGAGTTCTTTTTGCGTGTGTCGACCTGTATACATGTAGTGCGGATAAACCCATCGGTCCAATAAAGCAAAAGAAGTGAAGTGTGTGAGTATGAAGTCCGTTCTTCGAAATAAAGATGTTTTATTCATTTAAAGCAATTGTTTAGTGACATTAGCCACGTGCCACAAATGCTTCGAAATGAAAAGGCCATCTTTAATACTTAAATAGTTTACTCGAATAGCGACTCTTTTTTCAACGTCGTCTATTGATTTAAATACAAAATACATCGCTAGTAGTATTTTTTTTAATATAGACTTCCCTTTCCTTAGACATAAAGCTGCCTTTTGGTTGAAAAAGTGTAGATGTTCACTAAGTTTATTTTACAGTATCAATTAGCGGTCACACTTTACAACAAGTTTCTGTCAAAAATTTCATTTTTGGTACAAGCTTTTATTGCCGACTGTACTTTTCTGTATACCATCATCAACTAGTCATTGAGACGATTCTAACGAGCCCAAACTCGATGGGGTTATGTAGTTTTATTATGGAGTTCCTATGGCCACCTTCCAGCTCCATCATCAGATCAGCTCCACGTCATCATAATATTGCATTGTCACGCGATTTGCATATTCCTGCAAAATTTCAACTCAATCGGAAACCGGGAAGTGGATGAAATTTAACTTGCAAGATTTGATTACAGACAGACAGACAGACAACGGGACAGGTGAAAGTAAATAAAAGCTTGTAATAAAAGACAATCGCTTTGTTTACCACTATCAATTAAAGACAATCGCCTTGTTTACTAGGCACAAGCAGAAGTGAATTTGGTCTACAAAAAGAATCCGCACTATATATTTATATTACTTTTAACTTTAAATAGACCGACAGTCGATCTTTTTATTCTGCGATTTACACAGGGCAAAGTCCACCGAGTCCACACGTACTAACACTGACGACTCACTAAAGTGTGGCACGTGTACTGGGGTAGCTACGGTTTGTTCTATTCCTTACACCTAATTGTTTCACAACCCTACGTGAAGATAACAATTAAACAATTGTTAAATGTTGGGTTTAAGTACACTTATCGCCATCAAAACCAAAACACACTATACTAACTAGTACGTACCATAAGAAGCTGTCAATTGAACATTGATTTCCTTTTTTGCCGATACGAAACCCTTAGAGACAGATCTTGCCTCGTTGCGTAACAGGCGGTCCATCTGACTCGACTGGGTTTAAAATCAATATGACATTGATGCGTGTACACGTTCATAGTGTGCGGAAAGAGAGCGGGATTTGAGGGCACTAGTGCTACTAATATGCGATTTTTGTTATATTGACAAGACCGTCACGTCATTATAGTTCTACACCAAAACTTCTGCAACTCGATTTTTCATTAAAACTTGCATGCTGGCCGCATGGCAAGGAAGAGGTGCAGAGGACGGATGCCTGTGCGTTGAGCGCACACGGTAACATCTGTGGCCAGAGCCACACTACACACCAGCATGCACCAAGCCCAGGACCGAGCAGCTTGGAGAGTGATGGCCAAGAGCGCCCACAGCCGTCACGTCCCTTAGAACATGAGATACGACATCGACGAAGATAAATTTAAAAAATCAGCAGTAAAACTACCTACACAAGACGTATAAGTACTAATACCGACTTGACAAAAAATAAAATGTAATTCTGATATCAAACCAAGATGTTGAGTCAAATGGACCTCTGCATTCAATAATTGCGGAGTGACGTATCACCTACAATGCTGCGGAGAGCATTCAACCCGCGAAATGCTTAGCGTGGAAATCTTCTAGGGGTTCCTATAGGGTTGCCAGCGATCGGATTTGTATTTTATTTAGCCTAAGTTTTAACGTGGGATTTGGTTGAATTTAACGAAGACTTTAAAAACATGAGATAAGATCATTTAATTGGACAGAAACACTTTAATATTCACGAACTTTTATCTAACCTACATTAGATGCCTACATAAAATGCCGTTTAAATTGTTTTGTTTTAATCTGTCCCTTTGACATACCTATTGTGTTTGAAAGAACTACAGGTAACGCAATGTACGTACGTTAGGTAGATGTCAATTTTTACATGGAAAATGACAGTTAGACTGTCCTAACGCGCGTTGGAAACGTTACGTGATTACTCCTCTGGACAAAATAAATAAATAAATCGATATTAGTGAACAATCTTACACAAATCGAACTAGTCCCATAGAAAGCTCAAAGCGTGTTATGGGTACTAGACGATGATATATAAAACATATCTTAGTTAACAGATGGTTGTTAAGTGATTATTAACAAAAGAGTTAGTAATTTGACGTACCTAAACCAATAAATTGTCGTCAAGCACGATGAAGCACACCACAAACCACAATTTAAATTAATATTACGTAAAAAGTTCCTCAGTACATCAGTTACTGCAGCTGTGTCTCGCATCGCTATTTTTTTTGTTGCATTTATTATTGATAACGTGGCTCCTTTCGCTCACTAAATACCTAATCCTACTTAATATTATAATGCGAAAGTTTGGATGTTTTGATGTTTGTTACTGAAATGACACTGAATTGGCTCAACCGATTTGGATGAATTTTTGCAGGAAGATTTAATCCCGGGTCCACGCAGACGAAGTCGTGGGCGGAAGTTACAAACGAATATAAACTACTTTTAATCTGCACCAATTCTAACTGGATGAAATTTATATGGAGCCACGGTTAGTAATTAAGGATCTCTGGTTTCTTGTCAGAAACCAGTTGACAAAATATGATGTCAATGTACATTCACCGATGGAATTATTTAAAATAAGATTTATCAAAAAAAAGCGTTACACCCTCGTCGTGACAGCCCTAAGCGTCTCCTATGTGAATGGAGGGTATCGATTGGGCGGCGTCGCGTGGCAACGGCGTCCCGGCGCCAGCTTCCAGACTTAAGCTGATTTTCCACCGGAGGGGCGAGACAAGACGAGGCGAGGCGAGAATTGAAATTCGTATGGCAAATTTTCAATTCTCTCCTCGCGCGCTCGGTGGAAATAGTAAGTGCCATACAAATTTCAATTCTCGCCCCGCCTCGTCTCGTCTCGCCCCTCCGGTGGAAAATCAGCTTTATGGGGCAACCCTGTACAAGAACCCATTCTAATCTATAACTACTAATATTAAAAAGAGGAAAAGTCTATTGACGTAGCTTTGTAAGTTTTATGTAGGTAATAATAATAATAAATACTCTTTATAGCACCACGACAAGAGAGAGACATCTTACAAAAATATTTGCTTAATAAATAATAGTAACAACAGGCGGTCTTATCGCTTTAAAGCGATCTCTTCCAGACTGTAATGAAACAAGTTACGTAGGATGAAGACTGATTTATTATCCTCCTCGTCGGTACATCTGTATTTCCCAGTTACCCACACTATTACATATTACTACATCCTTCCCTTATAATAATAAAAATGAAACGTTTCAGTAAATTAAACTTAAACAGTGACTATTCAGTCTGACTCTTAATAGCTGGAGTTAAGATCTATATGTTTATTAATTAAGTTACACTCCCATCACCGCCTTATCTATTATATAATAAACAACATCAAAGATATCTATCAAAATATCAATGCACCCAAAACTTAATCTTACGGCAATATTACTTACAAACAAAATAAATGTAGTACTTTGTTGTGCACTTAAGTGACTTATGATGTCTATTACTATATTTATGTAGATATATATATATATATATATATATTTAATTAACTATTATACAAGGACTCTATACGCTCGCGAGCCCTACGTGCGGCTTCCCTACAGACACGATCGAGAGCACCCTGCGGTGCCGGGGTGTCGGCCTCGACGGCGGCGGCTGGTGGCTGGCGCGGGGCATCTCCGGGCGGAGACACGCGCGAGGTCTCACCGGCGTCGCCGACATCCGCGCCGTCCGCAGCACACTGACTACTCGCCTGCTTCTCGCTTGAAGAAGTAGACGGTGCCGTGGCGCTGTGCTCGGGCATACTAATGAGATGGCGCCTGTTGCGCCTGTAAATCTTACCGCGTTGATCAGCAAGCAGATATGAACGCGGTTGACTAGTTTTAGACTGCACTACCATATGCCGTCTTCCGGTGTCATCCGCGTTCATTACACTGTCGCCGGGCCGCAATTCACGCGCCGGCCGCGTTTTTACATCATAATACATTTTATTACGATATCTATTGCGCATAATATTGGTGTAATCATTATCATTACCTCGTTCGGGTAGTAATTTGTCTTCATGTGCCGGAAGAAGCGTGTTCAACCTGCGGCCCATCAACAACTGTGACGGCGAACTAATACCGTCACGCGGTGTAACTCTTAAATTAAGTAAACCTAAATAAAAGTCCGATCCCGTCATCACCGATTTTTTATATATATTTTTTATCGTTCTCACAGCTCTTTCGCTCAATCCGTTTGATTGCGGATAGTGAGGTGAGCTCGTGGTATGAATAAACCGCCATTTCTTACTGAAGTCTGCAAAATCTTTAGAAGCATATGCTGGCCCATTATCGCTCACGACTTCCCATGGAATGCCGTGTCTGGCAAACTGATCCTTCATGGCCCCAATAACCGCACGCGAACCTATATTTGGTAATTGACAGACTTCAATAAAATTGGAAAAATAATCAACAATTACTAGGAAGTATTTTTTATTACACTCACATATATCCGTAGCGACTTTCAGCCACGGTTGGTGTCAGAAGTGGGAACATTTGTATAGCAGGAAACATTTAAATTAGAATTTAATCTCCGGGTCTACTCACTAAAATAAAATAAAAAACAAATGTTTAGAATGGATCTTCTGGATAGACAATATTATACGCTATATTTTATACCACGAGTTTGTCTGCATTAATTGCAATACGCGGTTAAAACCACGTGGGCAGCTAGTCCCAACTATCGATACTAATATTATAAATGCGAAAGTGTGTCAGTCTGTCTGTTACCTCGTTACCCTTAAACCGCTAAACCGATTTGGATGAAATTTGGTATAGAGATAGTTTTTATCCCAGAAATCACCCCCAAAGGGATGAAGTGGGGGGGTGAAAGATATAAACGAGTTCCACGCGGACGGAGTCGCAGGCAGAACCTAGTAATATTATAAATGTGAAAGTTGAGCTCATGCCGATTTTGAATCCTGAGAGATAACGTAGGGTACTTATCATCCCGTAAAGCGTCCCCCAAGCGTAAATGGGGTGGAGATTTCTATGGGAGTGAGTATTAATACAACACCTATGCGACTCGATTAGCAGTAACTAAAGTTGTGAAGCTGATTAATTCAAGCTTAAACCGCTAAACCGATTTATAAGAAATTTGGTATAGAGATAGCTTGAGGGGGTTTAATGGCGAGTGAAAGTTTGTATGGAGCTACGATATAAACGAGTTCCACGCGGACCGAGCCGCGGGCAGAAGCTAGCAATATTATAAATGTAAAAGTTGAGATCATGCTGATTTTGAATCCTAAGAGATAACGTAGGGTACTTATCATCCCGTAAAGCGTCCCCCATGCGTAAATGCGGGTGGAGATTTCTATGGGAGTGAGTATTAATACACCTGTGCGACTCGATTAGCAGTAACTAAAGTTGTGAAGGTGATTAACAATTTATACTCGAACGAACGAACAGCCGCACTTCACAGTCGCGCTGCAGTCGCAATCGCAATTGAACTTACACATGCGCTCGAACATCTAACGCCGACTGATCGCACGCGACTATGCGGCGTATCTGCCACCGCTATAGCTCGGAAATCTTCGCGCGGCTGTCGCGCTACTTAAATATGTATGGATACGAGTCGCGCTCCTGCAGCGCGACGTAGAGGCGCGACAAAAGCGCAAAAAAAATGTGAAAGCGCTCTAAGTTTGTAAAATAACTAAAACCACTCTCAAACAGGTGATATTAGAAATAAGTAACAAAATCAAAACCGGTTCATCAATTTGGGAGCTAGGTATGATGTCACGACAGACAATCGTTTTAGGGAAAAACCGTCCGTTGTCCGTCTGTCCCTTTATCTTCGGAACGCGTGGAGGTACTTATCGAGTTCAAATCAAAACCATATACCTACTCATATCTATTTCACGCTGAAAGCTATGAGCTACGGACTCTTGGCATCACTTTACATGTAATGTTTTTAGTGGGATATATATTTCGACACTCTCTAGTAAATCAAAATTTATAGGGTACTTTCCGTTAACCTATTAGAACTATGAAATTTGGGAAGTAATATCGTTTTATACTACAAGTACCTACAGGGAAAAAGTCTGAAAGCTGTACATTTGTAATTTTGTACGGAAGTCTCGGTGCGCGCGGTTGACTTTACCGGTTTTTTTATACAACGACGGTAGCTAGCAAACCCACCACCTTCTGAAAAGCAGACACTATAGCTTATGGACATTTGCGACTCCAGAATAATCACTAGCGCGATTCGGACTCTATTGACCTAAGGATTCGTTGAGCTGGCTGATACAGTTTCCGTCAAAATTCTTGAGCATGAGATAACATGGTGGGGGAAAGTTTGCTACTGTAGCTAATAACACACTTTCGCATTTATAAGATGGAAGGCATTTTATCACTGTGGATAACACATCCGTCACGTTCTGAGGAGTGTACGAGTGCGAGATTGACGAATGTCTATCCACAACGCCACCCGCTAGGTACGAAAGAGATTGGTCTGTCGTAATTAATTGGACGACTGCTCTCGTGCCGTCCGTCGCATGTCGTCTATGGAGGCACTAAGTGATAAATGGCAATCATCTTACGTCCGCTGGGCTGTCTTAAGGTGGTTTTCCATCGGCGAGGCGAGGCGGGGCGTGGATGGGCGAGAATTTAAATTAGTATGGGACTTACTACCTATTACCACCGCGCGCGCGCGCGCGCTCAGTGCAAATAGGTAGTAAGTCCCATACGAATTTCAATTCTCGCCCATCCACGCCCCGCCTCGCCTCGTCGGTGGAAAACCACCTTTACGGCTTGCAGGGCTGTTATTCGCTAAGCGTTAAAGCGGCTCACTCCGCCGGTCGCCCGTCACGAAACTAGACCTCTACCTACGCTTGGTTACTACGCATCGCGGTGTCAAGATATATTTGTGGGTGAGCGTTGAGGTGAGCATAAAACAAGTTACAGAATAGGGGGGCAGTTCCCTCCGACCGTCATGTTGCGGACGCTCGCAGTCCGCAACATGACGGTCTGGATGCTCCTTTTCAAAACTTTTCAAACTCAGTTTGCGCAACAGAACTCTGCACTCGAGGGACACGTATTATTACCCTAATGGACCCTTTTCGGTTCCTGTTTTAATTTGCCCCCGGTTTACGACCCCTGCAACGCTAATTACATTTGCCTTATTTAAGAGACTGTTTACTTATCTTAATGCAGAGGCAGAGGCTGCAAAATATCTACTCTATTAAGCATTTAAAAGGCTGTTTTCAACTTAAATGCTACGTCTTCTAAACCACAAGAGGCTCACGGTTCTTTCGAATAAAAATCTCATAGTTTAAGGGTCGCCTGGACGCTCAACTCTCCATACAAACGTAGTTTGGTCTCATTTTAAAACGACAGGATAGAATGACATGTATTTTTCTATAAACTTTGAATTTTTCTACAATAGTATCCGCCATTTTAGGTCGGAATCTAGTTGAAGTTGCTAGAAATTAAAATAGAAAAACCGGCCAAGTGCGAGTCGGACTCACACACGAAGGGTACCGTACCATTATCTATAAAAACAGCAAAAAACGTCTTTTGTATGGGAACCCCCTTAAATATTTATTTTATTCTGTTTTTTAGTATTTGTTATTACCTACAGTGGCAACAGAAATAAATCATCTGTAAAAATTTCAACCGTCTAACTATCACGGTTCTTGAGATACAGCCTGGTGACAGACGGACAGACAGACATACAGACAGACGGGCGGAGAGCGGAGTCTTAGTAATAGGGTCCCGTTTTACCCTTTGGGTACGGAACCCTAAAATTAGAGCAATTAGAAAAAAAACATACAAAGTCTATATAATCGCTTCTTTACCGACCTAGATACGGCGGATCCAATCGTAGTATGCCGTTATAAAGTTAACTACATTTGTATGGAGAGCCCACTTAATTCGAATATGTTGGGGACTCTTAATATTTTCAAATAATCATTTGTTGTGACTATGACTTTTTATTCACAATTCGCAAGTAAAGCGGGTGAAGAGCACAGCATCTCGAGCTGCTCGTAACATTAGGGAGCAAACGAGACAACATCTTCTTGGGGGCTACAGAACCGATGGCCGTTGGGGCGGAAAGGTTCTCGAGTGGCGACGACGGAGGATGACGATGACGAGGAAGGTGCAGCGTGGGTAGGCCCACACAGGGGGGCCCACAAGGTGGACTGATGACCTGGTAAAGTCCGCTGGAAGAGGGTGGCGCTTATTGAAGTGAAAACTTCTTTAGCGGCGCTGTGCACTTTTTATTTATTTTTATGCCAGAAAGGGGTAGCCTATAACGTTGTAACGTTATTTTACCGCTTAAGCAAGTATCGCTTTTATATATTGGATTAGTTTTATAACGTTATAATGGATACGCTATTCAAATTAAAAAAAAAAAATCGCATAGTTATCCACACACAGCGCGTCAAATGTCGTTTTGGGAATAACGTTTTATAGGAAAAATAACGTTTTAATAAACAAACGATAGCGCTATACGAAAATAGCGGTATTTAAAGGCCTGGCCCTGTATAACGCCCACAATACAGCCCGCATGTGGTTTGTTTGTGGTCGGAGCGTCCAACAGTAATTTAGCACATAAAGTAACACGTCCAAAATAAGCAATATAGTAACACCAATCTCACTGATGTATTTTTAGAAACGTATTACTTATAGAGGAATTTCGTTTATAATAAGGTAGGTAATTTAGTACAACATGTACCTACTTACCAAATTTAATATTGGTACTTATTCAAAAAAAAATACAACCTTGTTTCCTGTGAAAAAAATGCTGTATATATTCATACAAAACTTGTTGAGTCTACTGCTGGTTTAATAAATCGTAGTGCTGGTAAATTGCCAGATCAAATTCACAACCTAGGTGATACAGAGAAAGTGGTCTGCATTAAAAGAAGAGAAAGAAGCAAACCAACAAGCAGGTAATCTTCGTGGAGCGTTGATTCCGTTGATCTAACTAGGTACTTATATTTTACATACATACATACATTCACGCCTTAATCCCTAAAAGGGGTAGGCAGAGCACATGAAACTTGTGTTTCAGTGCCACTTTTAGCATCAATGTGGGTATAAAAGATCGACAAAATGTGATATCGTAGTGACAGGTTGCTAGCCCATCGCCCACAACACACTTCAACCCTGTACCCTTAGTCGACTCTTACGACACCCACAGGAAGAAAGGGGGTGGTGCTATTCTTACCCGACACCACACGGGGGCCACCACTTATATTTTACTCTGAAATTAATAACTTATTTATTTCATTTATTTATTTATGTAATCATACAAAATTTATACAGTTGACAGTAAGAAACCAAAGCACTGTACAATTTATAATTATTAACATGTAAAAACCGAAAAAGAAAAAGAAAAAAACCATAATATTTAAACATCCATCGTCTCGCAGTATCTCAGACACATGTGACATACATTCGCCCATCGACTAGCAAATACATCACATTCAGGTGAGCGAGTTCAACAGTTTTAGTGCCCGAATAGCAGGGGAGTTTCTGTGTGCTACAGTACGAGTTGATGGGACTGCCAGGAGATTGTGACGTCTCGGTCGCAGGACTGCTTTGGGCACAAAAGGTATAGTGAGTTTTACGGCTCGTGCCACTAGATCCGGGCAGTCGGTATCGCCACGTAAGATACTGCACGTGGTCACCAGAAGATTGTAGTTACGCCTTACTTCAAGAGAATTAAAGCCCAGAGAACCTAGCAGGAACTTGGTAGGGTACAAGAAAGGGTAGAGGGAGTACAGTTTCTTATACATAAACCTCAGGAAGGTTTTCTGTACTTTCTCCAATAACAAGGCGTAAGTACTTTCAGCTGGGTTCCATATGATGCTTGCCACCTCAAGCTTACTCCGGACAAGGGCCGTGTAGAGCAGCGTGATTGCTCTGGGATCATTAAAATCACACGCATTTCTAATAACAAATCCCAGTCGCTTGTAACAATCAGTAGCTAGCCGCTTGATATGGTCATGAAATGTACGAGACATATCAAAAATAACGCCGAGGTCTCGAACAGTTGTTACGCGAGTTATGACTCCCGATCTCAGCATATATTGGGCAGTAATAGGCTTCACCGAACGAGTGAAGGACATAACGCAGCATTTGGGAACATTGAAATGCAGCTTATTCGATGTACTCCATTGTTAGGACTGAATTTATATCCTCCTGTATTGCTGTGCAATCTGCCATTTGCTGGACACCATGCATAAGTTTAAGGTCATCTGCGTAAAGAAGACACTTGGTGTGTTTGAGTACTGAGTCAAGGTCATTGACCATAACGCCAAATAAGAGTGATCCAAGGATAGATCCTTGACTAACACCGGATTTAGTGGAATAGGGTGACGACACAAAGCACCCATGCCTTACAAACTGCTGCTTACCACTCAGGTAATTGGCAAACAGTTTTAACAGTCTTGGTGAGAAGCCGATATGGCATAGTTTACTGAGCAAAATATCGTTATCGACTTGGTGAAAGGCCTTCTTGAAGTCGATACATGGAGTATAAGTAAGTAGAGAATGATTTATAGCATTAAGTCCGCTCTTTGTACCATAACATATTATTTTGTGCAATAAAGATTAAATAAATAAATAAATAAAGTACCTTCTTGTTAGTCTCATATCGGTAACCGATGGCAATCTATTTCAAAACCGTTAAAATGACTGGGGTCAAAATTAGGATCTAGTTAGTCACAGTCTTTATAGGTTTACGTAGATACAAATTATGATCATACCGGTCATATGTTGCGAAGGCGCTAAAGGTTACGTTAGGACAGGTTAGGTTAAAGTTACTAATATATTAAAAGCATGTCGCTGAAAAACAATTAGTGATAACATAACAAATAAAGTCCACTTGATAAATTGCACCAATCACGGGGTACAATCCTCTTTGATAGGATTTAAAGCGCCCACCGACACGCCTCTGGCGAGTGGTCCAAGTTCATATGAACAGCGTTCTGGGTTTGGCTTAATAGGTTTGTCAATGACTCAATAAAAATGTTTTAAGTATTTATATGCATCATTTTTGGGTTAAGGCTATGACTAAGAATAACTTATTTAGATGCATCATTTGTAACCTTCAAATTGATCGTGTTATTTTTAAATACTAAAAAACTTGCGAGAACGGCCCTCGTTTTATACCACCCGGTATAGAATAGTATATAAGGTTTGATAAAGCTACTCTGACACTTGTGCTTGTAAAACAAAGGTAGGTAATAGAGAATTGTGTATTAAACTACTTCAAGCCTGAAAGTCCATCAAAATTCTATATACCTACATTCTATATATAGATATAGTGGTGAAAGAAAGCTTTACATACAAACCCTCCCCTTACTCATACTCATAGTCATATTTATATTTTATTAATGAATGAGTATGAGACTCATTCATTAATAAAATATAAAATTTTACATTAGTAGGGCATGGGGTGTCTCAAACTTCCTATTTACACGGCTTATTCATCCCTTCTCTGTACTCCTCAATATTTCAAATCAATCAGCAGGGCTACCACAACTGACGCCGCGATGCGACGTGAGACAAGAAAAGCTGCCTTTTCTTCACAAGAAGGTGCGAGTGAGACAGATGTCGCGGAGTCGCACGCGACGCAACTTGGCAGCGAGTTGTGCTAGACGTACTATACGCATCACATAAGTTTGCGTATTTTAAGTTAGCCTGAAGTCTACTCCCGTGCACCCGTCGAACCTCTGTCACTTCTGCGACACTACTATACCCAGTGCCATATAAGATTAGCAAAATCGTGCGAAAATGAAAACCGTTGTGAAACGTAAAAAAATAATAATGTCACGTTTGAAAAGACTAAATGATCGATATGAGTAAAATTTGTACATTATTTCCCTTTGATTTAAACGAAGGGTTGAAGTGTGTTGTGGGCGATGGGCTAGCAACCTATCACTGCAATATCACATTTTGTCGATCTTTTGTATACCCACATTTATGCTAAAAGTGGCGCTGAAACATAAGTTTCATGTGCTCTGCCTACCCCTTTTAGGAATAAAGTCGTGAATGTATGTATGTATGTATGTATGTGTATGATTTAAACGAAGAAACCCAGACAAATCTGTCCGTTAAAAATCTAATGTTATCCGGAATCAGGTATAGTGGCTAACATCACAGACGAAGACGCATACTTATGCACGCATACACATACAGAATCCTAACCGCCTTCGCTCGCAACTTGCAGGTATCAATGCAATTAGCTGCATTCACGAGCGAAGCCGGGGGCGCGAACACTGCGATGGATGGTCTCTGCATTCCGCATAGATTAACGACCATCGAGACTTCTAGCTTCTAGCGCTCACTACTAGCTTCCGCCCGCGACTTCGTCCGCGTGGACCCGGGATAAAAACTATCCTTTATTTTAATCCAGGCTATAAACTATCTTCGTGCAAAATTTCATCCAAATCGGTTAAGCCGTTTAGGCGTGATTGAGTAACAAACATCCAAACTTTCGCATTTATAATATTAGTAGGATAATAACGGACATCAGTAATAGTAACAATGGAATAAAACTTGATGCCTTGAATACAAGTAGCATAGAAATAGAGAAAAAGGACAAATGACTGCGATTAAGGAAGACAAATCTAAACCCTCACTTTCTGCTTTTATGATATTAATATAGCCTGATGTGCCGTTCACCTTCATTTCTGTAACTAAACGGGACCAATATTTAAACGAAACGGGACCAATATTTAAACTAAACGGGACCAATATTTAAACTAAACGGGACCAATATTTTGGGTCACCTTAAAAACCACTACTTAATCAAGTCTTCCTTAGTAAAATTAACTTTACGTCACTCTGCGCGGTAAGTGAGATTTACCGCCCACGGGCGCAGCGGCAAATCTCACTTCACACCTTAGAGCATTCAACCAACCGGAGCCGCCATTGACAGGCGTTCCCCTCTGCCGAAAATATATGATCAGTGGTCATACACATTGTATGGACTGACGTTTATCTGACGAAGCTATTTTGACGTTACGTATACATTTGCCGTTCCCCTCCCCCGCAAAAATTGGCAGACTTCTTATGTATTGAAAATGACATATGGCCGCTCCTGTTGGTTGAATGCAGGAAGCTTCACACCCAGGAGAAGACGTAAAATTGTGTACGCACCACGGGCAGTAATTCGTAAAGCCCCAGATCGCATATTTATGGCCCTCACCTTCGGTTTGGGCCACAAACAGCTGCGATCTGGAGCATTCACGAATTCACCGCCCTAGGTACGTAATGTACTATTTTATACTCGTCCACAAACTATAAGCACATGTTTTTTTTCCATGGAGCTCCCAACTCAACTGTAATAATTTATTATAACTGTTTAGACAACTATGTACACTACTCGATCTCTTAGCTGATCATTAACAAGATTTTTATTAGATAGATAGATTTTTATTATGATCGTTTATTAAAGTAGATTGTTACAGTTTACATTTGACTTTCGTTATAAAGAACTGACTGGACTCTACACTTGACTCGGCAAACCGTAGTTAACCCACAATAGTGCCAAAGATTACCAATAATACTCGTAATTACTACCTACCTCTATTTATTGTGTTAAAGCTATGTCACATACGTAACACTTTAAGGGGGTGAATTGGAAATTATCGCGTACTTTGAAACGCCGTTCTGGCTAAATTAAGAAACAATAAGGTCTGATTTTCAGATATATATGATTCTTGACTATTATGAATATGATTGTTTATCTGATTTAATCGGTACATGATTGCCTACAATTTTCTCTATAGAAAATAATTCCAAAGTTGGGTCTTTATTTTCCTTTTTGTACCCAGTCTACTCAAACAATACATTATTTTACAACAGACTTAAGTTAATACTATAGTATTTTATCTCATCTAAAATGTCACCTGATGAAATATAAATAAAACTGCACTAAGTTAGGTGTTTATCAAAATTTGACCAAAAAAGCCATTCCCGAAGAGTGTTGCATCTCTTTTTCTCGCGTGTGGAAGCCATAAGCGTGTCTCTGTCAAGGGGGCGTGGTCGACTCGAATGAAGGCATCCTCTTAAGGCTCCACATTCGAAATTTTCGTGAAAATGAGTTGTTTTGTAACCGTTTTATACATTATAACGTAACATTTTTGCCGTCGGAAAAAATATATAATAATCTGCAAGATATGCGACGGGTCATAGTTTTTGTAGAAATCCATTTTAACAATAAAAATTAGAGAAAAAGAAATCTAAAGTCACCCCTATTTCTTCACTTGTAACCATTTTACTGCTCCATTTTTTATCAGAATAATATGAAATTTTATAACTTTCTTCATACAATAATGAACAAGGGCATCATTTTCTTACTTCCTTAATTTTCTTAAAAAATTATCTCGTTTTCTGTAATATTCCGCCAAAGTTCCTACGCCTCCCCGTTTTCGTCCATACGGTCAGTGCGGGACGAGACACGTTGCATGACGGACCTGTGTCAATTTGCGCTGCGCCGAAATTTTTAAATATTTGTGGAAATTGTGGACTATATTTGTTGCACAGAGTGGACAATCCGTGTTGTGATTCGTATAGTAGGTAACTAATAAACATTTGCGTATTGTTTAGTTTTTAGTGACAGATAATTTTGTTGCATAGAGTGGACAATCTATTTCGTGGTTTGTAAAGTAGTAGGTACTATAGACAAGACAGCTGACTGACCATCCGTGCACTTTATGCGCATTGTAATAAGGTTCTTGTATAAATACAGGATGGTCAGTTAACTGTGTTGGCGTTTGTACCTAATTAACATTTACGTAGGTATAGTTTAGATTTTGTTTTTAGTTCAAGATGGGAAATAATAATAATAATAATAAATTCTTTATTTCAGGCCAGTTTGCCCATAGATTGTTAGTAACATACAAACTTACGATACTAGAGTTAGTACGTCTTAGCTTAGGTCTCACAAATTTTTCAATAATTATTTTGGGTCTTTGGGGTTAAATAAGCGCAGGAGGAAAATAATTTTATATATATGAAATTTTACAAGAGAAGAGGAAAAAGAATACACAAGTAAATACCTATTCTATCAAAGTATCAAATATCTAAACAATATCAAAATTGGGAAATCGCTAAAACCAGATATTTTATTAGTAAATATATTTACAATATCTATGGATATGGAAGTATAGATAGTATGGATTATATGTCTTTCCCGCTCACGGGACAATGATGTCCCGGACCTTTGGGAGGCGTGCGTGGAGCTCTGAGCCAACACGTAGAGGCCCTTTTGACAATTTAATGAAATGCAAGGAGTACACCAAGCGGATGCTGTCTCTGCCCGCGTCATGGGACGCACACAGAAACAGCACCCGCTGGGGTGTAAGAGTCTATTGCTAGTTGATGGAATCTAAATAAAACGGGCTATTGGATGAAACATCGGACGCCTGCCCAATAAAACTGTTTCACATTTTATCTCTGGCAGACGGTGACTCGCTAACTGCTAGATGGGCCCCTATTAATAGTGACATTAAAAAATGGCCTAAGGGCAGGTATGGATTATTATTATTACCTTTATATTTTTTTCGCACTATCCGTCTCTCTCTTATTAGAATATTTAGTAACAGAGGTATAGTGCGAGAAAAATCGAAAGTATGTCGCGGCCGTCTAGTGCTAGGCGTGCAGAGGGCCTACCGCGAAACGAAACCGAACTTCGTTTGTGTATCTCCCTCTCTGTCGCGTTTGCTAGTTCGAGCGACAATGAGAGTTATTCGAACGAATTTCGTTTTCACTAGCTCGAGACGGCCGCGACATACTCTCGATTTTTCTCACATTATACCTCTCTTTCCTAATGTTCTAATAAGAGAGAGACCGATAGTGCGAGAAAAATCGAGTGTATGTCGCGGCCGTCTTGTGCTAGCCGTGCTGACGGAACTACACTAATCGTAAGTAAATAGTATTATAATAGTAGAGACATAATCTTTGAACTTGCATTGCCTTAAGGCTTGTATACCCGCTAAAGTCCTTGAGCGTATGGGCGGAGCCTCGACCCTCTCCCCGCGCAAGTCGCACAACCCGCCGTCGTTTATTAAGCGTTACATAGATTAAGTTACACTAATCGTAAGTAAATAGTACGAGTATTATAATAGTAGGGACATAATTTTTGAACTTAATCAATTATGTAATTTATGTATGACAAATATCACGTTTCAATTAAGCATGACGAATGTCACCCACCCACGTCCACCCTTGCATTGGTAACGATGCGCGATGACGCGTCTGTAACTTAATCTATGTAACGCTTAATAAACGACGGCGGGTTGTGCGACTTGCGCGGGGAGAGGGTCGAGGCTCCGCCCATACGCTCAAGGACTTTAGCGGGTATACAAGCCTTAAGGCAATGCAAGTTCAAAGATTATGTCTCTACTATTATAATACTATTTACTTACGATTAGTGTAGTTCCGTCAGCACGGCTAGCACGAGACGGCCGCGACATACACTCGATTTTTCTCGCACTATCGGTCTCTCTCTTATTAGAACATTAGGAAAGAGAGTTATAGTGTGAGAAAAATCGAGAGTATGTCGCGGCCGTCTCGTGCTAGCCGTGCTAGTGAAAACGAAATTCGTTCGAATAACTCTCATTGTCGCTCGAACTAGCAAGCGCGACAGAGAGGGAGATACACGAACGAAGTTCGGTTTCGTTTCGCGGTAGGCCCTCAGCACGCCTAGCACTAGACGGCCGCGACATACTTTCGATTTTTCTCGCACTATGCCTCTGTTACTAAATATTCTAATAAGAGAGAGACGGATAGTGCGAAAAAAATATAAAGGTAATAGTAATAATCCATACCTACTGTTGCCTTTAGGCCATTTTTTAATGTCGCTATTAATAGGGGCCCATCTAGCAGTTAGCGAGTCACCGTCTGCCAGAGATAAAATGTGAAACAGTTTTATTGGGCAGGCGTCCGATGTTTCATCCAGTAGCCCAGCTACTAGTCCATCATTTTCACCCAATAACCCGTTTTATTTAGATTCCATCAACTAGCAATAGACTCTTACACCCCAGCGGGTGCTGTTTCTGTGTGCGCCCCATGACACGGGCAGAGACAGCATCCGCTTGGTGTACTCCTTGCATTTCATTAAATTGTCCAAAGGTCCTCTACGTGTTGGCTCAGAGCTCCACGCACGCCTCCTAAAGGTCCGGGACATCCTTGTCCCGTGAGCGGGAAAGACATATAATCCATACTATCCATACTTCCATATCCATACTCCATACTAATATTATAAATGCGAAAGTGTGTCTGTCTATCCGTTACCTTTTGTGTAAGTGTAAGGTTGTTAAGTTTTAAACTAATTTTCGGTATATTTATTACGTTCTACTTCCTTGATTTGATGATGATGGCTGCTACTAACTATATTATGCTGACTGTACAGAAATCGGCCTCGGGTAAATATATACTTATAGATTAGTTGTACGTTAACCATACTTTGTTTCATATCAAATAATATTATAACTCTGTATCGAACTTGGAGTTGGCATGCAACCCATAGGTAGGTACTTACAATATTTGCCAAGCCCACTATTATTATTAGAACGTATTCTATTAACACTTGACAGTCATTAATACGAGCAGATTATTATTTAACCCCAAAGACCCAAAATAATTATTGAAAAATTTGTGAGACCTAAGCTAAGACCTACTAACTCTAGTATCGTAAGTTTGTATGTTACTAACAATCTATAGGCAAACTGGTCTGAAATAAAGAATTTATTATTATACTCTTTATTCATCTTTTATCTTAAGCTAGGTTTTTACAATAACTATATAAAAAGTAAAATATAAAACTATACATACAAAACATAAAATCATTATAAAAACCTAACCTAGGGTACCGCCGGCAGCGAGGCGGGGCCTAAGCTGCCGGTGGTCAGGGCGCCAGAGACAGGAATCTCCTGACTATCCGCGCAGTATCCAGGAGTACCGCCTTCTGTATCTGACCCTTGATCCAGCCATCTAGCGAGAGTCTCTTGAGGTGATGGTCGAGACTCTTCGCTATTAAACCATTCGCTGAAACGACTATCGGGACGATGATCGTCGAATCAACATCCCACATGGCGGTTACCTCGTGAGCCAGGTCTAGGTACTTGCTGGCTTTGTCCTTCTCGGCCTTCACGAGGTTCTCGTCATGGGGGATGGTGATGTCGACGAGCACTGCCTGGCGTTTCCATCGATCTGTCAGCACGATATCAGGCCTATTGGCAAGAATAGTCCTGTCCGTGATGACAGTTCGATCCCAATAGAGCGTGGCACGATCATTTTCGAGAACTGGCGCAGGTGTGTACTTATAGTAAGGCACTTCGGAGGCCACAAGACCGTATAGCAGAGCAAGTTGCTGGTGAATAATTCTGGCTACAAGGTTATGTCTGTGCAAGTACTCGCCGTTAGCAAGATGACCACAACCGGAGATAATATGCCTGAGTGACTCCCCGGGACGGTGGCATGCCCGACAAATGTCGACCGTACCGTCCTTCAGGATATACCTCCGGTAATTGTTCGTCATGATAACTTCGTCCGCAATTGCACAGACAAAACCTTCGGTTTCCCCGAAGAGATCCCCGAAGCGTAGCCAGTTCACCGACGCGAGCAGATCTACATCGGGTCCTGTGAGGGCCTTGTAGAACCGCCCGAGAAGCTCCTTGCTCCTCCACACCGCCCTGCGGTCCTCGACGCTCATTACTTTAAGTCTGCGCCAGTTCTCGTTTGCCAAGGAGAGCGGGGTGAAGTTTCCGTCTACTGCCACTACGTCGCGATGCATCCCACACTCGTTGTTTAGGAAATAATCCCTGAGATTGCACACCTCACGGTTGTGAATGTTCTTGGCATTTAAAAAGCCGCGACCTCCACACTTCCGCGAGATGTACAGTCTCATAACAGACGAGCGTGGGTGTAGCATGCGATGCGCAGTAAGCAGTACTCGGACTCTTCGGTCCAGGGCATCCAGCTCAGTCTGAGTCCACCTTAGTACGCCAAAGGAGTAAGTAAGCAAGGGCATCACCCAGGCGTTGAAGGCGCGCACCTTGTTGCCGCCCGACAAAAGACTATTAAGTACTTTGGTCAGGCGACAAAAGAAGCGCTCCTTCACCGCCCGCTTTACGCCCTCACCCTCAATACCCAATGACTGTGACATACCAAGATACTTATAGGTTTCTGCTTCGGAGATAGATTTGAGGGACATTGTCTCAGAAAGTTGCAAATTTGCTGAATTTACAACTTTCCCCCGCTGTACATGCATGACCGCACACTTATCGACACCAAATTCCATTTTGATGGCGCTACTGAAGACTTCTGTTGTTTTCAGTAGTTCCATCAGGTCATGTCCATTCGGTGCAAATAGCTTAAGGTCGTCCATATAGAGCAGATGAGAAATGACCTCACCCTCTCTCCGAAGTCGGCAACCTAGTCCTGAATCCTTCAGCATGGTGCTAAGCGGATTCAGCGCTAGGCAGAACCACAAAGGACTCAGACTGTCGCCCTGGAAGATCCCACGTTCAATTCTTATAGAGTCCTGCGGACCAGAAGGGCAATCTCCCCCCCCCGGTTGACGAAGGACTGTGGTCCACTGCCCCATGCAAGCGCCTAAGAAGGATCTCAGAACTGCATCAACTTTATACAACTCTAAGATCCTCCTCAGCCATGAATGAGGCACCGAATCATAGGCCTTCTTGTAGTCAATCCAGGCAGTCGAAAGGGCCCCTCTGTTCCGCCGGACTCGTTGGCAAATGGCCATGTCTATGAGGAGGAGCTCTTTAGTACCACGAGACCCAACCCTACATCCATTTTGAGCAGAGGCCAAAACGTTGTTTGCAACTATGTGTGCGTTAATTTTTGCTCTCAAAATGGATGTAATGAGCTTGTACAGCGTAGTCAAGCACGTGATGGGTCTGTAGTTTTTCGCTTCCGTGGTACTACCGGACTTATAGAGCAGGGAGGTGATACCAGTTGTCAAGAAAGAAGGCAGGGAACCGAGCTCAAGGGCTTGCTGGAACTGTGTTGCCAACCGCAGGTGTGAGCATCGAAACCATTTCAGCCAGAAGTTGTGTAATCCATCCGGTCCAGGACTTTTCCAGTTCGGAGCCAAACGGATGGCACAACTAACGTCCTCGGGGCTGATGGTAACAGTCCCCATGGGTTCGATGAACTCACACTCACGTTCAACAACACTTATCCACCCGCCTTCGGTGTGTTCGACTGGCAGTGACCAGATACTACGCCAGAAGTCAACCATGGCAGTAGCATCCGGTTGCTGTCCGTCGGACACACGAAGGTCGGTTCCCTCCCACTCTCGGTATACCTTCCTTTGATCGCTCTGGAAAAGGCAATTCTGCTGGTATCGATCCACTCGCTCTCTGTAGCGGCGAATACGGCCTGCCCATGCATAGACTTTCTGCTTCAGAAAGTCAATGCGCTCTGTGACACAGGCCATGTAGTCACGGGGTCTGATACCAGTTCCCGCGAAGGCCTGGTTCACAAAGCGCATGACTCGGGGGCGGTTGTTGCCCCCCCTGAAGCAGATCAGCTTTGCAATGAGAGTCCTACACGTATTGATACGACGCTCAATCCGTACTTGCCATGCAGGGACACCCCCGGCGGTCCTAGGTGCACGGTCAGCGTCCGGAAACTTGACGCGAGCAACACGGCACGCCGCGATGGCCCCGCAGTACATGATTGAGTGTGTATCAAGTAAGTCTTCACTAGCCCGTATATACGGGTCTAGCAGACCGTTTAGAGCTCCCATTAACGCTAGATTGCGTCTATTTACGGGCAGGCGTGGTAGTCGTGGCCTAGAATTGTTTGTGGAACGATACCTCGTAATCGCATCTTCCAAAGCCCTCCTCAGTTGCTCATTGGTCTGGGTATTCACGCTCTGATTCGCACGGTCCTCCTCGTCGGCACTGTGATCAACACGCGGTGCCCCCGGTGCCAGGTCGGGAGCAGGCATCGGAGCCGGCAACAAAGCGGGCGGATCCCGCGCCGAGGTAGAGGCCGCACGAACAGAGAGTGCTTCCAGGCGTAGCCGATCAAGCGTAGCGTCATCCAACCGCTTGTGCCGCTGGATGACGCGCACCTGATCCGATAGGCGCTGCGCAGACACGGTGATGGTCGGTTCAAGCGCCTGGAACAGAGGCAGCATCCGGACACGGTACGCAGACAGATTAGTTCCTCCCTCTGTCGCCCCATAGTAGGCGCGCATGCAGTTTTCGTTAATGGATTGCGTCCACTGCATGCGGCGCACTATACCACCGGTAGCGGGAGCCATGGGCGGAGCAGGATGCCCCGCAGGCCCCAAGCGTGCCGGCAGCGGTGGTCGTCCTCGTCGCGCAGGTGGTCGCGGCGGCGGGGACGGCGGCCCGCGCTCGTCGCTCGACTCGCTGGTGTCGGGCGCTGTGGCGAATCCATCGCCCGACGACGATGGTGAGGAGCTGAACGGCGCGGGCGAAGGTGGTGGGCGTGCGCGTTGTGTCTCCGCTCGAAGACGTGATCTCGTGATCATCGAAATTTGATTTTTCTCTCGTCTTAATTGTTTTGACAGGTTGTCATTCCAGTACAATTTTTGCTACGTTGCAAATTCATCGCCTTTGGTGTTTTATCAACATTGCATTTGGTGTTCTGCATAATTATGTACACGAAAATAAATCTAAAAAGGCAATGTAGGCGTAAAGACCATAAAAAGCTAATTTTCAAATTAGAGATGAGCGATTGACACGTCCGTCATTGTCAGCGGTTTTTTTTTTTTTATTATTATTATTATTATATTAATAATATAATAATATATTATTATTATTATTACCCGTGTGGTGTCGGGTTAGAATAGCACCACCCCCTTTCTTCCCGTGTGGGTTGTAAGAGTCGACTAAGGGAACTGGGTTGAAGTGTGTTGTGGGCGATGGGCTAGCAACCTGTCACCGCTATATCACATTTTGGCGATCTTTTATACCCACATTTATGCTAACAGTGGCACTGGACACAGGTTTCATGTGCTCTGCCTACCCCTTTTAGGGTTAAAGGCGTGTATGTATGTATTATTATTATTATTATTTCCCATCTTGAACTAAAACAAAATCTAAACTATACCTACGTAAATGTTAGTTAGGTACAAATGCCAACACAGTTAACTGACCATCCTGTATTTATACAAGAACCTTATTACAATGCACATAAAGTGCATGGATGGTCAGTCAGCTGTCTTGTCTATAGTACCTACTACTTTACAAACCACGAAATAGATTGTCCACTCTATGCAACAAAATTATCTGTCACTAAAAACTAAACTATACGCAAATATTTATTAGTTACCTACTATACGAATCACAAAACGGATTGTCCACTCTATGCAACAAATATAGTCCACAATTTCCACAAATATTTAAAAATTTCGGCGCAGCGCAAATTGACACAGGTCCGTCATGCAACGTGTCTCGTCCCGCACTGACCGTATGGACGGAAACGGGGAGGCGTAGGAACTTTGGCGGAATATTTCAGAAAACGAGATAATTTTTTAAGAAAATTAAGAAAGTAAGAAAATGATGCCCTTGTTCATTATTGTATGAAGAAAGTTATAAAATTTCATATTGTTCTGATAAAAAAAAAGCAGTAAAATGGTTACAAGTGAAAAAATAGGGGTGACTTTAGATTTCTTTTTCTCTAATTTTTATTGTTAAAATCGATTTCTACGAAAACTATGACCCGTCGCATATCTTGCAGATTATGATATATTTTTTCCGACGGCAAAAATGTTACGTTATAATGTATAAAACGGTTACAAAACAACTCATTTTTACGAAAATTTCGAATGTGGAGCCTTAAGCTTGAAATACACTAGCGCGTCCTGCGGTAGTGGTCAATAGTAAACTTGATAATAGCTGTCAAACTTACTATTGACCGCCACCGCAGGCCGCGACAGTCATGACAGCTTGATGACAGATCCTAATACTATTAAACGAGCAATATTTGTATATACAGGGTGGAAAAAATCTTTGGGCCCTGGAGGGAAATTACCTTAAATCCTTAAGATTTTACACAAAGCACGCATTTTACGTAAATGAAACATTATAATTTCCCTAAGATGAATAACGGCACCACGGAATAAAGAATCCATTTATTCCGTGAACGCCGCCTTTCGGCTGATATGATAATGATGATGAAGTTGTGCTCTATTAACTAGCTGCCCTCGTGGCTCCGCCCGCTTACGAGTATTACAGAGAGCACACAGGCGAACCTACGGGATAAAATATGCCTATGTCCATCCGGTAGGTTCATTCCACATACTGGTAAAAGAGTTAAATGGTATCGGTAGTTCCGGGATTAAGATCATCATCATATCAGCCGAAAGACGTCCACTGCTGGACATAGGCCTCCCCCAAAGAGTGCCAAAGTGACCGGTCCTGCGCCACCCGCATCCAGCGGACTCCAGCAACCTTTACCAGGTCATCAGTCCACCTTGTGGGGGGCCAACATGGACTGCTAAAATGATATTCCTTCCTTTCGGTTCTGGCGAGCTGTTCACCCGTCACGTCTAACGAAAGTAGACCTTTACCTACACTTAGTTACTACGAAATGCAGTGTCAAGATATATTTGTGGGTGAGTGTTGAGGGGAACTTAAAACAAGTTATAGAATATTAGTCGGGCAAAAATTTGAATGAGCCGACTGTAAAATTATTTGACGTAGATTAGGCATGCTTCGCTTGCTTATACAATGCAGTAGGTATGTAGGTATAAGGTTGCAGTAATATATAAGTAGGTAAAGTGTGGATTCGTCGGGAACGCGGGCGATATTAGCTTCACAGGCAATTTGACACAGCGCAGGAGTCAGAAACATATCGGTTCTAAATGTCCAAATTATTTATGTTGCCAAGTGGCTTTGTAATTAGTAGATCCTGAATGAGCACTGAGTGAACGCGGGTAGATGAAAGAGGGTTTTGGGCGCGTAAATACGCGCAGTAAGCGCGAAAAGCACTATGTAATCCAAAATATGTTTGCTGAAAATGCAATAGATGGACTCGCCTCCTTCAATGTCCTCATCTTCGGCTTGGATCTCGAAACCACTCTTCTATCTATTGCCTACTTTCTAGCCTCTACAACAGCACTATTCTGCCTCTGTAATAATCACCTTTTCAATGCAATATAAAATTTGGTACTTACATAGAATATGGCAAATTATGTTTTCAAGATTTTACTAAAGACATAATAGCTCAAACCTAAATCATGGTCACCCTTTCACTTTTGACACACCCTACTTGGGTGACTTCTGCTATAGATTAGAGATTTGGTCACAAGTGGTACAAAACAGACCTTTTATATATATTATTTAAATAATTTAAAATATAACAGTCATTATGTTGACTAGAACATTGTAACATCTTTATTAAATTTGTCTTTGAAAGTCATTTCTGATTACGTTTCCGAAGTCACTGTAGAGGTTAAGTATATTCTAAACATCTTGTATGAGAGTTCTGAGGTTTACGGCGTTTTTTGGTCATTAATATCTCAGGAAGAATTGTGTTGCGCGCCGGACTAAAGAGTATGTTCTCAAGAAACTGCATAAAGACCGTATCGAAATTGAGCATAATAATGTTTAAAAATATATTTATTTTTAGGCTTTTTCCTTATAAATTATTTAGCATTCCGATCATTACTACTTAAGTAAGAACGGGGAAGTTCACACTACGGAATATACCCAGGTAAATTAGTTACTTTATACTACATATAGATTTTAAGAAAATGTAGTACCTATTTTAATAACAATTATACTAATTTCGTATTATATAACGGAAAATTTTAAATACATTTAGTGATGATTTTTCTTAATCCCATAAGCCACAAAAAACGCGAAAAAACGGACGGTTGCAGATCTAAGGTCATTTGGGAGCTAGGAGCCCCTTAACAGCCCCACTTGTGCTAGGAGCCAGGCCCCCATTTTACCATCTCGGCAATTTGACAATGACAATTGGAAGTAGCATTGATTGGTCGATAGGTAACGATTAACGATACTGTCCAGCAACCACCTTTAGGGTTCACGCATGTTCAGCGCAGTTATCACAAGACGGCGCGCGAGCCATGTCGCGGAGAGATAGACTATCCGTCTCTTTCTAATTAGAACGCATAGAAAGAGACGGATAGTCTATCGTTAGTTATATTTAAATTGTATTTTATTATTTTTCGTATTATTTTTATTGAATATGATTGACGATCACAAAGGGGATTCTTGTAATAATAATTAATAATAATAAATAATAATCGCCGTCTTGTGATAGCTGTGCTGCTAGGAAAAAATGAAAATGCGAGCGCACCCACCAATTCTATTTGGTGGTTTTTTTCTTCGCTCCCGTCTCGCAAACTCGCACAGCTCTGGTGGATATATAACTAAGGAGCTACTCTTGTCGACCCATCAAAGCACTTTGCATTGTGATTGTCAAATCGGTAAAATAGGGTGAATATCCACTACAATTGAGCAAGCACATAGGTAAAATGTCCTTGCTCACCGCTCCGCTCATACAGAGTCACCCAGGAGTGCCAGGCTTGGAATAATTATAAATTGATTATTGAATAAACAGTGCTTAGCCCCTGGCTTGCAGCAACATGCTGTGTCAGCGTTCCCGAGGGCCAAGGAGCGCGCGCCGCGGGGCCCACTCCTGCGCAGCCCGTCAACGCGACCGACACGTGAGTAGCCTCCCTTACTTCACTTCCTAAAGTATCGATTTTTTTTCATATTCTTCTAGTATCCTTTAATATTGTATAGGATAGTTTTTTTTGCCAAGACAAGTCTGGACAAATATAATGTATCATCTTGTATAGATACCTATGAAAGCAATAAATATACTGATTACTTTTTACTTAAAAAACTGATTTATAGTGTTAAGTAGCAAAAATACAATGATGAAATCATACGCGGAAAAAACAGGCCCAAACTTTCGAAGAATTTTACGGTTACACGTTAGTATTAGTACCTACCTTGATTGAATCAGGGTTTACTTTGCGGGATAATTAAATAGTTACAAGATTTAAAATTAGTTATATAATTACCCACAATTCGTGATTATCAGGGTCCATATGAAACTTAATATTATAAAACCTGTACTGAACCATGGTTGCAATAAATGAATCATAAATTCCATGATACATTTCTAGAACAATGTTCTTTTGCTGTTCCGCTAAAGATGCAGGTTTAAATATAGGTGCATCTTATTATAGCTGATAGACCTCTACGTTTTTCAGCGGAACCACAAAATTCTATTGTTCTAGAAAACTCTTAAAGTATATAATATTGAAATAACAACTATTATGAAATCATATACGTACGTGAAAAAAACAAACGTACCCTTATGAGCAGGTAACTTTCGAGGAAGTTGAAATAGCTTTTAAACCTAATTATGAAATCATATGTCGGGGGAACTGTGCTCAAACTTATATCATTTTTTCACGAGTTTTAACTAGCAAAAACTCATATGTACTTACGGTTAAGTCTAAAAATATGGATACGATTTTCAGTAATATTCTCCAGATTAAAACCGTATACTTGTTTTAGGGGTGACTGTACTTAAAGAAGACCAAAAAAAAACGGTATGTCTCTTGAGTTGTATGATGAGTATTGGCGTTTAGAAAAACACTAACCTGGTATTAAAGAGCTCTCAACTGTTATTCAAATCAGGTTCAAGTTTTTGATAACATCATTAGATCGCATGCCTTTACACTGTAATTTAAGCTTTTTGGGCCTAAGAGATAAGATTTTAACACTGTAATCTAAGTTTTTTTAAAGGTTTTGTATCTTCATTAATAGCCTTGATAATCAGTGTTCACCTTCTAACAGGGTGATGCTGTCAGCGTTCACGAAGGCCGGGCCCCGGGGCCGCGAGGCCCACTCCTGCGCAGCCCCGCGACCGATGTCTCACGTGAGTACCATCCCATGCTTTACTTCCTATGTAAATCTCTTTCTATTTTATTTTCTGATTAGAACGATTTGAAAATTAGATCGATAGAGGCGATTCCTCAACCATGGCTTTTTTTTTCATTTAAAGTACCGTATTAAACTGATACACTGATTAACGCTCTCTAGTCCAAGTAGGTAGTGCGGTTCCAATTTAGATTAGAGCTGCCCAACTTCAGCTTTATATATATATATACATATATATATGTATTGATATATTGCTAGCTATTGTAAATAGAGTAGGTGTATGTTGCTCCCGAATGTCCATTCTATATACTGGTGAAAGTAGGCAGTTCCGGAGCTCAACATAATTAGTATCTAAACAAAAGCATAATGAGTTGTAAAACTATGAAAAGCGAAACCTGATTGTTCTCTAGCTCTTAAACAAGTGAAATCAAAAGATTTTACAAAAAACCCAACTGTTTTTTTAAAATATTATAGCCATGTGACTTACACATCTAACGACACCTCATGTCAAAATCCATCAACCTGGTTTGGACTTGTAGCCCGTGAAATAGAATTTTCTTGCCCACAGGCAAACATTGTAAAGGCTCGAAAAACATAACCCTCCTTCCGAGGCAGTCGGGTATAAAAGAAACATCATAAATTACAATCAATTGTAATTAATGTAATTAATTACTTGTGTATTTAACAGTGTCCGGATACTGACTGGCGATGCTGCGTCAACGGGCCCACTGCGCAGTCCAGTTGCAACCACCGTGAGTACTATCCCTTATTTTACTATTTAACTATGTAACCCTTAAATTGTTAAATGTACAGTGGAGTGTAAACATATAGTAGAACTGAAGAGGTCACACTGGTCTCAATATGGAGCCTCCGTAAACGCAATTTCAGAGGAAAGCGCACACGCACGCCCCGCACAAAATGCGAGCCTTAATAATATAATTGTGGCCATTGTGGGAGGCACAGGCGCGACGCTGCTGGTATACTTATTGGAAACATAACATGCTGCACAGCGAATTATAATAACCAAGCTAGCATTACTATTGTAACAAACCTAGGTTCCCCACGTGTTCTAGGAATTGGACCGTTGCTTGTAGTAGTAGCCTATATATACATAAGTAATTATCGATCGTTGTACTAAAGTAGGTACAGCCCGCGAGCTTTAGAATATTAATCGGGCTTATATTTCTTGCTCGTCGAGACGTCACGCACTGTTGCTGTACAGTCACATTTTATAATATCAACATCATCATATCAGCTGAAAGACGTTCTCATAGGCCTCCCCCAAAGAGTGCCAAAGTGGTCCTGCGCCGCCCGCATCCAGCGGACCGGAGATTCGTAGCACCCCTGACCCCGCTAGTACCCTGGCAGCAGTGGCAGCTACCAGGCAACGAGAGACAAAATAATCCGTTCTAATATCGATCATTTTGCTCCGGGCAGCCAGCATTAACATAGGTTATATGGTCTTGTTTACGTAACGTTTTGGGCCGTAAAACTTGAGCGTAGAACCGATCATGCTAGCTGGGCAGAAGATATACCTACATTCTAATAAAAAATATACGTCGTCGTTGATCAATGATCACTATTAATTAAAATTTATTTTAGTAGCGATTGTTGAACTTATTTAGCGCTTTTATTTTAAATGCAGTTTCCAAGTGTGTGTACCATAATTGATATAAATAGCTACATAATCCATTTAAGGACAATGACTCACATAAATCAATGCCTCTACGAGTGATTGCCGCTTCAAAGCGGAAAAATGCTGCTACGCGCTACGGCATTAGCACACGTGGCGTTGCTTAGCCTCAAATAAGTCAATTTGCAAAAACAGAAGAAGAGAACACAAGAGCGTAGAAGAGCGAAGAAGTTCAGGGTTGAAATGGCCATTACCTCACAGTCACGTGGTCTTGTTGGTACAACGTGTGATGTGACGTAGTGGAAGTGTCGACCTGGACCATTCTACTCTAAAGAAGCAAGAAGACCATCAAACTACGGTAACAAGAACGATAAGGAGATACAGGAAGGTGTAGCTTATGTGTCCGGTTATGGTGTAAAACAATTTTCAATAGTATATAGTACAATCCATACTAGGTACAGATTTATGAGCCATTTAAGGCGCCGTAGGTTCAGCGAAGTTAAGCGAACAGAGTTTTTGAAACAATATATAATGCGTCTGTTTATAATAATATGGTTTCAAAAAAATACGAATAGTAATCTTGAGGCTTTTCTGCAGCGAGATCAGTGGTTCGAAACTTGATTAAGCAATTTTCGCTCGATAGAAAAAAATCACGAACATAGCTCTAAAAGGGTCTAAAATACACTTAAAATATTCTTAACAAATTATGCACAAAAGCTAAAAATATTGAAATGGCTTCTAAAAATCGGCAATATCATGTTTGAGAGAAGAGAGAACTCAGTGATTTCCTTTTTATTTAATTAAACGACCAAAAAATTAAAATTAAAAAACATGATATCCGCGCTTCCGAGCACGCACTTTCATCTCGCTCACGCTTACGAGTATGCTCAGTGAGAGGGAGAGAAGACCATGAACCTAAGGCGCCTTAAGAGTTCCCATTGCTGGCATCTTCTTCGGCATGAAATTTGAGGATTTGAACATTGATGTCGGATTTTGAAGTAGGAATTATTATGACCAGCGAACGAAAAAACATAGAAGTCAGTAGCGCTGCAAAATGACCGAATAGAATGGGTGCCATTGTCATTATGCGGGGCTGGGGGCGGGGTGTCAAAACGATGCCAGGCAGCCGTTTAGTTCGAACATGCGCATACCGGGTTTCAGGTACGTGTTTGGGTAGAAATTTGTAAGGAGCTCGCGTTCTATGGCTTTTTCGTTCGCTGATTATGACGCTTTTTAACCGACTTCACAAAAAGGAGGATGTTCTCAATTCGGTTCCTTTTTTTAATGTTTATTACCTCAGAACTCCGTCATTTCTGAACCGATTCGTACAATATTTTATTACGTTAGGTGCTGTTAAGGTGCTACACTTTATGAATGTGCAACGTCGCGCGTCACTTTGGGGTGTATGCCATCTACTTATTCTCGGGCTCTGCTTGAATTTTAGTGATCACACTACGCGATGCGCAATGACGTTCGTTTTCATAAATTACGTCTGTCTAACACTAAAAAACGATTTCGTAAGGCATATTGCTTTTGTATATCGCGCGACGCGAAATTCGGAATCCGTTTATTTTTTATTATTCTGCTGTTAAAGAAAAGAGACGGATATTTGTTCAACGAATATTACACCTTGTTTCATATTTATTTATATTCTCACCGTTTTTACACGTAATTTACTAGATAATAAATATTAAACAGCTTGGACCCGGACCGTAGCTGTCAACCCAAAATTGAGTTCCGTTTAATCAAAATGTACTAATAGAACATCAATTTGAATTTTAACAGGAAATCAGCCTTTTAGATTGAGCTTGCTCTCTAGTTCGCTTTAGTCTCATCAAAACCTAACTCGAGAGTGAGTTTAATTTGACGGGCTATCCGCGTCACAATTGCGCAAGTTCTACGGTAAAAACATGCTTGATGTTCATAACTGATTGACATGATTTGATGTTGTGGGCGATGGGCTAGCAACCTTTCACTGTGATATCACGTTTTGTCGATCTTTTGTACATTTACGCTAAAAGTGGCACTGGAACATAATATTCATGTGCTCTGCCTACCCTTTATGGGAATGAAGGCGTCAGTGTATGTATGTATGTTCATAACATTTATGATTCACTGATATACGAGTAGGTACCTGCGTCTTCTTTAGTGGGATAAAAAAAACTGGTATAGGATTGTTCTAGATTCTGTGCAGAAAGAAAACAATCATGTCAGAAAAGGGAACTAACAATATTACGTAGTCTTCCGTCGTAAGTCAAAATTCTCAACTTACAAGAACACGGGTGGGTCGTCGCAAAACAATTGCAACTCGGTAATAGAACAAGGTTAACAGATCGTATGAAATACAGCATTGTTTAATTATATTTTTCCATCATATAATATACATACATATAACCATAACCCAAAATTGTTCAAGTTTGTGCAGATATTTCCAGGCAGGTATTTTCTTAATTGTTGAATTGAACTTAAAGTCGCCATCCATTTTTTATATTTATAGTCCATTTTCTAGGACATAGCTGGGAATATTTAATAATCTACTTTGTTAACCTTTAAATTTTGAAATAATAATAAACCGACATTTTCAATTTTCTAACTTTGCAGTATTCCTAATAAATACCAAACTATGACAGAAATAAAATAATATGGAATTAGAACCCAGGACCTCTTCCTTTGTACGCAAGGTCACTACCACTAGGCCAAAGCGGTCGTCAAACGTTCATGTCAAATGTTCTTTACGTTAATTCCCTTTTTTAGATAATCATAATATAGGTATTACGACTTCAATACAGGTGACTGGACAACAAAACAAACAAAGATATCATGAGTTCAGTTGTGTTTATGCGATGACCTGTCCAAGCCATACTTCTTGTGTAGTATTGTTGTGGTTTTCGTATTTAAAATCATGCAGAAAAGTGGAGCACAAATTTTAGTGACAAACTGACAATGACAATGACAATGACAAACTAATGTCGTGAGTGTTAAAAACCGTAAATAAGAATCCCATGACGGTTCTCTTTCGGTATAGACACGTCTAGGTTATTTATGATTCGATTACCTATTTCAGTACCTATATATTTAGCCTATATGAATTTTGTGTCCTACTCGGTAGGTACTCTATTTGAATATTTCCTTTGCTTGACTATTATCTTTAGTATTAGATGGACGTACGTAAATATCGCGTGGTGGTGTGCTATTCTATATAAACTTAAGTGCTTTTATTTATTTGTTTTAAAAGCTTTTGCTACGGTTTCAGTTGAATTTGTTTTATGTATATTATTGAATTAATAAAGAGCTAGCTCTTTATTAATTCTTTATTAGCTAGCTCTTTATTAGGTATTAGTATTTTTAATATTTATATTTTATTTAAGCGGCTCCACGCGCCTTTTGACTGGTTTTGAGATGATATTCCTCCGTCATAACTATGGCACAAACGCTTATCGGTTCTTTAATTCTTTATCTACATTTGCTCAAGTTTATTTTTTATTTTTTTATGATTTTTCCAACATGGTCCGAAAAAGCTCTGCTTTCGATATTAGTATGTTGTTTATGCACTTTTATATATGAAATCTACATATAACTGTTCCTTATTGACGTCTCCAACAACCCACGAGAGTTTTTTATTTTTAACAAATTTTCACAAAAGTTACGTCCAAAAAACTTTTTTTTGGCCTACAATTGCGAGTTAGGTGCCATATATCTCGAAAACGGCGGGTTTTGAAGTAAACATGGGATACTATTTCGGTAACCCTTGTTGTTGTTAATACGATAAGCCATAAAAAAACACGAAACAATGGACAGTTGCAGATCGAAGGTCATTGGGAGCTCGGAGCCCCTTGAGAGGGGAAAATAGACTGGCAGCAGCTAGCAGCTCGCGGTCGCGACTGACAATAGGTACTTTGTAGATGAAATTCCCATTTCAGGAGGATACGATTTCCACTAACTATATCTTAACAAATATCACTTTGACTTTGATGTCGACCGCTTCAGCATAATATATTCTAGGTTTATAAGTAAGTAAGTAAGTATCGTTATAGCTTTCGATTAAAAAATAAAACTTTTTTTTTTAATTCAAACCTATAAACCTGGTCTTTTATTGTGTCAATAACGTACTAAAAAATCATTGAAATTGGAAAATATTTAGAAGTGGAAAAACATTTTCTCTTTTTGTACGGAGTACGTAGTATTCATCCCTCGTAAGAAAAGGGGTTTTGTCACGCATTGACTATGCCACTCCCATGGGCGCGATCAATTTACATTATAATATAATTTATCTTAGACGGAGGTACTTATTCTAAATTGGCTGGTTTATAACGAGTACAGTTTGCATAACATTCTGGCCCCATCTCACAACGGCGAAGCCAGAATGCTATTTATTACAACTGCCTACATTCCTCAACATTAGATTTCTCATCGCGTCGTTGCGAACACATTCCATCAACACATGGTGGACGTCTTCCACTACATCGCACTCACGGCAATTAGGTGCATGAGACCGTAACGCCCATTAATAATTTAAAGGGGTTTGGGTAAAAATGCTGTCATTTTTGAGATGAGCGGCCATTCGTGAACGTGGTTAGATTATGATAGATCTACTCAAAACAAACATATTTGTTGTGAAATGTAATACACTAAAATGCATGGGAGCCGAGATATTTGCAATAGGTATTTATTTTCACAGGTCATTGTAGGTACCTAGTTTTAAACAAAACTTCAAACTTAAATATCTCGGCTCCGATATTGTTTAACGCGTTTAATTTTATATATCTATGCGTATTAAGAGGTCCTATAAACGATTATAAAAAAAACAACCGTGGCCGCTGCAAAAAATAAAAACGAATTTTTTTTTCATACAAGGTTACCCAATGCCCTTTGTTTGACGGAATGTGTCCGGAGCGAAGCCTGAGGAGTGTTACTAAATACCTCCGTCTTACAAAGTTGTTTATCAAACCATGGGACTCGAGGAGGCTGACAATGAATTGTTCGATTCCATAATCCTTTTGTACGGGACCGCTCATGAAAATATTCCCTCTAAACATGGCTGCACTTTATTTTTACTTTGCATCTCGCTGTGTACTTAAAGGTAAATAATAATATGGAATACCATCGGTTATCGCCAGCCTCGCCGCACGGTCCGCCTCCTCGTTGCCCATGATACCAACCAACCTCTCTGTTTAGTGAAGTACAGATAGATTGAAGCAAAAGGATACTGTAGGCTATCGGATGCCCTCGACCACAGGAGGGTAACGGAATCAAAAGTGAAAGGGCACTTTTAGTATCTGACTAAATTACACATTTGTTATGGTTATATAAAGTCTCTATAAATGACAATGCTTCGGCTACAGCATACATGTATATAAAAATTTGCGTGTAAACAGGCAAAAAAGGCTGCCCCACAACCATTTTCCTCTTTAGATCCTTCTGCGAAAATTTAATAAAATGAGCCGTACTGTACCTACTTATTTCTTAGGAAATAGAAACTGTTTTGCATTAGTCGTTTGTTCATCTGTTTTTTCGCACATTTAATACCATCAACAAATATATTTATATCGTAGCATGCTAATGCCATTTGTACAAAGGGTAAATTGGTAATTTCAGACTTGATTGAACAGGATAGAAACTATATTTGTTACTTTGTTTCATTGAGTAGTGGTATTTTCTTTCTCCTCCAGTACATATTTTGACATGAATAATTTAATTCCTCTGAGACATGTATCGTAACGCTATTGTCGAAGAATTTCGGTCTAAGGTAGAATTTGAGAGGTAGCTAATTTTAACAGCTAGATATTTCCTACGAATGAAGAGTGGTTGAAGGCACAGCTCACTTTCTATGACGTGGGTTAGGGAACATCGTACAAACCCGCCTAGCACCCGCATAGCCTGATTTTGTACTATACTTTAACTAGCTTATACAAATGACTTTTCACACTAACGTCGTTTAGTAACAACCGTAATCTAGTCTGCTGCGTAGGGTTGCTATGTATAGGCGTGTAAGATGCGTAGGATGGACGCCCCATTTAGAATCAGCCATTTAAATATATTCAAAATTGTTTTTGTTTTGTCCCCAGTTTCGTTAATGCGTCGACCCCATTAGAGTTTAGGTTTAAATACATTTATTCTCATATACGATTTACATTCACCTCCATGAGAACATGTTTATTATACAAGTAAGAAGTAAAACAACAAGGTCTGGAGGTCAAATAGCCGGCCTCGAAATCGCCGGAAAACTACACCCTTCGGCCAAATCTCCCCTTCATGAAGGTAGACAGCTTGTCAGTTGGTACTCTCACCACAAATGAATTGAAACTGCTGCATCCACAGCTGGAGCAGACGACGGGGCGGCGCGGGACGCGGGGCACGAGGCGCAGGGGGCGAGGCAGCCTGCTCGATGTCAGCGACTCTTGACACATCGCGACTCGCTGACTTTATGTCCGAGGGTACGTTTTTTTGCCATAGTCTCAGGCTTCTATCCAGCCACATACCTAAATATTTCACACTATCTAGCTAGCTATATATCACTATATCTAGTTATAATTTATATTAGTTAGTGTATATGTAATGTTATAGTACCTATATTAAATAGCAAAGGGGACAAAGTGTGACCCATTCCCGTCACACGAACTAACGGATTCTGACCCAACTCGATAATCAATTGACGCGAATGCAGAAATTCGCATAAATTACAGATTAGATTATTCACTCCAAGAGGATCTAAGGAGTTCAGAAGACTAATTAAGTTAACGTTATTATAGGCACTGTTGATATCAACAAAACACCCCACTGTGTGCTAAGTCCTCTGATGATGCCAGTTTGAATTCTAAGGACTAGCCTAGTTAGATTGTCCATGCATCAAGGTCAAGATCTCCTGAAACCTGTTGTGTTCTGAATAATAATTACCTTTCTAAGGTATTTCGTATTTAAACCTACTACAAATACTAATTGCATCCACATATATAGTTGGATATTTCGCAAAGGTTCTACCCTGTACCTGGCTGGCGTGAATGCCTATATTACCTACTTACTTACTAGTAATTTATGAATGTAAAGTTAAATATTGACTGTAATTACAAATGAATAGTACCTACTTGTTAATACTTGTTAATAAGTCAGCCATGTTTACACCGTACGTGACTGCAGCCGGGTGTAGTATTTCGCTGGTGCGACGGCTACCGGGAAAACGGCAGCCATTCGAGCCGCCGGCATCTTCTTTGAAAGAGTCGTGTCAATATCAGTTTGTTTTGCGTTTTGACGTATCGGATTGCTAATGCAAGGCAGGGATTCATGTGTGTGAATACGGTATTTGTGTGATAGCCAAATCAGCAGCTTTTTGTGAAACGTCAGAAACGCTCTGTTGGTGTGATTTTTTTAGGTCCATTCTCGTGACGTTACCATTTTCTATGGTTAAGAGTTCGCAGGAAGCTCGATTCTCCATACAAACGTAGTTATGCTCTCATTTTAAAACTACGTGTTGGATTGTAACGACACTGTATGTACAATACAATGACACGAGGTAAATCCAGGTCTGACCTCGTTCTATTGAACGGTGTCAGCCAGTGACGGGCGCTCTATCTTGTCACTTATCGTGTGATAGATCGTGTCATTAGTTTATGTAGCTTCAGATACCATAGTAAAAAATACTAATGTTTTTCATACAAAACTTGTTTTTGCTGTATTTCGTTTGTTTTCTAAACTGGAACCATATAAACTAATTACACACATCATGTCAGTGTATATGCAAAGTTTCGTCACAATCCAACACGTAGTTTTAAAATGAGAACGAAACTCCGTTTATATGGGAAGGTGAAATTCGTCCGAGCTTACTGCGGACTCTTAAACACCGCCCTTTTTCAGATTAATACCGACTTCTAAAAAGGATGTTTTCAATTTGTCGGAATCTTTTTATGTATGTTCCCCGATCGCTCCAAGACGCCACAGGACCGATTTGGAAAATTCTTTTTTATTTGAAACGGTATCCTTCGCAGGTGGTTCCATATTAGTCATCAGGTCAGGATCTGATGATATCCTGGAGACTTTGAGTGAACTCTCCAAATGTTACAGGCACACTTGGGTAGGTAGGTACTGATTTGAAGTCGGTTGAATAAGACTTTGTTTTTAAAGCTAATTATTATGTGCTGTGAACTGCGATCAATGTCTAAGTTGGACTCTTATGGCGAGTTGCACCAGCTTACGATGACAGACCGATCAACGTTAAATACGGCGCCGGCTGCTGTCATCCCATAGAGACTTGTCAAACTTTGACGAGACGAGTTTTAACCACTCCGTACCTATGACCCAAAAATAGGGGGTTATACAACTATAATTTGTAATGTAAAATCGTTTATTTTACCGTTGTCAAATACCGTAAAATGGGGTGAGTAGGGTTCGCGGGGAGAGTTGGGTTATGAATGGGGAGAGAAGGTATGAACGGGGTGTGAGATGGTTTTTTAAGGCTACTGCTACAAAAATAATGTATTCCAATTTAAAATGGAGCTATAGTAACACTCATAATAAAAAAATCGATCCAACAATTTTCCAAAATCACCTTTGTATGAAAACCCATCTCACCCCAATTACGAGGGACTACGGGGTGAGGTGCGTTTTCCTGTTTATCGTCAAAGTTATGAAATGGAACTACCCAAAATAAAATAAAAACTAAAATACAAACGTCCGGAACACTTATGTACCATTCAGTTTGTATAAGTAAAAATAAAATGTTATCGAGGTTTGAATGTCAGTTTTCACCCTACTCACCCCATTTTACGGTACCATATAACTGAACTGGAATAACCAAAACTGTACCTAGCAGTGGCGGCGGGAATGTCCGATGGGAAACCCGGAACACAAAACTTTATGAAAGACTATAACTATAGGCTACCCGGAGGGAATCGGCGTGTATAGGCGTTCCACCTAGTCAAAGTGCCGATAAGGTCATAAATCATAACGCCGGATGCCTCTCGCTCGCACTCGCAAGAGGCTTATGTTATGGGCCTCATCTTATCTTATCTTATTTGGTGACGGCATTTGTCCCCTCCTTTATGCCTTCTCCTAAACTCGCTCCATCATACTAGACGACGATATATTGTATTCAATACAATACATTTATAAGTTGTGCTATAAAAATAGCGGTTAGGTACATTGCGTTATGACTTATGCCAAATACATGCTAGTTTTATCCATGACGTTAAGTGCTTTATGCTTGGTACACGACGCTGTGCATATACGTGTAACATCTAAAAATGCTGTCGTCGCATAAACGTCTTCTTGGCGCAATTTGACAAGTTGTTATAAATAGCGACCAATGCATCTCGATTTGCGGACAGCGTGGTTGCCATTTTATCGCTTAATGTTGTGGATAAGATATCCGTCACTAGCACTCGCATACTCGGCAGATCCTGACGACTGTCTTATCCACAGCGATAAGTGATAAAATGGCACCATGCTACGCCCGCTGGATCAGATGATTTTATGTCGCCACGAGTTATAATTAAAAGGAGTCGAATCTGGCTGCACGTACCTATAATATCTGCAGATATACATATTATATACATGCAGCCGGATTCGACTCCTACTACTAAAGGAATCCTGTTTCCTTTAGTATATTACAGCATATTATCTTTTTATGGCCAAGCAATATTACTGCGATCCAAAGCTCTTAAATTCCGAATTATTCACGCACAACACTAGATTCGATCGCGTGCTATCGTAAATCTATAGCACCCAGACGCCCGCGCGAGTGACAGCAGACTATAATGTGTTTTTTTTAAGTACAGTCAAGTGCAAAAATATGTATAGATATAATCTTCTCATAAATATGGGGCACATTTATGAGTTAAGTTGTATGCACTCATATTTCTACACTTGACTGTACAAAGTACTACGCCATACTATTTCTATGCAAGAACTACATAAGATCAGGTGGGGTAAGAGGAACTACCGGGTAAGCGAAACAGTCGTCGGTAATACCCCCGGCAGTTCCTCCTACCCTACCTGACCTTACATACTTTTTAGGGTACTTATATACAAACGTTCACCGTGAAAGCAGCTCTTTTGACAGCTTCCGAAACCAGCCGCATGCATACTTTGACAGATCGCTTTGGGTAAAACTTTATTTTTTTGCAATATTATATCCAGCGAAGATACTCATACTCATACTCATAAGATGACATAAGAAGGATAAACCGTGTCTGTTTTACTCATGTGTAATTAAAATAATGTGGTGCAATTATACTTCTCGTGATAATTTATTTATTTGTAAATATCTTTTATTTCGTTTTTAGTTTAGTTCATTCTTAGTTTAGTTTAGTAACAAATGCATATTTTGTTATTTGTTTGTATTACTTTAAAAAATATATATAAAATTGAAGCATAATAGGTCTATCTATATCTATCTATGTATCTATGGAGAGAGTCGACTTTCTAATTAGCAGCCCGAACAAATTTGGTGCTTCAGTGTCAGTCACCAGTGCCTGACATGGGAGCCAACGTGTTAAAAATATCCGCTTTGATATCGTAGCTCAAAAAAAAAGCTCTAAAGTTGTGTCGGACTGACAATGCCCCGTTCTGTGAGATCAGATGTATTTGGAGTTTATAATTAATTCATAATAAATGCAACATCATCATCGTCTTATCAGCTGAAAAACGTTCACTGCTGGACATGGGCCTCCCCCAAAGAGTGGCATATTGACCGGTCCTGCGCCACCACTCCCGTGACCTTTATAATAAATGCTTTGAATCATAATGAACTAAGAAACGAAACCACGAAGCACAATAGTAGTAGTACTCTACCTACCCTACTCTTGATCCCCACAAATGTAATCCTCGACGTTGGTGTATTTTAATGTTAGTACTCTTATAAATAATCAGCCTCTCAACATAAGGTTGACAAAGGGTATAAGTTCGGGGTGCTTCTCTCTTCAAAAATCATGCTTTAATGTTATAATACAATATACAGGGTGTGGCCTATAATAGGAGCAAAAAATGTAGGGGCTGACTCTATGTAATATCCGCAGTGTTCCTGTGAAGGTTTCAAGATTCTTGAATTCGGAAATAATCTTATCTAAAGTTGTGATACCTAAGTAATGGATCTCGACATCACGATATCGCAGCATGCCGGTCATTAACTATCTTGGTAGAACACCGGGAACTTTCATAATTGCAATTATACTAACTTTAGTTTTCTAATACTTTTTGTTTTTTCTTTCAATTTACCCCTGCATATTGCAAAGCGCAGGCAAATCCGCGGGATAAAATATAGCCTATAACCATCCAGATTTTTTTTAAATCGGATAACTGGTTCCGGAGATTACCCATAACATACAAACTTACAATCTCACAGACACTTCCTCTTATAATATTATAGTATAGATTATACTTATTGATATATAGAACCTAATATATCCCTTCTCAACGTTACCTGTAGGTCTCTGCGGGCGTAGCATGGTTGACATTTTATCACTTATCATTGTGGACAAGATATCCGTCACTTTCGCACTCGCATAGACTCGTCAGAACGTGGCGGATGTCTTATCGACAGCGAAAGTGATAAAATGTCAACCAAGCTACGCCCACTGGTCTAACTAACTTAAGTAGGAATAACAATAACTTCCACAACCACGCAATATCAAGTTCACAACAAACCCCGTCCGATTCTTAACATTGTCCTCGATATAATAAACATTGTTTCAACACTGCCTACGCATTTACGAGTAAACTGTTTGTTAAGCTCAATTATTGCTTACTAAGACTTTAGTAACATTACTGACTTTAGCAACATTATTCCAGTTATTGGTGTAAATTTAGCGGCGTATTTTGACATCTAATTAAGTTCTGGTCAGTAGCGTAATTAGGGGTAGTTATACAATAGTGGTAGAATGTTGTCATGGTTGCAGCAGCCGCTAGTTTCTAGTCGGGGCTCGGTGTATAGTGACGCTCATGGCGACTCCAGTATTGAGGGGTCGAGATTTTGCGGAACTTACGAGTAGCTTTCGTTTATCGTTATCACGTAGGTAGTGTTACGAGTTAGGGCTACATTTAAAAGCTCAAGCGGTCAAGGTAAGCCTTCAGGCACCGTGAGAATATCTTAGTCCAGTCGCGGATACACTGGATGAATACTATTTATATTTAAATAGAATTAATACATATTTTTGTCGAGGACCATCTTGCACAAATCGACCTGGTCCCAAACTAAGCATATGGGTACTACCTAGATGATGATATATACACGTACATTATTACATTATAACATGTTTATTCATTTTGAAAGCAGAAACTTTGGAAAGTAAGATGGTAGTCGTCTCCACAAAAAGTATACTCTACTAGCTTGCAGATAGCGCCACGCCCTCTGTAATATTCTCTCTTTTGTGTACACTGTTAGTGTACACGCATTAGATTTCTGTAAGGTTCTCGAGTGGCGACCACGAACCGGAAGGCGCGGCGTGGGTAGGCCCCCCGCAAGGTGGACTGATGACCTGGTAAAGGTTGCTGGAGTCCGCTGGATGCGGGTGGCGCAGGACCGGTCACTTTGGCACTCTTTGGGGGAGGCCTATGTCCAGCAGTGGACGTCTTTCGGCTGATATGATGATGATGATGAATGTCATGTAACATATTTAATTAATTATGCACTATAAATGCATGAACTAGAGCAAAAATAAGTTTCTGACAAAAATTTCATTTTTGGTACAAGTTTTTATTGCCGACTGTACTTTTCTGTATATCATCATCAAATACTCATTGAGACGATTCTAACGAGCCCAAACTCAATGGGGTTACGTCGGTTAAGTGCTGAATTCCCATGACCACCTTCTGTCTCCATCATCAGATCAGCTCGATGGTACCATAATATTGAATTGTCATCCAAACTATACGTATACCCAAAATTTCAGCTCAATCGGTCACCGGTAAATGGGTCAAATTTAACTTGCAAGATATGATTACAGACAACGGGACAGGTGAAACTAAAAATAAAAAAAGCTTGTAAAAAGGAAATACTTTCCATAGAAATCTCATACAAACTGTACGAGTGTGTACCCATTTTCATTGCGTATTAAACTTCATGGGTAGCGGCTAGCGTCGTGTTCGTAACGTGGAACTTACATTTTTTAGACAATTTTTGTTTTTATATTCAACGGTTTTGTGCAATAACGCGCGCAACTGATGCCCATGTTTTTGAAGTGAAAACTTCTTTAAAAAAATAAAAAAAACAAAATAAAAATCATTTAATTCGGATATCTTAAACCCATAAGAATACAATATAATTAAATCAAAATTAAAATTAAAATTAAATCGATATTAAAATAAACATGCTTGACAATAATAAGAAATAAATTACCTACCTACGCTATATTATTTTATTACCACAGAATGGTAGTGATTGGCTTGTGCATATCACAACAGTGCCGTAAATATGCACAATCCACCCTACCTGCTAACATCTGCAGGATATTGTTGGGGCTGGCCCGCACCCGTTGCATCAGGGACGCGCTGCGTTTGCGCATTGTCGCGTAAAAGCAGTCTATTCCTGCCTCAGCAAACATCCCCGATGCGCTGCAGAAACTCGGCAGCCCCATCAACACCCGGAACGCATTTTTGAATTGCACCCGGAGAGCCCCATATGCCCGCTGCGTATAACGGCTCCACAAACTGCATGTGTAGTGGGAGGTGCAGTAAGCCCTGAACAGTGTGACTTTTGCCTCCCTCGAGCATCGCGCAAATCTTCGTGCGATCATATTCGCCCGTACAGAAAGGGCCCTCCGTTCGCTCTCCAAGTCTGTATCGTCTTTGAGATCGGTCGTCACCACATGTCCTAGATATTTAAAATGATCCACTCTAACTAGAGGTTCCCCGTTAAGATGGATATGAGGAACATTCTCCATTCTCTTACGTCCGATCTCAAAGACCATAAATTGACTTTTGCTTGCGTTATATACAAGTCCGTGACTGCTAGCAAAGTTCTCACATATCTTAAGCAATCTTCGCAACCCACAGACTGACGCGCTTTAGCGGCGCTGGGCATTTTTTGGGATGGGGAATTTATTTAAACTCGCCACAGATTTTGTGTCGTCAGATGCGTAAGGTGAGATCTCTACGGGGGGACTTTTTTAACTAACTTTTTTTTGCAATATTAAAATTATTCAAGTTTTCACTTCTACCGGCACTCCCGGAGTGCAACCCGGTCTTTTTTTATTTGCTAACTTTATGGTTAATACAAACACCTACCACGTGACAGGGGTGAACTGTAGGTACTGTCTTCTTCGGCACGGTCGGCGATGCACATGTGATAGAGTTGCAATCGTCCATAGGCTAACGGCGACCGCTTACCATCAGGCTAATCGTACGCTTGTTCACCACCGACGTGTTCTTACATACTTCTTTTAGTTTGTGGTATGTTGATTTGTAACTCGAGTCGATGTGACTACGAATTTTCCCGTCCCTAGCGCGGCTTTGTTTCAGCCAGTTATGGTAATGCCGCTGCTGATAACAGGATCGCCGGTAATCGGCGCGGGAGTCGATTGTGACGCCGCACTCGGTTGACTGTGGCCGGTGTACACGTTGACTTATTATCACGTATAGATTGGCTACCTAGAATGTTTTTCTTGACGTCTCGTCTTCCATCAGGCCGCCATCTTGGATTAGTATTAGTGCCCGCCATAGATTAAGAGTCTGCAGTAAGCTCGATTCTACATACAAACTTAGTTACGCTCTCATTTTAAAACTACATGTTGGATTGTAACGAAACTTTACACGTAGAATGACATCAGGTATATCTATGTCTGTAATTAGTTTATGTAGCTTCAGATACCATAGTAAAAAAAATACAGCGAGTTTAAGTTTTACATCGGTTATTCTCAAATTTTGTGTCTGCGTCTAATTACCACGACTCCATATAAAATGTTCGTAAATGGTCGTGGTAATTAGACGCAACCGCAGACACAAAATTTGAGAATGGCCGACATACAAAACTTGTTTTTGCTTCATTTCGTTTGTTTTATAAACTGGAACCATATAAACTAGTTATGGACATAGATATAACTCATGTCGTTGTATGTTTCGTCGCAATCCAACGCGTAGTTTTAAAATGAGAACGGAATTCCGTTTGTATGGGAAGGTGAAATTCGGGCGAGCTTACTGCGGACTCTTAAGCCAAGTGATGCCGACTCGCATCACTGGCATGCGCAAACTTAGCTAAAGGACGTGTGCTATATTGTTTTTGATGATACAGCAAAAGATTCGTTGCTATAGGGGTTCTACAATTTATTTAATAAATCTGCTAACACTATAATTAGTGCATTTTTTTATTCAGACGTCCTTTCTGTAAGTATTCTTGCTTTCATTGAGTTTAGGCTGCCTTATTTGTAGTTTCTTTTGCTGTTTACACTTGTGGAGTAGCTACTTACGGAACTAAGTATCTAGTCGTATGGACTTTAACATCAAGCTGAATAGTTTGAGATTGTGACACTTTCGAGATTGGTTTAATCCTATATACTGGCGTTTTTTTTATCGGATAAGTAGTTTCGTAGATTACCCCTTACATACAAAACTTACATTACACAGACATCACCTATTTATGTTTAAACAGCTGTCCGCGCGGCTTCGCCCACGTAATGCAGCGAACGCAGGCAAACCCGCGGGATGAAATATAGCCTGTAACTATCCAGAAAGTCTTTAGGATTACAATAGTCTTTAAGATTTTTTATATCATATAAGAAGGCGGTTCCGGAGATTACCCAAAACAATCTCACAGACACTTCCCCTGTGTAATATTAAATACAGAGTATAGATATCAGTGGCGCATACAAGCCAAATTTCCACCTGCTTGCCTAAAGTTCATTTTTAGGTAAGCCTATATATAATAGTTATATACCTACTCTAAACTCTTTCATAACTTTTTTGATCCGCGTTGCCCATCGATCACGCGCGGCGAATCGGCCATTGATAGATCTCGTGGTGGCAAGATACATAACTTGGGAGTTTTTAACTTTAGATCAACATTTCTCAGAATTAAAAAAATAAAATAAAATATTGGACACAATTACTGCAGATGCTCTAAGGAAGCTTCCTTTTAAATATTTGCCACAGGCCACACACTATAGATACTTTAGATATGGAATTGTACGTGAACAACATTGATTATAGCAACCCAGACTGTGTTCCTTACATTTAAAAATAGCAGACCGACCCCCGCGGGTCGCCGGCGTCGAACATGAAAAGTTAATTCGCTAACGAGGTATTTCCACCAGCTCCGTCATGACACGAAAAGGGTTTTTCACAAAAAGCTGCTATTATTTGCCTCTTTTTCAGGAACGTGTAGGTACTTTTGCTGCTGACTATACCAATAACTTCAAGGATAGCCTTAAGCATGATTATAATTATAAAATACATCATGCATAGTATTTATTTTATAACGTAGCCTAAAACCCAAAGTAAATTCAACCAGACAGTAACCGCATCTATAGGAATAATTAAGTTGATTACCCGACCGTCTCGAAAGAAGGGTTATGTTGCTCGAGTCTGTATTTATGTTTGACCACCGCTTTAGCCTAGTTGGTAGTGACCCTGCCTACGAAGCAAGAGGTCCTGGGTTCGAATCTCGGTAAGGGCATTTATTTGTGTGATGAGCACGAATATTTGTTCCTGAGTGGATGTTTTCCATGTATTTAAGTATTTATTTATCTATTTATTTATTTATTTCATATGTTACATGACATTACAGACTTCCAATGCGTCACACAACTAAGATTAAACATGTTAACAATAGCACATGAAAAAAGAAATGCAATAACAGTATACACAAAAGAGAATATTACATTACACTCGAGGGCCTGGCATCCATCACCTCACAGAACTTCTAACATTCTTTCCTCACACTTGCCCATCCCCATGCACAGATCGCACTCCGGTGCTGACGCCAAGAGCGCATTTAGTAGCGAGAGAGCGCGGGGCTGTGGGGAGTTCCTACGCGACACAGTCCGAGCTGGCGGGACAGCAAGAAGAACGCGTCGCCGAGGCCTAAGAACTATTTTAGGGAAGTCTGGCACAAACGCAACTACGAGCTACGGAACCCTACACTGGGCGTGGCCCAACATGCACTTGGCCGTTTTTTTTAACTTTTAATATTATTTGTGCTCACAGAATTTCTTTCCCTGCTCATAAAATGTTTACTAAATGATGAGAAGCTTTTTTCCTTGTCTTCCATGAAATAATGTTTTCGAATTTAAACTTTCGTGAGACATGTTGAAATAATGCTAATAATTACACGGTTCAACTCACGTATTAAATGTCACTATGGGCGACATGTTTCGAACTCATCGGGAGTTATTCTTCAGGATGAGTGTTTTCGCGGCGGCGTCGAGTGATTCAAGCGAAGCCGTAGTAGCCGATTTAATAACGTGTAATTATGAGCATTAAATAATGTTTTATATAAGTAAGTAATGGATGATGAGATGACGTATTGGTAGGTGTGTGCTGCTAGAACACATTTTTATGTGGCGTCACTCATATAAATCCTACCATTACTAGTATAATGTTGCCAGCCTAAATTACGAAATTAAGGATTTCTTTTATACGACGGTGGCAAACAAGCGTACGTCCCGCCTGATGGTAAGCGGACACTGCAGCCTATAGACGCATGCAACTCCAAAGGAGTAACATGGGCGTTTTCGACGCTTGATATGTTTGAGGACTCGCCGTGTTGACAGCTGAAGGAACAAATTCCCTCTGGCGACCTTGCTCACCTCCAGGAACACAACACTACTACAGAGCAAGTAGTATTGTTATTATGGCTGTGGTCTTCTGCAAGGCGGAGGTACTCCCCCAGTTGGGCTGCTCCAAATTCGAGCGGGATGACATTTCGCTGTGCCCTACCTCACCAAAAATAATTCGCTTCTTTTAAACAAAATTGACAAAAATGTGCAAAAGTTCATGGCTAGCCAACGTGGACATGCCCCCAGCAATATGGGCACTCATGGTTGAGATTATTGTGGCCGACTTCTTATAAAACTGTCATAGGAAATGGTATCTTCTACCTTGGACGTTAGAGTCGCTTTTTCTACGGATTACTTAAGAAATTCGGAAATTTTAAGTACGCGTACACGTGGACCGGAGGGAACGACAAGGAGTTGAGTTGTTTTAAAGTTAGGCATTTGTGTTACAGGAAATAATATTTGTATTTATATCTACAACTTAGTCAATATATGATGTGTCGTTACAATAGGGGTGTAGACACTAAATAAATAATCAATAATGACATATTTTCTCGAAAAAGGATTAAAAATGTAGTCAAATTGAGAAAAAAACAAAACAAAAGGTTAAATAAGTGTCCAAAGTTTTAAGATAAAAAAAAGAAATTAAGACGTTCTGTCCCCTTTTCGCAAAACGCAACTTCATATGAAACGATGACGCTGGAAGATTGTGACGTCACCCTAATAGACGGCAACGTGCCGCGCCCCGTCGTGTTCGACGCGGCCCCCCGGCAGCATCCTGTAATGTGACGTCACACACTGTTTGCGTTTTCTCTCTCTAACAAGCAATATTAAAACGGTTGTAGCTTCGTTATTCTTTGAGATATCTGAATGGGACTTTCGTAACTAGGCATATTTTTTGCCTTCTTTAATTTGGAGTAATAATAATTTTCGTGTCTAACCCCTATTTTACAATGTTAAATTGGCGACTGAGGCTGAGTGCGAATAAGGCTGAATCCGCAGCAGAACCAAGGTGACCGCTATGGCCCGCCGAATCGCTGAACTTAAGTGGCAGTGGGCGGGGCACATTGCACGTAGAACCGATAGCCGTTGGGGAGGAAAGGTTCTCGAGGGGCGACCACGTACAGGAAGGCGCGGCGTGAGTAGGCCCCCACAAGCTGGACTGATGACCTGGTAAAGAGAGAGTCCGTTGGATGCTGGGCGCAAGACCGGTCATAGTGGCACTCTTTGGGGGAGGCCTATGTCCAGCAGTGGACGTCTTTCGGCTGATATGATGATAATGAAATTGGCGACCCTGAGCCCCTGGCCAAACCACTTGCTAATTATTTTACCAGTATTTATTTAATGTTTTTCAAGTCAGAGCATACTATATAACATAGTATATAACTTGTAGCTTCGTGAAGCAGGTCACAAAAACAACATCATTTAACCATCTTTCCATTTTGTAAAAAAAAATACTGAAATTAGGTTTAATGCAGCATTATTACATGTAAATGTCAAATTATTCAAACGACTGGGTTCTTTAACAAGTGAAATTGAAAAGGGTTTTCAAAAAACCCAATGCTTTTTTAATTTTTATAGCCTATGCCACTCTCACGATTAACAGGAATCCAACGGCACCTCATATGTCTTACTATTATTATTATTGGCTGACTGTTTATGTATTATATATTTTTATTTGTGTTATTTGTATATATGTATGATTGTGTATGTATGTTTATATATAGAGCTATTTATGTACGTGCATTAATATAATTATTTTGATTTTTGGCTTATTATAATCTCTGCACCACCTACTACATAATCTAGTTTTCTCTTTCTCCGATACCCAAAGGTTGTCTGGAAGAGATCGCTCTTCAGCGATAAGACCGCCTGTTGTCTACCTCTACCTACATGTTATTGTATTGTTTTTCTTTTTAACTGCTTTGTGTGAGGTGTGCAATAATAGTACATTGTGATACAAGTGAGGGATGTAATTATCAAAGCTCACGCGTTTCATACGACATTTTTCAACACATTTTGCGAGGAAAAAATCCTTTTCATAAGATGAAAATTTTATAGGCCTGCCAAGTTTCTTTACTTATTTATGGTATGGCAACAGGTTTTTACTCACATGTTGTATACATCGCCAAGAATGTCCAGTGGCGTCCATTCTTTTTATCACTTTTCTAGTCACCCCGAGTCAACATTTTTGTTAATAACCGAACACTTATTAACAATGTTTACAAATATCTGTGAAATAACCTCAAATGGCGCGCAACAGTTTTTTTTCGTGAAGTTTGCGCAGTGCTCGCGCATGAGATGAAATCTCTAAACAGCCAATACAAAATTAAATAAATATTTTCGTTTTAAAAAGTTTTCTTTATTAATTCATGTTAAGATATTATCAAAAGTGAATAGTTTTACTAAATTAAACGTTTCTATATCATATCCAAAAAGAAATAGTCAATTAATTAACAAAAAGGATTTAATTTGTTTAGTCGAGTAAGAATCCATTTGCCGAGAATTAAAAAAAAACTGTACAATCTGTACAACCCGGTTAATTTAAGAATGCACCGTGTGCACGCATACATCTTGCTGCAAGGTGCCAACCTGACTTAATCGGGATATAACCATAAACACACAAGTGTGGTAATGTTATAAAACACGCGTGTTTAATATCCAGGATTATAAGCCTAAAAGCGACACAATAAGAGGTACGTTACGAGCAATTGTGTTGAAAAGAGTATTTGTATTGTATTGTATTGTATGTCGAAATCCGTCAAACGGTTTAGGCTGCAGGGCGTGCCAAAGAATAAGGTCACATACATACATGAGTACATACATAAGCTCGAAAAACATAACCCTCCTCTCCTTCGGCAGTCGGGTAAAAACAAAAGGGCTCCATGGTGAGGGGTAGAAGCTTGATTTACTGCATCAACATAATATGTCAGACGGATTATCGTGACACGGGGAAGGGTGTGGTATCTTAAAACTGCATGCTTATGAGCTCATTTGTCATAGCTATTATGAATGAGGCAGAAAATGTATCTAAAAGGTTATAAATCCCATTCAACCATATAAAAATGTAATGTTTAAAGGCAATATTTAGATTTTTAACCATTCTTGGGAACCCATTATTTTTTAACCCCTGACGCAAAGAGAGGGGTGTTATAAGTTAAACGTGTCTGTGTATCTGTGTGTCTGTGTATCTGTTTGTGGTATCGTAGTTCCTAAACGGATGGATCGATTTGAATGCGGCTTTTTTTATTCGAAAGCTGATGTGATCCCAAATGTTCTTAGCTATGTTTTATGAAAATCTGTTCAGCCGTTTTTGAGATATTGGACTTTGAAATGAAAATGTCACGGGTTTTTCAACTTTTTTAAGTTGTAATACTTATTATGTGTGTTCCCTGATTACTCGAAGACGGCTGAACCGATTTAGAACATTCTTTTTTGTTTGAAACCCCTACCCGATAATGATGGGATCCTGGGTAAATCGAGGGATACAGCGATTTGGGTTTTTTCTTAATAATCAACGCAGTTGCTCTCAGAAAGCGGTTTATGTGGTTAATGTGGTACTTAAAGTGGAACTGTTAGTGTATGTGGCTGGTAGGACAGTCATATCGAACATTAAAATCGCAAGCTAAGGACTAGTTTTGATTTTTTACTCGAATGCCGAAGGAGAGGAGGGTTATGTTTTTCGAGAGTATGTATTGTATGTATGTATGTATTTAGGTATGTGACCTTATTCTTTGGCACGCCCTGCAGCCTAAACCTTTTGACGGTTTTCGACATATGAGGTGTCGTTGGATGTCTCTTAATCGTAGGAGTGACATAGGCTATAAAATTTGAAAAAAGCCGTTGGGTTTTTCGAAAAATCTTTTAATTTTACTTGTTAATATGTTGTTAGGACCGTATATCGAAGTTTGCAGCTTCGAAAGACCTGTGCTAACTTTGCAGCACTCATAAAAAACCACGAAATTTTCGCACTTTTTTGGTATTGTCAATATGAATCCTAAACTATGCTGTTTTTTAAATAAACAGTATACCTACGTCTGTTGACGAACACTAAACTTGCTACAATTTGAGACCAGAACCAGCTCTGTAGGTTCAATAATTGCTGAGATAGAGCTCTCCAAAAATTTGTTGTATAGCCAACTCTAAATCATTGTAAATCTTAAACTGTTGTATTTTGTCATTATTTTCTATTAAATTTTGTATTAAATTATTAGAAAAGCGCTACAAAACGTGTTGGCAAATTTTGACAATGAGGTATGTTGTGTTAGTCACGGGTATATTACAGTTACCCGTTAAAATAAGACTAGAAATTAAAAATTAAAATCTGAACATTACTAACATGTTCACAAGAACTCCTTCGGCACTAAAATTCAGCACTAACTAACTTCCGATCGCGACTTCGTCTGCGTGGACCCGGGATAAAAACTTAAATAAATTTTCTGCCTCATTCATAAAAGCTATGAATAATTTACTTAAAAAACAAAGTTTTAACCGACTTCAATTTAGTACTCCGCCAAGCCACGAGAACATTTCTTTTCCAATTTACCTCATGAACTGATTTCCGAGAGAAAATGCGTTGATTATTATAGAAAAAAACCCAATCGCTGTATGTGCCCCGATAATATTTGAGGACTTCCGTCAATTCCACAAGGATCACCCTTGGCACTTCATTGGTTGCTATTTCAACGGAATCTTATCAGAATCTGTGATATACTTTTGTACTTTTAAGTACATAATTGAGGAATTCCATAAGTCATCTGTGGTCTTCATCATCAATTCCACTCCACCAATTTATGATTTCCGGATGTAAATACACGAGTTATAATAGAAAATACCAAAATCACTACACGCGTGCCTAATATAATTGAGGAGTTCCCTCAATTCCTCATGGATCCCATCATCCAATTGAATTTTCAAAAAAATGGGACCCACCTGGAAGCATATACTTACCAAAAAAAAAAAAAATGAATCGGCTCATCAATGACGGAGTTCTGAGGTAACAAACATTGCCAAAAAAAACAACCGAATTGAGAACCTCCTCCTTTTTTTTGAAGTTGGTTGATGCAGTTTTAAGATACCACACCCTTCCCCGTGTAACGATAATCCGTCTGTCATATTATGTTGATGCAGTAAAATCAGGCTTCTACCCCTCACCATGGAGCCCTTTTGTTTTTACCCGACTGCCGAAGGAGAGGAGGGTTATGTTTTTCGAGCGTATGTATGTATGTGTCCTTATTCTTTGGCACGCCCTGCAGCCTAAACCGTTTGACGGATTTCGACATATGAGGTGTGGTTGGATTCCTGTTAATCGTGAGTGACATAGGCTATAAAATTTGAAAAAAGTTGGGTTTTTTGAAAAAAACTTAATTTATTGTTAAAGAACCCCGTCGTTTGAATAATTTGACATTTACATGTAATAATGCTGCATTAAACATCGTGAGGAAACCGGTCTAATCCCAATAAGGTCTAGTTCTCCTTCTGGGTTGGAAGGTCAGATGGCAGTCGCTTTCGTAAAAACTAGTGCCTATGCCAAATCTTGACAAAGCGGACCCCGGGCTCCTTTAGGGGCACAACCGGGAACAACGCTAGGAGGATGATCCTACTAATATTATAAATGCGAAAGTTTAGATGTTTGGATGTTTGTTACTCAATCACGCTTAAACGGCTGAACCGATTTGAATGAAATTTTGCATGAAGATAGTTTATAGCCTGGATTAAAATATAGGATAGGTTTTATCCCGGGTCCACGCGGACGAAGTTGCGGGCGGAAGCTAGTGATGTAATAATGCTGCATTAAACCTAATTTCAGTATGTTTTTTAACAAAATGGAAAGATGGTTAAATGATGTTGTTTTTGTGGCCTGCTTCACGAAGCTATAAGTTATAGGTATACTAGTGTGCTCTGACTTGAAAGACATTAAATAAACATACAAACTTTGCACCCCAATTTAACCCCTTTAGGGGTGGAATTTTCTAAAACGCTGAGAGTTCTTTTTTGTATTCTAATAAGTAATCTTCCTACAAAGTTTCACACTCTCTAGTTAAAAAAAAAGTTGCCCCCATACAAATATTGCACCCCTATTTAACCCCCTTAGGGATGGAATTACCAAAAATCCCATCTTATCCCTTGCCTACGTCATAATAGGAAGTTTTGGTGTAAATTTCAAGTTTCTAGTTCGAGTAGTTTCGGCAGTGCGTTGATGAATCAGTCAGGAAGTCTTATTTTACATATACTTAGATAAGGTCTAGTTTTGCCTCTGAGTTGGAAGATCAGATTGGATAGTCACTTCCATAAAACTAGTGCCTACGCCAAATCTTGGGTTTAGGTACTAAAGAGGCCCGCGAGCTCGGGCACTACCGGGAAAAACGTAAGAAGGATTAATGATGATCTCGACTTTTCCTTTACAGACAACATCAGTCCAATCGCCTTACCTAGTAGTCAACATCAACGACGCCAAGTACGAAGGCACTCCCCTCACCGTCACCGGCTGGGGTCAGACTGAAAAGGGTCAACGGTCGTCCATCAAACTGCATGCTCTGGTCGCCCTCAACACCTGCAAGACTTACCACCGCGTAACTGCAGGCATGCTTTGCGCGGCTGGCAGGGATGGCCAGGGCTTGCTTCGGTGATGCCGGTGGTCCAATCATGGTGGAACGCGATGGAACCTTCCAACTGGTTGGCATAGTCAGCTTTTGGGTTCCCGGAATGCGGTACATCCGTGTATACTAATGTGTTTTCTTATTTGGATTGGATTCAGAATTCTATGAAGGATTAGTTTCTGATGGTAGCATGGTCCTATTTGTCATGCGATAAAGATGAAATAAATCATATAGCTATACCGCATATATACCTAATGAAGTAATGAATAATATCTTAGGTCCGTTATACTCGTACCTACAGTTTCGTTTTTTTCATAAATACAAACAATTCGATTTGATATAAGTTTTAACCATGTATCATTTTAATATACATATACCAGCTTACAATGATAAAATGATGTATTTTCATTTATATCCCTCAATTCCAGCTTACACGTGCAAAATTTTGATTATTTTTAGGGTTCCGTACCTCAAAAGGAAAAAACGGAACCCATATAGGATCACTCGTGCGTCTGTCTGTCCGTCCTTCACAGCCTATTTCCTCCGAAACTACTGAACCAATTACGTTGAAATTTGGTACACGTATGTAAGTTTGTGACCTAAAGAGGAACATGTAACGCAAACAAATTAATTTTAAACATGGGGGCCACTTTTGGGGGGAAATGAGAAAATTAAAAAATAAAGTTTTGCGTATACTATCGTGTTACATATCAAATGAAAGAGCTCATTGTGTGCATCTAAAATATTTTTTTTTGTAATTTTAAAATAATTAGTTTAGAAATTGTTTAAGAAAATAGCCAAAAAATGACCATTCCGCCCGCTTCATCTCCGAAACTACTGAGTCAAAATTTTTGAAAAAAGTACACAAAATAGTTCTTTACCTACAGATGACAGGAAAACCTATTAGAAATATGCAGTCAAGCGTGAGTCGGACTTAATACGGTATTTGACAAAAATCTTAGCTTATTTTTATGAAACGTCAAAAACGCTCCGTTAGTAAAAAAAAATGTTTAAAATCTTGTGATGTACGGAACCCTTGCAACTAGTGTTGTGAATTTAAGCGTCGAGGCGTAAACTAAAAGCCTCGAGTCGCGACTACTGAGTCTAGAAGCCTCGAACCTTAAAGCCTCAAATTAAAAGCTTCGTGTTGCCGCCATCGAACACATAAAACTCGAGTCTTTAAGACTCGAGCTGTATAGCCTCCTAAACCTTCAAGGTTTAAGTCATTAAAGTTTAAAGCGTTTTAAGTCTTAAAAGCTTTAAATAAAATAAATATTGTTTTATAGTTATACAGGATGATCCTACCTACATCAATAAAAGTACAAAATATTGCATAATATTTTGCGAAATTGGAAAAAAAAGAAAAAAGTTCGGACTTCATCGCTTTTTTTTTGTAAAATATCAATTATTGGATTAACAATGGCTCTGACCGTAATTTTTTTTTTTTACTGCAGATCAATTTGGTATGACGACCCAGTGTGACGGGTCTAAGATGGCGGCGTTAAATAGAAACCGCCATGAGTCAACACAAAGATAATTTATTAAATAAGTGGATCGTGGATAAAAGGCCCGTCTAGGATCGCTTCCGCGGATTGGTACTGCCCTGGCGTTTCGCTGGCGGACTGCGCGATGAGTAGGTCGCTGAAGCTCCGCAGTCGTCTGAGTGACATGCCGGCCGGCAGGACTGCACGTCGATTGCTGGTCGTGGCTCCAGCTCCCCGAATTGGCCAGGGGGTGTGAGCGACCGCGTGGCTTCTTACAACAATAGTGACTTTTTAAACATGATCAGGAATACTCGGTTAAAACGGTCGGTCGATAGAACGGTCTATCAGTGTGCATATCTCGTAAAACAACTATACCCTACAATTAATCTGTGTTTATTTTAGTATCATTAACCAACCGATAGTGATAAGCTGATAAGCAACTCATCCGATAGATACATAAATAGGTAATTATTTACTTAATAACTGTAGAATACTTACTAGCCTATGACGCTCACTATTTGAGCTCTTAGCGCTGGACTCAGGCCTTCGAGGTTTGGGAGCTAGAGCTTTTATTAAGCCCGAATTTTTAAAGCTTGAGTTCTCTTATAAGCCCGAGCGTTAAAGGTTTTCTCTTAAGAGCTCATAAAAAACTAGAGTCGTTAAGGTTCGAAACCTTTTTTGAGCTCGAACCTTAAACGCTTGTCTTCAAAGCTTAAACCTTCAAGGTTGGCGAGTCTTTAAGGTTCAAAAGTCTTCATGACTAGTCTTTTAACAACACTACTTGCAACGCGAGTCCGACTCGCACTTGGCCCGTTTTGCTTATTTCAGTTCGGATGGCATGCCTTTGCTGGCCCTTAAAAACGAAATCCCCTGAATGTTCCCAAAAAAGTGAAATGCTCTTCTAAGTGTCCCCCAGAACTGTGCGAGGTAGCAGAGCATTGTGCGAGAAAAAAAGACCGGGTTGCACTCCGGGAGTGCCGGCAGAAGTGAAAACTCAATGACATTGTAACAGTTTTTCGATCAGGTCACGTGTCCGTCTTACGAATTTTCAATCTCTCGAATCTTACGGCCACGTGACCTGACCCTCATTTTTTCCCCATCACATAAGTGCACAGCGCCGCTAAAGAAGTTTTCACTTCAAAAACTCCAATAGTGTTGCTAGCTTTGATCAGGCATCTCTCCCTGTGTGAATATTTTCCTCTCACACCGCTCTGCTACCTCGTACAGCTCTCGAGTCTTTCTGACTGAACATGCCCATTTTCCTGCTTCACGAAGCTAACCTAGGGCGATAAATACAGAATACCTTTGATCGCAGGTGTTGGAAGATAAATATGCGTCCGGAGACTTTCTTTATTACCGTCCGTAGTAAGTACATCATTTTTGGTGTGGGATTTTATCAGAGGCTCGTTTGAGCTACTAGTGAACACCGCCAGCTCGGAAAAGTTCCTTCATACATTTTGACTAGCATCCGCGCACAGCGCGCGTTTAGTAGCCGCGTCGAAGCCACAAGTTGAGTGACGTCAGTATGGCCATTAGTGTAGTATGCGAGCGCACATCATTCGTCAACTAATGATTCAATTAGCAGACATTCGATATATGTAGCCAATGAAACACATTATTATCAATCATACAATATGTATTTAATATAAGATACAGTACTTGTGACAGGTGGACAAACCATAGTATTTCAAAATTCTTATAAATCACTACATTGAACAAACTTCAGGGTTAGAAATTAAATTAACATTCACTATTATTATGCCCAAAAATGTGATAAATAAATTGAGGTAGATTACCCACCAACTCGGGGTTCAAATTATAAAATAAATGTCGGATTCACCTTACAGGGATAAGCAAATAAAGACACATTAGACATTATACTATATAATTAAAATATCTACAAATTGAATATAAGTAGTGCACACTATTAGGGATACAAGGTTCCTCATATAGCTACTATTGTATTCTCGTCAAACATTTACAATAAAGGAGAACATTCATATAATAAACGCATTTAATATAGGAAACAAGTAGGAGAATCGCCAACCCGCGCCTCCGCGTCTCGCGAATCAGATTACAGTCTACAGTAATAACAATACTATACTATTTACAATCTCCACGCTTATAGAAAACTATAAGCATTTTGTCAACTCATTTGGTTACTCGGGCAAGCCGCACTGTTATCCTGGTCAAGGAAGCAAGTGTAACAGGCCCCCTCGAGCCGTCTGCAAGCTGTAATATGCTTCACACCACATCCATTTCAAACCAACACGGAGCAGAAAACTTTACCATCAGATTTGTCCGTAACTTAAGAAATAAAGGCAGTGAGATTTATCACTGATCAAATGTGCAATGTGAACACGTTCAAAACATTAAGAGGATTAAGTCATGAGAAATGTACAAAACGTATTGTTGGACAACACGATATTACTACTTTACTGGTGGCAGTGGCAAAAATATAATCTTTCCTCACTTACGAATATATCAATGTATCTTTTCGATATAATTTAGTCCCTTGCCACAGACAAGGTCTCACAAAATATTTCTCTGTCTATCGATTCGAATTCCTATCTCTAATCTACGGGAGCTAATTTTAATTTAATCCGGATATTATTACTTTATCGATCACTTAATTTTACTGTCACTTTCACGAACGTCAATCCTTATACAATTTTACATGACATAGCGATTGACGAATGTGAAAGTAGAGGGCGCATTAAGCCCTTAAATGTAGCAAAATTAAATTTGTACCTAAGCTTCCTCCTAGGCCAAATATATTTTGAAAATTTTGCCGATGATTGCGATCAAGCGAAATTGATGCTTGAATAAATTAATACAAATATTGAGCGACCCCGCCCCGAGTTGGGGCGGGCGCTTCTCTCACGGTCTGATGCAAATTTAATTTCACTGCCGTTCTTACTTGAGATCAATTACAAGTCCATACTGTTAATCGGATAAAACAAAATACGAATTTCGTCTTTTTGATTTTGGTGTCAAATTTCACTAAAAAATTAAATTACATTAAAAAGCGAGCCAATAAAATATGGCACTACGATCAGTGCTGGAAATAATTACGCTAATTTTAAAATTTAATAAAAAAATAATCAGTTCATTGGAAATCATCCAAAAAGAAGTCCTAATCGGATAGCATACGATTCCATAGTGACACCGACAATCAGGCACCAACTTGACTAATAGACAATTTTCCTATTTCACCTCTTTGGGTCCTCCGCCTCCCGCATTTCCTACACACGCGAGTCACCTCCGACTGCACTCCGCTCAGATACCTACAACTTTAGTATTTTGGTGATCGAATCTGCCATACCCACATCATACGCTATTTGAGTAATATTTTTTTCGAATTGTACTCTTTTTCTCCAACGTAACAGTTGAATGATGGTCGTTTTATAGCGTGGTTAAAGCAGTCATTTCTTTATGACACCACGTTACAAAAAGAGACATGTTTTATTTAATATCACTTCACAAACGTAACCATAAGCGGAGCATAGGTGAAGACAGATAACTTGTGCAACCAGCCGTCCAAGGCTCCTTACTCCCGTGCGGAGTACTCGCTCATTCTCATTACGCTAAGATCGCTTTACACACTGCTACGAGTCTAGACACCCCTAAACCGGCTAATACAATGACATCGCAAAGCGAGAATCGGAAAAATACTATGGTGTCTATTTATTGTTTCGTTTTACATCCAATTTACACCACATACACACAATTCACCCTAACTTAACACTAGAGGCACTAACTAAAAACACTAGCGAGATCGTCTGAGCACAGAACACAATTTTCATTTACTTGTATGTAAACCTTATGGCTAAAAAGGCATTTACTCTGACAACTTCTGTATAGTGACATCAAAAAGTTTAACACCTAAATTCTGCTATGGACATTAAAATATCAAAATCATTGGCGTGGTAGGTTTGCTAACTGTATCATTATTGCATTACATCGTTACTAGTATATTACTTATTTAATAGTTCCCGATTGGTGTAACTTACTCGCCGATATAACTTGAACAACGCCACTTAGTCATTATAATTCATGTATAGTCGCTAACAATTATTGCTTTATTCACTGAGATACTATCGGTGTTTCAGTTAGGATAACTACATCGAAAAAGTTTCTGGTTCGAGATTATTTGCGGGAGTCAAATCACTTAACTGTCTAATGGCCCAACTTTTCAAATTGATAATAATCTGCCAAATGTATAGAGATCAATAAACGACAAACCATCTTATTATTATTACTAATGCCTACAACGCTATTACTCGAGCGTTTGCTAATAATATAAAGTGATATACTTATTGTATGCTGATGTTGACTCTCGCAAACTGCCTCATTACAAGTTACATTCAGATGACAGAGTACTATTTCAACTATTGGTAATTCAAAGTTAAATATTGCTAGTCAGAATCTCAATACAGTGTTTACAGATATCGGGTATTTTCTGTAGAATAACCTACTCAAATAAGAAAGGTTTAAAATTTGAACTTAAGAGTCCGCAGTAAGCTCGATTCTCCATACAAACGTAGTTACGCTCTCATTTTAAAACTTCGTGTTGGATTGTAACGAAACTTTGCATATACAATGACATGAGGTATATCTATGTCTGTAATTAGTTTATTAGAGCTTCAGATACCATAGTAAAAAAATACAGTGAATTTAAGTTTTTCATATAACAATGGTTTTTGCTGCATTTCGTTTGTTTTATAAACTGGAATCCCACTAATATTATAAATGCGAAAGTTTAGATGTTTTGGACGTTTGGATGTTTCACGCTTAAACGGCTGAATCGATTTGAATGAAATTTTGCGCGAAGATAGTTTATAGCCTGGATTAAAATATAGGATAGTTTTTATCCCGAGTCCACGCAGACGAAGTCGCGGGCTGAAGCTAGTCATATATAAACTAATTACAGGCATAGATATACCTCATGTCAATGTGTATGCAAAGTTTCGTCACAATCCAAGGTGAAATTCGGCCGAGCTTACTGCGGACTCTTAATTAATTTAAGTAAGGCTTTTCTAACAAAAATGCACAGACGAGTCCAAGAAATTCATTACTCAAGTTCGTGCAAGCAGGGAGAAAAACAATCATTTTTCTATATTTTTTTAGCTGTGTCTCTCGCTCTTTCGCTTCTTTCTCACTTGGAGAAAGAGTAGTGGTTGGTGGTGGAATGAGCAACAATAGAATTCTTAAGTTTTCTTCCTGGTAGCAATCAAACTTCGCTAACGAATTGCAGGCTTGTATGTGCGAAGTGAACACCGGTCGTTTATCTATAAAGTATCTTATCACAAAACGTTTATTGCTAACAGTACATTTGTCGTAGCTGCCGTTACGGCAGTATAGTTACAATTAAACACAACATTGGCAGTGTCGTTTTGATCGACCACAAGCTTAATGCAACTAGCTTCGGTAGTCAAGCAATTCGTCAATATGTTCAACAATAATGTCGAAGCGAATTACATTAAGAACGCGGCAAACAATTGAACGTAACTAGATGTAGACAGCTGTTGATTCTGTAAAGCGTCACTGGACATTGCTTCGGCCGATTAGAACACAATGATGGACAGTAAACGTCCAATATAACTCTAGTTAAACCCTAATTGCGAGTTTGATATGAACGCGGGCTTAACGGGTTAAAAAGTGAACACTTTTCCGGCATAGGAGCCAGATGGAGGCACTTCGCGCCTAACTAACTTACTAATCGACACCTAAACCGTTTCGATAAATCAATTGGCACGAAATAAAAGCGGAAGCGAAACGCGGGCGAACCGGGGCACACCGTTGAAGCGAACTCAAATATATTCTAAGTCAAACGAACGTCCGTCACAATACGCTAATATGTACATGTTGGCAGTGGTACGTGCGCTGGTCGCTCTTACTCTACTTACCTTAACAAATATTCAGACTATTTCGTCGGAACAACCTTTAAAATAAACCGCCTATGTTACATCGAATACGCAGCCGAACTCCTTACACGAATTTATACACTTCGAGCTAAATATGTACACGTTTGTTCGTACCGCCGCACGCGGGGCCTTTCAATATCATTATAAAAAAGTAAGCATCAGTCTTGTGAATAAAATTTTACCTCTGCTATAGATACTACGTCTAATACCGCGGACCGTCAACGAATCTTTGGCGCGAATTCCCTAAGTGCGATACACCGGGCGGTGTAGAATCAACGTCTGTCGGACTCGGTCGGCACTACTGAGTCGGAACACCTACATCCTATCCTATGTACACATGTGAGCTAGCGGTTCCCTAACGGGTTAACAAACTACTTAAGCTCTCATAGATTGAACGAGAAGCGTCTCCGAGGGGCTCTTTGGACATCATCCCAAGGTTCATTCAATACAACTGGCACATTGCAGTTAAGGAATTCCCAGGGTCACATGAGCCGCTAGTATTGAACCTCCGAGACGCCGCTCGCCCGGGCCGGCCGCCTACCGGCCGCACGGCCAGAAGGCGTTCCCGCCGTAGCGGCGGCCCTGCTTGCGCTTCTTGGCGCCGGTCACCTCCACCTTGTCCTTGTCCTCCTGGTAGAGCACGGGGAAGCTGGGCGCGCTGCACTCTTGGTCCTTCTTCTTCAGCAGGTTGTTGAGCAGCCGCGAGGAGGTGGGGCGGCGCGCGGGGGTCGCGGGAGCCACAGGGGTCGCGGGGGTCGCGGGGGCCGGCGGTGACGCGGGTCCGACGCGGTAAGACGCACTGAACTGCTCGTACAGCGCCACTTTAGTGTGCGCGGGTAGCGACGCGATCTCCACGCGTTTGACGCGCTTCACTTCCTTCTCGGGCACCCACTCGTCTTCGATCCTGAAAATGTAAAAGTCGTTTAGTGATCCCGTCGGCGAGTGCCACACTCAAATGAAGCTGCAAACACAAATTTCACTTGATATTTTGGACGAAAACTGGGGCAACATATCGGAGCTACAAATTATTTAAAGTTATGCAAGCACGCTCGGGCCTAGAGGCTATCATGTCCGCATTTATGTGATATTGACAAGATATTATTCATCCCTTTCTGAGAAATCAGATCAGGACGAAACTTTGGGTTATTCCCAGTCGTCAGTATTCCGTAATTAGCACTGTTTTTTTTTTTCAATTGTCCGCTCTGTGTGTACGTTATGGGAATGCTAATTCTCACTAGTCAGCACTTAACATCGCGGGTGCGAACTACTGAGAATATATTTTTCACACCTTTCATTCAGAAAAGTAAGTTTTGTTCCACGAAGAGAGGGATCAAAATGCTACTATTCTGTTCAAGCTACTTTTTTAAATTATTCATTGGCATGTAGCATTTACGCAATGTGCCAATTGAACACAGATCTTAATAAAATGATCGATAGTAATTTAATCGTAATCGATTAAAACGAACATTTTTCAAGTTTTAACTTTAACAACGTTGTATGAAAATATATGAATTTTTAGTAATATTTAAAAATTAGTATCAAAAATGCGCTGGATGCGGGTGGCGCAGGACCGGTCACTTTGGCACTCTTTGGGGGAGGCATATGTCCAGCAGTGGACGTCTTTCGGCTGTTATGATGATGATGAGTATCAAAAATTATGATTTTTTTTAAACTTGTTAAGTAAGTAATTTTAACAGCATCTTTTTAAATTTCCTCATAGTAGGTGTGAAAAAATAGTATGTATCACTCGGTAGCAAAATTATCTTCGTCTCGGGCGTTAACACTTGTATCCCTCACTACGCTCGGGATCCTACATTAGAATTCGGGTTTCAATACACCGCCCTCGCCGTAAATATACTATTTTGCTCCCTTGTGACACAAATAACTATTCCCATTAGTTCGCACCGCGGACAACTATGACTAGCCCAAAAGTTTCACCTTTTCTTTATGACACTGCCACGATATGGCCGCTGGGAGCTGGCTAGAACGTGTTTGCGTAAGGTTGAATAATTTGTCGGCTCCGTTACATCTCATGTCGATCGTTGGTTACTAGATCGATTCCTTGTCTTCTGGTTGTGGTTGCAGCGTTTGTGGGTTGCGATCCTAGTTGAAACTAAATAAACATGACGATGGATACATGCAATCTATGGAAGCGAAAGTAATACAAAAAAATTGCATGACATTATACAATTCGATCATAAACTTCACGATAATTATAACATAATTCTATAGAAAGTGTTAATGTGATAGACAACTACATGAAAGAATCCAATAACCCTGGTATCGAACTACTTATTTAGTAAGGAATGGCAACCCATACCTAGTTACTAGCAAAAACCAGCTTGACGTCAACTCCGCTAGATTCTTCATTAGGAATTAATTGGTCAAATGTATTAACTAATTTTAAACGCGAATTACGCGATTAGCTTTAAACATTTACACCCTTATTCATTAAATCAGGCCTGTGTTAGTTAAAATGGTATGTATCTTTCTTCAACGACAGATAAAGAGAGGTACTTTAAACCTACGTTAACTAACATAGGTTTAGTTTATGAATAACGACATTAGTTTATATGCTAGCAACTTTATGTCCGATCTGCAGACTTGTGTGGCACTTCGGAGGCAACATCGAGCATGCTAAAGCATGTGTTGCTGAAGACCAGACCCCGGACAGGTCACCGCAAAAACAGATACGCAAATAGAACAAGATTCTAGAATGCACCTATCATATCCTATTTTCTGATAAGGATATTATCGCATTATCATTTGACCTATTTTAATAGTGTCATTGTTTTCACATATTGGCATGACTCTGCAACAGATTTATTACCGACAAAATTAGTAAACTGTCGTTATTTCTAAATGTTTTAAGTATCGTGTAATGTTCCAGAAAAAAGGAGCATTAAAACTGGTTGATTGTTTAATTCAACCATCAGAATACAGAAAAATGGTGCCAAACTTACCCTGCGGTTATGGATATAATAGAAAAATATTATTAAATAACACTGTACATAATACGACTAAATTCATTTTGTTCTATTAACGAGTTGCAATTGTTTTGCGAAGAGCTGCCCGAGCTCTGCTGAGGACCAATGCATGTTGTGAAAGATACGCCAATTGTCGAAGTTACAGCACAATAGTATATGTATATAGTTTAAATTATTTGAACTGAGCTCATGAATGGTCATTGTACTGAGCTCATGAATAGCCTTTGTTTGCCTTTTTTCCTTTGTAAAAAAATGTTACCGCCACGTAAAATGTTCATTGAATAATGAACTATAACTTCTTATACAAGAGATTCCAAATTAGCTACGAGATAAAATACCACACACAGCGCCTTGTACCTGGCTCGCTGGGAGCGGGTGGTTTTATCTAGTCCATTTTGAATCTACTGAATAAGACGATAGAGTTCATTATTTGGCGCTAACCCGCGTCCGACCACAGAGTCGTATTGTTAGACTTGAATGCTATTGTTCTGAAGATAAGAAGATCAGTCCTGTTCAGAAAATCTCAACTATACAAGATGCCATGAAATTTGGATGAACTGCACATGGTCCTCACTTGAAAGGAATAAGCGGCTTATAGTTAGTGCATAGCAACATAACAAATGATAATACCTGAATGGTCCGGACTCGGACTGAACTCTTTTCAAATGAACTGGTGAGCAACTTAACATGGAATGACACAAAGAAGAAAAGGGGAAAATACCTGGTTTACCTGATACACACACAATTATAAGACAAAACTCGAAACAGTCTGTGCTGCAGGATTGATTAAGAAATACATTAATAAATTAATGTATACTTAACTAACACTTACTTTTAAAAAGAATCAGATAAGAATTCTCTGGATATATTTTTTTTAATGATTTAATTATGTATCTAATTCTTCAATCTATGAGGCAAATCCAAATGAGATAGTAATTTTGCTGTTGATTGTCATCAGATGGTTAAAAACCACATATTTTACTTTACATATCTTTTTTGTAACAATTAATGAAAACCATTCAGTAAGAATGCTGTGCGATATCTGGAAATAATCGTGTTATGAATCTTGTTTGCTGCCCTGTCACCTAACCTCAATGTTTTTAGTTTCTGCATTTACGTGAAATATTCATCAATCGCGACTGTTGACTGAGTGATCTGGGGACCGATTTTTGACTTTCGAGCGCTCGAAATCTCGAAAAAGCGAGCGGTAGAAAATATTCACACACAAAATTTTTTCACTAATATTTTCGCATGAACCCAAATAATAGCTATTTTTTAAATCATCACCCGAAAGCTAGTGATTGGCTATTTGCGTTTCGTTGTATGCAAAAAGTAGATAATTACCGGTTTTCAATTTTTAATTTTCAACATACCTATACGTAAAATAGAGAATAGTAGGTACTTCATTGGAAGTTGCGTATTTATAATATAGTAAATTTATTAATTTTAAATATATTAAGCGTTAAAAAGAAACAAAAAAGTAAGTAGCGAGTAATAGTAAACGAAACGCTTATTTTCCCGCCATCTAAGGTACTGCCATAAAAACATGAAGAAAAAAGCTACTACTATTATTTGTGTTAAATAATATAAGAGAGTCCTCTAGACTCGCCATTACTGAAGGTTTTAAATCAAAAGCGAGCGGTAGAAAATATTCGCACAGTAATTTTTTTTATATTACTGAATTGTTTTTCTTTACAAAACTATTTTCCCGCCTATATACTAACGATCTTTGTTTTCAACCACAAAATTCGGCAAGAAAATAAAATATAATCGTACACCAGCCAATCACTTAGCATCGAATCAAAATATTTGTCAGTCCAAAATTAAAAGTGTATAGTATTAAGTGAAGTGTCAAAAATATAACCGATAGAATTGAATACGAGTCGAGTGGTCAATACCACTTCTTTTTAAATTTTCTATCGCTCGTATTTCTAAAATAGCAATTCATCTTTTCGAGTGAAAGAGTTGAGCGCTCGAAAGTCAAAAATTGGTCCCCAGGCGCTTGCAATAATCATAGGAATAAGACATATGAAACAACCCGCTGTGAATCTTGTGAAATCCAGGTGGGTATTTTTTATGCCACTTCTAATGAATATCGAAACGGGTAAACAGGGGAAATCAATTATATATCTCATTCTTACAGACACTATTCAAAGACATAAGAGGTGAACTTTAGAATTTCAAACTTGTTGTACATTGTTGCTTATGCGAGTCTTAAAAGTCTTTGGAATAAGCAATATCATTATTATTGCTTATTTCAGAGACTGAGATAGATAAGGAGAAGAGACACCCACGTAACGTTTGTTTACGGGATGCGTGTGCAGAGTGTACTGTACTTACACATTTGGCGGATAGTAGGTGACCAGCGCCTCGTTGCGCCGCTCGACCGCGTTGTACCGGGTGCCGGCGCAGACGGCGGCCAGCGCGAGCGTGTGGCGGCCCGCGGGCTCGCGCAGCGGACACGCGCCGCCGAGCCGCCAGCGCGTGCCGCGGGACAGCTGCCAGGCCAGCCGCTCCATCACGCCAGAGTCGAAGTAGTCGAACATGCGCGCTGGAATCATCAACGTTACATCACACAAGAGTCCTCATTGTCATCCTACATACGTCCCACTACTAGACAAAGGCCTTCTCTCATGGGTTATAATATAACACGCATGTAAATAACTTACTAAATTCTATCATATCCCTCCTGTATCATGTACCTGGTAAAAGTAATACTGGCAGGGTCGCCATGTAAGGTTCGGTAATGAGTTACTACGAGCATTCTAGATAAATTACGCTTTATTACTGCCACTATACCTAAGTAAGAGTTCCACATCTAAGTGCACTATAAGGTACATATATATATAATAACTCGGATACTTTTCGGACATAGCTAAGATGTTTTCATATTTTAACTTTGTTTAAATAAAACCACAACATTTTAAGCGTAAACACATATTTTTCAACTTCACAGTATTTTCCGCTGAGGAATCAGAAGTTATAATTAAATCACCGAGTTAGAAACTCCACTCACCAGACCACGGCTGCCGTCTATACCGCAGCTTTTTGCCATTCCTGCGGATGAGCTTGGGCGTGCTATCGGTTGATTTCTTCCCGCCACTCGCGTTCGGTGAGGTTTCGTTGAAGTGGTTGTTCACGTGCCTCTCTAGCAATATCTGTAAACACCGTCGGTCATATTAATACTTTGTAATCTTTGTCGCGTATAGCGATAGTGCAGAGGTGATCTCACGGAAACTTGGTCTAGTCTAATTCAAAACAGAAGCTGCACGGACAAAGAGCTCAAAAGGATCTACACAAAGAAGCTATGCGGCACAGAAGCTGCACGGACAAAGAGCTCGAAAGGATCTACACAAAGAAGCTATGCGGCAATTATAGTCTCTACAAACGAGTTTACTTAACCGACCATATAATCGTAGTTCTAGTTTTACCCCGCTGTGATTACACCATACCAAACCAAATCTAGCACTAACTTATCTTATACGAGGGCTGCTACTTATGTATCCGGAATAGAAAAAAATATCAAACGTACATTACTAAATATAGTTTTATTGTTTTTCAAAATATTCTCCGTGATGATCGATGCACTTTTACCAATTTTTAAAGCACTTTTGCCACTCTGATTGAGGTATCTCCAAAACGTGTTGTTTGAACGCGTCGACCGCATCTTCATGGTTCGAAAATCGTTGACCACGTAATTTATTCTTTACATTTGGAAATAAATAAAAATCATTGGGTGCCAAATCATGGCTGTACGGTGGGTGACCCAGTTAATTCTATATTTTGACCTTCCAAAAATCGAGTTGTTTCGCGTGATGTATGACAGCTGGCGTTGTCATGGTGAAGAATGATTCTGTGTCGCTGGTTGTCTTTACGTATTTCTTCAAACACTTCTGAGACTCTAGTATAAGTTTTACCGAAACAAAACTTTACGATCACGTTTGCGTTTTACCCTCAATTTGTATGGAATTTGACAGATAAACGCAAACGCGGTCGTAACGTTTTGTTTCGGTAAAACTTATACTAGAGGCTCAGGCAAACAAATGGTCGTGTACCACTTCGAATTAACCGCTTTACGATGATTTTCTAGTGGCACTGTAGCCAGATGGCCATTCATACCAAAAAAGCAGGCGACCATTTGCTTCAAGGTGCTTTTTACACGAGTAACTTTCGTAGGGTTCGGCTCATTTTAAAACACCCACAATGTTGATTGCTGTTTAGTTTCGGGATCATACGCATATATCCAAGATTCGTCACCTGTGTAGATATTACAAACAGCTTTTGAGTCACCACGGTTATATTTTTTCAACATTTTTTTGCACCATTCGACGCGAGCCTCTTTTTGATCCTTAGTTAAATTGTGCGGTATCCAACGCGAACAAATTTTTTTTACAGCTAAATGTTCATGTAATATCTTATTAATGCTCGTCATAGATATCCCCAGAATTGCCTCTATCTCGCGATACGTAACATGACGGTCATGCATTATAAGTTTCGGCACTGCTTCAATATTTTGTGGTACAACGGCCGATTTCGGGCGACCTTCCTTAACTTCGTCCGTAAGCATACTACGTCCACGATTGAACTCACTAAACCAGTGATACACATTAGTTTTTGATGGAGCTTCATCACCAAAAGTCAAAGTTAATTGATCTATGGATTGTTGTTGCGTTAAGACACGCCGAAAATCGTAATAAATCATAGCACGAATATTTTCACGAGTAAGTTCCATTATTGCAACGAGATAACATTTTAAACCCACCAAAACAAAAGACTAGCGTACTCAAGAAAAAAAATATAGCGACCAGTATTAAAAGAAAGTTCAAATTTTACCATGGAGGTCAAAAATTGTGTTTAAGAAAGTTGGAATCCTGGATTCCGGATACATAAGTAGCAGCCCTCGTAAGCAGTTTGACTGTAAGAAGTTTCCAAGCCACTCGAGTTGAGTTACCCAACTCCATTTACTTACTGCTTTCATATAAACGACTGGGATCAACAGATTAATTCATGAAAGCATGAAAGTGTTAGAGGTTAGTTAGAGGGTGTATGAGACCTCTGGTGACACCAAAAAAGTTTAAGGATAGTCCAGTTAACTGACTTTGACCGTAGATCATTTTAGGCTTTCCGTCCTATGTCAGCCAGTTAGAAACTACAGCTAGATAGCAAGGAGGACCTGTTGTGAAATAAGCCTGCTTATAGTTTAGATTATTTGAACTGAGCTCATGAATGGCCATTGTACTGAGCTCATGAATAGCCTTTGTTTGCGGTCAGCGCATGCCAATTTTGCAAAAAAAAAAAATACCGCCACGTAAAATGTTCATTGAATAATTAACCCTATCTTCTTTTATAATAGATTCCAAATTAGCTACGAGATAAAATACCACACACAGCGCCTTGTGCCTGGCTCGCTGGGAGCAGGTTTTTTTTATCTTTTATTCCATTTTGAATCTATAGAATTATACAATAAAAAAAATATGTGACACTAAACTTTTTCTTGCAAAAAATGACATGCATCCGACCAGACCAACAGTTGTATTGTTAGACTTGAATGCTATTGTTCTGAAGATAGGATCAGTCCAGTTCAGAAAATCTCTACTATACTATGGAAATGATGAGTGTGATGACTCTCCTTCAGGAAATGATTTTAGTCCACTTAGACCTAATTAGTTCTAAACTATACTTGTTTGTTCATCGGGTGCTTTGCACTAGTCGGCTCCTCGTCGTGGTGTGATTAATAACGAAATAGTATCGCTCAATAAACAACAAAATGAAGATCGACTATTAGACAATTTTTACAGAAAGAGAAAGTGCTTTTACCCCTTTGAATGTTAAATAAGGTAGAATTATTTAAAGAAGCTATGTATTGCTCGGTGTATTCGACTCGATGTAACATCAATATCGGTAAAAACATTTTTGACTCTTTGCATAAATTTGTACGTTAATCGACCAATCTTGGGTACAGAGTCATACATAGGTAGGTTCGCGTCTGTCCTGTGGGCATTGCCAAAGTTAGGAACTATAAAGCCTAATTTTTGGGTGGACTTAATCCGCATTTAAGGCTACTCATTATCATCCTCCTAGCGTTCCCGGTTGTGCCCTACACGAGCCCGGGGTCCGCTTTGGCACCTAATCTCAAGATTTGGAGTAGGTAATCGTTTTACGAAAGCGACGGCTATCTGACCTTCCAACCCAGAGGGAAGACTAGACCTTATCGAGATTAGACCGGTTTCCTCACGATTTTTTCCTTCACGGAAAAGCCCTTGTTAAATATCAAATGATATTTCGTACTTAGGTTTTTTGAAAAAACCCAGTGGTACGAGCCGCGGTTCGAACCCGCGACTACAGTTAGCTCTACATAGTCGCCTAAATAGGCGCAAACAACAAAAAGAGACCAAACTCGACTCTCTTTTTATAATGCTATACATGAACGTAAGCCTTTCTATTGACCACAGGAGAGATGACTTGGTTTTTGACTCTGTATGATCCGTATCTATTTGTTGGGCGGTATAAATTATAACAGACGAAACATTTCTTCAGCAGCCCGCCTTTGCTTCCTTGGGAAAAGAAAACATAACACAGCTTTATTGTTGATTATTAAAAGCTATTGGAACTCTTCATACCGCCATTCAATGTGGTCTACATCACATACAAAAACATGACACGATATTTCAAAAAGGGACACCATGGTTTCTGTGATGGATAACACTTCATCAAAGAAGACATGAAATTGAAAGTTATTGTGATGTGCCATGTGATCAATTAATGATCACTAGCAATTGCTAGTATTATTAGGTAAATCATGATTTCAGCGCTCAAGCTGATGCGACGACCAATTCAAAAATATGAATAATAAGAGTGCAATCCAATCATTATTGATTGGATGTGATTTAAAGAAAGACTGAAAACAATGTAGGAACTCTAGAAGAGTGTTAGGAGAAGATTAGTAACGAAAACGGTTAAATAAAAGAAATCAGGTACCAAGAAGAAATATTCAGCGGTATTCAATAAACTGAATAAATGAGCGACTTTTTTCAAGTCGCAGGTCCGCGTGCAAAAATCCGCGAGCAAAAAAACCTATTTTCATAATGATTCTATGCTGTCTATGCACTAGAAAATAAGAAGTAAACTGCTCTAAATACTTCTAAATTCTGGTACTCGGATGCGTGAACACGGGGCCAAAACTGAACAAAGAAATACCCAAATCCAAGACCAAGACCAGCACAATAAACCGTCAGAACGACAAGACAATAACACGTACAGACGCAGCGATCGGTAGGGTTATTGTGGTATCGTTTTGGCGATCTGCAACCTTGGTGTCTGGAATGTTTACAGAGTGATGGCAGGGAACGTAATTGTACCTGAGTGGAGAATCTGCGTCCGCAGCCCTCCACGATGCACTTGAAGGGCTTGTTGCCGCCGTGGGACAGCGCGTGCCGCTCCAACCACAGCCGAGAGCATGATGGCTTGCCTCGCACCTTGCATCGCTCCCATTGACACACGTAATTTTCTTTGCCGACTTGCGATTCCACGTGGATCGACTGAAAATATAAGTGATGTTATTGTTAAAGAAAAGAAATGAGGTGCCTGCACAAAATCATTGGGAATAGAAGAGATGTTCGGATATACGACACGACGAGTACATTAAAACTATTGTGGATGAGAAATTAGAAGAGAGGCGGAAGAGAGGAAGGCCAATGAGAACATATATGGACAAGATAGAGATACGTGGAGATTGCTCAACAGACAGGAGCCTAGTCATACTAACTAATTACATGTTAAAATAAACGAACTTCCGAAATAATTAAGCAGAAGTACAATCTGCATAAAGATGAACTCACCTGTAAATGTTCTAAGAGATCAGTGTCACTCTCAAACTCCTGCTTACATTCCTCCCACAGACACACGGTGACAGACGAAGTGGTATCGGTGCTAGATTTCCTTTTCTCGCTGCTCGCTTTCGTCGGCTTCCGCGGCGGGAACCGCAACGTTTTCGGCTGCTTCAGCATAGGGCTCTTTTGACAACTCTGTACTTCCTCTGAGCTAACGCTTATACTTAATGATAAAGATGAATCGTCGTCACACTCTTTACTCGTCTGCGAGTCGCTTGGCGAATCTATTGACTTGTCTGTACCTATTCCCGATTCTGAAGACTCGGTGGTAGTGTTACAGAAATTCGCTTCTATCACAGAGCTTTGGACGTTCGATGAAACATCCTTTAGAACAGTAATTTGCGAAAATATAGTGTCTTCTCTCTTAGCAACTTCCTCCACTTTTCTTAAGTCTCTCATCGGACTGTCGTTCCATTTCTCTCTTCCCTCTTTATCCTCATTTACTAAGTCTGTCTTAAATATTTCTGAGCAATAATCGTCCATTTTCGCTGTTAAATTACTAACTTCCGCAAAACGCCTCAATGTCTTGTTATTACAATCTAACGGGACTATATTATTGTTGTACGTTTTGGACAGCCAAGGAAAATCACACTTAGGGACGACTGCCTCATTCGGTTCTGGTTCTTTAACCGTGCTGCTTGGTGGATCTGTACCTTGAATCGGATTGTCGGTTGGTTTCACTGGAGCGATGGGTATTCTACTTGAGTGTAACGTAGGCGTTGTGAAGTTGGCGACCATACCCGGTGGATGGTGCACTATCGTACTTGAGCACGACGTTTGAGGTGATGGCGCTGGATGAGTACTAGTGTAACTCCAAGTCTCCTTGACGTTCATATTTGGCACAGAAGTAACTAAGAAGCCCGGTTGCGGAACAAGGACTGAGTGGCTAAAGTTAACGGCATAGTTTGGTTTCGGCTGCACTGTCACGCCCATCGCCGGCATCCCTGTTAAGTTCTTGTTCATGACTGGAATACCAGACTGACTAGTTGTCGGCATCGCTGGCTTGTTTACATTCGCGTATGGAGATGTCATTGTGTTTCCAAGCTTCAGTAAAGTGCCGTTAATTAGAATTTGGGCTTGCTGGTTTTGTAACGTATCGTGTCTCTGCGGTGTTTGAGGAAGAACGAAATTTGGCATCTTCGCCATCAGGTTAGGTATTTGGACTACAGCACCGCTAAGATTTTGCATTATCGGAAATACAAACTTCGTTGGACTCTGAACGTTGACGTTTGTCCGGTTGTAAGGATTCATATTATTTGGTTGGTGATTGGTTAAAGTTTGCCCTGGAAGCCCGTTGTGTGGTATCCTTAACGCGGTAAGCATGACATTCTGCGGCATGGCAACAAACGAGCCCAAATTAGTGGATGTCACGGTACCGTTACACGGTTGCGGGATATTTATTTGTTGGCAATTTGGGTAGTTGGTAACAGGCACGTTGAGGTTACCAATATTGCCGTTCATTGTCATGGGAACTTGTCGAACTCCATTTGAGACGTTGATCTTTGGCGTGGAGTTCGCTTCTTCAGGCAAACTCTTCAATCCTGAGCTTTGTACAGAGTTGACACCGTTTTGTTTTTGCAGTTGCACCTGCTGCTTAAGGTTGTTCGCTTTAGACCAAGTCAGGTTCTTGCTGTTGGCAATGCATGCTGATGATTTTCGATTAGTTCGCTTAGCGGGCTGAGTAGTTTTCTTTTGCGTTTCTTTCTTTGCTGTTGGATTAGAAGGATTTAAATTTAAGTTATTCGAACCACAGGTGACACCGTTCATTCTGCTATCCAATTTTGTTGTTGAGCTTACCACGCCGTTCATTTTAGTGGTATCAGGTTTAAGATTTAATAACTTTCTAGGTTTCAGTGTTGTAGTGGTACTAACTCGTCCAATAAATTCGCTAGATGCTGGAATCGGAACTTTACGTTTTTTATAATTGGCAATCCTATTGGCGGATGAGTCTGGAGATACTTTAAAATCAAAATTTTGCTTTTTAGCATCAATTAACCCATTCAGGTGACCATTAGACAGCTTCTCTTTGGTGTTCGGCTCTGTCCCATGCCTCATTTCCATGAAACCATTCATGGTGGAGTGAATTTTGTCTCTATTGTCTTTAGGTTTACTATAATCGATCAGCCCGTTGCCGCCCGGATTCGACGTTTTAGGTGGCCCTGTCGCCTTCGTCGTGTTGACGACGCCGTTCATTCCGTTCACGGGCTTTTGAGCTTCGGCTGCATTTTGTTTACCGACGTCGAGTAAAACTTTAGGGCTGAGCGTGTACGATAAATAGGAGATATACTTCTCCAGGTCGTGGGTAACGCCATTTTTGGGTAGGCACTTTTTCTTGGCGTCATCGTTGTTGAGCGTAGAGGAGTCTCGCTTGAGGCCGTTCTGTGGTTTCATCTTGTGGTTGAAGAACTCGGTGATGCGACGGTGTTGTTCTGCGGTGCGATGGGCCTGGTTGGGGCGGCGGACGGGCGCTTGGGCCGGAAGGCGGCGCGGGCCCGGCGCCGGCTCGTTGACCCAGGGCGGCATGCGCGCGCCCACAGCTTCCTCGGAGGCACCGCACGGGGACCCGGGGCTGCGCGGCGACGCGGGCTCGGTGATGTCGCTACCGCTGCTGCCGCTTTCCGACGGACTCAACACCACCACTCCACTGGAAACAAACCAAATTCCAAAATCAGAATACGCTCAATAAAAAAAACCTACATTATATATTTCATTATTGTCTTGTAATATATTGTGTAAATAACTATGCATGTTATATTCTAATTTAAATAAGACCCTTTTAATCTCAAGGCTGCGCATAGGCCAGCACATGGGCGCAATGGGACCTGTATGGGAACTGGGGTTCCATTCAACATACTGATGTGTATCTAACCAATTTTGCTATTCAAAAGTGCACTAGCTCAGAAAGATTTTGTTGACTTTAATATCATCGAGTTATCTCAGTGATATAACGAGATATTATAAAACAAACCCGACCCAGCATTTGTAAACGAACGTAACTTTTCTCGACGCAAATATGTACATAAATAGTAAACAATATCATCAGACAACACCGGTTCTTTAAACGAGTCGAGTAGTATTCGATTCCAAGCTTGTAATTCATATCAACAAGTGTGAGGTTAAATGGCAATCAGCTGTTGAATGGGTGCGATTGATCGTATGGGAGGACAGCGAGGCGAGAGGGAAGGCGCTAGCGTCGGTAGTCGGTAGGTGCAATGCCCTGGCGACCAGTGCAGTGACGCAACGCGCCGCTGCGCTGCACTGACCGCTCGACACACAGTATTATTTTTGGCCGCGTAACATTCACCGCACGTATATATACGCTTGACGCAACTATACTGTGACGAATGAACGAATGATTTTACTCTTTTATTCTAGCTCGGCTCGAGTAGATGCTTTATATTTTATGTTCGTGCAAGGCATATCAATCATAATTTTTAACCTGACACATAAGTGACACTCTTCCACTTGCCCGAAATCGAAAACGTCTAGTGCCTTTCAGTTCAAATAAATGACGTGAGCAACAGTCGAAGAAAAAAGTTTAACGTGAAAGCATTTTTCCGTGTAGGTAACTTTCTTCAAAGTCTATTGTGGAGCCAAATTTACAGGTAAAGTAGAATAATATGAAATTTTGACACGTTATTGGGTAGCCGCGGGCGGTTTTGAACCTTAATAGTAGGGACAGGGGGTGTGTTTTCCTTGAGACGATGGGATTAGATGTTCCCACGGAGAAATGGCGAAGGGTGGGGGGGTGGCGGCTCGAGTCGTCAAGGATGCACCCTCGCCCTTTGTGAAGCCACAGCATACTTATAACTAGGGCTGCGATCCCCTACTCTTGCACTTCGTTGAGAGCTTTGTCGCTAATTGACCTAATTTTTAAGATCATATTGCAAGAAAAATCGACGCTGTTAGCCCGTGCTTTAAGTATTTCGTTTATATACTCGGGAAAGTCTTTACAAACGGTAAAAATCAACAATTTGTGAGCGTTGTATTCAGTACGTATGCCTATACGCCGGAAGAGAAGGCTTTCAAAGCGCAAGCACAAACTAGACAGTCAGTTGCTCGCTATGAACTAAGAAACTCATTGTTATTTGGATACCCAACTAGCAACTGCACACACACGGCTGATGTAACTCTACTGTGATAAACAATTCAACAAACATGCCTTCGAGAAACGAAACTTTACACCTAACGTGTATAAAGTATAAATAATGTACATATTTACAATTAAAACACAAGACTACGAATGCAGCAATGACTAATAACGGGGAAACAGTTAGAAACATAAAACTAATGAATGGATGTAGGTATGCAATTAGTTCTGAAACCACATATTGTTGCAGTAGTAATCAGAAAGAGTGAATAAGCGACATAGCTAGTTATTAATTCTTAGGACGGCTTCCGTAGAAACGAGAGATTATAATATTTCGTACATTGAAGGGTTTCAGAGAATTGACACCGTGGGTATAATATCTAAATTTTCCAGGAGGTATCATTAGAAGATCGCCTTGTCTTGAAAGAGGCACTACTGTAGGTGTATGTACTGGAAAGCATAGTGTATATATTTTTTTTTTTTAATGCTCAAAATGAAACCTATTCCTTTCTTTTTTCCCCTCTAGTAAGTTCAATAGTCAAGTACAGGGATGAAGGTTTTCATTACTTTCATTAAATTATTATCATGGTACTTGCCCGGCGGCACCCATTTCGTCCGTGCATTAAAGCTACTAAAGTTTTAATAAACCGTTATGGGATTCATGTATGTTGGATTCCGGAGCACTTGTAATGCTCTCAAATTGCTCGGGTACGGCGACCAATATCATCCAAGTACAATGTATAACCTCTTATACGTTTTCATGTTATCTGCAGGCTAAACGACAGGTGTCAACACACTCAAGCAATTTGGAAAGCACACTAGTTTGAACCAATGAGTAAGGACATTTGAACTCTTCAACACGACGCGACACTCAGACGTTTGTCGTAACACTCGATTGATCGCTATAGGATTGGAATTGCAAGGAGTGGGGCGCGTCGTCGTAGACCAAAACAAAAGATCTAGTTCCCATCGCGGACTAATATTTGACAATACAATCAGTAGTGTTGTTTTTTTTTGCGAATTGTCGAAAGCAAAAGTGGCCGCGTCGTATGTAGGTGAGTCGCGCAGCAAGGTCGCAGCCGCCGAATACGGCCGTCGACCCCGTCGCTCGTTGCCAATGTTACATTGTGAGCGATCTTGTTCAGACGATTGGAACTCGGAATCGTTTTCTTTTTCTGTCCTACACGATGTAACGTTGCCATTGTTAGTTACCACGTCGATTCACATTCGAGTTTTACGTATCGTACACTCGTTTTTAAACCTGAAAGCTTAGGCAGCCACCGGATCGCAGGCTTCATCCGAACGCAACTTGTGATAATGCTAAGATATGGAGGAGGAGAACCTAAACGGGTCATATATAGCGGAATTGGTCTTTCCTGTTCCTGAGAGTTTCCAAACACACATTTTTGGTGCAGGGCATAACTACGTCTGGGCCTATATATGGATTATGAGGATACTAAGTCTAATACAATAGTCCTTGTAATTCGCAGTTGAAAAGACCTTTGAACACCATTTCTAATCTTACGCTAGATTTTAAATACATTTAGACATTTCGCGAATTAAGTCGCATATTCTAAGTTAAGCGACAATAGGGGGTGTAGACACAAAATGTATTATTACTACAAAAGAAACAAGGCAAAAAAATATGCCGAGTGACGAGAATCTCATTCAAATATCTCAAAAAAATGAGGAAGCTGCAACCGGTTAAATGTGTGTGTTAGATAGAGAAAACGCTAGCAAGTGGTGACTTCACGATCCACGTCTACCATGCGACGGCAGCGACATACTCTCGATTTTTCTCGCACTATATCTCTTGTGTTCTGATAAGAAAGCGACGGATAGTGCGAGAAAAATCGAGAGAGCTCGCGCGCCGTCGCATGATAGCCGTGATGGAGCATCATAGTAAATAACAATCGTTTTATATGAAGGTTCGTTTTGCGGAAAAGGGACAGAGCATACCCCTTCTTAAAACTTTGAACTATAACTTTGTGATTATTTAACCTCATGAGTTGCTTTTGTTCTCCATTTGTCTACATTCCATTCCATTAATCCTTTTTCAAGAAAATGCATCATTATTGATCATTATTTTATTAACTGTCTACACTCCTATTGAGAGTAGGGTATCGTGATGCAGCTGCGTGGCGTATCGCAAGATATTCTTACTTTAACTATACAATAGCTTAAAGCCGATGTCATTTCAAGCCAAATTGTAATGTCAACTTCGGCAAATTATTGATGTGTGAATGTCAATGTCCCTTCTAACCTAACAAATGTAGCAATCATGTCACATATTCTGACTAAAGCAATTGAGAATGGGGTGTCCGTGAGGCGACGAACAGCGGAGATGGTATCGCGCGAATTAACGCATGTGCGTGGCGTGGTGTGTCGCCCTAGCGCGCATGCGCGACCCGGCGCATCAGCAGGGATCGTCGTTTACTCGCTGTAAACACAATTGTTGGAATTGTCGTTTTGTGTGTATTGTATTGTCTTTAGAAGCGAGAAAAGGCACGTCTAGTCATATAATTGAATGATTATGAAGATATTATATATCTATTTCCTTTCTAAAATGTATAGCTTCTGTATATTTTTCTTCCAATGGTTAACACGTCAAACGATTGGTCGCTCAAAATCTTTTGACCCGTAAGTATAGGTACGTATCATCATTATTATATCAGCCGAAAGACGTCAACTGCTGGACATAGGCCTCCCCCAAAGAGTGCCACGATCCCGCGGACCCGCGACCTTTACCAGGTCATCTGTCCACCTTGTGGGGGGGCCTACCCACATAGGTATGTATAAATGATTGATATTAAATACGTTTCTAGTTCAAAGAAACTAAACGTCAATCAAACACATAATTTCCTTACTTCTATCAAATCCACAATACGTCATCGGCATACGGACGGTTTGCACACAATGAATTAATTTGACACACCAGGACATACATGTCCTGGTGTGTCAAATTAATTCATTATAAACGCTAATAAATTCACAAATCTACTTCTAAGTAATTGAAATGATGACGTGATGAGGAGAGCAATCACTCTGCGCATTTTATTGTACCTATAGAATAGTCAAACGATGAAATGTTTCATACCGCAAAAAAAATCTTCTTTAGGTTATGCTGGTAGTTACCAAAAAACGTAACCTAATGAATAGAATAGAATAGAATAGAATATCATGTATTCATGACAACAACACATACATACACATAAATCACACATACAAAAGAGAGAACAACATTGCCACGAAACGGTTCCACCTCAGCGTTGCGCTGGCCTGGTGCCTGGTGGCCAGCGCTGGTCTTCCGATGGACCCATCCGGTGATTCCACGGCGTAACATATATTTTACACTCGCGCAAAAATAATATTAAAACAAAAAACAATACCGCAAAGGCAAATAATAAAATTCCCGAACGCAACCATGTAACAACAAATAAAAAAATAAAAATATGTTTAAGGGGGCTCCAAACGTCAATTTTTTGCCGTTTTTATAGATAATGGTACGGAACCCTTCGTGCGCGAGGCCAATTCGCAATTGGCCGGTTTTTTTATTTTTATTTATCGTTTGCCAACAACAAGTGTATAATAGTAAAACTTACGTAAGAACACAGTTGATAATACGATTGCTAGAGTATTCACCCTTATAGGCAAACAAGACATGTATTTAAAAGTTGACGGTTAAAAATAAAATTGTTCTTAATAAAGTTTAAATTCGTGGTTTTATAGTGATTTTTATTTTTGATGCAGAAGGTACTGAATCAAAATGGATTAGACTCTGTTTTGTTAGCGGAATGCACTGCACGAATCAAAATGGATTAGACTCTGTTTTGTTAGCGGAATGCACTGCACGAATCAAAATGGATTAGACTCTGTTTTGTTAGCGGAATGCACTGCACGAATCAAAATGGATTAGACTCTGTTTTGTTAGCGGAATGCACTGCACGAATCAAAATGGATTAGACTCTGTTTTGTTAGCGGAATGCACTGCACGAATCAAAATGTATTAGACTCTGTTTTGTTAGCGGAATGCACTGCACGAATCAAAATGTATTAGACTCTGTTTTGTTAGCGGAATGCACTTCACGAATCAAAATGGATTAGACTCTGTTTTGTTAGCGGAATGCACTGCACGAATCAAAATGGATTAGACTCTGTTTTGTTAGCGGAATGCACTGCACGAATCAAAATGTATTAGACTCTGTTTTGTTAGCGGAATGCACTGCACGAATCAAAATGTATTAGACTCTGTTTTGTTAGCGGAATGCACTGCACGAATCAAAATGTATTAGACTCTGTTTTGTTAGCGGAATGCACTGCACGAATCAAAATGGATTAGACTCTGTTTTGTTAGCGGAATGCACTGCACGAATCAAAATGGATTAGACTCTGTTTTGTTAGCGGAATGCACTGCACGAATCAAAATGGATTAGACTCTGTTTTGTTAGCGGAATGCACTGCACGAATCAAAATGGATTAGACTCTGTTTTGTTAGCGGAATGCACTGCACGAATCAAAATGTATTAGACTCTGTTTTGTTAGCGGAATGCACTGCACGAATCAAAATGTATTAGACTCTGTTTTGTTAGCGGAATGCACTTCACGAATCAAAATGGATTAGACTCTGTTTTGTTAGCGGAATGCACTGCACGAATCAAAATGGATTAGACTCTGTTTTGTTAGCGGAATGCACTGCACGAATCAAAATGTATTAGACTCTGTTTTGTTAGCGGAATGCACTGCACGAATCAAAATGTATTAGACTCTGTTTTGTTAGCGGAATGCACTGCACGAATCAAAATGTATTAGACTCTGTTTTGTTAGCGGAATGCACTGCACGAATCAAAATGGATTAGACTCTGTTTTGTTAGCGGAATGCACTGCACGAATCAAAATGTATTAGACTCTGTTTTGTTAGCGGAATGCACTGCACGAACCAAAATGTATTAGACTCTGTTTTGTTAGCGGAATGCACTGCACGAATCAAAATGTATTAGACTCTGTTTTGTTAGCGGAATGCACTGCACGAATCAAAATGTATTAGACTCTGTTTTGTTAGCGGAATGCACTGCACGAATCAAAATGTATTAGACTCTGTTTTGTTAGCGGAATGCACTGCACGAATCAAAATGTATTAGACTCTGTTTTGTTAGCGGAATGCACTGCACGAATCAAAATGTATTAGACTCTGTTTTGTTAGCGGAATGCACTGCACGAATCAAAATGGATTAGACTCTGTTTTGTTAGCGGAATGCACTGCACGGAGACAAGTATCGAGAAGGGGTAACATTAAAATTTAATGGTGTACGACTATCATAATTATGGAGGAGCGAAGCGAGACGAAGTGACCAGTTCCATATTATCGGTCATATAGGTAATAGCTATTTCAATGTAACTAATTATCAGTTTCCCCGCTCCTCGTCATAAACCAGTGGTTGAGTAGCACAATCACTTCAACACCGTGGATTAACCGTGACACGTCAGACCGAGGACGACGCCACGGCGATAAGCGCTCGTCGCCGTCAGCGTCAACCTTCGCGGAACCGCGATTATTGTATCAGGAAATTACGTTGAAATACTACGAGTTACGTAAGACCGCGAGGCACGAGGAAGTTTATTGTTCTGATATACTATTAAGCCTGGGTAAACGGAGTTAATGCTAGCGTTACTCTATCGGTAAATAAAATGCATCAAATGTTTAAGACAAACACGTACCATACATTCATTTCAAATGCAACATATTAGGTGCGTCATTCAATAATACATTACTACGGAGGCCGAGAAGTAAGGGGCTGCCGGCAGAGTACATATAGTTATGAGGCTGGCAACCCCTTTTCACGCCGAGGTATGTATAGTGCTTTTCTCAAACATGCAATGAAATAAATATAAAAAAACTCCACGAAATCAAAATTTAATAGTGGAATGGAAATTAAAGAAGACCATCTTGCAGGCCTAGGCCTCAATTTTCGTATGAAATGCCATAACGGGTCTCTCGTCTCGCTGCACCCGAAACGTGACACTTCGAAGCCCATTATGAAGAACACAAAGTCAATATTTCATTACATGTTTGAGAAATAGTAATTTAGACTGGACTTATTTAGACTATGAAATGTTACTGTTATGCGTCGATAGATAATGATATATGTAATCATTATCTATCGACATATTCGACATGTCTGACAGTTATTGAATAATTCTCAGGTACTATACGATATTTATAGTGAGTTCAAGGATTGGTATGTTACTGTTTCATCTGTGGATCTGTCGTTGTTACCTACCGTGCTTCCACCGAACTGACTCTGCGGAAGCTGGCTGTAAAGATAGCGACATGCTGAGCTAGATCCATTTTTGTATAAAAGGATTATTGTTTTTGTATAAAACAGATTGCCAAGCTCTGCAGGATATATATAAAAAATATATTTTATTGTGTGTAATTGTTTGCCACGAATAAATGTTTCAGTTTGAAGAAGTGCTCTGATTTTTGAGAAGGGATCTTTTTTGTTGCTGGGGGTGGGGGGGCAAGATGTATCTATACGAGTATAGGGGATATAATTTGAGCAAAACCCTAACTGCTTCAGAATTCTTCAGTATTAAACGCCTAAAGCTTGGACAACTGCGAATATAACACCATTACCTCCTAAAGGATGGAAGCTCTACCTACTAGCACCGCCGGCAGCCGCCCCCGTCCGTCGGCCGCACCGTAATGGCAGGGCGTATAAAAGCGTAAATGACACGTCGGGCGCACATGTCGCCCAGTAGGGCTCTGATTACAGTGGGGAATTCTGTTGGGACATGAAAAGTGGGCTGGTAATTGAATAAAGTTCCATAATTAGTTTCCTTTGAAGAGCGCGGAAGTTTCAAGAGTGCTTGACGGCATCTATTCAGCGTTATGGCAGCGTTAGTTAGTTACCGATAACCGAAGGTTCGACAAGAGCGTTTCAAAAGCGACGCTGTCGCACGTCTTTTATGTTCATCATGTTAAGTGAACTGTTGAGTAAAATAAAAGGGGAAAATGTAAGTCTAGATCTATAGAAGCGGCAGGTCGAGAGTACCTAACCTTGATAATCAGACATAGGAATCTGCGGGGCAAAATTGTTTGACAAGTAGGGAGTTCCTTTTTCCTATATCTACGAATTAAATTATCGGTGCTCGTTCTATATACTAGTGATCGCCCCCAACATTGTGTGTTTTTTGTTATATTGTTCAACATAGCATATTTTAAATAATCGCTAGGTTATATAAAGGTAGAACGCAATACCTATTGCACTACAAAATAGTTAATATAATCTCAACCTCTTTAGATAATTAAATAGAAGTAAATTAGCTACTTTAGACACTCACTATAAAACAATAGGAACTTGTCACTTGGGACGAGTAGGTACATTTTTTTTTTTAAAACGAAGAAGAGTATTGAGTTATTTTTATACTCTTAATAAAAGCATATTTTTACAAGCAAACCCTTGTGTGATCACTAGTATATAGAACTAGCATCGATAGTTGAGTTTATCGATATAGGAACATACCTACTTGTCAAAATATTTTGCCCCGCGGATTCCTTTGTCTGTTGATGATGAATCCTACTAATCCGACTAATATTATAAATGCGAAAGTTTGATGTTTGATTGTTTGGATGTTGAGATGTTTGTTACTCGATGACGCTTAAACGGCTCAACCGATTTGGATGAAATTTTGCACGGAAATAGTTTATAGCCTGGATTACAATATAGGATAGCTTTTATTTCGGGTACACGCATTCGAAGTCACGGGCGGAAGCTAGTGTGAAATATTTTGAAAGTGAAGGTTGCGAAAGATATGTCTGAGTCATAGCAAGTGGAAACCCGAGATTACTGCCTTCCACTCAGGGGAACAGTCGTGATTATATCATACAATTTCTTCGTAATTCAAACGATATCCTATTAAACGAAACCATAAGGCAGGACAGAAGCAAGTCTCCATTAGTGCTAATAGCGGTTTGCATGCTTTAATTAGCTCGTTGCTAATATACCGCATTCCCGAAATACCAGATTTTGCAAAATATCGTATTATCAATATATCACACTTTGGGCTTACCATATTCCCGTTACACCAGGTTATAACGGTGAAAGGTACTCATGGAACTATGTAAGTATATCGAATGTCCTCTAGTGCAAGTTTGGTATATTGGTAATGTGATAAATCAAGAATATGGTATTTTGCAAAATGTGGTATTTCGGGAATGCGGTATATTAGCAACGAGCGCTTTAATTAGAAGCAGACGTGTACATTTGAAACAGAAAGTGAAATAAACAGTTTAAAGGGTAATAAATATCAGAACAGCAGTATAAAGCGACTGCTAATCGCAATCAATTCACATTCTGCGTAGACGAAGCAAAAAACAAGCAAACCAAAGCGATCCCGACGTGAGCCATTCTTTTCGGACCGCGAAACGGAATATTATTTCGTTTAGTGTGGGAAATTGATCATTGCGCGGGGAACCGGCCTCTAGAGACAGGGCTCCTTGTCAAATTCGGCCGGGGGTTCGGTACGGCGGGATCCGTCATACGGAACCCCGCTGAGCAAATGTGGCCCTGCGGCGAGGGACGCTCGCTACTTAATATTGGAATGAATTCCGAACCTTTGTGTATTAAAATACCATACGAATACTGATTGCAGCGTCTCAAATTACTTTTTAGCATCAGGTCTCATGGGGCTGGATTTGAGGGCTTGAATCATGTAGGTATTTTGAAGATAAGAAAGATTATATGGATTTTGTGAAGATATGTCTTAACGTCGCAGTATTTCTTGTAAGATCCGTTCGTTCAGTTCATAATTTATAATGTTACTTCTAGCGAAATGTATTAAACTCCAATTACAAGTAGGTACAATCGTGGAATGAAAGATTCGCCACTTTAGACCTTTTCATTTCAGAACTGAACGTGTCGGTACAGTAGGGGCATTTTATTCTATTCACCTCTTCCTACTGGTGTTTCAACAGCAATGATTGATGAATATAGAAAACATTCATCTACATAGGGTAACGTTGGCAGAGATTAGTGGAACGAATAAGTAAGACTACGTTGTTGTCAGTGAAGTAATTTCCAACTTATTCTACAGTATTCCATTGCTCCAATGACTCCAATCTATGGAAGTGTAGTCAAAACGGTTCTCTTATTTTTCGCAGAAAATTGTTTGGCCAATTATTAGTTCCCAACCAACGTTTCGCAGAATATTATTTCGCCAAATAATCACTTGCCAACTTGTCATAAGATTTCGTTTCGTTTCCCAACCTCACAGTTGCCAACTGTACGTTTGGTCTGATGATTATAAAGTAAACTTTCAAAATGCCAAAAATCGTTTAACAGAATGTTTTAGTTGGCTGAATAGTCATTTCGTTGTATAACGTTTCCCAAATGTTTCACGCAGTAGGGTTCGTACAGTTACTATGTAATATAATTTACAATGTGGGTAAGCGCAACTTCTCACTTCTTTTAATAACTTTGTGGGTGAGTAAGAATAAACTGACTTATTAGCGATAAGTGTTTACGTTATTACTTGCGGGACGTTGCTTTGTATTTTTCATTACTTATTTTGAATATTCAATAAGGCGATTTTGGCACTCGCCGGCCGCTGCCGCGGCACGCTCGCTTCGCTCGCTCGGCTTCGTGCGCTGTAAGATCACGGTTAACCTAACACGCTCCTCCTCGCTTCGCTCGTTATCGCACCTATCTGGACTCTGTCACAGTTATTATTTCTGTTGCTATACTTATCACGAAACTGTTCTTTGTTTCAGGCAAGTTCAACAGATGGGTTTCGCCAAAAGATACGCAAGTGACGTAACGATTCATCGTAACTTTTAAGTTGGCTTATAAGTTAAAACGTAACTATTGCACTGACGAAACGTTGTTCGTTCAATAGTTGTTTGGCCTAGTGAAATAGTTGGCAAGTGATAAGTTTTCCAAACATTTTTAGTCATTGTGATATTCTGCTTTATAAAAATTCGACCAAGTGTCAGGTTGTCATACAAAAAGTTGGTAATGGTTAGTTGTCAAAGTGAATCATTTTCGAAATGTTGGTTGGCAAGTGATGTTTGACCAAAGGAAACTGCGAAAAGGCAGAACACCGTCAAAACACGTGAAAGGAAACGCGTCCACTTTCGAGCACCGCGCAGCCGTCACAACAGGTTTGCGACACGAACCGTCTCGTCATATTATGTCACCGTACGTTCGTTACCCATTCATTACGGGTCGAAAGGAGCCCGCGTGAGAATCGTGTCAGTCCGGGGGAGGCGCCCTATGTACCACCCCAGTCTCCCCCACGATTATTATGCTAAGTGTCTGTTGGTTATCGTCAGAGTTTTTCGCGCATCTGCTATTTATTTACGCGCTCTTTATTCATGGGATTGTGTAGCGTGCTCGCCCGTGGCAGGCGACAACCTTACAGTTCATTACGCCGAGTTACAAGGCAGCGCGGCGTCGTGTTGGAGGAGATTGGGCTTTGTTGCGACGGGACAAGATAAGAGAGGTGATAAGGGTGAAATAGGTTAGCGGGCGCACCCCGCGTGACGATCCTGCAAAACGAGTAAAATGTTATTCGATTGATTTTTGTTGCCCGAAGCGCTTTTAGGAAAGCCTTACCCTATCTATATAGGTACCAATGATACTAAATCATTCTATACCGATATACGACTAAGAAAGGTAAGAGGTATACGCAGAGCGGTCCTGAATACATGTTAACGAAATGCATTGACCGCTATTGGACATGTAAGGATAGTTTCACGCTTTCAGAAACCCCATTTCCTTTTCGCACGGCGAGACATGATTTCAGTTACAGAGCGCTGCCATAATTGCCGGCAAACAGTCGTTCGCTTTCGTTGGAAGTGCGTGCCACAGCCTTTAAACTGAAAAGATAATTATCGACGAAAGCCAACGAACAAGTAAGCGCAGTAAAGCGTTGGGTAAGTATGGTACAAAATTATCGCTAGTACGCTAAATCCGCTCCCATTAGTTCCACCGCAATTTATCTATGTAATCTGACAGAGTAAATGGTAAATCATAATTTTACGTTAAAGGCAATCTTTAGCGGCCTTTAGACATGTCTCAATTAAAGTGCGATTAACAACCTGGATATTTGCGCGTTTAAGTCATATAGAATTTAGTAGAAATACGTATGTCCCAAAATACTTAGGTATGCTATGCGAATATAAAAATAAATGTTATTTGTGACATTGATTTTGTATATTATCAATAATCATCGTCATCAGTCGCGAGTTCTCATTTCATAGATGGAATATATAACTATCAATATCAATATAAACAGATGTTATCACACGGAAACGAGTAGTTAATTAACTACTCGTGTTATGGTAAGTACTGCTCATATGTCGTGAATAGATAATATTTACATTGATGTTAATAATCATGTCTCAAACAGCCGATTTATTTCATGTAGCAACAACACCTACAAGCAATCAATTTATAACAATGTTGACGGGTAGGCGGATAGTCAGAGTTCCTAACGGCTATATTGCGTACGAACAGTTAAGTGTAGATTTGTAGTGTTAGATTTGGAGGAAAACCAGGTTGAGCGCGTCCCATAATCACTTTCAATGCGTCCTATGTTATTGTAACGATTTGGTTCATTTACACGTGTGTTCATGTGCTTATACGATGATCGTTTATGATGTGATGTATTTATGTGCGTCCACAGGTCTTATTCTATTTGGGAGGCGTTACGGTATATCATGTATATGAATACGTTTTTCCTACATGTCACGTACATGCGATAACACAGTTCTTAGTCGTGGTGTTCTTTAGTGTGAGAGGATTATAGTAACAAGTGTAACAACAGGGTCTCAGGTTCGGTAGTCTCAGCCTCAGGCCATATCGTCATCAATCAAGGGTGCACCCGGGTAATTATAACTGGAACAGTAGCGTGTGAATTGGTACAGCATCAGCTGTGTGATAGGGGATGTCTGTAAGGGGAGGAGGTGGAGGACATTCTCGGGGACGAAGGTCCCCACACCTCATATGGAGCTGGTACGCACAAGGCGGCAGCTCATATGTCAGATAAATAAAGGATTCCGCAAGCTGTAAGTGTAGGTTCATAGTTGCATATATGCTAATACAGATACCTAAGCTAGAGTGCTATAGGGACTCATTCGCGGCCATCAGATTGACCAGAAGTGGCTTCGCGACTACATACGTTCTGTGTGAGATTGTTGTGTTGCACAGAAACACAACAATTTTATTATAACTTAGGACCATCCCGCCTTTGCGAGATACAAATATTATGCACCGAAATTTGCCAGATAGTTTTTATTAACCTCACGATATCGAGTAGAAACAATGCTCTTTAGGCTGTCAACGCGAAGCTATTTGGTAGCTATTTGTTCCAGTGAGAAAAATAGCCGTCAGTTGGGCTGGTGTGTATTCGGCATTAGGTATGCGATACAGCTAGCGTGAGCGTAGCGGCACTCGAGCTTACATTGCGGCGAGATTGACTATCCATATCAATTTTTATTTAAGTGTTCTAATTAGAAAGAGACGGATAGTGTGCTAGCCGTGCTGATCTACAATGTCATATCCCGTATTGGTTTGGTAAAACTCGCGTTTCCTCCACGAGTCGAGCGATACGTGTCAAAATGGTTGTTCGCGGGTGTCGGCTCGAGTGCGCCGAACAAAGACGCCGCTAGCTTCCGCCTCGTCTGGGCAGGAAATAAGCGAATCCACAGAGACCGCTTTGTCTGAAGCCGTTTTAGTTAATATCCGACCGGCTGAAATGCACTTCGCTAAGTTTGAATCGACTGTCGTTTTGCTGTGTTCGAAATATACGCAGTGTTTTTGAGCGGATGCTGTTTAGAATTTTCGCAGCCATGATATTTTGTATAATTTTAAAGTTATATCAGATTGGATATGCTGTTTGTAATATATGGAATTATACGCGAGATGATGCATCGCACATCCATTGCGATGCGTTAAAGGCTCGTAACGTCGATTTGCCCGCGACTTTGTCCGCGAATAAATACTCTTCAATCGTGTTAAAGGTGCCATTCCGTGCATCGCGGCCGATCGCAGCCGCGCGCGGTTGATGCGACACGTTTTCATACTACACATGTATATGTAGTATGAAAAAATATGGCGTCGTTTCCGAAGTCTGCGTCTGTAAAAAAACGCTATTGGACTTCCACAGACGTAGCACCAATTATCAAACTCTCATAGAAACTTCCTCTGACCTTGTCACCACTTTAAGAAAGGAAACAGCCCGGCAGACATACATACAGACAAAGTTAATCTCGAATATAATATTAGAATGGAAGTAGATATGAGTATAGATAATGTGTACTTTCAAATCAGACCTGCAGGCCCACCCCATAATAGCCGCTCCACTTATCAAGGAAATTGTTTTTAAAGTCATAGATTTAAGGAATATTTGAGCAGCGCCGACAAATGTGCAAGGCAATAAAATTGCCGTTGACAAACTGCTGTCCGCAAACAAAAAGGGAATAGCAAATGAGGTCACGACAGTCGCCAACACGGCCGGGTAGTGGAAAACTGTCATTAGAATTTAGTATACCCATCGGCGCTTAGCTTTTGAGGAAATAGGTAATCATTGAGCAGAATAATGGGTCATTAGAAAATTTAATACGAATGTACCGTAGTGAAGATACACTAGCTTTCAATTTGAGTAAATTAGAACTATAATTCACACGGTTTTGTATTTATAACGAAGCTGGTTTTTTACTAGGTAATTCACTGTCGCATGCGCCGATAAAACGTAAAAAGCCATAAGAATAGTGCTCATGAGTTTATTTACGGATATTTAAACTGACAAAGTATTATTTACCGGTTGATAAATAGTTAATCCATTTTGGTGTCACATCGCATCGCTATTGACTTTTACGAAAAAAATTGGTATGTGAAGTGAAGTATGTAATATTATTCAAAAAATTTAGTTCCGTGTTTATCAATTGTAACATACTTTTGTAATACTGGACCGGTATTGACTTATGGCTGTCCTAATTACCGCTAAGTACTTATCAATATAAATACAGATTTCCAACTATAACTAACTATAAGGTACTTTCATTTCTAACCGGTATACCGCGGTATTCGGAATACCCGGTAACAGCGGTTCTGCTATCGCTTGCAAAAATATTGAATACCAATAACACAGATAACTGTTGGCAATGGCTCGCCCCATTTCATTATCTTCGTATGACGAGCTTCCTCTACCTAGAACCTTCAGATTGAATATAAACATTGTATCCTTGTTAATGCAGCAGTTGGCAATGCAAGCGGGGTAATGCCGGCAGCACATTGGGCAAGTTTACACCAGGGACCTGCAGTCTCGGGGATCGGTTACATTTAGTTTGATACATGTTGCGAATACCTATTAGTATTATTCTCTTTATTCGTCATTCATCTTAGGCTAGGTATTTCAATATCATATAGAAGGTATATATATACAATACGAAACATAAAATCATTATTAAAATTCTAACCTAGGGTGCCGCCGGCAGCGAGGCGGGGCTTAAGAGTCCGCAGTAAGCTCGCCCGAATTTCAGCTTCCCATACAAACGGAGTTTCGTTTTCATTTTAAATCTACGTGTTGGATTGTGACGAAACTTTGCATATACAATGACACATGAGGTATATCTATGTCTACTACTACGTTAGTATGGAGAATCGAGCTTACTGCGGACTCTTAAGCTGCCGGTGGTCAGAGCGCCAGAGAGAGGAACCTCCTGACTATCCGGGCAGTGTCCAGGAGTACCGTACCGCCTTCTGTATCTGACCCTTGACCCAGCCATCTAGCAAGTCTCTTAGCATTATTTTTATTTTATTTTTACTTGTACATTTATGTTTCAATTTCTGTCAAATGGAAATGAACTGCCGATCCTGATATCATCGCTAACCTTTGCGATGTTCTAACCTTGATGTCTCATTAATGTCGTTACAATACTTATTGTTCTCTAAACACATGATTTCTTTGTGTGAAAGTGTGTCAAGTGCATATATCATACGAGTGTGGCTAGGTGAGTCAACTGTGCATTTGCATCCGACTGCACTAGGAAGGCTAAATGTTTCCTGCGATGCGCATGTATGTATCAGCCTATAGTGCTGGCGTCAATGCAGGGGTCACTACGTAAGTTATCTTTTTTTTACAATAATTGCGTAGTACACGACTTTTAACCGTCCGTGTGAAAATATTATAAAGTATATATTTTTAAGGCGTTCGTGTCAAACGTCAAAATGCTTAAAAACATTATGTAACTACCAAGCAGACCACCGATTGTTAGTTTAGTCAAGTAAAAACACAACATAGTTACAAATCATCTACACAACATATGATAAAAAGCTAGTGTTTAAAGGCCCATCAAAAAATACCAAAAGCCCTAAAAATACTGATTCTGTTCATCACAATTCATGTGCAAGTCAGTAATGTTTGTACGTACCGATATTTATTGGTAACCGATTCAAATTTTCCCATAAAGAAACACAATTTATTATAAAAGCAAAAGTATCATAAGCACTTGAATTGAAATCAAATCGTACACAACCTCAGAAAGCGTTACATACGAGCCAAGTTCAAGATCGCGGCTATTGACCTGCGCGCTATCAATAAATAATGCAAATCTATTTAGAAAACAGCCTTAGTGATACATAGACTTTGAGGTTATTTATTTCAAACATATAGGTCAATGCATACATTCCGCTGCAGCTGCAGTACCGGCCTTGGTGCGATGACAGCGGCCAATCTACAGTGACAAGGTTCCAAGAGAGCGGGTTTGACATGGACTTGTTGCCTTTTCCGTTTAGTGTGTGTTGACCTCGCGGTATCGTGAGCGGAACAGAGAATGCAACTGCGCGCGTAATATCGTTGTGTAGAACTGCGGTATCGCAAAAGGTAGCATGGATCTTTGAGTCGTGTGGCTTTTTAGTCTAACCTGATAAAAGGCTACTATAGCTGCAAAGATTGCACCCTAGCGCCTTTGTTGATAAATAATATATGTATATTTGTATGACTTCAATAAATATTGAACGCCACGTATAATTAAACGTAAATTTGCGGCACTGGGTGTTTGGGGGGCGTCCACAAATTACGTAACGCAAATTGGAGGGGGGGGGGGGGGCAAGCGTTACGGTCCTGTTACGTTGGGGGGGGGGGGGTCAAGGTTTGCGTTACGTCACGCATGATATTTTATAATAGTATACTTAAAAAAAGTTTAGTTTTTCACATCCCTAAAGTAGAACCTGCAAAATTTGTGGCTTATATTCATGCTCTAAAAAAACAGCTGCACACCACCGCAGAATTATTCACTCAAAATCAACTTCTGCAAATAAAGTCTCCGTTAGGCGAAGTTATCACGCGGCGTCAGGTAGAGCTATTGTGCCAGGTGGCACCTGCCGCGGTGGAGTGGGTGGCAGAAGAAGACGCAGAGATAGCCACATAAGATGTGATTGCCGCCGAAGCCGATACCAATTGTGAGAGCGATTCTGATTCCGATTTACCCTTAATAGAATGTATTAAGAAATGGAACCGAAACCCGTTCATAGATGATTAAATTTATTGATTCCTTGAAACCACACAGTTTCTAAACAGTGCGCAGTTGATGACTTCTCCTGCGCGATCCTAAAAAGCAAAGTTAAAAAATGGCTTCTTTCAAAGACATATGAACAAACAGAGGACATCACTAAAATATAAACGCACCTAACCTAGACATACACACACAAACACAAACGCACGCACACACTCCTACTCGCACTCGTACTCGCACATACACACACATCACATATCAATCTCACATAATATATACACATGAAAATACACTTCATAGTTGTTAAGATATTTACCTACATTGTCTCTTTGCTAACTCTTAAGTTGTTGTTTAAATGTAAAAAAATACTGTTAAATCTGTACCACTGGTGCCCAAGATACAGGCTGTGCCTAGTATGGGACCAACGGATACCGTCAGTGCTGTTGTTTTCCTTTACATATAATAATACCATTAGGCTAAGTGCAGATGACCGCGCGGCGACGCGCGCTCCCGCGCGATTCAGCTGTTCACATGGCGGCGGCTTGCGCGCGGCAGTCTAGCGTGAACATTCAGTGAGAATGGACGTGGAGGAGGCTATTTGCTTGTGGGTTTTATACCGCAAACTACGACGTCGTCATTGAAAGCAAAGACGATACTGGGTGCACCCTATTTTAAGTCACAGACTTTCTTTAAGCCTGTTTTTGACTTACTTTCCCACACTAAGACTACATGACGATCGATTTTTCAACTACTTTAGGATGTCGATTGCATCTAAATCCAAATCGCATCTCTTTTTTCAATTTCGTCAATTAGTAAATCAGTAGATTTTCGTCGCTCCGTGCGTCCGTCCGCCTCAAACCGCGCGAGTCAACTGAACAGGTCGATACAGGAATGCAGATCTCAAACCGCGCGTCACCGCGCGGCGACGCGCGGTTCAAGATCTTGCGCGCGGTGCATGGCGTTGCGCACGAGCACGCGCGGTGACGCGATCATGTACACAACAACATTGATTTGTTTGTCCCAGCTAAGCGTGACGGTCCTGTTACATGAGTAGAGGGGGGGGGGTTAAAAATTTAAGAATTTTGCGTTACGTAATTTGTGGACGCCCCCTTGATACACAGGGTGTACCAAAGATGGGATGAGAACTTGAGAACCGATCAAGACCATATTCGGTATCGCATTGTGGTTCATAATAGCATTTGCTTTTTTTTAAGTGCATTGAAGTGGCATGTTTTTGTTTTCATTAGATTTTTTGTTTTTGTTGAAACCTACCTATACAGTCAGTAGGTACTGTTGATAAAATAAAATGCTATTAACAATTTACGACCGTTTTGTAAAAATCGCTAAGAGGTGTGAGATGAGTGGGAGATGGTGATTTGAATCTCATGCGGTGAATTTTCACGGCATATTATCATTTATAATACATTAGACATTACAGCGTGTATTATTCATCGCCTCCAGGGAATAAGGGCACAATTGACAACCACAACAACACAAAACTAAATGTTGTCATGTAATGTTGAAATATTTAACTTTTTATGCATTGTTTCACTGGATTAAAACGTATTGAGCTAAAATACAGGTCCTCTAAATCTGACAGTATTTTTTACGTTATTTCCCGTTATGCTCTTTGTAGGAGAATTATTTTTATATGCAACAAAAAAGTGTGACTTTCACACTAGTTATGTCCTTTTTCTCCGAAGGCAATGATTTAATAATACATCCCAGCGGGTCATATCTGAAGGCATTTTATAGGTATTTGAGTATGCTATTTTTGTAAACTTTCGAAAACACAACATAATCCTTATCAGTCTTACCACTTAGCAAGGGGATTCTCGTGTAGCTAAAAGATGGTTTTAAATTTTGCAGGATTGATTAATTAATAAGTAACATTATACATTGTACACGTATTTTAAGGCACGAACATTTCCAGTCACAAACTACATACACGCTACATATATTCCTTTCTCTTTTAAATTGTTTTTTCTATAAGAAAGAGACCAAATTAATTAAACTACAGGGGCTTTCTAAGTTTTATATATTCCTGGATATTTATATTCTTAAAATGACTTCCACGAACTAAAAGGCCCTATCCCTATTTCAGGAAGGAAACTAGATGAAAGGCAGCGGCAGCGCGGGCGCAGCATAGCACGCCGTAGTTTTGTACGGAGGAGCTCTAGCCATCCCGGTATCGACTGAATTAGAGGAAGTCCGCGTCCGGTGTTTTAATTAACGTATATTCGGAGTGTCGCGGCCACGTGCCCACGCTCTAGTTTTGTTAAGGGCTATTCAAGTTATTGTTTTTTGTAAACCAGCTTTGACCGCATCTTCTCTTGCGTAGAAATAGTTCATCGCACCTTTTCACTCTATTAGGAGACGATAATAAGTATCCCGTATCGTACTCCAACCTAAATCTCATCTTAATATCGGGGAAAGATAGCAAATATAAAGACAGCGCTGCTACTTGTAAATTACCTAATAGTTCAATATTAACGTTTATATAATTAGTAGTTAAGTTTCAAAGGATTAAGACAAGATTAAGACTTGCCTTATGACGAGAACTATTAAGTTATAAGTTATTATTAAGTAGGTATTTTACATGACTCGCGATTCACGCGAAAGATAGATATACTAAAGAACTTTATGCCGGTTTATACATGGTGGTTTATGGTTTTACCTAATCGAACAAACAAAACTGCCCGGTCCACTAATCCTGTTTCATATACGTACATTCGTATGGAGAGACCTATCAGACTATACTAAAATATCTCGGTTTTTCCACTACAAAACACATTTACAAAATTAACACCTTTTGTAAATTTTAGAATCCGATCCGATACACACATCGAATACGTGGACGCAAAAAAATAAGCAAGTCGCGAAAAGGTCTTTAAAAATGATTTTATCGAGCAGCTCAGAACCCTCGCCCTCTCCAACTCATTTGTACAATTGGATGAGAGTCGTTTTTCTTCACAGTCCGCTTATATCGGAATTATGCGAAAATATCAATGGAGTAAAAAACGCTCGAAATGAGCTTAAGTAAATTGGATACGAGTGAGATTGCGCAAAATATACTTATATCTAAAATTTTCAGTTCATATCATTGTATAACATTTGATAAATGCAGGCGTACTAACCGCAGTCACGAAGAAGGCGTAATTATATGTTAGAAAATGCACTCTCGACTAAGTCTCGCTTTGTAACTTCGACCCTTGAATTTTAAGAACCCTTATTATAGCACTGTTGCATAAACTACTATTATACAAGTAACCAGCGTTACACATTCAGCATTAAGAAACAGGACGGGATAGCGCAGCGCTCAATCTGCCTCACTGTCACTACTCTCACTCTAGGCTCCTCTCCTCTACAACACCATGTTAAGTATTATGATTTGTAAGTAAGTACTAGCAATGTAAATATATATGTAGTTTTAAGAATGTGGCAGTGCCCTAACAGGGTTTCATGTACCTACAAATCTATTTATTGTAACACCTGTTTGATGAACATGATAGCCATGAAATAAGCTTGGACCGCGTCATAAACCCATAAAGTAGAGTGAAAGCGAGGACTTGCATCGATACTTGTGCAATAGTTGTGATGCGTATTGTTTTATGTCACAATTCACATCTTGTTCTAAGTGTTCTAATTCTAATAAGAGATAGACGGATAGTGCGAGATCGAGAGAGCTCGCGCGCCGTCTTGTGATAGCCGTGCTGATGGCGCATAGTTGTTGAGAATCTATGGACCAAATTATGGTAGTGACGAGTTATATTAGAAATTGGTTTATGAATAGACAGCTAACGGACTCAGTTGTTTATAGTGAGCGGCCATTAAAAATACTAAGGCAGTTATGGCACAAAGCGAGTCCATGCGGGACGGAATAAGGAAGTATTGTAGACAGTAATGGCTGAAACGTGCCGGATAATTGTTTGTTGTGAGGAAGAGTAGGCGAAAGTGGTCAATGAAACACTGATGATAGTAGTCCCGTGAAGTGACGTTATTTTGAAGTAACATATTAAGATATGTTACTTCTAAATAACTTCACTTCACGGGACGTTCACGGGATTCAATGGTATTTACCTAAGGCTAAATACCATTGAATCTCACATTCTGTTTAGTTTTTAGAGAATACATACTAGCTTTTGCCCGCGTTTTGAAACTTTCACCCCTCATTTCACCCTCTTAGGGGATGACTTTCGGGATAAAAAGTTTACCACGTCCTTCACTGGGATTAAACTTATCTCCGCAACCAATTTCATCTCAATCGGTTCATCGGTTTGAGCGTGAAAAGGTAACGTAGACAGACAGAGTAACTTCATCATCAACACGTCCAATGCTGGACATAGGCCTCCCCCAAAGAGTGCCACAATTACCGGCCCTGCGCCACCCGCATCCAGAGAGTAACTTACGCAATTATAATATTGGTACGGATATGTTATAAATGTTATAATATAAGCACAGCAGGCGATCGTACCTTGGCCATTTTATATGCATGACTATATTTATTTATTTATTTATTTAGGCTCACAAAACAAGTTAAAGTCTATAGAATAATACAAATTATGCAATATGCTCGGATCTAGACAATAACTCAAAATATGTGTGCACAGAAAAAAAAAAATATCATAAAATACGTTTTAGAGGATAGCCGTACAATTTTAGACGGTTGATATTAAACTATTTAATCATCTAATCTGAAGACCACGAAACAATGGGATTGATATAATTATTAGGTGAGATTATTGAGCATCATAAAATATTTTACTAATAGGTACTGTTATTAATTTAGCCATGTTATCAATAAATATAATCCAGAGAAGAATGCATTCTTCTCTGGATTATATTTATTAATGACACTTAATTATATAATCGACACATTCTCGTTATGGGATTATAATAAGATGTATTATTTTTGTATACTTTCAATTGGATGCCTATAGATCTGTTGATAGATGTATATTGCCTATAAATGTATGGATACACTTACGTACCCTTACATCCATAGCAAATATTTATTGCTTATTATGCATAGGTATATTAGGTATATAGTATACTTATTCCTCAGCACAAGTTCTAGGTCGACAAGTTTTCCCATGAAATTTTGAGTTACAAGTGCAGCGTGTTATAAACTTATAACCGCCAAGACCTACATCGCCCGTGCATTTCTCATGGCACTTTATGGGTATATAAATCTTGGGTATAACAGCTCAAGTCCATATTGTTCCTCGGACAATGGGCAAACATGCGGGCCCTGGGGTTCAGGGTTCGTTGCCACAGCAATTACCCCCATGGCTGGACCCGCTAACTGTGTGGATGATGATAACATCTATATTTGACTTATAAAACACTAGGTAATTATGCAGTTAGCTTTATCAAGATAACAAATAATGAGTAAGATAGCGGGTAATTGACTTGAACTGCTATTCTTAAAGCGTCAGCGAACGAAAAAACCATAGAAGTCAAAGTAGCGCCGCAAAGTGGCCCCACAGAATGGGTGCCATTGCCATAATGCGAGAATGGGGGCGGGGTGTGAAAACCATGCCAAGCAGCCGTTTAGTTCCAACATGCGCATACCGGGTTTTGGGCACGTGTTTGGGTAGAAATTTGTAAGGAGCTCGTATTGTATGGGTTTATCGTTCGCTGCAAAGCGTCCAGACTTTTTAAGGGCCTCGTCAAAACATTAATAATTATGAACCTTTAAAAAGCATGTACTAATATAATGAAGATATCATGCAGTATACTTTTTACTCATTCTACTAACAGTCCGTTACAATACTATAAAATAATTCCGATTTAAAAAGTATCTATAACGAAGCTGTCATACACTTAACTTTTCACACATTCCTCTTATAGTCTACTGTCAACTCAGCAACTCTATTCCGCTGTAGACATTTAAAAGACTCGAGTCGTCATTACTGTCACTTCGTCTTAAGAGTCCGCAGTAAGCTCGATTCTCCATACAAACGTAGTTACGCTCTCATTTTAAAACTACGTGTTGGATTGTAACGAAACTTTGCATATACAATGACATGAGGTATATCTATGTCTGTAATTAGTTTATGTAGCTTCAGATACCATAGTAAAAAAAATACAGCGAATTTGAGTTTTCATAAAAAACTTGTTTTTGCTGTATTTCATTTGTTTTATAAACTGGAACCATATAAACTAATTCAGACATAGATATACCTCATGTCATTGTCTATGCAAAGTTTCGTCACAATCCAACACGTAGTTTTAAAACGAGAGCGTAACTACGTTTGTATGGGAAGGTGAAATTCGGCCGAGCTTACTGCGGACTCTTAAGTAAAACGTTCGTATATAACAAAATAAATCTCAAGTTTACCGATTTATAAAAGGCATCAAGTATCTCCAAATTACATTCAAATAAATACACGCCTCTCAATACCGTTATAGGGCCTCGTCACGAGTTCCCACAGCTTTGGTGTTAGGGCCACGGCATGGCATTGAAATGTTGTTGACCGGCCGTCAACTTAATTCGCTATTCGCCAAGACCTGTCCCACTTCCGGCCGGTTACGGCGAATAGATTTGGCGGGAAACTTACGTAATAAATATTTGTACGAATTGAAACTTTGGAACGTAGGTACCTATAGCGCGTTAGACGAACGAAGGTGCGACTTTGGCTGCCACATCGGCGTGTTCACAATTGCATAACTATGTTATTTTATTACGTAGTAAATTCATTATGTATGCATGCGGGTGTCTATTGTCTATGCGACGCCCGGGATATGCCCAAGCTATACAAAACGCCCAGACGTAGAACTTATAGAACGAGGATGGTAGAGTTAGGAAGTGTGGATAGAGGCTTTGCGCTACTTGCGAACTTGATGACCTTTAATGCTGAAAACTATATGAGCTAGGGAGTCTTGGCAATCAATTTACATGAAATGTTTTAGTGGGATTCGTTTGTCTCCAACTGTCACTATAATACTTGTGAAAGAGACATAACCCTAAAAGTTAACAGGGGGCCGATTTTTGACTTTAAGAGCGCTCGAAAATTAAATAAAAATAAATGCTATTGTAGTGTCATAATCACAGGCACTTACTTTCTACCGATAGAATTGAATACGAGTGGTCAATACCGCAAGTTTTTAAATTTTATATCGTCATTTCAAAATAGCATTTCATAATTTTGTACAGTTTTCGAGTGAAAGAGTCGAGCGCTCGAAAGTCAAAAATCGGTCCCCAGCATGCTAAATTTTACGAAGGGTGATGTTTCATTCTACCGTGATATTCATATATGATTCGTATCTTTTACGATTGCTTTTTCTTACTAACAAATATTTCAAAAACGTATCATAGTCATATTGTTTGTCTTTAGAACGTTAGTGAATCACTAGCCTAACATCGGCTTTTGTTGGACTAACTAGAGTACACAAACATACAACAACGGTACTAAAGTTACTTCCTAAATGCTTTAAGACATTGACTCATTGTTTAATTAATTTATTCATTAAATAAAATAATTATCACTAATAATACTCTAAGCAATAATGAATCACATTACGTATTAGTTTCGCGTACAATAAAGAAATAATTACAATACCTACGTCAGTGTCGAAGACGTAAGTTTCATTAGAATAAAATACGTCATGAGGATAGATTGTAGTTGTACATGAAAATGTGGTTTTCCTGGTTGCGGTATATAACTTGCTCATGTGGTGTTCTCGTATGTCAAATTTGGAAAAACACAAACTACCCACAAAGACGATTAGGTACAGCAGGAAATACATGATTATTATTCTTAAAGAGAAGCAGTGTTAATATTTGTTCAAACGTAAAACTACGAACAATAAAACGAATAATGTATATTTGTACAAATATACATTATTCGTTTTATTTAGTACGTACAGTTTTACATTTGCCCCGTGGGCCTTAAAGGTAACTGATGATTTGGGAAACGACTACCTACACGAAAACCTAAGATGTGGTCTCGATATAGTTTATTCCAAAGTTATTCTTACATGATACATCCAGAGACACGGGACGCGTGGCGATCGAACTAAAACTATAATACACGTGTTATACACATACCCAATGCACGTCTCACGAGTGCTGCGAATCTAAAAATGCGTAAGAGTCCTCGCCGTAGCCTCGATCTTTTGCACGGCAATATAAGGACGATCATATTATTATGCGAGACGTGAGCGCAATGCACGTATTTTTAGCGAATGTCCCACGCGGACGAGATAGGCAACGATCCTCGGGGTCAACGACCGTCTTATTTTATTACGAACGCATTATAAGCCTAAAGACGTGTTTTGATGCCGCTCTCGGGATCGCCCACGTTTTAAATGCAGTTTAATTGTGTTTATTACAGGAATGCCATTACATTTCGACGGTTGATTCGCTTTGCCGCCGGATTCCGAACCGATCAAATAGCACAGATAAAACTTGGAAGTGTAAATAAATAATAATAAAAATAACCTTCTTAATGACGCTTTACTATTATCATTAAGTAAATGCTGCCTTTGAAATATAAAGCGATATTGATTTCGGTACATATGGTCTGGTTTGGTTGTTAATTATTATAATAAACGAACACGGAAAACAAAGCATTTACGAACAACAATCACGCTATTCACGCTATTCAACAGTTGAAGCCCAACCAGCGGTTCAAGTAAACAAACTTACCCATATCAATAAATAAACCTTATAAAAAACTCAGTTAAAAAACACTAGCCCTGTTTACCATCGATACCTACTGAGATTTTTTAACACTATTAGACTACAAGGTCGTTAAACAGCAAGCACTGTTTACAGCTAAGTAACCTTGTATTTACAATAAGCGTGTGGATCAAGTTTGATTTGCCATAAGACAAGCGTTATCGGGGCTCGTAAGAGTGGTACGCTTGCGTGATGTTGGAATTACACGTCGATAAACGGAATGGAGGTTACTTGGAAACAAATCAGGTAAGTGCTTATATTTGGTTAAGACTAAGATAAGGTTTATCGACCAAGCTTTGATTTCGAAGGCTACAACAATACCCTTAGTAAAGTTAGTTAGTTAGTAAAGTAAGTAATATTAGTTCGAGCTAAACCATCATTTGTCGGTACTAGCAAATTACTAGAGATAAAATGAAGATTTTAAACAAGGAAGAATGTTGAGAAAAACGTAAGTGAAGAAATTGCGTCTATAAATGTACACAATTATACACCGATCATTAAATTAGCAGCGGAAGATTTATCAGTAATAGAAATGGTATTGACAATGTATCGGAAGAATGATGTAAGATGTAGCGTGCGCCACTAACAATGGATTGTTTCGATCCGATAGCAAAGACGACAATATGTGTGACAGGAAACCAGTAATACTAGTTAAAGACGTTAATGATAAATATGTTGAAATGAGAAAAAACAGCTATGGCATAAGTAAATTTACAATAGGAATTAGTTAGTAAAGCAAATAAAACACAATAAATTGGTGAGTAAAATTAAAAACCACATGTAAAAATAACTGAGCCAACAAAGTACGAAATACTAAGGAAACAATATGGACTGGTATTTTTTGATTGTAACAGTTCAATCAAGGTAAGAGAACTTAAAAGTATAATAAATGCTTACTAAATGGTAAAACTGGAAATAATTGAAGGACCAAAAAAAATATGTAATTAGACTACAAGTGGTATTAGTGCAAGTCGTTTGAATGGATGCTCAGAATTAGGGTATAATTTCTTTCCGGTTCCGAATTGCAAAAAAAACTTAAAAATGACATGCCAAAACAACGTCGGGAGCGCAATATACGGATACAGTCAAGGGCACCAATATGTATTCACTCAAAGTTTCATAAATATGTATACTACAACCTTATTGTTGCAGGAATAAGATCTGCCTACATATTTTTGAGACTGTGGTGTATACATATTGGTGCCCTTGAACAGTCAAGGGCACCAATATTATAATATGTAACCAATATGTATAAGTTACTAACTTTAAAATGTAGGTAAGGTACAGACCTTACCTACATTTTAAAGTTAGTATAAGCCAAGTGCTCAAACTTTCGGGAACACGAGTGACACATTTCGATAACTAACAATTTGATTATTGATAAGAAGCACGTTGGCCACTAAGTTATACTTATACCATAAATGGTTGACTATCTTTAATTAAAAACAGCTGATTGCACCATAGCTAGAAAACCGGCGGTGGTATCATTGGACATTTGGCGCGGAAATTGAGCGAAGGATGGCGATGGCGCCGAGATTGCTTTTAAATCGAGTTACCCGCGCGATGCACGGATGCATCCACCGGGAGCGTACGTCACTCTAGAAGCTAATTACAGTCAACGACGTCAACGCTAATATAGCTTAACGAGATTTAAGGAAATTAACTTTATTTTTGTTTCTTCACATAAAGACACATTTTAATGACGGCTTGCATAACAAAAATGTACAGCAAAAAAAGATATCCTGTAGAATTAGCCCCTAAGAAAATAACACGTTTCTATTTGAATGTATATTGTACATTATTTTTACCAAACAGACTGAATTGCGTTTTTCCTTTTTTAAATGAAATTACTCAAAAAGGAAAAAGTGGTAAATAAATAAGTAAATATACGCGATGAAGTCCCGTTTGGTAAAAAATGCATATTGTAGATCTGAAAAATATTATCACTGAACCTACCTTTAGCTATACTAGGCTTGGTGGATAAGCCAGAAAAAAGAACAATAATGTAACTAAAATTTATCTTTCTTTAAGTGTAAATGTCTACCCCTACCGCATTTGTTTTGAATACAAAGGAAGACCTTGTTTTTTAACAAAGACCATGCTACTCGTAATTAATCGCTGATTCTGACAACACATTCAAAAACGCTTCATTGACAGTCAAACAAAAGAAAAGTTTCAAGCAGAACTTCCAAAGAAATTATGTTAGTTAAATAAAATGGAACAGTAAAAAGGGAAACGAAGTCGCGAAAGTACCGAACTAAGTGAAATTATTTAATGATCATAACGTTGACTTTGAAATAGCTCCCAACAAAGTTACAGCAATTGGTGAGACAGATAAAGTAAATAGCATTCTACGGATAGGTAAATGACACAAATTCTGCGTTTGTTTATTTTATTTGGCATACGACTAAAACGTTATCCATGTTAATGCAGTCGAACCCCAACAAAGGAATGTATTCACCGATACTGGATTACAAAACCGGTCGGAGTAACATATTTTTTGTACTTCGATTTATTAATAAGTGAGTTTTAGTAAGCCGGTCTCTATATTTAGCAACAATACACGACAATAATTAGCCAGTTTCGGAATGTGTTCAGGTACGTAGTTAAATTTTCAAAGCATGGTTTGGTATAATAGAAAAAGTATGAAGTAGGTTTGAAGAAAAGATTTTTACCGTCAATGCTTCGTTTTAGGTACACGTATTAAGTTGACTTTGTTTTCACTCAATTTAAAACTATGCTTCAATCATAAGGACCAGTTAGACCAGTTTTAGGTTAGTGTATAAAGTTAGGGCCAATGACTAACCCGTTTCCGGTATCTTTTACTGAGAACGCTTGAGGAACTACAACGAATATAATTATTCATACCTTGACAATGAATCACAGCTCTTAGATAATATATACAACCAGCCATGAAGACTATTTTACTGACTTCCTCGATACGTAGTTTCCTCATTAGTCTATCGGAGTGCTGGACTCAGTTTATAGCAACTAATTCACAGGCAGTGACGGAAGCTAAGCACAAGGTGTTAAGTGCACCTGCAACTTTATGCTGGCACCTTTATCATTAACTTGAGGCGTAAGATGTCAGTGTAATTAATTAGAATTACATTCTAACAACGCCTGAACGCCGTTTGTTTAGAAGTGACATGTTAAAACATGTCACTTCTAAACAAACGGCGTTCAGGCGTTGTTAGAACGTTAGTGGCACATGTCGAATAATATAATAATACGGATGAGATGAAGACAACGCGGGTCGTTTTTTCAGTGTCGAAGCAGAAACAATTAATTTTTTTGTGGAATCTTAAGTCTACCTCAACAAGAATAGGACATGGTATCACGATCTTCAGCATTGAGGGGACGACTGACGATGATGATGAAGGCTACCTCAGTTATCACTTTCGTGACGACTGGAAGCCTAATCACATTCATCGGCTGAGGGCGGGATGCTTAGACCACATTCCAGGACTACCAAACTTATAGGACTTTGATATTCCTGGAATGTAAGGTAGCATACAATAAATTTTTAGTGACGTAACTGACGAATACCGACGGCTTGAAACAACTGAAGCTGATTTCATATTAGTCGCTCGTGATTACGTTTAAAGGTGGATGTTACACTACGCCGCATCTCCGGACGGAGATGCGGAGCTCGTTGTATGTAAGTACCTCAGTTTGTATATAAATTCCGTGTGGTACGACACACTGCACCGCACTTCCGTCCGGCGAAATTTGTATGCAGCTCCGCACCTCCGTCCGGAGATGCGGCGCAGTGTGACATCCACCTTATATCTATGTGAATAAAATATTATTCATGCGCTCTGACGTGACCGGCTCCTGTTTTGTCAGGCCTCAGAGCATCACATTAGATAAGTATGAATCTGGCATGAGCCTAACATTTCTGAGCACGAGCAAACTGAACACCAATCTATCACTCTGCGCTGGCTACAAACCGAAGATAGCATGTCAAGATGGCATTACTAATAATTTGCGTAATCCTTAAGTTGCAAACGCCGTTAGCAATAAATTTGTACATCTAATCCAGTTGCATACTTAACTAAACGCAGTAGTGCAACTCGACTGGTCATTAATATTTATGGACGCAACGTCCGCATAATCACCAGCACTTGATGTTCACGAATTTGCGTGATAAACGGCTACTGGAAATCATTCAGTATTACGTAAAGATTGTGCTCCAGTTTCACTAAACAAAGATATTATATCAAGCATGTGGAAATGTGGAATTTATCGTCATTATATTCAACCAAATACCTGGGGATATTCAGCGAGCACTAAACAGTTTTTATAACGTCTTCCGTTGCATAATATGATATAGGATAATCTTTACGATCGCAACCCCGCTGTGAGTCTCATTCTTTCGTAAAATTTTTGTCAGGCTGATATTATAAGAGAAGAAGATGCTAAAGGGCAGGTGTACCCTCGAAACAAAATTTATAAAAAATCACGTAGCCAGTTTTGTTGACAAAAACTCCCCTACGTGGGCTACGCGAAAGGGCGACAGTAATTGTTAAAATTTCCTAAAAAAGAAGCGAAAAGGACTTGCGAGGAAAAAATACTATTTGTAAAAAAATCTCCTGCATATTCGGCGCTGCTTACCGAAATTGGTCTAGAGCTCAAATGGGTGCCGGTTTCAAGAATCCATTCCGAGTTCCGACGATAAATACACATGCATGGTGTTTTTTTGGGACCGATGTCGGGATAATCACCTCGGTCGGTGGCGTAGCATAACTTCTCATCGCCCAACGGCGGCAGCGCGGTCAGCTCCTCGGGGTAGCACTGCACATCCTCATGGTTCACGTTCACACACCACACACACTGTTGACACTGATCGTCGGCACTGGCACTATGTCACTGTCACGAGGCGAGGTCGGGACGGGCGGCGCGCGCTATCGACGCCGATGCATTGGCGCGGTCCTGGCGCGCAACAGCTGACGGGAGGCGCAGTGCGCCCCGCACCGCGCCGCGCCCCGCGCGCTCTTCCTGCGCGCGCAGCCGGTGCGTGTGCCACACCCCTCGTCCCTCGCTTCACCTCTAATCCATTATTTACGGACCGTCGACCGGTTTCAGGCGCGTTCGCTCTGGCTGCCGCTTCACGACGATCGTTCAAATTTAATGCCCTTCCTATGTCCGGCCTCTAATGCGATAAGATTACGGGCGTCGAGCCCGGGATCCGCTCAGCGCATTCAGTCTCGATCACGTCAAAATAACAAATCATGACAAAGTAGAGAATGGCTAAAGAGATCAGGTTGGATATATACCCCTGTATCATAATGTTCTATCTAAGTGTACGGTGAACGACCCCACAAAGCAGTCACTGGCTGCTGGTACTAAAATCGCTATAAGCAGTAACATTAATCTGTTGCACGCCACAAATACCTTATGAGCACTAAATCAAATTCAGGCCATAAAAAGACTGTAAAAATCGTATTGAAAAAAGTAGGTTAGGCTCGTCAAGTTATATCGCGTTCATTTCATACTTGCAGCACGTCGCTAGACAAGTAAAGTGCCTGTCGAGTTCTCAACGTAAAAACTTTCTTGGTTGACCCCTCCTGTGGTTCGTTTATCTCGGGATTTATCTCGTTTCCGTGGAAACAACTTAAAAACTTATTCGTTATCGTCATTCTCAGAACGTAACAACATTACCAAGTCGCTAGAGGAAATCCTTCGATCATAGTAATATGGTGAGAAAGGAATCTGATACTTAGTTTGTCTTGTATCGGACAAATACTAAATAATAAATAACGAGTTAAAGTGCATTTTATCGACGCTATTCATTAGGAATGTTCAAGAATTATTGGCATTGGATCTCACTATAAATCGTTTACCATAGAGAATAGATATGTATCTCGGCATAAATAATTTGCAACGTCAGGCTTATAAACTGCCGTGTAGTCTACTGGAATCAAGCGTGGATTAAAGTGAGGGAAGTGATTTCGACGCAGGAGATGTGAGGACAGTAATAAGATCAAACTTAATTAGATAACCCACTTAAGATGATAATAGCGAACACCGAAATAAATGTCAGAGCGAAGAACAGACCACCACGACGATTCGCCATCCGCGCAGATTGCGATCACCGCATGGTCTAATACAGAACATTAGATACTGTAAAGTGTATGATGTTACTGCTACGGGGGTCCGCTCGGAGGGTAGTCGCAGTGTTCCATTACAGTTCCCGGTAACATTATTTCCAAGCGACTGGGACTCGAGATACCCCTGGATCCACTTTCGGCCGACTGCCATAGAAATCACGTAGTTCGCGGAACTTCGTTACCTGTGGTGCGGCGGCAGCGCAGCGAGCCAAGGTGAACGTTCGGGCCAAGGACGGCCCGGGGCGGCGGGAGGCGGGAGGGACTCCCCCCACTCCCACCCCCACCCCGCGCCCCGACACAGTAAAAAAGATCTGAACCTTCTGAGACGGGCGGTGCAACCCAGCAAAAAAAGAACCCGAAACAGAACAAATAGAAAACGATTGGGGGAAAAAAACAAAAATAATAGGTCTCGTATAACAACCTTACATGCATTTTGGTGATATAATTAGGAATGGTGTACGAACGCTTTCGTAGCGCATGTCACCTGCGCCTACGCAGGCGGGTCACGCTCCGAGGCTGCGCGTGCTATGATGTAATAGACGAGCGATAAAAAACGACTAACGGAAGAAGTGCGGAACCGGCCGAACGGACAACGGTCTACTAATTACTTCGCAATAGAAAATACAACAGTAAGAATGCCTAGTCTATGAACTAGAAGTTGATCTTGGACGCACGAAGGGGATTAAATATTCTTCAGACGTGCCCATCTCCATTTCAATTATTCATGTCCGCTTTCATATTCTTCATGCGTAAGCTTTGAACTTTTTGTAACGTGTGAGGAAAACTAGGGAGCGGTTACGATAAAATGCCAAGACCACTTCCTAGGCGTCCTGGTCCGACCGGTTCAGCCCGCACATTGTAATACTTCCCTAACACAAAAAGAAGCCGGCGAAACACGGCCCGTACCACGGTCTCTAACGACTTTCATTATCATATCTTGCTGGATGAAAATTATATTAGTGGAAAAACTACACGGATTCCATCATAGCTGAGCAGACATGCCTCACGGTAAAAACCTAGCAGGACTTGGTGCTTGTTCATAGAATTAATTAACAGCATTCAAGAATCCATTTCTTCAGGAGACTAATTAAAACAACAACAGAAGGAAACTTGCTTCACGTGGGTCTCAGTTTATAGTTTCGAGGTAGCTCATAGTTTCATGTCCAATTACATCAGCCCTCATAAATAGAATCTCCAGGAGTCACCCATAGCGTGCGAGGAAGCGTGACATTCTGTGCTCCTCTAGCGTAAATACCGGCGGGCGGGAGGAACAGGGACGAGGTAATGTTACAGTTAAGCAGGAACTCTATTTATATGCAAATATAACCTCGGAGTCGACACCTGTTTGCGTATTCTCGCCTTGTCTGTTTACCGCTGCGCTGTCTCTTCTTCGGTCCTTTGATTCTGATATACTAGAAAATCTTGCCAGGCAGATATAAACCAAAATAAATTTACCTAATGGTGACCCGAGATTGCACCTCGTCCGCGGTCACTATAATTGTCCCATTTTAGAGAGTCGTGTCCTGAATGTAAATTAAACTCGGGACGTACGTCTGAAATAAATCTGAAAGAATTACGACGAGCCTGCATTTACACGCGGTAATTTTGAGGACAAAGCAAACGTGTTATTTTTGTCGCATTACTTAATGACCACCGGTTGGCCGCCGGTTTAATCGCCGCGAATCTACATATTAATGTACGCTATATATAATACTGTATGGGGTCTTCACTCCCGCAGAGAAGAGTTTCGTATCGTTGCTTTAGTTACAATTCCCAAGGTATGTCTATTTTCGGCTTCAGAATTGACTACATAGTAAAGTTTTTACTTCCCCGAGGCTCAATACAGTTTGGACTACTATTTAACATAGCGTGAATCAGATTTGGTTTTCAACCTTACTAAGCCACATGGTCATGCGCGACACATAACGACACACAAGACTCCTCTTGTAGTAGTTGTAGTACTCCTACGGCCTTTGCCCAACAGTGGGACGTAGTCGTAAATTAATGCCACGATGATGATTATCCCGCAATTAAATAATAACTCAATCATATCTTGACACATCTAAGCGGGTTTAAATTGTTTGACGAGCACTCCCGTGATGTCAATAGCACCGTTCGAGGCTTGCGTTAGTGAAATACGGCATCGAGGGCGCAGCGGCATCGAGCTCGTTTATCACGGGAGATTGGCCCGAACGTCCTGAACGATAAATGGAGCGTATTTGTCGCCGGGATTATCGAATTGGTCCAGTCGGATCCCCTTGTAGCGGTATTAAACGATGCATTACATGAAGTAATTATCCGAATAGTATCTGTATGTAGAGATATGTACAACTGTTAAGGATCTCAGATTATCTAATCAGGTTATTGACGCATATTTTCAATGGCAGTTCCTTGAACGCATTTATATTACTTAGTAAAATGTATCTCGAATAGTGATTCACGATGATAAAAATCCTTACATTATACTTTACACTAAAAATTCATCCGAAAAAAAAACTTATTACAAGATTTTATTTAACTTGACCAGCACGGCTATCGCGACGGCGCGCGAGCTCTCTCGATTTTTCTCGCACTGTCCGTCTCTCTCTTATTAGAAAACTTAGAACAAGAGGTATAGTGCGAGAAAAATCGAGAGTATGTCGCGGCCGTCCCATGATAGACGTGTTTGTTGGTGTGGGACAAATCTTGGAACTGAATTTGGCACCAGTTAACCTAAAACGATTGAGCTGAAATTTCGGGTATAAGTATGGTTTCGATGAGAATGAAATACCACCACCGCCACCATCAAGCTCCACCAAGTAGCATGGAGCTGGTCTGATGACGGAGACAGAAGATGGACATGGGTATTCAGTAGGTACTTAACCGACGTAACCCCGTTAAGTTTGGTCTCAATAAAATCGTCTCAATGAGTAGTTGATAACGGTATACAGAAAAGTACAGTTGACAAATGGGTCTGTACCAAAAATTTAACTTACCTATATATGTTCAAAAGTATCTCGCTTTATGCGGCTACACTGTCCAACAATTTAACTACGAAGAGAGACCCCAAGTTTAATATATGCGTATGTACGAATGGTAGACGCTGTCATGCGTATCCATTACCGTCATATTTCGCATCCCGCACGGAGGACGGCAAAGAGAAGAATTAGAGTTCCGCCGGCAGCGAGTACATTTGTCATACTCTGACGCGGCGTGCCCTGAGTGCATTTCTATGTACCTTCTGCCCCTCAGATATATCCGATGTTTGCATTGTTTACAGCCAGCTCTATGAGAAAGTAATTCTGGTGAAATTTGTTTTTTTTTTGTTTTTTCGCAGTTTACCTAGTACCTAATAAATCAACCAGTACTCGGCTACAGGAGGTCATGGGTTCGAACCCCGGCTCGTACAGTAGGTTTTTTTCAAAAAACTGTGTAAGAAATATCATTTGTGACGGAAAACATCACGAGGAAACCGGTCTAATCCCAATAGGGAGTGAAAACTACACCGCTGGGTTGGAAGGTTACATAGCAGTCGCTTTCGTGAAACTAGTGCCTGCTCCAAATCCTGGGATAAGGCGTCAAAGCGGACCTCGGGCCCCTTTAAGGTGTACAACACGAGGAATAAATCAAACGAGGATGCGTGTTTGGCTGCAACATTTCATATTGCAGCACCAGAATTAGCTGTCCATCAGGCTTATCACGCGAATATCATATCGCGTCACGAAGCCATCGGCCGCGGGTGCGACGCCCGCGCCGTCCTTATTCGTCCTTTTGGACGATGCCACTAATAACACACGGACTGCAATATCGTCGAGCATTGTTGCACCATCGACTACGCAGTTAACTGGCCGTTAATTAACCCTCAGTTAAAGTTAAGTATAGGTCAGAAAAAACACTTGGCAGTAAAAATGTATGCGGAAAAACCGGCCAAGTGCGAGTCGGACTCGCGCACAAATGCGTTGAATGAAAGGTAAATGGGTGAGGACCAAATTCTTGGCCAGTAGTTAGCGTGGTTAATTGGTAGTAGTTAAAAAGTTCCGTTGTGGTTGTGACGCGAAAATTAACCATAGAATTGTATGGCTAATTTTCGTGTCACAACGGAACTTTTTGATAGTAATGTATTACAAGTTTGCATAGTAATGTATTATCATTTTATCATATATTTTTGGGTTTTATCATTTTCTTATTTGTGAAGTTACTTTTTTAGTTTTATCATTTTCTTATTTTAGGAGTTATAGCGGGGGGGGGGCACATTTTACCACTTTGGAAGTGTCTCTCGCGCAAAATATTCAGTTTAACCTATCCATAGATACCCCACACGTATGGGTTTGATGAAGAAAAAAAATATTGTGTTTCAGTTCTAAGTATAGGGAACCCCCAAAATGTACTGGTTTTTTTTCAATTTTTTTGTGAAAATCTTAATGCGGTTCACAGAATACATCTACTTACCGAGTATCAACAGTATATAGTTCTTCAAGTTTCAGAAAAAAGTGGCTGTGACATACGGATGGACAGACATGACGAATCCATAAGGGTTCCGTTTTTGGCCATTTAGCTACGGAACCCTAAAAATACTGATGTGAAACTAATATTCCGAGCAAAACGAGTAGCACATAATGGATCATTGTGATCCAGGTTTAGTGGACAGATTTTCGGTGTCTAAGTACATCTATCCTCCTTAGGCCCAAATTCCTATATAAATAGATTTCGGAACAGATTCATAGTAATGTATTTAAATGTAAAGTAAATGTATTTTAGGTACGAGGTCTCTGGAGGATATAATATATATTTATGAACATTGAACACTCGAGTCGCGTAATTTCGTCATAGAATCGACAAACCAAAGCTAAAGGGAGCAGTCACGACTCGACCCGATAGTCGAGACGCCAAGTTGTCAATTACGGATAAATCCAAACGTGCTACCCCTCGCCAAGTTTGGTTTAGTTCGCCACCATCTATTTCCGATGCCATATTTAGAATCGAGAGAACTGTGCCATGGTAGGTGTGATCCTGTAAACTATCCTGTTGCGCCTATATTTATAGAAACAACTGAATAAGTGTGATTATGTTGCACTGCCCACAATTTATCTGCTTCGCCTTAAGGTTGACTGGTGGAGAATGCTTTATACTTTATAGAATTAAGTCCACCTTTTATACCGTAAAGATTGAATAAATAAGTGAGTGTATTAGAAGACCGAATTGCACTATATGATCCCGTATGTAGTTCGCGTAGCATTCAAACGCGAACGACCGATGCTTTATGACACATAATTACGTTTCAGTACGTCAATAATACGTATTACATTGTTTTCCACTTTGATGCATTGGATACGAAACGCTGTGAAGTTCAAAACAAACTTTGACGACGCGAGCTAGAATAATTTGTGCAGGCACGAATGCGCTCTCTTTAATTATTTATTTCAATTATTTCCAGACGGTGTTTAGCGCTCTTTCAGCCAAGAGCCGGGAGCCTAATTCAAGATTTGTTAATCAAAGCGAGCACTTTGACTAGGTGCTTTCTAGTAGGAGGGGATTAAATCTCCTCTCTGGGCTTATCCTCAAAACTTCATTGGCGAACCAGTATAAATCTGCTCTCTGGTTACGCTCAGTTTTTACGGGTCTCGGAGTCATATTTAAACATGGACGAGCCCCTGGATGACTTCAAAGCGTTTGCTTATAATCAGGTCGCTCCTGGCGCTACTGCTTTTAGAGTTTACTGAGCTCGTAACGAAATTAATAAATAACTCGTTTTAAGGAGTATCCGAGATTAAAAGAAAACTTTGATGTAAGTAGATGTTGCAATCATCACATTTGGCTATGATGCGTTGATATTAGAGTAGTCTGTAATTTAAACTTATTGAACCCTATAGTTTCTCGAAAGAGCCTAATCTTATAGCAACGGTTAGATGTGACAGTATTGCACTTTGAAGTAAGTCGGGAGCCAAGGCTGCAGTCAACTTCGGAGGGTTGGAAAATCGCCCGAGGCGTCCTGTTTCCGAGACAGTTCTATTCACAACCCGGTCCTTCAACAGAAAGTTCGCCTAGAGTAATTTGATCCTTACATTTGGAAAGAATATGCGTATTCGGAAGTCAAAGTTAAACTGGCAAGTCCACAGAGTAGTGGTTCGTTAGTGAATAGGCCCGGGCGGAGAGGCGAGGGCGCCGCGACGAGCGGCGGCATTAGACTGGAGCGCGATGCCGACGCCTCGCGCCGCGCGTCTGACCTACAAACGCTTCTCCCGTAAATATTTTGTTGCGCGTTCCTTCCATCGAATATTTATGGGATACGGAGAGCCGTTCCGATTAGAATGCCGTTTTATTGCGATATTGAGGGCGTCACTGGCTTATTTCGCCCGTATATATCTTTGCATATTTTACAATTCGGGATTGCAACAGAAGGAATTTGTAAGGAGGCGGATAATTATCAGTATATGGCCGTCGTTTCTTTAGTGAGGATCGCGAAGTTGCAATAGCGTGTAGTAAGTGGTTGGACAAAGGACCGGTCGGGCCACACGCGGCGCTGTTAATTGAACCGTCATGCTGTAAGAACAACACAAGTTTTTATTTTGTCGGGTGTCCCGCTCCACCTAGCCTATAACGAAAGGGACGCACTGATCGACAATTGTGGAAACACAAGTTTTGCTTGCCGGACTGCATGAGGCGTCAGGTTGTGAACCTAGTAGAGCTAAGCAACGCAATTTTCACTTGTAATTAACGTATCGCCGTTAACGCAGTACAGTCAGCAGCAGAAGTAATAGGTGCACAAAATGCCACGTTCAAAATAATCAACACAGGCAACATATATCCTCCTGACAATAGAGGCGAGGCGCAACGGCGCAAGCAAAGCATTTTAAGAACTTCGTTCCTGTTGTAGTACATTTGACGTTAACTCTACACTTTGGTCATAAAAGGGACTCACAGTTTGACTTGAAGAGTGCACTGCCTCGACGCTCTCAAATGTTTTGTGTTGATGTCGTATTGGTTTTGTAATTAAGCTGTAGTTGAGATTCCTACTGATTGTGCAATCATACTGTATAATTCCTTCTTTGGGGAATGTTAACAGGAACATTCAAAAATCTCTTACACATGCATGCGAGTTATGCGACCAACAACGGAGATCTGCCCACATGGGAGTTAACAGGCTATAATGGGAGCATTTCCGATGTGATCGCAGTATTCCCAAATGGGAATTTATTCCTAAATGTTTTTAGGATGAATATTATAAATTATAACACAGCTCATTCAGCCCTTCGTACAAGTTCGCCATAAACGAAAGGGCCCGACTTATGAAACGGAGAGGAGCCTGATTAGGATCGAGTTCAATAACACCGCATTTATTAGACCTTATACCTTCTGTCCAGCAGTGATTGTCTTTCGGCTGATATGATGAGGATCTTCTGTACGTAAGTACTATTATCTATTAGCTGTGTCGGGAGGAGCTAGCTGCAATCAGGCGGACTTGGCGATCTATACCATCATTCGTAAGGTTGAATTAGACAAAAAACGCCAATTGCGAAAGGAGAGGCATAAACCTTTCTAAACTTATAACATAACTGTCCAACTCTACTGTCCCCCATGTAATTGAGTTTTTGAGAGTAAGTTTGTCGTAGCCATCCATATCAAAGCTCACAATAGGGCCAATTCGTAATTGCTGGGGTCGCCGTCATCGAAATCGATATGTACCTATTTATATATACTACTATATATACTATTATCTACTACTCGAGCTAGCATTGCGCATTGGTGAAAAGACCATATAGGCAGGAAGAGGCCGACTCGTCGAGGGCAGTGCGGCGGCGGTGACAATTTTTCAATCAATTGATCGGTCGCCGACGCCGGTTAGTTGCCGGTGACCTAGTAGAACGTTAACACTACTATGTAGATTTAAGGAAGTGAGGCATCTCTGATCCTTTAGTAGTGATGTTATTTGGTGGTTTGTACAGCCTTGCGATAACATAATTTTCGACTTTAATTGATCGTAAACGGAACTGCTGCTAAGCCCCACTGAAGCAAACTTCCGTAGGCGTAAATATTGTATATGAAGCCATAAGATGTCAAGCTGTAAATTTAGAATAAAATTGAGTGAATTTAACGTTCTTAAAGTAAAGAGGCACTTTCGCGGCGTTGGCGTTGTTTCTAGTAAGTACACTAATTAAAATGTTAAACGCCGTAGTGCTTGGAAACGTAAAAAAAGTTTTCTAGAAACGTATGCAGTCTAATATCTTTACATTCTCCAACGCATTTGGGCCGACGTGGGGCATAAATTGTCTTTAAGAGTCACTAAAGTTTAATATTTATGTGACATTGTGCCGTCAGCGCGCAGTTAGTGTCAGGTGTGTCGATGGAAAAGGGCCTAGACTCCGACCAAATATAAACGGTTATGTATGATTAGTGGCTACTATACATACATTGGTCTTAACATAAGTGTGAGCAAAGCTGGATTACTAAACATAATATGTACCTATATACAAAAAGAAACACAGAAGTTTGGATGGCCCACGAGCACTTTACATATTTAAACGAATGACGAAGAGATGTGCTTAGTAATCGATTTCTAGTTGCTTAATTTCTTCGTAAGCAAATTGTCTCTCTCGCACATAATGTCCGAGTTAATACTTATCAAGAAATACAAACGAGGCGTTGTTATGCCATCTTAGACCAACTATAGACTGTAGTAAATACGCGTGAGGCATTCTGTTTACCAAAGCAAAACAAAACTTGGTCCTCCGCCGAACCAGTAATCGATACTATAAAAAGCTTTTCTGTGTGCGTCGATTTTAGACATCACAAAATATATTACTTAAAATTTCCGTGGTTGTATTATCGAGTGCGTAAATAATAGTTCCATTAGGTGGTTGCGGGGCAACATCTATGTTAATTAGCACTAACGATCTAGACCGCACTCCCGGCGGACGCGGCGCACGCGATATCGTTTTTTCACAACGAATTATTCGCCGGCACCTAAAAGCATCCAGGAAAAACGCGATGTCACTTTCATCCCGTCCGTTTGCGCCATGGAAATGAAGATTTAATTTCGTGCGGGCAACTTTACAACGCAATAGGTAATTGAATAACTTTATTTTAAGTTAAGACAGTTATTTTCATGAATTCACATGTGTATGTATGCAAGAATCGACTTTGATTCGATGCGGTAAGGTCGGATATGAGTTGGTTTCAGGACGAAGCGCACCCCACTCATATGTAGATGCATCAGTATACAAAAGATAGTACGGAATAACGGAAACCAACCAGCCAGAGCTGCGGGTAGACGATAGGAAGTGTCCTCTCATCTACTGCCCTATTTATGAGGCTGGGTGTACTGCTATATTATGTAAAATGTCTAACCCAAGTAGGATTATGTGAAGTTGTTAAGTCTGAAGATAATACTCTACTGCAAATAAAGATACTATGATACTAAATAATTACTGCATACTCTAAGCTCTTATAATACTTGATAACACGAGGAATTGAAGCGTTGTTAGTAAACTCCTGGCGGTAAAGGTCGAAACTTCCCGACAACTTTAATGTAGTCAAATAAATAAGAGCAAAAGGTTATCTAATGTAGTAATCGTAAATTAACATGGTAGTGTTTTATAATACAAGCGGGATTAGAAGCCCACAGGCTATTTTTATCAGCGGAAACCGTATAATCAAGATACACGACATCCCGAGTCACCGTGTCCAAACATCCGCCGTTTGTTTTCACTGGAAAATCTCACAAGCACCCGATTTCAATTAAACATCTAATACAATAGGCTATACTCGTTAGTTGGAAAAACAATCTCCTAAGACGGGGACATTATTGCTTTTTTTGCACGTATAAGGGTTCGTTGCTGGGAACCTAGATTTTGCTAATGGATTTCGGATTATAGTAGGCACTTTTCAACACTATTTTACAGCGAGCAGATTCCACCACGAACTTCGCATTCGTCTTCATGAATAATGTCAGCTCCACCAATTCCACCATACAGGTAAACATGAATCTTTAGGAAACATTCCCTCAGGGGATCCACCGTTGCTAGGCAAACTTCTGCAAGCCCCGGCAGATGAGCACGTAAGTACTTCGTAAACTAATTTAGAGAAGTGCTTTCTTCTAGAGACTCCCCTGTCCCTAACGACATGAAGAAAGACTTAAGGATCGCCAACCTCGCTTTTTCACAAGAGCCAAGGTTTAATTTTTTTGCGATTTGGGATGCTTCAAACCAGTTTCAACTCGAATGCACGCAAAAGAAACAAATCCAATTAAATAAATACCACGCTAATGCATAATAATTAATACGAGAACGTTAATAAAAATGATAAACAGTATGCGGTGTCAAGTATCGTTATGAAATTCAAATTGGTGAGCCGCGCAGGTTTTTTTGTGAAAGGAACCCTTTGGGATCCAATTATAAATATTTAAAGTGTGTAAACGCAGTCGGCTTGTGTAATTCAATTCGCCGGGTGGTGTTGGGTTTCTTATTGACACATCCATTAGGTACTATTCCAGCTCTAGGGCGCTGTGTACGTTAGGGCACTTGCATTTGTAAACATGTGCAAGACTTGAAGGCATAAACGTAAAATAACTTTATGACTTTAGTTTTATTGATGGTTCAATTTTATATATTCCGCAGGGGCGGGAAACTCTATTTAAAGATACATGAGACGAGGCTACTTATTATTCAATGAACGACGTAAGAAAGATACGCATTGGTGATTTTCAAATTGGATTTGGGGTATATTTTCGTCTGGCTTTAGCGGTGAAAATTTTAGCAAAAAATATGTACATACTGGGGGTCAGTGACACTAGTGCACCGTCACATGTCCATATCTTACATTGATCACACAAGTAGTCATTTCATTTGTATTTTCCAAATGTGTTTCGAAGTCTCCGGAAATGCCCCACCCTGAGGATGGTCAAAAAAACATTGATCAACACTGCGAATTGTGATTCCCGGCTCGAATATCCGTTTCCGTTCGGATTCGCGAACGTAGACAAAGCTCTGCCACCGAACGTGGTTAAGCGCGGACTTCCTACTTTCCCGTTACATCAATATACAGGTATACGTGCTTGTATGTTAATCCCTAATTTCTAGGCTAGATAATGTAAATTGTCATCGCCAGTTAGGTTAACCCGAGTCGTTTGTTTAAGTGCCTCCCTATTATCTTGGTTAAGTTCGAGTGTATTTATTTAATATTTTAGCTGCCAAATCAAAATATGAAGATGTATAAAGAGAGAGAGAAAATCAATAAATATTTTAAAATGATCATAGGTCGGTGTTAATATATTATCATAAACGTGAAAGGTTTTGAGGATGTTTGTTACACACTGCAGTGTAAATACTACCAAACGAATATTAATGAAACATTCTATTTAGTAAAAAAAAGTTATATTAGGTACTGGAATTTTACATCAGTATAAGATTCAGGCTATATAATTAAAACTCATTCAAAGGTACAAACTATAGTATAGGTAAATACAAGTCGATCTCTAGTCTGCTGAAACCTTGATATCTGACCCAGGAACCATTGCACTCACGACTGCGACTGTCGTAGGGTACTATTTATATAAGTTTGTTTGTTATGCACGCGGCCTAACATAGGACCGGCTGCTTTGATCTGTACACGCATGTGCATTGTGCATACGAGAGCCGACTACCAGTTTACAGTTCGAAGAACTATCGGCTAATGTATGGAATCGAGCGATAGGGTTTCAGTTACCAGGGATTTGCAAGTCAATTCAGGTATTAAATTTACTAATCACAATCTCTCATCAATTGTTTGGAGGAGCATTCGAATCAGAATTAACATTAAATCGCTCGAACACGTGGCAATTTCTTCGGCATTATATTATATCAAATAAAAAATAAAATAAATAAAAAGAAGTTTATTGCCACATTTGAATTTTAAATAAAAGTATAAAAACTAATTATAATAATAATAATAACGAAACGCCAGGCAGTGCTCGTCGACATCACCATCCCCCATGACGAGAACCTCGTGAAGGCAGAGAAGGACAAAGCCAGCAAGTACCTAGACCTGGCTCACGAGGTAACCGCCATGTGGGATGTTGATTCGACGATCATCGTCCCGATAGTCCCGATTTCGGCGAACGGTTTAATAGCGAAGAGTCTCGACCATCACCTCAAGAGACTCTCGCTAGATGGCTGGATCAAGGGCCAGATACAGAAGGCGGTACTCCTGGATACTGCGCGGATAGTCAGGAGGTTCCTGTCTCTGTCGCCCTGACCGCCGGTAGCTTAGGCCCCGTCTCGCTGCCGGCTGCACCCTAGGTTAGGTTTTTATAATGATTTTATGTTTTGTATGTATAGTTCTATATTTTACTTTTTATAAATTTATTGTACAAACCTAACTTAAGATGAAATAAGAATAAAGAGATAATAATAATAAGACTTAAACATAACTTAATAAGTGTGTGCGTGCGTGCGTGCGTGCGTGCGTGTGTGTGAGTGTGTGTGTGTGTGTGTGTGTGTGTGGATACATAGAGGTAATCTCTCTTGTTCTTAGGAAACTGTCCATTAGTGCGAACGAGATGTCTTATGAAGTCAAGCTCACCTCGAGTTCAAATCGCAGATGATAAAGTCCACGGTTAAGCATTTTTTTTTGTTTTAGTCGGAAAAGCACCTAAGGCGACACACCCTACGATATAGGTATGTCACGTGGTACACTGTTCCTTGCGTGCGTATAGCGTATGCCGGTATAAAGTCGATCTTTTCTCTGATACTAAGGCTAAATACACACACCGCAATTGGGCTTCCGGCTTTATACATGCTGTTAATAAGAGACACCGTAAATTCCTATTGCGATAAGCTCGACCATAAGCATCCGACCCGCCTTTTAAACCCGGCAAAACCCTGATCTGCCTGGCTATCTTTTAGAAGAGCCGTAACCGGTACTGCCTTGCCTGGAACTGATTTAATCTAGTCTCTTACGTGTTTAATGACTAGGTTAATCTTATCTAGAGAGGAATCAATCTATCACACCTCGAACATATTACAGGGTTAACTATGGAGTAGAGTTTTCATAGCACCGTTCAAGTTGTGTTCTATTTCACATTTACATACGATACGGGACCGGTCGGGTAACCGAACCGTATAGCAATCGGGGCCGGAGTTTGCCATTAAATACTGTAATGCTTACCAGTTTTCCCTCGTACCTAAAACAATGTGGAGACCTAAAGACAAGATGGAAAGGACCCAAAACACCAATTTAAAGTGAATATAGATGGGGTGCTACAAGGCATGATAGAGTGTCGGGCATCCGAAAACGATGTCGAGGACAGAGCGAAGTGGAGAAGATTAGAAGAAGGTGGAGAGGACAGAGCGAAGTGGAGAAGATGAGAAGAAGAAGGTGCACAGGACAGCAGAAAGCGGACCCTAACCACCACGACTATGAGGTTCGTAGCTGAGCATTTATAGAAAGGTTTCTATGTAGTTAGCACGATAATTAAGTAAGCGTTTGTTATTCCTTTTTTGTTACCAATTTTTCATGTTTTTTTAAACAATGGTTTGAGATTATGTAGAAGAAAGTATCAGGATAACAGAACGTTAAGAGGCTGACAAGACCTAACTTTGTTGAAATTGATGTTTTTAAACATTTTTTAAGAATAATGTAAGTTAATATTCACCATATTTCAAAGACCGTGGACGGGCTCGATACATAATTGGACGAAATCGGCGATAGAAAAATAATTGCAAAGATTGGTCTTAAAATCATCTTAAACGGTTGTAGATCTTTATTTTTTTTACGTATGGGTCTGCAATTAAAAACATGAAGTCAACATATTCATACCTAAACCGCTAACGAGTCACATTTCACAAATATTCCACACTTTTTTTGTTTCAATATTTATGTACTAATCTTCAAAAACCGGGCCGCCCAGTGACACTCGCTCTCGTTTACTCCGATACAAATAGACAGTGTGCGCGCTATCCCAAACCCTCAAGGGCATTTGGGTGTTGACAGCATCTTAATTATCAAGAATAGCAATAAAGTTCATATGTAAACAAAAGTAACATAAAAAGGAATAATAAACGCTAACTTAATTGACGTGCCAACTAAACTAAACTTTTCTAGAAATGCTCAGCTATGTAGATATATATATATATATATATATATATAGTTTTTGTTTATCGCTCTTACAAATGAAAAATGTAAGGAAAACACATTTTAGCGAATAAGAATATACATTTACCAAGTATAATATAATTTAAGGTGCTAGGAAAACTCCGATCCCCAGTTACCAGGCGTGTTCTATTTCCCGATAAGTTGTGCATACGGGACCGACCGGTCGGGTAACCCGACCGCGTCGTGGCCAGGGTTCGCGTTCGAGGAAGCGCGCGTGTTCCCACGCGGCTGCGCTTGCGCATGTACCTGTGAACAACGTACATGGGATAAGTGTTGGTAATGGTAATGACTTAATCGAGCCAGTGCCGAAGATGGCAAAGTGGAATGCACGCCTATGAGATAAAATGACATCATCACAAGAAACAGTTATTGTTAAAAACAATCACAAATACTTAAGCGCAATAACTGTCATAGCCGTCATAATTGGTGTAACCAAGGGTATATGTTTAGTAGGTGTCTTAAGTGCATTGTTACAGAAAGAGTTGTTTTGTAAAAAAAAATCTCATCTATAGTAAGGTAGACACTTATAAGTGTAAGGCATAAATGACTTTAATTCATATAGGTACAGTAAAAAAAATACATTACCTACAGTTCAGGAGATATTAATAAAATTTTCTTAAAAGTCTACTCCATCCCAGTAGTGGGACGTATCACCGTATAGGTATGTAAGTACGCGTATAGTAAGTGGGGTGGGGTGGTCCTCAAAAATAGAAAAGTTGAAATTTCATTGAGTATGATCGTATTGATAATTATTTTTATTTTTGGATAAGATTAAGGGGTCGCGACCGAATTTTTAAACTTTATAATGCTTGCATTTGTCTCCATACTAATATATTTTTTTAATTTTAAAGTTTTTTCTACTTTAATGAGCACAAGGAATAAACAATCTAGAAAATACGAAATTCGTTGACTAAATGCCCGACGCTTATTTTAAATGAAATTTAAAGTCGCCAAATCATTCCTAGAGTGCGTTTTCAGAATATTAGCACAATAAAATCACTTGACAAATATTGTATTAACAATTTATTTTCTAAAGTATACTCACCTCAATTTGGCCCTCATTAGAAAAATGCATTTAATCATTTAAACCATTATTTAATCTATTCAATTTATAGTTTAATATCACGAAAAGTTTTTGGGCCAAATTTTCTGCCGGTGAGTGTATATACAAGATGATTAAAACAGGCCCTCGAGACATTGTACCGAGGATGCTGGCGGCATTTCCTCGCTGAATTGCAATGCTGATGCGTTGCGAGTTACGTCAACCAGACGTTTACGATTTCCGCAAATAACTTTTGCGCACTGGGACCCCACGGACCGAGGGTCTCGACGCCAAATGGTACAAAGTTGTACTCTCTGCCGAGGCCTCTATATTTAATGCGTTTCAGATTTTCGGGATTTTCCGCCGCTGCACCCGCTTTAAAATTTATTTTTGAATTTATTACTGAAAATTTGTGATTTCCTTCTATGTATTAGATTCATTTCCTATCATCAAATTTAGCTCATTAAAGTAGCAAGATGTTAAAAATAAAAAATCTTAGTATGGATAAATGCAAACCTCAAAAAGTTAAAAATTCGGTCGCGAATTCTATCTTATCCAAAAATAAAAATAAAAAACATGTTATTTTTTCACGCATTAGAACAATATAATGGCTCATTGAAATTTCAAATCCACCCTAGCATATAGGATAATGATAATGACTTAAAAATAACTTTAATGCGAACAAAAACACAAACTTTAATAATAATAAAACACATACTAAAATGAGAACAAAAACACAAACTGACTGACTTAAAAAGTATGGAAAAAATGTGCGAACTTATACTACCACCTACCAATAGGTCTATGATTTAGTTTACTCCAGTCTATACGGTTTTATCATAAATTACACATGACGCGTGTATTATCCATTCCCGTTTAGATTTGTCAAAGCATTAAAAAAATATGAACTTTATCTTAGCAGAAGGTTACCGCGTGCAAAGGAAACTCTACCGTAATAGTACACACCTACCTTCCTACCCCACATATCTGGCAGCGTTAGGTGCACATCAAAGGCACCGTTACCCGGGGGGCCACAAGTCGAGCGAACTTCGGTGACGCAAGTTGGTTCCAAATCATCATCTTCCCGGCTGTATTTTGAAGGAGTCCGGGCTTCGCTTTGGCACCTAATTCAAAGATGTGACGCAATCGTTTTACGAAAGCGTCTGCCATCTGACCTTTCAGACCCGAGGAGCACTAGACGCAAGTTTGTTCCAAATGTCACTTTATAAGTGTGGTAGTTGCAATAAAGCTGACTACTTTCGTCTTGATTCTATTACAAGCGCCAATTTGATAGGATTGCATTCTACCTGCGGTCATCTACTGACTCCGTCACCAGGCCAGCTCTGTGACATGGTTTTGCATTGTCTTACAATATGTCATGGCTTATATATGTAACATAAATTTCAGGTTTAGTGAACACCGGCAAGCTGATTGTATTTACGTAATAAGCAGCACAACAGGTGAAAATGTAGTTATCTACAAGTTTGTAGTACGATATATATCGCGATAATCATAAGACATTGACTTCGGTAGAGCCAAAGGTAACGTGCATTTTTTTTTCTACCCGTGATTAGGCAGACCTTATACCTCAGTAACTAGCCCAATGACAGTGGTCCAAGCGTCGGGACAATTAAAATCTCGCCGATTTATTCCAACTTCGGTCCCATCCCCTTCGGGCGCTCGGACCGAGCATTCCGCTCGATTGCCCTAATGCCATTCAGCGTATAACACATTAGTCAATTAAAATTCACCATAGGGATGATGCTCGACGTATGGGGGACTCAATATTATCCCCTTTACGTGGCAAATATTTGCAAATAAAAATGTTTTTTGTCGTATTGTCATAACTGTGATATAATCCTCTACCTAATCTTTTTTTATTAAGGAAAACGTCTCGGGAAAGTTATAAGACGGGTTTGGGAGATGGTCAATAAGCATTGGGTGCTGGTTGAGTTTTAAGCTATTACAGACGATACGAAAGCTTTTTTTTTCGGTGAGGTATACGATAACATAGTTTGCAAGGTTCGCTGGGTTCAGTCAGGAAATGGTTTATTTATTCCTTAAGAGTGCAGTAAGCTCGGCCGAATTTCACCTTCCCATACAAACGTAGTTACGCTCTCATTTTAAAACTACGTGTTGGATTGTTGCGAAACTTTGATGAGGTATATCTGTCTGTAATTAGTTTATATGGTTCCAGTTTATAAAACGAACGAAATACAGTAAAAACAAGTTTTGTATGAAAAACTGAAATTCGCTGTATTTTTTACTATGGTATCTGAAGCTACATAAACTAATTACAGACATAGATATACCTCATGTCATTGTATATGCCAAGTTTCGTTACAATCCAACAAGTAGTTTTAAAATGAGAGCGTAATTACGTTTGTATAGAGAATCGAGCTTACTGCGGACTCTTAACGATGCGCAAATAGCGAAAAGTTTCCAAAAATATGAGAAACCACTCCGAAATTTCAGGAATCATAAAAAAAAAAATGAATTTCCGGCATATGAAATTATCTATAGGAAATTTTGAGAGATTACTAAGATCCATTGGGAAAGTTTCGCAAATTTCATATCAGTATCAATGGAGGCCTTGGCTTAGCTCGTGAGTGCCGCGAGCTTCGTGGCCCTCGCACAAGCACTCTCGGCACGGGAAGCGCGTCGCGTGGGCGGACGTTTAATACGGGCGAGGAAGTGCCGCGTCCGGCGCACGGAGCCTAATATCAAGGTTTGCGGGTTGAGATTTCGCACCATTCGCTTACAGCGACTGTGACGTCGGGCGACAAGAGGTGAAACTTTGAACCGTATTATTTCGGAGAAAGGTTCAAAATATTTAAAGGGTTCGTACGAAATATTATTTGATATTTAAAAGTGTGAAGGAAAACATCGCGAGGAAACTGGTCTAATCCCAATAAGTCTAGTTTTCCCTCTGGGTCGGAAGGTCAGATGACTCACATGTTAATCGTGAATCTAGGCCTAAGCCATTTCTCTTGGAATTAGGTGCCAAAGGGTTTAGGAGGATGAAAGGGTTACAGGCATGATGATAATCATAAATAATTTATAATAGCGACATTTCAGGGATATTAAACACGCGGCTTCCCGACTGTTGACGCACAAACACACAATCGTATCGCGCGTTTCTAGCTCATCTGTTATTGTTGCGCATACCGCGAATCTCGTTGAAAGCCCTCATTGTACCTTTGTTCGCCGTTATAAACAGCGAACGCCGTTTGAAAACTGATCACGTTATTGAAGAGCAATTGCGGGATAATTAAAAGCAATCAAAACCGTGCTTTATTATGAGAGTGTGAAGGGCCAGGGGCCGGGATGTAGAATAAGCATGGGTTTTGCTGCGACGTTGCCGCTCCGTAGGCCCGGGCACGGTCGCGGGCGCATACAATGCTAACTGGCTTCTACCTGGAGCGGAGACGTTTGTTTACCGAGCCTGGCTCTGCTACAGCCGTCACTTCCATTCCATTGTCATATTTGAACAGGAGTTTGGAGATCATATTGCGTTGTGTAGTTTAACTACCTACCTACACATATCTAACCACTAGGGATATGAATATTAAATATTTCATAGTCAATACGACTCTGTTTTTAACGTTAGGTATATATTTTCATATCGGAGAAGAAAATTAAAGGAATATATATTATCTGTATATTTCTGTTACTTGGGCAGGTTTCTTTCCAGGAAGGGACATGTGTGGTTAACCTTAATACAACACTGAGATGGAACCATTTCGTGGCAATGTTGTTCTCTCTTTTGTATTTGTGATCTATGTGTATGTATGTGTTGTTGTCATGAATAAATGATATTCTATTCTATTCTATTCTATTCTATTTTATTCTAATAAGTCATGCCAAGAGTCCGTAACTGGAAGTCTCAGAGGTATATTATATTGATCTTTTTTGACAGCATCTGATGGCACATCTGCGGGCTCATAAAATATTGGAATAGATGAGGCCACTTTTAGAGGCAATATCAGACGATCAGCCGGGCTAAATCGGTACTCTACTTTAGAAACTGCACACCTATAAATCAAACAGCTGAATAGGTATACTAGCTAAATTGCTAGCTTTCAGTGGCGAGTAGGTTGAGTCTTAAGGTGTTGTACACATATAGTTTTAAGACTAGATTTCACAGAAAATTACATGAATAATAAATAATAATATATATTAATTGAATTTGTATATTACGGATGTGTTTATGTGGCTAACAAAGCTTTTTTGTACAAAAATCCCTGTAATAATCGCTTAAATTTTAAACAATTTATGTAAATAATCTTCTTTTTCTGGCCTCTAGTGCGAAAGAGATGCGATATTTTGCTCGTACCGCCCTTGAGAACTTTTTTCGATAAAAGAAGAGTAATCGATCCGCGTGAAATTGATCCTCTAGATCCTAGAAAGCGGTGCCGAGGCACGCACTGCGATGCACACACGGCTGACTAAGTATAACCAACTAAAACTATATTCCCTCATGGCCAGAGGGGATGGTTAATCCCCTGTCTATTTCAAACACGTTTCACCTCATTCATATCGCGTCCGACAAAAAACTTATTAGATTTACTTCTCCCCGCGCGATCGATAAACTGACTGTTGTGATTTGACAGATCCTTTTACAAGGGCTCGGTTCGATGGCTTGGGGTAGGAAGTCTAACAAATTGTGAAAGCCTTAAAAAATTGTGGAGTTCATAGAAATACGATTTTAACGTCCCCTACTTCTTTAATTAAGTAACATCTGAAATGAAAAATACACGTTCAATATTCATAAGTCAGCACGTACGTAGCAGCTTTACATTCCTCTGTATTTGTAGAGCATATACCTACGTTAGAACAGTATTCATGCCGCAGCGCGCGTTAATTGATTTCCGTATTTTTAAAATAAAACCGTGGTTTAATTAAGACGGCAATCCCGATGGGTCACAGAGACACTGAGACATTGCAGCAGGGCAATTCCCAATGCGATGGACGGCCCAGTGTTACTCTTGAGCTTATATTACGTACAATAGGTGTGTAGACACTAAATTCTTGAAAAAGGATGAAGAATCGTAGTCAAGTGGAGAAAAAAAGCAACGCAAGAGGTTAAATAATAATCACAAAGTTCTAACTGTCTAAAGTTTTAACAGGTATGGTTCTGTCAGTTTTCCGCAAAACGCACCTTCATATGAAACGATTGTCATTTACTATGACGCTCCAGGATCGTAACGTCACGATCTGCGAGCGTTTTCTCTCCCTAACAAGCAACATTAAAACGGTTGTAGCTTCGTATTTTTTTGAGATATTTGAATGGGATTTTCGGCATCAGGCATATTTTTTGCCTTCTTTTGAAGTAATAATGCATTTTGAGTATACACCCCTATTGTTGGAAATCTAAGGTTCTGCTATACGGTGACGGATGAAAGTGGTTCTGTGAGTATCGAATTGGATCGGCGCAGGCGACTGGTAAACGGAAGGTTGGAGGAGCGGGTGATAAATGAAAATAGCCGGCGAGGGGGCGGACTCCCGCGGAGGCTGCCACATGGCGCTATCGACCTGCGCCCGTGGCTGCAGCTTACGAGAGAGAGCGATAGCGGGTCCGTCATGAGACTAGTTGACGGGTCTTGGGAGTGAAGCCAACACCTGCACCGTATCGTTTTTATTCCGAGATAAGCGTGACGTGCAATCCAACCCGAGTGTGTAATTAGAATTTGATGTATTTTTTTCGTTATGAGTCACCTCGTATTGTAGAAGTATAGGTACATACGGAATTGGCATCCCAGCGGAATGATATGACGATTATTGTGATTTAGACAGTTCATGAAATTAAATCACCGTAGCCGCTTGTTTCACTTTAAGAGTACATACATACATAAGTGTAGCTACTATATACCTACACGTAATTTGAATTGAATCTCGTCAGAATTATAAACAAGGATTTTTAAAATTCAAATAGTTCAGGAAATTAAATTACCGTGGCTTCTGGGTTTACTGGCTTGTTATCGCATGTATGACGCGCCGCTTCGGTGGCTTTCTTCTTATGGTGAGTATATCCATCAGTGCTGTGCGAGGTAGCCGAGCGGTGTGCGAGGACAAAAACCACCAATACGAAGAGACACGTGAGCGCGGCTAGCAGCGCTATTGGTGGATTTTATCCTTGCACACCGCTCCGCTACCTCGCACAGCTTTAGTGTCAGGCCGAAGGGCGAGACACTCTCGCGTCGGTTCACTAATGTTAGACCAAACAACTTTTGGCCAAATGTTTCATTTGACAAAAGTTTCATTTGACCTAATGCATTATTTTCTTAAATAGAAAGCTTTATAGGATTATTATAAAACAAACCTAACCTAACCTAATGACTTATACATATTTGATGATATTCAAAGAATACCCGAAAATACCACTGTTTTGAGGAAAAATGCATTAGGTCAAATGAAACATTTGTCAAATGATACATTTGGCTAAAAGTTGTTTGGTCAAGAGACAGGAATCCTCTCGCGTCTCCTCTCTTGGGCCGCATCTTCGCCCGCTCGGTACGAGTAGCACACGCACGCGCCACGCGTGTGACCGACCGCCGAAATAATTGTCCATTACGATTACACTGTGGGGACGCGGACTTTCGTTACAACTTTAAGTGGCGAAAAAAAATTTAGGTATACTTCATACTTCTATTCTGTAAAAAGAACGCAAACGAAAAACGGCTTTGTGCCCTGACTATGAAATAGTTTTTACGATTGTGTTTTTTAAAATGATTTACTGTTACTGTTTCGGACGTATTATGTTTCACGATGAGCGAAGCTTTTAATTTGATGGGGAAAAAATGTGAGAATGTGTGTGTAATTCCGCATACTTTATGGCTGGATATTTAAAAAAAGTTAAAGTCCATGGGAGGCTGATGTAAATGTGGGTTATTTCTATGTGCTGGATTTTTTTTCATATGCATAGACCAAAGCTACTGTGATAAAATTATTGTCTTATTCGCTTCAATATGCATGGGTACTGGTATTGTAAGAATAGAATAAACATAGAAAGTAGCCGGCGCATGTCGTTTTAGTGGCATACTATCTACATCATAGAAATAACGCTTATGTATATTCGGTAGGTATATTTAATGGAGCAATGAAAAACGCTAACATATGTAACTTGTGTATAGTATGTGTATCAGTATCCTCTATAAATTTACTTTATAAGCTCCAATAAAACGATGTAATAACATATTATCTTATGACAGATACGTGGAAGTTGGGAACATTGGGGTACGTAGAGTTCGAAATTATACATGCATACACGGGCGAAGTGATCAAAAATATGTGACCACAACTTTATTGCTAAAGGCATAAGGTTTCTCAGATATTTCAAATCTTTGGAAAGTAGGTACATATATAAGTAGTAATAACTCAACTGTAATTACTACGTGACATTCATATGTAAAAAAACCGAACATACGATTTCAAAGAGACATTTAACAGCAGTAAGAAATTAGAACCGCAACAAAGTACATTTGCAAAATGTCATACTCGTATAATGATAAGCTTGAAGTTGCAATGTGCGTTGTCTCGAGTAAGCCGAAACGTAGAGTCTAAACAAAGACTTAGTAAACCGAAGGATGACGCAGCCGCAGAAGGTGCAAAATAAGCGAGACATTTTTAAAGGACAATAACACTAATACGCGTAAGTCATAACATCAATGCAATCGTGAAGGACAGGGGAAGTAGGGGGGAAGGGGACTGAACTCATAAAACTAAAAATAGATACGACGACACCACGCCTCCTCTACAATAAGTAACAAAATAAGTTTTCTATAACACTCACAAATTCCCAAATCACACGAAGGAGGTATTTGTGCCGACGGCGTAGGAATCAAAATCCTTTGCAGTCAGAAGTCGGGAATCAGTGGAGCAACTGAAAATGTAAGTTGGTGTTTCGTATGCGTGCGGCGTATACCTACCTATGGTGGCATCTGTCAAAACAATATGCGCCGGAAACAATAAGATACAGCATGTATTCTGATAATGTACTGAATAATCAAGCTGAATTTTATAAAGCGCTATCTATACTTGTTCTGATGTGGTGTTTAATTAATATATCTGTAAGGCGACGTAAATTTTTATTACATTTCCAAAACGTTAATTTTTATTAGTATTACCGTATCATTTAGGAAACTTTGAAAAGAAGCCCGCAAGTGAGCCGGTCGGTTGTTGTAATAAGCCGGTTAAATCATAGTAAGTAGGTAATTCAGCGAGGTCACAAGTTACGTAACGGTCACGTTACGGGGTACGAGGGATGGAATTGCTTAACACCGCGTCACTCCAAGTGTTAGTGAAGTTATAAAAAGTTGCCGCGGCCCGGAAGGCTATGGCATAATACCGAGTTTCTTCGACTCCCCCGTTTGGGGGTGAAGTTTCGAAACGTTGTTACCGTAATACAGATTATGTCATCATTTATTTACCACAGTTTTCACTAGACGTACCATAAATAAACAAGTGTAAATAGTACATACATGTAGGTGGAAGAAAAGTATTGTCGTGTTTTAGAAACGTAAAACTAAACGAATATCACCTTGCCACGTGCCGGTTAATATATCCCGCCCACAAATACCAATTCATTGAGCAAAATGATATGTTTACATTCTATAGTCACGTTACTCTACGAATTAATTCATTCAATAAATATAGGTGTAAGTCGCGCGTCATAATAATAGGTTACGTGAACGTAAACGTGCGTAATTAAGCGAAAGTGATGTTAACCGCCGCTGAAACCCACTCGGATCTAATAAAGGTCCGTACACACGGATTGAAAACAAAACAATCTATCAAGTGCAAGAGTCGGCGCGGCGCGGCGGTCTATCGCTCGTTGACATGTATACGGGCGGGCGTTTGACGAGCTCTAAATCCGCACCGGAGTGACAGCTCGCAATCAAACTTTAATCAAAGCAGCCGACAAGGTTCTCGCCGATCGGTAGACAAACCCGGTTCGGGCTAATTGAGCGGAATCGAGCCTTGATAAAGTTAGGAGTAGCAGCGGACGCGTATAGATTGTAATTAGGCGCCATTCTGATTCTAGTGTGACCGTTTCGCTGGGAAAGGGCAGCTTGATTGATACTGCAATGCATACGATTTGCATTGATGAATTATTGTTATTAAGCTCCGTCCATTTCTGATGCTCAATATCAGATGAAACCAAAAGACTTTCGTCGACGTGACGCAGACGAAATGTCTCACTAAAGTAAAATCGTTTGTGTATATTGAAATGAACACAACGACGTCATACAAATCATTCCAAAATCGATATTAACGAACGGCGACAATGGTAATCAATCGGAATTATAACATGTTAAGCTCAATCAAAATCCCACTGACCGGCAATTTTTCGTCCGTCCGCTACGGCAGCAAAGTCACATGTCTCCCGGTAGACCAACCTATCAACATCGACAGCACATTATGTCCCAAGCAAAGGGTAACAGCGATTAGCATGTGGCAGAGAGAGATGACAACACCGGTCCGGAGCGTCCGAAGAATGCGGGGAATGTTAAGTCTGCCCCGTCAAAGGGCTCGGAGTGGCCTTTAAAATTAAAACGACAAACACTGGGGCTATTCACGACCTGGTAATTGATGCTTTAGTTCTTTTTTCCAAGCCCTTTATGGTCGTAGTGACATAATCGTGGTTTATTGACAGTGAGGTGGAAAGCTCGAGAAATGGTTGGTTTTCCAGACCGATCGGTCGTGCTTCGGATATCCTTGTGGTAAAAGCAGAAAGACTTACAACCTGGAAAGACTTGATTTAAAGCCAATTATACAATTTAAGATCAAGTTCCTCGTCTGAGAATTCCTATTTATCGAACTTCTTCTTTCTGCACCCGAGTCATTCAAAACCGTTACATTTATAATAAGCGATTTAATTAAACTAAACCAGAAATTGCTTCATACCGGGACGAGTGGAAGTCACCGGTGTAGGCCTTTGCCCAGCAGTTAGCACTTTACAGGCTTAGAAAAGTTACCGGATAACAATCTAGACGATTATCATTATTCTTCTTTATCCAATACCCATATTAATATAACGAAACCTCGTAATAGAAGCATCGTAGGTAGGTTGTTAATCTTCCAAAGTGTATGAGGTGGATGACAAAGCGATATTTTTGTATGCCGGGTAATTTATCTTCAATCCATCGTTGGGGCTTTGAGTGCGTTCGACATATCTGAACCTCAGGACCCTTAGGTCGAATGCCGTATGGTTTCAAGTGTAAAATCCGTTCTTTCGCTTTTAATTGTGATGGATAAAGGACGATTGCAGTTCACGAGTCATTGTGGTTTCGTAGCTAGGGCCAGAAATTTGTTATCAGATTAACACACACTATAATGTTATTTTATTTTTACAGCGACGTGACGAGCACGAGCACTCTGCTAAGAGCGAAGCGACTAAGAAGAATATTGTGATTTTGATTGGTGAGGTAGGGCACAGCGAAATGTCATCCCGCTCGAGTTTGTAGCAGCCCAACTGGGGAAGTACCTCCGCCACAGCCATAATAACACTACTACTTGCTCTGTAGTAGTGTCGTGTTATTGGAGATGAGCAAGGTCGGCAGAGCTCCCGAGGATGCCTTGTGTTAAGAGCGAGGGAATTTGTTCCTTCAGCTGTCAACACGGCGAATCCTCAAACATATCAAGGGTCGGCAACGCCCATGTTACTCCTTTGGAGTTGCATGCGTCTATAGGCTGCGGTATCCGCTTACCATCAGGCGGGCCGTACGCTTGTTTGCCACCGTCGTATAAAGATGATGATATTTTAGTTACTTTTATCCACTTGACATTTTTTTAGATTATTACAGTATTTAGCACTAATATTACCTACAAATTCACCGTAAATACGGACAGTCAGCATCAGAAGTAGCCAAGCAAACTAAGACGCTCAAAATGACCTACACCGATCCTTATTCCCTTGACATTAGAGTTCGTGTACAGTACGCTTACCATGAGTTTGACAATGACGGCTTACGCTAACGAGTATCGAGTTTTCTATCTGTGCATCCCGCTCGTACTGTCAAAGTGCAATAGAGATGCACAGATAGAGAACTCGATTCTCGTTAACGAAAAATGAAAATGTCAAACTCATGGTAGCCGTACTGATCATTTTGAGCACTAGAACTGCTCAAGTTAATTAAAATGTTATAAATATGGAGTGTTACCTTAAACTTTCGCTAAATGCTTTTGAATACAAATTACTCCTCCGGAACCGGAAGTGTCCATAGGCTACGGTTTTTTTTTACCATCAGGCAGACAAAACTTTTTACTACAAAGAAAGAAGAGCTTAACGATTTAAATCATCCGCTTATGGTTAATTTCTGTTAAAATAAGAGCGGATACTGTGTAATTTATGAAAAATCCAATACATCATTTTAATAACATATTTCTTTATAGAAAATATGTCCAGTAATGAATGAGTTACAAATTCCAACGGCGTAATACAAAAAAAATATTACGTGATGAGCGATAGTTCAATAAAATATTCTCAGTAATTAGTGAAGCCATTAGATATAAAGGCGTTGTCACACCACATGCGTATCATTCAGTAAATCAATCTTGACTATGAGGTCGTGTCCAGTATAACTTAAACTAGCCGATTAACAACAACTATGCGTGGTCGGAGGTCGGACTTATATGGGTAGCGGTACCCCTACAGAGCGTTACAATACGCGCCACATAGTTTGCTACTCTGAAGTTAGCGTCAAGTCGCCTCCCGCACACCCGTCGAACCCCTCTGTCACCTCTGCGATGCAGCTAACCTAACGTCGCAAACGTGTGTGGCGCGTACTGTAGGCGTTGATTAGATTTAGATTAGATTTCTTTATTTCATAAAATAAATTTACATTATAAGTTAACTTTAAGCTAATTTACACGAATTTATGATCCACTCCAGTCCCGCTATTCTGTAACTTGTTTTAAGCTCACCTCAACGCTCACCCACAAATATATCTTGACACCGCGATGCGTAGTAACTAAGCGTAGGTAGATGTCTACTTTCGTGACGGGTGACCGGCGGGGTGAGCCGCATTAGCGCGTAGCGAATAACACGCCAGGGCTGTTATTCTTTACGCGCTCATGCGTCTCACCTCCGTCACTCCTAAGGAAACTAGACCTCAACATGCGCTTAGTTACTACGAATCGCGGCGTCAAGATATATTTGTGGGTGAGCGTTTAGGGGTGAACTTAAAACAAGTTACAGAATAGCGGGACTGTACTGAGAACGCGGCATGCAGGCGACCCGAAGCTTTCTCCGAAAACTCATTACTGCGGGGCACGCGTCACGTAGGGCCCATAACCGGTTTTATTAGGTTTCACTAACACCCCGCAGCCGCCGAGAGACGCGTCTGAACACCCCTTTGTTACGCTCACTTAGTTTTTACTTTGAGAACGCAAGATTTCTATTAAATAATCTCGAAAAAAAAAAACTATTTTGCCTGCGCTCGCGCGGGCGTAGCATGGTTGTAATTTTATCACTTATCGTGGTGGATAAGACAGCCCTCGCATTTTTGTCAGAACGCGACGGATGTCTTATATTATGTCGCGATAAGTGATTAAATGGCAACCATTCTACGCTCGCTGGAAACTTCAGTAGCGGTGGCGTAATCTCACCAAATCAGCAGCAGGGGTATTTACCTACGCGAACTAAGTACTCAAAACTATCTGCGTGCTGCGCTATTGTCAAAAGAATACGGTTAGTGCATACTGAATATGTAATTATTAGAAGCTACTTCTGCTCCTGATTGAACGTAGATTGTTCCCAGGCGATAACGTCGATTGGAAAAGTATCTATAAAGGTTCTCTCTTCCTTTCCAATATGCAGTTTTGCTTTATTAGAGAACAGTCAATGCAGTCACACAAGAGGTTTTCTAATGGCTTGGTAGTTGACTTTAAGCGATACATATTTAATCAGGGCCCTCATTGTTGCAACCGGGAATAACGACTTAGCTAAGGAAGTCAATATTTGTTGAACTCTTTGATCGAATTTAAACTAGAATAGAGCTAAACTTACTATATTATATGCACTTAGTTATGATACTTATGATCGTCTAAAACTATTTATCCAGTGCAAAAAAAGTACTGGCTTATTTAACTGGATCACATACCTACCCAATACCCAATTTACATAGACAATTAAACGCTTAAAGAGACAAAGACTCCGTTGATAAATAGCAATTAGTACAGTGGCTTGGGAACTAAACTCGATAAGACAACAAACCAAAAGCCGCTTTCACAGGTACAGGATTAGGATTATCTAAAACCAGGGTTTCACCCCTACAAGCTGACCTAAACGAATAAACGTCTGGCAGAATCATACGTGATGAGTTGAACAGTTGAAACATTTCCATGCAATCGAAGCATAACTATCATTGAATGGGTTAAACCGAGGGTTTGACCTCAATATGACACAAATGCCCTAAATTTAGTTTAAGACGGTACCCCTCTGGGATTAATGGTTGGGAATCGAAACAGTTAAGTTACTATTATCTGGCTAATCCGTTTGTGATCTACATCGGCATTGAAACACTCTCGGTTAATTTATGTGAACAACAACAAAACCTTAGAAAACATAGTCAATATTTTATCCAGGTCAGACAGAAAATAATATAAAATAATGTCATAATTCCGTCGTGTCGAGGCCAACAAAGGGTAGTATAAACTTCACCCTAAAAAATAACAATCGAGTTAAATCTCGTTGAATGTCATCCATTAAAGCCCGAAGTATTCCATTTTAAAGAGTATATTTATTGACTTTGATAAGTGTCGAATAACCTCACAGTTATTCGCCGTTTTCGAAAGCAAAAGTACCAGGGTTGCATAGGAGTGTGTGAGGTCGGTAGGCCCGCGTCTCGGCTCGCGTAGACGGCGGCCGATCGATACCCCGGCCGCATTGTTACCCGCCCCCGCTCGCCCCCGCCCCGCCCAGCCTGCACCTGAAATTCGCCCCATTTGATCCCGAGAGCGAATCAATCGCTTTTGTTGCAGTAACTCGATGCACAACACCCGCGGGGCAGAGGTCCTCGGTCGCTGTTGAACAGTAGTCGATAACGAAAAAGAAGGCATTAAGGGAAGTCCGTAGGATTAAAAGAGAGCAAAGTCGTTTATATCCAGATGGTATGACGTTTATGGAAAAAAATATTGAATAGTTTTTGTGTAACAGCTGTTCCGCGGCGTCAAAGGATAAGTGAGCAGGTATACATATGATCAAGACCTTTTATGTGCATAGAAACATGTCTTAATTTTCATGTTTCTCAAAGATCGTGTTTAGTGTTAGTATAAAAGTAAACTTTAATTCTAATACAATCAGCAGATATTGATGCCGACCGCGATCTGTATGTAGGGTGCGAAAATGCTCCGAAAGTCGTTTACAATACGACGCAGTGCTGACTATGGCGGTCAATAGGTTAGTAATATTAATAAAAAACAACTGCTTAAAATGCCGTTTAACGATTAGCATTTAATTTAAAGGTTACAATATATAAAAAAGAGTAATATATAGGGCTATAAAAGAGATACTTACATTAAATAGTAATAACGCGTTTTCTTCATTTACAGATACGGAAGATAACTTTTACTAAGTAATCTTGTTTGGTGAAATCGACATAATTCTTACAACCAAGAAAAGATCCAATATTATTCCATAGATTTGAAAACGAATCTAGGAATAAGTCCTATTTCCAGTCTGGTTAAACAGGATTTAAGTATCATCTCAGTAGTTTTAGAGAGTGAGATATGAAATTAGACTGCTTTTTGTCTAATTCCAAAATTATGTACCTACTTATTTCTAAGGTGTCTATGTTGGATACCTACTCTGTAAACACATAATTCCATATTAACCCTTTCAATGAGCGTAGCTCGATATCGTGGCAAGTTAGCAACATGCGAACATATACTTTTATCATTTTACGAACAGCCTACAGCCCCGGCGGTGTAGCCCGGTGAAATGAGCCTAGCAACTAGCTTCGCTCACATATTGCAGAAAACGCAGGCAAACCCGCGGGATAAAATATAACCTAAAACAATCCAGAAAGTCCATTCCACAGGCAGGTACATTTGTGAAATCGGATAAACGGTTCCGGTAAGACACAATATCAGACATTTCCTCTTTATAATATGTATAAGTATTAGTTTAGTATGGATGAAATTAAAATAATATAATAAGAAGGAACAAGTCCATATTATCATTGCAATAGAGTGTACTAAGTCTATGGCCTTGACAGTGCAAAATATCGATACGGCTAAGTTACAAAAATATGTATACACGACCTTAAGATTAGATCAATTAAGTCGTGTATACGTATTTTTGTAACTTTGGCCGTATCGATCACGTTGCAGTCGGCTGTACTTGCTACGAGGAATGGATTATCCATTCCCTCCCCTATTTTAAACACATCTGTCATTTTATTAGCCATCATCGTAAAGGCATTAAAATTTAATTAAAACGCATTAACTGTTTATTTATATGTTGAATTCAGTTCGTTTATTGGCCATTGGTTAGCATTTCAGTTTTATAATACTTATCAATTCATCATTGTATATTATTATAACTTCATAGATATATAGTCAACAATCTTACCCATTACTATTTATTTTCATATAATAGTCCGTAAGCCCGCTCCCTTTACATTTACGTATCATAACAACATAATAAAATGCATGGCAGCAGGTTGAGAAAGTTGTGCTGAGCATGAATCCTACAGCAGTAACCTACTAGCTTCTGCCCGCGAGTCCGTCCGCGTGGAACTCGTTTATATAGTAGCTCCATACAAACTTTTATCCCCCATTTCACCCCTTGTCCTTCCCCACGCACTTTAAACTATTTCCATACAAAATTTCATCTCAATCAGTTCAGCGGTTTAAGCGCGAAGAGATAAAACAAACAGACAGACACACTTTCGCATTTATAACATTAGTATGGATTTTGTAACAAGATTTAGAAGCTACGAAACCAAATATAACACGAGACCTTTTCACTCAATAAATCAACACATTTCGACTAAGCTGGCATTCGTAGTCATTCGCTCTTAAGAGTCCGCAGTAAGCTCGATTCTCCATACAAACGTAGTTACGTTCTCATTTTAAAACTACGTGTTGGATTGTAACGAACTTCGCATATACAATGACATTAGGTATATCTATGTCTGTAATTAGTTTATGTAACTTCAAATACCATAGTAAAAAAAATACAGCGAATTTAAATGTTCCATACATAACTTGTTTTTGCTGTATTTCGTTTGTTTTGTAAATTGGAACCATATAATTAATTACAGACATAGATATACCTCATGTCATTGTATATGCAAAGTTTCGTTACAATTCAACACGTAGTTTTAAAATGAGAGCGTAACTACGTTTGTATGGGAACGTGAAATTCGGCCGAGCTTACTGCGGACTCTTAACAAATGAATACTAGACGTGAATTATGGGTTTTGTTCTACCCACAAACGTTTCATCGAATGAATGTTTCGCCGAATTTTTATTTCATCAAAATCTTTTTTTTTTTCAGAAACAGTAAACTTTTCAGGGTTGTTATAATCCAAACTTAACCTAACCTAATGGGTACTACACAACTACCTTTTAGCCTTACCTAAAAAACTAACGGCCGCTGAGAAGAAAGAAGTTAGATGAAATGAAAAATCGATGAAACAAAGCATTCGGTGAAACGTTTGTAGGTAAAATGAGGGGATTCCGTAATTATGACTCTTACAACGACCACCGAGTATAGGTCGACACACGTAAAAAGAGCTCTGCGCGTCATATTAAATGTATGCCCGCCAGAGCTCTTTTTACGTGTGTCGACCCGTAGGTACTTAAAGTTTGGTTGTTTCCAGTTATATAGAATGTTAACAGGGTTAATACATTTTTACGTAGAACTCTCGGTGTGTAAGATTTAAATCTTACAAAAGATGACTCATGATTCATGAATATACTGCTGTTTCTCGATAATCTATGGTCACCATCAAACGCGGTTAAAGAGCTAGAAAATAATTATTTATAAGGCGTATGAAGTTATATTAAGGCGAAGGAGACCAAGACCGTTAATGGACTATTGACATTACAAGTGAAATCAAAAGATTAAAAAAAAAACCAATGACTTTTTCAGTCACACCAACGACACCCCATGTCAAATTCTATCAAGCCGCAGGCTGTAGCCCGGGAAATAGAATTTCCTTGTCCTCATACATACATACATAGGTAAATCCTGGTTCCTGAGTCACGGATGTTTTCTATGTATTTAAGTATTTATTTATCTATATAAGAATATTTATCGTCGTCTAGTACCCATAGTACAAGCTTTGCTTAGTTTGGGACTAGGTCGATTTGTGTAAGATTGTCCCCTAATATATATTTATTTAAATACGCTCGAAAACATAGCCCTCCTTTTCAAACAGTCGGGTAAAAAATACACAAAATGTCCTGTGATTATTTTACCTACTACCTTAAATAAATAATAATAATTGAAACTACTCTTGCAAATTGTATTAGTATCTACCAAACGACACACAATTGCTCAAAGGTTAGCTGGGAGAGATCCCTTATAGGGATAAGTTCGCTTTTGTACTTTAATCATATATGTCATTTTTATGTACTTACCTGCTAATCCTGCTATTGTGTACAATAAAGTGCTTACATACATAAACAAACGTTCGTGAATCAGTCATAATCAAAACTCGATGCTGAATGACTCCTATAAAAAAGTTATAATATTTCCAGAAATTCACGCTGAATTAGCTTGATAATTTAAACCAGATGGCGCTGACTAAACCAGCAAAAACCACTTGACAAAAAAGTTAAAGCTAACCTTAATTGGTACAGTCAAGTGTAAAAATATGGGTCCATACAACTTACTCATAAATATGTCCCATAGGATGTCTTATGTCAGCGTATTAAGGTTTTGGTACATATTTATGAGAGGATTAAATCGATACATATTTTTGCACTTGACTGTATAGAAAGTAATTAAGTTTTTTAAAGGGCAGCAGTTCTACAAAGGCCATGGCAGGGTAAGGGAACATCTTGTGCCTTAATAGCTTTTCCGCTTGTTTTTTTTTCTGATGATAGGTCACAGCGTTAGTAAGTGCTATAATAAATTTCAGCATTCTCCTCTTCTTACTTTTTTAAAGAAAAAAATAAGAAGCTTCATACATATAATACACTTAGCTAAAACACATAATATGTCACTATAAGCCGCATAACATTCCATATAAAAAAATAAAATAGATGTGTTACGATGCACTAATGCTAGAAGCTTGAATTAAATATATTTTATAATTAATTAAAATTGCTATCATAAGTAAAAAAAATGGAGGTGTCTATCTTATAAGAAATAAATTTTTTTTTGAAAAATGTCAATATCCATTTTTATTTTTTTATAGGGAATGTCATGAGGCTTATACTGGCATAATATGTGTCTTAGCTAAGTGTATTATATGTAAGAAGCATGAAATTATTCGTTCCATTAAAGCGGAGATATTCATGAAAATTCATTTTTCTTATTTTTTTTTTCTTTAAAAATAAGAAGAGGATAATGCTGAATTTTAGTAGGTATAGCACTTACTAACGTTATGACCTATCATCAGAAAAAAAATCAAGCGGAAAAGCTATTAAGGCACAAGATGTTCCCTTACCCTGCCATGGCCTTTGTTATAGTGGAATCGAAATCATAAACCCCAAACCAGTCACTTTTAATAGTGGTAGCCAATCGTAACATTTTGGAACTCTAGCTTCCCGATCGATCGCCTTGCACAGCTATCACAGGACGAACGATCCGTCTCTTTCTAATTAGAACGCTAGAAAGAGACGGATGGACACCAAAGATGTGCCGAGCTGGGTTTTTTCATATATTTGACATATATCTGTCAAGCATGTCAGGTGTCAAATTTACGAAAAGGCATATTCGCCCATCTGTGGTCGACATTTTTATTATACAACCTAAGATTGTGAACACGAAGTGGTGAGTTAAATGCAAACAAAAAAACGAGCATATAGTCTTTTTTTCTGACTCAGTTAAGGGTTAGTACATGACAGTAAAAACTCACTTTTCTCATGTCAATTTTCGATAACCACTAAGTAAAGAGAGTCCGGCACTCGCTATTACGGCTCTCGTCGCGTTATCATCAGGCGGGGCCATAAATAATGCCGAGTCGAGATAACGCATTCGTAGATATGGATCGTAAGTGAATAGCGGATGTTGCAAGCTTTCGAGCATGCAACAGTGTTAATAAAACGGTGAAGGAAAGTCATGTGATTTCATTTAAGTTCATATTATTTTGTAAATTTCGAACACAGATCAAAAGTCTGTGAGATTGTAGTTTTGTAAGTTTGTATTTAATGGGTAATGGAACAGCTAATTTGATTTCGAAAATTCTTTCACCGGCGTGTAGAATACCTAGACTTTCTGCACGGCTATCACAACTATATATATATGTATACAGAGTGTACCATAAATGGGGTGTGAACCGATAAAGGGCATAACATGTATCGCGTTCTGATAAGAAAAAATTACATTTGTCCATACAAGCAGCAGTTCGTTCCAGTCGGTCAACGCTCCATACAAATGTAAAAAAGATAGCGTAAAAAACTCAGTTTTTTCTATGCCCTTGATCGGTTCACACCCCATTTTTGGTGTACCTGGTGTGTATAGGGTGTACCCTATATATATATAGGGGAAACTGGGGTCAATTGGAACGATTTTGACATAAAAGGCTTTATAATGTCCTCATTTTTAATAGAATCTGTTTGTTAAAAGTTAGCCAGGATATTTGGCGATGTAACAACAATAGTTAATTGACCTCATTGTGGTATACATTTGTAATAATAAGCATTTTACAAAACATCGGAAATCGTTTCATATGACCCTGAGCCTGGGTCGGATGAAACTAAGTGTGGGGTCAGTTGAAACGACCAAGATTAATGTAATTAATAAATTATTGTAAGCACTTAAATAATTGATTTCCTGCCAAATATATAACCTAATATCGATCTTACGAATGTAACAGAATTTAGTCCCAATCGACTGTACCATACCCATAATTTAGGACTTATTTTGGTAACAATACCTACTTACAATAATGACCAACGATTATTACTTTTGTCCATTTCTCCCATTTTCTACTCATATTACATCAGTATTATGTTATTTTGTGGTATTTTTGAACAGATTATCGAAGTATTAAAAAAAATGGTACAATAAAAATACATAGGCAGTTAGTACTATAGCCCCCATTTTTTTTTGTTTCAACTGCCCCTTCAACCTCTTCGTAAATATTAAATTATGTAGAAAAACATCAGAAGAAGACGGGTACAAGTAAGATAATATCAAAATCGACTAGAATATCTACGCAATATTAAAAACCGATCATTAGTTTTTGATTTATAAACAAAATAATATTTCCAAAAAATCTTACTTCATGTGGTGAAAAAGCTATCTATCCTCGTAAAAAATCTTATGGTTAGACAAGTCCCGACCGGTTTTAGTGTCACGCTGACCGTCGGCGCCGAGCGGTCGGCACGCAGCTTATGTATGATATGCTGACGATCGTCAGCGCTCACCGCTCAGCGTTATTCTAAAACGCTCCCTCAACATCGTACATATTAGCCTGTCAGCGCCGACGGTCAGCGTGACACTAAAACCAGCCTTAAGCCGATAATTTTCTTCCTTAAGACCCACTTTCCTATTGACCCGTCCCCCCGACAATTTAATATCATGGTTTCGTGGACTCATTGAGCTGGTTTTGATTATGATGAAACCCGAAAGTCGCTAAAGGCACTCTGTTTTATAGCAACGCAAGCCCGTCCAGTTTAGAACAGTTAGAATCGTCATGATGAGTTGCTGACGACTGCACTTTTTATATTTTTCTAGCTACGACAAATACGGATGTGTAACTAACAATACAATGATACCTTGAGGAATTCCAATCAATTCGTGCGAATTGATTTGTTGTTGACAGACTATAGCATCTCGCATTAATTAACATACATAAATCCTTGGTTAGGTGGGTCGCTGTATGTATATCACTGAAATAACTGAAACGTAATGATATTCAAATGCATCGCAAGTGCATACAGGTACCAATCGAGCCGCACTGCAACCAAAAGGCCCATTGCATCACAGGATATTACGCAAAACTCGTACAACCAGAATCACTGAAGCATGACAATTAATTAATAGTACTTATTATTTAAGTAGGTACCCATAATGATAATGATGCAAAAAAGAATTAAACTACTGATAAATAGGGATAATGCTTTCCCCATCAGTTTTAATAAAATTGGTATAAGATTTGATTTCTCCAGCCCATTTATGTCGGACATTAGAGCATTCGTCCTGCTCCCACCTATGTCTATGTATGTTACTTGCAAGGAAGGGACGAATGTTTTATGCCCGACATAAACGCGACCATGGCTGGCCCGTGGAATAGTTTTGTCACTATAGATAATACTTTAAAATAAACTAATAGTGATATAGGTACCGCTACCGGTATTCTTAAGGGTCCCTACGCCTACAGTCGAGCGTAAATTTTGCAAAATTCTTGCCTTTCCATTCAAGACTACTACATACCTATTGGTATTTATTCAAAAACTGGTAACGTAAACGTACCACAGTGTTCACAAAAAAAATCACTATGCTGTTTATTGCATAAATCGATCAACGAATGCATTTTGAACGCTAGACAAGAACACCCACTAGTCTATTTCAAATACTTTTGTTTATAAAAAATATTTTATATTTCGTGGTCTTGACTTGAAAAAATGATTAAATAAATTATGTAAGCGTATCCGATCAAGATATTTCTTTGTGATTAATACGTGCGTGAAAAATTGGAGTGATATTGAACACTGTGCGTACCTAAATAATCATTTCTTAAACGAGGGGCTAACACAGTTCAAATTTTCATTTTCTCTTTCTAAAGCTAAAATAAATGAGTTTTCTTGGGAGTCTTTCAAATTTTGCAGTGAGAAGTGTCGTTTCGGTTCTCAATTTTGCAGTAAACAAGAATCATTTGATACATGAATGATTACAATTCACATCACCAAATCTTTTACGAGGGGCTGACATGCTTGAAAATCAAAGCTTCATTTAAAAAAAAATATAAAACACCTGGTGAAAACAGGATTACATTATATTTTTTTACCGCAAATCGTACTTATATTTTGCCCTAAAAATAATATTATAGCAAATTATAACTTTATGTTAACCCATTAAAAAATTAACCCAGGTCCCAGCAGCTCTGGAAATAAAAACGTTTCAAATATTCTTGCGCGTCTTGTAAAATTGCAGGCGACTGCGGGAAAGTTATCAGCGAGTTTAATGTACTGGAAATTAAGTAGGTAATGGTCAATTTCCAAGCTCGGTGCAAAAACGAGTTAAAAAGTAGCTTAGCAATTAGCATACGGTTTCCGACGGACAGTGAGGAGGAAGAAATACCCTCGTTAATATCAATCAACAGGTACTATTGCTGTCATACTCATAGTAGTGAGCACGGAGTAGAAGTAGCGTGGACGCATTCATGTTAAACATGTACATGAAGAAAACTATGCGTAGTACTTCGCCTTGCATAGACAAAGTCATCCAAATGGTGTGGAAGTCATTTCACGCATCATCACTACATAGTATAAAACAAAGCCACTTCCCGCTGTCTGTCCTTATATGTATGCTTAGATCTTTAAAACTACACAACGGATTTTGATGCGGTTTTTTTTTAATAGATAGAGTGATTCAAGAGGAAGGTAATATGTATAATATAGTACCCGTGCGAAGCCGGGGCCGGTCGTTAATAATAACTGCGTCATTATTATTATTAATAATTCATTACGTATGAATTGCAACAGCTTCGTAGAACCCTTACTGGAGGATGTACTTGATAATACATTCTTTGAAATATGCATTGAATTCAACAAAGCATATCAATCTCGGTCTATTCTGGGTAAAACTCTGCTTTTAGGTAGGTTTCAATTCGGAAACTAATCACGTAATAAACTTACGGCACACGATTTTGTTAAAACCCATCCCCATTAATGCTACGACTTATGTAGACATAAATCAATCGGTTTAGAATAGGCCTCGTCCGAAACGGGCGCCGTCCAAAACAGGCGACAGCGTTCAAATGGAGCTACCGCGTAGTTTTGCGACCGCACTGACCCACCGCAACACTCGGCATAGACGCGTCATCTGACGTGTCATGCTAGACGCGAATCGTCGAATGATAAAAACCAATAGAAGCCTTCGGACACGGCATAAAAACGCTGACTATCAAAGAATTTACCTTTGAGCGTCAGCGTTTTTTATACACGGTGTTCCCGGGAATTTCCGTTAACTTCGGCATATTGCAGAGTACATTCACAGAAACAAACAAGCATAATTATTAATTGAAAAAAAAAAAAAAATTTTTTTACATAATAATTGAATGTCTGCTACAGTTGTTAAAGCTGCAACAGTGGTTAAAGCTGCAAATCTGATTAAATTAAAATATTGAATATCTTGATGACAGTAAGAGTTAAGATAACACTGTCAAAACTTTATTTGATCTAACCTATGCCCCCTTGCAATTAACGGAAATTGACAAAAACACGTAGTATGCCGTGATAAATATCAGCTACGTATAACTTCGATTTTTCCAAGACGAGAGTGAATAGGCACTATCTAGGTATGCATGTACCCTTGACCTCGTCTCATCATCATTTACCATAATGCGAGATAGTGGTCAAATGCGTACAGTACGATTACTGTTAGTTAAGACCTGACAAATGGATTGCCTTCATTTAATTTTCAACTTTAATCCTATACAAATAAAATAGTTATTACTAAATCGGTAGATGTGGGTAACAGTATTCTGAAAAATGCTTTATTTGTATGAAATTAAAGTTGAAAATTAGATGAAGGCAATCCATCTGTCAGGTCTTAACTAACAGTAATCGTACTGTACCTATACGTAATAATTAAAAAAAAAATCGTAATCAAAGTCGGAGGATCAAATAGTGATAATGCCAAGTGCTAGGCCATCGTGTAGAAAGAAAGAAATATAAATATATTTATTTGGTGTGACAATATGAAATGTGTTCTTAAAATGGAGGCCACCAGCAATATATTTCTTATTGGTATTATTCGCCAATTTGTTGCAAGGCAGCACTGTTGAAGGAAGTACTGCAGACGTAAACTTATAGTCGTCGGAGCAGGTAACATTGCAATCTTGGAACTGGATAGAGGTATGGCCATGCGCCTCAGAGACCACTTGCGTTAATGAATACGCGTTGTCAATCTATGCAATTATTTTTAACCAACTTCAAAAAAAAGACTGAGGTTCTCAATTCGGTTGTATTTTTTTCATCATTTTTTTTTTCAATGTTTGTTACCTCAGCACTCCGACATTGATAAGCCGATTCGTAATTTTTTTTGTTTGTAAGTATATGCTTCCAGGTGGGTCCCATTTTTTTCAAAAATTCAGTTCGATGATGGGATTCATGAGGAATTGAGGGAACTCCTCAATTATATTAGGCACGCGTGTAGTGATTTACTATACTTTCTATTATTACTCGTGTATTTACACCCGGAAATCATAAATTTGGTGGAGTGGAATTGATGATGAAGACTACAGATGACTTATGGAATTCCTCAATTATTTACTTGTAGCTGGGCCCGGCTTACACGGTTAGTAACGCACGGATAATTCTTACTACCCGTTGTCCTATTACCCGTTTTCCCGTAGGAATAAAGCATTTTCCCGCGGTAAAAAGTAGCATATGTTCATCAGGGATAATGTCGGCTTCTAATGGTAAAAGAATTTTACAAATCGGTCCCGTAGTTTTGGAGCCTATTCAATACAAACAAACAAACAATCAAATCTTTCCTCTTTATAATATTAGTGTTAGATATTAGTGTAGAAAAGTACAAAAGTATATTACAGATTCTAAAAAGATTCCGTTGAAATAGCAACTAATGAAGTGCCAAAGGTGATCCTTGTGGAATCGACGATCGACGGAAGTCCTCAAATATTATCGGCCCACATACAGCAATTCGGTTTTTTTCTCTAATAATCAACGCATTTGCTCTCGGAAATCAGTTCATGTGGTAAATTGGAAAAGAAATGTGGAAATGTTCTCGTGGCTTGGCGGAGTACTAAATTGAAGTCGGTTAAAACTTTGTTTTTAAAGTAAGTTATACATTTTAATAGAGATTAAGTACATTTATAAACTAACGAGTCCATTTATTTGTTACGTGTCAAATTAATTTGGACAGCAATGATAATGATAAGTTAATGCATTTCCAATGCGTCGCAGTAACCGAGGGTAAACGAACGCATATTATTCACACACCTTGTTATGTACCTAATGAATAATTTACAATACTTTATTAGGCACGTATAAAAAGCCGTTGTCGTATAAAAAGCGAGGTTCTCCGAAGGTTGTCAATGCCCTCCGATGTTCGGAACTCGACACCGATTTCCTGTCGCAGGTCGATGTCGCGTACGCGTCATTGTATCGTCGATTTGCATAATTAAATAACATTATGCACTCATTCATTAGGGTCGCCCCTGCGATAGGCCGCTTAAACAAAGCGCCACGTCCGGGCAAGGCAATTTGCTAAATAAAAATGGCAGCGTAAGGAGAACTTGGAAGTTCTGACAGTTCAATCTCAGGGCGCTTCCTTATTCAGCCGCAAAAAGGGAACTCAGAAGCGGAATTAACGCGGCTTGCGAACTTTCAAATTAATCCCCTTGAGGTGGACGGCCGCGCTGAGAGTGCGAAGAGTAAACATTTATCGTGAAGACTTCAGCGTACCCGGTTTTGGTTCGCAGAATGATCGGGGTGCTTCGCGGAAGGCGAGCCGAGCACGAGCGGCGCCGATGAGGGCCGAGCCCACCCGAGCCGCGAGAAAAGCGAAACCTCCCTCAGTTTTCCCCCTCTGTGGGGGCTGGGGTCTTTGTCCCCGCGCGACCCAGTTAATGACCGCCCCCGTAGACGCGGCGCATAACCTCGTTTCGATATAAATACGCCTACTACACTTGACCTCCAAAAGTTTTTATTAGAAAGCACGTGTCGTTATCGAGATCGTACATGTAATAAACAATATGGCCTGGTCTATTTTGTCTGTTAAGCTCGTTTGCTCTACCAGACCAACATCTCTTCGTTATCTCGACCAGCATACCCGTATAAGTACTTACTCGAATACTCTCAAGGTGTGATTAGGGGGCTTCTTATTGCTTCACTGCATTCACAGCAGAAGTTGCATCAAATTAAAAGAATTATCTAGAAGAACCCGCAACTTTAATAAGGCGCCAAGAACTTAGACACCATCCAAAGTTCGCAAATGCCACTAATGGTGGGACGAAATCCTCGAGTCTCTAACTAGTAAGTTTGTTAGCCAATAAATCTCTTCCAAGCCGAAAGGGTTGGCCGGTCCGGTCAGGTCGGCGGGGGGGAGCGGAGAGCGCCGGGGGAAGCAACAGGTCGCGAAACAACATTTTAATTGTCCGATGATAAGCATCGACGTCACCGGAGCGCGACACCTACACGACCAGGTTCAGTAAAGTACGATGACCTAACCCTAAATGCATAAGTCTGTATACTGATTATTTTTTAAAGTAGTGTAATTTGCCAAGTAATTAACCTAAGGAACAAAGAATTGCACATTAGTGAGAAATATGACTTCGGTCACGCGAGTTTAACTTCAGCTATGTAAGGGGATACGTTTTATGGTTACGATACGACTAACCTAATCATAAAGCAACCACACCATCCGAAAACTTATTAATGAAGGAACGGCTCCCCACTGTCATTAGAATATCGTTTGCACAAGGCAAGATTGAGCAATTAATTTAATACAACAAAGGGGACTGTTCAGATTCACTTTAGAAGGACTAACTTTCATTGAAGTCCGAGCAAGTCTATAGACATTACATTTCAATATCAGTTTAACACCTCGGAGTCAGTCTCAAGACACCAGTTTCCCCTAACAATCTGGAGAGTAGGTCCAGTTAAGCAAGAGCTCGAGTCATCACGGGTGTAGGATATGAGTTGGGGGTCTGGCAGGCTGGTTTCGGCACGGCAACTTATGCCTATAGAGCGATAGTTGCATAAAGCGATGTTTCGCAAACCGCAGTGGTCTGGTTAATGTTTCAATATCCTTTGTTTCTAGCGCAGTTTACTGACGTCTTGAATGACATTCGGTATCGGGCCCTCGGATGTTGAGGCAACTTGGGAATTGGAAAATTAAATAGTCTCCTTTCTGTCGATCTAGACGTTTCGTATTTCAGCTAAGTGCTTATAACTTCTCTGGCACACATGTGGTTCAACTGGAATAAGAAAGTAGCTATCTAGGGTTTCGTGTGTTTTATCGAAACTAATATGTACTTGAGGTTTGATAAAATTCTAATGAACCTGTAACCTTATTGTTTCAGCTGGAGCCTTTATTAAGTCGTCCGCCGTCCGGACGCCGATGGTGCAATTGAATAAATTCAAGTATCTCGCCCACTCTCAGCAGGCCGAAGGAAGGCTACATTGTGTTGGCTGGCTTTGTGTCGGCTTAGCCAAGACGGGTATTCGCGTCCGCTGCAGCGTTTCAAAATCAAATCACACAGCTGCCGGTGGTCTGTGCCAGATGCAACCTCTGACCTGCTTATGAGAGGACATAAATTTCAGGCTGTCTTATCTTAGCAAATATTCTTTAGTGCGACAGTAGTTAGGAGCGTAAGCTGCTACATGCGGTTCAAGGGATAACTGTAAAGTTATCCCTTAAACCGCATGTCATATTTGACCCCTGACCGATATTAATAAGTATTTATAACATAGGTACACAGAAAGAAAAATAAGTGGAACGCACTTAGATACGGATTCAAAACGTAAGAGGGTCATGATTTTGGAACTTTACGATTGGAATTGTCAGCGCTCTCCATAATGAAAAATGCTTTGTAATATGTTTTGCCTGTTCTTCGCCATTGAAAACGACGGTGAGACTGTACAAGTTTCCCACCTTATACCGCCTTCTTCTAATGAACAGGAGTGTTCGCATGTTTGTATTGTACTCGCATTCCAGCGACGGACATTAGTGGGTCGTAAATATGAGTAACAGTGTGACCGGAGCTCTCGAGTTAACTGTCGTTGTTCGTTGAGTTGCGTTTTCGAAGCAATGTGTTATTGTTCCGAGTACATAAGCAAAATCATGTTACATGTTTAAGCAAGGCTTTCAATTAAGCTCATGAACGCCCGCTGGTAAAGACTAGACGGTGAAATTTGAATCATTAAATAGTTAATGATCGTCTTGGGGTTCGTCTGGCAAGTTAACGGTGTCTTCATTCTCATATAATGGTTTCTGACGTTACAGTACAATTTCGGTCGGTCATCTACATGGCGACTAAAACTAATGTCAGAAGTGAACATTTCACACTTTTTGACGTGATCAATGCTGATATATCAAAACCTCCTCAAATGAAAGTGCCACATCTCATCTGCTTGCAATAAAATAAAATAAAAATTGTCTAGACTCCATATTTTCACCAACACTTTCACATGTTTTCAATATGTTTAACGACAACTAGGACTAGTAAAGAGTTTCGCAAGTTGCCCGGGGGTTTAGTTGCGGCCGTGCCTTCCTTCTCGCCTTCGCGTATCTATAGGTACCCACGTCGTAACGAGTTGCATTAGAGTGCAACTGCAGTTATTGCAACAGCGAAGGCCTTGCATTCGCCGACCCACGACGCCGGCCATGGACCAAAATACGCGATTTCGTGCACCGAGTCTTTATAAAGACGTTGTAGAGTTTTAGTATTTATAGTAAAGCTGTAAGGTTTATAGTAGTGGGTGGGTGTTTCTTGGATAGTATCGTTAACTTTGTGGGCTGGTGTACGAGATGTAGTGATTGTGGTTTCTCGGTTAGAACGTGAATTGGTCGAGTTGTTTATGGCGGAGAAGATGGCGCAACCAGAACCGGGCCCCGAGTGAATCAACACTGGTTTATTACAAGCCATCTGCTCTTAGAATCGAGCTAATTGAAAGACATATTTTTCATAGGTCTATACCGTACCTATATACGCGTATAAGTCAAGTATGTGAAAAGATTGAGGAACATTAAATTTACAACAGTAAGATGCTGCCTGCCGGCGATGGCGAGACGAGCTAGACTCCTTGTTACAAGCTTTTATTTAGTTTCACCTGTCCCATTGTCTATCTATCTGTAATCAAATCTTGCAAATCAAATTTGATCCACTTACCGGTTTCCGATTGAGTTGAAATTTTGCACGAATATGCAAATCGCGTGACAATGCAATATTATGATGACGTGGAGCTGATCTGATGATGGAGCTGGAAGGTGGCCATAGGCACTCCGTAATAAAACCACATAACCCCATCGAGTTTGGGCTCGTTAGAATCGTCGCAATGAGTAGTTGATGACGGTGTACAGAAACGTACAGTCGGCAATAAAAGCTTGTACCAAAAATGAAATTTTTGACAGAAACTTATTTACAAGCTTTTATTTAGTTTCACCTGTCCCGTTGTCTGTCTGTAATCAAATCTTGCAAGTTAAATTTGACCAACTTACCGGTGACCGATTGAGCTGAAATTTTGGGTATAAGTATAGTTTGGATCACAATTCAATATTAGGTATCATAGAGCTGATCTGATGATGGAGACAGAAGGTGGCCATGGGAATTCAGTACTTAACCGACGTAGCCCCGTTGGATTTGGACTCCTTAGAATCGTCTCAATGAGTACAGGAATGGAACGGAACGGAATAGTATACAGAAAAGTACAGTAGGCAATAAAACTTGTACCAAAAATGAATTTTTGACAGAAACTTGTTAAAGAATTGGCCAGAGGCTGTTCGGGATCGGGATGTCTAGAAACGGAGGCAGGGGCCTTTGCCCAGCAGTGGGACGCCACAGGCTCCTAATAAATAAGATGCTGCCTGAGTAATATAAAACCTGTACACCAGAATACTATATAATAGACAGTATTTTACAACCCAACTGTGATGTGCAATATTTGCATACAGTATTTATTCGCTTCTTAAATAAGCGTTCTATAACCCCGTACCTATTTTTGTTACAAACAATGCTAAATGAGAATAACAGTCTGCAAATTTAACCAAACAAAGATATTGACGACGTGATTTTAGAAAATGTAACGTCATGAGATGAGGTACAAAAAAGACGGGCTAAAACAAACTTAACCGAGTAAAGCAAACGAACCACCGAAATGAACAGGCAGTCTGTCTACTTACAGTCATTACACTTAAAGCCAATATTTACGCAAACAAGGCGAAGCGTTCCCTGGAATTTTTAATATTTCTACATACAATTTTATACTTTAGCGTTACTTCGATATGAAAACTACTTTCTTTATAGCAAATTTAATGTCCTAATTAATCCATAAACGTACAATAATATAAAACTAAACTATTTGAACTAAAAAGCCCTTAAAAAATCGTTTGTCTTTATCACTTTGAAATTTTTGTTAATAAAACTTTGTTAAGTTTTATGAATGAGGCGGTACAATCTTCCCGGAAGTTGATAGATAGGAACAGTATCAAGCACACTGTGATTTAAGTAAAGGTCAATGCACGATTCACTTGCCCAAGAAATATGTATATTTCAAGCAAAACATAAAATAGTACTCGTATTGTGCATTCACTTCACTGACACAACCCCCGATTGGCAAAAGTTACAGAACAAAAGCTACGTGTACCAGTACCAGAGAGAAAATAAGCAAAAGCGGAAAAATCAATAAATTGCGAGGCAGGTCCGAGCGTGTTCCCTGGGTGGAATCTACGTGTAAACGCAGGTTAATTGAATCGAGTACGTGCACTAGTCCCAGCCACAGGTAGCTTAGATACCAGCGGTCAATTAGCTAACGGTACTCGAACCTTATTGTGGCCGCAAACCGAGTTTGCTTTCGATAGGTCACATGTTACACATGTGCTATTTCTCTCTGCTGCCTGAATACAGTGTATCAAGTTGAGTGTCTTTGATGAGATAAGTGGTGACCGGGAAAACAACTGTAAATAGCGTACGGGTTTTTTTATTGCGAAACCCGTGGTGAAAAAGATAACATTTTGGCGGTATCTCGAGTTAAGCGCCATTTTTCAACTTGTCTGAACTGAAGCGAAGAACGAGAGAAATGCTGAACGCGTGTTTGATTACATACATTTAGGTGGGATGGTTTATTCTTTATGTCGCAAACAAAATTTGGACATATTAAAACGGCACTTTTTCAGTGTAACATCGACAAGACTTAGATAAGTTTACATATTTAGGGTTTAGAAAATCTATGCCAAAGTAAATTTACTATAGTCTGTAAATTCTGAAGATTTCGAATTGGACATTAATCAAACGATACCTAGGAGTGCAGTGTAATGAACTACTATGCTTTCCCAGAAATCTATGTCCACGGGCAGCTTTATCTTCCCATCGTTGTAATAAAACAAGACGTGGAGCAATCAGCATCGATCAGGACGGGACAGGAATGAAACAATTATCCGAGTGCAGCTGAGATTGAGTCTTCACGGTTCGATTAATTGCCATGCAGATCCCGATAAGGGAGAGTGAAGGCCGCATGTGAATGAAGTAAACAAATTGCAGTGAACGTTGCGATTTTAAGGAATAGTCGCGTAAAATGCGCACTCTAGTGTTTTATTTCAACTCGCGATAAAAACAGCGATAATATCGCTTCTAAATCCAGCATTTAAGGTGTAATGAAGACATGTTAGTAACCGACTATACTACGTGAGAACTGAGAACTTGAACGCACTATCCACAAGCAAAACGCATTAAGGGCATATTCGTAGGCTTCACAAGTAAGTTGGTACATTACTGGTTGTCGGGAACGGCCGCCCACGCACTCGCCTAGACTACAATCCCGTTCACACGATGTTGCGTCATCGTCAGCTGACGCTGAATACGTAATTCACAATGACAACATCGAACGAGATCATAACTTTACTTACGTTTGTAAGCGCGTCGAAGAAAGGCTGATATTTCTGATAACGCATGGGAAAATAGGTTAATCGAGTATGATCAAGTTTTAAGAAGATGTCAAAGATCGACTGGGATTGGAAAATTGAGATGATTTACGTCAATAAACGGAAGTCGCACGCCGTGTTAAAAGTGGATGAAATAACACACAAATACTAGGAAGCCAACAATGCAGCTTTTGCTGGAGATCGCATGCAAAAAAGAGGAAAATAGTGAAACCAATTACATCTCATTTAAACTTCGGCAACAAACTCGTAAGAGACAATAAAATGGCTATCAAATAAAAATCAGCAGACAATAGCTTGAGGGGTAGTACAACCAAAATATTTATTTAACAGCCCGACGGCTGATGACAATAGAAATGTTAAGACAAAGCTATTTAGAAAAAGTTAGTCGTCCGGAACAAAAGAACGTTTCCTCGAAGTGGGGAGTAAAGGGCCCGTAGTAAATCAACGTAGGCGAATAATAAAATGCAGCCTTCGAACTTGGCTTGTAATAAAATGGAAGAGCCGTTTGCTTAGGCCGGCGTTATTGGTGCCGTCCAGTGGGGGCATCGGCGGAGCCGTGAGCGAGCTTACAATCTATTGTACCAACACAGGTGCTGCATTTTACAAGACTTAAGGGACTATACTAAATAAATAACTAGTCATAAAATGAGTTCTAAATTGTTTCCTGCTCAATAAGAACGAGTTTCGTTTGTAGTTTTCCGCCCATAAACCACTGCCCGCTCCAGTGACCATTTAGGAAACTATATCCGTGAGTGCAGTATGCAATGAAACCTTGACTGGTGCATAAAGTACGCTTTTTAGTAGCAGCCACTTCGCCATGTTGCACTAAACTTAAGTAACCTACATAATAATAACTGTTAGCGACTTGTGTTGTTTTCGATATTCGCTTACAAACAATAAGCTTTAACAATAATATTGTGAGTGAAGTATAAAAGGTTAAACAACGTTATATTTGCCGATATTAGTAGTATGGGAGTTGAAACAAAGGCATGTTTATTATTTATGCTGGAACGAAACCTCCGAGAGGACCTTCCCAAATGATTATAATGGAGGGTCCACTCCAGCCCACCTACATTCCACGCGTGTTATTATTCATAAGTAGAGCCTCCACTAGGCGGCGGGCAGTTGTTTATTCTCTCACAATTACTCTGGAGTGCGTGACTTGGGAAGCGCGCGCGTCGCGATCGCTGCACACCACCTTCGGGCCTTCCTACGTGGTCAATTATCGCTTACCCAAAACCATCCAAGTATTTACGATAGCTCCAAAGTTCTTTTAATTGGTACGGCTAGGAAATAGTATTCGCTTGTGCTTTGCCGCGCAAGACAAACAAGGAATAACAAGGAAGGAATAACGACCAAATTAGCGCGGTCATTACTTCCAGCCTGCCGCAGTTGACGACGCTGTATATTTTCATTATTTGCATAATACAGTGCCATTAAATATACGGTGTTTGTATATCATCTCGTATCAACGTGCATTTGCGAAGCACCGCAAATAGCAGAAACGCGAGAGCGGCTAATTCGCGATATGGAATTTGCATATTCGGTTACCGCTGGGAGATTTTAATCTGCGGCTGCGCGATAAACGCGACCTGCATGCTGCACACGTCTCGGTGTACGTACAGTAACAGCATTGATATTAACATTTTGCAAGGGAATCGTAAATTGATTGGGCCGATTGAAGGGTTCTGGTTTACATTAGTAAGCTAGATAGCATCGTCCTATGCGAGTCAAACCGGCCCGGTGGGTAAACAAAGCGGCGGTCATCGCCACTGCGGCGATGCGCGCAGGCGATCCATGCAGTCTGCAAGTAGGCGAACTCAATTTACCTTCCTCCGCTTGCGGATAGCAATCTGTAATAATAAATTCCTGAACATAATGGCAAGATGGTTTTGTGTCCGCGAATGGCTTTATTCTTGTGGGCTTTATTACTTCCTCCGCTGGGGGCTCATTGTTATTTTTTTCATCAAATAACTACGTCAGACGTTAATCTTCGGTAAGCGGCGTGTTAATTATTGCTAACACGGTATCCAATCAGGCCTAATTTACACGTCTACTAATGGAAATTAATCTAAGTATGGAGGTAAATATTTTAATCTAAGTATGGAGGTAAATAATAATGTGGGTGTAGTCAAATACCATATCGCTCTCATATCGCGGGTGCCATGCCATACATTGCTTAATTTCCATCTAATTGAAAGATCGAGCAAAGCGAAAGAAGTTATCCGCTTCAGCTTGGGCGAAAAGTCTTTCGAAAGCCCAGCGTCTGACCGGCTGTTCTCCTCTACAGGCCGAATTTCTCAACCGATTCTCGTGAAGTTTTCTGAGCAGGTTCAATAATTATATAGATTATTTTGTCGATTCAGTTTTTCGAAATTATATTGTTTTTAATACGGTATTGCTATTTTTACAGCTCACGGTTACATATCAAAACTACTTATAGGCTCGAACCGATTTTATGCTATATATCTATTAACAGAGTAACTTAACGTGAGTATTGGCTCGGGCTTATTATTCTATTTGATTACACAAAAAAGAGACGGCCTTGATCGCAATCAGTGTCACATAATATATTAACGTTTAAAAGCAAAGGTCACCGGCATACTAATTACATAATCCGTTAGTTGAAGTTATCGCATCGCTTGCGTCACCGAAACTTTTTCGTTTGTCAGTACCTACTTTAAAAACTAAATTAAATGATGGAAAATAAGGGTGTTGATATTTTTAAACATTACTAAGAAGCTCAATTGGAGAAACGTTAGACAGATTTATTCATTTGTTCTATGATAAAACATGTTTTATATGACCATTTTAGTGTCTATTTACAGCTACAGCTCTCATTTGAGCCGAAATAAAAGAAGAGGGAGGATGCCTTTACCAAACAATGGGACACACATCACAGTACTTATTATTGTAGGTAAGCAAAGCAACAAGTCACTTTCAATCGGAATTCAATGCAGATACGGTCGAGTTCGCCAATATCTACACAGACAACCTTGCAAAAATATCACACATGCATCTTATGTCAGTAACGATAAAGACGTGTACGGATATTTTTGAATTTAATATCCAGGAATGGGACAGACGTGAAGAAAACTGTCGTAAGTCCCTACCTTTCGCAATATCAAAGCGGGTCAGAGAAGAGTAGGTCCCAATCGAAGGTTCCCACCGAGGCGGACGGAAATAGTGCTCGTAGTCGATTCACAACGGCGATTACTCACGGCCCGTGTGAATCGAGATCGCCTGTGCCGACTGTTCCTCCATTCAGCAACGCCGATTGACGCGCAATTATACCGCCGGCGATTCACAACCTAGCTCTAACTTACTCATAGATAGTGTATGACTCAGAGATTCGTAATAACTACCCTTTAGGTTCACTTCATCCGCATTACCAAATCGTCCACGTTCCAAATTTTTTTGCATTTACACTTCATTCAGTCCTATCATCTCGTCCTCATTCCCAATCCGTCTGCAATCCCAACTTGTTCGCATTGTCAATTCGTCAGCATTTCCAACTAGTCAGCATTTCCAACTCGGCAGCATTTACGAACAGCATCACTTTACCTAATGTTATAGGACGCAAGTCTGTACATTTATACATTAAATGTGGACGAATTGGGAATGCGGACAAGTTGGGATTGCTGACGAGCTGGGAATGAGGACAAGATTGGAAGAGGTCGTATTATGAATCGCATGCAAGGATAAGGAAGCAATGAGGAAGCTGACCAAACAGGAATGCAGACCAAGTCAGTAAAGGATTCATTTATTTATTGAAGTGAAAACTTCTTTAGCGGCGCTGTGCACTTTTTGGGATGGGGAAAAATTGTTAAACTCGTCACACGTGTAGGAGCGTAGGAGGTCACGGGACTGTAAGATGGTGAGAGATTAGAGCAAACGCCATGCAATCCGCAGCGCTTACCCGCTCGGCGGTATTCGTCGATTCGAAATGTCAAAATATTCAAGTTTTCACTTCTGCCGGCACTCCCGGAGTGCAACCCGGTCTTTTTATTGATAAAAACGTTTACATGACATTACAGTTTAACAACCAATTCGCGGTAGCCCCTCTGGTATCGATGCCAGGAGCGCATTGAGCTGCGCGCGGGCGCGAGGCAGCGGTGAGTTCCTTCCTACACGACACAATACGCGCCGGCGGCACGGCCAACAGGTCACGTCGTCCTGGCCTGAGGGCTGTCGTCGGGACATACAGTCGTACAAGACGCTCTACAAGTTCGGGGCAGTCTAAATCACCACGCTAGGCCCGACATAACGAGGATAACTACATGAACATGATCAAAGGTAAGAGTTATACTGGTATGCATGAAAAAAGATGCTAGCGCATGCGACCAGCCCTAACCGGCCATCCACAAAGCTTATCGAACGATCAGCTACGAGGGGATCAGTATCAGTCTGACTTCCGATTATGCATAGTTGTTACGTATCTCGAAGAACCATTATACTAGAGATGAGCTCACACTCAAGTAGAAAACGTTTGTGAATATCCTATAGGCTATTCACAAACGTTTTCTACTTGATTCAGGCTATAGCCTGAATAACGCTGTCAGATAAATGTACCTAGATGCAGACGATAACATTAGTTATGGTCAATAAATATACAAATGGAACGTTAATTGGTTAGACAACGTATCAGTCAATGTTATTAGATAAAATCAAATCATGAAGCAGTTTGTAAAGGTAAAATCTAGTCATGAATCATTGTAGGTATTATATTGACACTTAGAAACCTTTTTTTTAAAATAAAGAACACCTTTTTGCGTAAAGGTTAATTAATGTTAAAAAAACGTAATTGCGAGGTGAAAACCATTGTTCCCTAAATAATGTCTGTTTGCAACATTAAACCCGGGTCCGTGGTATAATTCTGTATGCATATTCACATTATATTCGTGCTATAAACCTTGCCCATCTTGCGCCAACGTTTGATTATGAATATTTTTAATAGCCGGGGTGGGGTCACGGAACGAACAGAAAAAGATTTAATAAAAATGTAAATACCAACTATCGATTTAGCAACGGATGTATCGAATCGAATACATATTTGCAATAAACCCGAGCGAGATGGTTGCGTTACGAGGCTAGAATTTTAAGCCAAAGGTAGTGGTAATGTCACGGACGTGTCTAGAAGCTAGATGTATCTAGAACACGACAACATAGCTGTTGAAACTATGTAGTAGGTAACGATTTAGAAGATCGCCGGCAAGATGCCGTTTGAAAAAAATCTATCGTTTCCAAATTAAAAGTATCGCGCCCTGGAATTGTAATGACTCCTTAATTACTTTTCGATATACCGTGCCAGTCACCAAAGTGTAAATTTGAAAGTCGAAGTGTGACATTAAATTCGGTAGCCCGGGGAGGGGGGCGCGGGCGGAATGCGGCGGCGCGGGGAGGGCAGGGGTCCACAAAAACTCTGGGAAGGTACCTGAGCTGCCATTGACCTCGCTTCGATTAGGCCTGCACGGCATAATGCATCGGTGCAGCACGCCTAATCCGTATTTTTTTCATGCCCATGCTTTTAATACAGAAATGTTGAACAGACCGTAAATTAATTTTAAACTTTTTGTGTGCCTAAAATGGTTCCACATTGTCCTCATGGTTAATCTTAGTGTTACAGCTAGAACACAAAGAAGAACCTACAGCCAGCATGACCGAGTTAATGTCGGTTATAAAGTATTCATAATTATTCCCATAATATCAAGTTCTCTTGATATTATGGGAATAATTATGCGTCCGACATATACGCGATCCTAGCATTATCGCTAGGCAAGTAGGCAGGTTATAATACAACCCAAAAATATTCAATTTACTCACTGTTCATTAGTATGCCATGCGCCAGAAATAATTTCCATCTTTACCTGTAAGCAACAAAGAAAATATATCATTAGGTATTCCAAAAAGGAAAAAGGAGATACACGAAATATACTTCATTAGGGTCTAATTTGTGTTAAAACTTGGGAGGGGTTCGTTATGCCGTTTAATATGCAGCCCGCGTAGAAAGCTTGTCACTCCGCGAGGCTTACCTTTACAAGAAGTTGCTAATCACACTAGCCCAACATTTTTATGTGCTATATATACGTAGAATTTCTTAATTAAATTTGTTTTAAAATTGACGACAAAATCAGGCATCACGTAGCGAATGCTTGGCATGGGTGATGTATACGAAATTCATTGATTGGTTGATTTTGGTTAAATAATGTTGACTGTAGCCACGTTTATCGCGTGCGTCCTGATTGGGACACAATCAATACCAGCGGGGAAACAATACATCGGAACAAGTGGACATGTTTTAAAACATCGTTTCCTGGTATAAATTCGTTTCTCATTATGAAATCCAAACAGTTGTTGACGTCGGGTGATCACGAGGTACAGTAATAAAGCTAGTTTCGGCCAGTTGTAAACTTCATAGGGGCTGATATACGAGTGGCCGTGCCGTCGCTTGTGCGAGATAGTGTTAAGATTGTTTCCGTCGTGTCTGTCGTCGCGGGGCTGGCTAACACATCGCATTTGTCTTGTCGAAGTGTCTTTGTAGGCAGCTATTTATTGCCCCCCTATTTGTGTCCCCGCGATCAAATACCGTGCTTACAGCTTGATCTATGTCCGCAACAAGTTCATTAGCTCCCGGTCTAATTTTAGTGTCCAGTTTAAGTAGCATCAAACGGAACGGAAGACATTAGTCGGACTGTTATTTTTAAAATATTTTCAAGCATCTGACCGTAACTTATTTGAATAATATTCTTGATGTCACGAGGACCATTATGTCTATTGGAAAAAAACTAACATGAGTGGCACGAGACAACTTTCCCCTAAATCTAAAAGGGTGAGGCGAGTTTTGTTTTCTTATAATTTATTACCTGTGTCGAGGCAGGTGTGGACGAACAATGTAACGTGGAGTACAAAGGTGCTACTATAAATCACCTCGGCCAATCTGTGCAGACAGTCCGAATCTAAAATCAGTGAACAAATACCGGCTCAACGTGTTAAGCTGAATCTTCCACTTCAATGATTATGCATGGTTTGGTCGCGTCTGAATTCCTAAATGCTTTAACGAGGGCTTTGATCGAGTGCTGTTGTATCTTCCGCGTGGCGTGTAAAGTCAGGATTAGCATTCCATCGTCCGTCGATGTGTGATTAAGCTACGTGCAATTCGCAAGAGCCGTTCAACGATCTGCCCACGAATGCGGTAATTACAAGTTAAATAGTGGCAATAAAATGTCACTTATTGCCAACGACGCCGTAAGTGTTATTTACAGTATAAATTATAGCCATAAACCATTAGTGATTTTATTGGCTTCGTTCGTAACGTGGGGGCCGAATTACATATGTTCAACATTAAGCTGAGGAGGGAAGTACTAAGTTTTCATTCCAGAAAAGATGAAATCTGAGACGATGCATGAGCTTATAAATAACATCTTTATGAAGATCGTTCTCCTTAAAATTAACATAAAGCCACCTATGTAGGTACTTTAATTTGTAATTTGATCAATACATTAGATATCAGTCAGTATCATTCTAACACTTTTATTTTTGTAACCTAATTTAAAGCCAGCAACTGCATTAAAATCGGGTGTTTTAGCCGGTATTTTCCTACACCCGAGCACTATTACGAATCCCTAGCACAGTGCCACAAGACGATATCCTAAGCGTGCATAATTTTCTCCATTATAGTTTCACAAGGCGGTATTCTATTCCGAGATTTTTCCTACCCTGTGCCACAACGCAGCAGCACTCTAGGCATCAGCACATTCTTCCTAGCACAACACAAGTTGGTTATTCTAAGCCACACATTATTCGTAAGGCCTAAAAATCAAATTACGTCTGGTTGCGCCGGCGCGGTAATTACAGACGCTCGTGATTAATGAGCAATCAGACCCTCGCTTAGGGCATTAGGGTTGTGCTCGTTTTGTGTATTTTGAGAGATCTCGGTGATTATCTTTGTTGTTGAGAATTTTGGATAAGCGGTGTATTAGTTGTTATAAAAATAGTTTTTAAATAAGTAAATAAATAAATATTCTCATCACACAAATAAATTCCCTTACCGGGATTTGAACCCAGGATTTCTTGCTTCGTAGGCAGGGTCACTACCAACTAGGCTAAAGCGGTCGTCATTAAGTATTATCATAACAACGTTATTAAAAAACATGTTTTACATGATAACTATAAATCATTTCATAATAAGCGTATAAAGCTAAACTTAGTTTTAAGCGGAGAGCCAGTCGTGATTTGTAATGATATTTAATGGATGCAATTGTTGATGCTTTTATATTGGTAAGTATATACTGACAATGGCAACCCTATCGGCTAAGTTTATGCTTCAAAATTGTAAAGTACTCAAGTAGGACAATCGACTATGGTTCAAAACTCATTGCAGCAAGTGCCGTAATACAACGCCGCCAAGGCATACGGTATCTTTGCTTTGTCATCGCTTCTCAGCTTCTGTAGGCCTCTCTCAAAAGGATTCCGATTCCTTCAACAGCTGAGTCTTAACTGATTAATGTTACGCCGTGGAAAGTTTTAAAACCGCCATTTTGACAAATGTGTTGTGTTGTGAAATAGGCTTTCCTTGAATTAACAAAACGATTACGTACATTTAACATGGAAACGCACCCTGCGTTTTGGAAAGTTTGTTTACCACGTGCCGCCCACCATATTTTTTTTTATTGAATGAAACAAAAGTCCTATTTTGAATGTATTATAAAAGGTCTGCATTTCATTGAATTCGAATTTTTTTGTGTTACACATTGGGCGGTAGAAGGTTAGGCAAGAGCCGAACAAAACATTAGCGGGCAAAAATGTATTGCTGCTTATGAATAATGTGTCGAATGTTGCTGAATCTTAAAAATAACACCATTGAATTTGAACATTTGCTGAAACAGCAAACAAACGTTAATTCCCAAAAAAAACGCCGTTGTTAATTACCCAGCGGATTAGCTAATCTAAGCACCCAATGGTTACAAGACCCTTCGTCCAGTTCTGAAGACCGTGGTATTTTTGGACACCCTATTGTGTAGAGTTCCGCGTGGAGTGGAATTAATTTGGCACAATAATTACACTAGTCTGTGTACAGTTTGGAAGATTGCGGTGTCGGGAATGTCGTGAGCTAGGTTTAGGTATTCAGATAGCTGTGGCAGCGACAACGGCTGCAGTCTAGTTACACACGGCTGTTGTGGTAATAATGAGAAGTTCAAAGGAATCTTCGGAAGACAATGTTGGAGTGCAATTGTGTTCGTAGTTGTATGTGTATAAGTACAAATTCTGAATACACTTTGTTGCAGTTCAAATGCAATAGCCCGGAATGGGTAAATCGGAAGAGAGATATGAACACGTCTTCTTAGTTTGAAGACGTGTTCATATCTCTCTTCCGAATATAAATCGAAATAATTTTTGTATTGTGCTTCCATCACTAACTCTTTACATCCATCACAGGCGTTAAAGTATCAATTCTTGTTTTCCTCCGTTTAACACCTCAAAAGTCATTAACTGTCTCGCATTATTTTTATCTAAATCTAGAAATATGAAAGGTAAGATCTGTTAATCGTTGAACCGGCCTACAAAAAAAAATAGAAAACAACAAACGCAGAAAACATGAAACAGATTCAGTTGAGCGTGTGATTTTAAAGCAACACGGACCCAGCGAACACATTTTTTATCGTGATAAAAAACGCAAAGAGCAATTTAAAAATACCACTGACGAAAATATTCACCAAATTCAAATAGTGCAGATAACATTTAACTAGCAGATTGAAAAAGTGCGCCAGCAATTTAAACTAACACATTGTAACATTTAAGCGTTCTGAAGTTAGTTCGAGCCAAACATAAATCACCTAATCACAAGAATATTTTGCGCGAAGGTATGCCTACTTATTGTCAAGTTACTTATTAGCCATCTAGGTACGCGTGTTGGAAAGCTTTCTGAGTATATATTCAACAGTAAAAACGAGTACACTTTGTAAGATACTATTATACATTTTCACTGATCTAGTGGAAATTTTAATATAGGCCTACACTTAACGCTAACGTGCCTATATGTAAGTAACATGGAGGTAACCAACAAATACCTCTCTATGAACTGCATTTTAGTCGAACAAGCCAGCGAAGCGAACGAAGTTTTATGCTTCAGCTTGGGCCGAGTATCGTTCGTATGTCCGGTATCTTGTCCCTCTGTCCCGCTGTCCGGCTGTTCTCCTCTACAGGTCGCATTTCTCAACAGTCTCGTAAGATTTTGTGAGCAGGTTCGTTAACTACAGTTTCTTTTTTGTCAAGTCACTTTTTAGAAATAAAAAATAAAAAAATTAAGACAATGGCAGTTCTAAAGCTAACAGAGCCACTATTTTCAAAAAGGCACCGCGCAAAAGCTGACGAACTCCCTGCATAATTGACACAAAATTTAGTCATCCGCAGTCTCAGCCTTCGGGGTCTGTTATAAAATGCAACTAATTAAAACTGCGAGTCAAGTGAGGCACGATTCGAGCGAACAACGAGCAGAATGGCTATTTATTACAGTAACTGAAGTTGGATACCCACAGCGCAATTAGGGTGCGCGGTGCATCGCCGGGTGAATCTGCATAATTGTATGCGAAATCAACTTAATTGTTATGATAGGTTATCTGCTATAAAAACTAGTTTGTTGTCCAACGATAGTAATGAACACGATGTATGTAATCAATGTTCATGATGCGAGAAATTCTACGAATGTAACGTATGAGCAATTTAGAAATACTAAGTGCATTCGTTTCAGGAAAGTGAGTAACAGGGAAAACATGTCCACGATAAGTCGAAAACAAGCTTACATAAACCATTAAAAATATGTTTTTAAAATATCATTATGAGTTTTGTTATACAACATTATTATTTATTTCTTTAAGTGCACCAACATTATTAACGCTTGGCTGAAAAACCACCATCATTATTATTTTATTTAAACAACATTTACGTCTATTTTAAATTCTGCTCAAGTTACGCAGCTGTTACACCAACCAACGCCAACGATGCAAAAAATATAAAATCTTCAAAAAAAGTTAATGAAACTATCAATCAAACAAGGGAAGATCAATAATTGTAGAAAGTCGATGTGCCCCGCCCAACTCACCCTGGCGACACTGGGCCCTGGTAACCCAATATACGACTACACGAGGCCAAAACAAGGATATATAACAACTGGAAGAGTTCGCCCTAATAGCCCTTCCACCCATAAATCAATATCTACTGCTAGGCACCTGAATCTTCAAAACAAAAAACCCGGGCAAGTGCGAGTCGGACTCGCGCACAAAGGGTTCCGTACCATTATCCGCTGAATGGAAGGTAAATTGCGGTTTACGATTTATGCCGTATTATTTATTTATTTATTTATTAGTTGCAACAATGGTATGGTACTACTACTAGATCTCGTTCAAACCAATTTTCGGTGGAAGTTTGCATGGTATATTCGGTGGAAGTTTGCATGTACATGATACTTTGTTTAGTTTTATAATTCTCTTATTTTAGAAGTTACAGGTGGGGGACGGGGGGACACATTTTACCACTTTGGAAGTGTCTCTCGCGCAAACTATTCAGTTAGAAAAAAAATGATATTAGAAACCTGTCCATAGATACCCCACACGTATGGGTTTGATGAAAAAAAAATTGGGTTTCAGTTCTTAGTATCACCATACTAAGAACCCCCAAAATTTATTGTTTTTTTTTCTATTTGTGTGTGAAAATCTTAATGCGGTTCACAGAATACATCTACTTACCAAGTTTCAACAGTATAGTTCTTATAGTTTCGGAAAAAGTGGCTGTGACATACGGACGGACGGACAGACAGACAGACAGACATGACGAATCCATAAGGGTTCCGTTTTTTGCCATTTGGCTACGGAACCCTAATAAATTTGTAAAAAACATGGACACATGACCTAACTTGAAACGGAAGCCAACTGAATAACGAAATCTGCAGTTAATTGAGTAAATGACCAGCCTAACGTAGACAATGTAATGACAAGTGAAATAAAAAGATTTTTCAAGAAACTCAACTGCTTTTTTTACAAACAGCCTACAGCCTATGTCACTCGTGCGATTTAGAGGAATCCAACGACAGCTCGTATGTTAAAATCCATCAAGCAGTTTGGACTGTAGCCCGTGAAATAAAATTATTCTTGTCCACGTACGCGCATACATACCTACATACAAAAAACTTAACCATCCTTCCGAGGCAGTCGGGTAAATATATTCAAAAATCACATACACATAACCGAATGTATTTTTAATGTAAACATTTTAACAGGTCATTCCAAAATGTTGACTTAACAAATAACCTGCAAACAAATGAATTGCTGCGATTATTATTATTTTCAATAAGTTCTTTAACAAACCAACCAACATTTGCCATTCAGTTCTTTAAAAAAAATATCTCTTCCAGTTACTCTGACGTCGTTTTAAAAACGGGGAAGAAGGGGCGTTGTGTGAACAAACCGGGTGGGGCGCGGACCCCACGTCACAACAGCCACGGGCTATTGCTTATACGAGCTTTACAATACAACAAATTTCAATTGGACATCTAGATATTTGCTTTTTGCTTAGTTAAGATTCATATTTGCTAGGATATACTTTTAAAGTGAATACAATGTTGTGATAACTTAAGTGCTAAAGCTAAACGTATCACCAGAGATATGTGGAGCCGGTTTTCATTTCATACAATAGACCCGTCAAGCAAGTGATGTGTTTAGAGAAAGAACGGTACCTCGAATTTGTATGGACACGGCGATCCATTTACTCCACTAAACATGAAATATTTCAGTCGGAACTGAAAACATGGATCAATAATATGTATATTGAAACTAACTATAAAAATATGAATCCACGTCAAGTTAAAGTTACGAAAAACTTATTTGTATGTATACGTTATGTTAAGCAATCAAGGATCGGCCTGCCATCTGTTGTCTGTGTAGGTTAATGACCATTTCATAACTTGACGTTGAGTACTATATTCGTAAAGTTATTGCTTAGGTACACGTGGTGGGTACTTTCACCATAGATTTCAGTGTTAATCCCTGTGACCAATACGATACGTCCTACATGTGGAGTGGCACGTAACCACATACTCGTCTCACACTTTTAAAATGGCGACTCTACTACTAAGATAATAAAGTTTTTTTAAGCTGCCTGTGTAGGGTACAGTCGAATACGAAAATATGTAGGTATAATTATATTTTATCACCTTATTTATGTCCATCCAACTAGACCAATCTTTAGTCCGCGCGGCCATGTCAAGGTACGTATAGCCTACATCATACAGATATACCGATAGGTGACACTTATAGAAGAACTACGTATGAAAAGTCTCCTTATCTCTTTCCCTTTATTAGGGCATCTAGCAAATTTTTCGCCAGGCGTTCCTGGATAGTCTCTGATGGGATTTTGGGCTTCTTGCACTTACTTTGGGCTACTTACATTGCCCATTATTGTCACTTGTCAGTCGGGGTCCTTCTCGTTTCTTTGATGGGGGGGACTTATCTTTCGCGACTGAGTGAGAAAAGTATTCTACAAAATAAAGACTTCCACAGATTACTTTGAAGTTCGTACGTCTATATAGTTACTCTCGATCTCTTGGCTGTAATATTGATCTTCCCTGTCAACGGCCTACCGATATTTATCCACAGCGAGCCTGCGTCGAATAGATCGCATCTGAACAAAGAACATGAAAGGGTTCCCTTGTGCGCGTGCGCATTCGGCACGTGCACATCTCGGATTATGCTAATTTATGCAGCGTCCATATTGGACTGGATTTAATAATAATGTTAGACAAGTTGCATTTGCGACTAATTGAATATTGTAATAGACATTCAGCAGTTTTAAAACATCATGATAATATTAAAAATAAATAAAGCGTTAAAATTAACATTCGTTTCTTAGATTTGCGATGACTAGCTGATAACAGTGATAACACTATCCGCTAACAAGTTCATAAATAATGAATTAAGGTTCAAAATGTGACAGAAACGCCAAACCGTCAGCATTAATCAACAATGTTATTACTACATTTTCCATTGCATACTTTACTAATAAAGAGAACATGAAATCGTGTGAACCGCGTAACAACAATATCCGAGGCAAATTCATTGCTGTTTATTTAGGTAATACGCAAAATGCAAACGCACGTGCCCACCCCCGTTTCGAGGCAACCCTTCTCATGCCAAATACCATCTTAGACTTGCTGTTTGAGTTAACTAAAATATGCCTTATGATTGAGTGACTAAGGTGGTGGGATTATTTAGTTAAAGTTGGCGAATAAGTCGACTCTTTTAGTTTAAAATTAAATATCATTGTTCGCAGCCCTTATTAATGCAATGCTGCTGCTTCTGCGAGCGACGTCAAAGCAGGGTGGATGATGGATTTATTGTGAGCGGGATTTATGTTGTCACCTTTATATTTTATATCATAACAACAGATTGCATTATCTTTATGGAGCACAGGACCATTTGGGCCAATTTCGTACATTATCTAGATTACAACTCGTCTCGTCTGTCTGCATTAGTGTCAGTGTCAGTTATTACAAATCGGTTTTCACTTAACACATAGGTAAGCATTTTCTACATTGAATGTGATTAGGGCTTTTACTATTCTTGCTGTCACACGATTTAAAACAACTGCCCAAATAAATTTTAATAAGTGTCACATAAAAAGGAAAGTACCAAGACGATTTTACAACGTATGGTTTATACTGAAACAACCAACCAATTTGACGTGACTGGAATTATTGCTGGGACAAAGCGACCATGCCAGCGACACGAGCTTTACCCGTCAAACCTGTAGATAAAACTATATCGAGTTTAAAACTCCCGCTGCGAAACGTTGAGACGTGATAGATCATCTTGTAGGTATTTAATTGGAAAACCGCCCACAAACTAGCAGCTATTAGACCGCGGGAACGACCAGATGGCCGCGTATCGATCCACGCACGAACAGCCCTGTTTATTGTTAATCGCAATCTCGACTAGCGATTACCATAACCATTGTTGCGCCGTACTATTACTACACATGTTATCGTTTAATGAATGACCAGTGACGTTTGTGTAGCAAAAAACACACGTATTACTGTTTCCACGGAGTTCCACGGTGCGGTTTGTTTCATTGCTGGTGTAGTTTCATGACAGTGATTAAGAGGGCATCGTCGGGTTTTGTTCTAGTGGCCGAGCCTAATTGAGACTTCGGTGGAAGGAAGTGAGTGAGTACGTGGTGCAAGTTGAAGGGGAAATTAACACTGACCGAGTAACATTTTAGGCATGAATGTGTATACCACATCGTTTAACCGATTCGTGCAGTCGTATATAGAGTTCGTTATCGACAAGTGCAAAAATAACCTTCATACAGTGGGGTGCGCTCAAACAATACAGAATAATAACAAAAAATAAGCGAGTTAAACCCACCGCGACATTCCCACGGGGCAACAATTAGCTTTTGATGTTTCACCAAATTCATGGCGGGCGTCGGGATCGGGAGAAGCGAAATTAAAAGCCGCACCCTACGCGGGCGGTTCCGTAGGCATCCGTGTATCGTGTTGTATTAAGGGATCACTCTCCGGTGTTTGCACGGAATTTTAAAACGCTTACCTCGAATTCGGAATCGGCTTAGCATAACTTAGAAAAGATTCGAATCTTTGCGAGTGTGTCGGCTAAGTAATTTCACGGCTCGCGGGCTATGGAGGTACATAAATAATCCAAGGTGGGGAGGAGCTGATAATCCTGAAAGTAGAAGGCAAAGTGACGGCAGGCGGCTAGCGTGGACTAATTGCGAGTCTCCGGGCCGGTAATCCGTTCACAGCGGGCGACCTCCAAATTAAAAACCCCCGGACAACTGTCCGGCCCTGCCCCAGGATTAGCGCTCCCACGGCGCACCGTATTTGTACCTACTGGGGTGAAATTGTAAAACTTCGCGAGAAATTCCAAATCCAGAGATGAAATAGTAATTTATCAAAGGATTTTGAGAGTCCCTAGGAGCGGAAGTGAAGGATGGGTTCCCTTTATCGTAAATTGCAGTCGTATGCTTATCGAAACTTGGGACAGCGAAAAGAAATCTCCAAGAACCCGAGAGCGTTAAAGGATTTCCATACTTTGGAGCGAGTTTGGAAATATATTGCGAATATTTTGATGAGGCAAAGTAGGTGCTTTATTGCATTGGGCAGTGGGGTAATTCAGTAAAGCATGTAAGAGATAACATAAGGATGATGTACATAAACGGAGAGTACGGTATTAATATTCAAATGGCCTTTAGGCTAGCGAATCCCCGTGGTATTAGTGCCATTAACATTACGCAGTGGACAGTGCAGGCTGCAAACACAGCCGAATGCACTGCCAGTTCCCTCGACAAGATAATAATAAATTCAGCATAACGCTTAGGGCGACGCAGCTGCACCCTTTAGCACTAGTTTAACAGCGCACTTAAAGGTTACTTAACCTTAATAAGAGGTATAAAAGTTTCACATTGCGTTGGTGTTTTATCGCAGGCCAATTATACGTTAGGAATAGATTAATAACGCTGTTTAATTTTCTCGTAGAGCCGATCAGGCGTGTAGCCATTTCCGCCATAGTATCGAACAGCTGTTGTAAAAGGTTACGCCCTTATCCTTGCACCTGCGCCGCCTTTCCCCGCCGATGTCACTTCACCCCCCTCGGCCCTTAATTATAATCCTATTAGGGAAATCGTTTCATCGCCTCTCGTAGGCTCATTGACATGGAGGCCCTTTTTGCATTATTTAGGACGTCTTTTATTATTCACGTCTTAAGACACTGCGATACGGCTCACCTCACGCTCGTCATTTCTTGCTTGCGAATAACTAAAATTTACTTCCGAGACAATGAAAATCATTCAAATTTACCGTTTTTCAATTTAGAAAACTGTCCCCTAATAAATATAGGTTCCATCTATTATTTAATTAAAGCAGTTGGTTAACTTTGAATACCGTGAGCTTTCATGGATATTTTTTGAGAATATCGTCAGCCTTACAAGAACAAGAAGTTTATAAATGCATTTTTGAACAGAATATAGCCGATAAACTGCAAGACCCTCCATTAGATTGAGTCATAAGTCGGGCAAGAAAGATGATGAGACCTGTAATTACGTCATAGAAGTGCCGGCCCTTATACGCAAAGCGCTAAATGTCCCAAAATCGAGTTTTTATTGATTGGTCTTCGTGCCCAATGAGAGACTTCACTATCGTCACCAGGTGCTTCAAATGCCAGCAGTTTTGTCACGCCGCCAAGAGGTGTAAGCAATCTGACCTCAAATCAAAAACGAAAGGAGATCCGCCCAAATGTGCAACATGCAGATTATACAAAAAGCCCAACGACCATAAAACGGGTGACCTTGAATGTGCTGCTAGAAAAATGGCCGAGCAACGTTACATAAACTCGATTGATTACGAAGGGGTCTAATTTAAGGACGCCGCTTTTACTTTTGTTTAGAGTTATTTTATATGTATACATTTATTTCACCTATTTTAGTTACTAACTCGGCATATCTTAACGGCATCCTACTAAACGCGAAGGCCGCAACGCAAGCACTTATTTGTTAACCATATTTTATTGAACTTTTATTGAATTCAAAAAGGATACTCGAACTTTAAAAAAATTATACTGCTCATTAGTTATTTGGTCACCTTTCTACAACATTCACATTGATAGTTTGGAAAGAGTACAAAAGCAGTTTTTGAACGTCGTCTGCTATAGACTTCAGCTGGGTCGTCAGTTCAGATCCTATTCGATTAGGCTACAACACTTTAATATGCTGCGTCTATCTTCGCGTAGACAATGCAGCGGAATTATGAATCCTCTACAAAATAATCCACTCATACATCTATTGCCCCTCCCTTCTTTCACTACTTTATTTCATTACTCGTTTTAAGCAACGTAACCCATCGCGCAGCATTTTCCAATTGCAAGTATACAAAAATAATACATTTTATTATAACCCCAGAACAAGAATGTGTCGACTATATGTATAATGACACTGTTGCGATGCATTCTTCTCTGGATATATTTATTGATAACATGGCTAAATTTAAGAACAGTATGAGTAAATTTTTTATGACGCTCAATAATCTCACCCAATAATTATATAAATCCCATTGTTTCACGGTCTTCATATTAGATGATTATTTAATTAAATAGTTTAACACCAAACGTCTAAAATTGTACGGCTATCCTCTAAAAATGCATTTTATGTTATATTATTCTTTCTGTGCACACATATTTTGAGTTATAGTCCAGATCCGAACATATTGCATAATTTGTATTATTCTATAGACTAACTTGTTTTGTGACCCTAATTAAATTAAATAAACTCGATTTACTGACCTAGTCTAACGCAATTGCATATGCTGACACTGTAATTATCTATACCTAAAGTAATTTTAATAGGCGATGTATTGATATCAATGTACTTTAAATAGATATAATTAACTTCATAACCCCGGAGCTTCGCTGTTCTTACCATCTGTACGCCGACGACCTGCAACTTTACGATCACTGTAACGTGAGTGACCTTAGTGTTACCATTAACAAGCTGAATCTGGATCTCTTACACATCCAGCGGTGATCAGAGAAGTTTGGATTATTTGTTAATCCGTCCAAGTGTCAAGCTATCGTCATTGGTAGCCCTCAGCAGCTTGCGAAACTTAATTTTAATTCTATTGCTGCAGTTGAGTTTAATGGTACTCCTATCCCGTACAGCAAAAGTGTCAAAGACCTAAGTGTTTATCTCGACAACACTCTCAGTTGGAGGCCACAGATCTCTGAGGTTAGTCGGAAAGTTGTAGGTTCGCTTCATGCACTTAATAGGCTAAAGCATTTCTTACCCATCAAAACCAAGATTTTATTAGTGCAGACATTGATATTGCCCATAATCGACTATGGTGATGTGTGTTATCCTGACTTCAATGGAGAGCTTCTTGACAAGTTAGATCGTCTTCTAAATAATTGTATTCGGTGCATTTTCTGTCTTCGTAAATACGATCATGTCTCTTCCTTCCGCTCCCAATTGGGCTGGCTGCCAATCCGCCTACGCCGCAAAATACGTTTGCTCTGCACTCTCTTCCCCATTCTAAACGATCCAAATTCTCCCGAATACCTCAAAACTCTTTTTCAGTATTACTGTGTCTATCGAGTCCGTCAACTTCGCTCCTCTGGCAACCTTTCCTTATCTATTCCGCCTCACCGTACTGGTTTTATGTCCAATTCCTTTTCCGTCCAAGTAGCTCGCCTATGCAACCATCTCCCTGTCAAAATTCGGCAATCTCCAAACAGGCTTGTCTTCAAAATGTCCTTACATAATGTCTTTGCTGGCAGAACTAAAAAATAATCTATCAGATTTGTAAATTCATCTATATTCATATGTATGTGTATGTATGTATTAATAGGTATATTATTATATTTATTATTCATCGCATCCTTAGACATGTTATAGAGTTTATGTTTTCAATTAAGTTGCACTGCCCACATTTTATCTGCTTTGCCTTAAGGTTGCGGTAGCATTAAGTCCTTTTGTACTATAAGATATTCTTTTGTGCAATAAAGATTAAATCAATAAATAAATAAATATAAGTTACTATGTTCTATACTCCAATTGTTCCTAAATGTACGATACTATTTCTATTATATACCTTCCTTGTGCACAAATTGCCTAATTAGTTTGTAATCATTATCTTTGTCTGAGACACAGGATCATCCTAGTTCAGACGCACGTAATATTGTATGTAGTTGTAGGTACTATGATGTCTTAATACGCAAGCACATTGTTAACATTAGCAATAAGGTTTATGAATAAAATGTATTATTATTATTATAAGGCAGACACGTGGTACATCGGCTTCAACCTCGCGATAACAATCGAAGTTTTCGTAGAATGCGATTCACAACCCCCACCATTGATGTTTTCGATAGGTTAAAAAGATTCGTTAGCATCGACCGGTACACGTGTGAGGGGTACGAATCCACAAAAGGGTTCTATTTTTTCATTCATAACAGAAAAAATCACCGACAATTACCAGATTAGGGGTGAAAAGGAAGGGCGGTGATTTTTTCCTTTCAATACGTTTGGCCGATGGTCTTTTTCCTTCGGGAGAAGTTTCCACGGCGGAGAATGTTTTAATTAAAAAATCCACTGAAAGTCGGCGAAGCCTGGGAGCGTCCTTCTAGCGTCCTACCGCGTATGTTTTTTCAAGTTAAACCGAGTTCAGGCGGAGTGCCGTTCAATATTAATCAACTTCTACAGCAATTATTGAAGAGGAAAAGGAAACGAGCACAATCTATGAATAATTTTCCGTGCGAATGAGGATTTTGAAGTGAAGTTGTTTTGTTTGAAGGTGTACTATACAACAAAGTAAGCGAAACAGAAAGCCTAATAACTAGTGGGTAGATAAGTGCGCGTAATTTCACCGCGTCCGCTGCGCTCGGGGCGCACACGCGAGCTGCTGCGCCCAGCCCTGATCTAACTTTAACAACCTAAAATAACCACTATCATTAGAGCAATAAGAATGTCGTAAACGCAAAACATTATTGGCAAAAAACGGACAGGGACTTCATTGTGCTCGTGACACTAATTTTGGTCCCGTTATGATATGGAAACTGCTTCCGAGTTCAGCATGTCGAGATATGGAAGTCTTGACATGCACGGTTCAGAGTTGGTCTGTGAGTGTGTGTAAAGATCGATGGCTCTATCGAATGCCTTATCGCAGGCGGGCAAATTAGGGCAAGTGGAGCGTGTAATGCACCGGCGAACGGCATCTCAAGACCCGCAGCTATCGGCAGCGCTCAGGGTCCGCACAAAGGAGGACAGCTATCGATCGTCGCCGTTCGGTTCGTGACTATTGTTCGAGCCGCGAATGCACCACTACCGTACATCTGTTTCATTCCTTTTTGCCTCGCCCTGCATAATGAAACCGGCCCATTGTGAGGAAAACATCCACAAAAGAACACGCACTTTGGCGTTGGGCCCGTATTTTATAAGAAAAAATAACAGACGCCTCGAGGCTAAACAGTGGGCGTCAGCAATGTCGGAAACGAGAAAGTCGATGCAACTGTTATGACATACGCGGTTCGTTGAGTGTTATTGAAAATAAACAACGGCAGCACGTTAATGAAACAGATTCGGAATTCGCGTATCATTCCCCGACATTTCCATAACGTGAACGTACCGGTAGAAAGGAATGAAAATTAAAAAAGCTGTAACTGTTTATACAATCGCACGATCATGATAATGGCGATGCGTTATTTAACATCGACTCCAGTGAATTAATCAAGCAATCAACACATTCACACAGTAATAAACTAAGTAATGTTAATGTATCAATTTAAGACGGTACAATGACCACTCAGTTCATAATGATATTTGGGACGTTTACACTTTTTCAGGTAAATTCTAGTATTTAAAACACGTAGATAATTATAAGCGCAAGGGTTACAGTTGGCAGATGTTCCTCTGAACCCATGAACCAACTGCTATTTATATGTATAAACACACCGCAGAATTGTATCCCCGGCAATAGCAAATTACTAAGTAACATTCCCGCAGTAATTATCATGTCGGACAGTCTTGAATAAAATTCGCAATAACATTTCCATCAAATAACTCTATGTTCAATGCCCTAAGAATAATAAGCAACGAAACATAACATATTCAGGAAGCGGTAAATTATCCTGACGGAAAGCAGTTACGTTGAAATTAAAACACATTGGGTCTGAAACTACAATAAGCCGGGGCTGCGGTGGCAAGTACTTTTTAACCAAAATTTAGCACGAAACAGGCATCATAAAAAGTGTGTATTATAAATGCGGGCTCAGTGGACTGAAATTGTGCCTTCCCTGAGCGCCTGTACCGACGATTAAGTGCACTTAATTCCGTCTAAATGTTGCCCGTCGGGGAGTTACGAAGTTGCTCCCGGGTCTCGCCGACGCTAGGGCACGCACGCAGACGGATTACGCGACCTTGACAATTTTTTCTTGGGTCATTACGCGATTCCCTTACCGAACATTAGTCACGTTAATGTGCTTGGTAAAAAGTTAAAAACTGGTGGAAATTCGGAAGATAGCGTAAGGTTCTGTGCAAGTTAATAGGAAGTAACGATATTGCCAGTTAGTTAATACAAATGTTTAATGCATTTCAATTATAGAAGCGATTCATAAAGCGCACACACATGCGGACAAATCTAATCTAGCGTACTTTATTTAAATGAAGTACGCATAAAGGGTCGCGGCAACCCTAGGGCTTCAATTTAACGTGCCCCCTCGCGTGAGCCGCGGATCAAAATTTCTTCCATGTCAGTCCAAATCGCTCCCACAAACTCGCAGATTGATGCATATCGCTACAACAAATTTGGGTGCTTACTGACAATTTAGCCACGCTGTTTAGTATAGATTGGCTTCCTCTACAAATTGACTGCAATATTACTCGGAATATTGGTGAACGTTGAACTACTGACGGAAGTTTAATTATTAAAATCTATCGCCATTTTAAGCCTTCTCCTTTAAAAGGTAAATTAAGTATCGAGTTTTAGATGCTTTCAATTGGTTAATTTTGAACCATTCAGAGCATTTGCTTTTATGTCCATCAAATTGGCATTGCTGATCTTATCCTTTAATCAAACGGGACGTCTGCTTCAAGAGTATTACAGTTAATTGGTCGTCAAGTGTTGTCATACGGAATTAGCCAGCCTTAAACTTGTCCCACTGAGCACATGACCAAAGCAGATTAACCGGGATCATTAAATGTGCACCATTTTATCGACGTGCATGACCACTTTTTGCAGCTTTTGAAAGGCAAATTATGGTTGCTCCTCGAATTTATATTTAATTGAGCTAACGTTAAAGTGTAATATTGTATGTAAGTTGGGACAGTTTTGCGATTTGTAAGAGTATTCCGACAAAGGTTTACAATGTTTATGATATAGGCACTCGTCGCGACGATATCTCGGGGGCAGGTGTGAGATACGGTATGTTTTGGAGATCGTGGGCGTTTTAAACTGTCAGAGCGTTAATTACGACCGTAATTCCTGATCGATTAAATCATTAATAATTCGTAAGTTGGCTTCGAGTAGGTATCCATTATCTTAAGATATACCGATAAGTATAAAAGAAAATTAAGTAATAGCTAGCAGAAGTGGAAGGAATCAATAGGGTTGAAGTTAAACCGAGGAACTACCAAAAGAAAAAGTAAATATTATGAATGGCATAAAATAATGAAAAACACTTATTAGTACCTACTCTAAGCACCATCTATTAAGTAAAAAGTGGCATCGTAACAGCGGGAATTCTGTAATGTAAGTAATTTAACGAACAGACATTAATATAAGGCTTTCATCTCCACCTCTTTAGTCACCACAGGCGGTTTAGTGTACCTTGTAAACTTCTTAAGCAAATGAAGGCATCAATAAAGTCTACGAATCCATTATCAACAACCATGTCAAGACAATAGTCCTTAATGAAGAAAACATTAACTTCGCTTCTAAATGAATATTACAAACGATTAAGTTCAATAAAGAGCTTCGGTACTCTTGGAGATTACAAAAAACTCAACAGTGCGATAGACTCCATAAAATACATCAAATTTTCATTCAAATTCAGGATTATCGTTCAGCAAGTCTAGCAACCACATCCGTACAGCTTTTACTCATGGTAACACATAACATTACGTACCTACGCGTTGTTAGATAGTAATCGTGCATTGCAATCCCCGAGAGGTTTTTGCTTATCCAGACCATAACATGACGCCTAATTTGTAACATAAACTCAAGCCCAAACAAGTAGTCGGGATGAAATCCCGCACGCGACCACGAGAACCATATTACAAATACCGCTTTTTACAACTTTCTTTAATTGGCTATGTTTTCAATTCCACCCGGCAAACCATAAGTTTTTCTCTTCTAATTGAGGGACGTAAATCTTCACATGGACTTTAACTACGTGCTCAGTTACAAGGGCCAGCATATCTGTCAGTTTTTCCCTGAACAGTAAAACCTAGCGAGCGCATTTCAACTATTTCTGTTAAATTGAAGTAACAAATATGGATCGCGAAGAACATTGATGAGTGCAGATAGCTTAGAAGGCGCGAGCCGAATAAGCAATATGTGTAAAAGGAACTTTGTAATAGGCTTTTCCATATTGGTGGCGCCAAAGAAAATGTAGAAGTACATTTCGTTTGTTCGAGTTCGAGCCGCAGGGTTTACCAATTATCAAAGACTTATTTAGTCGTTTCAGTGAAATTATCAATATCCAGTATCAGGCAGGGCAGGAGCCAGCGGACCGTGATGAGCATGAGTCGACCGCCTCCCTTGAGGGTTCGCCGCGGGCGTCTTCGACGCGACGTCTCGAGTGTCGAGCTACCTGTGTTTCCTAACTCCACTCCAGCTCCTACGGGCATTAACAAATTACTGATGCAGATATCTGAAGGGTGTGCCGGTACAGCTGCCAGTTGAGATAGGTCACATGCAAATTAAGATAGTGTCAAGTCGTGCTAGCTGGATATAGAATCGGTTGTTCGCTACTAATGTCGCGTCGCGATAAAGCTTTGAAAGTAAACAAGTACGATTATGCTTTAATTAACTCAATGAAATCCCAAGTAACTAACACTAATGCAAGAGGTTTCGATTGCAAAGTTACAAAGCCAGTATTTCTAGATAAACATAAATATACATGTGTCAAATAGAATAATACCCGATTGTACATTTATATATTCAAACAGAATGCTCGTGCGCGATTATCACACAATCAGTATTGTATGTAGGCAGCGGTAAGTGGAGAAGCCCGGCTAGATAAAACCAGAAACGAACCCATGCGGCGCTTGTTGCTTACTAAGTTATGAGTTACATATAAACACTGTTAGAAACTAAACTCAGACCTCCACGGACAAAGTCCAAAGTTAACTTTACCGTGTCAGCAAAAAGAGTCAATTTAATAGGAACTGCTGCTTTGAAATAAATTTGATGACCACTGCAATTCAAGCACGAGTGTGGGCGCGATTTATAGCAGCATTTTGAAGAAAGTCCAGAAGTTTGAAATACGTATAACTGCAATGCGCAAGAAAGGATTCCTTCTCGAAACCGTGGGCCGTCGGAATATCTGGTGTCCGAGAACGTGTACTGGCTGGATGCAGCGTCGGTAAAAAGTTCCAGGCATCGCGTATGCCATCTGCAGTCGAGGGACGAGCGATAAAAACGCTCGCACAGCGCATGCGAATATCTCGTTACGACGACAGAGTAATATCAACGCCAACGAGCATCCGTTTATATTAGAATTATATTACAACCAACTGGCAATAAGGAACTCTGCAGCAGCTAGACATGCAAAACGTGACAAACCAAACGAAACAACGTATTTAAAGGTAAGCCTACTTACATCGCAAAAATCCAAATGACAATGGCAATGACACATGAGCGCCGAAAAAGATTTTGCGCTTACATAATACACTTACGATTGGCAAGGTCAATATCGTGCGGAACAAAGATCGCGAAAGTGGTCCAACGTTACGTAGGCAGCTCTCGGCTGGCGCTGGCACGGATAATTGCGATGTAATCGACGTAATCCATCCAACAGCGGGTCTGGTTACTGGTTTCCATATACGGAACGCAGCTTGCAGTCGCATAGAAGAAACAGCTGACCGCCGGCACGCGCCTCGAATGCATATTAATGTCTCACCAGAGGCACAAAAACACGTATAAAATCGAAATGTTAGTATGAAATATCGAACCTGTTTGTAGTGCAGGCGCCTCAATTATGCAATCGTGCGCGAACAACGTATAAATCAAATATCGACACTACTCTAGGACTCCATAGGGATAATGGATTTCAGTTTATAAATCCGAACTCTTTTTCACGGCAAGCTGCACTCCGTGAGGACTTTCAACGATAATTGATAGTTCCTTATCGGCTTCTATACAATCTTTTTGCTTTCCGTTAAACTGCGGGCCTTTAAGAAAAAGTGATGTGCTTCCAGGACGCCTTATTTATGTTTTATAATGAGGAGAAAAACCATGTCGACGATTTATCATCGTCATGCGCTGGTGGTCTAAATATTTATGTTCTTTTTGAACAGCATTGTTGACCTGTTACATTTTTGGTTCAGTTGCAATTAAAGATCATGAAGGGTGATTTAATTCAGTGACTGTATGATATAGACAGGCATTACTATTTTATATGTATAATCTCAAGCGCCCTTGTCGGAGCGTCGAGCAAATAACACAATGAGTCCATCTGAGGGATTTCATTGTCCTGTTCACACAGTAAGTGGGGCCATGACATTTCTCCCCCGCAGCGATGCAGCTGCTGCCCTCTCATTACTATTGGAAACTTCCAATGAAACTGCCAGTAATTAGGTACTTTAGCAGTAATTAATTTCCACATAGCTTCATAATTAAGTAGACGTTTTTCTTTCCAACAATTATCTTCACAACGCTTTTATTTTCATGTCTATCAAATTTACTCGTATCCACCATCTAATCAAAAATGAGCCCCCGAATTGTCTACCCGTGTAGTCTGTATAAAAATAACCGCATGGTAGATTTACAGTCGTATATAAAAGGGTAAAATTGCCGGAATATAGAGCTTAGCTACGGCTTTTATGCAGTTATTCCCAATTTCTTGGAATTTATCTACAAACTAGCTTCCCCCCGCGACTTCGTCTGAGTGAACCCGGGATAAAAACTATACTATATTTTAAACCAGGCTATAAGCTATCTTCGTGCAAAGTTTCATCCATCGGTTGAGCCGTTTAAGCGTGATGGAGTAACAAACATCCAAACATCTAAACTTTCGCATTTATAATATTAGTAGTTAGTAGGATATTATCTAAGTAGAAATGGGAGCTGACTTAAGTTCTTACAAGAGTATCAGTGTAGATACTTTTTACAAGCTTTTATTTAGTATCACCTGTCCCGTTGTCTGTCTGTCTGTCTGTTTGTAATCAAATCTTGCAAGTTAAATTTGACCCACTTCCCGGTGACCGATTGAGCTGAAATTTTGGGTATAAGTATAGTTTGGACGACAATTCAATATTATGGTACCATATCGAACTGATCTGATGATGAAGACAGCAAGGTGGCCATGCCATGGGAATTCAGTACTTAATCGACGTAGCCCCGTTGAGTTTGGGCTCGTTAGAATCGTCTCAATGAGTAGTTGATGATGGTATAAGAAAAGTACAGTCGGCAATAAAAGCTTGTACAAAAATTTAATTTTTGACAGAAACTTTTTGATTATTTCTCGAATAGCGTGTAGCGAATAATATCTGTTTATATTTCGAAATAGGATATTTAGAGCCGCTGGTTATCAGTGTCATCACACGTACGAGGGCGCTAATGGACACTAACTCCAACAAAAGAACATATCATTACATTGTTGATGGCGGGTTATCATTAGAAAAACTCGCGATAAATGTTGAATTACGCAGAGAAAAGAAGTAAGAGCATTAATACAATTCTAGAACACGGGCTCTTAAAAAATGTGTTTTGTAGTTAATATTAGCCTTTTTTTATAAAGTTATCGATAATTTAAACATAATTGACTAGTATACTCCTCTCGGTTTTTTGTTCATTGCTAGCAAACATTATGTAAACCAGCAGGTGGTCTTAGGTCATCGGCTTTAGACCTATAGTGCCACGCTGAGCTAAAGGACATATGGGAATGGATTGATATAGGTTCATAGGTCTTTTTAGTATGTTCCAAGTTCCTGTCGCGTGCTGTAGTAATACGCCTCGTTTGTAGCCAATGAATTATATTTGTATTATTTTAGTTAGTAGCAGATGCGTCGACATTATCTGTCGGCGCTTGGCTTTTTACGACCCCTCAGACTAGTGGCTGGATAAATTCTTATAGTTAACTTTCCAACTTTTCACATACCGACGCCTCTTTAACATGCTTACGGGCCATCTCCAAATTTATAGGTAAGTCGCACGAAAATAAGCAATATTTCAACTTGGAATTTTAATATTATGTTTCTGTAGATATTCGATTTAGAATTAAAACTTTTACGCATTTATGACAAATTCCTTGGTTATTATGTACATATTTTTATCGAAGTCTTCCTACGGCCTTCAGTTTTTATTAACAGCGCATGCAAAAAAGGTCAGCCAGTAATTTGAGAAACCTTTTTCGTTGTAAAATCATCTGTCCTTTTCAAAGTTAATGATCGAGCGGCAAAACCCCGGTAGTTCAAGGATAGGCGATGCATGATGCAGTTACTTGTTTAGTGTTGAGAAGAAGAGAGTTAATGGTCGTTGGACTGTGGTAGTATGTTAAGACCTTCTGGAATAAGGAGGTGGAGCAAAGAGGGGCTATTAGTGAACAAGTCGCGTAACTTTCCTCGTTTATTGGGGACAATGTTGCTTCCTAAACCGGCTGCAGCACCTGCCTGGAGACTCGAGGGGATCGGAATTTCTTTGTAAAGGGTGCTACTGGTTTTTAATAAATTTATGGATTCGACAGCGCACCAAATTGGAATTTTGAGCCAATTATATTTTACCGAATTTATAGTCTATTGTTTTTAAATTATATTTAATCGTGTAATGCAAACAAGCAGCAACAATGTTAGATTACGTATACCATCAAGATCAAAACAAGCATTATCTCATCATCATCATGTCAGCCGAAAGACGTCCACCGCCTCCCGCAAAGAGTGCCAAAGTGACCGGTCCTGCGCCACCCGCATCCAGCGGACTCCCAAAGCATTATCTATTGTGAGAAAATCGGGTTCTGCTTTCCCGGGTCGTACATACATATGCGCCACATTCTAAATCCAAATATTATTCTGCTAGAAAATCTGGCAACTGTTAGTTCAAACATTCTAATTCGGTTCACCCAATCATTAACCGAAAACTTATCCGCTAATTGGTATTCCGATCTACCCACAGGCCGATCGGCGATTCCACATATATCAGCCCTCGTATTCACAACGCTTACCAAGTCGAATAACTCGAACCAGTAAAAGTCTGGCCTCCGATTTCGCATAATTGTAGTGGCCAAGATATATTAGGGCGGAGTGGTGAGGCGAGTCTAGCTGGTTACTGGTTAGTGAATTGCAGTCGGATGGGGGACGCGTAATTATAAGCGGGCGAGGTGAGCCGAGGTGTCGAGATATCGCGATATTATCGAAGCGTTTCGTTTTAACGTTACCGATGGGTATTTAATCGTGGAATTTAATAAAATGATCAAGTCTGCGTGCGAGTGATTTATTTAGGTAAATTTCAGGAGGGGAGTTTCGGGCAATTGTTAGTGTTGGATGTTTTATTTTCATGGCTGTATGGCAATTATATCTAAAAGCGCATTTATAATTAATAAATAAGTCTTTGAAGATCCTGGAATGTATAAGTAGTTACTTATACATTCCAATTCAGTTATTTCCACATGTATCTTCTTAGTAGGTACTAAGAAGATACATGTGGAAATAACTGAAAATTAGTCATATTTATCTAGTATCTCCATGACACCTTCGCAGACACGGATGCAGTTTTTAGTTTAATTTGATCTCTGACGATACTAGTCAGAAAACGTGTTGAAAATACGATGAAATATGGACGCAATCACTATAGATCTATATTTTCTGGTATAATAAAGAAAAGCGGAAACAAGTAAACAAGCTACGTCACGCGGTTAGTTTAACATCCCGCGGGCCTTCTGGAATTCTGTTTCAGGGTCTATGAAATATTGATGTGCCTTTATGGCCCGCTAAAGTTTCAGCACATGCGCATGTATTTACATACACGTTGGAGGATCTAAATGTGTTGATATAAGGAGCGGAAAGTATAGCTGCCTACCTACATTTTGAATACCTACATTTTGCGTGTTCTAACAAGGGAAAACAGCGTACATAGTGGTTAAGAAAAAGTTTAGAAAAAGACAACAACAGAAAGCACTATCACTTGTTTTATGACTGAGGTCACTTTAACTACTTTACGTACGAACTTTGTTCCCTACAAACTGAACAGGAGCATAGATCATCTGTTTCAATCGAAAAAATACTCGTTTTTCTTCGTCTGTGAATTTAAGAACAGTAAAAATTTACCGATAAAACCTTATTTATTTTTGTGGAATGTTTTAACGGTGCACGAGTAGCTATGCATAATATTTTTCGAAAAAGGCCATCGGCATGTAATAAATTCAGGCGAAAGTGTCATAAGATTATAGATGGCGACAATTTGAGGATCGATGTCTTTAAAATTTAAAAACTCCTTAATTAAGCTCCTACTGATACAAGATATGATATTTATGGAGGTATACTTTACAAAATGTGCAACCAACACCTTTAAAAGTGGAGCTCCATAAATACCATATCTCGCATCGATATAACTTTATCTAAGCTTTTAAATATACTTCACATGGATACGTTAACTTTGTACGATTTCTCATCTGTTTGTTTTACGTATTTTAAAATACCTTCATGCTATATTGCTATTAGCAAACATGAAGTATGTGTTAAGTATTAAATATGTGTTTTTCTAAGGTATGTGGAAGTACAATATTTTATTGAAGTACGTATATAAAAAAGACACTTATATTTTACCACACCACAAAATGAACAGAGGTAATAATTATTTGAAATTTCAAACTTTGTCAAGAACATTCACGATTCACGAGACGTGGCTTGATTGGCACTTTTGGTGCCATACCTCGTGTCTGATATATATTTCCCACCGTAATACATAGGACGTTAACTCTGATAGCAATCGCCAAGTTTGGAAACTCAGAACTCCGCGCGGGCTGTCCAATATCGGTAATGGAAAACAGTCACATTTTACACCGTCAAACAGAGTTTAGAACTCCGCCCAAACTGCTGAGTCAGCCCAACAAATGACAATGAGCGTGAAGAAGCGAAATCAAACAATATTACGGGTGACGTTTTAGAAAAAAGGAAACCATTCGTTCTGAAGTAAAAAATCCCCCTCAACGAGCATTGGGGGACTTCACCTTTAGTTTGCGTCTGCCCGTTGAATAATGTTTAAATAACATATCATGTTCGTATCCATTTTCACATCATTGTTTCGTCACTCACATTGTTTTCAAACTATACGGCGTATAAATTCATTATGAATTCAACAATTTTGGAAAGTTTATATCTCGGTTAATCGATCCGTAGACACAATGGACAATAAGAAAATATAGTAGTTGGCTGGACGTCCATCAATGAATTCCCTAAATACGCCCTTTAAGTACTCCAGTGCATCGGAAGCAGTAGAAGTGCAACGAGATCGCGCAGCAATCTACCATCTAAGGAGGGGGCGCCTCCCTCGCAAACGTATCGGGTTGCTAGGATTAATTGCTGTTTACCCCAAGCCCGAGGGCAAATATTCCGAATTATATCACGCGAAATTGAGTACCGTTGTAATGCCAAATTAATAATGGCCTGCAACATCAGCGAAAGGTGAAATTTTGTGGCTGAATAGAGGCTTAGCGGGCGAAGTGTACTTTTGCGTAGCGTCTTGAAAGGATTTTCAAATTATAATTTAAATTGCAAATTGTGCGTAACTAAATAGGCTCGTAGACTGTAAGTTGGAACAACTCTGGTACAGATTTAAACTCGAGACCGTTTCAATCTTCCAGAGCGGCCATAGGCAATTCGATTCGATCATCTATATCAATCTGCGAGTGAGTAGGTCGTTGACCGCGGATTGCTCGCTAACTTCACTTGTATCACTTACAGTTCCGGTCGATTTGTATTGGCAACAACATAAAATTTACGTTGTGGAGCATCGTGTTATAATAAGTTAAAAAATCTTTGGAGCGTAGCGTATCGATTCACTTTACGATGAGAGCCGAGTCAAATGCAATGGCCGCGGTCGATTCATATCTCGATAGAGTCGATGTGGCATTCAAGAGGAATTAACGGCTAGGAGGCTCTCCCAAATTCTCGACGGGCATTCGAGCACCAGGAATGCAATTGGACAATACGGCGACGTCCGCCTTGATCGATGGGATTCAATAAATTGTTTACTCAGCTTCCTATGCACCCGTATAAGGCAAGCATTTGGATTCCTGCACACTTATATATCTTTATTATAATACGATGTTTAATTGATGAGACACACCGGATGCCTTCTATCTTACACTGACAAATAGAAATGCCCGTTTATAACTACGAGTACCAGTCGAATTTCAACAAATACAGGATTACCTAATTATAAATTATCTAATAATTCAGCAGGTACCGAGCATTCTCCACGGAACTGTCTGGTCGCCGTCCGAACATAATCCAATTAAATGTCATTTCCCGAAGGACCGCTCTGAAGGAATTTAGAGGTTTCTTGATACCTCTACCAAAGATTACGACGGCCATGCCATTTTGAACCGATAACTACTTAGTCGAGATACTACATTGGCACGTCGAGTCGGCGACTGGAATCAGCTGTATAAACAATCCATCTTGTGTTTAGCGAGTTGTTTGTATTTGTAACGCGGCTCCATTTATTAAGTGTCCTTGCACGTCCTTTGAAAAAAAAGAATCGCGATTTACAATGCACCTAGACGTCTGGTGACGTCACAGCTCGTGCGCCCCGGGCCATTTATTCGAGTTAATCGGTATGCAATTTAGATAATAGTGAAGGGTACCGGCGCGACCCAGTCGGTCACTAATTACAGATTTACGTACCCGGGCCGAGGCTGGACACGGCCCTAATGACAGTCGAATATAACCATAGCTACACATTGGACAGATTGGTTTCGGGTGATTAAGTATTCAAAAGGGCCTAGGGCATATCAGTTACAGCCATAAGGCTATCGTTACACCATAATCAAATAAAGATACGTTATCGAGTGGTTAATGACCGCCACCACCATCCGTAGAAAAGTTTCAAGGAACGTCGTGACACAAAGATAACTCAAAGACCGTGGCTTTGTCAGCCCAAATGGCGGTCAGTTGAAGTGGCGTTAGGTTTATCTAATTGTCGTACATGAATAGGTATACTAATTGATAGTCGATATTGCGTAGCCAATGTGCGACGCAAATGTCAGAGGTGAAAGAAACGTTGGACACAGCAGGTGCTCGTCCTGCACCTTGGAGTAATATGTCGTAGTTTTATACCGATCGTTTTATTACGAACTCAATATTGACTTTGAAATAATATTATCGAATTGAAAGCCTTCAAGACAAATTGGTATAACAAACTGCATCGATTATAATCGTCTGGCTTTTAATAGTTTGAATGTCCTCAATTAGCCTTTACAAGTTCAAAACAACCGCTAACAAAAAAGAAAAACAAAGCACCTCAAGACGACCTCGATATTTGACGGAGAATCAATGTTAGAAGTCTGAGGAGCATTTCATAGAATAACGTCTGAGCTGTTTCATCTACGTACGTTTTGAGCCGTCCGTCATTTTAACCGACGACGGACCGGCCGATAATTGCATTAGCGGGGAACCAGTTTGTTCTTCGCGTGCCCTTTGACTGCACTGATTCTCACTGACGCGCCAGTGTTGTTCTGTGTGGGTGTGAAATAGATAAGAGCATCTAAAACCGGTATTCGAAACCATTCACCTATCCCCTTCTTTCTATCTCGGAAATATTAGGTGTGAGAGAAACGGGGAACGAGGTTTCGAATGTCGTGGGTCCAAGTAGGTGCCAATGCTTGTAATGCGAGAATCGACAGCGAACACGTCCGAACGCCACTAAGATGCAATGTATCGTCAATGATCGTTTATAGCCTGCAAATGATTGCACAAGTCGGAGTTTACGGCGCATTACATTAGAGAATAAACATTTATCGCGTCGTAGAATTGTCGTTTCATTGGAGATTGGCATAATTTATAGCAGATTGCTATGCTCTGACCATTTAAGTTCAATTGTGGACAAGCGTCAACATGGACCAAAGCAACTTGTGCAGACATTGCCCATGTTTGACCATTTATGTATTCCGCAGAATCTAAGTAACAAAGCAGGTAGGTATATATATCGAAAGCACTAAATGCTGGTTCATACAAGGTTGTTCACATTCCACGTTCACTGAGACCAGAGCCTAGACTTGCGTGACCCGCCACACTCGGGACAAGCACGATACACGATCTCTAAGAAAATACAGCCTTCGAGATACCGCTAGTAAATAATAATGAGGCATTACAGTAAAAGCTTTCAAGATAAGCCGAGATTCTAACATTTTCGTCTCGATCGTTCCTACTCGCCAAAGAGGACATTCTTAAGGGTAAAAAACGCAGTGCACTTTTGATAATGTCTTTCTCGTATACACTAAACAATGTTGTTATTTCGTCAATCATATCATCTAATTACGGTACAAGTAACGACATTTACGAAGTAGTCATAATTAATAAGTTTAATATATCATTTTAAAATGCTCATATACCTAAAACTAAATAAACTAAAATACACACGTTCAGTAACAAAAAAAACACTATTTTTTTTATTCACGAGTAAAAAAGACAACTTGATTGATTAAATACAACTGCAACCATAATAAAAATATTTTGTAACAAAGCACAGTGCACTTAGTCCAAAAAACGTTTGGACGGAAGGCGACCGAAGCGTTCCACCTTTGATGGCGGTAAATCCTTAATTTTCGTGAAGTTCCGATGACGAGCCCTTGTATGGTTTATGACACAGCAATGTCGCGGGCCGTCAAGGTCCTTGCAGTAAAAATATAAACAATAATGAAAGTTGAACGACCAAGCTTGGCTGATGACTCAGATCTACCTGACCGGACTTGTAGTTTTATTATTCGATGATGTTCACAAAGGTAGGTATGTCGTATCGACGCCAATGGCAATGACTTTGAATTCCGAATGGGAATGATTCTTTACAGTCAGTGATAGCAAATTTCTGATATCGATGATTAATGGATAATGCGTCATATTTTTAGGTTGAATTATTGCACCGCATATTTCGCTGGTCATCAGTGTCATCACAGCCCGAGTCCCGCTTGGGGAGAACTCGTGTTGTCTATGTTAAAGGGAAAACAAGATAACACGAGCTCGGGAGTCGGGCTGTAACGACCAGTGAAAATGAGCCCTAACATTGGCTATATTAACATATTTTAATTATATTGTTTCAGAATTCTTAAACGACCTAAACACTAACGCCGAACGTGAAATCAACGTGTACGTCACATTTATCCTGATTTTGTAGAGCACAAGGTAAAATCACATCGTCAGTATAGTGAGTGTAGCCGACGCATGCGCGGTGCGGGCCAATGCGCCCGCGCACGCTTCTAATGACAGGGGGCGGCGGCGCGGGGGGAAGGCGACCGGTCGCGGGCCGCGCTGTGGTAAGTAGCCCGAGCTTTGTAAGTTAGGGATGTTAAGCTACGAAGCTTGGTCAACCATTCGTGTCAATGCTGTGGAGCTGAAAGTTCCTAGCAACTCAAGCATTTCTAAAATCAGGGTGATTCTACTAGCATTCCAACCGCCGTCAGTCCCCTGATAGCATGCTCAGTTATTTTTAACGAGTCCCGTATTACTACTACTACTAAATTACTGGGAATGGAGATATAATCTGCAAGAACGTTGACAATAATACGAGCAGAGTACTGACGGCGGTTAAAGCGCTCGTACAATCGGTACAACCACACATCAGCTTTTCAAATTGTAGCTTGTCTGTGGATGGAAGGGCTTTTTACGGCCAGGTCAATTTCTCAAAGAACTCTCAAGTTTAATTGATGAGATGCCTGGACTAGAGCATCATATCAATGGATCATAAGATCATAATAACTGGATTGACATGAGAATGTATCATCAAGCAAATAAAAATTGCTGACAGAGAAGAAGGTACCAAGGTAAATCAGAATATAAATACACCGAAAATTACTCGTATAAAGGATAATGGTAATCCCTTCCTGTGACCGCACTACGGCGTGCCCGTTCCTAGTTTATAAAAACCACAAATCAATCACAACTTGGGACGAGAGTAGGAATCTACAGTGATAGTAATAGTCTAAGATTATGCAATCGTCATCATATCAGCCGAAAGACTGATGGACTCGGTCTTGCTTGGACGCGACCTTTTACCAGGTCATCGTCCACCTTTAGTGGGGGAGGGGGGCTACCTACACCGCGCTTTCAGGTAACGTGGTCACCACTCGAGAACCTTTCCGCCCCAACGGCCATCGGTTCTGCGTGCAATGAGCCCCGTCCACCGCCACTTACGTTTAGAGATTATAATATGCAAAAGCCACTTAAAACATGCAGAAAAAGCATATTAAAATAAATTAATGTGTCACTCGTAGCGAAAACACACATGCTAAACGAGCAATAACACAGATAACACTACAATGATAATTCCATTAGGCCGTCGCGTCTCTGACGTCATAAGCTTAATTCATATTCACAAGTTTTCAACTAGCAAACATTTACTCGTCAGTGACACCTGAACGCGACGGTTTTAAATGGAAGCTGATTTTTTTAGAAACGAGATAAGTTATACGTTATCGTTATACTTTATATGACATTGTAGCATTCATTTAGAACGCTTTAAACGCGTATTAAAGAACACAAGTGATATTCAAATGGTATATATATTCCCACTAGTTCTATTGTCTGTTCTACTCGTATTAATGAACTAGTTGGAATTTTTCTTCCCAATAGTTAAATTCATCGACGTGTTTGCCGTAATGGAACTGGCCTTTTTTTTTCAAGTAGTTATATTAAAAATCAGGCTTTAAAATAATGGAACTAAATGCGACTATTCATTCCGTCAACAGAACTAGTCGGAATAGACCTTTAAAATAATGGAACTAAATGCGACTATTCATTCCGTCAACAGAACTCGTCGAAATAGACCTTTAAAATAATGGAACTAAATGCGACTATTCATTCCGTCAACAGAACTAGTCGGAATAGACCTTTAAACTAATGGAACTAAATGCGACTATTCATTCCGTCAACAGAACTAGTCGGAAAAGACCTTTAAAATTTGCTTACATGCTGTTATATACCGAACTAGCCAATACTTATAATGGTACTAGCCATTGAGTAATGACTAAATCACTTAGAAGATAATTAAATTGTTTTTTTCCTACAGATATTTCGGTTTAGTCTGGTTTCTATACTGTTCTAAAGTTTGTTGCGTGTTATTTTAACGAGGGAGTTAACCCCATATTTTTTTAGTCGATATGATACAGAGAGAAAGAATATAATGGAAAAATAAACCATCTTCGTCTGTAGCCCCCGACAGGATTCGAACCTGCGACCTTTCTATTAACGCTTGACTGCTCTGACCAACTGCAACTGAGCTACGACTACGAGGACAGTTAGTTGTATACTTTTCAATTACATTCCCGCTAAGACTAGCGCCCTCGCGTATAGTCTAGCGTAGATAGAAAGATCGCAGGGTCGAATCCTGTCGGGGGCTACAGACGAAGATGGTTCATTTTTTCATTATATTTTTTCTTTGTATCATATCGTCTGGTCTAAAGTTATCGTGTCTGTTATCAAATATTAATGATGAAACCTGCTCACAAAATTTCACGAGAACCGGTTGAGAAAAGCGACTACGGGACATCTGAACATTCGAAAGAATTTCATGTCCAAAAAAAGGTCGTAATAATATTGGTATTCGTCACACGCACTCAGACGGCTACACACCACAGCGCGCCCGGGAACCCGTTCGCCGTCCCTCGACTTGCCCGGTTAGAACTCCTAACTTTTTTTTTATTTTACTGTTCACCCTTTGTGGCTTAGGCTCGCGTGAACGCCCTACCGTCGCTCGTTGTTTCGTGCTGGTCGGTTGTTAAAAGTTTCGCGCTAGTTCAAATTGCATTTTATAGGATTTAGTACTAACTAGTATGGATTTAGGTGGTTTGTGCACGAGATGGCTTGTTGGATTTTGTAACTAGATTTTTGCTTTGTTTGTAGTGAATTTACATCAGTGTAGTATGTTTTCACAGTTGCATTTCGTCTCCGTAAAATTTTGCCCAATCCGCACAGAAACCTTGTCGAATCACGACATTCTTCTATACTAGTATTATAAAGAGGACAAGTCTGAGATTGTAGCTTTATACGTTTGTATGTAATGAGTAATCTCCGGAATCGCATTCAATCAATTTTTTTTTCACCTGCATGTACCTAGGCTTTCGGGATGGTTACAGGCTATATTGTATACCGCGGGTTTTCATGCGTTCTTTGCAATACGCGAGTGAATATGGGGCGGCCAGCTATTAATTTTATATTCCTATTAATTCGATACAAACTATGTAACTCACTACACTACGCCACGATAAGGAACGAACGCCAACAAAGTTCAACCGCACACTTACCTCCTTATCAATCGAATTTTAACTGTTGATAAGTATTTAATTATTTCGTTTGGTGCATTTATCAAAAAAATATGAAATTACTAACACGGGCATGTTTTGTTGACTATTGCATATCTCAAATACGTATCAAAGTTCAGTGACCTTCGATAAATATGTCAAGAAAGTGATATGTAACGTACATTTTGTTAAATACTCGTATTCGAGTACAGTTCTATGTTTTTCGGGATATTTTTTCTACAACTTTAATATTCAAACCGGTGTTTTTTTTTATTTTCTAATATTTACAGGTGCAAAATGAGAAGGTCCGTCCTGTTTTAACTTAACTGCATTGAAATAGTTGAAAAATCACCAAACCAATATGTTTTTTGTAATTTGCTATTAAATAAGGTGATAAAAATGACCCATCTGTTTGTAGTCGACTGTACCAGAGTGATGTCACATCCTTTATGATTGGGGCTGACATTGATACATTCCTACCAATTTGCAACACCAAAAATTGCCGTTAAAATCTATGGCACTTTATGGTCTATGTAACTATAGATATTGAGGTCATTGACAATTACAGTAACTACATAATTTTAAAGTAGGTATAGGTAACACTTCACTAGTCATATTTTCATGATTTAGTTTGGTATAGTAAAAATACGTATAGTATACTTACATTACCTACTGCTGCAAAGTACATAATACTAGATGCGAAAAATCCAAAATTATGAAAACACAAAATTTTAAGAACGAAAGAAACAACTGAAACTATTTGAAGACAAAAAAAATGTGATACTCCATAATTTGGTATACCGATACTATGCAACTGAATATTAAAAGTCATTTAACTGCTATAATTAAACAAAAATTGCGTCACTTCACAAATACCTACGTGGTATGAGTCGGCTTTATCAAGAATACTATTCAAACCCTTATTTAATACAACCTGTTCAAATCATTACAAGTTAGAGAAGCACGTCAATACACGAACACACATACAGCTATGTATATTTACAATATATATAATATACCTACAATTTATATTTAAATAATGCTTATAATTACACGGTTCAACTAACGTTACCACTACTTACATTTGTCACTGCGGGCGAATTATTAGCATTATTTCAACATGTCTCAGGAAATTTTACAATCGAATGTATATTTAATTTAATATTTAAATCATTTCAGCTGTTTAAGCTTGAAACAGCAAGAGACTGTCACAGAGGTAGGTTACTACATCATCATCATATCAGCGGGAAGATAGGCCTCCCCCAAAGAGTGCCACGGTACTACACTAAGATCAAGCTAATTGAGAAATAGGTATTTGTAAAAAGAATTGCTGTCGCGCCAACCACAAGCCTCCCGCCGCAGAGCGCGATAGACAACTGCAGCTTGGACCGAAAATACCTATTAAAATTACATAATATCAACGTTTCGTAGTCCCCTGATTTCTTCTCCAAAACTTGACCTAATTAACTATTTTTTTTTATTAAAAATCAAAGAGAGGCTTTGGCCGTGTTCCTATGTTTTCCTTTTTTTAAATAATCTAGTCAAAATTGATTTCTGGATGTTTGAACACAGCGAAATTCTGGCATTTTTTTAAAGGTTTTTGAAGGTTAATATCTCTTTTATTTATGAAAAAAAGGAAAACATAGGAACATGTCAATAGTAGCCACAGATTTGTGAAATAAAATGATTGCTCTACTGCCATTATCCAGGGAGAAAACAGGGGACTACGTTTCTATGGAAAAACGGCCGTTGTGTTTCCTCTTAAGATGGGAGGGTAAGTTTGTATGCGAGTGAGAGTGACAAGATTTATAGAATAGAATAAGCATTTATTCATAACAACAACATTACATGGACAGAGATCAGCATATAAAATCAAGAAATGGTGCAACGAAAAGGTTCCATTCCAGCATGGTGCTGACCTAGTGGCTAGTTTTTAGGGTTCCGTATCCAAAGGGTATAAATAAATAAATAAATATTAGGAGACAATCTTACACAAATCGACCTAGTCCCAAACTAAGCAAAGCTTGTACTATGGATACTAGACGACGATAAACATACTTATATAGATAAATAAATACTTAAATACATAGAAAACACCCATGACTCAGGAACATATATTCGTGCTCATCACACAAATAAATGCCCTTACCGAGATTCGAACCCAGGACCTCTTGCTTCGTAGGCAGGGTCACTACCAACTAGGCTAAAGCGGTCGTCAAGTATGAACTGGATCCTATTACTAGACTCCGCTGTCTGTCTATCTGTCCGTCTGTCACCAGGGGCCCATTTCTCAAAAGCTTGTAACTTGTAATACAAGCGGACGTCACTTTCTAATAGAAGGAGGGGAAAAGAGGCGTCCGCTTGTAGGTATTACAAGTTACAAGCTTATGAGAAATGGGCCTCAGGCTGTATCTTATGAACCGTGATAGTTAGACAGTTGACATTTTCACAGACGATGTATTTCTGTTGCCGCTATAACAACAAATACTAAAAAACCGGCCAAGACATGTTTTTTTTTCCGTTTTCATAGATAGCGGAACTCTTCGTGCGCGAGTCCGACTCGCACTTGGCCGGGTTTTTTTATAAAAGACTGTCAACTGATGGTAAGCGACGACAGAGCCTAGGATGACGCTCACTGGTTCAGTAATAGCCTAATAGCTCACTCTTGTTTTATAGGCACTGGAATTACAGATAAAGGGAGCGAATTCCATTCCTTAGCAGTTCGCATTAAGAAAGACGAGGCAAATCGCTTCTTGCAAATAAATGGTAAGTTGTTATATCAAGTGTGTAGCTTAACCGCCTAGGCTAGCAAAGGACGGGCCACACCTAGCATGGACGACATAGATACGTTATCGAGCTATAATGGGTGACCCACATATGACCACTTAACAGACACTATCGGGCGTGATGTCAACTCGTCGCCACAACGCGTTCCAATTCACGTGACACTGGTGACACTAGTTTTGTTTGACGCCTTCACTTGACTTTATTACTAAGTAGCTGCTCGCGTTACTCCGCCGGCGATGATGAGAATCCAAGCAAAGCCGCGAGACAAAATATAGCCTATGTCCACGAAAGAAGTAAAAAATTTGGACTAACTGCCGGGCGACTCCGTCCGAGTATTATAAACAACGCAGGTACGCGTGGTATATTATGTACCTATCCAGTGTAGCTTGTGTGCTGCTGAAAGGATCTCATATATCGGCCGAGTACCTATCTAGTTCTAGAGGTGACCACCTACATACAAACTCACAACCTTAGACATTTCCTTCATTATAATAGTCAAGATAGCATAGCAAAGAAATAAGAAGTTGATTGCTAAATAAAATTCTGCAACTTGGCAATCACACGACTTTACAGCATTTAAGCCTGGGTTATAGGAGCCACGCCGCGTGTCGCAACGGCAACGCGTACTTTGTATTGAACGTGGCGACACGCGGGACTGAGCTAATGTAACCACGTTCATGCAAAATGTATGTAACCGATTGCGTTGGGACACGCGGCGTGGTTCTAATATAACCCCGGCTTTATGGATTTACAAAAATCGTCAAAAAAACGATGACGTAATTTGTGAACAGCCCCTTGGCATTATATTATAGCATATTGTCACTCCCACATTTTTATGACAAATCCGAACACTGCATATCGTATAATCTATAAGGTCTTCATTATATCTGTACAGAATTAGGCAAACTCGCTCATATGCATCGATGCTCAAAAATATATCAAAATGAGAACTGAATTTATCATGTCATTAAAAACTGCCATGGAAAATGACAACGATTTTAAACTAATAAATAGCTAACCGAACCCAAGCAAATGGTGATTATTCACATATTATCAGATGTAGGGTACAGTTCGATTTTCAGCGTCATCACTACCTAAGATTACATTTTTATCAAATCAAAATATTTGACATATTCAGCATATCATTCTCAATGATAGTGACCTAGACTTTGAATTATGGAGTTCAATTACTTGATGGTAATCACATACCTATAATTGAGATAATTTTTGGTAATACATTTGATAAATGAATGACTTTATACATATTTGTGATACCTAGTTTTTTGTGATTACCTTCGATAAACCAGTGACTTCATAAACTCATTACAGATAATGAGTATCAGAAAAATAATGCCAGTAATGTGAGCATACTGTAAAATAGACCATTTACATTAAATCCATAGGTAAAAAAAATTCTGTCAGTTAAGCATCATCATGCAATGATTTTTTTTATTTAACTATCATCATCTAGTACCCATAATACAAATCTTATTGAGCTTACCATGCGGCTAGTTCAATCTGTGAGAGAATGTCCCCTAAAAATATTATATTGAACTAATTTATTATTATATTGAACTGTAGAATGAACAGAAACAAATGTGATGGGGTGAGTGTCCATCAGCGGTGTGTTTTGCTGTGTTCCCGTAAAAGTCACAGGTAGCTGTCAAGCTTGCAAGGTGTCAAGTATATGAAAACACTGCTAACCTTGGGTGGATGCACAGCCTTAGGGTACCTAGATGATATGTAGAGCCTGGACGGTATCAGAAATAGAATAGAATAAGCATTTATTAAGAATGAACAGAAGGACAGAAGTAGGGATAATATAATATAAAACAATAGTAGGTAGTTAAAGCCATTTACTGTTAGCTTTTCGGTGAAGGAAATACATCGTGAGGAAACCGGTCTAATTTTCCCTTCAGGTAGGAAGGTAAGATGGCAATCGCTTTCGTAAAATGAGTGCCTATGTCAAATCTTGGGATTAGGTGTTAAAGTGGACCCCGGGCTCCTTTAGGGCAGAATCGGGAATACCGCTAGGAAGATAGGTCGTCGGTAGGGCGATAGGTCGTTAAAGCTGTGAAAGGGTTCCATCTCCGCATCATTAATATTGCCAGAATTAATTGTGCTACAGTCCAGCTTCAGTAAAACCCTTGTATACTGACTATATGCATTATCAAAACGACGACCGCTTTAGCCTAGTTGGTAGTGACCCTGCCTATGAAGCAAGAGGTCCTGGGTTCGAATTCCGGTAAGGGCATTTATTTGTGTCATGAGCATGAATATTTGTTTCTGTGTCATGGATGTTTTCTATGTATTTATTTATATATATATAAGTATGTTTATCGTTGTTTAGTACCCATAGTACAAGCTTTGCTTAGTTTGGAACTAGGTCGATTTGTGTAAGATTGTCCCTTAATATTTATTTGTTATTTATTTATTTAAAACGCACAGGGCATGCACACATGCAAGCAATATCAGCATGGCACATGTAATATTCAATACCAAAATGTAGTTATATCCAACAATATTGACATATTAGAACACCTACACAATTTGAATGAAACCTCCAATACCAATAGTTTTCTCCGGGTTCCAGTGAGTGACATTATTCCCATAATAATAATAATAAATCAGATTGTATTTGTCCCTCAGCTGGGCAAAGACCTATTTATTTCCATGATTTCTTCTTTTTGATTAAAACCCAAAAATACATAATCTTTTTTCAGTCTTTACCTGCTACATCAGTACCTAGTTTCTAACTATATAATGTTTCTTACACATGTTAGTCTGATCAGAAAATACAAAATAAACTATGCTTAAAAAATCCTTGAATTATATTCTGTGGTGTGGTGTAGTGTAGTTGGGGAAATCTGGTAGGTATATTGGAAAACTGGTGAAGCAAAAATCTGGTACATTACAAAGGGCTGAGCAAAAGATTGACCAATCCATCATCACATTCGGTACTATTGCTTCTATATTTCTGCCCGGCTAGCCGACTTAAATATAAACTTATCACACTGACATCACAGTTTACTACGCTAGGCGGTAGCGTAACATAACACATGTATACATAGTAACAAACCTGTCTATGTAATCATTACGATACGAGCGATAGACGATCAGTTGTTATCACGACGCGTCCCTCGCGCCGCCGCTCTCAGGCCATTCAATCGCGCCTAACAACCAACTCCATCGTCTGTCTACATCTACAATGACCATGACATCGAAACCAGCACAATAGCCTCCGGTCACTGGAGCATTGACTCGCGAAAGGTTTCGATGCCGTCGACTAAAACAAACTTTTATAAGTTTTATACGCGGCATCAAAACTACGCCAATTCCTGACAGAAAACCTAAAGACCTCACCTGTCAGAGGATTCCGAGCTGTCGTATCTGTCGAAGCATCGCTTCTTCCTGTCCTCCCCGTCTGATGATTTTTCAGCGTTTGCGGAGCCGACCGCCGTGGAAACATCCGCGGCCACGCCGCTCGAATCACTTTTCTCACACGATTCACTCGTTCTAAGTTCCGTGTAAAACGATAACTTCATTCTTTCACTATCAAATGTTTGCTCACTGCACTTTTTTGAGTCACCATGTCCTGTGTTAGACGCGGAAAAAGTTATTTTTTTCATTATTGGTGGGTCGGCGGTGCCATCGCGCGACCCATCCGCCATCTTTAAGCGCGCGAGTGTTTTGTCAAGAGTTACCGGTGCGAGCCGCCGGCAGCATTGGCGCTAGTGTAGCGGTGCACATGAGGGGAAAAGCGTGCGGGGCTCGGCGGGTGTGACGTCACGGCGACTGCGCGCGAGAGAAGAGTGCAGTGACGTAACGACTCCGCCCCTTGCATGTGCACGGCCGCTGTCATTGGCCGCGCGTTACGCAACGCGCGGGCTTATTCAATAAGCGCGCGAGAAGGGAGCGTAGGACTCGACGCGATAGGGAGGCCGGTCCCAGCCCTAAAACGCGTACAAATAATGCAACATAATTACGAATGAGCGTTTGTTGCCCTGCCTGCTTTCACATGCGTCCGATCACTTCACACGCACGCCCCGGCAGCAGCAGCGCGAGCTTAGCTCGCTACTGCAGCCGACCCGAGTAACAAGTGCATCGAAATATTTAAATTAATGACACGCTACACCCCTCTGTTCCTTTTTTCTATTCTTCGGTCATCAGAAGTAGGTAATTAGTCACGCTTTGTGATACACAATCAGAATCTAAAATTGGTACCTATAAGTGTAGCTTTATAGAACAGTTTTGAATTAGGGTAAGTAGGTAGCTACGGTACCTATAGGAAATTCAAGGTTGATTATAATTAAAAACAGCAAACAAGCTTATTATTGTGTCCCATAACTTATTCCACTTCACAATTATAACTTACTATGACATTGTTGATTACCAAAATAAGGATCAAGTGGCCTCATTCAAGTTTTGGTTGAGAGAGTGGTCAGCTACCTACCTCGGTAGGTAGGTACCTACTTGAGTTTATTGTTGTGCCTAATAAAAGCCCTTGAAATTGTCGGTTGGTAAAAAGCCCTAATGAACTTTCAATTTTAATTGTTATGTACCAAGTTGTATAAAATGTTGTTAACTCATAAGTAGGTAGGGTAGTAGGTAGTAGGGTATGTATAGGTATTTAGTGCCGGAAAGAACTTAGTTAGTTACCCGTGGTTGTGGGTTAGAATTTCACCACCCCCTTTCTTCCCGTGGGTGTCGTAAAAGTCGACTAAGGGAGCAGGGTTAAAGTGTGTTGTGGGCGATGCGCTAGTAACCTATCACTGCAATATCACATTTTGTCGATTTTTTATACCTACCCACATTTACGCTAAATGGCGCTGGAACATAAGTTTCATGCTCTGCCTATACCCCTTTTAGGAGTAAAGGCGTGAATGTACGGTACGTATGTAACGTAACTTAGTATTGTGTTTAATAGCTCGCAACATATTTGGTTTTACCTATATATACTTAGACGGAAATTGTTATAATATAGGTAACCTAACCAGGTTAGGTTATACCTAGGTAAAAATAATTGATTAAAAATAATTGATATCAATGTAGGTAGAAATAATGTACCTACCTATGCGAGTTTGTATGTATTATGTATTTAAATGAAGGCAAATTATTAAACAATAATGTACCTATGTAAGTTAGGTAGGTATACAACATTATGAAATGGCCAACAATTCGATTTGGGGGTAAGTACCTATATTTATTAAGTGAAGTTTTAATTAAATAGGGGTGTAGACTCAAAATTGATTATTACCTCAAAAGAAAGAAGGGACAAAATATATGCCTAAGTGACGAAAATCCCATTCAAATATCTCAAAGGATTTCGAATTTACAACCGTTTTAATGTTGCTTGTTAGAGATAGAAAACGCTAGCAGATCCTGACGTCACAATCCTCAAGCGTCATAGTAAATGTCAATCGTTTCATATGAAGGTGCGTTTTGCGGAAAAGGGACAGAACATTTCCCCCTCTTATAACTTTGTTATTATTTAACCTTCGTCCTTATCAGCGAATACTTTATAGATTTAATCATGAAGAAACCTTAAAGGTGTTTCAGTATAATAGAGTTGCTTTCGGTCTCCGTAGCAGTCCGGTTTTGGCTCTGCGTACTATTAAACAGTTAATATCTGATGAAGGAGATAAGTTTCCACTTGCCAAAGAGATAGCTTCTCGTGACATTTACATGGATGATGTAGCTGTTCAGTTATCGATGAAAAACAAGCTATTCAAGCAACAAACCAACTGTTGCAACTGGAGTTATTCCTAAAAGGAGGATTCCAATTGGCAAAGTGGTCATCAAATTCTAAAGCTGTTTTGAAGGAACTACCGAAAGAACTACATTTATCGCAAAGCGTTACCTTCGATAATGATACAACGTTAAAGATTTTAGGACTTCGTTGGTACCCTGCTGATGACGTGTTCAAGTTCCAGGTTAGCCTTGATGAACGTCCATGCACCAAGCGAAATATTCTGTCATCAGTGGCTCGGCTGTTTGATGTTCTGGGTCTTGTTGCTCCAGTAATTGCATTCGCCAAACTACTTATAAAGGAGTTGTGGTTATTGAAAATCGATTGGGATGAAGCGCCGCCTGATCATATTGTTCGCAAGTGGCAAAATCATTTTATGGGGAATAATTATTAGAAATACCTGGTTCAACTTTAATTTCGTGGCCTCCTTGCTCGCGTACAGTCCATAGGGCTTCGATCGAATATTGACACCGTTAGCTATGATAATCTTATTTATTTTCACGGTTTGGTTTCACGATTTTTGCATCTTGACGTGACGGTGACGACAGATAAGTGGTTATTACATTGTCCGGAATTCAGTCACTGACGAGAGGGACGCCGCAATACGTTAGATATGATATGAGATATCTCGTATCCACTTTACTGTTTTTTCCTTGACGGCTCGATTTGCGATCCGCGCAAGGAGGTTGAGTGGCCGAAAGGATTTATGGCGTAACCAAACCTTGCTTTGCTTTTTTCCCATTTGACTACATTCTTACGGCCGTATTCATAAACGTACCTACTTCAAGCCTAATTTAACTAAAATGCCGTTAAAGTTCGTTTGTCCTTATCTGTCACTTTCACACTTGTGTTCGTAAGAAAGGGACAAAGCACATTTTATTTAGCAGAGGCATTTTAAGTTTTATGAATAAGGGGGCTAATCCTTTTTCAAGAAAATACATCATATCATAACTGATTATTTTATTTAGTGTTTACACCCCTACTGATTGGCCATACTGTAACCTAGGTACGGTACGCGTGGCTCCAGACCCCGTATCAGTGTCGGCCTTATCACGCGATAAGTGACAAGATACTTCCGTCTCTTTCTATTGAACGGTGTCAGCCAGTGACGGACGCTCTATCTTGTCACTTATCGTGTGATACGGTCGTCCATGCTACGGTGTCTGAAATAGTGAAGCGAACTAAGTCCATATCAACTTGGGAAAAATTGCTTTCGTATGTCTGTCCGGCGGATGGACGTCCAGCTATTCTCACATTAAATTTCTCAACCGATTCTCGTGATGGTTTCTTATAGTCGATTCTGATTTAGTAGGTTTTTTTATATAAAAGACTGTGACTGACTAGTTCATATAGAAAAAGGGGGTTGAAAATATCAATTAGGTAACTATTTGTAGCGAAGGTAAAGGTATAGTTAGAATGTGGTTTGATAATGATAATATTTAGCTGTGTTGTTAAACATTTTATTGTGACTCCTATCTACGGAACAGGTACGTGGGTAGTGCGTATACTGCGTAATCTTCACATCGACTCTATCGTCTGCAGTGATGATTCCGTCAATAATATTATGTCATCGGACTCTATTTAAATTACAATAGAAAACTGTAAAAAAAACCAAATGACTTTCCCCGACCCCAGTCAGGAAGTTTATATTTTTTAAATAAGTAGGTACAGTAGACCAAAACAAGTACAGACCTGCTTGATGGTAAGCGGACACTATGGTGTCCGCTTACCATCAAGCAGGTCTGCCTATGATTTATTTATTGATATAATAATTCGTAAATTAACCTTATATGTATAGGTAGGTACCTAATCGTATATAGAGGTCTATATATTTTTGTAATTTTTACCTTAACCGGATTTTGTAGTCGGCTGTATCTACCCAAGAAGAGCATTGTGATTGTATGCTTTTTGCTTTTCTACTGCTGACACGATTGTTGTGTTATACTTATAGCCATAATTATCTGCACGTCTACCATGGGACGGCCGCGACATACTCTCGATTTTTCTCGCACTATACCACGTGTACTGTGTTCTAATAAGAGAGAGGCAGATAGTACGAGAAAAATGGAGAGAGCTCGCGCGCCGTCGCGTGATAGCCGTGCTGCTGTAGCAACAGGGGCGGTGCCGCCAAATTCAAAGATCGAATACATCCATCTCTTTCGCACAAATACAGTAAATAAATGCAACCGAAATGGAGATTTTCGAGCTTGGTACCGCCCCAGATCAGGAATAGCAACTTAATTAATCCCACATTTATTGAAATCCTCTTTTCGACCCTAGTAAAAAATACTGAAATACCTAAATAAATCTCCTAACAACTTCCTAGAATTCTTCTATCAGTGATTCGACCAGAAATCAACTTGATATTGCGGTTACTCCTTGTGTTTGGAGAAACAGCGCCATCTAGTGTAAGCACCGAGGAACATTTACTTACCGACCTTTCTTCTTTCTCCCGTATCAGGTTGTCATTGTCAAGTAAGCAGTTTCTCTTTCTGCCCCTAGAGGGCAACTCATTTTGTAAAGTTAGGGTCTTAGTTATTATGAAATAAGTGAATCTGAATCATTGCTGGAAGAACTACTGTAGGTACTGTTGCTTGGAATATAATTAAATTACCTATGAGTCGTTACGTTTTGAATTAACTGATGAACAGCGACGCTACCAGGCGCTACCACGAAAATCGAAACTCGCAATATCTTCCTCTCTGTCGCTTGAATATGCAAGAGCGACAGAGATAGACGATAGAAACGAAGGAAGTGTTTCATAGTAGCCGCTCATCACGGCTATCACAAGACGGCGCGCGAGCACTCCATTTTTCTCGCACTATATCTCTCTTTCTAAGTTTTCTAATAAGAGAGAGACAGTTAGTGTGAGAAAATTCGAGAGAGCTCGCGCGCCGTCTTGCGATAACCGTGCAGGTTACCCTTCGTAACGTTCGCTAGGTATTCCGTGGAACACAAAGTTTTGGTGCAGATAAACAGAAGCAGACTTTGTTATTAAAAGAACTATGTTTGATATTTTTCACCTTTCCTGCTTTTTGTTGTGGCACTCGCAGGTCAGACTATCCGCCATTAGCATCCGAAAAGACAAGGTAATAAGGTCAATGAATGGTTAACTATAAAAAAAAACTTTTTTTTATAAAAAATATATTGCCAAAAAAAAAGCACAAGCACATTAAAGCAAACAAATGAAATAAATACTAACATAAATATGACACAAAATACGTCATTGTTGCCATATTGCGAGAAGGAAAGGAGTGTATTTAGTCTAGTGTGAAACATTTTATTATGATATGATATGAAATGTATTTTATTATTTTATTACTATAGCAGGACTAGCACAAGACCGCTCGCGAGCTAAATTACCCGTCTCTTTTTAAGTGTTATATTTAGAAAGAGACGGATCTATAGTCTTATAGGGGTGTAGGCACCAAATAAAATAACCAATACTGTTGAGTTTTCTCGAAAAAGGATTAAACATATTGCCATTTGGAGAAAAAAGTAAAAGGGATTAAATAATCACAAAGTTATTATAAGTGTTCAAAGTTTTAAGAGTGGTATATTCTGTCCCTTTTCCGCAAAACGCTCCTTCATAGAAAACTACTGTTATTTACTAGATCGTGACGTCAGCGTCACGATCTGCGAGCGTTTTCTCTCTTTAACAAGCGATATTAAAACCTTTGTAGCACCGTAATTCTTTGAGATATACGAATGGGATTTTCTTCACTAGACATATTTTTTGCATTCTTTCTTTTCCAGTAACAATACATTTTGGTATTCACCCGTATTCACGCGCGGTCTTAGCTAGGCGTACAAACGCCAACACAGTTAACTGACCATCCTGTATTTGTATAGAACCTTATTACAATGCAGTGTTGTCGATAGTATTGGGGTACAGATGCTCTGGTATAAGTTTTACCGAAACAAAACGTTACGACCGCGTTCGCGTTTAGCTGTCAAATCCCATACAAATCGAGGGTAAAACGCAAACGCGATCGTAAAGTTTTGTTTCGGTAAAACTTATACAAGAGCCTCTGGTTGAGTAAACGGTAGTTGTAGGAACTCTACAAGTAAAGTTGAATATCTACTCTACTTTCAACTGTGTATGGTTTACTCTACCTATGTACCCTAAAGGTGATATTCGACTGTCGTGACATGGTTGTGATATGACGAAGTCATACTTTTCTATAACTTTGGTGGTGTCGGCGCGCCACGAGGGCTCAAAACAAGGCGATTTTCACCTTTGGCCTTTTGGGTATTTTCATTACGCCGGTTAGCGACCACCTAATAGTGTCAGTTTGTTAAACTTATAGAGTTGGTGAACTAGAGGGATATTTCCCGTTTTTCTAGTAGATTCCTAAACATCACAATATTTCTTATTTATTATCTATAATTGGAGACCTTGTCCCTCAGGTCGTTAACTAACGATGGTCGCGTAATCGGTGTAATGGGACTTACAAATCGGTGTAAGTATTATTTTATTGATTTTTGAAGAATGGCTGGAATGTTTGTTACATGTTTGTACTATCAAAGGGCTAGTTTTGTTAACACACAAAAAAGGTAGGTCTTCAATTTTCAACCTTGTGCCTGTTAACTTTCGGTTCAGACCTATAAACACTAAAATCGAATTTCGAAGTTCATATGTCCGCATGTCTCTATCGCACTTATGATTAATGTCACTCGAGCGACAGAGACAGAGATATACGAAATTCGAGATTCGATTTTCGCGTAGCGCTGCAGTTTACCAAAGCATTACTTTTCAGTCTTTTGGCATTTGGGTCAACCAACTTTTTCTTGTTGTCTTTCTGCCCCGGTAAGCGAGGAGACAAAAGTGACGTTTCTTACAAAAAATATTATAATTTGGACTCCTATCATGCTAAGGGGATGCCCCACCATGCATGGAATGAGTTTACCAATACAACAAAAACACGGGTTTAGTGGATTTAAACCGCATAAAAACATAGTTTTGAAGAGTGACCCTAGGAGACGTAACCATGGCAACGACCAACAAGAAATGGTTGATTGACCCATTTAATAAGAATTTCAATCACTATGATTTCCTATTTTTCAACTCGAAAACACCGAGAATTCGGGGTTAATAATAATATTGCTTTTATGACAAATGCTATGTCTATTTGAGCCATTATTTTAAAGATTGCATTGCGAAATTATTCAAAAATATCATACTTAGAACATTCTTACTGTCAAACGATAAAAATCTTGATTATAACTAATATTACAACATTGGTTTATTATTTTGTTCGATTATAATTTATAATATTAAAAAAAAATATATAATACTTAAGAGGTAGGAATAACGATTAGGTACATAGTTAATAATAATAACATTTAGGACATTCACAATAATCTCGAGAGGGTGAAATATAGCAAAGGTAAAAAACTTAAGAAAGAATCAATGCAATGGATTGCCGTACGTTTCTGAATATCCTTATATGCATTGGCTAAGCGAACGAAAAACCACAGAAGTCTAACTAGCGCCGCAAAATGGCCCCACAGAATGGGTGCCATTGCCATTATGCGGGGATGGGGGCGGGGTGTCAAAACGATGCCAGGCAGCCGTTTAGTTCGAACATGCGCATACCGGGTTTTAGGCGCGTGCTCGGGTAGTTTGTAAGGAGTTCGCATTGTATGGTTTCTTCGTTCGCTGCATTTGCTCCATATTAATATGTACAGGTATACTTAAAAAAAAAATTCAGCTGTTTACAGAAAAGCTCAGCCTAATATTCCCTTTTTTGCCAGACCCCGACAGAGCAAAGGAAGGGATGTGATTTTAACCAATGATGTAATATAAAAAACCCGCCAAGTGCGTGTCGGGCCACGCGCAGTGTAGGGTCCCGTAGTTGCCTGTCTGTCTTAGTTACATCGACGTGCGGTGCGGTTGCGTCGGCCGAATTTGAACGAAAGTTAAGCCTTGCCAAGTACACATTAAGTTGCTCGACTATTACTCGGCAACTACTTATGCCTACTTGTCCGTGATAGTTTTCCTTTTAAATTAATGTTTGTGGACAGCAACATGTAAAATATTATTTTAAACTGCAATACAAGTTTTACAAAGTTTCAACAGCTTTGTTTTATTGAACATACAGCTGTTTGTGACTTTTTCACATCCCCAGTAGTAGCCATTTCGCCGGCAGGGGGCCGGGGGACGGGACGGGGGGGGGGGGGGGGGGGGGGGACATGACTCGAACTAGAATTAGGGCTTTAAAGCCCAATATCTCGCAAACGAATCACTGATTTGAAAAATGTTTTTAGGAAACCTATAATAGTTTTGAACGAGCTATCCAACGATACTCCACACCATGGGTTCGAGAAAAAAATTACATCCCCGCAAGATTTTATTGTACTGTTTTGTCGGCGTGATTGATTTATATACCCGAAGACGGACATGGCGAAACTATAAGGGTTCCTTGTTGACTACGGAGCCCTAAAAAAGTGGCACACTAAAACTGAGTCAATTGCACCAACTTGCCTCAATTTCCCGTCGTTAATGGAAACGTATGCTGTCAGATTTGGTGGCCATTTTTAAACACGGAATTTCGTATAGACAACATGTCTACCTCTTTTTTATATGACATCATTGATTTTATCAGTTGGACATGTTATCAGAAATCAAGAAAAACACAACGTTTGATGTCAGTTTTGCGATATTTTCTTTCTAACATTGAAAACTTTCTCAACTTTCTCATCCATACAATATTAATCTTACATGGTTGAAATTATTTAATCTGACCGACTTTTTATAAAACCGCCATTGAAATTGGAATCTTGTACCAAGGACGGTAGAGTTTCTTTTAGAATGGCCTACTTTGAAGCGATTCGGCCAACTCAAATAATCTCTAGTAAACACGTACATCATAAAATAAGCTACATACAGGGAGGATTCTCCTTTAGTTTTTTTTTACTTATAACTACTTTAACTACAAACGTTTTGACAGGCCTTAAGAATAAAGGTAATTAGGATAATACATATATTAATACATTTTTACTTATAATTATTTCGTATATTTGATAAATATATTTAGATAACTTTCACAAGCTCATATCCGACTTTTGCATTAAGTCCGTATTTCTACTCTTTTTATCTGTACTAATATTATAAAGAGGAAAAGTCTGTGACATTGTACCTCTGTAAGTTTATAAGTCTGTATGTAATGGCTAATCTCCGGAACCGCTTATCCGATTTCTGTTTTTTTTCACCTGCGTGTAGAATGGGCTTCCTGGAAGGTTATAGGCTATATTTTATCCCGCGGGTTTGCCTGCGATGTTTTCAATACGCGGGTAAAGCCGCACGGGCAGCTAGTAGTAACTAATATAAGGCAGAAATGTAAGTGGTGTCGAACCCGTTTTCAGACATAATTATCGACAACGACCTATCGACTGTATATAATGAAATTACTTAATTATTTAGTATTAACCCATAGCACGTAGAACGGATGGCCGTTGGGGCGGAAAGGTTCTCGAGTGGCGACCACGTACCGGAAGGCGCGGCGTGGGTAGGCCCCCCACAAGGTGGACTGATGACCTGGTAAAGGTTGCTGGAGTCCGCTGGATGCGGGTGGCGCTGGACCGGTCACTGTGGCACTCTTTGGGGGAGGCCTATGTCCAGCAGTGGACGTCTTTCGGCCGATATGATGATGAATTGACGATGATAGTGAAATTGATCAATCCGGTACAAAACTGAGATATGATCTTTGGAAAGTTATCTATAGTTATATTAGTAGATCCCATTATTGCACCAATGGTCAGTTGCCATCACACACATCTGAGCGGTCAAGGTGTTCACAAACATCTGAACACGACTATATTGTCAAAGCCATAGAGTGCATGTTCAGATATTTTTGAACACCCTGATGAGTAGAGATGTATGTGACGCTGACAGTACCATACACGTACTCAGCATCATATAGTTGGTAGCAGGCAAAGTATCCATATAAATCAACACACCTTTACTACTATAGGAGTAAGGTCAAAGGTTATGTTATTATATACTAGCTTCTGCCCGCGACTCCGTCCGCGTGGAACTCGTTTATATCGTAGCTCCATACAAACTTTCACCCCCCACTTCATCCCCTTGGGGGGTGATTTCTGGGATAAAAACATCCTATGTCCTTCCCCAGGACTCAAACTATCTCTATACCAAATTTCATCCAAATCGGTTCAGCGGTTTAAGCGTGAAGAGGTAACAGACACACTTTCGCATTTATAATATTACTAGCTTCTGCCCGCGACTCCGTCCGCGTGGAACTCGTTTATATCGTAGCTCGATACAAACTTCCATCCCCCATTTCACCCCCTCAGGGGATGATTTTCGGAATAAAAACTATCCTATGTATGGGGAAGGCCCCAGGACTCAAACTATCTCTATACCAAATTTCATCCAAATCGGTTGAGCGGTTTTAGCGTGAAGAGGTAACAGACAGACAGACAGACAGATACACTGTCGCATTTATAACATTAGTATGGATGGATTTGGCTACTTTGGCTGCTAAAACAAGAACTAACTATATGAAGCTGCCTGTAGGTACAGTTTATAAATTATTTACGTATTTAAAGTCAGATTTATAATTAGCTGTAGGTAACGGAATTTTCCGATATGCTTAAGTCCCAGGAAGTTCGACGCAAGTGGGCCAAACACTACTACTTGCTCTGTAGTAGTGTTGTGTTCCTGGAGGTGAGCAAGGTCGCCAGAGCTCCCGAGGATGCGTTGTGTTGAGAGCGAGGGAATTTGTTCCTTCAGCTGTCAACACGGCGAGTCCTCAAACATATCAAGCGTCGGCATACGCCCATGTTACTCCTTTGGAGTTGCATGCGTCTATAGGCTGCGGTGTCCGCTTACCATCAGGCGGGCCGTACGCTTTTTTACCACCGTCGTTGTATAAAAAAAAACCAATACAAACGTAGTTTGGTTCTCATTTTAAAACGACATTGCTGTAATAACAATGAAACTTTGTATACATAACGGGATCCGCCGAATTTAGGTCGGAAACTAGTACCTGCTGCAAGAAATTATAATAGAAAAAACCGGCCAAGTGCGAGTCGGACTCGCGCACGAACGGTTCCATACCATTATCTATAGAAACGGCAAAAAAAACACGTTTGTTGTATGCGAGACCCCTTGAATATTTATTTTATTGTTTTTTAGTATTTGTTGGTATAGCGGCAACAGTAATACATCATCTGTGCAAATTTCAACTGTCTAACTATCACGGTTCATGAGATACAGCCTGGTGACAGACGGACGGACGGACAGCGGAGTCTTAGTAATAGGATTCGTGGATGTATGCAGGTTTCCTCACGACGTTTTTTCCTTCACCGAAAAGCTGATATCAAATAATATTCCGTACATAACTTCCGAAAAACTGATTGGTACGAGCCTGGTTCGAACCCACGACCGCCGTTTGACAGCCGCATGCCTGAACCACTAAGCTACAGTGGCTTTGCTCAAGTGGTGTCTGTCGGTTACTCAAGTTAAATTGAATTAACTGTGTTTCCTATAGGGTTGCCGTTATTATAAAGCGACGCCTCGCAAAACAATCTCCGATAGATTTTGGATGTATGGTTTAATGTGACCGACTTTTTATAAAGCCGTCATTGGAATTGGAATCTTCTACATTGGTCTGTAGAGTTGCTTTTTAAATATAATCTCAAGTATATCTTCTATGCTCTAAGAGAACTTTCCTAATGATGCCCAGAATTAAATAAAAAATAAATTACACTGCCATCGGTCAATTTACCGCAGCTAATTTAAATCCTTATAACATTGGCTTTAGCGGCATAATGTTGCATTTATGGCGTGAAAAAAATACAACAATACATTCGTCTCTTTCCGACACCACCTAATAGAACGAGATGGGTGGTATGGCGGGTGCATTTAGTGCGGATTCTCATTCTAGACCGGATCTTATTTTAAGACCCATCGGTCCAAAAAATCAATTGTTTAGCCACAATGGCCACGTGACACAAATGCTTCGAAATTAAAAGGACACGTTTAATAAATAAATTTACAAAATGCTACAATCCTAATTAGTATTTTTATGTGGACCTCCTTTCATAAGACCTAAACCCGCCTCTAAGTTAAAAGTGTTGATTTACTACGTTTATCTCAGTATAAAACTAGCGATGACACTTAACAACAAAAGACAATCACTTTGTTTACTTAACAATAAAAGACAAACGATTTGTTTACCACTTAACAATAATAGACAATCGCATTGTTTACGACATAACAATGAAAGACAATCACTTTGTTTACCATTTAACAATAAAAGACAATCGCTTTGTTTACTAGGCATAGAGAAGTGAAAGCGGTCTAGAAAAATAATCCGCACTACCTATAGCACTTTCGGTGCCAGGAACCTGTTAGATGGACACTGATCGTAGCCGTTATCTTATAAGGGTGGTATTCCACTTGTCCAAGATCTTTCTCCAATATGTATTTGCGTCTCACATTTTGCTTAAAGAGTGAGTGAGACGTAATGCACATTGGACAAAGATCTTGGATAAGTGGAATACCACCTTCAGCAAAAACCCGGGTTTCGGGTATGTGGACTGAATGTGTTTGTTACACGCTATAAACGCGACAATTAGACATAACCACAGCTTTCAGGCGGATTATGTTATAAAAGGCACTATTTGTAATGGCTACTTCGCGTAAACTTACATACGAGAGACTAAAATTAAGTTTTTTTTTTATTGAAGCTACTAATTAACATGGCGTTATTCTAGAGTCGCCGTCAATGGAATTTGCTAACTATGTAAACAAACCGCCATAGTGAAAGATAATTTAAATATGCCGGTTTGTTTACATAGTTAGTTAGCAAATTCTATTGACGGCCACTTTATATCTAATGGCGTTCAATAGAGGAGTCTAAACTTTATATAAAACTTAGATCAACTATTAATTGCATTAGCCTCCAGCTGTCGACAACGATTTCTCAATTCAAAATGCTTACCGCCGTCGTGGATTAACAAAAACAATTAAGGGAGCGACCACACCGGTGCCTAACGCTGCGTATACGCGTTGACGTGTCGTATGCGTCACGTATTCATCATACATTTTGCTGCGTTTTACGGTGCGTTAGCGTATTTTGAGCAGCGGTGTGGTCGCACCTTTATACTATACGGTATTTGACAAAAGTCAAATCAGCTTTCTTTTATGAGACATCAAAAAAATGTAGGGATTAATTACTTGCTTGTGACGTCACAATCAAACAACGTCCTTATTGTTCGTTATGAAACTCATAATAGCAAACATAAACGAAAGATTGATACTATCCGAGCATTTTTGCAATGTTTATCTGTTGCTAATGAAAAAACAATTTATTTTCACTGTTGTCAAATACCCTATTCGTATTGATTTTAGGTAAAGGTAACTCAATGTTCTTTTTGTATGAAATGTGGAGGTCCATGCCCAATAAAATATTACTATATACTCGTATTTTCATTTCCTGGGCACTTCTATTGAACACCAATAAATATTATTTTGATTTTTAAATGAATTTTTAATTCGAAAGAAACCTTTTGTAGCTTATACCTCTTTTAGATAGGTAAATGTTATTGTTTGCAAACATGGAAGTGACATATGAACGAATAAGTATTAGCACCATTTTTAACTAAAATAGGTTTTACAAAGGTTCACGAATAACATAATACGTTTCTTCAAATACCCTTCCACGCTTTTTCAAATAAACCTCACAGCGTCAGCATAGAACCCTCACGCGCTCACTCACATGTACCTACATACGTTAAGCGAGACAGGGACAGCACACTGAACAAAGTCAGAACGCAATAGGCATCATGCCTTCTACACGCCCACTCATACGTGGATACGTTAAGAGAGACAGGGAGAGCACATTGAACTGATTCCACAACGTAGACCGCATCATACCTTCCACACGCTCACTCGCACGTGAATACGGTAAGAGAGACAGGGACAGCTTATTTCACTAAGTCCACAACGCAGTCGGCATCATACCCTCCATGCTCGTGGTTCTAGGCGTCAGCACTTCATTGCAAAGGAAATTCAACGGCATATCGACCAAATGTCCTTGTATAAGGTCTATTTTCCTGTTCGCGAGCGCCGAGTCGCTGTGCCAGAGGGTTTGCTTGTGTTCCTCTTGGTACTTCTTTAGGTCGGAGAAGGAATGGACGGAATCGGTGGGTAGGCAGTGGAATACCTGTGAAAAGTAGTATTATTAGAAGACTTCAAATATGTAAAAAAAAAAAACATCAATCTTATGTACTATAGAAAACTAATTGCTATTATTTATACCTATAAAATTAGAAGTTCATATGGTTCACGGATGCCATTATCAGAAAATTCAGGATTTAACTAAGCTAAGGAATCTGAACTATTCTCGTACCGCCTAACTATCATTCAACATTTTAATCAGTGAAATTACATTTAAGTTATTAAAAAAAGTAGTACTAATGAATTTCGGTTGTTTAAAATTAAATGAAATAAAATAAATGTGATTATGATTGACATGGTTTCTGTTGTATGTACATAAGGCGGCAAGAGGTTTTCAATTTTTTTTCTCCTTTGAAGGAACTCTTCGATCGGGTTTAGGGTAGGCTATGGGGGCAATCAGACCGAATTGTACGGACTTACCTGCTCATAAACATCAGTGTCCCACTTAAAAAACCTCTGCCACACGTTCTAATAGAACTGGTCGCAGCACGGGTCTTCCAGGTTGATCTCCAGTCTGCCTAGATCTTGCTTCCATCAGCCTTAGATGGTCCCTGAAGAGTTGTTTAACTCACCTCTTCGTAGACATCAGTGTTCCTCTCGGAGAAGCTCTGCCGAACGTTCTTGAAGAACTGGTCGCAGCATGGGTCGTTCAGGGTAATTTCCACTCTGCCTAGATCTTCTTCCATCAGCCTGAGAGATGTTCCCTGAAGAGTCGTTTAACTCACCTCTTCGTAGACATCAGTGTTTCTCTTAGAGAAGCTCTGCCACACGTTCTTATAGAACTGGTCGCTGCAAGGGTGGTCCAGGCTGATATCCACTCTCTCTAGATATGCCATCAGGTAGATGTTCCCTGAACTTACCTCTTCGTAGACATCAGTGTTCCTCTTGGAGAAGCTCTGCCACACGTTCTTATAGAACTGGTCGCTGCAAAGGTGGTCCAGGCTGATATCCACTCTCTCTAGATATGCCATCAGGTAGATGTTCCCTGAACTTACCTCTTCGTAGACATCAGTGTTCCTCTTGGAGAAGCTCTGCCACACGTTCTTATAGAACTGGTCGCAGCACGGGTCCTCCAGGCTGATCTCCACTCTGTCTAGATCTTCTTCCATCAGCCCGAGGTGTTCCCTAAAGAGTCGTTTCCTGAGCGCGCCGGCCACGCGCCCGCATGGGAAGGCTTGCCCGTTCATGACCCCGTCAGTGAAGCTTTCGTCCTGGACGGAAATTTGGGGGTTATTTTGAGGCACTATATATTTGTATATGATTATTATTGGTATAGGAAACGTACGAGCTAGATTTCAAGGTTTAGAAACACTTTTAGTAGATTTACATAGATAAACATTTATTATTTATATAAAAAAAATCACGACTGCACTGACGGACTGCAATTTTTTGAGGAATATCGACACGTAGATGAAGAAGACAGGTAAAACCGCCAGAGAAAGTAAAAACATGATAAAAATGCAACTAAACGAGAAAGTATCCGGAAAAAACCATGGCACGTGGCACATTCACATTTATGGAGGACAGACGACAGATAAATAGAAAGATCGATAGATAGGGAATTTGAGATACAGGTATATAGATGGAAAGACAGATACATCGATAGACAGATAAATAATTACAGACAAAATAGATATTTAGACAGACAAGTTTTTTTAAATCATTATGGAGGACGGATAGAAATGGACAGACAGATAGATTGAACGACAGACGAAATGCAGATAGACACATATTGACAGACAGACAGAAAATTATTTAGACAAAAAGAGAGATAGAACTCGTGAAACCACGAATGGTAGCATGCACCAAACCGTCAATAATACGGGTTTAGATTTGAAAATGATTATTACTTCAAAAGAAAGAAGGCAAAAATATGCCTAGTGACGAAAATCCCATTCAGATATATCTTAAAGAATTACGAAGCTTCGAAAATGATTGTTTTAATATCTTAATAGAGAGAGAAAACGCTCGCAGTTGGTGTCGTCACAATCTGCGAGCGTTATGACGTCATTTACTATGGTAAATGACAATCGTTTTATATGTAGTTGCGTTTTGCGGACAAGGGGCAGAACATACCCTCTTAAAACTTTGGACACTTGAAACTTTGTGATTATTTAACCTCTTGCGTAGCTTTTCTCTCCATTTGACTACGTTTTTAATCCTTTTTCGAGAAAATACAACAATATTCAATATTTTATTTATATAGGAGTTATTTAGCGTCTACACCCCTATTGCTGTGTTCGTTAAAATCTGAAAGGGATTTGGAATGTTTGACAAGCTTGCGTTTGCCAGCGCCGTATTTAACGTTGACCGGTCTGTAATCGTCTGCCACTGCAACCGGCCCTAAACAATATTTCTATTTCCGCTCCTCGACTTCCTCGACTTCGACTCACCTGCAAAAGCACCGCGATCTCCGAGTCCCTCGTCCCGACCATGGACCGGTCGTTGATGTTGGCGCTCCCGCAGATGACCGTCTTGTCATCAGCTATGAGCAGCTTGGAGTGGACGTAGACGAGTTCGGTGACGGGCTCGCCCTCGAGCACGGAGTGGGTGCGCAGGCCGTGGAACGTGATGTACTGGGACGGGTCGGGGACGTCCGCTTCGTAGAGACGCGTGAGGATGGCTTCTCGGCTCCTGTAGGCAATCATAAACGATTTTTCATCACACTTGCTCGTAAATGGTGTTATTCCATGCCTGTATACCCCTTCAGCTGTGGCGAAAAAACATGGCCGCTTGTTGTTGGACGTGGATACGTCTGTGGCACCCTCTGAGGGACGCTCCACCGACAAGGTTTGTGAGGTGAAATGATTTGGTAAAATTAAATTTTCTTTAGTTTTTTACATAATCACAGCCAGGATTTTGGATGAAACTTAATCTATATTAAATTATCTAACTGCAACGATATATCATCGTTACATTAAAGTCGTATTAAGGCTATCTAGCTGCCCTCGTCACCAGGTCACCGAAGTTTACGACATATTCCAGTTATTTTAAATATAATAAATTGGTTTTTTGGGGTGTTTAATGGGCTTAATTTGAAGAAATGACTGTTATACTTATTCGAAAAACATAAAATGGCAGGCTCATGAGTCTTTTTTTTACACTAGACCATTTGAAATATTCTAGCAAAATAATACCTACACTCAGAAGTTGCTCGTGTGGGCTTCGATTTACATGTTTATATCTGAAGTGGTTTATACTGTATGTAATCAAATTCATGCCTAAACAATAAATTTGGGTCATCAACTAGGTGTAACCGAAGCTTTTTTTATTGTAGGTGCAGCAGGTTTTATGTGAGAGTAAAATGAAAAAAGTATGTCTACTTTCATATAAAATAACCTCTTTTAAACGGCTGCAATTATCACAGCAACCGTATGTTTTGAACAAGACAAATTAGGTTTATTAATATTCCCATTAAGTATAGTTTTAGTTTAAATTATAACATAATCATCAGTTAAACAAAAATCACATCAAAACATGATCTAAAAACAATATAAATCAAGGTCATGATTAGTATAGTGTGTGGGTCATAGTGACGTCACGAGATATTATGTGGGCACCCCTCTGGGGGGTTTTCCTGGTCTGTTAACCACCCCTCTGAGGGGTTTGTTATGACCGCTACCAATTTCAATCGATTTATTTACTTTAGAGACGTTGTTAATCCATTTAGGTTCATTTTAGACAAATGTATGATAAATGACGGTAATATTAATAGCTGATAGTAATATTAGATTATTAGAAAAGCCGTTGCCAAATTTTGAGCATGAATAGGTATGTTGTGTTAGTCACGGGTTTATTACAGTTAACCCGTTAAAATAACACTTGTTTTTATGTTATTCTATAGATTACTTACATGTCTACAAGAAACGTTCTTCTGGCACTAAAATTCAGCACTAAACCCACTAATTTTCACTCGCGAACACCGACCGTGTCAAACGCGCCACTGACTGTTTTAGACTACCGATCAAATTCATAATTTTCCTCCAATGGCCATTGACATTGTCGCTTGCTAGCTGTCTCGCTTCATTGGCTATACGTTTCAATGGATTAAAACGAGATCAATACACGAATGGCGGTTTTATTTCTAAGAAAGTAAGTACAGCCATTGCGCCCCTCCGAGGGGGGCTCCACCGACCTGCAGGAAAAAATATGAAGCCCACAAAGGGATGACCACAGCTGAAGGGTTATAGAAGGACAATGGCCTAAATTGTTCCCGCGGGAGTTATGGCGAGTTTGTAGTCCCTAGAGAATAATGAGCTTGTGTGTGACCTGATTGGTTTAATGCAAATCTAGTTGGCTGCGCGCCACTAGAATTCTGCTGTGATTGGTTGAAAAAATCTAGATGGCCACGTGGCGCAAGAATACTACTGTACTGCTCTGTGATTGGTTGCAATATTGAAGCACTGACCTGGAAGTGAAGTTGTCAATTTCTTAAATTTTTGACGGGTATGAAACATAGATTTTTCTGTCTTTTGTAGTTATTATTTCCTCGCAAATGTAATGAAAAACATTGTGTATAAGGCTGCGTTTCCACCAGAGCTGTGCGAGGATGCGTTGCGAGGTTTCTTCATACATTTTAACTTCGCAAGGCCTAGCTTACGACGTTCAAATGCATGAAGAAACCTCGCAACGCATCCTCGCACAGCTCTGGTGGAAACGCAGCCTAACACGGGCCTAAGAATATTGCAAACTCGAGTCATCAAAAGATAGACTCTTGTTCGCAATATTCCACTTACGCCCCTCGTTAAACAATGTACTATTAATCTTACTGTGTCCAAGCGCCTCGGCCTTATGGCGGTATTTCTGCTCCAGGATACGTCCGTCGATGGGGAAGTAACCTGCCCAAAGTGCGCTTGTACCTTTCCAAGTAAGATATGTAAACCACTCAAATGCACTAGAGAGTAAAACAACATGAATTCAGTTATAGTAGTTGATGCCTAATCTAGAACACACAGTCGCTGTGGCCGAAATGGTTCATCATTAAAAGTCTGAGTGGAGTTCCAGCTAATTCTGGGGAGAAGAGTTTTGACCAAAGAAAGCTGCTCAGCCTCACCTTCGAAGCCGCTCGGCAAGATGAGGCCTAGATACTTCTACCTCACCACGAACACTCGGAATGTCTCGTTAGCTGTGCCAGTGTGACATACCTGCAGATGCTCTGATAGTTCCAGTTTGTGACAGCGTGTAACGAGGTCCCTGAGGGCGCGCCGACTTCGCCTTCGAAACCCGGCAGTAGGGGCATCACCACAAACACTCGGAATGTCTCGTTAGCTGTGCCAGTGTGACATACCTGCAGATGCTTTGATAGTTCCAGTTTGTGACAGCGTGTAACGAGGTCCCTGAGGGCGCGCCGACTTCACCTTCGAAACCCGGCAGTAGGGGCATCACCACAAACACTCGGAATGTCTCGTTAGCTGTGCCAGTGTGACATACCTGCAGATGCTTTGATAGTTCCAGTTTGTGACAGCGTGTAACGAGGTCCCTGAGGGCGCGCCGACTTCGCCTTCGAAACCCGGCATTAGGGGCATCACCACAAACACTCGGAATGTCTCGTTAGCTGTGCCAGTGTGACATACCTGCAGATGCTTTGATAGTTCCAGTTTGTGACAGCGTGTAACGAGGTCCCTGAGGGCGCGCCGACTTCGCCTTCGAAACCCGGCATTAGGGGCATCACCACAAACACTCGGAATGTCTCGTTAGCTGTGCCAGTGTGACATACCTGCAGATGCTTTGATAGTTCCAGTTTGTGACAGCGTGTAACGAGGTCCCTGAGGGCGCGCCGACTTCGCCTTCGAAACCCGGCAGTAGGGGCATCACCACAAACACTCGGAATGTCTCGTTAGCTGTGCCAGTGTGACATACCTGCAGATGCTTTGATAGTTCCAGTTTGTGACAGCGTGTAACGAGGTCCCTGAGGGCGCGCCGACTTCGCCTTCGAAACCCGGCAGTAGGGGCATCACCACAAACACTCGGAATGTCTCGTTAGCTGTGCCAGTGTGACATACCTGCAGATGCTTTGATAGTTCCAGTTTGTGACAGCGTGTAACGAGGTCCCTGAGGGCGCGCCGACTTCGCCTTCGAAACCCGGCAGTAGGGGCATCACCACAAACACTCGGAATGTCTCGTTAGCTGTGCCAGTGTGACATACCTGCAGATGCTTTGATAGTTCCAGTTTGTGACAGCGTGTAACGAGGTCCCTGAGGGCGCGCCGACTTCGCCTTCGAAACCCGGCAGTAGGGGCATCACCACAAACACTCGGAATGTCTCGTTAGCTGTGCCAGTGTGACATACCTGCAGATGCTTTGATAGTTCCAGTTTGTGACAGCGTGTAACGAGGTCCCTGAGGGCGCGCCGACTTCGCCTTCGAAACCCGGCAGTAGGGGCATCACCACAAACACTCGGAATGTCTCGTTAGCTGTGCCAGTGTGACATACCTGCAGATGCTTTGATAGTTCCAGTTTGTGACAGCGTGTAACGAGGTCCCTGAGGGCGCGCCGACTTCGCCTTCGAAACCCGGCAGTAGGGGCATCACCACAAACACTCGGAATGTCTCGTTAGCTGTGCCAGTGTGACATACCTGCAGATGCTTTGATAGTTCCAGTTTGTGACAGCGTGTAACGAGGTCCCTGAGGGCGCGCCGACTTCGCCTTCGAAACCCGGCAGTAGGGGCATCACCACAAACACTCGGAATGTCTCGTTAGCTGTGCCAGTGTGACATACCTGCAGATGCTTTGATAGTTCCAGTTTGTGACAGCGTGTAACGAGGTCCCTGAGGGCGCGCCGACTTCGCCTTCGAAACCCGGCAGTAGGGGCATCACCACAAACACTCGGAATGTCTCGTTAGCTGTGCCAGTGTGACATACCTGCAGATGCTTTGATAGTTCCAGTTTGTGACAGCGTGTAACGAGGTCCCTGAGGGCGCGCCGACTTCGCCTTCGAAACCCGGCAGTAGGGGCATCACCACAAACACTCGGAATGTCTCGTTAGCTGTGCCAGTGTGACATACCTGCAGATGCTTTGATAGTTCCAGTTTGTGACAGCGTGTAACGAGGTCCCTGAGGGCGCGCCGACTTCGCCTTCGAAACCCGGCAGTAGGGGCATCACCACAAACACTCGGAATGTCTCGTTGGCGCGATGCGCGCGCATTATACGGTTGTATAAGGCTTCTCCTATCTGTAATACAAGAGGAATAAGTTTATAAAAAAAAATTGAAAGCTTTTTTGGCGAGCGCATTTCTTTGTCCAATCATCAGGGTATTAATGAGCACAAACACCTTCTGCCTTCATCATCAGATCAGCTCGGTCGTGGCATAATATAGTACTGTCACCGAATTTACATGAGTATGGCTTTAGGGTCAATCGGATGGAGCTGAAAATGGTTTGCAAATTTTCTCGAAAACAGCTTCTGCCTAAAGTATTTTTTTATGGTTCAGTATTTAGTATGAACCGAACCTGCAAAATGTACTCTGAAAAAAAAAAGAATGTTGCTTTCGATTTTTTTTTCATTGCCATACCTGATTCCTCACAGCCTGGCTGGTCCGCGACAATGTAATAAAGAACTGGTTCTCAATATAGATATAGTGCTGTGCGCGTGTAATGGTGTCCACATAAGCCTCGTGTATGCTCTGCTCCACCGTGTCTGGGTCGAGGAAGCCGCACGACCAGTGGGAGGCGCTGCGTAGCACCTGGAAGAGGGTACGATTGACATTCTGACGCTGATCTGCAAGTTAAGAATTCGAGCCGAGGGGTGAACGTTTAAAAATTTTGGTGGCCCATGAGGGGGTTAAAAAATTGCGACGAATTTGTTTTGATGTTGGTAAATGTCAATATTCATAGAATTTGGGGCAAAATGTCTTTTTTACTTTACATGGTTTTAGGCCATATTTCAATGTTGGCCAGCTAGTTACTAAGGTGGAAATGGTCAAGGATTTTTTTTTCTTCATTATATGCGTCTTACATATATATTGCTGGCTGGGCTGGTTTTCTAAATTCCTTAACATATCAAATAAAAATGTGAGCACATATATTAAACTAAAAAAAAAACTTATCATTGTACAATCCACTGCCTAAGTTGGTGTTTCTTTTATTTGATACACGTGGCGTGGCGTCAAGCATATCTTCATACAAGCCAAAGCTAATTTAGCTTCATTTATAAAGTAAGTAAGACTTCAATTATCTTAAGAGGGAATCGAGTTGTATGAACGCCTCGCCGCTGACCCACGTGTTTACCTGACACGACATATTATGTATGTCAGTGTTGAGATACTTGTCCAGCTCCGGTAAAGGTTTGATTTCGGAGTACGATTTTGGCAGAAGATATGGATAGTTGATGTTTTGTCTGAAATGAAAAGAAAGATTCAATTAAGTAAATATTCTATTTGCTTGTCCGCGTGTACAAGACATTATATGCAAATATTAATTTAGTATTAATATTATATATTTAAGTGCATTTTATAAACACTTATTTTTTAGGATTAAGTTTAGTGTAAGTATTTTTTGTCAAGCAAATAACATGATGATAATTAACGTTAACTATTTTTTTTTATCCAAGTTAAATCTAAAAGAAGCCCTCGAGGCATTGTTCCGAGGATGCTGGCGGCATTTCCTCACTAAATTGCAATCGCTCGAAAAAGCTCTTCGGTCACTAGTTACATTTAATTAATAATAGTATTTTATGCAATCATTATATAATGTATGCTTTTTCAGTCGAGTACCGCGTTTAGGCCACGAAGCTTGCTGAGTGGCCTAATTAAGGTACGAGACCTAAAAAGCTAATTATGTAACTATTGTATACAATACTTTTTCTACGAGTCAACTGAACTAATTAAACAAACTCGGTATGTATTGAAAACAAAGTGCAACCAACGGCTTTTTCTTTTTTGTGCGTTGATGTCTATTTACCTTTTGACTTTCTCATGACGGCGATTGGTCAAATACATTATAATTCAGTAAAGGCGCCACGTGATTGGTCTATTTCATTTTAGTTGTCCCAACAGTTATGAAATGTAGAGTTGGGAGCTCCATAGTAAAAAGTATGTGATTTAAGTTTTGTGTACGAAGTCTTAATTCAAACATTAAGGTCGACGAGTATAAACAAATTATTTCATGACTGTTACAGGTGAAGTGTAGGTATAAAGTACACTACAAGTCTTATAACAGTGAACTTTGTAATAGACCAAGATCATCAACTGTGAATTTAAGGGCACTTGTTTGGTTTCTGGTTCCAGTGTCTACGCCCAAGATGGAAATCGTTTTGCCATAAGTAGTGGTCCATAAAGTGTACAATTACCTGGCCTTCTCCAGTTTGATCGCGTTCCACCGTTGTATGAAGTGCCTGGACACGTCCCGCGCCGCAGCGCCCTGCACCACCACGCCGATGTCGTGCCACGGCATTCTGGGCGTTGAGCTGCGGTCCACAAGGTCTAAAATTGCGTTATAATTGTGGTATTGTGTGTTGATTCACAAGCGTATTAATTTAGTTTTTCTCCAATATGCTCGGAAATGTGCGCCTTACTGTAGCAAAAATAGTACGTGAAGTTCCTCGTTACCGACAAGCGCAAATTTAAAAAGTTAAAAGTCATTACTGTACAGTTTTAGCGGCCAGGAAAATGCAGAAATTCCATTACTGTATACTTTTTTACCTTTTAACCATATGTTTTGACTAAGACAAATTACTACAAACAGCCAAATGCAAGTACGTTTAAAGGACTAACAACTTGTCACAACAACTTGCTTTAGTTACACTGGTTAGTAATGTATGGCTGTCTCTTTCGAACTATTGCAAGTTGGTGTGACAAAATGCGCCCGTTTGTAGTGGGCATAAAGTTTTCCCGCGTTTTCTTTTTTTTAATTGTCATAGACAAAACGCTTACTTTTGTAAGTGATCGAAGTGACGTTTTTAAAATGGTCTCAAATAGTTTAAAATTACGAAATAAAGAAATAAACGAAATAAAATTCACAATGAGTTAAATTTCAATCCCGTTTACTCATTAATAATTTAAAAAAACAAAACATTTAAAATTGTGATCGATTTCGATTTTGGAGAAAAGCACTATATCTGCCTCGGCGGGAATGGCAATTCGTGGATTCGTATCTATTGTCGGACTCAGCTTCGCTTCGTCCGACAAAAACAACTCATCCACGAATTGCGATTTACCGGCCTCTGCAATAATGTACTATTAGATGTTCTTTTTAACAAGCATTATGTTTATTCACTGGTTACTAGATTACGTAATAAAATCCTGAAAGCCACTTGTCTTAGTAACAGTTGTCTCATTTGATAAGCGTATATACACCGTGGGCCCGAGTAACCCGAAAGATTTTAACCACGCATTTCTGAGGTTATTAGGAGTAAAAAAAAAATATGAACCCAACTGAAATTCAGCAAAAAAACCATTTTTTTTCTTGATTTGTCGGTTTTTGTAAATAAAACTTGGATAACTATGGCTTCTCTATGGAAGTTATCCGTTTTAATAAAACGGTAACGATTTTTTTTCATAAAAGGATCAATTTTGTGAGTGGTAGCTGGCACTTTGATATCTGTCAATAGGGCCGCGGAACTGGCCAACGACGGTAGCGACGTCGCAATCAAAAGAGCTAACTTCACTTTAGTAATCACAACAAATATTTTACATAAAAATTGGTCATATCTTCAAAACTAAGCCGGATTTGACTGGGGTTCATATAACATTTTTTGCTCCTAATGACCTAAGGAATGCGTGGTTAAAATCTTTTGGGTTACTCGGACCCACGGTGTATAGATCCAATGGCAATAAAAAAATAACAAATTGTTATAATTACAGTTTTAACCCTTTTCCAGAAAAAGAAGAAGTTGAAAAGCTACAATCAAGTGTCAGTCTTATTCATTAACATTAAGAGACATGTTTGACAGCCAATATAGGGTTGATATAACGCCTCTGCTTGGAAAAAGGTTAAGTAAAATATATTGCTACTTATATCACTAAAATTCTGTGTTGTCGTGACAGAAAAGAGCACATTCACCCATTTAGCATTGATGTGAAAAAGGTGAACTTACCAACAAAAGGCAGATCCAAGCTGTTGAAATCCTTAACAATGAAATTGGTGTAGTCCTTCCCGATCCACAGTTTCGAGTTGCCCTCGATACCTTCCAGCTTGTCCTTGGTGCTCTCTGTGATGACGCGGCCTTCCATGACCTGCGCCAGAGGCGTCGGTTTTCTCACGCTCTTGTTTCTTTTCACGACACCCTTTGGAAATTAAACATTTATTAATTACTAGCTGATGCCCGCGGTTTTGCCGGCGTGGTTATAGGAAAATGTAACATATTGAATTTTCCCGAGGGAATTAGACGTTTTTCCGCTGGAAAAAGTTGCCTATGTCACTCTCCCGCCTCTAAACTATCTCCATACAAAAAATCACATTAATACGATGCTCCGTTGCGACGTGAAAGAAGGACAAACAAACAAACATACACACACATGTGGGTGCCTTGCATAATATCATTTGAAATGTATTTAATGAATGACTCACATGTATATACATAACACAAGTACACACACAACATAGACTTTACCACACGATACTTTGCCGTACCGTGTGCCGTCCCGCGCGCCGCCGCGCCCGGGTCCGCGGCCGCCCGGGTCCGCGGCCGCCCGGGTCCGCGGCCGCCCGGGTCCGCGCGGTGGCTACTCGCGTGCGCACCGCGCCGCATGCACGCCAGCCAGTCGTGCCCGGGTCCGCGGCGCCCGGGTCCGCGCGGTGGCTACTCGCGTGCGCACCGCGCCGCATGCACGCCAGCCAGTCGTGCCCGGGTCCGCGGCGCCCGGGTCCGCGCGGTGGCTACTCGCGTGCGCACCGCGCCGCATGCACGCCAGCCAGTCGTGCCCGGGTCCGCGGCGCCCGGTCCGCGCGGGCTACTCGCGTGCGCACCGCGCCGCATGCACGCCAGCCAGTCGTGCCCGGGTCCGCGGCGCCCGGTCCGCGCGGGCTACTCGCGTGCGCACCGCGCCGCATGCACGCCAGCCAGTCGTGCCCGGGTCCGCGGCGCCCGGGTCCGCGCGGTGGCTACTCGCGTGCGCACCGCGCCGCATGCACGCCAGCCAGTCGTGCCCGGGTCCGCGGCGCCCGGGTCCGCGCGGTGGCTACTCGCGTGCGCACCGCGCCGCATGCACGCCAGCCAGTCGTGCCCGGGTCCGCGGCGCCCGGGTCCGCGCGGTGGCTACTCGCGTGCGCACCGCGCCGCATGCACGCCAGCCAGTCGTGCCCGGGTCCGCGGCGCCCGGGTCCGCGCGGTGGCTACTCGCGTGCGCACCGCGCCGCATGCACGCCAGCCAGTCGTGCCCGGGTCCGCGGCGCCCGGTCCGCGCGGGCTACTCGCGTGCGCACCGCGCCGCATGCACGCCAGCCAGTCGTGCCCGGGTCCGCGGCGCCCGGGTCCGCGCGGTGGCTACTCGCGTGCGCACCGCGCCGCATGCACGCCAGCCAGTCGTGCCCGGCTCCGCGGCGCCCGGTCCGCGCGGGCTACTCGCGTGCGCACCGCGCCGCATGCACGCCAGCCAGTCGTGCCCGGGTCCGCGGCGCCCGGGTCCGCGCGGTGGCTACTCGCGTGCGCACCGCGCCGCATGCACGCCAGCCAGTCGTGCCCGGGTCCGCGGCGCCCGGTCCGCGCGGGCTACTCGCGTGCGCACCGCGCCGCATGCACGCCAGCCAGTCGTGCCCGGGTCCGCGGCGCCCGGGTCCGCGCGGTGGCTACTCGCGTGCGCACCGCGCCGCATGCACGCCAGCCAGTCGTGCCCGGGTCCGCGGCGCCCGGGTCCGCGCGGTGGCTACTCGCGTGCGCACCGCGCCGCATGCACGCCAGCCAGTCGTGCCCGGGTCCGCGGCGCCCGGGTCCGCGCGGTGGCTACTCGCGTGCGCACCGCGCCGCATGCACGCCAGCCAGTCGTGCCCGGGTCCGCGGCGCCCGGGTCCGCGCGGTGGCTACTCGCGTGCGCACCGCGCCGCATGCACGCCAGCCAGTCGTGCCCGGGTCCGCGGCGCCCGGTCCGCGCGGGCTACTCGCGTGCGCACCGCGCCGCATGCACGCCAGCCAGTCGTGCCCGGGTCCGCGGCGCCCGGGTCCGCGCGGTGGCTACTCGCGTGCGCACCGCGCCGCATGCACGCCAGCCAGTCGTGCCCGGGTCCGCGGCGCCCGGGTCCGCGCGGTGGCTACTCGCGTGCGCACCGCGCCGCATGCACGCCAGCCAGTCGTGCCCGGGTCCGCGGCGCCCGGGTCCGCGCGGTGGCTACTCGCGTGCGCACCGCGCCGCATGCACGCCAGCCAGTCGTGCCCGGGTCCGCGGCGCCCGGGTCCGCGCGGTGGCTACTCGCGTGCGCACCGCGCCGCATGCACGCCAGCCAGTCGTGCCCGGGTCCGCGGCGCCCGGGTCCGCGCGGTGGCTACTCGCGTGCGCACCGCGCCGCATGCACGCCAGCCAGTCGTGCCCGGGTCCGCGGCGCCCGGTCCGCGCGGGCTACTCGCGTGCGCACCGCGCCGCATGCACGCCAGCCAGTCGTGCCCGGGTCCGCGGCGCCCGGGTCCGCGCGGTGGCTACTCGCGTGCGCACCGCGCCGCATGCACGCCAGCCAGTCGTGCCCGGGTCCGCGGCGCCCGGGTCCGCGCGGTGGCTACTCGCGTGCGCACCGCGCCGCATGCACGCCAGCCAGTCGTGCCCGGGTCCGCGGCGCCCGGGTCCGCGCGGTGGCTACTCGCGTGCGCACCGCGCCGCATGCACGCCAGCCAGTCGTGCCCGGGTCCGCGGCGCCCGGTCCGCGCGGGCTACTCGCGTGCGCACCGCGCCGCATGCACGCCAGCCAGTCGTGCCCGGGTCCGCGGCGCCCGGGTCCGCGCGGTGGCTACTCGCGTGCGCACCGCGCCGCATGCACGCCAGCCAGTCGTGCCCGGGTCCGCGGCGCCCGGGTCCGCGCGGTGGCTACTCGCGTGCGCACCGCGCCGCATGCACGCCAGCCAGTCGTGCCCGGGTCCGCGGCGCCCGGGTCCGCGCGGTGGCTACTCGCGTGCGCACCGCGCCGCATGCACGCCAGCCAGTCGTGCCCGGGTCCGCGGCGCCCGGGTCCGCGCGGTGGCTACTCGCGTGCGCACCGCGCCGCATGCACGCCAGCCAGTCGTGCCCGGGTCCGCGGCGCCCGGTCCGCGCGGGCTACTCGCGTGCGCACCGCGCCGCATGCACGCCAGCCAGTCGTGCCCGGGTCCGCGGCGCCCGGGTCCGCGCGGTGGCTACTCGCGTGCGCACCGCGCCGCATGCACGCCAGCCAGTCGTGCCCGGGTCCGCGGCGCCCGGGTCCGCGCGGTGGCTACTCGCGTGCGCACCGCGCCGCATGCACGCCAGCCAGTCGTGCCCGGGTCCGCGGCGCCCGGGTCCGCGCGGTGGCTACTCGCGTGCGCACCGCGCCGCATGCACGCCAGCCAGTCGTGCCCGGGTCCGCGGCGCCCGGGTCCGCGCGGTGGCTACTCGCGTGCGCACCGCGCCGCATGCACGCCAGCCAGTCGTGCCCGGGTCCGCGGCGCCCGGGTCCGCGCGGGCTACTCGCGTGCGCACCGCGCCGCATGCACGCCAGCCAGTCGTGCCCGGGTCCGCGGCGCCCGGGTCCGCGCGGTGGCTACTCGCGTGCGCACCGCGCCGCATGCACGCCAGCCAGTCGTGCCCGGGTCCGCGGCGCCCGGGTCCGCGCGGTGGCTACTCGCGTGCGCACCGCGCCGCATGCACGCCAGCCAGTCGTGCCCGGGTCCGCGGCGCCCGGGTCCGCGCGGTGGCTACTCGCGTGCGCACCGCGCCGCATGCACGCCAGCCAGTCGTGCCCGGGTCCGCGGCGCCCGGGTCCGCGCGGTGGCTACTCGCGTGCGCACCGCGCCGCATGCACGCCAGCCAGTCGTGATTTCACCTCCGCGCAGATACTCGAATTGTATATTTACGTGATCCTAAACTTTGTTACTGTGCTTATTTACTGTGTTCTATCGACTTTTGAATTTCTTTCTTCCTTCTGACTTTTAAATAACTTTTCCGTGTGGTGTTTGTGCAATATAAATATCAACGCTTTTGGGATTTTTTATTTCTTCATACAACCAAGGACAAAACCTAGTTAAGGTAAATAAAACAGACATTTAAGCTTCTATACACACTTTCGCATTTATAATATTAGTAAGGATAATATAACCAGCGAACGAAAAGGCCATAGAATGCGAACTCCTTACAAATTTCTACCCAAACACGTGCCTAAAACCCGGTATGGGTGTCTTCGAACTAATTGAACGAACTAATAATCGTTTTGACACCCCGTTGCCATTGCCATTATACAGCGATGGGGATCCCCGCATATTGACATATCTACGCAAATCGACACATACGTGAAATGCCACACGACTGACACGTTGACGACCACTTACCTTAGTAGCCAGCGCGTCGGTCAACAACACCTGATCGTTGCTCTGCGCGTATTTCACCGCCTTCTTCCGCTCAGACTCATCAAACCTCTGCTCATTCCGCTCGTCTTCGCTCATACTCAGTATGCGCTCAGTCAGCTTGGTTATCTTATTGAGCATGTTTCTCCTTTCCACGGGGCTGTCGTCCTCGTCCTGCCGGCGGGCGGCGCGGTCGGCGCCGACGAGCAGGCGGTCCCCGGGCTGCAGCGCCGGCAGGTCTGGCTGCGGGGTCTCAGCCTCGGGCTCGGAGCTCGGCTCCTCTGTGCTTTCCACCTGTAATGTCCTGGGAAATAATGACATAGTGTGAAGGAGAGTGATTCTTTTAAAACGGTTTTCTTATGGGTAACAGATTAAGCATGTTAAAAGTATGTAACAATACGGTAGGTATTTGACTAGTCAAACCAGCTTCTTGTTATGACACGTCAAAAACGCTCCGTTACTTACTTGTGACGTCACAATCAAACAAAGTGCTCATTGTTAGTTTTTCTGAATGTAATAATCTTAAAATACCAAACATTAATAAAAGATTGATTCGAGTATTTTTGTAATGTTTATCTGTTGCTAATAAAAAACTATCTGTTTTCACTGTTGTCAGATACCCAATTGTTCTAAGAAACTCTGTCATGTTATCTCCTCGCTAACGCACAAGAAATAGTCGATTGACCCACTTTCAAGTTAGACGGAATACATTTGGAACTGGTTGATAAATGGGGCAAATTGATACATTAAGGACAGATGGATAAAAATGAAGTGAATTGATACGTTTGGGACACGTCGATACCGTGGGAACGGGATGATACATTTCGGCAGGTTCATTGAAATGGGGCGAGCTGATGCATTTGCAACAGGGTGATACAAATTAAGCGATATATACAGGGTGAGTTTTTAATGAGTGTCCAAATTTAAGTATAAAATTCTTTATCAAAAATTATAAAATACGTGTTTTTTTGTTTCATATCATTCAGCAGGTACTAAAATTTTTAGTAATTGCTACTTAAAGTTATCCCAAAAAACCTTACCGCACGGGCACCTCAGCTGGTAGTAAGGGTTAACAAGGCACGCCTCCCCCTCCCCCGCCCCACTCCGCGCGGCACTGAATGAAGAGACGCTGTACGGATAATTCTTTTGGAATACACAATTTATAATTTTCAAAAATGGAGTCTATTAGTGAAAAATTCACCCTGTATTTGGAACGGGTTGATGCATTTGAGACTATATACAAAGGAACGTTGTTGACTCACTCATTGGCGCCAATGACGATGTCCCTATAATTCTTGGCGAACTCTATAGTGAGGTCGCCGCCGTTCTGCGGCAGGAAGGCGCCGCCGCCGGGCGAGCTGGAGGTCTTCTTCTTCGTCCTGATGGAGTTTATGGACTGCGCGATGTTGCCCAAGTCGGTCAGTCTGGAAACAGTTATATACACGTTTACGATACCTATACAAAATGAATTGTACTAGAGACTAAATAGTACATTGTGATACAAGTGAGGTATGTTGATTATCACATCAGAGGCGGAATTATCACGCGAGCCGCAGGTGAGCGTGATAAGAGAGCCGAGGATGTAATTATCAAAGCTCACGCGGTTCATACGACGTTTTTCAACACATTTTGCGAGGAAAAAATCCTTGTCATAAGATGAAAATTGTATAGGCCTGCCAAGTTATTCTCTTTACTTATTTACGGCAACAGCTTTTTACTCACATGTTGTATACATCGCCAAGAATTTCCAGTGGCATCCATTCTTTTTATCACTTTTCTAGTCACTACGAGTCAACATTTTTGTTAATAACCAAACACGCATTGCATTAACAATGTTTACAAATATCTGTGAAATAACCTATAATGGCGCGCAACAGTTTTTTTTCGTGAAGTCTGCTCAGTGCGCCAGCATTAGATGAAATCTCTAAACAGCCAATACAAAATAAAATAAATATTTTCGTTTTAAAATGTTATTTCATGTAAAATGTTATCAAAAGTGAATAGTTTTACTTAATTAAACGTTTCTATATCATATCCAAAAAGAAATAGTCAATTAATTAATAAAAAGGATTTAATTTGTTTAGTCGAGTAAGAATCCATTTGCCGAGAATTAAAAAAAAAAGCTGTACATTCTGTACAACCCGGTTAATTTAAGAATGCACCGTGTGCATGCACACATCTTGCTGCAAGGTGCCAACGTGACTTAATCGGGATATAACCATAACACAAAATTATAACATTACGTATAAAACACGCGTGTTTAATATCCAGGATTATGAGCCTAAAAGTGACACAATAAGAGGAAGGTTACGAGCAATTGTGTTGAAAACCTTATTTATAAAACCGCAAATGCCACTGATAAACAAAATGTGTTTTGCCCTCTTCTTACGAGCATAAATGTCAAAGTGACAGATAAAGACAAACGAATTCGAACGGCATTTCAGCCGAAATTGGTTTGTTAAACGTTTATGAAAACAATTTGCTGCCCAGTCGCCTCGCGCGCTTTAGTGGCGTCTGTCTCACTCGCACGGAAATTAAAAAGAGGAGGGTACAATCTTTTTTCGTCTCGTGTCGCGACGCAGCAACAGTTGCGCTGGCCCCACTGATGTCTATACAATGTCACGCTCCTTCTTGAACCTAGCGCCATCTATGAACTCATTGAGAAAGCTCCTAATAATAAATTGATGGTGCCAATGTGTTAAGCGAGGTCCTAGTGATAATGCTCGCGACATACCTGTGTTTATAATCGTCCGACTGCACTTCACACAGGTCACTGCCGTCCGAAACATTTTTCTTTTTACAAACTTTTATGCTCACAGAGCCTCTATTGCATTCTCCTCGAGATGATAATAATGATAATGCCTGCGACATACCTGTGTTTATAATCGTCCCACCGGCCGTAGCACAGGTCGATGCCCCCGAGGAACGCGACGCTCTGGTCGACGACGACGATCTTCTCGTGGTGCGCCCAGAACAGCACGCCGGCACGCGCGTGGTCTGGGTGACGGAAAACCTAGGTTACCATAGTTACGGGTTAATTATTTTGAGTTGAAAGACGTTGTGGCAGGAGCCAAGTAATAAATAAGCCTCTCGGTTAACTACTTAAGAGGTCGGTTACTACTTTGACGCGAGCCGTATCGGTCGCACCGCTGCTCAAAATTCGCTGACGCACCGTAAACGCAATGACGTGACTTATGTGTCACTTTTTTAACGCATAGCTTCCAAACCGGTGCTTAAAATGTGTGTCAGCGTAATTTGAGCAGCGGTGTATAGTCGATCCTTTAATTGTGGTCTCCTATACATACAGATACGCATATTATAAATGATCCTTGTAATGAAGACTTTCCCTCTTGGGCTATTATTTGTATCTAGGAAGAAGGCCAGTAATTTAATTAAAATGGATAAAAATCGTGTCAGGTTTAAAGTAGTCAACTCAAAATAATTAACTTGTAACTGTACCAAACAAATACACACTCTATATAAGAAACACATATAAAAATAACATACTTTATTCCAGGAAACTTAATTAATAACTAACTAAATAACTTAATTCAAGGTTTTTAATAATTCATTAAATTAAACGAGTTTCACTAATAACACTGAAACATCCTTTCATATGAGTCATGCCTACCTTTATATTTTCGCTGACCAATTTGCTCTTGCTGTAAAAGCTGTTGATGCCGAGCGCCATGGCCACTTCTTTGTATAGCATTATGAAGATCTTAACGCCTTGCGCCTGAAAAATATACATAGTATATTGAAACCATTGGATATATTAAGGCGCGGTGTGTGTGCGGGACGAATCCCCAAACTATGGCGCATAGGCTGACCTGCCCGGCGTGCCCGTACACAACATGCTCTAGACAAGACCTCCGTGACGCAACAGACAGGGCGTTAGCCATCGCTAATTTCTGGTCCCGCACAATCTAACCACGGCTCAAACGGGAAACCTTCGACACGAGAAGAAGGCGCGGTTTTATAAAGATACATTAGATTACACCAAATGTAATTATTTTGTAACTCTGAACATTTTTTGATATTACTTACACCCATAACATCCCAATAAGGTCTAGTTTTCCCTCTGGGTTGAAAGGTCAGATGGTAGTCGCTTTCGTAAAACTGGTGCCTATTCCAAATATTGCGGACCCCGGGCTCGTTTAGGGCACAACCGGGAATAACACTAGGAGGATGATAGCGTACACCCATAACATAAGGTCTACCGGGTCTTTATAATATGGAGAAATAGCTAACTTTTACGAGATTTCACAGAATTAAGACAAGATTTTGACCTTAGTGTCTCCTCGTGTTCGGATTTGTGAAAACACGTCCCCATACTCTTAATATTTGATTATATTGACTGCGCACGATGAAACATGCCGCCGTACTTTTCAGAATATTACCCAGTCTTTATTAGCCATTCTTAGAACCATCCTACCAACTGCGCCAGTTAAATCCGCAGCAATATTATAAATGCGAAAGTAACTCTGTCTGTCTGTTTGTTACCTTTTCACGCTCTAACCGCTGAACCGACTGAGGTGAAATTATCCCGGCACTCATCTCAAAGCGGATAAAGAAATGAAGGGTGGCAGTTTGCATGGAGGTACGATACGATATAAACGTGTTTAGGTTAGTTTGCAATAACTAAAACTCACTTAGTTTTGACGACCGGTTAGCCTAGTGGGTAGTGACGCTGCCTACGAAGCTGAAGGTCCTGGGTTCGAATCCCGGTAAGGGCAAATATTTGTGTGATGAGCATGAATATTTGTTTCTGAGTCTTGGATGTTTTCTATGTATTTAAATATTTATATCTATTATATATATCGTCGTCTAGTACCCATAACACAAGCCTTACTGAGCTTACTATGGGACTAGGTCGATTTGTGTAAGATTGTCCCCTTATATGTATTATTATTATCCTCTTTATTCAACTTCAATCTTAGGCTAGGTTTTTACAATAATTATATAAAAAGTAAAATATAAAAACTATATACAAAACATAAAATCATTATAAAAACCTAACCTAGGGTACCGCCGGCAGCGAGGCGGGGCCTAAGTTGCCGGTGATCAGGGCGTCAGAGACAGGAACCTCCTGACTATCCGCGCAGTATCCAGGAGTACCGCCTTCTGTATCTGACCCTTGATCCAGCCATCTAGCGAAAGTCTCTTGAGGTGATGGTCTACACTCTTCGCTATTAAACCGTTCGCCGAATCGACTATCGGGACGATGATCGTCGAATCAACATCCCACATGGCGGTTACCTCGTGAGCCAGGTCTAGGTACTTGCTGGCTTTGTCCTTCTCGGCCTTCACGAGGTTCTCATCATGGGGGATGGTGATGTCGACGAGCACTGCCTGGCCTTTCGATCGATCTGTCAGCACAATATCAGGCCTATTGGCAAGAATAGTCCTGTCCGTGATGACAGATCGATCCCAATAGAGCGTGGCACGACCATTTTCGAGAACTGGCGCAGGGGTGTACTTATAGTAAGGCACTTCGGAAACCACAGGACCGTATAGCAGAGCAAGTTGCTGGTGAATAATCCTGGCTATAAGGTTATGTCTGTGCAAGTACTCGCCGTTAGCAAGATGACCACAACCGAAGATAATATGCCTGAGTGACTCCCCGGGACGGCGGCATGCCCGACAAATGTCGACCGTACCGTCCTTCAGGATATACCTCCGGTAATTGTTCGTCATGATAACTTCGTCCGCAATTGCACAGACAAAACCTTCGGTTTCCCCGAAGAGATCCCCGAAACGTAGCCAGTTCACCGACGCGAGCAGATCTACATCGGGCCCTGTGAGGGCCTTGTAGAACCGCCCGTGTAGCTCCTTGCTCCTCCACACCGCCCTGCGGTCCTCGGCGCTCATTACTTTAAGTCTGCGCCAGTTCTCGTTTGCCAAGGCGAGCGGGGTGAAGTTTCCGTCTACTGCTACTACGTCACGATGCATCCCACACTCGTTGTTTAGGAAATAATCCCTGAGACTGCACACCTCGCGGTTGTGGAGGTCTTTGGCATTTAAAAAGCCGCTACCTCCACACTTCCGCGAGATGTACACTTGTACAGTCTCATAACAGACGAGCGTGGGTGTAGCATGCGATGCGCAGAAAGCAGTACTCGGACTCTTCGATCCAGGGCATCCAGCTCAGTCTGAGTCCACCTTAGTACGCCAAAGGAGTAAGTAAGCAAGGGCATCACCCAGGCGTTGAAGGCGCGCACCTTGTTGCCGCCCGACAAAAGACTATTAAGTACTTTGGTCAGGCGACAAAAGAAGCGCTCCTTCACCGCCCGCTTTACGCCCTCACCCTCGATACCCAATGACTGTGACATACCAAGATACTTAAATTTCTTCTTCGGAGATAGATTTGAGGGACATTGTCTCAGAAAGTTGCAAATTTGTTGAATTTACAACTTTCCCCCGCTGTACATGCATGACCGCACACTTATCGACACCAAACTCCATTTTGATGGCGCTACTGAAGACTTCTGTTGTTTTCAGTAGTTCCAACAGGTTATGTCCATTCGGTGCAAATAGCTTAAGGTCATCCATATAGAGCAGATGAGAAATGACCTCACCCTCCCTCCGAAGCCGGCAACCTAGTCCTGAATCCTTCAGCAGGGTGCTAAGCGGATTCATTGCTAGGCCGAACCACAAAGGACTCAGACTGTCGCCCTGGAAGATCCCACGTTCAATCCTTATAGAGTCCTGCGGGCCAGAAGGGCAATCTCCTCCCCCCGGTTGACGAAGGACTGTGGTCTGTTATTATTATTATTATTATTAAGTACTAAGCACTTACCGCCTTCCTCTTCAGAATAGTATCCAGCCTCCAATAATTCCCATTCAGCGCGGGTCTCTTCATGTATATCTCCGGACTGAGCCACCAGTCCGCGATGAATATCTCCTCCTTAGCCAGTTCCATAGCTTCTGCCACGGCCGCCAAGTAAGGGGAGCCGTCCACGAAAGTACCGACTGGGGTGCAGGCGCGAGGCGGCGCGAACGAATGGTGGACGTTTGGGTGGGTGAATTCACGGGCTGGAAAGTCAAATTAGTTTCATACCTATACTCATTAGACCTGGGCGAACTATCTCCGACGAAAACAGAGAAATCGTACAAAAAAATCAGGTCAAGAGTTCCCTAAACCGAAGAGTAGATAAAGAAAGTCATGGAACAAAAAATGTTTGTTAAGATCGTAGCAAGTGTAGATCCGCCATCCTTCGGGAAACAGGCGTGATGATATGTATGTATGTATTCCCCTCCTAGTTCACCAGCTCGACAACTTTTTATCTTGCTTGGGATAACGATATTATGAATGTACCATCACAGTACATTCATAATATCGTTAAATTTGTAAGGAATAGTTAGTTAGTTAGTTGTATTCTTTTCCGCAAATCAACATCCAGTGTGCCTATTTTGCGTGAAATGGTGGGGTAGCGCTACTCTTACCACCCCAGTTCCTCTAGAAAGTTGGTGAGTGCCTTGGTGTTTCTGACTGCGTCCCGTAGTGTGTCCGGAGAGCCTTGGTGCTTTTTCCTGTATATTTCTACCTGCTTGCAGTCCAGTAGAATATGTTTGGTCGTTTCTTCCGCTTCCATGCACGCTCTGCACATGGGGCTGTCTGAGATACCTATGTTATAGAGGTGTCTGTTGTAAGGAATAACATTAATTCCTTTCCATTAAGGGCCGAAAACCTACGACCCTTACGTAAAAACCACTTGGCAAGCTTGTAACAACCCGGTGCAAATTAACCAAATCTACCGAAACGACCTATGTTATTGGTCCCACAATATATAATGTCATTCCTGATCGCATTAAAAACCTTAAACATGGCAGTTCGTTCTACAGCGAACTGAAAAATGGATGTTTTTTAACGCCTTTTATGACATTTCGGAACTTTGTGACCACTAACATTTGAATATATTCTTCCTCTTCTATTCTAAATATGACCTTATAATCAATTTTATTTCATTTGACATGTATATACATTTTTGAAATAATTTAACTCTTTGACATTATAAATAAATTCGACTTAATTAAATTTAATGTAATATTAACTTTTTGACGTATAAATGTAATTGTGCATTATAAATAAATGAGTATGAGTATTTATTAGAAAACTAGCAAATTTCCAAAAAAGAAGAAAGGAAAATTATACAAGTCCAACAAAATATATAAACAGTTCTTTTTAAAGCGGGACCGCTGCTGAAAATACGCTGACGCACCGTAAACGCAGCAAAATATTATGAACTAGCTTCCGCCCGCGACTTCGTCCGCGTGGACCCGGGATAAAAACTATCCTATATTTTAATCCAGGCTATAAACTATCTTCATGCAAAATTTCATTCAAATCGGTTCAGCCGTTTAAGCGTGATTGAGTAACAAACATCCCAACATCCAAACATCTAAACTTTCGCATTTATAATATTAGTAGGATCAGGGAGCGACCACACCGGTGCTTAACGCTGCGTATACGCGTTGTCGTGTCGTATGCGTCACGCATTCTTCATACATTTGGCTGCGTTTTACGGTGCGTTAGCGTATTTTGAGCAGCGGTGTGGTCGCACCTTAAGACGTGACGCATGCGATACACGTATACGCAACGCACCGGTCTGGTCGCTCCGTAAATGTGCTAGTGCTAAGGTTTCGAGTAAGATTAGATAATTATAACTCTCTAGAGACTTGGAGCAGACTAGCTGCAAAGAGCTTTTTTTCTAACTACATTACCTACCAGTTTGATTAGCTACTGCCTTGAGGTACTGCATCCACTCTTTACTCTTCCGTTTCGTCCAGCATTTGATGACCATCTGCCGGGTCTGATTTAGAATCTGAAGCCCGTGGTTTAGACCGGTGGAGTACATGCCGCTTGACACTTCGAAGCTGGAAGAAATGATACCGTAATGCGAGGTGATAGGGTTGGGAATCCGTTCATGCGGTAAGATGCTTGAGTTTTTATGAATAATGGTACCTTTCCGATAAAGGCCTGCACGGCTAGCGCAAGACCGCGCTATAAAAACTATCTTTTTCTAATTAGAACACAAAGAGTCGGGAAATTTATCCAAGTGATAATTTAATGAGATTATCCCCCTCGTACATTGTAGTACCACTTTTCATCGATTTTACCATGAGAAGGAAGTTTTAGGTTCCATTCGATTTTATCAACGATTAATATTGCGTGGTCCGATTTTAATTGTTCGTTAAAGATGGTCCCTAAAAATAGTTCAAGAGCTGATGATGGGTTCCATGAGAAGTAGATAGAACTATAGGGACTAATTGAGATATTTTATATAATCGCTCGCGCATTTATTTTCTCTAGAAAAGCATAATTTTAGTTCAGTGAAACTGATAATGAACTGATGAACTATGGAACTCCTTAGGACAAAATGTGCGAACCCTTAAGGGTCCTTTATATTTGTGTTTTCCACGCATTTCATACACCATGCCTATGATCTGTATTAGTACTAAATGATGCATCGCTATTATTTCTTCGGCAAACATAACGCTCAAATGACATTGTTAAAACATAACATTCGTTATTCATGGAAATAATAACTTAGGTTAGGTATCCATTAGCACATGGCGAAGCCTCAAACTATACTCACATCTCTATGTGCTGCATGGAATAAAATACAGATTATTATTACTTTGAAATAAACAACTTTTATTACTCTAAGTACCTAGTTAATTTTACGCCTGTCTTAGTAAGCTAACCACTTTTAAGATTGTTAAAGATAAATTAGTAAATGGCCACAGAAGTACTGTCAACAGATGGTCAACAGCAGTGAAAAATATTTTACCGCCTGTGTGTGATTTGAAATCTGAGTTTCTACTAGACTCTCGTGTAATTACTTTCCGCCTCCAGTAGTGATGTGCCGGGGAATATTCCCGTGTGGGAATTTCCCGGGAATATGCCCTTGTTCCCGGGAATATTCCCCAAACAGGGGAATATTGAAATACAAATTAGGAAAATTAAAGTTGTAATAAAAGTAAATAAAATGAATAGTGCCCCGACAAATAAAGTGCCATTCGCTAAAAACTGCATTATTGCACTAATTCTGACTTTTTATCTCAATTACCATTTAATATGTAAATATTTTCATATTTTGTATTCGTATAATATTTTATTGTGGGTTTTTTATTATCTTTGTATCGTTTTTGTCACTTTCAGAAGTACTTTTGTAAAATTTGTTTTTTTCTGCTGGGGGAATATTCCCAATAACTGGAAATATTCCCATTGTTCCCGGGAATATTCCCGGGAACATTGGGAATTTACTTTTGCGGGTAAATTACACTGGTTAATGTCTTGGTAAAAAAATCAAGGGCCCAAGTTATCATGGAATATATATAAACATACACAATTTCAATATTCCCGTATGTTCCCTTGTATGGGAATATTCCCGGGAATGTTTCCGGGAATATTCCCACCTGGGGAATATTCCTGGGAACGGCACATCACTAGCCTCCAGTCGCCAAGGCCAATTAACAGGCTATTAAATAGAATCGAAATCATAAATTGAAACAGGTGTTGCATTGCATTTGATTAATTTCGTTCTATTTTATAACAATGCTTTTAAACAAAAACCGTTACAGCCAGAGCCACCCCTCCAATCAGAGTAAACCTAGTCCACCAAGTAAAACAATGTCCCCATTACAAGCTTTATTAACTCCACTTAAGTAACAAAGTAAGGTAAACATTCTGGTTCTCGACGTGACACTAGTGTATGACATGGGGGCACTTTAAGCACAGCATAGTAACAGTAGATAAACTTCGAACAAAGGTACATCGCACGGCTGCACACATGCGCGCGTGTTCGGTACGCACACACACTGTTCGCTCGTTCTCACTCGCTACGTCAAAGGAAGCCGCCTCGTAGGTATGAAGACAGCGAGCCGCCAGTGCCACGATATCAAAAGGAGCCGAATAGGCTTGTAACTAAGCACCTACCAACCTAGTGCAGTTTAGCAACTATTATACTTACTAGGAAATATTTTAGGCATAGTATAGTGGTATTAAAATATTCTATGAAGTGGGAAACTAAAAACACATACCAAACTATCTATAATATTATTACTTTGTGTATACAATATTGTCTATTAAACTGTAACAGACATACTTTGCATACTTAAAGCAAAATTAGTATTATAGGTATGCCAAGCCACAAACTTGACACAGCCCTGCGCATCGAGCGAAAGTAGGTAACGAACGCTCCTAAACGGTCTCAGATTACCTACTGTATTATTCTTCTATACTGTGCTTTAAGTCCTTAAAAATAAAGAGAAACACGAGTCATGGTGGTCGCGATTCCATCATTTCGTTCTGAAAAGTTTTAGTAGTTTTATTTCTCATTTTTTCCACTACCCAAAGTTTGTCTGGAAAGATCACTCTTTAGTGATAAGACCTTCCGTTGTTTTACACCTGTCTCTCTGTTTTTGTACCTGCTATATTCTATTTAAAAAATCCCGTGTACTGTACGGACGTAGTCTACAGGACTCGTGATGGTACAGTACTATTACTGTTAGTTAACCACTGACAGATGGATTGCCTTCATTTAATTTTCAACTTTAACTTCATACAGATAAAGCCTTTTTCAGAATACTGTTACCCACATCTACCGATTTAGTAATAACTATCTTATTTATATAAGATTAAAGTTGAAAATTAAATGAAGGCAATCCATCTGTCAGTGGTTAACTAACAGTAATCGTACTGCAACGCGAAGAGATGTACAATAAAGAGCAAATGTATTGCATTGTACAGTGAGCGTCATACAAGGTCTAACAAAAATGGGGTATGGGGTCTGATAAGAAAAAACAGAAAAGAAATTTTTTTTGACGCGATTTTTTTTTACATTTCACATACATTTACATTTTTTTATTTATTTTATTTATGCTACATATATTTACTAACATAGGATAACATAGTATTAAGAAAACTACTAAAAAACTGTGGATCTTGTTGTCTGAATAAATAAATTTTATTATTATTATATTATTATTTCTATGGAGCTTGTCGCCCCAGTCGGCCAACGCTCCATACTAAAGTAAAAAAAAAACGCAATTTTTTTTTCTCTGTTTTTTCTTAAGAGAACACGTTACCTGTTAAGCCCTTGATCGGTTCATACCCCATTTTGTTACACCTTGTATAGTTAGTAGCAGCCAAGGTAGCCAAATATTGCGGTACACGTCTTTATTAGTGTAAGAATAAGGGTGTGTTACGAAATATTTGGCTAATCTGCCTGCTACTAACTATATGACGCTCACTGTATGTGGATTGTCTACACTATCTACACTGAAATTATAAAGAGGAAAGATTTGATTGTTTCTTTGTTTGTATTGGCTCCGAAACTACTGGACCGATTTGAAAAATTCTTTTACCATTAGAAGCCGACATTATCCCTGATGAACATAGGCTACTTTTTACCGCGGGAAAACGCTTCATTAATCCGTGCGAAGCCGGGCCGGGCAGATAGTAATTTATAAAAACGCGACCACCGTATAAAACTATACATAGGTATACTATATATAGGTTATAGGTGTACGCGGGCCAGGTTTCCGCAACTCGACGTCATAATAGCGCCTATTTTGCGTATGGGTTATTGGCACTACTGTTATTCGTGCCAACCTAGTTCCACCAAGAAGCCTAGCAGACCCTTTACATTGCCGACGGCCTCCGGTAGTGACCCCGGTGTTCCGAGGCGCTTTGCCCGGTATTCTGCCACCCCTGGGCACGTCAGAATGACGTGGGCGGCCGTCTCTTCCTCTTCCATGCAGGCTCTGCAGAGAGGACTGTCTGTGATACCTAGAGTGAACAGGTGTTTGTTGTTTGTCATATACAACTAGCATACTTCTGTGTATTCCTTACCCCTGATCGAAGAGCATGACCGCTTTGATGCTGCCATCGCTGGGTCGGATGTAGCCGAAGAAAGTGTCTTTGACGAACAGCCACCGCTCCTGCCATTTGGCGCACATCAGACCCGTGCAGAAGTAGTTGCATCTGGAAAGACACGTTCAGCTTCAACGGCGAGGCCAAATAACAAAGTATCAATGCCAACCAGTAATAATAGTACATTACTACAGAGGCCGGGAAGTGATAACACTTCCGATAAGGACACTTGGACATTGAAAGCCGTTTTAGTGCGTCCACAAAGATTGTTATTAACAAAATGACTTTCTTAATGAGTTAAGCTATAGCGATTTCAATCTTGTGACTTAGAGGAGATGGTAGCAATTTTTATGAGTTTTATTGTTACTTGCTTAATTTTATCTGGTCGGAGGATTTGCGATGGGCTTATACAATAGGAAACAGTCCCATTGTTCACAAGATAAGCTTTCAAGTGCTAAACGCACAGCTTATATCATTTCAACTATATGTAGTTTTTTAATTTATTTCATTGCATGTTTGAGAAACACACATTTCACATTTTGTCGATCTTTTATACCCACATGTATGCTAAAAGTGGCGATGGAACATACGTTTCATGTGCTCTGCCTACCCCTTTTGGGAATAAAGGCGTGAATGTATGTATGTATGTATGTTTAAGAAAATTAATGTTAAGGGGTTCCATTTTGTTGGCATAGATCTAAAGCTGGCCAAGGTTCGCTCAATTGGACCTAGATCAACTTATAATACCTTACGTACGGCGGTGAATCGAAGAACTAAACTTATTAATTTTAGAACCGAACTAAAGGTAAGGGCCATTAATATGCGATCTGGGGCTTTACGAATTACCGCCCGTGCTGCGTACACAATTTTACGTCTTATCCTGTGTGTGAATTGAGATTTGCCGCTGCGCCCATGGGCGGTAAATCTCACTTACCGCTCAGAGTAACGTAAAATAAACTGTATCCACAGAGGCGGGCGGGCTCTTAGGTTTGGGGGATTGAGCTCGATAAGAGTATATTTTAGTAGGGTCTTTTTTTTATACGACGGGGCAAACAAGCGTAGGTAAGCGGACACCACAGCCTATAGACGCATGCAACTCCAAAGTAGTAACATGGGCGTTGCCGACCCTTGATATGTTTGAGGATTCGCCGTGTTGACAGCTGAAGGAACAAATTCCCTCGCTCTCAACACAACGCATCCTCGGGAGCTCAGGGTCTCAGACGCCTTTGGAGAAGCTAGGGTCCCTTAGAACCCACTTATATTGTGGAGGCGGGCATATTTTTAACCTCTTGGTGGCTGACAGACAGGCGGCGAGGCGGGTCCAGACGATGGCTATTTGAACATCTGAACTGGGGGCCGATTTTTGACTTTCGAGCGCTCGAAAATTAAATAAAAGTAAATGCTATTGTAGTGTCATAATCACAGGCACTTACTTTCTACCGATAGAATTGAATACGAGTGGTCAATACCGCACGTTTTTAAAATTTCTATCGTCATTTCAAAATAGCATTTCATAATATTTGTCAGTTTTCTAGTGAAAGAGTCGAGCGCTCGAAAGTCAAAAATCGGTCCCCTGGACGCGCCCGTATGTCAATTGCATTTTCCTTAGAAACTTATTAGTAGTAGGTAAAAAAAATATCTTTATCTTAACAGTCTCACCTGACACAGACAGTAGTCCCTAATAACCCGAAGCAGTTGCACCCAGCTTGACCAGGCTGCGTGGACCCGGTTCGCTTCAGCACCATACCTTCTTTGCCTTTACACCCGAACTCCGATATGAACGATAGGTTCGATACCTCTAGAAACTTCACCTGTTGATGAACAATTACTAAGTTAAAGTTTAAGTCAAAATCGACATAGTGATTATATTCCACTGACATATAATATGTACCAGAATACGTCTTGGGGATAGCTTACGGAAGATTTATTGTGTATATTACGCCGTTTAAAAGTTCTATGCATTTAAGGCTGTGCATTGGAAATTATCGCGTGCTTTGAAACGCCGTTCTGACTAGATTAAGAAACAATAAGGTCTGATTTTCAGATATAAGTATGATTCTTGACTATGATTGTTTATCTGATTTTATAGATTAGATAGATAGAGAAAAAATTCGAAGTAAAAAAAGGAAAATACAGACTCAACTTTGGTCCGTATTTTCCTTTTTTTACTCAGCTTACTCGAACGATACATTATTTTACGACGCAATCAAGTTAATACTATAGTATTTTATCTCATCTAAAATCTCACTTTATGAAATTTAAATAAAACGTCTCTAAGTTAGGTATTTATCGAAATTTGTCCAAAAGAGCCATTCCCGAAGAGTGTTACATCTCTTTTCCTCGTGCGCGGAAGGCTTCAGCGTGTCATCTAGGGGGCGTGTTCGATTCAAATCAAGGCATCGCCTTAAGATCACATTCACTCCACACACACTCACTTACAGTATGATTTATCTCGCATAAAAATGTTCGAGTAACATCGATATTAGTATCGTTAATACTATTTAAATTAATTATTGTTATTAGAAGTCAATTTGTACTATTTCAAAGGCTTCCGACGGATCAAAAAATCTCTAATTGTGTACTTACGGTTTCATGGTGATTTCTATAAATTGAAATGTTCAGGAGGTTATATAAATATTCTTCTAGTTGTTTCATCCTCAGCTGAATCCCCTCGTACGGTACCATCACCTCCGGTTTCTTTGGGAACCTGTAAACGGAAGATTTTCTCACTTTAACAGGAAGTCATTGAACATAGACCTCTTCTGATAGTCGTGATGTTTTAGTAAAGGGATCAAATCTAAAAAAAACATGAATACATAAGATCTTAAAGTGCGGTTTATTTTATCTTCTGATCTGCGATTTGTGGAGAAAACCTACCAACCAGTTAGCCAGAATTCGAAGAAAATCAGGGTATTGCACAGACCCTGGAAGGCTCTAGTGCGTTTACTATTATAAATTAGTCTCCCTCACGAAATTGTTGATTTCAGAGTTTTTACTGGATGCTATTGCAATCGTGTTAATAAAACTGGTTATATTTAACCAGTTTTATTAACACGATTCGTATTTTGTTTAACGCTTATTCGCCGAGGAGTTTCTTGTGCATACAAATACGACCTTATCCAATGTTCACTCCTGGTTTTCTATCTTTTTCTTTTTAGACGATTCCCCATGGGTGACTAATGACTGAGGCATGCAAATTCCCTCTATAAAGTTCGGTCCCTCGTTAAGTGGACAATCTAGGAAAGACTGCATTTGCCAGCCTTCTTAATTTCTATAAAAGAAGTATATTTACCTAGGCAACGCTCCTTTCCGCTTCTTGGGCCGCGCCATCTTCTTGGACTGGCTCCGTGGCAACGCCTCCAGGGCCACCTTCTCCGCCTGCTCCTCATCTTGGACGGTGTTCTTGAAGCTGGCGCGCCGGGACTTGTGGGTTTTAGTGGGGAAGGGCACTTTGAGGGATGTCCGGTACAGGGCCAGTTGTTGGTGGAGGTAGAGGATGTGTTTGTAGCGCTTGCGGACTGTCCAGGTGAATTCGCCGTGCTGGAGGTTTATTGTGTATCTGTGGGTAGTATATTAGCTACACTCTGCAGTATTTTCAAACCATGCAGGCGCTTCAAACCTTAGTCCGAAAACAAATCAACAAAAGCGGAAAAACTACGTATCAACATATTTTTACTTGTACCATTCTAAATATATAATCAAAAGAAAGAAAAACGTGAAGTCAGTTGTTCCTATTACCCTTCATAGTTACTGACAGAGCGTTTTTTATGTTTCATAAACGTTGTTTGAAATTGTGAGCGGAGCGGGGTGGCGGCGGAACATAGGATTTAGGCTAGGAATGATAAATTACTTGCTAAACACTTCTAGACTTATCCGTGTGCTCATACAGACTTATACAATACCTGTATAGAATTATACAACTTGTGGTTTAAAACTTTATCAAGACGATCAATGATTTATTAAAGAAGGTATTTATACCAAATAATGCATTTTCTTAAACGTTATTTTACCAAACGTTACTTTGCCAATTGTCACGAATAATAAATGAGTAATTTGTCAAATAATGATTTGTAATATGATGTTTTTTCAATTAAATTATTTGTCTAATGAACTCTTTGTAACACAATATTTTAGGAAACGACTAATTTGTTAATCGTTAGTTTGCCAAACGTTGTTTATAAAATGAATATTTGTGAAACTTTTTTATGAAATGATTGGATACCGTAGTGGTGGTTTGAACGACGGTACGTGTAACAACACAAATATCTCAATATATCATCATGATTTACCTGTTCAGTAGCGATGCGCGACTTTGAATGATACTAAATCGATTAGTCGATTATAATAATCATTCGACTTATTCGACTCAATTTATAATCATTCGATTGTTAGTCACTAACTACTAATGAACGCAGAGTCGACTCGATTCAAGTCGAATTGAAGTAGTTGAACTGAATGGAGTCGACTAGTCGAGCCGTGGCATTACAAGCTTATCTATAGTTTACCATTAGTAGTTACTAATTAGTTGTCGTCATTCGATTATCAACATTAGTATATTACTAATGTCATAATCGATTATTCATATTAGTAATCGCTAATTATTCGTTAAGTCGAATCATTCGAAGTCGCGCATCGTTACTGTTCAGTAATGTCGAGTACTGAGTATTCACAGCGCTCTTAATGGATGACTAACACTGATCATTCACAGTGGCTCATCAAACCAATTTACTCAATTAAACGATTCAATGTTTTCCGTACGTGTAATATCTGACAAAGAGCGCATACATACATACGAGTACATGTCTGGATCGCTCCTAAGTGATAAGACCGTCTGTCTTTAGACTTTACGTTATGTATTGGGTTCTTTTTTTAGGAATGCAATGAAGTGCATTATATCTATACTGTTCCTAATATTACAGAGGAAGTCTGTGAGATTGTAGCTTTGAATGTGATGGGTAATCTCTAGAACTCCTCATCGGATTTCAACCATTTCTCCAGTATATGTATACAATGAACCTTCGGGATGAGATAGCCTATATTTTTATCACGCGGCTCCGTTTGGGTTCTCTGTTAAGCTAGTATTGTATACCTACCTACATCATGTACAGGTATCGGCAGGAGAGTTGAGGTGAATGAATACACACACACACAGCTATATTGAGTATTACTTGCAAAAAAGATAGTGAATGAACGAATGAGTGAATGAGATTTAAGTGAAATTTATAGGTAAAACAAACACCAGGGAAATAAAAATATGGTTTAATATACAAACGACAACACTGTAAACTGACCATCCTGTGTTTATATAGAACCTTATTACAACGCACTTAAGGTGCACCGATGGTCAGTTAGCTGTATTGTATCGATAGTACTAGTCACTCGATATCTCATTACATTACAAATTCATGGTTGCCGCACAAATCATCAATAGTAAGTTCCATCATAAAGTAAATATAGCATAGAGTAACTATCCCATACTGCGGTCGAATATTTCTGAAGAACGTTAAGAGATGTCGCTTGGAGCACCACTGACGGATATTCATATTTTACGTTATACGAAATCTCAAATATTATCATTAATAGATATTCATTTTCACTTATAAACTTAAAAAAAAAGAAAACAACCAGACACAGGCCTTAATAGATCGTAAATCGATTCAAAATAATTTATAACATCCTTTATTTGTGCGCCATCTAGTGAACGGCTTGACCTTTATTACAGCTTAGCTTGTAAGTGGACAAAGTATACATGCGCAGGATTCTAGCAGGATAAGTGTCCATAGATGGTGCTTTATTAAACCTGATATATTTACTAAACCTAAACGCATTGTTGTTACGAAAATATATAAATAAGTTTCTGTCAAAAATTTAATTTTTGGTACAAGCTTTTATTGCCGACTGTACTTTTCTGTATACCATCACCAACTGCTCATTGAGACGATTCTAACGAGCACCAACTCGATGGGGTTATATGGTTTTATAACGGAGTTCCTATGGCCACCTTCTGTCTCTATCATCAGATCAGCTCGATGGTACCATAATATTGAATGTCATCCAAACTATAGTTATACCCAAAATTTGAGCTCAATCGGTCACCGGGAAGTGGGTCAAATTTAACTTGCAAGATTTGACGGACAACTTACTTACATACATACTTTTATACTTACATACGAAAGAAGTCAAGTTACTATAAAGCTTGTAAAAAGACCTATCGGTTTTTGCACTCCGGGAGTGCCGGCAGAAGTGAAAACTTGAATAATTTTAATTTTGCAAAAAAAATCCCTTCCGCCCCCCTCTCTCCCCCTGCGTGCCAATATATCTAATAACAAACTTATTAGTAGTACGCTATAGTTCAACTTAACTCGGCAAAATTGATGAAGTAGACGAAGAAATAAAATACCAATTTGTTTGTGCCATTGCCAAATATTTTTCAAAGCTTTATCTCTTTAAGAATAACGTCCAAATTCGAACTATTCGAATTTGCTCAATAGCAAAGCGGTAAAGGACGCGCGGACAAAATTACAAATTTATTTGCAGAATATGCAATTGCAAAGTGTTTAACGGCTTTATATTCTTACGAATAGCGTTCAGTTTTGAATGAAGTCGAATCGGCTAACAGCAATATATAAAAGTTTGATAAAACAAAATGGAATTTGCATTTACGGAAAATGTGTTACGAACTTATACTGTTAACAATAAAGTACAAATTAGAACTATGTGCCCCTAGTCAAACCCCCGTTTTCCCCCCCGACCCCAACCTCGTCCCGAATCTCTCGCCATCCTCCTACGGTCACGTGGCCTCTTACGCATCTGATGTCACAAATATCTGTCGCGAATTTAACAATTTTTCCCCATCCCAAAAAGTGCTCAGCGCCGCTAAAGAAGTTTTCACTTCCAAAAGAAAACATACATACGTACATACATACATACATTCACGCCTTTATTCCCAAAAGGGGTAGGCAGAGCACATGAAACTTATGTTCCAGCGCCACTTCTAGCATAAATGTGGGTATAAAAAAGATCGACAAAATGTGATATTGCAGTGATAGGTTGCTAGCCCATCGCCCACAACACACTTCAACCCTGCTCCCTTAGTCGACTTTTACGACACCCACGGGAAGAAAAACGAAAACGTACGAAGAGTTTTTAAATAAGATGAAGTAAAAACTAGTGCCTATGCCAAATCTTGGGATTAGGTGTCAAAGCGGACCCCTGGCTCCTTTAGGGGCACACCCGGGAATATCGCTAGGAGGATCGTGATGCGACTGATGAGTTTAGTAGATAATTATTAGAATAGGTAACCTAGTCTCTAAAACATCAGAATACTACAGTAAGTAAAAATATAACATACATTTATTCGGGACCTATACGTAAAACTGTTTTTATTTTACAACTTATTTGAATATTCTTTCTTTACATAGGTATCTAGTACCATAAATAAAGAATAATACCTATAATATGTACCTACTGCCATTCACATTTGAGTATGTAGCAATTTATGATTCAAATTGCCAATAAGTACCTAAAATTATCGAAGTGCTTACGACGCGCGACGTTGTCAGCTCGCGCTGGCAGCGCCGTAGTTCGATCTGGCAACGTCGCCAACTGTATACTAATTTCCAATTTATTTTATTATTTTTAACATCTCTGCATAACGTTCCATTTCGACATCTTATATATTACAACAAATGAATTACTGCGTGTTACAAATATTTTACATTAAATTAAAATAAACATAAAGTGACTGCAATCTTAAATTATTAATAAATAATGGAGCATAATTATTTATTTCTTATCACTTCGCACTCGTCTTTGAAACTGTATAATAGTAAAGAGAACTGGGTACAACGAAACGACTCAGTGCAGACGAAACACAGATTACAGAGACGAAATGAGAAAATGTTGCTACAAAATTATTCCTTTAAATTGTAGGTAAACAGAATAAACTTTGTCCATTTGTAAAAATGCGAAAAAAATGATTTAGTATGAGTTTATTGTCTCAATTAAAAATACAAATAAAGATAACCTGCGGTATGATATTTTTTTATAAAAGCGTAGTGAAAATATACGTGTAATTACATAGGCAAAGTCAAAACGTCAGAAGTATATGGAAAGATAGAGACTTAACTGGCCACACTGAAACTAGAGACGATAGGTATCAACTCTACCACGAACATATTGTTAATGTTATTCTTTTAAAATTTGACCTCCGCTTATTTGAATGGACCTACGATTTGATTTAGAAACGGATTTGTTTGCCAGTGATTTACATACGACCACTTGGACTTCTACCGGACTGATTTGATATTATTGAATTTACCAAAATGACACATCGGTGCCAATTCATAAACTGTCACACATTGTTTCGTTTTCCAGTTAGTGATAAAAATCGCCTACGGATCTGGATTAACAATTCAGGTAAGCTCTATTTTATTTACAATAAATAAAATTATACAACTAAGCACATACATACTTGGTGACGTCGGGCATGCGTCAGTCAACTTGACTTTTTATCAATGTTCCAAAACATCGTTTTGTCTTTCAGTTTTTTATCGCGTTATTTACGTTAAAATAAGTTTATATCTCGCTCCAAACTGATTAGTGTCCTTATTAATCCTTCATTTCATGTTTGCACTGTACCTAATGGTAATGATAAACTAGTTAGGAGTTTGCTTGTTGGCATTTTATTTTGAATCTTTTGAATTTACTTATTCGCAGTGTGATTGCCAATTCGTGAAAATATCTAACCGGAAATGATGGCTGAAGTACTTGGTTTAGCTTGAGATTTCACTACTTTTCAGGCCGGAAGGCTTGGCAGGTTTTTTTACAAGAAATGTACTTGATGGAAATTAATAATATCTAAGTATTTAGTTTTATGACGACTGCTTTAGCCTAGTTGGTAATGACCCTGCCTATGAAGCAAGAGGTCCTGGGGTCGAATCCCTGTAAGGGATTTTTTTTGTGTGATGGGCACAAATATTTGTGTTTCTGAGTCTTGGATGTTTTCTAATAAGCTATTTATACCTATTGGAACTATATATATATCGTCGTCTAGTACCCATAATAGCTTATTGAGCTTACAATGGGACTAGTTCAACTTGTGTAAGATTGCCCCTTAATATATATTTTATTTTATTTATTTTTAATTTCAGGCAACATCAATCTCACATCTTTGACACCTGATCAGTTAAAGTACTGCTATCTTTTTGAAGTGCATTTTGAATCCTGCTATGAGTCACAATGATAACCAGAGAAGGTTGACCGGGACAGCTATTACTAGACACTATCACTGTGAAGATAAATCAATTGATGTTATTAGCTTTGTGTCTGTAGAGCACCCAATGCAAGGTATGTCTTGATTTTTTATTGTTCAAATAGTATTTTCTTAAAAACATGATGACAATTTTTCTGAAAAGGGACTCCTTAAGGCACACATGGGAAATGTACAAAAAAATTGTTTATCATTGAAAACAGGATGGCATTGGTATCCGTTCATGTCAAACGAGATAGCTTTAAGAAAATATTGCGTTTGGTGTCGGGTTACAAAAGCACCACACCCTTTCTTCCCGTCGGTGTTGTTGGTCCAAGCAACTTATACTTGAAAATATATACAGGCTGTCCCAGCGCTATGCAACCAACCATCAATCCGACCATAGAGGAAATATTTATTTATGATCCGGCTAAATCCAACTCCTTTCTTTCAAGCTAAATTGTACTTAGAAGAAATCATTCTTTATTTTTAGCTTACTTATTGGCATCATAAAAGCACGTGGTGTTTTTATATCACATATAAATAAAATAAATAAAAATAAAAAAGCTTTATTAATTCCATTACAGCGTTTTTTACAGTTAGTAAGTAATGAATTATGTATGTAATGTATTGAATTTCTTAGCTAAACACGCAGAACTAAAAAAAATGCTTATAAGATGTTAGGATTGTTAGGTTAGGTTAGTTAGGTTTCACATATAGTCGGTTTTTATTAGCATACGGCGGCAAGCATATTTGAAAATATTAGCAGTATAATTTAATAATAATATAAACAATAAATCAGCTTATATACGTCCCACTGCTGGGCACAGCCCTCCTCTCAAGGATGAGAGGGAACGGGCAGTAGTGCCCACGCTGGCCCAGTGCGTGTTGGGGACTTCACATACACCTTTGAATTTCAAATTACTTAAAAAAATGTGTCTCCTCCACACATGAATGACTTAACAAACGTATACAGACACTACCTAATCGATCTATCGTATGAGTCCTAATTCTATCAACTCAACGGAAGGGGTAAAGGGGACGATTAACAAAATTTAAGTATGCTCGGATAATATTGTTTAGTTTAATATTTATTTTTTAAATTTCAGGATCTGGTACTGAAATTACATTCGTTGACGTGCGACCTACCGGACAAAGTAAGAAAACCTGACAATGATCCTGAGGAGTGGCCAACTTCAGCACCACAATCCGCATCGCCACAGCCCTCATCACATCATCACGTCCAACTGAGGCTCCTCAAATAAAAAGACATCTGGAAGAAAGCTCCTCTTGCGTGGACGTGGGGGCGGCGGCGTCGAGCAACGCATCGGACAGATTATTTAAACACATTCAAATTGTATTTATTCAGAGCACGTAGATGTTTTAAAAAAATATATTGTTACTAAAAAATATATATTTGTAAATCTCACAAAAGAAGTCTACAAAATCAGCAAAAAATTAGGCTACTTACTGCAAAGTAAATGAAATAATTTACATATAATACGTGTTATTGAACCCTTTTACCTTACTTTTCTCAAGGAAATCTGCATTACTCACAGGCAGTAAATAGAAGAATGTCTCGGATCGCATGTACGCACGCAAGGGCAAACAAAATGCCATCGGAGGCTTTTTTACTACTGCCTTGCCTGTGGTGTTCGCACCTTTTTTTATAACTGAAGCTTTCAACCTCAATAGTTTTTAAATTTTGTATATTAAGGTACCTTCCTATTGTTCCTTAAGTTTGTTCTATAATCGTCCTCCTACAGTTGTTCCTGGTAATAATAATCTTGAAAAATCCAGGGGAGTCAAAAGCGCGATTCCGATCCTTTACTGAATTGAGTATTCAATGTGCTGTGGTTTTATCGATCGAGGGAGCGAAGCGAACGAAGTTCTACGCTTCAGCTTGGGCCGAAAATTGTTCGTATGTCCGGTGTCTGTCCAGCTGTCCGGCTGTTCTCCTCTACAGGTCGCATTCTTAACCGATTCTCGTGAAATTTTGTGAGCAGGTTCGGTTTAGTATATAGTTTTTTCTGTTACTTTTTAGAAATTAAAAAAAAGACAGGTTCGCTAGTTTCTACAGCACATAGAGCCACTAGCACAATAAATCGCATGGCAGCAAATAGACGAATCAAGGTACAGCTTTGAGATTGATAGTACAAATGCACATCATCAAACAAGATGAGTTTTGTTGATAGTGGGGATCCACATAACTCCCCCCTCGGGAGCCCTGGCAAGCTTACCCCCAAGAACACACCACATACCTAAGTAGCAAGTAGTGGAACTTTGGCTGCGGTCTTATGTAAGGTTGCTTATATAGGTACTTTATTTATGGTACATGATGGTACGGTGGAGGTTCTAAGAAAAGGTACAAAAATTGAGCATTTTATTGACTGCTCGCGTGTGCTCTAACAAAACAGAAAAAAATACTATTATTTTACTTTGTGTAAACCTATCTTGCAAAGTGACATCTATTGACCGCGTAAAACAGATTTTTTACAACATCACCTGTTGTAGGTACAGATGCCGTTAGTGTATTTAATAATCCGTAAAAGGCAATATTGATATAAACGACATCTTTTGCTGAGAGCAAATGTACATACCAGTTCACTAACGCCCCCTGGTGCTCACAGCAAATAAGGCGGATTCATTTTAATGTATGGCGTGGATATATCTTCTTATACTTTATTTATGGTTCCATTCATAATATTATGACCTGTATTATTCAAACCAGATAAAACCTATATTCGAAAAAAAAACCTGACGAAACTTTTAATTAATCTTGCATTTCGCTGATGAACTTGCAATCGGTACGAAAAGAACAGTAATTTCAAAATCCCGCTGTCATTACATAACATGTTGTGTGTGTGACCTCAACTCTGATTCCGGTACCTATGATTGATGGTAAAACGAAAATTCTAACCATGCAAAAGCTAGTATTCCAGCCTAAAGGGTTAGTATTCCATTTGATGACGTGGCACTGGTATGTATATGTATAATCCAAGGTTTCGTAATAGAACATTACGTACCTAGGGCGGTGAATTCGTGAATGTCACCTCACCTTCGGTTCAGGCCACAAACACCTGCGATCTGGGGCTTTACGAATTACCGCCCGTGGTGCGTACACAATTTTACGTCTTCTCCTGGATGTGAAGTGAGGTTTGCCGGTACGCCCGTGGGCGGTAAATCTCACTTATCGCCCAGAGTGACGTAAATTATTATACATTATACTCACAAATTAGGGTTTAGTATGTGTGTGGTGACGCTGCGCTCGTTCTCCTCTATTCTGACCTTTATTTCAACCCCCGGAATGAACACTTTCCTGTGAACCGACTTGAACTTGATTGGTGGGTTGTGGACGTCTCTGTATGGCACGGAATCGGAGGGGATGGCTGAAACGATAAAGCCATTATACATTTTCAACAACTTATGAAGCTGAATATATACTTACCGCGAGTTGCACCAACTTACGATTACAGACCGGTCAATGTTAAATGACGCCGGCAGCTGTCATTCCATAGAAACTTGTCATACTTTCCATACGTTCAGATTTTAACGAACGCCGCTTACTATTATAGACGGTGTGGTGCAACCTTCCCTTATAGCCAAAAACGGGCAATTCTTAGCTCCAATATTGACTGCGTTCCTGCCACTAGTTCCAATGAGAAATTAATATCTTGGAGGCTGCTTTTAGAACTATCTCGATAGACGAGACTTTCGATGAAAAAAAAAACGCTAAAAAATCAGTCCAACCGTTTCGGAGCTACGTTGCCGCAGACAGACACACAGATGAACTCTTGGCGTCGGGGGTTTAAATTTAAGTTTATGTCTCACTCAGTCCCAGTAGTAGTAGCTCAGTAGTGTGTAGTTTTTAATTAATTTAGGTTATTAGAAAACAAACATACTTTGTTATGAAATGTAATACTCTAAATTGCATCGGAGATGAGATATTTCCAATATAGAATTCCACAGGTCAAATTGAAAAGTAAAATGAACTAAAAACTTAAATATTTCGACTTCGATATTGTTAAACGCGTTTAATTTTAATGTCTATGCTGTATTAAGAGGTCCTAAACTATTATAAAAAAATACATCCTTGGCCGCTGCAAAACAAAATTACATCTTTTTTCATACCCAATGCCCTTTATGACAACAACTCTCAAATGTCAAAATTCGAATAGTCTAAAATCTTTATACTTTATACTCCGTAGAACAAAGATAACATACTATTACTAACGAAAGTATTAGTATTGTATCAGTTATCTACGATCTATATTAAGTCTCTCCTTTATCCGATACGCCATTACAGCCATAATAACAATGAAATAAAGTCCTTTTTACTTACTCAAGTAAAGGTAGGAAATCAAATGGATTAAAAACAATTGACATGCAATAAATGAGAATAAAGCGAAAGGGGAACTTTCGTAACAAATGTAAATCCCGTCATTTCTGCCTACGCCTTCGGGAAACCGGGGTGATTACACGATATATGACTTCTAAATAAAGTCAAGTGTAAAAATATGGGTGCATACAATTTACCCATTACGTCCCATAGCTCTTATGTCAGCGGATTAAGGTTTTGGTGCATATTTATGAGAAGATGAAATCGATACATATTTTTGCACTCGGCCGTACGAGTACATAACAGGGATGTTGCAGAGGCCGCTTCTTCAATAGTGGCACTTCTTTTTATACACCTCAATGGTGGCAAATAAGCTCACGGCCCGCCTGACGGTAATTGGTCACCGTAGGTACTAGGACGGTAATAGCCTTAGGACACATGCAACTCCAGAAGAGTCATATTAGACGGACCATTCATTCCTAACGTAGCCCAGCGTCGGGTGAATAGCTCTGTGGGCCTAAAGGTGCGACCACGCCGCTGCTCAAAATACGCTAACGCACCGTAAAACGCAGCAAAATGTATGAAGAATACGTGCCGCATACGACACGTCAACGCGTATACGCAGCGTTAAGCACCGGTGTGGTCGCTCCCTTAATTGATAGCCGATTTATCGCTTATCGAGTCGAGTTATCGCCGTGGACAAGGCGCCCGTCACGTTCATACTCCAGGAAAAATACGGTTTTGAATAACATTAATTTATAATAGCGTTTTTTTTTCGTTTAGTACATTTTAAAACGTTATAATGCCGGCACCACACTTCGCTATGCGCCGTGCGCTATGTGACTGTGCCGTATTTGCGAAAATATTTGTAATGTGCGCGAACAACAAACATGCCCATCCACACTTCGTGCCGGTGTGCCGAACATGCCAAATATAATTCATACTAGCTGCACGGCTAGCACGCAAAGGCGCGCGAGCTCTCTCGATTTTTCTCGCACTATCCGTCTCTCTCTTATTAGAACACTTAGAAGAAGCGGTATAGTGCGATAAAAATCGAGAGTATGTCGCGGCCGTCGTGTGCTAGAAGTGCTGATATGCCCGCGGCTTCGCCCGCGTGCTTATAGGAAAAAGTAACATATTGAATTTTCCCGTGGGAATTAGATGTTTTCCCGCTGGAAAAAGTAGCCTATGTCACTCTCCAGCTTCTAAACTATCTCCATAGAAAAAATCACATCAATACGACGCTCCGTTGCGACGTGAAAGAAGGACAAACACACACACACACTTTCGCATTTATAATATTAGTACAGTACGATTACTGTTAAGACCTGACAGATGGATTGCCTTCATTTAATTTTCAACTTTAATCTTATACAAATAAAATAGTTATTATTAAATCGGTAGATGTGGGTAACAGTATAATAATGCTTGTATTGCGATAATAATGACCATGTAATTTGACTCACCAGCATCAGTCTCTTCTTTACTCTTCTCCAGTTCATTAATGGAGAGTGACTCCGGGACAGCCAGACTCAGGTCAAAGTCGGAATCCAGTCCTTGTGTTGTGTCGAACCCGGGGAATATCTGCTGCAGGCAGTCCTGCGAGGGGGTGGGGGTGTCCATACCGTGGTTTGTGTAGCTGTATAGTTGTTCATCTGAAAATGTTATATTTAATTAGAGTAACAACAATGTAACCTCATGGCTGAGGGACATGACGGCTGTGAGAGTGAGTGAGACGACAGGAATGCCTAAGACCGAGCAGAATGGAGCGTGACGGTGACGTAGATAGAGATTTTTCTCGCCGAGTTTTTAACGCCGCTTCTACTCGAGGCAGAGGTTTTCTACCCGAACTGGTGGTGGTTTATCGATATTCATAGGTGCTAAAATTTGACTTGAAAAATCTTTGACTGACTTTTCTCTATGGATGGTAAATATTGCTCACAGCCGTCATATTTACCTGACCCCTCAAATATGGATCATGGATCCCATAATGAACAGCTCAATAATTTCGTATCTTTCCTTGCATGGCTTAAAAAGACAGAAATGCCGATAATTTGGCAATACATTATACTTTGTGATAACATTAACATGGCGCCAGCCATAGAAAACCGTAAGATTTTAAATATCGTAACTTTAACGGACGTAATAGTAGATTGTGTATCAAGGAAGCAATATTATATATTTACAGCGAGGGCGGTATATATAATTCTGAAGCAAGAGAAATCCTTAAGGTTGAATCTCGAGCGTAACGAGGGATTCAAGTGTTTACGCCCAAGATGGAAATAATTTTGCTAGGGCAACAATGGCTCTATTCTGAATAGCAGAATGAAGGAAGAGAAGTACAACTTTGATCCTTCATTGGAAGACAATAATGTGAATACCAGGTGTGAACTTTTTTAAACGAACAGCCCCCAATCTTTATTCCTGAAAGACCAGAGCTGACCATTCCAAATCAATGACGTAGAAAACTTAAATGAAGGCCTAAAAAATTGCTATATGTAGTTAAAAAGTGACAGCAATACATACTTTTCATTCCTAATAAATAATAGCCTTAAATTAGTACAGTTAAAAATCTTTCCAATGTAATAATGTAATGATTCCAATTCATAAATATAAAATTAATATTATACACTCAAGAGCAATTAAAGTGGGGTAAGGAAATTCTATAAAAAGTGTAGTTATGTTTAATTTCATTCCTATTGATTATATTTCTGAAATGTTTTTGTTTATCGCAATGGTTGACTTGTACTATACATTTGGTCTGCTGAATACCAATCATCAAATGTTAAATTAAAACTGTTACTGAATCAAAATAATCAGTGAAATTCGTTGAAACTGAACTTTAATGATTTAATTTTTGGTAAGTACCAGATTTATTGCTGGCTAATTTTTTGGAACAGAAATGAAGTACTAATTGAAAGGGTCCCAATGAGTCGAACCACAAGTTTAAAGTTATGAAAGAGATTAGAGTAAATAATTATAAGCCTGCCTAAAAATGTTAGGCAAGCTGGTGGGAATTGGCTTGGCTTGTATGGGCGCTCTGCCATTCGTAGTTTAGGAGCTTGTTCCACTTGATCCACCTTCTGTCTCCATCATTAGACCAGCTCGGTGAAGCCAAAATATTGTGGACCAAACTTACTTAAGTATGCCAAAAAACTCAATCAGATAGTGCAAGAGGTTGAAAAATGGTTTGCAAATTTTGAATGTCTATTTATATATTTACTAATTACTTATTTACATAGGATGCACAGGTACATAAAAACTTCTTAATATTATGTGGTAAATAGGTGACTGTTTATTTTACTGATAAACTGGACTTGACTGACATGACACACTGGCACTAATAGCAGTGACACAAATACACAGCCAAACATATAGGGAACAAATGAGACTCAATTACTCTAGATAAATCAATTAGTGCATTACAATAGAATGGGGTTACTTTGATTCGGGGGGCGACTTTGATCAAGTAGGTTTTTCTCCAAAATCATTGTTTTTACTTGTGGCTGAACTGTGGAAGTGAATATAATACTATAGTATTCGATTAAATATTCTTCAATTCAAATCGTTCTGTTTTTATACTAAATTCTATAAAATCAAAGTAGCCCCATTTTTTCCTAAAGTAACCCCTTTTTACGGTACTTTAGAATAGCAGTATTTAAACCAGAATTGTAAGAATCACTGGCTGCTTAGGAATGATGGCAGTGACAGAAATGCTCTAGAGCCAAGGCCATCCGCTTCCAAAAATAGTTTGTTTAAACTATAAGCATCCTTCCCACCCCTTTTTAGTTCGGCATCATAGAGGAGACAGGCTTCTTTATGCATTGACAAATCGTTTATATTATGAATATGATAACTGTTTTATAATTTTCCAGAATAGTTGGGAATGGATTAACTACACTTGAAACTGAAGACCAAACCACGGAACATATAATACAAAGGTCCCCCCATTAATTAATTACGGAGTCGCTTTACCCATTCGCCAACAAACTGCTCCGCAGTTTGGCGAAATTTTTGTAATAGTTTTAAGTTTTTATTTTATGTGAGCAATAAATAAATAAAAATAAAAACTTAATTCTTATGTATGTATGTAAATACAGACAAAAAATGTTAAATCAGTACAAAGGCGAAATTTATTTTATAGCATAATAGGATGATGATATAGTATGATTATTTCTTTATTATAATATAATATTATGATGTCTAAATTTTTTATAAATAAATAAATAAGGGGACAATCTTACATAAATATACTTATATAGATAAATAAATACTTAAATACATAGAAAACATCCATGACTCAGGAACAAATATTCGTGCTCATCACACAAATAAATGCCCTTGCCGGGATTTGAACCCAGGACCTCTTGCTTTGTAGGCAGGGTCACTACCAACTTGGCTAAAGCGGTCGTCAAAACAAATTCTCAATCTTATGGACACCCGACACTGTGCAAAGATGGCAAAACCTGGATTTTGCTTTATTAATATTATGTTTTCACTATCCCTATTATAGTATTAGTCATACGAATAAATAAATACATTTTGATGTCTGGTATAGTTTAGTGAGTAGTTGAAGTCTGGCCAATGAAGTTTAATGGCAATTCGTATGTTGAGCATGAATATTTGTTTCCGAATCTTGGATATTTACTATATATTTATCTTTATTAATATTATAATGAGGAAAAGTTTCTGATTGTGGATTTCTAAGTTTGTAAGTAATGGGTAATATTCGCACCAAAAAACAATGTCAAAAATTCCTTCACCTGGGGTGTCTGAATGGTTAATTGGTTATAGGCTACATTTTATCGTGCAGGTTTGCCTGTGTTCTTCGCTATACGCGGGCAAAGCCGCGCGGGTAGCTAGTATCTAATAAATACATATTAAAATGGTAGAGAATGCCTTAAGGCTTTAAGTCCGCCATTTGTACTTCTTATTTGTGCAATAAAGTTTAAATAAATAAAATATATTGTCATCTAGTACCCATACTACAAGACTTAGAGAGCTTACTAAGAGCTACTTTGATATATGTAAGATTTGACCCTGATATTTATATTTATTTATGAATAAATACTGTACTAAAACAGCCAGTAGCCATGAGAATGATACTGAATGCATGTATGAATCACAAAGATAAATATAATCCCAAACATGTTCTAATCAATCTATCTACAACAATAAATCCCAAATGAGATAGTATTTATTATTTAAGCACAATATTTTTCAACTAAAACCTTTAGAAGTTTGTAAAATATTGTCATTTAAATGTATTTGATTTGACATAGTTTCACAGCAAAATGTCATTAAAGAATAATAAACTGAATGTCATACCGCAGCCATTAGTACAAATGTTATGTTATGATTATGATGGATAATAAATTTCCAATATCAGCAAACACTTAAACCACTTGAAACTAACAGCACATGTCACTTTCTATACTAAATAAACACAGCTTTTAATTTCATTATACCAACTTTTGAAGTTATCACTTTAAATCCACCTGGCTGGAAAATAACAGATCTTGGTCACCGAAACATAAAAATAAAAACAAAACTGCGGAACAGCTGTGTTCACTTCACTGTCTGGCAAATTATTTCACAATAGGACGGCAAAAAAAAACTACCTCGCTTGATTAGGTTGTGGAAGCTAAGTGTTAACTCCTTAGTAGCCATATGCTCCTGGTAATTATGATCTTGAGAAAAATCGTGCGGCAGTACGCGGTTCCCGTTAGCTTGATACGTAATGTGTTGCCCATTACACGGTACAAATTTAACACTTGTGTACATAATCTCTGTGATAAGATAAGTTGTAAGTGATATCGCATCTCAGTCTGATGACAGTAACTATCGGAATTGGCTGGTTCCGTATCGAATTTGACAAAAACACTCGCCTTGGCGGGAACACGGCTCAATGCACAAGGCTAAGGTTTTTTTCACCATTCAGCCAAAACAAAGCGAAAATTACTTACTAATAAATCAATTCCATTGTTGTTTATATTTTATAGGTTATCACTGCACATATTTTGCTCGTGTGCCACATACACTGCCGATCCGGTTTAAATTGAGCCAGTATATTAACGTAGTTATCATGGGAACTAATAGTTAGTTCAAGGCGATTTGAGGCGATTTCAATAAAAACCCTGCTCAAATTCAAAGGCGATGACGTCAACTGTCACCAGTGGTCACGAACCTTTTACTTATTTCAGTTCAGTGTTTTTTTTAATGAAGTCATTACACTAAACTTGCTTTTTCTTTTTTAGTCAATCACTAATTATTTTGTATAACTTGACGACTACCCAGTAAGTAATGCATAAAAAAGCTTATTTTAATTTTGAACCTTAAATTACCTTTACTTGGAAACGACGAAGAATGATCTGATCGTATTTATAATACTTACCTATGTAATAAAGTCTTGCAAAGCGCTTTTCATTCACTACCATTAGTAGATTTGAAACTTAGCTAGTATGTAGGTATAGTTTATATTATAAATGTCAATAATAGAGCCATAAGCACAAAAGTAATTTTGGTGGCTTTTATTAAAAGCTTCATATATGAAAATAATGTTCCCTTTAGTTTAAGGGCGGGCCGCATCGACAATACCTATAGTTAAAAGACTGATTAATATTAATTAATATAAATGGCGCCACCAGCTGTTATCCAGTAGAATTTCCAATAAAGTAAAACTGTAACTTAGGTAACCCTGTAAAATCTAAGTTTTAAAGATTCTTCGAAGAGTAACGAGCAATAAAAAATAGTATCGCCTTCAAAGTTAAGGAAAATACGTATTATCCGTATTTCCGATCCATTTACTGCATAACTCTCTCTAATTAGGTATTGTAAAATAAATGCTACAAGATTGTGGGGTCGTTTAGTTAACGTAATTAAATCAGTTTCTTTAAGAAAACAGTATACAAATGGTTACTAACCCCTGTACCACCTGTCCAGGATTTGACAGAACTGACCAGTATGACGTAATGGTCGCGTTCGGAACTTTGTAAGGTGTTACGTTCAGAAAATTGGTAAATTATAATTTCTTAATTTTCCATTTATGAGTTATATACTATTACTACATCTAAAAGCATCTGTGCGTAATATAAATAAAAAATAGAGCACCCTTAAATAAAAGGGACATAAAATAAACACCTACTGAAAAGATAAAATTAAAGCGCCTACTAAAAGTTAACAGGCAAAATACAATCAGACATGGAATTACTGCGAGAACTCCTAGGCACTAACCATTACATTTATTGAATTAAACGCTTCCATACAGTTGATGACATTTATAATGGGTAGTATGCACATCAAAAAAGACCAGACAACTCAAAAAATACTGATTTGCACATCTAAAATACTAACGGTTCTTCAAAATTCGGTTTTATGTGAAACAAAATGTGTGTAAAATTTTGATGTCAAGTCAATATCTTTTGGTGCGCAGTCAGTATTTTTTTGATAAGCGATTAATATTTTCCCATTTAGTGATACGCCCGAATTGTCAACTCGCGGAATAGGTAGGTACTCGTTTTAAAAAAAACAACCTCCTGTATCTCGGCAGCCCCTTGATCGATTTGCCTCATGTTCAAACTTTTTTTTGGCTAATTAAGGTGGATGTCGGAGCTCGTTGTATGCAAGTACCTACCTCTGCACGTCAAGCATGCGACGGCCGCGACATACTCTCGATTTTTATCGCACTATATCTCTTGTTCTAAGTGTTCTAATAAGAAAGAGACGGATAGTGCGAGAGAGAATATGTATGTAACAACATGAATGCAATAAACTTGATTACCTACTTGACTATATAGTCTCACTGTGAGCTGTAGAAATCGCGATCCTGTCTTTTCTTAAAAACCGATGCGAAGAACGGACATCATCACATATCATTATATCATAATCATTACATAAATAAAATTCTTCATAAACAATAAACAAAACAAAGTCGCTTCCCGCTGTCTGTCCTAATGTTAGGTATGCTTAGATCTTTAAAAGTATGCAACGGGTTTTGATGCGGTTTTTTTTAATAGTTAAGAGTGATTCAAGAGGAAGGTTTATGTGCCCGTGCGAAGCCGGGGGGGGGGGGGGTCTTCATAATTATTGAATCTGCTCACAAAATTTCACGAGAATCAGTTGAGAAATGCGGCCTGTAGGCGAGAACAGCGGGCAACGGGACACTGCACTGGACGCCCCAAGCTGAACTGCAACAAGAGAACTTCGTTCGCTTCGCTTGTTCGTTCAATAATGCATTTAGAATGTTGTTGGGGCTGCCACGTTGGTGTAGCGTATCCCGTTGGTTCGCTGAAGCCCGCACGGAGGGCTTGGCAAGCAATATTGCGGAAAAAAATCGCCTCGATGCTGAATAGGCTCAGGCCAACCAACAGCATTCTGGGTGTAATTGCTGAACGCTATGACTGCCCAATTTTAATGCACTGGGTTAGTCAAATTATGGCATTTGCTTCTTTTACATATATATATATATAATTATTGTTTGTTATACTAATATAAGTTTTAAGTCGCACTAACAATCTATGTATGTAACTATACTTATATCCGAAATAAAGATTTAATAATAATATTAAGGAGGAAAAAAGTCCGTGAGGTGAGACTGTGACTGTAAGTTTGTAGGAACATAGCTAGTACCATAGTCAAACCAGTACACACCAAGTGGCTCTGTGAGCTTTAGAAACCGCGAGCCAGACTTAAAAAAAAAGACCGGGTTGCACTCCGGGAGTGCCGGCAGAAGTGAAAATTCGTGAATTGCTTTAATTATCAGTATAAACCCCCCCATAACCCCCTCCCCCCCTTGTGGGCTTCAGCTTGTGGGCCGAAAATCGTTCGTATGTCCCGATCCCGATTTCCGGATGTCCAGCTTTGCCGCTCTTCTCCTCTACCGGCCACGTATCATGGTCGGCCTTATCACGCGATAAGTGACAAAATAGAGCGTCCGTCTCGTTCTATATTGAACGGTGTCAGCTAGTGACGGACGCTCTATCTTGTCACTTATCGTGTGATAAGGCCGTCCATGCTACGGGGTCAGGTTGGGCAAAAATAAATCGTTAAAGGTAAAGTGTAAAAGGTATTGCCGGCCAGGTGCGTAATAGTGTTTTTAGTACTGTTTGACAAAAAAGCGAATGTTAAAATTAAAAGTGAAATCTAAAATGACGGTTATAAAACTTATAAAACGCTTGCGCGGGACGGCGGCGCGCTTGCGATGTTCGCCGGCAAATTCCTATACAAATCCCATTTGCGACCTGTGTAAATTCGTGATGCCCGTAACGCTGTGTCACGTTGTCTATTTTCGCGAACGTAATAAGGTCTATCATGTTTGAGAAAAGTACCTCAACACAAAATATAAGGGAAACTAGTAGTGATTATGAAAAAAAACTATTATAGTAAATGCGAAAAGGATCTAAGATAATGACTAACATAATGACATCGACACCTATGTTTCCATTTATTGGACTCCAGAATTGTTTTACTACGTCAACGCAAAGCTGAAACATTTTTTGCTAAACTAGTTTTCGCAAAGTTCCATTATGCAATTTGTGTATTTACCTCAACTTTTGTCTTACAATGCAGTCTCGTCAAAGTTACGGAGTGAAAGTATTTACAATACAAGCTCTTACATGAAGTATCCTGAAAAACAAAGGACGTTTTGGTGAAAAAGTTAGAGTTTTGAAACCCGTAACCGACTGGTATGACTGTATCCATTGTCTTGGTCAAACGCAACTTTGGAACTAGTCTAATTGGTGCCCAGAAACAGGTGACCCGTTTAGCAGCTATGCCATTTCATAAGGCGTATGAAAATGAGTTGTCGTGGTGATTGCTGCGGGTCACGTTAGGCTGGCTGGAGCTGAAATATTATTACGGATTAACATTCAACACATACGGGCGGTGGGCAGAGAATGTCGCGAGAGCCGCAGTGACCGCAGTTGCAACTCGCACATCGAACGGTCTCGGCGTATACCCAAACACGCTCGCAAGGTACGCACTTCCCGCCACAATTCAAATTTCGAACCATGTTCGAACACCGCTAACTTTTTTTTTATTGCAAAGTGCACTCGCGCGTACAGCCAAATCTTAGCACTTGACTTGCCAGTGTCCAAATCGCAACGCGGCCGTTGACATCGTATCCAGTGATATGGAACGTTTTACAGAATTTCAGAGCGGGTTTTCGAACATAATGTTTTTTGGCGGGAAGTGCGTGTGTTGAAGGAGTTTTTTTTTTATTGACAGTGCACGTGACGAAGGTTTGCATCCGAAAGTGAACGATGGTGGATTCCACTTAATTTTTATTAGTGTTTTTTTACATCCTGAAAGAAGAAAGTTTTATACGAAAGGTGAGTCGAGTTTGTTGCATTTTTGCATAATAATACATTACAATAATGTCTGAAGTAAAGTAGCGGTGTTACTCAATAATAAATTTTCTGGTGTCTTTCGCTTTCTAAAGACTCGACCATGAGTGTGGCCGCCGTCACGACCGGGGTTTTGCACCGAGAAATAATCTACAACTCTTAATTATAACAAGTTATAAGAAAATGATGACTAATTACATTGCTAAATTATAAATACAGTGACGGCCTGTCGCGATGATAAGCTTTTATTAATGATAAATACATTTGTATATATACCTACCTAGAAACTGATTTTCGTTCACTCAGCATAACGCGAAAGAGCAAGGATTAAAGACCCGTAGTGGAACTTAGAATCCAAAAACAGAGCAATTAAAAAAAATACGGTGATTGCCAATGCAGCTATAAAACTAGATTGTATAATGAAAGTGCCAATAGCTTGAAGCCACCAAGCCGTTAAAATAAAACATTCCATTTCATTTGTCGCAAATGATAATTACCTGTTACCTAACACACTTGTAAACGGTTGGACGATTTATATTAAAAACTAGATTTCCTGACGTGTTAAAATTAATTTCAGGTTTTTCTAGCTTTTAATAGGGACGAACTAATGATCTAAAAGTTGCTACGTGAGATTACCAACTTTTAGATCATTAGTTCGTCTAATCTAATCGATTTTGGCATAATGATGCAATTACAAAAGACCATATTAACCATCGACAAAGCGGTACTTTTTGTCTGAGAGTAACACAAATATAAAATACCGCCGATATGTTGGTTTGAGAGTGAGGGACGTCCTTATCTATCAACACAACGAATCCTCAAATCAATAAAGGGTCGGCAGCGTGCTTGTGATTCATCTGGCATTGCAAGCGTCTATAGGCTATGGTGTCTGCTTACAATCAGGCAGATGGTATGCATGAATGACACCATCGTAGTATAACTCTATAAAAAAAAGATTTAATTCCTAATTGTTTATTTCCAAAACATAAAATATAGTAATAAAACGAACAAACAAGAAATCCACAACGCAGACTTCGTCAAAAAACACAGCAAACATCTGTATCGTTGAATTTGGCACACTTTTCTACGGTAACAAAATGTTGAACTTGAGAATAACTGCTTTAGTTTAAGAGTCCGCAGTAAGCTCGATTCTCCATACAAACGTAGTTACGCTCTCATTCGAAACAACGTGTTGGATTGCAACGAAATTTTGCATGTACAGTGACATGAGGTATATCTATGTCTGTAATTAGTTTATGTAGCTTCAGATACCATAGTAAAAAATACAGCGAATTTAAGTTTTCATACAAAACTTGTTATTGCTGTATTTCGTTTGTTTTATAAACTGGAACCATATAAACTAATTACAGACATAGATATACCTCATGCAAAGTTTCGCTACAATCCAACAGGTAGTTTTAAAATGAGAGCGTAACTACGTTTGTATGGGAGGTGAAATTCGGCCAAGCTTACTGCGGACTCTTAAATTATATTTTTAATATTCTATAACTACTTCCGTTAACTATGATCTGCAGCGAAACCGCTACAAAATGTATCACTGTTAATAAGAATAGATCGTTAAAAAATACTGTTATTTGATGAATCGCGTCATCATAAAAAATTAGTCAAGCAGTGGAGTTTCAGCTGATATGATGATGATGATATTTAAAGATGACAATGGAACGGCTGCCTCAATAAAAATAATGATAGTCAACCCTCTGTTTTGATGGCATCCACCTAACAATAATAAATCTTTATTGCAACTGCAGTTTGACATACAATGATGTTTAATATTATGTAACAAGATACAATAGACATTTATACACCAAATCACTGAGCACCTGATCTCTTTCTCAGCGTTAGCATTGTCTACTCAAAAAGATAATCCCGGCTTTCAAATGATAAGTATGACAGACTAAGATTAACCGACAACAAAATACCAAAAACGAAATGGAATCTAGAATGTACTACGTACCTACGACGCTCTTTTTGTTAAGTTAAATAGTTCTCGAATAATTATACTTTCTTAAAATGTATCCACTTTTTGAAAAGTTATTGTACATAGTATAAGATGTCTATCTGGTTTTTCTCATTATCTTCTCATTTGCTCAAAGGTTAGCTGGAACAAATCCCTTAAAGGGCTATGTGTAAACATTGTACTTTAATATTATATGATGCTGATGTGTATATTGTTTAAACTGTTATTGTGTACATTGCTGATAACAGCTTGGTCTGATAAAGCATAAGCTTTACCGGACCAATTCTATCGGTACGGTAATAGTAACCAATAATAGTATTTACCTATCACTCGGCACACGATATTCAAATTCGCCATGAGCCGGTTGCATGTCTAGTGTTGTGAACTGGTTATTAATACCCAATAAAGTGAGCTAATCGGACCATCTGACCCAGTAGTTGTTTCCTTTATTTGCCGTTCAGGTCCAAATACCCAGAACGTGGTTAGCTTGCGTCAGCACTTTTGTAGTTTGCTTTGTACACGGTTTTGTAAAAGCGATAGAGACCGCTTCTAGTAGTTTCGCGCATTCAACCTGAGCGATTGTTAAATTGATAAAAGTCTTCGCAACTGCACCTAAGTCTGGATTATATTTTGTTGTATAAATACCTATCTGCCATTTGGTGCTAGGTATCACCAAATTCTTACCTAACGCAAACTTGTATATAAGTAACTGTAAGTTTGGAAGGATAAAAGGTTTTTATTAATTTCATTAATATCTGCCATAACGATGTGCTATGGCGGCCAAAACTGTTCGCTTCCCACCAGGCGGTCGCCCTACAATTTTAAAACCAAGTGACAAGTTGACCAAATAATTAATCATCATAATTAAAATTTAAGAAAAAACTGAAGGACTGGTTAATTTGCAAATGTTTTTATGATTTGAACGAATATTTCTTGTAATGTAAATGCTGTACTTTAAATGTATTATTAATATTGTACGTCCGAAATGGGCACACTGTTGAGACCTATTATATTTTATGACATGTTATGCACACGGTTTTGACAATATATTTTATCTTATCTTATCTGATCTTATCATACAATTAGTTAGACACAATACTGGAAACACAGCCGAATCTCTATAACTCCTTGTTATTTGTGAGCAATTGATTTGTGTGTGTGTGTGTTGTTGAAGTTACCTAATTGAAAGCAACAAGTAACATTAGCCGTTCGAATGAGATAGAAAGTGAAGTGACTCGCCGCCGGCTGATTTACTACACTCCCAAACAAGTCACGTGTTTGTACGACGAAAAAAAGTAGGATTAGAAAAAAGGTAGCGCCGCGTTTTCATAAGGCAACATTCTTATAGTCAAAGTATAAGAAGAGCTAAAAACGGCTAAATTTAATATTGATTTTCCAACGAATTGCACCCGTGTTTTGCTTTTGAGTGTATATTAGGTATTTATGAGATTCTATTAATTAAACTTCTGACTATTCCGAAACAATAACTACTTATGTGTCAAAAATATCTGTAGGCAATCTGGCACTCATGTGAATCGTAGCGAATAAATGTAAATATAAAGGTAGGCTATTACATATTCTTATTATTCCTCGTTCCCTACCTGGTGAGGACTACACCATAAACAATAAACCATATATTTTGAGGTGAGGTAGGGCACAGCTAAATGTCATCCCGCTCGAATGTGGAGCAGCCCAACTGGGGAAGTACCTCCTTGCAGAAGACCACAGCCATAATAACACTACTACTTGCTCTGTAGTGTTGTGTTCCAGGAGGTGAGCAAAGGTCGCCAGAGCTCCCGAGTATACGTTGCGTTGAGAGCGAGGGAATTTGTTCCTTCAGCTGTCAACACGGCGAATCCTCAAACATATCAAGGGTAGGCAACGCCCGCCCATGTTACTCCTTTGGAGTTGCATGCGTCTATAGGCTGCGGTGTCCGCTTACCATCAGGCGGGCCGTACGCTTGTTTGTATAAAAAATAAATAAATATTAATATAAAAAATATATCGTAGGCCGTATGGACCGGAAGCTATACACTGTCCTGTACCCTTCTTGACGGAGTCAGACCATCTCGTTGGTACTCTACCTTGGGCTAGCCTATCATCCACCTGGCCTAGGATTATGTACTTCTCCATATCATGCTTTGGAGACTGCATAACCGAAGAAGCTGAAGATTCGCTCTGTTGGAGAGCCGTTTTGCAATTTCCAGCTCACTCAACTCAAGATGGACTTGGTGAGTTCATCTTGGTTCACTGGTGAGTCAATCTTTGGAGTAATGTTCGTCAACACCACATCTCTATATTTAATATGATATTCTGGATATCCATACTATATACTATAATATTATAAATAGGAAAGTGTGTCTGTCTGTCTGTCTGTCTGTTACCTCTTCACGCTTAAACCGCTGAACCGATTGAGATGAAATTTGGTATGGGGATAGTTTGAATCCCGAGGAAGGACATTGGATAGTTTTTATCCCGGAAATCATCCGCTGAGGGGGTGAAATGGGGGATGAAAGTGTATCGAGCTACGATATAAACGAGTTCCACGCGGACGGAGTCGCGGGTAGAAGCTAGTATTATAAATGCGAAAGTGTGTCTGTCAGTCTGTCTATCTGTTACCTCTTCACGCTTAAACCGCTGAACCGATTTAGATGTTTTTTTTTTTTAATTTACATAGGATAGTTTTTATCCCGGAAATCATCCATGAAGTGAAAGTTTGTATGGAGCTACGATATAAACAAGTTCCACGTGGACGGAGTCGCGGGCAGAAGCTAGTCTATTTATAAATTAAACACAAGCTGCTGCGGTCAGTAGACTCAGTAGCCGTGCGTGATGCGTGCGCGAGTCTCAATCATTATGGAAATTGGCGTGAGTCAATTGTTTAATAGCTTCGTAATTCCACTAAGTCAGATATTGAGGTCGATGCCACTATTAGACTTGCACTTTTTACGCCGCTGGTGCCTAACAAGCGTGCGGCCCAACTTATTATAGTGTACATACAGCATCATAAACATGTATACACTTTTGGTGGTTCTAGGACTATATCTCTAAGCGATAAGGTCCTAGAACCACCAAAAGTGTATACATGTTTATGATGCTGACTGTACGTAGGCCATCGATGCTTTATTCGTGGGCTTATTCCACTTAACTTGATATTTTAATGGACGTGTCCACTTTTTCTACCAATTGCACTTCAATCTTATGACTTTACTATGCCATAGGTTATGAATGCTAGCAATGGGTTTATTTGACCATAATTTACTTTAAAAACCAATTTTCCGATGAATATGGTAACCTTATTTTTTGAAGTCGTTTAAAAAATGCTTGGATTAATTAATAAAAAGGTGTCACGATATTTACGAAATGTCCACTTCTAAGGGGTAATCACGTCTCGGCCGAATTTCACCTTCCCATACAAACGTAGTTACGCTCTCATTTTAAAACTACGTGTTGAATTGTGACGAAACTTTGCACATACATTGAAATGAGGTATATCTATGTCTGTAATTAGTTTATATGGTTCCAGTTTATAAAACAAACGAAATACAGCAAAAACAAGTTTTGTATGAAAAATTTAAATTAGATGTACATTTTTTTTTTACTATGGTATCTGAAACATTGTTTATGCAAAGTTTTGTTACCAACACGTAGTTCTAAAATGAGAGCGTTACTACGTTTGTATGGAGAATCGAGCTAACTGCGGACTTCTAATAGGACAGATTAACTGTCATTTTTCCATATAAAATGTGACATTTAGATCTACCGGACGCGCGTACAATGCGTTACGTGACCGACCTGTTGATCAACGATAAGGCCGCGATTCCATTCACGATAATTGGCAGAAGACGTATCCCCAGTTGTAGATCGATGACATCACTGCCTGAAAATGGCCCTTAATGGTAATTTTCCGACCTGTTTATGAAATACAGAGAGAAAGAGAATTTATTATAAAGCTTAAATAAACCAAGAGTGAATACACTATAAATATAATGTAGTCGTCTAATATATTGTTCAAAAGTTATTGGAGTCTAAGTACCTATTGTTCAATTTCATATTAAAAACTTCACTTTACTACAAGCAAGCAGCTACAGAAAGCTGTATTAAGACAGGAAGGGAAAGTGGAGTGGTTGAATATAAATGCACATTCTTTATATTCACGTTATATAGGTACAGTGGCCTTGCTATAGATTTTTGGTCGACGGAAAGAAACCAGCCCCACTATTCTGTAACTTGTTTTAAGCTCACCTCAACGCTCACCAACAAATATATCTTGACACGTGCGTAGTAACTAAGCGTAGGCAGAGGTCTAGTTTCGTGACGGGTGACCGGCGGGGTGAGCCGGATTAGCGCGTAGCGAATACCAGCCCTGGGGTTAATATCCACCTGCCTTGCTAACATAACTGCAGTTATATAGGGCTTGAAGCGTTCGAGTAGCGACCACGTAACGGCAGGCGCAGCGTGGGTAGACCCCCCACAAGGTGGACTTATGACCTGGTAAAGCTCAACTGCCATACTTCAGTTTCACCCACTCGAAACTTGACAGATGCCTCAGGTGGCTTGTGCACTCGTTTGCCTTCCCAATAAATGCTACGGGCCGTGAAACGCAATGGGCCAACCTTTGGAAGTGTTTTCTACAAATTATCATTCCTTTTCTTCTGCAAATGTAAATCACTTAAATAGTATTCATAATGTTTCCGGCCAACCCAGCACCAGTGTAATTCTGACCTCCATTAACACACAGTTGTTATTAATTTAAAGATCAAGATATACGGCTAGAATGTTGTTGTTGTCTTGACAAATTGTTGGCCTTTACAAACAAAGTTCTAACTGAAGTATATTGTGATTTTTTTCCCTTGTTGAAGACCTTATGACATTGAGATAAGATTGAATTTGCCTGGCTTGTGGAAAAGGTTTTTAAAGCTCTAGTGATAAGCGCGCGTTGATGTCTTTTTAACGCGCGAGGGAACTAAGTAGACCATTATCTGCACTTTTCTCAGTATTACTGTTGATGTTATTTATATTTTATTGCGTAAGATATTGGGATGTTTAATATGCTTAGTCAGTAATCTTTTATAATCAGTCTAAGCTTGATAAACGACTTTGGGTCCTTCCTATTTCGGAACGCGTTTTCGATGTGGACGTCAGTTATCTAAGACCACGGTCGGTGCAATCCGTTTCCAAGTCGAGATTAAGGGGATAAATATCGCTTTAGACCCGTGTACAGTAATCTATCTACTCGTAATATTATAAAAAGTAGGGGCTAGGCGGAAATTAGAACCCAAACTGTCCTATATTTGACACCTCCCTGACAGCCATGTAAAGGTGCAAAATATATAAAAGCATCTGACATCTCTGGTGCATATTGATCCTAAATTAACTGTGAAAAAACAATTCTCATTTCTTATGCTTAAACAATTCGGTAACATGATTTCCTTCATGTCTCCATGGATTTTATTTTATGATTGAAGTAAAAATTGGTGGTGGTTGACCGCTGGAGAATGCCTAATATGGCTATATAATAAGTTCGCCTTTTGTATTTGTAACTTGTTACTGTGCAATAAAATTTAAATAAATAAATATTTGGGGACAATCTTACACAAATCGACCTAGTCCCAAACTGAGGAGGCTTGTACTATAGTGTACTAAATGATGACATACAATACTTAATATAGATAAATAAATACTTTAATACATATTAGAAACTCATGACTTAGACTCAAAAACAGAGCTCCCGAAGATGCGATGTGTTGAGCGAGGGAATTTGTTCCTTCAGCTGTCAACACGGCCAATCCTCAAATATATCAAGGGTCGGCAACGCCCATGTTACTCCTTTGGAGTTGCATGCGTCTATAGGCTGCAGTGTCCGCTTACCATCAGGCGGGCAGCACGCTTGTTTGCCACCGCCGTTGTATATTTAAAAAAAAAAACAATTTAAAATTAATAAAACAATGATGAAAGATTGTACTAACTTTTTTAGTTTGACAGAACCTAAATTTGAATTATGCATACAAAATTCGCGGACACGCCAACTAGACAAAAAGCTTCTAACCCTAGATCCCGGCACAATTAGAACAATGTGAACAGATCAAGGGTATTCCTTTGTATGTTAATCCGACAGGGAAGCGCAGTCTTATTATTAGCTGCCACTCACTGTGCGGAAGAAGTGACGACTCAATAAAGGTATGGAAAAGCGCGAGGCGAATGTGCGTAGCGGAGGTTCCGTATACATTTAGTATTAGTGCCTAGTACAACCAGCCTTGCTACATACAGCCTGCAAGCTCTTGCGCTGCACTGGTATGCGGGGAAGCGGGCGGCGAGCTCATACTGGAACCCAATGAGTTGGCGTATATATAATATTGAGACTTTATAAATAGGTCCTTGTTGTTTAATTAGATATTAGTTCGACTGCGATTATCTGAGTGTCTGAGATAATTCATATACTTTTGTGGTCATGGTAAAAAAGTGGACACCGTTTTACCATTTTATTTATGGTCCGATTTAGTTTGAACTCTTATTCTTCTTATAGAAAGGAAAATTATACACACAATTCCTATCGTGGTTCAGCAATTCCACTAAAACGACGGTAATTCCAATATTCATTTATTTATTTATTGATACATGGAAAACCGACAGCGCAACATATTTACAGACAAAATAATAAAACCATATAGTCAATTACAGGTATATGATATATATATGATATCAATAAAAGTTTGTAGTTCATTTAATAAGGCAAAACACAACATGGTCCTTCAGAACCGGACCCTAAAAAAGGTGCAATCTAAACAGAATAATAATGGACAAGATTAATGCACTATCGCCAGAAACATCGAATTCGCGCATCACGTCTATACAAACAATAGGATTGCTTGTTTTGTTATATTCCATATTACTACGTCTTAATAACTGCATTGTATAGGAGATGTGTATCAACGGACAAGGTCGGGCGAAATGGCGCTCATTCTTGTCGGGGTTAGGTCTAGGTCATGCATTAATGTCCCGAAACTGTAAGTAAAAAAAACCGGCCAAGTGCGTGTCGGGCCAAGACTCGAACTAAAATTAGGACTCCTTTTTCCTTGTTGACTACGGAACCCTAAAAATAGTGAATGTAAATAAGTTAGAAGTAATTCGTTTATTCAATTATGCCCGCGTGGGGTTACGCCCGCCCTTTACAAGAATTGAGATTGAATTCCGTTGTCAATCACGAACTACCTATACCTATACAGCACGGCTAGCACGCGACGGCGCGCGAGCTCTCTCGATTTTTCTCGCACTTTCCGTCTCTCTCTTATTAGAACACTTGAAGAAGAGGTATAGTGCGATAAAAATCGAGAGTATGTCGCAGACGTGCTGGTGAAAGAAATTAGGAAATCGAATGAGTTCTGGAGATTATTCTTTACATTTTATTTATTTATTTATTAATACATGGAAAACCAACAGCGCAACCTATTTATAGACACAATAATAAAACCATATAGTCAATTACAGGTTCTCACTTATAGAAATAAACTAACACAAAGAAATCTACAGTCAAACTTTAACTTAGCGTACATACGCACAGTAACCAATCGCGCACTTAATAGCAAGCATGGCAATGGGAATATATAAGTACAAGGTAGTTAATAAATTATAAACTCTAGTAACCCGAGCCTACACCTGAGGCTCTAGTATAATTTTTACCGAAACAAAACGTTACGATCGCGTTTGCGTTTTACCCTTAATTTGCATGGGATTTGACAGCTAAACGCAAACGCGGTCGTAACGTTTTGTTTCGGTAAAACTTATACTAGAGCCTCTGAAGTGCAAAACAAAACATACAAACTTTACCAATTATATCACTATTATATATATTTATTTAATCTTTATTTCACAAAAGAATATCATACGGTACAAAAGGTGGACTATATTGAACTAGAGGTACTTAAGTATAGTGAACTAGTGAAAGCTTAATTGCTTACGGCAGTCCGCCTTTAATACGAAAAGTTTTTGTTTTTATATAGAGTAAGTTAAACAAATAAATACCTAATAGATTGCAGCCGGGAGACCACATCTTAAAATACTACCGAATGAATACAGAAAAAAATGAAATCCTATTTTGAGTACGTGGCACTTGTTTAAAAAAATATTCTTCTTCATTTGTAGAGTACTACCTATACCTACACTTTGGGACCTCTGGGAACGTATCTAAACCATAGGGTCATTGCTGGATGCACCCAGCGGAACGAAGTGGCATCAACAGCCGTCTAACCCTGAACCTTATATATGCGGGCTAACGTCTATAGTCCCTATAATGTGGGTCTTTGTTGGTATGTCTGACCCTGAATCTTACTGCGACGGGATAAGGTTTAAAGTATAAAGTGTTGGTATCCGTAATTGCAGATAAGTGAGGTGTCGCTACTCGCCTGCACGCTAGTCGCTCCTGGCCAAAGGCTACGGATACTTTGTTGATAGGGTTGCCAACTAATCAATTAAATATTTATAACACTTTAAACTCTGGCGTTTTGTGCACATATTTAAATTAATGTTTTACACGGGTCTAACGCGATATTTACCATTGGTCACCTGCGACCATGACCGGCGCAGCCCGTATCGTCAGTAATAATAATAAATAAATATAGCCTCAGACCCGTGCAAAACAATAATTTATGTAATCGATAAAATATATACTCGTATTGTTATAGTTATAGTACATCTCCAAGATAAAGAAAGACAATTTATAATTGTATTTTATGTTTTAAATATGAATTACTAATAGTTTAATAAGTACTGCACTAGAAATGAACATGCTATAAAGTTTTTCAAAAGCACATTAGAGCACTAGTTTCTTAGAGATTTTTTGGATAATAAGAGGAAAATGAATCTAAATTTGAACATTACTGGATGACTTTATTAGCTAACTTACAACATAGGCATCGTAATACAATTATGTCTATGTACTGTACATTTCATTTAATAAGAAGAAGCAAAATTAAATACGAAAACCAAATTACTTTACAAATAGCAAGAGAATATTGCAGTATCGTTAGCAACCCTAACAAAACAATAATAGAAACCTTATGACTTTATGATCATCAATTTTACCTCCTTATCGTTGACATCTTCAATTAAATCATTAATGCATAATGACACGCGTATAACTATCATTACAAATTGTGTGGCTAATCATTATTGCATGATTTTTAAACAAATAATCACGCAAATTGTTAGAATAATGTAAATTGATAACGATTTGTCATAGTACCGGGTCATGCAATCTCTATAGGTGCTATTTTAAAGAGGAAACGTGAAATTATAGCTTTATAAGTTTGCAAGTTTGTATGTTTCGCGTAATTTTCGCGTTACTGAATTCATCTGAAGAGTACAATCAGCACCTGTAGGATTGTAAGTTCATATGGTACTACATTTAAGTATCCCTTACTGTTAAATGAGAAACATTTTGTATGATTGTTTGTAAATGGGTTCTCGAAAAGATTATGAATATCCCGTTTAATTTATAGTGATAAATATATATGGCACGTTTTAAAACTATTGGGTTTTAAAATCTGTACAATCGACTACAAAAAAATATAAGTATCCATTGTAACCTCAATACAACATAATAAGGCAAAAAAATACATTTATATTGGTGGTCAACTGCACAATGCTCATACGAAGTAACTCAACGCATTAACAAAGCTATACGCACGATAGTGTCACGTTTACTAAAAATGAAATTAATTGTCTAACCTTTAGGTACCTGCCACATCACAAGTTATTATACACTCGCGGGCAAAGAATACGGGTCGGTAAAATACACCGTCGTATTTCCTAAAATAGTGCGTAAGAGGTTGTACAGTTAATCCTGTCATGATCTTTATTTAATTTTACATATAAACTGCTAATAACAGTAAAAAATATAACGTTACCAGGTTTAAATCGGACTCGTAAAAACCCATGAAGAAAAACAACGTTAAAGGAGCGCGATATCGCAAAATCGTGATTTTTGGATATCGATATTTTTATGATAGGATCCAGGAAATGGTTAGTACAGTTGGGTACTGTAAAGAATAGCATACTATTTAAATAAAACAAGTATTAAATATTTTAAAAAACCTATTGCAGTTATTTAATTTAGGGTGACCCGTATTCTTTGCCCGCGAGTGTAGTTAATAAGAGCAAAAAGTTTAATCGCGTGAGCCAGAGAGGACAAGTAAGTACTATGCATGTATTCTCTTTGGCCGTGACATTTCTATTGTTCTATAATGTAACCATTTAATTCTTAGTAGGTTAAAGCATCTTCCTGTCAATTACTGCGATTAAGATCTATTTATTCTTAATTTTAGATAGTTCTTTTGTTTAGTAAAATGCTAATGGATCTATTGTATTGGTCATTGATTTTGATGGTTTACACAATGTAAGGTCCATCGCGTTAGTTATGAAATAAGATCTCATCGACGTGGTGAGTTCATCCATATTTCGTCATGACCAAAAATGCATGCCTAATATTTCTAATATCCTAGATCTTCCGGATCCTATGCCTTGATATATTGGCATATCAACCGCCCAACTCTGATACATTAATTAGCAAACGGACCAAAATAACTTCCTATATGGACCTTTACTTTTTAACTACATAGGTATATGTATTATAGTACCTACTATTTGTTGTTTTTTTAAATCCAGTAGGTAATGACTAAAATTGATATCATACAAAAACAAATTGATAATCTTCTCCTTTATTGAAAGTTGAAGACACGAAAACAAGATTCGTGTTCATTATACAATAACTACAACTTAACTACAGATTTTCATAAAACATAGCTAAGAACATTCGGGATCACATCAGCTTTCGAATAAAAAAAACCGCATTCAAACCGGTCCATCCGTTTGGGAGCTACGATACCACAGACAGATACACAGATACACAGACACACAGACACGTTAAACTTATAACATCCCTCTCTTTGCGTCGGGGGTTAAAAAACATCTTTGCCCTAACTGGCAATGGAACCTTGGGCCACTGCCACTGTATTGACAAAAACAGACTGGGTTACTTAATAAACGTCAATCTTCGACGAAAATGCAATACACCGCCATTAGCCAATGTTCTTACAGTAAATAATAGTTTAGAATCAACATGCCATTAAATTTGGAATTTGTATCACAACGCAAACGTAATAGTTAAGTATATTGACACGATCGGCGAGTAAGGAAAAGTGTTCCAACAGTATTGATTTCACTTTTGATACACGAATTATTGTTACACTTTTAGTGTGTCACTTGTTTTGAAGTAATAATCTCTTGAGGAGAATCAGGGCCCTGCTTTTCTTTCTAGTTGTCGACTCAAAGTATCTAATATCGATAAAGGGTTGACAAAGTTGTGACTACTGCACGGTTAGCACAAGACGGCGCGCGAGCTCTCTCGATATCTCTCGCACTATCCGTCTCTCTCTTATTAGAAAACTTAGAAAGAGACGGATAGTGCGAGAGAGCTCGCGCGCCGTCGTGCTAACCATGCTGGAGGCATAGGCTAGGCTTATCATCAGGCCTGGTTTTATTGGCATAGTTGTAATATTAAAGAAGTGTGAATCCTGGAAAGCGTTTTTCAAGTATAAAAAATTGTCGTGGTTCATGCGTGAACGGATTGTATTTGATTTGGTCGGTAGTATGTTAGTTGCTATAGGTTCAGCAATTCCAATTTTTTATAGTTTTGCCATATAATTCCTTATGTTTTCATTGTAGTACCTACTAAATAGGTGTTTTTACTATTCTTGATAATGATCGATATAATGTGGTATTAAATAGTGGTGATAACTGTAAATTTTGCTAATCGAAAAAATAATACCCAGAGTCTCAGATGACATAAACACAAGGACAACGTCACCGGCATATAACGAAGCTAGCTTCTGCCCGCGACTCCGTCCGCGTGGAACTCGTTTATATCGTAGCTCCATACAAACTTCTATCCCCCATTTCACCCCCTTGAGGGATGATTTCCGGGATAAAAACTATCCTATATCCTTCCCCGGGATTCAAACTATCTCCATACCAAATTTCATCTCAATCAGTTCAGCGGTTTAAGCGTGAAGAGGTAACAGACAGACACACTTTCGCATTTATAATATTAGTATGGATATGGATAGGATACCCGAATACCCTCCTTTACGCCTTTGACGCTTACGCCTTTGAGATAGGGTTATCTGAGGAATTTGACCGATGTCACATCATCATCCTCATAGCGTTATTCCCGGTTGTGCCCTAAAGGAACCCAGAGTCCACTTTGACATCTATTGAAAACTATGAAAATAATCCCTCGACATGCTAGCCTAAATGATATCATCCGTCGGGCCCTAGCTAGCGCAGGAGCACCTGCCATCTTGGAGCCATCCGGTCTTGCTCGAGATGATGGCAAGAGGCCTGACGGTATGACCCTCGTGCCATGGAAGATGGGAAGGCCTTTAGTATGGGACGCGACATGTGCCGACACCCTAGCGCTCTCCCATCTCCGTGGTACCTCCAGCCAACTCGGCCGAGCTCTTTAAGCGGCGTAAATATGCAAACATCAACGGTGGTTGCATATTTGAGCCGTTTGGGGTTGAGACCCTAGGACCCTGGGGGGAAAGTGCCCACAGGGTCTTTAAGGAGTGCTCGAAGCGACTCGCCGAAATTACGCGTGACCGGAGGGCTGGCTCATACCTCGCACAGAGGATAAGCATAGCCATCCAACGTGGCAATGCTGCCAGCCTTCTGGGCACGTTGCCCAGCGACGGCGAACTGGGGCAAATATTTGTAAGTTATTTTATTTTATAAGTAGTTTAGTTTTAGATATAGTTATAATAAGTTTATTTTTGTTAATTTAACACATCCCTCTCTAAAAGAAAATCTTTATTTCGGTTAGTAATCTCTAAAAATGTTCTGCAATACTAAATGTTTGATCTGATTTAGGTGTAACGGATCTTAGCGAGCATGACCAACAACCGACCAAGTTTCTCGCGTAGGTGTGCCTTAACTTTTAGCATTTGTCTCAAGAGCCTTAAACGTCAGTGACCGGTACGCGGTAAGCCCGGGTAGGAACGGAGAAAGTACTGGACTGCCTATAATTACTGACATTACGTACCGATATAGATATTAACTCGTCTGCTCTAAATCATATGTTATGTTATCGGAGAATTGTCTGGTCGGACAAGTAGCCATTGTTTGCTATTTACGATGAACATCTTCAAGTGTAAAGATTATGTTGTATTGTTTTTATGATTTTCTTTTTGTAATATTTGTCTATTTATTTACTTGTTTGTATGCCAAGGGGTCTCAGACACGGCTTTAACGATTTGGATGAATTTTGCAATGCAGGGGTTTTCGGGGGCGAAAAATCGATCAATATTGCTTGGTCTCATTTCCGGCAAACCCTAGTTTTTAACAGAAAAGACGCAGGTTGTTCAGTCATTCAGTAATAAGTCAAGTAGTAAGTCAACTCTTAACTATAACTCTTGATGTTATTTTCTATTGTGTGATAAATCATTGTTACGACAACACAAACTGCTGGCCATTTATGTCAAATATCTGTAGCTAATCGCCCGTGAAGTACAATAAAAATAAAGTTATGCGTCTAAATTCTTATATCGAAATCGATACTAAGTAATGATTCACAAGAATGATATTTAGAGCTGATTGAGAGCGGCTGAATGGTTTCGATCTTGATCTTATTAATGCAAACTACTTTGCTTTAATAAGATCAAGCCACCCTTAGGGTTGACACTAGAAATTAGAACAAACAGGTAAATCTTGCAGTTTATGAATTTAGTGTGTGTCAGAGCGCCTATAAAACCCTATCCTGCCTAAGTTATTGACATAAGCATAACAGTGATTAAAATACTAGATACTGACTAGGCCTATATATTCCACTTACATATTAATAAAAATAATGTAAGTCTAAAAGGCATTCCAATCGGTTGATTAAAAAGGTGTTGGTAAATTCCTGCATGGTTATTTCTTTAGGTAATTTACTTTCGAATGCCTATATACTATTGGCAAACAATAACTGTTTACACAATTTCTTTCGGTGTTTCCTCTCGACGGTGATCTCCTCTTGGACACCACTAGATAACACACTCGTAAATGCCCTTGCGGCTCGCAGAAAGCTAATTTATTTACCACCTTGTCTTAGCCTAAATTATCGCATTCGCAGTTTGAATAAAACATTCCTCGACCAAGTAAACAATTAGTTGCCCAACCGCTCCACATGGCTACTGACCGGGGAAAGTTGCAATTGCGCTCTTAAAGTGCACTCAGTGCGTCGATGGACGGAATGCATGGACTGCAATATAATAAAGGCTTATAGGCGTTCTCGTTGGTCGTTAAGTCGGTCGATATAGAGAATGTGGATGCTCCCGCTCGGATAGCGACTGATGAAAGGCATCACACGATAGTGCAGAGGTTTAGCTTTAGTAGCAGGTATTCTGGGTATTTCGGTAAGGACTCTAAGGCCTGGGTTGTAGAAATCTCCCGCACGCGTGGCGACGAGCGGCAGTTCAAACATTTGAGCAAGAGCGCGGCCTTAGCGGACTTGAATAAGCAGTGGAACGATTCTATTGGTCTTGACAGAAAAGGGCATCCCTAGGATATCGCTTTATCTCACAACTGTGTTATTCTGATTTTGAATCACGTGGGATTATTCCTATATAACATGCTGAGCACGTCTCACATTTTTAATTCCAAATTTAGAAGTGATAAAATGGCAACCATCTCATTTCTTTCTTTATACAAGTATGCGAAATGTCACGTCACATTGACCTCCAGGATTCTAACCGCAGTCGCAATGTGTCGTTCCTCGACTATACAAGATTTACTGCTTGAATATTCTGCACGTATGTTACTGAACATACGTGCAGAATATTCAAGCAGTAAATCTTGTATAGTCGAGGAAAAAAAGGTTCGCTACTTTTCGACTTTATGTTAATGCTGTAAGGGACAAAAGTGACGAACCTTTTCATACCTCGACTGTACCTTCAATCATTGTTATTACATATAAGGCGCTTTGGTTATTAACCGAGAAGTGCCTTAAGATGCTTCGGTGTTTATATCTCATCTCGCGAGAACATACAAATTTAATAATTTATTAGCAAAAGTAAGACTCCAGATATTTATTGACGAGTTTATGGACGAAGATGGAAATACAACATAGTTTTAAGTAATATCTTACTGTTGCTTGTGATCTTAGTTACAATTTACATGTCTTGGGTACTCTCTGTGGCTTAACTTATATTTATCTACTATTTTATGCCATAGCTTGGCTTTCTTTGTATATGCAGGCAGAGGCGCACGGGTAGCTAGTCTACAATTATAAAATCCTAAAATGCTTCAATAGCACGTGCCCTGTATTATAAAATTCTTTGAACTAACATTTTTTCCCCTAAAAATGTTTGACATAGCGAGCAAATCCGCTGTAAAATATCAGAATACCAATTTGACGCTTGAACTACGCGGTTAAATGTTAATGACAGCAATTATCTGGCAACACTGTGATATTTGTAAAAGATTGACGTAAAAACCGGACAAGGCTGATAGTTGATAGTTTTTAGTGTCGCAAGGAAAATCCTGTTTTCTAGACTAGATGTAGATCACTGACTCACGGTAGAGGGCTTGGTGGGTAATGAAACGGGTTTAGGTACGAATATTAACGAATAGGGCAGTTCGCGGTACTTTAAATGTTGTGACCACACACACATAACTATCTATACCTACGGGCTGACGGGTAAACCCGTGCCAAGTTAGTAAGTTTTCGGTATACTGTCAGCTATTTACCCCGGGGCGGTGCACTTGCAGTACTGCATTCGTGCCGCCTCCCTTCGGCGCATTTCGCAACAGTCAGGAAGTACTTATTTAAATGTAGACGCGTTCTAAAGAATCTGACTCGACTAACAGTTGACACTGACAGCTGACAGCTTACTGACATCGTACCGCCTCCGCACCGACAAATCAAGAATTTGTGGTAATCTAGGATATAACCGATGTTTCCCCCGCGACATTAAGGCTCTTGCTCTCACACACATGCGAGATGCGTGGAACACTCGTTGGCAATCTAGCCGACTTATAGTGGGTAAAAATTATGGGTATCTTCAACCAGATCTCCCATCTTCTAGACCGTGTTTTTTTTCTCGTAGGTCACTCGCAAAAAAGATTACTTCCGCTATTATTCGCTTACGTTTGGGCCACATATGTACTCCAGTATTTCTCGCTAAAATTCATGTTCGGGACCACTCTTTGTGCGAGTATGGTCTGGCAGAAGGCACCCTCGAGCACCTATTTTTAGACTGTAATCGTCTTGTCACTCCCCTGTATGATATCCTTCCTCCGGAAATTCCCCGCCCTGTCAACATTAAATTCCTGCTCACTTTAGTATTTTCCCCCTTTGTATATGTCTTAGGTAAATTTATCAAAATTAACAACCTGTTTTTGTAGATAGTTTAACAATATTTGTTTGTTTTGTCTCTTGTTATAGATTCAACCCTGAGTGAACCTGGTAATCTTCAGTCACCGGTCAAATATCTATTATTATACGTGCCTTTTCTAACCTTGACGTTGGCAGAATCATCGACAATATCGATGGAGCCATAAAACCAAAGATTGATTGATTGATTGACAAATCAGGAGTCACTGCCCGAGGGTATAGCGGAGGCTGCGGAGGGAGCTGTAGCTCTAAGCGCCAGATGGCAGGGGCGCCAAAATGACTAGGCGGAAAAAAATCACGCGAATAAAATGTTGCCATGTGAAGTAACAGGGCGCCTACAGACCATTTCGCGCCACCCTGACTGAGGCTAGGGTGCTGGTTTTGGCAGTAAAATGTGGTGTAATAGGTATTAGAATTTTAATCATCAGTAAATATTCTTCTAAATATAGTCCAATTCGTTTGTTTCAGCGCAAGGATGCGTCCGGGGGTGTGGTGTGCGCTCGCGCTCACCCTGCTGGCGGTCAGCGGCGCGCTCCGACCCACTCAGGTATGTTTCAACTTCAAAACACATACGCCACTCACATAATAAGTCATGCCTCTACGTGGGATTTCTGCTACACAGCTGGAAAATGTAGCTACGCGCTACATTTTCCAGCTGTGTACGCACGTAGCGTTCCGTGGCCTCGAATGGGTTAAAATATATAACGATTTATATTTAAGGGGAGTAGTTATGCCAGATATTTTTTAGACGCTAAGGCTATTAAATGACCTGTAAGTAAATTAAAAAATAGATCCTTTGTCAAGTTTTGTAGAACATTAAATTAAATACTATATCAAAAAATGTCTTGAAATGAGGCTGTTTCGAAGGAAACATTTGCTACTGTTGCTGAACCACAAGTGGTGTTTTGACGGTTCTTTCGAAAATATAGTGATGAGCAAAAGTTTTCGGTATAATACCAAATGCGACCGAAAGGTTTGCTCTAGAGTGTATAATTTGTCGTTTTGATAATATGATTTTTATTCACATCTCGTATTGAGTCCGTGCAAGGGCGAAGATGGCACATCAAGCGAACATAATATTACCGAGCGAGCGAGAGATTGTGGGGTTACAATCACCTTGATTCAAATCTTATTAGTGCTGAAATTAAGCGGTATGACCTTTGTAAACGAACGACGATTCATTTAATTACGAGACGACTTTATAGATTCTTTACAGCCATTTAAATTGCGAGACGATTTATAGATTCTTTAGAGCTGCTTCAGTGTATTTTGATTACGCTATATAGCATGGCATAAAGGCATGGAGTATAAAACCTATTTTATCACAGCTCAAAATCATATGAGATATAAATTATTGTAGGTACAATCTGTGCAACTAACGTTTCACAAATAATCGTGTCCTTGCAAAGCTATTCATCAAGACGGCAAGCTATCTGTCACCAGTGTCAACACACTTAATTCGACTTTAACTAAGTTTTAAAAACAAAAGACCGTCGCATGCACATACCTCATATTTAACATAATGAACAATTACTCGAATTAACAATTATAATTTTTAATATGACGTTAAAACTTGCGTGCGCGTAAATTGTCTAGTACACACACTAAACCGCTGCATCTTGTGACGTCGCTGTTTGTAAAACCAACTTTATTCTATACGGATCAGGGTTGCTTCTTAATTACGCAATAAATTGAAATACGATGTTAAGAAAGTAATTAGACGAAATAACGAAGATCTGAACGAAACGGCCTATAGAAAGTAGGGTTGTTGCTCTGCGTTTAATTCATTCGAAATGGCCGCCACGGATCAAATATGATTTAATCTGTGTTTACTGTTATGACATTGCGGTGAAAACGTTACGTACTCTGTGTTAATTGTTGATTAGGATTACGGATTCTACGGGTATTGTGCTAAAGAATAATCAGGTTTAATAGAACAATACCATATTTGTCGTTCAGAGGCTCTAGTATAAGTTTACCGAAACAAAACTTTACGATCGCGTTTGCGTTTTACCCTCAATTTGTATGGGATTTGACAGCTAAACGCGAACGCGGTCGTTACGTTTTGTTTCGGTAAAACATATACTAGAGCCTCTTGTATTTGGTAGGATCATTAACAGTGGCCTTGTACATCTATAAGATGATTTAGTAATCAGCCTAGACATAGATGTCACGGTGGTTCGGCACTTACGTACATGACTCGTAAGGTCGATACGGGAGCGACAGCTACGACCGCATATTTGACAAGTAGAATGTTGTACACGGTGATTTAGGGTGGACAACACGGAGTCATATCTACAGAGATCCTGAAATATATTTTACGTTCTGTTACTGGAGTTAACCCAGTTAGTCTGCTGCTATTATTGCCGACTGTACTTTTCTGTATACCATCATTAACTACTCATTGAGACGATTCTAACGAGCTTAAACTCAACGGGGTTACGTCGGTTAAGTACTGAATTCCCATGGCCACCTTCTGTCTCCATCATCATATCAGCTCGATGGTACCATAATATTGAATTGTCATCCAAACTATACTTAGACTCAAGATTTCAGCTCAATCGATCACCGGGAAGTGGGTCAAATTTCACTTGCAACGTTGGTCCCGTACATACTAACAGGGCAAGTTAATATAAAGCTTGTAAAAATAAATATATTCATTATTTAAAAAGAACTAGTGCAAATGTAGATATAGGATTGAAAAACCGATAAGCGTTTGTACCATAAGTATATCTAGGTATAGTTTTGACGGAGCAGGAGAAGCGCGTGGAGCCCCTTAACTCATTCCCTAAGCTACGCTCGTAGCGCTACGTAAGTAGCAAGCAACTAATCTCCATATCTACATACTAGAAAATCGCCCTTACCGCGTGATCAGCGCCGGATGGGTTAGTCCGTCTGATAAAGATGGACAGGTCGATGATGATCCATAAATATATTTTCAACTATCAAAGTCACGATCAGAAATAATATGTTAAATTGGGATTAACATTGTTACAATAATAAATCATAGTAGATAGATCTCATTAACCACGCTGTCAGTGGGGTATTCCTACAAATGATATGCTTACGCGTTACTTTCGATTATAGCATGCCCGAATGCGGCTTGAAAGCGAGTTTACGTGTCCGAGTATTTACGGTCGTTCTGTTTAACTGTATTGATATTAACTTGTTAAATTGAGTAATATAGGAGAATATATGGAGCATATATGTTTTTGTTCAGAGTAAGTTCAATGTTTTCCTTCATTAATAACTATTAAGAAATTCTTGACGAAGTTATTGAGAACTATGGTAGTTGTCAAATAGTCGGCAGTTTGAATCTTAAAGCACTGTGGTACGGGTAACAGATGGGGTGTCAACTACTGGGAATAAGGTGTCGAACATTGGGATGTTTACCTTATATTTAATTATCATGTAGTCGCAGAAAGTGTCCGACAGTTTAAGATTGAATATTAACGCATAGTTGGTTCGCTTTTGCAAGCTTAATATTCACGAACATTGATTTGTTAAATGAGCATTGTCTCTATGTATGAAAGTAGAGTATGTAGATAATAGAGAATCCATACTTAATATTATAAATGCGAAAGTGTGTCTGTCGGTCTGTCTGTCTGTCGGTCTGTCTGTCTGTCTGTCTGTCTGTTACCTCTTCACGCTTAAACCGCTGAACCGATTGAGATGAAATGTGGTATGGAGATAGTTTGAATCCCGGGGAAGCACATATAGGATAGTTTTTATCCCGGAAATCATCCCCTGAGGGGGTGAAATGGGTGATGAAAGTTTGTATCGAGCTACGATATAAACGAGTTCCACACGGACGGAGTCGCGGGCAGAAGCTAGTATGCTATATTTAGAATAGACCACGAAAGTATTCAAAATTAAAATAATATAATATATATAGTCTAAAAATTTTGTTACAAACTGACAATTTAAACTTTCGCGCCTAAACGGATCTACGCTCCTATGACGTCACTCATGTATGTCACTCGCCATATCTGTTTGTCCGTGGTTCGTCCCTAGATGTCATAGAGTTGCTTAAGTTTTGACTTTTGACAGGAGTGACGTCACCAGACGCTGATTGTTGGATTAAAACACGTTCCGTTTCACATTACTTCAAATCGTAATTATTGTTTAAAATTAGTATAAACTAAAGTAAAAACGTTTCAGTTGCTATTATTTTATGTTTTTTCAATATTTTGGTCACACAATAATGATAAATATTATAGCTGCATCTTCACTGGGTTTTAAAAAATAAAACATTTAAAATGTGCCTAAAATGACGCAAATATAAGTTAATTTGAACGTTTCGGGGCTACTTTACTTGGTAATTTTCAGTTTTATCTTGTCTCTTGTATTGCTATCTTGTATTGCTATCTCTTGCCTCAAAGTCAAAGTCAAAGTCAAAATCATTTATTCAAAATAAATTCTTAGAGAACACTTTTTGAAGGTCAGGGGTTAAACAATATTATATATTTACAGTCTGCTTCGGTATAACGATGGCCTTTGCCCTTATGTCTTTATCGTCTAAGTATTCGCTGAGTTTGCAATAGGCTCTTTTTTCCAGCGTTTGCTTTACAATTGCCTTAAATTTATTTTCTGACATAGTCAAACTAAGCTACAAACATTATGTTCATACATCGGCAGTAGTAAGAGAAAAGTAGATCCATCCAATTGATCAATAGCTTGCCCTCTATGATATAATGTCTCTGATCACAGAGCAGGAGCGCTTAAAGTGGCCCATTCACGGCGCAGCGCTATTACTGATTGCAATTCACGGTAATTTCGTTTGACATTACGGCAACCTGCCAAGTGCTTAAGAGGCAAGAGAAGATGCTTGTATTTAGGAAAATTGCATGTTTCTTGATTTATTTCTTCATAGAGACTTTGGATTAAGAATATTTTTTTACTAAACATTTTGTTTGACCTATGTTTTGGCAGTGTCTTTCGGTGACATTGATGTTGATTTCAGAACACTTTCATTCTTCTTTCTACCGGGTACCCACTTTTACTACATTTGTAAAAGGTTTACGAAAGGCCTATGATGGAGGATTAGACTTCAGCGATTGCATATTTAAAGTACGAAACATAGTGTACTTTAATATTTTGCATGTCTCATATTTTTATGATAGACTTCTTAGACAGAAAAGAATGGGATCTTGGCAAGCGCATTAAACTTTTCAGGATTGATATGAATAACTTAATGAGTTTAACACACTATTACGTTGGAAAAGTATAAGCAAACGTTTACGCATTTTGGAGAGTTCGTTTATATGGCTAGACGAAATGAAAATGAAATGAAATTGGAAATTCTGATTACGAATATTACGATACCAACTAAGTATTGGCGCGGTAAAGTAAATCCGGCTGTCGATGACGATAAAATAAATTCTGCAACATTTGGCAGCGTCAACCAACATACGCATCAAGAATTCAGTGTAACGTAGTGCCTTAAGCTAGCGTGCGGTGTGCAGTTACCACATGATTACCCTCTATTAGGACTCACTACCATTTAACATTTTGAAACTTTGTATGTGCGATAGGGACTAATGTTTTATAATTCGACGATCCCAATTAAAAGAGTCGGATCTGCAAAACGGCTACTTTTCAGGAGAAGCCGTCAAAGTTTTTGAAAAAAAAAATTGTATTGGAGAAAGTGTTAATTAATGGAATATAATTATCTGACTTCGAATGTTTGCTTATTAGTAGGTTGTTTATTACGAGTACTAGCCGTTGATATATGTACTTTTTCAGCCATTTTTCCAAAAAAATACAAAAACCTCCTATATTACTTTTTTAACCGGAATAGCTTAGGCATCGTTTGTCAGAGATGCCAAATACGATATTTTTGTCTGGAAATAGTATACAATAATATATCGGATGTACCACATCCGACAAAAAGGTAATCCAAAAATGTCGTAACTGGGAGAACTGACATTGTTGCACGGAAACTCTTATGTAACAATTTAATACAGAGAAAATTGACTTGATAACTTAACAGGCTGTAAATTACACAAAATACACAACAAAAAACACGCTATACTTTTCCGTGTAAAATAGTAGAATGTGTCATATCCGACACTTTGTGAGTACACTGTGTGTTCCGTAAAAATGTCGGAACTGTCACAACTGACGTTTTTAAATGTCATCTGTTCTTAGATCCGACATTTTCATCTTGGTTTTTACGAAAAGTATTGAGAAAAACGAAAATCTGTGAATGTGGTTCTAAAATTATGAGTTTTATACGACCCAAGCCGCTAAAAAGCAAAAATCTCAATTTTGCAGATCCGACTCTTTTTAACCGACTAAAAAAAAAAGAGGACGAGGTTCTCAATTCGGTTGTTTTTTTTTTTAATATTATTTTTAATGTTTGTTACCTCAGAACTCCGTTATTGATGAGCCGATTCGTAAAATATTTTTGTTTGTAAGTAGATAGTTCCAGGTGGGTCCCATTAAAAAAAAAAACAATTGGATGATGGGATCCATGAGGAATTGAGGGAACTCTTCAATTATTTTAGGCACGCGTGTAGTTATTTTGGTATTTTCTATTTTAACTCGTGTATTTACACCCGGTAATCATAAATTTGGTGGAGTGGAATTGATGATGAAGACCACAGATGACTTATGGAATTCTTCAATTATGTACTTAAAAGTACAAATGTACGTCACAGATTTTGATAAGATTCCGTTGAAATAGCAACTAATGAAGTGCCAAAGGTGATCCTTGTGGAATCGACGGAAGTCCTCAAATATTATCGGGGCACATACAGCGATTGGGTTTTTTTCCCTAATAATCAACGCATTTGCTCTCGGAAATCAGTTCATGTGGTAAATTGGAAAATAAATGTGGAAATGTTCTCGTGGCTTGGCGGAGTACTAAATTGAAGTTGGTTAAAACTTTGTTTTTAAAGTAAATTATAATTGAAACCGTTGAATATGTAGTATAACTTTGTTCGTCGTTTTCAATCCCTAACCGATTTCAATGTGTTTTACGCGCTTTCACTCGCGACGAGCTTACCTAATGTGTCAGAAAGAGCAAGAGCTCTCAATATGTTCTGAGATTGAGGACTGATTATTCAACTGAGTAGGCAATATGAAAGTCGTTATTGCAACTTACTAAACTTCAGGTCTATTTGAAAGTGAGCCAGCCAAATCACTTAAAAATCACGACAGCGCAGCGGTTAAGAGCGATTAATACACTGCAAATAGAGCAATTAATATATCATGTCCCTGGAGTAACACTAAGCAGCATTGCACTAAGACAGCGATGGAATCTGGATAACCTCAAGGAGTTTCAGAGCACTTGGGGTATATTGAGAGGACATTCTGTAATGTAATTATTATATTTATAGTGTATGTTATGTTTCATCCACTACTACTAATCATAGTAATTTATTTATTGCTCAAAACGAAACAATGTTTAGGATTTTCATGAATTATTGCCTGATAAAAATGCTAGCATAGGTTGTCAGATATATGTAGTCTACATTTCGTGGCAAAATCAATGAGAAACCGCAAATAAATTAAATTATTATGATATTCTAATAAAGTTGACAAACCAAATATCAGCGTGCCGTGCCACATTTGACCTATAAATTGACCTTCGGAGCGTAATTAGCTGGAAATATTATCAAGATCCGGCAGTGAATGAAAGTTGATCTTGATACTTTAACGTTCTTTTGTTTGTGTTATGTGGCTTTTAATGACCATAAAAGGCACCGAATATAATATAACTCACGAAGTGGCGAAGTAAACAACTTGTTTCTAATAATCTATGGTAAATTCAATTAAACAAGGTTTACAAATGAACACTTAACTGGCGATGATAAGGGCCACGATGGTCCTTTCATGTCTCTGTCATTCTGATTTTGAATGGGGATACCAGTTTTTCCATCTAAACAAGACAAGCAGCAAGCAACACTGCTTGCGATCTGTCTAAATGCTCATCAGCAATATGACTCGAACTGTCAAAGCAGCAAATCCTCAAAAAAATGTCGGCAACGCGCTATATGATTCCTATAGAATTGCAAGCGTCTAAGATAGGCTAATTATATATATCCGCTTACTATCAAGAAGGCCGTATGCCTGTGAGCCGCAAATACAGTCAAACATTGCCCCTGTTAACTCATTTATCAATGATACACATTCGAGGCGTGAACGTGCGTTACCGTGTTACAAAAATTACGTGCAACATGTTACCGCAGCCGCAACAGCAGCTATCGAAAACAGCAGTAACATTCGTACTCGGAACGAATGCGATTGCAGCCGACTGTGATTCTGTGTCAATGGCAAACTGACTTTTTGCACTGTGATTTACATGGTTTTTGTTTTGTCTATGGTGACCTATTGGCGGCACCCCTTCAGTGACACTCACTCTAGAAATCCGCCTAGCGGGCGCTCTGTTCGTAGGAGCTTTCCTCTACTTAGCGGGAAAACTACGGCCCCGGCAACAAAATAGTTATTAGTCAATCTGTGACACGGTTAGTCATAAGCAAGGTGGTGATCCTGTAAAAACTATGGCAGTAACTGGTAATTATCGACAGCTGAGCATAGGTATATCTTCGAATACGCCACTCATACCAGAGGCTCTAGTATAAGTTTTACCGAAACAAAACGTTACGACCGCGTTCGCGTTTAGCTGTCATATCCCATACAAATTGAGGGTAAAACGCAAACGCGATCGTAAAGTTTTGTTTCGGTAAAACTTATACTAGAGCCTCTGTCCTGTGCTAGTTCTATTCAAGAGTGACCCACGTTTCTAATGTCGTTGAACTATCGAGCAAATTTATGAACGGCGCTTCACCCATGAGTGGCCACCAAACTGTTAACGTTTCGACACATCGACCTTGACTCTATACGGCAGCATGTTCTGCCAAACTCTGCTTGATTTTAATAATAACTTAATTCTCCGTCACGCACGTTAGCAGGAATTCGGTTCTCAATATTCCTCTTTCGGGCTGGACATGATCCTGTTAGTTTTGGTGCCCAAAAATGTGTACCTACTTAGGTAACATGCATTCACATAATATAAAAATGTTTACCATTAAATATTATGTGAATAAGTTAAAACTCAATTAATAACATTAAAAACTTCCTATACTATGTATTATTTCTTCACGACATCTCCAAAATTATGACTAACGATATAAACCGAAGCAGTTCACACATACCGCTTTTATCCTACTAATATTATAAATGCGAAAGTTCAGATGTTTGGATGTTTGGATGTTTGTTACTCAATCACGCTTAAACGGCTGAACCGATTTGAATGAAATTTTGCACGAAGATAGTTTATAGCCTGGATTAAAATATAGGATAGTTTTTATCCCGGGTCCACGCGGACGAAGTCGCGGGCGGAAGCTAGTTATGATAATAAGACTCACTTCTTTGCTCAACTCTGTTAAAATAAATGCGATACGCGATGAAGCTTGGTCATTACGAAACCTAAGTGGCATTACATCTCAATTTTGAACCTAACTATTATACCTAAATACCTATCGCAACCAAAAGTCAAAAGTAAGATTAACAATGCTGATGCTTATCACGGTCACACGCGGTTTCAAAAAGGTTTTACTCCTACCAAATTAAATGCAACACGTCTTTATTTCAATAAAATGAAAGTACGTTTGCCAATCCACAGAGATGTAGTCTGGAATGGTCTGCACCTTTTAATAACAGCTCGCAATATGGTGACGATATGGCTACATTTCAAAAAGAGGCAAATTAGCGGCGTCGTATCTATCAAATATTATTATCAAAAGTGTTTTAGGTACCTAAGTGGCTTCACTTGCACCTTTGTATTTCTTCGCAGATGTATGCAGGTGTAAATGAAGTCCCCAACCCGCACTGGGCCAGCGTGGGGACTACTGCCCGTTCCCTCGCATCCATGCCCAGCAGTGGGACTTAATAGGCTGATTTATTAATATTTAATTTAATTTAAGTAAGAGACAGAATAAGTGTAAAGTAACGACGATCTAGCATTCAAACCAGTTGACTTAAGCCCCATGCCTGTAGATTTTTATAACATTCCATCATCATCATTAAATTAAGAGTTATCCTCTTGTCGGTGGAGTATTTTCCATTTCTCTCTGTCGTACGGAAAGCCAGCCCTTTAATTTGCTGATACGACACGACACCAGCTTTTTCCTTTATTTGGTCTATATAACTGCGTCGTGGTCTTCCCCTGCCTCTCCTTCCTTCTATCTTTCCTTCCATTATGGTTTTAAAGAAGTTGTCGTGCCGTATCAAATGACCAATCATTTTCCCCCTTCTAGTGCTGATGGTGTTCAAGATCGATCTTTTCTCTTTTACCCTTCTTAAAACGTCCTCATTTGTAACTCCATTCCATAGACAGGTATTATTTGTTCTATTCTGTCAAGTTTTTGTTTTAAACTAGGGATGTTACGGAGGTGGTTTTATCGGAACCGAAGCCGAAACCGGAGTTTTTTAACGAAACCGAAGGCGGATCCAAACCCGAAAACGAACCCAAAAGCGAAACCGAAAGCGAAACTGAATCCGAAACTGGAGTTGGAGGTGAAGGTGGAGGTAGAGGGAGACTAATGTGAACCTAATCTATTTATATATTTTATGTTAAGGCGGAGTCAGGAAATAAAATAAAACAATGCTAGTATAATACTTACTTATTTTTTTAATATAAATTTAAAAAATTACTTTAATGGAGTAGTCGTTCAGCCCTTTCTTGAGTAGGTACCTATGTTTTCTCACATATTTTTTACACTTTGCAGTGTTTGCGTCTACTTCAATAAAGTAGTTCCATATGGGACTTACTCTAGCCTTCATCCGCTTCATCGTCAAATGTTACTGTCACTGTTACTGTAACTAACACTAACACTTTGAAAAAACACACTGCAGGCCGTGAACCAAAACAATAAACGAATGAGTAAACAATCGTCGTAAAACAAGTGGGGTGATTCCCGGGGAGACAAATCAAAACCTGTTTGTACTCCTAGGCACACGCCGCGCGCCGCGGCCGCTGACTTTCGGCTCCGTTAAAACTTCCACTTAAAATTAGACGAAACCGAAGCCGGAGCCGGAGGTGTTAGCTTCAAATTAGACGAAACCGAAGCCGAAGCCGGAGGTGTGAATTCAGCCGAAAGTTTCGGTATATCGGAGCCGAAGCCGAACCTCCGTAACATCCCTACTGCCTTAATGTATCAATTATACTCGTTTTTATAGACATTACTGCCAGTGATACGTATCTCAAGTAGACATTATATTTGACCATATTGACCTATAACCAGATTCGATCATGAACCATGAAGAAAAATAGAGACATGGTAATTAGCATTTACTTAGTTTAGGTTACATTTTGTAGGTGGAGAGAGGTACAGCTCGAAATAGAAATCGTGTATGGCTTAGCTGTAAAGCATGGCAGGTGTCAAATACTTATGTATATGAAAAAAGATCTTAACACATTTCTGATGGATATTCACTATAAACATCAGATTGACATGGACGACAGACAATTCAATCTTCTCTAATACGTACGGCATCGGCACTCTAAAAATATTTGCACATGCATAAGTGGCAGAAAGTTTACTAGTTTCTTATAAGAACAACATTTGTCAAATTAAGCCGCTCAAAACTAGGTTAGATTCAATAAGCTACCGGCGCCTTACCTACGCACCTGGTCTGTTTTAAATACTAGGTATTATTAAGCAGTGGAAATTAAAATAGGCCTTGAACGGACTGCTGTGGGTCGTATCTGCTAGTAGCTATTATAGATTAGATATCTACTCGTTGATATTGATATATTTTTTTAAAGCTGGTACTGTTTAAGGCATAGTATTGATTTTCCGATTCGTCTCTTACTAGCATGTTTGTAAATGCGAGAGGGAAGAATGCTTTCGGACATATAAGTATAAATAAATAAATAAACACGATCATGCCATCTATACTTAACAAGATTTTTTTAACAGCCGATATTTGACGGCCGTCATCCCGGTACAATAAACGTCAATGATGCCGTATGATGTCACGAATTGTACTGGGATGACTGCTGACAAATATTGGATGTAAGGGCATTTTCACTATAGCAGAGGCGGCACTTGAAAATTTTCGATAGGCCTGGAAAAAAAAAGCCAAGAAAGACTAGAATATAACTATAGGCTTGCCCGAAAATAAAGCCGGTGGGAATCGGCTTGTACGGGCAGGTGATGTTTGACACCGGATAGACACACACAACTCGACATACGAAACACACAGTCATGTTCGCTACTCACTACGTCATCTTAATATCAATGTGGAATATCAAAATCATGCTAACAGAACCAACATCTACCAAAATTCGGTATCACTCCGCATTTGTTTAGCAGTGACTTGACACATGTTAACTTTCACGTCATCGTGATATTATGAATTAAACAGCGACCATTTCACTATCGCTATCACTGACGGCTGATTGCGTGACGTCACAGTGACGTAGTTAATTGGTTCGAGTGAAAGTATCACCGTTAAAGCTACTGTTTTAAAAGGGATACGTAACTGAACTATTCGATTTTAATGTAGCCCAAAGAACTCATTTCATTTGTAATTTCACGCTGAAATGAAATAAAACTCTCTCGCTGTAGAACTCACGAGACTATTTGTTCCAACTTCTTTTTTAAATTTCCAAACATTGGACACAAAAAAAACGATTTATCGAACCTGCTTACAAAACATCACGAAAATGAGTTGAAAAATGCTACCTGTAGAGGAGAACAGCCAGACAGGGGGGCAGCGGGACATCCGGACATACGTTTTATCTTTATCCAAGCTGAAATGGACAACTTTGTTCGCTTCGCTCGCTCGTTCAACTAACTGACAAAACCGGAATTCGCACAGTATTGCCTTGCCTGTACGAAAGTCCGTGACATTTAGATAAGCTTTAATATGATCAATCTGTGAATTGAATGTTTTACTATAAGAGTACTACTTATGCTCGCAACAGCAGTATGAGAAGTCGGAACAAAACACTCGCGCTTATTAAGATGATTAGACATGCAAAATGTTCGTTTTTATAACGGTTAATGCTGTTAATGCGGTTAAAGCCATAATAAATATACGTATTGCTAGGTTCCTTTTCGCAGATAGGTAGTATGAAAATAATTAAGGATAATACATTTTAAGAAAAGCAAAAATTTTATTGATCTAATATTTGATATAAGGCAACTAAGCTGGTCCTTACTATGGATGTCCAGCATTAGGTTACGGATTATTCTCAGTAGGTCCTTCGGCCAGTAATCTTCTAGGAAACTATTGCAACAAAATCTTTGAAGAACCTTTTGCGAAGATATGTATCCGCAGTAGTTCCTTCTAAAGACGCTTTTGCTCAAACGAATGGAGCTAAATTTAATTTATGTATTGATCAGACATTATGATATTTGTAATTAATTTGGCGTTTTTTACACAGATTTTATTTTGTACGTAATTTATTAATTTCTATTGCAACTTCCAAATAAGGTAATGCTGCCAGCGTTATGGGGTCCATGCCGCCGTCTGACCTTCTAGAGGCGGTGTTCTTTTTATAACTTCCCTTTTCAGACTTTCATTTTTAGTTATAGCCTATTTTGTTTTTTTTTTAATTATTGTATGATTATCTTGTATTTATCATTAAGCTAGCTTTAATTTATACTGTAACTATACATAATAATAATAAATTATGGATCAGTTGCATAAACTACTATTTTGACACTTCCAAATTATTTTTTAATTTCAATATTAGACTATGTAACAAAGGTTTTAAATACAAATCATAGGTTTTAATTTCTTATTTAGTGTTTCAGATAAAAGCTTGAAAACCACCCTTTTCATGTGCTGCCGGTTCAAGTGTTTCAATTACGAATAGTTTTATGATGCGAACTATTTTTAAGTAATTCAGATATGTGTAACGTAGCTTAAAAGTGTTTTATATTCCTACCAAAATTTTGTTTGGTTTGAATTTGACATTTGCTGAATAATCCGCAAAATCCAATTTATGAAAAACACAGTTTTCATAAAATTGTTCATAAAAAACGCCAATTTCATAGGTAAGGACCTAATAAAAACGCATTTCAAGTGGTACCTAACTGAAGTTAGCTTTTATGAACAAGGAGGTTAAATGACTTAAGAGTTACCTACATTTAAACTTTATTAAAATGCAAGCCGTAAAATATGCCTGCCGGCTGTCAGTTGCTAATGCAATAATATCGAACCGACGTTGCAAACCTACCTAGCTTTATCCAGAAATGCATTTAGTTTAGATCTATTGCAATCTAAACTAGACCTTCTGACAAAGACCCAGAGTGCTAAATAAAAACGGGTGTTTTGAGACTTCAGGCACGTTTTTACGTGTTAAAAACTTTGTTTCATACGTCAGAGAAGGTCGGCTTGTTGGCAATGAAAGTCGAAATCAGTCTGGTATTTATTCAGAATGTTTAGATTCACAATTGCCCTTCGAATTGATTTGCATATTTTCACTTTTTAATCGCAACGTGAGAGAGGAAAAGATGTTTAAGTCGTAGATGGCCGTTTATTTTTATCAAAAATGGAAATCGAGTTTTTACAAAATTAGACTAACTTAGACATGGCATATACCCACTAAAACCACCGGCGTTTTCCCACATTGAGGGACGCCATGGGATCGCGAACGTTCTAACATGACGCCCCCCGGCAGCCCCAGCCGTGCTTACGCTGGGCCACCCACGCTAAAGGGAAGGATAGTAGAAGGTCAGGAACGCTATGACCCTCCCTTCAGACGTGTAAAGCCGTGCAAAGTGAGTTCCCAGCTCACTGACCCTACAGAGGGAATATGCTCAACTTCTCCCCCTCCGTTTTCGCCGGAGTGGATGCGCGTCAGCAGTGTCCTCGCGCACCCGTTTCGAGGCCTCCTTCTACGAAAGAACAGTGTTGTAGAAAGAAGCCACTGCTTCCTAAGATTTCTTGCTACGGAGCAGGGCTGACACGATGCTGCGAAGCGAGAGATCCCTACCTGGCTGCCAGCCCGATCACTCGCGCCAGGCCGTGCTTCTCAGTAGCCTACTGACGACAGACTTCTAAGGTTTGCTGGGCCGTGTCATCTGAATTGCCACATTCGTGGCAACCTGGGTTCGGCTCTCTCCCTATTTTGTGCAGGTAATGACCGAAGCAACCGTGTCCGGTCATTACCTGCGTTCACCTATAGTTGAGGAGTGGCTTCGGAGGAAGCATGGGGATGCTTCCTCCGAAGCCACTCCTCGATAGACGGAAGGAGCGCCTATATTGTCCAGGTCCCCTAGGAGGACTCAGCCGGTCCGCAGCAATTTAGCTCTACCCAGCGTGAGCGCGTTTATGTCGGGCAAGAAGCATTCGTCCCTTACTAGTCACTTACGTGCAAGCGGGGACGGCTGCTCTATGACCGACATAAACACTATTGAAAAGTCTTTTATGCCAGTTCTTGTTTACTTTCTATCGAACCGGTGGAATTTTAGTGCCAGTGCCGCCATTATATTAATTACTACATAAAGATACAATTTCATTATAATAAAAAAGGATCCCTGGTCTTTAATCCTTGACTGTTGCTTTGATAAGACAAATCCAATAAAGCGGTCGAACTGCGTGGTTGGAGAACAGCCTGGGGAAAATCCAGGGGAAACCTCCGGCACGACCACGCGGGGGCGGTTTAAACACTGGAATACTTTACGAGAAAGGATTATCCCTTGATTCAAATTGCGTCTATTTCCGTCTTTCACAGCGTCCTCGAGTAATTTATGAATGACCTCGGATTAGGGTCGCACAATTTGTATGTATGATCCATTATCCTAATGTATGAAGATTTTAATCCCATTGTTGCGCGCGAAAGCTACGATCAACGTTAGTATTCAACCTGCGTAGTCTTTATACCGACCTTTTAATTTAAAGAGGCGTATGTGACGGCTACGTTTGTTACTTATGACACTTTTTATAGAGGGAAGAATATAACAATATGACACGGACGACCTGTTTCTTTCACTTGTTTGTTTGCTTAATATAGTTAAACGATGTGTGAATAGTAATCGCGGTAAAGGGTTTTTATGTCGTGTTGTGTGCAATTGCTCGTGTAAGACATGACTGTAGACCGGAAAATTTACACAGTCAAATAGATTTTATGGATTGCGGGCTAAGGTACCAACATTTTGTAAACGGTTCTAAGATCTTTAATTTTAAATGGACTAAATGCGCTCAGATATTTGTCATGTCACTTCAATGAGCTACATAAAGATATAATAATAGTACATTGTTTAACGAGGGGCGTAAGTGGAATATATCACAAGAGTCTATCAGAAGCTTTTGATGACTCGAGTTTGCAATATTCTTACGCCCGAGACACAATGTTTTTCATCACATTTGCGAGGAAACAAATACATTTTAGATGAAATTAATACGAATCGTAACAAAAACTGCGACATGTCAGTTGTCCATTTTGTTGAATTTGACGTGAGGCGCGTATGGCAAAGACCCTTCGGTATACAGCCACGATTTGAAAACACTTAAAAACATTTTACATAGACACTAAATAACTACATATTAAATCTGTAAATAATTCTGTTAAACATGTTTTAGTAGTGTTTTTAAGTTAAAATTTATTTATAAATACGTTTTCAGACATCGTATTTGATATAAAACCTCTTTGCTTTGTAACTACCGCATGATTGACAAATACAATTTAAGAAAAAAACCATTACGCCCGTGGGCGTAACATAGGCTATTACAGCTCTGTATGTCTGCGCATTATGAAGCCCGTTTCGAGCAAGTGTGATGAAAAGTTAATTTAAAAGTTTGTAGTCCATATTATTGTTTGTTACACTATTTTCATCGATGCCTGGTGCGATAGACCCATTTCAGGAGTAACTCTCCAGGAGTTACAATGAAATAAATCTTAGTCCCACGGATATTATTATCACGAAAGCTAGTCACAATCATATACACGTAGTTACTTCTATTTTTTTAACCTAGTCGTGACAGCTTGACATACTTGAATACAATTTATGAGATAAATGAATTACTTTTAACCGTGAATCATCCTAACTTGGCTAGGAAAGCGGTTATCTTGTCATTCAGTGATATGTTTCTTTTTACCTATCATAAATACATACAATCCGTCTCAGCTTACACATACCACTCACAGTTAAGCGATAAAAGAACTCTCCCTTAATTTGAATTGTGTAAAAACGGGCTCTTATTGACTGAACGACTTGTTAAATAAGAAACCGATTCTTATTCAAAAGGTTAAGTCGATTATGACCAAAGGTAGTACCAATATATCTAAGTAAATAACTGAACGAATATAAGCTCCATTGTATTGTTAATCCGCCCCTTTTTAGATTTGTCATTGACATCGCATGTAACATTTTTGTTGCAACATAGTGTTAACGGAATTGGTATTGGTATCTTAACAATTTCCATCGTCATGTTTAATTAGCTTTAATATTAAGTTCATCAAATTTTTCAGCTTGTGCAAGTCATTTTGTGCGCTCGTGTGCGCATTGGTAGTCCTGTCTAAGTATATTAATATATTAGCATGTGCTGATCTATCATCATAGATAAACATCTCATTCTTACTCCAAAACCAATACGTGTTATTTAGTTAATGGAGACACTGTCAGTTTCTCAATATCGAAAACATCTGACATCACCACTTATCTAAGCATTGCAACGCTCACTTCAATATGTATTACAATCCTTTTTGCATTAAATCATCCTTACCTTGATCGAGCTATGTTAAACCTTATTTGCCCAGCCTTAAGAACTATTTCCGAGCGTCTGTCGGTCTTCGGGGCCTAATGCAGTACACTTATAGTGCATTTTATGTAATTGTGACCTAATAGGTCACCTTGGGTGAGAGGATGGACGGACGTTGGGCTCTACAATTGGTGTGACTGGTTACTTTTGAATGGGGTCGTTTTTTAACGACGATAACTCCTCACAAAACTGACCTGCAGGTCGATCACGAAAACGCATTGTACGAATGTTAGGTAGATCTAACTGTCATATATTGACAGTTGGACTGTCCTTGCGCGCCTTCAAACGTTACGTGATTACCCCTCAGGTTACAATCACAAATCAAAAGAGATTTATACAACTGGTTGGCAAGGATGTTTCATTGATTTTGAAGCATGGTTTTTAAACGTAATGGAGACGATCAGAAGTAGGCTAGAAATATATTATATTGAGCTAGTCTTTATGTAGGTATATGACAGCGCAAATTTGAACAGTATATCATTTATTCTTACGGAGTTTATCACAATCGATTGATAGCTATACTACTTACAATTCGTATGAGATATACGTATGTGTACCGTAAATAAGCTGCGTTATCGAACTAAATAATACCGAACATTCAATGAAATAGTCACTTAACCCTTTTCTCTTTTTTTTTACTGCCAAAAACCTTTTTTATTTAGTTTAATAACCAAGTTCTTAAACTATTGTAAGTATACCCTTTTCTTGACATTGATCATATAAGATACACAATTTTTGATGTTCTTTTTGTATTTTTGTAACAGACAATTTTTTTGCCTCTACAAGGCCCAAACGAGGCTCGAATTCACATTTTTTTTGTTATTTGCCAAAAAAAGGGTTAATAACATCAATCTGTATCACAGCTGACCCAGCCACACATGTACCAATATTTCACCGCTCTCTTTTCGCAATAGCCCACCGCATTACCCGCCGCCCAGACACATGTATTGTCAGACAGATGTAATCTGCCTAGTACAGTCGAGTATTATATCATGAATCATGACTAATTGACATTATTAGTCCAGTTTGACATGTCATTGTTATCGTGAGAGTGCCGGTCAATCATATTGTGCGACCTTTGAAGAAGTGTGAAATGATTGACATTTGATAGTAGATATTTTATTGTTAAAGTTATAAAAAGCCATACTGATACTGATGCTCAACCCTCTCACAAAGTGCGCGGCCTGCGGTGGTGCTCAGTAGTAATTTTTACAGCTATTGGCAAATTTACTATTGACCGCCACCGCAGGCTGCGTTAGTTTGATTCATGCCTTAAACGATTTATGTTCCTTCTTTTATGGTCCATGGCCAAAATCTGAAACGATGTGGAGTAACTATACATATTATTCTATCGTTTTACAGTAATCAATCATTCAAAGTTGTAGTCAAATATCATTATTAATTACATAAATTACATATTTCTAAATAAAATTATCACCTACTAGCACTTGGATAACTCAACCTAGGATGTATTGAGATTTGGGTTGGCCGAGTTGCGTCAAAGTAGTTCGTTCAAAAAGCAACTCTACCGTCCAAATAGAAGATTCAAATTCCAATGACAGTTTATAAAAAGTCTGCCACATTCAATAATCTCAACTATTTATACCGCATACCACCTCGCCGTGACTCGACCAACCATCTTCTGCATGTTCGTTAAAAAATAAAGAAGTGATTTAGAATGTAGGTTCAATGCTGCCTGCAGAGACTGCGTTATTAAACTGACAGTTTGTATTCGGCTTGTGGTTAGACTGACAGAAAAAAAAAATAGTCGTCAGGAAGAGATTGTTTGAGCAGCGTCTGATCTAAGTCAGTGAGCTCTTAAAAGTCTCGGGACTGTATATTCGGGTTCGGGTGAAATCGTTTATTTTGGCATAAGAACGTGAAGAGCGAGCGTGTGAGGTGTAGAGCGTCGAAGATTATTTGTAGTGTCAAAACAATTTTGATCGAGATAGTAGTGTGGACCCGTGGGTCTGATTGATGGATCTTATGAAACAACATTTTAAGGGGATGCCTTGATTCGAGTCGAACACGCCCCCTAGACAAAGACACGCTTATGCCTTCCGCGCACGAGAAAAAGAGATGGAACACTCTTCGGGAATGGCTTTTTGGACAAATTTCGATAAATACCTAACTTAGAGAAGTTTTATTTAAATTTCTTAAAGTGTGATTTAAGATGAGATAAAATATAAAATACTATAGTATTAACTTGATTGTGTCGTAAAATAATGTATCGTTTGAGTAGGCTGAGTAAAAAAAGGAAAATACAGACCCAACTTTGGTTTTTTTTCTATCGAGGAAATTTTAAGCCATAAAATCAGAAAAACAATCATATAGTCAAGAATCATATATCTGAAAATCAGACCTTATTGTTTCTTAATCTAGTCAGAACAGCGTTTCAAAGCACGCGATAATTTCCAATGGACCGCCTTAAGATAGAAAAGGTATATCTACGTTATACGTGTAAAGACTTGCTATACAAAATATGTAACATATCAAGCTGACGAAATGTAAGAATGGTTACGCCATAGGCTAAAATGCAACCACAAAATGTTCAAAGCACAAAAGCAGTAGGTATTTCTTAATTACCTATTAGTTTATTTAAGCAATATCAATCTTCGCTACCCGCCAGGTAAGGTTTTAAGTGTCGAATCGTTTGTATAAACTTTAGCGATTATTTGTCAGAAAGCAGATATAGATATAGGTATATCTAATTAGCACTCATCAAAAAAGGCGAACTTTTGACCTCATCTTGCATAAGAGTGGCTCTTTAGAGCACTCGCCTTCGTGACTGCAGCGGCCTAGATAGTTAGTGGATAGACAGCCTTATCAATCTAACATGATACGTAATGATGGGTAAAATTAAATGTGCCCACGATTACCCTCGAGGCGATTTGAATATCAATTACGTATTTCAAGCCAACGACTTCATTGGTGTAAAAAGTGTGTTGAATTTTATGTTTGATATCAAAATTAGAAAGATTCCATATCATTAAGTCTGTTGTGTAGATAGAGATTTAATCAATAAACATAAAGCCCTCAAGCCTAATAATTATTTACCTTCTCAAACAATTTAACACGTCAGCATAATTACAACTCTTAATTATTCTTAATTAAATGCCGCATGTTAGCACTGGTAGTCAGCTGACCACATATACAATTGTAAACTTCATTTTAAAACTTGATAAATTCAATTTAAAAATGAAGGTAGGTATATCCTTGCATACATAAGTTAAAGAAAGCGGGACTGTCTTAAATATATGATCCTCATTTCAGAATTGTGTGTTGCCAGTGATGACATATGGCACTGAAACGTGGTCGCTTACTATGGGCCTCATAAGAAGGCTCAAAGTCACCCAAAGGGCTATGGAGAGGGCTATGTTGGGAGTTTCTCTGCGTGAAGTGCGTGATCACATCAGAAATGAGGCTATCCGCAGCAGAACCAAGGTAACCGATATAGCCTTCCGAATCGCTAAACTTAAGTGGCAGTGGGCGGGGCACTTAGCACGTAGAACCGATGGCCGTTGGGGCGGAAAGGTTCTCGAGTGGCGACCACGTACCAGAAGGCGCGGCGTGGGTAGGCCCCCCACAAGGTGGAAGGTGACTCACTTTGGCACTCTTTGGGGGAGGCCTATGTCCATCAGTGGTCGTCTTTCGGCTGATATGATGATGATGATGATTTCAGAATAAGTACGACCCCGTAAAGGGAAAAACTCGAAGGTAGAAGTTGATACGGGTGTGCGCACAACGTTGCGGTCAAAAGCTATTTAAGTACATATTTGGCAATAATTTAAAGCAAGAATTATTAATAACAATAATTATTTGCCCATTGTCGCAACGGTAATTTCGTCCATTCCGTTCAAGCATCAGTTTCACAAGCTAGAGCACAGTTAACGGGAATCGATCTAGTTATTATTATTATTAACCTGAAGCAGCTCAAGCATTGCCTCAGAGAAAATCTATCGACTATAGACAATGAAGTATCTTTATAAGAACTTTAATGTTTACAGAAAATAAGTCATGCTGGCGATTTGTCCATATAAAAACAGAGACAACTGGAATAAAATTGAACATAAGTACATTAAATTACCCATTCAATCTCATCCAACGAACGAGGCGAGCGGGCCACAGCCCCCCTATTCTGTAACTTGTTTTAAGCTCACCTCAACGCTCACCCACAAATATATCTCGACACCGCGGCGCGGTAACTAAGTGTAGGTAGAGGTCTAGTTTCATGACGGGTGACCGGCGGGGTGAGCCGCATTAGCGGGTAGCAGCAGTGGGATGCAGGCTGATGTTGATATTAAAATGAAGAGGTGTATTCTCAATAATGGGCACTGTACTACCTCTTCTTTTCGTGGAGTACATCTGCAAGACGGGTAGCCTGCTTTCGGGGGGTCTGCGTTACCAAATGTACAGTCACCAGCATTAATATCTGCCACAGAAAAGTCTGTCACATATATTTAATGTTGGTGATTGTAGACGAAAAAATGTTAAATACTCACTGGCATACATATATTACCTAAAAGCTGTCGCTATCACGTAACATAACAAACTATAATAAGCAGTCCACAATAATGATTAAAACGAACAGGAAAAGAGCCTTTAAAAAAAATCGGCGCCGTTACAAGCAGTGAAAGGAATGCAATAAAAATGTATTAGATGTTGTTGATAACGGACATAATGGCGTTGCGAAACTTATCTAGTTCCCGATGATAAGAATAATAACCGTTTTCTTAACGAGATTTCGAGACTGCGATGTAAGCGGTGATTAATTTAATAGAAACGGAGGTCTGACGGAAAAGGAGTACAGGGCAGTATACCAGTATTTGTAATTGTAAGAGCTACTTAAATTGTAAGAGCCACCGTCTCGTCTGCGGCAAATGTTGCAGCGATGCTGCCGCGTTCACGTAAATCGCTTCAATCACGAACGACCAAAAGTAGCGATGCAACAGCGTATTGGTTTTAATTTCAATTTTCGAGAGTAAGTTTTCCTTTTTTTATTATAGGAGGAAAATCCGTTATGGATACCTCCGCGCCACGGGGACAGCGCGGAGGTTATGTCGGACTCGCACCGACTAAGAACCCCGCGTTGGTCCTCCCCGACCCATTTCGGACGGTTCTGGGCTCTCCTACGGAACGCACCAGTGCCGCCCTAGCGTCATGCCTCTGTGGGTCCTACCTTTTTTTATTCAACGATTACAGCCCCCAACTGTACCACCCCGAGGGCCCCTTTTAGTTGTACGGCAGGCAGACCCTATTCTTATGCCCGGGCACAGCCTAATAAGTTCCTCCTACAATTTCGATTCGACTCAATAAATTTGTCATGTTGACCACAAAAATTGAAGTAAGTAATAAATGCTTAAAGTAATGCACCAAAATTATAGATTTCATATTCGTCTCCAACCAAAATGACTTGTCATCTACTGTAACGAATGTGCAACCATGATCAGAAGTATACAACTTTAAATATGCAGTCGAAATAACCACCACTATGTCAATAGGATTTCTTCAAAAAGTCTGAATATTTTTATATTTTAAACTTTATTCTCTATATGGTCGAGGATTGCGATTCCATCTGTTTTTAAGACAAACACCTACGAAGTTTCTACAGTAATCAGCCACTATGTTACGTGAAAAATAATACCAATTATTGGTATGCGGTGTCTACAATTTTACTTTTCAGGCGATAAAATGTAAGTTGGTAGGTTTGTACGTGGTTTTCGCTTGGCTGAGCAGACGGATGAATTTAAAATTTGTGTGCTGTCTCATTGGATTGGAGTTATGCTATGCGGAATTATAATCGAAATTGTATTAGTATGAGAAGTTTTTATAACTGAACTTGGATTGATTGGTACATAATTATGCAACAAATTACATGTAAGAGTAAAACATACATAGTATACATTCCATTCCTAATTTGACGTCTGTGAAAAAAGGCGTTTTTAGATGTCGTTTTTTTGTTGAGACTAATACTTTCCTTTTTTGGCCATAAATCAGCCGCTGGATTATTTAAAAAATAGTTGAGTAAAAATCCCATTAATTTGAATCTCCCTGCTTTTCACGTCTATTGCTATTAATTCAGGTTGTATTTAAGAACGATCTAGACCCTAAACAATTTGACATGTAAAACGATGTTTTATCAAGGACTAAATGTATGAATAAATGATTGAAGGTGCAAGTAACTGCTGTTTCAATAGTTGGCATCTCGAGCGCTGCGACACTGGGACATTTACCTTACTGGCTGTTGATGTTGTAAAACTACACCCCTCTCCCAATAAAATTAACTTCTCCTTATGTACAAACGTAAGCAAATGCGTGGAGCACCCGTCACTACGCTCGCAGCGCTACGCCGTAGTCCGTATAATGATCCCTTCCTATGTAAAGTGGCCGTCAATAGAATTTGCTAAATATGAAACAATATCCGCCATATTAAAATTGTTTTTCACTATATCGGTTTGTTTACATAGTTAGGAAATTCCTTTAACGGCGACTTTACACCCACGACGCATGGGTCTTGTTATTTATAAACACCAAATTGGTTATAGAAAACGATTCCATGTAACTCGCTAAAACATTCCGATTTATTTCTACTGTCTTCCAATTCAGAATAATCGTCTGGATCAAGTGTTTCACTCTACATTGCCTGGTCGCTTACACCCTGTATAAACTGAGCCTACGTTTCATAAATTTATACTATTTTCTCGGTGGTTGTTTTAAACAGCTGATTCAGCGACGCACATTTTCGGGACGATGACGCAACGATCCGGTCGAGTCGTTTAACTGGGCCGATGGAAGCGTCATTGTTGACTTCGCCATGGTTGGCGAGCAGTGACACTTGTCGCCGTTTGTAAGTAGTACAGTGAGTCAAGAAAGTCAATTACCATTTTTCGACTTTACTATTAGTATTGTACAGTGAGCATCATATAGTTAGTAGCAGCCAGAGTAGTCAAATATTTCGTAACACACCCTTATTCTTACACTAATAAAGACGTGTACCGAAATATTTGGCTACCTTGGCTGCTACTAACCATATGACGCTGATTCTACTAAAATTTAAAAGTTGTAGACTACTTTTTGGCTGACTGTACCTTTGTATAGTATGTATAAAGACAGTGATCAAATAGATTTCAAAGTGTCGATCATCTAATGAATCACTGTATACCACCAACATCATCGTCAGTTTCACTCATCATGATTAAGGCCGGCCACTCACTGAGCGGAATCACTCAAGAGCAAATAAAACGGTACACTTTGTTCCGAATTTCTACCAGGTGTACCTTTTTAGGGTTCCGTACCCAAAGGGTAAAAACGGGACCCTATTACTAAGACTTCGCTGTCTGTCCGTCTGTCTGTCACCAGGCTGTATCTCAAGAACCGCGATAGCGAGACAGTTGAAATTTTCACAAATTATGTATTTCTGTTGCCGCTATAACAACAAATACTAAAAACAAAATAAAATAAATATTATAAATATATGGGGGGCTCCCATACAACAAACGCGTTTTTTTTATTTTGCTGTTATTATAAATAATGGTACGGAACCCTTCGTGCGCGAGACCGACTCGCACTTGGCCGGTTTTTTTTTCTCTAGAGTGGTCCTGGTATTGAATTAAGTGATTGATTCAGACTGTGTGAGGCCGGCCTAATATGATTTCACTACCAACAGTCAATGTATAATATTGTATGTATACTTGAAATTTTCTAAACTAAGCTCATGAATTACCATTGTACTGAGCTCATAAATGCCTTTGTTTGCGGTCCGAACAAAAGCTATTCATGACGCGCGCGTACCAAATTTGCAAAAAAAAAATAGCGCCACATAAAATGTTCATTGTATAATGAACTCTATCGTCTTAGTCAATAGATTCAAAATGAACTAAAGGATAACCAAAACCCGCTCCCAGCAAGCCAAGGCGCTGTGGTAATTTGGAATCTATTGTTAAAGAAGATAGAGCTCATTATTCAAAGAACATTTTATGTGGCGCTAATTTTTTTTGCAAATTTGGTACGCGCGCGTCATGAATAGCTTTTGTTCGGACCGCAAACAAAGGCATTCATGAGCTCAGTACAATGGCCATTCATGAGCTTAGTTTAGAAAATTTCAAGTATACCTAGTTGCCTGTAGTTTTGGAGTCGATTTTTGTAAGATTATCCTTCAAATATAATAAAATAGCAGCTCACGGGTTACCGGCCATGTATTGTATTACGGAGAATCCAAGCAAATCCGAGAAATAAAATGTAGTCATCCATCCAGAAATTCAGTTGTATAAAGAATATATAAGTACCTAGTTTCAGTCATTATTCACTGACTTTTCCTCTTTATTATAAAAATGATAGATATATAGGGCATCCTTGTTAACGACATGGAGGCTGATGGCGTTGGCATGCACGCCACTGACAATTAATTAGTATAGTTGGCGTTGTTCCTGTGGTGCACTACCCGCATCCGGCATTAGCGTCCAAATGGTTAATTGTAATTTGTCATAATCAATGTGCCTAGTTTAATTTACCAAACCAAATGTTCTAAGGTATTATTTCTAATATCATTTTTCACATAAACCTAACAATAGGTACTTGTCCAACCACAAAGACCTCACGCGCGTCACTTGTTTTTAAAAAGCTTATTCCCCGTCGACACTCAAATCAAAACCGATTTACACCCGTAACAAAGGAGTTAAAACCTTACTTTTATAGATATAAGGCTGCACAGGTTGTAGACTAATAGAACGTTTAGATAGGAGACAGGTTGGTCGTTCGCCTTGTACTTAAGAAGTGGTTTATTGATATCTTTGTGTCGCATACTCTGATTTTTGCTTAGCATTAACTTGTCAACAAAGTAGTAGGCAAGCGTAAAGGTTGAGACATTGAGACTAATATCGCGGACAATATATGAGTATTAAGCGTGGTTTTAAGGCATCATTTATTACCACCATTTGCCTAGATGCGAAGTTGTGACCCTGTATGGTTGTAAAGTGATTAGATGAAAATATAAAGTTTTGAAGGATATCTGGCAATATAAGTTAGCTTATACTTAGTAAATGAGGATTTTTCGTGCTACATAAGTACTTAATAAACGTTATTTTAATGCTCCATTCATGAAATTATTTTAGTATCAGGGACATTAATTAGTAAAGTTCTTTGGACATTAGTTCTGAAGACTTCTCATCTTTTTCTAACGGAATAACATCAAAATATTGTGTTTTTGATTTTAATTGGGATTTTTGTTTACAGGTAAACACAGTTAAATTGACTAGCTTCTGGTAAGTAATAGCTTTATATCTCGAAAAAAGCAGTAAAGAAATAAGTTTTACTAACATGAAATCATATGACGACGACCCAGAGCCTTGCATATGCATATCGCTAAAGAATGCCGACTCTACAATTTCTCTGGTGGTTTGGCAGAAATCCACCTTTCCCCGACTACAGAGAAACGGCTGAGAAACTTAAAACTTGAAGTTAAATATAGATTCTGCAGTTCGACATAAAAGCCATACGATATGATCGATTATATTGACCACTAGTTAGTGGGGCATATGGTCTGCTGGTTCTATTACCCTCAAAGCATTGTTGCATTATTTCGTCTCATTATACAAAATAGTCTAAGCAGGCTCATATCAAACCTAGGTTAGTTACACCGCTTCAGAACGGAGGTGGCTATTTACCGGTGGTTACCCATCCTAATAAGTTAATAACTCAAGGCATTTCAATCTAATTTATGGCATTGCGATGTCGCGAACAAATATGCGAAATATTGAACTACTTATTAGTAGTTTAAAGAAAGAAAGAAAGAAAGAAATTTATTCATGGCAAAAAAAAGACAAACTGTGGAGTGGACACGTACGCACATACACATTAAAGGTAGTCTACCGTGTATAACTTTGTTTCGGAAATCGATAACTCGTGTAATTAATGTATGTCTAGTTTTGTATAAATTCCTAACATACATTGAGTTCATTTTTGTAGCATACGAGTAAGTACATTACATATGAGGTTACAAATCTTACAACAATGAAGTAACGCTTGCATTTCTGCTTTAAATTATTACGATTTTAGAGAGAATGCGTGTTGCGGTATTTTTATCTAATGAACGGGTATTAGGCATGATTGTGTAGCTATCGATATACTTGGACATTGTCTCTGAGTGATACTTGAATTAGTATACAGTGTGTCTTCCATGCGAACCTAAATTTACATACCTTAATGGACATAATTTGATTATATATCCATTATTATCAAGATCTCCTATATTTTTGATAAAACTGTTAACAAAACTTAAAACAACTACTCTTCAGTAAAAAATTATGTTCTTATGGACAATACATAGTATACTGCACGCATAGTATACTGCATATGATAACAATGGACCCGATTCTACGTGCTTAACTAGCCTAAAACTAATTTGTCTAATTTTTAGACATAATTTAGGCGGCAGATTAAAAACGACATTTTAGAATAGCATTTAGGCAGGTAAGTAAGTTGTAAAGACCACCTAAAATAAGAAACGTGTCAAATTAGCGCTGTCATTTGATTATGACAGCTGCTCATAGAATAGCTAAGTGTTTTAGCGACACCTAAATAAAATTAGGAAGTTTAGAGGCCACTGTAGAATCGGGTCCATTGTAAATGTATTTGTAAACTCTGACATCTCAGAGAACCATGCAGAATAAATATTTGAATTTTGACAATTCAGTTAAAGTTTCTGAAACAAAACAACAGTAGTTGCTCTTTCACACATTCGTGTACTTACAGGTAAATTAAAGCCTATATTAATGGCGTATGTGAATTCGTGGGCAGAAGCTTGTTTTATATATATCTTATAAAATGCCAAGGTTAATACTGATGAGCAGGAAAAGGCATCGTGTAAATAATAAGCACCTATCTCCGTTTAAAACCGGAAAAGTGCAGGCGTGTATATGTATTCAGCGATGCAATAAATACGTCCGACATGCTAAACTATACTTTCCGATCTTTATCGGTTCCGGAATTTCTAATTGTAGTTATTTTAATTTTGAATATGCATGTCATCTCTAAGTAGGTAAGTTATTTCCGAAATCGCAAAATATTTGACTAGGTACGTGAATTCTTTAAGACACATTATTTTAACACAAGCAACTTATGTTGGTGCTACATGCGGATAAACGTTAATAAATTAAGTACAACGATCAGACTTGAAACACACTCGTTTTTAAAATGTCATCAGTAAAATTGTTTATATAAGTAGAACGAGGAAGCCGACCACGCCCTCGTCTCAGTGAGGCGCCTTCGATATGAATGCAGTGTACTTGAGACAACAACTACATATTTAACAGATAGTTTACTTTTGTTCTTCCTTTTAACTGGGAAAGTACTGAAGACCGTAGCCATAGTAACGCAACTACTTGCTCTGTAGGTATGTGGTGCTGTGTTCCTGGTCGCCAGAGCTCCGCAGGGTACGCTGTGTTGAGAGTGAGTGCTTTGGTATCTAAAATTAATCGTCAAAGACCTCAAATTAATAAAGGGTCAGCAGCGCGCTTTTGATTGTTATAGTCGCAAGTGTCCTTAGGCTACGGCGTGTGCTAACCATCGGGCAGACAGCAGTACAAATGCTGGTTTGCTACCGTCGTAATAGTTATAACAACAAAAAAATGTTATTTCACTAGATAATGTCTATGAATAAGGGGGGGTTATTCATAAAACTTAAAATGCCCCTGCTAAATAAAATGTGCTTTGTCCCTTTCTTACGGACACATATGTCTAAGTGACAGTAAAGACAAAAGAATATTAACGGCATTTTAGTTAAAATAGGCTTGTAAAACGTTTATGAATACGACCGTAAGGCGAATATCACACTGCGCCGCATCTCCGGACGGAGGTGCGGAACTGCATACAAATTTCGCCGGACGGAGGTGCGGTGCAGTGTGTCGTACGGATCCGGTCACCTACGGCCACTTTTTGTGACCGGCCACTTCCCGTGACCGGCCATTTCATCTATCGGCCATCGTACCACACGGAATTTATATACAAACTGAGGTACTTGCATACAACGAGCTCCGCGTCTCGCAACGAGACGAGACGCGGCGGCAGTGTGACAACCACCTAAGTGGCTAAGCGTGGGATAGCCATAATGTAGACGCTGTTATTTCATACGCTGTGAATATTTGCATTTGATTGTGTGGGAGTAGGAGGAGCTTAAATAGATATCGAATTCTCGAGTATCTTTCGACTTGCGTTTGCGCTTGTTATGTTAATGTTATTTTTATACTTCTGTAGGACTACTCGCCTCCGCACTTTGCTAAAATAGACATAACAAGGTAATGTCTAAGGCAGACTATGACAGCTATATCGTTAATAGATTTATTTTATCGTGCCTAAAATTAATATCAATTTAGATTAGGTAACCACGCAAAATTTTATATGCATTATTTTTGAAATAAATTCATATGCCGAGTTGATAATGTATGATTATTAACCACTATATCCTCCTAAGTTGCGTCAATTAAGAGTCCTAATCACGCTCGACTCTGCATTACTACGTTGGTAAGGAGAATCACGCGTGCTGGCTGGTCCATCAGTACCAGCCAGGACTCTTGGGTATAAAGAAACTCTTGAATGTAATTTCTTCCTTCGATTATGAAAATGGAAAATAAACATTCTTGAGCGCTAAATCAGTCTTGCCAAGAGCTTTATATCATTTAGTACCAGCTATCCTTAATTTCCGGTATAATTATTGCCTCATAAATGTATTCGTAACGGTGAAGTAAACGCAATAACACAGGTATTAAATTGCATGTGTTTGTACTTGCTTGCAAATAAACGAAATAAATTAAATTTACTCTTTAACTTATTTTAAATTGTTTACATAATCAACCAACAACAGTATCTAAAATGACTGAGGGCGGGTTGCATCAACTATACTTTACAAGCCGGTAGGAACACGATAAATATGGCGCCGGCAGCTGTCATCCTATATAATGCTGTCAATTTGCCCATGCAATCAGATTTTAACGGACGTTACGTAATTAAAACTCTAAAAAACTCTTCACAACAATCATAGAGCACCCTGACATTTGTTTTAATCGACTATTGTCCTCTCGTTCCGCATTGTCCTCTCTCATCTGTCAACTGTCATCATTGTACAAGAGACATTTAGCTACATCGCTACCATTGCACCACAGGCGTCGATCTCCAAAACCTGATGCAAAATGTCATCGAATATATCAAGTATATAACGACATTGCTATGTTTACTTTAGCATATCATTAATTAAAGGATTTCAATATTCAAACGAGTTATAATTATATAAAGGTGTAGTGTTTGAGTTCAAATTCAGGTTTATAGGTGATACTTATTTGAGATCAGATGAGACGCACTTTCGACTTTCGTTTGTTTTGGTACACACTAGTTTTGTTTTAGTTACTTTACCTATGCAAAACGTTTCTATTTATAGTGGGGCAGGGTGCTCGAACATCTTCCTGACCGCCAACTAAAGTAAAACCAGTTGCACCTTCAAATAAGTCCATATCGGTATTATTCATCAACTGTACGTGTTTAATCAATAATTCCTTATTGTCTGGTTGGGCGAAAATTTCCTGTTTTGATGATATGACCTCATCCGTGTGACTTTATCATTTTGAAATGTCATGTGCATGTGGCTTATCGATGTAAATAATTGATTTTGTTCTTCACAGTACCAGCTTATTTTATCCGGTTATCTTGTCCAACTATACTAGCTACGTGAACAACATGCTTGAAGTAAATAATACACTACAAAATGTGTTTAAAAAGATTTTAGGCAGTGTTTTTGAGTAATTTATCCGCGTAACAACTGTCAATCTTATCATGGACTTACCTGCTATTGAACTTGACCCACGATTTAAGCTTAATGATAGAAGGACCTAGGATAACGCTTTCTTTATCTTTCGCATACTTACTTTACCAACTCTTTGCTGGGGACGTAAAATGTTTAATGACGAATCGGGCACCATGATTGGTTTTACAGGTAGCGGATGTTGGACCAAGTTTTACGACCAGTCAGTCATTTTATTGTTCTGCTCCAAACCAGTTCTGCAATATCTGCATTTTAAAAATGGAACAGTTTTAAAAGACTATTAATATATTAAACGTTCTCGCAGTTAGACGCTCGTTACGAGGCAATTAGTTTTAGTAGCCTCGAGACTGCGTACGGATGCAGGTTTTAGATAATCTACGTTACTTATGCCAAAATTATGGGAAGGTAACCTCGCCGTTGTATCTTCCCCGTCAGCATAATTCAGAAGTGTAACTTGCTCACTCACGGTATGTACGAGTATATTGTAATTATTAATAGCATGTTTAAGGATGAGTATCCATCTCGCAACCTCGCCCATCTGGCGGATACTCACCCTAAGTATCCCGCTGCTGGCAAAGAGGAGAGCCTCTTTACCGCCTTTTCTTGCTAGCGTGTTTCCGCCAAGTCCAACCCGAGCAGACTGTGTCGAAATCGACCTGCCATTTACTATTTTCTAAAATACCTATACGTGAATTATTAAAATGACATATTGGTTTTGACTTTCTTTTATGATCATGCACCACTTGTAGTGTCTCGTGGTGTTCAAGCCTGCTATTTTGTACGTAACCAATCAGTTTAATTGTGGTACCTATAGTTATGGCACTAAAGCTTAAGCTTGTTATGGATTATTTTAGGAAAACTGCCTGTAGTTTTGGTATCAGATTGTACGTACATATAATAAATCTATCATGTTTTTTTCTTAAATATGAAGCAGAGAAAACAACTCTGAATACCGATCACACTTGTTTTTAATTAGGCTCCATAATGTCAAGTTCAACAAAACGTTACAAAATATCCGTCAATTATTCTTTCGGCTGCAAATATCAATTCGTCTAGTTAGTCCAACTATTTGATCGACATTTATTGTTATAATCTCACACATACGCTACCTTTACGTCTCTTAAGTCAAAGGTACATGAGCTACATTCGAACGGCACGTTATTAAAACTGTATGGACATTCGAATAGAATGTCATTTTGGAATGGAAGCGTGAAAATGTCAGCCTGATTTCCTGATAACGGTGATCCAGTTTAGAGTCTTATATATTATGTATATTAGTTAGTTTGCTAAGTATTTCGATAACGATGGCATCAAGGTGTACGAGGTAGAATCTAGAATTCTAGATCGCCGCGTATATATTGTGTGTAACACTTCACGGTATAATATTACGAAAATGAAATTTGATACCTAGCAGTTTTTGCCAGCGACCTCAACCCCATGTTCCTCTCTTTAAGGGATAATTTCCTAAGCAAATAGCATCCCATCGTATGTTACTTAGAGACTTCAGAATTACCTGTACCTACACCAAATTTCGTCTATATCTAAATAAATTCAGATAACGGTGATCCAGTTTAAAGTCTTATATATTATGTATATTAGTTTGTTTGCTAACTATTTCGATAACGATGGCATCAAGGTGTACGAGGTAGAATCTAGAATTCTAGATCGCCGCGTATTTTGTGTGTAACACTGTGAAATTGGGGGTAACACTTCACGATATAATATTACGAAAATGAAATTTGATACCTAGCAGTTTTTGGCAGCGACCTCAACCCCGTGTTCCTCTCTTTAAGGGATAATTTCCTAAGCAAATAGCATCCCATCTTATGTTACTTAGAGACTTCAGAATTACCTGTACCTACACCAAATTACGCCTATATCTAAATAAATTCAGCGGATTAGCGTGAAAATTCCACAGACAGTTTCTTCTCGTTTTAATACTAGTATGGTTTAGTTTTATGAAGAGGAAGGTAAACATATTGTTGTTATTATTTGACTGGCCACAATCAAGGACTTTATACTTTGTGATGGTTCTGGTTCTCATATTACGGAGGAAATGAAATATTGAGCACACTATAGACACAGTGAGATTCACCTGACCGAACGGATTTCTCTCGCCACCCTCATTTCACGAAAATGTCAACATAGTGTCAACGAATAAATAATATTATCTGCGTTTTTTTATACTTGTAGCGACATCTATGCTGATAAGTTGGAATTAGTCATTCCAACTTTAGTGGTTGATCTTGTATTCTTATTTCCTTTTGTTACCTGCGAGAAACTTCAGCCATTTGTTTATTTTTACAGTAAATGCTTCCAGTCTGACTGGTCCAGTTTATTCAGCCTTGATCTTTATATATGTGCGAATGTTATCTGTATAATGCATTATACGATGTAATAGGTACTTTATTTAAGCCTGACAGGTGATAGTGAATATCGTGATTCATTGCAACTTTATTGCTTTGTGGCATTTGTTATGCGGATAATGTATTTATGTAAATACTTTAATGCTGACAAGACACAGGTAAACATACAGATAAAAAAACCGGCCAAGAGCGTGTCGGGCCACGCTTAGTGTAGGGTTCCGTAGTTTTTCGTCCGTCACAGTAAGTGTCGCCACTTAAGCGTTAAAAAAATGGACTATTTGTTACATATACTTAGCGAACAATTTTATTATTAGACAACGAACGAGCAAAGACAACTAAGACAATTCGAGCACGACAAATTTTCGACCTATTGTATGGCTCATACAGTATGGGCGCACCTGCTCCGACCCCATTAAATCAGGAAAAATCTTAACAGCGCCATGTAAAATGTGAGCGTTCCGCGTACAGCGACATCTATCGGCAAATTAAGTAAACTATTGCACGCGAGCTAAGATATGCTAAAGTATGGAAGATGATTTTTATGGTATAATTCTTTATTGAAAGAAAGAAAGAAAGAAAACATTTATTCGTGGACAAAACAATGGGTATAAAAACAAAACACAGTACGTAAAAGTAGCAGGGTCCACGAAAAGGCCCCGACTCAGCATGGTGCTAACCTAGGAGGCCAGCGCTGGTCTTCCGTCGGAACCTTTGACATGAGTTACCTCCTGGAAGGCAACACAAGACAAATACCTACGCTAAACATATTTTAAGGAATACATGCAATACGGCAGATTTCAGCGAGTGAACGCGTCGCCAAACTGTGTGTCAGTGTCACTGTCATTGTCAACTTGACAGGCCGAACGCAACTTTTATTTCGGATAGTGAATATACGTGAATACAGAAACGGAACCGTTATTGCGTGAACCGATTTTCACCGTTTTTTTACTTTATTTGAAAGCACGTCATTTCATTGTGATTTTGTAGAAATTACAGGTACAATAAACACCTGCTTACGAGGGGTGATCCAAAAGTTTTGATAAGCAGCATGATTAGGTCTCGTGATGATAATTTGTGATTGTCATTCCTACTGTGGCACTATTCAATAATAACCTAAAAACTTTAAAAAAAGATTTCATTCATTTGTTGTTCTTTAATAGCTAAATAAATATGATGGTATAGAATATATTCTGACGTCTGTAAAATGGGAGGATATTTTGTTACATGTTAGGGGCGGTGTTGGCAAAATTCCGGTAATAAAAAAAGTTTATAATAACATTAGAAGTTTATTCATTTGGATGCCACGAAATTAATAAATCAAACTCATGTCATCATTTTTTTAAGGCACGGCTCAAGTAACAAAGTTCAAGGTAGGTTTTTCTGGCCATCAATAAATATTTTTTAATTTATTTAAATAGGGTGGACGTAGGTGACAAAAGTATGAATATAAATACGAAGGGAGAGTGATACATCATAATTCTATAGCAATTAAGCGAGGCCGTCTCAGAAAAAAACCAAAGATAAAAAAACCAATTCTATGAGTTTTTTTTGGCTGAGCTTGCCGAGGGTTGTTTTTCAGGCTTGTGAATTCTATAAATCTAGTTAGCTACCTTGTAATCTAGACCAACGCTTTTACTATTACTTCTTATTCTTAGATATGGAAAACTCCTCAATAAAATCGGTGCAATTGCGTCGATGTAAAAACTAAGCTTCATTTCGCCTATGCAAAGTTTTTTTTATATGTAGCAAAATTAAAACATGTTTAATATATTATATAGGTAAGTAAATTAATAAAGAGTGTATTTAATAATTAAAAATGATATGATACGGAGAACTTCTGTTTTTAATACCGATTATCAAAACTTTTGGATCACCCCTCGTATACGGTTAAATTACAAACTTAGTTCAGAAATTATTTTGTAATTTTTTTCAAAAACTATTCATCCTATCAAGTTCGAAATAATTTTCCTAGAGAGTTTTTATAAAGTTCTACTTTTGAGATTTTTTTCATATTTTTAAAACTTATGGTTCAAAAGTTAGAGGGGGAGGGGACACATTTTTTTTTACTTCTGGAGCGATTATCTCCTAAAATATTAAAATTATCAAAAAAATATTTTAGCAAACCCCTATTCATTTTTAAATACCTATCCAGCAATATATCACACGTAAGGGTTGAAATGAAAAAAAACACTCACCACGTTACGTATAGGGGAGGTACCCTAATAAAAAAAAACACTTTATTTTACCACTGTCGGCGTGATTGATATACATATTAGTACCAAATTTCAGCTTTCTAGTGCTAACGTTTACTGAGATTATCCGCGGACGGACGGACAGACAAAGCGAAACTATAAGGGTTCCTAGTCGACTACGGAACCCTAAAAAGGTTAAATCGGTACAAAGGCGAACTTATCCCTGTAAGGGGTCTCTTCCAGTTAACCTTTGTGCATATAATGAATAAATCAGTACGATACTGGTTGGCTTAGAACAAGGATATCCACTGCCATAATTCCAGCCACCAGTGTGTGCATACGATATACACGCCACAAGTTCAAACCTGCAGCGAAACTGTTGGGGTTTGACGACGGAGCAGCCATTCTAAGCACTAACTAAACTGATTAAGAACTTTAATTATACTACCGGCCTACACTAAAAATACATATTTTTTTTTCTAATAAAACAGAAGGTGAAAAGCCAGAAACTAGCTGGATTTTGTCCCTCACAGTATTATATGTTTCTATTAGTTTAATGGTACCTAATAGTTTGTTGCCTACCTATGCTTAATTATTTCAAAAGAAAACCCAAACTATATATTATTTCGTCAAACCATGTAGGATGCTCTCTTAAAAATTTGCTTCGGAACCCAGGCTCCGCAAATCATTATTTATAATTGACTAGCGACCCGCCCCGGCTTCGCACGGTTACTATATTATACATATATAAACCTTCCTCTTGAATGACTCTATCTACTTATTAAAAAAAATCGCACCAAAACCCGTTGCGTAGTTTTAAAGATAGGGACAGACAGGCGGGAAGTGACTTTGCTTTATACTATGTAGTGATATAGTCAAAAAACAGTGCCACTAGCCCTATTAACCACCTGACTGCATTGCAGAGACGTGAATTACTATTATTATTTGTTATACCTTATTATTATCTGTAATTCTGAATAAATTATTATTATTTTATCGTCAATAATAATCTTTTCAGTGCTGTGCTGAAGTCTCCCCTTTTATTGGAACTTGTTTTAATTTCTGTTTTAAGAAGACAAAAGTATATCGTATTATCTGTAGGTATACAGAATGGCCCTTCGGGATAGATATAAATTAAATAAATGTATGTAAAGGTCATCAATGTTGCAATTCCTATAAAAATATTAATGTATTTAGCTTCTCGTCATTTGCTTTATAATGAATAATAATATGCTAAATAATCATAAACAGTTGACTTTTCTGTTAGCACCATTTGAAACAACATTGAAAAAGGCTAACTTTACTTAAATGGCTTCCCATTCGTAAACGAAGGTCATTACGAGTTATCTGTACACTGTTTTCCATATTATTCGATCCTGCTGCTCCTATAGCTTTTTTAGGTCTAAATTTAAATTTGTAACCGCCCGACCTGGTGGTACTCTACGCCAGTCCCGAAGCCTGAAGCTTGCTGTCCCCCCTCATCGCACTGGATTTATGAGTAATTCCTTCTCTGTCCAGGCCATTCGGCTTTGGAATGCTCTCCCGCTTACTATCAGACAAGCACAAACGAAACTCACCCTCAAGCGCATATTGCGCATGCATTTTCTCAACGATATCTCTCTATCAGCTTAGGTAGCTAATGAAAAATCCTTTTCATTTGTGTTTTTCTTGGTCAACTGCCTGCACATATAAGCTTTTCTGTTTAGCCCTGTGGTTGACTGGTAGAGAATGCCTTAAGGCATTAATTCCGCCATTTGTACTTCTTATTTGTGCAATAAAGTTTAAATAAATAAATAACTTTTTGCTGAAATTCAATTAGAAAAATTGTATAAAAACCACTTCCGTTCGTTGGTGAAATCGTTTTGGCCTTGCGTCTGCGCAGGGACAATGCGCAGAAAGTAGATTGATTAATAACAATCATGGCGGCCGGTAGTTATCGATGGTGGCGCTAATTCGCCGATTAGAGTTTAAAATAGAAGTCAATTTCAGTTGTTTCAATTAGGTACCTACTTGATACTTGAGATTAATTGAGTTCGCCGAATCGCATCATCAATTAATCCATTCGAAAAGCAACTCTACCATCCCAGGTAGAAGAGTCCAATATCAATAACATTATTATAAAAAGTCGGCCACATAAATTTATCTCAACCATACCTGTAGTATTTTGTTTTTCGGGCATAAATGTCAAAGATGTACTGAGTTACAAAAAAATGATCTGACGTATGGTCTAACGCAATGATGTAAGTACCTAATATAAAAAAGAGGTAGATACGTTGTCTAATATGAAATTCCATGTGTAAAAATGGCCACCAAATCTGACAGCTGAGCCACGTTTATACGTGTCCATTGACGACGCGACACTGAGGCAAGGTCATACAAGTGGCTGAGTTTTAGTGTGCCACATTTGGAGCGCTTCTAACCTATCTACCTCTTTTTTATATTACGTCATTGGTCTGACGCATCTTTATAAAACCGGCCCTTAACTGGCGGGATTGTTTTAAACCGTCGGTAATCCTAAGTTACGTCCGTTACAACAAGTTTGTATACGAAGTTTGGCATTTAATGTCTTCTTGACCTTCTGTTTTATTGCGTTAATTATTCTAAATACTAGAGTACGCTATAAATTTCGATCTTTTTAGGAACGATATATAATATACTATCGTTATGTAATATGTGCCAACAAGACTTGTACTTGTAGGCACATATTTTATGATTTTTTTAACTTTATATTATATTAGTTTAATTTGTATTTTTGATATATGCAAGATGATAGGCATTGTCAATAACTATGACAAAACTTTTAGTAATTTCACTTTTCAAACTCGACGGTGAACGCTCGTGAGTTAAATTTCTCATTACTAACATTATCTTTTATCCGCTATAGCAACTCTGTTCATTAGAGAGCTCGCGGCATTTAAATGCCTAATGACTGATTTGTCATTGTTATGTAAAATAAGCAGTAACTGTAGTCGAAAATGCCCGAAGGAACGATGGAGCGAAGAACAATCCTAAATATTATTAATTAGTTGACACATTTCATTCAAATGTATAGTATTTCTTTATGATTAATTCGCTTGAACACTCATTTCAAAAATCTACTACATATATGTAGAACGCGGAACTTAACGTTTGTGATTTGTTTAAGTATCTCATTTTGAATGACTAAATAAACAAATGAATAGGTATATAATGTCATGAACGTCCGTCAAACTTATTTATTTAAAATACCCTTAAAATTCGTTTGTAGGACAAAACACATTTTAGTTCACAGATGTTGGTTAAGTTTTATGAACGTCCGGGTTTAACCTCCACGTCATGTCAAACGACCAAAAATTTGTTGACAGTACCTATATTTTTACCAGTCAAGTGCAGCGTCAGAACTGTCAGGAAGTGGCGCAGGGGCAGGATAACTAGCGTGCCCTCATTTCGAAGGCAAATCCTTTTTGGATCTCTGAGTCAAAATAGTTAGCTAGTAGAAAGGAGAAGGGGGAGGCCTTTCCCCAGCAGTGGGACACATCAGGCTCTATATAATAATAATAGTAAGTAAGTTAGAAGCCAACTAAAGATATCCTGTAGCGCCTTGTTAGATGTTGGTGGGTGCAATAGCGCACTGGCTTTTCCACTGTCGGACGAGGCCAGGGCACTATTTAAGTTAGTGAGGATAGCTCTCAATAATCGAAGTTAAGGTGGACCCATTGTTGATCATATGGAGCGTCATAATCGCTAAGCGATAAAGCTCTTTAAACAAGATAAAAAAGTAAGTTAGTCAAATGCCAAACATCCAACTCTATTGCACTTTAACTGTCGCTAGTTCCCACACGGAAAGTCCTTGTGCCGATTGGTTGAAGATGACCATCTCCTCTCTAGTGCGAGGTCGCGTTTCGTGGCCATGCAATTATTATTGAGCGAGCTCTCTAGTTATTAGCGTGATGCATCCGTTAACGATGGCATTTACGGACTGGGTTTTGGATCAAACACAAATAAAGTTTCATCTATTTCCAAGTGAAAAAAAAATGGAGGGCAAAATCTGGCCGATTTTTTCAAATGATGCGTTACAAACTAAGCATACTTTCATTGCGCCCTTATTTATATAAACCTAAAATATAAACCTACCGTATGTGTTGTTAAATACGTTAATTGTACAGTACGGGCGTCAATGGCGGCGAGCTGTGTCGCGGCGAGATAGACTATCCGATTCTTTATAATTACAACGCTTAGAAAGAGACAAATAGTCTATGTCACAGCTCGCGGGCCGTCTTGTAATAGCCGTGCAGACCCCGTATCATGGTCGGCCTAATCACGCGATAAGTGACAAGATAAGAGCGTCGTCTCGTTCTATCGAACGGTCTCAGACAGTGATGGATGCCCTATCCTGTTACTTATCGTGTGATAAGGCCGACCATGATACGGGGTCTGTTCATCCGAACGATTACTGTCTACTAAACGATTGACTAAATAAGATAATGTTTTGTAGTTACACATTTTCCGAAAAACTTTTGGCACTTCTCTAAAAGCTTCCCGGATAAAGCGTAAACTACAAAACAATCGTATTTGACCCTGAAGCTTCACCCCAGCCATAGATGTATAACAAAAGACTTCTCATTAAGCTGTGCCCTAGTTGTCAGTAAGACAAATATATCATCGTTTGTGTGTGATCTAATCTAGACAGGTAAAGCTCGCATGTCGAAACAGATCCATTAGTTTCCCAACTTCGGCATTTGTGTGATGGCACTGGAAGCTTTTGTGGTTTTACCAACATAGTTTGCAGTAATAATGCAAAATCCATTTAGTAGAATGTGCAATTGCATCAAAATTTAGCGTATTTTATTACAATCTCAAAACATATTGAAGGACTTGCAATCAATAATGGGGATATAAGTACGGCAAAAAGGTTTAATTTGAGCAGCATATAGGAATAGATACATTAGACATTGAATATACGCTATAATGGCGAGGCATCTGTGCGATCGATTAAGTAGGTATTCCAATTTTCACAAATAGAAATATCATTGCAGTGCGATAAAATCATTGAGAAAGATCACTGACAAAAACAACAAAAATACTTTGAAATAAAATGACGATATTACGTTTTCAAAGAGACATTCTCTTTATATTTATGCTGTTATCTCGAAATCTACAATTCAATAACTGACTTGGAATATTATTTTATTTGAAAGCTTGAATTCGTTAAAATGTTGACATCTGACAATGAAGTCCATGAGGAATCAACGCATTTGTTTTTAACATTACTTATAGCCGCACTTACGGCCATTTATATTATTTTTAAAGATACCTTATCGAATCTGATTGAATCGGTGGACAAACAATACTTATGGATGCCCCGGGTTCCAATTAAATCAAATAATTTCTGTACCTACGTACTTCTAAGTAAGTCATAAGAACACATTTTTATAGATATAACCGTTCCGCCGACGTACTGAACACGGCTTCCGTGAAAAGGGTCACATTACACGCTCCAGCGGCTATCAGTTCCGAAGCAACGCCGACTAGTTAGTTATGTAACGTTTCGATCGAGTTCATATTTACGTTTACACCATTCAAGTCAAGACTGCGTATTAACTACGATAACGTAGTTTTTTTAACACATTCAATTGCGCAGGGTGGAAAGCGTAGCATTTGTACAGAGTGTTACATACACCATCATCATATCAGCCGAAAGACGTCCACTGTTACATTGCATCTGTGAAGTTAGCTTCAAGTCGCCTCCCGTACCAGGGGTCTAATTCACTAAAATAAATTTTATATTTCGCGACGGCGTCCCAAGACATCACCTCACAGGTCACCTCACCTCTCACCTCACCTCTCACCTCACCTGTCACCTCGCGCCTGAAGCCTAATCCGACAGACAAGATAATTTTACCCCGATACGTCACATTTCTTTAATTTGAGAAAATATTGGCTCTGTACGTATGTTTCACACATACGATTAGCAAAGTTCAATTGTTACTTTAATTTATAAATTCTTGTTGGTTATAAGCCGCTTAAAAATCTCAAATTAGAATAGTTTTAATACATACTTTCCGTCGATGTGTGTATCGATAAGTAGAACACCACTAGGGGTGAGATGATTTGACAGTTGTACCTTATTCACTAAGCTATTTTGACAGCCAAATGACAGGACGGAGACGTTCACCTTAGGGCGGACGCACTCACCCTGCACTCTGCGACGCTACTCGTAGACCGTCCAGTGTAACACTAGCCGTCTAGCTTTTGCCACGACTTCATCCTCTCATCATCATCATCACGTCAGGCGTAAGACGTCCACTGCTGGATGTAGGCCTCCCCCGAAAGGTGCCAAAGAGACCGGTCCTACGCCACCCGCATCCATGCCAACCACACTGCGGGGGTCTACCCACACTGCATCTTCCGGTAAGTGTCACCATTGGAGAAACTGTCCGCCCCAAAGGCCATCGGTTACCTTAGCTCTGCGGCGAATAGCCTCATTTCTGATGCGATGACGAAGAGAAATCCCAACATCACTTCTTCCTCTATGAGCTTATTAACGTCGCCCCTGCCCTTTATGTCATGATTGGCGCTGAATACAGCGCCAATCACGACATAAAGGGCTACGGAAGATTGTCGCTACATATGGATAAGCAGCTACAGACAGCGTAGCGCTACGAACGTAGCTCAGCAGTTACCACTTTGAGTGCCTGGACTGGAACTGGGCTTTTCTCTACAAATCGGGAATATTATGAGTTCCATGAGTCATCATCATCATCATCATCATCATATCAGCCGAAAGACGTCCACTGCTGGACATAGGCCTCCCCCAAAGAGTGCCAAAGTGACCGGTCCTGCGCCACCCGCATCTAGCGGACTCCAGCAACCTTTACCAAGTCATCAGTCCACCTTGTGGGGGGCCTACCCACGCCGCGCCTTCCGGTACGTGGTCGCCACTCAAGAACCTTTCCGCCCCAACGGCCATCGGTTCTACGTGCTATGTGCCCCGCCCACGAGTAATGGGGGAGTTCCATGAGTAATCGGGTAAATATTATTTTTAACGCACTTATATTGTAAGACTTGAACGCTGTTATTTTTCGCTTAAGCTTTTTTGAAGAAATTCGTTTATAAAACTAATTTATACATCGTGAAAAACCCAAGTGCACTTTTGTCTGTGTTAACTAATAAAATTATGATTCACTCTCTGTTTATGGGCATGTCCAAAAGAAAACTAACATAATCCTTAGCTACACATTAGAGTGGGTGAACTAGTTAATCGATTATTATAAGGTTATTTCTACGGATAAAGGTTGCTGGAGTCCGCTGGATGCGGGTGGCGCAGGACCGGTCACTTTGGCACTCTTTGGGGGAGGCCTATGTCCAGCAGTGGACTTCTTTCGGCTGATATGATGATGATGATGATTTCTACGGATGAGAATTAAACTACTCCTTTTTGACAGTAGCCTAAAAACAAAGGATCTACTCAAAGGAGCCTTTCATCACCGATCTTTTTGTTAATTGTTTACTGTGTTTATTAGGTAGGATAAAGAGTTAATTCCACTACTACAAGTACAAAGACTTTTTTTTAACCAGCTGCCGCTTTATAGGCCGACCCCAGTAAAACGATGGGAATGAGCAGTGGGAGAGTAGTGGGATAAATCCATCACGGTTAGCACAGGACGGCGCGCGAGCTTTCTCGCGGCAAGATAGACTATCCGTCTCTTTCTAAGTATTCTAGTTGGAAAGAGACGGATAGTCTATCTCGCCGCGAGAAAGCTCGCGCGCCGTATTGTGCTAACCGAGTGGGGAAAACTCTGGTACGACCACGCGGGCGGTTTTAACACTGGAATACTCTAAGAATTTGCGCTGCTGAATTTGTGTTTGGATTGTTTCAGCTGGCTTCTCTGCCTTCCGAGTCAAAATCTGAGATTTCACCATTATACTGGTACTCAGTTGTCTTTATCAAACACTATTCTTTATAAAATACCAGCTGCCCGCGCGGTTATGCAAACATTGCAAGGAACGCACGCAAACCCTCAGGATCAAATATAGCCTATATCCACCCAGAAAGTGATTTCTATGCACAGGCGAAAGAATTTTTGAAATCAGATATGTGGTGCCAGAGTTCAACATTTCATATCATAATATCATATCATTTACTCAGAAATAATCATACATTCTCATTGGTTTATATTTATACATTTCACTTAAACCCACCCCCTGCACCATACAAACTTTGCCACTTTATATTATATTGAAAATAATTTGGATAAAAATTAAGACGGTTTGTCCTCTCTCGGCAAATCTATGTTTGTTTATGCTGTGGGCTCCAAAATGTCAATGTTGAAGGTCGTCTAGATACATATAAATCAGCGTGACTAAATTTAAGTTTCCATTTAAGTACGAGGGCCGTGATCTCTTGAAAGCTGGTTTATTAGTAGCTGACATGTGTCTATAACACTTTATTTAAGTTTATCTAATTACCGATTGCCCGCGCGGGTTTGCCTGCATATTGCAAAGAACGCAGGCCTACTAGCGGGATAAAATATAGCCTAATAGCTTTTACCTGTGACTTCGGCCACGTGGAACTCGCTTATGTTGTATCTCCATACAAAATTCCACCCCTATTTCACCTCCTTAAAGGATGATGTCTGGGATAAAAAAACGATTCCATGCCCTTCCTCCGATCTCCATCAATTCAGCGGTTTAAGCGTGAGTCGCTTCCGCATATATATTATATTATAGTTAGTATAGATGATCCATCCAGGAAGTATATACGTAGGTGAATTTATTATGAAATCAGCTAAGAACTCCCTACAAACACACATCATCTGACATCAGGCAGGAAGCCAATAAAGCTAATCTTCGTAAAAAGCTGCGTAGTTACCTTGTCGAACGTATAAAATAATTATTGTACCTCTAGACATAGATAAATAGTACTTATAGATATATATTATAAATAGAAGAGAGTAGAGACTGATCGATCCCACAGTCAAACTGTGCAAACGGTTTTGCGGGACCCTGCCTCCAGTTTATCAATGTAAGATTTAAATGTAAGTCCATAACAGTCAAGGGCACAGCTCAATACAGAATCTACTATTGCAAAGTAAAGACATTTCAGTATGTTACTAGGAACTTTAAAACTTAGATGGTAAAATTTTCCTAAAAGAATTCTTAATTTACTGGAAATATAACTAATATGTTGGAGCCAGGAAAATGAAGCATCAACCTTGACACCAAGATATGTTACACAGTCTACAATTTCAATTGGTTTGCATTGACAATTATTTAGACTATTATGAAAACATTTAAAGCTATGGGTATACTTAGTGGCGGAGTTTCTGCTATGGATAAATATGGTGATTGTATGATGAGAAGTTTTGTTTTATCTGTGTTTAATATGATGCCATTATCATGGGACCATTTCACAACCGCAATATAGTTGCTGCTGAACCAAGCGACATGTCTCAGTAACATCGGTTCCGGCTAGTAGGGTGCATAGATCGTCAGCAAACATGTGGGCGGAACAGTGACACGATACTCCACACAGACTATTTACGTGCATGAGGTAGCACACGGGTCCTCACACGGAGCCCTGGGGGACCCCGCAGTGCACACGCGTCTCGTCACTTAATTTTGTATGGCTAGCTACCGACCAACCAGGCTAACTACTGGCCAAGAATTTGGTCCATAGCCGTATCTCATTCAATAGTCGGTCTTCAAACCTTGGGTTAAGGTTCAGTGTTTACATAAGAAGGTTTCCTTATCAATAGGAAGATAATGATGTGTTAAACAAGACAGGAAATTTGTATGAAATGAATTATTAAATATCTTATCGGACGTTCTTGAAGGGACAAACATTGCAATTTGTTTACTAATTCATTTCAACTAGATTCCAATTAATTATCTTTTCGTTTATTCTACGACGGTAGCCTGGAGATAAGTAGACACCATGACCTATAGACGGCTGCGACACCAGAATATTATATTGTTGTTAATGACTTATTAGGGAGTCCCTCCATCGATAGAAACTCATTCCATTTAATTTATTTTATAACATTTTATTGAAGTTAGGAACTCTTTAGATTATAATTGGTTTTATAATCATAACTATTATAAGTCCCTAAAAATTTACTCATCCATCATGGATTAAAATGTATTAAAACAATAGACAGAACGCCAGTTCAAAGGTTTATTAGATCAAACGAGGGTAGTTAATCTTTTTTTTCTCGTGCACGAAATTTTCTCCAAATAGATGCCTGAGTGGACGCCCGGCTCGAAGCGGGGCGTGGAGCGTCGATATAAATTGCATTTGTTTTATATGGATGCTGCACGCCCCGCTCTGAGCGAGGCGTCCACTCGGGCGTTACGCTTACTTACACCCAGCCTTCAAGGGAAAACTGGGTTGGTTTTTTTAATTCTGAATTCCCTGAAATGAAAGGCAGGCTTAAATTACCTCGTACAAGGTCCATAATTTAAGTAACAATCATGAGAATAGGGATGATGAATAAGATTTTTTTATGATGCCATTCGAACCAGTTTGTGGAGAGGAACAACAAATGTTTGTATGGGAGCAACTACAATTAAAGAAAATAAATACCCAAAAAATTGAGACAAATATTGACCTCGCTGGCGGCAGCGCAAAACGCTTCATACTGATAGACGCACAAGCATGACGTCACATTTGTACTAACCTGCGACAAACGCCAACACAGTTAACTGACCATACTGTATTTGTATAGAACCTTATTACAATGCACATAAAGTGCATGGATGGTCAGACAGCTGTTTTTTACTCAATCACGCTTAAACGGCTTAACCGATTTGGACGAAATCGTCCATGAAGATAGTATCATTCTCGATTAAAATATAGGATAGTTTTTATCTCGGGTCAACGCAGACGAAGTCTTTATTCTTCGAAAGTTTTTTAGCGACATTTTGACGAACATACCTACTAACTTAATATTTGCCCGCTAAAAAGAAGTCACGGTTGCTTTTCCATCCTTTAGAAAGCAGTTTCCGTACCGAAGAGTAGCAGTATGTTGAAGTGTTCAGTCTGTATGATAGGATAGGACAGTAAATAACATGTTTTACGACGACAATTTCATATGCCTTTCAAACCGCAGGTTACGTAGCGATCGAGACAGAACACGATATAAATAGGCGATATTATAATACATGTATGAGTGAGCAGGGTTGTTATTCTTTACGCGCTCATGCGCCGCACTTCACCCTCGACTAACGAAACTAAACCTCTACCTACACTTAGTTTTTTAATGAATCGCGGCGTCGAGATATATTCGCGGCTGAGCGTTGAGGGGAGTGAATCAAGTTACAGAATAGCGGGCGGCAATTTGCGACAGTGACTGCAGGGCTGTTATTCGCTAAGCGTTAATGCGGCTCACCCCGCCGTTCACCCTGTCACGAAACTAAGACATCTACCGACGCTTAGTTAACACATCGCGGTGTAAAGATATATTTGTGGGTGAGCGTTGAGGTGAGCTTAAAACCAGTTACAGAACAGGGGCAGTTTACCGGCGACATACCGTAAACCGGGGTAACTTTTATCTGCTGGGGTGATATTGTTCATTCGCTCAGTTATCGTCCTTTTTCCGCAGTATTAACTAAGTAACTTATACAAATTTTTCTCTACCTGTTTACCCGACTGAATTGAACGTTAGTAAGAACAATGTTAGGTAGTTTTATAACTTTAAATTCATCAATCAAATTAGACAATTTGTTTTCTAAAGTCAGTGCATTATACCTACTTAAAGTACGTGTTTCATTTTTTATTTAAGTAACAGGACTCTCATTTACCGTCCATGAGGTTCAGGTTTCAATTGAACCAATACACGAATATGATCGTTGGCATTGACCTATACTGAGGCTCTAGTATAAGTTTTACCGAAACAAAACGTTACGACAGCGTTCGCGTTTAGTTGTCAAATCCCATACAAATTGAGGGTAAAACGCAAACGCGATCGTAACGTTTTGTTTCGGTAAAACTTATACTAGAGCCTCAGGATGGCATCGAAGACGTAATCAAAGTTCACCTTTCCGACTCTGTTATTGATTGCCACTTCAATTGTATAATAATTACATTAAATAGTGAATTTTAAGTATAACATTCAACTTTAAAACTGGCGCCGTATCATGGTCGGCCTTATACAAGATAGAGCGTCCGTCACTGACTGACACCGTTCGATAGAACGAGACGGACGCTCAATCTTGTCACTTATCGCGTGATAAGGCCGACCATGATACAGACGATGAATAAATCTACCCATTAATTTTCGGATATAGGTAAATATGTGAAGAAAATTTCGTACGGATTAAGCGGCTATTAGGGACACGTGGAGATTACGGGGAGAGGCCTTTGCCCATCAGTGGGACACTCAATAGGCTCATAAATTAACGCATGAAGGTTAGGTACAATATGTATTAGCTAGGTAAGTAATAATACGTTGGCAAGTATATTGTGTTAAATAAATGCTGAGGCTAAATTATGCCTAAACTGTGAAAATGTAGCATCTTTGGACATTAGCCCAAGAATTATTCCCGAAGGTTTTTGCATCGCTTTTTTTGCTTGCGCGAAATATGTACAAGTGTCTCTTTCACGTTTCTAACCAGCGTATAATTTATGTCCCACTGCTGGTTACAAACCACCTCTCATGGCTCTCATCACAACGGAAGAAACGCGCTGGCTTTGCCAGCTTCATGCTGAGCTGTGGCCCTTTTTTTATACAACGACGGTGGCAAACAAGCGTACGGCCCGCCTAATGGTAAGCGGACACTGCAGCCTATAGACGCATGCAACTCCAAAGGAGTAACATGGGCGTTGCCGACCCTTGATCTGTTTGAAGATTCGTCATGTTGACAGCTGAAGGAACAAATTCTCTCGCTCTCAACACAACGTATCTTTGGGAGCCCTTATGTGACAAACAGTGTTCGTCCGTGTTTGTCATAAATAAATTTTTTCTTTCTTTCTTTTTCTTTTCTCATGGGTGAATTGGTCTAACGGAACAATTATGCGATCAGTCGGTGTCTATTCGTTCGTCACACGCAGTTTTCTAAACGGACAATATAAAGCTTATTAGGTATCTCTTTACTTCCTAGGTTGCGGTTTGGACGTGAGTGACTTTCCAGCGACTGCATCCATCTTGCATATTGTCGTCACGAGCACGTCACGTTTACGTAACGGACACGTTTCATAGCATATTGTGGCATGATTGTGGCAACCGCACGTCTTTAGGGTCATATCGAGGCACGCTAAGCTGCAATACGTCAATTTGCATGTCGGCGTAGAATCGCTGAGTTCTATCAATATCCATCCTTTGTTGGGGAAATACCTTTAATGTATCCCGCTAAAAAAGGGTGTACCTATACCCTATTGCATATATCAGATTAGAAAAATCGTGCGTTGATCGTCAAGGAAAATCATTTTGAAATACAAAAACATTTGTAAGTATTGTAATGTTTGAAAGCACTTAATGATGGAAAATAGTTAAACTGGCTCAATATTTCCCTTTGATATTCTAATAATATCAAATGGAGAATATAAACTATTTATAAACGAAGAATCAATGCAGCCAGCGTCCTAGGGTCCATGCCTCAAGCGGGTGAACTGGACTGGGTGGGGTATTTTATATTTAGTTTATAAGTCTAGTTTGTAGTTCTTTTATAGTATCAAAATGTCGGTGAGGACTTATTATGAATATATTATAATAGTATCTCTGAATACTTATTTATGACAGGTGCAAAAGAATCATCGATAAATTTGTCCATTAAAATTCTCATGTTATATGGAATGAGGTATGCCCATTATATTTATAATGACCAAGGCTGGCATCGCTATACGCCTTATTGGACGGAAATAGCTATTAAAGTTGTTTAAATTTAGGTAGGATTAAAAATAATTTATTTAACTTTATATTCAACGCAGTTTTATCCATAATGCTGGTTTCAATTCAACTAAATGATTTACAATTTGATAAAAATAAACATTTAATTAATTTATGAAGGTATAATTAGTAATTACACAGATTAAAATATAAAATAAATTATCACATACGCTGCTGCGTAGATGAAATATTGAAGTATGTTGTACTGAGATGACAGCTGTCAAATAATGCAAATAGGAATGCACTCACTATAATCACATACCTTAGTTTGTTACACTAGCGATGCCTAAAGTTGAGGATCCTTTTATATGCTTCAAGTTCGTACAACAGTAAATATATCACTGGGTCAATACATCGAAGCATAGGGTTGTCAACAAAAATGTAAAAACACTATTGCAACGATCAAAAGCACTAGCAATCTTATTACAAGTGAAAACTTATCACATGTCGTCTTTTGTATGTAAAATGCGTAGGACAGTCTAGTTGTGTCTGAATTGGTATCATCAGCTTGACAACCGTGTTCTGCCCACATGCTTGTGCTCTGACACTTTCTTCAGTGTGGCAACCCTATTGAAAACATGGATAGGATCAATCTAAATCCATTCTTGTGAAATGAACTAACCAGAAAGTCACCTTTATTGCTTTCCTTTAGTGTAATGCGGAATACAGACTTTATAAATATACACATGATATACTAGCTTACGCTTATGATTAATCAGTGAGACGAGAAAATATCTTTCAAACAAATAAATATGTGGGGACATTCTTACCTTCTTACACAAATCGAGCTAGCCCCATGGCGTCACAGGAAGCTCAATGGTTTGTGTTATGATTTGGAGGAGGCATAGTGACTTGGTAATGTAGAGCGGTAGTCTTGCACCATGTACTTACCTATAGGTAATGCACAAATAAGAAATCTTCACAGGTTTATTATTTAAGCTGTGTCTCACAAGTCATCGAAAACAAAGATTATATAAAGTTATCAATCGAAATTTAACATTAGACCGATTAACTAACAAACTTTTGTCTCGTATCAGGTTACCACTCAAATTTTTGCGACCAGTCGTGCAGAAAAGATATATTTGCTGCATGATTTGATTACATTCCCAAATGTATATTGCCGTGGTGTTGTGTGGCTGGTTTAAGCTTGGCACGCATATATGTACAATACATATATAAATACGAGTACTTTTATACGATACCACTAATTATTAACTTATAAGGTACAACTATTAACTAAGTCACAATAACGATATGTAAGTACCTATACCTGGCACATACTTTTTATGTTTGCGTTTTATCACTTAGCTTAAGAAATTTTATGAAAATCGTCGAGAAAATTAATGATTGTACCTTAATTATTACATACTTACATTAGTACAAAATTACATTAAATGTTTTTATATAACTTCCGTGAATCTTAGTCTGTTTGTGTCTACTAAAACTTTACAACAGGTACTTAGTAATAAGCATTTCGCAAAACAATTACAATATTACCTTCAATACCGCAATACCAACTTATAATAAAACTTATACTCGCTTGAATGGACCCCCTTCATTAAAACAGCGATAATTAGCAAAACAGTTGCCGTTACAAAATTTATATCCATTCAGTATTGCAGGCATTACAATAGCTTGCAACATTGCCTAATACCACAGGACCTATTCAAATGAGAACAATGCTATAACATATTGATGATACCCAGACATTTCACGGCATTACGGCCACAAAAGAATTTCGTTCTAACCTAGATCTAGACAAAAATCCCCGCTTCCAACTTATGTAACACGATTCAAATGGTAATTTCTATTTCCAAAATATGTGAAAACAAGATCCTTTTGTATGTTATTGTATTGGTATTACCATACTAGTACAAAGATATAAGCACACATAATGTGGACAGATTTTTGTTGCATTTACATAATGGTCGCTTTTCATTTAATAGTGAGTAATTTGTTAAAGTTAAACAAATCGTTACACGAAGTTAACGTCAAACAATCGATAGTCTCAGTACCCTTTCTAAGGGCTTGATTCGAAGGTAGGCTAAGTTTCGCCAGTCATTAAAATACTTACTGTACAATTTCGAAACTAGTCGACATTTATTTAAAATCTATTGAGAGAAAAAAATAGAATATACTGAAAGTGTTATAAATTTTCTTTACAGCTTTGTTATTTTCCACATGCTCTGTTCTTATAAGTATTCACGTATGTAAATACGTAAGTTGTCCTTCAAAATTAGCAATCCATTTTGCCACCCCGCCCCTTGCAGTCAGGTGTAGTCGGCCGATAGTTGTACCAAAATGTGACTTTTGACAGACACTTATTTTATGTGACATAAAATATGAGTCGTTTAGATGCCAATCTTCACACATTGTCACACAACTGTAGCATCGTGACGAGCCGCGCATTTTGAGCTCTCATTCTCAAGTAGGGTTTAGCGCTCTGCTAACTGTGTAAATTAACCAGTTTAACTGCTAAATGTTTTGTGGACTTAATACATTGTTATTTCATGCATCCATCACAACACCGAAGCACTTGACTCGTGTCGGTTTTCAAACGACTCATGTTTTATTTTCTAAGTTGCTCTGAAAAAATGTGTGAATCTCAGATTCAAATTTAAGATTGCGAGTGTTGTTGTCAGCATTATTAAACAAGGGATTTAATTATTCAATTGCTTTTCTGAACTTTTATAGGGTCGTTGTTTACAATATTGTGAATCGTTAAAACTGGCCGCCAAGATAATGTCATCCAGTAGGGTCGATTGCCTAACGCTTTGGTTGTACGTTAGGTAGATCTAAAATCGCGGTATGCTCTAGCTATCAGTTTTGCCTCTAGTTATTTCGCTTTCATTACTAAATTACCAACACATTATCTGCTTAGTTTATATTTTTGCGAAGTGGCCAGTTTTCGAAGGGTAACCGGGAGAGGCGAGCATATAAGCTTCTTATCCGTGTTATGTACCTACCTAAATGACAATTTGAAATTAAATTGTGATTACTATTACTTACCTACCTAAATAAAAATAAAATAACAATACGCGCGTGCATAAAAAAACCGGAACATTCAAACAAGGCCAAAATATAAAATTGTGAAATGCGTGACAAAAATCATGAATTTCATGATGCATAGTTTGGTGTTACATTGGCGTCCCTTTTGAAAGACTAACCTATAACAGAAAATATTTTTGCAATAAGATATATAGATAAAAATTATATTTCGATATTTGTTACCACGACGCATTTAATGCCTGCAGTAAAACAAAATAATTCATAGTATACCTACGTGATATGATATTGTTATTAGTCAAGCATAATAAATCCTGTTACATAGAAAAAGAACATTGTCAAACTAGTCTCCAATTCCTATTTAAGTAAGTATGGTTAGTTTTTATGTTTGACCATGTCAATACTGTCAATCCATTACACTCATAGTCACTGCAAAATATCTGGAATACTACTATCTGAACTCTTAGAGTATCTTTCCTGCCAGATACATATTTGCAGCTGAACGTATTTTTAAGCAAAACATACAATACTGACAGATAACTTTATTTTCATAAAAATAGGTACGCATTAATTAGAAAATTTGCATTTGCATCACTAAAGCCCCACAAACAGGTTATAGGTAAGTGTTAGAACCGTAATAAATTGGTCATTAAAGGACCAGCCAAGCCAACACGACGTTAGTCATACGGTGGAGGGGCAAGGTTCCTTTCTCGCAGACCTTGCTCGAATTGGAGCTTTGCTTATTGAAATTATATCCGTTCTCTAATGCGATATGTTCCGGTATTTGTTAAGTTTTAAGTGATTACGTAGATTAAGGTAGCACGTCCAGGAAACTAGATTAGAGTGGAGTTGCAGACTACAGTTCAGCACAAAGTCAAAAATAATTACAGATTATTTATGTATGTAAGTGAGCACATGTACACAAAACAGATTATATCATAAACATGATATATAAGATTAAAGTAGGTACAAAGGCGAAAGGGGGAAAGGAGAATAATAATGTAACTTTTCAAATGGACTCCATTAAGTTATTATAATAAATATATTAAATTATTAATTTATACAAGAAATATATGTGACAAAGCATTCGTGCTTTGGTATTTTCGTTATTCCAAATGAATAGGTATTACCGTTTGATTTTGTAAAGAAACAAGTTAATGGCTATGCGCACAGATTAACAGGCACATATCCCGAACTAATAACATTTATTATTATTATTATTTATTTATTTAAGGACCACCAACGGACAACGCATCTGAACAATACAATTGGCTTAAATATAAAAAATCTAAGTAAGATGCTTAGCCACTTATTGGTGACGACAGCTCGCACATAACATCACACAAATAACATCATAAAATTACATGAATGAAGATTCAGATTTTCAGGTAATAGTAAAACATTTACGTAGGTATATTTAAATTAAATTTTTAAGTATGTAGGTACAAAAAAAACAATGACTCATCTTGGCATCCATCGATTATTAAGATGTCAAGAGATTTTTCCGTCAAAGCACGATTGTATTTGTGACTGCGCCTGCGACATATAAAGTTCAATCGATTCTCGTTTTTTCCTACTTACACTATACTTAGGTGCAAAGCAAGTGTAATTTTTTGTCATTTTTACAGTTTATTCATCAGCCTTTAAAAAGCGATATTCAAACTATTATGCCTGAAATATTTATATTCCTTAGTTTTCTGACACCTCGCGCGGCGTGTCGTGCAACATTACGCCTGTGCGTAAACGCGGAGCTTGATTCCAATTCAAAACATTAATTCGATTAGAGCCCCGGGTGTGCTTTATTTTTCATCTACTTTAATTATGCTGATAACAATTACTTATTTAAAAATACTTACTGATGTGGGTATCAAAATAGTCTAGATTAGAGTTTAGCGTTTGCACAAGGACCGATAAGCAATAATAAAGCTCATACCGTTAAGTGCGGTATTGCAACTAAACTAACAAGTGTAGTTCCAGCGCAAGGCTTTGTCACTTTCGGCGCACGCGCAACCTTGAACGCGTTATGTCGCGTTATTACACTTGGTGGATGGCACATGTCACACGCATGAGCGGATGCAAGTGTAACAAGCATAACAGTTCAAAATCCTGTAACCCGACTGCGGAAAAGTAACTGAAAAAAAGTTATGCCTTTATCACCCGAGCTCAATCGAATCGATTGACACCTCTTACAACCTCTGTACCGGCGGCAATACAGAGAGCACAAGTTCGAGTCTTGTCCTGCGCATCAGGCAATGATGGTTTCTTTTTCCATTATATTTGTTCTCTGTATAATATCGTACACCTCTTTTATCAAAATCGGTTCAGTATCTTAAACGCTACGGTGGATCACGCGTAAATACAAACATCTACTGCTAAACACATACATTCCTTCCGGCTCTGTCGTAGTCGGACCTATCTTGTATTGCTTGACTTCAGTGAATAATTGTACAGCTTTTCGGTGAAGGAAAAACATTGTGAGAAAACATGCATACATCTGCGAAGAAATTCAAAGGTATATAATGTGAAGTCCCCATTTCCCAACCCGCACTGGGCTAGCTTGGGGACTACTGCCCATTTCCTCTCACCCATGACGGAGGCCTGTGTCCAGCAGTGGGACGTAGGTTAATGACGACGACGATGATGATTTCTAAACTAGGATGACTTACCGCCAGTGTTGATAACTTCTTCACACAATTAATTATTGCTGAGTACTCATGATGACCAGCTACTTGTGAAGGGATCTCAGCTAATATTAAAGCTAACATAAGTCCACATTTTTGTTATAGGTATGTTTAGTTTTAGTAGCATTTTTCTAAATACCTAGCTTGATTCAAATTTCGTTAACAAGTTCAAATTTCGGTTAAGTATATGTTTAGTTTCATGATAGCCAGCTTCTTTCGAAGCGATCTCACCCAATATTAAAGCTAACATAAGTCCACATTTTTGTTATAGGTATGTTTAGTTTTAGTAGCATTTTTCTAAATACCTAGCTTGATTCAAATTTCGTTATCACCTGCTCGATCTTTTAAATTGCGCCAGAGCCTCACGCACTCCGCTATTAAGCTCCGAAGAAAGCCGACTGGTTTCGCTGGAAAGCGATCGCGTCTGGACGACTTTCGCTCAAATTCGACGGGAATCGCTTAAAAGTCCAAATACCTGAACATCGTCACTAGTCAATATTCATAAATGTATTTTAAAGAAATTTAGTCTTCGTTTTATTCATGTTTCAAGGTTTCTGTGATTTTATCAGCCGAGTTTCAAAGAGGAAGTACTCATTTTAATTGTAAATGGGTATCTGTAGTACAATATTGACTGGCTTCGCTTGGCAAGCTGGGTAGTTAAACCTATATTATATACCTAGGTTTAACTACAGCCAAACGCAGCCAATCTCAATCAATCTGGCTTGGTTGGACCCACGTCCAAGAGAAGGCCACCTATTTATTTATTTATTTGCTTCAGGCAACAAGGCCCATATTTACAAATACCTTACAGACTAACATACATACGAAACTTATAATATAACACAATAACGCGTTAGACGGCGACACGCGTGTCAAAGAGCCGGACTCGAAATCGTCGGAAAACTACACCCTTCGGCGAGATATCCTCTCCGCAGATCTATAGCTAAGTAAGCACCAGTTGAAAACGAAAATAATGTAAACAAACAATAATGTATTGAATTTGACATGGATTTGTTCCGGACCAAAACTGTAAGAAATTGTATTTTTTTATATCAATATAACTTCTTTTAATTAATTGACGGAAGGTTGTCCATGTGTATTTCAGCATCTTGATGGTTTAATCGTTTTACAATACCTACATGTTACTCAATACTTAATGCTTAATAGAATCATCCGATCAATCATGCATTTGATTGATTTCCCAATCGCATGTGTCCGGCAATCACGTTTTAGAGCGGAGATGCAATCATACTTTAAAGTTCTTATGACGTTTATAAATCCTCATTAGGTGAGTATTAATTTAATTTAAACTATCGAAATTGTATTGAACACGGTTTAGCTTAAAAATAAAACAATATTATTTTGCAATTTTATGCCTTATGATGTTATACAACAAGGTTGAAATGGAATAATTACCTATGGCGCATTTGTTGAAATGTATTGAGTTTGAACATATGATTTCATAAGTAAGTGATTGTAAATTGATTTACAAAATTATTGCAGTTTGGATTGAGGAAAGATTTTAGATTGAGTTGTCAGTTCACCATTATCTAAGATTATCTGGTCACTGGATGCACTTGAATGGATTATGTATTTTTTACCGAATTGTTTAATTTTTGCCAAATAGTTTGACTCAAACTTCGGACAAACATCTCGTCTTGTCATGTTCTTTGTGAAAGGGTAATCCGTTGTTACCAGAAAACGTTCTAAAAACTAAGATGGCCTATTCAGGTATATACAAATTATCTTGCTTGTTGTTGTTTTACATATTATGCACAGGCTTTGCGGGAAAGTGCGTAAATTAAACTAGGTATCTCAAATTAACCTCAGAGAGGATGTCGTCATATACCAGGTTATCATTCGAGATGGCAGGAAAGTTAAACGATTACTTGCGCCTAGGCTCGCTGTCCAGTATCTACGCCTATCTTATTAGTTACGCAGCCGATAACAGATCTAGGCATTTATTAATAATCTATCCGAGAAAGTAGGTGTTTGAGCGGACGTGTAAAACACGAGTCTGACCCCGTATCATGGTCGGCCTTATCACGCGATAAGTGACAAGACAGAGCGTCCGTCTCGTTCTATTGAACGGTGTCAGCCAGGGACGAACATCTTATCACTTATCGTGTGATAAGGCCGTCCATGCTACAGGGTCTGGTCTAAATACCTTATCATACATTTAAAAACGCGAAGGATCCGACTGAACTAAACATCAATATAGTTCGGATCCTTATGCATCGATAATTACTGAATAAAATAAAACAGATCCTAAGTATAAAGGGTCATCTAGGTATATTAAGGAGCACACCGGAATAACTTAAAAAGACCAAGGTAAAGTTATAGTTTGGTCCATTTGAGTTTGTACATTATTTTGTAAGCGAAGTTCATTTTAACCTTGCTTACAAAATAAAGAACAAACAAAGAGTAGAAAAATAGGTTTAGCCTTTGTTTTTGCCAATCTGGAATGCTAATAACATTTAGATCTATATATAACTTTTAATATGCATTTTAATAAGGCAGACTATATAGCGGACTGCCGCGCACGAGTCAATTTGCGCAGCTGTAATTAAGAACGCTCTATCCACTGAGTATACCTATTACGAATAATATGTGCAGAATTGCAAAACACCAGAAGCGACATGGCTAGAGATTCCTCGGTTGATGTTCACTTTAGCTAGTCAGGGCAGGATGAAAAATTGTTGCAAATAATACTGTCCTTTCTATTCACAAACAGTTTACAATGGAATGGGACCGGACTGGATCCTGATTCAAGTGGATTTCACTGGAAGTTAACGAATATGGAGCCCAATTTTCGTTTTCGCAGTGGAGCTGCGCGTAACGTTAGTAATATAGAATTGTGGGTATTGAATGTGACAAATGTACTTATATAGCCGAAAGATTACGACTCAATTGTAGGTTCGGGCCTTGTTCCGTTCATTTCAATCTTACTATATCTCTCACCGGGTAGTCGAAGAAAACAGATAATCTTGCAAATCGCACGACTGGCCGATAAAAAAATGTGGCGCGTGCTGTTGTTAACAGCCTTTTGTTAGCTTCTAGATTGCTTCTGTACCACAATGGAGTAAGTAGTTTAAGGACAGTAAGTACGGTTAAATTCTATCGCATGCGAAGTTTTTATGGCTCCATGTGATGAACACCATATCAGCGCCGTTTTAAAATTTAATCCACAATATGAATGTATATTGATTACATAAGTATTATAGAAAACCAAGACGGAGCCGCTGAACAAATATAGCATATCCTAAAAGTCCATTCTAAATACAGGTGAAATATTTTATGAATTTGGTTGAAGTTGTGCTGGATATTACCCCCTACATACACAGTTATAAAGCTACAACCTCACAGCCTTTTTCTTTTTATAATATCAGTATAGATATGTGCACTGAAGCGGAATTAAACTGTTGATTCATACTTACTATTGAACTATTTACATACAATCATTCATATACCCCTATTTCCCGGAGGGGTTTTATTTATCGTAGGGCAAATCAGTGTATAATCTTAATCAAGGGTGGGCAGAGATCACGGTTTCCACTTGTCACGATCTTGACAAGCCTTTCTTACTTCATTCAGTTTCATGACATTCTTCATACATGCTCATGAACCATATAGGTATTAAATATACTTAACTAATCTTGCATTATTCTTGCATAAGTATACTTAATATAGTGTGTGTGTTGCAACTAGCCCTTACACGCCCATTAAGCCAAGCGCATGTGTTTTATGCAGCTACGAGGTATTTTGTAACCTGAAGCAAAAGCACCTCGTGATGGCCGGAATTCGATACAGATAAGTGAAAGCACGGAAAGTTTCGGGTATTACCAAGGCCTTGAGCGGGTGACGTGATGGGGGATGACCTAAATACTTAGTGATATGCCATTTTTAAGTGTATTTTGAATCCTTATGACAGGAGAGAAGGCACAAAATGCGTGTCGGCTGTCGTTCCAACCAACAATTTCCCCATCCAGCATGTTCTTTAAGGCAGGAGTGAGATTTTAAATGGATCGGCAACGAGCCTGTGTCACCTGAGGCCTATTTGACTCTTCATATTAAGATCTGAAAAGTGCGTGCAACGCATTGAATACATATAGATACCTATTCAATGCGTCGATTATGATTGATCTCCTGGTTGTAACGTGTTTCTAGGACTACGTCGACTGCTTGCCATCAGACGAGCCTTTATGCTGGCTTGTCATGGTAATATAAAAACTCCACATCCAATTTCACGTCGGCGTGCGTTGACTTGGCGTTTAATATAGGTACTTCCTTGACATGGCGTTCAAAATGTCAAACTACACCGACGAACCCTCAAATCAACAAAGGGTCGGTGACGCGTGATTCTTCTAAGAATCGCAAGCGTAAGCTAGCTACGGTGTCTACCGTATGCATTTTTGCCACCGTTACAATATAAAAATGGTAAACACTTTATTAGGTAATGGACGCATTGTAATGCCCCAAAACCGTTGATAAACCGGAATTTGCTCCCGTTACATTTCGCCCCCATTCACTTTCGACACACCTTGACCTCGCCTTGCACTTCACGCGAGCTTATGTAAGAAAGCAGACTAGCCTCTTGTCAAATAATAATTCAGTGATTAATCGGTCTGCGCCTTATTGATTGGGCTAAGAATTGATTGTCACGATCTTAATTAGGAATGGGGTTACAGATTACGGTTTAGAATAGCGGTCGGCAACAGGCAGCTCGCGAGCCCCCTGGCTGTTTTCTTTTGCCTAATTATTAAGTCACAAATTATTAACAAGTGACATGATAAAAAAATGTTGCGCCCACCCTAACGCCTTCCTAAGGCGATAGCTTAGTTGGTTAGTAGCGACGGGCCATGTATGCCTGTAGTCGCCGGTCCGAATCCAGCTCGGGACATTACATTTTTAAATTTATATTTTACTAGCAACCCGCCCCGGCTTCGCACGGGTACTATAATATACATATAAACCTTCCTCTTGAATCACTCTATCTATTAAAAAAAACCGCATCAAAACCTGTTGCGTAGTTTTAAAGATCTAAGCATAGGTACAAAGGGACAGACAGCGGGAAGCGACTTTGTTTTATACTATGTAGTGATTTGAAACCTGATAAAGTCACGAATTATTAACATGTGCGGCCCGCGTCAAATTCGTTAGTGACTATGTGGCCCATGGCTGCTAAAAGGTTGCCGACCACTGGTTTAAAATAAGAATCCAGGGTTGACGACAAACATATTGGCGCTTAGGCAAATCGAGCAAAATGTGCAGCTGTCCCAGTTCATTATTCAAAAAACATTTTATGTGGTTAATTTTTTTTTGCAAATTTGTTACGCGCGCGTCTTGAATAGCTTTTGTTCGGACCACAAACAAAGGCATTCATGAGTTCAGTACAATGGCCATTCATGAGCTTAGTTTAGAAAATTTCAACTAGAATCCCTCCCTTCGTTCTGCTTTCAATCAGTCACCCTCGTTACAATTTACCATTTTGCTCCCTAGTAATACAATCTACTATTACCAGAAGGTATAAATAATAATGGTAATGGACCTTTACCTACCCTTTCCAGTAGAATGACGGGTTTCCCACTCACTGCTCGAGAAACCCGAGAGACTAGAACATGATTTTAACGTACAAATTCGTCTGTGTTTCTTCGTTTATCTAGATATCTAAGGGAATTATTTAACTTATTTCGATCATAGTCTTTTCTAAATTAATAATACTATTTTTTTACGTTTCACAATGGTTTTCCTCTATAGCGGATAAGGTATAGCGCACCATTTCTCTAATTTTATATGGATCAGGAGAAAATATCCGTTTGATACAATAACGGGGGCAATGGGTACAGTCGAGTTCTCCAATATCTAATACAACTGTGGCGTCACTCCTGTCAGCTGTCGAATCTGACGTGTCCTGCATCGCGCTATAGAAGTTTCATAGATCACTTAGCATATATATAAAATCCAAACAACTCTCATTGGGACTTCGGTCCCTGAAAGATCTCTCTATTGCCGTGACTTCTACATTGGTGACCCCGACAATGGACATAAGCGCAACTCTGAGGATCCTGATTGACGCCCAACTCTCAGCCAAGCCAGACTCTATCTCGCCACGCTGGCTCTGAGCACTGGCAAGCTGCACTCTTCATACATCGTCGCTGACCCCTCTGTCTCGAAGGGGGGCTGATGTGGCGTCACTCCTGTCAGCTGTCGAATCTGACGTGTTCTGCATCGCGTTATAGAAGTTTCATAGATCACTTAGCATATATATAAAATCTAAACAACTCTCATTGGCACTTCGGTCCCTGAGAGATCTCTCTATTGCCGTGACTACTACACAACCATTCAAAAATATCTACACATGTGGCTTATGTCAGTAACAATAAAGTCTCTGTATAGATATTGGAGAACTCGACTGTACCAATGGGGACAGAAAATGCACAAATAAGAAGTAATTTTCCTATCGGCTCCTACCTCTTTGCAATACGCATTGTCCGTTAAATCGTAGATAACTATCTCAATTGGATTTCGTTTCCAAGCTTTCTCAAGCAAACCGCAGTGCGTAGTATGGTTGAGTTTATTTAACGTGGCCGACTTTTTTTTATAAAGCTTGTCATTAGAAATTTAATCTTCTACAAAGGTATGGATCCAAGGACAACAGTTATTTTTTTAATGGACTACGTTGATTTCATTCGGCCAACTCAAATAATCTCAAGTGTAAGAGTATAAACAGCTGGTTTCGGTAAAGCACTAGTAACACGAATCACGAATAAGGAAGTGCAGTTGTAAATAGATTCTGTTAAGGACTGTTTTCAATGCCACTAATGTGTATTGAAATAACTTTAATATGGGTGTAGACGCCAAATAAAATAAATAACCAATAATGTTATTTTTTTCCGAAAAAGGATTCAAAATATTGTCAAACGGAGAAAGAAAGTAAATCAGGGGATTAAATAATCATAAAGTTATGTGTCCAAAGTTCTGAGAGAGGGTATATTCTGTCCCTTTTCCGCAAAACACAATGTAAATGCGAAAGTGTGTCTGTCTGTCTGTCTGTCTGTTATCTCTTCACGCTTAAACCGCTGAACCCATTTGGATGAAATTTGGTATAGAGATAGTTTGAGTCCCTGGGAAGGGCATAGGATAGGTAGTTTTTATCCCGGAAATCACTCCCCAAGGGGATGAAGTGGGGGGTGAAAGTTTGTATAGAGCTACGATATAAACGCCACTTCACCTGTGTGTAGAACGGACTTTCCGGGTGGTTATAGGCTATTTTTGACCCGCGGTTTGCCTGCATTCATTGCTATACGCGGCCGAAACCGCGCGGCAGCTAGTACAGTACATTTAAGGAGATTCGAAATACATATACAGGGTGGAAAAATCTATGGGCCTTGAAGTGAACCCACCTTGATAGCTCAATCTATACAGCAGTCAATTTATGACCACATGCTAGATTTTAACTACTTCTAAAATAAGACTAACGGCTTTTTTGAAACGCACAATTTGCTCATTTTAGTACGAGTTACCCCGCAGGACCTGCGTTTTTCTCCAAGTCTCTAAGCTATCAACACAACGAATCCTCAAATAAACAAGTTTCTTTCAAAAAAAACATTTTTGGTACAAGCTTTTATTGCCGACTATACTTTTCTGTATACCATCATCAACTATCATTGAGACGATTCTAACGAGCCCAAACTCAATGGGCTTACGTCGGTTAAGTACTAAATTCCCATGGCCACCTTCCGTCTCCATCATCAGATCAACTCGATGGTACCATAATATTGAATTGTCATCCAAACTATACTTATACCCAAAATTTCAGCTCAATCGGTGACCGGAAAGTGGGTCAAATTTAACTTGCAAGATTTCATTAGAGACAGACAGACAACGGGACAGGTGAAAGTAAATAAAAGCTTGTAATAAAGGACCGGCAAAGCGCTAGTGATTCTTCTGGAATCGCAAGCGTCCACATCAGGCTCCGTCGTCTGTTTACCATCAGGCGGGCCGTGTATTTTGTTTGCCACCGTCATATCATAAAAAAAATTAGCATATAGCAGGTACCTACTATTGCAGGATAAAAACATTTGTATTGAATTCGATATTATTGAATTATCATTGATCTGTCGGAAGCCACACATTACTCCAATTTTTTGCGAATAGATTTTATGCTCGAACGACATTCAATTCTGATCACTTGAATTATTTCGCCTTGGCGAACGAGTTTTGAGTTTTTTGACCAATTATTCAATAAAACGTTTTCGCAAGTTAATTTGTTACATAACCCAAAAACTGCGTTGCCTTTAATTTTCCCAGGCCTTTCAAAGTTTCCTTATTGTAAAGATTCCATATTATAACTTTTTAAAGTTTTATCGATATACGTTAGGTAGGGTAGCCAAGCGGTTCAAGCATGCGGCTGTCAAATGGCGGTCGTGGGTTCGAATCCCGGCTCGTACCAATGAGTTTTTCGGAATTTATGTACGGAATATCATTTGATATTTACCGTTAGCTTTTTGGTGAAGAAAAAATATCGTGAGAAAACCTGCATACATCCACGAAGAAATTCAAAGGTGTATGTGAAGTCCCCAACCCGCACTGGGCTCGCGTGGGGACTACTGCCCGTTCCCTCTCATCCGTGAGAGGAGGCCTGTGCCCAGCAGTGGGACATATTTAGGCTGTTTATTTTTTTATTTTTTATAGGTATCATAAACAACAATGCAGTATAGGTAGTTAAGGCACCCTACTTTTTGCAACTATGTAAGCAGCAGGATGTTGCACAATGCACAATAGGTTGGTTGAAGTTCAATTTGTGTGTTGTCCTCTAATCCATACCTACTAATATTATATTTAAATGCGAAAGTGTGTCTGTCTGTCTGTTACCTCTTCACGCTTAAACCGCTGAACCGATTTGGATGAAATTTGGTATAGAGATAGTTTGAGTCCTGGGGAAGGACATAGGATAGTTTTTATCCCGAAAATCACCCCTCAAGGGGATGAAGTGGGGGGGTGAAAGTTTGTATAGAGCTACGATATAAACGAGTTCCACGCTGACGGAGTCGCGGGCAGAAGCTAGTATTGACTTAAACTTTCAATGTAGTACTTGAGTTTATTTGACTGGTCTGCATGCATCAATGAAGTCCATCCACAAAAGCAACTCTATCACCCATGGTAGATGATTCCAATTCCAATGTCAATTTTATAAAGAGTCGGCCACATTCGATAAACTCAACCAGACAGTATGTATATACATCCATATCCATACTAATATTATAAATGCGAAAGTGTGTCTGTATGTCTGTCTGTTACCTCTTCACGCTAGAACCGCTGAACCGATTGAGATGAAATTTGGTATGGATATAGTTTGAATCCCGGGAAAGGACATAAGATACTTTTAAATCATCCCTTAAGGGGGTGCATTGGAGGGTGAAAGTTTGCATGGAGCTACGATACGAGTTCCACGCGGACGGCGGCGGGCAGAAGCAGGTATTAAGTATATTAGGCATCTCTTGTGCAACATCTTTCGCATTCTTTTTACAGTGAAACATACTGACTCTTATCAAAAAAATGCTAAAAGGAATAGGCAGACCTCATATCGTGCAATTGAAATCAGCTCAGACATTTCAGGGCGTTGTCAAAAATCGAGCCTTCCAACTAAGTACTTGCGCAAGCGCATGTAAAGCCACTTACGTTGACTTATGTGTTACATTCAGCCCAGATAACGACAAATCTAGATAGCTATCTACATTCCACCTTATTATAGTGACATAAGGGTTACATTAGCCTGGCAGAGCGAGATACGTTGTGGCTAGTTGACCCATGTTAACGGGTACAAATGAGATAGTAATATAATTTATATGTGGGTAATACTTGGAATAAAGGTCGTTTGTTATTTTATTAAGGAGTTGATCTTGATTTGATGATCTAAAAAAATTGTCTTTGACATTACTGGTAGAGCACTGGCTATTTAGACGTTCATTTAGAATGAATGTTGTCTAGTTTAAAATGATTAGTGAGTAAGTTCATAAAGGATTTCCCGAATTTCGTAACTAGCTGTACATATACAAACTCCAGTCCCGGGAGCAAACCCTAGTGTGGGTACCTACCTTCTTGTAAATATATTTTTATCGTCTTTTCATAGTTTTTTTTTTACTTTATGGTCAACCTAGCGCGCGAATGGTCGCCTTGCCTTTCACCCCGCATTAACCAAAGCTTTGTCCTGCCGATAATTTATCATAAATCACTTCCAGTACAACACTTAAATACTATTTGCTAGTAGTAGTTGACATGTTGAATTTATCACAAAACTAATTGATTACGTGTCCTGTATTACACGTATGTATATTTATATAGAGTCCGGGTGAGTTTTTATGTTACTTACTTTATGTGTTATGAGTTATGACTGGTTATGGTCAGGAATGACAAAAAGTGGAGAAGATTGTCAAGCTAAACAACTTATCCTGTAGGACCAATGCCCCAGTCAGCGCAACCGATGAGCCACCATCGACATAATATAGGACGAACCACGAAATCGCGAATAATAAGAGCTGCTAATTAATAGTTAACTGTGAATTAATTTAGACTTAATGTATGCAATAGCTGAACATTTTTTTGCGATCTAATGGTTGGTCGCATGGGATTTTTATTTAGTACCTATACAACCATCTTTCCCACTTTTTGTTATTTCTGATCATGACCCCGAAATACCCAGTAGAGGTCCATGTCAGTCCGTGTCCACCCGAGTATGTGGACCATACACACAATAAACCAATGTCAATGACGTTGAGCCATTGAAAGAAAGAAAGAAAGAAATATATTTATTTGGTGTGTTGTCATTTTACATGTGTTTCTTACAATTGGAATTCACCAAAATGGATGCCACTCAGCATATGATACCAGCAATACATGCTAAAGGCGCTGGTTTTCAGTGCACCCAGAGAGAGATACAGGTAAAGATCTTAATATATAACTTATAATTATAACTGAGACTGAAACTTAATAAATGAGAAGGAGAGGTCAATGATCAATCAAGTGTTTACAAATCAGGTCTAAGGTAAGGATGATGAAATGCAGGTGTAGGTGTGATGTCATTTACAAATATTGAAATTAAGAGCTATGTGGATTGTCCGCTTATGCATTAGATATTTGTAGGTTGATAAGATACATTTTAATATTGTTTTAAATGATGCAATGGATATACAGTTTTAGATAGGTGGTGGAAGATCATTCCAACAATTCGTCCATACAGTTCTTAATGTGAGAGTGAGACAACGTCGCGCCACTGCATCACTTCCTTACCGAGTGCAAAATCTTTACGCAATATTTCATCTGCGATATAGCTCCATGAAAAGTTCAAACCTACTGTTTCGGATCAAATCGCAACTGACAGATGGATGAAGTGATGGACAGTAGCGGGCTTATTATGTAACTGACAGCGTCGGTCGGTCGCGGGCGGTCTTTGACTTAGGAAATTGGATCAAATGTTATCCAAGGGAAAAGAATAGCCTCATGGCCGCTCCACACGATGGGCCATCCTGACCCATCATACAGGACGCAACTATGCGTTAAAGGGAGTAAGACATATTTATGTCTCGTTCTACCGCATAGCCGCGGCCCATCGTGTGGAGCGGCCATCATGTTGCGTAGTCGTAGGTACTGCATGCTACCAACTGAATCAGTGGTTCTGGTTAAACTTTTTTCGATACCAACTCTGTTAAATCCCTAAGTATAGCTGTTTTTCCCCGATGTGGTAATTAAGCCCAGGTTTGGGACCACCGTACTAAATACTTCTTGCTACATATAATACCTAATATTAGTTTGTAGGATCAAAACCATTTATACCTTTATTTTTACAACGTTTTCCACACAGTACATTCAGCAGGATGAATTTTGGTCGCCTTTTTGAGCACATCCCTTGTGTCAGAGAACGTTCATTATTTCATGTCCTAGTCTCTCACATAAAGAGACATCAGATACCTACCTAATTATTAACTAACTGACCTAATAGCATCCTTTAGTATACGGTGGTTGCTTACCATCAGTCAGACCGTATGAGTTTGCCACCGTCTTAGTATAATATACGTAATTATTGACTACGAAGCATTATCCTCGTTATACTTATCTTTATGATTAATTCGATTTAATTCAGTTTAATAAACAAGCCCGAACAATAGGTTTGAATCCACACTGGCCAAAAGTGAGAGGCTACACATGGCAACGCCCGGTATATAGATATTACACACATTTATCGCTCGTTCAAGCCATATGCGATAAAACACGTGTGCCTGAATTGGACTGGTTCTAGAACCTGCCTAAAGGCGAATATCACCAGCCCCCCTATTCTGTAACTTCATTTATGCTCACCTCAACGCTCACCCACAAATATATCTTGACACCGCGATGCGTAGTAACTAAGCGTAGGTAGAGGTCTAGTTTCGCGACGGGCGACCGGCGGGGTGAGCCGCTTTAACGCTTAGCGAATAACAGCCCAGGTGTCCGAGGAATATATATATATATAGGATACTTATATAGCAGGAGATGCGTGAGCGGCTAGCAATGCTATTGGTGAATGTTCTTCCTTGCTCACAGCCTCACAACTCACAACCTAGCAAAGCTCTGGCGAATGTTCATTGGTCATTGTTCGCGTGAAGACGTAAAATTGTGTATTCACCACGGGCGGTAATTCGCAAAGCCCCAGATCGCATATTTAACACAAAACACCTGCGATCTGGGCCATTCACGAATTCACCGCCCTAGGTACGTAATGTACTATTATTTCTTCATCCAATCAAACTTACAATATTTTGTGTATACACCCCACACTGAATAAAATAATCGATAATGTTTCTCGAAAAAGGATGAAAAATGTAGTCAAATGGAGAAAAAAGCAACGCAAGGGGTTAAAGTCTTAAGAGGGGGTATGTTCTGTCCCTTTTCCGCAAAACGCACCTTCATGTGTAACGATTGTCAATTACTATGACGCTCGCAGACTGTAACGTCACTATCTGCGAGCGTTTTCTCTCTTTAACAAACAATATTAAAACGTTTAAGTATAGCTTCGTGATTCTTTGAGATATCTGAATGGGATTTTCTTCACTAGGCATATTTTTTTGCCTTCTTTCTTTTGGAGTAACAATAAATTTCGACTCTACACCCGAATTGCCAGAAGTGACACTAAAATGTCATAACATCTGCCTATCTCTTTTGGGAATCAAGACGAGAATTCATGGATGTACCTAATTTGTTATTGTTAATTAACGTCTACTTAGCAGAGCTGACCCAGATACCTACGTCGGGCGTTTTGCAAATATTTTGGCGACCTTCTGGACTTTACAGAAGGCTTCGGCGGTCACGAGTCACGAAAGCCAACCGTTAGAAACCTCACGACTCACTTCGTTGTTCATATGACAATCCATTTATTAGCAAATGAGTTTAAAAGGTTTTGAGTAATTTAATTGTGAGTGGTACAGTCAGGTGCGAGTTTCTTAACAACTGACGTGCTCTTAAATATCTTCAAATCATTTGTATCCAAATGTAACCCTGCATTAAATTGACCCTCACATCTGCAAAATATTCATAGAAATGATCGATAACGAAACTGTTTTATCTTTAAATCAAATCTTGCGTAGTTTTAGGATTACCTTACCCTTTTACATGCCATTTTATATAGAAGAAAATCAATGTTTATACTTTACTAGCTGATGCCCGCGGCTTCGCCCGCGTGGTTATAGGAAAATGTAACATATTGAATTTTCCCGTGGGAATTAGATGTTTTCCCGCTGAAAAAAGTAGACTATGTCACTCTCCAGCTTCTAAACTCTCTCCATACAATCACATCAATACGACGATCCGTTGCGACGTGAAAGAAGGACAAACATACAGTACACCTTCGCATTTATATTAGTAAGGATTTATAGGTATTTATACTTTATTTATGGTGTCGTAAATAATAATATTACTTGAGTTTCTCATCAAAGCACTAGCAACGATAAAAACTAAAATGTTATTTCCGCTACAGTGCTTCTACAACACAAATGTAAATAGAATAGAATAGAAAAACTTTATTCCGCAAATAACAGTAACTACACGACAGTAATAAACGATATTAAAACTTTCTTTGCTGTCCACTCAATCAATCAAGATGTTCTCACAATAAGATGTTAACATTAACGTTTTACGTCTACTTCTAACGTTAGGTAGGTACGTAGGGTCTAATATCCATATGAATTTGGTTGGGTAATGCAGGCATATTGGCATGTTCCGCACATTGTTGGGATCTATGTTAAATCATCGCACTTTCTTTGTTTCTTACTTTAAATAGATGTTAGATGCATCTAGGTAGATGGTGAAATAGTGCATTGTTGTAATGGCTGTTGCGTCTTAACTGGACGGTTTAAGAAGCGCATAACTATACGTATTGTCAGAGGGTAATTCTTTAGACATATTTTTTTATTTATATTTCTATCCTATTGTAAATTCCAAGTTACACGCTAGCGTAATTGTTATTATAGAAAATATCGATGGCGGTGCAACAAAGACTTCCAGTTTACACAAAAAAGGGTCTTCCAATGACTTGCCAAGAAAATTATTTTACAGGTATACGTGTAATTTAGTACCACACTAAACACACATTTCCATCTGCTTAGGATTTTCTTTTTATATACTTAGAGAATAGTCGGTTAAAAAATTGTTATGCAAAAATTAGGATATCCTATTCCAATTCAGATAACTCGATGATTGATTCAGTTAGATTCACATCCGATTTTTCATAATATCCTTCAGTTCAGTATTTAAGAATAAAAAATAAGCATCGATCCTATTTATCTCGCCCGGTGATTATCTAATGCATACTTATTTTATTATTTTCAGGCGGAGGGAACGACGCGGATAGGTAGAAGACTGCCAATATCCACGTCTACCGAAGACAGCGTAGCTCTTGAAAAAGAGGATGCGTCAACTCCAAGACCAAGAGGGTCGAGGAGAAGAGATGATACCGCCCCGCGGCAAGTTGCTCGTTCAAGAACTAGAACACGCCCTCCGAAAATTGAAGAGGTCACTGAACCGGAAAGGCAATCCAGGACCAACAGGACCAACGAACGTTTCGATGCGAGAAGAACATACAGTCGACCCCGTAACAGGACTGAGGTAGACGAAGACTCCCCTAAAGCCAATGTCATCAGAAGTAGATCACGATACAGTAGACCGGCGCCAACGCAAACTACTTCGGAAGCACCAGAATTGATTTCTCCTAATATAGACGAAAGCAAAATAGAAGTCATCAATTCAACCCTAGAGGACATACCTAAAATGGTTTTTAAAGAAGATAAACCTGTAACACAATTCAATCGCAGAAGTTCATCGCCCCAACCAACTGAAAATATTACACCCCGAAGACGTGCCCGCTTCAATGTAAGAACCAGTGACCGATCAGATCTTGCTAGTTCCGGTACGACCAACTCTATTTCGATTTCTGAAAAAGGACCCACAACTGATAAAATGATCGATCTAAGAAATTCTCGAAAACTAAGATACAAACCGCGACTATCGGAAACCGATACAAATTTAACGGGTCTTGGTATCATAGCTTCAAGTGAAGCTAAACAGTCTAGTCAAAAACAGGGCCTTCCTAGTCAAGAGACCAAGCCATCCGCTCCGGCAGTTGAAAATGTTCATCAAAGTACCGAGACTAATCCTTTAAAGACAACGACTTTGAAGGTTATGAGGATAGTCAGACGACCCGTTCAGAGACGAAAGGGAAGTTTTAAGTCAACTGCATCTGAGTCTCTCGTTAAGAAACGTTCAGATGAAGTAAGTGATGACGACAACTATCCGGAACCTTTCAAAGCGTTGTTGCAAGCTAAAAATGCTTCGGTAAGTAAAAATAGTGTGTTGGTTATCTTTTCAATGTAGTGTACTTTATGTTCTTTCCTAATTGGCTATACCTACAAAATGTCAAAAACTTAACTTTTCAGACACAAGCTACCTCTCAGATCGATGAGACTTTGACAGTGAAAGCATCACAGAAAGTTTACGATTCTTTTGCACCACCACAACAGTCAACACTCACAAGTCCTGTTAAAAATAAATATTCACGGGTAATTACACTAATCACTATCATAACACGTATAAAATACAGTTTAGTAAAGTCCAATAAGATTTTATTGGCAAACTATGTTAGACATAAGAGTTGAGTAGATATGTAAAGTATATACTTATGATTCGCATAACAATTGTGTTTCACAGTTACGACCAAAATTCAACGAAGAAGATGAATCTAAAAATGTCAATAAACAAGATGATAAACCGACAGAAAGCACTGTAGCACCAAAAGTGTCTTTAACTAAGCAACCCAATTATAAATTTCGTTCTCAGTATACAACAAGGAGTAGAAAATTCAGTGCATTTACTTCCACAACAACGGCTTCAAACACGGTCGAGCAGGTTACTGATAAGCCGACCTATAAGTATAATAGAAAATTTAAAGTGAGCACTACGGAGGCTTCCAAAATTGAGCCGAAAGTGAATTCCAAAAGTGTGGAAACTAACAATTTGTTAAAAAGGACATTGCATAGACCTACATTTTATGCAAGAAGAAATGTAAGCAAGAGCGACATCAGCACACCTATTCCAACTAACGAAGAACATCTTAACATAGGAAGTGCTTTAGAAAGTATCGCTAAACATAAAGCTTCTTTGCCACGGACTTCTTATTACACTCGACAAAGAAATAGTAATAAAGTTCTATCCTCATCGACGGAAGAGCCTTTTAGAGATAGTAACAGTGTCATAGAATCTACCGATAGGAAAAACGCACACAACGTAGATATGCCCTTAATATTTACGTTATTAAAACCCGCCGATGTTTCGCAAAATGAAAATAGCGTAGATATAACGCAAAATGAAAACAACAGCGAAAAACCTCATAAAATGTTTGTTATTGCGGTTACAAGTAAAGAGTCCCAAGAAACTAGTACAGAAAATGAAATGACATCTAATACCGTTGAGGAAACTGAAGCCAAACCAGCATTGGATATATCATCTACGCCAAAATATCATGCTACGTACACAGTTCCTCAACCTACAGCTAAAGCAGCAGAACAAGACACTCTGAGTGCTGTACCCCCTATAAGAAATATTCCAACTAGAAAACCGGGGCGTGTTAGAGGTAATCCAAGGAGTCAGAATGACGGCGTTTCAGACGAACCTCCAACTAGAGACAGAGGCGCAGGAAAATATACTGATTCATATGCCAAAACTACGGAAGCTTCTAACAATGGGGTAAATATTCGCAAAACTATAAGCTAGTTAATAGACAACTGGACGTGTTTAATGTATGTTCTTATATTTACAGATAAACCCTGACACTGAAAAGTCTAGGCATAAATTCAGCTCTAAATATCGAGCTTCACATTTAGATCAACCAGTTTATAGAGCAACTGTGCCAACGGTTACACCGACAACTGTAAGTACTGCTACTACTTTAAGTCTTACTCAGTTTTTACACAACTTTTGGTTAAAACTATATGTATAATACCATGGAAAAAATCAACAATAGCATTACAAAGCCCCTTTATGAAATTGGCAAAAATGTTAGGTTACATTGACTACATTACTATCATTCACATGACTTAATTTCGATAAAATTCCTTCAATCTGAACAAAACTCAAAATTTTAAGCATAGGTATACATATAAGGTTTTATAATTTTTCCATAAATACATTTAATCAGTAATAATGTGTAACTGGTCATATTGTTCAAGTAACTGAGCACACTATTTTTTTATTCATAATTTCTTCGAGATACGCTAAGAAAGAAAGTCTTGTCCGTGAAACTAAGTTCTGCTACAAAAATAAACTCACTTTCTTTACCTAGCGCTTTCAATATCAATCTACATGTGACTTATTATTAGAGAATGTGATCACTTCTACACATAGTAATACAAATCATTTCATCGCTAAAGGCTTGGCTGAAATTCTTCGTCACTGATCGGCTGTTGACAAAGTTTGTCGAGGAGCCAAATTGGTTCGAAGAGGACTATAATGACGTTACGACACCACTGTCAAGACTGAACATCACGCCACCAATCACTTACGAATCATCCATAGAACTGGTTAATGGATTCATTTAATTAACATTTTCATCACAATGCTTAACCTTATCATGGACAATATCACTCATCAATAATTGTATAAACTTCGATTTCAGTTTCAAAGAGATGTTGTGCACTTGTTTACTTAATGCATTTAATGTTGTTTTTATTAATTTAAGTAACTGTTACTTGTTAGTTTATTTATTTATTATGAAGCATCTCCTCCATATATATATTTTTTTAGTTGTTACAAATAAAATGTCAAAATAAAAATTTACTCTTCGAGCATCTCCTTGAAACGTAGTTAATATTGAAAAAATCAATTTAAAGTTTTTGCGTTAATCAACCACATCTGATTGGAAATGGTCATGATTAAAGTAACGCAATTACTTTATCACGTTTTAGTTAACTAATAGGTAGTTCAAGTAGTATAACACTAACATGTAGTTAAATATAAATTAAAAATTTAATGACTTTAATACTTGTTTTAATCAACAGATGTTTCATTTCTGCCATTTCCGTTAGTTTTTATTCTAACTTCTCAATCTATCTTACGCCCAAGAGTAATAAAGAGGCTTTGGTCTTTGCACGAACTTTATCCTCAGTTCTACTTAAAGGGGTTTTCTTTTCTATCATTTACTTTTGTAGTTAGTTTCTACACTTTGGTCTCTATTTTTTATTTATGTGGGTGAGATCACTTCTTATTTCAGATAGAGGGAGAAGAATTTCAATTAGGGCCAGACATGAATGCTATAACGTTTACTCAAACACGAAGTCCGGCTGAGTTATTAAAACTATCAGAGAGTTTGGTGAAAACAACACATGTCATGAACGTTCAAGCATCACAACACTCGCAGTCAGTTACGGTGTCAATATTTGATGCTTTAGCTGAAATCCTTACGTCCACGCCCAGAAACCGATTATCGTCTACAACAGAAGTACAAAAACAAAACATAAAAACTGATTCTTTACAATCATTCAACGTCGTGAGTAGCAACATTCATGTAGATAACGGAGTTTTGCCAAACCAAGACACATCGTTGAATGTTAATGTAAACACTAATGTACAGAACACTGATACGACACTAAATGTGAATAACCCATCGGCTACGCCTGGCGTCACATCGACGCCGACGGCGCCCCAAACTTTACCCACACCCATTCCCACTACACCCGTTTCCGTAAGGAAACCTTTTGCTTTCAAAGTCTTATATTCAGAACCAACAGACAAACTTACGACTGCACCTGAACCTACATCAAACCAGCCATCGACTGACAACCCAACAATGGTATATAACACTGTTTCAGATCTTTTGTTAGCTAATAACAATGTAGTGTCGTCGGAACTAACAAGCATGTTGTCTAGTAATATTAACAATATACTCCGAAACATGGACGAGAAGACTAAATCTAGAGTATCCGCAGACATGAATAAAATTTTGAAGTCCTTGATTCCTAGAGCTATAGATGGTTTAGATGACAATATAGATTCTACCCCAAATACCACACCTTACAGTTTGGAGGAGATCAAAGACACGGAAAATGTAAACTTTGGTGTTAATTTGAATGTGAACAGTAACCTTGAGTCTTCGGATCTTCTTCAAAATGCGGGTTCCACAAGCAATGTAAATATCACAAATGGTGTTGTTAATACAGATAATGGTGAAACACGAACCGCTGATAATAATAATGCGGGTATTTCACAATTAACTAGTATTTTGCCTGGATCAAACTTACGAACGACGTCAGCTAACTTGAATACTTTAACAACGAGTTCCACAACTCCTGCCACGTCGCCTGTGACTGTTAATACCAATTTAGCTACATCGTTCGTTTCTGCAAATAGTTTTGTTATAGACCGTGGAATTAACAATAATGACGCACCCAATAACCCGAATGTTCCCTTCCCGTTCTTAACGAACTTCCAAATAGATGATTTCATTGAAAAAGATTCCGGTAATTTTAATGATAACACAATGGTTTTGCAAAATCAATCTATAGCCTACAGTGCAGTGCCCGCGACACTATCACAAAATGTCGATGATTCCAACATTCAGGATATCAATGACGTGACACCTCTACAGCTGTGGATACTGTCTAAAAAATCCCGAGTGTTGAAAATGATAGAAGACCTTTTACGTGACCACAACAACGAACTAGCGAATGCGACCGCACTTACAGAGATGTATAGACAATCCGACAATTCGCCTATATCTGCAAGACTGACTGAAATTATGAGTACAATGAACTCTACGACTAAATCAACAGACTCCGACGAATCTTCTCTTTCAACTACCCCTTCTCTTCCTACACCCCTTTCTGCTCAACCCTCAAACAAACCTTTCGAAGATGGCCTTACTACAAGTATTACGTCGTCTGAAGCTGCCACAAGCAATGAATCGTTTTCAACAGTATCAGCTCGTTTAGGTGACATTAGTACAAGTACACCTTCTACATCGAGCAATGCAGAGACTGCTACTGCTATGTCAACAACGGAAGCTACTGTTGAACTATCGAACAGATCGCTTAACGATTCCACTGCAGCAACATCAATACAGGAAACGAGTACGCAGAGCATTCAAACGGTTACGCCTACAGATCTCGCAACCACTACGCAAGTGAATCAAGAAACAACTATTCAAAATGATAGCGAAACAACTACTGAGGTAGAAATAGAAACTACTACAAATACTAACGAACAGACAGATTCTGCTTCATCATTTGGTAATCTAAATAATAATAATAACCAATCGACTATTCCGAAAAAAGATTATGTAATATTCGGAATACTGCCTAACAACACAGTGATACGTAAAAATCCTAACGACGACATTTTGGAATCATTAACCGAGGCAAGCCCTTATATCGTTTACGGTTTGCTACCCAATAACACAGTAATACGAAAATTTCCGAATGGAACAAGAGTACCTCGAGTTATGCAAAAAATTGACATACTACCAATCAGCCCGTGGAGTTTGAGGAATCCATACAGCCCCATCCATAATAATCCGGCCATTGTCAGACCACAGTCTAACCCCATCCGAGTATCCACTAATGTAGAGACATCCACCTCCAATAACGGAACGGATCGTTTAACTACCACCGACACTGTAAATAACCTACAAAATATGGTATCGACTTCATGTTATTTAGCTTAAAGCGCTTGGAGCTTTCTTTCACTTCGCGTTGGGGACGGACCGCGCATGCGGGTGCCTGCGGACTCTAATAAGCTATGCATGCAGTAGCACTCTAACCGCTTCTAACTGACCCATCATAACATAATGTTTCGTAATTGCAGATATCGACATCGGCACTTAATTTAAAAGATAGCAGTAGCGGTGTAACTACTGCGGCTTATAAGCCAGCTGAACAAAGCACAGCCTCGCATGTTTTGAGTTTACGCACAACTACAATGCTACCCTCTGTCGATGAGATTCTGCTTAATAGTATATCTTCGGCCGCTAAAGAGGAAATGGTTATATCATCAATGACGAGTTCCACTCGCCAACCAACAATATTAACACTGGATATTGATCCGGAGGTACAATAAAATACTTATATCGCGACTGAATTCACAACTAATTTATCATCCATTCACAAGAAATAACTTTGATTAGGTACTTGAACTCAACAGTTTCTGGCACTGAGTACCTTATTTATGACAAAGGTACTCTTTAAGGATACAGTTCCACGCATGCATCAAATATGGTGTGTTATGAAAACCATTCCACCAATTTGATATCTTAGTAAATTATGGTGGTGGTTTTAGTAGTTGATTAGAAATAGATTGCTGCGCTATTTGAAACTGGTTATTTTGTTTAATTTTACGGCACATTTTAAAATGTTTTTAAACGTTTGCAGACCAAACAAATACGCACTGAAAAACCTGGTGAAGGAACAGATAGTGCAGTTTTTAAATTCATATCGATCGACGAGGTGACTTCTACATCTCCAAACTCGAATGTTTTTAAGTTAGCTACCAGTAAATCACCCACTACTACTGTAACTAGTCAGACGGAGACTGTCACTGAGTCTAGTACACAAACACCTCAGATTCCAACACAATTGCAAAATGATGATCAGACAACCACAGTTCAAGTAACTGCAGGAACTACTATGGATGTTACCACAGAATCAACTACAGTACAAAGCGTGCTAACGACTACTACTACTGAGGCTAGTACAACCCCATCAGTAAATACTGAAGCATCCACATCAACGACTGTGACGCCAGTAATAACTACCACAGAAACAACCACGACTACTACGAGACCAACTGAAACAACGACCGAAGTAAGGACTACTTTAACAACAACGCCTGTAGCACCAACAACCGCTGCTATAACTGTGCCGCCATCAACGGCATCGACTATGCCTGCAGAAGAAGTCACTAAAGAGGACTCAAAGAGATATCAAGAAGACGCGGCACTTTTAGAAGCATTTTTCAATGGCGCTGAACGACTTCCTAAGAAATTGAACTTCAATAATCTAGATCAAAACACCGGAACTTCGTCGGTAAATACCCAAACTACTCCAGCAATGGCAACTCAACAAAGTGACGATGTTAAAATTTTGCAGGAACTTCTTTCAGCCGCAGTCAAAAATCCACATACTCTAACGGCCCCAAATATTGGCGGTAACATTCAAGTCACCGGTGTCCAAACTACGACATCTCGCTCTATAGAAGATGATATACGACAATTTGAAGAGGACACTAAATTACTAAAAGCTCTGTTACAAGCTACAGGTCAAGACCCAGCAAAATTTAATATACCAACTTTAGACATTAGAACCACAACAATAGTTCCCACAACAGAAACAATCACAACATCTAAACTCACCGAAACAACAAGAGCACCAACTACAACATCCTCCATAAACACAGACGCAACACAGCTCCAAGAAGATGTGAAACTTTTGCAAGCGCTGCTACAAGCTGCCGGTCAAAATAATGGAAACTTTAACATCCCTGTTATATCGGGCATAACATCAAACGTCAGGATAGCGTCAAATCCACTTACGACCTCCCTTGGATCAAGTCCCACAACTCCGATAAATATTAGGCCAATATACAGCACATTGCGAACGACGACTATGCGTCCTAGTACTGCTACTGTACCTACTACGTTCCAGCCTCGTGTAACCGACGCTACGGTGCTTGCTCGGATATCCACCACATTCCCTCCTTTCAACCGAAGAAGGCCAACAACCACAACTTTATCTACAGACCCCACGACTGTAGCAACCGCTCGACGTATGCCAATACCTCGCTTCAGTGTAACCACTGAGATTCCTACTTCATCTACTTTTTCGGTGGAGGAGGACTTGGCTTTCCTAAACAATTTGGTATGTATATTACATCAAATATATTTAATATTTATATTTGTAATCACAACTAAACACTTGATTTAAATACTTAATGAATTGCTTTCAGAAATCTGTCCTTAATACCAATACAAATAATGCGGATCCAGAGGCAGCATTGGCCAATCGTATCATAGCGCTTGCAGTCGACAAAAGTTTGAATGAAATTAAATCGGGCACAGGAACTGAGCGCACAGGAAAAAATCTTGTACCTACTACACCACCTACCACTACAACAACAACGACGACGACGACGACGACGACGACGACGACGACCACACCACGTACTACTACAGCTCCTCCAAGCACACCATCTATCGAAGATGATTTGAGACAGTTCCAAGAAGATACTAAACTATTGCAGGCTTTGCTCAAAGCAACAGGACAAGATCCATCCAAATTCAACATACCAAGCCTACCAAACATAAACACAAATGTGAGTCCCAAAATACCACCAGGAGTTCATAACGAGCTTAATCTCCTGTCAAATCTTCTTGGTTCACCGTCACCTCTGAATGAACCGTTTGATTCTCTTACTCAGAAACCAAAAGAGCAAGTTAAAGCGACTGTTCCAACAACTCCTAAACCTTACGGTGCAAAGATCAAGGTAAAAAACGAAGTAAAAAATGTACAAGACGATGGGAAATTGTTACAAACTTTAATACAATTGCAGGGCGTGCAAGAAACCACGACGCCAAAGAGTAAAATTGCTATTACAGGTAATATAAAATAAATAAATAAAATTTAATATAGGTACCTAATTTACCTGAAAAATAAAAACTATCTTCGAATTCCAGGGCAATCGACAGATGAAGCCTTAAAGAAACTGATCGCGCAGACGCAGGGGACAGGTATGGTGCAGGAAGCAACCAAGATGCCGATTGCAATCAGCACAGAATACGGGAAGAACAACGATGCGCTGCTGGCGGCCCTACTGAAGGAGCAAGGCTTCGGACCCACCACCGCCAGCTCCTTGGACGAGCAACTCCGCCTTGCCGTTAGTCCCAAATTTTCCACTATTTTCTTACTAGACTACTTCTTTCAAAGGGATACAAGACAGCTTAATCCCTTTTAAAGAGGCTGGTCCTATCATTTCTTACTATAATCCCATCATCAAACGCCTCTCGTTCATCTGATTTCTTTTCTCTAGCTTCATAGTCTTCTAATATACATTCTAATTTCTCTATCGAATACGCATGTTCTATATCTATGTAGGATAACTTGCTAACTATAACCTCGTAGGCATTGCTCAATCAAGTGGTAGTGACGCCGAAAGCTAGGCGGACGACGACACCACCGCCGCCGCCGCCGCCGCCTCCGGCGCAAAGAAGGCCGATCTTGGACGGGTTGGCGTGGCTCTGGCAACAGTGGACGGAGACGGGACCAGGGACCGGGGCGAGCAGGCCGAACAGAAGACCCGATCCGTCTCCCACGGCCTCGGTCTCCGCGTCACAGGCGACGAGCAACAGAGTCAACTGGTTCGGCTCAGGCCCGTTCGTCGGGAACGCTGACGATAGGCCATCCTCAAACAGAGTGGGTTTCGCATCTCTTTTACTAAAAATGTGCAACTGGGGAAATTGGCGGTGAGGGATACAGACTAGATTAAATAAACGAATATGGTTGTGGATTTATGTACAGTTGAATCAAAATTGCCATTTGCTAGATTAATTTTAATTTGTTCCTATTTAATCTAAGTCTGTTAAGATTGTGTATAGCACTCTGGGAGTCGAGGATGTATGTACCTAAATAGAAAATATAACAATTTGTTTCGTAAGGTAAAGGCGATCCCTTTCCATGTGATATATATATCCCTCCTTAATCAAGAATGTATCATTTGTATATAGTCATTTGTTTTTACTTTTAATTTATTTTTGATGTCATAGGCTTCAGTTTTTACGAATTGCGTTTTAATAAAAAAATACGTTTATGTGGCGTTCCTTTAATTAATGTATATCTGTGCACTTACTCGTTGTGTATATTAGTACTGTATGTATAATAATTGGTGAATTATTCATTACAAATTTTGCACGTTATTACACTAGATTAGTTAAAATACCTATCCAAATTATTAACCTAAATTCCAATCAAGACCCAAAAATTAGAATCGTCACGAAAATACCACACAACTCACAAAAAAAACAGCCAATTTTACATAATAGCTACGTAGATGTTATACCTAAACCACATACATATTTTCTTGAACGGGTGAATAACAAAAATACTTTCGAAGACTATTTGTGGCGTCATCCACAACCACGGAACTGATTTTAGAACATTTTTATCACCCTTAACATTCTGGTCGTTAGTTGATTTTAGTGGATAAGGGGGCCTTTTTATCTTTCTCTTGACAGAGATTACACGTATAACCAATAAGCACGTGTAGAAACGGTTACATTTATTACTGTAAAACCCCTATTAACACCAGGTAGCGTAGCCATAACCAGTCAAGTAGAAAAGCAATGGTCGATGGAAGTGTTTACAATAATCTTCATGATATGTTTTTATATCGAGTGATTTAAATTTCACGACAGGTACGATTTTTTGATGAGTTTGAAAGTTACTGCAAACACTCTTATTGACAGTCGTGTTCAATTTACATAAACAAATGTAGTGTAGTTATACCCTTTGAACCTGTGTACCTAATCCAGCATCCTGGGCTGTATGTATATAATAGTGTGTGTCAGTGTAAGTGAAGTGTTTTATGGAGGGGTGCCGTCTGCTAGTATACAATATGTAATTAATTTAGTGTTTAATTTTCATTCATATAATCACGAGTAAGCGTGTTTTATCACGAACTGTTTTACGAAATTGATGTTGTCCAACTCTTTATTCTACTTCTATTAAAACAAATTAGTTCATTATTATCAAGTGCGACGGCACTCCGATTTTGGTAAGTAATTTATAATTGATAAAACCTCTCTAATATCACTTCCTTGACTGTTTAGCTTGAGTCTAACTGTGTTTGTTCCAATGAATACCCTATGACCCTAATACCCTGATCTATTAATACATTACATAATAACTTTACTGCCTACCCGGTCCCAATCTCTGCCCCTCCCGCTTCCCGTTTTGACTCGCCGCGCTCGCTATAAGCGCTTTACACCGCATCCAGAACGCCGATATAACGTTCACGGCGAGGTGCAGAGATATTGTGATCGAATTGTAAACTGAATATCCTATAATAGACCTACTTTCCTGTATCCATAACTCAATGTATTAATACTTAAGTGAACTTAATCCTGTAAATAACTACACTTCTTGTAAATGTTGCAAATCCTAACCTACCACTACCACATATGTATTTAAAATGTACAACTTTCACTATTTTACATATTGCATGAAAATATTGGCACTTGCACTAATTTTTGCATCCCTTATTTTTTTTTATTTTCACATGATAATAATAAATATAATTAATTCACACATCTACTTCACAAATTCTACATATGATGATATTACTTTCTGTTCATTCAACACAAAATTTTACGTTGAACTCAATTAAGTATGTAGTGTTTGTGAAACCCAAAACATCACGCAGACTTCACCTAAAATATAAGCTTCCAAAAGTTAACTATCATCTTTATTTCCGCACATAGCCGTAATTGCTGTCTACATTTTCATCTAACTCGTTTGACATCTGATCATGACTAGATACCTCTGGAGCCTCCCCGGGCTGTGACTTCAGAACAAACGCCTGGCCGGGGGCAGCTCGTCTCGGCGGCTATTAATGTAACCAGAGCCTTTTCACAGTTCTTAGGAGCTGCTATTCAGGTAAATAACTTCACAATTGGGCAGATTATATATGAATTGCGATGATATTTCATCAGTTATAAATGTAATAGATGATTACCTACAATGATGATTGGATGAAATACTTGATGTAATTTTAGTTGCAGGAGAATAATTTTCAATTGGCAATAATTTAATGGTGCACTAAAATTTCGTAATTTTGGAATTTGTTACAGATCGACGTGAATTTTGTAAGTTCGTAATATCGAAAATGAATAACAAAAACATATATATGTCATTTCATCCCATATGACATCCCACATATGCTTCAAAATCTATGTTTTATTCTAATTTCGATCATATATTCTATACCATTTTAAATGCAGTTCAATTTATATATTCTTGCTATACGTAATCAAGTTGACATTATCTATAAACTCTTCCAATCTAACAATTTTGTTCGTTTTGTGTTAATGCTTACACATCAATATTTTAATCCAATGCTATTAACTACGATTTAAATCGTATTATTTCTTAGGTCAGTGTAGTCCCAATGATACCCTTTAATTATCTAATGATGATTCTTGGAGTCTTCAATTATCAATTCAATAAAAAAAATCTGAACATTAATCGTCAATAGTATCGAAAGCAAATTGTCTTAAGAAAACTCACATTATTTTATTTCGTGTTTTGCTCTTTATCAATATTACCTACAATGTTTCCTGCATTTTGCTATGAGTTTCAAAAATATCATCTAAATCCTTCCTCCTCAGAATCATGAATTCTTCTGATTCTAATGGAAACTCAATTTTTTTACGAAACTAATACTACAAACATGAATAAATATAAAATATGTATCGAAACTTACCTGGAGACACTATTCTCTTACAATCCATGGATTTGTATTTGGAGAACGATTCAAAGTTTCCACATTAAAAAAAAGCATCTTTCAACATCAAATTCAATGCATTTTCAGGGGGCTGCACAGACGGTTCAGAATGTGATCAAGGCGGGACAGCGAGCCACCACCGGCGTCTACAGCAACGGCTCCGGCGCCTCCGGATAGAGCCTGTGAAACTGGCTACCGAGGGAGGGCACAGGGGAATCAGAAACTGTGGACTCGGTTTAGAAGAGTTAGAAAAGTCAGAGAGTTAGAACTAGACAATTCTCTCTCATCAAAGCACGCCACGCCCTGTAGGCGTTCGTCGCCGCACGTAGTGAAGTCCGATTATGAGACACAATGTCCTGATAACTGGGCTAAATAATTCAATAAATGTATAATATATTAAAACGTTCAAGTTGCCTTAGCTGCTTCACAGCTTCATGTGCAGTATCAGAGACAATTGTCTACATTCACCTCTGTCATTTTGATTCCCCTGGCGCCCACGATTTGGACTTGAAACTTTTCCGAAAGTGCCCCAGTATGCACTATGTGTCGAGTGCTCAAAATGTAAATAAGTAGCATATTTTAGGGAACGAATTGAATTTGAGCTTGATTGTTTCATCTTTATGGTCCTAAGGCACTTGTCCCACCGCCGGCGAGTAGCGAGTACTCTCATAGTAATTCTTACTCGCTTTTACTCGCTTGAGCGAGTAGCACGTAGTAACACTTGCTTACTCGCCGGCAGTGGGACATGTGCCTAAAGAACTTACTGAATATTTAATTCTTCATTTTGGTTTTGGATATATTGATCTTGTTAGAATATAGGTAATGAATGTGATGTTTAGCACTACTTTAGTTTTATTATTTAATTAGTATTTTAATGTACATAATGCAAACCTTCTTTCTTTCTCATACGCTACTGTAAACTTAATTCTTCAGTAATTGTCTATGAGAACGAAAACCTACCTATATCCGATATAAAAAGAAGATAAGGTATAAAAATGTAGCTTGGCTCAGCTCGTACATTAAATAATTTTATTCTTAGGAAGAAGCTCAGAAGTACTGTTAACTAACCTATCTGGTTGTTTCTCTAACTTTATTCATAATTTCTAACTTTGAATATCACTGTCAGCTTTGGAATATTAATCATTTTGGAAATTAGTTTTATTTAATCTTAAGTCTTGATCATGTGCCATTTTCGCACGTGCTTTTACTTGCTTCCTTTTGCCTTTATTTATTTATTTAGATTGGTGTCGATAATTGCCATTTAATTGACATTTGAATTTAATGATTGTAATTATTACTTTTATTTGGATTTACGTAGAGCATGGTCTATAGATAGTGACATTTGTGGCGCTTTTTTCTGTCTCTATTGTCAATTCTCAAGTGACAGAGACATTAACGACCACAGCATGAAATTAAAAAAATACAATTAAAATGTATGCCAATAATAATGCCAGAGTAGAAAATAATCTTAAATTTCGTAATTTTTTCGAATACATTTAAAAGCGCCTGAAGTAAAATCCAAGGAGTTACAGACATTACTTGTCCGCATAAACGGTTAATAATGTTGAATGCTGTCCGCATAAACGGTTAATTATAAAATATTTCCTTTTTATTGTTTAGTGAACAGCTTCTAATTGCGCTTAAATAGTTGAATACGATAGTTTTTTGTAAAGGATGTTTGTTTAGAAAATTAACTATTAAGGTCTTAAGCAATACCTAGTTATCTTTAATTTTGAATAAATCAAAACAACTCGTCACTGCCTTTATGTGATTATTAATTTTAAATAAAAACATTAATAATGATATCAATTATTCGGAAATATTATTGTATAATATTATTGACTGTATTTAGGAATGAAAATTGATGTAAATTTTATAATTTAAGATAAGGTATTTTCGAAACGACTGAGCGATATATTTTATCGATTCGATATTCCGGTGCGTTCGATTTGTGTCACTTTATATTTTTTGTATATAAATCATGTATATTGTCAGAGACCGTCGATGGCGATGTAGAAAAAAATTAAAATCATTTATAAAATAAATTGTGTTCAATAATTTCTCCCATATTGTCCCTAAAGTCGGTAGCAGAAGTAGCTAGGTGTATGAAGAAGTTAAAATGTTTTATACGCGTTTTTAGGGTTCCGTACCTCAAAAGGAAAAAACGGAACCCTTATAGAATCACTTTGTTGTCCGTCCGTCGGTCCGTCTGTCAAGAACCTTTTTCTCAGGAACGCGTGGAGGTATTCAAGCTAAAATTTATACCAAATACTCAGGTCTACTGTCCCTTGGAGTTGTGAAAAAATCAAACTTCTAAGCCAACGCAATCAAAAGATACAGCCGTTTATGCCGCAAATTTCCGCAAATTTTCGAAACTCGCAAAGGAATCAAAACCTACAGGGTACTTCCCGTGAACTCAGAATCTTGAAATTTGGTACGAAGCAACGTCTTAAAGCACAGATAAAGAAAAATTACGAAAACCGTAAACTTTTAGTTACATCTTAAAATAATTTTTTTTTTAATAATTTTAAAGTTATTACTTATATACAGGTTTGTACGGAACCCTCGGTGCGCGAGTCCGACTCGCACTTGGCCGGTTTTTATTATTTTAAATGTCTCGCTACTCGTGTGTGGCGTGTGGCCCGAGTACAAAAAACGCAGGGCTGGGGGAAATAGAACCTAAGTCCACACCCAAGATCCATTCTATACAGTGCTGAAAGAATTGTTGTGACCAGATTAGTAGTTCCAGAGTTTACCCGTAACATACCTGTTAATAATATGACTGTAGAAACAGTGATTTATAAATTTTATAATAGTATATACCTTATAATAGGTTGAAGTCATAAAAGTCCGATGTAAAATATTAAAATTTATTGGTTTGTAGAATAATATACATAAAACAATGAATCATTTATGGCCTTCATGGCCTTCATAATAGATAAATAACATAATAATTATTGTCTATAAGTATGTGCCGTCGTCACTAGCTAATTTAACTATTGCACCATTTCAAACATAAACTGGATATGCTCCAAGTAAAATGTTCTACGTATAATATTCACAGAAATGTCAACCCAAATCAAATGTCGCCCTCATCTTCCTCATCAATATAATGTATACCATTATGAATTGGAACAGGGTTGCATTTGTTTTCTTTCATTCCATCTTAAAACAAAACATACACAGATTTACCTATTCTATTACGTGACACATCATAACTTTAACCTTACCTAGAGCGGTTACACTGAGACTTTTTGCAGCGATACAACTATTGCCCTACACTAGCCATATATGATCTGTCAAAATCACCCGTATCGATACTGCATCGCGATTGTAGCGCTGCAAATAGTCGCCCTGATCTGTCGGATTCAAAGTTCATTACAGCATGGTTAGCACAAGACGTCGCTCGAGCTATCTCACACTATCCGTCTCTTTCTAAGTTGTCTAATAAGAAGATATAATCATGGCAAGAAAAAACAAGGCATGCCATTCCCGACGATGTATCCTGTCTGCGTCACACAAATGTTGCCATTGTGAAAAGTTGGCACGCAAATGTTACCATTGAATGATATCTTCCATAGAAACAAGGAGTTTTGTAAATGCATGATCAGTATTTTTAAAAATGTTAGCTACTATTTAGTCCCCGGGCAACCGAGCTCTGCTCAGGTGAAAATACGGAGAAAACGATTTTTTCCTGTACAGTATGAGACCTAGCTAGATCGATTCCTCGCCCCTGTGAACCCCCGTACTGCAAATCAACTCATTTACAACTCAGTTAACCATACTTAGGCTTAAATGGGTTAAGAGCCGTTTCCGAGAACGTGATTGCAAATATATATATACCTACATATATACAAATCTTGCTCGTTTAATAGTACAGGATTTGGGGTGAAAAGACAACTGTATAAAATTAGTAGTTACGTAAGTATTGTTTGAAAGCACGTACGTGAAGTAATGCAATTTACTCGGGTAATTTGCTTTCACACAGTGGCAACACTGACAGTCCACCATTTTTAAGCTGATGGAGATCTGATGACGTAGGCACGTTACGTCAGCGTGACCTCAGGGTCACGAGCTGTCACAGGGATGACATACCTTGTTTTTTTCTGCCATGGATAGATAATAAATTAAGACAAACACTATCCAAAAAGTATCAATTTGTTACGTAACATATTTCTCTAACTGTTGCCACCGCTTGCTTTCCAAGTTGTGTGTGAACTTAAGTTTACGCTCACTCAAGTCCTTCTCAACTGTGGGCTGTGCGGCGTGTCTCTGGAAATGTATGATGGCCGCCAGAAGGTTCCAGATGGTGAACTCCGGCCACAGCACGTCGGAGAAATACAATACGGTGTCGGATATCTGAAACAATAATTACAGAATAATTAAAAACAAATAGCATTTTCCCAAAAGGGGTAGGCAGAGCTCATGAAACGTATGTTCCAGCGCCACTTTTAGCATTAATGTGGGTATAAAAGATCGACAAAATGTGATATTGCAGTGATAGGTTGCTAGCCCATCGCCCACAACACACTTCAACCCTGGCATTTATAATAATTATAATAATTTACTTCAGCCCATTGTTACAAATAGCTTAAAGACTAACATACATACAATACAATTATAAAATTAAGAAACTAATTAATAATTTAAAATAAGAAAAAATCTAATTTAATGCTCCGAGCCGGATTTGAACCAGAGGCCCTACCGCGAAACGAAAACGAATTTCGTTCGTGTATCTCCCTCTCTGTTACACTTGCTAGTTCGAGCGACAGTGATGGAGATACTCGAACGAAGTTCGTTCTTACTTCGCGGTAGCCCCTCGGCTCCCTAAGGCGTTGTAAGAAGGAACTGATTGAATGATTTAGTGGCTGAGAGTTTGTTCCGATAGCTCAGTTGGTTAGTAGCGACGAGCCATGAATGCCTGTGGTCGCCGGTTCGAATTCGGCTCGGAACATTTTTTTTTTTAATTTAAATTTATAATTTCGTTAGCAGCGAGTGTTACTGCTTAACACATAATGAATACACTAATTATTATTTACTTTTATTATACAAATTATTTTATACATGTCAGTGCGGTTACACAAGGCGACATTTTGCAGCTCTATAAACGCTATACAAAAGCGATACAGTATCGATACAGCGCGCGCAGCACGGTCGCCATTTTTACAAGCTTTTATTTACTTTCACCTGTCCCGTTGTCTGTCTGTGTGTCTGTAATCAAATCTTGCAAGTAAATTTGACCCACATCCCGGTGACCGATTGAGCTGAAATTTTGAGTATAAGTATAGTTTGGATGACAATTCAATATTATGGTACCATCGAGCTGATCTGATGATGGAGACGGAAGGTGGCCATGGGAATTCAGTACTTAACCGACGTAACCCCGTTGAGTTTGGGCTCGTTAGAATCGTCTCAATGAGTAGTTGATGATGGCATACAGAAAAGTACAGGCGGCAATAAAAGCTTGTTCCAAAAATGTTTTTTTTGACAGAAACTTTTTATCACTTATCACTGTGGATAAGACATCCGTCAAGTTATTAGATGTATGTGAGTGCGAGGTGATACCATCTTAGACGCGCAGCGCAGGTCATTTCGACAGGCGAGCTATTGCTAGTGTAGAGATTCGTCGCACGTTTCTCTCACTCCAAGGCTCAAAACACACGCCAGGTTTCCGGATCCAGTGATACGGCGTTAGGGCGCCAGATATTATATTTATTATAAAGTATATATTATATTATTTATTATATTTATTTATTGTGGCGTGCTCGAAGAGAGGCTTATGCTCAGCAGTGGGCGATTAAAGGCTGAAAATGATGATGATGATGAATATACAAATAAATATTAGTAGACAATCTTATACTGTAACTCCATGTGCCGTTTTCGGGCAGACTGATTCCATGTTCGGAAACTAAATTCGGGATCATAAAAAGTGTGCGTTGAGCTTCGGTATGAAGGTTCATAAACGTATTTAAGTTCCGATAAACTTTACTATAAACTCTAAGTACCTACATAGCTCAAGAAAAACCGGTAGCTCCAGTGTCCCCAATCTATCAAGAACAGGGATTTGATCTTGAATAGAATAGAATAGAATATCAATTTATTCGGATCATTACACATTTTCAATCTTAGTATGACCGAATTAGTATGAAAGATCTACTTACATAAAAAGTCCAAATTAAATATTTTCTCAACTTGGTTGCAATTAAGATCTTTTATAATATATATTTTGTAACAAAACATCTCTGCAACTATTGTTTTTTTCCATATTTGTGCCTTTTTAAACTTTCACGCAAAAAGGTTTTAACAACAGAACTTTACATAAGCATGTAAGTCGTCTTCTCTTCACTAATTTTGCGGTGCCCAACAGGGTCCACAATTAAGTTTTATTCTCATCACTTAGCAACTAAAACTTAAGTTTACCTAAAACCCTGTAAACTAACATTGTGGAATGCAATAAATGATTGAGTATTGAGTATTGAACACTATGTTAAATTAAAAAAACTGCGTAAGCTGTTATTTTAAAGCTTTTTAGTAATAAATATTGGCCCCTGTTACAGGTTGTCCATCTGTCTGTCGAACGCGTGGAGGTATAGAGTTGTAATTAAAACCGTATACTCAGGTCTACAGTCCCGTCAAACTGTGAAAAAATCTAAATTCTAATTTAACATTTTAAAAAAGTACGGCCATATATGCCGAAAAAAACGTATATTTCGGCACTCTCAAGGGAATCAAAATTTATGGATTAAGTACTTTCCGTTGACCTAGAACTATGAAATTTGGCAAGTAATATCGTCACTTTAAAAGTCGTATCGTCACGTCAGAAGAGTATGAAAACTATACATTTGTAATTAAGTACGGAACCCTCGGTGGGTGAGTCGGACTCTCACTTGTCGGTTTTTCTCTTTTGAAGTGCGAAATCCTAAAAAGATAATACAAGTCAATACATTACCTGCCACAGCATGAAGTCAGAAAGCCTGACTTCCCCCGAAGTCCTGACGAGCAGCTCTGGTGCGCTCAACTCCAGGGTTTCCGACAAGAGCTCCTCATCTATGTCATCAGCAGTTAGTTCATTACTCCTCACGCCCTCGATGACTTGGGATGCGGCGCGGGTGATTTCATCTCGGGCTGGTGTCAATAGTCAAATTAAAAGAAATAGGGGAAAGTTTGTATTAAAATGCTTTTTGATTTATAATAATAATAAAATCATTTATTTCGACCAACTGGGATCATATTACAAACAAGGAATAATTACAATTAGCTTATGTTACGTACATTAAATTGATTACTGGGATTTGTTTGCCACTACGTGTCAAAAGACAATGATTCATGTAATGGCAATCAAATCTCTACGACAATGCCCTCAGGATAGGATTGGAGCTAGCCCGGACCCTGCGCACCAGGGATGTACAGCGTTTCCTCATTATGGTGTAAAAACAATCTACCCCGGCCTCCGCGAACATCCCTGATGCGCTACAGAAACGGGGTAGCGCCATCATCTCTCTAAAGGTATTGTTATATAGTACACGAAGAGCGTTGTACCGTTTCTGCGTATGGTGAGTCCATAGACTAGCCGTATAGAAATTGGTGCAGAATGATCTAAAGAGTGTGAGCTTAATATCCACCGAGCAACGACTAAATCTATGGGCCACCATATTTGCTCTGACAGACAACGCCCTTCGCTCCCTTTCAATGTCTACATCATCTTTCAGGTCAGAGGTCACCACATGTCCCAGATACTTAAATTAGTTTACCCTATTTAGGGGCACTCCATACAACCTGATAGAAGGTACTGGCAGTACATATTTTCCTCTGGCCTGAAATACCATGCAATCACTTTTCTTAACATTGTATATTAAGCCGTGACTGAGTGCATACTTTTCGCAAATATGGCATGGACAGCCCACATGGGGAGGCACTCAGCAGCACCATGTCGTCTGCATAACTAATATTATTTAGACAGGTATCGGCAATGTGGCAGCCGACTTGAGTGCTGCTGAGCTCCTCTAATAGCGCGTTGACATACAGGTTGAAGAGCTTGGGTGAGGTCACTCCCCCCTGCCTCACCCCGCACTCCAACCTGTATGGCTCCGAATATGCGCTTGACCATCGCACTACGTTACGCTGGTTGAGGTACCAATATTTAAACGTTCTATAGAGTTCCGTTGGAATATTGGTGCCCTTTAACTTCCTCCAGAGAACTTCATAACTCACCAGGTCGAACGCCTTGGATAAATCGAGAAAACATGCATAAACACCTGTTTGTCTTTCAGTATAGTACCTAATAGTCTGCTTTAGACACAATATGGCAGCTTCCGTAGAGAGATCAGGCCTGAAGCCGAATTGATTTTGGTGTATGTTAAGATACTTATCCAATTGTATACTAAGCAGACTATCGAGTACCTTTGCTATCACTGTCGCTAGTGAGATTAGCCAAGATATAGAAAAAGGCCCCCACCCCCGGGATCCGTTACCGCTTTAACCCTTTGGACGCCAAGAACACCTAAAAGCGTGGCATGTTATCGTGGCCACAGCGCCAAGAACACATTTAGGTGTTATGGCACGCCATAACACCTAAATGTGTTGTTGCTGTCCAAGTCACCTTCATGCTTTCAACTAAGGTGCATAATTGACAGTCTTATGCAAAAATACTTGGCGTATAGGTGTTACTTTCGTACGTGAAGCATGGCGTCCTAAGGGTTTAGTTTGTCACTGTTGCAGTATAAAAAAGAGCCAAGAAGATCTTATTGCATCTTACCAGTGTAAGAATATGCGATATTCAGTCTCAATTTGTTGTTGTGTCTGGTTGCGAGCATGGCTTTAGCCACCATGGCCCGGAGGTCCACCGGCAGCAGGGACAGCCGCCCCGCCACATGGAGCCTCACTCCCCACTCGTTTATTTGATCACTGGAATAGAGAAATGTTTTATCAAAGCAAGGTTAATTAAATTATTGACCTGGCAGGAACTCAACTTGCATCCTTTTGACACAGTTTTTTATACTATACATGTATATGGTTGTATAACCAGTGCTCGACTGGATACCATGTACAAAAAGGTAGGCTGTGTACATGGTAAATGTCGCGGGAATCCGCAGGATGCATGAGGCATGGCAGTGTTTGGGAGAGGCATGATAATGATCCGTTTGCCTAAAAATGCATTGTTAACTATCTAAGTATGCTTTGTATAGACTAGCCTAGTGACCAAACTAGTTTCTAGTGTGAAAAATGAGCGCAGTTGGGTGGGCATCAGTTAGTCAGCTGAAGAGAAAAAGTAAAATGTTACAAAACAAGAGAAGGCGGTAATAATGTTTTATATTTCCCCTATTGTAGACTATCACCATCACCAACATCATCATCATATAAGCCAAAAGACATCCCCAGCTGAACATAGGCATCCCCCAAAGAGTGCTACAATGACTGGTCCTGCGCCATACAATTAAATAAATAGAGAAAACACTTTTATATGCAGTTGAATTGTAATATTTATTATTAACATAAGTATTAAAACATCCATAGGCCAGTGTCTGCTTACCTTCAGGCTGGCTGTATGCATATTTCCCACCATTTGGTTTAAAAAGCCATAGACAATATAGACATAAGTGCTTACATTTCATCTAGCAGCCTTTGGAACTTGTCCCGAGCCAAATCCATTAAGCCATTGACTTCTTCTTCCGACCTCTTGAAATTCTCTATACTGAATGCATAGACAGTAACCTCTGGAATACCTAGGTCCAGACACCACTGTAAAAAAAAAAATGTAAACAGAAGTACTCAAGTATAAATGAAAGACAGGTTGTATTTCTTACCTTTAGTGTTTCTGAGAGCTTATTAAACCCTTTTGAATGCCCTGTACTACTTTCTACATTGTGTTTTTTAGCATATCTACGGTTCCCATCCATTATAAAAGCAATATGCTGAGGAATGCGGCCGCTTTTCACAACTTTTATGCAGAAAAGTTGGAAAAAATTAACACTATTTTCGTTAACCCAAGTAGACATAACTCTTTTTCTGCAGTCAAAAATATATACACCGTACACGTGTTGGGTGCAATGATTTATGGATTCTAAGGTCACACCTTCTGTACCTTCACAACTGTATTTTGGATTTTAATTCATAAAAAACACGTAACAATATCACTGCTGTCTATCATCCCATTATCATTATCACTGACAGACTGACCTGCACGGCTAGCACGCGAGCTCTCTCGATTTTTCTCGCACTATCCGTCTCTATCTTATTAGAACACTTAGAAGAAGAGGTGTAGTGCGATGAAAATCGAGAGTATGTCGCGGCCGTCGTGTGCTAGACGTGCTGACAGTGACCGACACTTCAACATTGACATTCGAAATGACGCGTTTTGTTTTAGATGGTTTAATATCACCCACGTTTTATATTAAATATTAAAGACGACAAATCTTTTACAAGGATTACTGTATGTTTTGTATTTTGACTGTATAAGAACGTCTAATTCTCTAGATTTATTTATTTTATTCTGACGTATTCGTTTATCACAACGTTCAGAGAGATATTTTATTTTATTGTTTCTGAACGATCCCTATCTTTCCCCAATGTCATGGGGTGTATACTGTCATGATTTGTCAGCCCCAATTTATCAGAAGGCATGTTGCGCTGCTGCACGGCTAGCACACGACGGCGCGCGAGCTCTCTCGATTTTTCTCGCACCATCCGTCTCTCTCTTATAAGAACACTTAGAAGAAGAGGTATAGTGCGATAAAAATCGAGAGTATGTCGCGGCCGTCGTGTGCTAGACGTGCTGGTGCTGATCCAACTGTCAAACGAGTTTTACTGAGAAATTGCATGCACATGTATTCGGATTGTTACATAGTCATTGTCATATAATTTATTGCATCCATAGTTGTAGTTCTTAGTAATAGATACATATGTTCCATATGGGCCCTGTTAGAGCGTAGCAATTTAATAAATAGGTATTAAATTATAATATAGAAGCGATATTCGATGTCAATTCGTTGCAAGTCACATTCAATTTCATTAATCCTACTAATATCCTACTAATATTATAAATGCGAAAGTTTAGATGTTTGGATGTTTGTTACTCAACATAGGGTTGACAAACGTATAAGTTCGGGGGTGCTTCTCTCTTCAAAAATCATGCTTTAATGTTATAATACAATATACAGGGTGTGGCCTATAATAGGAGCAAAAAATTTAGGGGCTGACTCTATGTAATATCCGCAGTGATCCTGTAAAGGTTTCAAGATTCTTGAATCCGGAAATAATCCTACTAATATTATAAATGCGAAAGTTAAGATGTTTGGATTACTCAATCACGCTTAAACGGCTGAACCGATTTGAATGAAATTTTGCACGAAGATAGTTTATAGCCTGGATTAAAATATAGGATAGTTTTTATCCCGGGTCCACGCGGACGTAGTCGCGGGCGGAAGCTAGTAATATACATAAGATTTCACAAAGATTAAGAAGAGGTACATAGAATTGGTTTAAGTTAATAATTGTTTATTATCTAGTATTAATTAATCTATTCTATTGTATTGTCGTATATGTGTATAATAGGAATGGTAACAGAGAATAATTACTTAAATACCTACAATTTTCTTAGTCGTCAATTTACAAAGAATTAAATTAAAGTAAGTAGAAAATAATTAGTGAAATATAAATAAGTTCGATATAAGACATAGGAATTATTAGGTGCATTGAGTTGTAGCTACGTTTACCGTACATACCTAATCCTACTAATATTATAAATGCGAAAGTTTGGATGTTTGGATGTTTGTTACTCAATCACGCTTAAACGGCTCAACCGATTTAAATGAAATTTTGCACGAATATAGTTTATAACCTGGATTCAATATAGGATAGTTTTTATCCCGGGTCCACGCAGACGAAGTCGCGGGCGGAAGCTAGTTATGTTAATAAGTTAGTGTTTTCCAACCTGTGCCTAGTGTTACAATAAAGCATTTACATTCATACAATGCATGCATACTGTACTTACATATGTAAATAGGCGGCTCTCCAGCTACACCTAATATACCTACTTACTACTGGAGATTCAGTCATAGTCTGCTGTGTCGTGCATAAATTACCTACTAAAAAAGTGTTTAAAATATTTCAAGAATTTAAAGATACCTCAAAAATGCCATTTATCATTAGTGTGACTTTAACGCATACATTTTGATGAAAAGCGGCGTTGATTATAACTGTTGTTTCAAAAAAATAATTTATCGTTTTACATTCGCGGAGATTCAGAGGATATCAGTATCAAATCTGGACTAATACCACTTTGAAGAGATATAAAACTATTTTTAGGGTTCCGTAGTCAACAAGGAACCCTTATAGTTTCGCCATGTCCGTCCATCTGTCTATCCGTCTTCGGCTTAGCTCAGTAACCATTACTACTATAAAACTGTGATTCAGCATGGATATATGAATCAATCACGCCGACAAAACAGAACAATACAGTTTGGAAAACGTTTTTTTTTAGGGTACGTCCCCTACACCTAAAGCGGGGATGTAATTTTTTTTTCTCGTCAAACCCATGGTGTGGGGTATCGTTGGATAGCTCGTTCAAAAATATTATGGGTTTTCTAAATTTTTCATGTCAGTAATTCGTTTGCGAGATATTGGGCTTTAAAGCCCTAATTTTAGTTCGAGTCATGTGTTGTGGCTAAATGGCAACTACTGCGGATGTGAAAAAATTCATGGTAGTAGTACATATAATGAATTTAAAAGGAAAACTATCACCATCAAGTAGGCATAAGTAGTTACCGAGTAATAGTCGACCAACTTAATGTGTAATTGAAAAGGCCAATTTTCGTACAAATTCGGCCGACGCAACCGCACCGCACGTCGATGTAACTAAGACAGACAGGCAACTACGGGCGGTTTTTTAATAGAGGTAGGGCACAACGGAATGTCATCTCGTTCATATTTCAAGCAGCCCGACTGGGATAGTACCTTACAGTAGACCCGCAGCCATAATATCGCCACTACTTGCTCTGTAGGTATGTGGTGAGTTCATGGTGGCGAGTCCGGTTGCTGGAGCTCCTGAAGAAGGGTTGTGCTGAGGGTGAGCGACCTGCGTTCGTCTCTAGCTATCAACACAACGAATCCTCAAATCAATAGAGGGTCGGCAACGCATTTGTGTTTTTTACATAAATACCTATTTTCTCGATATCGGATGATTTGTTTCGGACTTGCACAGGTAGGTAGAAAATATGTTTGAGTTGAAATCGCTCTGTGCCACAAATATAAAACATAGAAAAAACCAACTTGAACTAAATGTTAGTTCCTGTTTGTCTCTAAGGCAGGTAACAGCCGAATAATCCTGGTGAGTCCACAAGTTTCAATGAGTAACGTCGGTGCATTTGTTATTTGAGCCCGTTCCTAATAAGCACTTTTTCATCAGCTGGCAGAAATTCCTGCGTAAGTAGGTAGGAAGTTATCGGTCACACTAAGATTATATTCGTGTTTGTCATTATTTGTACTATTGTCAGTGATCGGAATTAGGTGAGCCAAAATACCTATTCTTCGCAAGAGGACATAATATAAAGTGGTTGCAACCGGGTAGGAAAACAGAATTTTCTCTTAAATACCGGGTATTCGTTATTTTTCCGGGTACCAGTCGTAATGTTCAACATATATGTTTTTACTTATAGAACGGGATGTTTAATGTTAATCTAAAAGTTATAACCATTTCATACTTTTTCCTTCCCTTTTTACTACAAACTAACATAAACAATCCCGTACTATTAGTAAAAATATGTATGTTTAACATTACGACTACTTATAGTACCCGGACAAATATCGATTACCCGGTGTTAAAGAAAAAAAATATTTTTCTACCCGGTTGCATCCACTCTACATTATGTCCTGTTGCGAATAATAGGTATTTTGGCTCACCTAATTCCGATCACTGACTATTGTACTATCATGCTGCGATACGCTAGTAGAGTACTTACTTTTAAAATAACATTGAATTTTAATATTGAATTTTGTACCTACTTTAAATATTTAAATTGTAATTTTAATTTTTGTGATAGGTATAAAGATTGAAAACGTAGCTAATTTTTATTATAATGTGTCCTATTTTTAATATATTTTAACTTATTTGACTGATTGCGTTTTAATTTAATTGACTGATTGTGTTTTAATGTATTTTAATTTATTTGACATATTTTAATTTTATTTCATTGAAGAGATATATTAGGATATTTATTTGACAAATTTTAATTTTATTTGATTCAGTTATATACTAGGATATTAACTTAATGTATTTTAAACTTATTTGACTGATTGCGTTTTACTTTAATTGATTGATTGTTTTTTTTATGTATTTTAATTTATTTGACTAATTTTCATTTTATTTGATTGAGTTATACTAGGATATTTATATGTGAATTTTTATTTTTATTTGATTCAGTTATATATTAGGATATTTATTCTTATTTTAGTACTAAGCAATTTCAAACACAATATTGTATTGTTTAATGAAAAATAAATTAAATGAATGAAATTCATCACGCACATTAAACCACGCCACTGTAGCCGAGCGGTAAGGCTCGCGAATTTCAATGACTTCAGACTTCAGACTTCAGATGTTTATTTGCTTAACGTACAAGTACATGCAAACACAGGAATATAAGAGTTACAAGTTTCAGTAGTAAAAATAATACTTGATAAAAAAAAAATAAAAAAAAATTTATTCACAAATGTCAATATTAATTGAGTAAAATAAGTACATTATAAGTGAAACATTAAAATAAAGTAAAATGTAAATTAACCAGATTGTTCATAAATGTCAATTAGTTACAAAGTAAATAGTAATCACACACAATTCATAAATGTCAATTAGTTAAGAAGTAAATAGTCATCACAATTAAATCAGTCGAGTGCATTTGCAAAAAATTCATTGATTGTATATTAGGGTCTATTTATAAAGTATTTCTTTAATTTCTTGTCAAACATTCGTATGTCATTACATTCCTTTATTTCGTCACAAAATTTAATTGCAATATTGTTGTAGCTATTATTAAAGTGAACATAAGTGGATTTACTTTGTACCAGTTTATTTTTATTTCGGAGATTGAAGCTATGAGTCTCTTTAGCAGTTTTATAGTTACTCTTATTTATATAAACATGGAGACAGACTCGATACAGATACAAGGAGGTAATATAAGAATTTTGTGATCTACAAACATATTTCGATGGGTCACTGGTATGCATTTAGATCCGGTAATGAGTCTTAATGCCTTTTTTGTAACAGTAGTACAGAGTTTATATTCGAACCATTGCCCCATACTTCGATACAGTATATCTTATGATACTTGCAAAGTAAGAATAATACACGGTTTTCAAAACGTCTACGTCTGCTATTTTAGAGAGACTTTTTAAAGAGTAACATGCACTTGCCAGTCTTTTGCACGTCTTTTGTGCCACCTCAGGTAAGGGTCCAGTTCCACGCCTAAGAATCTAACGCAAGTCGACTTTTCTAAAGGTAGATCGCAAAGAAAATCCGCACTCTTTGACCAACGGCGAAATATCGGCGAAATATTGTATAGAAACTTTTCCCACAGTTAATTTTTAATCCGTTGTATGTAAACCAACTATCCAGTTCTTTCCAGCACTTCTTGATCCTTAAATTAAATTCTTGAGCATTAGCCGCACTCAGAATGATGCTGGTATCGTCCGCATATAAATATGGTGTTCCATAAGTGAGATGGGCAGGTAAATCGTTAATAAATATTAAAAACAATAGAGGTCCAAGCACTGAGCCCTGTGGTACCCCGTATCTTATCATACCTTCTTCAGAATGAAATTTGGTTTCTGTATCTTCACATGAAATTTCGACAAATTGCGTGCGACCACTCAGGTATGACTCAAAAAGGTTCAGAGCCGTGCCACGAACTCCACAGCATTCAAGTTTTCTTAGGAGTGCTCTGTGTTCGACACAATCAAATGCCTTTGTCAGATCACAGAACACTCCACCACGCGTGTCTCCTCTGTTTAGGTTAGTCATTACTTCGGCCACTAAGTTTATTACAGCACCCGAAATATTTTTTCCTTTTCTAAAACCAGTACTGACTTGAGGTTAGCATGTTATGTTTAAGCAAGTGTTTTTCTAATCTAAGAGCCAGGCATTTCTCCAATATTTTTGAGATTACAGATAAAAGGGAAATAGGTCTATAATTATTCAGTTCAGAGCGGCTTCCTTTTTTATGTATTACAACCACCTTAGCTCTTTTCAAATGACTAGGGAAAATTCCTTCTTCAAGACAATTATTAAAAATTATGCATAATGGTACACAAAGTAAGTGTATATTATCTTTAAAAAAGCTAGTATTCAGATTGTCTGGTCCTCTAGAATTGTTATTTTTAAGATTCTTCGTAGTTCGTATGATTTCTGACTCGGATATGGGGCTCAAAAATATTGAACTACCGTTATTAGGCTTTGATTTATGCTTGGATTTAAGGTATTCCTTATTTTGGTTTCCCTGATTTGACTGCGATGGTTTCCCTACGTTCAAAAAATAATCATTAAAGGCATTCGCTATCGTCTTTTTGTCTTTTTCTACATCATTCTCAAGTTTCAGCATGATCTTCGGCTTAGTCCTTGTACCCCTGCCTGTGGAATCCTTAACCAGATTCCATATTGTTTTCACTTTATTCTTAGCTGTGTAAATAGAACGATGTATGTGCATTTTTTTGGCATGTGATAAGACTATTCTAATCGTGTTTTTATATTGTTTAAAATATTCATTAAATTTTCCATCATTTATGTACCTTGATGCAATAAGCAGCTTACGTTTGGTTATGCTAGATTTTCTAATACCTTTTGTGATCCATTTATTAGATATTTTTCTTGAGTGTACTTTTGTCAGTGGGAAGTGCTTGTCAATTAATGGAAATATAATGTCATAAAAATGTTTTAATTGATTGTTACAGTCTTTATTATCTAAACTCGAGTGCCAGTCGATGCTTTTGAAATGGTTTTGAAAGTTTTCGGTGGCCTTACGAGAAAATATGCGTGTTTGAGTTAGTTTTCGAGGTACCCTCTTCCTATTAAACGACGCCGGTAACTCCAGCAGTTGCACATCATGATCAGAAAAACTGCTTGGTAAGACATAAGCAGCTGCGTATTCATCAAAATGTTTGAGGTTCGCTCTTTTAGTGTTCTTGGCATTGAAAGTTTTAGTTGTTCTTGGCCTGCTGACACAAACATACAAATACACTATACCATACTACACTACAGTATGTGGTTCTTCAAGAATTAAAGGGTCGGCACCGTGCATGTTCGGTAAAGCCCTGTTGAAATATGTTTGCCGAAGCAGTTTAAACCTATTCTTGAACTTACCATTTACAGTTTCAATCACCCATCTGCATATGGTCACCAAACGAGACTTATTGGCCTGTTCCGTAGACAGAATGACATCAATGCTGTCTCTGAATCCCCTATCTAGGATAAACACATCTCCTCTGTGTATTAACCAATGCAACAGGTGCTCATCATAATTCATGATAGATTGTATGATTGTAGCATCCGAAGTAGTTGCTGCGTATGGACCCAGGACGTCTAGGGTGGAGCCGTCACTGCTTACAAGCAAAAAAGGTTTCAGTAAGTTGCGGTACTTATGCTGACTGTAACTTTTTCTCTGAAAAAGAAAATTAGAGCTATTCTCTATATACCTATAAATGTAGGTTTCGTCTGCAATTACAATTAATTTTGTGTTCGTTTCATTGCCGAAAATACCTTTTGGTATGAAAAGATTGTTTTCTAAAATCTCTTCCATATATGCCAAGATGTCTCGGTACATACTCAAGCTCCAAGCATTCTCTGGCTAAGTACCTTTAATTTGCGTTCAAATGTACGCCATGAGAGATTTAAAAGGGTTGCCCGTCTCTCATTCGTCTCCCCTGTCCTTAATTTAGTTAAATAACTACCTAAAACGGCTAAAACTATTCTAGGCTGGCTGTCCTTAACCGATATTGACGGTGTTTCACTCAAAATTCTGTCAAATTGTTCCATTGTTAATCCGGTCCAGAAATGTAGCTCACTTGCGTTAAAGTCACTTAGCATCGAAATCTAACCGAGATTTATTGGTCAGTGCTTCAACCAACATGTTGGTCATATCGGTGACTAAGTTTGCGCTGAAATAGTGGGTCGCATTCACACCATTTAGCATTTCATCAAAGTTTATATGGTCTAAGTGCTGCTCGCAAATGCGAGCACTATGTGGAACGTATAATTTATAGTTGCATATCACGTACACCCTCATTAATTTTGGTACCCTTCTCAAGTCTACATTCACACATCGATCGAACATACAGGTCCGTGAGGTATTCGGTGCTCGCACGTATTCATTGTATGTAAATATCTTGATTCCCAATGGGGTCTTCCACTGGCACCTGTATTGGATCCTGGTTTTCCAAACCGTCTGCGGCAACCACCTCGTTAGCGCTCTGCCAGCATCTATTGACATACAGCCATTATATTATTAAATAATACGGCACATCGTGCATTTTGAACTATATGTGCCGCCAACTCAGGACTCAACTACTTTCGTTTAAATTTTCTTGCAAGATATGGCGTCTTTGTCTTAGCACAGAACGTGGACACAAAACGCATCTGTGTCCAGTCTCCATTGCGGAGACATATACAAGAACTTTGCCTTGCTCTACGCTATAATGGTGTGGTTTCCTCTAGATTTCTTTTCCTGAAACAGTAATAAATATTACGATACGAGTAAGTCATCATCATCACCATCATCATCATCATCATATCAGCCGAAAGACATCCACTGCTGGACATAGGCCTCCCCCAAGGAGTTCCAAAGTGACCGGTCCTGCGCCACCCGCATCCAGCGGACTCCAGCAACCTTTACCAGGTCATCAGTCCACCTTGTGGGGGGCCTACCGACGCCGCGCCTTCCGGTACGTGGTCGCCACTCGAGAACCTTTCCGCCCCAACGGCCATCGGTTCTACGTGCTATGTGCCTCGCCCACTGCCACTTAAGTTTAGCGATTCAGAAGGCTATATTGGTTACCTTGGTTCTGCTGCGGATAGCCTCATTTTTGATGCGATCACGCAGAGAAACTTCCAACATAATAGCCCTCTCCATAGCCCGACCCGACCCTCGATAGTATAGTACGAGTAAGTACTAACGTTTAATTGATGTTCTTCGGCATCCTGGTAGGTACTTTCCCTTCAATATATTCGATGTCACTACAATGAGTCAAATCGAGGCCAACATTATATACCTCTACATCTCTGCACTAATGGATCAAGGAACATCTTACAAATGCTGTAGTTACATAATAGGTCTGTATGAATTGTTTTATTTTATGGATACCTGCCCCCCTAGCACACTAGGTTTTATGTCCGACGTAAAGTATTCGTCCCTCTTGCACTCGCATATTTGCCAGAATGGAACAAATTCTTTACGTCGGATATAAAACCTAGCGTGCTAGGGGGGCTGGATAAGTCACTACTTTAGGCCGCTGGTAGCAGACTAAATTATAATTACACAATAGATCATGATTTCATGCCTCCCACTAAGGATTGAGTATAAGTAGTGTAAATATTTTAAAGGGTCAGCAATGCGCGCATTTTAGACCCCTGCCCCCCTAGCACACTAGGTTTTATGTCCGACGTAAAGCATTCGTCCCTCTTGCACTCGCATATTTGACAGAATGGTCCATAAAGTGTCTGCTACACGGTCACAGAATAAGTAATAGTACAATGCCAACACTCCCGTCCGACCGAGCGACCTTGGTCGGCACCGACCGCTGTAGTATGAAATTTTGTTGCAAACTACTGTCTAGGTACACGGTCGGTGCGGACCAAGGTCGCTCGGTCGGAGGGGCGTGTTGGCAACCGTGTAGCACATGCTTAAGGCTACGGTGAGTGGTGACCGCTTATCATCAGACGCCCCACTCGCTTGCCACTGAAGTAGTATAATAAACAGACATACATACAATTACAGTACAATAGGTATGTGGTTCTTAAAGGCGTGTGTAATTTTTAAAGGATCGACAACACGCAATTGGTACCCGTGGAGTCGGGAGAGTTGACAGCCCAACTGGAGTAGTACCTCCCACCTTACAGTAGAGCGCAGCCAATAATATCGCCACTACTTGCTTTGCAGGCATGTGGTGTTATATTCCTGGTGGTAATTAAGGTCGCTAGAGCTCCTGAAGGAAGGGTTGTGTTGAGGGTCTAGCTATCAACACAATGAATCTTCTTATCAATAAAGGGTCGGCAACGCGCTTGTGATTTTTCTGTCCATAGGCTACGATGACTGCTTACCATAGGACGGGCCGTAAGCTTGTTTGCCACGGACGTGATAGTAAAAACCGGCCAAGTGCGAGTCGGACTCGGGCACGAAGGTTTCCGTACCTATAAAAACTTCAAAAAAAATCACGTTTGTTGCATGGGAGCCCCCTTAAATATTTATTTTATTCTGTGTTTTAGCATTTGTTGGTATAGCGGCACAGAAATACATCATCTGTGAAAATTTCAACGGTCTAACTATCACGATTCATGAGATACAGCCTGGTGACAGACGGACGGACAGCAGAGTCTTAGTTATAGGGAGTATAGGGACCCGTTTTTACCCTTTGGATACCGAACCCTAAAAAACATATTTTCTTAGTCTTGAAACCAATTATTAAACAAATGGGTTTTTTTCTTCAACTACATAGATGTATGCTGGCGCAGGTTCTGTTGAAGCTACGAGTATTGCTTGGGTAGATACATACCTTCTTAGGAATCCTTAGCTTAGTGGCACTATTTAAGCCTGCAACTGCAATTATATATATAAAACAATAATTTTAATTTTTATCAACATTGACGATTAATGTGTCATGTTGGTGTCATGTCAATATTGATACTTTTTTTTTGGTTATATTCTCTTTGGAATATAATACTCACTACATACGACTTGATCTAGTAACGGACGTGTGCGTTGCGGGCCTAATACGACCAACATTTCAATTACAAATGAGACTGTCACACTAGGGCCATCTAGTATGGAGTAGAAGAACTACGCACTTCAACAAACATGTCAGCACGGCTAGCACGCAACGGCGCGCGAGCTCTCTCGATTTTTCTCGCACTATCCGTCTCTCTCTTATTAGAACACTTAGAAGAAGAGGTATAGTGCGATAAAAATCGAGAGTATGTCGCGGCCGTCGTGTGCTAGACGTACTGTAATTAACGATAACTTAACAACTGAATGGTCAATTTAGCGACATCTGGTGTAGGATAGGGAAAACACAGCGTAATTAACTTGTAATTAACGCAAATAAACATTATTTTCTGATTTCCTCCATGCAATAAAGCGAAATGATTTTGTAAATATTCAGCCGTAACCTATAAAATGGTATACACAATGATCGTGTTGAACACTTATAAAGACGGTGGTATAGTGTGTCTTTTTTAGAGTTGTACAATAAAAATGTACCCTTTTACGCGTCCTGTTAAATAAAATACCTCACAGTAGTTAACACATCCTATATATTGTAAAATAACTGATTTTCCTTACTTAACATTCAACCTGATTTTCCAAGAAAACCCCATGCAATACGAGATGATGGTCATTGTAGAAAATACTCTTACAAAGATCTATTAAATGAGATATGTCTCGTTTGTGTTGGTCGGTGGACGTTTTGCCCATTATCCTTTAGAAATTCGTCGATTGTATAGTACGCTTTTTTAGTCAGTAAGTTTTTCAATTTATGTAAGTAAGCATCTGGATAGCTATCACAAGACGGCGCGCGAGCTCTCTCGATTTTTCTCGCACTATCCGTCTCTCTCTTATTAGAACACTTAGAACAAGAGGTATAGTGCGAAAAAAATCGAGAGTATGTCGCGGCCGTCTCATGTTAGACGTGCTGTACGTATGGTTTCGACATGTTGTACTGACAAATTGGGGTAAAATCACATAATCTGTATACCCCATCACATATCTATTGTCCATGTTAGGACGATTATTCTGCCGTCATTCTTAAAAAGGCAGTCATCTACAAGTAAATTGTATGAAGAAGACTGCCTTTTAAAAAAGTACGGCAGTATTAAATTGTCTCGAACAGCACGGCTAGCACGCGACGGCGCGCGAGCTCTCTCGATTTTTCTCGCACTCAACGGCTGCGACATACTCTCGATTTTTATCGCTCTATACCTCTTCTTCTAAGTGTTCTAATAAGAGAGAGAGACGGATAGTGCGAGAAAAATCGAGAGCTCGCGTGCCGTCGCGTGCTAGCCGTGCTGAAAAGTAATAGATATCGTATAATAAATAAGGGCAACATTACTATTACATACTCAACTCTATGCTACTCATCGTTGCCAGATGGTTACATTTCTTACATTTTTCGTAACTTTTGACCCGCTCGCGTAACATGTAAGTATCATTTATTATACAGGGAATTTTCGTAACATTAAGAGTAGGACTGACACCTTACTTATGTTAGTAAAAAAAAACCTAATCATACAAAAGTATTTCGTGGTCGGGACAGTATACGACGATTTATATTATTATTTTGAACGTATTGTCAGGAGTGACAGGAGTTTCATTGATGTCATTTTTGAAACCGACAGAAGTGACAGTGATAGCAAAAGAGAGCATCACTCGCCAACAAACTGTGAATACAGTTTGGCGTGGTAAAATCTGTACCTTACATTTTAAGTATTCTTTTTTTGAGGTCAATAAATAAATAAATAAATAAGATATTTAATTTCAAATACGAACGTTCGTTACATCTCGATCTCTACCACTCGACTGGCGCAAGTGCGACGGAGACGGAATTTATCTAAAGGTTATTGCGGTTATAGCACAGAACCATCACAGAACCGAATGACTGGAATTACACAGTGAATATGATTGCAATATCCTTCGTTAAATGTGTACAGGTTCTAAAGGCTAAATGCAGTAGTGTGACAAATTGATAGGTGTATAGGACGTTTCACCCTGGCAAACGAGAATGGCAGTCCTGCATTGCCGGTTATAAAGTATAAATAATCTGCTCGCTTGGCCGGCCCGCGTGGATAAATGCCGGACGCACGGCGTCCTGTAAAATTCTATACCTATCTCGCTTTATCTTATAACTGCGTACCGCTTATGCCGTCCACCGTGCTAGGACGTCTGGCGTAAGTTATTGTAATTTATATGAAATAGCTGCTGTCGAACAGTCCGAAGGAATTCGGCGACTGACAGCTTGTTCAGTGTTCACATCAATCCGTAATGGTGCGTTTACACGCTTGCGGTGGCTTGGCAAGCCTCCACATGCGTGTAAACGGGGGTGTTTGGCTTGGCTTGCGTGAGCTTCCGCGTGTATAGTGACGCTCGCGAGCTCGCGACGGTCGGTCGCCTTATTTATATGGCCTTTATGTAACCGCGTACTCATACTCATTTATTCATAATATTATATAAATATTACATGTCACATTATTAGGACCACAATTGCGTATATTATCATTTAAATTTAAGAAAGTTTTATACATATTATTCAATTATTATTATTATAAAAATCATTTAAATTATAAAAAGCATGTCCAAGTAACCATTTTTTTAATTTATTTTTTAAGGTGTTTGTGCACTCTTCGATCGTAATATCTTCAGGTAGTTTGTTATACACCTTAGGACCTATTACGTGCATATTTTGTTGTCTTGGAGGACTTCGTCAGTCGGTGACTAGACGACAGAAGTCGTTCTTTACTGCCTAGACGAATCGAACATGAGTGCTGTATGGTCAAACGACCAAACCTTGGCTTTCTCGAGGCATACCAAAGCGAGCCGATCGCAATAGCCGACACCACTTCCACGTCTGTCATGGTTGCCTATTCGGACCACACTAACGCACTCGCAAGCGTGTAAATGCCATCCAAGCGTTTGTGAAGGCTTGGAGCTTGCGGACGCTTGCCAAGCCACCGCAAGCGTGTAAATGTAGCATAATCGTTTCTGGACACCGATAGTTACGGATTGGTGTGAACCAGCTCTGAAATCGGTCGCGGAATACAACGTATGTGGTGACCCAGCCCGATTAACCGCAATCGTGTGTATACATGTCATGATTTGTCAGCCCCAATTTATCAGAAACTGACTAATTGCTATCGTCTGGAGGCATGTTGCGCTGCTGATCCAACTGTCAAACGAGTTGTACTGAGAAATTGCGTGTACATTGTGCTCGGATTGTGACAGATGTCACAATCCGAGCACAATTCAAGTCATAATTGGGTATAGCGTACAGATGTACGCTATACCCAATTATGACTTCGACGTGTACTAACAAATTGGGGTAAATCAAAGAATCTGTATACCCCATGATTCGCTCCCACCTCTTTCTCATACTTTGGTGACTCGCGTCGCGAAGATGCGATGATGTGATTATGTACATAATTAAAGAAAAATAAAAATAATTGCCTAATGAATCGGAGATATTTTTCTCATACGATTATCTTCCGAGGTACGTCGTCTTCTTAGTATCATTATTTAGTATTAAGACAATTTTTAAGACGTGAGAATGAAAAACGTAACTTTTGCAGCAAAAATGTAACATTTCAAGAAACGAAACGTAACTTACGACTCAAGGGCCCCGGCAACACTATTGCTACTGTCAAATAAATAACCAATTTTTAACCTGGGCTTTGCAAACCAATATATATAATTATTTTGATACAGTACACTTAGTTATAGTAATTTGAATCATGAATAACATGTTCAAATTAAAACTCTCCGCATTGGGGCATCCAAATCCTGAAAGCTTCAACTGCAATGGTATTTAGATTGTTTACGGAATGTTTTATCAGGAATTCCGCTGAATTTCTACTATTTTTCAGATAAAAGCGAGTACAGAAGTGTAGTTCTATGGCTGGAAGATCAGAAGATAAGGCACTATAAGATTGAAGAGCGGGAGGGACTCAGGAAGATTGAGAGTGACGAATGGGATGGGGCATATGACACGTATCAGAGGGATCTAGTGAGTCCGGTGGTAGAGGGCGCCCCTAATGAACAACTGAATTGGCTGATGTCGTATGCCGTCCGGTTAGAGTATGCAGACAATGGTAAGTTTTCAATGAATTACTGTTCTCTTTTGCCTCTGAAAACTGGGCAAAGAATGTCTCCGTGTCCAGTGATGATAGCAATGTTTGTTTCAACAAACTGAATTTTGTGCACAATTCCCGATTGATATATAATAAAAATGAAATCCTCTATTTAGCTCTTATCTAAAAACCATGCCTTTTCATTACTCTTGAGCTTTTTTAATGTATGTTGGGCACAGGTTTTTTTTCTATTCTGCCATAATATTAGACATTTATTTTTACAGTTGACAAGTATAAGGACATCAAAGTAGAGCAACCCAAGCAAGCTACTCCCAATGTAGTCTCTTCAAACCCTTTGGACAATCTTGATTGTGAGTATCAAATTATTATGATCTTAAGTTATTGATTGGTGATCTATCTTGATTTCTATCATTAAAAGAATTTTAATGGGTTATGTCCATACTGGGTCATGTTCAACAGCCAAACTAAAATTCAGAAGAGAAAATAAATCAGTGCAAGTAGTTTTAACCATTTTCTTGGCAATTAATAAAAATTGGGTTCAAGACTCATTAGCCGTGTCTACACCGGCCGAACGGTTCGCCCGAACGGCTCGCCCGAGCCATCAAAAACGCTCGCCCGAATGGTTCGGGCGAGCCGCCAGAAGGCTCGGACGAGCCGTCAAAAGTGTCGGCCGCAAGCGCTCGGTCGGTGTGGACGGGCGTTAGGCCAAACGCGCGCGGCTCGCCCGAGCCAGATCGGTTCGGGCGAATTTACCTACCGATAGTTGAGCTCACGATCACGATGAAGCCGCACGTGCGCACAGCTGTCGCTGTGACAACGTTAATTTTGTTTTTGCTTGTTAGAATTCGAAATCGGAAGAAATGTATTTAAAAAAAAGCCGCAAAATGTAGATGTGCAAAATTTTTGAGAACCGAAAAGAGGCCGGGATAAAATTATTTGATCAATTGTGTTATGATCAGAGCGAAGACGTCTACCTATTGAAATTCCTACTAGGTAGGTACTAATCAATCTACCAATCCTTCCAGCTGACAAACAAACCCATGCGTGTCGAACTCAGTTACGCAATTCCCAAATCCGCCTCAACTCGTCTCACTACCAAGTTACCAACCGCCAGTAGGTATAACTTGATCCCTAATTTCCCAATATCAATATGTAATGTAGGTATTCAGGGGTCAAGCTAGTTTTGACCTTTTCCAACGCAGCGACTTCGAATGAACTTTAATAAGTTACCTTGATAAAAAAAGACCGGGTTGCACTCCCGGGAGTGCCGACAGAAGTGAAAACTTGATTAATTTTAATTTTGCAAAAAAATCCCTTCCTCCCCCCTCTCCCCCTGCGTGCCAATATATCTAATAACAACCTTATTAGTAGTACGCTATAGTTCAACCTAACTCAGCAAAATTGATGGAGACGAAGAAATAAAATACCAATTTGTTTTTGCCATTGCCAAATATTTTTCAAAGCTTTATCTCTTTAGGAATAACGTCCAAATTCGAACTATTCGAATTTGCTCAATAGCAAAACGGTAAAGGACGCGTGGACATAATTACTTTATTGCATATTCTATGCAATTGCAAAAAGTGTTTAACGGCTTTATACTCTTACGAATAGCGTTCAGTTTTGAATGAAGTCGAATCGGCTAACAGCAAAATATAAAAGTGTGATGTGAAAACAAAATGGAATTTGCATTTACAAAAAATGTTTTACGACCTTATACGGTTAACAATAAAGTACAAATTAGAATAATAATACGTAGGGCAAAAATCGCCCTCGCCTTCTGTCGTTCGGCCGAACAAAACCACCGTCCATATAGGCTGAGCCGCTCGCGGCTCGGGCAAACCGTTCGGGCAAGCATTCGGGGGCTCGCCCGAACGGCTCGGGCGAGCCACCGTTTGCCCGAATCACGTCCACACCGGGCGAGCACGTTTGGGCGAACGGTGTTCGGGCGAGCCGCTCGTTCGGTGTAGACACGGCTATAGCTCCAAAGGAAGGACTTATTATTTAATCAACATTCCTTTGGATGGATCACTGGGATGATCATCTTTATTTCAATGAAAATGTTTTATGGCACTAGGATTTCTTACATTCTCTTCCCATTATATTCCAGTTTCAAGTCCAGCGTTCAAGCAAGGTGTTGAACGAATATCAACACTGGCTGCAATTGGCCCGCATCCTGACCCAAAGCTCCGTCTTGCAGCCCTAGCCAAAATACTGAAGACAAACCCTCACCCTGACCCACCATCAACCGAGGCTAACATTGTCAAGCAACCCTCTGATGTCCTGACACTACTCTTCGTCCAGGACTTGAGAGACTTGCAGACCAGGATCAATGAGGCGCTGGTTGCGGTGCAGAAAGTTACCGCGGACCCTCGCACGGACACAAAGCTGGGTCGTGTCGGAAGATAATTGTTTTGTGTGTAGCTAACAATTGCTTTCAGTGAAAAGAAAATTTTGTGGCACTGCCATATCTGATTAGTGGAAATTACTATCACTGACATACATAATGAATTTTTATAAATTTGGGTTTCATGTATGAGTATACAATTTCAGGCATAAGATTGTATTGATTATCTTTGATATTGACTGCACCAAGTGAAATTATGAGGGGTATTCCTGAAGTCAATACTGTGTAAGTTTCCTAAATCTAAATGTTCCATTCACTGAAGGCAATGAATATATTTAAGTTAATACCAACTCTTTAATAACAAGAATCTTAACCATTTCTATTGAAGAAATGGAAACTGATGTCCCATTATGAACTGATTGTATTACATGATTAAATTATAAACTAAAATAAGGTATGAAATGTTTTATTTTTTTGAATTAAACCATAACCTACGGTTACAGCTATATTCAGTTCTACTAATGGCTGGTTCCAATAATCAATCCACCGATAGTCTTCCTTACCGGCAGCTACATTTTGGCAGATTACCCGTAGAAAATGTGTCAAAATGTAACTGTTGGTAAGGAAAACTATTGGTGGATTGCTTATTGGAACTGGCCATTAGAGTTCAATTCAATTCAATTCAATTCAGATTTATGCAGTTTTCCTTTTAACATCATAAAATGCCTAGCTGTTGGAACCTGTTGTATTATTAGACATACACATAGCAGTCTGTGATTAAGAGTACATTATAAATGTTACCTACATCTCAAACATAATACCATACATTTTTCAGACAACTAAACCCTTGCTACAAGTGGACACTACCAAGACTGACTTAACTATCTGATAACATATTCCATGATAACTATAATGGTTCTATGGTTGTTCTAGGAGTCATGGAAGAATCCCATTGCACATTGAACATTTTTCTTATGTCTTTTTCAGTAAATGCATAACTTCTGAATCCCATGAACGCAAACAATCAGGTAAAAGTCACATTTTATCAATCAATGTTTAACAACAAAAAATAAAACTTGCAACAACTTAACAAGTTACATCATCTGGCTTCTATTACTAAATTATCAATGTAGTGAATATTACTAAGATTGGCTAGTTCAGTGCATGCCGCCTCCTTTCTCGAGCATCTGAGCGAATCGATTTGTGATGAGCAGGGAGACGTCGATGAAGCGTTCGACACAGTTGGTGATGCAGGTTTCCGTGCGGCTATCTAGCTTCGCACCTGGCTTATCCACACATTTTTCCCAGCAGAAGTCATTGAACTCGTGTATCTGTGAATAACATTTTCGTAAAATATGAGCAGTTCATTAACATTCAGTAAAAAAAAAAGTAATTTATCACGACCATACCTGAGCGTGGAACTGCGCTTTTTGCTTTTCCACCAGGAGGAAATCTTGGAGTTCAGAGTCCTTCGGAGTTGGAAAGTCGGACAAGTCACTCATGATCGAATATTTTATTTATTTTAACAGAAATACTTAGTTATATCAAACTTTCTATCGGACTGGAAACGCAAAATTTTTAGGTTAACCTTTTTGACAATTCTAATGTAATTTTCCGAACGTCCTTTTTTTTTTATTCGGACAGGCTAGGACCATAGGCCATACTGCCTGATTTCCGAACATCCGCTCTATCTATCGTCTATGGGTGATATGGTTTCGAAAGGAATAGTCTTAAGAATTTCTGTTATGCCAAATACTGCGGGCGTAGCACGGTTGCCATTTTATCACTTATCGTTGTGGTAAAGACGCCCATCACGCTCTGACAAGTATGCGAGTGCGAGAGTGACGGATGCCTTATCCACAATGATTAGTGATAAAATGGCAACCGTGCTACGCCCGCTGAGTTTTATCTGTGATATTGATATCTTTTATGTAAACGCCAACACAGTTAACTGACCATCCTGTATTTAAATTGAACCTTATTACAATGCACATAATGCGCACGGATGGTCACACAGAAATATATCAAGATAAAAGGAATAAGTGTAGTTACTTCGCGTGGCGAAATGATGACACGGTGGCATCATTGCTCGCCGCGAACTTCAGTCTTCTCCCGATCGCAGTCTGCGTGCGACGTCACATTTTAAAAACAAAATGGTTGTTTGCGCAATAATAGTTGCTCAACACTTCCAATAAAGGTGGAGCTGTTAATCGAGGTGTCTCCTTTCATTGGTAAGTACAATTTGTCCTTAAATATCTGTTATTAATTAAAATTAAAAAACCATTTATTTCATTATTTTCATCAAAACTGTAGCGGGCGATTGTGTGCCAACGCCAGTTTTCCATTACGGCTTTAATTTGACGAGCCAGACTTGGTGTGCGTTCAAAACCAGCGATGTAAAGCTATTCAAACTGTCGAGTCATGTTCAAGGTAGATTTCTCATTTTATCTGTCGAAAGTAAGGATAGTGCTGTACACTGCAATTTTCTTACTCGATTATTATAATCGTTTTTGAAAACAGAGGAAATGATAATTACGTTCTTATATTATTATGCAGCTATATAATGTACGTAGTGCAAAGCAAATATTATTAACAAACAGGTTATGGCTACTTCTATATTGCAACTTTATTTCAGTTTTCCGAAAGATCCTGAAATGAAAAATAAATGGATTGAAGCAACTGGTCGTAAAAAATGGTTTCCTACATTTTTGGTTTCCTTCTGGCCATTACCTAGGGTCGCATATTTAGAGGACTTATGATATAGCTCGGTCAGTGATTGAAATTTAGCGTCCGTGAGCAGAAACGTAAGCAATCCATTCAGAAATTTGGGACTGAACATACTAAACGTCTCGACAAGTTCTTTCCTTCTATTATGTAAAAAACGGAGCCCTTTTTATTTTTACTATTTTTCATTTCCTCTGTTGAATGTAATTATCATTTCCTCTGTCGGTTCTTATCGATATTTTGAATCGATACAAAATAAACCTACTAGTTATTGCAACTGCCGCGTGCTAATCGATGTTGACGAATCGATGTCGCGCGGCTTATGATTCTCGTCACTAAATTACGCTCGTGACGTCAAAGTACCTACGCAAAATGTTAGACGCTCGGTTCCCATACTAATCGATGAGCTCTTTCCTTCCATCTTGATATAGTTCTGCGGATGGCCAGTTCACTGTGTTGGCGATGGTATCGAAGATATATAAATTGAAAACACAAAAATAAACAAATCGTAACATCATTTATTTATATTTTTAATAATTTTACTTTATGGTTGTACCATAGAGTAAAAAGTTCAATATTATAGCTCATACATTTCTATAAAATTCAAAATCTTGTCTGTGAGCCCCTTTTGCGCGCTCTCGTCAAAAATAAACTGACACGCATCTAACGCCAATCTGGCCAGTTTGGATTTGTCAAGTCCGAAAGTTTCTGCGCATATCTGGTACTCCTGAGACAGTGAAGTCGCAAAAACACCTTTATCATCAGTCTGTAATAGAAAAAAAAAATATATACCACCAAAATTATATCCCAACCTATTGGTAGTCGGTTCCTACTAGGTATAGACAAATATAAGAATTTGTGCCATTAAAATTGCAGTTTCACACCACTCTCATCAAGCACCATACCTAAAGCCTGATCGCGATTATGTGGGGCATAAAGAAAATTGTCCCTTACTTGCAAGCACGTAAGTGCGAGCGAGACAAATGTCCACCCTGAAAGTCCATTCTATGTTAGTTAGTTATACTGGGCGTTTCCGCAAGTCGACATCTAATGTGTTGGCAGAAATGTCAAAAGACGATTGCCATTTCAAAAAAAAAGAACAGGTAGTGAAATATGTTTTAAATTGGATGCGCAGTTTTGGATTATCCAGTAAGTACAAACTTACAAAGCTAAGAACTTAGATTACCCCTTTATTATTAGTACTATAATTAGATAATTACAGTCAGCATCAAAAGTAACTACGCAATCGAAGACGTCAAAAGTCTTCGTTTGAGTAGCTTCTTTTGATGATTGACTGTACGTATGTAGTATGTATGTACTTACGCAAATAATAACAGGCACCGCCGCTTGGCAGCATTCCTTGAACTGGTGGGCTTCATAGCTCGCTATCAGCTTAGTATTGACGTTGCTGGTCAGGCAAATTTCTGAAAGAATAATAATGGCTTATTTTTATATATCATCATCCTCCCAGCCCAGCGTTGTTCCCGGTTGTGCACCTAAAGGAGCCTGGGGTCCGCTTTGACACCTAATCCCAAGATTTGGCATAGGCACTAGTTTTACGAAAGCGACTGCCATCTGACCAACCCAGAGGGAAAACTAGACGTTATTGGGATTAGACCGGTTTACTCACTATGATTTTATGTACATACTAGCTTCCGCCCGCGACTTCGTCCGCGTGGACCCGGGATAAAAACTATCCTATATTTTAATCCAGGCTATTAACTATCTTCGTGCAAAATTTCATTCAAATCGGTTCCGCCGTTTAAGCGTGATTGAGTAACAAACATCCAAACATCTAAACTTTCGCATTTATAATATTAGTAGGATATTGTTAACAATTATGCTCAAACTCTCCCAAGTACAGTCGAAATAACATACATACATATATTCACGCCTTTATTCCCAAAAGGGGTAGGCAGAGCACATGGAACTTATGTTCTTAGTGCCACTTTTAGTATAAATGCGGATATAAAAGATCGACAAAATGTGATATCGCAGTGATAGGTTGCAAGCCCATCGCCCAAAACACACTTCAACCCTGCTCCCTTAGTCCACTTTTATGGCACCTACGGGAAGAAAGGGAGTGGTGAAATTCTAACCCGACACCATACGGGGCTGAAATAATTCGGGACTAAATAACTAAATCTTCAAAAACTGTAATTAAAAGTCAAACCCTCTTCCTTATACGATAAGGTCGATATTTGAGCGGATCATATAACAAATGTTACATATGTTTATCTGCATCAACGCGCAACTGGCCAGCCAATCAGTGGCGTCCATAGAACTCGACTGCCACCAAACGGCTAGCTTATAATGGGAGTTCTAGAGAGATTTCTGTTTATAAATACGTGTATACTTCATCTGAAACTAACAGTACATTCTGTCAAACGAACACAAGCAAAAAACTACTTCTGTTCTAAACAGCATGAGGTAGCAAGAATGCTCGAGTTTTTTTGATAAGATTTACTCTTATAGTTTCAAACGTACTATTTTATTCATTTAAATCAGGAAACAAAGAGGATTAGTATAACGTGGTCAGTTAAATATTGAAGAGCGGCCAGGCAGTTATTAACACCTTATACTAAAAAATAATTCTATTATAGGTCAATATAGTTCATTTTCAGTATCAGGTGGCCAGTTATTGGCGATTTACCCTCCCTTATAACTAAACTTTTTTTTACAGCACGAAGTTGTATTAATCACAGGTATATTCATATAACCAACTGTGATTAATGACCACGAAAGCGTCGGAACTTCACTCCCTTCGGCCAAAACTCTTCATAACTCTTCCTTGATGAAGGTCGATATGACTGCTGGAACTATCATAACATAACAAAGGAATTAAAATGGCGACTATATCCGACAAAACGCCATTGCAGCCGATATGAGCTATGTACACACCGCTGTACTTACCTACAGGTATTTTGACTTTGCACAACTGTTCCCAAGTCTCTTCCGTTCCGCCCAGCCGTGGGTGAATGACGGTGCCATGACCGATCCTCTCAGGCTTCCAGGACAGCATTTCCAGGACCTCCTTGGAGTTGCAAATCTCCCCGCAGTGAAGGGTTACCTGATACAGTGATATTGTTTGTGAAAGTATCAGTTAGGTCTTAGGTTAACCACAGTAAGTATATCGGCTAAAGCGGTATCTCAAGACTTTTCTACACCTGCGCTCCTTTTAAAATCAGTTCTATGAGGCGCACGGGCGGCACGTGGACTGACGTACCGACTATCCCGACTTGCACTTAAGTTTACTGTGTCAACGCATGTCTGAGTGAGTACGTCGTCTCGGGTGTTTATAGGAATTTATCTACAATGGTTCTACTGAGGGGCCGTCAACTATAGAGTTTAATGCCAAAGGCTTGTAGGACGATCATTTTTTAAGTGTAATAGCGAAATTATCGGAGTTAATGATTAAAATTATGTGGTGTCACAAAAATAATCACACACGTGGTAAAACAGAGAATGTACGATCACAGTTATTTGATGCTCAAGTCGAAGCGTGATAAATTTGCGATTTGAGGCTTTCTTCATTACGGCCTGTGGTGAGAAGAAAATGTTTGGGGGGATGACAGGGACGTGGGATTTTTCGCACGCACGGGCTAATTGCTACTTTGTGGACAGGTATGACGTAAAATTAATTACTAATACGCGTATGTTTCCATACAGCTTTCATCGAGTAAGTAAGAAAAATGATTTTATATAGAAAAAATCCCCTGAGTTTCAGACATTAAAATATAATGAAAACGTCGAAAACCGCTAGACATGTTTCGATCGAACCGATTCGCAGTTCTTAATCATGAGCATTCGCGTTGCCGGCACGGTTATTATAGTTTGTGAGATCCCATAAACTATAGTTCGGTGCTAAACCTTAGAGACGTGAGTTTTAATAATAATAATATTCTTTAGTTCACCAAACTAAAAATGATTACAAAACAATTACTCAACACTAAATTAGGTCACAACAGGTGGTCTTATCTCTTCCAGACAACCTTTGGGTATCAGGAAATGACGGACAGTAAATTGGAAATGGCAGTGCAATAATAAAGCAAGAGAAGTAAGATAACGAGATAAGAGAGTTATCATTCTATTTTAAGAAAAATAATTTCTGTCATGGCTTCTTCATCTCCTTAGTTGATCTCTCATGGCTAAGGATTGTGACCGCACACTAGCCCACCATGGAGTTTGGTTCTTCGTCATGTGGTCAAGTTTGTTCCTCTAGATCAGTGCTTTTCAATCTTTTTCTTGCCGCGACAACCCCATTAGTACAGAAACAGTTATTTGTGTCACAAGGGAGCAAAATAGTATATTTACGGCGAGGGCGGTGTATTGAATCCCGAACGTAGCGAGGGATCCTACAATAGAATCCTGAGCGTAGTGAGGGATACAAGTGTTAACGCCCGAGACGAAGATAATTTTGCTACCGAGTGACACATACTATTTTTCACACCGACTATGAGGAAATTTAAAAAAGATGCTGTTAAAATAACTAAAGTACTTACATAACAAGTTTAAAAAAAAATCTTAAGTTTTGATACTAATTTTTAAATATTACGAAAAATTCATATATTTTCATGCAACATTGTTAAAGTTAACTTGAAAAATGTTCGTTTTTAATTGATTAAGATTATTATTAATTAGAAATTACAATCGATAATTTTATTAAGATCTGTGTCCAATTGGCACGTTGCGTAAATGCTACATGCCAATTAATAAATTAAAAAAGTACCTTGAACAGAAAAGTAGTATTTTGATCCCTCTCTTCATGGAACAAAACTTACTTTTCTGAATGAAAGGTGTGAAAAAAATATTTCATGACCGCCACCAAAATACTTACAGCACTTTAACTTTAAAAATATAGTAGCCGCGAGCCCCTTTAGAAGGCTTCGAGACCCCTGGCGGTCGCGACCCACAGTTTGGAAAACACTGCTCTGGATATGCCTTGGGAGCCGTCATGGATTAGGAGCCACCTAATGGCGAATACTAGTGTCTGTGTCTGCGTGGACCCGGGATAAAAACTATTCTATATTTTAATCCAGGCTAATCTATCTTCATGCAAATCTTCATCCAAATCGGTTGAGCCGTTTAAGCGTGATTAAGTAATAATTATCTAAACATCCAAACTTTCGCATTTATAATATTAGTAGGATTACCTTCAACCCGGCTTCTCTCGCCCTGGACAATGCCGGCACAAATGCCTGAAAGCTGCCAGCTGTGGGGTCCCCACTGAGTTCTATACCCACAACAATGTCCGGATAGTCCTTGTAGAACTTCATTGCCAAGTTGGCAGTCTCTTCAGCTGCCTGCAGAGTGCATCTTCGGTCTATGGATATGATCAGCTTGGATACTATGGTCAGGTTTATTGATGACTTTCTGGAAAATATAAAGATTACTAACTGTGATCAATAAAATTAGTCAGTGCATGACTTCATTCTAATTCCAGTTAGGTCAATATAAGCCTCAATAATTATTGATATTATGACAGACATCATACATAAGCACCCAAATGCCAAATTTATTCAGTTAAGTATTAGATGGATTCTTTATTCCGTTGATTAACCAAAGTTACCACTTTTACCTAGTACCTGTGTAAGTACTCAAAGTACCTGAGTAATCAGGGAACATACATAAAAATATTCCGAGGAATTGAGAACCTCCTCCTTTTTTGAAACCGGTAAAAAAAATTGTCTATAGTATGTTCCCCAATACTCAATTTCCTGGAACAATTTGGAAAATTATTGTCTTGTTTGAAAGAGTATGCTTCCCATGGTCATCAGGCCAGGATCTGAAGACGGAATCCTCGAGAAATCGTGGGACCTCTTCAATATTTATAGTCAAGCTTGAAGCAAATTGGGTACTGATTTGAGGTCGGTTAAAACTTTGAAATTAAATTAGATTTATTATGTATAAGGAATCCAGATTACAGTTGCAGATACAATTGCATAAAGAAAGTTTCACTGAACCTTGGCAGGCATTTCTTTTTAAAGTATTTCTTTTATAATTTGATAATGTGATACTTTCATTTTAATTATTACCTAATAGCTTGTACAATAGTATTGATGTACTCTTTCTTGGTCATGTATGGTGTCTCCCGGGGCGTGCTCCTCAGTTCAATGTAGATGCAGCCATCATCTTGGAACTCTTGGAGAGTCAGTGCAGTGGCTAGAGACAGTGCTTGCGGCATGCTTGTGAGGGAGTGGGCTATGCCAAACACTTGAAAACAGCTGGAAAATTTGAAATGTATGTTAAATAAATAAATAAATAAAAAATATTATACTACGTAGAATATAGCTTGAGCCCTGCGACAGCTGTCATCTCAGTACAATTTATAACCTTAAAACGTAAAATTGTACTGAGATGACAGCTGTCATAGGGAATTAGCTATATTTTACGTAGTATAGGGGACAATTTTAGCTGTACTTCTTACTTTAAATTAATTTTCTTTGCAAATAAAATGTAAGTTTGAAACACCAGTGACTAGACAGACTCCTGAAAAAGACTAAAGGTACAAAAACAATATAGGTTATGTGGCTGTCTTTATATACTGTAGACCACTACTTAGTAAAAATATCAATAATAACATACAGAGATACAGACATTACAGACAGTAATATTTACTATGTTTAAATCATAATCCTTATAGAATAAAACATTTAGCGGATAAAAACGTACTCAGATAGGCTACGTGTGTCTCCTGCGGCGATTTGAAATTCGTCGAAAAACGCATTGGTATTATCTGGAATACCGCAGTCCACATACAGCCTCTTTAACTCAAGCATTGTCGATTGGCTTAAGGAGCCCCCTAGATGAGCGTGAAGCTCCTGAAATATCATATTAAAAGCTTAAATAGTGTCGAAATTCTTTACATTTCTAAATAATGTTTACAATCACTTACAATTTTGGGAAGATTGCGACAAAACGATTTCAAGTCCATTTCCATTGTATAACTTATCTGGAAGCTAAAGATCGCGTTATTCGTATTGTTACAAAATAATAAACAACTTAAACGTATCAACAGAATTCAATGCAAAGCGCCCCGCCAAAACATCAAAAAATTATATGTCAAAATATGTTGCTATGTTCAACTTAAAATTAACCAAATTGTAGCTGAAAAGTAACTACATCAGGGCTAATGCCTAATAATAACTATTTTCTTTGCTTAAATAATAATTTTAAACAAGTTATTGTCGATATGCTGTTTTTATTGAAAGTGAAATGAAAAATATTTTCATATATTTAACATTTTCTCTACGTAATGTTTCCTAGAACAAGGGGTAAATCTCTAGGTCTGGCAATACTGACTACGAAACTATTTGAGCATATGTTTAAACCTTTCTGGTTTCCATCTGTATTTCATAAAGAACCACAGAACGAATGCTGGCAAAATGTCTTTGTGACGATTTTTTTTTAAATTATGGCTTATAAGTGATGATGACAGTTTCTTATCATTATCACTCGAGATTGACTCGAGAATTTAAAAATTTAAGTTATTTATTCGTTATCGTCCTATAACTCGTATTTGTTATAAGGTTACTGTTTTATACGCATAGATGTTTAATAATGTATAAACTGAGGCTTTTCATACTATTTCCGTACTTTTACTATATCAATTGCAACATATTTCCGGGCTCTAAGATACCTATCGTAATCACAACTTGGAACTTTGAAAACGCCACTATAAAAGGTATTCTATAGATTCTAAACATTATCGGCGGTTAATCATGAAACTTCTTATATTTTTTTAAATTTATAATTTATATTCTTTAAATTTAATGTGTTTGACATTCCTACTTAATTAAATAATATTGACATTTCCATATTCCATATTCTGTGATAAAATTAATTATATTTTTAATAAATTCTTGGACGTAATGTATTGTAGCTAATTATAATCATTTTACTTAATTCGCGTTAGGTTATTCAATTGGTGATTTTATATTTTAAATAAACTTTTCTGAATTCTTTATGCTCATCCGGTCATAATTATAAGTAGGTTATGGTTATAATTATGTTAGCTTATAATTATGTCTCGTATGCTGTGTTTGTGATATCTGGCTGTTATTAACAATAGGTTTGTAAGTGATGTACCTACTAACACTTTTATGGGCTCTGCCTGAAATAAATGATTTATTATTATATTACTATTATAAATGTACAGAGAAAAGACACGCCAATACCATGGTATTGGCGTGTCTTAATTAATCAAATTATACATGTATAATTTGAATAATTTTAGCATGGGAGGTGCTGAAGGCTGGCGGTACAGCGCTGGACGCGGTAGAGCAGGGGGCGTCTGTCTGCGAACAGCAGCAATGTGATGGGACTGTGGGGTACGGGGGGAGCCCTGATGAGGACGGAGAAACTACGCTGGATGCACTCATAATGGATGGGTAAATAAAAAATATAAGCTGTTTGTTTCAGGAAAATTGATAGATCCTTTTTCATCCTAGGAACTTATCTAAATAAAATAAATAAGGGACCGACAATCTTACACAAATCGACATAGTCCCAAACTAAGCAAAGCTTGTACTATGGGTACTAGATAATGATAAACATACTTATATAGATAAATAAATACTTAAATACATAGAAAAACATCCATGACTCAGGAACAAATATTCATGCTCATCACACAAATGAATGGCCTTACCGGGATTCGAACCCAGGACCTCTTGCTTCGCCTAGTTGGTAGTGACCCTTACCAACTAGGCTAAAGCAGGGATTGGAACCGGTTTTTTGCAAAAACCTCGCAATAACCACATATCTCGAGATATTTTATATTTCATATGTAGGACTCAGTTGTATTTTGAGGTAACGACTGCGTATTATTAGATTGCCCAATTAGAAATGATATAATTAACGAAGAACGAAAAAATAACGTTTTCGTTCCCATACAAAAAATACCGGTTTCCGATCCCTGGGCTAAAGCGGTCGTCAAATCTCTCTATATAGTAAAATATACCATGTTTTGATAAATACATTTATTTCGGTATGGAAACTATATCCCTGTAGAGAAATAAATAATTCAAGAGTTTCTTTCTGATATGTGGCAAGCCAATATACTGTATGTAGCAAAGTAGCTGAGACTTCTGAGAGAATCTTCATCTAAAAAACCAATTAAGTTTTTTGCCTATGGAATATAATTTGATATTTACGGTGAGCTTTTCGGTGAAAGAAAACCTGCAAATATCGCAAATTCAAAGATGTATGTGAAGTCCCCAATCTGCACTGGGCCAGTGTTGGAACTACTGCCCGTTCCCTCTCATGAGAAGAGGCCTGTGCCCAGCAGTGGGATGTGTATAGGCTGATGATTATGGGTTTCTTGAACATGGTGCCTTTGTTAAACATATTAAAATACCTGAAAAATAAAGTCTAACATGACTTTTACAACTTTTAGGAAAACGATGAATGTTGGAGCAGTGGGTGCTCTGCGCAGAGTGAAAAACGCGATATCGGTAGCTAGGGCTGTCCTTGACCACAGCTACCACTCTTTTCTCGTGGGAGAGCTCGCTACGCAGTTCGCTGAGCAGATGGGCTTCAACGAAGAGTCCCTCACAACTCCAAAAACAAAGGAAATGTGGAAGAAATGGCATGACAACAATAGTTGTCAGCCTAATTTTTGGATAGTAATTATTTTTTTACAAATTATTTTATCTTATATGGAACTCTGTCATTTCCCACATTAACATTATTTGTATGGAATGAGAGCCTTAGAAGCTACTCAATGTCTCCTTTTATAAAATAACGCTCATGCAATTTATGAGAGCCAGTGTTCTCAAAAACAAAATTTAAGTTTAAATAATGTATTGTTGTGGTTGTTTTCAATGCCATCCTTACAAACCAGGACAAGCTCTCAAAATAACATAACACTGATATGAGAATTTTTTTAGCCTAGTTGGAACCACAGTAAATATACTAGCTGGAGCATTACCTCAACTGTCTCTTAAGACCTTTTTACACTGTGCACCATTCAAAACCAGTTCTACGCGGCGCATGCGCGGCACGCGGACTGCTGTACCGCTGACTACCCTGACTTGCGCTTAAGTTTTGTAGCTACGCGCCTCTGTGACAGTGCGTCACGTGTTTTACTGCTTTATATATCTACTGTGGTCGTATACTTGACTGTACTAAATTGACCAAATTGCATCAAAAGTAGTCCATTCAAAAAGCAACTCCACTGACCAAGGTAAAAGATTCAAATTCCAATGACAGTTATGACAGTTATAAAATAGTTGGTCACATTAAATAATCTCAACTATACCACTGCCTATGATTCTAAAGTTCCTGGGTTGATATTCTTTTTTTCAGAATGTCTACCCAGATCCAAGAAAGTATTGCGGTCCGTACACGAAGGTAACAAACAAACGTCATCTGCAGTCATCTAGGGACGTGAAAGTGGACAGATACAACCACGACACCATCGGCATGGTGGCCATAGACAGCCATGGGGATGTGGCCGCTGGGACTTCTACGAATGGAGCGAAGTACAAAATGCCTGGGTAATTGTTTTAATATACTGACAAATACAGGCATTTTTTGGCTTTTTACAAACTATTCGCTCAAATTGGCAATAGACATATTTTCACACAAGGAGAATGTTCGGTAGAACTTTGTCGGTCTGTATGACATTGACATAAAGATTGAATTTCGCCAGCCTTAGCATGGCGTAAAACATTTGTCCATTTCGCACACACATACTTATCTTATTTCCTAGTAGGTGACAAATACTTATATGTGAGGAAAATATTTTTTCATTAAACCTCTATGGTAATATGATTTACAATACAACACAATGCATTTATTTATGACACGACTGTGTAACATGACTAATATGAGTCACTAGTAATTGTATAGGTAATTGCAAGTTTCCTTCTAGGTAATAAATAAATAACTAATAATATGTTACCCTGATTATACATTTGCATGAAAGAAATATTGAAATGGCATACATTAGCTTACTTTATCTTCTGTATATATAAAACAAAGTCGTATGAGTTACACCATTTATAACTCGAGAACGGCTCGACCGATTTTTATGATGTTGGATTTGTCTTCGCTCTGAATAGCAGAATTAAATATAATATTAAATAGAGACAATCTTCCTCGAACTGAACTATTATAAATATACGTGAACCGAACTAGCTTATAAATACGCTTTTATATAAGTATTAGTCCTAGGGCGACCGAGCTCTACTCGGGTGAAAATAGAGAAAATACGGAAATAACGCATTTTCCGATCGATTATTCACCCCCGTAAACCCGCATATTCCAAATTTTATTGAAATCGATAGAGCCGTTTTCGAGAATATGATCACACATACATTTCTTTTTTTTATAGTGTAGGGTAGGATAAATATGATTGTTCATACTTGTATTTTCCCAGAAGGATCGGTGACTCTCCGATCCCGGGCGCCGGCGCGTACGCGGACAACGCGGTCGGCGGCGCCGCGGCCACCGGCGACGGTGACGTCATGCTTCGCTTCTTGCCCAGGTTACAGTTGTTTCTAACTGGCTTTTATGTTATCATACCTCCAAACAGACTTCCGCCCCCATTTCATCCCCTTAGGGGATGATTTACGAGATAAAAAGTATCCTATGTGTTTCCCTGGGGTTAAAACTATCTCCATAACAAATCTCATCTCAATCGGTTCAGCAGTCTAAGCGTGAAAAAGTTACAGACAGACAGACAAAGGCAGATAGATAGTATGCACCAACTGCCCGCTCGACTTTTTGAAATTGGATTAGATGTTCCGGAGATAACCCATTATTTATATTACGTACAAACATGTAAGCTTACAAAGCTATAGATTTCCATTATCTGCAAGATATATAAGACTTACTATTAGTTATTTCTAACTTCGGCGTGGCACTTTGAATTCCTCACTACGCTCAGGATTCCACGTTAGAATCCTTCGCTTCGTTCGGGATTCAATGCGCTAACCCTCGATGAAATATTGTATCTTGCTTCCTTAAAAGCAATCTCCTATTAATTACAATTACGGCCTACTTGCAAAATAAAATTTCATTCTTTCATTATTATAGCTTGGCTAGGAGATATAAATAACATCCTCATTTAGCAACCACATAAAATCATAAACAACATAATAGGGAATATGCATGGGACTTCAATTTTGAATAAATTGCAATCAAATAAATAGAAATTTCATGCAACAGAAATATTTAATAAAAACAAATCTATTGTATTAATACAATAGATTTGTTTTCACTCACGTATTCGATAAAAGTACATAACAGCCAGACATAATATTAAATTAGAAATGATATTTTGTATGACAAGTATAGACTTAAACGCAAATTTTAAGGAGATAATTGCAAATTAATGACTTAACTCCGTAGTAAACGCGCCGAGAATATGGATTGTGACGTCAAATTTCGCCCGTTTAATTTCGTAAGAAAAAAACATACACTCTACACACACATACACTACATAAACATATACTCTATTAAGAGTCGGCAGTAAGCTCGGCCGAATTTCACCTTCCCATACAAAAGTAGTTTTTTTATTTTATTTATTTCCAAATACAAGTTACATGATAAATTACAACTATATACTCGCCAAACTATTAAGTTTGATGGCGAGGCGCGCTCATTTACTATAACTATTGTAACTTAACCTAATTTGCTTAGTTACACTCTCTTTTTAAAACTACGCGTTAGATTGTGACGAAACTTTACATATACAATGACATGAGGTATATCTATGTCTGTAATTAGTTTATATGGTTCCAGTGTATAAAACAAACGAAATACAGCAAAAAAAAGGTGTGTATGAAAATCTTAAATTCGCTGTTTTTTTTACTATGGTATCCTGAAGAACATAAACTAATTACAGACATTGATACATACCTCTCGTCATTGTATATGCGAAGTTCCGTTAAAATCCAACACGTAGTTTTAAAATTAGAGCGTAACTACGTTTGTATGGTGAATCGAGCTTACTGCGGACTTTAAGGCTATGATAAAAATTGTATTTCAACTTCAGTTTCGTAGCAGTAGAAGAAATGCGTCGCGGAGCCCCACCGACCGTCGCCGCTGAGACGGCCATTGGAAGGATCACGGCCCACTACCCCAAGTTCATGGGTGCTGTCGTGGCCATGGGCAGAAATGGCTCCTTCGGCGCCGCCTGCCACGGCATACATCAGTTCCCCTTCGTAGTGCTCGATAGTTCACAGGAGGTGTGTAGAACGGAACGTATTTTATGTTGATTTGTAAAAATAAATTATATTATAGAGTTCAATCTTTTTTTCGTCCCTTTGATTTTGGTGGTGCAGTTGTGGCTGTGATCAGAGACGGTGGTAGGGCAGCCTATGCTAAATGCTAAAAAAAAAACATTGCAAGTGCCGCCAGAAGTGAAAACTTGAATATTAACGTTGTGCATTATTGATATTCTGGAATGGTTAGGGAATCATTTTGCACGAATTTAATTTTTTTTTTTTTTTTTTATTATCAGTATAAAAGTACTATCATTTATGTGGTAAAATACAATATTCATTTACAGTACATATGGTGCTACTTTCCCGCACTAGTGCGGATAAGAGCACTTTTCATGCTTATGTCGAAACTTTAAAGAGCCATATGTACAGTAAAACGTTAAACGATACACGTGCGAATTTCCTATTTTTGGCACTTGTATCGTAAATAACTATTATTATACTTGTTTTTTTTGAAGTGATAACTTCTTTAGCGGCGCTGGGCACGAAGGGGGGTTTTTTTTTCAAAATTAGAATTATTCAGGTTTTCACTTCTGCCGGCACTCCCGGAGAGCAACCTGCACCTCTAGCACACGACGGCCGCGACATACTCTCGCGCCGCGAGCCAGCTCGCTCGCGGTTGCGAAATTTCTCGGTCGCGCTGTCAGTTTTCTCGGTTTTCGTAGCACCACTTGGCACATCGAGAAAACCGGCCCAAGCGAGAGAGCTCTGTCGCGGTCGACACAGTGAGTGTCGCCATTTATATGAAAAATAGTCCCTGATGCCATATTGCTGTATGGCAACACTGAATCGGTAGTAAAACATGGAGTAAAGAGTGAATGGCAAGCCTTATACTAGCAACGTCCCTAATCACGATAACTTTGTCTCTTTCTCTAAAGCTTCAAAATGAAAGAGAAAGAGTACATGACGTTTAAAAATATCCCGTGGGAAATAATTTGTCAATGTTAAAGAAATGTGAAGTGTCAAAATAAAATAAAATATAATATTATCTAGTATTTTAAACAGAAAACTCCCGTGCCGTGAGCTAAGAATATAATACTCATATTACTCACTGCCGTGAGATTGTCGTGCTTTCTAACAATGACTTTTAAAACAGAAGTTATTTAATGCGTTGCTGTAAACGGAATCGGAATCGAAATAAATGCAGACAGCCCAAAAACGTTAATACTTTGCTTCATTTCGATGATTTCGATCAGTCTGAATCGAGGAACTTAGAGAACACAATATAGTCCGTTAGAATAATAATATTCTCCATGAAGAGCTGCTGGATTTTCGCCGAATACGGAACAGACATGGAAACATGGTAGAAGGTAGGTAACGAGTTATTAATTGTTAGGGCCGCTTCAGACCGGACTGGCAGCCGCCGTCAGCGGCGCGGCGGGCACTTTCCGTGTTAAATAATTTTAAACTTTATCTACATACTAAAAAGTCCAGACGCCAAGACGCGCTTGCGTCACCGCGCGACCTTTTCGAGCTTCTCAAGCGGTACTGGACTTTTTAGTATGTAGATAAAGTTTAAAATTATTTGACACTGAAAGCGCTCGCCGCGCCGCTTCCATTCCGGTCATCAATCACTTTAATCTAAAATATTGTCGTAATTAAGTATGTTTGGAATCATAAGCAATTCATAATCAGCGAGTAAGTATCCTTCAAAAACTATGTCAACCTTCCACAACTAATTTACCTCAAACAGTTATTATATTTGGACAACAGTTTATTCATTGTATTTAACAAGATTTCTAACAATACTCAATTCATTCCAGGGACTGGTTGTGGAGTCAAAGGTCAAGAATATAGTGCCACGGTGGAAGCAGACATTATGGACACCAAAAACTGTATCTTATGAGGCTATTCACTAATGTATTTTAAAGATGATCAGTGTTGACTATTATACCAAAAAAACCTTTATCTTCCTCTTAAGTATCACTATCGGTTAAGCTTAGTGGATAATGAAACAATGGCTGTAAAATGGTAAGGGCAATTATATTGATAGCATATCATATATGATTACAACAATGGCAGCATTCTCGCACAGACTTGCCAAATTTAGAAAGATATTTTTAGTTTTTGGTAGGTTATTTTTAAGTTAATTTTAATTTGAAATCTGGTTTTAAACGTATATTCGTATATGCTATCGTGTTTGAATGATTATATTTTTCCTCAACATTATGATATAAGTACCAAACCATATAATCATTGTCTAGTTACTCATAACACAAAACCTTAATAAGCTTACTATGGGACTTATTCAATTTGTGTAAGCATGTCCTCTAATACTACCTACCTGCCCGTACACTCTCATCCATGATAGGAGGCCTGAGCCCAGCAGTGGGACCTATATAGGCTGATTTATTCTTTTTATTATTATTATATCCCCCTGGTACCTACACATCTATTTTCTTATTAACTTAATTTAATTTTCTTGTATGGCATAGTTGTATTAAAACATATTTAAACAAGTAGTCAAAAGCAATTTAAATACCTTTGTAATAATTGTAGGTCAACATCAAGTATTCCTCTAGCTACTAAACTAATATTCATAAAATTCCCAATGAAAATGTAGGGATATTTTCATAATTAAAAAATTAAAATATATCAAACTCAGTCATCATAGTACTAAGTATTATAAAGCTTAGAAAGACAATTCATGTTGAAACTGTCCCTAATTTTAGTCTGGTTCAAATCTAGAAAGGACTTGTCATATTCATTTTAAACTTTCATAGTTTTCACACTACGTATTGTATAGGTAGGCATACCTTAGTAGTTAAGTTACTTAAAACCTATTGTATTGTTAATAATGTGTATGATCAGATCAGTAATTAAGCATAAGAAAACACAAAAAGCATGTTTGTTTGTCAAAAACCATCCTGAACTTTTTAGAAGCAGGGCCAATGTCTTCGTAGCTAAGCAGAGATCTCAATACAGGGATCTATTGTACCATCCTCCTTGCCGCACTGCGATCTATCGTAAGAATGCTTATAATATGTGCATTGTAGTATACAATAACCTTCCAGCAGATATGAGACAAATGGAATGTAATAAATTTGTAAAAGAAATCAGTAGTTGGCTAAAGGAAAATTGTTTTTATAGTATTAAGGAATTTTTAGAATTTAATAGTTGACCAATTAAATAAGTTATGATAGTTGTTATTTTTTGTGCTTTTGAAATATATTGACATTACTAGTTCATTATTTTTTAAATTAACAAATGATATTGGTTAAGACATTGTACGCTAAGTGATAATTATTTTAGTTCTGTATAATTTTTGCATGCCGTTCACCGGCTGAATACTGTACTGCTGTACCTGAACACCCTGTACTATGTTTATAAGTATTCTGGCAAATAAAATCATTCTAATTCTAATTCTAATTCTAACAGGTTATTGTTATTATTTGACTGACACTGACCAATGTGTATAGGGGTAAGGATAGGTAGTTTAGCTAACAGATGTCTATTATTTCCTTGTCATTAAGTTATTGTTATTATGGATTTATTTATATGAACACTTCACTATTACTAGTGATATAAATTCTGTTTTTAATTTGCCTTATTAGTTTGTATGTTTGGGTCATCAAGCAATTACTAAATATACTTTTTATAAACCAATTTGGCTGAAATTTGCTATACTTATGTAAGTTCGGTGACAAGGCAAAATTATGGCCACACCGAGCTGAGCTGATGGTGGAGACTGAAGGTTGCCATAGCAACTTCTAAACTACACTATATAGTCCCCCGTCGTATTTGAGCTCATTGGAACCCTCTCTAGTAGTTTACTATTCATGACTGTAAAAAAAGTACAGTCAGCAATAAAAGCTACCATTTTTTGAGAGAAAATGATTAAGTAATACCACGACGGTGGAAAACAAGCGATCGACTTCACTGTGTTGTCCGCCAGAGACGATTGTCGGACCCTCACTCTCAAAATAGCGGATTCTCGGGTGCCCTGCCCCCTTATTCTGTAACTTGTTTTAAGCTGACCCACAAATATATCTTGACAACGCGATGCATAGTAAATAAGCGTAGGTAGAGGTCTAGTTTCGTGACGGGTGACCGGCGGGGTGAGCCTCATTAGCGTGTGGCGAATAACAGCCCAGCACGGCTAGCACGCGACGGCGCGCGAGTTCTCTCGATTTTTCTCGCACTATCCGTCTCTCTCTTATTAGAACACTTAGAAGAAGAGGTATAGTGCGATAAAAATCGAGAGTATGTCGCGGCCGTCGTGTGCTACACGTGCTGGTTCCTAACACAACACTACACCCACAGGGCAAGTAAGTAGTCTGTGGTTTTCTGCAAGCTAAAAGTCGAAAGTTGAGACCTACCTCCTTCCCCACAAGAACTGCTCCTTCCTTAGATTGGATTAAATTCAAACCAAAAACTGAAAAAGAACTTCCAAGATTATGTTTTATATAGGTATGCACCTAGGTACCCATATGATACTTTTGTAAGTAGGTAATACCTCACCTCAATTCGCACGTAAGTCCTACTTATCATTTAGAAAGAGGGCTGTCGCGTCGGAAAATTTAATGAGTAACTGCAGATAATTCCATTAATTTAGCGAGAAATTGTGCATCATCCTTAATAATCCTTATTAATTTAGGTATACGAGTATGATTGCATGACTTGTGACGGGAAATGACTAATCTAAGCAAGCAAATTATTATACTTCCTAAAAGTACCTAGGTAAGTATACCTAGCCTAATCTATACCTAGTCAACAGCGAAAGTAAGTTAACACTTTTACACTTGATTTTGAAAAACTGTTAACATACCTACTTCTGCTATTGACTATAGGTAGGTGCCTGGATCCGCTACCTACTTAGGTAGGTACCTAAGTAGGTAGCGGATCCAGGCAAAGCATCTGAGGGGCTACCGCGAAACCAAAACGAATTTCGTTCGTGTATCTCCGTCTCTGTTGCACTTGCTAGTTCGGGCGACAGAGTGGAAGATACACGAACGAAGTTCGTTTTCGTTTCGCGGTAGCCCCTCTGAGTCTTTACCAAAATCGTGCTGAAATCAGACCACAGGTCCCCAAACGGTGTCATGCCCCCCAAAGCATTATTAGAATTCTGAATCTAGACAGTTGTTTAAATATTTTACAAGTACAAAGCAAAGTTATTAATGGTTTTCAAATTTAATCAAATTAGTTATAGGTAGTAAAAAGGACACTAAATAGCATTACATTTACGTATGTGTCCCTAATTAACTTAAAATTAATAAAAATAATGTGTGCTCTTGTTCCTTGTGAGTCCAATTATCAAGTTATTATCGCTGTCGCGGTCTCCACATCTTGAAGACAATGTCTCGCATTTTGACGTTGAGACGCGAATAAAGCGATATATTTTGTCGCTCTAAAGTGCACTTGTGGTACGAGTTTCGAGAGTCTATCGCGTCCAACTGTCAGCGACAAAAAAAAATTCGCTTTGACATATGACCGCGAGACAAGAAGCGTCTCGTGCTACGGATTCGCTATGTCGCTCCTTGTATCGCATTTTGACGCGCGAGAGAGCTCGCGCGCCGTCGTGTGCTAGACGTGCTGAGGATTCGTAAATATTCAAGAGCGTTCTAAAATTCACCTTAATACGAGATGAAAAAAGTACTCATGGTCATTATACCAACATTACCAATTAAAAACCTAACCGCGTCTAAACCGCAGCGTTTTATTTGACGCTCGAGAATCATAGACAATATTTTTTTGACGCTTACTTCAGTCGTTCAGTTTCGGTGATCGGCCATTTTCTATTTGACCGTCTTCAAGCGCTCACGTATCAACGTAAGTACAAAGAATTATGCATGAAATAGAAGATAATTTAACATTTTCTTTCGATAATTCAGTAAGTTATAAACTTAGTTAATGTAGTATTTTTGTTATTTTCTTGAAAACTATACTTATTTGCCTTGCCTGCCTAACCTAATTACCACCACGTGGTAACTTTTTCATGATGAGACTTATTTCATTTCATTCGTGGTATCCACTCGAGGTTTATCCTGTGAAGTTCTAATGCGTCTGATTTTGTCAGACCAATATAAAATGCCAAATTTTCGTTGCCAATTACTAAAATGAGAACGTTATTTTCAGAATGGCGGACGCTGCTCCAGCCGGTGGTCGTGGCGGATTCCGCGGTGGCTTTGGTTCTCGAGGTGGCGACAGGGGTCGCGGCGGCCCCCGTGGCCGTGGACGCGGGCGCGGCCGTGGTCGCGGACGCGGAAAGGAAGACCAGAAAGAGTGGGTGCCAGTCACCAAACTCGGTCGTTTAGTGCGCGAAGGCAAAATCGACAAGCTAGAGAGTATCTACCTGTTCTCTCTGCCGATCAAAGAGTTTGAGATCATCGACTTCTTCCTTGGATCCTCGCTCAACGATGAAGTTCTCAAGATCATGCCCGTGCAGAAGCAGACCCGCGCCGGTCAGCGCACCCGTTTCAAGGCCTTCGTGGCTATTGGCGACAACAACGGCCATATTGGATTGGGTGTGAAGTGCAGCAAGGAAGTCGCGACCGCTATCCGCGGGGCTATCATCCTCGCCAAGCTGTCCGTCCTACCTGTCCGCAGAGGCTACTGGGGCAACAAGATCGGAAAGCCCCACACTGTTCCTTGCAAGGTAAATTACCACTATAATTTCTAATCGAAATTGTCAGTTTATTTAGTGCAAGAATTGTCTTATTGTTTTTGTATCTCTGATAATTTTATTTATGGTCTATTATACTTGCGAGCGTGTGCAAGCAAGCTCGCTTAAAAGAGTATTTAGACAAAAACAGGGTTCATAGTATGACAAGTTAACAAGTAAATACACTGGCATGTAATTAATTGAATGTTACAACTAAATGATGAGAACTAAATTCATTTCATTCGTGGTATCCACTTGAGGTTTTCCGATGAAGTCCTAATGCGTCTGATCTCTCATAAGTAGCTATCCTCACACAATCTTATGGAGTTGTCACTAATCACATTCCCCTTAATTCCAGGTCACTGGCAAGTGTGGTTCAGTCACTGTGAGGCTGATCCCCGCTCCTCGTGGTACTGGCATTGTGTCTGCCCCAGTCCCGAAGAAGCTACTTCAGATGGCTGGTGTCCAGGACTGCTACACATCAGCCCGTGGCTCCACTGGAACCCTTGGAAACTTTGCCAAGGCTACCTATGCTGCCATTGCTAAGACCTATGCGTACCTCACCCCTGACTTGTGGAGGGACATCCCATTGACGAAGTCTCCTTACTCCGAATTCAAAGCCTGAATGATTCATGGATTGAAAATAAAACATTCTGAACTTTTATTTTGTTTTAATTTTTAGTGTGGGCCTTATTATAGTTATTATATTATATACATTTTCAGTTCACAAAGTAGCTCCTGTTACTAATGGTCTTGTCACAAACAAATGCGCAAAATTAAAAAAAGAAACTGGTAACATGGAATACATGACAGGTAGTCTACCAGAATGCTTATTTCATAGGCAATTTTTGCCGTATAATGAATTTGACAACAATGTTTGTGACACGACTTGTACAGTCAAGTGTAAAAATATATACATCGTTTTATTGCGCCACATAATGGGCCATGGTGGTCGCACGGGCACGTATGATTATGGAGAGTATTATTTTCTGAGTGGCCATCATCACCTGTAATATTTATTGGTATGCGTGCTGATGATATGTGCGCACAATTATCCAGTCTTAAATTTCATCATCCTCCTAGCGCTATTCCCGGTTGTGCCCTAAAGGAGCCCGAGGTCCTACCGCGAAACGAAAACTAACTTCGTGATCTCCCTCTGTCGCACTTGCTAGTTCGAGCGACAAAGACGGAGATACACGAACGAAGCTCGTTTTCGATTCGCGGTAGCCACCCCGGGATTCGAAGACACGACAGCCGCATGCCTTAACCACTAGGCTACCGTAGCTTCATTTAGTCTTTAATTGTGAAGAAATATTCTCTGACGAGTATCATAGTAGTAGCATTACCAGTACCTACCTGAAGTTTCATTAAAAATTTAACGATTGTGTAAGCAACAGCACGATGGTATTTTTTTGCTCGTCTTCGGCAGTTATGCATGTTCACTGATTTCTCTGTCAATTGTGGAGCTATTTACAATTTTTTTTTATTAGAAAGACTATTTAGCACTTTGTATTTACGTGTGTTCCACTGTTAGCGTTTAAGATACTGAACAGATTTTGATGAGGTATCAATAGATTCGAAATTGTTATTGATAGCCAGGATACAGATTTTTAACCTTTTGCGTCCACTAGCAGTATAAGTTGTACCATCGGCGTCAGAACTAGGTTACCAAAGTAATCTTCATGCCAATCTTCGTGAGGGTTTAAATTTGCTTTTGTAGCAATTTATTGTAGTGTTTGATTGAAGAATGCAGGTGATTTCTACTATGAAAAATAGAATAAAGCATTGTCTAACTTTTAGAATATTCTTTTACTTGGCTTTCAAACAAATTGATTGTATGATCGCAGACTTTTTCAAGGTCTTTGAGTCCTCTTTTCAGTATTTCTAAAGCAGGAGTCTCATGGGCTTGTATCCTGAAGTGCATCTTCGATTCTGCAGGGTGGGGCACTGTGTAACCGCAGAATTGTATGTCTTCACTAAAATTTAAAAAAAAAATGTTTAATACAATCAGTAATCACTTTAATTCTATAATCTCAACACCCTTGTTTAAGATGTTGGTTGGCAATTAGGTAATTATTGCTTTTTTAGAAGCTGGATTTTTAAAACCAAAGGATACAAATAAAACAGTGTAATAAGGAAGTTGGCAACAGAGGGGCTACCGCGAAACGAAACCTCTCCTTCTCTGTCACTCGAACTAGCAAGCGCAACAGAGACGGAGATACACAAACGAAGTTCGTTTTCGTTTCGCGGTAGGCCCTCAGTTCTGAATTAATAGAACAACATTTGTACATTTTGTACACATATTATTAAACTTGCGCCTTGGTATGTAAAATTGTTTCTTTATTTTTGTCTATTACATTATAACTGATTTTAGAGCCGCTTGCCAGTATTTGATTGAGCCGAAATCTGGCATACTTATGTCAGTTCGCTGACAATACAATATCATGGCACCACAAAGCTGATCTGACGCTGATGACAAAAGGTGGCCATAGCAACACCTAAACTATGTAACTCAAACCCTCCCAACCAGTACTTAATTACTGTGCAAAATGAGTGCAGTCATCACAATACAAATCAGCTTGTACCAAAATTTTAATTTCTGTCTGTCATTTACTGTTCCATGGCAATGGGCAGAAGTATGTAGGTAGGGTTATTTTTAGTGCTTATATAGCATGGTAAAAGTGAAACTGGATTTACGTGGCTAATAAAATAAAAGATCTGCTTTAGTCTTCTAGGAGACTGGGTACTTACTATCTGCTTATAATACATTTTAATGCGTTTCCTAATGTATGGCTTTCATCTTGGAAAACGTATGTGCGGCAAGTGAGGCTAGAGTCGTCGTCGCCGGGAAGCTGAAATAACAGAAATCGTAGGTTGTACGTATGTAATATTGATGAGAAGCCATGGAGGATTCTAAACTTTCGGGTGACATTTTGTTTTGCCGAGTGGATTATTTTCAAAAATATTTCTGCTACTGATAAAGAATATGCTGACCTCAGAGATTTTCATTTCTGGGTTGTTTTGATTTTATGATGAATTGTCTCAATAAAGGTCTCGCAGAAATCCCACGTTGTTGTGACATTGACAATGACAATTGACTGGTAAGCCGCTAAACTTTTTTTTTTTTTTTTTTATATAATTCGTCCATTCGGACAGGCTAAGACCATGGGCTATACTGCCTAGTAAGCCGCGAAACGTCTCATTGTTTCATTTTTTTTTTATATAATTCGTCCATTCGGACAGGCTAAGACCATGGACCATACTGCCTAGTCTTCAGTAACGTCTCATTGATATATATAAAGCAGCAGTATTTTCCTACTAAAATAAGATTGTTTTGAATAATGGGGTCTATACATATCATGATTTGTCAGCCCCAATTTATCAGAAGCTGACTAATTGCTATCGTCTGGAGGCATGTTGCGCTGCTGATCCAACTGTCAAACGAGTTGTACTGAGAAATTGCATGCACAAATGGTCGGTATTTTTTTTGTTTCTTCTACCTGTTCCTAAGTTGGGCCCCGAAGGGGCCCTCAACTAATTGCCAATAACTAAGCACGGCCCAACTGGCCTGTGCATGCGCGGCATAAGGCCAACGCTTAAACTAACCTATAGGTAGTACTACATACAAATATAAAAACAAGGAACCAAACACAACATGCTAACAAAAAACCTTAAACTATTTACAAAACTACAACTACCTTAAAAATAACATAAAAACACCGCCGGGCGCGCGAGCGGCACCACACCTTACGTGCGGCGATAACCCGATAACGCCCCCTGCGGCGCGCAGGTCACTCCTGTCGCCCGCCGTTGAGGCAGCACGAGGCGAAGCGCGTGAGCGCGAGCCGTAGGCGAGTCGACATATAGCCGCCCGATCTAGGCATGCAATTACAAATATACAAACTTAAACCTAGCGTGCAACCATACAATAAAACTTAATACAAACAAAAACCCTAAAATTCTAACATGCAAAAGTATATACATACAGTAAAGCAAACATGCACGCATGCAAAATGAAACAGATATTTACAATAAAATCACTGACATGCAAAATTGAGAAAATAATATTATACAACAAGTATATACAATAGTATATACCTGATGGGTTTAGGGTGCACAGGAAACAGTAAGTTGCTCAGTTATGTGATGTATTCAGGATCAGGAGAGGAGCGTACAGCGGACTCGACTAATGACTAGCACACTGAGTCAAAAATAAAAAGACATTGCTGTTGACATAAACAGCTACCATAGAATAAGGATGTATTGCGTTTACAGAGTATCCAACACTGGCCCTTAAACCAATACGACCTTATAAACACAAACACTAGCATTTAAAATCATACACGGAGCCTCCTCCATCGTATGCACTAGTGTGCATTACATTCACATTGTAAGTAGATAAACAGAATACACTAGACATGTATTGTGCTGACCCTACTTCTATGTAACATTTAATGTAACTTAATAAAGAATTTATAAACAATGTAAGTACAGTATTTTTAATTGTATGACAAAAAACAAGACTTATCAAACAATTAAAACATATAACTATCACAACAACATCAGCTGTTTGACAAAATTATAGTGCTTAACTTTACACAATGGTTTTGTCAATATGTCAGCCACCATATCGTTTGTACATAGATACTTAACAGCAATAGTATTGTTACTTACTAGTTCCTGATAAAATGATGCCTAATATCAATATGTTTGGTTCTAGCATGATGTAAAGAGTTCTTACACAATTTTTGTGCTGACTGGTTGTCATTGTAAATGGTTGGAACAACATCTCTTTTAGTAATTTCTTTTAGAAATGCACACATAAATAAGCCCTCTTTACATGAATCAGATAACGAAACATATTCAGCTTCAGTAGAACTAAGACTCACTGTCTTTTGTTTGCGACTTTCCCAAGAGACCACCGACTCGCCTATTTTAAAAACATAGCCAGTGTACGATTTACGATCTACATCGTCACTACCCCAATCAGCATCCGCATAGGCAGTGACATCTAGCTTGCTCTTTCTAAACGTTAAACAAAGATTCAGAGTACCTTTCAAGTAGCGTAGGACTCTCTTTGCTGCTTTCCAGTGAACCTCTGTGAAAGACTCGTTAAATTGGCTTAGATAACTAACCGCATAGGCAATGTCAGGTCGAGTGCAAATAGCAATATAATTCAGTGAACCAACGAGACCTCTATAATCGTAAATATCGTCCCTTTGACTACCTCTAGATAACTTCGGTCCCACCTCCATGGGTGTAGGGGAAGACTTACATTCTTCCATTTTATATTTCTTCAGTACTGATGTTATATAACTCGATTGATCGAGAGTAATTTTGTTTTCTTCTCTACACAATCGCATACCTAACACGTGGTGAGCTGGCCCTAAATCTGACATGTCAAATTCTTTCATTAACTTTACTTTTATATTCAGCTTTTCACGTATATCACCAGTTGAAAACAATATTATATCATCAACGTACAGCGCTATAATGATAAGCGACTTTTAGTATATACAACCACCTAGCCACATAAAATATACAAAACATTAAAACTTAACACCAAAATATATAAACATATATAAATTGACCTGTCCTGTCCATTACGAAGCGTTGAGGGATCTCAGGTTCCTGAAAAGCACCGCCCGACTGCAGGGACGCCCGGGCAAGGTCAACAGTCAGAGCTGACCCCGACTGCGAGTCTACTAGGGGGTTTGCGCTTGTCCGCAGGCACCTGCAGGCCACCCTCCTCGACTACCATATCCGGCAATATCTCCAAATGGAGGGCCTGAGACCCGTCATCGTACAGGACAAAATTATTAGCCGACAATGGGATAGGCCGCACCTCAGGCTCGTGAGCCGGCGAGGCGGGCGGGCAACTAAACACGATGGGCTTAGGCCGGGGACAAACATTAGGTGTAATGGGGGGCGACAGCTCCTCAGGGAAAAGGCTGTCTTGGGTGAGGGCCAGGGCAAACAGAGAACGCAAAAACCCGTCTTCCTTGTCCTTCAATCGGTCTATGAAGTCTTTATATTTTTCCATAATGAGAAAAAATATATACACAAAAACCTTATCTTAGAATCTAAACTATGAACAATATACACACACAATAATGTACATAATCACAGGATCGTCTCTATCGAATCATTTCAAGAAAAAACGACGTTTTGTGATGCAAACTTTTTATGATAAGCGGCAACGATGGCGGTGTGGCGCGCGCTGCTCACCGTCGCGCCCGCGGTGCTGCGAGTCACGTTCTAATCGTACTACTATTCCATAGGGAGCGTGAAGGAGGCGGAGGAGTTCGACCGGTTCAGCCCCGTGGAGGCAAAGCGCCGCCTGGGTAGGGTGGCCAACCGTACTATATTATATAGTATTGTACTATATTTTGACTCTTTGTACTATACAGGGCGTCCCAAACTTATGGGACATGAAGGGGAAGTACCTTAAATATCGTAGATAGTGAATTTTGCTCAAAGAAGACTTTATGTTATTTTTAAAAGTTAGTAATTCTGCATTCATAGATTTTCTAAAAATTACTTGCTTCGTCTGGGAATCGAACCGACTAAAATGTGAAAAAAAAATCACCCTTTTTTATGATGCCAATCGAAAGAACAGCTAAAAAATAATAACTCAGCTTAAGTAACATAGTATTTTAAAATAAAGGAACACCATAAAATGATTGAGTCAAATTTCAAGAAAGTTATTTATTGCCGAAGACGACGTTCGAAAAGTAGCAATATTATCATTCCAAAGATAGCATTGATTATTCGTAAATAAGTACCCACTTCATAAAATAGGTACTGGCATAAGTTTTCCTTATTATAAGTGCACGTGTGGATAAAATGATAATTTGATAAAACTTAGTATTTCAATACGTCCTCTGTAAGCTAGACAGAAGGCAAATTTAAAACAAAAAAAATAAATAAAAAAAAAATCTATGAATGTAGAATTACTAACTTTTAAAAATAACATAAAGTCTTCTTTGAGCAAAATTCAATATCTACGATATTTAAGGTACTTCCCCTTCATGTCCCATAAGTTTGGGACGCCCTGTATACTGTTGAAGAAATATATAGTACGCAAAAATACTATATTTTGAGGGACCTTACGAAGTGCTTCAAATTGTCGAGATTTTTTACTAAATAGCAACAATGCCCAGTCAAGTACTATATTTTTTTACAGTGTAGGTACTATATTTTTGTCGTTTTTTATGGAAAATACTAAATCTCCCCCAAAAATAGTTGGCAACCCTACGCCTGGGTATGCTGGGGGGCTACCACCAAGTCCGCAATTCGATACGAAGCCCGCAACGTAGTCCGATCGAAAGCCGAAAGTAAAGGTTACCACCAAACATTTTCGGATCGGGGACTTCCGCGTCGGATCCATAGACTACTTTCGTTTTGACCGACGTGAATGGAAAGAACGAAGTAATATGTAAAGTGCGTTTTGCACGCAGCGATAAAAAAAAATAAAAAAATCGTATATTTACCAAGCAAAAGTTGCACAAGAAACATAGCTTACAATTATTTGATTAAACTTATGAATAAAGCTTGTACACTGGTGAGAATTACCGTCGGGCCCAAACTAGGCACAGCCTGTATCTTGGGAACCGAGTTACTAGATTTGACAATTCAAAATATAATAATAAAGAATAGTACGGCCATTTTTAGAAATTGTAATTAATGTTAAACAAAAGAAAAACGGACTATAAATCAAAATTAAAAATTAAATTAAATCTACTTCATTAAAAAACAAACCTGGTGCATGCGTGTATGTATAATATGCATATATAAGTGTGTGTGTGTGTGTGTGTGTGTGTGTGTGGAGTACAGACTGTTAGTTATATATAATTATGCTTTAATAATGTCTTCGGTTTGATCGTATGAAAGGGTAAGAAGCCATTTTTTAACTGTGGTTTTCAGTCTCGCAATAGGAATCGTGTCAAAAGAGCATATTTTAGATACCCTGTTGTAAATAGTGGGATGTAGGTAATCGGGAAAGCGTTTGGCAAAAGCAGTCTTGACTCGGGGGTGGTGGAGATATAAATGTTTAAGGCGTTTTTGAAGACGTCTGGCATGATCAACTGAAGCAATAGCCTTTTGGTGAGATTCAGCAACAGCTTTTACAATGAAAAGTTGGCGAACTCTAAGGATCGGCGCTACTTCTTTATATAAATCGTCGGTAGGGAAACGGAAAGGTTTTCTCAACATGACTTTTAAAACGGCACGTTGAGCCCGCTCCAGCCCAATCATTGTAGTCTTAGCTGCTCCGCCCCAAGCCGCAATGCAGTACTGTAAAGTAGACTGACAGAGTGCAAAGTATACCAACATCAGAATCCGCTTAGGTGCGCCACCTCGCAGGAGTTTCATAATGTAGATGACTTTTCTAACCCGGCCAGACAACGTTTCAATATGTTGTCTAAACGACAACTTCTCGTCAACAATCACTCCCAGGTATCTTACCGCCTGAGCTCGGTCAATCGATTCGTGAGTACCTTTGCTAGAAGTCAATTTTAGAACATTACAAGAGAGGGGGGCTGATGAAATCGTTTTATGAAACGTTAAAAATCTGGTTTTTTTAGCATTCAGAGTTAATAAGTTACAATCTAACCAATTCGCTATACCCGACAAACCAGCTTCGGCCATGCGAATTGCTTCATCCCACGAATTACCACTGAAAAGGGCAACAGTGTCATCAGCGTAACAAATCAATTCGGAGTTTTCCATCTGAAGTGACAAAATATCGTTCATATAAATTAAAAATAGAGTTGGGCCAAGAATGCTACCTTGCGGAACACCGAAACTAATTGATAAGTCCCTACTGACACTGTCGCCGACCTTGACATATTGGCTTCGGTTTGTGAGATAACTTTGAAACCATCCCAGTGCCGAGCCGAGAAAAACCGGTAAATTGTTAATTTCTTGAAAAGAAAGCCTGAAATCATGAACAATTATTGATAATGCATATTTACGATATTTTGTTTCATTATAATCCTTTATGGAGTGTTTTAGACGCAATATTACATAATATTTATTCTTTCGTTTACAATTTTGAAAATGGAGTTTGACAACTAACTGCCGCCAAACGCCATACCATAGTTTGCTGGAACTTTGTTAAGATAAGATACGTTTAAATTATTTAATTTTTCTTTACTTATATTGCAACGCTGACAAGTAAGAGGAGTAGTCGTACTAGTAATAGTTTAGAAGATTCCTTGTGTTGACTGCTGGATTAGCTCTCAACACAGCAAATCCTCGGACCACCGTACTCGTTGACTAAGTACGTAGTGGTGTCGTTATTATGGTTTGATCGTAAGGTATATTTACTTTAAATTCCAGCGTGCACACTGCAAACAAAATGAGTAACGCTACGCAGGAGCAAATCTCGGTCCTGCTGGACTTCTTAGAGGAGCACCGAGATTTGGCTTGAAATTACGTACGCAATATGGATGGAGGGAAAGGTGCGGAGCCGAAGGCTATGGGCAGAATTAACAGAACATTTAAATGGCCTTGGGGGGGGCGATTAAAACCGCCACCCAGTGGCAAAAGGTAGTAACATTTTTCTTTATTACTTACGTTTTAATGAAAGTAAGTTAGACTAAAATCAAAACTCAGTGAAAAATTATTTAATGTGTAAGAAATACCATACTAATGATCAATGTTCATTGTCAACTATTAGGTTTTGCTAATCATTTGTATGTCTAAATAGGTGTGAACGGACCGCAAGTATCTGGCAAAACAATTGTCAGATCATCATCATTGTATTTCACCAGTGTGTCTAGAATGGAATTTCTGGATGGTTACAGGCTATTTGTTATCGCGCTCTCTTTGCCTACGGTCTCTGCAATACGCAGGCGAAGCCGCGCGGGAAGCTAGTAATTACAATAAAGAGGAAAACTCAGTGACCTTGTAGCTTTGTAAGTGTATACTAGCTTTTGCCCGCGTTCGCGTTCACCCCCACCTCACCACCTTGGGGAAAAAAAATGTCCTATCCCCTGGGATTCAAACTGTCTCCATGCCACATTTCATCTCTATCAGTTCAGCGGTTTAAGCGTGAATTGGTAACAGACAGACAGACACACTTTCGCATTCCTGTCCTTCCATGGGACCCAAACTATCTCTTTACTAAATTTGATCTAGATTACGAGTAGTGCAGTAGTTTAAGTAAATGATTTCTGGGCTAAAAACTATCCAACGTCCTTCCCCGGGGCTAAAACTATCCTTGTACCAAATTTCATCTAAATCAGTTCAGCGGTTTAAGTGGCTATATATCTAATGAATGGGTAATCTCCGAAAATACTAAGATAAAAGGAAAATAAATAATACCTATTTAAAAAAAAACATGTCTACAGCATGGATGTTCTGGATGGATATTAAGCTACTCGATTTATTTTGAAAGTCTGGAACATAAGTTTCATATACTTTCCTTACTCCTTTTGGGATTAAGGCGTAAATCTACGAGTATGTATGTATGTATATAAGCTATAGTTTATCCCACGGGTTTACCTGCGTTCATGGCAATACGCAGGCGATGCCGCGGGGGTGCTGGTAATTATTTGATATAATTAGAGTAAATACCAAATAAAAACCGGCGTGATTAGCTTCATAAAACGAATTAACCATTTACCATTTGAACATTGTGGGAGTGGAAGTGCTTCCGGTTAAAGAACCTCTCTTCATGCGCGTGCGAACGATGAAGGGCGACATGGGTGCAGTCAATAGCACCGCAAACCCCAGGCAACCCAAATTTATTATAGAATCTGGAAAAATAAATACATGTGAGACTCACAATTTGTTATGGTCACAACTTGAGGGTCTATATATTAATTTGAGCATATATATATATATAAATTTGGCGTCAAGACACTCGGCCCTTGGGGAAAAAGCGCGCGTGAGCTCCACAAGGAGATCAGCAAGCGGTTGAGGGACGCAACGGGTGAATCTCGCGCAGGCAGCTTTCTCGCTCAAAGAATAGCGATTGCATTCAGCGCGGGAATACTGCCTGTGTGATGGACACCCTGACTAAAGGGCAGTTTTGATACGTTATACTAATTGTAAGTATATTCCATTAATTATTATTTTATTAATATCCATTTAAGTAGCTTTACATATGTGATGTGGATGTACTTTTTATACAAATAAATATCATTAATAGAATCATAATTTATGTATATTGTATATGCTTGCTATATATTTGTAGGTATATATTCACATGTCAGTTTATCAGTTTTAATTACTTAAGCTTTGCACTGCCTACAATGTTTGCTTTGCATATAGGCAGACAGGTAGAGAATGCCCCATGGTTTAAATTATGTATTGTTTTAAACTAGGACGATTAAAAATATCTTATATAGTAAAGACCTTCCTGATTTGGATATAGCCTATTTAGTTGAATTATAACGAGAAAATACCTTTACAAGCAGCTCAGTTTTATGTCAAGGGTACTTACTTCGCATTATCTTTTGACATCATGCACAAATTCAGGGTTTTAAATTGTAACCTTTTTTAGTGTTTAGATCAAGAAATTAATTATGTGTATGTGAGATTGGAGTTGAGGAAATAAACATAAGTGTAATTAGCGAACCATTTATTTGATCAATAAAAAGTATTAAAGCAATTTTATAGCAGTAATTATTAAAAATAGGCACAGCAATAAGCACAACAACCAATATCAATAAGCCATTAAATCATTTTATTTAAATTACTCAATATAAATAATATTTATTGAATTAAATACAGTTTACCTGACGATTACAAATCAAAGAGAACCGTACTCGTCCACAGCTCGAAGTCAAGTGACCGGCGTCGAGCTGGGGAGGGGGTTTTATACTGGTTTCAAAGCGGCACAACAAGTGACGTCATGGGAGGCAGGTGTTCTGCTGGTAAATTTCCACAACAGAAATGTTCGTTTTAAACGTTCTAAATCATGAAAATATACCCAACTCTCACACGGCCATTCTGACGAGCAGCCAGTGCAACAGGCTCGCGAAAATACAATAATAAAACTCTTAATTGACTTAAAATATGCATCATTACATTAATCATCATACAATAAACATCTTTAAATATAATTATAATAGGAGCCTCGGTAAAAGCCATTCACATGGCGCGGCTAATTGATAATCATTTGCCTCGGTAAAGGCCAACAATGGCACGGCTCTATGCTTGGGTAACAATAGAAGACACTACAACACTTGCCTCGGTAAAAGCCATTACTGGCACGGCTATGTGTACGTAATTTGCCTCGGTAAAAGGCCATTCAGGCACGGCAAAACAAGACACCAAAAATATATTACAGTCTAGGTACCTATTCCTCAGCATATATCTGATGATCTGGCCAGAAATCAAGGACATATACTGAAGAATAAGCCGACAGAGATGAAAAACCATTAATTATTCGTTAATAGAATCAGTGAGTTCGCAACCCATGTCAGGTGGAACAAGTCTTAAATTGTCGTGAGCGACATACAAATCATTTCCAGTGCTATGCACTCTCACAGTATATCGTTCATTCTCATGAACCTCTGTTATTACACATGGTCCTTTATATTTACTATTGAGCTTAGTAATGGTCCTAGGATTTTGTTTTACTAGGACAACATCGCCCTGTTTGAAAAGGATGATTTTTGCCTTATTTTTGTCAAATTGCACTTTCTGTCGCAGAGCTTGTTTGTCAAGACGTTGTTTAGTTGCGAGACGACAGGCATTCAAGTCTAAGCGTTCAATATCATTCGTGATGGCAGAGATAGCAGGGGGAGAACGGTTACAACCAATGAGTAGCTGGAATGGAGTTTGGCCTGTACTTTTATTAAAAGTAGAATTAATGGCTAGCTGAACTTCGCCAACAGCATCCTTCCAGCTTCTCCTTGTGGTATTCTCAACCACCGTAAAACAGTCTGTCAGGACTTTCATTAGGCGCTCGACCTGACCATTCGCACGACTTACACCACTAGCGATAAAATGCAACTCTATAGACCAATGAGCGCAAAAGTCTCGTAGCGCCTTGCCGGTGTATGATGCTGCTTGATCACAAATTATTCGTTTCGGGGGTCCAAAAGTGAAAACCAGATCTTTCAAGCAATTTACAGTAGCAGCTGCTGTAAGGTTTGATACAGGTTTCAGAAAGCAATATTTTGTAAATGTATCTATAAATACGACCGCATATTGTTTTTTGAGTTGAGTACCACTTAATTTGCCGGTAGTATCCATATGTATTGTGTGAATTGGAGCTTTGTCAATCGGATGTAAGGCAATTTGGCGGGACCCTGATTGACCTTTATTGATTTTACAGACAAGGCAATTTTCAACGTATTTTCGAACGTTTCGGGACATATTTGGAAACCAAAACAGCTCTCGAATTTTTTCCAAGGTTTTTTCCCAACCCAAATGTTTTAAGGCGTCGTGATAGATTTGAATTAAATACCATCTGTAGCTCTTTGGAACAAATAAAGATTTTTTAGCTTTATTCTCTTTTGTGGTATAGATCCGGTAAAGTAGACCGTCCTGAATTTTATAACTAGACGCTATAGTTCTGTCAATAGTATCATTTTGAATAGATTCGACAATAGTTTTGGTTTCCAAATCATTTTTCTGTTCGGGCTCCAACCAGTCATTATAACTAAACACACTGTTTATGTCATTAATGACGGGGTTTCGGCTCAAAAAATCCGCGTGAGGTATGCGTTCACCTTTACGGTACTCGATTTCAAAATCGAAAGATTGCAAGTATGCCCACCATCGATGCACGCGAGGAAGCAACTCCTTCTTGTTACGGGATGCCTTGAGTGAATTACAATCCGTCACGAGCTTGAAACTTTTACCAAAAAGATAGTGCCTGAAATGTTTTATAGCTTTGACGACAGCCAAAGTTTCAAGCTCGTACGAATGATATCTCGTCTCAGGTTCCGTGGTGCGCATACTGAAGTATTCTACGACTTTCAGTTGAGAGTCATGTTTTTGAAAAAGTACTGCACCAAACCCGGCGGAACTGGCATCAGTGTGGAGCTCTATAGGTTTAGATGGATCGAACAATGCCAAAGTTGGTGCTGAAGACAGATAATCTATAATTTTCCGTCTAACAGCGTCATGCTCAGATGTCCAGTTCCACTTGGTATTGTTTTTTGTTAGATTATACAGAGGACTCATTATTTGCGAAAAGTTAGGAATAAATTTCCTAAAATACCCTGCCAATCCGCAAAACTGTCGTACCTGTTTCACTGTCGTTGGGGTAGGCGAATCAATAAGGGCTCGAATTTTGCCTGAACTAGGTTTCACGGAACCATTAGATATAACTCTGCCTAAATAGTCAATTTCGGTTTCAAGAAACTTGCATTTTTTTACATTAGCGAAAAGCCTGCCTTTTTAAGTGCTGCAAGGACTTTATCCAAGTTTTCTAGACCTTCGTCTATGGTGTTGGAGAAGATTATGATGTCGTCAATATAGATTAAGACAAATACATCCACAAATGGTTTCAGGGCTTCATTGACGGCTCGTTGAAAAACTGAAGGAGCATTACATAACCCAAAGGGCATACGTAGGAATTCATACTGCCCGTCAGGTGTGACGAAAGCAGTTTTTTTGACTGAGTCTGGGGCTATGGGAATTTGGTGGAACCCTGCAGCCATGTCCAAGACTGTAAAATATTTGGCATTCACAAGCTTACTAATGTGGTCGTCGATCCCAGGGAGAGGAAAATGATCTCTGACCGTATTACTATTTAGCTCTCTAAAGTCCACAGAGACGGTCACTGCCATCCTTTTTGCGGACCAGCAACATTGGGCTTGCAAATGGAGAATTACTATCCCTGATAATGCCATTGTCCTTTAAATCTTGAATTATGTTCTTTACGTTTTCTCGCTCAATGGAAGCAAGGCGATATGGGCGCCTTTGCACCGTTTTGTCGGGGTTTTTAAGTCGGATAGTTAATTTTCCAGTATTAACCTGGGTAACAGCATTTCCAGAAGTAAATAGATCAGAGTTGTTTTTTAACATTGAAAGAAATTGATTTTTTGTTTTAGCATCAACACTAGTCTTTGTCTTTTTCTAAGTCAACCTTTTCTATAAAATTTATATCGTATTTAGTTCCGGAAATCTTTGTTTCTGTTTTAGAAAAAGTAACCTGCATACCAGGAACGTCAAAGAAATTCTCGCCCAGCAGTATGTCATATTGAATGTAACGGTCCGGTACTAGCACGAATTCGAGCTCCAGATTTAAGCCATCAATGAAAGTTAAACAGGTCTTTTTTCGGGACGAACAAAATGCATTTTCTCCAACACCTCGTAATAAGGTAGTTTCAAAAGTTACTTTGCCAGCAATAGAATTCCCAACGCTTTCTCGCATGAGTGAACATTCAGCGCCACTGTCTACTAGGCATACAAAATCTCTGTCATCGATCTTGGCCATAATAGACCGATTACTGCCGACCATGAGAGCCCTAACCGATTTTCCGGCTTAGGAGTCTTGTTTTGTCGTTTAAAACAATTTTCGTATTTATGGCCCGGTTTGTGACAAAAACTACAAGTTGGCAGCGTGCGAGGGGATTCTCTTGTTGGCAGTTCACTTTTTTGTGTTTGAGGCGTTGTCGAACTAGCTGTCGAATTTAGGGAGGCATGGGCACTATTATTTCCTAATACTGTCCGACAGTCCCTTTGCAAATGCCCTAATTTAAAACATTTTTGACAACGTCTCAGTTTAAAATCACTAGGGTTAAATTTCGTCTTTTTTGTAGGTATATTGTGATCAGCATCAAACATCGGTCGTTTACGCTTATAAGCATTGAGACTTTGTATTAATTGAGGCAAGGTTTTGGGTGTAAGTCGCAAAAGATCAGATCGAATACGAAAGTCTGACATACCTGATATAATGGCATCAACGAGATGCTGCTCTGTCACCACGATGCCGACCGCTTTCTTTGCCAACTCCCACTTGCGGGTGACATACTCGGCCAGACTGCACGCCTTGTCGCTCGTATACTCCATGAAGGCAATCAAATCGTCGTAGTATCTCGTTTTATCTGCGAATGTTTGTATAAGGTTATCTTTCAATTCATTCCAATTGGTAATGGTTGTATAATTGCGTCTAGCCCAATCGGCCGCGCGTCCTTTAAGGTTTTTTCGAGCTAAATTAAGGACCTCTCGCTCGTTTAACTGATATTCAACTTTTAATTCCTCCACGTGTCGACACCTGGACAGTGTCAGTGCGATCGTCAGGATCAAATGCAGGCAAATAAATATGCTCCAAATTTCTGGGCCGCGGTATAGGTGTAACCGGACGCATGGGCAAAGCGTTAGATGTAGTTTGCACGAATGTTGACATCATTTCTTGCATCATGGTCTTCAAAAAATCAAAAGGAATGTAGTTACCGCTAGTGACACTCGGCCCATCCGAGTTTGAATTCGTTGGAATACTTTGTGTACCACTGGAGCCCGGAGCCAGAGCCGGAGCCAGAGCTTCTGCCGGAGCCGGAGTCGAAGCCGGAACCGGAGCCGAAGCCGGAGCCTCTGTATTGCCATGAGGTCGCGGTGGCATGAAGCGCTGCTCGAGAGGCGGTGAAACTGGTACACTGCGGGCAGCATTAGTATCCGACGCTCCAGGAGCCCACCCGGGGACCCCGCGCCTGTGCTCGTCGTGTGACATACGTATTTGTCTTAAACACTGTGATACGATCTGAAACTGACGATTATATGTTATAATACAAATAACGCTTGATAAAATTCCCTATCACCACTTCTGATGTGAGATTGGAGTTGAGGAAATAAACATAAGTGTAATTAGCGAACCATTTATTTGATCAATAAAAAGTATTAAAGCAATTTTATAGCAGTAATTATTAAAAATAGGCACAGCAATAAGCACAACAACCAATATCAATAAGCCATTAAATCATTTTATTTAAATTACTCAATATAAATAATATTTATTGAATTAAATACAGTTTACCTGACGATTACAAATCAAAGAGAACCGTACTCGTCCACAGCTCGAAGTCAAGTGACCGGCGTCGTTTTTTTTTTTTTTTTTTTTTTTTGGAACCTGACTGTTGCTATAATAGGACGAACCCAATATAGCGGTCGAATTGCGTGGTTGGAGGGTAGCCTGGGGAAGATCCAGGGGGAGCCTCCGGCACGACCACGCGGGAAAGTTTGTACACTGGAATACTCTACGAGTTTGCGCTCCAGTGAGATTGGTTGAACGGTATCAACCGAATCTGGGGTGTGAGTGGTGTCGAACTACTGGGAGTTTTATCGCTGGTTCGCTAAAACCTAGCCTAGCTGAGGAGAGTCCAGCAAGAAACTCAGCTAGGCCCGACTTGGGTCGGACTGAGACCGGCGTCGAGCTGGGGAGGGGGTTTTATACTGGTTTCAAAGCAGCACAACAAGTGACGTCATGGGAGGCAGGTGTTCTGCTGGTTAATTTCCACAACAGAAATGTTCGTTTTAAACGTTCTAAATCATGAAAATATACCCAACTCCCACATGTATGCAAAAATGTGCATCACTCTCTTGCTTCCTATAAAATATATGTATGTACTGCATTGTACTGTAGAAAAAAAAGAGGAAATAAGTACCCAGTTTTAATCACCGGCGTCATGTACGCTTCCCCCAGAACCAAGCAGAACGTGCTTGGTTCTGGGGGAAGCGTACATGACGCCGGACCAACTGCGCATCGCTCAACACCAATGTCACCTGTTTGAGGCATTTGGACACTGCCTGTTGTGACATTGGTATTGATTGGTCCCGTCCCACCCCTCCCTGGTAGTCGCCTCTTCCGAAAAATTTCAGAGCGGTCAGGATCTGGAGTAGGCAAAATAGTTTATTTATCATGTTTCTTGTAGTAAATACCTTTAGTTACAGTAGCCTGGAGTATAATAATATGAGGAAATTCTTATTGATGGTGAAGGATTACTATGTAGCGCACATCCATTCCTTGAGGGCCCAACAAAGATAACATCCGCCACACTAAAGCGTCCTTTATATCTAGCCAACACATTAGAGCAAGATGGTTTGTCCTCTACATTTAGAATTAGTGCACGACATTTAGCCAGGTCTTAAGGTCACTTTACCCAGTTTTAATAAAAATCCTCCTTATAATAATATAACTTTGTATATGTGTATGTATCAAGAGATGAATAAGTAACTAATTACCTTTAAGGTAGGGTCGATTCCTCGGCTGTTCTGATTTGGAGGGAGAAGTGGGACTACTTCTGAACATAGATTTTCAAAGCTCTGGTGTCACCCGAAAACAATCCACGAACTTCTTATCCGGTAACTGCTGGTAAAGAGAGGCCTCTCGCGTTTGGCGCCTTTGTCCCGTGCCAAAGCCTCCTGCATCAGCCAATATCGCGACATTTCTAATCAGAAAAACCGTAGGTAAGAACTTGTGATTATTGTAAGTAAAATTAATAGAATAGGTACAATAAAAACTTTTACTTACACAGGGTTGAAAGCGAGGATTATTATTATGAAATAGAAATGGCAGCCTCGAGGACCTTCACCAGAATCAGTGAAGATAAAACAAAATCAAAATAACAACAAAATTTAATATTTTCAACACCAAGAACATAAAAAAAAGACTTCAAACAAGGACGCACAAACTACTAAGAAGATGAAGATACTTTCGTTACGTATCGAGGATATGAGCTTGACACATGTCAAGTTAAAGGCTCTAAACAATGAGAGAAAGAGACTGCGATATAAAAAATGGTGATATGGGGGCAAAACGATAGCAATTTACCTATCGTTAGATTTTGACATTTTATTTCGAGTTTCGTCCTGTCAAATACGACGAATTTCGGATTTCAGAGTAGGCATTTTCGAAAGATCATTCGTTCATCACGATAATCGAGCCGCAAACGAAATCCGAAAGTGTTGGTGGTAAGAAATTGCCATCACGAAAGACGTACTTTCGAGTTTCGAAGTTCGTAGTAGCGCCCCTGCTGCGCAAGATGGACCTCAAGTCTCAACGGAGACACGCTCATCGACCGGGTGGAACTTGAAGAATGTATCTTCAAGTTTCTGTTGCTGTTGTTCCTGCTGTCTTGGTTATAAATAAAGATTTAGTTTTGTGTAGAATAAGCAAACTGAAATATATCCACAAATGGTCGGATTGTTACATACCCAATCATGACTTCGATATGTTGTACTGACAAATTGGGGTAAAAACACATAATCTGTATGCTCCATAAGTCCAAACTAACCTTATCGTAATGAAATAATAATGTATTGTGGTTAGAAAATCTATTTATGAAATTATGATAGCCTTTTTGAGATTTTATGAAATAGGCGGCTACTGGGATTTTACTTAAAGAATCATTGCAAGTCAAAGCTCTTCAATTTTGTCACTGACTGACTAACTGACTCATCCTCCTAGCGTTATTCCCGGTTGTAATCTAATGCCGCCTTCACATGCTCGCGTTCAAAGCGACATTCACGTGCACGGGCACGGGCACGAGCGTGCGAACAGCCTGAATGTGTAGGTAGGTACGCGCCCGTGCTCGTACTCGTGCATGCCGCCGATCGGGACGACTGTCGGTGTTTTGACAAAGATCAAAGGGTGAATGTGCTCGTGCTTGTGTACCTGTTCACACGCTTGCGTGCATTAGTAAACATGTCGGAATTGGAGCCGTCAGAAGATTAAAAATAGTCAAAGAAAGAAATTTTACTATTTCTGGGGGGTTACCAGTGAGACCCAAGAATATGAGACCCCTAGAATAAATATTCCAAAGATAAAAAATCTCCCATGTTTGCATGACAAGCACGCCCGCGAGCGTGTGAACAGCCTGCTGTGCCTGCCTGAAGTGCACGGGGTGCTTGCCGGGCTGCATGCCAAGCTGATTGCACGGCTGCATGGAGTGCATGTGAACGCAGCATAAAGGATAATCGGTGCAAACTATATTTTGCCAACTATATGTGACACACCATCGGCCTTCAGCCTTCACTGACGTTGAACGAGATAATACCACAACCCGGGTGAGTAAGTTTACTCTGCGCTAATGTCGAACTCCACACTTGCGAGAGTTGCGAGATGCCAACTTAAATTAACCGTGTTATAATATGATAACCTACACACTAATCTTTAGGCTAATTAGGCTAGGCTTTGTGTTGTGTTTTGTATTGGCTGAAGACGTTGTTCCTTTAATTGTGCTACTTATAAATTAAATAGGCTATGGATAATGTAAGCATTAACTTCTCTATGCAATTACAAGCCTATTGTGGGTATGATCCAATGATCATGGCTCCTCAGTCTAAATCTCAATAGATTTTGTGATACTTAAGTGGGAAAAGTGATTCTGATTTGGTTTGTAGGGATTTATATGTAGGTAACTATATGAAGTCAGGATGTAAACTGCCTTTTATAAACGTCATGCTTAGTGTATAATGGAAGCGTTTCATTTGGAAATTATGAATATATCTAGTTTTATTTCAAAACAGTTGCAAGCTTTTACTTTAAAGGTCAATGATGTCATATTAAAAAGAGGTAGATACGCTGTCTATATGAAATTCCGTGTTTAAAAATGGCCAGGCTTACACAAAAATGAAAAAGCTGCGAATATTGCAGATACACACTAATAATGGGTATCAAATGAGAGCAGGACGGTAGGTATGCTTATTTCCGGGAGCGAAAAAGAGACAAGTAAACGTACAATGCAGAGAAACTATACTTGTCTCTGTTTCGCCCATAGAAATGACCATAGCATACCGTCTCACTTGGCTGAGAATGGACAAAGAGTATTATTAAATCAGACGAGACACTTTGCCTCTTAATCATAATCTCGTTTCGTACGATTGTACATTTATGTCTCGATTTAAGATGCTCGGCTCGTTTAAGTGTTGAAGATACGAGTATAACCATAAAAAGTTAAAAAGAAATGTATCCCGACCCGACTAGGACAAACCAACTGAATAAAAAAAGTATTTTTTTCATATAAAAGGTAACCATCATGTCGAATTCGAGAATGTCACCCGGAGCATCACTTAGAATCGAATCGAAAAAAATCGAAATCAAAATATTTATTCAGCTAAATAGGCCACAAGGACACTTTTACAAGTCAAAATGAATACATCATTTATGAGTGCATTCATCATCGCTTTAGAATCTTGAACGCTACAGTGGAACACATGTAAAGGTAAGTACAGTAGTACAGTCAGCATCAAAAGTAGCTGCGCAATCGAAGACGTCAAAAGCTCTTATTCCCTTTTAATAAAGACTTTTGACGTCTTCGTTTGCGCAGTTACTTCTGATGCTGACTGTACCACAAATATAAGTTACAACGATGTACCTGCGCAGAAAGCATTTTGCTGGCAAAAACGGTCGTCAAGGGACTGTAAACCTGAGTATATGATTTTAATTTCAACTCGATACCTCCATGCGTGATCCTATAAGGGTTCCGTTTTACCCTTTTGAGGTACGGAACCCTAAAAACAGAGCGTGTTTCATACGAAGTGTCTTAAAACTTTTTTATTTTTGTTATATTTATTTTATAGTTTGTGGCAGAACGTAGTCTAATTTCCGGGTTAGGCTCGTAAAACACTTTCCCGTAATGTGCACTTTCTGTAAAGGTGCATTTTTTTAGAATAATCATTTTCCCGGAAAGAACACTGTCTCTAAAAGTGCACTTCCCGATACCACTTTGTCAATAGGTGCACTTTCCCAGAATGTGCACTTTCGCAGAAGGTATATTTTCCCGAAAAGTACACTTTAGGAGTAGGGCGGATGCTATTACTCCTATTATCTATACAAAACAAAGTATCATGCTATTCCAGATTGCCGTTTTAAAATGACAACCAAACTACGTTTGTATGAAGAGCCAAAAATAAAGGGTCAAAAATAAACTTATCGGGCTATACAATTATTTTGTTTTTATCTGTCAATTTCTCTCTCTCTCTCTCTAAACTAAATAAGGATAATAGAAATATATATGTATTTATAATAATTTCTAAACCGTAAACTTTAACAAAAATCACGAATCTTATGCCTACGATCTTATCAAGACCTCTCTGTTTTTATATTATTCTTTGACCGGCAAAGATATTGCTTCTCTATCGCACTCACGCTTCGGGTATATTTTTGTTGCACTCAACGTGTTCTGGAAATTTCTTTTATGCACGTAATTATTGAATACGTAAAATTTATTAATATTATCTATAAAAGTAGATTACTTACGAATGATACGTTATTCCCTGGCTTTTCTTGGTTTTTTTTATATAATTAGTGGAAAATCGCATCACACACGACGGCATGGTTTTACTTTCGCGCTGCAAATCGTCAGATTTGCAGCGCGAAAGTAAAATCAACCAACCAGCTGTCAAGCTGAGACACGTTCACACGTTGCCATTGACGGCGCGAAACTGAGGCGAGGTCCAACAATTGACTGAGTTTTAGTGTGCCACTTTTGGAGCGCTTGTAACGTATCTACCTCTTTTTATATTACATCATTGTTAAAGGTTATCAATTTTGTAAAACAGCTAGCTGTAATGTAATACGGCGAATTGCCGCTATAACTCAGAAGTCGCATATCCGTTGCCGACCCATTAACATTTATTATAGTTCTTCGGAAAAATCTTTGAATTGGAACGAAGTTTATTCCACAAGAAGAGAATTCGCGGGAGGAAATTCCTTTAAAACCTTACTGGCCGCGTGCATCATGGCAAACAGCCCTTCCAAGCGATATAATTTGGACAAAGTGGCAAGTCCTGAAACTTGCGGTAGCTACAATATCAATTGTCAGTTTTTAGCAGTGCCTGGAAACTCTCATAGAATGAAAAAATGTACGGGATAGTTAACGCATCTTAACCAACCTAACAAAACACAGAACTTTTGCACCTTATTACAACGCAATAAAGTGCACTCATTTTTCTTTACGTTGGTAGTAGACCATAAGAGAATCCTAAAACAATGTATGAAGTTCCGCCTCTTAAAACGTAGTGGTTATATTCTCTTTGGTTTCCGTACCCAAAGGGTGAAACGGGACCCTATTGCTAAGACTCCGCTGTCCGTCCGTCTGTCTGTCTGTCTATCTGTCCGGCCGTCACCAGGCTGTATCTCATAAACCGTGATAGTTAGACAGTTGAAATTTTCACAGATGATGTATTTCTATCCCATAAACGTGACTTTTTTGCCGTTTTTATAAAGAATGGTACGGAACCCTTCGTGCGCGAGTCGGACTCGCACTTGGCCGGTTTATTTCCTTCTAAATGACCTCGGAAGTGGACGTGATGATGATCCCAATATTCCCTGCGATGGTTAGGGTATGCCTTTAATTAAACTGTGTGGCTAGAGCAAAAGGTGTTTTCTTATTTATTTATACTTAAGGAGTACCAACAGCTGCAAAAACATGATATAAGTCTTACATAGTAATACAAAGCCAATTAAATTATGTACAGACTATTGTTCCCAAGGAGTTCCAAATTACTCCAACCTCACCAGAGACTAGGGAAGAGGGCTCACAATATCAGACACAAGCAGGTTGTAAAATACGGCTGGCTGGACAGTTAGTGCATATTGCACATTAGGTATTACGTTGTTGTCCTAAGGCACCCTGGAGGTGTAAAGAGGGTCAAGATGTAGCAAACGGTAACCAGGTAATTCATGAATAGTAATCAAATACATATTTTTCCCAAGTAACACAGAAAGCATTTTATCACACGAATAGTAAACTTATGTAGAACTTAAGGTCCGTATAAACTCTTATATGAGTTCACCGAACATCTTGACGCTTTATATTGGCATTTCAAAACCATTATGACGCTTTACACTGTATAACGGTAAGATAATGGCATATCAAAATGCTTTTATAAAGCCTTTAGTTTTACTGCAGCAAACCACAACGCAATTGTACAGCTTTCAGCTGTTTTTAGTGCCATTGGATCTATAATAGCATTTTAAGTAGTAAATAAATGCTTAATGCTATTTAATAGCATAAACGTGAACCATTATAATGCCATGTAAATCCGTTAAACAGCTTTCAGCTGTTTTTTAGGCCTTAGGGCCTACTATAGCATTTTTAAGTAGTAAGATAATGCCTAATGCTGCTGAACAGCAGAAACGTGAATCAATGTAATGCTTGCATTATTAAAGGTCACCCGAGTTCTGTTTTACAGCTAACAGCTCTTTAATCTAATACACGTGAGTGCGTGTAATGCGTAAAGCTGTATATAAACATTTATTTTACAGTATTCGTAAAACGATGTGTCCGCCATGATTGGGAAAAAACACAAGGATCCCCAAAATTGCAATCAAGTAATGGCACTATTTTAGTCCACATCAAGTCTAGTGGCATACCGGTGAACCCATATATAACTACTTTATAGACAACGGCACCACAGTGGTTCACCAAAAGTCTTCTCTCTGGCCTCTGGCTTAATAATCGTTCACATGTGAGTATTTCTACTGCTTGCGGCATTAATTGGACTTTTTAAAGGCTCACCGGGCTGCTATAGCCCGACACCATTTTGTTTAATATTATAACCAAAAAATATTACCATGAGGACCTATTTATAAAAGTAATATACCTGAATAATAATGATATAACTTAATTTAATACTGCCCAACGAAAATTATTATGTCAATAATGCAAAATTCGTTGTATTACTAGCAACAAAAAAAATGTTTTGGTTATTTCACAAATATTTTTATATAACACTTTATATAAAAACCACAAAATATCGAAGGCGCGTGAAAATATTGAATGAAACATATATAGACATTTACAGTAAACTACATTGCGCAGTAATATTTGAAGGCATAAAATAACTAAAGAGTTAAACACTTTACCATCTATCATAAATTTTGCAAACACTCGTCACTGCTGTCAGTTTTGAACACTCACGCATCCATATATTATATATTATTGCGAGACAATTAACATTTGTACTAGCGATGTATTCGATCGATGAAATTTTTATACTGATGTAGGCCTACATGTGAACATTTATAATTCTTTTAGTACATTCTAATTCTAGTCTAATGCTTTTGTAATGCAATTAACATGTTCATTATCAATAATATTGCCGGCTTAATGCTTCTGTAATGTCATTGGCAACTTCATTGACCATAATAATGCTGCTTTAATGCGATTGACACTTTCTTTGACCACAATAATGCTTGTATAATGCGCCTGTCATGCAATTAAACAACTATTGTGAACCTTTTTAGGATCTAAAGCAGTAAAATTTGTGCCCAAATAAGCACTACAATAGCCGTATAAACGTTTATAATGCTACTTTAGAACTAACTCAAAATGCCAAAACGAAACACAAATGCTGTAACTCGGCTGTTATACTGCTTTGATGTGTTACTTGGGTTGGAATGTTGGGCGTGTAGGTACAAACGACAACACTGTTAACTGACCATCCTGTGTTTATATAGAACCTTATTACAATGCACTTAAGGTGCACCGATGGTCAGTTAACTGTGTTGTCGATAGTACATAGTTTTGGAATATTATTAAAAAAAAAATGGTTCTGGAGAAAATATTAGAGTGCAATATCTCAGTACTTTGAAATTTTAGAAAAACGTTATTCAAGTGATATAATATGCTTATTTTGACATATTCCGTAAAGTTGGGTCAATTTGAAATTTATTTTTTGACACCGACGATTTTTTTAAAGTCCTGCACGGCTATCACTAGACGGCGCGCGAGATCTCTGGCACTACACGTCTCTCTCTTATTAGAAAACTTAGAAAGAGACGGATAGTGATAGCCGTGCTGGTTATGTGTCATAATGACATCACCATCCACAAATTGTATAAGTCCTGGTTACCCTTTGCTACACCCCAACCGCAAAGAGCCTTCTTTCTACAGCTCGTGCCATGCCTTTTTGTTTCAGCCACTGCCCTCACTCAAGCTCACTGCAACGGCTCGCAACTCTCTCGACGTTCCATTCGAAAATACCTGTGTTGTCTGTCCCACCTCTTCTAATGGCATGGCGTATAGACTGGCCGGTCCATTTTGATTGGTGGCATATGTTCCAAAGGACTTCGTTCGTTCTTGGTCAGAGAAGGACTTATTGACGAAACATTGAATTGAAATTGCAGCAAGCTGCGTTTCACATCGCACACCGCTTCAGCAGCTAATGGGCATGTTGCGAGCCCCCGCCAACGAGCAACAGCAGCTGGAGATCCAGAAGTTCCTTAAGACTAACCCAGCGCTTATGGCAGCCTTCGCCAGGCAGCGAGAGGTATGTTACATCCACCAGCCAGAATCACCAACCACGGCAGCAGATTGAGGTCCACCGTGCGTGGCCCCATCAGCGAGCTAATTTGGTTCACATTTTCGTGTAAAAAATCGCCATACACTGTGCATAGAAATGCCAAGTAGTGCAAATGTAATCTTATCAACAAAAACGTGGAAAGATAAAACGATTTTTTTAAATATTTCTTTGTTATACCGCTCTAGGGTATGTAATATCTTATATAATACTTATGATTGCAAGATCTGATAAGCCAGTGTTATTATTTCAGCGGGCTATGCTAGACGCCATGGACAGAGAATGGGAGAAGTATTTAAGACCCGAGGAAAGAAATTATCTCATCAACGTGTGAGTTTTTCTCTGATAATGTAAAGCGCGGCGGACTGCCGGGGAAGGTTAGAAGCAATCCAGTATGGAGTACCCACCTTGGTTTTGCCCAACGTGGTGCATCCTGCACTTATCTTATTAGACGGGCCGAATTCACGCTCGCTGGTCTGGAGCCTATTGTCAGAACGACCGTTTGTAACACATTGAAATCAAATGAAATTAAACACACTGAAGTTCTGTATCTTATGCCATGACTGCCTCAGTTGTAAAAAGTACAGCAGTGGAAATAATCCCTTATTTTGAATATTTTTTGCAGGATATCCAGTAGGATCCACGTTACCCATAAGTTTATGCTCCCAGGAAAAGCGATGGCCATCGAGCGTGAGGCTTACAAGTCTGCTTGTTCACAGGAAGAGTATTACCGTCTACTGGCGGAGATGACGCGGCATGCAGAGAGTGAGCTAGAGGAACTTATGCCTATGAGACAGTGATTTATGTAAGAGTAGCTGAGCTGTAAGTTTTTCCAATAGTGCATTGTTTTTCCGGGAGCTGTATTATTGGAATTTCGTTTAACCTACTGGATATCCTACAAAAGGCTTTCTTTTACAAATATAAACAGGCAACACTGAGGCACTTGGCCAATATCGCCTTGCCTGTCCTGTGTTGTTTGTTCGGACTTGCATTTGTAGCTCTGTTTTTACAAATCTGAACAGGCAACACTGAGGCACTTGGCCAATATCGACTGGCCTGTCCTGTGTTATTAGTTAAGACTTGCATTTGTAGCTCTGTTTTTACAAAGGTAAACAGGTAACACTGAGGCACTTGGCCAATATCGACTGGCCTGTCCTGTGTTTGTTAGTTAAGACTTGCATTTGTAGCTCTGTTTTTGCAAATGTAAACAGGCAACACTGAGGCACTTGGCCAATATCATCTGGCCTGTCCTGTGTTGTAAGTTAAGACATGCATTTGAAGCGCTGCTTTTACAAATCTAAACAGGCAACACTGAGGCACTTGGCCAATATCGACTGGCCTGACCTGTGTTGGTTGTTTAAACGTGCATTTCTAGCTCCGTTTTTACAAATTTAAACAGGCAAGACTGAGGCACTTGGCCAATATCGACTGGCCTGACCTGTGTTGCTTGTTTAGTTAGACTTGCATTAGTAGCTCCGTCAAACGATCCACTGATGCCTAAATACTCGTAGTGTATTATGGCTTCAATGTCCGTTTTTGCAGGATATTCAGTAGAATAAACGCCTTCCCTATATTAGTGCAACCAGGAAGAGCGATGATAATTGAGCACCGGGCTTACGTGTCTGCCTGTTCCCGAGAGGAGTACTACCGACTGCTGGCGGAGATGACGCGGCAGGTAGAGATTGAGCTAGAGGAACACGTGCGGGAGATACAGCGATTTGTGTATACTGCAGGAAACATACAGTTTTGAAAAACATTAATTCAAGATGTGATGATCTCAGATGCTTTATTCAAGAATCCTCCAAAATGAAACATGAATTGTCTTCTCGCGTGTGATTTATCTTGAATATTATAGAGCAAATTTAAATGACTCAAAATAAAGATTAAAACATTTATTTATATTTTTTCTCACTTTTCAGGAGCTAATTAAGTTATATTTTTTAATGTCTGATATTTTGTTGAATTTTGTCTCTAGGTGAATATTTAATTGATAATACATGTATCGGTTACACAGCAAAAATCAGCTATTGTGTCATTTTTTCCATGCAAGTTGTCAGTACAATGACTGGACTAATAAGTTGACTGGATTAATTCATGAATAACATTTGTTGAATGCCAAATTGACAAGTTTTTACTTACATATGTCAGAGGGAGACAGAAAATTGTACGCAGCTGCCACTGAGGATATTGCCAATCAAGTTTAGTTATACTTACAAGTAAACATGCTTTGATATAAAATTCATAAAAAGTTTTTTTTTGCAAAGGCTACAAGTAATTTATGGGTATTTGGTGAAATATATATGAATATATAACCATAAAAGTAAAATAAGGTTGTTTATTAGGTACTGTAGCATAAATTAATAAGACGGAATAATTTAAAATCGATTCTCAAATAAGCACACACTTGACACAAGAATAATTTTAAATGAAGACCTAATTAATTCATACAAATATCGCACCAACTTAACACTATTATACTCTTTGGTTAATACGGATAATGGTGAAGGTGACGTCGCGGGAGAAAGAAAGGTGGGCCGGGGTGAGCTGGTGAAAGTGATATCGCTGGTGAAGGTGATGTCGCGGGTGAAGGTGTTTTGGCGGGTAAAAAAAGGTGAGCCAAAGTGATGTTAAAACATTTAATAAAAATATTTACGGATGACGTGAAAGCTGGAATAAAGATCCGTACTATGTTACCTTTCGTCACGTATACTGACCTGATAAAGTACTTCCGTTTTTATTTAATTTAGTTTCAACTTTGAACTGTTTTATGAAAAGACTCGAGACCCGAGAACTCAAGTTGGCCTCGAGAATTCTTGTAACTCGAGAGATCAGGAACCCTAGACGTCACGTTCTGACGTAGGAACGTAATGTAAAAGTGGAAATAAAAAAGGTTACTTGCGATCTGATGGGGTGTATACATGTCATGATTTTTCAGCCCCAATTTATCAGAAGCTGACTAATTGCTATCGTCTGCACGGCTATCACGCGACGGCGCGAGAGCTCTCTCGTACTATCCGTCTCTCTCTTATTAGAACACTTAGAACAAGAGGTATAGTGCGAGAAAAATCGAGAGTATGTCGCGGCCGTCCCATGATAGACGTGCTGGAGGCATGTTGTGCTGCTGATCCAACTGTCAAATGATGTACTCAAAAATTGCATGCACATCCCTAGCAGCATTTTCGTTAGCATTTCGTTGGGCCAACTCGGTGATCAATGGCCCAAAGTGGGGCCAACTTCGCCAATCGGATTGTTACATCTGTACGCTACACCCAATTATGACTTCGACATGTTGTACTGACAAATTAGGGTAAAATATTCGTTATACCGCTCGAGGTACCTATGTAGGTTTGTAATATACAATTTATTATTTGAAGATCTGAAAACTCCGTTTTGTTGTTGCAGCGGGCTAAGCAAGCCGCCAGAGACAGAATGGGATTAAATCTTTTACATTGGATGACAAAATCACCTGCGAGTTAGCTTCAAAATTTGATTTTAAATTCATTTGTTTTTATTAATGTTGTTTTATTCTGTACTGCCCAGCACGGCTATCACGCGACGGCGCGCGAGTTCTCTCGATTTTTCTCGCACTATCCGTCTCTCTCTTATTAGAATATTTAGAACAAGAGGTATAGTGCGAGAAAAATCGAGAGTATCTCGCGGCCGTCGCATGATAGACGTGCAGGCGCCCAAGGTAAGTGAGTAACAAACACCTTTTAAATTTCTTCGCAGATGTTTGCAGATTTCTTTATGATGCTTTCCGGTCAATAGACGGATAATAGAATAGAAGATACTTATTTCTGCGAGATGGGCTATTTGAACCAAGGCCTCTTTCCTGTTTTAAAGTTCTGTTGGAAAGATTTCTTTTAACTATGTTTTGCACGCTAACTTTTAAACGCATCAATCTAACTGTTAAGCTGGACATTCGCCTCAGCAACGCCGCCGGGTCGCGCCGTTTCGCTCTGCGATAAACAGATGCTTGCAAAGGGATGGACGTTATATTGTTGGTTATACGGAGGTGGACCGAAATAGGCATGGAGTGGTTGCCAGTGCCACACGATGATCGGCGACGACGTGGCAGGCCGAAACGGAGATGGCGGGACGACCTGGCCCCGTATCATGGTCGGCCTTATCACACGATAAGTGACACGATAGAGCGTCCGTCACTGGCTGACACCGTTCGACAGAACGAGACGGACGCTCTATCGTGTCACTTATCGTGTGATAAGGCCGACCAGTAGTAGCCATTTAGCCGGCAGAGGGAAGGGACACTTGACTCGAACAAAAATTAGGGCTTTAAAGCCCATTATCTTGCAAACGGATCACTAAGTTGAAAAATGGTTATAAATACCATAATATTTTTGAACAAGCTATCCAACGTTACACCACACTATGGGTTTAAATATCAAGAAAAAAAAACATCTCGACTAGGTAAGGGAAAAATATGGTATTATTTTTCAGGATTTTATTCTACTGTTTTGTCGGCGTGATTGATTTAAATATGCATGCCAAATTGTAGTTTTCTAGTAGTAAGGGTTACTGAGCTAAGCCACAGACAGACAGACGGACAGACGGACATGGAAAAACCATAAGGGTGCCTTGTTGTTACGGAACCCTAAAACGGACAGTTACAGATCGAAGGTCATTGGGAGCTGGGAGCCCCTTAAGCCAAAAACTGTTTTAACATAACAATAATGTGAAAAAAACAGGTATTCTTTTTAGTCTTTTCGTACAAAGAGGACCGCTCTGTGTTGGGAAAGTGGGAACGTCACATTTTGTATCTCGAGTCTCACACCCCTCCTCTCCCGCTGACCCCGTTCCGGGTCAGCATTTAGTATGGAATTCCATTCTAAATAGTTTTAGCCCGGGAGAGGAGGGATTGGCCCTTAGGCACTGGTCCCACCGCCGGCTAGTAAGCTAGAAAAGTTGGGCGAGTAGCATTACATTGCGGATCTGTAAAGGTCGATTGATCACACTGTGCCTGGTCAGCACGCAATGAACCGTTACTCGCCTAACTTTTCTGGCTTACTAGCCGGCGGTGGGACCAGTGCCATAGATACAGGTGGAATTACGCAACGGAATTCGAAGCTACTCCGTAATAAAACTGTGATCCTGTCCCTACCACAGACATGCGTTGCGTCTCATACTGAACGCACTGGAACCCCCTACGTGCATCTTCACATTTGGCTTAGACTTAGAACGTTAGTTAGTAGTAGAAGTTTTAGGCGAGTGCCACGGCCCCCTTCACATGGATCACCTGCAACCCATAGCCCCCTTTAGTCACCTTCTACGGAGGTGACAGGTAAGGTAACATAAGAGAGAGATATCGAGAGGTCAAATAAACATACTTCTTCTTCTTCAATTAGAGTGGGGCAAACCAGGCAGTTAGTGGGAAACTTAGAAATAAACATACAGATAAATAAATAAATAAATAAATAAATAAATAAATAAATAAATAAAAATTAGATTATTTTATGGCTACGTATATTAGGTACCTACTTCATATTATGACAATTAAAGTACAAAAGTAATTATTGTTCAAATTCGACTTATAGCCTTTTGAGAAGAAATGAAATACTTATACGAGTATTACGAGCAGGTACAGCAGTGTGCTATTTTCTGTACGGGAATAACCCAGAAAATTATTAGGTTAGTGAAGATACGTTTAAACTTTTGCACCTTATACCATTGTGATAAGGCATAGACATAGAATATATGTATTCTTTGAATTCGACCCTGCCTACGAAGCGAGAGGTCCTAGGTTCGAATCCCGGTAAGGGCATTTATTTGAGTGATGAGCACGACTATTTGTTCCTGAGTCATGGATGGTTTCTATGGATTTAAAATAAATAAATATAAAATATATATTTTCAGACAATCTCACACAAATCGACCTAGTCCCAAACCAAGCAAAGCTTGTACTTTGGGTACTAGACGACGATAAACATACTTATGTAGATAAATAAACACTTAAATACATAGAAAACATCCATGACTCAGAAGCCAATATTCAGTGCTCATCACACAAATAAATGCCCTTACCGGTATTCGAACCCAGGACCTCTTGCTTCGTAGGCAGGGGCACTACCAACTAGGCTAAAGCGGTCGTCAATTAGTATTTATTTATCTATGTAAGCATGTATATCGTTGTCTAGTACCCATAGTACAAGCTTTGTTTGGGACTAGATCGATTTGTGTAAGATTGTCCCCTAATATTTATTTATTTATTATTAATAGGGTAAACTCGCATTATTTGGTGATACGCCTAATTCGGTGATAGGTACCTACATGTTTTGAAGCACGCTACTGAATAAAGCTAGTGAATTAACGCATTACTAGCCGACGACGACGACGACGACTATCCGTAGAAAGGTAGCATTTAAAATGCCCTAATTCACTAGCTTTATTCGGTACCGTGCTTCAAAACATGTACCTACTTATCACCGATTTATGCGTATCACCAAATAATGCGAGTTTACCCTATTTATTCCGTAATACCAAATTGTGAGTGGGATAGGCCTGGTCGGGATTTTATTACGACACAATCCTTGGGTGAAGCCAGGATAGGGTTGCCAACTATTTTTGGGTGAGATATAGTATTTTCCAGAAAAAAACGACAAAAATATAGTACAATGTAAAAAAATATAGTAACTACTTGGCTGGGCCATGTTGCTATTTAGTAAGAACCTTGGCAGTTTGAAGCACTTCCTAAGGTCCTCCTAAATATAGTATTTTCGCGTACTATATACTTCTTCAACAGTATATAGTAAGTACGAAGAGTCAAAATATATAATAGTACAATACTATATGATATAGTACGGTTGCCAACCCTAAGCCAGCATGACGTCACGCGCTGTGGACTTACCCAGCGACCGATATATTTATTATATCAGTCAGTCGGGTTTATCCTGAATGGCTGGAATATATCATTATCAGTGCGGTACACGGTGAGTAAGCTGCGCTGTCGTGTAGTAGCGTAGCAACTTTGGTGGTGACTATATCATCGGAGCTTTCAAAATACGAAAATAATATGGATATCTGTAACGTAAGTTGTCGTGCCTGTATTCTGTATTCGTATCTTCTACTATAAGATTAGCCCCTAATTGAACGACAGAGCAAAGCGAACGAAGTTCTCTGCTTCAGATTGGGCCATCCTTCTTTCGTATGTCCGTATGTCCGGCTGTTTTCCTACACAAGTCGCATATCTCAACCGATTCTCGTGAAATTTTGTGAGCAGGTTCGATTGTTAACCTATAGAATTTTGCCAAACAAATTAAAGAAATACACACAGTGCTATTTGTATTTATTTATAGGTAATTAGGTACATCAATTTGATATAATGTTGAGTCATGTAGACCACAAGTAGGTGTATGCAGTATTTCGTTTGCTGGATTTAGACTTAGGTAAGTATATAAATAAGTAAAGTACTTTTTTTACAGAAACATAACTCCAACGATGATGGGGTCCCTAATCACGATGGAAAATCGTGGCATAAGTCTATTACCTCAGATGGAAGAATAGAAGTTGTACATAAAATGTGAGTATTGAGCATGTTATTCTTACATTAACGTGACAGGCTGACGAACACGCTTTTCTGAACGTTCTGGGGCCCGATTCCATATTTAATTTTTAAAAAATCATTTATTTTGGAATTTAAGTTTCCATATCAACAAGAAGCAACATTTTATTTACCTACATTATCTTTATACCTACATTTATATTAACTGTATTTTATTCAGTAAAAAAAACACAATATGAATAAAACTGAAGCACTAAGTACATATCATCAAGATCCACAGCGCAGGTTTCGTCATTCCACAGATAAAGCATCCACCACAGGTTTCGTCGTGAGTTTCCATATTGTATTAGTAGCTTATTACTAAATTGTTTAACTTATGTTAGTTTAACTATTAATTAATTAATTAAAATATGACTCATCACTGGAATGCCTTATGGTTATCCCTACTTTTATGTTTGTCTATAAAATTTTAATATACTTACTTAATTATTTAAGTTCCGGTATTCCGGGATTGTATTTATAAAGCTTGACGAAAAGTACCTTTTAAAGTTTTTAGGTTATTTATACGTGAAAACAAAGCACATTTGATACCCGAATGCATGTAAAGTACAATAATGAATTAATCATGAACTTCCCTATAAAACCTAGCTGCGTTATTATCTGTATCCCAACCCTTAAAAACTACCTGAGTCGAAGAGTTTTCCTACTTTATCGACAACCAACCTTTATTAATGGTTATTGTCTTATTGTACAAGGGTCTTGAAACACATGAAAAATATGTAGGTACCTCCGAGTCAGTTTGTGCCTAATATCGAACGAACTCACTTTGTAAACCTTCTTGTGGTGTAAAGTAACCTTACAAAATTTAAAAAAACTGTTATGACGTTAAGAGCCATTTACACTGGTTAAATCAGCAAAACTGATTAAATGAAAATATTGAATATCTTGATAACAGTAAGTTAGTTTGTAGGGCTCTTTTCCGCTCTGTTCAGGGTGTTGTGTCCTGTTATTATTCTTACTATCTTGCGTAGTTGGTTTCTATGTGTCCTCAGTAGTGCGGTTGTGAGTTTGTTGTCGCGTTTTGACAGACTTTGGTCTGTCTGCATGTGTCTATCCTATCTCCTCCCAGTATCTTTGGTGTATAGGTCCAGTTGATTGTATATGTATCTTTGTGGCAGGGGTAAGATTGGCTCCGGTCCGTATGCCGTTGTTTCTGAGCCTTTCCTGGCCAGTTCGTCCGCTGCATCGTTTCCTCTTGAGCCACTGTGCCTCTTGATCCATTGTATGGTAACGTTGTCTTTATCTGCGCACACCTCCGTTAGGTTTTGGTGGCATTCGTATATCAAGCTAGATGTGATGTTGTCACTGCCCAGTGCTTGTGGTACCGATTTACTGTCTGAGAGTATCCGTATGTTTGTGTTCTCAACTTGTCGTCTCTTTATGGCATTCGAGGCTTCAATTATCCCTACGCATTTAGCATGGAATACCGTGTTTTGTTCACCCAGTGGTTTGGATATGTATATGTTTAAGTTCTCTGAGAACATTCCACATCCCGTTCCCGTAATTGTTTTCGAACCATCTGTGAAGAGTCTAAGGTTTAGCCCCTCTCTCGAGTCTTCTGTAAGTGATATGCCTTAGTCTTTTCTGAAGTTCTTGGCATTTTGTCGATTGAAGCCTCCATGATAGGGAGGCTTGTGATCAGTCTGTTATGGATCTTCGTGTGTGATGTGTTTAGTTTCGTCCATAGGTTGAGGCTTTTTAGGCGTATTGCCATCGCAGCCGCTTGCTTTTGTATATGCATGTGTAAAGGTAGGAGTCCTAACATTTCTAGTGCTGTTTTTGGGGTTGTTCTCATACAACCTGTAGCCGCGACACATGCTAGTCTTTGCGTTTTCTGGATTTTGGTAATTGCACTCGCGGTTTGGGTGCGGGGCCACCATTCTATGACACCATAGCTTTTTGTATAGCCACAGTATGATGTGGGGAGCCAGGCCCCATTTCTTCCCCACCATCCTTCTGCATTGCCAGAAGGCTACTGTTGCTTTGTTTAGTCTACTGTCTAGGTGTTTGCTCCAATTAAGTTTGTCGTCTAGTTTTATACCTAGATATTTCACCTCCTTCGAGAGTGTTAGTTTTGTGCCAAATAGTGTTGGCATTTCGTAGGTACCCAGTTTGCGTTTGTTTGTAAAGAGAATTGTGTCGGTTTTCTTTGGGTTTACCGATAGGTCATTCTCCTTGAACCATTTCTCTATTATTTTCAGTGCTGTTTGTGTTAGTTCACATAGTGCCGATCAGGCCGCTGACCAGTATAGCGGTTGTTGTTTAGTTTCGTTCTTAGGTCGTTTACTACCAGGTTGCACAGCAGTGCCGAGAGGACGCCTCCTTGTAACGGTAAGAGTTAAGATAGATGTCTTGGAGAAATTAACTTTATTTGACCTAAGCTATGCCCCCTCGCAATTAACGGAAATTGTCAAAAACACGTAGTATAATCTTAGGCAATCGTTAATTGAATGTTTTTTTCTAACTACCTGTTTTCCTGTTGTTTACCTCTACCTACATGTTTGTATTTTTTCTCTTTTTAACTGCTTTGTTTGTGTGAGGTGTGCAATAAAGAGTATTTGTATTGTAATGTATTGTAAACGTTTATTTTTCAGAGTGCAAGCTATCTTCCCGAACCCGAATCCCACTGCGCTACGAGACGCGAGAATGAACATCCTAATAGCGTACGCGAGGAAAGTAGAAGGCGAGATGTACAACATGGCGGACACACGGGAGGAATACTACCGGCTGATTGCGGAGAAGGTTCACACGATACAAGTGGAGCTAAAGAAGAAATGGCGGGCGAGGAGGCTTCGGCTGCGGCAGTAGAACCTGAACTCTAATGCCCAACATTCACACGCGCACTTATCCGCCGGATTTGTTGGCCGACAAGGTCACGGAAAAGTCCCCGTGTGAATAGGCGACGCCTTTCTAGACTATCAAAATATCACCATCATCATCATCATCATCATCATATCAGCCGAAAGACGTCCACTGCTGGACATAGGCCTCCCCCAAAGAGTGGCAAAGTGACCGGTCCTGCGCCACCCGCATCCAGCGGACTCCAGCAACCTTTACCAGGTCATCAGTCCACCTTGTGGGGGGCCTACCCACGCCGCGCTTTCCGGTACGTGGTCGCCACTCGAGAACCTTTCCGCCCCAACGGCCATCGGTTCTACGTGCTATGTGCCCCGCCCACTGCCACTTAAGTTTAGCGATTCGGAAGGCTATATCGGTTATCCTTGGTTCTGCTGCGGATAGCCTCATTTCTGATACGATCACGCAGAGAAACTCCCAATATAGCCCTCTCCATAGCCCTTTGGGTGACTTTGAGCCATCAAAATGTGTAAGTAATTAATTTGGAGAAACCTTGACACGAGAGTTACGCGTGAGTAATCTTTATGTCATTCTCGTGTCAAGCATCAAATGTGATAGAAGTGATTTGAATAACCACATGAATTAAAAAAAAAAATTCTCCTGTAGTTTTAATTTTCATAGAAACATTCATGAAACTGGCAAACGCCCCGAGTTTAGCGTCATTAGGTTTATTTAGACGTGTTAATAAAACAATGTAGAAAGATTGTTCATTCTGTTTATTAGTCGTGTCAAAACTTATTTCAACGAAATACATTAAATAATAAATAGTTGAGTTGTACAGTGTGTCGCGGCGCAGGCGGGGGCGGGGTCGCGCCTCGCTCCCGCTCGCACCGCGCTCTCCTTTGTTCATATATATAAAAATAGATTCCTTAAGTTAAATTCGCTAGCCTAGAAGGAGAATGTTTAATAAATGCATAGTTTAGAGTTATGATATGAAACTATAGTCAGAGCACCATTTCATTATACTTCGCTCGCCCCGCGCCTCGGGGGGCGCCACGGATCTACCGTCGATAAGTCTTATATCGTGCGCGACTTCATGTTTTCTTAGAAAATGCAACGTTAATTATGTAGACAGGAAGTACTGCGCGCCGCGCGCGTTTATATATTTACAGTTCATTACACGCACACACGCCCAACTCACGCACACATGTACAGCACCCACACACGCCGACCGCAGCGCGGTCCGCTACTTATCTAACAATATATCTCGTTTATACAGTAAGTCAGGAACGGTCATAAATGTTCTCGGATCAACGTAACATTTTCTCAATTTTTCTTTAAATAGTAAGTATAGGTACATACAAAACGGTTCAGTAAAAATATTAAGAACGGTAATGCTGGTGGGCCTTTCCACTTCGGGCCTCGCTTGCCTTAACCTACGTTATGTTACAAGGGTACTCTAGTCAGTCAGCGGCTAGTGGCCGCGCGGCCTGCGTCACACGTCCGTGTGGCGCGCGTGCGCGTGCGCGTGCGCGTGCGCCGGCGCCGGCGCGCGCTCGTCCTCGTCGCTCTCCTCGATCTCGCACAGGTGCGCCGACACGTCCGAACACGACCCGCCGCCCAGCAGCGAGTGACGCTCCTCTGCAAGTTTACCACACGTTAGGGTGGTATTCCGCTTGTCCAAGATCTTTCTCACTGCTTAAGCAAAATGTGAGACGCAAATACACATTGGACAACAATTATGAACAAGAGGAATACCCTTACATACTGGGACTATTATTTGAATACCAGCCCGAACAGCTAACACAACACATTCAGTGACAAGAATCGCTACTAATACACACGTAGCCAATCCCGCGCGTGATTTTCCCGCGTAGGGGTCGGCTGGGCGGGTTCCTGGCACTGAATGTATGCGTCGAGGGGAAGAATAAAGGAAGAGATCAATGGTCTGTTAACAAATTCAATCTTGATCTCACCATTGAGTCCTGCTCAAAGGCTACTTAGACGTGTCCCTAAATAAATCCGTTTAACCTAAACCACAACCAATTGGAAATAATATTATAATGCAAAATTTTGGATGCTTGTTAATCAATTACGCTTGAACGGCTCAACCGATTTGGATTAAATTTAGCCCGAAGATATTTTATAGCCTGCGGATTAAAATATAGGATAGTTTTTATCCCGCGTCCATGCACACGAAGCCGCGGGCGGAAGCTAGTTCGAAATAACAGCATGCACCATTTATGTTAACCCTGCGCGTAGCCGATCCTGTGGTTTTCCTAGTATGTAGCGGAAAGCGACTAGGGCGTAGGCGCCCGTTAGGCGGGTTCCTGGCAGTGAAAGGGTTAAGGGACGTATTTAGAAAAAGATACTGGTTAAGAAGAGCTATCGAATGAGTAAGGGCCGCTTCAGACCGGAATGGCAACGGCCGGCAGCGGCGCGGCGAGCACTTTCAGTGTCAAATAATTTTAAACTTTATCTACAACTAAAAAAGTCCAGTACGCCAAGACGCGCGCGGCCGCGAGGCTGCTCGCGTCACCGCGCGACCTTTTCGAGCTTTTCAAGCGGTACTGGACTTTTTAGTATGTAGATAAAGTTTAAAATTGTTAAACGTTCTTGTTAGCTTTTATAATACTGAAACCCTGCAATTTTTTGATATTTGTTTTTTCTATATTCTATATGTCATTCCACTTTTGTTATTCATTGTGAGCAAAACTAATATACTTTTCTTCGAGTAATCCGCTGATTTTATTACCCGACTTCTAGTAAAATTATTTGACACTGAAAGTGCTCGCCGCGCCGCTGCCATTCCGGTCGGAAGCGGCCCTTAGGTTACTGCGACAAACAGCAGTGTGGTGACGGACGACACTCACCGAGCATGGTAATAAGGCTGGCCGCGTCGTTGTCGCGGCGGCGCGCGCGCGAGTCGCGGCGCGGCGAGGGCGGGGACGGCGGCGCGGCGTCCGCGCACGGCGGCAGGTACGCGTCCGGGTGGAGCAGGTACGAGGACGCTGCGGGACAAACAGGCAACAGAGTGAGTACGGATGCCGAACAGATCTTACAGGTTATAAATAGAACATATGTAATACTAATACATTATAATTTATAACACGACTACTTGCTCTGTAGTAGTGTTGTGTTCCTGGAGGTGAGCAAGGTCGCCAGAGCTCCCGAGGATGCGTTGTGTTGAGAGCGAGGGAATTTGTTCTTCAGCTGTCAACACGGCGAATCCTCAAACATATCAAGGGTTGGCCACGCCCATGGTACTGCTTTGGAGTTGCATGCGTCTATAGGCTGCGGTGTCCGCTTAGCATCAGGCGGGCCGTACGATTGGTTGCCACCGCCGTTGTATTAAAAAAAACTAGTATGTAATATGCTTATTTTACACCTTCTGCCTGACCATCAGAAATCGTGTCGTTGACGAGTTTTTAAAGTGATTTACTCGGGCAGGGGAGTCGGGTCCATTTTCTGTCCTAGGCATTGCAAAATCCTTCAAGTAAGGGTATCTTTCGATTCGGGAGCACTTCTCTCGAATGTCAAGCGCGTTGCTGAACCTTAATTGATTCTAGGATTAATCGACGACCGATTAGCCTAGTGGGTAGTGACGCTGCCTACGAAGCTGAAGGTCCTGGGTTCGAATCCCGGTAAATAATTTGTGTGATGAGCATGATTATTTGTTTCTGAGTGATGGAAGCTTTCTATGTATTTATAAGTATTTGACGACCGCTTTAGCCTAGTTGGTAGTGACGCTGCCTACGAAGCAAGAGGTCCTGGGTTCGAATCCCGGTAAGGGCATTTATTTGTGTGATGAGCACAAATATTTGTTCTTGGGTCATGTATGTTTTCTATGTATTTGTGTATTTATTTATCTACATAATTATGTTTATCGTCGTCTAGTACCCCTAGTACAAGTTTTGCTTAGTTTGGGACTAGGTCGATTTGTGTAAGATTGTCCCCTAATATTCATTTATTTATCTGGGGGCACGGCAGTGCCCCCGCCAAGTCGAGCGCAAAGCAAACACTGCCGTACCATCCTTTACTGGAACCATTTCGCCGCATTTTCAGGCCCCTATTTGAGAACCTCTGGATAAGACCAGAACGCAGAAATTTTCGTCATCCAGTAAGCTATAATCACATACTTAAAATCCAAATTTTCAAGTCTGTAGGTCATTTAGTTCCGAAGTTAAGCGAAAGCAAAGTTTCGCATTTATGAAACTTACTCACTCACTCACTCACTCATGATCATGAAAATAGAACCAGTACTTCCCATAAACTCAGAGAGCTGAAATTTGGTACAGAGTTAGGGTTTAATGGCCACATAAAGGGAAAACTATAAAAAACTAGGATAATCGAAGATCTGGAGTACCTGGTGACCCTGATTAGAAAACACAAGAGCCCAAAAAACCTATTAGAGATATATCTATACCGCCTTTAGAAACAATATTCAACTTGGTGGGCCGCTTCATTTGATGAAAAAAATCGAAGGTCTGAAGTATCTGATGAAGAACCCTCAGTTGGTCTCAGCTGTATTAGAGATATGGTAATGCCCCCTTCTACTATTGGTACATAAAAAAATCGATTGTCATTACAAAAATCCAGCGTAGTGGAACACATCTTCTAATTTAAATTTAATCTGGGGGTACGATAGTGCCCCCGCCAAGACGAGCAAAACAGCGGCACGGCCGTACCATCCTTTTTTCGAAGCAGTTCAGGCCATCTTCGACCTCCCTATAACTTCGTTGTGGATAAAACTAGAAGCCTGCATTGTATAAACACGATATACAGGGTGTTTGCTCCATCGTTTGCCAAATTAAAACAGCAGGTAGGTTGGGTCATTAGCTATCTTTTCCGGCCTCCAAAAAAATTTTGTGTCCACTGGTTTTATTTTTGTATTCTTATAAAATAATTTAGAAATTTTCTATATGCTAAAGCGTTTCGATTGCCAAGTTGCAGAATTTTATTTAGCTAGCAAAAAAAGAATAATAAGAATGCCTGAGACTTGGTACTACCAAATATCTCACAACTTTTTGCGGTGGAAGAGTTTCGAGACTTGGCCTCTTTTTTTACATGGAATGTTTTTTATGGGATTTATAATTACGGATACATTAAGCATCGCAAACTCACCGTCAGTAAAGTGGTGCGGGTCGTGGTCGTGATCAGCGTCGAGATCGAGGTCGTCGGGCGCGGAGTCGGTGTCGAAGGGCGCCGGCGGCGGCGGCAGGTGCGCGGCGCGGCGCGCGGGCGGCGGCGAGGGCAGCGAGGGCAGCGAGGGCGGGCTGGGCTCGGAGGAGTCGGGCCGCTCGGAGCCGGCCACCTCCGAGATGCCGGGCAGGCCGGGCCCGCCGCACCAGTCGGAGCAGTCCCAGTGGTAGCCGCCCACGAGCGCGCCCGCGCCGTCGCCCGCCGGGAGCGCGGGCCGAGCCGGCGACGGCGCGCGGAGGCGGTTCTTGCAGCCCTTCAGGTCTGGGGGAGACGAGCGATGTTAAACGGAATACGGATGATGACTAAGATTTTTTTATGATGTCATTTGAACCAGTTTTTGGAGAGGAACAAATGTTTGTATAGGAGCAACTACAATTAAAGAACATAAATACCCAATAATTCGAGACAAAGATTGACCTCGCTGGCGGCAGCGCAAAACGCTTCATACTGATAGACACACAGGTATGACGTCACAACTGACATTTGTATTTAAGCGTTGTATGGAAAATCAGATAAATTGTTGTTTCGATCGCGAAATACTGCGCTGCGTTTAAGTACATAGTTGTCATACAATTTTGGTTCTATAAAAGCGTAAGGATTCTATTGCTAGCATTAAATTTACTGTTGGACGATAAAAAGAGATGCATATTTTTTCTAAACTGTCAAGGTTCATATATTTTATAATTTATACTTTATTACGATAATTTGATGGTTTACTATCCATTTAGCATCACTAGGTTATCCATTTGAACATGAGGCATCATGCCTAGTGTACTAATAGCCGTAACCGATCCGTCCTGTGGGGGAATCGCGTAACGTTTTGAAAGCGCGTTAGGACAGTTTAACTCACATTTTGCCATATAAAAGACGTTTAGATCTACCTAACGTGCGTACAATGCGTTACGTGATCGACCAGCTGGTCACGCGTCTGCCTAACCAGGTTCACGCCCGTGTAAAGAACGTGATGATTTTTTTAAATTAATTAATTAATATAATTTTTTCAGAATGCGGATGAACCCTAGCAGGGTTCAACTGCCACTGCATTCACTCAATTAATATTTTATAGATAGAATAACAAGATTACGGAGACATCCGCTCTATGTGTAGATGTAGACTGTCGGTTTTTAAAAGACTAAAGAATCAAACATACATACATACATTCACGCCTTTATTCCCAAAACGGGTAGGCAGAGCACATTAAACTTATGTTCCAGCGCCACTTTTAGCATAAGTGTGGGTATAAAAGATCAACAAAATGTGATATTGTAGTGATAGGTTGCTAGCCCATCGCCCACAACACACTCCAACCCCGCTCCCTAAGTCGACTTTTACGACACCCACGAGAAGGCCTTCCTTCCGTCCTTTCTTCCTTCCGACCCCGTGGGGTGTCGGGTTAGAACGGGTCACACTAAAGAGTCATTTGTGGTTTTACAAATAAAATGTTACACGTTTGTATACCCAACAAGTGTAGTAAATAGTACTGACCGTTGTAGATTTTGTTGTCGACGAACGAGTGCAGGTGCATCTGCTCGGACCAGGGCTTGCGGTCGGCGCAGGGCTCCACGTTGAGGTTGCGCCGGATGTCCGGCGGCAGCCCCTCCAGCTCGTCCCCCGCCGAGCCGTACGAGCGCAGCGTGTCCAGGTTGTTCAGCGCGGCGCCCGTGCTCGCGCAGGACGCGGGCCGCGCGCGCGCCGTCAGGTTCGAGAGCTTCGCCCGCGGGGGAGTCTTGGCGCTGTTGAGCGGCGCACTCTCGCGCGGGCGGCTCGTTCGCCTCCTGAGCAGCGCGAGCGGCAGCAGCGCGAGCAGCAGCAGCAGCAGCAGCGCGGCGGCGGCGGCGGCGAGCGGCCAGCGCGCGTCCACGGCCCAGCGCCACGCGTCGCGCAGGGAGCGCGCGCCGCTCGCGCCGCCGCCCACGCCGCCCGCCATCACGGCGTCCGAGTAGAGCGGATTGCCGCAGTTCATGCCTGGGACAATTAAAGGAAACACTATTGGTCGATACTTACTCAAATGTGTTCATGTCAAAAGAACATGATGGTAGGTATATAAATGTTTTATACGGAACCCTTATAGTTTCGCCATGTCCGTCTGTCTGTCCGTCCGTATTCGGCTTAGCTGAGTAACCCTTACAACTAGAAAACTGTAATTCGGCATGGGTATATAAATCAATCACGCCGAGTGGTATAAAATCTAGAAATTTTTTTTTTTGGTTACCTCTTTCAAGTGGGGATGTAAAATTTTTTCTCTATACACCCATGATGTGGGGTGTCATTGGATAGCTTGTGTAATATTATGGGTTTCTTAAAACCATTTTTCAACTAAGTCATTCGCTTGTTAGATATTGGGTTAATTAGTCATGTCCCGTGAGCATGTAAGTGTGCAGTGGCAAAGACGTACCGGTCTTGTCCGGGGGGCAAAGGCAGCGGAAGGAGCCCGGCTCGTTGAGGCAGGTGGCCCCGTTGAGGCAGGGCTCGCCCGCGCACTCGTCCGCGTCGTACTCGCAGCGCGGCCCGTAGTAGCCCAGGCAGCGGCACGACGGGCCCGACTCGCCCTCCTCGCAGCCACCGCCGTGCTGGCACACGGGCGCGCCCTCCGCGCCGCACCAGCGCCCGAGCTCGCAACGCGCGCCGCGCAGCCCCGCGCCGCACGCGCACACGAACGGTAACGGCGCGCCCGCCGGCGCCGCACTGCACACGCCCCCGTGCAGGCACGGCTGCGCCAGGCACGGGTTGCCGTCCACCTCGCAGCGCGGCCCAAGGAAGCGCGCGTGGCACGTGCAGCGGTAGCCGTCCTCGCTCGGCTCGCCCTCCAGCAGGTTGGCGAGCTCGTGGCACGTGCCGCCGTTGAGGCACGGGTAGCCGGAGCAGGCGGTGGGCGGCGCGAGCGGCGCGCACGAGGGCGCGAGGCGCGCGCGCACGCGCCGCACGAGCTGCACGCGCGGGCCCGCTGCGCCTGACTCCGTGCCCGCGCCCTCTTCCAGCGGCACCGGCGTGCCGCCCAGCGTCACGTCCGTGATACAACCCACAAAGCCGCGCGTCACCTGTAAATAAACATAAAATCACTCAGTGCCACTAGTCATTATTTATTTATATAGGAAGATCATCAGCTGTTTTAAGCTACTGTGTAGGTAGTATTTAAGCTGATGATCTTCCTATGTAAATAAACTAGCTTATGTCCGCGACTCTATCCGCGTGGAACTCGTTTTTATCGTAGCTCCATGCAAACTTTCACCCTTAGGGGTGTATTTTTCCAAAACGCAAAAAGACATTTTTTTTGTATTCTGATAAAGAATCTTTTCATAAAGTTTTAATTTTGTAGCTCAATAAAAGAGTTTCCCCATACAAACTTTGCACCTCTATTTAACCCACTTAGGCGTGGGTTTTTCCAAAACCCTAAAACAACTTTTTTTGTATTGCAATACGGAGTCCATACACAAAGTTTCAAGTCTTTCACTTAAATCTTTACTCCATCTCAATACAAACTTCAACTCCATTTTTTACCCCCTTGAGGGTGGAATTTTCAAAAATACCTTATATAAACTATACCTATTGTGAAAAAAACAGCTTTCTAGGTTCTACGGTTTGGGCTGGGCGTTGATTTAAGGGAGTGAGTGAGTGAGTCAGGAGTTTTACGTTTTGTATTATATTTTTAATTTTTATTTAATTTATTTAGGAAACAAACGGTCAACAAAAGAAATATCTTGTAATATACATGAACAAACCTGGAGTTCCATTAATTATAAAATAAGAAAATTTGTAAGAAGTCGAAACAGGGTGATATATTATAGTTCACAATCGCACCTACTTATCACGGGGAAAAAAGTGGTGTAATTAGTATGATAGTGCTCAAATCATATAACAATTTCAGTGGCAAAAAAAATATAATTAGTACGACTGTGAACTAGGGTATCGTACATAGATAATAAAAAGTGACCTGTTCAGGCGCAAACGCGGGCGCGTGCGTGGCGAGCGCGGCGCCGAGCAGCAGCCGGTCGGCGCGCGCGTCGAGCAGCGCGGCGGGCGGCGGCGCGGCGGCGCGCGCGGCGCGGCGGTCCACCGTGAGCCGCGCGCCCGCGCCGCGCCGCTCCAGCCGCAGCTCGTGCCACTCGCCGTCCGCCACGGCCGCCGCGGAGCGCACCGACACCGGCCCCGAGCCCAGCTCCATGCGGAACTGGACGAAGCCCTCCACGATCTGCGCCACACGTAACACACACACATTATGCCGGCTGTACACACTCGTCGAGAGCTCGCCGAGTCTCGGGCGAGAGTCTCTCGACGAGAATTAACAGCACACCATGTACGGTCAGCGTCATAGTTATAGTTAGTAGCAAATATTTCGGTTGTTACGAAATATTTGACTACTCTGGCTGCTACTAACTATATGACGCTGACTGTACATACACACTCGTTGCGTCATTTGAACAGCGGAACAACCGTTTGACTCGGCCGCAAAAAGCGACACGCGACCGAGGCGTAACCCGAGCGGACGAGACAAGGTGAGAGCATCATGCTGCACACTCGTTCTCGGTCTGTCTCGGGGTGTCTCGACAAGTGTGTACAGCCGGCATTATATGTAAATGAAGTCTGTTTAAGTCCGTTCAAAATTGCAGTCCTCGTACCTATCGCTGCGCATAAACCTCTATGTGTCGGTTTGGGATTATCTGTGGCAGTGTATGGGAAGTGATAGTTGACAGGTCAACGGTTTTCCCGCTATGTAAAAATGTAAGTAGGTACCTAAAGGCTGGTTTCCACTTTGATTAGTGCGAGTGCAGGTGTGTAGTGCGAATAGTGTCCAATTCACTGCGAGTGCAGGTGATTAGTGCGAGTGCAGGTGTGTAGTGCGAGTAGTGTCCACACGTGTTTAGTGGCAGGCACGCTGCGAGTGAGTGAGGGGGAGGGAGAGCGCGCGGGGCGTAGCTACTCGCAGTCCACTCGCAAAAAAATAGAACGCGCTTCTTTTCACTTTACTACACAGCCAACTAATCACTTGCACTAATCAATCGCTGTCCACACCTAGTCACTAATCACCTGCACTACGCACCCGCACTCGCACTAATCAAAGTGGAAACCAGCCTTAATCTTCGACATCCTACCATGAGTGTCCTAAGTGTACACAATAATGTATTGCCTTCATTATAATGCACGATGCTTTTGTGGTACAAAAATAATTTCGCGCCAATATTCAAACGTAATGCCCTGAAAAGATCAGAGAAAGAGATAAGAGTAAGCGCGTGACAATAGGTACTATTGCTTAGATATCAGGTGTTTATATTTAATTTTTACTTTTTAGATTTTTTTGCGCGTGCACTTCTTTCTTGAACAATTTCGTGGGCGCTCGTTCAACACATTGTTACTTGAGATGTGTCCCAGATTAAAGGCTGAAAATGAATCCGGATGGTACCTCGAGTACAGCGTAGTCTACGCGGCCGGCGAGCCACAGCAGCGTGCCGGCGGCGCGCCGCGTGCGGAACCGCAGCGACAGCGCCAGCTCGTCCTCGGGCACGCGCGCGCCCGCCACCGCGCCGCGCTCCACGCGTAGCCACGCGTACCCGTCGCCCGCCAGCTGTAGTACCCGCGGCCCTGACACAACATAACAACGACGTTAGTTATAATCATCACATCATCATCATATCAGCCGAAAGGCGTCCACTGCTGGACATAGGCCTCCCCCAAAGAGTGCCAAGTGTGATCTTATCATCTAGATATTATTTATTTATTTAATAATACAAAATTTAACAGCATTGCAGCAGATGGCAAGGCGCTGATAAACTAAAACGATACTATGAACTGAGTAAATAAAGAAAAAAAATATCTATATTGAAATTAAAAACTGCGCTATGCTTTTAATTTACTATAGTCATCAAGTTAACTAGGGCTCCTCACCAGTGGCGCTGCACTCGGCACCGCTGCACTCGGCCTCGCGCTCGCAGCGCGCGCCGGCCCAGCCGGGCTCGCAGGCGCACGCGCCGCGCAGCCGCAGCGGCGGCGCCACCAGCGCGAACACGTCGCTCATGACTGCGCGCGCGCGCTCGGCGCGCAGCTCCACGCGCTCCGCGCACGCGCCGTGCACGCAGCCGCCGCACGCGGCGCGCACGAGCTCCTCCACCACGAGCCGCGCGCGCTCCTCCACGCGCTCGAGGTGCGCGTGCAGCCGGCGCCGCAGCGCGTCCGCCGCCAGCCAGCCGCCGCCCGCGCGCACCGCCAGAGCCACGTCCAGGTCGCGCGCCACCTATCAATACAAATCATTACAACGTCTAAGTAAAAAGTTTTGTGTTTTGTGAGTTTTATAATCACAGAATAATGAAGTACCTCATCTTCTGTTACGTAACCGTGTCTTGGAAGTCACGTTAAGTTTGCCCTGGTTTTTGTTTATGTCGATGAGCCTTAAAACATCTCAAATACAAGCAGTTCCGAACAGTCAAGTTGCCCGGTCACTCGCCAAAGACTACTCTTACTAAGTTTACCAACTGTTGGAACGAACCTGTCGTCTTGCGCGCGTGCCCTCGTCCCAGTCGTCGGCGTCGCCGTCGCCCTCGGGCTGCGCGGCCAGCAGCAGCACGTCGCCGGGCTCGCAGTCAGCTGCCTCCCGCACAGCGCGCACCAGACCCTTGCGGTGGCTCAGCACAAAGTCCTCGGCGCTGACCGCGCGGAACCGCACCACCACCGCCTGCGCCAGCAGCGCGTCCGACACCAGCAACACCGCCACGCGCACGAGCGCGTGCGACACGAATTTCCCGTCGGCGACGGTCACGTTCAGCCGGTACTCGCCCACGTCGAGTCTCGGCGCGGCGCGCAGCGTCCCGTCCATGGCGTCGATCTCGAACAGCCCCAGCGGCGGCCGCGGCGGCGCTATCGTGTACGTCAAGGTGTCGTACGCGTCCCGGTCGGACGCCACGACGCGGCCGAGCACGCCGCCGGGGAACTCGTCCAGGTACGAGTTCACTTGCACTTCTAGCGGCGTCACGACGGGCGGGTACTGCGATTCTTCGATGACGCGCACGTGCACCCACGCATCGGAGTAGAGCGGCGGCGCGCCGTTGTCGAACACGCGCACTTGTAGCGCGTAGCGCTCTTTCACGCGGTGATTGAAGCGCGCGGCCGTGCGCAGCGTGCCGTCTTGTTCCAGTCTGAACGCGCCGGCCTCGTTGCCCGCCTGAAAGTCGAAGGTGTACGGCTGCGCGTTTGGCGTCGCGTCCGCATCCGTCACTCCTAATCTTAACAGCGCGTGCCCGAGTGGCCGGTCTTCCTGCACCACTACAGAGTAATTCGCGCGCTCGAATAGCGGCGGGTTATCGTTCGCGTCCAACACGTCTACGACCACTCGAACGGAAGCTTCTAGTGCCGGCAGTCCGCGATCACGAGCGCGGACCTCCAGCGAATACGACGCAATAGTCTCGCGGTCGAGCGGGGCCGCCACGCAAAGATAACCGGTGTCAGCATCGATCCCGAACCGGCCGTCGCGGTCGCCACGCGCGACGGAATAGGTAACTCGGCCGTTAGCGCCGTCGTCAGCATCGTCGGCAATTAGTTGCAGAACACGCGTGCCGATCGCGGCGTTCTCCCGCACGCGAGCCTTGTATGAAGCCTGAGCGAACACGGGAGCATTGTCGTTAGCGTCTATGACGGAGATGTTGAGCGTGGCGAGGTCGCCGAGCGGCGGCGCGCCGCCGTCCAGTGCCTGTATGGTGAGGAGGTAGGCGCGGCGGCGCTCGTAGTCGAGCGGGCGGGCGATGCTGACGGCACCTGAGGCGCGATCTACGGCAAAGTCCTCCCGATCATCGCCGGCGACCAGCGAGTAGGAGACTTCCGCGTTGACACCAGTGTCGCGCGAAGTTGCGCGCACGCGTAATATCTCTGTTCCCGGGGCGTCCAGTTCGGGCGCGACGGCGCGGTACTCGCGGAACTCGAACTCGGGCGGGTTGTCGTTGACGTCGGCGACGGTGAGCCGCAGCGCGGCGGTGGAGGAGCGCTGCGGGCGGCCGCCGTCGGTGGCGCGCAGCAGCACGCGGTGGGACGCGGCCGCCTCGCGGTCCAGCGGCGCGCGCAGCGTGAGCACGCCGCTGTCCGCCGCGAGCGAGAACACGCCGCCGTCGCCGCCCTCCTCCTCCACGAACGAGTATGTGATGAGCCGGTTGGCGCCCAGGTCGGGGTCACTCGCGTGCACCTGCGAGTACGAAGGTTACAGTAAACGTAAAACATTATTTATTTATTTATTTAATATATTGCTGTCATGTGCATTTCGTAATTATGCCAAAGTACATGAAGGCAAGGCAATTTTAAATTAACTAATAATTCATGATTTCTTAATTAACTGTATGTATAGTATACAAATTTTATTTACAATATGGCGGCTGTATTTCGTTTTCATGGCTAGCATTTTCTAGGTAATCGAATTTAAACTGTCGTGAGACATGTTGGGCGGGGGGAGCGGGGCAGGGGCAGTCTTGCGCTGGAGTTGTTGTGTGAGGCTGCGGCAGGAGATCGTGTCCTCCGAGAGACGATACGCTCACTGAAGTGACTGTGCGAGCGTCACGGGCCGCGCGGCGATCGGAGCGGGCGCGGGCAGTGATTCAAGCGACACCGCCGCGAAAACACTCACCCTGAAGAGGAACTCCCGAAGGGTTCGAAACATGTCACCCGTAGTGACGTTTAATACGTGAGTTTGAACCGTGTAATTATTAGAATAATTTTCTAGGTAATTAGGATTTAATGCTAAAAACCATGTCGATTTTGATTTGACCCGACGTTTCACGACATTAGAAAAACAGCATTAGACTTTAATTCAGGCACCACCAACAGTGACGGTTAGGTTAATACGTTGAGCCAGATGTTGATATAGAATTAGACACATGCCTTGGCGACGAGGGTCCCCAGCTCGGCGTCCTCGGGCAGCGTGACGGAGTAGAGCTCGGCGGAGAAGCGCGGCGCGTTGTCGTTGACGTCGGCGAGCGCGACGAGCAGCTCGGAGGCGCAGCCCCAGGCGGCGCGCGCGCGGTCCTGCGCGTGCATGCTGAGCGCGTACGCGGCGCGCGCCTCGCGGTCCAGCGCGCGGACTACGCGCACCTCGCCCGTCTCCTGGAGAATTACGTAGGTTTTACAGTTTAATGATCATTTTAGGGTTCCGTACGGGACCCTATTACTAAGGCTCCGCTGTCCGCCCGTCTGTCACCAGGCTGTATCTCATGAACCGTGATAGACAGTTGAAATTTTCACAAATGATGTATTTCTGTTGCCGCTATAACAACAAATACTAAAAAACAGAATAAAATACATATTTAAGGGGGCTCCCATACAACAAACGTTTGCCGTTTTTATAGAAACCTTCGTAAGCGAGTCCGACTCGCACTTGGCCGGTTTTTTTATGAACTCAACATACTAGGAAAAGTGTTTAAGATACCGTGCATAGCGAGAAGCCTGCAGCAGTAACCTATAGAGATTTTTTTGGAATTCAATGCTCATAATCATAACGATGGATTCTTTGGGCACATTATGCGTAGGTACTAACCCGCGCCACCTTAAAAGAAAAATCACATTAACCGTTTATATCGGTCCTTAATCAGCAAATTTTAAATGATTATTGTGTCTGGTTAGTAAGAGGGCTGCTACTTATGTATCCGGAATAGAAAAAATAATCAAACGTACATTACTAAATATAGTTTTATTGTTTTTCAAAATATTCTCCGTGATGATCGATGCACTTTTGCATACGTGTAAACTAATTTTTAAAGCACTTTTGCCACTCTGATTGAGGTATCTCCAAAACGTGTTGTTTGAACGCGTCGACCGCATCTTTACGGGTCGAAAATCGTTGACCACGTAATTTATTCTTTACATTTGTAAATAAATACAAATCATTGGGTGCCAAATCAGGGCTGTACGGTGGGTGACCCGTTAATTCTATATTTTGACCTTCCAAAAATCGAGTTGTTTCGCGTGATGTATGACAGCTGGCGTTGTCATGGTGAAGAATGATTCTGCGTCGCTGGTTGTCTTTACGTATTTCTTCAAACACTTCTGGCAAACAAATGGTCGTGCACCACTCCGAATTAACCGTTTTACGATTTTCTAGTGGCACTGTAGCCAGATGGCCATTCATACCAAAAAAGCAGGCGACCATTTGCTTCAAGGTGCTTTTTGCACGAGTAACTTTTGTAGGGTTTGGCTCATTTTGAAACACCCACACTGTTGATTGCTGTTTAGTTTCGGGATCATACGCATATATCCAAGATTCGTCACCTGTGTACAGGGACTGGAACCGCTTACCCTTACGCGGGTTTTTAAGCGGGTTTTTGAAACGCTGGTTTTGAGAAACCATATCATTCAGGTTAAGCTTATGAAGGGGTTATTGGATGAACGGCTAAGCCGATTGTTTGAGTTAATTCGTGTTAACTCAAAACCCAATCAAAACCCTGTTAAGGGTTTTAGCGGTAAGCGGTTCTGGACTAAGCGCAAATTAAATTGATCCTTATCGTCATAGTTATTCAATTCATTTTGGTTTGAAATGGCCGCGCCGTTCCTTTGAATTAATTCAAATTAAGCCGAAACCCTATCAAAACCCTTTCCAGGGTTTTTAAGTTATCTTAGAGCATCAAACGCAATCGATATTGCTCCTAAGCGTTACACATATACGTTTCATTTTTTATTGTGGTTCGCCGAATCGAGCCAGCCACGCGCCGCGCCTCACAGCAGCGCAGGCGGCGCACAGTGAATCGAGTAGAACAAGCATATGGGACAAAATTATTTTAGTAGTTTTTTGAGCTTATACGAGCTCATTATGTATGAATATACATATACGTATAGTTTATGTACTTTGGTTCGTGACTTAGAGGGGTAGGGTGGGGGTTCAGAAAAAACAATATTATAAAAGTGAATGTACAATAATGAATTATATATTTTATTACATGTACACATAAAATACTAAATCTACTGTTGCAGTTATCTTTTGATCAACATCATTTTTAACATTATCATGCCATTACAAGGAAAAGTAAAACTAATTAGGAACTACATTTACATAGGATTCTTAAGTAGGTACATATAAATCAATTAGAGTTAATTACAGCGGTCATTTTATTAATTACTTTCACCGTCATCATCTTCATCCTGCGAATCATTAGTTGACGTGTCATGATCATCTACACTAAACAAACTAGACACTACATCTACATTAGTTTCATTAACTCTAGGGGGTTTCAACAATGCTAAAACATCAGAAGACAACGAGTTTACTCTTTGCCTTGGTACATTTCTAAAACTATTAATTAAAGGGTCAGATGTAATCAACAGCATATTCATTAAATCTCTATTCGTGGCTTGACGAGATCGTTTTTGTGTGTGATGTTCCCTAAATCGTCTGCAATCTTTGTTTCGAGCTTCTTGTGCTTCCTCGGATAACTGTCCAATCGGCAATAGTGCTGATCGGATAATGTCGCTACTGTGAATCAATAATTTGTGTACTGTAACAGGCATGTAATACCACGAATAGAGATTTAAATAATGTTTTCTTATATCCCGTGTCAAATTTTCAAACGCTTCTAAATTTATTTCATAGCCCGATGATAGAACTCAAAGTATTATATCAAATTTTTTAATGAGTGATACATCTAACCCTGTAATTGCAGCACTAAGCTCCGGGTTTTCAAAAAATCTTCTAGCTGTATTTCCATCATTAGTATTACCAAAGCCTGGTTTTGGTTTATCAACGATCAGTCCCATTTCCGTTTTAAATCTAGTTTGAATTTCTAGTGAGCGTTTCTTTACATTCGCTTTATCGGCTTCTCCTCTAAGTTGCCACTTTTTTACTTCAAGGCGATAGCTTATGTGAAGTAAACACTCAAAACATCTAATCCAAGCATGGAGAGTTGATAAACCAAAACCAAGATTATCATTATTTGCAATATATTCCCTAGATTCATCATTCATAACTTTTGGAGTAGCTCCACAAATGAAACATTTTTGAGCAGGAGAAGTTTCGGTCATAGTATTGCAAATTTTTCCGTCAACCATGGTAAAAAGCATAATGTGTTCAACAGAAACTTCCCTTCCCATCACCTTGCATAATGTTGGCAATAAAGCGTTTATCTCTTCCAAGACTCGATTTGTTTCGGCAATAGTCAATTCTTTTGTTTCCTTCGAAAAAATAAACTTTATTGGACGACAATATGCAGTAGATGACGGGCGTGGATTCTGCCAAACGACATTATCAGCATCATCCCGTAATTGAAGCGGAACGAACGAATATACAAACAAAAATTCATCAGTGTCATTACTATTCGTAAACTTTTGTTTGTATGTACTATGACCGGAACTTCCATCGCAACCCTATTTACTAATTAGTTTGAATGATGAACAAGGGGACACTAAATTATCTAAAACATCTTCCAGTGATAAAACCAAACGTTCAGCGGTTTTATCTAAAACTGCCTGAACGTTGATTTCAGCACGCGTTTCATTAATCAAAAAGCTATCTTCAGGAGGATAACATGCAACTTTAGCCTTTTTTAAACAATACAATGATGGAAATACGGTATGCCCTACCTTACTAGTCGACTGCCTTATGATGTTGTATGTGCATGTAGTCAATTTGCTATCTATATAGCACGCCAAAGCTTCTTCATTCGTCAAACATCTAGCGTTTTCTTTGCATGACTTGGTGTTTTCTTTGTTGCCTGAGGTGTCGCCGCTCTTGTTATCTTCAATTATGTTCTTCATTCTTCTAGCCACTTCCTTGGAGCCCGATTGACGTGACGAAATTTCTGCTGCAAACAATAACTCCTCGGAACTTGTAGATTGAACTAAATTCTCTACTCGTCGTCGTTTAGTCTTCAGGCTAGAGTCCGAGAATTCCTTCTGGGGCCTTCCAGGGCCTGCTACAGCTTCAGTGGATGATGACGGCATCGTCGTACGTCTATGAACTTCAAACTTGATAGGTTCACCATGAAGCCAGTCAGAGTTCTTCTCGAGAAATCGCTGTCTACATTTACCAGCAGCATCCCACTTCTGAGCTATCCTGGATGAAAATTGGGATATCTTTACCTTAATTTGTCTCTGGGAGTCCTCGGTTATTCCACTTAAATCATGCTCAGATGATATAAATGTATATATTTCGTTGTTTCTCGCTTCCTTCAAATGTCTCTGCCATACATCGAAGAAATTGACTTTTGAAATGCAAAAATCGAATTCTGAAAGAAAAAATAAAAAAAATATTTGTACTCAAAAGTTGGATAGGGAGTTTATTAAATATGACGGTTTATAGTTATAAGTATATTATATATAAATTTCACAGAGTAGACAGATGCCGACATGTAATTTCTTGACCATGAAAGTCAAAGTTAGGGTACAATTCCAATGATTATTCGGAAACATGTTGATGTTTTACAAAATACAATGAATATTTTTATAATCAATATATGTCTAAAAATACTACTTACCCTCCAAATTGGAATCCATAATAATGAAATAAACACAAATAACTTGGAAATGCACACAATTATTTTTAAGCCAAGAGCACATTACGCAAATGAATGCATAGTAAATTTGCACTCATCCTATATAGTCACCTTAATTACTCATGTAAGGGGGGGTTGCAGGAAAAAATAACACGTGGGACTCTTAATGTATACTCATTAGTAATGACCTACCATAATGAGTTTTTGGATATTTGATAAGGGTTTTTGTCCCATTTGCATGTTCTACTCGATTCACAGTGCGGCGGCGGTGTCTCAAAGCTTTTAAAAACACCGCTACTATTTTTGCGTTTCAACAAATATGCACCAAGCTGCCGTAGTAAGAGATGCCATATTCGTCTGAACATAAATTTATTGCACCTGTTTCGGCATTTTGTTTGTTTACCTATGAAACTCGTCACTTTTCTTGCGAATAGCGAACTGTGTACATTGAAATTAGGGCTCCCGCTACACGTGTAAACCCGCCCGCCCGAATACCCGTGTTCTTAAGCCCGCGGTGCTAAGCGTCCGTTCTACACGGACACGCCCGAACCCGCCCGGTCCGCGGGCGGGTACCCGGGTACCCGTGTACCTGTACACACGTACCCGCGGGTTCGGACCGTCCGTGGCCGTTTGAGTTGAGGCAAATATAATATTATTATTTCATTTTACTCTATTTGCATTAGCAACTCTGTGGGTTTGGTGTGTATGATGTTGTTTTATATTAGGTATGTGACAAAAGAAACATCGCAGGAAGCCTATGTTTACTCTATTGCGTCATAATATTGTATAAACCTAGTATTTTATGTAATGATTGCCCGACAAAGGGCACGCAAACTGTTTAACTTTTATTATAGCCGCTTAAAGATATGATAGCTAAACAAAAGTACCAACAGTACCTAGGTAAGTAGAGTCAGCCAAGAAAGTGTTCTACCGCTTTTCGACTTTATTGCATGCAAAATAAGGTCCAAAAGTGGTAGACCACTTTCTTGGCTGACTGTACATGAGAACTATTCAATTTTAACCGAGCGCTTATTGTATTGTACAGTCGAGGAAATTTAATGTTTAGCACTTTTGATCCTTAACGTCATTCAAATAGAGTTGACATTTGCCAAACCTTCGTTTTCCTCGACCGTACATGCCATTATGGTTTTAAATAAGGGACTGAATGTGGTATCGAAATTAGGGGTTTTAATTAACGGTACTTAATAAAGGTATTGCAAGGTATACCGTTTTAAACCGTACCTTTACTCACGAGGTTGAATATGAGCACCGAATAAAGGCACTGAATCAACACGATACTTGCAACATTACTCTGCCTACGATACCTATATAAAGGATACAGTAATCATTTTAAAAGAAAGGTACTCGAACAAAATCATATTGTGACAATTTGCTACAGCTTCAAAGTTTACCGTTATTATATATCCGAAACTAGAGTAAATTCTATCAAATGAATGCAAGCAAATACGATTTTGTGCTCTCATGATAAAGTCGTTTTCTGCTTGCGCTTTTGACAGGATTTTATCTTACAATTTCGGACGTACTAAACATCGTTGATGTAGTTTAACGAAGTAAAAATAATTTGCAGCAATGAGATTATAATTTGGAAAGGCATTATCAGTGTCTTGCAACTTTTTTTGGATAAACCCAAAAGTCGTTGAATTCCAAAATTTCACCAAAAAAATTTAAGCTAATTACTTACGTCTCAAGACTTGTAAGTTCCTTTGTTTGTTTTGTTCGTCGCCTGCCGGCGAAAAGGGTTTAACAGGTTAAATAGGCACGAACTTCATCGTTCTAAAGCAGGTAATAATTCTTTATCTGTTATCTTCGCCAACCTGAGTTGTGGTGTTTTACCGCTGAACGGATATATTAGGGAGGTGGAAGGGGTCACACAATACTACATAGTTTTAGCTATGCAAAATTTAATAAAGGCAGTAAAGTTGTGTGATTTCCAAGTTGCAGAATTTTATTTAGCAAGCAAATAAAGATTAATAAGAATGCCCGAGACTTAGCTCTACGAAATATCTAACAACTTTTTAAGGTAGAAGAGTTTTGAGACTTGACCTCTTTTTTCGATGAAATGTTTTTTATGGGATATTACTATCATTTACTACATTTGGTTTAGCTATTTACTATGCTCGCCTCATTACAATGATCTGCAATAAATATTTATACCTAGTTTCTGTTCAACAGTTGTGATTTAAAAAAATGACATCATTTTGTTGCGATTTTCCTAGTTTTTTTCTGTCAGATACTGTAGTGTTATATTTAATTTGTGATATTGAGTGTTCGTAAAGGCCCACACAATCTGAAATAAATGTGACCAATTCTTAATAGATACATGCTTTTTATTAACTGATTCCTTCCCTTTGTGAGGTTATAAATAAATGGTCGCGCTAAACTCATCATTATTTCTAATATCTACTATTAGAGCTGGTGGTCTAAAATTGGGACCGGCCAATTTTAAACCACCAGCTTCGTAACTGTTCTGGTTCAAAACCAAAACTAGATTAATGCTACAACATTATTTTTCACATTTTAAGCTCAATAAAAATCTGGGGGCACGGCGGTGCCCCTGCCAAGTCGGGCAAAACAGCGGCACGGCCGTACCATCTTTTTTCGAAGCAGTTCAGGCCATTTTCGACCCCCCCCCCCCAATAACTTCGCTGTGAATAAAACTAGAAGCCTGCATTTTCAGTAACCAAGCCGGCATTGTATAAACACGGTATATTTCTAATTTAATTCAATTTGAATCAGTGGTTTAAGAATTATAACTAGTCAAAGTTTCTTAATTTTGTCACTCACATACACACTGACCGATCAACAAAAGTGCTAATTTAGAACATAATTAGCGTTTGAATCAAGTTAAAACTAAAATATTTTTTCAGTAAATTTAGGTCCAGATTTCTAGATACGCAATAATATAATATGTAAGCCCATATAAATATATAGGATTACAAAGTTACATTTGCAGTGAGTGGGAGAAAAAATTAAAAAGCAAGAATTAGACTGCAATCATAATTTGTATGTATTGATAACACAATAACCTACAAAAAGAAGTGAGATCCCATAAAAAACATTCCATGTAAAAAAGAGGCCAAGTCTCGAAATTCTTCCACCGTGTGACTTGGCAATCACACAATACTGCATAGTTTTAGGTGTGCAAAAATCCATAAATGCAGTAAAGTGGTGTGATTGCCAAGTAGCAGAATTTTATTTAGCTAGCAAATAAAGAATAATAAGAATGCCTGAGACTTGGTACTACGAAATATCAAAGTCAACGACCGCTTTAGCCTAGTTGGTAGTGACGCTGCCTACGAAGCAAGAGGTCTCGGGTTCTAATCCCGGTAAGGGCATTTATTTGTGTGATAAGCACGAATATTTGTTCCTGAGTCATGGATGTTTTCTATGTATTTAAGTATTTATTTATCTATATAAGTATTTTTATCGTCGTCTAGTACCCATAGTACAAGCTTTGCTCAGTTTGGGACTAGGTCGATTTGTGTAAGATTGTCTCCTAATATATTTATTTTATGTTTATATTTATCTCACAACTTTTTAAGGTGGAAGAGTTTCGAGACTTGGCCTCTTTTTTACATGGAATGTTTTTTTATGGGATAAAACTTACTAGCTTCTGCCCGCGACTCCGTCCGCGTGGAACTCGTTTATATCCTATGTCCCTCCTCCAGACTCAAATCTCTATACCAAATTTTATCTAAATCGGTTCAGCGGTTTAAGCGTGAAGGGGTAACAGAAAGACACAGGCAGACAGACCCACTTTCACATTTATAACAGTATGGATTCGTACTTACTTTTTTTAAAATCTGAATTTGAGAAGCTAACTTTACGAACTTTGTTATAATTTGCTACATTTATTAATCTGCTATTTTTATTCACAAAAAAAAGATGTTATAAATGCAAAGCTACGAACACTCATTTAGTACTTGTATGTACATTCTTAGAACTACGGAATAGTTCCTAGCTTCACACCTCAAGGACGGGTAGTACTACCCGCGTGTAATTAGCGCACGGGTACGCGTGTACACGTATACACGGGTACCCGTGCGCTAATTACACGGATCCGTTCGGACCGGTCGCTTAAACCCGCGGGCGTGTTACACGGGCACGGGTACCCGACACGAATACACGAAACCCGGACACGACCGCGAGCCCTAATTGAAATCGTGTCTCGTCTTGTCTTATGCGGAAAAGTTAATAAACTAGTGCTGCCGTGCCTGCAGGATGTGGATAGATATTGCCTTGTATTGTAGGTACTTACAATGCCACAAGCTAAAAATATGCCGTTCATCGTTATTTTGTATATGATGAAGTGTCTAATACGAGCTCCTGTCAGCTATGTAATAGTGAATTAAAGGTAAGCAATATAATGACTGTTTTCGGACAGGTAGGCATTTACAGCTAGCGGCGCTTAAATAGTCGCTTGACCTTGAATGCGCAGCACACGAGCGTGTGGACTAGGTACCACCAGAGAGACGGATAATAATGATAATGGATGAAGAAAAAAAATACTCAGAATATTTTTTTACGAAAAAACATGGCGGGTGCGGCTGAAGCAATCGTTGATACAAACTAAATGGTCTACAACACCAACGCTAAGAAGGTTAGACTCGCTCGTCACGGGCCCCGGGAAGGGATAACGCCACATAAGCGCAATAAGTAAGCGTTTAAATTAAGCAAATAAAAATCCCTTCATAACCCCTACAAAAACCCTTAAAAACCCCTTCAATAACCCAATCAAAACCCTATCCCAAAACCCTAAGGTTGGTTAAGCTTAACTCAAGTGAAGGGCTTAACCCGTATATAAGTTAAGCCAATGATACGGTAACCCAAATAAACGATTAACCCTGGAACGGCTTAAGCTTATCGAACGGCTTAAGCCAAAGAACGGGTTTTCCGGTCCCTGCCTGTGTAGATATTCTAAACAGCTTTTGAGTCACCACGATTATATTTTTTCAACATTTTTTTGCACCATTCGACGCGAGCCTCTTTTTGATCTTTAGTTAAATTGTGCGGTATCCAACGCGAACAATTTTTTTTACAGCTAAATGTTCATGTAATATCTTATTAATGCTCGTCATAGATATCCCCAGAATTGCCTCTATCTCGCGATACGTAACATGACGGTCATGCATTATAAGTTTCCGCACTGCTTCAATATTTTGTGGTACAACGGCCGATTTCGGGCGACCTTCCTTAACTTCATCCGTAAGCATACTACGTCCACGATTGAACTCGCTAAACTAGTGATACACAGTAGTTTTTGATGAAGCTTCATCACCAAAAGTCGAAGTTAATTGATCTATGCATTGTTGTTGCGTTAAGCCACGCCGAAAATCGTAATAAATCATAGCACGAATATTTTCACGAGTAAGTTCCATTCTTGCAACGAGATAACATTTTAAACCCGCCAAAAACAAAAGAGTAGCGTACTCAAGAAAAAAAATTATAGCGGCCAGTATTAAAAGAATGTTCAAATTTTACCATGGAGGTCAAAAATTGTGTTTAAGAAAGTTGGAATCCTGGATTCCGGATACATAAGTAGCAGCCCTCGTATTATTTTATGGTAAATTACCGTTTGAAATTTAAAAGTGCCCTTGTGGCCTATTTGCAGAATAAATAATTGTTTAGATTTCATGAGGAATCGATGAAATCCGTAAAAAAATGTAATAGAAGTTTAAACTAAAAGGTAGAAAGGTAAACGGTACCTTATCAATGGTGAAGTCTTCATTCCCTTCGCCCTCCAGGAAGTATTTGAGCTCGTCGTGCGGCGGCAGGTCGGCGTCCGTAGTCTCGAGCGCGGCGACGCGCGTGCCCGCCGGCGCGTCCTCGCGCAGCTCCGCGCGGTACCGGTGCCGCACGCAGTACGGCGGGTTGTCGTTCACGTCGCTCACGGCGATGAGTACCGTCGCGCGCGCGTCGAACTTCCCGTCCGTCGCGATCACGCTAAGCTCGTAGCTCGCTTCTAGTTCCCTATCCAGCGGCCGCGCCACGAGCAATTCTCCCGATGCTCGGAGCTGGAAGCGCGCGCGCGGGTCGCCGGAGGCTACAAGGAACGCCAGCGGCGAGGCGGTGGCGTCGGCGTCCGTGACGGTGAGCCGCGCCACGACCGTGCCGGCGGCGGCGTCCTCCGGTACTGACGCCGTGTACGTGTCGGGTTCAAAGCGCGGGGGGCAGTCGTTGTAGTCCTGGTCAACACAATCTCACTTAGGGTGGTATTCCACTTGTCCAAGATCTTTGTCCAATGTGTGCTTAAAGAGTGAGTGAGACGCAATGCACATTGGATAAAGATGTGTGTGAAAAGTCTACATTTCAAGATAGTAGTAGTTACTAGTAAATAAATAAATATCAATAGAGAATCACAATCAATCGATGGAGTGTTTAAGCTGATGGATCAGGCTTATGCAGTGAGCAGTACCTGCAGGCGCACGACGAGCGTGCCGCGGCTGGCGCGGCGCTGCGGCGCGGGCGCCTGGTCGCTGGCCACGAGCGGCACGCGCAGCTCGGCGCGCGCCTCGCGGTCCAGCGGCGCGCGCGTCGTCACCCAGCCCGTGCGCGCGTCCACCGCGAACAGCGCCGCGTCGGGCGAGTCGCCCAGCGAGTACTGCACCTCGCCGTTCGTGCCCGCGTCCGGGTCCCAAGCCATCACTGGGGAGGTACGTAAGCGTTGTTATAATCCGTAAGACCACTCCAAATACTCCTACGTCTCATGAGAACATGATAAAATGCATGGCAGCAGGTCGAGAAATTTGTGCACTTTTAAAATGATTAGTCAATGATCATGAGCTAAATATTCCCTGCTGCCCTGACCTGTACTGTTTCCTAAGCGTCCGCTAGAAGGTCACCTCGCGGTCGCTAGCACGCGCTTGACGACCAACGGCGTCCGAAGGTCAAACGGAATGTCTACACGGTCCGTCCGGATCAAGGCCGCTTTGTCGGAGGCGCTTCAACTATTGAAATAATTGCATTGTCATAAGTTGCTTAAGACTCACGTCTAACGACGGTGGAGTGGGGCGGCGTGTTCTCCGCGAGCTGCACGACGTAGGGCTGCGAGTGGAAGGCGGGCGCGTGCTCGTTGACGTCGAGCACGTGCAGCGCGGTCTGCAGCAGCAGCGCCGGCGCCGGCGAGCCCGCGCCCTCGCACAGGATGCCCAGCGGGATCTCGCGCGCGGACTCGCGGTCCAGCGGCGCCGCTAGCACTAGACGACCGAGATCGTCCAGCGCGAACTGGGGATAAAACACGATGTTATTCGAAATCTAAATGTTCATTCAGCAAGAGGTTCTTCTACATGACAGAAATTATAAATACAATTACCACCTACTAGGTGGCTCTCCACTCAGGAGTCGGTTACAATCAATTCTCAGTTCGAGTATCGAAATTTCCATAGCGATAGATGTGGAAATTATTTAGCTTCGATATAGCTTGCAGTACTGCTGTTGTTCCTCAAACTTTTTTTTCTGATAAATAATATGTGTCTTGTTTTTTTACAAATAGGTAACCGAGCGTAATGTACGCTAAGTAAAATTTTGGCTAATTGATATATTTTTTTGTATTCGTTTATTTCCATAAGTTACGAGAACCTGTAATTGGCTATATGGTTTTACTATTGTGTCTATGAATATGTTGGTTTTCAATGTGTTAATAAATAAAATATTTTTGTGAACCTTTATGAATAGCACCAGTGTTTGTGAACACCTTAAGTTAGTGATAAAATACCTGATCTTTCCCATGGTTGGCGGGCGCGAGCCGGTACCGCGGCGTCGGGTCGGCGGGGTCGGCGCGCAGCTCGGCGAGCAGCGTGCCCGGCGGCGCGTCCTCGCGCAGGAACAGCGCGGGCGGCGGCGGCGCCACGCGCGGCGCGCGCTCGCCCGCGCCCAGCACGTACACCGCCACGCCCGCCGCGCCCGCGCGCCCGCCGCCGTCGCGCGCGCGCGCCCACACCACCACCGACCGGGACGCTGGAATACCACACACACTTCACATCTCTGCTGGGATGGTTCAATTCCCAAGATCGGTCCACTTGGATACATTGGATTCCCAAGATCGGTCAACTTGGATATATTAGATCCCCAAGATCGGTCAACTTGGAACAAATTCTTCAATAAGTGCTGCAATATTCTAATCTTTGTACAGTCGAGTTCAAAGATATGTATACACTTTTGCACCTTATTCCATTGTAATAAGGTGAAAAATACATACATATCTTTGACATCGACTGTACCGTTTATACCCAAATAGAGATTAATCTTATTTGTAGTAGTTGTCCCTTCACATTGTTTAGCATAAGTTAATGTGCATGTTGTGTTTGCCTGTAATTGGACCAACACCTTGCTTTGATTATGTACCAAGTTTAGTTCCTAAGTCACATGGTGTTGTATCTGTTGGCAAACCATAGTTTCTGACAAAAAAATCATTTTTGGTACAAGCTTTTACTGCCGACTGTACTTTTCTGTATACCATCATCAACTACTCATTGTGACGATTCAAACGAGCCCAAACTCAACGGAGTTACGTCGGTTAAATACTGAATTCCCATGGCCACCTTCTGTCTCCATCTTGAGATCAGCTCGATGGTACCATAATATTGAATTGTCATCCAAACTATACTAATAACCAAACTTTCAGCTCAATCGGATAACGGCAAGTGACTGAAAAATGGATTGCAAATTTTGACGGACAACTTACATACTTACCTACATACGAACAGGTAAAGTTAATATAAAGCTTGTAAAAAAAAACATTGTGTTCGCTTCACTGTTTCGGCCGTAACATTGGAAAATTCTACTTAAAATTATTATAAATTGATTATAATTGTGAAAGTTTAGATGTCACCGAAAGGATGAAATTGGGGATCATAAGGGAGTGCCCGTGGTTGACGTTGCGGGCTAGTTTTGTTTTGTATGTATAATATAATAAGTGGATTGTGTAAGTGAGTTACCAAGACCATATGACACGACCCAACTTATCATTATTCAGTGGTGAAAAGTAATAAAACTAACCAAAACTGGTGGCGTTCTTCGCAAACGCCATAGCTCCCGTGACCGGGTCGATCTCGAACAGCCCCGCCGCGTCCGAGTCGAGTTCCCCATCGTGCAGCTCATATCGTATGCGCGCGTGGTCGCCGGCGTCGGCGTCCCGCGCGGCGAGCGTGAGGAACGGCTTGTGCGGCGCGAGGTCGGCGCGCGCGGCGGCGCGGTACTCGCGCAGCGGGAACTCGGGCGCGTGGTCGTTGGCGTCCAGCACGCGCACGCGCACGGTCGTGTGGCGCAGCCGCCCGCCGCCGTCGCGCGCTGCCACCGGGACCTGGGTAAACATCATTTGTTAAACATAGGTTATGGTTGGTTTTCTTTGTCGCACTCACAAGCGAGTGTACAATAGTTATGTTATATTTATTTCATCTGGTTGTGAGTATCCATACTAATACTGGATACTATATTATAAACGCGAAAGTAACTCCGTGTATCGTTCTCGTTTTCACTCTTAAACCGACCCACTGCTTTGAGATTTGGTATGGAGGTAGTTTTAATGGGAGGTACTTGGGTACATTTTATCTCTGAAGTCATTTCAAGAGGGCGAAACGGGGAGCGGAAGTTTATACGGAAGTACAGTATAAAGGAGTTCCACGCGAACCAAATCGCAGCCAAAAGCTACCCTAGTAGTCTTATAAGACATTTAGCTTCTACAGCTACGAATGTACCTGCCGGTACTCAAAATGTGGATTTCAAAATTACCTCCCACTCAGCACGGGCCTCGCGGTCTAGCGGCACGCGCGTGGTGAGCGCGCCCGTGGTGGCGTCCAGCGCGAAGGTGTCGCGCAGCAGCACCGAGTCGATGGAGTAGGTGACGACGCCGTACTCGCCGCCGTCCTCGTCGTCCGCCTTCACCGTCGTCAGCAGCACCGGCGGCGGCAGGTTCTCCATCACGCGCGCCTCGTACACTAAATGCGGGAACCGCGGCGCGTGTCGGTTCGCGGGGACCACGGTGAGCTTCACGCGCGCGAACGCGGCGTGCGCGCCGTCCGACACGGAGACATTGAGTGAACGAGGGGCGTCCTTAGGCCAGCCGCGCGGCGCGGCCAGCGAGACGAGGCCGGTGTCGGCGGCGACGGCGAGCAGCGGCGTCGGCGGCGCGTCGACGGCGGCGTAGCGCAGGCGGGTGGCGTCGCCGGCGTCCGGGTCCCACGCCGCCACGCGCGCCAGCACCGTGCCGCGCGCCGCCTCCTCGCTCACGAGTGCGCTGCGGGACATATCACAACCGATCAGCTACAAAGTAATACCATAGCCGATCACTAAGAAGGCGAGATAAACGATTAGAAAATGTTTGTTACCATGGTAAAATTATATCAATGTGAAGTAGTAGGAACAAAAGAAGATACCCAGAATTCATTTAAAAGAAAATGGCATCTAAATTCGATAAAAAAATTGAAGTAATTTGATGTGTTCTATGTAGTTCTATCAAAACAACCATAATAACCTGCTGCCAGGTTTCATAAATTATCTCTGCATCACCTACTATGAATCGTATAAGTACTGGATAGATTTGATTTCCGCTACCCTAAGGTTGTCTGGAAGAGATCGCTCTCTCTCGATCGCCTGTTGTTTGCTTCTAATGGTGTTTACTACGTTCTATACAGTGTTCTTTTATTGCGGTGTGCAATAAAAAGTAGAGTTTTTTTTGTCCAGAAATCCAAACCTTTGAAACTTTTTGAAATAAGTTCTATGCTAGATCCCCTCCTCTATTAACCTTATTAAAATATCCCATATGTTGTTAAACTCTAAGGAAGAGCAGTGTATTTTAACACACAGGCGTCTTGATTGCTAAAAACGGGGCCTCAGCCTGAATATTTGCAAAAAGTTTGAGCTCATGAATAAATCAGTTTATTTATTTACTAGCTGTCCGGCCGGGCTTCGCACGGTTAGTTTAGGAATTGTTCGGTGCAATGCATCTAACACGTGATTTAGCCTCGTGCGTCCCGTCAGCAAAAGACGCATTGAGCAATAATTTATATTAACCTCGATTTAGTGTACTTTTCGGCTCTATCGCGACCGGGTGCATTCGAACATTAACATTTAACATAACCAACATCTTTCTAACATCTTTATAACATTTGTAATTTTAGGATTTTGAGACAATAAACATTTTATACGTCTCTCCGGACTTTCTAACATTCAAGCTCACCCGCACCCGAATTAATGAAGCATTTTCTCGCGGTAAAAAGTAGCCTATGTTCATTAGGGATAATGTCGGCTTCTAATAGTAAAGGATTTTTTCAAATCGGTCCAGTAGTTTCGGAGCCTATTCAATACAAACAAACAATCAAATCTTTCCTCTTTATAATATTAGTGTAGATTGTTACCTGACGACGGGGCGCTCGAGGCGCGGCGGCGAGTCGTTGACGTCTCGCACGCGCAGGCGCAGGTGCGCGGTGTCGGCGAGCGCGGGCCGGCCGCCGTCGCGCGCCGTGACCAGCAGCCGGTGCTGCGCGCGCGCCTCCGCGTCCAGCGGCGCCGCCAGCACCAGCGCGCCCGACGTGGCGTCCAGCGAGAACAGACCTAGCGACGAGTTGTCGCCCGACAGCGAATATGTTATCTCGCCGTTTACACCTGCCAATGGAATACCTAGTAGGTTCAGTTATTTGCGAAATTAGTGTACATACACAAAACCAACATAAACGAAGTTTGAGTTCGTTTTTTGCGTAAATTAAAACCCTGTATCTACAATCAGAGGAAAATGCCGTATTTCATAGTTTTAGTTAAGTATAGAAAAGGTTTCCCCTACAGGCTTTTTAAAAAAACTTTGAATGCAGCTTAAATTTTTTCTAAAATCGGTCTCGTGACTCCTAAGAGAAAAAATCCTTATTGCATTAATAACCTGTATATAGTTTCCTTTTTATCTTTACTTGTGACTGTGAGAGATTCACAAATCATCGGTGTAGGATAGTTAACACTTTCACTGCCAGAAACCCACCTAGCGAGCGCCCACGCCATAGGTGCTCTTCTCTACTTAGTAGAAAACCCACGGGATCGGCTACGAGCGTAGCGTGTAGCGATTCTTGGCAGTAAATATGAATAAACAAGAAAACTGTGGATGTTCGCAACGAATAGGAGTATTGGTAGGTACGAACCCGTGTCATTGTCCCTGGCGACGAAGGTGATGATGGTGGTGCCGACGACGGCGGCCTCGCTGACCTCCACGTCGTACAGGTCGCGCTCGAGCTCGGGCGCGCAGTCGTTGACGTCCGTGACGCGCAGCGACACGAGCGCGTCGGCCGCGGCGCCCGTCACACCGTCCGTCGCACGCACGACCAGCTCGAACTCCTGCGTCTGCTCGTAGTCCAGCGGCAGCGCCGGTATCAGCACGCCTACGCACACAACGTACAGCATGCAACAAGCTCTGTGGCACTGCCAGCTGCTCCGCTATAAGATAGTGCACTCAATATTGCCCGTGTGTGCGTGAACGATATGGGCAATACAGATATTACTGGCACTGTAGGCTGAGGCCCTACCGTGAAACGAAAACGAATTTCGTTCGTGTATCTCCCTCTCTGGTGCACTTGATAGTTCGAGCGACAGAGAGGGAGATACTCGAACGAAGTTCGTTTTCACTTCGCGGTAGCCCCTCTGGTCCGATTAAATGTAATGAGACACTAACGTTGCAACACTCGTGGAAATATTGAGGAGACTACAATCGTCGATCGCAATGTGTGATTTTATCCAGCGGATCGGCGAGTCGTGATGAGCAGACATGATACTTGTAAGCGCAACGCAATACGCGTGACTCGCGCCGACAAAGCGAGTGAAATCTGCGAATACTGCGGCTAAACCTGCTAGTGACGGGAAGGAGTGGGTTCAGGAAAACAGACGGAGGCAGAACGATATTTTTTTTCAATGATGTGTGAATTTTACATAAAATGTGAGGTGAGATGAGATGACACAACCCAGGTGGAACGTAAGGCCTGAGTGGACGCCCCGCTCGTAGCGGGGCGTGGAGCGTCCATATAAATTGCATTTGTTTTATTTGGACGCTTCACGCCCCGCTCTGAGTGGGCGCTTACACTTAAGAGTGAGACTAACAGAACACCATGACACGACATGAACCATGCGGAAGGTTAGATAGCGTGAGGCAGGCGGGGAGGCGCGGGAGGGGTGGGGCGGGGCGGTACTCACATGGGTTATTGCCTCTGTCGGGTGCTGCAGACAAAACCAACGGTTAGTGCGGCGCCACTCTCTAGTCTAGGTACCTACTCCGCCACTGGCGACCCGCACGCATACATGTGCCACTTTACACATTGGATACCATGAATGAATTTATACACACAGTTTATAGTGTCACATAGATGCCTGCGGTTCTTGCTAGCATTTCCGCACGAGAAATTGATCCCCACACATGCGTTATGTTGTTTATTATTTCCCGTTTCGTCCATCAAAACCTCTAAAAATACCAGGTATAATTACCTATATTAATTATTATACCTCGTCATGCATTGCTTATACTAGTACACCCGTTATCGCCCTGCTATTGTTAACCCATTATCAGTTACAATAAGTAGCCGCAAGTACCGAGTTACTTTTAAGAATCGTTTGTACATGCACTCTACTAAATAATCATTCCGAGGCACAATGTGAATGATTTTTCATTTAAAATATATTCTTAGTTTGATTTGCTGAAATTGCTTCTTAGATGTCATGGTTAATTCTCGTACGTATCCGTTTCCTTGTCACCAGCATGGTAATCTAAAATAGTGGCAATAGTGTTCAGCTGCTACCGGATCGCTATACCACAGTTGGTGGGAGCAGGCAGTGACGGATCCAGGATTTCGGTTAAGTTAGGGCATCACCCCGTTTGGGGACCCATTAAAATTCTATTTCTGCTTCGAGTATACTATGTCCCGCAAGGACTCGGACGCTTTTGGGGGTTTCGAGTCCCCTAACTGCCCCTCTGGATCCGCTACTGGGAGCGGGGGGAGACAACGTACCGGTGTCGAAGTGTATCTCGAAGAGCGGCGCGCCGGTGGCGGGGTCGGCGGGCGGGTCGACGAGCGAGTAGATGAGCGGGCGCTGCAGCGGCGAGCGCGCGGCCAGCGGCCCGGGCAGCGGCGCGCCCGGCGGCGCGTCCTCGCGCGCTTCCCGCACGAAGTGCGCCGAGTCCCAGCGCGGCGCTGCACCTCCGGCCCACACGCGCACCTAGCACAAACATCACATTTATTTTGTGGGTCCCATGCCCAAAGGGTATAAACGGGACCCTATTTCTAACGCTCCGCTGTCCGTCTGTCTGTCACCAGGCTGTATCTCATGAACCGTGATAGTTATACAGTTGAAATTTTCACAGATGATATATTTCTGTTGCCGCTATACGAGTATAACAACAAATTACAAAAAGGGGGCTCCCATACAACAAACGTGTTTTTTTGCCGTTTTTATTGATGATGGTAGTGTCGTCGAGTCCGACTCGCACTTGGCCGCTTTTTTACTTTATTTATTTAGAGACAAACAGTAGTAGAAAACATCTGTAACTTAGCTGTGGCTATATTATGATTACATAGGCCTCTATGTACAGAAAAAATATGGCATCGCAACCGTTCATTCGTCGTTAAGATCTTGACCTTTATGTAGATCGCACTGTAACTCTAGGGTCTAACTCTCTAACTCTAACTAACTAGGGTGTAGACTCAAAATGTATTATTACTCCAAAAGAAAGAAGGCAAAAAAATATGCCTAGTGACGAAAATCCCATTCAGATATCTTTAAGAATTACGAAGTTAAGTACAACCGTTTTAATATTGCTTGATAGAGAGAGAAAACGCTCGCAGCTAGTGACGATACAATCTGCGAGCGTCATAGTAAATGACTATCGTTTCATATGAAGGCGCGTTTTGCTGAAAAGGGATAAAATATATACCCCCCTCTTAAATCTTTGGACACTTATAACTTTGTGATTTTTTTAACCTATTGCATTGCTTACATTTTGAATCCATTTTTGATTATTTTATTTAGTGTCTACACCCCGCACGCACTGAACAACGTACCGTGAGCGTGGCCTCGGCGCCGCAGGGCGGGGAGCCGCCGTCGAACGCGGCGATGACGAGCTCGTAGAGCGCGGCGTGCGCGTCCAGCGTCTGCTTGAGCGTGACGTGTCCGCTGCGCCGGTCCACGCGGAAAAGCTCGCCGTGTCCGCGCTTCATCTCGTACCGGACCTGCATGACGTCACAGTATTTTATTTTACACTGCACGTGCGGCAGGCAGACAAACCAGCAGGATAAAATATAGCATGTATGTCCTTCCAGAAAGTCTATTCTAAACAGGTGATTTTTTCGGATACAAAAATACAATCTACAGACTTTTCAACTTCATTATACATATTAGTATAGACAAAACTTGTCGCTATATCTGAGGGAGAATATAAAGAAAATTAGGTCAGATGGATAAAAAACAATTGAATATCTTGGTCACGGCACTAAGTTGTGGTACATTTGGTGCCGTGACCAGGATTTTCAATCTGGTTTTATAGGGCTTTGTAGCGCAAGAGGAAGAAAGGAACCCTGAATACTTATCATGTGACAAAAATATTAATACAACATTTTGCGAAGGTATGGACATGTTATGCGGAGGGATGATAGTCATGTTACTAGAAGGGCATTACGTATGAATGTGGCCCTACACATTCAGGGTTGTAGAAGACGTACACCAAGAAAGAGGTGGATGGACTGTGTAAGAGACGGTATTAATAGGAAGGAAGTGTGTGATGAGTTGACGGGCGACAGAGATGCCGCGCCGACCCCAAGTGAATGGGATGAGGATGATTTTGCGAAGGCGTCCTTATTGTGTGAAATGTTCTGCTTAGCATTTATCCTTAAATCTAATGGGGCCAGTGACACTAACCTCGCCGTTGTCATTGGCGTCAGCGTCGTCGGCGCGCACGGTGAAGACGGGTGCGCCGGGTTCAGCGCCGGCGGGCACGGCGGCGGCGTACGGCCGCCCCACGAACACGGGGCAGTTGTCGTTGACGTCCGTGACGCTGACGGCCAGCCGCGCGAGCGCGATACGCGCCGCACTCCCCGCGCCGCCCGCGCCGCTGCGTGCCTGCACCAGCAGCACGTACGAGTCGCGCGTCTCGCGGTCCAGCGCTAGCCCCGTGCTGCGCACCGCGCCCGATGTCACACCGATCTACACATATTACAATAAATATTATTTTCTTATATGATAGGTACCTTTTACAACTCTGATGCTTTCCTAATTAAGAACCATGGAGACTTTTTACAACTCCATTACTATATTTCTTTAGTTTTGATTGTGATGCTTTAGACTTTTTAGATTGCTTTATTATAGGTTTTAACTGCCCGCACTGCTACACCTGTGCGGCTGAATAAATGTAGCTTTTATCCACCTTTCACAAATTTCATTAATTGAGCCTTGATGTCTTTTCCTGACTCCTGAGGTTTGGTATCTTGATAACAAAGCCACTGAAGTTAACTTCAGATTAAAGTGCAATACCATAGTAACTCGACTCACCTCGAAACCTTCCACAGGATTGAGTATGGAGAACTCGACGTGCTCGTTAAGCGCGGCGCCGAGCACGGATAGCACGGCGATGGTTGCCGGTCGGGTGGAGTTCTCCGCCACAGCGCCGTAGTACTCCGGCTGCGCGAAGGCGAGCCCGGCCGGCTCGGCCGCGTGCGCGCGCACCGTCAGCCGCGCCGTGCCCGCCCAGCGCCCGTCCGACGCGCGCACGCGCAGCCGCGACATCTCCGGCAACAACTCCGGGCGAGACACTGTCACCAGCCCGCTCGCAGACACGGCGAATGCACCCGCCGCGTCGCCTTCAATAATATCATATTTGAGTGTTCCGTTAGTCGGGAGGTCCGCGTCGGTTGCCCGTAGCGCTTGCACTAGCACGCCGGCGGCCGTCGGAAGCAGCACGGTGGCTTCGTACGCGGCGCGCTCGAATACCGGTGCGCAGTCGTTCACGTCCTCGACTTCCACGATAACAGTAGCCGTGCTGTCTGATGGCAGCCGCGGTGAACCCATATCCACTACTTTAACAGTGAACTCGTGTTGTCGCGCTGTTTCATAGTCGAGTGGGGCGCGTATAAGCAGCGCTCCAGTAGTGGGGTGTACGGCGAATAGCGCGGCAGCGGCGGGTTGGAGGATCTCGAAGGCGCGCTGTTGGTGCGCCGGCGAGTCGGCGTCGGCGGTGGTGAGCACGAGCGGCGCGTCGGAGTCGGCGCGCGCGACCAGCGCGCCGCGCGGCGCCGCCTCGGAGACGCGGCCGGAGTAGCGGCGCGACACGAGCACCGGCGGGAACTCGTTGCGATCCAGTACGTGAACTGCCACTTGCGCCGTCGCCGACCCGCCTCCCTGAGTATGAAACATCTCATGAGGATGGTGCGTATACAATTAATAACATTTTAAGTAACTAAAAGAATAAGGGTATAGACTCGAAATTTTTTATTACTCCAAAAGAAAGAAGGCAAAAAAATATGCTTAGTGACGAAAATCCCATTCAGATATCTCAAAGAATTACGAAGCTACAACCGTTTTAATATTGCTTGTTAGAGAGAGAAAACGCAAACAGTGTGTGACGTCACGTTACGGGATGCTGGGGGGCCGCGTCAACGGTGGCGCCGAACACGATGGGCACGGCACATTGCCGTCTTCTAGTGACGTAACATTCTTCCAGCGTCATCATTTCATATGAAGTTACGTTTTGCGAAAAAGGGACAGAACATACCCCTTCTTAAAACTTTGGACTCTTATAACTTCGTGATTATTTAACCTTTTGCGCTGATTTTTTCTCCATTTGACTACATTTTTAATACTTTTTCGAGAAATATGACATTCTTGATTATTTTAGTGTATACACCCCTATTATCTCATTTCTGATTTGTAGTTAATAATAATAATATTGACTGTCTCCGTACGAGTCATAATATCCACTCAAATGACATTGTACCAAAATGGATTCCAAGAATGAATTGCTCATCCTTGAAAAAGTACACCAACACACTACATGTGGGAAAAACTTAACAAATACTGCAACTCATGAAATCTCTCCCCTTTTCCCGAGGGCCAAGCGGCGTTTTCACAAGTGCAATGCAGAGGGCCACCCACAATGCTGGCCCTTACAAGTCCCCCACCACTAAATGAAATAAGTATTAGATTGTGTCTCAAGGGAGCAAAATTATTATATTTACGACGACGGCTATGTATTGATGAACTGCTATGAGATGAATCCTATCGACCTGGGAACCGATTTTTAACTTTCGAGCGCTCGATCCTTTCACTCGAAAACTGACAAAAATAATGAAAAGCTGTTTTGAAATATCGATAGAATATTTAAAAGAAAGTAAGTGCCTGTATTTTTTACACTACAATCGTATTCACTTTTATTTAAGTTTATATTTTTATGTTAAGTTTTTGCGTATACTACTGTTTACGTTTAAGGCGGCCCAGCAAACGATGTGCACGAGTTGCCATGGCATTGTTCAACAGTAGTATTCTTTTATTCTTGTATTTTTTTAATTATGTACCCACTTAGATTTAAGTTTACTTATACAACGATACTTACTGAACGATTGTTATGTGATGTGATTTAATAAGTTATACTTATAAGGATGGCGAATCCCACCGTAATACAGTGCAGACTAGTACGGAGGTCGTTTGACACTTACTTTTGGTATTCACCATAGAAATACTAACAAAAAATGTAAGTAGCAATATGTACTTTTTCTGCGAAATAAATTTATAATTATTGATTATGATATGATTTAATTTCGAGCGTTCGCTAGTCAAAAATCGGCCCCCTGATCGGATGCTGATAGGAGCGTCGGTTGAATACCAAGTTAACGCTACAAGAATGACGTGTACCATGGCGAAGACGGTGACGGTGAGGTTGTAGAAGCTGCACTCCTCGTAATCCAGTTCAGTGGCGGTGGCCAGCAGGCCAGCGGCCGGGTTGAGCGTGAACCGCCCCTCCCCGCCGCGCAGCGAGTAGCGCAGCGCCGCGCCGCGCGCCTCCACCGCGCCCAGCACCACGCCGCGCGGCTCGTTCTCGGCCACCTCGAACACCAGCGAGTCTGTTGCCAACCTGAGAAGACAAGGAATTTAATCAATGAGGTTTATAGAATATTGACGAGAATTTGATTCTCCACGCCGAGTCAGAACACCTGTAGAATGAAATTGTATTAGGTAAGTGCAACGTTCGAAACCTAGTAATATTCTAACTACATCTTAATTTATCGTATGTAACTCAACACCTACAGCTTACACAGATATTAAAGACATGCGGGAACCCAAAGATGTAACACACTAATAGGTAATAAATATATTATCATTCTCATTCATTCAGAACACCTGGCGGGTGATATAAAAATAAAGTGTCAGTTATATGTATAATGAATCCTGGTCACGGCACCAAATTGTAGCATTCGCGTCCCTTCCGTTGATGGGGGCCATCATTGCTTATTCTTAGCACAGTTGGAATAATGTATGGTGTTAAGCTGAGTAAGAATGATGATGGGAATGGTGAGTCTGGATTATCTGAACAGAGTGTTATACTCACTGCGGCGGCGCGTCATCTGGCTCCACGATGGTGATGTGCAGCGGCAGCGTGTTGGCACGCGCGTGCGGCGGCGGGTTGGCGGCGCGCACGCCCAGCGTGTACTCGCGCGGCGCGGGCGGCGGCGGCAGCGGCGCGGACAAGTACACGTCGCCCAGGGCCGGGTCCACGGAGAACAGCCCGCCTGCGTCTCCACCGGCTGTGGAATATATTTATTTTATTCAAAACGGGACTACGTGAACTGAGTCTCACCTGATTGATAGTTAGAATACATCAAAACAGTAAACATTCTGGTGAATACTTGAGCAACGATCATCGCGTTAATGGAAATTAACTGCTTGCAAACATACATACATACAGTCACGCCCTTATTCCCAAAAGGGGTAGGCAGAGCACATGAAACGTATATTCCAGCGCCACTTTTAGCATAAATGTGGGTGTAAAAGATTTACAAAATGTGATATTGCAGTGATAGGTTGCTAGCCCATCGCCCATAACACACTTCAACCCTGGTCCCTTAGTCGACTTTTACGACGCCCACGGGAAGAAAGGTGGTGAAATTCTAACCCGACACCACACGGGCTTGCAAACATAACAGGTGGATAAAGTTTTTTTATTTATATAACTTCTTATTCATTTATACATTACCGATATAAAATAATGATAATATATAAACTAAATTGATATATGACAAAGTTCTTAGGGCAGGCACTCGTTTAACCAAACTAAAAGGGTGAATTACCCAACGCCTTATTAGGGAAGTTCACGATAAAATTAGGGTTAACTGAGGAGTCACATTAAACGTTACGTATACGTACGTAGAAGGACCGCGATGAAGTACAAACCTAAAGAGTATTCTATCCTCGCGGCGTCCCCCGCGTCTCTGTCCGCAGCGCGCAGCGCAGCAACCAGCGCGCCGGGCGCGGCGCCGCGCGGCAGCCGCGCCTCGGCGAGCCGCCGCCGCCACTCCGGCGCGTGCTCGTCGTCGTCGTGCACGCGCACCGTCACGCGCGCGAAGGCACGCGACGCGCGCGGCGCCTGGTCGCGCGCCCACACCGTCAGCTCGTGGAGGTTGGCGCTTTCCCTGTGAGTTACAAACTACGATTAGCTAGGTTTATACATTTTTGTGCTATGCTGAACCAAGGAAAAACGGAACGGACTGTTGTGTTCCTGGTGGTAAGTAAGGTCGCCAGAGCTCTCGAGGATATTTTGTGTTGAGGAGTGAAGGACCCGCGTTTGAGTCTATCAACACAACGAATCCCCAAATCAATAAAGAGTCAGCAAGCCGCTTGTGGTCCTTCTGGAATCGCAAGCATCCATATGCTACGGTGTCTGCTTGCCATCAGGCAGAACTTATGCTTGTTTGCCACCGTCGTAGTATAAAAAAGACGGGGCGTCGAAGTGCTGCAGTAAACAACCATGTTTGATAATCTGGTTCGCAGGGCCAAACATTTGAATTGTGATTGTTGTTGCTTATGTAACGTGTCGCTAAGAGTAGTCACAAGAATGTTCTAAATGTAATTGTTGAGTATAACTTTATGTAATTGTTTAGTCTACACTTCTAAAGTGTACTATAGTTATACTCGTATGTATAGTGATGTTAATTTCTATTAGATTTCTATCTGTGAGAACCTGCTGTGATGTTAGTTTTCCAATAAATAAATACCTGTCAAGTGGCTGCGCGAGCTCCAGCACGCCCGTGAGCTCGTGCACGCGGAACAGGCGCGCGGAGGCGGGCGCGCGCGCCGCGTGCAGCCCGTACAGCAGCCGCTCTCCCTCGCCGTCGTCCCTCTCCCCCGCGTGCGCGCGCAACGCAGCTAGCGCCTCGCCCACGCGCGCCGCTTCAGACACGTCCACAACGTACTCGTCGCGCGAGAACGACACGCCGGCTTCGTTCGCGTCGTTTATCACAGTGATGTTCACCTGTATAGGTACGTGTCAATCCTTTAATAGTAGATTATTACAGAGTCCGGGAAGTAATGGGTTGCCGGCCGAGTACATATCGGATAGTTATGAGCAGACATAGGCAAAATTGTTTGACAAGTAGGGAGTTCCTATATCGACAAATTAAATTATCGGTGCTCGTGCTCGTACTAGTGATCGCCCCCAACATTGTGTGTTTTTTGTTCTATTGTTCACTATAGCATATTTTAAAGAATCGCTATAGGTTATATAAAGGTAGGGCGTAATACCTATTGCACTACAAAATAGTTAATATTATCTTAACCTCTTTAGATAATTAAATAGAAGTAAATTAGCTAGGTACTTTAGACACTCACTATAAAACAATAGGTATTCAAATTATAAAATTGTTTTTAAAAACGAAGAAGAGTATTGAGTTATTATTTATTTATTTTTATACTCTTAATAAAAGCATATTTTTACAAGCAAACCCTTGTGTAATTACTAGTATATAGAACTAGCATCGATAGTTGAGTTTATCGATATAGGAACTCCCTACTTGACAAAATATTTTGCCCCGCGGATTCCTAAGTCTGGTTATGAGGCTGGCAACCCCTTTTCACGCCGAGGTGTGTATATTGCTTTTCTCAAACATGCAATTAATAAATAAAAAAAAACTCCAAGAAATCAAACTTCAATTTCCATGGCTGAACGTCGTGATGCTGTGCGTCAAATAAATTAAAAAAAAATACTTCCCGACTTAGGCCTTCAATTTTGTATGACATTCCTTTACAGCTCTCTCGAGTTTTTCAGCCCGAAACGTGAAACTTTACGGACGTAATGACGACATTTTATTGCATGTTTGAAAAAAAACACTTCATCGGCATTCCCAACTCGTCCACACACTCGTCCGAGTTGGGATTCCCATTTCACCTGCATTCCCACTTCGTCCAGACTCCTTTGGGGTATGCGGACGGAGTGAACCTAAAAGGTTCAAATTAGTCATTGTTCGTATTAACAGAAAGCTATCCACAGCTGATTAATCTTTCTCCAACTGGTGCTACACAATCCGTGCCGCGGATATATAAGGAGATATACTCACGATGGCCGTGGCGGTGTTGGTGCCATCGCTGGCGGCGACGGTGAGCGCGTAGCGGGCGCGCCGCTCGTGCAGCAGCCGCTTGGCCAGCACCAGCGACCCGTCCTCGCGCCCAACCAGGAACTCGTTCCACTCGTCGCCGTCTGCAAGGGGAACTCAGGACATTTACAAGCGTCATAGTGTTATCTACTTATAACTCTACTATAAGTTCTTATGGACACACAATTACATTCAAAGGAATGGGGCGTTTGGTACATAAAATAGGGTCGGTTCGCCGGTTAGCGACCACTTAGCCGATTTGATCACTTTAGATTAGTAAATATATACATATTATATGTACACGCATAATAGATGGCATTCGTATAGGCCCGGAGTATAGTCAAGTTTTGAAACCAACAATAAAATATAGCACTTTCATCCTAGTCAAAAATATAGAAAAGGTTCCGAAATAGAGAATTCGTTAGATAGCGACCGCTTTCGTCGGTTTGCGACCACCTCTTAACTGGTTTGCGACCAACTTTGAAATAGTACATTGTGATACAAGTGATGTGGCTCGCGTGAATAATTCCGCCTCTGATGTAATTATCAAAGCTCACGCGTTTCATATGATGATTTTGAACACATTTTGCTAGGAAAAATCCTTTTCATAAGATGAAAATTTTATAGGCCTGCCAAGTTATTTTCTTTACTCACATATTGTACAACATCGCCAAGAATTTCCAGGGGCGTCCATTCTATTTATCACTTTTCTAGTCACCACGAGTAATTTGTTTTTATAATAACCAAACACGCATAAACAATGTTTACAAATATTTTTTGAAATAACCTATAATGGCGCGCAACAGTTTTTTTCCGTGAAGTTTGCGTAGTGCGCGCGCATGTGTTAAGCCAGACTTACTAAACAGCCAATACAAAATAAAATAAATATTTTCGTTTTAAAATGATCAAACGTGAATAGTTTTACTAAATTAAACGTTTCTATATCATATCCAAAAATAAATAGTCAATTAATGAACAAAAAAGATTTAATTTGTTTAGTCGAGTAAGAATCCATTTGCCGAGAATTAAAAAAAAAGCTGTAAATTCTGTACAACCCGGTTAATTCAAGAATGCACTGTGTTCATGCATACATCTTGCTGCAAGGTGCCAAATGGGGTATATACATGTCATGATTTGTCAGCCCCAATTTATCAGAAGCTGACTAATTGCTATCGTCTGGAGGCATGTTGCGCAGCTGATCCAACTGTCAAACGAGTTGTACTGAGAAATTGTATGTACATGTGGTCGGATTGTTACATCTGTACACTACACCCAATTATGACTTCGACATGTTGTACTGACAAATTGGGGTAAAATCACATATTCTGTATACCGTATACGAGTGTCGTAATGTTATAAAACACGCGTGTTTAATACCCAGGATTATGAGCCTAAAAGCGACATGATAAAAGGTACGTTACGAGCAAATGTGTGAAAATAGTGTATAAGTAGGCACCAGAAGACACATCAAAGCCTTCGATTGCGAAGACGGAGCAGGAATTCTAAACTAAGCAAGATTTTACAACCAACCTCCCCCTTGGCCCCATCTTTTCTTTTTGTCATTGCCGTCGTCACTCCATGTTTGTTTATGACACGAAATACAATTATCTACTGTTGCTTTTTTTTGTCTGTCTGTCATTAAATGAGAGGATAATATTTGTTTTTACTATATGTTACTAATTACCAACGTCAGTTGTATTAATTCATCGTCCTCCTTACAATTTTCCCAGTTCCATCATAAAGAAGCTCGGAGTCCGCTTTAATGCCGTAACCCAAGATTTGGCGTAGGCACTGCACTAATTTTACAAAAGCGACTGCCATATGAATTTTCTACTCGGAGAGAAAGGTAATGATTGTATGCAACTGTTGTATAAGGAGGATCTTAAAACGCGAGTGTCGTGGGGTGCGATGCGAGCCTTGGCGTCTATCGCAATTAAAGACGCCACATTACACCAGTTATATACCGTTGCATACAACTTTTTCTACGACGAATTTTAAATAAATTGCATTATTTAAACATTTCAAGCACCAAGTTTTCTATTCGTTCTTTTGCAACTCGTGAAATTTCTTCGTAAGTTATACTTAACCGTTATAGACGGCAAAATTTACAATATTATAACGAACACCAATTCTCAATTACGTTGCGCTTGTTGTGGTGCGACGACATCCAAATTCAACAAACCTTGTTACGTTTTTTAATGCGCTTATGATGTCTATACGAAATGATTCAGGTATATTCCACCGAACTGAAGTCGAAGGTGAACTTGCAGATACGGTCTCTACAGTCTAGCTTCCAACGAGTTACAGTACTTAAGTTAATACTTTTAATCATCATAGGCGCTATCCACACCCACAGTCCACTACGTAAAAGCATTGAAAATTACACTTGGTTAGAAAGGATAAAATAATGTCTGGCTTTTAAGTATCTGTCCTTCAAAATCAGAATGAAAGAGACATCAATCAAAGCGATCTTCTAGAGTTGGCCTTTTCTGTCAAATAAGACAAATGGAATCGTGGCTTTTCGCTCTTGTAGGTGAAGTGAGACAGCGATACATACTTTTCATTCCGACCATAGCAAGTAGGTGTGACACATTGCATCGACTGTAGCGTGCCTGAAGTAGTTCCACGTATTCTTTTTTCTTGAATGCTATAGGCTTTACTCTTCACTTTTACACGTCGCAGAAGTGGCGTATTTAAAATTGTCTCAAATAGTTTCAAATAGGAAAAAAAATATACACAAAACTGAATTCAAAATGAACTGAAAGTTGTTTAGATTTAAATCTAATTAAAAATACATTTATTTTAAATACCAACATAATTAATAATCACCCATTTGAATCAATCACGGTAATTGATTTTGATGTATTTTGTATTAAAACATTATTTCGACAGAAATTGGCATTATGAATCAGGCCGTGCACTTTTAAAAAATAAATAGGGACGGAAGGGAGCTATTGTTTTGATAATTTGAGGTTGTAGTGAAAATATTTATTGATTTCCTCGCCTAAAACACTAAAAAAAACACTAACTATACCTTGGCCTTGGCGGGAATGGCAATTCAAGGATTCGTAGAAAACTATGTGGTCGCTATCTAACCTCATACGCAATTATTCATTTGGGTTACCGACCACCCCATTTTACTGAAATCTATTTTTATAATATGCCGAAAATTAACAAAATCCTAACCGTAACTAAATCATTTAAGCAATGAAACTACAAAATTCAGTTTAATACTAAAATTAAGTGACATAATCACATAACTTACCGTTGCGCGCCAAATGTCGCTTTATTTTTTTTACAGTTTCACTGCTCGTCAACACGTTACGGAGACCATGTGAAACTAAAGTTTTATTTTCTCGTTTTGGGTTAAAGTGTCGGTTTTAAAGTAATAATATACTTAAAATTGAACTATTCAAAAATAGTTTATAATTGATACTTTATCTTATTGGTTTGTACAAATGATAATATCTTTAGTTAAAGAAGCCTAGTCAGTCAAGTGGTCGCCAACCGAAGGTGGTCGCGTAACCGGCGAAACAACCCTATAGCTGTTTTCTTTCTAATTAGTACAGTCGATCTCATAAGTAGCTGAACACCTTGAGACCTTGTCGCTTTAAAACATGACAGTAAGGGGGGCGCCTAGTTCCTTCGATCTGTAACTGTCCGTTTTTTCGTGTTTTTATGGCTTATCGTATTAAAAACAACGAGGTTTACCGAAATAGTATCCCATGTTCACTTCAAATCTCACAGTTTTCGAGATGAGTATATGGCACCAAACATTTATTTGGACGTAACGTTTGTGAAAATGAGTTAAAAATTCAAATCTGTCGTGCGTTGTTAGGGACGTCAATAAGGAAGAGTTGTATGTAGATTTTACATACAAAAGTGCATAAACAACATACTATATAATATCGAAAACAGAGCTTTTTTGGACCATGTTTGAATAAATAAAAATAAAAAAAACTATTTGCTTCAAGAATTTTGAAGCAAATAGTTTTTTATTTTCCACGTGCAAATGTATATGTCGCAGGGAAATGGCCAAAACAGAGATTTGAACAAAACTCTAAGGGATATGATCAAATCACGCAGGATGTTAAAATGGCGAATCCATTTTATCATTTGCCTAGAAAAAATCAGTCATTTGATCAAATCTCTGAATCTGTTTAGTGAAATGACGAAATCGGCCAAAAAAGTCAACTCGTTTTTGCATTTCACTAGATTTGTTTAGTGATTTGATGAAACCCCTGAAACGCGCTAGTGAGTTGACGAAACAAACTCGTAGAGTCAACTCGTTTTAACATTTCACTAGACACGTTTAGTGAAATGATAATGTCTCTACTGTAACATGGTGTAGGTGATTTGATAAAATCTCTGAACTAGTTCAGTGTTACTCTACAATTAAGTTTGATCATATCTCTCATATGATGTTGCAGGGATTTTATCAAATCACTGAACAATTCTGGTGAAATGAAAAAAAGAGGATGCCTTTTTTGGCTGATTTCGTCATTTCACTAAATAGATTTAGGGATTTGATCTAATAACTGTTTTTTTGTAGGCAAATGATAAAATGGATTCGCCATTTTAACATCCTGCGTGATTTGATCATATCCCTTAGAGTTTTGTTCAAATCTCTGTTTTGGCCATTTCCCTGCGACATATACATCTTATATATGCTATTAATAAAAATTGTTAACTCTATCAGGTATAATGCGTAGTTTTTATTTAGCTAGTTTGCAAGTATATTCCCTAGCATATTTCCCCTTGGTAAAGTATTCTTTTAAGATATTCTTAATTTGTGAATTATTTTTTGTTCCTGCGTGATTTGTTCATATCTCTTAGAGATTTGTTGAGATCTCTGACATGATTTAGTGAAATGGTAAAATAAAATGTCAAAGTAGGTAATAAAATTGTTTGTTAAATCAGATTTTTAAATTGAGTACAAGAATAGGTAGTTGTAAACCGGAATATAACCATTTTAAGGTGGTTCGCTTTGCATACAAAACGTTCTTTGACATTCTCGGGGTAACGGCGTGATATTTGAAGAAACATGTAACGAACTTTTATAAATTGCCTCTAAGCCGGCCGGTGCCTAACACGCAAGGGCGAAACCGGGGAGCGGTAAGGTGCAGGAGGGAGGTAACACGACCGCACGAGCGACTTAATCTGTACTAGAGTTGAGATTTTCATCATTTCACTAAACGTGTCCAGTGAAATGATAAAACGAGTTGACTCTGCGAGTTAGTTTCGTCAACTCACTAACGCGTTTCAGGGGCTTTATCAAATCACTAAACAAATCTAGTGAAATGAAAAAACAAGTTGCCTTTTTTGGCCGATTTCGTCATTCCACTAAACAGATTCAGAGATTTGATCAAATGACTGATTTTTTCTAGGCAAATGATAAAATGGATTCGCCATTTTAACATCCTGCGTGATTTGATCATATCCCTTAGAGTTTTGTTCAAATCTCTGTTTTGGCCATTTCCCTGCGACATATACATATTATAAAGGATTGAACAACCGATTAAGCGTTTGTGCCAAGGAATATCAAATCAAAACTCGCCAAAACTCATCATAAAGCGCGTGGAGCTCCTTACAGCGATACGGTACAAAGAGTTGCAATAAACAAAGTGTTGTCGTCCTCACCAACAATATCGTAATACACGCGGTCGCCCTCCGGGTCGGTGGCCTGCAGCACGGCGAGCAGGAAGCCGGGCGCGTCCAGCTCGGCAACCTGCAGCGGCGCAGGCGCCGACAGCACGGGCGCGCCGCCGCCGCCGCGCGCCGCGCCGCGCACCGACACCCGCGCCACGCCGCACCGCGGTGGCGTGCCGCCGTCGCAGCCGCGCACCTGGACAAACAGATGTTTGAAGCTACGTCGTCGTAAGGCTAGCCGAAATATTGTGCATAATACTGTAAATTTTAGTTTGCCAATAATATTGCGTGTGTGCGGCTAGCCTAAGAGGTTCATTACAGCCACTTCTTAGTGGCCGCCACTAGACGCGACCACTCTGCCGCACATTAAGTTAGTAGTGTAGTGCTCGGTGCGCTCCGATGCTATACAAAATGTATGAAAGAACTCTTCCGCAGCTTGTGGCAGCAAATAGTGGCTCAATACAATACAAATACTCTTTATTGCACACCTCACACAAACAAAGCAGTTAGAAAGAGAAACAATACAATTACATGTTCAGTGCAGCATCTAACACGTGATTTAGCCTTGTGCGTCCCGTTAGCAAAAGACGCATTGAGCAATGTTTTTTTTTCACACATTTTTTTTGTCAACGACACAGAAGGCATACTTATAAGTAAGATCTTTCCTTTTTTGAAAAGAAATGGGAACAGCACTTGGGTCTCATTTAAAGATTTATTCAGTGAGGCCATTCATAAGAACTCTGCATTACCATGTAGGTAGATGTAGACAACAGGCGGTCTTATCGCTGAAGAGCGATAAATAAGCGCTCATTGTGAGGCGGCAAAAAAATTCGAGGTGGACCAAAAGTACCGATCTGAAATGAGTAAAGTTCTTCAACAGCGAAGCGGCTCACCGTAATGTCAAACGCGTCGTGGCGACGCAGCGGGCGCAAAGCGTAGATACGCCCGGAGCGCGCGTGGACGTGCAGCGCTCCTCGCGCCGCGCCCCTCGCGCGCCAGCTGTATCGCACCGTGCCGTTCGCTCCCGCATCGTCGTCCAGCGCCCCGACGGTCGCGATGTATGTTCCCTGGGTGCTGTCGTCCTCGTCCCAGGCGGGGCGCGCGCCCGAGCCATCGTCCTCGTCATCGCTGTCCCACTCAGCGCTGCTTCCTTCTGTTTCTTCCGCCTGGTCGGCCTGCATTGCGGGCGCAGGCGCGGCGGGCGCGCGCAGCTCGTAGAAGCGCTGCGTGAAGGCGGGCGCGTGGTCGTTGATGTCCTGCAGCGTGACTAGCACGCGCACGGTGGTAGCCAGCTCGCCGTCCGAGCACGACACCTCGAGCGCGTGCCTCGGCGTGGCCTCGCGGTCCAGCGTGCGCCCCGTCGTCACAATCTCGCCTGTGCAATACAAATACAGTCGAACTGGTAAATGGATCATATACAGGATTGAATACATAGTAACTATTGTTGAAATAGATTGCGTTTTTTGATGGTAAAATGATGACGAATAATTACTGCCCGATTCATAAATATGGCAAATCATGGACCGTTTGAAATCAATTTTACTTCTTGCGGAGGGTTGCTATTCGATCAATAGACTTGAATGAATGAAGTTAAACTAGGAAACCTGCCGCGACATTAACGCTGGCATAAAATGGCTCCCACGCTTATACAGGTTTCACTATCGCTCTTTTCTCATCATCTCTACAGCATAACAGGAACATACCAGTGTGCTCATCGATAGAGAACAGCCCGTCCGGGTTACCGGCGACGATGGTGTAGGTGATGTTGGACGGGCGCGGCGCGGCGTCGGCGTCGACGGCGCGCACGGTGGCCACGCGCGTGCCGCCGGGGCAGTGCTCGGGCACGGCGGCGGCGTACGACGCGCGCGCCGGCCACGGGGCCATATCGTTCACGTCCTCCACCTCGATATACACCTGCAACATTAGGGCTAATGTTAGCACCAGACAAAACACACCTTTTCCTTTTTGTACCTCATTATCATTAACTTTAATTAAGAACCTGTGCGAAGATACATCGCTATTATTTTCGATCAACGCACTGTCACGGTACGGACAGTCGGTCAGATGTGTAAAAGAATCTCCACAGCCTGTGCTTCAAACCATTCAGGTCTAAGCCCGGTGTAAGCACTATCGTGGCGCTCCCTTCGTCGTCAGCTAATAATCGTAGCCCACCTTGGGCGACAGCTTGTTAGGTATTATTCCAAAACTTTGTTAAGCACTCACATCATTCGTTCTACCAGCTGCTTTCTACCCGTTGCCGCTAAACCTGGGAAGTGTGGGAGCACAGCTACTGGTGCAAATTACATCATCAGGTGCAAGAAATTGATGGTTGTAATTTCAGTCGCTCACCTCAACGCAGGTGTGCTTGGGCACCAGTCCGTGGTCCTGCGCGCACACTGTCAGCCAGTAGGACGGCGTGCTCTCTCGGTCCAGCGGCGATAGCGTGCGGATCACACCTGCGGGACAAACGGGCAAGTTAGCTCACGTAGCTCATTTGGCTCACATACTCGTATCGTATTTGACTTAACACATTCACTGCAAGAGATTTCGTAGCGCAACCCTTGTACTACAGGGGTTTTTCTGCTTTATAGAGGAAATCAGCTACGAGCAGTGCGCCTCCCTAACGGGCTTCTGGCACCGAAAGTGTTAAAATATCCGTCTATGTTACGATAACAAAAGGTTTCAATGGAAATGTATGTAGCAATGCTAAAGGCCAAAAGTAAACAAGATTACAAGCTGCATAAGTATGCAACTCGAAAAAAATACTGTCATACCGGTGTCATCGATAGAAAAGTGCGCCATGCCAGACCCTCCGATGATGTAGTAGGCGAGCCTCGAGTCTCGGCCGGGTGGGTCAGCGTCGGTGGCGAGCGCGTGGAGAGCACGCGTGCCCGGCGGCGCGTCCTCGCGCACCGCGCCCGCCAGCACGCGGTCAGCGAACTGCGGCGCGTGCGCGTTCTCGTCCACGTCTAGCACCTCCACGATGAGCGTGGCTTCCGACCACAGGGCGGGCTGCCCGCCGTCCGTTGCACGCACCGTCACGCCGTGCACCTGACAACAGACACGACGGTATATTTTTTCTTTAACTTTTTTTTGACTTTTATTCGGATGTTTTGCTTAAGAAAAAAATTGAGAGGATTCACAGACATGAGAGGATTTATATAAGTTTTTAGGTATTTTTTATGATCTCGCTATATCTTAGTGCTTTATCGTTTTTTTTCAACAATTGTGGTTTTACAGGCAAATTAAATATGTTTATATTTAAAAATACATTAATGGAAGAAACGTACCTGTTTTTCTTCAAAGTCCAGTCGTTTGGCAGTGCGCAGCACGCCCGAGATCTCGTCGACTGCGAACACGGCGTCTTCGGGCATCTGGTCGGGCAGCGAGTAGGTGACGCGGCCGCCTGCGCCCAGGTCGGGGTCGAACGCGTCCAGCACTGCCACCAGTGTGCCACGCGGCACGTCCTCCGGCACGCGCACCGAGTACGAGGCAAGCGCGAACCGCGGCGCACAGTCGTTCACGTCGTCCACGGCTACGCGGACTAGCGCCTCGGCTGAACGCCCGCCACCATCGGTTGCTCTCAGCGTCAGCTCGTAAAGCGCACGTCGCTCGCGATCCAATGGAGCACACACTCTGAGCATTCCTGTATCTCGCTCCACGCAGAACTCCCCATCGGCGCCGCCTGCCAAGCTGTACGTTACTCGCGCGAACTCGCCCGCATCTCTATCAGTTGCGTTTGCTCGGAAGATAGCTGTTCCATTTATCGCGTTCTCGGTTACTCTGAACGACGCGAGGGTTTTCTCAAAGCGAGGAGCGTTATCGTTAACGTCGAGTACAGTGACGGGCAGGAGGCGTGAGGCGGCGCGCCGAGGCTTTCCACTGTCCCACACAGAAACATTCAGGTAGTATTCGCTCTCGCGCTCGCGATCCAGGTATCCAATGACCTGCAGCTCGCCGGTATCCGGTTCGATGCGGAAGGCGGAGTCAGGGTCACCGCCCGAGATTCCGAACGTGAGTAGTCCATTGTAGCCGAGGTCCCTGTCCCGCGCGGTTAACCGCACTAGTGTTGTTCCCAGCGCGACCGACTCGTTCACCTTCACCTCTACGGGGAAGTCCACGAATTCCGGTGCGTGTAGATTTTCACCATATCGTGACGGGGCTAGTGGAAACTCATCAGCGTCCAAAGGTGCATTGCTTCGCTCCGCGGCTGCAAGGAGCTCGGTGAGGCGGTGGGCGACGCCGGTGTCGCGGCACTCGAGCGCGCCGGCCGCGGGTCCCGCACCTGCGCCGATAAGGTGAAGCACTAATGACGTCGGGTCTGCGAAGTGGGTCCCATCGGTGGCCGTCACGTTCAACACGCGGCTGTCAGCGCGTACGGAGGCCAAGTCACAAGCTAGACTCAAAACGCCGGTGCCGCTGTCCAGCGCGAAGCAGTTGTCGTCATTGCCGCCCACGATACGGTAGGAGACGACGTCTCCGGCGTCGAAGTCGATAGCTGATAGCGTCACGATCTCTGCTCCAGCTGATAGACGCCGAGGCAGATAGCCGACGCAGTCGACTCGTTCGAATTGCGGTCGATTGTCGTTAACATCCAGGAGTCGTACGCGAAGTCGGAGCTCGGCTTGCCGGCGGTAGGGTAACCCCCAGTCGCTAGCACGCACTCTTAGCATATAGTCGCGTCGCATGCTCTCATAGTCTAGTACCCTAGCGGTGCGCACCGCACCAGAAAAATGGTCAACGTCAAAAGGCACGGGCTGGAGGTTAGCCAGGCTGTAGGAAATGTAGGCGTTCTCTCCGGAGTCTGCGTCCCGCGCAGTCACCCGCGCCACTACGGCGCCGGCCGGACCGTTCTCCGGTACGGCCACGTCGAGCTCTTCCTGCTCGAACACAGGGTCGTTGTCGTTGGCGTCCAACACCGCAACTTGTACCTTGGCGGAGGACTGTTTGCGCGTGCCCGCGTTCCCGTGGTCCACGGCGGCGACAGTCAGAGTGTGTAGCGCGCGCAGCTCCGCGTCCAACTCGCGTGCTGTGTACAGAACTCCCGTTTCGGGATTAACTCTGAACTCGCCGCCCTCGTTGCCACCTACGATTTCAATGTAGACGCGTGCGTTGCGGCCCTCATCACGGTCCGATACCTTCAGCCGGATGACGGGCGTGTCCGGTGGCGCAGTTTCCGAGACCGTGCACTCGTAAAGTTCACGACTGAAGACTGGCGCATTGTCGTTAGCGTCTGTAATAGTCACAGGCAGAGTTAAGTAGGAAGCGCGTGGAGGACTCCCAGCGTCTATAGCTCGTAATGTTAAGTTGTATCCTCGCGGCGTGCGCTCTCGGTCGAGTAACGCATGTGCGAGCACATCCCATTCTCCAGGCTGCTTCGAAGGTCGCACTCGGAAATGTCCATCAGGATCTCCGCCCACTATCTCTACCGAGGCGATCCGGCCGTGTTCGCCCTCGTCACGGTCTGTCACAACAACAATCGCGTACACTTCCGCAGAGGAATTCTCGACAAGCTCGGGTAAACGACGAGCTCTTAACACCGGCGCGTGTAGGTTAGCGCGTGCCACTCGCACGACGAGTGAGGCGCGTGCGGCGGGCGCGTCGTCCCCGCCCACCAGCAGCGACTGCCGGTCGCGCGCGAGGATTGTGAGTTCATGTCGCGCGTGGTCAGAGGCCGCCAGCGGCCGCGTTATAGTCACTACACCACTAGTCGGGTGCACCGCAAACTGATCAGTGTTCTCTTCTATACTATAGTAGATCTCTCCATTAAGCCCTAAATCCGCGTCTTCTGCAGCGACGCGCGCGACGCTCGCGTGCGCCGGCGTATCCTCCGGGACCAGCACGTCATACTCCGTGGGGTAGAACAGCGGGCTGAGATCGTTCACGTCTGTGATGGTGATCGCCACCACCGTGTCCGCTTCTAACTGCTTACCCGAGGGCAGTTGAGCGGTTGCGCGGATCTGAAACATCCAAAAATATATAACATATATGATCATCAAGGTGATTGGCTGACAAATGACAAATTCTTGTACAGTCGAGGTTAAAGATACGTTTACACTTTTGCACCTTATTACAAGGCAGTAAGGTGCAAAAGTGTAAACATATCTTTGACCTCGACTGTACATATGTCATTGTGGTGGAGACAGAAAATGTAGGCACTTATGTTTTCTAGGTCGGTATATGTGATGTGTAAGATTTGTCGATTTGTGATACCAAAAAGATGATGAATTATTTAGGAGTCGGCTTAAAACTTTTATAAGTAATGGAGAGGCGCTTAGAAAATAAGTGATCACAATGTCGTTAGACTCGTTAGAGGCACTCACTTCAAGTTTGTAAAAGTCCTTCCGCTCCCTGTTGAGCACGTCGGCATGGCCGGCGCGAGTCCGGATGAAGCAGAAGGCGAAGTCGCCGACCGCGCGCTCCTCCGCCTTGAAGAACTTGTCCTTGTCGCCGTGGCGGATGCGGAAGCGCACGTGCGCGTGCGCCGGCAGCCGCACGCCGAGCGGCGCCGCGCCGGCCGCCGGGAGCGCCGCCGTCCGCGGAGCGCTGCGGGTTAAGTACTCCAGTTCAGAAATCTTAAATGGCGAGCTTATGAGACGCCGCACGTTGGGCCACTAGTGGCTGCCACAAGCTGCGGACGAGTTTTTTCATACATTTTGTGAAGCTGCGGCTTAAACCGAGCGCTTAGTGTCCGCGTCGCAGCTGCGGGAGTGGCTCGCGCTCGCTACTCGTAGTTGCTATTAGTTGTGGCCAGTAGGGTCATTACGCCGGTTACGCGTCCACCTTCGGTTAGCGACCACCTGAAGGAGAAGGTTTTTTCTATTGAAGATAACATCAATTCTACAGAACCTATTGAGACAATTAGTTGTACATGCATTTTTTGTTGTTTTAGAATAGAAATCTACTAAAAAACCAAGAAAATATTCTTTCAGTTCACCAACTCAGCTAAGTGGTCGCCAACCGGCACATGAAATTAGGTGGTCGCCAACCGGCGAAATGACCCTAGTTGCTGTAATGTGCGGGCGCTCTTATATTCTTGGGCAACCAGTTGAAATATTTACCAAATACAAGGGTGACATACCTTATGCTCATTGTTCATTAATCATGGCAGCATGATATAGTATTGATGTCATTTATAATAATAATAATAATAATTCGTTTATTCAGATGACTTTGATCCACTGGTTAGTGCTTACAAATCGTACAAAACTATTGTTAAAGTATACCTACCTACACTATATAATAAAAAAATAATAAAATAAATTATTTAAAATACCTACTCCCTGTCCAATTGTTGACATGACCCGCGGACCAACATGTTGCTTCTCACCGCCAGTGCCATGCGTTCTCTTTCAATGTGCTTTTGATCCTTAAGGTCGTCGGTAAGATAATGCCCTACATACTTAAGGCTCTATATTGAAATAAATCTAACCCTGAGGGGCGTGGCTTTTGCGCAAACGCGGGGCGCCTCGCGCCTTCCCCGTCGATATATAGGTAGGCAGGCACTTGCTTCGCAGGTGCAAGCGCGCGCGTTCCTATTTTGTGTGACTATGAGAATACAGGATGCATGGAGTTGCTACGGCCGAATTTATATACTAAAATCAAGTAAATTTGTTTATTATAATATATAGACACTTTAAATCCCTTAGTTTATTGCGTAAAATATATATTCACATGACTTTGTACTAAAAGCGCACTGCTAATAAAATGTGTATAAGTACCTTTTCTTTTGTGGGTATTTTTACTAAATGTTTGATTTTAAGTTCCTTAGTATTTTTATGACCAGCTTTTGAGAGATCCCTAAAATGGTCAATATAAACTTCTATTGTTCTGTTCCTAAGTAAAGAACTTATGCAATTTGTAAACATTAATAATCTATTTGCATTTTATTATTAATGTATAACTAAGTGCATTGTGCAATGATATTTTCTGTCACTAGTTGCCATGGTTCCATCTCCTGAGTCACTTTGTAAAACTGAGGTGTATTGTTGGTGTGGAGTTTTCTTGTCAAGTTCGAGATATTTTTGTATGGATTTCTAGGCACGTTAAAAGTGCAATTCGCAACATTTTTTTAAAGATCTGTAATTTTGTCTCCTGGCTAACGGGACAGAATAACAACAAGAAATAGTTGCCTAGGTCATTTCATACATAATTATGAACGATTAGCGTTGAAATAAAACGGTGTTATTTTAATATGAAAGGTATTTGCCTGCCAAAACAAAGTTAACAACAAGAAACTGAAAAGTAAAAAACTAGTTGTTTCTATATTTGGCGAGTGGGCAATAGAAGTGAGTCGACGGAGGGATGCTACCATGTCGCTACAATGCTTGATTATACTGTACAGGGTGTACCAAAAATGGGGTGTGAACCGATCAAGGGTTTTTTCGGTTTTTTCTTATCTGAACAAGATATCTGTTAAGCCCTTGATCGGTTCATACCCCATTTTTGTTACACCTTGTATAATAATTTAAGTTTTTATTAGTGAAGAATCTGTGAATTGCTCGTGTTGTGTAAAATTGGGTTTATGATGATTTGCCAAAAGGACGAAGGAATGGTACATTACGTACCTAGGGCGGTGGATTCGTGAATTCCCCAGATCGCATATTTATGGCCCTCACCTTCGGTTCGGCCCACAAAAACCTGCGGTCTGGACCATTCACGAATTCACCGCCATAGGTACGTAATGTACTATTATGTAAAAACTAACCATTCCGCTAGGGCACTATAACTGGCAGTAATGAATACAATTTTAATCTCCCTCAAGAGTCCCGCGTTCTAAAATAAAACACGCAAGCGCACGTAAAATTACCTGTTCTCCGGAATGCTGAGATTGTAGAGCGCGTACGCGAAGGCGAGCGCGGGCGCGGGCACGCTAGCGATGGCGGTGGCGGTGGCGGAGGCGGGTGCGGGTGGTCCGGGCCCGGCGCGCGCGCACCACGCCACGGCCGCCAGCACGAGCCACGCGCGCGCTCCCCACATGCTGCTCCCTCGCACACTCTGGAACACAAATACTGTGTTATTAATCATTCATATCAATTCATTTTTTTTGCACGCGTGACGATGTGTCCGCGAGACACTCATTCTGAAGAATTCTTGAAGGGTTCGAAACATGTCGCCCGCAGTGACGGTTAATAACTTAGTTTGCCCTTTTCATTATTAGTATAATTTTAAACATGAATTCAATATGTATAAATGAATCTCTTGACAGGGAGGTACGCAATGTACGCATTATAGTCCTCTTTCAATTTGGACTAGGGTCATTTCGCCGGTTAGCGACCACCTAATTTCATGTGCCGGTTGGCGACCACTTAGCCGAGTTGGTGAACTGAAACGATATTTTCTCGGTTTTTTAGTAGATTTCTATTCTAAGACAACAAAAAAATGCATGTACAACTAATTGTCTCAATAGGGTCTGTAGAATTAAAGTTATCTTCAATGAAAAAAACCTTCTCCTTCAGGTGTTCGCGTAACCAGCGTAATGACCCTATATAAGCGAACATAGTGAGCGTTTAGGTTTTGAATCTAAAACTCTTCAGTAGGTTATTATTACACCTAATAGTCGTACAAGAATTAGTAATACTTGTAAAGTAAGTGTGCTTATCGGCCAGGAGTGGTAATCGAACATCGATTTCCTTTGAATTGTTATCAGGTAATAATGAGGTTATCTCTCGATTAAGTCTCTAGTCACTCTCCACACCTTTACGGTATTCGGGAAATATATCACCGAGTATTTCACGGAAAAGCAATCAATACCTATTCCTCCATTTCTGCTAAATATTGCTCACGTGTTTTTAACCTCAAGTATTTCCAGTGGGTCTTCGATTCAACGCTAAAATAATTTTATTTATCTTTTTCCTATAACTTTCACATTTAGGTACTCGTAGTACGGGGTTATTGGTAGTTTAATATATTCCTGTTAAGGGGTTATAGCGGAGGTCGATTGAAAGAAAGAAACAAAGAAAGAAAGAAATAAGTTTATTAATGACATTTTAAAACTTAGGCTAGAAGTAATAGTTGTGAGAATTTTAAATCGTCATTGAAATGGTCTCTACTCAGCTTTATGTCAAGGTACCTTGTGAGTACTTTGACGCTGGTCTTCCGTGGATACCCTTCCAAAATTGCAACTAACTTTTAATATTTTACAATTGTCGTCTTTAAAAATGTATAAAAAAAACTACTTGCAATTATCTATTTGTTTCTTTAGACCCCACTAAGAACACAAAACAATTTTTTTTTTGTATGCATTGCTTGCCACCACGCTCAGGCATCTCATCCTACTGGTGGATCCTCACACATCGCTACGCTACCTCTCACAGCCGAAGTGGATACTCGCCCCTTAAGGCCTCCACACACCGGTCGCGGTTGCGGGTCGGGCGCGGGCCCTCGCAAGTTGTAAACCATTGAGACTACACTTCGGACACACATCGAACACGATCAGAACGCGGGCCGCGGCGCTAAGTTACAACTCGGGCTTTAGTCTAGGTACAACACAGCGCATCCTTCGTAGACCTGGCAATTAAATGTCACCTGGAACACCGCACCACATACCCATGTACAATATGCGTTATGGTGTTCCTGGTACAGAGCAAATAGTGTTATAATGTATCTGGTTTTCTAAGGTTGAAGTACTTCCCCAGTTGGGCCACGATATAATTCAAATGTGCGCGCAAAAGCACATAACTCCTAGCGTTATTCCCGGTTGTGCCTTAAAGGAGCCCAGGGTCCCCTTTGACACCTAATCCCATGATTTGGCAGACCTTTTACAAAAGCGACTGCCATCTGACCTTCCAACCCAGAGGGAAATAACAGCAGCAACCTACTATAAATGAGCCCTGAGGGGTAATCGCGTAACGTTATGAACGCGCGTTAAAAATGTACACTTACTTATATGGAATCGTGACCGACTTGCAGGACTGTTAAAAATGATTATTTTAATTACGTTTAAAACGCGTTCCGGAATTCAACTCCTGTTGTCTGAAGCGACTTGGTTGTGCCTAGTTAATTTTATGCAGTGATAGTTATAGAAGCCTTTTGAGTGTAGGGCGGCGGGTATTGTGTCGGCGCGACGCCGGTGCCGCGGGCGCATTGTCCGCGGCGCGTCGTTACCGAGACAATGCGGAACCACCACTTCAAGTCCTGAGACACCTACCATCTGCCTGGAGTATACAATGACAATTGTATTTTATGTGCTATTGTTGGGCGGAATTCGTAGCACAAATGCTATCTGCATGGGAGCCACTGTACTATAGAGCAGAACGGCACGCGATTTTTAAGAAGGTCATTGGTTCGAACATCTGGGTTTTTCGAAACTGTTAAAATGCTATCTGCGTGGGGGCAACTGTTACTCGCATTCGCAGGAGCTACCCACAACCCTGCACGTGTCCCCTGGGTGGTGCCAAAGGGTGACAAACTTTAAAGGCGAAATAAAGTATGCCATTACGATTAAATTAAATAAATCTGCATGCGAGACGCACGTAGCACGTAGAACCGATGGCCGTTGGGGCGGAAAGGTTCTCCGTCTGCGATCATGTACCGGAAGGCGCGGGTAGGCCCCCACAAGGTGGACTGATGATCTGGTAAAGGTCGCGGGAGTCCGCTGGATGCGGGTGGCGCAGTACCGATCACTTTGGCACTCTTTGGGGGAGGCGTATGTCCAGCAATGATGATGCGAGGAGGAGCTACGATACGATACGGTGATCGAGGATAAAACAATATGCATAAATGACTGTTTCCACCAAAGCACAGAATAAATAATAGTACTACGTTGGTATCTACATAAGGTTCTCTGTTAACAAATCCCCTGTTTAGGTATGCCGTACAAGCCTAAACGCGGCATCGCTTTCCATGACGTGTAACGAGCTGCGTGCCGTAGCGGCGCTAACATACCGGCTGGGGCCGTCCCTGACCAAAGCCAAGTGTATCGAAACGGGTAAACGCATCTGCATTCTGCATTCCCCACCCTAAATTCGTATATTTCAAAATCAACTTCACGTTCAACCCGCTTCTATCAGAACTCAGTTATGTTATGCGCATCCTGATATTCCTGATTGTGGATGGAACATTTATACGTGCCAAGTAGCGTAGATGCTGTATTGCGAGCTCAGGTGGTCTATTAATATTAAACTTATCGAATTTTGAAACAGTTTCATCGCACACACGTTCGTTCCGTCACATTAGACGTGTCGCGTCTGGAAGTGAGCGCGCGATTCCAATTCAAAAGGTGTAGTCAAATCGACTTCGATCAGTAAGGAGAGGCGATTTATTGTTCAATCAGAACTGGCTCGCTTGAGCGAGTAACACGGTCCGCAAAACAATCGTTTCGGGCCCTCGATGCGCTGTATAAATATGGATTAAAACTGTTTGGGTTTCCTGTTACAGATTGTATGCGTAAATTATGAGACCGGAGATTGGATGTGTGGAGCCAATGATGCGGTCGGAATGAAAGCTGTTGGAACATTTAGAATCGAATAACATAGAGTGCAGTGTTATACTCGAAGAGGAGCGGAGTTTTTGGAATATTACATATGTATCGAGGAATAGAGGCGCAACTTGTCATAATGACAATCGGAATTGGTCTTACATTTGTGTATTCGGTAGTCTTAGAACCAGTGAGGGATCGGTTCTAGAGTAGGGCGCTTATACCATTCGCGCACAAATGTTGCTGAAATATATTGTCCGTGTACGAGTACCTTAAGACAATAAAGTTGGGTTCTAGATTTTTACCTCATAAAGTAGACGCGCGGGGCGCGCGGGCGCGGGCCGCGCTCACCGGCGCGTGCGCATGGCTCCTGCAACAAACAAACTCAGCGTTAACACAGGCTCATACATATACTGCATTCAAATACACTCGTATAACGTAGATGGGCAAAGAATAGTAAACCCTTCGTTCACGACACGATATCAGATATTTTCGAATTTATGTACCACTAGCTTCTGCCCGCAACTCCGTCCGCGTGCAACTCGTTTGTATAGGTACACGAACTTTCATTCCCTTAGGGGCTGATTTCCGGGATAAAAACTACCCTATGTCCTTCCCCGGGACAAAAGCTCTTTCAAATCTTTATACCAAATTTCATCCAAATCAGCTTAGCGGTTGCGAGGTAACTAGGCAGACAGAGAGAAAGACAGCCGGAGAGACACACTTTCGCATTTATAATTTATTAGTGTGGATTTCTCTCCGAGTTGATGAGATTAGTTTGGTTTCACTACGTAAACGTTCCACTATGTAGGTATTGTAGGTATTTCACAAGGTCCCGCCCACCCTTAACATAAACCCCGATTTTAAACAAATATTTAAACGCTTCTTTGTGGGAGTCGACAGTCTAATTTTAAATGAGCTACGAATCGTTAAAACTGGTATAAGGACGTCTGAGATTAAACGTCAATGATTTAAGTTTGAAATAAATTCTGTCCTTGTTTGGTTTCATCACAGTCGCGTTGACAGTTCACACCAAGTCCTACACAAGGATGTGCCATGAAGTTGAAATGGATATACCCGTAATGACACAGCAACTCTCTTTCACCACTCGGCTCACACAACATGTCAAATATTGAAAACCGTCGCCTCTCCATTATAGGTTATTTGCGCGGCGACAGCCCTCAGGCAAGACACTGATGGAAAGTAAACGGCAATCATTTTAGTTCAATTTCGTCTTCTTTATAGGGATATTTTCATATTAAGTAATGTGAGCTCTTGTGAACCGACACGAGTCTTTAGGGTCATCTAAGCTGATGTAAGTTAAGTAGGTTTGTGTACACGCTTAACTTAACGTTGTTAAACAATTCTGAGTGTTCGTAATAGACACCAAAAACACCAAACTGTGGCACTGTTTAGCGTAGCTCTGGTGGATTAGCAGCCTTAAACTTCGAAATGCCAGTTCAAATTAATCTCACTTGTAAAAGTTTCCGCGTTTGCTTATATCCTTCTGACGTCTGTCTTAAAGTTAAAAGCAACTTAGGAGTGTAAACACTAGTCCCCTTATTCATAATGCTTAAAATGTCTCTGCTAAATAAAATGCGCTCTGTCCCTTTCTGACGAATACAATCACAAAGTGACAGATAAAGACAAACGAATTTAAACGCCATTTTAGTTAAAATAGGCTTGTGGAACGTTTATGAATACGGCCGTAGGAGTGTATATTTATATACATTTGGGAGCCAATTTCTAGTAGGTTCGACAATGTTCTAAAAAAAGCAGACAAAATTGGATAGATACAATAATTTATCTCCAAAAAAGAAGATATCGATATTATTATCACAGAGGGTCAAGCCCACACGCAACATTCTGCGGTCAAGCCACAGGCTTAGACCTGAAATAAATGATTTAGATTTGGTCTCGTCCATTTATATTCTCTCCACATAACAAATTAAATGTCGCTTTCACAGTTGTGTTTCTAAAGGGCATCGGGCAAACTTGTATGAAAAAAAATGCTTATTTTTGCAGCGGCCAAGGATGTTTTTTTATATAATCGTTTAGAGGACCTCTTAATTCGGATAGATATAAAAATCGGAGCCGTTATATTTATATTTAAGTTTTGTTTCTAACTTATCAATATGACCTGTGGAAATATATATATTGCAAATAATCTCGGCTGCATTTTAGAGTATAAGGTAAGGGGCTATAAGCACACGGCGTATTTTAAACGCGCAGACGACGCGCGTTCCCCTACTACCTAGCGGTTGGCCCTGGTAGTAGGGGAACGCGCGTCGTCTGCGCGTTTAAAATACGCCGTGTGCTAGGGGCCTAACTTTCATTAACAACATATTATGTTTGTCTTGAATAGATCTATCATACATAATCCACCACTTACGAGTGGCCGCTCACCTAAAAAAATAACAACACTTTTACCCAATACCCTTTACCCAAATATTTCAACGTCACAGTCGCTCGACTATGTCATGTTGACAGACCGGCTGAGTAACAGGCACACATGCTGCTTGCTCGGGCTGCGCTGGGTGACCCGGTGGTATAAGGAACCATCCGTCACCAGACCCGTCTTCTACCGACCGAAGAAACGCGTTATGGCTGCTCCACACAATGGGCCATCCTGACCTGACCCATCATACAGGACGCGGCTATGCGGTAGAACGAGACATAAATATGTCTTACACCCTTTAACGCATAGTTGCGTCCTGTATGATAGGTCAGGATGGCCCATTGTGTGGAGCGGCCATTAGGCACTTGTCCCACCGCCGGCGAGTAAGCGAGTGTTACTATGTGCTACTCGCTCAAGCGAGTAAGAATTAGAATGAGAGTACTCGCTACTCGCCGGCGGTGGGACAAGTGCGTTATGTGAGGGCTTTTCGTGACATGCTACGTTTCGTCACTAGACAGCAACAGCACTTGTCATGGGATTTAGTGTGGCCGATGACTGACGAAGGACATGCAGCCACACACGTGTTTCTCCGAGTTTAATCCCATTCTATAAATAATGGCTCGGTGGCAATAGCCTGAGAGTTATGGGCTAAACACAAACTGAAAAAAATGAATTTCTGTCAAAACGTAAATTTTGGTACAGGCTTTTATTGCCGTCTGTTTTTTTGCAGTCATATTAACAACTTAGAAAAGTGGGAAAACCCCAGACACTTTAATTACAAAGTTCAACCGATTTTGATGAAATGTAGCTAATAACCATCATCTTATTGTCAGCTTTCGGACAAAAGGACTGCATTATAATCGGTCCACTCTTTAAGGCATTACGGTGCCTCAGACAGACACACAGACACGTCAAGCTTATAACACCCCTCTTTTTGCGCCGGGGTTTAAAAATACTCATCCAGAGGGTCCCAACGAGCTCAAACATAACTGGTTTAGAAGCTGCAATGGCCACCTTCCGTCTCAATCATCAGACCAGCTTGATGGTACCAGAATATTGTTACATTCTCCTTCCTTGTCGTATCCTCATGGCTGAGGGACGTGACGGCTGTGGGCGCTCTTCACCATCACTCTCCAAGCTGCTCGCTCCTGGGCTTAGTGCATGCTGGCCTGAAGTTTGGCTCTAGCCAGAGATGTTACCGTGTCCGCTCAACGCATAGGCACCCGTCCTCTGCTCCTCTTCCCTGCCATGCGGCCAGTGATAATTAGCTTTTCCAGGCTTTGCGGTCCGGACCTGACCAGATGGCCAAACTTCACTTACATAAGTACAAAACTTAAACTGGATTGGACTTCGGAAAGTCGGCCTTTGACTTGCAAGGCCCGACCTAAACAAACAGGTACCAGATAACTTCTTACTTGTACATACATTGCTAGTTAAATAAAACCCTGATTTAAGAGTTAAGGACATTGGAGGCTTATCTCGGCCTTTAAATGATATCCCCATTATTATCACAATACTTAAATCTTTGAATATTTTACAAGTTTTATAGGTATTTAACCGTTGTATCAATGTAACCAAATCAAGACAGGTTGATTTTTACCCTTTTTACCCGACTGCCGAAGGAGGGGAGGGTTATAGGTTTTTCGAGCTTATGTATGTATGTATGTATGTTACCTTATTCTTTGGCACGCCCTGCAGCCTAAACCGTTTGACGGATTTCGACATATGAGGTGTCGTTGGATTCCTCTTAATCGTGGTAGTGACGTAGGCAATAAAATTTGAAAAAAGCAGTTGGGTTTTTTAAAAATCTTTTAATTTCACTTGTTGCAAGTACTTTCAATATGAATGACAATACAATGTGACACAAGTTGATCTGATGATGAATGGCGAAAGTAGGAACTCTTCAAACGCTAATACATAGGTACTTATAGTATCTACGGATTGTATTTTTGAAGTGAAAACTTCTTTAGCGGCGCTGTGCACTTTTTGTGATGGGGAAAAATTGTTAAACTCGCCACAGGCCACGTGACGGTAAGATGTCACGTGACCGTGAGATTCAAGAGATTGAAAATTGCTTAAGACGGACACGCTTCCCTGATCGAAAAACCGTTACAATCTCATTGAGTTTTCACTTCTACCGGCACTCCCGAAGGAGCGCAAGGTCTTTTTTATAAAAACGAATTACTAAGAAATACAGATGTAAGTGCTGAACTAGTTCCAAGTCACAGTAGATGGGGTTTTTGATCAATCTCCATGTAGTTCAATAGTCATCGATCTGCGGCCATCAAGTAAATTTATTCCGGTTCTTATTAAGTGATATGTCGTAAGTGCGTTGTCTATTGCTTACGTTATCGCTCTGCGGTCGTCGCTCGCACACACACACATACACACGCGGGACACACACACGCATGACGTCATTCATCAGCTATCACAAAAACTACTGTTTACTATTCTACTACTACCGGCCAATTAAATTCTAGTTACTAGAGCGTAAAAAGCTCAGTTTGTACTTGATGAGTACAGTTAGTTCTCGATATGTCTACTTCGGGTGAAAGGTCTATTTGATTCAACGTATTAGTTTGGTATGAAATTGACATTTGTTGCGCGTCGAAGGTAGCGCGTGCGACATAAACAGTCAATACGTTTAGAACAATAGATCCCGGAGGTGTTCAACTGAGCGTTGTGGCGTGTCGGCCACGTAATTCTGTTTAAGCGTTTTTTACTCGCGAAGACCGGGCGTTAATAGAAATAGATGAGACTTTTTGTGTAGAAACTGGTGCCAGTGTTGACCTTCGCATTTAAAACAGGTACCGATGTAAGTAGTATATCAGTAAGTAGTAGTACTTAACTTTAATCAATATTTACTTTTCTTGTATGTAATGTATTGAAATAAACAGTAGATTTCCTTTTATTATTTTATTTTTATTTCGAAATACTAAATTAAAAAAAGTATATCATTATTGGACAAACAGCTCACAAAATTTCACGCGAATCGGGTGGGAAATGTGACCTGCAGAACAGTTCATCTGGACATCCGGATATACTAAAGAATTTATTCCTAAGCTGAAATGGAGAACTTCATTCGCTTCCCTCACTCGTTCCAAAAAGTAGCTCAGGTTTAGTTTAAAACATGCCACGATGAGCTAAACGTAGTCAGTCTTTAAGTCTAGATTAACTCACTGCTGCGCTCTGTACCCAGACGAATACAATTATCCGGATAATTTACTTTAAAAACAAAGTTTTAACCGACTTCAATTTAGTACTCCGCCAAGCCACGAGAACATTTCTTTTCCAATTTACCTCATGAACTGATTTCCGAGAGCAAATGCGTTGATTATTATAGAAAAAAAACCCAATCGCTGTATGTGACCCGATAATATTTGAGGACTTCCGTCAATTCCACAAGGATCACCCTTGGCACTTCATTAGTTGCTATTTCAACGGAATCTTATCAGAATCTGTGATATACTTTTGTACTTTTAAGTACATAATTGAGGAATTCCATAAGTCATCTGTGGTCTTCATCATCAATTCCACTCCACCAATTTATGATTTCCGGATGTAAATACACGAGTTATAATAGAAAATACCAAAATCACTACACGCGTGCCTAATATAATTGAGGAGTTCCCTCAATTCCTCATGGATCCCATCATCCAATTGAATTTTCAAAAAAATGGGACCCACCACTTACAAACAAACAAAAAATTGTATGAATCGGCTCATCAATGACGGAGTTCTGAGGTAACAAACATTGAAAAAAAAAAAAAAAACAACCGAATTGAGAACCTCCTCCTTTTTTTTGAAGTCGGTTAAAAATGGAGTAACGTCGCGCCAGCACAGGGTGATTCGCTGGGGTAATTATAACCTACACTAATTAAGGGGTAATTATGAACCTCGATTGCTGCAGTATACTAGTTAACGAGAGGGCCACATCGGAATGTCATATCGATCATTATTTGGAACGCCCACCTGTAATAATACTAGAACTTGCTCTAGGTATATCTGGTGTTATATTCCTCGTGGTGAGTAGGTAAGGTCAAAACGCCCCAGGATGAACTGCTTTGAAAGGGACCTACCCTTGGTGTTTGAGTTGAAAGAGTTTTTTAAACGACTTCAAAAAGGAGGAGAATGATTAATCGAAAATGCCTGGACCGATTTGGAAAATTCTTTTTTTGTTAGAAAGGGTATCCTTCCCAGGTGGACATCAGGGCAGGATCTGATCGGATTCTGGAGAAATCGAGGGAACTCTTCAAATTTCATAGGCACACTTAAAGCAGCTTGTGCTCCGAAATATATAGGTACTTTATTATTATATGTTTTTTCCATATCTCAGGACATGGGGTCCCGGACTTATGGAAGGCATGCGTGGGGCCGAAGCCAACAGCGCAGAGGCCCTTTGAAACAAATATAATATAAAGCGAGGGATACACATGGCGGATACCATCTCCGAGCGCACAACATGATACACCCGGTGATGGTCCCCGTCAATTATTATTAAGCGATTTGGGTACTGATTTGAAGTCGGTTTAAACTTTGTTTTTAAAGTAAATTATTATAAGATACGATGTCCGCTTCTAATCAGGCATTTTGAGCCAGTTTGGGTTTGACGGATTGAAAAAACAGCCTCCGTTCCGCGACCGGCGCCCACTCGGGAGACACCGCTTCATTATACATGCTTCGACTCGTTTGGAGCCCATTGTCTATTAATTAAAATGTTTGTTTATACTGTGCGGTTTTGAAATGGGAAACATAACTTTTTATGGCTGATTTATTTTAATCATTACGGATATACGGATCGATGAGATATTTGCATAGACATAGCATACATCAAAATGTTGGAATGACGTCGGAATGGATAAGCAAATTTCACTAAAGTAAGAACGCATAGAAAGCAAAGTTATCTAGGTACACTACTTAATACTTGTAAGTGGGCACATAGGCTGGCGTTCTGTGAAACGCTGCTATTTTGCTTAAAAGCTGTACGCTTACCATGAGTTTGACAATGACGGCTTACGCTAACGAGTATCGAGTTTTCTATCTGTGCATCCCGCTCGTACTGTCAAAGTGCAATAGAGATGCACTGATAGAAAACTCGATTCTCGTTAACGAAAAATGACAATGTCAAACTCATGGTAGCCGTACTGTTCCTATTCATTATGGAACGAACGAGCGAAGCGAACGAAGTTCTATATATGTTTCAGCTTGGACCGATAATCGTTTGTCCGGTGTCCGGTGTCCGCTGTGCCGCTGTTGTCCTCTACAGGTCGCATTTCTCAACCGATTATAGTGAAAAATTGTGAGCAGGTTCGTTAATTATGTCGTTTTTTTTGTCGCGTCACTTTGTTAAAATATATATACTTATATATATTTTTAAAACAGCTTGTTGAGTTCCACAGATCACAGAGGTAATAGGTGTATTAATTAATAGGACCCTTGAGGTTATTCGAATCACTTGGATGACAGCTCGGCCAATTTGTGGTTTTGATCCTGAATGTACAAACTCTATTATCTGAGGGGAAGGCAATGCCAACAAGTCGAGCAAAAAAGTCCCCCCGTAACTTAGTCGTGGAAAAACTAGAAGCCTAACATTTTCAGTGACTAAGAGGATTACATAGCTAGATATCTAGTTATACTATATTTCCAAATTACATTAAATTCGAACCAGTAGTTAAAGAATTGCATGTCAATGTTCCTCAATTTTGTCACTGTCACTCACTTACTGACCGATCATCAAAATTCTAAGGTAAATTCTAGAAAACTATTTTTTTTTATTTGTGGTTTGTAAAATAGCATTTCCATACAAAGTCTATGCAAAAATATTATTTCCATATGTAGGTATTGATAACACATGTATTAACTTAAAAAAGAAGTGAGATCCCTAAGCTAAATCTAACATGTATTGATATATCCGATATTGGTAATGAAGGCCGCGCTTATAAAATATTGATCCCATGAAAAAAAACATTCCACGTAAAAAATAGGCCAAGTCTCGAAAGTCTTCCACCGTATAAAGATTAACAATGCCTGACTTGGCTTTACGTTATTACGTATACGAACGAGATTACGAAGAGTTTCGAGACTTGGCCTATTTTTTACGTGGTTTTTTTTTATGGGATCAGTATTTTATAAGCGCGGCCTTCATTCCCAATATCGGATATATCAATACATGTTAGATTTAGCATAGATATGACCCGTTCTAGAATCCATGACTGAGTACTTTGTCATTGATAGGTCGTCGGTGACATCATCGCTATGTCACAAGATCGGTAATCAATACCTTCTGAATAAGGTCACTGTTTTGCTTTTAGCGTAAGTAAACGGTTAGATTTGGTAAGTAGGGTGCCCTGGATAACTCAGCCCGCGGTGGGCAGATAATACGAGCAAACAGCACGACACGTGTGGCGTTGCCCGCGCTGAGTCACCAGCCAGAATACGTGTGATGAGCTTGCTGTCTTACAATTAAGCACGCCGGCTTATTTGCGAATTAATCACGTCCAAGCGGCGCTTAAGTCCAGGAAACGTTAAGTCTACATAACATACACTCTTTGTCCTACAAAGCCAGATATGGGTGCAGGACACATTGGTACATGAAGGTAGCTACATTACGTGACATTACCGATACCTTACTATAAACATTGTGTAATAAGCCATCTTCCATTTCAAACAAATTAACTATCAAGCATTGCAACACACCGCAAGTACAAGGGCCCGGGCACCGTAAGACGAAAGTGTGCGGCCGAATTAGGCGAGAAGCGAAGTGAAAACATGAAGAAGCTAGACTTGACGTTGGCGGACGACACTCTAGTCAGGGTCACTGCAGCAGGCCCTTCAATGCACTCCCCACTAATTGGGAGCATGCCGTCTGTAACCGACTCCCTCAGGAATGTGACCTTATGGCCGCTTCGCAAGGAATGCGGTTAGTCGCGTCAATACAGACTTGAGTCGGATAATTGGTAAAAAGCGAAGTGCGGAGCGGCGTCGGGTATCAATAGTGACCAATAAACGGCAGCGCTTTGTTTGCCGACGGTTTTTGTCGTGTTGCCTTAAGGATCTCCCTCCCCGCCGCCCCGCCTCTCCCTCCTCGCTTAGCTCTCGAGCACTCCTTCATTCGCTAAGCAGCCACCATTTCCTTCATGCTTCAACGCTGCTCGATTGCTCTCCGCGCGATTTATAAAATCGAAACTGAGAATAGTTTCTATTCCGTTATCTTGTTTTGAAATTCATTGAATTTCTGAGAACAGAGTAATCCGTGTAGTCCGTAGTCTGTGGACTTAGAGCGCAATATAGTTACAGCGAGGCAGTAATGGCTCGTATAATTTATGTTCCAAAGTTAGATTAAGAAAACATGTAATACCTAGGTTGTTGGCAGAGCGCTGCGGTGCGGGTAAGAAAACAAGGGTTTAAACAAATACACCTACTGCAATTTCTGAAAGCATATTGAAGTATACCTGTTTTCCAGTTTGTCCAATAAATAACGATTTTTCATATTTTGCTAAGCGTTTGGACTTAGTGCTACCTACTTCTCGGTTTCCGATGAATAAATCACCGGAATTCCACCGAACAAGTAGAATCATTACAGCTGTTTTACCTACATTATACCGTTTGCGCCTCCGTTAAACGTTTTTTTCCAGAGGCTGTGCTTGTAAGACGCGGTTATCGGAGCTTTCAACGGCTGTGCAGTGATTTATATTTATAGAAAATGGCTTTTTGTCGTGCGACCCGTGTGTGAGTGGGCAGCCTTGGAGGCTGGGCCGATGACCCGCGCCCGCCCGCTCGCGGCACTAAAGTCAACACTATCTGCTGTGTAATATAATAACACAAACCTCGCGTTAATTATTAATTTATTGCAATCTCTACCATGTGTTAAAGTTTATTTGGTAGCGATAGATCTATATGGATGGATTCAATTTGTTGAATCCTCACGAACAAACTTGCTGCTCTCCAGGAGATAACAGTACTTATTTTTATTTAAGGGGCTCCTAGCTTAGTTTTTTCGTGTTTTATATAGATCGTATTAAGAACAACGAGGTTTACCGAAATAGTATTTCATATTTACTCCATAACTCACAGTTTTCGGGATATACGGCACCCAACTTTGGCAATTTCAGGCCAATACACCAGTTTTTTGGACGTAACTTTTGTGAAAGTGAGTTAAAAATTAAAATCTCTCGTGGGTTGTTAGAGACGTCAATAAGGAACACGAATATAAAAGTGCATGAACAACATACTAATATCGAAAACAGAGCTTTTTAGGGCCATGTTTGAATAAATCATAAAAAGTAGATAAAGGATTAAAGTACCGATAAGTGTTTGTGCCATAAATATATCTACAGTTTTTAAGGAGGAATATCAACTCAAAACTAGCGAATAGCCGCGTGGAGCCCCTTAACGCAATAGTCTATAGTAAAACTAAGAATTGTGCCCGGATTGCCCATTTTATTGGATGTATGCCCATACAAACCAGCACGCCGCCGAAATGGAGATGAGTAGCACTAGATCGAGTGAGGTCAGCACGGGTGTGCCACTATCTTCTATGCAGCGTTTTTGGCAGAAAGTAAGGCATATTTAGACAGGGCGGTAAGATAAAAATCCTCCGTTTCGAAGGACAATGTACAAGACTGGATTAACTATATTGAGGGTTAAGAAAAATACCACTTGCTAAACAACAAGTACAACAACGTATATATTTCTCACTGAACTGAACTCAAATATAATTTCCTTTTTCCTCAAATCAAAGCAACCAAAAATAATAAAAACTATATAACTACGGCAAACAAACGTTGGCGCGTTGTACAAATCGACCCACACGTAACAATGACATCTATCGGCCAATTAGGTAAACCGTCCTATATGGAGCTCGTTATACAGGCTCTACTTCGTAAACACGTTATAACATCTCGTACAATAGCCCGCGAGGCAATGTTTTGGATTAGAGCTGGGTCGTTTCAACTTTTCCGTGAAATGAAACGTAACCGTTTATTTAAATCACAAAACTGTTTTGAAAAACAGTTTCAAAAATAACTAGTTTCTCCGTGCGTTGCCGCCGTCGCCGGTCGCCAAACGAAGTGAAACGAAACGGTTCGAGTTGCGTTTTCACGTTTTGCATTGCAACCGTTGCGTGCGACTGTCGTCTTCTACTCGTAGCTCCACGTTTTCGTTTTTATAAAAACGGTTTGTGGTTCTAGCCACAAACTGTTTTTCCGTTACTGTACGAGAAACTGTTTTTGAAAACGCCTACGGGAAAAAACGCCCAGCTCTATTTTGGATGTGTCCATTATTAGGTAAATTACTATGTCACGTCAGTTTTTATAATGTTGAAGTGGGTAAGGGTAAGAATAGGGATATACCGGCGGCGACCTCTGCCAGATTTAGTTAGTTTCTTCGTTCCGCAGCAAGCCTAAGTTAATTAGTTAGTAACATAACATCACTCGTCTACTCTTCTGATTTGACAGACCAAGATGCTCATAATGATCTGACACCCTCGAGACTGTATAGCCACGAATACAAGCGTGTTAGATATGTTTGAGTTCCTTACCAGTATAATGAAGAGAACTGTTATTTTGACATAAATTGGTAAAACTAGTATTGAATCTTTGCAAACTAAACCGCAATCAGAAGTGGGTGTTTTCATGGGTCATGACTGTCAGCCCGGCCCTCGTCACAGGGCCCTCCCCCCTCCCCTGTCCCTCGGACCGCGCGACAATGCGAGACAGGGGATTGACCAGTTGACTGACATGTTGAATAAACCCCTTGTTCCCCTTTCGGTCCAACGACACTTACGACCTGTAAGAGCTATTTGACAGTTTCTGACGAACAAGTCACGGGAGCGGTTTTGTTAAGGACAGGTTGGGTATTGATATTTTTTGGTAGGTAACGAAGTTAGTGATCAATTCATGTTTAATGTTTGAACATTGACTTTTGACTTTGATTAAGTTGCGTGTTCCTTGCTTGCTTTCGGCTCACTGCCTCATGATCTAAAAAAATTAAAGGTTACCACGTTATTATCAAAGGTCTGGCATGCCCCAGTGTGTTACTATGGCGCCGCTTTCGAAGTCTGCCTCATGTTCGGCTCGTGCTCGGCTCGCCTAGCGTAGACGCAGCTTTACACTTGACTACTGTCGCAGCCGCGCGCGTCGTCAGCCGCGCGCGTCGTCAGCCGCGCGCGTCAGTCGCACGCGATCGGTTGTCCCTTAGCTACTACTAGTGGCTCTATGAGCTGTAGAACTCACGGGCCTGTCCTTTATAAAAAAAAACGATAAAATGACAAAAAATATATTATATAGGTACTTAATGCTCTCAAAATTATACGAGAATCAGTTAAGAAATGAAAGGAAGAAAGAAAACATTTAATCGTGACAAAAAACAAACTAACTGTAGACATATACGCACATACACATTTGCCATGAAATGGTCTAAGCTCAGCCTATTGCTGGCAGAGCCAGCGCAGGTCTTCCGTGGTGGTCATTTGGTGAGGCACGGGACAATGACACCACGATCACACAAGGCCAAATTACAAAAACATTAAAAATAAGGAAGAACACAAACTCATTAAAAGCAAAAAAAAATAACATAAAAAAGACACCTAATAACTAACAATAACATGGTGATATTGAAAAGAAAAAGAAAAGAGAAACTACTAGAACTAACTAACGCGTGCTGCTGCAAAACAAGTTGGTCAAGGACCATCAAAACTAAAAACATGATATGAGACTTACTGCTAAACCAAAACTAATAACATGGAGTGATATTCGAAAAATTAAAACAAAGAACAATAACAGCTAACCACAAAACATCAAGCCAGGGAATGCTTGTGGGACATACAAAGCAGGTATGTATTTTAACCCAGATTAAAAACAGCTTGTCATGCTTGGCTTTCCTGTCTTTTTTGGTAGTTCTGCAAGTGTTTCATAATCTGGGCCTTAACACTGCGTATGCCTTTCAAATTTGACCTGTAGAGGAGACAGCGGGACACACACCGGACACTGGACAGACGAACGAAGGCTCAAGCTGAAGCATAGAACTTGGTTCGCTTCGCTCCCTCGTTCGATTATGAGGCACAGAGAAGACAAGCTACTCTTGACATATCCGACGTCACAGTGCATGTGCCGCTCCAGTCCATTGTATTATGGAGCGGCGTGGGTGCGCCGGCGCTGCCAGTGCGTCACTGGGAGCAACTGAAGCGTGCCGGAGACGCTCCCGGATGACGTCATCGCTACTCGAGCGGGACAGCACAGCATTCATCGTATTCAATGTATGTACACGGAGTTATTTCTCATAATTAGGCTTCAACGCATACCGCAATTGTATGTTTAAGTGTTTTGTGTGTTCCATATTGTGTACCGAATAGGTATTGCTGCTTTATCTATCGATCTATCATAGAGAAAAGCTTTTAGAGGAAATCCGGGTTTTGTATGGTATTTCTACCTTCCCAAAAAGTCCATGCCATCTGCTCTGTGTCTGAAATTGAACTATAGAGCCCACCTCGTCCCTTGCTTCTATAGTCTAAATGACACTTTCTCAACGATTAGCGGAATATTTAAGTTATCAGTACCTCAGTGAGCTTTATATTATACTAGCTTCCGCCCGCGACTTCGTCCGCGTGGACCCGGGATAAAAACTATCCTATATTTTAATCCAGGCTATAAACTATCTTCGTGCAAAATTTCATTCAAATCGGTTCAGCCGTTTAAGCGTGATTGAGTAACAAACATCCAAACATACAAACATCCAAACATCCAAACATCTACACTTTCGCATTTATAATATTAGTAGGATTATGGTAAAGTGGTGAACTAGAGGATTAAGCTTTTGGGAAATTTTCAGCATATTTCTACTAACGTTTCGATATGATCCGAACAGACGTACCAACTAGTATTCCGGGAGCCGATTAAAAATGACTGAATCTGAACAGGACACCTCTCCCACCCCAGTGGGAGAGGTGACCCTAAATAGTAGAAAAAGGCAAAGAATAAGAAGAACGTTAGATTGCCAGGCGTTTATGGACATGCTGTGTGGCGCCGCACGAAGGTTTTTAGAGAAGTGTAATAATCTTAAAATGAAGTCGCAAAGGTCACTGATTCACGACATCACGCATATGCATAAGCACGCTATTGTTCCGCACAGCTTCCGCGATGACTCGTCGCAACGGCGGTGGCGGTGCAGACGCAGTCCACCAAGCTATCCACGGCTCGCGCTCGTATAACTCACCGAATTGACATGTATACTCCGTCTATCTAGTAAAGCTAGTACCAGAAAACTTGGGATGCACGTAATTGGCCAGCGATAAGGACACCGCTTGCGCATATGACGGGTTTACATGTCTCTATAGTCCCGGCCGATTTCGGTCACAGCCACCGCGTTCAAATATGCTGTCGACGATCATGTACTCGCATGTAGCCAATCTTCGTCGTGAAGGTGCTCGAACATTGCGGGCGTGTGAACACACCGTTTAAATAATTACTTAGCCGGAGGTGGTCTTGCTTTCAATGCATCGCGCTTCGAGTCTAAGCTCAAAGCGCCGATCGGTTTCAAAATCAGAAACTTGATTTAACAAGCTGTCGCCAAATCCGGTCTTTTGGCAGCCCCCTTCTCCCACAGCGAGTGCTCAATGCGGCATTTATATACAGTTTTTACTACTCTAGGGGTCATATTAAAGTTGGTTTACATTGTAGACTAGAAAACACTGTATGAATAAGGAGGCAGGTGCTAATGACTTAGGCAGCGATAACGCCGCGCGACCGTGATAACAACATTCCTGCGCAGGATTTGATTTGTTCTTGTTTTATTATATCGTTAGCATGCGTAAGTAACTACATGGTATAGATTAGGAAGTGAGGTGCACGACTGGGAGTAATTACACTATCTCATCTAACTTGCATTGGAGACTATGGTGTCTATGTATATACACTGGCGGACAAAGAATACGGGTCCGTAAAATACCGTCATGTTTACTAAAATATTGCAAGGTTGTACAGTTTTTGAATCCTGTCATGATCCTTATTTAATCTTATATCTAAACTGCAAAAAGACCTATGAAAAAACAACGGAAAAGGAGTGAGATCGCATTTTTTTTCATTTTTGGGTACTTATTGCTATTTTTTTGATAGTATCCCGAAAATTGCTAATACAGTTGAGTATTATAAAGAATAGTATATTGTGTAAATATTGCGTATTAAATATTTAAAAAAAACCTATTGCGGTTATTTAATTTAGGGTGACCCGAAATTTTTGACCGCGAGTTTAGGTTCTATTTCTTGTATGCATTGATCCTTGGGCCTTGTAACTGTTTGAAATTATAGAGGAATGCTAAATCGTTTGTCTTTGGGAAGCTAGACCAATTAGGAACGGTGGTTATGAACACAGATGTCAATGAATGGTAGGAAGGCGTTCTTAGTTGTGTCAACTTGATAGTAGCCTTTTCTGTAACGACATATCGTTACAGAATAGGCTCGCACAGTTTGATTGGATCTAGCTTTATTAGTGTCGTTAACACGTATATGGTGTCAATGGTGGTTAGTTATTTTTAAACAAGCAATGTTGTATAAACTAGAGGACATGTCCATGTAAGAAGCATGACTATACTGGGTTTCCGGTGGAAGATTTAAGTTTTTAAAGAGATTTTTTTTAATGCAAGTGACTTGGAAATGGGTGTTTTGGTATTTCAAACATTGTTCATTTGTTTGCCACTATGAAACATGAGTCAGAAGAACCATGCTTTTACGCTATTTGACTTTAGTAAATGTAACTGTTCGTTTCTACGGTTATAAACATAAATCGTTTCTGGGATCTTGACAATTCGATAATAATTAATAATGCATAAGGTCCTATTGCACAGCCAGTAAACTAACTTTTGGGATGAGATTCAACCCTCGTCTTGTCCCCTGGCCCTCAATAAATATCATTATTTCAATACTTATCGTTTTTTAATAGAGAACTATCAAATATTACGTCTAAAAATATTTGGACGTGAATCCTGCAAGGACGATATCCGTTCTCAAGTAAGTATACGTGATCTGACCTCCAAGTTCGGCGTTTTACCAAAATCTTAAGTAAAGTTTCAAGCGTGCGTACAAAAGTCTGGTCACCAATTAGAAAAGGTGATTATTAAAAAACTTAATCTGTATTAGTCTTCATTTAATCGTCAAAATAATTTTGCTCTATACCTCTTAGTTTATTTATTTTTATCAAAAATAACTGTCACTGGTGTAAACGCCCTGTATTATGGGAACGAACCTATTTCGCTCATTTTCCCCTTAGGAAACCGTAATATTCCTCCATCCGCAAGTGTGGTCTTGTCTGATGTGCTGATAGACTCGACTTGCAAAAAACGTTCATGTGACCTACTTATTAAAACCAGTGAAGGTTATATTTATTTATTAAACCGTATGGCATACATTATTTTGGTCTTTAAAGTTTGTTACTCTTTTTGTACCACCCAGGGGACACGTGCAGGGTTGTGGTAGGCAGCTCCTGCGGACGAGACCAGAGAGAGTAACCAGTTGTCCCCACTTTGTCAAGTGAGTGGGCAACTCGACTGTAAGAAGTTCTTAAGCCGCCCGAAGGCCTCACTGTCATTGACAGCAGCCGGGATCAACTGCTTAGCGTGCCGTCCAAAGCACGGAAGCGCGCATATAAACATCAGGCCGATCAGGCGGTCACCCATCCAAAGACTGACCGCTGCCATCTTTGCTTAACCTGCGTTATCGTTTCCGACACGCAGGCGCCGCTAGGCTACGACCGCTTTTGTGAAAATTTCTATGACCAGTTGTCACATCCGAGTGATTTCATAAGTGTTTCCGCATATTTCGGCTAAACACACGGCATTCAAATCCGTTTTCCCACCACTAAACGTTTCCAGCTAACCAGAGGAATGAGTTACGACCGCAACAATAATTGGTTCGTCTAAGCGGCGCCTGCGGTCGCGTCCACCGCGTCTGCCGCAGCGACGCCGGGCGACCGTATCTCAGTGCCAGTGGACAACGTAACGTGGGCAATTGGTCGCGGCCGGAACGGACGGGAACCGTGACGGATGGCCGGACATCAGCGGTAAAACCAATGTAGGGAGAAAATGAAATGCCAGGAAAGATACCTCAGTCGCACTCGCTATCTTACAGAGAATACGCGAGAGAGGTATCAAGAAATTATGACACCATCGACACGTTCATTGTGGCCATATTTTGTAAAATCAGTGAACGAATGTTTTTTTTAAATTTTGAAATAAAAATGCCAATGCAAAATGCGAAAAATTGGTGAACCGGAAAACTTCTACTGCTGATTTTAAATTTACTTCGTCGCAATTAGCAATTTTATCCTCGCTCCGTCTCGTCGATGAAGAAGCTTCTTCACATCTTTAATAAAAGTATCTGGTTCAAGTCGGTCAGTCAAGAACAGTATGTCGTCTTCTAGCACCCGAAACACAAACCTTAATGTTGGAATTCCATTGCAGAGCTATAACAACGAAAATCGAACTTCGTATATCTCCGTTTCTATCACACTTATGGTTTATGATACTCGAGCGACAGAGACAGAGATATACGAACTTCGAGTTTTGGCTTTCGTGGTAGCATACAATACATAGAGAGCGGTAGTGTCGCTGCGACAAGTCTGCTGCGGCTGTCTGCGGTCGGGTTCCAGCTTGTACCTTTATTGAGCTTACTAATGGGGTTAGTTCGATTTGTGTAAGAATGTCCCCTAACCTGATATTTACTTTGTTATAATTTTAAGTGTACTACTGGGAATAATCCCAGCTGCAGCTGGCAGCAATATGCCTCACTCTAAAGCGAACATTTCGAGAATCACGACACTCGCCTTAAGGCTCTACCGAATCAGATCCAATAGGTTTTGTTCGTTTTTGCTATCAATCCGCGGGATCTTTAATGCATTATTACCGTTAGTCCGAACAGGGAAGTAATAAAGGCCGGTGTGTACTGATAACTGCTTCCTATAGCTCAGACGCGGGCTGTAGGTACCTACCTATAACTTATAATGTTACTGTTACTACTGACAATATTATCTTGGCATGCAAGGTTAAAATATGCGTAAAGGTTTTAATGTTTAAATCGAATTTCCCGATCACAACGATACGGCGTGTGAGTGACAACTATTATTATGGTGCTATTCCGAAGCCAACAGCAGGCCGTAACGAAATGGCAATTTTATTGTATTTGGAGTGGTCTTATTTTAACAGTGAAATACAAGAGATAATAAATACAAACCAAAAAACACATGCTGACTTCTTATCATCCGTGAACTGTACCCATGTCACCATCCATCCATATTCTATTTAATTGCACACTTAAATCTTCAGGGTTTACATTGATTCATAAAAATCTTGAAAGAACTATATCTACTGTATTCTTGATCGATCCATGTAGTGTTTTGTTTGAGCTAAAACGCAACGTACGTTGTACATGTGGAGTATCCCTAGACTTGCGTCCACCCAAAGACGATTAGGGTGGTCATTCATCCATCTTATAAATAATCAAGAAAGCCGTATGATTATTTGCCTCTGACGTAGTATACCTACAATATACTTGTAAAACAAGCATACCAGGAGAAACCCTAACGTCTGGTAACCCTAGTGGGGCGAGGGGAGGGGAGGTGGCAGCCTTCGCAAAAACTCAAGTGTGGCTCCGTCTTTGTCAAGCGCAGCGGACGCATTAGGCGAGTGAAACTATGTTGATGACTATGAGCCCCATTTACACTTTGTACTTTACTGCAGACGGGAACAAAAACGAATACATTTCGCTACGAGGGAAATAAAATTGTAGTGGTCTCTAGAGATTTCCCTCGTTAGAATCGCGGACATAAAAACTTGTATGATTGGAGAGGAAAGAAATCATGATGGATGATTGTAGTTGCATAATATTACTTGTGTTTTCCAAAGTACGGAATAAGAACGTTTATGTCATTCGACTGCTCTTTCTAGAAATCTACGGTATGAATTAGACGCAGATATATTAAGTAGTTAGAACCTAACCAGACCTAGGTTCCAACTGCACACATCTTATTAGAAGTTTTATCACACGTAAGCTGGTTTACGTTTTGTAATAGTACATTGTGATACAAGTGAGGTATGTTGATAATTACATCAGAGGCGGAATTATCACGCGAGCCGCAGGTGAGCGTGAAAAGAGAGCCGAGGATGTAATTATCAAAGCTCACGCGTTTCATACGACGTTTTTCAACACATTTTGCGAGGTAAAAATCCTGTTAAGATGAAAATTTTATAGGCCTGCCAAGTTATTTTCTTTACTTATTAATGGCAACAGCTTTTTACTCACATTTTGTATACATCGCCAAGAATTTCCAGTGGCGTCCATTCTTTTTGTCACTTTTCTATAGTCGCCACGAGTCAACATTTTTGTTATTAACTACCAAACACGCATTAGCAATGTTTACAAATATCTGTGAAACGTGCTGTGAAATAATCTATAATGGCGCGCAACAGTTTTTTTTCGTGAAGTTTGCGCAGTGCGCGCGCATGTGTTCAGCCAGACTTAGATGAAATCTCTAAACAGCCAATACAAAATAAAATAAATATTTTCGTTTTAAAATGTTATCTTTATTCATTCATGTAAAATGTTATCAAAAGTATACTGATATGAATAGTTTTACTAAATTAAACGTTTCTATATCATATCCAAAAATAAATAGTCAATTTATTAACAAAAAGGATTTAATTTGTTTTAGTCGAGTAAAATCCATTTGCCGAGAATTAAGAAAAAGCTGTACATTCTGTACAACTCGGTTAATTTAAGAATGCACCGTGTGCATGCATACATCTTGCTGCAAGGAGGCAACGTGACTTAATCGGGATATAACCATAACACACAAGTGTCGTAATGTTATAAAACACGCGTGTTTAATATCCAGGATTATGAGCCTAAAAACGACACAATAAGAGGTACGTTACGAGCAATTGTGTTGAAAAATAGCATTTGTGTAATAGAAAATGTATGTGTCGTATGGCTTACAATCAATAGGCTACTATAATTAGCTCAACATATGACAACACTTGTATAGTAGGTAGGTACCACTTCGATATATAGGTATCTGTGTGTCAGCATATAACAATAGCTCAGCAAGATGACGATGCATCACAAAACAAAACACTTTCTAGTTGCGGTTATTTGTATCCGTTCGGTCATAAGGATGAGGCACCGAATATAAATCGGTTAGCAACTAAAGTTTCTTAGGGCGAGTGCTACACGATTGATAACCTCCGTGAATCCATCCGTCCTCCGCCCCACTTAACCAAACGATTCCACCGAAAGAAATGAATAATTAAATTAGTTTCTTCATTATTTTAATTAGATCAGCTCCCGGCAATTATGCCGAGACTTTTAATTTAATTAAAGGTAGCCTGAGCTTTATTAGGAGGTTTTCTTTATTAACTCGCGGCGTGACGCTCATGACCGGGAGCGTCTCAGTAATAGCTGTGAATTATCTTCGGGTTTATGAAAATTTTGCACCGACGAAATTTAGCCCATTGTCGGAGTATAAGTATGATTATAGTAGTTAAGTACGCAAATGAATTAATCAATCAGCTGTTCATTCTAGATCCTAGTTGCCACTTCATGCGCTGTTTAAAACCCATGCAAACTGAGTTTCCTGTATTGAAAGAACCATACCAGACATTGCGTCTTTGACGTTAAGATAAAACGTGTCAAAACTTGTTCGTTTTCGACCTCTAACACAATGCAGAGATAAAACAGCCCAAATAGGCGATTGTTTTATTATCGCAAAGGTACTCTGATTTTTTACCGACAAAATTTTCAAAATAATGCGGCTTAACCTAAATATAAGGCAAGTAGAAACTGGTTCAGTTTTGGCCGTTTAGTTTATCTTAACTTTCATCTACATTTTGTTTGGGCGAGCGCGGGCGAGGACGTTGCCACATCGTAAAGCTATTCCAATATCGCCGCGACTCCGATTATTGCCCTTATCTCTGTGCTAGTTTCTCGTAAACAATCAATGAATATCGAGTGGGTATGAATGGGTTATGAATTGTGATATTCATAGGAAGGCGCCGGCGCGACCCACGCTTGAAGAATAATAACAACGTGGTGCTTATTTTTTACCTTTGGATAGGTAAGTTTACGGAATCATTTTTAACGTCTTGAGATAATTTAATGTCAAAAGGCAATCTCTACTCTACCCGTCAGTTTACCTTTGGGCCAAATAGATAATAATAATAGCTAATTATATCCCATAGAAAGAACATATAAATAAATAAAATACGGAAAAATTACTCGTTTCATAAAAACTGTCATAAAACGCGGTGAATGGAAGCCAGATCAGATATTATCCGTACAGTCAACTGCGAAAATTCACTGCTAACATGCTCAACAATAATTGGCTGTCTGCGCGTAATTAGTAAAGATTCTTGCAACTGCTCGTGCCAGTACTGTCCTAAACCTAAGATATTGACCTGAAATGATGTATATGGGTACTTAAATGTAGGACGCAGGTGGCGGTGGCGGATAATAGCTCTAACTTCAGTAAGTACAGGTCATGTACACGAAACACGTTGAAATACGCGTGTTTGAACTGCGTCCCCGGCCCAACAATACGTGTGAGGCGTAGCCGGGCGAGTCACTCGACTGGCTCTCGCGAGCACCTGCACAATGCCCGGCTTCTGACAAAAGCGGGATTACCTCGCGGCGACTCCTTACCTGCGGGGTAATTCGACCATCCAGCGTTGCGAAGTGAAACTAGTATAACCCTGACCTATGATTACGTATTGTTGTTACTAAACTAGGGATCTGTCTGACAGCCGAACGTCGTTTTGTGAACCACTACTATATACATAGCTGGCCGAAACCTGCAATTACAATTTTGTAACTTTTACTACTTGGTATCAACTAGCCTTTGAATGCGACTTCATTCTCGTAAAACGTCCGTCCTACGTTTTAGTAGAAAGTCCATCATCACAAGAAAAAGATCTCTTAAATTAAAGGTATCTTGCGTATGTGACGTCCTTCTTCGGAACTCAAAATATTTGCAGCAAATTATGTTGCCCTCCGCAAGGTGGACTGATGACCTGGTAAAGGTCACGGCAGTCCGCTGTATGCGGGTGGCGCAGGATCGGTAACTTTGGCACTCTTTGGGGGAGGCCTATGTCCAGAAATGGATGTCTTTCGGCTGATGATGATGTTGGTCAAAATCATTGGTAATACCTACATAAGTTCGCATTTAAACTGTATTAGTATGAATTTCACAAGGCTATTTGGTGAATTGTAGACATGTATAAAGTTGCTGAGTACTTGAGTAGTAAGGCTATGCTATGCTTACTTAAATCACGCACGCACAGGACATTTTTCGAGTAAAGCCCAGCTCATTTCAGCTTCAAATGTGAAACAAGAATGACGCAATGTAAAAATCGGGGCAAGGTCTCTCAACACGTAATTATTCCTTGTAAATCAGGCAGTTTATGCAGAGTATGCTATTATCAGCAGAGTATGCTCCTGTTCACCAGATGTGCGTTTTGGCAAACACACGGCGGAATTTTTCGCTGCTCCACATTTGATTCAGATTCATTTGAATATACACAAATCCGTGCACTGTTTTACATTTGGGTTGTTTCCATTTTGTGCCGATAAAAGCGGCTCAGGTACACCTTACTGCACATCGACGTCAGCTACATAGAAAATAAATAAAAATGAAGCATTTATTAACGAAAAAAAACAGTAGCTACTTTTTTTTTAATTCACATGTTCCGCCAAACTGTAGAGCAGTTTGTTGGCAGAAATAGCTCCCTTTCTGTACATTACTGTTTTAAGCTAGCTAGTATATTTGCCCGTGCTGCGTCCGTGCAACATTCGGGATACGATGAGCCAACAAAACTGCGTAGGTGACAATGTAGGTAATTAAGTTGTCAAAATCAAACTCTTTATGTCCACGCAATAAGAGCGAAAAAGACATCCCGTCGATGGACGTCGCTTCGTGTCGGCGTCTTTTTCCCTCTTATTGCGAGGACATAAGGAGTTTTTTGATCGGCTAACGCCGATTCTGCGTCGATAGGTGTGGGGAGACCCTTATAATTAGGTATAGCATGAGTCATACTCACTTCTTCGCCTGTCAACACAGACATAAATAACGGTAGTTCCGTAGATACCATACGAGCCCGCGAGCCTTCTAATCCCAAGCGAATAGGAAGCAAACATTTCGACATTTTTATCTTCATTTTCTGTAAGGGAATGCCTATTTACGTTCAAAGTATCGTATCAGATTATGTGTTCTAGATAAAGATAACCTTAGAGGAATTCTCGCGGGTTTATCTGCAGTGAGTGATGTCAGCGGCTGTTGACCCTGGAGGCGCGCGGCAGGCAGCGGGCCTAGTCAAAGTTATGGTAGAATGTGTATAAATCGCCTTGTTACAAAAGAATAAGTTGCAAAAGCGTATGCTGTAGACTCGATAGTTTCACGGCTGTGGTGAAGGACCGGTGTAGTCTAGTCGTTAGTAACGAATTGTAGTTACGAGTGGCCAAATTATAATACAGACTAGTCCTTAAAAGCGAATCAAGACCGGTTTAAGAATAGTGCGACGGCGGCAGGGCGAGCTCAAGCACACTTGGCGCTTCCTGTTAGGATACCTACTTAGGATTCTGCGAATGCTATTGTTTGGTTTATTTATCTTCTATAGCGTCTAATAAACGTTATCTATCCAAATATTACTCATAACTGGGGAAGTATCCATTTTTTCACACTGAGAACATAGGACGATACGATCAAATCGAAGCTCATCCGCTACAGAATAAAATGGAAGGTGGAAATTTGTATGGGGGCGCAATTAATGAATGAGACGCGGATGAGGTGGGGGTTAAATCAAAATAATATATTATGTACATAATTATATTATTCTATAACGAGGCTTTGACTCATCTTGTAACTAGATGCCCGTTTACAGAGCAAGTGTTATTGCGAAACAAGAGTGTTAGTTCAACAATTAATTTCCATTGGTCTAACGAGGTGCCTGATTAATAGAGAAATGGCACGTGTTCGGTGTTTGTAGGTAATCGAAACGGGAGAGGGAGAGCTGACTCAGTCAGGTTACCTGTCGTGTCGGCTCGTGTGACTCACATATGGTAATAATAGGTCGTCGAGTAAATATTACGTATTCTAGCCTGTCGCAACCGGTACAGGGGCATTGCAAGAGTATGTCAATTTTTTTGAGTAGGTAACCAAATTTTACAAAACATCGGAGTTTTATTTTGTCAGGCTTAAAGACAACAACTTATCCATGCCTGCAAAATCGCGATGGTTCTCGTAGTTAGTTAAAGTGCCTATACTGGACGGTAAAAAAGTGCGGATCTGAAAGTTAATTGGCCCAGGTATTCTAGCCGGCAGTTTTGCAACCGGCCTTGTATTCACTAAGCTCATCAACCTAGATACAGGCAAACCAGAACACACGTGACCTCCAATTACGTATGGATAGTATGAATTCCTGGAATAACAAACTGGGGACTTGCTAAAAGTTTTGTGAATAGGCTAGGCTGGTCGCGCTCTTTTGTTTGTGTTTACAAGTGCCGGTGAAGGGCTGGCAGGTATGCGCGCGCGGGGAGGGGCGCGGCGCGCGGGGCGGGGCGGGGCGCGACAGCTGCGCCGCGCCGCGCTGCGTACACGCACGCTGTGTTTATGTTTATGTTGCAAGCTCTTGTCGCGAAGGGATAACCTCGAAGTTCGGAATCTGGGATACATGCAGGCATGCGGGCTCGAAACGTGTTTAACGTTTTGACTAATATTAGTTCCCATATCGGGATGTGGAGTAAGTTCTTCTAAATATGGCAAGTGACGCCCGCGACCATCGACCATGTAGGCGGCCGTTGCGACAGACCACTCGCCGCGGGACACTTTCCCAACCAAGTCACTAACGCCTAACACCCAGCGCGAGCGCAGTGTGGGCAGTGGGATTACTCGTTCAAGAAATGGTCATGTGCATAATAAGCGTCGAATTTGAGATTCTTTCCCATAAATTCGTTTTGTGCCGGAAACGCTAACAGATGCTAATGGTCTTGCTGGATAAATATTGGCGACGCAGGTTCTTTTGATTCGCTTCCATTTTTGTTTAGTCGTATTAGCTGCGGTGTCTTAAGGCTTGTATACCCGCTAAAGTCCTTGAGCGTATGGGCGGAGCCTCGACCCTCTCCCCGCGCAAGTCGCACAACCCGCCGTCGTTTATTAAGCGTTACATAGATTAAGTTACAGACGCGTCATAGCGCATCGTTACCAATGCAAGGGTGGACGTGGGTGGGTGACATTTGTCATGCTTAATTGAAACGTGATATTTGTCATACATAAATTACATAATTGATTAAGTTCAAAAATTATGTCCATACTATTATAATACTATTTACTTACGATTAGTGTAGTTCCGTCAGCACGGCTGCACGAGACGGCCGCGACATACACTCGATTTTTCTCGCACTATCGGTCTCTCTCTTATTAGAACATTAGGAAAGAGAGGTATAGTGTGAGAAAAATCGAGAGTATGTCGCGGCCGTCTCGTGCTAGCCGTGCTAGTGAAAACAAAATTCGTTCGAATAACTCTCATTGTCGCTCGAACTAGCAAGCGCGACAGAGACGGAAATTCACGAACGAAGTTCGGTTTCGTTTCGCGGTAGGCCCTCAGCACGCCTAGCACTAGACGGCCGCGATATACTTTCGATTTTTCTCGCACTATACCTCTGCACGTCTAGCACACGACGGCCGCGACATACTCTCGATTTTTATCGCACTATACCTCTTCTTCTAAGTGTTCTAATAAGAGAGAGACGGATAGTGCGAGAAAAATCGAGAGAGCTCGCGCGCCGTCGCGTGCTAGCCGTGCTGTTACTAAATATTCTAATAAGAGAGAGACGGATAGTGCGAAAAAATATAAAGGTAATAATAATAATCCATACCTACTGTTGCCCTTAGGCCATTTTTTAATGTCGCTATTAATAGGGGCCCATCTAGCAGTTAGCGAGTCACCGTCTGCCAGAGATAAAATGTGAAACAGTTTTATTGGGCAGGCGTCCGATGTTTCATCCAATAGCCCAGCTACTAGTCCATCATTTTCACCCAATAACCCGTTTTATTTAGATTCCATCAACTAGCAATAGACTCTTACACCCCAGCGGGTGCTGTTTCTGAGTGCGTCCCATGACACGGGCAGAGACAGCATCCGCTTGGTGTACTCCTTGCATTTTATTAAATTGTCAAAAGGGCCTCTACGTGTTGGCTCAGAGCTCCACGCACGCCTCCCAAAGGTCCGGGACATCATTGTCCCGTGAGCGGGAAAGACATATAATCCATACTATCCATACTCCATGCTAATATTATAAATGCGAAAGTGTGTCTGTCTGTCCGTTACCTTTTGTGTAAGTGTAAGGTTGTTAAGTTTTAAACTAATTTTCGGTATATTTATGACGTTCTACTTCCTTGATTTGATGATGATGGCGTGTACAGTCAGCATCAGATAGTTAGTAGCATCCAAAGTAGCCAAATATATCGTAACACATTCCTTACTCCTACTTATAGTAACAAAGACTATTTCGATGAATGTACGTTCCGATATATTTGGCTAACTTGGCTGCTACTAATTATATTATGCTGACTGTACAGAAATCGGCCTCGGGTAAATATATACTTATAGATTAGTTGTACGTTAACCATACTTTGTTTCATATCAAATAATAACTCTGTATCGAACTTGGAGTTGGCATGCAACCCATAGGTAGGTACTTACAATATTTGCCAAGCCCACTATTTTTATTAGAACTTATTCTATTAACACTTGACAGTCATTAATACGAGCAGATAAAACAATATTGTTTCTATAATTGTTCATGCTCCTAAGCAATAGATATTGTAAATATATTTACTAATAAAATGTCTGGTTTTAGCGATTTCCCAATTTTGATACTGTTTAGATATTTGATACTTTGTTAGAATAGGTATTTACTTGTGTATTCTTTTTCCTCTTCTCTTATTAAATTTCTTGATATTACGTATTTTCCTCCTGCGCTTATTTAACCCCAAAGACCCAAAATAATTATTGAAAAATTTGTGAGACCTAAGCTAAGACGTACTAACTCTAGTATCGTAAGTTTGTATGTTACTAACAATCTATGGGCAAACTGGCCTGAAATAAAGAATTTATTATTATTATTATTATTATTTCCCATCTTGAACTAAAAACAAAATCTAAACTATACCTACGTAAATGTTAATTAGGTACAAACGCCAACACAGTTAACTGACCATCCTGTATTTATACAAGAACCTTATTACAATGCACATAAAGTGCACGGATGGTCAGTCAGCTGTCTTGTCTATAGTACCTACTACTTTACAAACTACGAAATAGATTGTCCACTCTATGCAACAAAATTATCTGTCACTAAAAACTAAACTATACGCAAATGTTTATTATTTACCTACTATACGAATCACAAAACGGATTGTCCACTCTATGCAACAAATATAGTCCACAATTTCCACAAATATTTAAAAATTTCGGCGCAGCGCAAATTGACACAGGTCCGTCATGCAACGTGTCTCGTCCCGCACTGACCGTATGGACGAAAACGGGGAGGCGTAGGAACTTTGGCGGAATATTTCAGATAACGAGATTAATTTTTAAGAAAATAAAGAAAGTAAGAAAATGATGCCCTTGTTCATTATTTTATGAAGAAATTTATAAAATTTCATATTATTCTGATAAAAAATGGAGCAGTAAAATGGTTACAAGTGAAAAAATAGGGGTGACTTTAGATTTCTTTTTCTCTCATTTTTATTGTTAAAATGGATTTCTACGAAAACTATGACCCGTCGCATATCTTGCAGATTATGATATATTTTTTCCGACGGCAAAAATGTTACGTAATAATGTATAAAACGGTTACAAAACAACTCATTTTCACGAAAATTTCGAATGTGGAGCCTTAAATGCTTCCATAACCATAGCAGTTTCCGTGGTGCCTTCTAATAATACTAATGAGTAGATTAACGAAAGGGTTTCCAAAGCACGTATTTCAACATAACCGCAAGTAAGAATAAGAACTGCCTGCAAGGCTCGTCAATAACGGAATTGTTATCTGCGCAGCAGTAAAGCCTAACGATCATAAGAGCAATTCACAAAACCACGGCTGCTTTGTAAGTGGCTCAGGATGCAGGACTGACATCCAGTTGTTCATAGTTGTTACGGATCCCGTGTTCAAGTTATACTAGAGAGCTTACAGCAGTCCAATCCGGTTTGCAAAGGCGGGAGGCCGGCGGCGGTGCTTTGTCTATCACCGCTCGCATCGCCCGCACGCCCGGCCAGCCGCCAGTGAAACATTATACACGGTCGCTCGGCTAGATGCACCGACAGAGCTTCGACTAAATCCCAGGTTAAGTTACAATCCGTGTCGCGACCCGACAAGCCGAGTAATCCTGCACCCGTACGACTGTGCACCGAGACCGAGCCGGGGCTAAATTTAGGCCCGACTCGGATAAGAAACAGCCCGCCGCTTCAATGAATTATTCAAACGCTTACTTCACTACTGCATGTACCCGCTCCATAATGCACGCTCGCGCACGTTATTATGTCCTTTACACTCAGCGGAATGTAGTTCGCCGTTCTTGAAGTTGTATACTTAGCGTTGATTTCATTTAACTTACACTCCCGGCGACACAACACAATGTATTGCAGGCGCTCGTGATCGAAAGCGCTTCAGAGGGTTTAATCAAGATGAACTCTTCCGTGCAACGGAGTATAGACGGGAACAACAATAGTGTGTGGAACAAATAGATAGCGTTCCATTGAGCAGCAAGTCCGTTTGTCTGACGTCGCGGCGACGGCCTCGTGCTGCGCCGATATCCCGTTTAGAAAGTCGAGCAGATGGCGTAATTGCAGGGCTCGCACCAGCAAAGACAGCTGCGAGCCGGATCAAAGGGCCATTAATTTAGTCGGAGCTCCCGGTCAGCCGAGGCTCATGCGGGATAATAATGAGATAGGAGGAATTCCAATAGAAATAAATGAGTACGGTACCTCGAGCTTCATTTGGGCCCGGACTCGGTGCGTGTTATCCTTTGAAATTGGTGGAATGATGGTTTAATGAGTGGTCCGGGCTAGTGGCGGCCATTATTGCTCGCTAACGCGCTCCTAATTGTCCCTGGCCAGGTATTACGAGTTGCTCTCGCGAGCTACGCACATGATCTAATAAGTTAACCCACGACAATTACTCGAACAGTAGGAAAGTAGGTGGTTAAGTATTAACTTTTAACCCTATACTTAGCAGTGTGCATTTAAAGAGTTAAATGCACACGTTTTTAGGGGTTTTTGCTCTGTACAGCGCAACTGAGGTCTGAATCCTCGAAATTTGCAAGTTAAAGATCGTGGACGTGTGCATTGAATTTCTCTCTCTACTTCTGATACTTAAGCTGCTTCAAGGAGGTTCAATTAAGCAATACAAAACAGGCCGAAAAGAAGCCGGTGACATGTCAGGTACATGCGTGGTATACACATTTTGCGTAATTCATGAAGTCACGAGCAGATTTCTATGTGTAAACACTAAACTATTAAATCGTAACTGTAAACGAATGTGAACGGATCAAAGCCCACGGGACGCTTGAAACTCCAAGAGCGCACGTCAGCTGTGTTGTGTATGACTGCATGAGTTTAGCGTATTGATGGCCGCGATAAAATTGGGAAAAGAGCTGGTTGTGTCGAGCGGAGAGGAGCGGCAGGTGCGTGCGGCGCGGGGCGCGGGGCGGGAAGCCGGCTCATTAGTTATTTAGCGCGGGGCTCCCGCGACCGGCGGACGCCACCCTCGTCGCTCCGTCAAATAAATTGGGCTTAAAATGCCTATTTGCCCTCTCTCGCTCGTCAGCGAGCCCGATCCCTCAAGCGGATCTATTTACTCGCTGTGCCCTCTCGAAGTGACGGCGCCGGCACTCATTATTTCCACTCCGGATGCCAAATGTTAAAGGATATTATTTCTGCTTTATTTTATTCAAGTACATTTTACTTACTTTTATTGGGTTTCTCAGGTTTGATATTATGATTTCCTGAAGGCTTACGGCCTGTGCGATAACGATAAATGTTGAACATTTACAAAAGTGCCTACTGTTTACTGTAGTTCTTTAATAGGCCGCCTTTACTCCCATTTACTAAAGGAAAGTAGAGTGGGTAATTGAGCGTAATTGTCCCCTATTTTCCATACTTAATTATGTATGATTGAGGATTCGCCGTATTGTCAGTTGAAGGAACAAATTCCTCGTTCTCAATACAACGCATCCTCGGAAGCTTTGGCGACCTTGCTCACCACCTCACACAATACTACTATAGACAAGTAGTAGCGTTATTTATTGGCCTATACAGGTACGCCCCACTTCTGGGCACAGGCCTCCGCTCATGGATGAGAGGGAATGGGCAGGAGCCCGCACGCCGGCCTAGTGCGGGTTGGAGACTTCACTTACATTTCTTCGCAGATATATGGAGGTTTCCTCACGATGTGTTTCCTTCACCGAAAAGCTACGAGTAACTGTAAATATCAAATTATATTCCGTACTTAAGTTCCGAAAACCTCATTGGTACGAGCCGGGATTCAAGACCGCCGATTCACAGCAGATGCAATGCCTGAACCACTGGGCTCTAAACGTCACGTAAACATTTTTTTAAATTACTCATGAATATTTACGGTCGGTTCTAAAAGTATGACTCATGCTCGTCAGACATAAGCTCCAAAATGTAGACGTGACTGTATCTAGTCGAGCTGAACAATTGCGTAACGTTTTGTACGTACGTTAGATAGACCTACCTGTCTTTTCTTAGATCGGAAAATTACAGCAAGTTGTCCTAACGCCCTTTTGCAAACCCCTTCGATAACGAACTAGAAATCATAAGATTCATAGGTTTTCCCGTTATGTAGGTTGATTGAATCGGGTATTTTTCGGTCGACTTAGATTGTAAATAAATCCGCTGGCGGTTGAAAGGCACGCAGGTAGCGGGAAGGGCATCATTATTTCTGCCCACGGAGAAATCGCAAGTTCGCGTCTACCTGCCCGAGCCCGGCTCGTTACAGCGTCATTTATACAAACTTTTCAGTTTTATGTTCATGGAGAGAACAGAACAAGTTCTTAAGAAGCCTTCAAAGTTTGTAGCCCTGTTTACGATATCTTACAGGCATTGTGAGTTGTGAATGGCAATCTGACGGCCCACTCGATGCAACATGCATCACATGCCCGGTGACGTCGCGTGTGCAGATTGGTCAGGTGTCACGTCACGCGCGATAGAATAGTGGCAAATTGTCGCTGACGTAGCTATTCTCTGGAACACCGGACACTTGATTGCTAGTATAATTTCGGCTCAAATTCATTCCGGTTTGTTTGGAATGGCGTTGCGCTATACGTGCCGCTTGAATTAACCGAATTTAGAGCGATCGTACTCATTCGAGTTATACCTACACTTAGTAGTACCTACAAGAAATTGTAGGCATATCCACCGGGCATGTATCCCGGGCCACAGACGTGAGGTGAGGCTCCGTTTAATTGACAAGAAATGGGCACAGGTGCGAAATTGAATCTGCCAAGGAGCCGGGTCGGACCGGACCGGAATCACCGGCCGACAGCTCACGCGTCAGTTCACACATACTCCCTGAGTATTATCCCCAATTGGACATTTTATGGCGAGTGAAAAGCGATGAGTTAGCTTTGGAGGGCCCGTCTCAAGGGAGATTATTGGTGTTATGTAATGTAATGTAATAAACAAGTTAACATAGGCCCAGGGAAATAAAAGTTTATGTCACTATATTAATGATTTCGATACGTATGCTCTTTTAAGTAAATATTTAATGTTTTGTAGTAAACTATTAATTACTTACCCCACAGACATTCTTTTTTAGGTAATAAAAGTATGTTTTTCGATAACACCATAATGCAAAAAAATACGTGCTACATAATACGAAAATAAGGCATGTGAATTCGTTACATAAGTCAATACTGATTTTTATAGACTGCCGTGGACAGACCCAACGTTGATTTATACTCCAGGCAAAATACGGTTTTGAAAAACATTAATTTATAATAGCGTTTTTTTTGTTGATTTCATTTGAAAATGTTATTCTAAGATGATTTATTCAAGAATCCGACAAACTTTCCACCCGGAAGTAATTATGTAGATTTCAATGAAGCATGCATTGTCTTTTTTATACGATTTATCTTGAATATTATAGAGCAAATGTAGATGAACCAAAATAAAAACAAAAATGTTTATTAATATTTTTTCTGACTTTTCAGAAGAACTTATCATTTTTTTGATGTCTGAAATTTTGTCGGATTTTGTCGTTGGGTAACTATTTAATTGATAATATATCCGTTACACATAAAAAATAAGCTTTTATAAATTATTTCCAAAATTGTCATTTTTTCCATACGAGTTGTCAGTTCATTTACTGGACTATTCGTTATTGTTGTTGTATCTATCGTTTACTGTAATCATTGTAGTGCTCTATTTATCATTTCGAATATGGCTAAAGTTATTGCATTACGTAAGTTCGCAGGATGATTTCGATTTAATAGCAACATTTGCATGATACCAGTTTTATGTAGTTTATGGGGAATTACGGGGAAATTTGGCAACGTCCGCTGGCTGCTTATCAAAACAACCGAGGGCTGTTCCTGGTGCAAACACTGCACACTCCGTGCAGACTGCCTGCACATACAGCAAAGCTTCGGGAGGCGGCCGACGAGGCTGCGGCTGATTTATGTGCAGACGAACGCGCCCGCGGATAGCTTAATCATCAACTTAGTCTTTGGACATTCCTTTTACCAAGCGTTTCCCGTTGAATTCAGCCAAACTAATGTTTGGGAGGATTCACAATGGCTATATCTTTTTGATTTACAATGGAGCAGCCTATATAATGCTATTTTGTTATAGCATGAATTGTATAGTCATCAAATATGTACGCGACCACGCGAGGTCATAACCGCGGACAGTAGCGGACGCTGTATTCGTAGCGCCGAACCTCGGCACACTTCGTGACTCACATGTTACTGTTCTTACCGAAAATGGTAATTAGGTACTGCGTTCAACGGATCTGTTTATTGTGTACATGTAAAAAAAACACATGAATACGTTGTATTTTCGACTCGTCTTGAAATACTACCCAATCAATTCAACATAATTGAGGCACCGAACGCTACACAATGGCCTAAAAAACCCAACGGCAACCGCCCCTATTTTAAACAAAACAGATCGTGTTGCTTTCAACTTGAACTAAGTATAACGAAACGAAGCAAAGCGACCCCGACTAGCTTACAACTGACTGCGTATACGTATTCGTGAAGTTTATAGTAATAAAATGCTCCTCTTTTGTCGACGCCGCGCCGCTTCGAAAAAATTAACATTTTGTTCATTCATCTTAGCCAGGCATTTGTCCATACTATCGGCTTTATCTTCAGAGCCGTTATAGCCTATCTATTCTCAAAACGAATTGAGCTCGACTGTGATCTAGTCTCTCGTATTATTTGATCCCTAAATTCGCAACAACTTTGCGTTGTCTCAGAACAGTGCTATACTGGTCCTCGTGAGGAAACTGGCCGGTAAGCTTTATGAAGAGGTCCACTAAGGAATGTCCTCAGTCGATGAGCCGGGAGATAGGGTGCGTTCGCGCCAATATCGGCTGCATAATAAAGCGTTTTGTATTGAGCTGTTTCAGGGCAAATGCCCGTATTTCATGCGGCTTGTTTATGGAGCGAGCGTGGGAAGATTCCCTTGATTGCTTGGCCGAGGCGCTTTGAAAGCTTGCACGAGGATGTCGTTATAGAAAAATGGAAACCTTGGGGGTGCGATGCATTTACATCATATATGTGGAATGAAGTATGAATCGTTTCTCAAGACCCTACGGTCTTGCGGTAGCAAGTGGAAATCCGTGATCTCTGCCTATGTGAACAATGTTCGTTTGTAGCTTTATATGTAGGAGGCAATCCCCGGAACTAATAATCTAATCAAAAAGTTGTTTCACCGGTATATAAAATCGACCTTCGGGATGGCCACAGGCTGTACTGTATTTTATTCCGTGCCTTGCGTTATATGTAATATGCGGGCGGATAGCTATATACATAAATTATTTATTTATTTAATCTTTATTGCACAAAAGAACAACTTATCGTACAGAAGGCGGACTTAATGCCGACTTAATTATCATATTATATGATATATATTTACTTTCCAAATGTGTATGAGGGCTATTAAATCGGCCACATGGTTAGCTTGGTTGGTTTAGTAGTGAGTAGCGAGCCTACAACAAAGTTAGCGATCCTGGCTTTGAATCTCGGTAAAATGAGATTTATATTTCTGTCTGAGATGAATGTCCTAGGTTCTCAAGTATTTATATAATCATATATATTTTAGTACGTTGATCGTTGTTTGGTACCCATAACACAAGCTTCGTTGAGCTTTTCATGGATCTAAGACCGATCGGTGTAAACAAAAACACGTAACTAATGTTTTCGAAACCGCTTTAGTTAAACTTTTATCTATTATCTAATTATTATCCATGCCGATTGGCAGAAGGTTGTTCCTGAGGTAGGATTCAATTCATTTTATGAAAATGCATATACGGTTCCCTATCGTACTATCATAGTATAAGTACATGTCTTACGAAATGGCTGGACTTGGTCATGACAGAGTTTGCTAAATAGTCAGGGCTGTTTATAACTTTTAAAGTTTACAGATAAAGTGTTTGTAAATACAGAAGATTAATACAGCAATCCCGCAAGATAAGGTAGGTTACTAATATATCAAAGTTGTATCATGAAATTAATATTTTTTTAAGAAATGTTTTTCAAATAAAGAAAGGGGTTGTAAATAAAACGACATCTTCAATAGTAATAGAAATAAATACCAAGAAATTATTTTATAGAAAATGATCAATGACGGAGTGGAGTGGATACCTACAAAAAGGAGCAACAAAAATAACGGTTTTTCTAAAGACGTTATATTGCTCACTGTTCTGTTTTTGTTAAGAGTAATTTCAAGGAAACGATCATACCGCCGGATTTTTGTCTCGAAAAAAACGTTGCGGTATTTAGTTATATTCGGGGAATAATTTGGAGAGCAGGGCTCGATCAAGTGTTTATGGGTTTTATGAGCGTGTTTTGGTAAAGTAGGAGTGGATCGATGTAGATGGTTACTCTCGGCGCATTAAGTATGCTGACGCGGGCTGGTGCTTAGGGCCGGCAGGGGCAGGGCATAAAAGCATTCCGAGTCGCGTCTGAGGAGTGCGCGGTGACGGCGGGCCCCACGGGACGCCCGGGATGCCGTTTAATACACTCATTTAAAATAATCCCATACATGACTTCACAATCTTCACTGTTCCGTTCCGAACTATGCGACCTATGAGAAAAACTAAGAGCGGTTCAGCTGGCTACTCAAAAGCGGTTTATGGATGAAGCGGGGACTATGGAGCGTTGCACTACGAGCTCACCTGTTTCGAGCAATCCTATGGTAATGTGAGGGTCATGTGCACGACAAACCGGCTTCACGCACACTCACTACACTCGTCGCTGCCGACCACAACACTCGATTCATAAATCACTAGGATCTCCAGGTGTCACTCGCGAATTCGCGCGAGTACGTAGCGGGGTGCGCGGGGGGCGAGGTTTGGAGCGACGTGCGGCTTGCATCGACGCCGGCGGTTGACTGAGCGCGAGCGCCGCGGGCCGCGGGGAGGGCGCTCTCTCCGAGGCTTGCCCTATAAACTTGCTTTCTGCTCTCATATCGCGTCGAGTCGTGTAGGCTCGCGGGGCGCGGGACCCGCTTATGCACTTTTGTGAAAGGCAAATTGCATCGCTGCAGTGACCTTTGACGAAGCCGAGACGTAGGCCGCTCAACACCCGTACGGGTTACATTTCACGTGGGCGCTTCTATTACTCAATAAAAACATTAACTTTGTCTAACTCCCGGGGCGGGAGGCATCACGTGAGAAGAGCTCCGAGGTTAACTAACTTAATATAAACTTTGTTCACCATAATTCGATCAAGGTAGGTAACTTAACAAAAAGTTAATTTGGTAAACGTCGGCAGATTTAATTTGCTCAAAGTTTTAATAAAGACGAATCTTAACAGAGTTACCCTTTGTAATGAATCTGACATTTCCAACCGAGGCATCCAATCAACATCTAAATGCATACTTAGACAATAAAATCCCCAATCTTATTATTGCTGTCCTTGAAAATGCTGAGGAGGGTTGTTTACACCCCTTAGGAGCCCGGCAAGTGGCGCGATGCACCCTCCGACTTCCGCGGTTGTTATTCACAATGATTCGCAATAAGAACCGACCAGCAACAACAAGTTTGACCTCTGTTTACGCGATATTCCTTATCAATCTCAGGGTCAAGTTGTGCCAGGGACAAACGCTACGTATTCTGAATAGGCACCGATAAATCACCGGGTCCGCCCTCGGAGGGTCCAGCGCCATCAGCGTAATGGCCCAGCGCCTACAGTGCATGACAGTAGTAATCTCGAGAGGGCCCGCGACAACGGGGCGAGCCCCTTAATCCTCCGTGAGTCAGCACCAAAGAAATATGAGTTCTCTAAGAGAACATTGCCGAAAAGGAAGTATTGCTTTAACAATCGTCGAGATAAATTGTGTTTCGTTTGAGCCTGGCAAAGAACGCAGCCAACAGATGAAAGCACTTTTAATAAGCGTGACGTCATGTGCCTGCGGCGGCGGGCAGCCTTCGCAAAACTGCTTGTACTCGGCTACGAACCCGTCCCTACAACTCTGCCTAAACTGAGACATTTACGTCTACAGCGATTCGACTATTTGACGAATGTGATGATGTGTGAAACATCGCCCTGCAAATTTGGACAGTTGTCACTATGGCGCTAGTTGCGCGACATACCAACACAGGTCTATCTCATCATCATATCAGCCAAAAGACGTCACTGCTGGACATAGGACTGCCCCAAAGAATGCCACAATAACCGGTCCTGCGCCACCCGCATCCAGCGGACTCCCGCGACCTTTACCGGCCAGGGGGGTCTATCCACGCTGCGCCTTCCGGTACGTGGCCGCCGTTTGAGGCCCTTTCCGCCCCAACGGTCATAGGTTCTACGTGCAATGTCTATCTCATGAGAGAGGAGTTGCTGATGGAGTAGCCCCACTAAAACGGTATGTCGCCTGCACGTCTATATCATGAGACGGCCGCGACATACTCTCGATTTTTCGCGTACCTCACCTCTTATTCTAAGTGTTTTAATAAGAGAGTATGTCGTGGCCGTCTCATGATAGACGTGCTGGCAGGTATAACATACGGCAAAACATGAAAAAATTAATGTTGAAAGTAGAAGATCTGGTAGAGCAGAACGAATTGAAACAATTTGAGTTTTAAGGCAAGTCGAATATTTAATTAACACGAATCAAAACGTTTGCCGCAGTTCCTGGTCAGAATTATTACGCAGACAAGCTATTAATGACAGCAACCGATTTAGGTGGCCTATAAAAAGCACGCATGGCTTTTATGATTGGACTCAGGCTGCTGACACGAAGTCGTTTGCGAAACGGAACGGGTTAAGTAGGTTGCAAGCGGCGGTGGTGGCGGCTCTAAAAGATAATTTTCTTACATTATAGCGAATACTTATACAAGCTTTTCCCCGGACCTGTCCATGTCGATTTCTAGGGTTCCGTACCTAAAAAGGAAAAAAGCCCCCCAAAAGGAAACCCTTATAGAATGCACTTCGTTGTCTGTCTGTCTGTCTGTCAAGACCCTTTATACATGCAGTCCGTTGAAGCTGTGAAAAAAAAACTTCTAAGTTAACGTAAAAACATATGGCCGTTTATGTATTTTCCTAACTATGTAATTTACTACAAGTACCCACAAGGAAACATCTGTTAACTATATATTGGTAATGGCATTAAATCGTAAAAAAATATTGTACGCACGTAACCCTCGGTGGGTGAGTCCGACTCGCACTTGTCCGGTTTTTTCATAGCACTTAATAAAATCTTCTATTCTCATTGAGCCCTCTTAAGGGTATTTTAAATGTAAGGAAAGTTCTCAACAATCGGTAATCTTCGATAAATTAAATAAGATATAATAACAACGGCAGCCGTCACAAACGGACGCTATAAAACGCTTCTAAGAGCAAGTATAGATGATAATTTTAGTACTTTGTCTCACTAAACGTAACAATACTGCGACAGTTGGAATTCGTCAGATAGTGAAAGTGACAAGGTACTACGTAAAATGATCATCTACTTTTGCTGTTGACAGTGTTGACTATGGGTAGGTACTACATATTTTTGACTCTTCCTAATATTTTTCCATAAAATCATAATAATGTAAGTTATTTAATACATGATTTTATATTTTAATTTGTATTTATTAAGTGATTTAGAATGTTATTGAAATGAAATAAAATGAAACATGAAATGAAATAAAAATTATTTATTGGTAACAAACAAATATGTGTATCACATACATACATTTAAATACTTAAAACTGTTCATTTGTTACGAAATGGTCCCGCCTCAGATCTTGCTATTTCTCTCGCTATCTTATCCTGCATTAAATAAACGTTCCTATTTACATATTATATAGGTTAGTCCAGTGGTAAGCTGGTAGAGAATGCCAAGATAAAAATAAATATAAAATGGATACAAAGACGATAACTTGTTAATTTGCCTGACCATAAAGTGTCATAAATAAATATTTGTCCGTGCTGCTTTACCATAAAAGCCTAAAAATATCGACTATAGCGAGCACGTGGAGCCACATGCGACTCGGGCCTGCTTGGCACAGGCTTCATGGATGGGAGGGAAAAGCCATCTACTCGGTAATTATTTTCTCCTCCCCCTAAAATTGTAACTTCACAAAATATTGCTTAAAAAAAAACTAATAATAATACAAGAAACAATACAAAGAATAAGAATCAAGAAAAGAGCGTACTCCCATCTTAAAGGCCGGCAACGCACCTACAACTCTTCTGGTGTTGTAAGTGTCCATGGGCGTCGATTATCGCTTACCATCAGGTGATTCGACTGGTCGTTTGCCTCCTATATTATAAAAAGAATAAAAAAATACTTAAATAATAATACACATTTTCGTGATAAGGGTCTTCATTGTTTTAACAACAATTTCTGACACTCACTAGCATGTCGATCACATAACGCATTGTACGTGTTAGGTAGATCTAAATGTCAATTTTTATTTTTAAAACTGACAGTTGCATTGTCCTAACGCGCGTTTGAAACTTACGTGACCATATGACCATTTTCCTGAAAATAGAAAGTGGTGATGAGTACAATTTGCTATTATAAAAAGTCTTTAAGAGTCCGCAGTAAGCTCGGCCGAATTTCAGCTTCCGATCCCATACAAACGGAGTTTCGTTTTCATTTTAAAACTACGTGTTGGATTGTGACGAAGCTTTGCATATACGATCACATGAGATAGTAGTTTATATGGTTCCAGTTTATAAAACAAACGAAATACAGCTAAAACAAGTTTTTAACCGACTTCAAAAAAAAGGAGGAGGTTCTCAATTCGGTTGTTTTTTTTTTTTTTCAATGTTTGTTACCTCAGAACTCCGTCATTGATGAGCCGATTCATAAACATTTTTTTTTGTTTGAAGTATATGCTTCCAGGTGGGTCCCATTTTTTTTGAAAATTAAATTGGATGATGGGATCCATGAGGAATTGAGGGAACTCCTCAATTATATTAGGCACGCGTGTAGTGTTTTTGGTATTTTCTATTATAACTCGTGTATTTACATCCGGAAATCATATATTGGTAGAGTGGAATTGATGATGAAGACCACAGATGACTTATGGAATTCCTCAATTATGTTAAGATTCTGATAAGATTCCGTTGAAATAGCAACTAATGAAGTGCCAAGGGTGATCCTTGTGGAATTGACGGAAGTCCTCAAATATTATCGGGTCACATACAGCGATTGGGTTTTTTTCTATAATAATCAACGCATTTGCTCTCGGAAATCAGTTCATGAGGTAAATTGGAAAATAAATGTTCTCGTGGCTTGGCGGAGTACTAAATTGAAGTCGGTTAAAACTTTGTTTTGAAAGTAAATTATTTACTATGATATCTGAAGCTACATAAACTACTAACGCTATTCCCGGCGAGCGGAGCAACTAGCGGTATTCCCGGTTGTGCCCTAAAGGAGCCCGAGGTCCGCTTTGACACCTAATCCCAAGATTTGGCATAGGCACTAGTTTTATGAAAGCGCTATCTGACCTTCCAACCCAGAGGGAAAACGAGACCTTATTGGGATAAGACCGGTTTCCTCATGTTGTTTTCCTTCACCGAAAAGCTAAATATTCCGTACATAAAGTTCCGAAAAACTCATTGGTACGAGCCGGAATTCGAACCCACGACCACCGCTTGACAGCCGCATGCCTGAACCACTAGACTACCGTAGCTTTAAAAACATTGCTAAATTGTGCACAATATCGCTACATTATACTTTCTACATAATATCGTCAGTGCTGTCTAACTTTGGCCTTACGTTAGCTCTGTGTACCAAGCCATCAGTAAAACAGATCTAATACTGCAGCACATTATTTGTCTGTCTTTAAATTGTCACGCACGCTATGACCGGCGGGGTCATCGCTCGTTGCCTGGGCGAGAGCACCCGCCGGCAGCAGGTCGCCGGGAGCGGAATGGGATCACAGCAATAATTGTTAACAGCCACGAGCGAGCAATTACGCGGCGACCAATTGAGGCCTGCTGTCACGTCTTTAAATACGATCGTTGATTAAATACTGACGTCTTAAGGAGACTCGCACCTAATTACCGCAAGCTATCGGGTTTGTTTCGAAGGAGGATTTATCGCTTTTATGATCCCCTGGGGATGCGCGGAATTGGATAATCCGCTCCCTCGCTGTTTTATTGCGGAGGCGGCCTGGACGCGCCTTCTTTAATATGTTTAGAAGGAGCGAAGTCGAGATCGTCAGCAGCAAATACATAGGCGCGACGGGAGGTTATTTACGGAGCTGATCGATCTCGACTACTTCATTACAGGTAAACTGTGGAAACCGGGGTTGCACCATCTTACGATTACAGAAGGTTGATGCATCCCGCCCCGAATCGCGCGTTTGATGGGTCACCGTTGGTTGTTAATTAATCTCTTTTTTATAATGTCTTCATTTTCAGCAGTGGGCAATTAAGAGTCCGCAGTAAGCTCGGCCGAATTTCACCTTCCCACAAACGTACATACGCTCTCATTTTAAAATTACGTGTTGGATTGTGACGAAACTTTGCATAAACATTGATATGAGGTATATCTCTATGCCTGTAATTAGTTTATATGGTTCCAGTTTATAAAATAAACGAAATACAGCAAAAACCAGTTTTGTATGAAAAACTTAAATTCGCTGTTTTTTTTTACTATGGTATCTGAAGCTACATAAACTAATTACAGACATAGATATACCTCATGTCATTGTACATGCAAAGATGAGCAAGACACGCTTTGGCTATGATCGGTTGACGCGTGGATTCCAGGCCCCGTAGCATGGACGTATCACGCGATAAGTGACAATATAGAGCGTCCGTCTCGTTCCATCGAACGGTGTCAGCCAGTGACGGACGCTCTATCTTGTCACATCGCGTGATAAGGCCGACCATGATACGGGATCAGATGATACCCGGCAAGTTTTCTACTTTAGGACAGTTCGAAATAGTCCTAAATTTCGCCAAGAGCTGAACGACTCAGTGCAAATGAGCTTTATAAATCGTTAATCGATAATTTAATTCCCTGTGTTGAGCCTAGTGTTGGTAAGAGGGCGCGCGTTCTTGGATTGAACATTACATACACTTGAGATTATACGCAGCATATTCACTTGGACTAGACTAATATCGGCGAGTGCGCCCGCGACGTCATCTCGTAATGGGAGTAAATTGGAATTCCGCCGTCAATTGAGCGGCTGGCGCCGGCGGAGCAGGCTCCATTCGATCTGTTACAACCGTCACCATGATTGCTCTCAGCTGACGTGACGTACTCAGAAACAAGCGTGTTGTTATCTACTCCCAGATACAATTAGTATCATCTTCATCCTCCTAGTCGTTATCCCGGTTGAATCTTAAAGGAGCCTTGAGTCTGCTTTAGCACCGTACTTAAAACTCGTAGGTAGTCATGAAACGCATAAGGGAATCGCATGTTAATATGTTTCGCGCGCTGCGAGTGCTGCGACACGCTTGCTCAGTGCGCGTGGACGCAAGGGCGAAACATTCGGTGTGATTCGGTTCGGAAGAGACATGCCATACTCTTATTGCAATAAATGATTCTACTTTGACGTATACCTCAATGCAGCTCTCGTTACGCAAAGCAAGATAGCAATTTAATAATCAGATATGCATCATATTTACCTACTCTGCAATATCATGAGTACCATCAAGCTGGTAGGAACGCCTGAACAGTTTAGGAGATATTGCTACCTTCTACATCGCAATTCTTAAAGTACCTACAGTCGGGTTTTTGCACAAACATCGTTGCTTAGAAGTATGAAAAGATGATATTTACATACAAAAATTCACGCCTTTATTCCCAAAGCGGGTAGGCAGAGCACATGGAACTTATGTTCCAGTGTAACTTTTTGCATAAATGTGGTTATAAAAGATCGACAAAAAGTGATATCGCAGTGATAGTTTGCTAGCCCATGGCCCACAACTCACTTCAACCGTGCTCCCTTTTACTACACCCACGGGAAGAAAAGGGGTTGTGAAATTCTAACCCCGACATACGGAGCGCTTATGTTATTCCTATAACATACCCCTAGAGATCATGTTGATCTACTTTAAGAATTGCATTCAATTATCACATTTTTAACAGAACTTATTCGATAGCGATCTTCATAATTATGTAGGAGCAGACGAACACAGTCGTAAAAATCCAACCTAACTTTAAATAAGTGGGTGGAGATACTTGAGCATTGTTATCTGTGGGAAAACTTTGAGCCTTGTTAGAACAAGTATGCAGCCCGAATTTAAGCTCAGGGTCGATCCGGCACATACGTTACGCATTTAAATTTGATGTCAATGTAATGCGTGCTCGATTAGCTATGGTAGCGTAGTGTTTCAGGCATGCGGCTGGTTTCGAATCCCGACTCGTACCAATAAGTTTTTCAGAACTTATGTACGGAATATTTACCGTTAGGGTTTCGGTGAAGAAAAACATTGTAAAGAAACCGGTCTAATCCCAATAAGGTCTATATAGTTTTCCCTCTGGCTTCGAAGGTCAGATGGCAGTCGCTTTCGTAAAACTGGTGCTTATGCCAAATCTTTGGATTAGGTGTCAAAGTTAGGGCATAACGCAAGGAGGATGATAAATAATGTTGTAATGGGTGCTCGATTCTACACCCGATGAGTTCACCATCTCGCAAAAATATCTTACTTCAAAATACTTTCATACAATGGGACAAATCGCCTTTTCTGCGTATTATTAATTACTAGCTTACGTCCGCAATTTCGTCTGCGCGGGGATAAAAACTGTCTTAGTGCAAAATTTAATTTAAATTGGTTGTGCCGTTTTTTAACCGCTGATTCAGTTTGAATTGAGTGACAAACCTCCAAACTTTCGCATTTATAATATTAGTGGGATCATCATAATCACAATCAATTATTTATTTTCTTTAAATGCAAACTCGTAACAATGCATGCAAATGCATTTCAATAAATGAGTTAAAAAAAACAATAACAATAGTTATAATTATAATTATAACCAGTCAATGGTACCATCTTTTTTACATCCATACTAATATTATAAATGCGAAAGTGTGTCTGTCTGTCTGTCAAGCTTAAACCGCTGAATCGATTTAGATGTTTGGTATATAGGTAGTTTGAGAGTTTGGTTCCGGGAAAGGACAACGGGTAGTTTTTACCCGGGAAATCATTCCCTAAGGGGGTGTAATGGGGGGTAAAATTGTCTATGAAGCTACGATATAAAAGAATTCCACGCGGACGGAGTCGTGGGCAAAAGATAGTAGGTTAATATTCCTTAATGATTGCAGGTAACGGTTCTGTAGTATATGAACAAATAGTACCTAAACTTACGATGTCATGAATTTCCTAAATTGCAGCTGCTGAGACTCCAGCGGTGCCCGTGTGCCCGCGGCCGACCTGGATAAGCGCACTCGTCTGAATCACGCGCTAATATCAGCCCGGTGACATTTCACAGCTGCGTCTGCGCCGGTGATCACAACGCTTAGCGTTAACACGCCTCAGGCAAACTAGTACAAGACAGACTTACTTACCTACTTACTTATACTTACTGTGTTAATTTCATGCCCTTGCCAGACAAAGAATGAATTACTTCGGTAACGGCTATACGCAACCAAAGGAATTACAGCTCCCGCTGGGCTGCATCATTTGTGGAAATGCCATCATTTGCGCGCGCGAGCGAGCTTGGGAGTAGGCATAAAGGCGGGTGCAATTGCCCAAAAGATCCCACTGGGTAGGTGTGTCTGAAAGGTCCCTCATCTAGATAAGATGATAAGAGAAGACAAGAGAAGTACAAGACGTTACATAATCGACAAGCTAGTCGCACCGACTTCTGTGCGTAGCGTGACCGTCGAGAGAATCTGACGGTGACGTTCTGCACTGATGTCAGGCAGCGCACTGTGTCAGGGAGCAGCCCAACTGGGGAAGTACCTCCGCCTTGCAGAAGACCACAGCCATAATAACACTACCTACTACTTGCTCTGTAGTAGTGTTGTGTTCCTGGAGGTGATCAAGGTCGCCAGGGCTCCCGAGGATGCGCTGTGTTGAGAGCGAGGGAATTTGTTCCTTCAGCTGTCAACACGGCGAATCCTCAAACATATCAAGGGTCGGCAACGCCCATGTTGCTCCTTTGGAGTTGGCTGCGTCTATAGGCTGCCGTGTCCGCTTACCATCAGACGGGCCATACGCTTGTTTGCCACCGTCGTTGTATAAAAAAAAACTGTACAAACTTACGCCGTTGCATCTGCAGGTCGATCACGTCACGCATTGTAAGTACGTTAGGTAAATGTAAATGTAAATTTTATATGGAAAAATGACAGTTAAATTGTCCTAACGCGCGTTCGACACGTTACGTGATTACGCCTCGGACTCGAAATAGTTACATTAACTACAATTACACGCCTAATTTCACGAAGTGGCAACATGTAGGTATGCAATTGTGTAGTTGCAAAATAAATTTTCTGCTTGTGATTGCGTATTTATTTTCTTATTCGAGAACTTCGTCAACGCGCATGCGACACCATAGGTCACGGTGACCGTTTAGCATGAGGCGTGGCCCTGTTTGCCACCGACGTGGTAAAGGAAATTCGTAAGTGCGAGTCATCTAAAGCCAGACTTAAACTGGTTCTTGTGAGGCGCGACGTCGATAAGCGTCGTGAACACCTGCGCCTGCGACGCGGCGCCATAACGACAACTGACAGCTCCGTAAATATGGTGGAGTAAGGAGCATTTCAGTGCGCAATTTGTAAGGTGTCTTCAGAACACTCGCGTGAATCAACTTTTGACGACGTGTGTGGTGCTCTTTAAAAGTGGAGCTTTCAATTTGTCAAAACTGTATATGTACTCTATATGCAAGTTTCAGTGCTACTGCTACTTCGAGTCAGAATGCCGGTTTTCCACCACCAGGGTCAGGCCAGCCAGTGTCAATTATTTTATCGTCGATCGTTTGTTATTTCAATTGCGTTGCTTTTACATCTAAAAGTTTATGAATAACTAGCTTCCGCCCGCGACTTTCTCTGCGTGAACTCGGGGTAAAGACTATTCTATATTTTAATCCAGGCTATAAACTATCATCGTACAAAATTTCATCCAAATCAGTTGAGCCGTTTAAGTGTGATCGAGTAACAAACTCCTAAACATCCAAACTTTCGCATCGCTACATAATATAAAACAAAGTCGCTTCCCGCTGTCTGTCCCTATGTATGCTTAGATCTTTAAAACTATACGCAACGGATTTTGATGCGGTTTTTTTAAATAGATAGAGTGATTCAAGAGGAAGGTTTATATTAATAATATAGTACCCGTGCAAAGCCGGGGCGGGTCGCTAGTTTATAATATTATAGTAGGGTTATGAAGTTCTGGGTTGGTTTTCCCTATGTTGCGCGATGATACGCAAAGAAACTAAATTGTCCAAATAAACAGCACTATTTGCAGTATCCAAAAGTAGGTTGAGCCAACAGTCTCCAGCCCTGTTTCAATGTAAACAGGCAAACATTTTAGGCAATCGGTGATTCATTTGATAATGATGGCGGATAGCGCGAGGAGTGCTCGGCAAACAGCTCCCCGCAGGAAGCCGGCTTACCGTGTCGTAGGCTGTTATCAGTCACAAGTAGCCGATTAGACTTAGTCCATGCTCTCCGGTTAACGCCGCACGCCACTTAAGCCGCGGACTGGACGCCAGCGGGCAGCGTGGCGACGAGCGGTTGCCCATACATTGAAATCGCTCGAATGTATGAACTGTCACTCGTCGCCCCGCTGCCCGCTGGCTTTATAGCGCCAGCGTCACGTTCTATAGAAATTAATATTTTTTAATAATATTTTGGGACAATCTTACACAAATCGACCTAGTCCCAAACTAAGCAAAGCTTGTACTATGGGTACTGGAGGACGATATACATTCTTATATAGATAAATAAATACTTAAATACATAGAAAACATCCATGACTCATGCAACAAATAAATGCCCTTACCGGGATTCGAACCCGGGACCTCCAGCTTCGTAGGCAGGGTCACTACCGACTTAGGCTACAGAGGTCGTCAAATGCAGCTGCACTTCCATACAACTTGACGCGTTGACCGGAGACTAAGTGTAAGGCTTTAACGGCCCGGCCATGACATTACGTGAATTGCGGCGCGGCAAGCGTTTTATCTGTTCATTGCGTGGTCGAGACGCGCAACGCACAGTGCGTTCGTTAGTTGGGAATAAGAAAAACCGCTGCCGCTGTCGCCGCCGCTCAGTGTCGTGGCCGGGCCATTAGGCCGCGGACTGCGTTCGTCGCCCCACTACCCGCTGGCGTCTGTGGTCTTACAGCGTTCCATAGCTGCTGCTGGTACTCTGTAGCTGCATTTCTAATCTCAATAAGTCTAGTATTCCTTCTGGGTTGGGAAATCAGATGGCAGTCGCTTTCGTAAAACAAATACCTATGCCAAATCTAGGGATAAGATATCAAAGCGGACCCTGATCTCCTTTAGGGCACAACCGGGAATAACGCTAGGAGGATGATAACTCTCTTAGCTGCATGTCATGTATCTATTTAGCCTTATAACTGCTGAAAATCCCAATGCAATGTGGATACATCGTCCCGCTCACACCCACGGTAATGTGCTGATGCAAGAGAAGTGCAGCATCGAAAGGTTTTCAAACGTGATTTGCGCAATTGCACCCCTTTCCACTCTCTGGGACGTAATTCCTGTCTATTCTTATCTATAATAATTAGCTAATTAAAAAATCAAAGGAGAAATTGACAAAAATACTTACGTACTTTATCGAACGATGCAAAGCGAACGAAGTTCTATGCTTCAGCTTGGGTCGAAAATCGTTTGTATGTCCAGATGTCGGATCTCCCGGTTTCTCGCTGTTTGCCTCTACAGGGCGCATTTCACAACCGAGTCTCGTGAAAATTAGTGAGCAGGTTCGTTAATTAAATAGGTTTTTTGTCGAGGCACTTTTTCAAAAATTAAAAATAAATTGAAAAAATAGGCCCTCGAGTTCAACATCACATTACATTTCGTTCCTATTCCGTGAGTCAGTATCATCAATTCATCACTTTGGGTATTAAGTATTTTATTTTATTTGTCATCATTATGTGACTCCGCGATGGCTATAGATAACGTAGCAAAAATATTCGGCTTAAGATTACTCAGTACCTACACAAGTACGCAAACATGAAATGGTCTGTTTCTGTTTACCCACCGGCGACGCGCGGGCAGCGCCACGAGGCCGCGGAGCGCGCACAGCCCTATAGTCGGCACCGGATCGACTTACCAGCGGTCGGTGACCGGCGCCTCCCGTATTATCAGATAATACCTGATAATATTCAGCTTATGTCAGAAGGCGATCGACTTATATCCTCGCGATCAGTGGGTTCCTTCAAAATTATGTTTTTTTTTGGTCTACATAATAGGTATCATTTTACCACTATATAGTAGCCTGGCATTGATATGCCCCATCGCTCTTATGTCAGCGGATTAAGTTTTCGACATATAATTATGAGAGGAATTGGAAACGTAAGCTACGTAGCTAGTCGAAAAGTTACCTCATACCTACTTACCAATTAATATTCACACTTTTAAAAAAATACTACCTTTTATACTTCATACCTTACCAAGAAACCAGGAGCATACAGGATACTCAAACCGTAGAAATGTTGACATCGGATGATCCCTGGAGATTACCCCGTAAATACGAACTGACAAATCTACAAACTTTTCTCAAAGTTTATTATTAGTATAGAATATGTTGACCCCAACTACAATAATCAAAATGGGAAACTGGGTGACCCTCGCAATCCCTACCAACGCGTGTCCTATTGGACTTTGTCATGACGTTCATAAGTCATAATAGAATGTTCATGTTCCATAACATATTATTTATCCTAAATCATTTTTTATTTCGTAGCCTATAGGGTGTCCCACTGCTGGGCAAAGGCCTCCCCTCTCGACTTCCACTCGTCCCGGATTTGAGCAATCTCCGGCCAATTGTTACAAAATGCGTCCAGGTCGTCCCGCCATCTCCGTCTCGGCCTGCCACGTCGTCGCCGCCCATCGTGTGGCACCCCACTCCATGGCTATTTTCGCCCACCTCTGTAGATGCAGGCGGCAGACGTGGCCAGCCCATTCCCTTTTCAGCTTGGCGGTCTTAACCCCAACGTCGGCAATGCGGGTTTTTGAGTGCAGTTTCGAACACGGTCGATCCGTTTCGCTTCGAGTAGTTAACGTCAACCGGGGCAAACGCGTCAATGGGGTAAATGCGTCTCTTGATGATATCTCCGAAACTGAACATTTTTGAACTATATTTCAATTGTCTAAACTCAAATTGGTAACCATACTTTGAACACCGAGGGCCGTAATATAGTTCTAAAATGTTGCGTTTCGAAGATAACTTCAAAAGACGCATTTACCCCATTGACGCATTAACCCTGGTAGACCTTATGCTACGCTCCATAGCCCGATATCATCTTAGTCCTATTATTTATGCCATAATGATTAAAAAAGTAATAATACCCAAACAATATCTAACACAACACAACGGTATTACTAGATCTGTTAGGAGCCAGATATTTAATTATTTATGCGCTCTAGGTCGCTTTTTAATCCCCGACGCAAAAAGAGGCACCCCTCTTCACGGTATAACACCTTATAAGATTGACGTGTCTGTGTTGACTGTGGCAAACGAATGGACGGTTTTAAAGAGGTTTTATTTTCGTTTTAACAAAATCGGTTAAGCCGGTTATGTGTAATTGAACTTTTTTTTTAAAGTTGTAAATTATTATCTTACAAGATTAAATGCAGGTGACCTACAAAATGGAGCGACGCAACTTTGGAACTTAAACCGCTCCAAGTCAAACCGGTGAGGTTAGCTGCGGCATGGCCGCTCCCCCCCTGTAAATGGCACTGCAAATTAAAGAGTGGTAACAAGGTGCGTGGTGCCCGCGCCATTAAAACTTTTTTATCTTTGTTTAAGTCGAGCTGCGAGAGAGTACTCCCGACTCATTTGGTAGCCCCAGCTGGCAGTCGGGGCATTTTATGTAAAACATCGGCCATGTACGAGTTAGGATGTAAGAGTTACGATTGAGAGTTCCGAATAACCATTTTTTGGCAATCTAAATGCTTAGGGAGCTTCATAAAAGTTGTGATTGAAAAAGCCCCGAAAAGGGAGAGTTTTTACTTTTCCTGTCAGCATACTCACACGCAATGAAGAACTGTCTATAAATTATGGTTTTTTTTTTTTTTTTTATGATATAGGAGGCAAACGAGCAGTCGAATCACCTGATGGTAAGCGATAATCGACGCCCATGGACACTTACAACACCAGAAGAGTTGTAGGTGCGTTGCCGGCCTTTAAGATGGGAGTACGCTCTTTTCTTGAAGGCTTGAAGGTTATAACGGTCCGGAAATACCGCAGGAAATTTACACACAGAAATTTATATCATAGCAAAACTAAAAATATGATGATGCCTCTGTTAAGAAGTTGCCTCGGCGCGGGTAAACAACGCGCCCGTGAAATACTTCAGGTATGGCTTTTTTGGATTGTGATTAATACTTTGCGAAGTTTTATTCATATTCCCTTCATTGAGATTTTAGATGAGGTACCTACAATTAATACCATCATTTAAACTTGTTTATCGCCAGTGGAAATATGTCCCAAACAAGAGCTTATTAAACACGTATTTCTGGCAATCCAACATTTTTAGGACACACCTGCCCCACGTCCTTTTTGTGGACGGCGTATGGCTTAACGAGCTTGGTTCAGCAATTCATAATCCTGCCTTTACAGCGGCAGCGGTCCTCGTATGCGCGACTCAATCCCAATGCTCAAATCCAATGCTTGCTAGCCACCTGGGGGTTCGCGGAGATAATGAAACGAGCCAGCAATGTCACAGTCATGATTGATTGGTGTTCCGGGGCCCTGACAAACGAGGCGGAGTGTGGGACAGCGTCATCACCGCTGATCCGCGCTCATCGCGTCAACTTACGAGATCCCAGCCTTTGATCGCGTGATTTCTGATATTGCTTCACTATTTCCACTTTACAGTTCCGCTGCGGAAGCCATCCGCTAATTCGTGATGTTTTGTTTTGAACAATATCTATTATTTTGCGAGTCATTCTGCGCAGCTACTAATCCCGTGTTTGTTCAGAGTAGTTACAATATGAAAATCTCCGATGTACGAGGCGCTTGAATAAACTTAAAACATCAAATATTCATGCTTGCTGGCATGTTGTTTGTGAGCTTCGAAGTTTAATACAGACCGAAGCGTACAATTTGACAAAATTGACAACTTTTTCTATGGAAAATTGTACAATTTTGTCGAATTGCAGACTTCTAAAGTTTTGTGGTATAGGGGCCAGGGGTCAAAACGTAACGATTCGAAAGTACGGTATGACAATTCAACTGTAATTTTTCGATACTATAAGTGAGTGAGTGTGAGTGATGAGTGAGTGAGGGGTGGAGTGAATATGGATCTCGGTCTGAAATAAAGTAAAAATTATTTTTAGTGTGCGTGATCAACCTGCAGGAGTTTATAGTGATGCAGATCGATTACAATGATACTACGAGTGGTTACATATGGCGACTTTTTGCAACGATACAAACGGGATACAGTATCGATGCTATCTATGGCTAGCGTCGCGATACAACAACAACAAAAACAAACGCGTTTATAATCTTTTAAATAGGTACTGGCCCTTTTATCAGACTTAAGTATGGATATATATGTAGTCATACTCGAGTTTGATAAATATATTCCTTCGCTGTAGAAACTCTCGGACCGTGGAGTTTGGATGCCCACAGTCTTTATAAAGAAATTAAAAAAAAAAATGGTGAAAATACAGCTGACCATAGAGCTGGCTACATCCTCGGCCAACGGATTGGAATTGCTATCCAACGAGGAAATGTGGCCAGCCTTATGGGCACCCTTCCCAGGGGCAGCGCCCTCGGAGAGTGCATATACTAGTAGTTAAGTAGATTTAAGTGTTAGTGTTAAGTTTTATTTTATAGGTACTGTTGTCATTATAACAAATTGAAGTCTCAGTAGATACCTACGTTAAACTGAAAAATGTGTAATCTAATTTGCAAGTACATATTTTTGTTGTTAGGTTGGTCGGCTGTTTGTTAATCTATATATATATATATATATATAAATATATTGTGTTGTAAATAAATAAAAAATTAAGATTTTTTCAATTCAACGTAAGTATCAATGGACATGGTGTATATTATTCTTTATTATTTTCGGCTGATAAATATGATGATGATAATGATAGTGGTGTCAAGTAGTCATAGTATAGGATGTTACAACCGCTTGTTTCATGTCATAAAGACAGTTAGAGAGGAATGCTGTGTGTTAAATTTATCACTCGATAAACATGGCAAATGACTCGATTAAATTGCTACGGTAGCCTATTGGTTCAGGAATACGGCTCTCAAACGGCGGTCGCGGGTTCGAATCCCAGCTCGTACCATTGAGTTTTCCAGAACATACGAACGGAATATCATTTGTTATTTATCCTTAGCTTGTCGGTGAAGGAAATACATCGTTCTAAGGAAACATGATGCATACATCTGCGAAGACATTCAAAGGTGTGAGTAAAAGTCCCCAAAACTTAAAAAAAACTGGACAAGTGCGAGTCGGACTCGCCCACCGAGGGCTCCGTACAAAATTACAAATGTATTGTTTTCAGATTGTTCCCCATACTTGTAGTATAAGACGATGTTACTTGCCAAATTTCACAGTTCTAGGTCAACGGAAAGTTCCCTATAACTTGCTTATATGGTTTAAATCTGAAATTTCAACTCGATACCTCCACGCGTTCCTGAGATAATGGGTTTTGACAGACAGACAGACGGACCCTGTAAGGGTTCCGTTTTTTCCTTTTGAGGTACGGAACCCTAAAAAGACTAAGTATTTAGGTAGTACCAAACAGTTTGCACTGTTTGGAGTACCAAACAGTGCATTGTAATAGCCTAATAACTTTGGTACATGTCGTAACATGCACCAAAGTTATTAGGTACCTATAAATATAAAAGTGGGAAAAGGTATAATTTTTTTCATTCTTCGTCATAAATCGAAAACGATACATCATAAAAATATTTCAAAATCTGTTTATGTTTGTGCCAATGAAGCCCTTTCATACGATACCCCACATGACACGGTTAACTCACTTCAAAATTTGACATAAATACACTGTTTTTTTTGGATTCAAGTAAAAATGTATAGTTTTCAGATTTTCCTCAGTATTTGTAGTATAAGACGATCATACTTGCCAAATTTCATAGTTCTAGGTCAACGGAAAGTACCCTATAAATTTTGATTCCTTTGAGAGTGTCGAAATATACGTGTTTGCGGCATAAACGGCCGTATCTTTTTTTTACGTTAACTTAGAAGTTTGATTTTTTCACAGCTTCAAGGCATTGTGGACTTGAGTATATAGTTTTAATTTCAACTCGATACGTCCAGGCGTTCCCGAGATAAAGGGTCTTGACAGACAGACATTTTATTACGTTAACTTAGATAAATCCATTTAATAAGCCGGACCAGGCCAGCGCAGCGTGGGGACTACAGTACTGATCTATGAGAGGAGGCCTGTGCCCAGCAGTGGGACGTATATGTATAGGCTGATTTATTATATACTAGCTGATGCCCGCGTGGTTATAGGAAAACGTAACATATTGATTTTCCCGTGGGAGTTAGATGTTTTCCCGCTAGAAAAAGGGGCCTATGTCACTCTCCAGCTTCTAAACTATCTTCATACAAAAAGTCACATCAATACGACGCTCCGTTGCGACGTGAAAGAAGGACAAACAAACACACACACTTTCGCATTTATAATATTACTAAGGATTTTTATTAACCATCTAGTATCTCGGTCTCAGTATTTGAATATTTTGTCGGCCTATTTTGACCTCCATCGTTTGTTTTTTAGGTTCAATAGCGCCATTAGCCGCGAGATCGATTGGTAAAACGCGTTAACGTCGTGAAAGTGGGTCGACACCTCGCCGCGTCAGCCGAGTGGGTGCAGCGAGCCTGCACCCGACCCAGAGCAAAGGTCACAAGGATCCCTGACCCCTGACTTTCAGCAAATCCCTGACATACGGAATTCACGGGTCTTAACTCGGGAAATTTAATATTTGATTCCTCGACTGGCATTCACAATTTTTCATATTTTTTCATGAAGGGAACCGATGTAAGTCCGACCTCCAATAACCCGTACTCATATTTGGAGCAGCCGAACTGGGAAAGTACCTACCTCCACCTTGCAGAAGACCGCAGCTGTAATAATAATAATCATCATCATCATCAATAATAATAATATACCATTTATTTCAGGCATCTGAGGCCCATATCTATAGCAAAAAATACCTCAAAGCCTAACATACATACAAAACATATAAAAACGAATTATTTAGGCCACGAAACAGCGTGGCTCCGTTACGTCGTCAAGTCCGGTGTAGAATTCGGTAGGTTGCCCCGGAACCGCCGAAACACGACACCCTTCGGCCAGAAGTCAGCTCACGCGATAATGGCACAACTTTCTTTGTAAGTATGTGGTGTTGTGTTCCAGGTGATGAGGAATAAATGGTCGTGAACGCGATTATAATAGCATACGCTACGGTGTCTGCTTAACATCAGGCAGACCGTATGCTTATTTGCCACAGTTAGTTATAATTATAACGCATATCGGGGTCTAGGTAGGTGAGTGGTGCGCTGGTCTGAGCGTGGTTGTGAATACCATCGCTCGTCGGAATAAGCTGACGTCTCTGCAGGACTTTTGTGCCGGTATTTGAGTTAGGTAGCGAGTGGTCGGTCGCGCTCTATTTGAATCTTGCTATTGGGTTTGCTGATTGTCTGTCGTATAAGATATGGCAGTTTTAAAATTCAAATCTCTACAGCGTTGTAAAATATGTTTAATAACTTTAGTTCAAATACAACGCAATTATCACCAGCCTGTGTATGTCCTACTGCTGGGTAATAAGCCCGCGAGCTAGCAATAGCTTTTCGTGAGTATTCGTGACTAATCGACTCCCGTGCGATAATTTGCGAGAAGGTTCAGAATGTTGTATCATGAAGCCCCGTGGACGTCAGCTGCGGCTCCGTCGGTGGGTTGACCAGCAGCAGCCTCCCGCAGTAAAAAAAAACATCTGAGCAAAACAGCGGCACGGCCGTACTCGTACCATCCTTTTCTCGAAGCAGTTCAGGCCATTTTCGACCCCCCTATAACTTCGATGTGGATTAAACTAAAAGCCTGCATTTTCATCAACCAAGCACGCATTGTATAAACACGATATATTTCAAATTTCATTCAATTTTAACAAGCGGTTTAAGATTTATAACTAGTTAAAGTTTCTTAATTTTGTCACACACTGACTGACTTACCGATCATCAAAAGTCTAAGGCACTTCTAGCAGACATCATCATCATCATCATATCAGCCGAAAGACGTCCACTGCTGGACATAGGCCTCCCCCAAAGAGTGCCAAAGTGACCGGTCCTGCGCCAACCGCATCCAGCGGACTCCAGCAACCTTTACCAGGTCATCAGTCCACCTTGCGGGGGGCCTACCCACGCCGCGCCTTCCGGTTCGTGGTCGCCACTCGAGAACCTTTCCACCCCAACGGCCATCGGTTCTACGTGCTATGTGCCCCGCCCACTGCCACTTAAGTTTAGCGATTCGGAGGGCTATATCGGTTACCTTGGTTGCGACCACGTTTCAGTGCCATATGTCATCACTGGCAACACACACTGGTCAAAGACTCTCGTCTTGAGACACTGCGGAATATTGGACGAAAAGATGTGCCGTAGCTTCCCGAACGCTGCCCAGCCGAGTCGGATTCGACGATTGACCTCTTTCTCGAAGTTGGACCTACCTAACTGGATAGTTTGTCCTAGGTATACATAATCGTCTACAACTTCGAGTGTAGTGTCCGATTGTAATGGGAGTTGGTACTACATGGGTATTTGACATGATCTTCGTCTTATCCATGTTCATTCTTAGACCAACTCGTTCGGAAGCTTTATTGAGGTTATCGAGCATCGTACTTAAGTCCTCCATGGTCTCAGCCAAGACTACTATATCGTCAGCAAGCTGAAGGTGAGTGAATAGGTTTAGGAATACGTTTCGGAATAGGTTTCAAGTTCTGGTCCTGGAGTCGAACTGACATAGTGGCTAGCAGACATAGAAGCTTCAAATTTAGAATACAATTAGTGTAGTGTATAAATCAAGGGAACACTAAAAAAATTGCAATTTAAGTCCAGTTTTCTAGATACACCAACTGCATAACTTTGTTATACCATATAAACATATTTGATTACAAAGTTATAAGAGAATGGGATATTGATAACACAATAACCTACAAAAAGAAGTGAGATCCCATAAAAAAACATTCCATGTAAAAAATAGGCCAAGTGTCGAAACTCTTCCACCGTAATAAGTTGTGAGATATTTGTTAGATTGTGTTATGTACCAAGTCTCAGGCATTCTTATTATTCTTTATTTGCTAGCTAAATAAAATTTTGTGACTTGGCAATCAGACAGCAAACAGAGCTAAGACCCTTCTCGACAGACGAGACTTGATGAAAGAAAACCGCACTCAAATCTTTTCATCAGTTTCGGAACTACAATGTTAAAGACAAACACACAGAATCACATGTTACATTTATAACACCCCTGGTTTTCAATGGTAGTGAATAAATTGAAAATAAAGATCATTACTATAAAATAAACCACTGGTTTTCAAACTTTTTAGCGGTGGTTCCTTTTGGAATTAAACTAAAGTTGCATGATCCACGGAAAAAATTAGTCGTTTTGTTTTGAAAATGAGGTTTTAATGACATTTACGTGAAGTAAGTTACAAGTGTTCAACACGAACTCATTTTGACCTTAAAAAATATTTTTTCCGTGGACTTCATTTATAGATTTTCAAAATTATTTACCGAGCTCATCCTGTTTTGCGCACGTGACAAGTTGTCGTGCTTGCTCGTGCGTTCTGCGACCGTAGCATGGTTGTCATTTTAACACTTATCGTTATCGCTGTCGATGACATCCGTCAGGTTCTGACAAGTGTGCGAGTGCGAGAGTGACGGATGTCTCAACCACAACGACAAGTGATAAAATGTGAACCAAGTTGCGCACGTGTTGACTTGGCCGTTTTTCGGTAACTTCTCAAACCCCGAACTTGAACCCTAACCCCTAACCTCGCCCCCCCTAACACCTAAGAGGGGAAAAAACAACTCTTCCCTAAATACGGCGCCCACCTACGTGCAAAGCCAAGACTGTGAGTTAACCTTCTCTGACCCGCGCCTAATTGCTACACTTTTTTCTAGAAACATAACCTTTCATTTATCTAATACACTGTAGGTACTACGTACTAAATTACGAGTAAATCCGGGATTATTTCGGAACTGTGTGACTATTTATATTTCAATATATTGTACCTTATTATGGAATCTAAATATGACCTTTATTACCAATTTTATTTCATTTGACATGTGTAGGTATACATTTTTGAAATAATTTACCTTTTTGACACGATACATAAATTCATATTAATTTAATGGAATCTAATATGAACTTTTTGACGATTAATGTTTTATTTTTATTTTTTTATGATATAGGAATAGAATAGAATAGAATAGAATAGAATAGAAAACGTTTATTCGTGACACATACAAAACAATAACAAAAGTGAACACAGAAACAAAAACAACAGGTATGCCACGAAAAGGCCCCGACTCAGCATGGTCAGGAGGCAAACGAGCAGTCGAATCACCTGATGGTAAGCGATAATCGACGCCCATGGATAATGTATTTGTCCATTATAAATAAATGAGTATGAGTACGAGTATTCAATTGACCAAATGTCTTCAAGATTTTAATACGCCATATTTCATGTGTAGGTTAGAGATTGCCCGTGGACAGTATTACTTGTACTGAACAGTATTTGAATATACTTTTTACATAATTAACGTGCCTTTGTGAGCCCTATTGCAATGATTTAAGGTCTGTTCTTGTTCACTCTACATTATACATATATATATATAAATCAGTGCCCAAGAAGCCGTAGAAACGTCCCGCACCCTACTTCTTGATGACCGCATGATTTTTCCTGTGATGGGTATTGATATCTTGTTGGGTTTCCAGCTTAGGAGGGGAATATTAACAATAACGTATTATTATTATTAGCCCCTGGTGTCCCATTACTGGGCAAAGGTCTCCCTCCGTTTCTACACCCCCCGATATCGAACAGCCTCTGTCCAATCCTTTGAAAAAAGTCTAGTCTAGCTTGTCCGATAGTCGCCAGCGAGGCCTGCCGCGTCTCCACTTCGAGCTGTAGGGTCAATCTGGTGTCGATTTTGACGAGTAGTTCACTCGGCGTGCGGCAGACATGACTAGCCCAGTCCCACTTCAACTTAGAGGTTTTCCGAACTATGTCGACTATTTGGGTCTTGGAGCACAGCTGGACGTAGTTGCATATCCAATTTGCACGGGAACTGCATTCTGACTGCGCAGTTGGTCTACAGTTTCCTTACAACTTGCAGTTGAAAAACACTTCGTCTGTCTCCATCTTTAAAATGTGTGTGAACGCGGCGCGCTGATAGTCAGATTGAATTTGATTCAAATTGGCTGTTGATGGTAAGTTGCAGGCACTGTACCTCTTTCCTTCTCATAAAAGGGGGTGAACAACCTCGCAACAGTGTAACTGCAGCACCTGTATAATGTTAACGCCGGGAGCAGTCAGATCGACGCACGCGCATCTATTCCCGGAGCTTCGTGCCGACGCGCCGCGCTGTGATCTTAGCAGACTTTTAGTGACGTTAAAGTAAGTAATGGAATCCTACTCGTTTAGAAACTACCATAAATGGGAACAGTAAAAGTGATGTAATCTTAATATAATTGGAAAAATAGTTCAATCTCTCTCGTCCATCTACAGTGTAACAGTTAAGTTTCGGGGTCAGTTTTTGCGTCTGTCAACAAATATTACATACCGAAGGAAAATTTATCCATTATCCGATTATATTCTATTGAGTCAAAGTTTCGCATACATTGATCACGATCACGAAAAAGAATGAGCTGGTATTGCGGTCGTGGAAACACGGTAATAAACAACCATCGAGTTAAAGCTTGATTTGAAAACAACGCTTAAAGCTGGTTTTCCACCGGAGGGGCGAGACGAGACGAGACGATGCGAGAATTGAAATCGTATGGGACTTACTACCTATTTCCACGGAGCGCGCGGTCCAGCTTTATTGTTTACACTACAAAGCTAGGTAACGCACGACCGAGACCGCCAGCAGACGCGGTGACGTCGCGCGTCGCGCCAAATCCGCGACCGCGACGGCGCGACGCCGGCGCATCTCCACGCGGAGAACACAATTAAGATCATTTTCGTTTCTCGGTTCTTATCTCAATCAAATTTTAATCTGTTTCGTGCGCTCGTTCACTCGTGTTAAAAAAAAAAAAAAATGTGTTTTACATAATAGTTTGGAGTTATACTCCACTGCATACGCATGGTCGCCGCGACGTCCCCTTAGGACGTCGCGGCGACCATGCGTATGCATCCCCGCGACGTCCCCTCGCGGCGAGAGGAACGTCTCAGTTGTGAGTAAAATATTGAAATTCAAATTGGGATGTGAAAGAGTAATCGGATTGAGATCAAGGGCAATTCCGACATTTGGGGGCTCGGAACAGTCACATTTGGCTGGTCACCTACAATTAGTCACGGTTTTGTCTAAATACGCACTAGAACAAAGAACAATAAATTAATTCACAAAGAACGATACAGTATTTGGAGTACGGAAACGACTTCACGTGGATTGAAAAAAACACCAATGGATCATAAATTGAAATTGGGTTTCATTATTATAGGTACGGACGTTACGATGCTTCGAGTCAAGGATAAGAAGATCATTTTATATTGACCTCATTGGAACATTGATCCTGTAGCGTTGATAAAAGATTAACTCTCTGTTTCAACAGCGCTAATCTACTCTCCATTATTCTCATAGCCTTAATGTCAGCGCTTTTAAATATATGTATGTTACAATGCATCAAGAATGACGTAAATCATACCTAGCTACTGACACCGGCGCCTGTTAGCACTTAGTATTATTATGATATGTCCATCAACGCAGGCGCCGAAAACACTCTCATTCGTACAAGTACTTTTACAACGTACGAATGTATGTCTGTTGTTAAACCAATTATCTCGCTTCTCTGCAACCTGAATCACGCTGATTACGTGTAGAAATTACTATAAATCCATTATGTTACTTGCGCTTTCTTCATTCTAATAATTAGAGAAAGCTTTTATCAAAGTGCATCTTGCACAAACAAAATGCTAAACCAAAGCATCTCGTACATCACCGTACTCTCAGTCTACGCTAAAGAAGATTCCATAACTCTTAAAATTAGATTTATTTTCCATCTGTGAGCGAAATAGTCTCAGGAAAATAGTCTGGCAAAGTAATATTCGTAAGAAATTCACAAGTAATCAGGCGAAAATGCGAGAATACGAGCTTCGCAGTTTATCTGATACACTGCTGGTAGTATATTTTCAATTCTCGAGGTGGCGATAAGTGTATTGGACGGGTAATGTCGTGTCCTGATGACGTGTTGGCCGTCACTTAGCTAGATTGCTGCATCAATGTTTAATATCTGGTATGATTTTCTAGCTTGACGTTTTTATTCTCTTTAAAGACGTTTCACGTCCATTTTCTGAAAAGATATTTCACTAGTGTCAAAATAAACAACTTTCATTGTTACAGTGTAGGTGAGCGAACTCATCAGTTTTAGGTACCTACATATGTTTTCGTTCATTACCAGCTTATAAGTTCTGCCGCGGGTTTTATTAACTTGTCACAGCGGCGGTGACACTATTGCAGCCGCCGACACGGTGACATCACGGCAACGCGTCCCGTTCTGTCGCTCGTAAAAATAAATTTACTGATTCGGGCGTGTCGTGTCGCCGCCTAATTTTACTACTAATCATGGCGATGTGTCGGACTCGGTTGTTTTTTCCATTTGCTCGTGAACATTTCCAGGAATTATTTTAATGCGGCCCTCGAGCCGCGTCGAAAGCTCTCGGCGGGCTGTTGCGAGCGGTAAAGTGTTTTCTTTAGGATTATGTATCTAATCACAGGATGAAATAGAGATAAATGATTGCAAATGGAGTGTTTACTATGAGACAGATTTCGAATGGAGCGAAAAGAAAATATTTAAAGTATCCGAAGAAACTACAATTTTAAACAAAATTTTGTACGTTTTATTGATATCGTGATGATTAGCAAAAAATTACAGACCGCCGGTGACATCTTTTTAAAAGTAACCATAAAGGGAAATTTACATGGTACAACCACTCGCATGCGAGTTTTATTACATTGCAGGGTTTGTTTGAATTCATCGCATTTCGCTAGTCCGTAGCCCTGCAATGTAATGATAACAACTTAGAAAAGTTGAAAACTCGCAACATTTTCATTTTAAAGTTCAATATCTCAAAAATGGCCGAACGACAGTCAGCTTTCGGACAGAAAAACCGCATTAAATCGGTTTATTTGTTTAGGAGCTACGATGCCACAGACAGACACACAGTAACGTAGACACGCCAAGCTTATAACACCCCTATTTTTGCGTTGGGGGTAAAAATCACATACGAGTTGCTTCACCATGTAAATGGCCCTTAATGGTCACCACGTCATCAAATAAGTATATTTAAAACTGGACTATCGATCTAACTCGATAAAGTGAGTAAGTTCTTGAAGCTGCAGATCTATTAGACGTGTGACACCTTACTTAGTTCCAACAACTTTCCCGCTCGACCAGTTCCAGGCTCTCGCAAGAAAGCGAAGGTGAAAGGGACGCTGATAGTTATTGCATGGACTTCTATAACGTTCGTGCCACTGTCGGAGTTGGTCGAGTACTCGTATCTGTTAATTTGGCTTGTTCAAGTTCAGCGGTTAGGGGAGCCTTCCTGGCGGGAGTCGCCGTCTCGGCCCGTAAAACTGATACTACCCGAGAGTTATGGCGGACGCGATTAGAACTAGGGGCTGCCGTTGTTATGTAATGTTTTAATTCGTTGTGGATACTATGCAGTCGTTTTAAAGGGCCTGTTTACACATTGATTAGTGATGAGTGCGAGTCCATACATAAGCTACCTAACTTAGCAAATGTATGAATTCGCACTAATCACTAATCAAAGTGTAAACAGCCCATGGTTTGGGTGAACGCCCACTCACATACCGAAAATTCAGATACTCTAGGTACTTCTATAAAAGTCATCAGGACCGAAACAGAGAGATAATACCATTAATATTGAGTCCCTATCGCATATAAATACTATCGCATGTAAATAAAGAGCTTTGCAATTCTGATCCTCCACGGAATAATAATTTCAATTGAATGAAGCTTTTTTTTAATTTAGTACGTATAATAGTATATACCTGCTGCATAAAAACCGTGTAGTTCACACGTTTATTACTTGTTCGTGCACAATAATTACCTACATGCAAGATTGGAGTTTTGTTCATCTGTCAAACAGGCGCCGCGATATAAAACTAGAGCAACGCAATGTCTTGTGGCATTGACATTAGGTATATAATATGCCGGTATCCAATCATATCATTAAAAAACGTTTGACAAATATTCATTTTATAAAAAACGTTTGGCAAACTACGATTAACAAATTAGTCGTTTCATAAAATATTGTTTTACAGAGTTCATTAGATAAATCATTTAATGGAAAAAAACATCATATTATAAATCATTACTCGTGACAATTGGCAAAGTAACATTTGGTAAAATAACGATTAAGAAAATGCATTATTTAATAAATCATTGATCGTCTTGATAAAGTTTTAAACCACAAGTTGTTTTAAACCGATTTATTTTTAAATACTATACTTTTTTATGAATTACTACTAATTTACTACAAGAATGTTTCTTGGCCAGTCCGCTAGATACCGCGAAATGACAGATATTTACTTTTATGAAACAATCATTTATCAATCGACGATTTGTAAAATGACCTATTTTATAAACGATTTATTTGGTAAATAATAATTTTTAAAATGACAATTTAAGATTTTATGTTTTTTAAAGTGTAACATTTGCTAAATGAATATTTGTCGAATAATTATTTATAGTATAAGCATTTTGAGGAATGATAGGTTTGTGAAATGAATAGTTTGTGAATCGTTATCGTAATCGTTATAAAATGATCATTTATGAAACGTTTTTTATGAAATGGTGGTAAACCAATATGTCAACCTGCGCACGATGACTGCCACTTTTAAAAGTGTCAATAAGGCCAGTTATTAAATTAAGTCATTTTTAACCTCAATTCCAACTAATCTTACGCAGGACCACACCAAAGCGCCATTACGTCGTGGATTCAGTCAGTAAATCATAACTTGTAAACTACCGGAGACAAAAAATGAAGACGCCGTGCAGACGTTTTAATAAGCGCATCTTGACACGGTAGGTGCGAGGTGGGGGGTGCAGGAGGGAGGGAGTATATTTACGGAATGCAATCTCCCGGGATGGAAATAGCGTGAGTCGCGCCGGTCATTGAAGGGCACGACAGCGCCTCCAGTCCGGCGTGTCTTTAATACCACACTTTTTACTTTTAAACACTCTTAACGGCTATCTACACCCGCCGTAGAAACGAATCAATCCTGAACTAGCTGAAGATTCGAACCCGACTCTCCACCATATACTGTACTCAACGCGTGCTTAAATTTTTCGGACAAGTGGCTAGACAGGAGGACAGTCAAGAGAAATTGATACTGGTCGGTTACGCAGAAGGGAAGAGAGGTAGACGTAGAGCATCTCTCCGGTGGATAGATTCTGTAAAAGCTACAGCAGGAACCAGCACTCAGGCTTGCCTGCGGATAGCGCAAAATAGAAGTGCTTGGAGGAAGGTGCTGCAAGACGTTTGTGGTAGTCACAACCCACAGCAATCGGGCAACGACTAAGGAGAAGAGAAAAATAACGATCTAATTAATGCTTAGTAGAAGGTGCCTGTGATCTATCTACCTGCGGCGATCATTCAAAGCAATGGCCTGTGTCTACAACGGCTTATATGTACAAGCAGTGTCCGGAAGGTAGAAAACGTGTTTCATGGCTGTTGAAGCCAATGAGGGAGCAGCGTAGAAAATTCACCCACGTCGATAATAGTGCGATTAGTTTTTGACTGAAAATATCGTAATAAGTATAAACATGCATTTGTATTCGTAGACTTTGTTCACTGATATCAACAAAACACGAGTCCACGCGCTGCCCTCACCAAAATGCCAATGTTATCCAAATAACAAATGCTCTTTACTGGCTAGGTAATCCCGCCGTAGGTACGGTCGAGGTCAAAAATATGTTTACACTTTTGCACCTTATTACAAGGCAATAAGGTGCAAAAGTGTAAACATATCTTTGACCTCGACTGTACATTTACGTATGTACATTTTGGTTGAAAATCTACTAGGCTAAACCATTTTTGCAAACCTTTACTTAACTTGCAATGTTCGTATTTTAAGTAGCATTGCTGAAAAAAAAATGTACATTCAGCAACAAAAGCTTTTACAATATATTTTTTTGGTAGAAACTTATTTTATTAAAATTTACCACTTAAAACTTCTGACCCCGTAATTTTAACACGGAAGTTGTTTAATTGTCAGTGAAGAACGCCCGCAGCGCCCCGCCGCAACATGTCACTGCACTAATGCGACCATTTTGAAATATGCCCCCAAGTTTCAGGGAACTTGTAAAATAAAACCGAGTTTCCCGTGTTGCACCCGCAAAAGTGGCTACTGAGGGACTCTGGAGGTACACATTCATTCATAGAAAAATCGAATACAAAAATGTTTAATCATATAAACATGAGAGCAAACAAAGATATCTGATGATTTCAGCAATGTGTGTTATAAAGAATGGGCTAAGACAGCATTAATGTTGCGATTGCGAGTCTTACAATTGCAACGCCGTTTTTCTGTCTTAAAGCCTTACAAACTGATATTCATCACGTATTGTTAATAAAAAATCTGATTGATTAAATTCGACAGACCGCTTCATTCTGTAAGTAAAAATACTACAAATTCTATGCCCGTATGTCAATATCAGCAAATCTCCCTCACACACACACTGCATAGTAATATGCGCTGGCGCAGAGACGCGTGCATGCGCACCATAATTTCAATACATTAGAGCGTGCATTGGAAAATATCGCGTTCTTTGAAGCGCCGTTCTGACCAAACTAGGAAACAATGAAAACTGTATTCAACTGTTTGTCTGATTAAACCGAAACACATACATTTTTACATAACTGCTTATATTAAAAAGAAAAACAAAGTTGGGTTATTATTTTGCTATTTTACCTCAGCCTACTCAAATAATACATTATTTATAGACACACACAACTTTATATATGATCGTACGAGTATTTTACCTCATCAAAATTTGGTTGTTTACTGTTCGGTAGTCGACTGCTCCAATTCAAATAAGGCTTATAAGAACGAAGAATAAACGTAAAGTTTGGGCAATCAAAACACCGGATTTGTGATATGTTGACTCAGAAGTTACCGTTGATTGCTCCTAATAACTGTGTTGAAAAAACATCATTGGATTGAGTTGTTCCTTATCAACCCCAGACAAAATAGGGGATTGATATAAGTTTAACACGACATGTGTATGTCTTGATCGAAAGTCGTGTCTGTCGAGAATGTCGAGATGGGTCTTAGCGATGTTTTTTATGTCGGGTGTTTTTTTATTTTTATTTTTGTAGTTTATACATTACTTGTGTTGTGGCAGTGTGAGTGTGTGTGTCAGTGTGTTGTGGGCGATAGGCTAGCAACCTATCACTGCGATATCACATCGCCACATTAATTCTAAAAGTGGCACTGGAACATAACCTTTAACGTGCTCTGCTTACCCATTTTGGGAATAAAGGCACGAATATTTCTCTTTCTATCAAAACGATGTAAAGTTAGTAAATTATTGAACGAGCGAGCGAAGCGAACGAAGTTCTATGCTTCAGCTGGGGCCGAAAATCGTTTTTCCGGTGTCCGGTGTCTGTCCCGCTGTTCTCCTCTGCAGGTCGCATTTCTCAACTGCTTCTCATGAAATTTTGTGAGCAGGTTCGTTAATGATATCGATTCTATTTGTTGTCACTTAATGTAAAAATAAATAAAGAATTAATTAAAAAAAATACGTATTTTTAAAGTTCCACAGCTTAAACAGAAGCTAGAGGTAAATGTATCAAGCGTGTTGCATGCAGAGGTCGGCAGAGTGCAGCAGCACATTTTGTCGACAGTGAGGTCCCCTTATTTCATTTCATTTTGTTTTGAGAAACCATACACTTTTCAGGTACAACGAAGGGGTAATTGTGTATAGCCCATTAGGTTAGGTTTATTTTGTAACAAAATTCTTCTTTTCTCGAAAAATAATTTTTTTTTGTAAATTTAAATTCTGCTAACATTTTATTCGCTGAAACGTTTGTCGGTAAAACAAGGGTATCGTCGACAAAGGGATCTTGTTGTTTTACCAAATTTAGGGGAGCCCCCCCCGCACTAAAAAAGCATACGATCGTAACAATTATATCGTTTGGTAGGTTAGGCTAGGGTTAGCTTGTGTCCCTTAGAGCGGAAATAGGCACCCCGCGAAGCGGGGTGACGTCGACATGCTGACGGTTAGGTTAGAATTGCGACCTCTACACAAATTCATTTATACTACCCATACCCACATAACATAAAAAGTTGTTATTTTATTGTGTATCTTATACACCATTGAAATAAAGATGCAAATGATTTGTCATTGAAGAGATCCTCTGCTGATTAATCGACGGAATAGAAATGGTAAATTAAATATTGACGATAAAAATCATTTGTCTTATTTTGTTTTGGTTAAAACCTATTATGCCAACTAACATATTTGACTGAATGAAACTTGATCAAAGTACTAGTTGGTAAACGAGATATTGCTTAAACATGAACATGCCAAACATTAGGTTTGCCAAAGAATTATTTGTCAAGTGTTAATTTGGCAAACGATTATTTGGCAAATGAAATTCTACGAAATATTTTTTGGGAAATGACGTCGACAAAACTTCAGTATTCACTGGATTAAGTGTAGTGCAATCCTCAGTCTCAAATAGTAGTAATGCGTGTACGGCGCGGGCACTCTGCTGGTTTTCCGCCAGAAATATTTGAGATACTTAAATATCAAAGATAAGATATGAAACTATGCGATCGTTCCCAACAAGGCTGGCTATTAACGATGTCTTCTGATATTAATTTTTCTTTTATGCAATAAAGACTAAAGGTGAGTTGCATCAAGTTGCATCAAATATGGCGCCAACAGCTGTCATTCCATAGAAACTTGTCAAGCTTTCCATATATTCAGATTTTAACGAACACTGCTTACTATTACTGTAATCGTAAGCACCCTAAATAAATAAAGCCAAGCGAGAAAGGTATGCTATGAAGATATCCATATCTTCCAATCATATTCTGATTGCATATTCCAATATGCAATCAGCTTGCATCTACAGTTTCCTACCCTGTATCCTTCTATATCAAAAACAGCTTTAGCTTCGTCGAACCAGTTCCCAGTATAGCTAACGCACTATGAAAATATATGATCCTGATTGCTGGACATATTCTTAGCAAAGCAGCTTTAGTGGGAAAGCAGTCGAACTGCTTAGCATAGGCGTTTTAATTGTTAATAGTTCAGTTCGTTCGTGTTCTAGCAATAATAATTACTAGTGGCTCTGTGGGCTTTAGAACTCGCGTGCCTGTATTATTTGTGTGGTTCGATAAAAATTCAATACAGTTATTGTACCTGCTCACTAAATTGCACGAGAATCGGTTGAGAAGTGCTACCTGTAGAAGAAAACAGCCAGACAGATACCGGACACCGAACAGACAAACCATTTTCGGTTCAAGTTGAAGCATAGAACTTCGTTCGCTTCGCTCCCTCGTTGGTTTACTCGCGCACGTTCTATCAAATTGAAATCGAATCCAAATCAATTTGGAATGCATTACATATATATCTCTCGAGTCGAGAGAGGACCGCTTAATTATTCTGGAAACATTCGTCCACTTCCATTACGGTACTCAAGTATTTAGGGGTTCAATAGAAGACGTCTTTATGTGCTCGCAGTCACCGCCGATTCCGCCTGAGGTCTGAGGGTCGCAGATCCCTGCGGAGACCTTTGAACCGCGTCAAAGACGAATCCATTTGCGTCGCGGAACACTAATTGTTCGATGTTTACCTATACCCGTTACCGTTACCTTTAAGGTTAGGTAGCAAGAGACGTAAGTCAAGGACGCGATGCGGACGAGGCGCCCTATCAACAATCATCCAAACAATTGCATAGAATGTAGCGCCAACTTGTTGTCACCGTCTGTGTCTTTCCATCGCTTCATAAATACCTCATAGCTAAGAGAAACACAACACACAAACACGGATACGTGTTTGCCCAGTCAAAATGTTACATTCGGTATTAATGGAAGGTGCAGTGAGATTGAGCGAGCGAGACCCGACCGTTGCGAAAAATACGTCGAGTAGCTTGGCAGCAAGGCTCCGCTTTAAGCGACGTCATGGTCCTAGTCCATCTAACAATTTCACTGCAAAAACTCGTGCCAAGGTCCCGTCTGCGGCCCGTCCCCACCGCGTCCTCGTCTTCCTCATCCGGTTTGTCTTATAACTAAAATTTGAACGCGCGTTGTTGTGTTCCGCGTCCCTGCGCCTGACATCCCCAATTATTTGATATGTGGGTCTAATTAATTTGTTTGTTTGAAATGTTGATAAAAGGTTTCGTTAACATAACTCCGTTTGATCTGCTAGTGTAAATACGTACAGCCTGTGTGGTCCCGTAACCTAAATATTAAGTGGGCAGGAAGGCCCGGGCGTTACTGCGCAAGTATGTGGCTACTATTGTTTGTAATGGTCTGAACTTCCGCTTTAAAACAGGAACGTTTGAAGTACCAAACCTACTTTATGTTGCCGTAGCAGCAGTTTACGAATGTTCTAGTTCTCAAAATACACAACAACAGCTAACTACGACCATAAATCTAATAATAATTTTAAGGTGACGTAATACATTTTCAATAAAAGTGCTTGAATAAATTCCTCTTCACTCTTTTAATGACGCTTTCCAAGAATGTGGTTCCAATTAGCTTTGACGCTGATATAGTAAGTATAGACTTACAGAATTAAGCATATGTGTTGCTATCATCATCAAACCAGCCCCAAAGAGTGCCACAATGACCGGCCCTGCGTCACCCGCATCCAGCCAGGCATTACCGCCGCATTTACCAGGTTATCAGGTTTACCAAAGCTGCGCCATCCGGTATGTAATAATTATTTCTTTTTACTCATTTATTTACTATAAAAAAAACAATACAAAAGGAAACAAAAATGTATACTCATGTATATTCATGGGAATTCTACGGACGCCACGTGTACTAAACGATTTAACGAAATACAGAGCATCGATCCGGTTTCCATCTATGCCTGAATGAGAAGAAACTGTATGGAACATTAAAAAACGCATAGCTGTTCCTAATTGTAGAACCACATGGAAACGATATGTCACATAAATCTCTCAAACTGCTAAAATGAACATAAAATTATAGTTTTGCGCTCATATCTGTCGCTATAAACACGACAGACCGTCAGCGCCGCGTCCCTTAATAACGACACACAAACGCAGCGTCTTTTCTCCTGTCCTTCTCGGGTATAAACGCAAGTGTGGTAAGTGGGAGAGGAACAGCATGAACGAAGTTTTCTCTGTATATGTTTGGCTTGACGTTTGGTTGCATCGCGGGCTGCAGCGAGTTAACGACGGGCTACTAAAGACAGTAATGGCTGAGCAGTAAAGAAGCTGTAGGTTTGATCTTCGGAGTTGTGTCGGATTACTGTTTTGGTCGTAGCGTGTCAACACAAAGGCCATTATGAAGATGACTGACATAGCAATCGTGTGCCGACTCTTGATTTTCCTATGTCCTAATCTCAGACCAAGAGAGAAACAATTTTTGTCTTTGCTTGTATATCTAGCACAATTTGCTGCCAAGTCTCGTCGCGCGCGCACACTTGCACTGTGCAAATTAGAAACAGTAAGATTTTTCTCGTCTCGTGTCGCAGCGTGTGCTAACCCCGCTGAGGTTCTAATATCAAAGTGCATAAGAACACAATAAAGACCCATTTTTTAGACCGTCTTGTTATAAAATCATCCAAACAGCTGAATATCACGATCTACCCTTGAAACACTTCCCTGAAAACATTCGATATTGGCATTTAACTGTTTGTGACATAATGCCATAGGTACTGGGGCTGTGATATCACGATTGACAGGATTCTATGACGGATTTTTTTAAATAGAGAAACTTATTGTACAATAGGCGTTAACGTCATAAAGCATTCTCTACCAGTCAAAGCAGATAGTGTCACTAGCTGACAAACTTAGCTATATCTCTAGTCATCAGTGTCGCACACAAAGAAAACATGGCCTATTTTAAATGGCGGTGGTTAAATATTGACAAAATAAGGATCACCACATTTTCTACAAAGGCAATAAGTAGTGTTGAAGCGGAATATGCAAGTCACCACGTAAAGTCTGTTCATTCTAACGTGTCCAATAATGTAAACAAACATGACGTCAAATATGACCATAGACAACGACTAGTGATTCGAAATGAAGATCTGGGGGCACGGCAGTGCCCCCGCCAATTCGAGCGCGAAGCAAACACTGCCATACCATCTTTTACTGGAACCATTTCGCCGCATTTTCAGGCCCCTATTTGAGAACCAGAAATTTTCAGCTCAGAGAGCTGAAATTTGGTACAGACTTAGGGTTTAATGGCCACATAAAGGGAAAACTATAAAAACTAGGATAATCGAAGATCTGGAGTACCTGGTGACCCTGATTAGAAAACACAAGAGCCCAACCAAACTATTAGAGATACATCTATACCACCTTTACAAAAAATATTCAACTTGGTGCGCCGCTTCATTTGATGTCAAAAATCGAAGGTCTGAAGTATCTTTATTTGATTACAAAGTTATATTTGCAGTAAATGGGAACAAAAATCAAGAAAGGGACACAATAACCTACAAAAAGAAGTGAGATCCCATAAAAAACATTCCATGTAAAAAAGAGGCCAAGTCTCGAAACTCTTCCAGCGCAAAAAGTTATGAGATATTTGGTAGTACCAAGTCTCAGGCATTCTATTATTCTTTATTTGCTAGCTAAATAAAATTTTGAGACTTGGTAATCACACAATAGTTACTACATAGTTTTAGGTATGCAAAAATCCATAAATGCAGTAAAGTTTGCCAGAGACTTGGTACTACCAAATATATCATAACTTTTTGCGCTAGAAGAGTTTCGAGACTTGGTCCCTTTTTTACATGGAATGTTTTTTATGGGATAAATTATACATGAAGTGTAATTCATAGACAATTTAAGCATCGCTATGTCAGATATTTTTGGGGCCATTCATTCGTTACTTTGATTATTGAAGAAAATCTTATTATAAATTATATTTTTCAGTGGTTACTTGGTTGATTTCAATACTATTATGTATTAGATCCTTATCTAATACATAACACTATTGAAATCAACGGTAGTTTATAGATTTAGATTTATTTATTACACGATTAAAATTACAATATAAATTTGCATTTTAAATGTCAAGATTACAAGAATTCCTACCATGATCGTCAATTTTAATAATAAAAACTTAATGAGTCAACTATAAATACAAAATTGTATACTATTCTATTTCCCGAAAAGGATCGTCACACACAATAACATAATAGAATAATAATAATAGTTCATAACATTGATAAATATTAAGTTAACAATTAAGTTATACTAACATACTATTTGTATATGAGGGTGGGTTTCAGCTAGGCCGTTCGTTCGTTCGTGAGTTTCTTTTAGTATACAAAAAAAAATTAAGTGATAATTTTTGTGTGAACAAAAAAAAGTGTGAAAATGTTTGTTTACATGATAGGACACGTAACGATGAATAGAGTTTATAGTTACTAACACTAATGACGCGCCAGCTCCGCCCACAAACCCCTTTCTTATTAACTTTACCCGTTAGCTTGAATTCAAGGAACCTACGTCTTTTTATACCTTCTACTAACTACCCGGCCGTACTACCATTATAGGATATTATGAAGTTTATTAGATATAAAACGTGTATAATAGACCCGAGTCGAGGAATAAAGTTGCCGACGAGACTACTCAACTACATATTGTAGATCATATACTGTAGAAACTTTAGTTGAAGAATAAATTACGTACAATGTACGAACGTACATAGTTCACAAGACAAAGCGTATGTTATAGGACTTGCGTTGAGAATTAATTGGCTCTTAAAGATGAAACAAGCTGTTAGAAAAGAGCACTCCTACAATAAAATCTAAATAAAGTATTGATTCAGTAGAAAAAGGACATAAAGGGTGTTCGAGTTAAAACTTTCGTGAAATGTTTTGATGTCTAAACTACTCCTAATAAAACAACGGTTAGAACAAATGACATTGCCGCGAAAATACTCATTCTTAAGAAGAACTCCCGAAGAGTTCGAAACATTTCACCTATTGTGACATTTAATACGTGAGTTTTACCGTGGTTTTATTAGTAGTATTTAAGGGTGTTTTGGACCAAACCGTCTGTAATCTTAATAGGTGTTCGTTAAAGTTTAAAAGTATGAAAATGAAAAAATTAAATGAAAAAGTTTATTGTACAAGGGCAACATTACAATATAAATCACGACCCCGTGTCCTGACGTCCTGAGCTAGGAAACCCTGTGTTACAGGTCCCAGTTTCCTTGCTCCAAATACTTAACCTACGTACTCTTATCTGTACAAGTGTACAAAGAGAGCAAAATACAAAATAAATATGGCTAGTTTTTGATGGTTAAAATTGTGTGTGTGTGTGTGTGTGTGTGTGTGTGTGTGTGTGTGTGTGTGTGTGTGTGTGTGTGTGTGTGTGTGTGTGTGTGTGTGTGTGTGTGTGGTGAGTGCGTGTGCGAATGTATGACATACTCGTAAAGTATGCCTGGCGTAAAATTATATAATATAAGAGAATAAAAAATAAAATAAGAATCTACACTGCAATACTGACTAAATTGTTACTAGTAATTATTTTATCACGGCCATGAGGAGTTCAGTCTCATCATAATCCAGTTGTATAAGCCACTCGGTCAACAACCGTTTGCTTGGAGGCCTTTTTATGAGGTGACATTTGCAGTACAGTCTCATAACTAGAGGAGAGATGAAGGGATGAAATCTCTTGGCAAATTTTGTACGCGTTTTTGGGGTTTTCCAGCGCTGGCGGCTTCTTGTATCTGCTTCAAAATTCTTGTCATGTAGTTTTCCATAACTGTACAATATTTTCCTTAAAAACAGTTGGCGGACAGAGAGGACGTTAGCAACTTTGTATAATTCTCTGGTGCTGAAACGTAAGTATTGAAGAGTATGGAAAGTTTTACAAGAAATTGGAATCACGGCGTAATATTTAACGCTGATCAGCCTGTAATCGTCAGTTGGTCTAACCCATACATAAGTTACTGAATGTGGAGAACGGATCAATATTTTTTTTTTTAAATAATAATAATAATAATTATTTTTTTAATAATTTAAAAAAAAAAAAAATTATTTTTATGTTGTAATTAAATCATCATCATCCTACCGCTTTGCCCGGTTGTATCCTAAAGTCCTCTTACAGGCATCTCACCTAATTCCAAGATTTGGCATAGGTACTAGTTTTGACAGCTGCCTGGCCTTGCAATCCGGAAGGAAAACTTGTCCTTGCTACCTTGTTAGGATTAGGACAGTTTTCTCACGACTACATCTGCAGCCATTAATTATGCGATTTCAGAAATGCTAATGTTGCTTGATTTTCGTCTATGGTTACCGGAACATTTCCACAACCTTATACATTAGTTTAAATCTCTCTTATGATATTTACTTTGCAACTAAACATTCTACTTTAATTTTAGTATTAAGAGCAGTTCCTCCATACATAATAATACATAATAATTTCTCCATGGATACTTAATTAAATAAGTCATTTCTGATCTCTTCCCGATGAACTAGAAATTTCAAAATGAGAAAACAGGGGGCCTCGCACGCACATATCGATGGTTTACGTTACGCGCACATTTGCAGGAAGGCCGTGGGCGCCCCCAATTTGTTTGAGCGCGACGGAAATAGCTTTTTCGAAAACCTATTTTACAAAAAGCTCTATGAATTCATTTCTGCTTAATGATATTTTGATTGTCGGTGTGTCCAGACAGGACAGTCCGTCTCAAAACGTGCGTAATTATTTTCTATACGCGAGATATTTTCTGCTACCAATTCTTCACCCTTATGAACGCGAAAGGGCTACAAACTTGGATCCCAATTTGTATAGTCATCAAATCACGGTCCAAATATTCCTGGCGTACCAATCGTGCCGCACTGAGCCAGCAGGTGTACGCTGCCGATGCGGTTCACGTCTTCGACTCACTTCACTTGTTCGACATAATTGGACTCTGACATTCGTGATAACAGAGACTACCTTTAAACTAGCTTCCGCTCGCGACTTCGTCTGCTTGGACCCAGGATAAAAACTATTCTATAATTAATCTAATCTATAAACTATCCTCGTGCTAATTTTCATCCAAACCGGTTAAGCCGTTTAAGAGTCCGCAGTAAGTTCAGCCGAATTTCACATTTCCATACAAACGTAGTTACGCTCTCATTTTAAAACTACGTGTTAGATTGTGACAAGACTTTGCATATACAATGACATGAGGTATATCTGTTTGTAATTAGTTTATATGGTTCCAGTTTATAAAACAAACGAAATACAGCAAAAACAAGTTTTGTATGAAAAACTGAAATTCGCTGTATTTTTTACTATGGTATTTAAAGCTAGATAAATTAATTACAGACATAGATATACCTCATGTCATTGTACATGCAAAGTTTCGTTACACTCGAACACGTATAGTTTTAAAATGAGAGCGCAACTACGTTTGTATGGAGAATCGAGCTTACTGCGGACTCTTAAGCCTGATTGAGTAACAATCAACATCTAAACGTCCAAACTTTTGCATTGATAATATTATAGTAGGATTCGAGGAAAGCTCTCCTCCTTATAAGTATACTTTCAATGACTAGAAGGTCGATCACGTAACGCATTGTATGTACGTTAGGTAGATCCGTTAGGTGGAAAAATGACAGTTGGATCTACCTAATGCGCGTTCAAAATGTTACGTAATTACTCCTCAGGGCCAGTTATACGGCACACATTTCAAACCCGAACGCCCGGCGACCCATGCGGCCGAACATTTCAAACTAAGTTCGGCTTTGCGAGCCACGTACGTGCTCATCAGAGACAATAAAATTGTAAGCGTCGCCGTCGTCGGATACGACAGGGAGGACTATATTTAAAGTAGGTAATTGTATTCCTGACTAGGTTATCGACCAGTTTTCTAACCCAAAGTTGTCCACTCACTAGACGAAACCTAATCCAACGGTCTAGTTTTGGCTAAGGTCGGAAGTGCAGACAGTCGCTTCCGCAAACTAGTGCCTGCGCCAGTACTTGGAATTAGGTAGCAAGTAGAATCAGGACTGATACCGAACGCAATTAGGATAACGCTAGACAAAGATTCATAACAACTGTGCGAAGAAGTTAGACTAAATAAATAAAGTGGTCGTCACAGGCACATATTTAATTCGTGTATTTGTAGAAGTCACGGCAATAGAGAGATCTCTCAGAGACCGAAGTCCCAATGAGAGTTGTTTGGATTTTATATATATGCAAAGTGACCTATGAAACTTCTATAGCGCGATGCAGAACACGTCAGATTCGACAGCTGCCAGGAGTGACGCCACATATTCATTGCTGACATTCTGGTTTCTACGAGATTTTATCGGGCGAATGTCGCTCGCTTTAGCAGAAGTCCAAGACACATGCTTAGCCTAGTTTGGAGTCTGATAGATAATCAATAATTAATAATAATTAATCACATAATTATTTGTTACTTTTTGGTTAATAAAGGTTTCGGTATTTTTTTTTACTATGTATGAAGAGCTAGGTATGTGACCGAAAAAAACCTCCCGAGTGCCTCGTGCTGGACTCGGACCTACCACGGTACGGTTTCCAGTGAATCATCCTAAAGCCGCATTCACAATTGTCTGTCGTGTTGTATTGTGACTCATCAGAAACGGTATCGGTTTCATACTTTTAATATGATCATTTCTCTGATGCTATCGTCGTCGGAGAAATGTGGACGCAACCATATTTAATGTATGAAACCGATACCGTTCTGATGTGTCACAACACAACACGACAGACAAATGTGTCCTGCGCTTTACTGGTTCGTGTAGCGAGTGGTCGGACGTTGGTGGTGGTCGTTCTGAATACTCTGTGAAGTTCCGGCCAGGTGCGTGGGAGTTGACTCGGCACAGAGCCACGCAACAAGAGGAAACTATCCACCTATATAGAGTTTAAATTAGTTTGAGTAGCTATTTGATTAAATTTTTGGTGGTGATGTTGGTAAACATCTGTGCGGCCTGCCGCGTTGCCAACCTGATGATTGATTTTGGATCAGTTATAAATGTTAACAGCGTGAGAAACGCAGATACCTCACTCTTAACTTACTGCAAACGACTCTTAACTTTTCGTGCCTGTTTTCCACTCAATTGCTCGAAGGTTAACTGGAAGAGATCCCTTACAGGAATAAGTTCGCCGTTGTATCGATTTGACCTATTTTGTCTACATTTTTACCAGTGTCTTGTGTACCAGAAAGTACCTACATACATACATTAACTCCGCAGCAAAATCTAACCGACAGCCCTCCGACTCGCTAAACTTGAGTGGCAGTGGGCGGGGCACGTTGCCCGTAGAACCGATGGCCGTTGGGGCGGAAAGGTTCTCGAGTGGCCACCACGTACCGGAAGGCGCAGCGTGGGTAGGTCCGACACAAGGTGGACTGACCTGGTAAAGGTCGCGGGAGGCCGCTGGATGCAGGTGGCGCAGGATCGGTCATTGTGGCACTCTTTGTGGGGGAGGCCTATGTCCAGCAGTGGACGTCTATCGGCTGATATGATGATACATTAAGTCAACGTGGCGCATCCTCCAGAGGTATGATTTGACGCTTACCAAATTCTCTTCTTCTGTATGTCCCAAATTCTTTACGTCTAACATTAATCACACATTATTCGGGTAAGTCCGGGGTAGTTGGCCTTAGTTTTTTTGGAACACAGTTATAATAAAAGCTTGCACATTACGGATACTTTTTTATTTCTTATTAGTTAGCCCAGTTTTGGATATTTTTCATTGTAAGCTTTCTTGGTTTGTTATATGCTCTCCTTTTTTATACTCTTCTCTGACACGCATTCAGCATCATATGGTATACCGACTTAAACTAGCCTGTGGCCATCTCTACTTTTCTTCCAGGAGAGATGACCACACCTAACATAAAAACAAGTCATGACACGACTTGCCAAAATCTGACCTTACAACAATGAGACACTCATATACTTTGCAACCAGTACAAAAAACTGCATTATGTAAAGAAAATAACTTCAAAACCAGGTAAAACATGAACCCTCCAAAAAATATTGACACTAGTCCAAACAATCAAAGACGATTTTACTTACTTTGTGCTTTTTTTCGCCTAATTGTTAATTGCACCCGTGCTCCCACGCACGAAGCGAAGCGAAATAAACAAAAACTCGCGAAATCAAGTCAATGGTTCCATGAAATATTTCGATGGGCCATCTGCCCCTTATGGCCATCTACCCCGGAATTACCCTATTATTTCATTAACTAATCTATGAACTAGCTCGTACTTTGTAGTATCAATTATGATGCTGTGAGGATATCGATTATAATTATGCATTTGTTTTAATATTATGTGTAATTGTGACACTATGATATTGTTTGTACTAAATTATAGTTGTATTGTTTATATGTCATACCCCATCTAAGATAATGAAAGAGCCGGGTCTCCGGACACACGCAATTTATGTGCTTAAAAGGAGGTTCCCATAAAACACTAATCAATATTTCTCTTTTTTTTTCATGATATTTTACACCTGAAAGACAGAATAACAACAATTCTCTACATCAATTAAAATGTTCATTTATTACACATTATTGTTATCTTTTCAAATCAATTAAAGATTTTGCCAGTCACCGTTTAATGTGGTTTTTGATTGATCGCGCGTTTCGTGGGCACGGCGCGTGGCGTTTAAAAATACACAATGTTTAGGAAGCTCACAGCATTCAACATCGCCTGCGGACACATTGCTACCACAATAACCTGTATATAGCTCACTAACAATCGTGTAAAAATGCTATGATTGCCAGGATCAAGTTTAAATAGATATGAGGTTGTAGTCGAGAACAAATGATTTGTGAATAATCGGCGATGCGCCGCGCGAGCGGAGGCGCGTAGTCGTGATTATGCACATATAGTCGAATAACCTCGTAAATGTGACGGATATTGGCAAACGCAACATCATAAACCGTTTCCGGATTATACTTCCATATGCCTATATAGGCCTGGAAGAGCTTCTGGTCTATGAAGGCGTTATTGAAGGGTAATCTCCCTCTATGTCTGAAGCGCAAACTCGTTGACATGTGCATCCTGCCTGTGCCTGTCCTAACTAACGGTGCTCAAACCTGGTCATTGACTGAGGCTCAGAAGTCCAAACTCAAAGGCCTCCCCTCTTTTCATCCACTCGGCTTTTTTTATTAGCCTGTTTAGCTGTCCCACCTTGTTTGTGTGCCCTTTGTTTCATGTTTTAGGTAGATAAGAACTTTATTAGCGTATATACCATTTTTTAGGTCGCAAATTTTAATTCTTTCTGTGCTCACTTAGTTAAGAGTTATAGTGCAGATCTATTTATTATGTCTTATTTATGTGTCTTATAAATAATGTCTGTAGCTGGTTTTTGTGAGCCTTGTAATAAAAAATAAAAAAGAATTGGTGCCCACTTACTGACAATTTATTCGTAAAATATGGCCATTTCAGTAAAAACTATTGAAAAAATGACAAATGTGTACAAAAAGAGAGCCAGTCATGGCACCGTTAGGTAGGGTAGACCGCGAGAAAGTTTCTCGAGTCGGCGTTAGCGGGGGCCGTTTATCGCCGCGTTCCAACTTTGGTTCGACCACTTTGTCGGCCGCAGCTGTTGTGATGGAAAGTGGAGATACTTGTATCGGAGACAAATCTTTTCACTCAAACATGACAGTCTGGATGTGGGGTTTCAGTCTATCGACATCGTTCATTGTAAGAATAGGGAATGTGCAGGGTCTTCAATTTTGAATAAATAGCAATCAATCGATGCCGATATATGCACGTAGAAATAACATACACACAGAAAAATAAAGGATAAACTTTTGTATTCGTTTTATCTTACGTTAAAACCACAAAAAAAAATTTGGTTAAAATTACATAACAGAATATTAAATCAGAAATTATATTTTGTATGACAAGTATAGACTCAAACGCAATTTTTAAGGCGATAGTTGCAAATTAATGACTAACTCCATAGTAAACGCGCCGAGAAGATGGATTGTGACGTCATAGCCCGTTTAATATAGAGCGTTTTCGGTGGGTGCCGGCGCGTGCACATTTCAAATACCTCATAAAAAAACATACGAAAGTTTGAATGATACAGTTAACTTTCCTCTGGATTAGAGTTTAGATTTTCGTAATAACAAAAAAGATGTAAATACTTAAATACCCTTTTTGCGTTACGGCGTGACCCCCTGCATATAAATATGTATGCAGGGAATCACATTTATCTGCGGCTGACTGTACATAATTAAGGTACTGTATAAATCCTTTACTATTAAACGAGCAATATTTTTATATAATTTTGAAATCACGTTCTCGAAAACGGTTCTAACGATTTCAATTCAATTTGGAATATGGGGTTTTAAGGGGGCGAAAAATCGATCTAGCTTGGTCTCATGCCTGGGAAAATTAGCTTTCTCCGTTTTTTCTCTATTTTCACCCGAACAGAGTTCGGTCACCCAGATCACTATATTTTAAACGCGGTGTTGTGTTGTTTTCAAACCAAGACCCATTGATATGGCCGAGAGACCGGCTCCATTATCAGAGCTCAATGACACGATAAAGCACATATGTTTGAAAAAGAACGGTTCAAGCTAAATGGATTATATTTAACTTCTAAGATTTAATTAGTCGCAGACACCGGAACTGGTGAAACTAATTAAAAGCTTGTAAAATGAAACCGCCCGACCGTTGTTGCTGTCCGTTTCGCAACTGTCTGCATGCTATTCCTGCTTACCTGGGTTTGTCTGGACCGCACTGAATATTGAAATTCAATGTAAGTACCTAAGTATTTTTGAAGAATGGAGGTGTCACAGCGGACCCCGATAATTCTAGGAGGATGCTGATGTATTTTTGAAGAATTTTGAACAAGTGATCTCAAGGTTTTAATAGTTATTTGTGCAACAAGAGAGCAAAGTTTGTTTTTGCTGCGAGTGCTGATTTTGAGTCCTGAGGAAGCGAAAGATTCTAAAATTTTGAATCTTGAGCGCAGCGAAGGACTCAAAAGCACGAGATGCAAATACTTTGCTCTCGAGTAACACATACAACTTTTCACCTCAGCAGTGAGAACATATTCACATTGAAAATATATCATAGTGTCACGTACCTATTCGTCTCAAGATTATTCAGGAAGAAAACTTAATTAGACATTCGTTACTGCTAGTTTGAACTCCTCAGCGCCGGCCGCTCCGTTAGTCAATACTAGAAAGGCGAGACAAGGCACGAGACACCAAAGGATATTTCAGTATCTATACGAGTGTCGAGTTACATTAACACATCACTAAAAACTCACTGATTTTACTAATATACCCTCGAGATATTTTTGAAATATATTATCATTATCACAAGGGCACACATTGTGCACACCAAAAACTAGCCGTAGGGCCCTTAGGTACTGTTGTTAAAATACTGCCTTCGTCACGTCATTGACTTCACTATATTTCCTAGTTAGATAGAGAATTGATTTATCCTAGTAGTTTTTTTATTTAAAACCAATATCAATAACGCAAGAATGAAGAATAATATACTTATACCTAATAAAATCTGAAACAAATTAACAGCGCGCAATTTTTTTAAAGGGGCGGGGCGCCGCTCTTGCGTTCGGAAACTGCATCTGTGATATAAGTTCATAAAATTTAAGATTGTTTTAACTAGAATTACCTATTAATTAGCTCGAGTAAAAAAAACATGTTTACCTATTTATTATGAAAAACGGAGTTTATTCTGAGATCTTTTATTTAAATATTCTTCAATTGAAAATTCCTTTGTATAATTATTTTGGTTATTTAAACTTGTTAATTTGATAGTTTTCGAACGTGTACTCTTTTGGGGGTCTACTTTGAAATTTGATGGTCGAACTATGGATCGACCCACGTTTGCCATTTTCTTTTTTCGTAATGGAATGAGAGGGACAGCGCTAATAAAGTTCATGTATTCTGAACTTGTAATAGACCCCATACAACGAAATGTCAGTGCTCCGCATCAAAATTAAAAAGCTGCTTTGTCTCACGGAGTGAGCAAAATCGCATTTTGCACACTGTTTTCACGCAGCAAAATATGCTTGTTCGAGCTGCGGAGGTGAAAATATTATTTTATACTTGAGATTGCATAAAAGCTGTCCATCCAAAAAGCAACTCGGCCGTCCAAGGTAGATTGAACTACAAATGACAATTTTATAAAACTCGGCCGCATTTAATAATCTCAACTATAACATTCCATCCGACATCGCTTTAGTTCCATGCTTCGGTTCAATGCCTCTGTCATTTTGATTTTAAAAGACAGATAGGTAGATAGTGGGGAAATCCCTATGATATCTTGGGGTCATGATATCGAATCGGGCTCCTGGTTTAAGTATATATATTATGAATAAGAATTTCTTGTCTGTGAAGAAAAAATGTTAAACCTATAATATGCTGAAGCGATCGTCATCAAAATCAGTGATTTGTTATGATTTAGTTAGTGGAAACCGTTTTCTCCCGAAATGGAAATTTCATCTAAAAAGTACCTATTGTCAGTCGCGAGTTGCTAGGTGCTGCAAAGCTATTCTCCACTGCCCCCTGCCCAGCGCTGATTTTCAAACTGACGTCCATACAAAGCCATGTATCTCATACAAAAAAGATTAATTTCCTCTTTTAAAAGCGCAACTCCAAACGTGATTCAACTTCGTCCCTTTAATCTCGTCCCCCACAAAATCACCGGTAAACAAGAAAAATTACACAAATATCAAAGGTAACTTTGTTCTGTAACCGGTCGAGTTAACTTTCCATTGATGTTGCCGCTTATTTCAGTTTTTCCCTTCGGCTTTGAACTATTTATAATCTCGTTTATTCTGAACTAGCCGTGAGGAATTCTGGGAACTCCTAGTTAAGAGACAAGCTCCTTCGTACATTGTAATGGTATGAAGCGTATAAAAAGGACAAAGGACTTGGACTTTTCCGTAAATGATGGAGAATTTTATCTTCATCGTACTTACTTATGAGTATGTATGTATTTAATTCTTCGAAACTTTTTTGAAATAACAAGGATTTGTATCAGAAGATTATTAGGTAATTTATAATTGAAACAGTTGGTCTAAGAGCTAGCGACCAAATCGGTCATGTAGCTTCAGCTGTATTGAAACTCCGTTAGCTACTTCCCTAAACAACCTTTCCCGATAATCTTCGCGCTAGCAGCCCGCGGGCGGTGGGTGCGGGTGTAGTGGGGGTGGGAAAAAAAAAAGTGGGCTCAGCGACTTTAATTTTTTTTCCAAACAGTTGCTCTGTACTCCCTGTGCAACCAAAAAAATAAATTAAAAAATCGGTTTTTTTCGATACCTTTCCACGCGGGCTGCCAGCGCGAAGATTATCGGAAAAGGTTGTTCAGGGAAGTAGCTAACGGAGTTTCAATACAGCTGAAGCTACATGACCGATTTAGTCGCTAGCTCTCCGTCCAAATGTTATATGATAAGATCCAAAATAATGGTTAAATTCGGTATTCACAGCCACGTCGGGCGACACGGTTCGAACCCTTTGAAAGTTTTTCAGTTTCATCTGCGACGGTCAAAATCAGAACGACAGAGACATTGAAAAAGCTATATTCTAGAGAACAAGCGGCTGCCCATACATTGAAGTCGCTCGAAACTAAGAACAATTAAATTACACATGGCGACACGGCGATTTATTGCAGCGCTACAAACGCAATACAGTATCGATACAGGTGATATTGACAGGTGATCTATGTCTAGTTTCGGGCGTCAGTCGTGCGTTAGGGCCGGTTTACACTTCTTCCTTGTCGTATCCTCATGGCTGAGAGACGTGACGGCTGTGGGTTCTCTTCGCCATCACTCTCCAAGCTCTGGTCCTGGTGCATGCTGGCCTGAAGTGTGGCTCTAGCCACAGATATTACCATGTCCGCCCAACGCATAGGCATCCGCCCTCTGCTCCTTCCCTACCATGCGGCCAGTGATAATCAGCTTGTCCAGGCTTTGCGATCCAGACCTGACCAGATGGCCAATGAAGCTGAGGACACGTTGGGTACAGATGGTGGAGAGCCTCATTTTGATGCCGAGCTCGTCGAGAACAGACACATTTGTGCGGCGTTCAATCCCTGGTATCCGGAGCATTCTGCGCCAGCACCACATCTCAAATGCATCTATCCTACGACGAGTACCAGCTTTTATGGTCCAAGTTTCAGTTTAGACATTGATTAGTGATCAGTTCGAGTCCATACATTTCCTGCAAGTGCGAGTAGCTTTTGTATGGGATCGCACTAATCACCAATCAATGTATAAACCGGCCCTTAGTGAAATGCGCTTCTTGTAAATCGCTCTTACAGCAGCGAAGTGTCCCAGCCATTCCGGCCGTGTGTCCAAGGGTCGCCGGGGGGTGGGGTGGACAGTAGTGTGTCGCTATTTACCGAGGGGATAAAGTGGTAAACTGCACGGGATTACACGACGTAAGTAAACAAGTGTTCTGTTTATTTGCTCGCCTTTGACTTCCGTACTTTGACAGTAAAGTAGATGTTTTAACAAACTTTACCTTGCAATGTTGGCCGAAGAATCTACATTCCCATGTTGTCAACCGTTTAGTCTATGCATGAATGTTTAGTCTCTGGCTGCATAATCGAACGAGCGAGCGAAGCGAACGAAGTTCTATCCTTCAGGAGTTCTAATCTTTTAAAAAAAGCAAGCCTTTGTGAGTTATACAGCTCACAGAGCCACTTGTGTAATGTACATAAACGTAACATACCACCCTACGTAACATACCAATGTACATAAAGTATTAACGATCTTCATTTAATGACAAGATATTCTACAAAAATAGTTTTATTGTGAAACTGAGACAGTGTATAAATTAATACAATTTCACATTTGAAATTAATTACGTTACTTTGAGGTTATCTTTTTGTTTACAAACAATTTTGTCAAATGATATTTATCAACCTACTTACGGCCATTCCCAATAATCAATCCACGGGTAGTTTTCCTTACCAGCGGGCGTAGCACGGTTGCCATTTTATCACTTATAGTTGTGGATAAGGCATCCGTCACTCTCGCACTCGCATACTTGTCAGAGCGTGATGGGCGTCTTTACCACAACGAAGTGATAAAATGGCAACCATGCTACGCCCACAGCAGTTACATTTTGACACATTTTCTACGGGTAATCTGTCAAAATGTAACTGTTGGTAAGGAAAACTATTCGTGGATTGATTATTGAGAATAGCCGTTAGTTACAATATGTTTGTATATTTATTTTCTGTTATAAGACGGCGGCGGTGACGTTTCTGTCAAAGCCGGGCTGATATTGACTACGTTGACCGACTAATTCACATCAAGGCAAAAGCAGTGAAAGTCTGTCCTCCGAACACGCATAGTTGTTATGACTCTCGGAATTGTTATATATATTGGATGAGTGGTGAGGTGGGTTGGAAAAGGTGATAAATATTATGGCTGTCAATAGGTTGCTTGAAGATTAAAAATCGTTCATGAGACGTTGTTTGCAATGGCGGCGCCGGAAGTTGTCATTTTAGTAAATTACTTGTTTACTTGATCTCAATAAAGACAGATTGGGTGGAAAATACAATCAAGTTTTATGACGCCTTATAAAACAAACCAAACCGCACCTGATCGGTTCTACACGATGAGTAGGTATTTAAAAATAATCTAAAACTTTGCGGTCTCCGAGAAAACTGACTATTTGCCGAAATTAAATGTAATTTCAGTTCCATAAAAAAAACCATGTAAAAAAGAGGCCAAGTCTCGAAACTCTTCCACCGTAAAAAGTTGTGAGATATTTCGTAGAGCCAAGTCTCTACAGGCATTCTTATTAATCTTTATTTGCTTGCGGAATAAATAATAATAAAATAAATAAATATTTGCGAACAATCTTACATTATCGACCTAGTCCCAAACTAAGCAAAGCTTGTATTATAACTACTAGACGCCGGTAAACATACATATATTTAGATGAATAAATACTTAAATACAAAGAAAATTAAATTCGTATAAACGATACTGTTGGCGCATAAAAATTTGGTGATTGCGATAGGTACTCCCTATTTATTATGTTTGTCCATAAAAGCCGAACGAAACAACCAAATTATTCCCAAGAGCTGGAAAACTGGAGGAAACGCAATGCCGCGATAACACACGGTAAGAAAAAGATAAACACTCGCATTAAGAACGATAAAGTATGCGCAACTTTATTATTAATAGGTTCCCGTGCCGAGTCGCGAGCAAATTCAATACGAACGCTGCGTTAGGTAGAATAAACAGGTGGTTTTACTTTCAGAGAACTAAAATACCAGTTGATATACTTATTTTTAGTGACTGTAAAATGGATAGACTATCTAGGTCTCTCTATTTTAATTAAGTAGAAGAATGAAAGAATAGGAGAGGGAAAATGATTGGTCCCCTTATATCACATGAGGCTTTTATTAATTCAATTCAATTCAATTCAATTCAATTTCTTTATTTTGGATAAATATCCATATCGGGTTAGTTACAGTAGGAACTTATATCTATGTTAGTTACACATTAATAAAAAGATAAAATAAAATAAAAAATTAAATCAAAACAAATCAAAACGCGGGGTGACACAGATCACGGCTATTTTATATATCTTACTAATGCCCTGATCTGTGCCACCCAGTGACAAAGGATGGGACAGTTGTACCTATCCGCTATCACCATCAAAATGCTGTTTTGACTCTCCCTGACACGGTCCATCAACGATGCAATTTTTTTTCGACTATGACAGTCAGATGGAGGGAGCTACACCGACAAGTCTCACTTTTTTTTTATACAACGACGGTGGTAAACAAGCCTTGCGGCCCGCCTGATGGGAAGCGGACACCGCAGCCTATAGACTTTTTTTTGTTTTTGTTTTCTGATTTTTCTGTGATAGTCGGGTTCTTTTAGTTATTCATAATGAAAGTACCAACAATTAAATAAACATGAATTAAACGGGTACACATTGTGGGTTTTCATACACCCTTTATCCAATTTCATTACTTCTGTCGGCCATTCATTAAGAACTAGCTTCTGCCCTCGACTCCGTCCGCGTGGAACTCGTTTATATCGTAGCTCCATATAATTTACCAGCCCCTATTTCATCCCCTTAGGGCATGATTTCCGGGATAAAAACTATCCTATGTCCTTCCCTGAGAGTCTTATCTCTTTACCAAATTTTATCTAAATGAATTAACAGACAGACAGACTGACAAACAGATGGACAGACAGACAGACAGACAGACAGACAGACAACAAGTCTTGAAAACTACAATATCTCTATTTCCGCAAACTTTTTATTATTATTATTGGGAGCCTGTAGTGTCCCACTGCTGGGCAAAGGCCTCCCCCTCCGTTTTCAGGGCTCTCGATCCTGAGCTTCTTGTGGCCAATCTTTTGAGAAGCAAACTAACTATGAAAAACTTTATATTAATGGCTAGCCAGTGCATCTTACTCTCCACACGAGAAGAGCTCTCCCCATATAAAGATATAAACAGCAGAATGAGAAAATATATACTATATCTCAAAACTAGTTTTCTGGAGTAAATTCCGCCCAAGATTTATTTAGCGGCGGGGCTGTTTCCTGCTTCGCTAGAAAAATTGAACTAACTGGAGAACTGTATACTACTTAAGCTTTAAACGAGAACTGTATTTCATAAAAGTATGCTGTCTAATACTTTTATGAAATTATCTTTAAGCGGTTTTACACACAATGCAGTTGGAAATATAAAATCACAAGAATTTCTTTCAAACCAACTATGTGTTGCTGGAGACTGAAATTATAGACTAAATATCAAAGTTGACATTACATAATGGTACTTACGTAAATAGTGCAGTTACAAAGGGTCGTATTTGATTAAAATTAAATTGGACTCGACATCAATCTGTTCAAATAATAAATAGCAACCTTAAGTTTGGTTACATATCTAGGCAAGGCAATGATTCGATTTAACGTCTCGTGATACAAGGCAGAGTAGAGGGTAATAGGCCACGGTTGATCGCCCATGCGATGACCCGACCAAATCAAATCAGCTGAGGGCGGCCCATTGCATGATTGCACAAAAATGACAACCAACAGAGCGAAATGGCGGGAGATTACAATGATTAGGACTAGAAGATTAATTTAAGGCGGTCAACGGGGTCGCCAGTGATTTTTGTGGTGGGGGCACAGCACTTCGCAATGTACCCTAGAGAAAGCGACGAAAATGCCCTGAACGAGCCCGTAAGGCAAAGCGCGAGGAGCGCTTGAATTTCAATACCTGTAAATGACATCACACCTACACCTGCACTTCATGATATTTACTTTAGACCAGATTTATAAACACTTACTTAGCTCTGAAATAGTTAATTGACCAGCGATCTCTCCTTCTCGTTACGGTTTTGGTACGTACAAGTTATAATTATGAGTTATATTTTAAGATTTGTATCTCTCCGGGTGCCCTGAGTGCGCTTTTTGCATGTTATATTGCTGCTGGCATATGCTGAGTGGCATCCACTTTGGTACGTATCTCAGTGTTACAAACATTTTGTCACACCAAATAAATATATTTATTTCTTCCTTCTTTCTTTCTAAATTAGAGTCCGTTCCGTATTTGGCGCGCCTTCGTGGACTGAATCTAGGAACTGTGTATGAAGCTCGCGAGACCCCTATTCCAAAAACAAGTACGAGATTTGGTCCGCTGCCATCCAATATGTATCGACTCCGACCGCTCTACTATTACTGAAAAACACTGTAAGTAAACTTTTAGTGTTTTGTGGTATAATCAATACATTTAATTTCGAGGGCTAATCTACTGACCTACTCTTACTTTTATGTTTAAAATAAGAGTGGAATTTTATTTTCCCATGCTTTTTCATTAGGTAATTAAAAAAAAATTGAATTACAAGAATTACATTCGATATGCCAATGCAATTTTAGCTTTTAATAGTGCAATACCTTTAAAATTTTAGCAGTAGTATTACAGTATTATATTATCTCACATTCTATATCCGTGCGCCTTAAATAGATATTTTGTTGTTAACTTGCAAATATGAATTAAACGCATGTGATAATAAGATATGCTAAGTTTGTAATTTGTAACTGTTCCTTAAATAAATAAAATAAAATAAAATAAAATAAATATGGGTGGACAATATTTATTGTATGTATGTTTTCATACCATTTGTCGATATTAAATTAATCCATTCGAGGCCAAGAAATACTACGCGTGCTACGCCGTAGCGTGTAGCAACATTTTTCCGCATGTAGCAGAAATCGCTCGTAGATACAAAGAGTAGAAACATTCACTTTCTTCACCATAACACTATTCTTTACGTTTTGTTCAATATTTAATAAATGGAATGATTATTTAAGGTTTGATATCACAGCGATGAAAAAAGACGTGTTTTCTGCACTCATGCACCAACTCATTAACCCTTACACATGAACCATGCACCAACTCATCAACCCTTACACATGAACTCATGCACCAACTCATTAACCCTTACACATGAACTCATGCACCAACTCATCAATCCTTACACATGAACTCATGCACCAACTCATCAACCCTTACATATGAACTCATGTACCAACTCATCAACCCTTACACATGAACTCATGCACCAACTCATCAACCCTTACACATGAACTCATGCACCAACTCATCAAACTAACATATGAACTCATGCACCTACTCATTAAACTTATGACTCTGTTACAAATATTTAGCCGAAAATTATATCGATTTGTGAATGTTTATACTTCTTAACGCTGGTACACTAAGCTATAATAACTTAAAACTTAATTTATTGTTAGAAGTAATATAATTTTCAATTTCTCAGAAAAAAATTGCGCTAGAAGTCGACTTAAAATGTTTATGTAATTTTAGGACTCAAGGTATTTTATTTAATCTTTCTTCTTCTTAGTCATGCACTCTTGACAGAGTGGTTGTGGTAATGTCAGGGTCGATTTTTGCATCACCGCAACCTTTGCAATGCGTCGCCATTTTGCTCTGTTTTTGGCGGAGTGAGAGCAACCATTGATTGTGTCTTCTGTGACCATTTTGATGAGATCTGTCCATCGTGTTGGAGAGCGCCCGCGAGTTCGTTTGCCCTTGACTTTCCCTTGCACGACTAAACGTTCCATTGAGTCCTCCCTTCCTCACTCAACTCCCTTTTATCTAATATATGATGTAAAATGTAATTTATGTATTTGACTGTTTGTAGCCTTATAAAAATGTTTTTCTTTAGATACCGTGTTCTACCCTCGCCCGGCGGCGCGCGAGTGTATCTAATTGAATCATCTGCGTCATATCCTATACGTAGGTCGTATTAGTTACCAGTCTTTGCCCTAGTTTCCGTCGAACCTAATACTTTTCCGATACAGCTATAAAATACTAGCTTCTGCCCGCGACTCAGTCCGCGTGGAACTCGTTTATATCGTAGCTCCATACAAAGTTTCACCTCCCCTTTTATCCCTTTTTGATTTCCGGGATGAAAATGACTCTAAGTCCTTCCCCGGGCTACCTCTTTACCAAATGTTATCTAAGTCGGTTCAGCGGTTTAAGCGTGAAGATGTAACAGGCAAACAGACACACTTTCGCATTTATGATATTAGTATGGATTGCATTTATTCGATATGTCACAAGTTAAACATGAACATGAACTTTTATTTCGAACGTAATATATCGTCGTTTAGTATCCATAACACAAGCCTTATTGAGCTCACTATGGGGCTTGATAGATTTGTGAAAGATTGCCCTCTAATATTTGTTTATTGTTTATTTTATATGCTAAAGCGATATCACAACATATCATTTAAGACCTTTCCACACCTGCGCTCCTTTTAAAACCAGTGCTATAAGGCGCACGAGCACGCAGACTGATGTACGGCCGACTACCCCGACTTGCACCTAACACTTTCACTGCCAGGAACCCGCATAGCGGACGCCTACGCCGTAGTTGTTTTCCGCTACATACGAGGAAAACCACGGGATCGGTTACGAGCGTAGCGCGTAGCGATTCTTGGCAGTGAATGTGTCTGTATAAATAGGCGCGTGTCTGCGGCCCGGCCACGAGACGGCAGCGTCAGCAGATTTTTTAGTTCATTGCGTGTTATCCCAACTAACCACAGTGCGTCTCGACCGAGCAATCAACAGATAAAACGCTTGCCGCGCCGCAATGCGCACAATGTTGTGGCCGGGCCGTGAGTGCGTCGACTCAGACGTTTGTACGGCTTTGTTTTACCGCTGCTATATATCTGATGCTGTGCTCTGAAGAACACTTCATTTGGCCAACTTTTGACGTTTGCCCGGCTACAGTCTGCTGGCAGTGGGCGCCACATTGCACGTAGAACAGATGGCCGTTGGGACGGATAGGTTCTCGAGTGGTGACCACGTACCGGAAGGCGCAGCGTGGGTAGGCCCCCGACAAGGTGGACTGATGACCTGGTAAAGGTCGCGGGAGTCCGCTGGGTGCGGGTGGCGCAGGACCCGTCGTTGTGGCATCGTTGGGGGAGGCTTATCTCCAGCAGTGGACGTCTTTGGGCTGATATGATGATGATAATATATTTGCTGTGCTCTGACGTACACTTCATTTAGTCAACTTTTGTTTGCCTGGCTACTGTGTAGTGCCACCCAATATTCAGAGAATCCTCCTGGCACGCATTACCTATATGTCCAGAGATTCGAATATGTGCTCTCCACGGTCTACCGATTATACTAAATCGCGTATTAGCATGGGAAGTTAGCAACTCTCGGCGCTCTAGTCTGGAAACTTCGTGCTTGTATAGGACTAACTGGTATTTACTAAATAGTGAATACTGGCTTCTGCCCGCGACTTCGTCCGCGTGGAACTCGTTTATACCGAAGCTCTATACAAACTTTCGCCTCTTTAGGCGATGATTTCCGGAAAAAAGTATATTATATATGTTAATCCCGGCTATACACTATAAGTATATGATAATTCAATCCGTAATTCAATCTTAATCCGTTTAGCTGTTTTTGCGTGATACCTACTATTAGTAGGATTATAATATTTGTAGGATCCAGAAGATATACTTCTCTCACAACATCCAAACTTTTGCATTTATAATATAAGTAGGATTATAATATATGTGGTGTTGTGTTCCTGGTGGCTAGTAAGGTCGCCAGCGCTCCCAAGGATATATTGTGTGTCGTACGAATCCTTAAATCATTAAAGGCTGTGATTGTTCTGAAATTGTAAGTGTGGCATGGGCTAAGGTGCCTGACATAAGACAGACCGTATGCTTGTTTGCTACCGTCCTATTATCAAAAAAAACCAGTCGTTTCATGTCAAGTGTAGACTCAATGCGACTGCAGATGGACGACTTAGATTGCCCGATCGCGTTCGTGAGGCCATTCCAAAACGAATAAAACATCGGAACACGACAATATATGAAATACGTGAGAATGCTTTACGACTGGAAATATCCATAGTAGCTGACACATTTATCGTGAGCTGAGCTATTCACAACTTGTTTTATATCACCTCACAGCTCTCACCTAATAGTGTTGTACCTTGACGCCGCGACTCCTTACTCGGTAATACAACACATAATCAGCGGCGTGACATAGGGCGGATTGCACTAGCTTTACAGACCGATCAACGTTAAATATGGCGCCGGCAACTGTCATTCCGTAGAAAGTTGTCAAACTAAAAAAAAAAAAAAATGTTAGGGGACAATCTTACACAAATCGACCTAGTCCCAAACTAAGCAAAGCTTGTACTATGGGTACTAGACGACGATAAACATACTTATATAGATAAATAAATACTTAAATACATAGAAATCATCCATGACTTAGGAACAAATATTCGTGCTCATCACACAAATAAATGCCCTTACCGGGATTTGAACCCAGGACCTCTTGCTTTGCAGGCAGGGTCACTACCAACTAGGCTAAAGCGGTCGTCAACTTTCCATACATTCCAATTTTAACGACACATAGAAAACATACAAGATATAAATACACAGAAAACATACAAGACTCCGAGAAAAACTTTCATCACGTATTTGAATATGAACCTAGTTATTTAATACTGGGAAACAAATCCATTTAGGCTAGATTCATTTTGAACAAGAAAAACATTGGTCATAAAAAATATAGACACAATATTTGTTTTACCAAATTCACTTTTGGTCCAATTTGAAAATGGTTATTTCGTGTTGACGATTTCCATTCTTCGCCGAATGATAGTTAATCGTTTCCCTGAGGCGAGGCGAGGAGGAGCTTTATGAATAGCCTTGCTCTAAAGGGAGAGAGGGGAGGAGACCCGGTTTATCGGGACCGCAACATGGCACGCCGGTTCACACTCCTCGTAAAATATGAAGCGCGGAGTGTTATGACACACGTATCGGTGCCGAGCGTCGCTCGACATGACACGTGTCTCCGTGTCTCCGAGCCAGCGAAACTTCGCTCGCTATTCCGCTTGCCGCAATTACGCTCAGCGCTTTTAAGCACTTCCGATGAGTCCGCTCACACTAACTCGTAATTAGGGGATTTAGCAAAGTGATATAAATGGATCCCGCAGCTACCGCATTTTAAACTTGCATCAACTTCATTATACTGAAATTACTCGTTTGATGTGGAAGTTAACCCTGCAATGTAACGATTTGATTTGTGGTAGCCTGGTAGGCTCCTTTCGGCTTTTATTGGCCGACATAAACTCGTAATGGCGCCTGGGTTCAAGTAACGCGATACTTCACAAACGGCCACTCTTTTGGCAGAAGCTCGTTAGTGGAATAATGTAGACGTCGATAAAATTCTTCTTTAGGGCTACTTTTTGCGTGAGGCTCAGTATGATGCGTGAAAAGGCAATGACAGTAACTATCATACCGGTATATCGTCGGCTAAACTTGCAAAACTTCGTAACTCAATGTGATCCAAGCCCAAAAACTTTATCACCAAAAAAGACGGTTGGAGTTGCGAGGTTTTCTATGAAAAAGTTTTCCTTTTGCTTAAAATGGCGTTCTGTTGTTGCGAGGTTTCTAGTATGCTATTTAAATGTAAATACACGGTTTACTCGAATCATTTAAGAGTTTTTCTATCAGTTGCGTAAGATTTTTTCTATAGAATTTTTCAAAATACGATTTTCGAATAAAATTGAGCTTTAGCCGGTATCATGTTGTATAATAAACAACATGGTACAGGCAAGTTTAACAAGTCAAGATCGATTGTTAGTACACAGAAGCGTTGTTGTGTGTTTCGAGAACACCCGGCTCGACGTATTGATTTGATATCTTATAGGCTTAGGGCGCGCGGACACGACACTCGGGTAACGTGATTCCAGATCAATACTTTTTTCACATAGACTCTAATCTTTACTTATACACTACTAGCTTCTGCCCGCGACTTCGTCTGCATGGCCCCGAGATGAAAACTATGCTATATTTAAATACATGCTTTAAACTATTTTCATGCTAAATATAGTCCAAATCGGTTGAGCCGTTTAAGCGTGATTGAGTAACAAACATCCAAACATCTAAACATCTAAACATCCAAACTTTCACATTTATAATATTAGTAGGATACTTAATATTATAAATGCGAAAGTGTGTGTCTGTCTGTCTATCTGTCTGTTACCTCTTCACGCGTGAACCGCTGGGCCGATTGAGATGAAATTTGGTATAAAGACCCACGACATAAACGAGCACCACGCGGAGGGAGTCGCGGGCAGAAGCTAGTTTGATATTAATAACGACAATTATTTTGACCACCCGTAGATACCCACGTACTCCGCTGTAATTACAGTCAAAGGGCGTTGGAAATACTCCAGAAATATTACATGAAAACTTAACGCCCGTGGCACCAACAAATCGCGCTTTATCTGCAATTTTCTTTATACAACAAGAGAGCAAAGTTACAATAAAGGCGGTGCATTAGAAATTATCGCGTGCTTTGAAACGCGGTTCTGACTAGATTAAGAAACAATAAGGTCTGATTTTCAGATATATGCATGGTTCTTGACTATATGATTGTTTATCTGATTTGATCGATACATGATTGCTTAAAATTGCCTCGATAGAAAAAAAACAAAGTTGGGTCTGTATTTTCCTTTTTTTACTCAGCCTACTCAAACGATAGGTACATTATTTTACGACACAATCAAGTTAATACGTATTTTATATATAATAAGTATTTTATCTCATCTGAAATCTCACTTGATGTAAATAATACTTCACTAAGTTAGGTATTTATCGATCATCATCATCATCACCATATCAGCCGAAAGACGTCCACTGCTGGACATAAGCCTCCCCCAAAGAGTGCCAAAGTGACCGGTCCTGCGCCACCCGCATCCAGCGGACTCCCGCAACCTTTACCTGGTCATCAGTCCACCTTGTGGGGGGCCTACCTACGCCGTGCCTTCCGGTACGTGGTCGCCACTCGAGAACCTTTCCGCCCCGACGGCCATCAGTTCTACGTGCTATGTGCCCCGCCCACTGCCACTTAAGTTTAGCGATTTGGATTTATCGATATTTGCCCAAAAAAGCCATTGTTACATCTCTTTTTCTCGTCCGCGGAAGGCAAAAGCGTCTAGGGGGCGTGTTCGACTCAAATCGAGGCATCCCCTTAACGGTGGACGCGGCGAGTCGGCGGCGTGTGTTCATGGCATTTGGCTACTCGTAGTCTAAACTTAGATACCTACTCCAGCATATTTGTAGGTATGTCCGGATGTCCCGTTTTTCCGCTGTTGTCGTCTACAGACAGGGCGCATTTCCCAACCGATTCGCCGTGATTTTTTTTTAGTGGGTGCGTTAATTATATTTATTTTCTGTCGATTCACTTTTTTGATATTCAAAAAAATAAAAAATTGTTTGGCAATTTCAACAGCTCACAGAGCTACTAGGATTCATTACAGCCCGCGTTCGTTCCTAGCTATCAACACAAAGAATCCCCAAATCAATAAAGATTTGACAAGGCGCTTGTGATTCTACGAGAACCGTCCATAGGCTAGAGTATCTCTTTATAATCAGGCAGACCGTATGCTTGTTTGGCGCTGTCGTGGTTTTTGTTTTAATAATAACAGAGGTGAAAAATTGGTGTCAAGTATTAGCACGTTTACATCTACTTAAGAGTATTGATAACGGGAACGGTTTACTAGCTTCTGCCCGCGACTCCGTCTGCGTGGAGCTCGTTTATATCGTAGGTCTATATACGTTCACCTCCCATTTCACCCCCTTAGGGGATGTTTTCCGAGATAGAAACTATCCTTGGTACTATCTTCGGATTTAACCTAATCTCCATACCAAATTGTATCTCAATCGGTTCAGCGGTGTAAGCGTGAAGAGGTAACAAAGACAGACAGACAAACTTTTGCATTTAGAATACGAGTATAAGTATGGATATCGTCGTCTAGTACCCGAGCCTTCGGGTTGGCTCGATTTGTGTAAAATGTGTGTCCTCAAGTCGTGTGTGTGTGTCCTCCATGTGTCCTATATTTATTATTACTCTTCAGTGCAGGTCGCCATGTAACCGGCTGTCTCCACAACACGTTGAATAGTCCTAGGGCTGTTATTCGCTAAGCGTTTATGCGGCTCACCCCGCCGTTCACCCGTCACGAAACTAGACCTCTACCTACGCTTGGTTACTACACATCGCGGTGTCAAGATATCGTTGTGGGTGAGCGTTGAGGTGAGCTTAAAATAAGTTAGAGAATAGGGGGGCTAGGGCTCAGGTGTCGGGAGGGGAATCATTTGCAGTGCGGAGTGCATTTTTCACACGTAATCCTCCGCAGTGCCGTTGTTTAGTAGGTACGTACACTGACGACTGTAACTCGGCTTTCAGTTCTAGGGAGCAAAGTGAAACTTTTCTCACACTAAGTTTCTCTATATTTCAACGTTGCGAAAAGTGATATTCGGAAAAGTTTTATATTTGTGAGTAGATTTGTGGACGTGGCGGGTTTAGGGGCGAAATAAGGCGAAATAAATATAATAATAAATAATTCTGGGGTAACTCGGTTGATAAGGATATAGCTTTCAAATTGCAGTGACGTTGTATAAGAGCAATGTGTGGACTAAAATTTAGAGATGACTGTGCCCCCTCCTTTAAATCGCTTAAATACTAACACTACCATCCTTATACATACTTGAAGTTGCTATATATGCCAAGTCCAACCCCAACTTATTCATGAGCGTCTCACAAGGCCGGAGACTTCCAACACAGCAGCAATACAAATACAAAATAAAAACTCTGGAATGTTGCAATACGGCGCTGATGAGAAAAAGTATCTTAGGCGTGGCACCGAGAATATTTAATAAAATTCCAGATAAAATTATATCACTTGACATACGTAACTTCAAAAAACAGTTGACATTATTCCTTGTCGACAAATGCTATTATTCAATAAACGACTTTTTTAATGATAATGATGGCAAAACTATGTATTGATAGTAGTAGTGTAGTTACTGATTTGATTATTATTGCATTGATGCTTTATTTTTGTTACATAAGTGAATGACTTGCTTATTGCATAGCTGCATGCAATTATTTTTGTACACCTGCATTGCGGGTAAAACATAGTGCTCTAATATATCTGTACATGTAATATCTTTCACTGTAACCTATGTTTAAAAATAAATATTCTGATTCTGATTCTGATTCTGATTCTAATAATTAACATTTATTCAGCCTCAAGTGGTTTACAATTGTTATTTCATGGCACCTCTTTTTAAGTAGGTATGCACCAGTGATATTTCGTGAACAGTACCAATAGGCCAAAAGTAGAGTGTCACCGGCTCAGTTGAAACCAAAGTGACAATTTGGTGACTTTATATAATAGTGTGGTTATATTAACATAAATAACGAGACAGCCGAAGCTAGCCACGTCTAATAAAAAAAGAAACGTTATTTCAGACTGGTTGATCCATAGGTATGTTAGTATCAAATGACTTGAGCGAACCATGCTTTCCACACAAAACGTTATTTGACATTCGCGGGCTAACGGCGTGATATTTTAAGAAATTTATGTAGCAAACTTCCATAACGCGAACGCACGAGAATCGGTTGAGAAATGCGACCTGTAGAGGAGAACAGCCGGACAGTGGGACATCTAGACATACGAACGGATTCGGTCGAAGCTAAAGCATAGAACTTCGTTCGCTTCGGTCGCTCGTTCATTGAATGAATTTAAAATCGCTTTTGTACAGCGGCATGCGAGCGAGACAAATATAAAACGGATTCCGATGCATCAAACCAAATAGTGTCACAATAAACTTAAGTCGCAGTGGGCGGGGCACATAGCACGTAGAACCGATGGCCGTCGGGGCGGAAAGGTTCTCGAGTGGCGACCACGTACCGGAAGGCGGGGCGTGGGTAGGCCCCCCACAAGGTGGACTGATGACCTGGTAAAGGTTGCTGGAGTCTGCTGCATGCGGGTGGCGCCGGACCGGTCCCTTTGGCACTCTTTGGGGGAGGCCTACGTCCAGCAGTGGATATGATGATGATGATGACACCAAATAGAGCCCTGCCCCGCTATTCCGTAACTTTAGCCTGATCTCACCCTTCACCCACAAGTACGTATATCTTGACGCCACGATTCGTGGTAGGTAACTAAGCGTAGGTAGAGTTCCTGTTTCGTTAGGCGTGAAGGGTGAGGTGAGACACATTAGCGCGTTCCGAATAACAGCCCTGTTTAGGCGTATCCTAGACAGTAGAAGTGTGTCACACTAGGGGACGGATGCGGTGGATTGCCGGCTCCGTGATTTCCTCGGGGGCCCTCCCCCCACTCCCCTGCCCCGCGGCAGACATCATCAGAGCCACGGCCAAGGGCGCACGGAAAAAAGCGGAAGATATGAATCGCTTTTTGGAAGTTTCAAAGTCAAAGTCGAAGCGTTTACACGTATTTCTAAACTAGGGCCGTTCCATCCACGATCGTTTGACAGAAAGGGGCACGTTGATTTGGAAGAAAGATACGCGAAAGCGCCCCATCTGTTAAATATCGCAAATGGAATTCTGGCATTGAGATCAAAGTCGCTACGCTATCCATTGAAACACATGAAATTGCCTTCGGTAATGTGGCAGCTACAATGACACTACCTGTCATGAAAGCGTTGAGAATACTTACAAAACTTTAATATTTCGTGTAATTAATAACACACATAAAATGATGCTACAGTTGTTATAATGAGCATCCCTACAATGTAGGTTAAATCCTGTGGAATACTTTTAATTAGTGTTAAAACTAATAATACCGGTACAGTACAAAAGTACTATCGCTGATTTTTTTAGAAATAATTTTACGCGGGGTTCGGTCTCGGACTTTAATTGTTGAGCCATCTAGAGCTCACTTTGTTATTGGTGCTGGACAGCTTAACTTTAAGAAAAACAAAATTAGTTGACACCTAAATGGCTCACCAATTAAAGTCCTTGACCGTACTAAGCTATTTGGGGTCTGGTATAACATAATAAAACGACTACGTCAAACAACCTTATGGTCGAAAAATTAAATCGCTTCTTTAGTTCAAGAGCCTCCCTCTCTTCCTAATCTCATAGTTGTTAATGTTTCATATCATTCGGCACAAAATGTATAACGTCGCAACTTGTGTAAGTATAATGCGGACTTGTTTGCCGTCCAGACAACTTCGCATTGAGCTCTATTAATTACTGTTCTACAGTTGAATGGTTCTATCCGTAGTGTAAGGGTGGTTCTATCGGCAACGGAGCGGTGTGCGATGAAAATATCCACAGATTTGCTAGCTTCGCTAATGGGTATTGAAAGACTATACGTTGGATAAGGCACTTGAAGTGATAGAGAGATAGTCATAGTCGGTGGACGCGACCTGAATCCGTCCTCTACTTGTGAATCCGTGGTGTGTCATTCGAAATTTCGTGGTTGTTAGCCATTTTCGCCGCAGTAGTCAAGAATTCCATGAAAATAACTATGTATCAATATTCTACACCGTTGACAATAACAGTAGGTATACGTTGAATAAGTCACATGTCACTAATGTAGAAAATATATGCAATTTTGATATGAATAATCGATTATCCTAATAGAGAACCACTGATTTGAAAGAACGCAAATGTCACTGTTACAATTATTTAATTTAATTAAAAAGGAAATACAATTTAGTTAAATCGTTTACTTAAATGCAGTATTTTTTAAAATACCGTAATGTGATATAGTTGATTGCAGTTACTTAATTTTGTAATTAAGTAACTGCAATCAATCAATATTTACTTTATTCTTGTGAATAAAGTAAATATTATACAATGATGTATATTTGCAATAAGCGAAATGCAAAATCATAATTAAATGAAAAGCACTCAATATTGCAATTATACCCGGTCCTTAATATTTAAGGAATGGATTTTAGGTCAGGTCAGAGAGGAACAGTGATGTTTGTTTCACTCTTTAGAGCCTTATTCTATAGTCCTGATAAATAATCAAGTCGAAATTAGCAGTTTTTTTACAAGCTTTTATTTACTTTCACCTGTCCCGTTGTCTGTCTGTAATCAAATCTTGCAAGTTAAATTTGACCCACTTCCCGGTGACCGATTGAGCTGAAATTTTGGGTATAAGTATAGTTTGGATGACAATTCAATATTATGGTACCATCGAGCTGATCTAATGATGGAGACAGAAGGTGGCCATGGGAATTCAGTACTTAACCGACGTAACCCTGTTGAGTTTGGGCTCGTTAGAATCGTCTCAATGAGTAGTTAATGATGGTATACAAAAAAGTCGGCAATAAAAGCTTGTACCAAAAATGAAATTTTTGATAGAAGCTTGTTTTATTAGGGAAAATGTCAATAGCAGCATTTGTTCTTGAAAGGACTGGATGCTCTTCAGAATACTTTCCACCTAAGACTTGGTTTTTCTTCTACTACTCTAACTCCTTCTTCTCTTACTATCCGCTTCTTGGATCTAAGTGATCAAGAAGTTGAGGGATACTCTCCTCGCTCCTAAGTAACTGCTGCGCCGATGAGCTCCTGGAATGCGCCAGTGTAACCGTACACGGGTTGGCGTAATAAATTTGGCGTTTTAACTTTTCGTCATAAGTTTGAAGTAGGTAGGTAAGTATATACTGAGAATTATGAAATTTTTCGTATTTCCTGCGCAGAATCGTTATAAAAAAATGACAGTGTCTCTTAAGCTGGTTTTCCACCAGAGGGGCGAGACGGGAATTGAAATTCGTATGGGACTTACTACCTATTTGCACTGAGCGCGCGCGCGCGCGGTGGAAATAGGTAGTAAGTAAGTCCCATACGATTTCAATTTTCGCATCGCATCGTCTCGTCTCGGCTCTCCCGTGGAAAACCAGCTTTACAGTTTCAGATTTTCTGTCACTGTCGCGTTTGAATAATACGCCTTATCCACGCGGACCACGGTTTCAAAGTCACGTTGAATTTTATTTTACTAATTTTATTGCCACCCAGTATCCACACTGCACATGAATAATGCTTGTAATATATTACCACTGCTACTTGCTTCCACCCGCGACTTCGCCTGCGTGGACCCGGAATAAAACTATCCTTTACTTTAATAAAGGCTATAAACTATCTTCGTGCAAAATGTTACACAACACGTGTGAGCCGTTTAAGCGAGATTGAGTAACACACATCCAAATATCCGAACATACAAACTTTCGCATTTATAATATTAGTAGGGTTTAATGAAAAATCATTAAAAAAACACGAGTTTTCACGTCCGTTTCAGTGCACGAGCACGCGTGATGTAGATGATGGCCCAGTAGATAAATGGTTACAGGCAGTAAAACAAACACGTGCAAATTTCCGCTGCGACGTACACAAATAAAATTAAAAAAAATCAATATCGACACGAACGCGCGAAAATTTTAGCGACCCATCTTATTTTTAAACAAGCTATCCAACGATAAGTCATAAGTCATTTATTAATAATATTCAAAATATTAACCCACGTAATAGGTTTAACGAGATAAAAAAATTACATCGCCACTTTATGTGTACAGGAGGTAAACTAAAAACATAACAACAGAACAGAGCGTTTTCCAAGCAGCCAAATCGTGCGGAAAGAGCCACTTTTCCGCATTAGTGCTTTTTACTTTTCAGGTTTTTTTTAAATTTTTAGACCGTCGTCAGCCCGATGCAAAGCATTTTTATTACTTGAATTTTTTTACAAATAATTAGATTGTTTTTTTCTTTGGTATTAAAGTATATTACATAGTAATAATTCATAAAATATTTTATTAATATTTAAATATTCTAAATGATCAATAAATTAAATACTTTTAAATATTCACTTAATGTGTTAGGCTGAACGCACTTCTTGCTTATGCCATTTGCGATACGACATAGCGGCGATTTACACATACGCACGCAGTAGTACATATGTATGTTGGGCACATATGTATTTAAAACAAAAAAGCCCGCCATATTGGTTAACTTTGAAGTTGTTCGAAGTAAAAAAAAAGTCGACGTGCGTAAAGATGATTTCCGATTCGTGTAGAATTATAGATTCGCTCGCTTTACTCCTCATGTATGAAAATAAATAAATGAATACACATACTGTTCACACTTGTAGCATAAATAACATTTTTTTTGGAGTGATTGATTTATTTAACCATGCAGCTTTCTAGCAGTAAGAGTCACTGAGCTAAGCCGCAGACGGACTTGGCGAAACTATAAGGGTTCCTTGTTGACTACGGAACCCTAAAAACGATCCCATTTTCTTATTACACTTTTAACAGTCCTTGAAAATAAAACTTCACGACGACGTGCTGTTTATCTCCCTAGTGAGTTAAATCTACTAATCTGCAATCCTTCAGCACGAGACGGAAAAATCGGCGAGGATCATGATACATTAGCCGTAAAGTGCGGAAAGAAAGGCGATGGTGCGATAGTGGGGGGAGTGAGGCGGCGTGGGGGAAGATTAAAAACACATTTGTGCTTCCATCAAATGCGCCTACTCTCAGAGTATATAGAAATAAGATTTACTGGTCATCCGTCACAAATGGAAATCAACAACACCAAATGACCATTTTTTGGCTAAAATTTAATTATGTCTATACATTTATATGACCATTTTTTCCCTGTTCAAAATGTATCTAGCCCAAATGGATTTTTCTCCAGTATGTAAAAGGTTTATATTCAAATAATTTCAATTATTATCAAAACTTAATTAAGGAAATCGACTTTTTTGTACAAAATTTATATATGACATATTTCCGATTAATTATAATTTTGGAGTGCACGTAATTATTCCATATGAACGTATTTATTTCGCCATATATCAAGAATGTAAATTTTACTGGATTATTCAGGCTGGACAATTTTTAATGTCGAGGATTTGAAATTTTCCATTCACATTATTCAGATTCGATTAATGATTTCAAGTAGTCATTTTTCCATTTGTGCTGAATGACAGTAAATCAGAAATAAGAAGTGTAACTGGGTGATACAATTTTACTATCAGTATTTGTCTCCTTTGTCGATATTTAAAGTGGCGAGTGGTTTCTATGTAAATGTTTTTATAATTTAAATGAATATTTTTTGTAATTTTTTTCAATTTTATATTCTTATATCATTTATAATGTAGACATGCTTTTAATTATAAAAGCATGTCTAATCACACATTAGTGATTACTTATGTTTTATAGATTTACAAATTCCACGCCATAATATTGTACGTCCGAAATGGGCAGACTGTTTATTCTACAATTTTATGACTGCAACCACAATGTACACAGTTCAAACAATAAAAATTATCTTATCTTATCTTATCTTATCATAAAGACTGAATTCTATGGGTTTAAATTCACCGAAGGTGCGATTTTCTTATGGTTTTTAACCGCTTTACGGGCCATCTTCTAAGCATGATATAAGTTCATTTACATTTACTTAAAGTTGTACTACTTGTTTCACTGACCTGAAGATCCTTGGGTCGTGGGAAAATCGGACTTTAACTATGTTTCAGATCTATTGGCACGACAAATGGCGGGCAATATTGTATTTTTCAACACAATTGCTCGTAACGTACCTCTTATTGTGTCACTTTTAGGCTCATAATCCTGGATATTAAACACGCGTGTTTTATAACATTACGTCACTTGTGTGTTATGGTTATATACCGATTAAGTCATGCACGTTGGCACCTTGCAGCAAGATGTATGCATGCACACGGAGCATTCTTAAATTAACCGGGTAGTACAGAATGTACAGCTTTTTTTAATTCTCGGCAAATGGATTCTTACTCGACTAAACAAATTAAATCCTTTTTGTTAATTAATTGACTATTTCTTTTTGGATATGATATAGAAACGTTTAATTAAGTAAAACTATTCACTTTTGATAACATTTTACATGAATTAATAAAGATAACATTTTAAAACGAAAATATTTATTTTATTTTGTATTGGCTGTTTAGAGATTTCATCTAATGCTGGCGCACTGAGCAAACTTCACGAAAAAAACTGTTGCGCGCCATTATAGGTTATTTCACAGATATTTGTAAACATTGTTAATGCAATGCGTGTTTGGTTATTAACAAAAATGTTGACTCGTGGTGACTAGGAAAGTGATAAAAAGAATGGATGCCACTGGAAATTCTCGGCGATGTATACAACATGTGAGTAAAAAGCTGTTGCTGTAAATAAGTAAAGAGAATAACTTGGCAGGCCTATACAATTTTCATCTTATGAAAAGCATTTTTTCCTCGCAAAATGTGTTGAAAAACGTCGTATGAAACGCGTGAGCTTTGATAATTACATCCTTCCGCCTTTGATGTAATTATCAACATACCTCACTTGTATCACAATGTACTATTTCCCCACGAAGGCTTCGCCCATTTAGTATAATACCATAAAGTAAATATAGCATAGAGTAACTATCCCATACTGCGGTCGAATATTTCTGAAGAACGTTAAGAGATGTCGCTTGGAGCACCACTGACGGATATTAATATTTTACGTTATACGAAATCTCAAATATTATCATTAATAGATATTCATTTTCACTTATAAACTTAAAAAAAAAAAAACAACCAGACACAGGCCTTAATAGATCGTAAATCGATCCAAAATAATTTATAACATCCTTTATTTGTGCGCCATCTAGTGAACGGCTTGACCTTTATTACAGCTTAGCTTGTAAGTGGATAAAGTATACATGCGCAGGATTCTAGCAGGTAAGTGTCCATAGATGGTGCTGTTTTAAACCTGATATATTTACTAAACCTAAACGCATTGTTGTTACGAAAATATATAAATAAGTTTCTGTCAAAAATTGAATTTTTGGTACAAGCTTTTATTGCCGACTGTACTTTTCTGTATACCATCATCAACTGCTCATTGAGACGATTCTAACGAGCCCCAACTCGATGGGGTTATATGATTTTATTACGGAGTTCCTATGGCCACCTTCTGTCTCTATCATCAGATCAGCTCGATGGTACCATAATATTGAATGTCATCCAAACTATAGTTATACCCAAAATTTCAGCTCAATCGGTCACCGGGAAGTGGGTCAAATTTAACTTGCAAGATTTGACGGACAACTTACTTACATACATACTTTTATACTTACATACGAAAGAAGTCAAGTTACTATAAAACTTGTAAAAAGACCTATCGGTTTTTGCACTCCGGGAGTGCCGGCAGAAGTGAAAACTTGAATAATTTTAATTTTGCAAAAAAAATCCCTTCCGCCCCCCTCTCTCCCCCTGCGTGCCAATATATCTAATAACAAACTTATTAGTAGTACGCTATAGTTCAACTTAACTCGGCAAAATTGATGAAGGAGACGTAGAAATAAAATACCAATTTGTTTTTGCCATTGCCAAATATTTTTCAAAGCTGTATCTCTTCAGGAATAACGTCCAAATTCGAACTATTCGAATTTGCTCAATAGCAAAGCGGTAAAGGACGCGCGGACAAAATTACAAATTTATTTGCAGAATATGCAATTGCAAAGTGTTTAACGGCTTTATATTCTTACGAATAGCGTTCAGTTTTGAATGAAGTCGAATCGGCTAACAGCAATATATAAAAGTTTGATAAAACAAAATGGAATTTGCATTTACGGAAAATGTGTTACGACCTTATACTGTTTACAATAAAGTACAAATTAGAACTATGTGCCCCCAGTCAAACCCCCGTTTTCCCCCCCGACCCCAGCCTCGTCCCGAATCTCTCGCCATCCTCCTACGGTCACGTGGCCTCTTACGCATCTGATGTCACAAATATCTGTCGCGAGTTTAACAATTTTTCCCCATCCCAAAAAGTGCTCAGCGCCGCTAAAGAAGTTTTCACTTCAAAAAGAAAACATACATACGTACATACATACATACATTCACGCCTTTATTCCCAAAAGGGGTAGGCAGAGCACATGAAACTTGTTCCAGCGCCACTTCTAGCATAAATGTGGGTATAAAAAAGATCGACAAAATGTGATATTGCAGTGATAGGTTGCTAGCCCATCGCCCACAACACACTTCAACCCTGCTCCCTTAGTCGACTTTTACGACACCCACGGGAAGAAAAACGAAAACGTACGAAGAGTTTTTAAATAAGATGAAGTAAAAACTAGTGCCTATGCCAAATCTTGGGATTAGGTGTCAAAGAGGACCCCTGGCTCCTTTAGGGGCACACCCGGGAATATCGCTAGGAGGATTGTGATGCGACTGATGAGTTTAGTAGATAATTATTAGAATAGGTAACCTAGTCCCTAAATCATCAGAATACTACAGTAAGTAAAAAATATAACATACATTTATTCGGGACCTATACGTAAAACTGTTTTTATTTTACAACTTATTTGAATATTCTTTCTTTACATAGGTATCTAGTACCATAAATAAAGAATAATACCTATAATATGTACCTACTGCCATTCACATTTGAGTATGTAGCAATTTATGATTCAAATTGCCAATAAGTACCTAAAATTATCGAAGTGCTTACGACGCGCGACGTTGTCAGCTCGCGCTAGCAGCGCCGTAGTTCGATCTGGCAACGTCGCCAACTGTATACTAATTTCCAATTTATTTTATTATTTTTAACATCTCTGCATAACGTTCCATTTCGACATCTTATTATATTACAACAAATGAATTACTGCGTGTTACAAATATTTTACATTAAATTAAAATAAACATAAAGTGACTGCAATCTCTTAAATTATTAATAAATAATGGAGCATAATTATTTATTTCTTATCACTTCGCACTCGTCTTTGAAACTGTATAATAGTAAAGAGAACTGCGTACAACGAAACGACTCAGTGCAGACGAAACACAGATTACAGAGACGAAATGAGAAAATGTTGCTACAAAATTATTCCTTTAAATTGTAGGTAAACAGAATAAACTTTGTCCATTTGTAAAAATGCGAAAAAAATGATTTAGTATGAGTTTATTGTCTCAATTAAAAATACAAATAAAGATAACCTGCGGTATGATATTTTTTTATAAAAGCGTAGTGAAAATATACGTGTAATTACATGGGCAAAGTCAAAACGTCAGAAGTATATGGAAAGATAGAGACTTAACTGGCCACACTGAAACTAGAGACGATAGGTATCAACTCTACCACGAACATATTGTTAATGTTATTCTTTTAAAATTTGACCTCCGCTTATTTGAATGGACCTACGATTTGATTTAGAAACGGATTTTTTTGCCAGTGATTTACATACGACCACTTGGACTTTTACCGGACTGATTTGATATTATTGCATTTCCAAAATGACACATCGGTGCCAATTCATAAACTGTCACACATTGTTTCGTTTTCCAGTTAGTGATAAAAATCGCCTACGGATCTGGATTAACAATTCAGGTAAGCTCTATTTTATTTACAATAAATAAAATTATACAACTAAGCACATACATACTTGGTGACGTCGGGCATGCGTCAGTCAACGACTTTTTATCAATGTTCCAAAACATCGTTTTGTACTTCAGTTTTTTATCGCGTTACGTTAAAATAAGTTTATATCTCGCTCCAAACTGATTAGTGTCCTTATTAATCCTTCATTTCATGTTTGCACTGTACCTAATGGTAATGATAAACTAGTCAGGAGTTTGCTTGTTGGCATTTTATTTTGAATCTTTTGAATTTACTTATTCGCAGTGTGATTGCCAATTCGTGAAAATATCTAACCGGAAATGATGGCTGAAGTACTTGGTTTAGCTTGAGATTTCACTACTTTTCAGGCCGGAAGGCTTGGCAGGTTTTTTTACAAGAAATGTACTTGATGGAAATTAATAATATCTAAGTATTTAGTTTTATGCTTTAGCCTAGTTGGTAATGACCCTGCCTATGAAGCAAGAGGTCCTGGGGTCGAATCCCTGTAAGGGATTTTTTTTGTGTGATGGGCACAAATATTTGTTTCTGAGTCTTGGATGTTTTCTATGTATTTATACCTATTGGAACTATATATATCGTCGTCTAGTACCCATAATACAAGCCTTATTGAGCTTACAATGGGACTAGTTCAACTTGTGTAAGATTGCCCCTTAATATATATTTTATTTTATTTATTTTTAATTTCAGGCAACATCAATCTCACATCTTTGACACCTGATCAGTTAAAGTACTGCTATCTTTGTGAAGTGCATTTTGAATCCTGCTATGAGTCACAATGATAAACAGAGAAGGTTGACCGGGACAGCTATTACTAGACACTATCACTGTGAAGATAAATCAATTGATGTTATTAGCTTTGTGTCTGTAGAGCACCCAATGCAAGGTATGTCTTGATTTTTTATTGTTCAAATAGTATTTTCTTAAAAACATGATGACAATTTTTCTGAAAAGGGACTCCTTAAGGCACACATGGGAAATGTACAAAAAAATTGTTTATCATTGAAAACAGGATGGCATTGGTATCCGTTCATGTCAAACGAGATAGCTTTAAGAAAATATTGCGTTTGGTGTCGGGTTACAAAAGCACCACACCCTTTCTTCCCGTCGGTGTTGTTGGTCCAAGCAACTTATACTTGAAAATATATACAGGCTGTCCCAGCGCTATGCAACTTGAAGGGACAGTACCTTAAATATTGTAGATAAGATATTTTACTGAAAGGAGATATTATTGAATATTTTATAGTAAGTAATACTGCACTCAAAGATTTTCATAAAATTGCTTGCTTCGTCTGGGAGTCAATCCGACCATAGAGGAAATATTTATTTATGATCCGGCTAAATCCAACTCCTTTCTTTCAAGCTAAATTGTACTTAGAAGAAATCATTCTTTATTTTTAGCTTACTTATTGGCATCATAAAAGCACGTGGTATTTTTATATCACATATAAATAAAATAAATAAAAATAAAAAACCTTTATTAATTCCATTACAGCGTTTTTTACAGTTAGTAAGTAATGAATGATGTATGTAATGTATTGAATTTCTTAGCTAAACACGCAGAACTAAAAAAAAATGCTTATAAGATGTTAGGATTGTTAGGTTAGGTTAGTTAGGTTTCACATATAGCCGGTTTTTATTAGCATACGGCGGCAAGCATATTTGAAAATATTAGCAGTATAATTTAATAATAATATAAACAATAAATCAGCTTATATACGTCCCACTGCTGGGCACAGCCCTCCTCTCAAGGATGAGAGGGAACGGGCAGTAGTGCCCACGCTGGCCCAGTGCGTGTTGGGGACTTCACATACACCTTTGAATTTCAAATTACTTAAAAAATGTGTCTCCTCCACACATGAATGACTTAACAAACGTATACAGACACTACCTAATCGATCTATCGTATGAGTCCTAATTCTATCAACTCAACGGAAGGGGTAAAGGGGACGATTAACAAAATTTAAGTATGCTCGGATAATAGTTTAATATTTATTTTTTAAATTTCAGGATCTGGTACTGAAATTACATTCATTGACGTGCGACCTACCGGACAAAGTAAGAAAACCTGACAATGATCCTGAGGAGTGGCCAACTTCAGCACCACAACCCGCATCGCCACAGCCCTCATCACATCATCACGTCCAACTGAGGCTCCTCAAATAAAAAGACATCTGGAAGAAAGCTCCTCTTGCGTGGACGTGGGGGCGGCGGCGTCGAGCAACGCATCCGACAGATTATTTAAACACATTCAAATTGTATTTATTCAGAGCACGTAGATGTTTTAAAAAAATATATTGTTACTAAAAAAAAATATTTGCAAATCTCACAAAAGAAATCTACAAAATCAGCAAAAAATTAGGCTACTTACTGCAAAGTAAATGAAATAATTTACATATAATACGTGTTATTGAACCCTTACCTTTTACCTTACTTTTCTCAAGGAAATCTGCATTACTCACAGGCAGTAAATAGAAGAATGTCTCGGATCGCATGTACGCACGTAAGGGCAAACAAAATGCGATCGGAGGCTTTTTTACTACTGCCTTGCCTGTGGTGTTCGCACCTTTTTTTATAACTGAAGCTTTCAACCTCAATAGTTTTTAAATTTTGTATATTAAGGTACCTTCCTATTGTTCCTTAAGTTTGTTCTGTAATCGTCCTCCTACAGTTATTCCTGGTAATAATAATCTTGAAAAATCTAGGGGAGTCAAAAGCGCGATTCCGATCCTTTACTGAATTGAGTATTCAATGTGCTGTGGTTTTATCGATCGAGGGAGCGAAGCGAACGAAGTTCTACGCTTCAGCTTGGGCCGAAAATCGTTCGTATGTCCGGTGTCTGTCCAGCTGTCCGGCTGTTCTCCTCTACAGGTCGCATTCTTAACCGATTCTCGTGAAATTTTGTGAGCAGGTTCGGTTTAGTATATAGTTTTTTCTGTTACTTTTAGAAATTAAAAAAAAAGACAGGTTCGCTAGTTTCTACAGCACATAGAGCCACTAGCACAATAAATCGCATGGCAGCAAATAGACGAATCAAGGTACAGCTTTGAGATTGGTAGTACAAATGCACATCATCAAACAAGATGAGTTTTGTTGATAGTGGGGATCCACATAACTCCCCCCTCGGGAGCCCTGGCAAGCCCCCAAGAACACACCACATACCTAAGTAGCAAGTAGTGGAACTTTGGCTGCGGTCTTATGTAAGGTTGCTTATATAGGTACTTTATTTATGGTACATGATGGTACGGTGGAGGTTCTAAGAAAAGGTACGAAAATTGAGCATTTTATTGACTGGTCGCGTGTGCTCTAACAAAACAGAAAAAAATACTATTATTTTACTTTGTGTAAACCTATCTTGCAAAGTGACATCTATTGACCGCGTAAAACAGATTTTTTACAACATCACCTGTTGTAGGTACAGATGCCGTTAGTGTATTTGATAATCCGTAAAAGGCAATATTGATATAAACGACATCTTTTGCTGAGAGCAAATGTACATACCAGTTCACTAACGCCCCCTGGTGCTCACAGCAAATAAGGCGGATTCATTTTAATGTATGGCGTGGATATATCTTCTTATACTTTATTTATGATAATACTAATATTATAAATGCGACAGTGTGTCAGTCTATATATCTGTCTGTTACCTTTTACGCTTAAACCGCTGAATCTATTTCGATGAAATTTGGGGTGTTCCCTTATTTCACCGACAAATGTTTCACCGAATGCATGGTTTCGCCGAATTTTCGTTTCATCGAATTTCTGTTACTCTGAAACCGCTAACATTAGGTTAGGTAACTGAACTTGAATTTAATAACACTTCTCTATTCTATTGATTTTAATGTTACGTGAAAATACTTATTTGTTATTCATATTATTAGGTTAGGTTAAGTGTGTTTTATAACATTCCTGAAAAGTTTACTGATACTGAAAAAAATGGTTTTCCATGAAATTGAAATTCTGCGCATCATACATTCGATGGAGCAATTGTTGGTGTTTGAACAAGGTACCTACAACAACCGAAATTTGGTATATAGATAGTTTGAGTCCCAGGGAAGGACATGGGATAGTTTTTATCCTGGAAATTATTCCCTAAGCGGGTGACATGGGGGGTAACCATTTGTAGCTAAGATTTAAACGAGTTCCACGCACGTTTACGGGCAGAAGCTAGTAAATAATAATTAACACTCTTAGATAGATTAACTTCTTAGATAGGTTAACTTTTTAGATAGATTAACTTTACACCCGCCAAGCCTGAAGTGGTAGAACAATAATGCATTTTTTTAATACTACGACGGTGGCAAACGAACAGGTCTACCTGATGCTAAGCAGACACCGTAACCTATTCCTATTAACCTATAATCTATTCTAGAGGAATACAAGCGCGTTGCCGACGACCTACAGATGAACACGGGTCTCGCACTCTCAACACAACCTCGGGACCCGGCGACCTTACCCACGACCAGGAACCCAACACCGCAAACCCACAGAAGAAGTAGTGGCATTAAGGCGGTGCATTGGAAATTATCGCATGCTTTGAAACGCCGTTCTGACTAGATTAAGAAACAGTAAGGTCTGATTTTCAGATATATGATTCTCGGCTCTATGATTGTTTATCTGATTTGATTGATAAACCATAAATCATAAATAAATCATAAATCATAAACTTTATTACAAGGTGTTGATACAGTCATAGGTAGGTTTATATGTTTAACCATACAATTATGAATTACAATTATGATTTATACCAATGTATGCAAAAAATATTGTAACAGTAACTAATATTCCATTCCCAAAAAATGGTAATTATAATGACTACTTACTGAGATCATTTAATTTAAGTTCAACATTACTACTTACGAACTATGGCATCATAATATCATTTACCAGCTATACACAAATAATTATCACATTACTGCCTGCTGTCTGTCTGTCTGCAATTACATGTCAAAGAATTCATGTAAACTGTAGAAGTTTTGGTAATTTAGCCATCGGTGTAGCTGCTTTTTAAATGATACATTATTGCTTAAAATTTCCCCGATAGAAAAAAAACAAAGTTGGCTGTATTTCTCCTTTTTTTACTCAGCCTACTCAAACGATACATTATTTTACGACACAATCAAGTTAATTTTATCTCATCTAAAATCTCACTTGATGAAATTTAAATAAAACTTCACTAAGTCAGGTATTTAGGTATCGACATTTGTCCAAAAAAGCCATTCCCGAAGAGTATTACATCTCTTTTTCACGTGCGCGGAAGGCGTAAGCGTATCTCTGTCTAGCTCCTAGCTCCCAATGACCTTCGATCTGTAACTGTCGGTTATTTCGTGTTTTTTATGGCTTATTATATTAACAAAAACAAAGTTTAACGTCATAGTTTCCCATATTTACTATAAAACTCTACTCTCAAACTTTGGCAATTTCAGGCCAAAATAACAGTTTTTTGATCGTAACTTTTGTGAAAATTACTTAAAAATAAAAATCTCTCGTGGGTATTTAGAGACGTCAATATGAAACAGTTTTATGTAGATTTCATAAACAACATACCAATATTGAAAACAGAGCAAAATTTTGGACCATGTTTGAATAAATCATTAAAAAAATTTTTAAAAAAAAACTCGTGCAAATTTAGATAAAAGATTGAAGAACCGATAAGTGTCTGTGCCATAAATAGTCATGCGCAAAATGTGTCACTAAAATGAAAAGATTGATATGCATCTTTCGTTCGCTGTGAAGTATACCTATCACTCTTTTAGTTCACTAGTTCAATTTAGTTCAGTAGTGATAGATGAGATTGAGTATATATCATATTAGTCGTACTTAAGCGTGTCTTTTTATGAACTATTGAGTTAATTGCCGTATTTAAAATTAAAATAACATTAAATCACTCATATCATCGAATCGAATCATATTCAATGATCAATAGGCAGAGTTAAACCAATTTTCTAAATGATATACTGAAGTATTGAAGTATATGAATCCGAACTTAACTAGTGAACGAAAGAGTGACACCAAGTGAAGTACTTCATTTGAATCACTCATTCGCGAACTACTCATGTCTAGCCATAAATATATTAATAGTCACTTGGTCGCAATGCCACGGGCGTCGGCGTAGCATTGATTGCGTAGCTACTTGAGATTATTTGAGTTGGCCGAGGTGCTTCAAATTGGTCCATTCAAAAAGCAATTCTACAGTCCTAAATAGAAGATTCAAATTCCAATGAGTCGGCCACATGAAATAATATCAACTATACAATTGCTGCGCCTGTCGCCACGAAAGGCTTCGCGTATGCGCAGCGTTAGAGCCGGCGTCGGCTAGGCGCTTTCAATATTAAGGCTCCACATTCGAAATTTTCGTGAAAATGAGTTGTTTTGTAACCGTTTTATACATTATAACGTAACATTTTTGCCGTCGGAAAAAATATATCATAATCTGCAAGATATGCGACGGGTACGTAGAAATCCATTTTAACAATAAAAAATAGAGAAAAATAAATCTAAAGTCACCCCTATTTTTTCACTTGTAACCATTTTACTGCTCCATTTTTTATCAGAATAATATGAAATTTTATAAATTTCGTCATAAAATAAAGAACAAGGGCATCATTTTCTTACCTACTTTCTTTATTTTCTTAAAAATTTATCTCGTTTTCTGAAATATTCCGCCAAAGTTCCTACGCCTCCCCGTTTTCGTCCATACGGTCAGTGCGGGACGAGACACGTTGCATGACGGACCTGTGTCAATTTGCGCTGCGCCGAAATTTTTAAATATTTGTGGAAACTGTGGACTATATTTGTTGCATAGAGTGGACAATCCGTTTTGTGATTCGTATAGTAGGTAACTAATAAACATTTGCGTATAGTTTAGTTTTTAGTGACAGATAATTTTGTTGCATAGAGTGGACAATCTATTTCGTGGTTTGTAAAGTAGTAGGTACTATAGATAAGACAGCTGACTGACCATCCGTGCACTTTATGTGCATTGTAATAAGGTTCTTGTATAAATACAGGATGGTCAGTTAACTGTGTTGGCGTTTGTACCTAATTAACATTTACGTAGGTAAAGTTTAGATTTTGTTTTTAGTTCAAGATGGGAAATAATAATAATAATAAATTATTAAAGGGCGTAGGGATGTGATGGCCCCATCGCCCACCAGATTTCTGGTGCAATCAGTCAACGTCAGGCAGCTTGTGGCGGGCTGTTAGGGAGTAGCGACCCTACGTACCTGAGTACCCCTGGGGGTGTCCTGTGGTCTGGTTGAGCCGATCGGGTGGATGGTTGGACAGGCCCCCTGCCTCTGGCTTGCCTTTACTGGCCGTTCAGAGTGGAGTCGTAAGAGCTGTTGCTCGAGGGTTGATGTGGACACCTAAGTGGCGAGTTGGCTATATGTTTAAAGTCCAGTGCCACCTCTCTTCCCCCCAGCTTTCTGACCGGTGTTGCCCTTAGGCCATTTTTTAATGTCGCTATTAATAGGGGCCCATCTAGCAGTTGGCGAGTCACCGTCTGCCAGAGATAAAAAGTGAGACAGTTTTATTAGGCAGGCGTCCGATGTTTCACCCAATAGCCCAGCCACTAATCCATCATTTTCACCCAATAACCCGTTTCATTTAGATTCCATCAACCATCAATAGGCCCTATACTCCTCAGCGGGTGCTGTCTCTGTGTGCGTCCCATGACACGGGCATGGACAGCATCCGCTCGATGTACTCCTTGCATTTTATTAAATTGTCAAAAGGGCCTCTACGTGTTGGCTCAGTTGGTACTTTGTAGGTACCTAGCTCCACGCACGCCTCACCACCCGCCAAAGGTCCGGGACGTCATTGTCCCGTGAGCGGGAAAGACATAAATTCTTTATTTCAGGCCAGTTTGCCCATAGATTGTTAGTAACATACAAACTTACGATACTAGAGTCAGTACGTCTTAGCTTAGGTCTCACAAATTTATCAATAATAATTTTGGGTCTTTGGGGTTAAATAAGCGCAGGAGGAAAATACGTAATATCAAGAAATTTTACAAGAGAAGAGGAAAAAGAATACACAAGTAAATACCTATTCTATCAAAGTATCAAATATCTAAACAGATTCAAAATTGGGAAATCGCTAAAACCAGACATTTTATTAGTAATAGTACATTACGGGCGGTGAATTCGTGAATGGCCCAGGGGACCGATTTTTGACTTTCGAGCGCTCGACTCTTTCACTCGAAAACTGACAAATATTATGAAATGCTATTTTGAAATGACGATTGAAAATTTAAAAACGTGCGGGATTGACCACTCGTATTCAATTCTATCGGTAGAAAGTAAGTGCCTGTGATTATGACACTACAATAGTATTAACTGTTATTTAATTTTCGAGCGCTCGAAAGTCAAAAATCGGTCCCCTGATCGCAGTTGTTTGTATATGTGATCTGGGGCTTTAAGAATTACCGCCCGTGGTAAGTACAATGTAACGTAATGCGAGTTTTTCCGTACGCGCAGCGTGCAGTAAAACTTACATTATGGCCAGGTGTGACGTAAATATATTTACAATATCTATTGCTTAGGAGCATGAACAATTATAGAAACAATATTGTTTTATCTGCTCGTATTAATGACTGTCAAGTGTTAATAGAATAAGTTCTAATAAAAATAGTGGGCTTGGCAAATATTGTAAGTACCTACCTATGGGTTGCATGCCAACTCCAAGTTCGATACAGAGTTATTATTTGATATGAAACAAAGTATGGTTAACGTACAACTAATCTATAAGTATATATTTACCCGAGGCCGATTTCTGTACAGTCAGCATAATATAGTTAGTAGCAGCCAAGTTAGCCAAATATATCGGAACGTACATTCATCGAAATAGTCTTTGTTACTATAAGTAGGAGTAAGGAATGTGTTACGATATATTTGGCTACTTTGGATGCTACTAACTATCTGATGCTGACTGTACACGCTATCATCATCAAATCAAGGAAGTAGAACGTAATAAATATACCGAAAATTATTTTAAAACTTAACAACCTTACACTTACACAAAAGGAAACGGACAGACAGACACACTTTCGCATTTATAATATTAGTATGGAGTATTGATATGGAAGTATGGATAGTATGGATTATATGTCTTTCCCGCTCACGGGACAATGATGTCCCGGACCTTTGGGAGGCGTGCGTGGAGCTCTGAGCCAACACGTAGAAGCCCTTTTGACAATTTAATGAAATGCAAGGAGTACACCAAGCGGATGCTGTCTCTGCCCGTGTCATGGGACGCACACAGAAACAGCACCCGCTGGGGTGTAAGAGTCTATTGCTAGTTGATGGAATCTAAATAAAACGGGTTATTGGGTGAAAATGATGGACTAGTAGCTGGGCTATTGAATGAAACATCGGACGCCTGCCCAATAAAACTGTTTCACATTTTATCTCTGGCAGACGGTGACTCGCTAACTGCTAGATGGGCCCCTATTAATAGCGACATTAAAAAAGGGCCTAAGGGCAACAGTAGGTATGGATTATTATTATTACCTTTATATTTTTTCGCACTATCCGTCTCTCTCTTATTAGAATATTTCGTAACAGAGGTATACTATAGTGCGAGAAAAATCGAAAGTATGTCGCGGCCGTCTAGTGCTAGGCGTGCTGAGGGCCTACCGCGAAACGAAACCGAACTTCGTTCGTGTATCTCCCTCTCTGTCGCGCTTGCTAGTTCGAGCGACAATGAGAGTTATTCGAACGAATTTCGTTTTCACTAGCACGGCTAGCACGAGCCGGCCGCGACATACTCTCGATTTTTCTCACACTATACCTCTCTTTCCTAATTTTCTAATAAGAGAGAGACCGATAGTGCGAGAAAAATCGAGTGTATGTCGCGGCCGTCTCGTGCTAGCCGTGCTGACGGAACTACACTAATCGTAAGTAAATAGTATTATAATAGTAGGGACATAAATTTTAAACTTAATCAATTATGTAATTTATGTATGACAAATATCACGTTTCAATTAAGCATGACGAATGTCACCCACCCACGTCCACCCTTGCATTGGTAACGATGCGCGATGACGCGTCTGTAACTTAATCTATGTAACGCTTAATAAACGACGGCGGGTTGTGCGACTTGCGCGGGGAGAGGGTCGAGGCTCCGCCCATACGCTCAAGGACTTTAGCGGGTATACAAGCCTTAAGCCACATCGCGCACATTTCGACCGAAGCGACTCCCGCTGCCGATCCCTGGGGTACGCAGAGCCCGACGGTGGCGGGCGACGGGCGTGCGGCGGCGCGGGTCGCGCACGCAGCGCCTCGAGCGTGCCACCGGCCGCGCTAACGCTCTGCGCCGGCCCGCCGCGCACGGCGCTCGCCTGGGCGCTCGCGGCTTCGGCCGCGCGGCACCATGACACAGCTTCGTCAAGTTTTAAATCCCTTTGGCGTGAAAGGCGTTCTCGTAATTGAATATCACCGATTCCTCTTATTAACTGCGTTAAAATAAGACTCGTAAATCCTTAAAATCACATGTTTTACTTTTTAACCTCAGTTTAGACATGTACTTGTCAAAACTTTCATTGCACTGTGTCGTTTCAAAAAAACAATGTCGCTCATAGTTGAAATTTTTTTCCGGGTCGCACCTACTAGCAAACTTTGCAATCAAAGTCGCATAATCACTTTTATCATCAACTGTAAAATCAATTCTGCATATAATTCGTGACCATACTTTCCGATTACGTGCAAAAATAAAGCGCATTTGTCTTTGCTTGGCGCTTTGTCACGACCTGATGCCATTAAATAGAAGTCAAACGCTGTTTTCCATTCATTCCAATTCGTGGCCATATTGCCATCACTCGACAATGGCGCCGGTTGCTGTAGCGAAATCATTGCGCTGTTTACGGGAGTTGCCGTATCTGTCGTTCCTTTTTCGTTCCCCATCACCGTATGTAATCACTTTTCACAATAAAAACACTGCAATCCTCGGTAAGCCACACCTGACACCATGAAGTATTTTAGAATAGGGAGCAAGTAAGACAAACAGCATATCCGAAATGCAACTAATTATATTTCTTTATGTGGGTACACTTATTATCAAATTAGTCTACCCTCACTTATTAATATTACAACAAGCGGCACTGACGGCGTCCAAGACGGCGTTATGGGGTACGGCTGCAGAGTGGCAACGTGTATTCATACTACAAAAGCGTGCCGTGCGTATTATCTCATTTGTCCCTCCACGCACTCCAGCTCAAAATCTCTTTAGACAACAATATACTCACCCTGCCCTCGCAGTACATATATGACGTTGCCAAATACGTCGTAGAGAACATCGACACTTTTCCCCATAAAAAGATAACTCGCACAAGGCAGGGGTCCATGAATCAACTCCTCACACACACCATTCGACTGACCAAGTCAACTAAAATCATCTCTCATGTGGGGCCAAAAGTATTCAACAAACGACCCGCGAACATAAAATGTGCGGATAGTATCTCATCTTTCTTAAGAAGATTAAAATCGTGGCTCCTCACCCACTCTTTTTATGACATCAAAGAATTTTACAAGTTACCACAATAATAGTGAATATCCATAAACGTGTACAACTTAATTTAAGAATGATGACATGTAATATTTTGAATATTATTAATAAATGACTTATGACTTATGACTTATGACAAGGCGACCCGCGCCGGGTCTCGCACGCCTCCACTCCTCGCTGAGCTGTTCCGTGCTGCTTCTTCAGCGTCTAGGTGAGGTATCTGACTATGGAACACAGAGCTAAAGTAATCTGCAAAAGCATTCGCGGCATCTTGTCCTGTAACTGTTCTATCAAACTAAGTGTAGTCATCGTGGCGTTTTAAGTCTTTCCGTTTGCTTTTTACGTATTTCCAGAACGTTGTCGGATCGTCAGCTATGTCACGTTCAATTTTTTCCTTGTACCTTTTATACTCGATATGGATTAAAAACTTAGCATGGCCTCTATAATATTGAACCATTTTTCTATTAAACTCGGAACCGGTTTCCTTATGCTTTTTAAAATGCAAATATTTATTTTGTAGTGCGTGTACAATTTTAGGAGTGTACCAAGTCGGGTAGACGTATTTTCCTGTAACAGGTGGTCGGTTGCTTTTAATCGGGACATGCTTAGAGACACATTCATTTAATTTAAGAAATGGGTAGTTCTACCATTTCGTGCAAATCACATGTTCATAGAAAAAAAAGCATGTATTTACTGCTAAATAAACTTCAAATATTTTGATATGTTCTGTTAGGTACTTAGGTATACTTTGCACCTAACATTCTTTTTATTTTTGCAATATAAATGTACTTAAAAAAATATTAACGTCCCAAAAATTCATTACCATCATCGTTCAAAACAAACAATTATATATTTGATGTCGAATAACTAAATTATTAGAAGCACTACTTTACATTTATCCTCGTAAATGTTTAAAGTACTTATTAAGGAGCAAAACTATGGTCTTAAGTAATATATAATTGTTATTTACTTCCACTGTACCAAATTATTTTTTGTACAAAAAAAACTTCATTACCATAACTTAAATTGGCAACCACAAAATCAAACTGCAGAAGCTCGAAAAGTTTATCTACACATAGTTCCTCCTGCCCGCGATCCCCGCCTTAGTCGACCTGTGGATACTTAAATGTAGATAATTAAGTTCGAAAACTTACTTAATGAATATACCTGCGATTGCATTTGTTTATGAAGAGTAATTCTAAAAAGGGTAAAGATAATTCATTACCATTCTCTTCATTACCATAATTTACCATTCACTATAAGAAGAATGGTAATGAATATACAACGATGGTAATGAATTTTAGTATTAAATTGTGAAACCCTGTGTTCAACCGTTACTCTTTTTGAGTACTGATGCGATTAAGATAATTTACATATACATTTTTAGTAGGCATATTCAAAATTGAATTAATATTAAATAGCCGTTTGTTTACTAATCCGCATATTTGCCGTATTTTTATGTCTCTTGGCTGGCAAGTGTGCCTATTGATTTTAATTCATTAATTTGTTTGTATGTTCTTTTTGCTATGATATGGTAAATTAGCCGGTTTAAGCCACTTAAGCTAATTTATGCCTATATTAATATTTAATTACCCGTCGGCACTCCTTTTTTTTAGCTCTTTAAGAGAATCCAATCGCAAGTCCATCTCATCAAGCTCAGAAGACACCGACCATAAACTATACGCCTTGTAAAAATATTTTTTACGATTTTGTTTTGAGCAAAAATTTACAACTAATGAATACTTTGTTAATATGTGATACGCAATAACTGTCAAAATATTTAAAGATTTTTATCCATTTTATAAAACAGAGACTTGTTTTTGTTGGCAAAGTCTTATATGTATGATTAACTAAAGAAACATGTGTCGTAGCAAACATAAGCGTAAGGTAATGTCGATTGTCGATTATACCAGCTAATATAATAACAATTATTGTCATCTATAAATAATACTATATATAATATTTTGTGTGAATTAGAGACTTTTTTACAATAAATGCTAAGGCTGATTAATTGATCTCGATAGCGTTCCTTGTTGGTTTCTTTGCATTTTCGAAATTAATAAAATAATCTAATATCGGTTTTTTACTTAATCCTTAATTACCAACATCGCATTTTAATTCCCATAATATCTAATATCATTACCATATTCGGTAATTCATTACCATTCCTTTTGAGAAATTGAAATTGCCCATATCTCGGTCAATTTTGCGTATAATTCAGAATAAATTATATTAAAGTGTTTCTTTTTCATATTTCTTACCATTATCATAGGAAAAAAATAGAATAAAAAAATCTCCCAAACTTGCCATAATTTGGAAGGCGCTAGTCGATAAATATGAGGATAAACGCGCCATGGCGGCCGGCTATATCAACGCCGATTTGCACGAAACGATAGAACTACCCATATAATGCCTCCGTCGCGCCTTCGACACATCTTATCTTATCTTATCTAGATGAGGGCCCTTTCGGATGCACTTCGACCCAGCGGGATCTTTTGTGCATTTGCCCTCTCCTTTATGCCTAGTCCCAAGCTCGCTCCATCGTTTCCACAAAGCGGATGATGCAGCTCAGCGGGAGCACCTTGAACTCCCTTGGTTGCGGATAGTCGCTACCAAAGTAATTCATTCTTTGTCTGGCAAGGGCATGACATTCACACAGTAAGTGTTCCATGGTCTCATCCTCCTCGCCACACATTCTACATCTAAACTGTCCGACAGTCCCATCTTGGCCAAGACATCCTTGACCCCGAAGTGACCTGTGAACACCCCAGATACGATTCTGAGTTGCTTCCTACTGGATTTCCAGAGCTTGTTAGTCCAGCCCGAGTCCACTCCTTCTATGAAGAGCTTAGAGTGCCTTAAGCCCGCCTCATTCCTCCACTCGTGTTGGTGTTTGGTTTTGGCGTAGGCTTTAAAGGCCGAAGTTATGGTTCTCTGCGAGAGTCCCACAAATGGTTCTGGACCTACAAAGTGATTTGTAGACCCCCCTCTTGCAAGCTCATCCGCTCTTTCGTTGCCGATGTAGCCCTCGTGCCCCGGTATCCAAACTAGTTGCACCTTATTGTGCTTCCCAAGCTTGTTCAGTGCCTGGACGCCATTATAGACTAGTCTAGAATCCACTTTCGGCGCCGTAAGCGCTTTAAGGGCCGCTTGACTGTCGCTGAGGATATAGATGGTCTGCCCTCAGGTTTGCCTGTCTATATTCTCCTGTGCACAGGCAATTATGGCGTATGTCTCCGCCTGGAAGACGGTTGCCATACTACCCATGCTTACACTACTACTGTAGTCAATCGCATAAATGCCTGCTCCCGTACCGGATCCCATTTTAGATCCGTCCGTGTACCATATACTGTCTTCGACACCAGACCTCGGTGGTTCTAGACCTTCGGCCCATTCGGCCCTGGATGGAACTTTTGTTGTGTAGTTCCTATGGAATACATACTTGGGTAGCATTTTGTCACATCCCATGTTTGTTATTCTGTCTAAGAGACTGTCAGTCTCCATGTTTGTGTGCTTAGTCTTTGGCTTGCTGTCGCTCCACAGTCCAAGAGTTCTTAGTCTGTAGAGCGATTTGCGCGCCTCTGACTTAATCACCATGTGAAGTGGCGGTAGGTCCAGTAGGACTTCTAGCGCCGCTGTAGGCGTGGTTCTGTTATAGCCATGCATGCCGATCTCTGTACCTTCGTCAGGGCATCTCTGCATGTGCTCATTAAAGTCCTTGGCCACCACACCAGGCTACCGTACAATAATATGGGCCTCACCATCATGGTGTAGATCCACTTCAGTACCTTTGGGTTCAGTCCCCATGTTTTGCCATACGCTGATCTACACATTCCAAATACCCTGAGTGCCTTTGTAATGGTCAGATCTGTATGCTTCTTCCAATTCAGTTCCTTATCCAGAGTGACACCTAGATATATCACATCGTTGGACAGTTTTAGTACCCTCCCGTACAGTTTTAACTGCTGTACGCCGCGAAGGGTCCTTTTCCTAGTAAAGGGTATTACTACAGTTTTGCCTGGATGAATGGATAATTGGTGCCGGTCGCACCATCTCTCCACTGTCTTCAGTGCCTTGTTCATGATTTCTGATACCGTGCCTGGGAACTTCCCACTCACCAGTATTACTAAATCATCAGTATATCCTACCGTGTGGGTGGAACCTTTATTGAGTTCCACCAGGAGTGAGTTCACCACCAAACTCCAGAGAGTTGGTGAGAGTACCCCACCTTGCGGACATCCCTTTGTGGCCGTGGCCGTTATCTCACCCCCCAAGAGAGATGAGTTTATTAGTCTGCCATTTAGCATGTTGCCTATCCATTTACAAATGGTCGGCTCTACACCATGTTTTGCAGCTGCTTCGCTGATAGCTTTATACGTGGTGCGATCAAACGCTCCCTCCACGTCTAAGAAAGCTGCCAGACATAGTTATTTATTCTCTATAGCCTGCTCAGCCTTGGTTGTTACCAGGCGAAGTGCGGTTTCCGTTGACTTCCCTGGCTGGTATGCACATTGCAGTTCATGCAGCGGATGTCTCCTTAATGGGCCATCCCTTATGTGTCTATCTACCAATTTCTCCAGTGTTTTGAGGAAAAACGACGATAAACTTATCGGCCTATACGATTTGGCTTCACTATAATCCGCCTTACCTGGTTTGGGTAGATAGGTTACTTTTACCATCCTCCACACACGCGGTACGTGTGCGAAGGCCAAGCACGCCCTGTACAATCTGCTAAGGTGCGGGATTAGTACATTAGCGCCTTCTTGTAGTAGAATGGGGTAGATTCCATCTGGCCCCGGGGCTTTGAAAGGTTGAAGTGTTGAAAGTGCCCACTTTATCTTTTTATGATCTACTACCTTTTGTGCATAGTACCCGAAGTCATTGGATGACTTTGCGTCATTAAATATTGCCCTGGTTTCCCTCCTGAGCTTGACTATCTCTGGGGTCCACCATGGTAACTTTTTAGCCAGGGTTTTCTTTTCTGGGCAGTTATTAGTGAAGGCCGTGTATACGGCTTGTACTATTTTGTCCGCTTCGAATTCTATGTCAATAATAGAGTTTAGCTTACCTTTTGGGTCTCTTAGGTCCACTTTGAGATCATTTCTAAAGGCCGACCAGTCCGTGTTCCTAGGATTCCGTTTACGTACCGTATTTGTTTTTTTCGACACATCTAGAATTTAACACGGATCCCCAGTCAATTTCAGCCATACTGGCATATAGTGCACTAAAGTCCGCCTTACGAAAGTTCCATTGTAGTGAGCGAGATATATTACAAGGCTCTGCGGGGACATGAACGGTAACGGCCCGCGCACGCGGACGCGGCAGCGACAGCGTCACCTCGAGCGGCGGGTGGTAGCCGTCGGGCGGCACCAGCGCGGTGGCAGCGCGCGACACGCGCACTCGCCCCTCCCCCAGATCGCTAAGAACCAAATCTAGTAACCCATCTTGATTGTTGTGAATGTATTGGTGTATTTGGCAGAACTGAAGAAAACATTCGAATTGGTGGCGGACGTGAACACTATATGAATTAAGGTTGAAATCACCTAACACTAACACATCCAACTCTGAATATTTACATATTGCATTTTCTAGACAGTTCACAACATTTAAATATTGAACATCTTTATAATTCGGCGGAAGGTAGACAACACAACAAAAAACTGTGTACACTTGTACTCTAATTTGACTATCAGGACTTCCATATCATCAGAGATACCATCAATGTCAGTAATGAGACGCGCAGAATAGTTATTTCACACCGCAAGTAGTACGCCCCCCACCCGGCGTCCCCCGCGCGGTCCTTCCGCAACACCACATAACCAGGAGGAAATAATTCAGCGTCGTGGACGGAGCTATTTAAAAAAGTTTCAGTAAGTGCAAAAATGTCATTATCAGAAATAAGTAGGTTATTAATTATTATAAAACAAATCAGTTTTGGACCTGAGTCCTATTACATTTTGATAAAATACTGACGTATATAAAAACGATTTATTCTTATTTTATTGTACTTTAGCGGCGAAAATTATCCCTCCATTGTTTGATGCATATACCCAGGGCCCAGTTTTCACTTGCCTGAACCACGCCCGTCATTTTAGGCGGCACGCCTAGTCTAAACGAGGCATAGTTTCCGCGCGCGTATAGAATTTTAACAGTGTACACGTCTTCATCACCACAAATGTTTTTCAAGTGCAGCCTTACTTGATCATCAGTCGCTCCTTTTTTTTTCTCTTTATTTAAGGAGCTTGTCACACAGGTGATCATGTCGCTCCGTTATAATCAACATAATATATTTTTCTTAATTTTGAATTATTCTATTGTTAACACATTTTCGAGCTAACTGCAATAGTGTTGTGGCCGCGTCTGACAACGGGGTAGCCAGAGCACTATTGCAGGTCCCGACATCATAGCTGGTGCTAACTGCCAGACATCTTCTGACAGCTTCGTTTCGGACACATTTCTATTATAACATGGTATACATCTTCTGGAACATCACATTCATCACAATTCGGAGATCCCACTTTTCCCATCAAATGACCAAACTTGTTTAATGGTATATGTCCGGATCGCAGTCTCATCATCAATACTAAGTCGCGTCTACTTAACGGAGAATCTATCCAAGAAGTTATCTGAGGATGAGGCTGAATCGTCTTATACCAAATGCCTTTTTCTTTTGATCTCTTATCAAAGTATTCTTTCCATAACGAATATGTTTGCCGTTTTACTAAAGTAATACAGTCAGAATAAAAAGGTAATATGTTACACAACAAGCTTGCCTGGCCAGGGTGTCCACGGCTTAATTTCCGCTAATACCCACATGAGATGCGATCCATTGCAGCACTATGTGCTTACCCTCTGATTGTGATTTGCTGATAAGTTTTAAAATGGTGTAGGTAATCGGGAGACCTCGAAAATTCGAGGTGCACCGAGCCACGTGTTGGAGCGCACTCATGGAGTCCGATAATATAACAAACTTATCGCAATCTATTGATTGAATGTAAGACAGGGCCTCGGCGATGGCAATTAACTCTGCATGCATGATAGAAATTTCACTATTTATGTTTAGCTTATGCTTTATGCTTTGTGTGACATAAAAGAGATGTAGGTATGTCATTTTTTCAGAAGCCTGCAAAAAGCTGTTACCTGGAGCTGCTGAACCTCTTACTGTGCTGGCCGATATTAACATATGGTCGACCGGTTAGCCTAGCGGGTAGTGACTCTGCCTACGAAGCTGAAGTTCCTGGGTTCGAATCCCGGTAATGGAAAAATATTTGTGTAATGACCATGAATACTTGTTTGTGAGTCTTGGATGTTTTGTCGTCTAGTATCCATAACACAAGCCTTATTGAGCTTACTATGGGGCTAATTTGATTTGTGTAAGAACTAGGCTTAGAATAGGTACTAATAATTTCGAGATGGCAATTTTCCATTTGTGCTGAATGTCAGTAAGTCCCAAATTTAATCGTAACACAACGATTTTTTTGCTAGCCTGTTGGAGTGCCCCACTGCTGGGTAAAGGCCTCCCCTGGATTTCCACTCGTCTCTGTCCCCCGCAATCCTTATTATTACAGTAATAAAAACGTGCTACTAACTATACGATGCTGACTGTGCTATGGTATTTACTCTTAAGTACTTATAATATGCAGTTTGTGAAACGAACTCTTAACTCGTCAAAGTATGCGTGAGAAGCAATCATCCTGTTAGCATAAGTACACCATTTTCTAAACATAATCGGCCCCTAGGTGGTAAAAGACAAAACAAAAGAGGGTCACCCAGCTGTCATAAATTGGTCATTTGTATATTTTTAAATTATTTATTTAAATAAGTACTCGTTTTCGTGCTTTTAAATATATCAGTGCTTTATATCGTGTTACTCGTAAAGTTATTAACCATCGGCACCGTAACAGTATGTACGTGTACGTACGAAACTACACCCAAGGCACGGTTTCATTTTTGACATTTGGTAGACGGCTCAATAGCTATCAAAGGGAACAGACGTTAGCTTCAACTACGTAATGGTCCGAGGGTGAAGCGAGTCCGTTAAGAAATGGTCTGCCTGCTTGCCTGACCAGACACAAAGGCTACTCGCTAACGATGCTGGAAGCCTATGCAGTACAGCTACCGCCAGTACAATAACTTCATTTTTGCCAGTAAAAGAGAGGTTACACGCAGCGAGTTTTTGCAGCGACAGGTGATTTTGATGATGATCTATGGCTAGTGTCGTGTGACAGTCACACGTTCGTGAAACGTGCGTTTGAATCGCTGGCTTAGGGCACTCTCAGCTCTTTATAGAAGAAGTGGACACGGGCTGGAGAAAATATATATATATATCGGGGGTGATCACAGGTCACTTCGGGGTCAATAATCTCTTGGCCAAGATAGGACTATCGGATAGTTTAGACTGTAGAGTGCGCGGCGAGGTCTACACTTACTGTGTGAATGTCATGGCCCTTGCCAAACAAAGAATAAATTACTTCGGTAACGGCTATCCGCAACGAAAGAAATTCAAGGTGCTTCCGCTGAGCTGCATCATCCGGTTTGTGGAAATGATGGAGCGAGCTTGGGAGTAGGCATAAAGGAGAGGTCAAATGCACAAGAGATCCCACTGGGTCGAAGTGTATCCGAAAGGACCCTCATCTAGATAATATAAGATAAGATAGCCGCTGTAACGACTCAGAAGGTGGTCTATGTACGAGTACATATGCAAGAGGCATGCCATGCGCAGCGGGGCTGCCCGCTGGCGTCCAGACCGTGGCCAAGGGGTTGGAGTGAAAACTAGCGATGGGGTGTAGTTAGGCTGAGCATAATGTTGCTTGTGGCTAGCTCTTTTTAGTATTTCATTTTGTATACCTCGTACGGTAAGTACTCTATAGTTTCTAAGTCTAATCTTAGTCTTATTTGTACACTGTACCATGTATAAAATGTGATGTTAAATATTTTTATATTTTTTAGACTAACTTTCTACGCCATATGGCCATTATTCCACGGACACATTTTGGGAATGGTGGTGCTAGCCTAACAGTTATCATGCGGGTGATTGAACAGTTAAAATAGAGCGAGTCAAGATACTGTTTAGCTGTACCGTGTAGTCCGCTCTGGGAGCTCAATCAAGCAAACGTCACTACACGAGAACGTTTCCAATTACAGATATTACGATAGCTCAGCGGCAGGCGGGCGGATCATCGCTTCCCAGGGGACACGCTCGTTAAACTGATACAGTATCTTCACTGTGTATCATAATGAAATAACTCTAGAGTTTAGAGACCGATAAGGTCTAGTTTTGCCTCTGTTTTAAAAAGGCAGCTGGCAGTTACGCTATCGTTAAAGCACTGCCTACCCCCCATTGGTATTAGGTAGCGAACGGAAAAACCATAGAAGTCTAAGTAGCGCCGCAAAATGGCCCCACAGAATAGGTGCCATTGCCATTATGCGGGATTAGCAGCTGATTAGTTCGAACCTGCGCATACCGGGTTTTAGGCACGTGTTTGGGTAGGAAAGGAGCTCGCATTCTAAGGTTTTTTCGTTCGTTGGGATTAAGAGCCAAAACGGCCCTCGGGATTGTAAGTGTAAACTAGGGTAAGTAGAAGGATGACGATACTACAAATGAGAAATCCATCCTACAGCCATATTCTAATGCCCGGTCTACCTATTTATAAACCAAACTCTTCATTAGAGGCGATTACAATAATAAAACTGTAGTAATCGCTACTAAGCATATAATAAATACATGTATGTAATAATAAATATTTATATAATATTTACTTATATACATACCCAATATATAATAACTTATTAATAATAAATTGATTTAATATTGCTCGAGATATATACATAGATAATACATAATTAATAAACGTACACATATAAATACATAAAAATATAAATAAATATAACAACATTCACAACAATATAAATACATATAAGAAACACATAAATAAATAAATTCATCAAACAATCAAAAACACTTACCATAACCTTAGCAGCCGTGTCGGAACAGAAATGTCGGAGATGCAACGCCGAGCACCGTGGACAAGCCCGCGTGACGTCACACTAGCGGGACCGGCTCCAGCGGCCGCGCGCCCGCGCCGCCCGCCAGTCAGAAACCTATCTCGACGCTAAACGCATGTCGCTTCGCCCCGCGCGCATACGCTTATACGCTTACGATATCTGTCTGTTTACCTACTACTCATACTTACGCTTTTGTACCGCTTCTCTGGAATATACTTGTGAATGTGATTGGGTTGTTTTCATGGACTATTAGCCCCAACGACCTAAAAAACTATAATAGTTACATTTCCTAGAATAACTCCTACTTACTTTAATTTCAATTGAAAATCTAGAAAATGAAATATTCCGTGTAACTAATTTTGATAATACCCGCCTTGTATTACCGGCAAATGTTCTACCGAATCTTAGTTTCGCAGATATTTATGGTCAAACGTTTGTTGATGAAATGAGGTCCCATCCCATTGTCGATTAGATGACTGTGTTGCTGCACTCTGCCGACGTCAACACGCATAAGCGAGACTTATACTAACATCACTATTGTTTTGATGGAAATATGAATAGCAACTACATCTACAGCTACATAATAAAAAACAATAAAACACCCAGACACACCAACCAGCTAAGCACCGTATTACACGGACACACACACACATACAGATACACATGTTAAACATCGTTGTCTGGGATTAATAAGAAAACACTCAATTCAACGATGTGTGTGTACTGTCACATGCATTGTAATAACTAACTATATTTAAGTTTAAATAGTCGCGACAACTTAATAGAAGTATTAATATGGATACTTGTCTTTGAGTCTTTTATTTCGCAATTTCCGTGTACCTACTGTGAAACAAATAAATGTGATAATGCATTGAAAGTGCCTGAGTCAATCATTAGAAGGCTGCTTACAAAAGATTCAATTTATTTTTCAATATTTAAATTAATATATTACTTAGAACCATAGTGTTCTTGTCAATCATTCATAACTAGCCTTGGGAATTTTGTTAGCATACCGTGGTTCTAGAATCCATAGAGTCGTCATATTTTTAAATATTTTCGAAGTCACAGTTTAAAAATAAAACGTTATATTAGATATCATTATGTATGTTGCTACATCGTAAATAAACACATTACAATAGAGTGCAATTAATTATATTTCTACGTTGTTTTTTTTACACTTATTCTAAAAGCCAGTTCCTTTTTTGACATTTAGAAGTTACTCATATTGGTCCACGTTTTTTGTAAACAGTAACAGTTTTTTGTATTGAGCGCCATTCCGAACCACGTCGAGCACTTTCCTCCCAGCAATAAATCGCAATACCGCAAGTGGTCAGGTGGTGTTTGAGGACGTGTTTATGTCGCAGGTACTGACCCCCCTGTCTCCGTTTTCCACGAGGGAGTAACGAGTAGAACACGGTCTTCTATCGTAAGTATTATCCTTGCAATCATTACTCATAGAGTACATCTGAATGTCTGTCTATTTAGACCAGCTAGACAGTACTGGCTTACCACGAGGCAGCTAGACCCAACGGTCTTCTATCGTCCATGCGCACGAAGTGGCCACACCATCTAATTTGGTATTTCATAATCAGTGCCTCAATCAATACCAAGCATTTTCAGGCCACGTAGAGTTTCCGTTTTCGGGGCTTTATCTTGCCACTTTATGCGCAGAATTAAGCGGAGACAACGTATATGAAAGGATTTTTTTGGATATCTGTTTTATATCAGCAACAGGTTTCTGCAGCATAAAGTATGTTGATTGAGTTGGTATGATTATGGCCTTGTAGACCATAATCTTTGTAGATAGCTTAAGGTCATGTGACTTCCAAACACAATACGACAATATACTAGTTCCGTCGTGTTTCAACGTTGGCAAGTTCACATAACAATCAAATATTCCTATTTTATTTCGACAAACGTTTATTACCATAACAACCGAATAATAACATAATGTGGCGCGTAACAGTGACAGATTAGTCTTTAGATAAAGCGACGAGACTTTAACATGGGCATTAATTTGACATTGCAAGGAAATGAAGGCGAATTTGACAATGAGTATTCTGTTTTCATCGCTTGTTATAAATGTGGCTTACGTTCTTAATTCAGATTCATCACCTGTGAGACGCCATTACAGTGTGGTTATTTTAGTTAAGTTAATCAAAATCCAAAGTGATAAAGTTTAATAGAATGTTCAATTTAATTTGATTATTTTTGCAGTTTCAGGGTTTGCGGTGAAATTCGTGATTATTGTCTCATGATCATGAATATCGGTCTCATTGTGCACCGTCAAAAATATCATTATGTATAAATGTACCTAAATAAAATTGTATGACATTATTCCTAGATCCGAATTTTCCCGAAGGTTAAGTTCACCTTTAAGTTTGTATGTCTTGTATTTGATTCATGTAATCAGCGGGCGTAGCATGATTGCCATTTTATCACCTCTCGCACTCGCATACTTGTCAGAACGTGTCCAAATAACATCTTTCACTATATTTATTTATTTTTATTTCATACATTACCTTTTTTTTATTACAAACCTTCATATAAATTATAAAAGGGTGACGAAAAATACCGCCATTTTAATTTTCTCACCAATAGTAATTACCCTAGCAGCATTTTCGTTGGCATTTCATTGGGCCAACTCAGTGATCAATGGCCCAACGTGGGGCCAACGTAAAATGCTACTAGGGTGCTTATACCTTTTGTGAGCATATACTGGGTGTCACAAAACTTCCACGCTGAGGGAAAGTACCTTAAAATATTGAAGATAGGAAGTTTTACTGAAGGCAGACATAAAATTATGAAAAAAAGTGTGTATCACATGCGATTTTTGAAAAAATATTTGGATATAGTTCCCATATTTTTATGAAATAAAATTATTTCTTCTTTCTGTAAAACTTCCCATCTTTGTTATTTAAGGTACTATCCCTCCGTGTGACAAAGTTTCGGGACACCCGGTATAGGTAGACTGTTTAACTCAGTCCTTGCCTGCGCGGTATGACGATAAAGGGGCGCATGCGGCGCGTGGGCGCCGGGCCTTGCATCTAGCCCGCGCCCTGTTATCATCATACTCCTGCACTCGCGCACCGCGCAGGCGAGGACTGAGTTAAGCGGTCGACCTAGGACTTTTTGTGTGTATATTGACCCATACAAAATACTCTCTGAGCAAGTGTATTATAAATATGATTTTCACAGAAACTTTTCATTTCATCAACAGAAGTAGTTCCACTTAACCCACTAACGAAGGGTGTAGGCCCCATAGCGCGTACGCACGCGGGCCCTGTGCCCGGGCGCCGCGCCACCGACGGGGACTACGCCATGTTTCTCGGCGTCCCGTACGCGAGAGTAGATCCCAGCAACCCATTCGGTGTGAGTATTAACGTTTCTTCGAATAACTGTGAATGTTACCTATAGCTCAACGATCTTTTAAGTGCGAAATGTCAATTATGATTTCACGACGTTGGCCACGTGTCGATCACTGCAATACCTTGATGGCACTGTAAAGGTACAGGTAATTAAGCTGACAGGGGACGTGAAGGGGCAGGGGCGCAGGAGAGTTGTCATAGGTACCAGGAAAGCGAACCTTTCGCACTGTCTTAGTCAAGCGATCGACCTAATAACCATGTCCGCGATACCATGTCCGCATGGAAATGTCATTTCCAAAAGTTCTTACTTCCAATATATCTTTAAATAATCTTAATGCTTAAGCGTACTATCGGCTCCAAAAATGCATGGTCACCTTTCGGCGTAGTTTCGCTTGAATAGTTTGACGTCTGCTGCTCACATAGTTGCACGTCGTGCGAAATAATTAAACTGGATGGCGTTGTTGGCGAGACTATTTGGACATACAGCGGAAAATAAGCACATTAAATACCTATAAATTGACACCTATTATCACAAGAAATATTCTCCTATTGGTATAATTATTAACAAGGCTAGCTAATGCTAATTTATAATAGCTATATTTAAGTGCGATACCACTGGTATCTGAATGCTATATTTCGACCAGTAACTACAATATTGTGATAGATCAGTGAATTAAGACATGTGCTATAAACTCAGCGGCCAAGAACGACCGAAGATCGAATCCCAGCTAACTGGACTTTTTTTTTATATTTGTTGTATTTAGATATACATTCGTTTTTTATATAGAATTTAATACAATTTATATACAAATATATATGTATCATGCAAAAATCTCCACCTTGTCCCCCTTTTCAAAACACGATTAGCTAATGATGTCAGTTTATTGATGAAAATCGCTAAAGGTACTGTTGATTCTCGGGATCTGCTGAGTAAATTTCAATTTTACATACCGGCCTCTCAACTGCGGAGAAGACCCTTGTTTCGCAGCCCCGCACAAACATTGGTAAAAAATGTTTCTTTCCTCGAACTACTAAGTTATTCAAGTATTAGTTAAGTAAGGTAAGTTATTAAGTTGCCCAGGGTGGATCTATTTTTTAGTAAGGTTAACTCTGTTAAACATATTATTTTCAATAGCTAGCTAACGATCCCCGTTACAAAACTGTGTTTATTTACTGTTTACTGTTCTGCTGACCTTCTGTATAGTGTGAAATCATATAATTTCGAGATTTTGGTAAACATGATGTTACGTAGCATTATATTTGTGAAAGTTTGTAATTTGCTTTTAATTATTAAGATAAGTAATTAATGTATACTAGGCAGTACGCATCCCAAGTAAAATAATATTAAGATATTTTAATAACTTAAGGAATGAAAACAGCTTTTTATGTTAATTATGTTTATTTTGTTCACCACAGTTCTGTTAACGCAGTTTTATAATAGTACTTAGTAATAGTTATCTAGCAATTTTATAACATTTTAATTGAAGTAATTGATGGGTTTATGGTGCAAAGGAAACAGTAAGTTGCTCAGTTATGTGATGTATTCAGGATCAGGAGAGGAGCGTAGAGCGGACTCGACTAGCGACTAGCACACTGAGTCAAAAATAAAAAGACATTGCTGTTGACATAAACCCCTACCATAGAGTAAGGATGTATTGCGTATACAGAGTATCCAACACTGGCCCTTAAACCAATTCGACCTTATAAACACAAACATTTAAAATCATACACGGAGCCTCCTCCATCGTATGCACTAGTGTGCATTACATTTACACTGTAAGTAAATAAACAGAATATACTAGACATGTAATGTGCTGACCCTACTTCTATGTAACATTTAATGTAACTTAATAAAGAATTTATAAACAATGTAAGTACAGTATTTTTAATTGTATGACAAAAATCAAGACTTATCAAACAATTAAAACATATAACTATCACAACAACATCAGCTGTTTGACAAAATTATAGTGCTTAACTTTACACAATGGTTTTGTCAATATGTCAGACCACCATATCGTTTGTACATAGATACTTAACAGCAATAGTATTGTCACTTACTAGTTGCCTGATAAAATGATGCCTTAATATCAATATGTTTGGTTCTAGCATGATGTAAAGAGTTCTTACACAATTTTTGTGCTGACTGGTTGTCATTGTAAATGGTTGGAACAACATCTCTTTTAGTAATTTCTTTTAGAAATGCACACATAAATAAGCCCTCTTTACATGAATCAGATAACGAAACATATTCAGCTTCAGTAGAACTAAGACTCACTGTCTTTTGTTTGCGACTTTCCCAAGAGAATACTGACTCGCCTATTTTAAAAACATAGCCAGTGTACGATTTACGATCTACATCGTCACTACCCCAATCAGCATCCGCATAGGCAGTGACATCTAGCTTGCTATTTCTAAACGTTAAACAAAGATTCAGAGTACCTTTCAAGTAGCGTAGGACTCTCTTTGCTGCTTTCCAGTGAACCTCTGTGAAAGACTCGTTAAATTGGCTTAGATAACTAACCGCATAGGCAATGTCAGGTCGAGTGCAAATAGCAATTTAATTCAGTGAACCAACGAGACCTCTATAATCGTAAATATCGTCCCTTTGACTACCTCTTGATAACTTCAGTCCCACCTCCATGGGTGTAGGGGAAGACTTACATTCTTCCATTTTATATTTCTTCAGTACTGACGTTATATAACTCGATTGATCGAGAGTAATTTTGTTTTCTTCTCTACACAATCTCATACCTAACACGTGGTGAGCTGGCCCTAAATCTGACATGTCAAATTCTTTCATTAACTTTACTTGTATATTCAGCTTTTCACGTATATCACCAGTTGAAAACAATATTATATCATCAACGTACAGCGCTATAATGATAAGCGACTTTTCATGCCACCTATAGTACACAGTACACACATGGTTCAGATGATGACTTATTGAAACACAGTTTTTTACATAAGACATGATCAATCTTCTCGTACCAGGCCTTAGAGGCCTGTTTCAAACCATAAACAGCTTTATTTAATTTGTAGACCTTGTCTTCTTGGCCTTTTACTTTAAAGCCTTCCGGTTGCTCCATGTACACAGTTTCCTTTAGGTCACCGTTGCGAAATGCTGTTTTCACATCAAGATGTTCAATTTGCATACCATACTCTACCGCTAAGGCTAACAGAGTACGTATAGTTGAGTATCTGACAACTGGGGAAAAGGTCTCCTCGTAGTCCAGGCCGTACTGTTGTGTATAGCCTTTAGCCACTAGGCGTGCTCTGTACTTCAATAGCTCACCGTTGAGACCACGTTTGACTTTGAATACCCACTTACATTTGACAGGTTCTTGCGACTTCTGTCGATCTGTCAATGTCCAACACTTGTTTTTGATAAACGTGTTGTACTCACAAGTCATTGCTTCTCTCCAATTGTCTGCATCTGGCCCGTTCAGTGCTTCTCGTACAGTCTACGGCGAATCTGCATCAGATGATCCCGCCAACAAGCTCGACAGCAGTATAGAGTTCGATGAACTGTCATATTCCGACGAACTTGAACTCTCCTCCTCTGGAATATACGTTTCATCGGCCGGACCACTATGCTCACTCGAGCTGTCAGAATCATCTGTTGCGGTTGTACTCTCTCTCTGAGTAGTTTGTACCAAAGTAGTATCATCAGAAGTACCGCTCACAACAGGTGTTTCTGTATGCACAGGAATAGGGTCAGATAGAGGAGTCTCATCATTCGTATTTGCATGAATATAATTGTGTAAATAAATGATCAGACTCATTGTTATTATCATCATTTGATACTTTCTCAATGAATTTGTTTTCCAAGAATGTAACTTCTCGGGCTTTGATACATTTTGTTGGAACCTCAGGGTCTATTAGTCTATAGCCTTTGGTTTCATCACAATAACCAACAAATATGTACTTTTTGCATTTTGAATCTGGTTTTGAACGTTTAGGATTCAATACATAGGCCACAGAACCAAAGATACGCAAGCGATCTACAGATACCTTTTTGCCACTCCATTTTTCTTCAGGAGTGCTTCCCAAAACCGCCTTGGTAGGACAACGATTCTTTATGTAGCCAGCTGTGTTAACTGCTTCAGCCCAAAACTCGTTGCCCAGACCGGCGGCATCCTGCAGCATGCATCTGGCAGCCTCCATGACAGTCCGGTTTGCTCGTTCAACTACTCCGTTCTGGCTTGGTGTGCCTGGAACAGTGGTCTGGTGCCGGATGCCATTATTCTTGAGATAAGCCTGAAACACAGAACTGGTATACTCTCCACCATTGTCACTGCGAAGGATTTTGATCCTTTTATCCGTCTGGTTCTCCACTAAAGCCTTAAATTCTTTGAATTTATCAAAAACTTCACTCTTTTTCGTTAGGAAATACACGAAAGTTCTCCGAGTGTAATCATCAATGAACAATAAGAAATACCTACTGCCACTGAAGGAAGAACAGGGCAGTGGACCACACACATCTGTATGTACTAGTCCCAAAACTTCCTTAGCTCTATTGCAAGATTTCTTAGGAAAGGGTAATCTGCTTGTCTTTCCTTGAATGCAATGCAATACATGGTTCAAATTTAGAATCATCATATGAAATTCCTAAAACCATACCTTGTTTAAGAAGTTCCATGCTCCTTCGGTTGAGATGTGCTAATCTCCGATGCCAAACCTTATCCATTTCCATGTTGACAGTATTACCAGAGGTCTCGGGTTTCACTGCTACATTTGCTGCTTTTGCATTACCTTGCCGGGCTGTGTCCAGAATGAAAGCACCATTTTTTAATGTAGCTGTGGCCGCTACCACCTCGTTATCTAGTATTTGACAACTATTGCTTTCGAACACTACCTGAAACCCCTTATTTACTAAAGAACTAACTGACAGTAAATTTGCTGTTAAATTAGGCACGTAATAAACGTCACTTATTGTCTTTACGATCCCATTCCGCAGTTTCACTTGAACAGTTCCTCTTCCCGCTGTAAACATTCTGTCCCCATTCGCCACTGTCACAGGTAATGGTGTCTCCTCTATAAAGTCCTGCATTATCTGCTTGCTATGGCACATGCTATTTGTTGCACCACTATCTAGGTACCAAAAATCACTTTGCACGTTCACTGACAAAGCCGTAAGAAGCGCCTTTGATGACTCCGGACTCGAACTTCCCTTTTGAGTCTTCTTTATGTTCCATTTGGGACAATCCTTCTTGAAATGGCCTGTCTTCTTGCATCCGTAGCATTTCGGTAGCTTACGTGTAGCTGCAAGAGCTGTGACATTTTCCTGTTTGTCTTCCCGACGAAGCTTTTCTTGTATTAATTTATTTGCGACGACTTCACTTGACAACTTCAAATTTGAGTGTTCAATCGCCATAATTAATGGATCGTAGTCCTCGGGTAAACCGATGAGCATAATAACTGCGACAAAATCGTCGTCCAGTCCAGCATTCCACGCTTTCACATTCAGCGAGTTTCGTGCTAAACAAGCTTCGTAATAATCTGAGTCGGCGGCATAAACCAGTATCTTCATATGCTTTTTGAAGATTATTCCAGGTCGTGTTAGGTGATGAAGCATTTCGGACGTAAACAAAAGCAGAAGGATGGACTGACAGCGCAATTCGGGCGAGCGCCTTTTGTCCTTTTTTGACATTTTCTTGATTTTTCTCGTCGACTTCTTTTTCAACGTAATCCCAAAGGTCTTCATGGATTAACACCATTCTCATCATGAACTTCCACGAATTGTAGTTTTCAATCCCTTTCAGCTTTTACATTACTAATGGATTCGCCCCGGCCATTTTTTTTGCCGTACCGGCGACCGACGCCGTCTTGTTTCTCTTTTTCCCCTAAAAGATCGCGAGGCCAGAAAGATATTACTAAATTTCGAATTTATGCGTTAAAGCCCATAACCTGATGGGTTTAGGGTGCAAAGGAAACAGTAAGTTGCTCAGTTATGTGATGTATTCAGGATCAGGAGAGGAGCGTACAGCGGACTCGACTAGCGACTAGCACACTGAGTCAAAAATAAAAAGACATTGCTGTTGACATAAACACCTACCATAGAGTAAGGATGTATTGCGTTTACAGAGTATCCAACAGTAATAGCTTAAGTTTCATTTCCAAATTTAGAAAAAGATTGAAGCTTCACCCCAATAAATATAATATTGACAATATTAACTTACAACCGGGTTATCTAACATTCAAATAAACGCGAACGCAATAAGGTGTTAATCGCCATAATATATCTATACCTATGTAAGCGTTCAAACAATGAAATATTGTGTGATTGATTTTAAAATAATTATTTTATTTTATTAGGGCTTTCACCGTTACTTACTCTTGTTTGATTTTATGACTATGAAGTTCAATAATAACTCACTACTTATCACATTTTAAATAGTAAAGGAAAAAAATATAAAGAAAACGGCATATTAATACCTACTTACTGAATCTATATTTTAAAAAAAACTAGGATAACCCGGTTTTTATAATATATAAATCTTAACGTAATCCGCACTGTTTGGCCGACAGCATCTTCACTTTTTCTATGTTAGGAACTATTATATAACACCATAAACTTAAACGGCCGTGTTTACTGGATTATTAAAACACTTCACTTCAGACAGTTAAATAGCATAGGGCAAATTACAACCTCGTTTTCTGGGCTTCCGTTAGCAACGATGAACTTGGCCATCATTTGTGTGGAATGGTAGGTTATCCGCTTATATAAATTTTCTTCGTAGTTAGGTCATCGTCACAGCTAAAGTGGATAATGAAATTAAAGATAAAAAATGTAAACAAATGTGTTGCCACTGCAATAAAATCAATCCCAAAAAGTGGAAACTTAAAATTCGTTAAATACGCGAGATAAAAAATAATGCGACTAATTTATACGTAAAACAATGCCTGGAAAATATTCGTAAATATTTAAATAAGCAAAATGAAAACGTACTTATTTTATATTCATAAATATGTGCAGTTTATATTTTCTCCACTGGCAATGGTCAGGAATTGTAAACCTCTGGTTTGTAATTTAATTAATATACCTGGATATTCCTATTCCTTATTCTTAATTTTTTAGTAAAACCGAAAAATTAATTCAAGTTCCATTTATACTGAATCGACTTGTCTGATTGTGCGTAGACCGCTTTAATATCTTTGCCCCGAGCTGAGGCGGCCATTTTCTGAAATCGAATCGCATTCGTTTTCTGACGTTTGTCGTGATCGAATGTTTTCCTTTCCGCTTATGCACTCTGTTGTTGAATTTTTGTTTGTTGTTACATTTTGTTTTATTTTGTTGTTAAGTTTGTGTTTGTGTGGACTCATACGACCGAAAATAGAGCCTCAGCCAGGCCCTTCGACCAAGAAGGATCTAACGCCGCAAAAAAAAGACCTCGCAGTCATTTGAGTCCGAATGAAAAACTCAATATCGTACCCGGACCATCGTCACCTACTAAGTACTTATTCATACCAACCTACGACATAAAAGTGATCAAAGTACAATATAAGATTGTTTTAAAAGTAGTGACGATATATTCATTAGTTAAAACCAAAACCTGGTTGATTGCCCCTGAGACGTCACTTTGTCGTTGACAGTTCTTTGTTTAAATTTTTTTCTTTAATTTCATTATCCACTTTACACGCTGCGCGGTGTCAATGAGAGCTGGTCTATTAGATTCTTCCTCTTGTGCCCATATAACAACCGTTTTTCGCTATAACAACAGTATTCATAAATACACATTAAGAACAATGTAAGATACGAGTATGTAGATAGGTATCATATATATTACAAAAAATATGTAAACACTACTTACGTTTACATTATATTTTAGCAATTAAGTAATTATGATCCTTTTATAACTAGAGCAATCGACAACTCATTGATATGTTTGTATAGAAGGGAATCGAATCGTTAGCGGCCGACAAACGAACAAGAAGAAAGTGTTATAAGAAATTATATATATAAATATATTATTTGTCTACCCTCCTCAATTATTCGTAGTTGTGACGAATATTTGCATTCAAAAATAAACTGATGATAAATTTCAACCAACCGTTAAATTGTCATAATGGCCCAACGGTAACTAGACAGGTTAAAGTCGACCTGAGTTGTAATCACTCCAAGGTTTCGAGTTCAAATCGTGTGCCCAGGTAAGTTATGGTGGGAATCAGTGTTTTGTAATTTATTCGATGTTTGGATATTCCATCGTAGCGCAGTACACAAACATAAGAAAAAGATGCAAAAAGGTGTGTGACATACAAAAAATTGACAACGCGCTGGAGTTGACTTAATATCCCATTAAAAAATACAGTTTTCAAAGACAAGGAAAACATCATTTTTATTTACTTAGACAAAAATTTGCTTACAACGCCATCTAGTGAATACTCGCTAATTCTATGAGGTTTACATTAACATCTATAATGATATTACACGTCGTGCTCAAAAATGGCGAAGAAATTGACCATGCACTTATGCTGTCTGCTGTACATGTAATAAATAACACAATTATATATATAACAATTTCAGTCCGCCATTCCACACTTTTTGAAGACGTGTTTGATGCATTGGACGATTCTGCGAAATGTCCTCAAATAGAAGAGTTTCATCAAACAATAACAGGAACGTTGGAATGCCTTCACCTCAACATCTACGTACCGAACAGCGCCAGTGTTGAAAAACCCCTGGCCGTGATGGTTTACATTACATATTTGGAGGACAATTCAAATACGGATTTGCTAGTAGATATGTGTTGGGACCGCGCTTTCTAGTCAGACATGACGTTATCTTCGTTACTCTCAACTATCGTCTAGGGCCTTACGGATTCATGTGTCTAGATACCCCCGAAGTACCAGGGAATCAGGGGTTCAAGGACCAAGTGCAAGCGCTACGCTGGATCAAGCAAAATATACACGCGTTCGGTGGAGATGAATCTAGGATCACTTTATTTGGAAACATTGCAGGAGGAATCTCTGCAGATGTTCATGGATACTTTCTTAAAGAACGGCTTTATGACAGAATAATCTTACAAAGCGGCGTTGCTCTTGGTCCAGGTCAATTTCAAAAACCCGACCCAGAACTTCCGTTGAAATTAGCAATGCAGTTAAATTACACAACGATATTAACGACGCAACATTGTTTCTCAGTGGAGCACCGGCCAACGAAGTTATTGCTGCGACCAAAAGGTCTGGAGTCCATTTTGGACCGTGTGTTGAAAATAGATTCGATAATATTGATACCTATATAACAAAACATCCAATCAATATAAACAGAGTTAATTATGTTGATGTCTTACTTGGTTTCAATATGGATGAAGCATATGTGGCCAGCATTTTATTAAAACAAGAATGGGAAACAAAAGATTTGGTGTCTATTTTATTAAATAGTAGTTTTACAAACGAGAATCTCTTTGCTGAAATAAAGGATATCGTCACACATTTCTACTATGGTGACGAACTGACGAAGCAATATGTGTACAAAATATGAAACGGCGTAAAGACGCGTGTGCAGACTTTAAAATGTACTATCCAACATTACGCACTGCCTAAAAATATTTAGACAGTGGACTAGAAAATGTGTATTTATATATATTTTCTTATTCTGGTGAAAGGAGCTTTGCCAAACATTTAGCTAACGTGACCCACACAAAGGGCGGAGCGGCCCACGCGGACGAGCTCGGGTATCTGTTCGACATCTCTTACATGAAACAGCGGTTGCATGCTGCAAGCCCAAGACATGCTTATCGTGGACAGGATTACTGAGCTTTGGACCAATTTTGCCAAATATGGGTACGTACACATTTCCTTATTGACACAAAATATTACTTCTTCGAAAAATGTTCTTCCTTCAACCTTGGTTAGACATCGAATCAACTACCTACTTCTGCTTTAAAGGCAATAAAATTTACTTCTGGAAACAATCGCCGGTGAAAAACACCTTGATTGTGTAACAAGCGCATAACATCTACAAAACAAACGCAATCGAGAATTTCTCACCAAGCTTATACAAATCTGCCTCGGTATGGTGATAAACATTATAGTGTGGATTCGAATCCCGCTGGGTCATGGACCTTTTTACATTGTGTTGACTTTTCTTTAATTGAACGAGCAAGCGAAGCGAACGAAGTTCTCCGTTTAGTTTCTAATTTAGAAGTATCGTAGAGTTTTGGTGTGAAGAATCTTTGATACTCTGTCTGCCTTTAAAATCCCTTCAATCGCTTCATTAAATAAATATGTACCTTAAGTAGGTAACAAAAAATATTTCAGAAACCCAACGCCGCAAACCACCGAGTTGATTCCACTGCTCTGGCCCCGCGTGACTCGGGAGAAAATGTCCTACATGGAGATAGACACAGACATGCACGTGGGATCACGACCGATGCGAGAACGTAATGGCCTTCCTTGATCTTCTGTACAAGGCGTATGGGCAATACCAAAGGCTATAAAGCTTCACATTTTCCGCATAAATATACGTACATATGATGCATGTCATATTGGTGTTCTAACTTGTATCACAATAATTGAATTAAGATGGATTACGAATGGCGACTGCCCTGTTACTCGAACGTTGCAAACGAAGTTCTATGCTTCAGGTTGGGCCGAAAATGGTTTATCCGGATGTCCCGCTTTCTCGCTTTCCTCTTCTACAGGTCGAATTTCTCTTGTGAGCAGGTTCGTTAGGTAATTATAATTATAGATATTATTGTCTAGTCAGCTTTTCATAATTAAAAAAAATTAAAGACATGATTGCGAGTTCTACAGCGGTAATAAATCCAAATTAATAAAGGGATTAAATGATTCAGTTTATGTATATGAAATATTTGACTGTCACAAAAAAATCAAATGGCAATATCGCGAGCTGTGTTGTTGGATGGCAGCACGTCTATCATGCGACGGCCGCGACATTCTCTCGAGTTTTATCGCACTATATCTCTTGTTCTAAGTGTTCTAATAAGAAAGAGACGGATAGTGTGAGAAAAATCGAGAGAGCTCGCGCGCCTTCGCATGATAACCGTGCAGGGAATCTTATTGTAATTCCCATTTAGAAGGACACTCATGCTCTCTGTATCTATATTATGTTTAGTGTGCTTTGTGACAATTGTGACCTTACGACCGAAACAGAGGTAGTAATTTAGTCTTGTGCGCTGATATATACCATTGTGTTCTGTTTTTTTTAAATTAGTAACCGTTTAGCACGGATGATGGAGATACTTAGATTTATAAAATTAATTGATATATATATAAAAAAAATCTCTTGTGGTCGAAAATGACCTTTGTTGTTAAAAGCGACCTTAAAAAAAACGTGATCATGCATTAGAAGTGCCTGAATCAATCACTAGAATCTTGTTGACAATATAATTTTATTTATTTTTCAGTAGTTTATTATTTTACTTCTCCGTACTGTTCTTTTTAATCATTCATAACTAGCCGGGGGATTTTTGGTAGCATACCGTGGTTCTAGAATCCATGGAGTCGTCATAAGTTAAAATATTTTTGAAGTCAGTCTAAATTTAAAACGTTATATTTGTATATCATGATTTATGTGGTTACATCGTTCATCATTACAATAGAGTGCAATTTTGATATTGTTTCGTCGTTTTTTTACACCTATTCTAAAAACCAGTTCCTGCTGTTTTAAAAGTTACTAAAATTGTTATTTCTTAATATCTGAGGTATGCTACCAAAAGTCTCAAGCGTATTCATAACAGGCAACTGGCCACCCTCGCGTGGGAAGCTTGCTAGCGTAGAGAATTGCTATTGTAATCCAGAACCATACCAATGGGACCGAATTTTGAAGTTTTTTTATATGTTTAGTTTTAGTTATTAGGTCATATTACTGTTAATATATATTTCCATCTCCATGTTTCGTTTCAGTTAAAGAGTATGTTAAATAAATGAATAATCTTCTGGCACTCTATTAAACCAATAGACTATTATAAGTTGCTTAGTGGGTATGTGGTGTAGCGTTCCTGGTGGTGAGTAAGGCATGAGCTCCATAGGAACCTCCTGAAAAACCCCCTTTTGAACCCTTAATTGAGCCAATACCTTAATTGAACATACGGTCGTCGATGCCATGAAGGTTAAGTATAGTAATATTTACATGCCAGTATTCCAAGAAAGGGTAGGAAAGGCTCATGGCATTTTTCTAACCCAACACCACGCGGGGGATATGTCACTATTAAATTCCATAAAGTCATTTTTACTAGAGTCCCTACCTTAACATACTACTATCATACAGTCACTAGTATTAGTATCTGCCATAACGACTGTCATCATCATCATATCAGCCGAAAGACGTCCATAGCTGGGCATAGGCCTCCCCCAAATAGTGCCACGATGACCGGTCCTGCGCCACCCGCATCTAGCCGACTCCAACAAACTATACCGTCTTCAGTCCACCTTGTTGGGGGTCTACCGCAGCTGCGCCTGTCAGAATAACGTACCAGCCCAGCCAGCACGTTAGGTTTTATCGTCAAGTTTTACGGCCCATATGTTCTGAAACGTCACCTAAAACATAAAACAATCATGCTACTAGGCCAGGTACAAGCTGATGTGTTCTATTAGTTGGTAGTCCCTGTAGTGAAAGTGGGACAAAGACCACGCAGCACGGCGGCGCCACACGCTCGGAAATTAAATACCCATCCGGCATCCAATTGTGAAAGATTAAAAATGCCTCAGGAATTATGAGTGATGTTCAGACATCACACTATTCCTGCGACATCAGTGTCGCAGGAATAGTAATACTAGGACTACGAGGAATCCAGCCCATAGCCTTGCGTCGCACATGGATTGCGGAAGTAAAGTAATTTTATTCCACACCTGCTATTCAGAAAAGAGTCATCGTTGATGGATCAACGTTGATGATTTGAGGTATCTTTGGATATTCAGAAAAGCGTAATTGTAAAAGACCGCCTTACACATTCGAGTGTACATAATTAGGTAATCTGGTTTCCCGGCGTATTGGTTCGCTGTAATGCCGTGCAAACAAATTGAATAATAAATAAGTTTCTGCGAAAAATTTTACTTTTGGTACAAGCTTTTCTTGCCGACTGTACTTTTCTGTATACCATCATCAACTACTGAACTCATTGAGACGATTCTAACGAGCCCAACCTCTACTGGGTTACGTCGGTTGAGTACTGAATTCCCATGGCCACCTTCTGTATCCATCATCAGATCTGCTCGGTGGTACCATAATTTTCAACTGTCATCCAAATATCCTATACCCAAAATTCAGCTCAACCGGTTGAAGATATCTGACCACCCGAACAAACATAGTTACATAGTTAGGTATATACATTGTAAGTTAATAGAAATATTTAGTAGATAAGCCCACACGTTAATAAATACATTTTTAATTTTGAATGTACTGAAACGTCAGGCCACTACAAGTATCTGTTTCCAACGTTGTAATTAAAGCGTGTCACACGGTGTGTTGGAGATTTTCCCAGCGAATAAACTGCAGCATTTGCTTTGTGTGCCGTGTGGAGCGACACTATTTGCACTCGATATTTATAGTTTCCACCCCTACTACCTACTCCTGTAGCTTTGGGCTCGGTTCCACATTTAAAAACTGGCAGTGCGATATCGCGAACTGTTACTGTTATTTTAAAAGTCTTCCTGCAGACAAACTGTATAAAACACCATAGTAAGCTTTATTAAGGTTGTGTTATAGGTACTAAACGACGATATATCCTATTAATATTATAAATGCGAAAGTTTACATATTTGTTACTCAATCACAATGAACGGATTAAGATGAATTTTGGTATACATATAGTCTGCAATTAACATACAGAATATTTTTTAATCCGGGAATCATCTCTTAAGGCGGGAGAAATAAGTTGAGTGATTCGGTGAATGTTAAATAGGAAATAATAGGTTTATGGGTTAAAATATTACTTTGTGCTTATTACAAATGACACTCAGTGTTTTCTGCTGTATTTGTCTACCAATCGTTTCAAAAACATTGAGACCACTTTTATCCTCAAACGTCATTGATAAGTTTGTGAGTGGTCAACTATCACTTATTGTTCTTGTGTCGCTTTAGGCAGGAGACAATTTGACAGAGTTCCTTAGAAAATTGTTACCAACATGGACTTTTAATATTCTTACAAGATGGCACTTTAAAAGGGGTGAGACTAATACGATTATAACAGTTACGCAGCTTTAAAAAGATAATGGCAACTAGTGACAGATAATAGTTGAATCACCCGCGTAAAAAATGGCTATATGTCGAGTTAAACACGAATGCAGCCTCCGCCGGCCTGACTATAGATAGCCTGTGGCTTTGAGTTCCGCCGGATCCGGACGCTGGTGCCGGACTGTCAGGACACGACACAGGCTTAGACTGTTGTGACGTTCCGGTATAATACACCGTGGGCTACTTGCTGCGGTTCTTTGAGATAAGATTGTGTGGTAAATAAGAGGTAAACTTTTAATCTTAATTATTTAGTATACATATAAAACCTACACTTAAGTATCTCACTCGCACACTGAACCACACAATACTACTACCATGAACATATACCTACATGCTCACACCATCCATAGATGATACACAAACACGCTTTAGTTTAGTTTACTTATTTTTCGTTCCATTATTTAAATGTTATTTTTCTTAATACCAACCTAACGGCAAATTGTGCAGCGCATCTTGAATAATATTTACTCCTCCAAAAAAAAGGGCCAAACTGAAAATCAGCGCTGGGCAACCCGGCCAGCATATGCTGAGGTTGGTACCTTTGGCCAACATGATTCAATGTTTATATTTTATAGATCAAAATAATGATTACCTTACTGTATAAGCTTACACTAGTTAATACCTAAGATTATTATTACTGTTACTCCGTTCATGTTTTGGCAATAACGGTTTTATTTTATTTTATATATATTTATATATACATATATAAGAATAAGAATTTATTTATTTAGCACACAAAACACGGATAAAAGAAGATACAATCAAAAAGGTAACCCTATATACCGTGCTAAACGGGAGCCTCACTCGGAATGTTGTCACGGGGGCCGTGACGCTGGTTTTCAGTGAGAGCCCCAAAAATAAATAAAACTAGAACTAAACTAAACAAACAATTTTATAATTTTTAGGCACTGTATATGTCTAAAAATTACAAAAGTACGTAAACGTACGTACAGTCAGCAGCAGAAGTTGCTAAGCAGTTCTAGTGCTCAAAAAGATCTACACACGAACTCTAAAGTCAAGGGAATAAGGATCTGTGTAGGTCATTTTGAGCGTGTTATTTTACTTGGCTACTGCTGATGCTGACTGTACGTAGGTACGTAAGTATATGGGGACAATCTTACACAAATCGACCGAGTCCCAAACAAAGCAAAGCTTGTATTGCATTCTATAGGTACTTGACGACGCTATACATACTTGTAAAGATAAATACATCAAATTCATCTTACAAATGTAAGTTATTTTCTTAGTTCTTCCAGAAGTATTATAATTACCTATTGTAAATGTTACTCTTCAGATCTTGTATTCTATCCAAAAAATTTCTACATTAATTTTTAGTTGCATAATTAAGATTTTTTTTTGTTAACACAATTATCAAAATATTAATGAACCTCCAGGTCTTTAGCATTATGTCTGTTGGTACTCTATGTGTACCCCTTATATATTTGTTTATGCGACTGTTTGTGTTACTAAATAAATTAAAAAAAAAACATTATCATCAGCCGAAAGCCGTCCACTGCTGGACATAGGCCTCCCCCAAAGAGTGCCACAATGACCAGTCCTGCGCCACCCGCATCCAGCGGACTCCCAAACAGAAATAAATACTTAAATACATTTAAAACATCCGTGACTGAACAAATAATCGTGCTCATCGCACAAATAAATGCCCTTACCGGGATTCGAACACGATACACTGATGTTTTGTAAACATCATACGCGTTATAATCATTTAAAATCTTACTCCATGGCTTGAGAACGTAGGTTAACACCTTTTTTTTATAAAGGTATTAAACATCTCTCCTTTCACCTTCTAAGTACCTATCTCGCCTTTGCCTATCTCGTTCCACCTACCCTTCCTCTCTATTGTTTAAAGGTTAGCTGGAAGAGATCCCTTATAGGGATAAGTTCGCCTTTGTACTTGGATCTATTCGTGTGACACGTATACTCTAAAACCTGTTATTGTGTACAATAAAGTGCTTACATAGGTACATACATCTCGACCGGCAAGACTTTCGATTAAAAACTGAACTCGTATCAGTTTTACCGTTTGGGAGCTACCATGCCAGTGATAGATACAAAGATACGCATATTTATATTAATTGTGTTTAAGTAGTAAGTAACTTGGGGTGCATTATAGATCTGGAAAAATATGAGTGCGGTCTCGCCAACAATAGTCCAGTCAACGAACTGACAACTTGTATGGAAAAAATTACAATTTTCGAAATAATTTATATAATAGCCTATTTTTACTGTGTAACGGATATATTACCAATTAAATAGTTACCCAGCGACAGAATCCGCCAAAATTTCAGACATCAATAAAAGAAAAGATAAATGAACGACCGCTTTAGCCTAGTTGGTAGTGACCCTGTCTACGAAGCAAGAGGTCCCGGGTTCGAATCCCGGTAAGGGCATTTACTTGTGTGATGAGCACGAATATTTGTTCTGAGTCATGGATGTTTTCTATGTATTTAAGTATTTATTTATCTATATAAGTATGTTTATCGTCGTCTAGTACCCATAGTACGAGCTTTGCTTAGTTTGGGACTAGGTCGATTTGTGAGTTTAATCATACAAAAAAAGATAATGCATGCTTCATTTGCTATATAATTACTTCCGGGTGGAAAGTTTGTCGGATTCTTAGATAAAGCATCTTAGAATAACATTTTAAAATGAAATCAACAAAGAAAACGCTATTAGAAATTAATGTTTTTCAAAACCGTATTTTTCCTGGAATACAAACTCTCCTGTCAGTTTGTCGAGGAAATTTTAAATTGAATATACAATAGTGGGAGACTAGTGGAGGAAAAAAGGGGAGGCTTTTGCCACTATATAGGCTGACTAAAATATATATATAAGTTTTAAATGATAAATGATCTTACCTCGTTTTCGTCGGGGGTTAAACATGATCTTATCTGAAGAAAAAAAAATGGTTTCTAGGCAGACAACCTGGCTCGTTCCATTCGCGACATTTGACAGAGGATAACGAGCCCACGTTATGTCTTTATCATTCTGTTTTTGAAAGATAGAGCCATTAAAATGATACATGTCTCCTCCTATCAAGTATTTGAAGGTATGTGGATACAATTACAGGTGCTGTAGTTCGGATTTCAGTCGCATTGCGGGAGTAAGGGCTTAGATTGCCAGTAATATAATACCCACGTCGTCTTTAGTTAGCAAACAGTAATTTAAATTAATGAATGCACAGTATACCTCCAAACTCCGAGCATTAACAACCCGCCATACATCATGCTTAGTCACTCGAATACGTCAAACTCGAACTAAATCTCTGTCCGCTTTATCTATGAAGTTGTATAAAGTTGGCAACAGCTGCGCTAGCATGCTCCGGTCCCAACTTTGGTTGTATCTATGGAAATGGGGGCAGATGCTCGCTGTGCTAGGGAGAGCAATAAACCCAATGAACGCAATTAGCTTGGTGCGTGCGTGGCGTGAGACGGAACCATAATGACCATTCGGTCTCTCCTACCTTATGGTGTTCAGGATAGGTTTGAAATTGCGCTGCTTTTGGTGCAATACAGTTGGTTGAGCCAGCGATGTGTGCGGGTCACGCGGAACACGCCAATGTTGCCGTGTTTAACATTCCCGAAAACAAATGACTGTCGGTCGGCAAATAAAAGTCAAGTTTTCAAAGGGTTCGATAATTGACAAGTTAATTGTATTATGGTTTTGGAAACATGTAGGTAATGGAATATCTCTTGATTTGGGTACGTATTTAGATTTTGAATTATCCTGAAACCTCTGTAAGTTATTGTACATATTTCATAAGCATATTGCAATGAAAAATTTACATGTGCATCCCTCCCGCACCCGCTTTTCTCGATAAAATCGAGAGCATTCATTATATTAAACTTTGATTCAACTCTTTTTTTTAATGCAGAATACAAGTAGCGGGTCAAGTGGCCTCGTGGGAAGCCAGTACTGTCAAGCTGAGGGGTGATCACAAACTTTTGGAACACACGTTAGGACCACTGTACTTACTGTCATTTTCCCATGCAAACAGTGACGTTTGGAAATACCTGACGTACGTACAATGCGTAACGTAATTGACCTGCAATTTTACGGCCATTCAGATGTACAGTCGAGTTCAAAGATATGATACACTTTTGCACCTTATTTCATCGTAATAAGGCGAAAAATGTATACATATCTAACTTAATTCACCAAGGTCAATTAAGTTAACTACTACAGCGCTCGATTAGGGCGCACTACAGGGAAAAACCCTAGAAAGGTAAACTTTTTGTAAAATTAGGATGAACTATGCCATATTTCTCTTTCGATGTGGTAAAAGTCAATCATAATTGAAAGCCGAAACTCTCCAACGACATTCGAACCCATAATTCGGATCAAATGATGCGTTAAAGCGGGAACGACCGATCGGCGATTAACTCCGATGGCTTAATAAATCGGTAGTAAGAACGACATCAAATTATAAAGCGACAACTGGCAGTAAGCCGAGGATGGCAGTAAAGCAGTGATCGGGGGCATAAAGTGTGAGTGAGGCTTCCTGTGCAGCGTAGTTGCAAAATAAAACAGAGTTAACAAACTCTAACTTCAGACGTATAAGAGCAACAGGCTAGATTTAGTGTCACATGATGGTTGGCGAAGACAGCTTAGCGCGGCGCGTAGGTAATGTTCGTCAGCCTTGATGCACATAAGTAATTACTGGTCGGACCATCTACCGTTGTCGATAGAATGTAACTTTAACCTTATCAAACCTTTGATACCGGCGCCTGTGGTTATGACAAACAGGGTGAAATGGGGTGAAAGGGATGAGTCGCAGAGAGAAAAATATCGCGATTTTTGTAATAAGGAGCTAAGTAAAATACATTTTCCTCCTGAGTTTAGTGGATGTGCCCATAAGTTATGCTGTAATGAGGGTCATAAATTGATTTTGAATGATATGTACAAATCCATTATAAATGCACTTATGGCAGGCGCTGAGTATAGCTATGTACAACCGAGACGTAAGAGGCATAAATATGTGACGGGCTGGAACAAGCATGTGGATTGTGGGCAGCGCTCACAGGATGGCTACAGGTTTCTATTTAAATTGGTTAGATTATGGGAAACCAACTACAGGGCCCGTATATAACGAGATGTGTGAGTCTCGTCGGAATTTTAAATCTAAATTAAAGTTTTGCCAAAAAAATCAGAAACAGATTAAGTTAAATATAATTGCGAAACACCATTCTAAAAAAGAGTTTGTAAAATTTTGGAAAGAAACTAATAAATTGAATCCAAGGGCTGGACTTCCTGTGAGCGTTGATGACTTGCATGACCCGGCGAGCATAGCCAACGCCTTCAAGCAACACTTCAGAGTGGAGTCGCCGCTAGGGCCCACTATACCGTCGTTGGAGGTCAATGGTTGTACGGAGGAGGAGATTTCGGTAAACTTCTCTGCCAAAGAAGTGTCCCTTATAATAAAAAATATGGCTAGAAGCAAATCTCCGGGCTTTGACAATCTTAGCATAGAACACCTTAAATATGCGGGAAATCATTTACCAAGGGCGTTGGCTATGTTTTTCGGTCTCTATGTCAGCCATAGCTATCTACCGGATGAGCTTATGTATACTGTTGTAGTCCCAATAGTTAAAAATAGAACAGGAGATGCATCCGATTTGACCAACTACAGACCCATCTCATTAGCAACCATCATTGCCAAGGTACTGGACGCTCTGCTTGAAAGGCAGCTGGACAAGCACATTCAGCTACACGACGCGCAATTTGGCTTCAGGCCGGGCGTCTCCACGGAAAGTTATCCTATGCCTCAAGCAGACTGTCCAGTATTACACAGCCAGGAAAACACCGGTATTCGCATGCTTTCTAGATCTCTCTAAGGCCTTTGACCTAGTGTCCTACAAAGTTCTCTAGCGGAAGATGCAGAGCGATGCCGGTGTTCCTCGTTAGGTAACGTCTCTTATTAAATACTGGTACCATAGTCAGAAGAACAGCGTGAGATGGGCTGGCGAGTATTCGGAGGAGTACAGGTTGGAGTGCGGGGTGAGACAGGGGGGGATTACGTCTCCCCGGTTGTTCAACTTGTACGTCAAGGGTTTGATTGATAAGCTAAGCGGCGCCAATGTTGGATGCTCGGTTGATGGTGTTTGCATGAACAACTTCAGCTATGCAGACGATATGGTGTTGCTAGCGCCATCTCCCGGGGGTTTGCAAAACCTCATCGATGTTTGTGAGAGATACTCAGAGGCCCACGGACTTAGATACAACGCCAAGAAAAGCGAATTTTTAGTGTTCAAGGCCGGTTCTAAAACTTATGAGACTCTGCCACCTCTTTCTTTATGTGGCACCCATCTAAACAGAGTCAAACACTTTAAATATCTGGGTCATTGGGTCACTGAGGATCTCTGTGACAACATGGACATCGAGAGGGAGCGTCGGGCGCTGTCCGTCCGCTGCAATATGTTGGCCCGTAGATTTGCAGGGTGCACAAAGGCAGTAAAAGTAACCTTATTTAGGGCATACTGCCAGTGTTTTTACACTTGTAATCTGTGGGTCAATTATGCGCGGAGGACGTACTGCGCTCTTCGCGTGCAATATAATAATGCCTTCAGGGTGCTACTCGGACTCGGATGGAAGTGCAGTGCCTCGGGCATGTTTGCGGAGGCGGGTGTGGACGGCTTCCATGCGATCATGAGGAAGCGCTGCGTCTCCTTGCTCTGTAGGTTGAATGAGAGTTCGAATAGCATCCTTAGGGCGTTTGCCGAGAGGTGGGACTCGCCTATGAAACAAGGGTGGATCGGTATGCACTCAAGCTTTGTTGATTTTGACTGGTGAAATCTTATTTTATTTACTTAATTTTATTATTTATTTTATTTAATTTTCATTTAAAAATTTAATTTATTCAATTTAAAATCGATTTCTACTGTATTTGATGTGACATTTAATTCTAAGGACTAATTAATTTCATTTATGTTGTTTTAATTTTTAATTTTTAATTCTGATAATTTGGATTCGTTGACATTTAGCAATTAATAATATTTCACCTGTTGACATTAACGATTTTATAATTTATTTCCAATATCAAATTTAAATTTAAATTGTATGATTCTATTTTGATGTTTAATGATGATTTATTGTTTAATGATGCGCCGGTCCTGTTCTCTTTCTCTTCATAAATAATTTGAATGTACCCACTACTAACATTAATTAATTTAAGTCTGTACCTACTAACAACTATATGGGCCACGGCCTGAAATAAACGTTTATTTAATTAATTTTAATTTAATTATGGCTCCAAGCAGAAAAACAACTCCGTTCAAGGGCGATTCTCAGAGGTGACTTTCGGTGCCTGACTTCGGTGCCGATTTTTTTTCTTCACTTTATAGACATATGATGCTTAAATTAAGAATTAGGCTTAAATAAAAAAAAATGCTGGTAAAGGCCTCCTTATACACGTAAGGGTTTGAAAGATATTTAAGTTTTTCAAAACACTGTAATCAAACACACTCACCGAAATCAATATTCATAAAAAGGGTGCTACTGAATTCAAAATTTACTAATATTGTAAAAACTATATCAACATTAAAGTCCACACTTTATTAAAGTAACTGCTTTTTGTACGCATGTTCATATTAGATTGCAGATTGTACTGTAAATAAATAAATATAATAAATGTGGCACCAGCTTAACAATCAAAATTATGTATTTATTTGGACATGCACAATATGCACATGCTAGTAGCATAATATGTTAACATAAACAAATTAAATTATCTTTGTATACTGTATAGTACAAAAATAACGAAGATTTTATAGTAAAGATAATAAACAACGGTGGACTATTTTTTGATTTCGGTGGTCAAAAAACCCACCGAATCCGCGGTAATCACACCCACTGAATTCAATTTTAATCGCTATTAAATAATTACAGAAATAATAATCATAGTATGAAAAAGAGTTTCTAGTATCCAAATCACATACCTCTGAGGGTGGCTTACACACCATTAAACCAAAAAAAATCACAAGCACTTAAACAATTAATTGCTTCACCGAATTCAAAAAATCGCGTAACCAAACCCACCGAATGCCGAAAACACCTTTACAAAATCCGCTTGCAGACCGAGAGCCGACGTCCGCTCTCGCCGGTAAACGTGGCGCGACTGAAGCTACCTGCGCACGCGGCGCGGCGTTTCTGGCATATTCCTTTGTGAAATGCCGACCAGGTTTATAAATTCCAGTGAAATCACGTGTTGCCGCGGGACAAGTCGAATAATTGGATTTATTTGATAATATTAATACGTGAATTATTTTGAGTCAAATAATATAAATAATATGCTAATGTAGAATACGTGAACCAATATTAAAAATTAAAACGGGAATTTTCCGCCTTTAGTTATGATTTTTTGTTTCAACAAATCTGGGCGTGGGACATACCCACTGTTCGTCAATTTTAGCACTTAACATTTATTTTCTTATAATATATATACTATATGAAATGTTTTACTAGTTTCCAGGTATATCAGAAGCTGATGGATTTGTATGATTTAATTCAGATTTTTTTAGCAATACATATATTCACGTGTTTATGCCCCCGTACACGTAAAAACACCACCTCTGAGAAATGCCCTCAAACGTCCGATGCGACTCACACATACACGCGTTAATACAGTGAACTTAAGTGAAAGTCCGGGTAGTTGGCGGTACATCTACCGCGTGCCGTCCGTGAGCCTCACAGAACTGGAAAAGAATAAAAAAGAACTTAGATCGTCAAACAGAACGTATTAAAAAACCATGAGCTAGCTGGTGCATTCAGATAGATGAGATCACCAAAGCCAAGATCACAAAAGCAGCTCAAGAATAATAAAGATGATGGCCCGGACAACATCTTTAACGTTTATTAAGCACATGGGCCCAGGCTCAGTCGGCTGGCGCACGGCGATGTTTTCGGATATTCTGGCACACAATGACCTGCCAAAGGAGTTCAAGTTGGCTAAAGTAGTCACCGTGCTCAAACCAGTCGGTACCGACCCATTGCACTCCTCAGCTGTACATACAAGCTGCTTGAACGCCTCCTCCTTGGCCTAATAGAATCGACCTAACTACTGCCTATATGATACAGTCTGGAGACATGGCTTGATCCACAAGTTGCTATCGGTAATACCAAGCAGGGAACTAGCCGACCTTATCTCTAATATGGTTTCTGAAAGGATGTTAATGGCTTTAATATCACAGAGAGGTGGAAAGCCGAAAGGGCTTCAGTCACGGCAGGGAAAGATGACCCAACAATAAAATCAAAAGGGTCCGATCGGACCAAAGCCTGAACAGGTTACACCAACTGGGCATGGACGCTGCAATGCCTTCCAACATAAGTGGGGTGGAAGGATTCTCCACTCTGCGAGTGCGGGGAGGAAGATCAAACCACTGAGCACATCTTCCGCCGCTGTCCTCTTCACTCCTACCCTGGACCTGCTGATGATCTGCACGCTCTGACACCTGACATAGCTGCCTGGCTTAACAACCTCAAAGCGTTACTCTGATTGCTCACTAATATTAGGTTTTGCCATACGATTAAATAATTAGAGCTGGTTTTAAACGGAGCGTAGGTGAAGGTAGAAAGGTCTTTAGTGACGCTATACCGCTTTAATATATGAGAAGTCACATGACAAATAAATAGAAATAGAAATTGACAGGCCATATCCTAAGAGACCCAAAACACCAGTCTTTCTACTTTCTTTCTACTTCACAAAAGAGGTAATTTTTTAGTAGCCCAGAAAAGGAAAGAGAAGGAAAGGTAGACCTCATAAAACAGAGGAAATTGTTTTTTTTTTATTGGAGGTGGTATTTTTTGGTTGGCCGCGTCTTAGTGCTACCTAGAAAATTCATCGATGTGTCCCATAATGCGGGTTAAACCAAAAAGTTTATTCACAGAACATCCTACTCCTACTAATATTATAAATGCGAAAGTTTAGATGTTTGGATGTTTGTTACTCAATCACGCTTAAACGGCTGAACCGATTTAAATGAAGTTTTGAACGAAGATAGTTTATAGCCTGGATTAAAATATAGGATAGTTTTTATCCCGGGTCCATGCGGACGACGTCGCGGGCGGAAGCTAGTGTTTCAATAAAACATACGCCTTCCTGGTTTTGAACGGTTAACTGCCTCACGACGTCTGTTACATTACTATTTTCTTTGTGCTCGCTCGTAATGTCAGAGCCATAATTTTATGTTACCGTTTCATTATTTGTACTTTTTATTGTGTACAACTACAATAAAACCACAAACGATATGGATAACTTAATAGGTACTGAAATATACCTGTAATCGTGGCTTACAAAATGGTGGTACCGTTTACGAAATGTTCATTCACATATAACGCATTTTTTATGTAAGTATTAGATGTACAATTGTACATAGGCTCAAAGGTTTTATACAATACATGGTCATTAATCACCCAGCCTTTCGTAACTTTAGAGAACAATAGACAAACGCTTAGAATGAATCAGGAGAAACAAAACTGGCACAATTAAAAAGGAATGGAAATAGTAAGCACTATCTCCATTCCTTTTTAATTCCCTATAGTAAGCTGTATCAGCAGCAAGACACTGTAATGCGCTGAAACTATACGAGTATCGCGAATAATAAATAAATTACAACGTTGTAGTTAAAGCGTGAGCACAGAAACAATACCCGCTAAAATATCGACGGAGCCGTTATAGCGTTGCAGTAGCCTAGATTTATTCGTGCCACGAGAACAGAGCTATTAAGAGTAACCCCACAACGTAAGGCGTTATGCAACCCGCAAGCAACCGTTGCCGCGATACTCCCTTGGCCGAATACTACGAGCGATCAAGTTGCACAATTTGATAGGTAGCACCAGGCAGTCACTAAAACATGTATTTAGGTTTTGGACCTTGATTCACGGGGATAGGATTCAATATTGTATATTTTCCGAGTCGCAAACATATCGTATACCCCGCAAACTAGCTAGTGTTGATAATTATGAGTGCACTTTTTGCCAAGTTGCATTTGAGTGCTCCGTGTGAAAAATGGTAAAACTCTTTTCGTATAACCTATATGCACCTTTGTAGTATGATACACTTTATGTTTAAAATGTTTTAATTGGTTCATATCGCACTTGTTATTTATGGTGAAACATAAATTTTGCATAGTACAACATACATTGTAGTTTTATTGTTAAAGCGCTGAATTTATGCTAAAATGGTTGCAGCGTTCGTTCTACACTATTCAAATAATTCTACTTTTCACTTATTTCTTACACGTAATAAATACTACACAAAAGTAATTTAACAAGAAGAAAAACCGGCCAAGTGCGAGTCGGACTCGCGCACCGAGGGTTCCGTACAAACCTGTAGGTATATATGTAATAACTTTCAAATTATTAAAAATATTTTTATTATATGATGTAGCAAAAAATGTACGGTTTTCGCAATTTTTCCTTTATCTGTGCTATAAGACGTAGATCATACCAAATTTCAAGATTCTGAGTTCACGGGACGTACCCTGTAGGTTTTGAATTCCTTGCGAGTTTCGAAAATTTGCGGAAATTTGCGGCATAAACGGCTGTATCTTTTGATTGCGTTGGCTTAGAAGTTTGATTTTTTCACAGCTCTAAGGGACAGTTAGACCTGAGTATCTAATATAAATTTTTGCTTGATACCTCCACGAGTTCTTGAGAACTAAATACATAGAAAACATCCATGACTCAGGAAAAAATATTCGTACTAATCACACAAATAAATGCCCTTACCGGGATTCGAACCCAGGACCTCTAGCTTAGTAGGCAGGGCCACTACCAACTAGGATAACCCGGTCTTCGGCTAAACCGTTCGTCAGCCAGCAATATCGTCACGTTTCAGCAAATTGACCCAATGATCGCCATCCATGGCATAAGCTGTAGTAAAACAATATTGAATCGAGCCCGAAGAGCATACAAGACTTTAGTCCTTTTTAGTTCGCAATCAAATTATAATTGCAAAACTTTGTGACGTAATCCACGAGGCGAGGTTCCTTTTTCTGAAAGAAAGAAAGAAAAGCATTTATTTGTGACAAACACGTAGGTAACAAAAATTACAAAAATAGGCCGAACACTGTTTGTCACAAAAGGGCCACAACTCAGCATGAAGCTGGCAAAGCCAGCGCTGTTCTTCCGTGTGGCCCAGGTGCATGCCCCAGCTCGCCGACGACGCGGCTACACTTGTCGATTACTGACAATATTTCTATTATTTTTTTTTTTTTATCTTTCTGTAGCTGAAGTAGAGGTATATTTGGCACTACGCGTTGATATGAAATTAGTTTGACATTGGGTGTTCCAACAGAGGGGTTTTGGCACATTGAGTAACTCTCGCGATGTATACGCGATACCTTTTGTTAAAATATTTTTATGGCGAATATTGACTCTACTGAAGAAAGATATCATTTTGAATGTCGCGATAATAAAGCGACCATGGACGGGAAATGATATAGAAAATATAGCAGTATCACACTTCACAACTACTAGCCCTGCAAGGATTTAGTATGCCGTTTCTGGACTGCGGCTAGCACAAAACCCGAGACGCGCGTCGCGACTTGGCAGTGACTACTCACTCCTAGCCTAGCTCTACAGCTAGGCTGGGAGCTGTGTTGAGAGTAGCCCTGCATTTCGTCTCTTGTTGGCTAAATGCCCACACAGCGAATGGACACAACCAATAAAGAGTCAGCAACTCACCTTACAAGGGGTGAACACCTTTGTACCATGTCGCTTTAATGTCATGTTCGACCTGCCACACGAACTTGTCAAACGGGTGAAGGTGACAAAGTACCATGGTGTTCAGCTACTTATGAGTTTGACTGTTCGGGGTACGATGTTCGTTTACTATCAGGCGCGCTGTAAGCTTATTGGTCACCGTTGTATAAAGAGAGGAGCACAGCGGAATGGCATCTATCTCATATTTGGAGCAGCCTGACTGTACTGCGAGAGTGGAAGTACCTCCACCTTTCAGAAAACCACAGCCATTGGGGTGTAATTCCGTGCATCGTGGCCGCGCTCGATTGCGTGCGGCTGAAGCGCGCGGCTTATGCGATAATAGGAGTGTATGAGAATGTATGGAGCCGTTTCCGCAGTCTGCGACGCACGCGTGCGGAAGTTTACTTGCTTTCTGGGTATTTGGTGTTGTGTTCGTCGTGAGTAAGGTCGCCAGAGCTCCAACGATGCGCCGTGCTGTGAGCGCGGGACCTGCTTTTGTTTCTAGCTGTCACAATGAATCCTCAAATGTATAAAGTGTGTATAAAGCATCCTAAGGCGACGGTGTTCGCTTACCATCAGGCAGTCCATATTATAAAAATAGAAAAAGAACAACAATATTGTATTAGCATGCGAGCCAAATAGACCTAGTCATTAATATTTCATGCGGAACACTATTAAATGTAAACGAGACTCTGAGGGTTGAACCCGGGCCCGTGCGCTGGCAGGCGACCAGGGACCGCATTTACACTGTTTGAATGGTAGCTAGATGTGACCATCGTGACCAGTTTTTGATAGTCAGTTCACATACTTAATCTTTCAAACTTAATCCCATCGTCGACACTTACGGCACCCACGGAAAAAGGGGTTGGTGTATTAGTGTTACTCTAACACGGGAGAAACGTTCGTCAAGAAAATGTTCATTATCTCGTTCGACTGATTATAAATAGTGATTTCATAGGAACGTAACGCACACCGAAAAGCACATTAATAAATATGAAAAGCAATTGCTGCTGTATTATGGCCGTCTGTCTTCTGTTAGATCGAACGTCGTAATGATTTGTGGCACGTTTAATATCTGTCTCATAATTTCCGTTGACACAACGAACCAGCAAACCTCTGTCAATAGATCTGTATCTCAGGCTAGTTAAGGCTTAACGAGGGGTAAATATAATTAGTGGCGATCTCCCAGGACCTAAATAAGTAACTGAAGGACCGGGTTGACGAATGGTCCCAAAATGACTATTTTATCTAGACCTAAAAATTTTAGCTCATAAAATACAGCGAAAAATGATATAGTTTTGAGCTAGAATAAGTCTTTGCCTTGTTGGTATGTTGTCTTTTGATTAAAATAAATATTTGGCGTACAATTTAAGTTCCAAATTGACCAAAAGGCTTTCGGCCTCAAAACTTACCAAAATAAACTCATCAATCTATAACTAGTGACTCTGTGAGCTGAGAAACTCGAGAGCACGTTTCTTTTTCCGAAAAAAAATAATTTGGAAAATCTGAATCGACTAAAAATTTATATAATTATTGAACCTGCTCTGAAAATTACATGAGAATCGGTTAAGAAATGCGACCTTTATCCTCTAGCAGCTGGACAAACGCACACAAGAAAGAATTTTGACCCAAGCTGAAGCAAATATTTTGGTTCGCTCCGGTCGCTCGTTTATTTATAAAAGTAGATTACAACAGTGGTAAGACTGAACGAACCAAATATGTAGCTATAAAATTACTTAGTTGCTCTAGTGAGTACCTTGGAACTATGTGAAGAACAAGCGTCGTAACAGTCATTCAACCTTCGTTCCGTATTGTTAGAACTTTACACTACTTAATTAGTAATTACTACGTAGCAGGTTACCCTCCTAAATCCTCTATCTACGAGGTTACCGATAAAATACTATATTGTCAGTAACAATTGACAGACGTTATATGAGTGGCACAAAGTTATGGACAAATGTATGATTGAACGCAGGTTCTCGGTCTCAAACTATCGGTGTAAAACTCTGTACCAACAATAAAGAGGTAGTGAAATGTAAAATTGTAGCTTTGTATGTAGAGGGAATCTCCGAAACTCCTCATCCGGTTTTAGAAAATATTTCACCAGTACCTAACGGACCTTCAGGATGGAAATCCAGCATACTATTATTATAAAGTACTAGCTTTTGCCCGCGGCTTCGCTCGCGTTACCTCGGGGTAGCACGGTTCCCCTTTCCTGATTTAGAACACAGAAGAGAACTCGGAACAGAATATTATTTTAATACGCTACTGTAGACGATATTATGTCTGTCAGTACTTTTTTGGCCCGGTATTACTTTATCAGTTATTTCCTTCCATAAAGAAATTCAGAAACCTATCAGCGCCATCTATCGGAATCCATGAGCAACACTTATTTATCTTCCGAATGTTGATTTTCTTCTCATAAGCTGATTGATTTATGGTTAGATTTAACGTTTTAATATTGTTTTATTTAATTTGTTTTAATTAAATTATTTTATTATTCATTTGTATCATAGAACCTGTACTAATTTTGCGGAGAGTCACACAAATTTCTATCCCCTATTTTAGGGGCTGGGAGAAGGTTTCCAAAATAAAATAAGGCAGGTATTATTCGTTGGTAACAAAGAGTGTGTATAGGTGAAAAACTTAAGAAAAGGACCTGTTGTAAGTAGTAGTGGCGTATTCATATAGACAATACATGTTTAAAATTAGAACACAAACAAAACAAATGTCTATTCGCACACATACAACAGTCGACTTACTTAAGTTTTTCACCTATACCAATTTTAGCTTCCTACCTTGAAAACTGCGAAAAGTCCCATATAATTTTTCACTCCTCTTTAAAGAGGTTGAGGGCAGATTTCCAAAAAAAAAATGATGCACGATATTTTTGTTAGTCACACATAGTCCGCATACCAATTTTTAGCTTCCTACCTTGAAAATTACGGAATGCTCCATACAAGCTTGCACCCCCCATTTTAGGGAAGTGGGGGGTTAGAAAGAGACAAAAAGTAGCCTATGTCACACTCCACTTAAAAAATCACGTCAATTCGTCGCTCCGTTTTGCCGTGAAAGACAGACAAACAAACACACGCATACACTTTCCCATTTATAATATTAGTGTGAAAATCCATAAAATTATGTTGCAAAAGTGCGTCTGTACTGTATGTCTGTCTGTCTGACCTCTTCACGCTTAAACTGCAAAACCGATTTAGATGGGCATGGCAGTAGGTTGAATCCCGGGGAAGGACATAGGATAGTTTTAATACCGGAAATCATCCCCTAAGGGGCTGAACTGGGGGTGAAAGTTTGTTTGGAGCTACCATGTAAACGAGTTCCACGCGGACGGAGACGCGGGCAGAAGCTAATAGGCTATTTTTCATTCCGTGGCTACGCCTGGGTTGATTGTTACACGCGGGCGGAGCCGCGCGGGTAGCCAGTTAAATGTAAACGGCCCAGAACGCTAAAGAAAACTTGAAAAACTCTAAAACCTCTAGTCACTTTATAATACCTGTATGGCATTCGCAAAAGAAACTTAAGAATTTTGAATAGAATTTTCTGAACTCTGCAGATATTTTTCAAGTTGCTGACTATTATAATTCCTTTTATTCTTCACAAGTTTGAATACTTATTTGCATTTGTGGCATATTTGGGAATAGTATTCATAAGAGCGTGTGAATTTTTTTGGTATGAATAAGACCACGAGTCAATGTGCTTGGAACCTTCACGGCTCAAGGTCGGACTCAAATGAAATTGCCTAATCCATAAGCGATTCAAATGTGTTCGCAGGTGACTTCAGTATATTATATAAATTAAGCTGTTCTAAATTAAGTCAAATGTATGCGAATACACTCGACTTCAGACGCAGGTTAAAGTGTACAATTATTAAGTAGTTGTTTGATGCTGCTTCTTTATGAAGATAACGAGGCTTTCTCAACTCAATTAATGAATTTCGTAGAGCGCAAGAAACCGAATAATATTTTTATTACAGACATTTGTTATTTATGACATCGAACCGTCGTGCGACGTACTGATCTCAATCCGCCTGCTTCAACAAATCAATACCTCTAGGTAATCATTATACAATTTAAACGATATACATGAGATAAGTCACAGAGGATTAGAGAATAGGTAATTTTTTTTTCTTAATTTTGAAATAAAATTTTAAATGAATTATTTTCTGCAATTTGGCCGCAATGGCACTTTCACAAGTCAAATTCTACCAGAGTTTCTGAGAAAGGAGACCTCTGTTGAGAACAAACGCCGAAATAAATTACACGCGCGGTCAGTTTTTTTTTTGGAAAAAATAAGCTTGTTTAAATGATAGTACCTACTTAAATAAGTTAACCTGAATATGAATACAAAGAAGAAAACGAAATTGAAATGATTCGCGTATCATTTTGTTGCATGTACCTGGAGTTGCTATTGGCTACGGTACCGTTTACCATCAGGCAGCCCGTACGCTTCTTTGCTGCCAACGTGGTATAAAAAATAATATAGAGAACGGGATTTGTATGACTGCAACGGGAACTAATGAAATCCATAATTTCATGTGCCATAAAAGTAACGTTTGCCATAATCATCATTTAACCTAATTCGTTTTTCTCAGAAACGAACCAATTTTCAGTATTTTTATACAAAAACCTAACCTGACCTGACCTACATTCTATGCAAAGTTTATATAATTTGTCCAGAAAATGTTAGGGCTGAGAAAATCACTGTAATAGACTAATGATGATATGGCAAATGAAATAATGGATATTGAAGGTATTGCGCTGCAACGCACTAATATGGAGAATAGGATATCGATGTAATTGTTGGTTATAAAATGGAGGCTCAGAGCTTCCATAATAACTAGACTATAGAGAATATGTTTGCAAGCTCGCATTCCACGCGGTATCAGGTGATGTTCAGGTGAATATTGAATTAATCTCCGAGCGATAAGGCCACTGCACTCATAATTATTTATTTATTCTGTAATATTCGTTGTTGGATTATTTTGTCGGTATGCAATTTAACATTGTACTTGAGCCTTTGTTTACTTGCACCTTCATTAACGGTGGAATGATAATGTGAACGACACACCGCCCTCGATAGCGCGCAGTGTCTGCGGGCGGCCTTCCTCGCTCGACGCGCAGCGTTGACCCGCGCTGGGGCTACTTTGTTGCGCCGACTGAATGCTCCGTCATATGCCTAGAACAGCGACGTATACCACTCCACAGACACCTAACTACACGCAGGAACGACCCGGAACAGAATCCTGGCGGCCCACTCGATCCCTGCGGCAGCCCAAAATAGCTCACAGGTATGACTCCCGAGTTGTAAGCTCGGAGCCCTTTTGATACCCGCGGATTCTTTATAAACCTATTACCAAGGATGAGATAAGACAAACTGTGTATTTGAACTTTAATGGTGACTTTATAACTTATTTATACTCCTAACACTACCCTAGACAACTTTCCTATCACTTTCCCTATTTACTTTCTTATTCGCATTATATTATGCTTCCTTCTCAAGTGGACTCGGCTGACACAAATTGCCGTGGTTTTTGGCTTGTGTATATTCTAAAATTAAGTACTCCACAAAATAGTGAGTAAGACAGCCCGGTGTAATGGAGATTTCTGATTTTTGGGGTTGCACAAAATGTTACATAATTGATTGGCTGTGACGTAATTTCACGCCTGCTTTAATTATAATTTTTCGCCAGCTCTAATTATTTCTACCTGATTATTCTTATTAGATTTAATTCTTGTTTACATGTGATCCCGTGACTCGGGAGCACGTGTTAAGGCAATGTTGCGTCCGAAAATATGATTTTAACTATAATTGTGATACAGAGAAAGTTGGTTTCTTTTATTTGGAGCTCGGTTTTTAACTTTATTAATATAAAACACAGTTTTGTTAACTTTATTAATACCAAAAAATCCCGTGAGTACTAAGTCTCTTTAACAATAAGGACTTTTTACGGCCTATCTGGCGATATAATTACTATACTTGTCCTATAAGGGGTTACAAAATGGTTGCGCTGATAGCTTGGCATGATAAGCAAAATTACGTCATATAAATTCTCAATTACAGTCTTGACAATAAAGAAATGATTATGATTAAAAATATGTACCGAAACCTTAATCCGCCGAGTCAAGGGACATGTTTTTGAGTAAGTTGTGCAGAGTACACACCAAAAACCAACCGAGAAATATTTACGAAACGTCCGAGTTAAACGTGTGTACGTCTGACGTCTCGTGTCGTGCGACTGACAGATATCGGTTCCATAAAAATAGTAGATTGACACTTATTTGATGCGGTGGCTGTCACGTGACGGCTCTTTTTGATAAGTTATTTTTTTAAAGCAATTCATGCCATTTAACATACAAAACACGGAAAAAGGAAAAACATTTAAAAAGGTTACGCACCATTCTGCTAAATGGGAGCTTTACTCAGCATGTTGTCACGGGGGTCGAGACGATGGTTTTAAGTGAGAGCCCCAAAAATAATTAAAACTAAAACTAAACGACAATAAATTTTACAATTTTTAGGCACTGTATGTTTAAAAAAATATTACTTTTATGTATGGCATATATGGTCCTCATCGATTTCGATGACGGCGACTCTAACCAATTATGGATTAGCCCGATTATGAGCTCAGATTTGAGTGGCTACACCAAACTTGCAAAATTAAAAAAAAAAAACAGTTTTCTGATCATCGCTGTTCTTTTGAACGGAGCAGACATGGTGCCTTTACAGAGCAGGCATAAAAAAGCTAGACACTTACCAACTTGATGTCTGAGATATATACTGAAGATTAGTTGGCAGGACCGTGTTCTAAATTCTGAGGTTCTGTGTCGCTCCGCGATGTATGGCATGGAGGCTCTCTTAAGAGTCCGCAGTAAGCTCGATTCTCCATACAAACGTAGTTACGCCCTCATTTTAAAACTACGTGTTGGATTGTTACGAAACTGTGCATATACAATGACATGAGGTATATCTATGTATGTAATTAGTTTATGTAGCTTCAGATACCATAGTAAAAAAAATATAGCGAATTTTAGTTTTTCATACAAAATTTGTTTTTGCTGTATTTCGTTTGTTTTATAAACTGGAACCATATAATCTAATTACAGACATAGATATACCTTTTACCCTACCCTTTTATACCAAGTGATAAATATAGTAAATGTCTTTTATACTAATTGTAATTATAGCCTTAAATAATTATAACACTTTTTACATTAGATCATTTGGAGATTATCTGAAACAATATTAACGTATGCGGAGTAAAATTTGGACAAAGTTGGACCTCATGTATGTATATGCAAAGTTTCATCACAATCCAACACGTAGTTTTAAAATGAGAGCGTAACTACGCTTGTATGGGAAGGTGAAATTCGGCCGAGCTTACTGCGGACTCTTAATGCAACGTCAGCTTAGGCCCACTCCGCATGTCCTTCGAATGAATAACTGCCGCTGGTCTAAGGCTGAATTTTATTCTATCAGATACAGTAGTCAACTAGTTATAAAGCATCACGTCAAATAAGTTTAAATCCACCTTCAGACTGAGCCGGTCGAATAGCCGCCTAACTTTTGAAAACGTCATCTAAGCCTGAGTATATGTATGTCTTTCCCTACGTCAATATGCTGCTGCACTTGTGATTGCGCCCATCGTCCATTCGGCTCGTATCTCGCGAACTTTCGCGAACTTGTCGGAAGTGTCGCGACGCAGCAACTTGTTCGCTGTTTATTCGGGAACTACGGTCACAGTTAAATCAGTAGTACTTTCCATTAATAAAAAAATATACATGAATTCACTAGGTACCAACGTTTACATCCCTGGCAAAAAACAGGGCACAAATAGCCCTCCAAATCGCTAAACTTAAGTGGCAGAAGGCTGGGCAAATTTCCCGTATGGTCATACGGTATGGTGGCCGTTGGCACGAAAAGGTTCCTATTTGGGCCACGCATAGGGAGGCGCAGCGGCGTGGGTAAACCGCCAAGGTTGACAACCCAAGGTCAACCGCCAAGGTCAACAAGGTTGACCGATGACCAGCTGGTAAAATTGGAAATTCACTAGACGCGGTTACCGCAGAACTGCGGGTGTGGCATTGTTCCCATTTTATCACTTATCGTTGTGGATAAGACATTAATCACTTTCGCGCTCACATACTTGTCAGAAAGTGAAGGATGTGTTATCCGCAGCGATGTGATATAATGGCAATCATGCTACGCCCGCTGGTCATTGCATCCAGCAGTGGACATCTTACGGCTAATATTGACGACTGGTTTAGCCTAGTTGGTAGTGACCCTGCCTAATTGAAGCTAGAGGTCCTGCGTTCGAATCTCGGTAAGTGCATTTATTTGTGTGACGAGCACGATTTTTTGTCCTTAAGTCATTTATGTTTTGTATGTATTAAAGTTTTCTATGTGTTCATCGTTGTCTAGTACCAATAGTACCTACAAGCTTTGCTTAGTTTGAGACTAGGTCAATTTGAGTAAGATTGTCCACGATTTCTTTTTGTTTATTTATTTAAATATTATGATGATTTTTTTTGATAAAGTGTTGACTAGAGACCATAAAGAATGAAATCTTACGAGATGGTCTTGGATCTTATCTCAACACCAGGTTTTTAATGCCCTCTACAAAGACAAACACCGAAACCGCCAAAGAAATATTGTTAGAGAGATACAATACAATACAATACAATACAAATACTCTTTATTGCACACCTCACACAAACAATGCAGTTAGAAAGAGAAACAATACAAAAAAATGTAGGTAGAGATAGACAACAGGCGGTCTTATCGCCGAAGAGCGATCTCTTCTAGATAACCTTTGGGTATCGGAGAAAGAGATAAAACTATATTCTGCAGTAGGTGGTGTAGAGATTATAGTTAGCCAACATTCTAAATAACTATATAAATACACGTACATCAATAGCTCTATATATAAACATACATACACAATCGTACATATATACAAATATCACCAATAAAAATATATAATACGTAAATAGTCAGCCAAAAAATAATAATAGTAAGACAATCAGGGTTAGGTGAGAGACAAATAATGTTCTTTAAGAAGAGATTTGAAGTTGCCGATAGATTTTGCTTGTCTTATGTCAAGAGGGAGAGAGTTACACAGTCTAATAGCCTTAAAAGTGAACGAACTATTGTTAATTTTGGAAGATCTAACAGAATGATAGTAACTTAAACGCTCTTTGAGATAGCGGGGAGTTGCAGGGTTAAAAAGGACACTAAAAAGAAGCGAAATAATGTGAGAGATTTAATTTAGCGGGGAATCCCAAACCGCTGTAAAGAAGGACACAAAAGAAAAGGATCCCACCTAAAGTGCAAGATACGCTACTTATTTTTGTAAACTTCGCTCTGGCTGGCGGCTACGAATACGAAACTTTCAGACATGTTTGTTTTTGGCTGCAAGCGGAAATACGAGGCGGTTTTTGCCGGTGGCGCGACGATGTGAATTGGTTCACCATCCATATATTGTTTTGCTTGAGACAATTCCGACGTGATCTTTTTTCATGACGGCATAAGGTTGCGAGAAGAGAGCTACGGTAGCCTAGTGTTTCAGGCATGCGGCTGTCAAGCGGCTGTCGTGGGTTTCGAATCCCGGCTCGTACCAATGAGTTTTTCGGAACTTATGTACGGAATACTTACCGTTAGCTTTTTGGTGAAGGAAAACATCGTGAGAAAACCGGTCTAATCCCAATAAGGTCTAGTTTTCCCTCTGGGTTGGAAGGTCAGATGGCAGTCGCTTTCGTAAAACTAGTGTCTATGCCAAATCTTGGGATTAGGTGTTAAAACGGAAATTTTGGGATAAATAAATTGTTTAGGTATTTTTTTATTTTTTAACCTTTTATGTAATACCTTTTGACCTTTTTCTTACCTGACGGGAAATTCAAACCAGCTGATCGATGGCGTAATGTTTTGTAAGTACGTTGGGTAGATGTAAATGGCATTTTACGTGGGAAAAAAAATCTGTTGTGTTATCCCAACGCTCGTTCAAAAAATAACGCAATTTCTCCTCAGGCCTAAAAAGGAGCAAGAAAAAAATTGCCTGTTCACACTTACCTTAAATACATCTCTGCAATGTCTCCGGAAAAACATACGCAATTAACTGAGTGTCAAGGATCCCACTCGATGACTTTAAAAAACCGGCCAAGTGCGAGTGGGACTCGCGCACGAAGGGTTCCGTAATATTATCTATAAAAACAGCAAAAAAAAACCTTTGTTGTATGGGAGCCCCCCTTAAATATTTATTTTATTTTGTTATTAGTATTTGTTGTTATAGCGGCAACAGAAATGCGTACATAATTTGTGAAAATTTCAACTGTCTAGCTATCGCGGTTCTTGAGATACAGCCTGGTGACAGACATACGGACAGACAGTGAAGTCTTAGTAATTGGGTTCCCGTTTTTACCCTTTGGGTACGGAACCCTAAAAGACCATCTTGCAGGCCTGCCAATAATTTGTATGAAATGCCATTACGGATCTCTCGTCTCGCTCCGCCCGAAACGTGACACTTCGAAGCCCATTATGAAGAACACAACGTCAATATTTCATAGCATGTTTGAGAAAAAACATTTAACATTTGTTGGCATACAGCCTGGTGACAGACAGACGGACGGACAGACAGCGAAGTCTTAGTAATAAGGTCCCGTTTTTACCCTTTGGGTACGGAACCCTAAACAGATGATGGTTAGATCAGATCGTGAAGTTATATCGCACACAAACTGACAGAATAAAAAATCTTGTTGCTAATTGCAGGCTCAGATCAGCACTATGGGAGCTACCCACTAGTATACTAGCAAACGAGCTGCATATGTCGCAGTGGAATAGTTTAATCTGCCGTTATTTAAAACAGCTAGCTGTTTTACAAAACAGCATTGTTTGTAAATTACGGTACAGCTAGCTGTTTTGTAATACGGCGGGTTGATAGCGGCAATCCGCCGTATTAAATTACAGCTAGCTGTTTTACGAAACAGGGCCGTTTTGTATTGCGGCAGGTCCTATGATTAGCGGGATTGTCAAATGCTTCCGTTAGGTACGCCGACGAGCGAAACGAGTAGGAGTGTTAGGCAGAACTGTGACCCTACGGCGCACATTAAACATGTTCTGGCGCTTCGTCGGCCGCTACTGCTGCACGCTCGCTTCGCTCGCTCGGCTCGCGCGCTGTATGGTCGCAGTTCCACATAGCACGCCTCCATGCTTCACTCGTCGTCGTACATAACGGAGGCCTTTGACAATCCAGCAGATTTTCATTCAGCGGTATTCAATCTGCCTGATCGTCAACCCACCGTATTACAAAACAGCGCTGTTTTGTAAAACAGCTAGCTGTAATGTACAACGGCGGATTATACTATATGCCTGCTACACATACCACCCTTATTGTCATCCAATCAGCCTGCAAATGCGGACGACTGTACATCACCGGACAGAGAGACCTTCCACTGAAGAAAGCTACGTGTATATTGGGGTCCAATTTAAAACGGCTTAGCGTCAGCACATTGCTTTAATCCAGGGTAAATTGACCCGTAATTACAACCCTTTGCACACTGTTCAGAGATCTCATTATGGCGGACTTAGTGCACGCGTGACATGAACGGACCGCCATTACGTGATCCTTCAAGCGGAGACTTTAGTATGCTGCTCAGGATTGGAGTAAATTGGATGGTAAACTTGCCAAGTCCACAGCGGCTAGGGTAATTTGAGCTCCGGTGTGCAGGCGTTATTAGGCTGCTTTGAGGTTTAGTTAGAGTGGTGTGTGGACATTTGATTAGGTAGTGACGTCAGAATTCAGGTGTTCGATTCTGGACGTGTTTATTCGAACAATTTGCGGGTAATGGTTCTAGGTTAGACGCATCCTGCAGTTGTTAAAGTACACTACACTCAACTTGATGCCTAGTGCAGTAGTTAATTGAACTTGTGTGAGTTTGCTTCGATTACGTTTCATTTGTTTGACGTATTAGGTTATCTGGGTACGAGCAGGTGTTATTGAAAGATTTAGGTCGTTTGTCATGTAGTGTTTAGGATATACTTGAGTATCAATGACCTAGTCCGTTCAACTAACAATGGTATGTCTTATAATTTTATCGAGGGATTGAATTTCTGACAATATGCATCAGAAGTTTGTGGAAAATTAATGTGATGTAATGCAAATTACTTAAATCATTAAAATATATTAGTAGTAGATAAACTTACAGCAATCGAAATAGTCCCAACCCATAAAAAGCTCGATAAGGTTTGTGTTATGTGTTGTGTTGTAGACCACGACATATTTAATAGATACACATTCTTAAATATATAAAAACATCAATACATCTTTGAAGGCCTTTGTAAAATAAAAGAAAGAACCATCGAAAGGCGAAACATTTAACTCCTTAGACCCGAAGACCGTTCATGAACTGTCATAATCATTTCTCACAGCCTTTTTCAAGTCGACCGCTAGAATAATAAAACAATAAAAATATATTAAAAGTTAATTGCATACCGAATTCAAAGCTAAAATAATGAAAAGAGAATATAATACCTGCCTAAAAGTGTAATGGAGGGTACAAATAACGCGCTCTATAAAAAGTTAAGCAATCTCAACAAACATATTAAAAAGCCACTCACCCCTGCTCACTCTTTGTAAGTCCTATTTGCCGAAACAAATGAAAGCAAAGCGAACCGCCGCAATAGGCCCTCTATTCTGTTTAATTAATTATTTAAACAAAAACGAGTCGATTCACAAATTAGAGGGTCGAGTGTGTACAATACTTGTCGCTAAACACGAATCAGGGCGTGGGGTGACAGTTTGCTAAATACTCCCCCATTCTGTTAATTAATCGCTTTAAACAAAAACAAAACTAAACAAATGAGTGCGAGTCCATTGAAAACTACCTTACACAAACTTTTTGAGGGTTGTCTAGGGTTGCGATGAATGGCGCGACGCGGTTTTCCCGAAGGGCTATAGTATGGGGGGTTCCTCAAGAAAGAGGTATACAAAGTTTTAAGGGAGTCCGCTGGATGCGGATGGCGCAGGACCAGTTATTGTGGCACTCTTTGGGAGAGGCCTATGTCTAGCAGTGGACGTCTTTCGGCTGATATGATGATGATAACGTAAAGATATATTTCTCTAAATAACTTTAAAACAGTCATGCATTAAGATCTGCCAAAAGTGCCATAAACCAAATTACAAAATCTTCTGTTACTTTCAAAACATCCTGGTCCACTAAAGAGGAGCGGTGACAATATTTCCAACGAAACTATAACCAAACTACTCCAGAATTCCTTACTTTCCCAATTACTAGTCATGAAAGAGATAACGACAGGAAGGAACGCCAACTTTTGCCGCCAGTGCGGTGATTATTTCAAGGATTCGAACCCGGGCCCTTTGTTCACTGCTTCACACGAATGTGGAACTTACTCCGATGAAATAAACGATAAAATGTAGTTTCATTTTCGCCACGAGTAAGGTACCTACGATAAATTAACGCAATTTAATTCAATCATCCCTCCGCTTATTATGCAATACCAATTAAATGGAATATTTAATATGATGCGGCGAATTCTGAGCGAATATTGAATATCGACGACTATAATTTTTCATTGTTTTCGATATTTAAATAGCAGCACACTCGGTAAATCGAGATTTCAAGCATTGAGTGGCTGTGCATATGTTTAATTGTTGTGGTGTTTGGACAAGCGCGATGAATCAATTTGATGAGGGAAATGCAATTAAATATGAGTCTTTTGATTCGTTTTTTATTCCGACGGTATTCAGTCTGTGCAATGTAATCTTTTCAATAATAGTACATTATTGTCGAAGCAAGGGAAGTAGGCAATTGCTGGCCGAGTATTGATTTTAAACGGACGACCTTGGGAGTCCGTTTAATTTAATACGAAGCCAGCAAATGCCCTTCCGGCTGAGACAAACATAGTGCTTTTCTCAAAAATTAAAATTTTGCAAGTAAACAAAAATATACTTACTTTCTGAAAATAATAAGGCATGCTTTTCTTCTCGCCACTTCATGAAATTGTCGTACGTCTTCAGATATTTGTCTTTTCGCTTTGCAGCACGGCTAGCACGCGACGGCGCGCGAGCTCTCTCGATTTTTCTCGCACTATCCGTCCCTCTCTTATTAGAACACTTAGAAGAAGAGGTATAGTGCGATAAAAAACGAGAGTATGTCGCTGATCTTCCGTTTTGGCTGTTTAGGACCTATGCCTTTAATTTATATGGCCGTTATAACTTTTTTTTTAATTGTACCACGACAAATAATGGAATTTGTATGCAACATTGTTGTCGAGCAAAATAGAGCCAGCAAGGTTTTAATTTTTAAATTTTTGGATAACCATAAACTATGCACTTCTCGTCCTGATTTTTTACCAATAAAGTCAACTTTGCCGATCATTTTTGAGAAAAGGTCCATTTACATAACATGCGAGTTTTTTTACATTGCAAGGTTTGATTCGTCGTAGATATTATATTGATGATATTAGAATGGAATAGAATAAAATTATTTTGGTACAAAAACAGGAATATACATCACATAAGGCTTAAATCTAAAGAAGGAATCTAGTGTTGCTTCAAAAAAGGAGTCCACTCAGCATGACTCGAGACAGGGTGCAACGACGCCGATTTTCAGTCATCATTATCATCATTTTCAGCCTTTAATCGCCCACTGCTGAGCATAAGCCTCTCTTCGAGTACGCCACTTATCCCGGTCCCGTGCTAGTTTTCAGTGGATCCGATAAACTAAAAATAACGTATTAACCTATTTAAGAGTATATTAACCTAAGAGATACGGTATACAGAAATAATGGCAGTGTACAGTCCACGCTATGTCCAACCGAAAACCGAACCAAAACCCGAGTTGCAAGTACTATAATAATAATTTCCTACTCAAAATAAATTCTTAGCACAGACACGCATTGAGACGCAGACGCAGATCTAGGCTATATATATATTTTATTAGGTGGTTAGGTTTCTTTAGTAGGTAGAGTTTAAACTAATTTTTAAATGGAAACGTGGAAGGTGAGGTAGCGCACAGCGAAATGTTATCCCACTCGAATTTGGAGCAGCCCAACTGCAGGGGAAGTACCTCCGCTTTGCAGAAGACCACAGCCATAATAACACTGCTACTTGCTCTGTAGTAGTGTTGTGTTCCTGGAGGTGAGCAAGGTTGCCAGAGCTCCCGAGGATGCGTTGTGTTGAGAGCGAGGGAATTTGTTCCTTCAGCTGTCAACACGGCGAATCCTTAAACATATCAAGGGTCAGCAACACCAATGTTACTCCTTTGGAGTTGCAAGCGTCTATAGGCTGCGGTGTCCGCTTACCATAAGTCGGGCCGTACACTTGTTTGCCACCGTCGTTGTATAAAAAAAAGGGAAGGAGACTTTATTATTCCAGCAACGTGTGGCAGCGTAACGAAAGCTCGGTAGCCCGCAGCCTCGCAATGTAATGAAATTCCCATGACGAGTGGTTGCGCCGTGTAAATGGCCCTTAAGTATTTCATGGTGCTGCAAAAACGTATGAGTAAATTATTGTATTATTTAGTCATTTACTTATAAAGATTTTTTGATTGTGTTTGATTTAATTTGTAAACGAAAAAAAAATTTGGCCAACTGGGACCCGCAGACGGCCATTTCAGTACTAGTACTAATATAGACTTAGGTTTACTCTCTACGATTAAAGGGCTAAATGATGCCACATGTTTCTTACTGTTGTCGCATGACGCAAATATACCTGCCCATACAAATTTTGACCGGAGTTGAAGGAATATCAAACTTTCGGCCAATTTGAAGACCTGTGTAGCCTAGTTGGTAGTGACCCTACCTACGAAGCTACAACTTAATTTGGTGTCTACACCCGTATTGTTTTGTACAACCCTACTGGAAGATAAAAACTGAACAGTGAATAATTGTTGGTTTTGAGTACTTTTCGACATCGAAACTAAAACTTTTTTGTTTCCCTGTATCGCAATGAACAAGACCCCATTTTTTAAAAACCGATAAAGTGCGTGTCGGTCTACGCGCAGTGTAGGGTTCCGTAGTTGCCTGTCTGTCTTTGACCTTTTTTACATCGACACGCGCACGCCGACTAAAAGTTGCGGTTGCGTCACTCGAATTTGTACGAAAATTGACCTTTTCAAGTACTTACATTTATTAAGTTGATCGACTATTACTCGTTAAGTAGGTAGTAATGCCTACTTATATCCGTGATAGATTTTTTCATTATTATCTTGGGGTGAACTACGACCGCGTACATAAATATAACCCAAACGAACGCCAATACTCTGGCTCTTTATTGAACTACAACGACCGCGTGCATAAATATAACCCAAACGAACTGCAATACTCTGGCTCTTTATTAATTTGGTCTAAACCTGCCTTTATGGCTAAATACAGAAGCGATAAATTCTGTCCAAAGAACACATTTTCACGCAAACGCTAACATTTCATGGATGAAATTATTTGAAACAGTGGAATTCATTGACGAGCCATCGGCACGAATTGTCAATACTAGTTGTACAACGTTCCCGGACTCATTTCCGAAAGCGTCACCAACGTATTGTAATTACTCACGAATGGTATTGGTTATCACGCTCGTGCTTTCGCACCTGCGGTAAGCGCAAGCGAGAAAGCTCCAACCAATACGAGTCGCGTCTCCTCATTACGGTTAAACTGCGTTACGGAATTAAGCCCCTGTTTACATCGTAAATACTAGCGGGATGTTAATCCTAATGAATTGGAGGCCACAGGTAAACATGGCAGAGGGGTGAGGGGGAAGGGGGGGAGATTCAAATGTGTACCGATAGATAACGGATGGCAACTATTTGAAGTACTCGCCAGTCATTAGTTGCTGCCAAGTTGGGCTCGATTATTACTGGTACTGGATGTTCTAGTTACTTAGTTCTTTATACTTTTTTTTCGATTTGTATTCTGTTACGTTAGGCATTTAGGCGGTTGTCACAATTGTCGCTGCATCCCGCTGCGGTGTGCGGCGCGACCGTTTTCTCGTTGTATGCCAGTGCCTCAATTTGTACACAAAATCCGCACGTTACGACACACTGCACCGCACCTCCGTCCGTAGAAATTGGTACGCGGCTCCGCACGGGTGCTGTGGCAATGTCATGGCCGCCTTAGAGAGAAAGGAAGAAAGAAAACTAAGGGTTTTGAGAACAGTAGAAAGAGAAGACCTAAGCCATCCTACTTCGATTTTTTCTAGTTCACTATGTCGGGGTTATCGAGGCAGCGAAGCGAACAAGGTTCTATGGTACTGGTTGGGCCGAAAATTTTCTGTATGTCCGCCTTATCTAGGTTAGGTTTTTATAATGACCTAAAATAACATTTTAAATTAATAAAGCAAATAATTATATATAAAAGAAAACAACCCACAGCAAAAATTGGTAAAAATCTTACACAAATCAACCTAGTCCCAAACTAAGCCAAGTTTGTACTATTGGTACTATGGGTACTAGACGAAGATGAACATACTTATATAGATAAATAAATACTTCAATACATAGAAAACATCCATGACTCAGGAACACATATTCGTGCTCACCCGTGCCATCACGTGCCATCAACCAAATAAATCCTCTTACCGGGATTCGAACCCAGGACCTCTTGCTTCGTAGACAGGGTCGATCACTACCAACTAGGCTAAAGCGGTCATAAGCACAATCAATAGCGACGAACAAGAATTCCGATTTAAAAAAAAACCCGTGCTTGGGGGTTCAAATACAAACTAACAAAAACCATCTCTATTTGACTTCAATTATCAAAAACGCGTTCTCAAATAGTGTCAGATAAATGACGTTTCTTACGAATATTATTTACCGTTAACGACATGATCACAAAGCAAATAACCAATTATTACAAAAGCAATGAGTTAACGAATGTTCTAGAATGAAATAAGAACCTTCCCACTACTTCATTTGGAAGAGAAACTACTGTGGTTATCGCTATGAGAGATCGCTATTTTATTTATTTTAACTATTACTTTTACATTTATGTGTATTGTACAGTAATGTAACAGCTTATGTCTCGTTCTTGCACATTTGATTAGCCCTAAGCAGGAACGAGAGCTTAGAAATTCAAGAGTAACACGATTTCAACGTTAGAAGAGCCTCTCCGTTGCCTCTGTCAATGTTTTTAACCAAAGGAAATGTAATGCATTTGAGGCGCTAGAAATCTCATTTCATATTTTACAATGAAAGTGCAGGAACTTCTATGACTTTCGTATTTTCTATTATAGAAAGCTTGATATATGGAATGAATGCTGGGAAATATCAAAAGTGTTTCGTTTTCTTTCACCTACAACGCTTTCGTTTATAATGGTGCAGACCCACATCGCTTTATAGCAACGGTAAGTGTTGTTGGATTTCAGTCACTCATCATCTTCCTAGCGTTATTCCCGGTTGTGCCCCTAAGGCCCGGGGTCCGCTTTGACACCTAATCCCAAGATTTGGCATAGGCACTGGTTTTACGAAAGCGACTGCCATCTGACCTTCCAACCCAGAGGGAAAACTAGACCTTCACCGAAAAGCTAACGGTAAATATTCCGCACATAAGTTCCGAAAAACTCATTGGTACGAGCCGGGATTCGAACCCACGACCGCCGCTTGACAGCCGCATGCCTGAACCACTAGCCTACCGTAGCTCGTTTGATTTCAGACTGTGGGTACGAGACATTATTAAATATGACTTGGTTGGGTAATGAGAGTTGGATAAATGAATTGGGTGTTTCCACAACCGTGCTTTCCTAACACATCTGCATATAGGCACACAGCATTTTGTAAGTATCATAAATAAACACCTAAGTTGACGTAGATAAACAAAACTGTTTAGTGTTAGACGCTGTAACGCCGCATTCTAAAGAAGGATAACTACGCATTGTCGACAGTCCTAGCAACAATATTAAACAGGTTTTCATGTTCGTGAGAAATGTCCCAGATAACCTTAAAGGTTTCCTGTTACCAGAATTCTCGAACTAGGGCTCACGTTGCGGCATTATACTCTTCGCACAATACCTTGTTTACTTACGCCGATAGGCCTCAATAGCTAAATTACGCGCCCAATTTATGCCTCAACCGCGACAGTTTAAGGAACCTATTGTTGGTCGGCAACAAACTGTAGGCAGCCGACGTGAAACCCAATTAAATTAACTACCTTCGCTTTATGCCTTTGTTATCGTTAATAAACTTATCAAAGCCTGTCTATAAACCAATTTCAGTATATCGCTATGCAAATATATTAATCGCGCACATTGCTGAAGGTATAAAAAGGCCAGCACGCGTATTTGGAATTTGTGCTATTCCATTTCCGCACCTCGATACCGGAAAAAACAATGTTCAGCGTGTTGTATAAAATCCAAGGTATTCGATTTCGCGAAAACTGCCACTTTATCCTTAGCCCAGCCAGGATATTATGGGGTTGAGTTCCGGGAAAGGACATACGATAATTTTTATCCCGCAAATCATCCCCCAAGGGGGTAAAAGTACGTATGGAGCTACGATATAAACTAGTTCGAAGCGGACGAAGTCGCGGGCAGAAGCTAGTGATATAATAAAATAAGTTAAGTCATTCCCGACGATGTAACTTGCCTACGTCACAATTGTGCAAAGTTGGCACACAAACGCTGCCATTGACTGACATCTACACAGTTTGTTAATGCACGATTAATAATCAAAAAAATGCTAGCTAGTTACTATTTATTTGGGGTGAACAGACAACTTTGTAAATATTGATTGAAAATTAACGTAGTTAAGTGAAGAAATACAATTCACTCGGGTAAGTAATTTACTTTCACACAGTGTAAGTATTTACAACACACTGACTATCCGCCATTTTTATGATGCTGGTGACGTGATGTAGGCAAGATGGGAACACACAAAAATTCCGAAGAGTCATTTGTCCGAAAGCATCATTATTCCGAAAGTTCAAAATTTCGAACACCATGTACCGCTTAAAGAAAATGTGGACGCAGATTACTTAATGAAATACATAAATAGGTGAGGTTAGCATTATATATCCTGAAAGATAAAATACAGCAGAACATGGTTGTCGGAATGATGAAACTCTAAAAAAAAATGCTTTTGGACAAATTACTCTTCGGATTTATACTAATTTCATCTAAATCGGTTCAGCGGTTAGGTTAAGCGTGAAGAGGTAACAGACAGACAGACAGACGGACAAATTATCGCACTTATAATATTAGTGTGGATGTGGATGCATTAATATAACTTCTTGTTCGTATGGAAGATATCAGTCAATGGCAACATTTGTGTGCCCACTTTGCACAATGGCAACATTCGTGTGACGTACATAACTCAGTAAAATCTCGAAAACCACGAAAAAAACTCAAGAGAGATGTTTACATAGGTACTAATCCGTTTAAATGATTTCAAAATGTAATGAATAGTGCCCATGTAACAGTGATCACCACGATATTAACTCAGAAATATAGTTACAATGAAAATGCTGAGGTTAATAATGGCATCCTTTAAAAATAAAAAGTTTGAGAATCCATGTCAGTAAATAACATCATCGCATCCATTTTAAAACCCAAACAAGTTGACACAATGTTGACACAGTATTGGAACAATGTGAAGAGATTTTCCATATGGATGAATCCCCGTAAGATAATTAAATCCTGAATTTCTTTATATTGACGAACTGAAAGTTAATAATACTAATAGTATTTGAAAATGTAACAATCTTTTACGCCACAAATGACATCTGATTATTATTTTCTTTCAAAAAAAATCTCCATTAGCATTTCCACGTAATTATGTTAATTATCTCTTTTCCACAACTACAAGAAGAAAGTAAATTCCCACTTGACTTCACTAGCTTTATACTTTAAAAAAAAACTTACATTCCCTGACATATGTTTACAGGTTTTGTACCGTCATTATTAAAAGAAAACAGAAGTCGAGACATGCCAAACAAATGAACGAAATCAAATGAATGAGTAAATTAAACTCTCATTAAAGTAGACGCAATCACAACACACGAGTGTGGTAAATTGGTTACTTAAGTGTAACCATTTTAATGTGTCAAATCTTCCCCACTTTTGGTCGACGCGACGGAACCGCTACCAAATTGTGACCAAATATATTACCTGTGTCGGCACAAAGTGTGCACACTGTTACCAAAAATGGTTGTATTGGAGTAGGCAAGTTACATCGTCGGGAATAGTGATCGCCTGCGACAACTGTACTAACACAGTTTACAGTTGTCGCAGGCATATTGTATAATCCGTCGTTTTACATTACAGCTACCTGTTTTACAAAACAGCGCAATTTTGTAATACGGCGGGTTGACGATCAGGCGGATTGAATACCGCCGAACACCAGAATCCATAGCCATTTTTGACGTTTTAATTTGCATTATAACCTCTGTCCATGGCTACTTTACTGTTCCTAATATAACTTGTTTGATTGCACGTGAAAATTGACTTAAAGGTCACTATTTACACACATATTTATCACGTTTTCTTTGTTTTAATAGTTGTTGATTGTACAATTTAGTGACGAACTTTCTGTATTCGACGACATGGTGGTTGTTATGTCAGATAGCGCGAGTATTAAAAATGGGAACTAAATATTTCCAAAGCGGCAGCTAATTACCCGCTGTATTAAATTACCGCTAGTCGTATTGAAGAACGATTAGCGTCGAATACATATCAGCGGACTTTCATTCAGCGTTATTCAATTCGCCTGATCGTCAACCCGCCGTATAACAAAACAGCGCTGTTTTGTGAAACGGCGGATTATACTATTACACTGCGACATGTACTTACGAGTATGTAAACCCGACAGGCGGACGCCGGTTTCCACCCGATACGCTGGCCGCTGCGGCCGCACTTTTATGCCCGTTTATTCTACAACACTGGGCTGTTATTCGCTACGCGCTAATGCGGCTCACCCCGCCGGTCACCCGTCACGAAACTAGACCTCTACCTACGCTTAGTTACTACGCATCGCGGTGTCAAGTTATATTTGTGGATGAGCGTTGTGGTGAGCTTAAAACATGTTACTGAACAGGGGGGCTGGAGAGCGTCGCTGTGTTTGTTTGTCGGAGCAGCCGAGGCCCGCCTTTCCGGACAAGTAACTAGTTTAAGCCTGTTGATATCATCGGAGGACTAGTTTCTTACTCAGACCGCTTTATGTGTGCATTGAAAATCAAACCATAGGCCAAACGTTAGGCTCTCCACATGAATGAACCGGGTCGTGTATTGGAAAATATCGCGTTTTTTGAAACGCCGTTCTACCAAAATAAAATACAATAGATACAGATTTCTGGTATAATGATCTTTGACTATAATATGATTGATTAACTGATTTAGCCGAAACATGATTGCTTAAAATTACCTGAGAAAAAACAAAGATCCTATTCAAATACATTGTCAATCGAAATAAACAAGTTTAAATTATGGTATTTTACCTCATCCTAAATCTCACTTGAGGAAATTTTAAGAAAACTTCATTTAGTAGGGTGTTAATCGAAATTTGTCCGAAAAAGACTTTCCCGAAGAGTGCTGGGTCTCGTTTTCTCTTGCGTGGAAGACATAAAAGTGTCTTTTTCACCTTAAAGACGCGAGTGACGCTTTTCATAATTTGCATTTTAGTTACTCTGAAACTCACGGGATATTTTTGTATTACACCATTCTTATGATTTCATTTATCAAACGAAACTTCGTTTCAAGTCAATAAGAAACGAAGCACATTGTGGTGCGGTGCTCATATTCAAACTTAATTGAAACTTGGGCACAAATCATTAGAACAGACGTTCATCAAATAATAAGTAATCAAAGCTTCAAATTAGTTTCTGGCCGCCATTAAAGCTCTCCGATTATTAATGCAGTGTGATTGCTCTTCGTCGACGACATTTGGCAAAATAATTTGCCGTTTCAGGCAAGCATTCATATTAATTTAGTAAACAAGCCAACAAAGATCCCCGAGGTGACGATTCCCGGACGAAGCCGACGATTTCCGATTTGATTTTGAACCTTGACTTACCCTATTCGATCCATGTCATTACCTAGATTATTACTCATTTTATATTCGTCCAATGGTTTGCTTCTAGAGTAAATGCAATGAATTTGCCTTAAAATACTGCGATAGAAACAAAAAATCTGTTTATGAATTAGGTTTCACTCTGTATATACCATAGAAAACATAATATATGACTCAGAAACAAATTATTCGTGCTCATCACACAAATATATTCCTTTACCAGCATTCAAACCCGGGACCTCAAGCTTGGGTCCCTATCAACTAGGCCAAAGGGGTCGTCAAATTAACTTGCATTTATTTTGCTCTTTTAACATTAATCTTTGAAAAACGGGAGTTTACCAGTTTGTCAAATAAAAACAGTTGGTAGCTGTTGTTGTTGTTGTTGGTTGGCTCAAAAAGAGTTGATGTTAGGTCGTATCGAGGCACCGACAAGAGCTTAGCTCTTAAATAATAATAAGAAGAAGGTAGCTATTGTTTTAAATATGATAATCTGCAAAAAAACTACTTATGTAATTATTGAACCTGCTCACAAAATGTCGCATCGTTTCGACATCCGGACATACGGAAGGTCTTCTCCCCAGTCGTTGATTGTAGTAAGTTACAACATAATAAGTCCTGCCACTTGCACATGAAAAACGCGCGTCATGCAATACATTGCATGAAGTTTATATTCGGGTAATCCATCTATAGATACTTACCTACACCACATGATTCGCGAAGGCTACACCTCAATTTGGATCATCACATTTGCACACTAATTGCTTTCGGTGTATTTCGTGACTTTCTTGTTCTCATTCTGACATGTTAGCTCGACGTGCGTGGAAACGAGCGCGCGATACAAATTGACATGCAATTAGGATGTGAAGTCACAAATATGGGCGTCCTGGCCGGGGTAGAAGCGATCGAAGAGATCACTCTTCACAAGACTATCAAGTTGAGACGTCGCGAGAGATGTAGCGCCTATCGCCGCTTTGAAGGGTTCCCTAGCTGTCATCTTTCACCACCATCACTATCATATCAGCCGAAAGACGTCCACTGCTGGACATAGGCCTCCCCCAAACAGTGCCACAATGACCCGTTCTGCGCCACCCGCATCCAGCGGCCTCCTGCGACCTTCACCAGGCCATCATTCCAAGGGCTGTCCACGCTGCGCCTTCCGGTACGTGGTCGCCACTTGAGAACCTACCTGCTGTCCTGCTTTAAACTGGAAGTCTATTGTTCGTCGCATCTGATCAATACTGCAAATGGATGTGAGTTACGCGCTGAAACGTAAACGATCATGAAATTACCCGTATGCGCCACCACATTGCAATGCAAATTCAATGCGAAAGTTATGAACCAAATACAGCACCAGAAATGGCAGCAATACCAGGATCGTGAGATGTATACACGATTGGTTAATCCTTATTACATAAACTGTGGGCTTGTTTATTACATTGTCGCATCGCGTGTCGCAGCCGCTGGCGTCGCGCCAGTGCCGATTATTTATGCTGCTCATGCCCAATTAAATACGCACGCGCGCCGCACGACGCTCGCACGGAAATCGCGCAGAAACCGCGCTGGCTTCAATTTGATTTCAACGACATGACACCTCAAACACGTTGAAATCAAAATATGAATGCGAAATGTACATATCTGCCAGATCTTTTTGCACAGTAGGTATATACCATACATTATAGCTCATACATAGTAAATCTGTACAAACGTCTGATGCTTAGAGTATTATAGGTCAATATGCACACAGACACGTGTCGCTACAATAAACTTAAGGGCAAGTCGGGCTAATCAGCGGTATATCAGACCGCGTGCCGCGCATGTACCGCGTTGAACTGGAACTAGAGCGCAGTTGGAGACTCTAGATGTGATACTGCCTTAGCCAATAGGTACATTAACTGGGCTTTTTGTCACCATTGTGGACTAATGTTTATTAAATATAAAAGGTATACCTAGTGGTTCAGGCATGCAGCGGTCGTGGGTTTGAATCCTGGCTCGTACCAATGAGTTTTACGGAGCTTATGTACGGAATATTAACCTTTAGCTTTTCGGTGAAGGAAACATCGCGAGGAAAACGGTCTAATCCCAATAAGGTTTAGTTTTCCCTCTGGGTTGGAAGGTCAGATGGCAGTCGCTTTCGCAAAACTAGTGACTATGCCAAATCTCGGGATTAGCTGTCAAAGCGGACCCCGGGATCCTTAAGGGCACAACAAGGAATAACGCTAGGAGTATGCTGATGAAATGCTATACCAATAACCTCCGGTAAATAACATCCGGCCAACATCACAAGTATTCCAACTTGAACCAGTAATAAATCCTCAATTTAAACTGAACCTGAAATACAAATCATCCCAACATGCAACTCACTAATAAATTGGCTTTGACATGTGTATCGACGTTATAAAGCCCCAAACTGAAGTCATTTGAAGCGTTAAATTTCCATAACTCGCAATAGACGTAACTGTTGAATGGATGGAAATTAAATTCTATTACACATCGAGCACAGTTGCTTTTGCTATTTACGGATGAAGTGAGATACGAGTGCGGGATAGTATTAGGTCTGAAGCCCTATTTCAGAAATCGTTTATGACAAACTGAATCGAAATGTGAATCATCTTGGTGCATACTCTCTTTCGCTCGTCAGTGTCTGGGTATACACTGACGAGCGAAAGAGAGAGTGTTAGACTGCGACACACTCAATATTGAGATATAGGAATAGAATGGTTAGTTGCAAAATGGAGTTTTAAACGACAGACTATGATTTGGCGACCCCGGCATTTGAATCAGAAATGAAGCTTCTATTTCCACAGGCGGGACCAATGCGGGCCATAATATTATGATCATTTGCTCTAAAGATAGGTTAACCTAGGTTGGCAGAGCTGTCAATTGGCTAGATTAAGTTATCTGGATCAGTTCCATAAAGAGGATCATTCGGCTATGTTATTTACTATCGTTACTGAGGATTTCTCAATATTATTTGATTCAAAAGTGCCGTTTAAGTATCCCGAGTCGTAATATCGATATGAACGCGCTTTCCTAAGGCCTAAAAAGAGGCAATTTTGCGAGAAATACGTTAAACTGAGCACGGTTCCGATAGCTTAGTTGGTTAGAGGGACTGACCGCGTATGCAAAAAGATCACTGGTTCGAATCCGGCACAAGGAAATACAAATTTAAATGTTTCTATGTTTAGCTTAAAAGTTATTTAAAAACGTTAAATATAGCAGTTTTCTAAAGGTAGAATCTGACGGTTCACTTGAATGAATGTTCACTGAAGTGAATGCTTAATTTTTCTTTTATGTTTTGTTTCACTTTTCGTTCAGACTTGTCACTTTGAGTGAAAGATGCAAAATGAAACAAGAAAATGAAAGAAAAGGAAACCGTCTGATTCTACCTTTTTACGTGTGTTCGAAAGTAACGTGATCACCCTTCTGCCGATAGATAACTTTTTGTATGGGAAAATAAACGTTGATTTGTCCTAACGTACGTTTGAAAAGTTTCTTCTGGAAACCAATGGTGTGCAAAGCGACGTCTTTGATTATTGATACAGACAACAAAGCTTTGTGTAATGACGATCCTCATGTTTGTGAGATGTGAGATGACATTCATGAGAATGCGACAAAGAAAGAGTATTAATCAGGTTTGAACGGCCTTTACTCGCACATTTTCGCTCGCTTCCGAAAAATAAGCTCCTAAGGAATAGAATTAGATCCCGCGGGTCGTCTGTATTTCAGGTTAAATATAATCTAGGACCTCAATCTAGGTCTCTTGAAGGTAAGTCCGTAAGGTCATTATTGAAACAATGCGCTAGATCTTTGGCTTTGTCGTGACTTTTCACGGAGACTTTTAGGTAAGACTAAACATATTTTACACAAGATCCATTATACCAGACTGCAATTAAGGGATCTCTCAAAAACTTAAATATGTTGATTCTTAAAGTCGTATTTAGGCTATTTGGAATGAACAAAGCATGTATCGGGTATTTTGGAAACGAGCGCATATTTTGTGTGTATTTCCGTATTTTAAATGTACGATTCCCACCGGCCGGGTCGCGTGACGAGTGGCGCGGCAACGCAATGGATGAGCGAGCACCCGGCGGCAGCCGACTGCGTTTCGATTCAGTGCAGTAGGCAAAAGCCCCACGGGGCCGGTCAGATGCGACGACAGCGGTGAGCAGCCGTCCACGTCCGCAAGGAGCCGACCAGCCGAAAAATCCATAAAAAAATGATGTGTTAACTACATCTGTATTAAAGCTTCAAATTCCTTTAATAACTTGTAAAATGCGCTCAGTAGCGCTCCGGCCCGGCCCATTCAGTGAGAATCGGTCAATAGGGACTAAGACTCAAAAACACAAACACATTCGCGATATTAGTAAGGACCCGTAACAAAGGCACTGCAGCGGAACCAAGCCATGAATAATGTATAGAATCATGCGCTGTAGCCAATAAATTAATTGCATCCGTTACATTAGTAGCCTCATAATTTGCATTACAAGCAGGTTACATTACATCAACTGATATACAGTTCAATCAAGATCTACAACTAACTGTATAATTATATCCTCGAGAGATTCTACTGAGAGAGAGATTCTATTTTTGCACTCTCGAGAGACGCTTGGCCAACCAACCATGGAGGTAGGGAGGCTATGGTAGTCCGTGGCCGATTGGGGCAAAACCTGCTGCAATACTTCCAAAACACAGGTGTGTATTTTCACCGCAAAACGGATCACCTTGGCCCCTGTTTTCCACAATGTATCCGTAACATACCACCTAGAGCTCCTAGTTATAAATTGAATCCAAGGCTAAAAATGCAACCAGAAAACTGTAAAGGTAAAGCGGTATTCCACACCCAAACAGCGTCTCACACTGTATCAGGCTCAGGTTCGTGCATGATAATATACGTTGCTGCCACCTATGAGACGGTTCCGCCAACTATCAGTTAGCGACCTTGGATTCAGTTGAGCGCAGAGCTCACAGACTCTTTGGTAACGACTCCACCAATAAGTCAAAACTACAGAGTCCCGAACACCGACGGCGATTAGCTTGCCTATCGGCATTTTATTGGATACTAATTTTGGAGAGTGTGCGCAGTAACTGCACAACTTAAATCCACCTTCCCCGTTCCATCACCGAACGACCAGGCGTGGGGAGCGAATGCATCCTTGTTGTCAACTTACTACTTATTCGCAAGAAGCGATTTGCCTCGTCTTTCTTAAATGCGAACTGATAAGGAATGGATTTCGCTCCCTTCACCGGTATTACCTGAGAACGAACTATACGATCTAGGTGCCTTTAAAACAAGAGTGAATAGGCTATTACTGAACCAGTGAGCTTCGTCTTAGGGTCTGTCATCGCTTACCATCAGGTGCGACTAAGGTCAATGAATAGACAATTTTTTTTTAAAAACCTTTGTTTTTGCGAAAGTGGTGGCCATGTGACCCCTATGTCACAAATGTCACGCGACATAAAAATAGCAGTAAAGTCGATGTTTTTTGCTAGTCGTACACGTAAAGATGGTTGCTGACGCGGCCTTCAATAAAAGCCTTTATTCCTCATATTCAAATTTGATAATGCTTTTTCGGCAAAGGTCAGCATGCAGCAGCTTTACGGGTCCATGCTGGTCAATTTTCCTGTGTTTTTGTACCATTAGTAAATGTTCATTCTTTCCTTGCTTTATTTTCCTTATTGAGTCCCTACAACGGTGAACCGTATTCCCGGGTTTATTAGGTAGCTCGCCGAGACAAGGTCAGCCAGGCTTTATTTCCTGTAAAAAGGAACTTTGAACAGTCCCTCCAACCTCTCGCCGCATTCAGTCACCGGGAGTACGGACTGCAAAACTAACTTTAAAGAGCACTTTTTTCAATGTAAAGGCGTGAGCCATGCTTTAAATTGAGGTTAACATTTGACACCCTATTTTCAATAGTTGACACCCCATCTGTCAATTAATTTTATTACAATGTATCTTAATTGAACGTTCCAACTATGATGGGGCATGTCAGGCATTAGGACCTTACATTAAAAGTAACAGCTAAACTCACGTACCTATTAATAGTCACTACTGGCGACATACTGTTTTGCTACTCATCCTGAAGAACTTTCAATGGCGCCCGTAGTGACAATGAATTTCGAACGTTTCGTATCCTGTTAGGAATTTTTATATATTTTGCGCACCTATTGACGTGTTTTTCTACTCCAGCACTTCATGACTGACAGCGATATCTAAATCAACTTCATTTGAGTAATGGCAATGAAGTCTATTTGTCTATGGGAATATAGTACAACTGCTTTTTTTAAGATTCAAGATCCGTGCATCATGTTTGAAAAAGGTTTGTTTTCGTTTTCAATAATAATAAGAAACTTTTCAAATTAAAATAATACTTTACTTAGGTATATACTTTGAATCTAGATTGAAAAAACCTTAAACGTTTACAAAATAAAAATAAACACCAATATTCTATTAACTTCATTTTATTTTTTTACATTTATATTTACTTGAACGCAACCACATTTTTCGTAATTGAGAACTGTCTTATTGTTTCTTGTCTATGCTATCAAGTTGATGTTCCGTCTTCGAAATTGAAAAACTTTTACAAAACTGTTAATTGTGGGTTTTAATTGGCTTCATTTTGTAAATATAACCAAGAAATATACTGTTCAGAACCTGCATATTCATTATTTATTTATTATTAAGGATCGCCAACAGCGGCAACAACAATTACAAGCACTAATACAAAAAAAAACATAGGTTTATATTTCATTGCGCCCCCAATTTACGGGCGAACACAGCATGCATTAAAGAAAGCATCGACTAAAAATAATATAAAACGAGACAATGCAGTAGGGGACATAAGAGTAGTTAATAATAATATACTTAGGACTAATTCAAGAAGGTTTAAAACTAATGCAAATTATCACAAATAAATTTAATTTTGTCCGATATACTTAAATTTAATTTAATTTACCACACACTCAAGAGCTATTAACAGTGGTTCACTTTGTTTTGTTTAATGCTGTGTACAAAGTGACCCATTTACAGATTGCTCTCGAGTGTGCTATGTATTTGCTGCTGTCATAGATAATTTCTTAAACAAATTAATAAATAAATTCTTATTCTTATTCATAGAAAAAGTAATGTATGCATATGCAACAACTCATTATTGGTTCTTAAAATTCTCGGGTCTTTTATTAAAAAACTCGACTACGTCTCGTTTTGAAACTTCGACCCTTGCATTTTAAGAAACCTTAACAGTGCTATACTGTTGCATAAACTACTATAGATTGGTTGCTCAAAACGTTTTAATATGCGAAGAAGTTTTATTTTCTATTATTGCAAGTTCTTGATTAGATGCCTTTTTTTCAAGCGACTATTAGATGCGTTGTCGCGGTCGATATCTTATATATATAAAAAAAAGACATATTTTTAACTCGTTTTCAATGGATGGCATTCGTATAGGCGAATTTTTAGAAATTATGGAGATGTTTGTATTCTCCATATTTACGTGCCGACCGTACGATACTCTCACGGCGACGCCGAATTGTGTATTTTGATAAATGGACTCACAAGTCGAAACACTTGAACCTTTCGACGAACAGGACGCCGCTATTCACCGGTAAGTGCGTCCCTTTCACGAGGGGCATTCGTTAAAAGGTTCGATCTAGAGTTACACTGGACTTTAGTTGGGACTGGACTTTCCTCAGGAAGCTCGACTGTCCATAGAAACGGCATCCTGGAATAACATGACACTTTTTGTACACAACGGGATCCGCAGTACAGACAGAAAAGAAGTTGTTATACTTTATGTATGTTATACGAACTGAAATTAGTAGATTTGAGTGTTATAGAAAAAAACTTATATAATATGAATATTATGTCAATTGACCGTTATTTCTTATAAAAGTATTGATTTTGTTATTATAGCTAACGTTCATTATATCTAATTAAACGTTATTAATATCAAATTATATATAATGTTGTTATATTTCGTGAGACGCACCCCTCACGTACAGCAATAGCTGGGAGACAAACGCGAGAACAGTTACGACATGTGTCTAAGACAAATTAAAATAATTTGTAAATCTGGTTGACCATCATTTCATAAAAAAACGTTTCATAAATGATCATTTTATAACCAACGATTCACAAACTATTCATTTCACAAACCCATCATTACTCAAAATGCTTATACTAGAAATAATTATTTGATAAATATTCATTTAGCAAATGTTATACTTTATAAAAACATTGAATGTTAAATTGTCATTTTAAAATGATCATTTACCAAATAAATCGTTTATAAAATAGGTCATTTTACAAAACATCGATTGATAAATGATTGTTTCATAAAAGTGAATATCTGTCATATCACGGTATCTAGCGGACTGGCCAAGAAACATTACTGTAATAAATTCATAAAAAAGTATAGTATTTAAACATAAATCGGTTTTGGCGCTTTGCCGGCCGCTACCGCGGCACGCTCGTTTCGCTCGCTCGGCTCGCGCACTGTATGGTCGCAGTTTTTCCTAACACTCCTCCTCGCTTCGCCCGTCGTCGTACCTACACTGACCTGCCTTAAAGTAGAATAAATAGGTAATCCACCTGTTATGTCAGTACATTTTAAGACCTAAAAGTTTTTTAGGCTAGGAATGATAACTTACTTGCTAAACACTTTTCGACTTATCCGTGTGCTCATGCAGACTTATACAATACCTGTATAGAATTATACAACTTGTGGTTTAAAACTTTATCAAGACGTTAAATGATTTATTAAATAAGGTATTTACCAAACAATGCATTTTCTTAAACGTTATTTAACCAAACGTTACTTAGCCAATTGTCACGAATAATAAATGGGTAATTTGACAAATAATGATTTGTAATATGATGTTTTTTCAATTAAATGATTTGTCTAATGAACTCTTTGTAAAACAATATTTTAGGAAACGACTAATTTGTTAATCGTTAGTTTATAAATGTTTATAAAATAAATATTTGTGAAACGTTTTTTATGAAATGATTGGATACCTGTAAATCTATTTGATTCTTCTCTTTCATGCGTATGCGCGTAGTCATGTGTGTAAGCGGGACGTACTGATAGTGAGATGGGAGTGGTATCAGTTAAGTATATACACTCGCGGGCAAAGAATACGGGTCACCCTAAATTAAATAACTGCAATAGGTTTTTTAAAATATTTAATACTTGTTGTACATAATATGCTATTCTTTACAATACCCAACTGTATTAACAATTTCCTGGATCCTATCATAAAAATATCGATATCCAAAAATCACGATTTTTACGATATCTCGCTTCGTTAACGTTGTTTTTCTTCATGGGTTTTTACGAGTCCGATTTAAACCTGGTAACGTTATATTTTTTACTGTTATTAGCAGTTTATATGTAAAATTAAATAAAGATCATGACAGGATTAACTGTACAACCTCTTACGCACTATTTTAGGAAATATGACGGTATTTTACCAACTCGTATTCTTTGCCCACGAGTGTATTTCCTTTTAATTTTCTGTTTGTTACTTTCCGTACTCTCACCGAATGGACCCTGCGGAAGAACAGCGCTGGCTGCAAAGCCAGCAACATGCTGAGCTGGGTACATTTCGTGGCAAAAAAATGTGCTTTTAATTTTATTTCTTTTATTATCTGTGTTGTGTTTGTCACGAATATTTTTTTTGATTTGTTAAATTTAAATTGTTATTCTGTTGCCTACGAAGCTGAAGGTCCTGGGTTCGAATCCCGGTAAGGGAAAATATTTGTGTGATGAGCATAAATATTTGTTTCCGAGTCATGAATGTTTTCTATGTATTTAAGTATTTATAACTATTATATATATTGTCGTCTAGTACCCATAACACAAGCCTTACTGAGCTTACTATGGGACTAGGTCGATTTGTGTAAGGTTGTCCCCTTATATTTATTTATTTATTCGATAGTTAAAATGAGAGCCATAGAGCGACTAGTGTCGAACTTTCTGGGGACTCTTACATACAATAATGGTAGCAAATAAGCGTACGGCCCTGTGCGTAAGCGGAAGTCGTAACCTATAGACGGCTGTAACTTAAAGGACATCTTACGTACAGCAATAGCTGGAACATGTGTCTTAGACAAATTAAAATGATTTGTAAATTTACTTGATTCTTCTGCTCTTTCATGGGTAAGCGTAAGCCATATGTGTGTAAGCGGGACGTACTGATAGTGTGATGGTAGTGGTATCACATTAAACTGGGATTTTTAGTTGCAAACAAAAAAGCGCGGTGATCTCTTGCTGTCAACTGAGCACATCATAAGTGGCGGCGCGTCATACATGATACCGAGAGATCAGACCCCGTATCATGGTCGGCCTTATCACACGATAAGTGACAGGATAGAGCGTCGGTCACTGGCTGACACCGTTCGATAGAACGAGACGACGCTTCTATCTTGTCACTTATCGCGCGATAAGGCTGACCATATACGGGGTCGGAAAGCTTCCACCTATGGGGTCCGTTCCATCACCACCACCGCCAAGTCCAGTAATGGCCGTCTTAAAAGGGTTACTAGCTGTGTTTACTACTAAAAACACAACAATACGTCCAGAGACTGGAGTTAGTATGAGTATTACTTTTAGGCGTGAATTATGCAAGCGCAGCTCAGGCATGTAACGGCCACAGCACGGTAATTATACAGAGACGGCGAAGGAGCGGAACAGGCGCAGCACAAGCATGATGCCGCTTCAAACGACTATAGAACTTAATAAAATGGAATAAGGTCCAACATCTCTTCGTCTTTTCATCGCGTCCGTGCCGTATACGATCCACGCCTGCAATGCACCCGCGCCGCGCTTTATAGGCGACGTGCGACGTGCAGACACCGCGTATTAAGTTCTACAATCGTTGGTAGCGGCACAATGCCTGCGCTGCGCCTGCGCCGCTCCTTCGCCGTCTATGTATAATTCACGCCTCGTCTGTGCCGTATCTATCCGTCCTACGCCTGCGCTGCGCTTGCGCCGCACCTTTACCTTACGTCGTCTCTGCATAATTCACGCCTAACAGAGGTTAACCATTTTATGTGAAGCAATAAACCCCTAAGTTCTAGATCGTTCAGTCCCCGATAAGCAGCCACTTAATTGGTCTTTTGTACACAAATCGTAAATCATATTCCGTTGAAAAGGGTCGTCGTTATTTCTGGACGGATAACACAGGTTGTGTTTTCCCGCCAGTTGTATGCCTTCTCGTTAGACTAGAACGTAAATCTGGCTCGAAATCCTTTCATCATATACTAGGAGGTCTATCATCCTCCTATCATTATTCCCGGTTGTGTCCTAAAGGAGCACGGGGTTTACTGTGAGACCTCCCAAGATTTGGCATAGGCACTAGTTTTTACGAAAGCGACTGCCATCTGACCTTTCAACCCAGAGGGGAAACTACACCTTATTTTATTTTTCTATTTTTTCTTTTATACAACGACGGTGGCAAACAAGCGTACCTACGTCCCGCCTGATGGTAAGTGGACACCGCAGCTTACAGACGAATGCAACTCCAAAGGGAACTTGAGCGTTGCCGACCCTTGATATGTTTGAGGATTCGTCGTGTTGACAGCTAAAAGAATTTGTTTCCTCGCTCTCAACACAACGCATCCTCGGGAGCTCTGGCGACCTTGGTCACCTCCAGGAACACAACACTGCTACAGAGCAAGTAGTAGTGTTATTATGGCTGTGGTCTATTATTGGGATTAGACCGGTTTCCTCGCGATGTTTTCCTTCGGCGAAAAGCTAACGGTAAATATTATATCTGACTTGATGATCTTGTGATATTGACTGATTGCATACGAATATGACACTACTTATGTGTTTACGTGAACTTGTTAGCTGCTCGAAGAGTGGTTTATGGTAATTTCAGCATATATTTAAGAGCTCTTGCCGATGGGGTAATATCCTGCACTGGTTTCCAATTTAGGGAAGTCTAGTGCAGAGGCGTCCGCTGGATGTAGGCGGCGCTGGATCGGTCATTGTGGCACTCTTTGGGGGAGGCCTATGTCCAGCAGTGGACGTCTTTCGGCTGATATGGTGATGATGATGAGTGAAGTCGTTTATGAAATTAATACTCACTGATAAAAGAAAGGGCTCATTGAAGTCAATTCAACAAGAAAAGTGTTTAAGAGTCCGCAGTAAGCTCGGCCGAATTTCACCTTCCCATACAAACGTAGTTACGCTCTCATTTTAAAACTACGTGTTGGATTGTAACGAAACTTTGCATATACAATGACATGAGGTATATCTATGTCTGTTATTAGTTTATATGGTTCCGGTTTACTACATAAACTAATTACAGACATAGATATACCTCATGTCCCATCCACCCATTTGGGCCCCTTGTAAAACACGAAAATCGACAAAAATTGCTTCATGGTTTTATGTTACTCATTGATTAGAAATATGATATTTGGTACTCTTAGTTAAAAAAACTGGATATTTTAGACCAGGAACAGGTGATAATTAAAAATGGCACACATGTAACCTCCGTGGAGTAGAGTAACTATAGGCTTGCCTAAAGAAAGTTACTAAAAAGAGTAGAGTATAAAACTATAGGCTTGCCTAAAAAAGTTATTAAAGAGTAGAGTATACAAAGGCTTGCCTAAAAAGTTATTAGAGTAGAGTGTACAACTATAGGCTTGCCTAAAAAAGTTATTAAAGAGTAGAGTATACAAAGGCTTGCCTAAAAAGTTATTAGAGTAGAGTGTACAACTATAGGCTTGCCTAAAAAAGTTATTAAAGAGGAGTCCGTCGCTCGAGTCCCATAAACCATAAGTGTGATAGAGACGGAGATATACGAACTTCGTGATTCGATGTTCGTGGTAATAGCTCTGTTGTCGCATACGATGGCCAGTCTACAGTTCCTTTATAGTCCATTCAAAAGAGCATTCGGTCGCCGTTCCAGACACCCAGCCTTTTGAACCAAGCAAACAACTGCCGTAACTTCGTTTGATAAACGCACTCGTTTGAACCCACACTTCACTGCAAAACCCGCCTTACATTTGCACGAATACGGTTGGAATTCGTTTGATTGTTTAGGCTAAAGCACTGCTCCCACATTAGTAATGCTTATTATCTCTGGAAGTGCGCTGACTGCTTAACAGGTATTAATTAACCAAATTAGTTGCAGTACGGGAGAATAGTTAGCGCAATGAAATGGACTGTTTTTTTATTGAATTGTTACTGTAACAATGGAGATTAGGTACTCTATACCTTTGGCACATAACATAAAATCTAATTAGAAACAGTTTAGTATAATAATTATAATGATTTATTGAAAAACCTTATTGCTAATGTTAACAATGTGCTTGCGTATTAATATTTATTATAGGCGTCTCAACTAGGAAGATCCCGTATCACACACAAAGATAATAGTTAATAGTTACAAAGATAATACTTACAAACTAATTCGTGCAATTTGTGCACAAAAAAGTATATAATATTATAGTATATTTTGAAACAATTGTAATATAGAGATCAAATTAAAACATTCAAGTATATTTATATCAACAAATCGCCTATTATTAGGTACCTATTACCTATACATAATTACAGTGTTAAAAATAACACATCTGCATTTGCGTTCGACTAGGACAAATCGATCCCTTGATCTAAAATGGTTCTTAGCTTTTGCGTAGCGAAGCGTAAGGTTTCAATTTCGTAGCACAGAGCTACGAGTTCGCACCGCAAAGTGCTACAAGCCCCTACGCCGTAGATCCGTAGAAGGTCAATCGTAGCCCGTTCCTCAATCGACTCAGTTAACACATTGTATTTTGTTAACACATTCACTACCAGGAATCGCTACGCGCTACGCTCGTAGCCGATCCCGTGGTTTTCCTCGTATGTAGCGTAAAGCGACTACGGCGTAGGCGCCCGCTAGGCGGGTTCCTGGCAGCGAAAGTGTTAACCACATGTAACCGATTGGTTAAGCGGCGTTCTCACGAGGCGATTTTAGTTGATCAACTTTTAATTGATCAAGAAAAATCGGTCTGAATTGCGTTCTCACGCTCGCACCGATAATCGGACCCAACGGGCAGCCTCACAAAGGCTTCTAAGAGAATTAGCAAACGAAGACATGGCTGGATACCGTAACCATCTGCGTATGAGCGAGGATAAGTTCCAAGAACTTCTAGCTAAAATTCGACATAAGATTACCAAACAGGATACCAACATTGATGCCCGCAGTTATTGCCCGTAGGGCAGTGTCACGGGCGTCTCTATTTTTGTGAAGGTCGAGTGTCTGATTCCAGAGGCACTCCTGCTGCTGATATAAGTCCAGAAACTTCATTGTTGTGGCATCAGTCCACTTTATCACCTTTTTTGTAGTCATTTTGGCCGCACGCACTCACTTTGGACAGCAAACAATACTGCCACCACAGTAAAATCGTTTTCAACTTGAACGGAACGTTCTCACGTGCGATAAATTGTTGCTTGCACGGTTACGTCATCAAATTGAACCGACTCGCCCACCAAAAGTTGAGAGGGAGTCAACTTTTCGTTGTTCAATAAAAGTTGATCAACTTTTATTGAAAACATGTTCTCATTAATGATTGTCATTCAATTCGTGAACCGATTTAAGGTGATCAACTAAAAATCGCCTCGTTAGAACGCCGCTTTAAATACAAAGACAATTGCAAACAAGGAGCCTTTCAGATTCTTAAGAGACACCGTAGGCTATGGATGCTTGCGAAGAAGACACCGCGAATACAGTATCATATATAAGATAAAAGGTGTATGAACTTGTTTAAAACATTTGACGATACTTAAAATAAGAAAATAAAATAAAAATAAATGTATTCAACAATACAAACAATTAACAAAAGCCATGCGAGTAAGCATATACAATACTGGCTGTCTGTATAATGAAATGGTTTGAAACTCAGCGAGACCTGGTTTTCAGTCTCTAACCACAAACTTAAAACTAAGTAAATCTTAATTCATTTAGTAAGTTCGCTGTCGCGACGAGAAATTATGTAAAACAATTTAAAAATAAGTTCTTAGTACCTAATATGCGTTAAATTAAATTAACGGGCTACCTGAAAAATTAGAGAGATTATTTACACTAAAACAAAATAACAAAAACAAGCAGATATTTAATGTATCAATTGCAGTAATCTGACGACTGTCATAATTTACATATCTTACCGGTGACCAGTTACTTTCATTTTTTTGCTGTGACTGAAGCCAACTTTTACATTGTTTTTTAAACATGTAGAGAGTTTTTATATAGATAAGTAGTCGTGTTATTATGATTATAGTCTTCAGTAAGGTGGAGGTACTTCCCTAGTTTTGCTGCTCAGAATACGAGTGACAATGACATTGCCGCTCTGCTCTACCTCTCTAAAACAACACACTATCTACATGTACGATTTAAATCTACATGCATGCTTAAATCTACACACAGCGCAGCGCAGCGAAAGAATTGAACTATCCAAAAATGAATTTAGAACGAAACAAATACAAAAACCATCGAACCCGATGCATTTCCTGATTCAAAGTTCATTTAACTTTTTTTACATCAAAGTTACACCATCGAACTATTTCCATCACAAACACTGGACTATGGCCGAATTCATACGAAACTGCCCCCAGGCTCTTTACTAACCAACTTAACTCGGACCCTTAAATCTACTTGGCTCCATACATTCCATGGCTCAGCGGATAGTGGTTTCGTTATTTACCACGTGTACGTCACGCTAGCGGACCCGGGTCTTGACTGAGATTTAGGAAGCGGTCGCTTAGTATTCAGGCCGTAAATTAAAACCGCGGGTAACAGTTTATAGGGACGTGATATATCTCTGATATCCGGGTGTAGCCTCGAATGATCCGGTTAGTTTGTAGCCGCTATGGGAGTGCATGAGTTATGGAGGGATACTTGCGGCTAAAAAAATGGCTAGCCTCTCACGCCACTTTTTTAAGATTTATATTACAAACCCATACGTGGCGAACAGGTGAATAGTTTTTCAGTAAATAAACAGCTGACTTTTTAATGCAAAAATATATTGACAGATAGCAGAAATCTTACTTTAACAAGGCAAAGCCTATACACCAGACATAAACAAAAGGTACAGTACAATGCAAATGCTGAAATCTTACAGGTCAGGCTGTGATAACGCACATGTTGGAATGGCTCAAATCACATGCCCGATCACATCGACCTCTTTGACAGAGTAAAATAAATTTTCTTTGCACTAAGAGCCCTTTTGCCTGAGAACAAAATAACGGCTTATAGGACCTTTTAGAACGGAGTGGCTTATATTATTTATATAATTCAACATGAACACATATACTTAGAACCTACATATTTAATTCAATGGCTCATGAAATAAAATATGCAACAACCATAATGGCCACTGCGATGATTTCGACACATTGACGTATTGATTGAAACTGTAGCCATTACGTTGTTTGATTTACATTCGGCTGTAGCACGCGATAAATCATTCACGAAAGCGGTGCGTTAGATCTCACATGCGATAGCTGTCACGCAGCCGGAGGCGAGTTGTGCCGCTCCGTTGCTGCTACGTATATCCGGGGCCTGCGCTGAGCTGACGTACTCGTTACAAACCACGGCGGATCGGATACACTTATTTTATTCTGTGTGTCAACGATGACATACACATATGTGTAATCCAAAAGCTTGAGGTCGAAAACTAGTCTTGTTTGAAATTTGAATTGAGTGTTCTTTTACAACAATCATTAAACCACGAACTGGCGCGAAATAGCGCAAGATGCGACAAGTGACAACTCAGGTCGGTGGCCAAGACTCACTTTGGGTCGGTGAGCTTTTGTAATTCGTATGTAATCGATATCAGAATATAAAAAACAAATCGATAAATGGTTAATTGATAATAGGATGATCCATTAATGCCCATTATGAAATACTCCAATTACGGCATATATTATGCTTAATGAAAATGCGTAGTATTCATACAAATCGCAGTACCCGCGATGTCTACTCAACATATCACTGCGTGACGCTGCGTTGCCACTATTTATATTATGTCACTAGCTTCCGCCCGCGACTTCGTCCGCGTGGACCCGGGATAAAAACTATCCTATATTTTAATCCAGGCTATAAACTATCTTCGTGGAAAATTTCATTCAAATCGGTTCAGCCGTTTAAGCGTGATTGAGTAACAAACATCCAAACATCTTAACTTTCGCATTTATAATATTAGTAGGGTACATTGCCTGCTGAGTTAAACGTACAACCGTAGTAAGCATCATACTCATGTAAACACTTTTAGATTCCATCTTTAAGCAACATCAAGAATGTATACAATGTTTATGATATATACACTGACTATAGTGAACCTGGGGCCCTCCCGCTTTTTGACTCCATTGCTTGTAAATTTAAGATCAAAAGTGGTTAACTACTGTCTTTACTGAATGTACCGAACTGAACTTCGCGGTTCAAGGTGTAATGTAAATTCTTAAATGTAATTTTTTAATCTGACTTATTCAACATAAATGCATTAAAAACGACATTTTTGACCAACCAAGTACAATTACCATAATAAGAGAACTGCACCGTATTTCTATTGTTTTGACGTAAAATTTCCAAAAAAGTCCGCGGTAAGCTCGGCCGAATTTCACCTTCCCATACAAACGTAGTTACGCTCTCATTTTAAAACTACTTGTTGGATTGTGACAAAACTTTACATATACAATGAAATGAGGTATACCTATGTTTGTAATTAGTTTATATGGTTCAAGTTTATAAAACAAACGAAATATAGCAAAAACAAGTTTTGTATGAAAAACTTAATTCGCTGTTTTTTTTACTTTCGTTACATTTCAACACGTAGTTTCAAAATGACTACGTTTGTATGGAGAATCGAGCTTACTGCGGACTGTTAATAAAGAATCAGAATCTGATATCGGGATCGGCTGAGCTAACGCACATCGCGCCGTGTATTTATACAAAGTGGCATGAATGCTTCAGATTTTTATCTAAAATACTGTTTTGTTGATTGTTATGTCTAAATGATTTTCATTTCAGCATCAAAATAACTGCATTCCGTGATTTTAAAAGCTTACCAAAGAGCCGAATGCCAAGCTGACATTTTTAGTAGTTTACAATCTACTCAGTGGTATTTAATAGGGATGGTGACACCTAATAAAATAATGAATAATCTTAAATTATCTCGAACAGGGATTAAAATTATGGTGAAAAAAGTACCACAAGACAATCATAATTATAAAGTTATAAGTGTCCAAAGTTTAAAGAGGGGTATACTCTGTCCCTTTTGCGCAAAACGCATCCTTCACATGAAACGACTGTCATTTACTAATATTACGAGGTAGATCTAAATGTTACTGTTTATATAGAATAATGACAGTTAAATTGTCCTAGCGCGCGTTCAAAACGTTACGTGATTACCCATCTGAACTGTCACTAAAACATGTCAAATCCCCTTGTTGACACAGGCAATATTAATTGAAATAAAACCTATACGGACCGGAGACGTTTCATTTTAAATTCGCCTTTAAAAGACGAGTCTGCCGGGCGCTTGGGACCGCGCGACTTCTAAATTCAATTCTTGTATCAATTTATCGCCAGTTTCTGAGTCCAACTGTACACCGGCGAGTCATTTTCACCCTTATACGGATAGGAATAAAGGATATATTTCTTCAATAGTTGATAAAGGTGCTGATACCCGTGCAATCTACGCTTGGGAGTGGCGTAGGATACAATGGCAGCTTAAGAGGAAACACAACGGCCGTTTTTCCGTAGAAACGCAGTCCCCTGTTTTCTCCCTGGATAATGGCAGTAGAGCAATATTTTTTTCCATAAATCTATGGCTACTATTGACATGTTCCTACGTATTCCTTTTTTTCATAAATTTATTCTTAAAAGAGAAGACCTTCAAAAACCTAATAAAAATGCCAGATTTTCCGCTGTGTTCAAACATCAAGAAAACAATTATCACTAGATTAGGATCTAAAACGAGATCACTATATAATACAAAAACGTAATCCCTATGAAGTAATAAAGCAATTATCAAGAGCTAGGACAAATTTTGCTAAACGACAATTTAAAGTAGCATCTGTAAATCTTTATAATAAAATAAATAGGAAAACTAAAATTTACAGCACAACCTACAGAGAATGTAAAAAACTTATTTCTAACTGGCTTAAAAGCCAAAATTACGACGATATCGAATTACTTATGACTAACAGTTAGTACTAACAGTTAGTCATAAGTGATTCAATATCGTCCCAGTTAGTCGCTAACTCGTAATTATAATTATATTTGCACCTCCATTCAATCATTTCATTCATTTAGATTAAATTAATCTAAGTTCACTTAATTAATGTGTAACCTTAATAACAACGGAAGCCAATCTAAGTATAGTAATAAGATAGAAACTGTTATTTAGTAGTAAGCTGAAAACAAACTATGTTTAGTCTTATTTTTAACATGCAGTTACCACCTGTATGAAAGAGCGTTTCCTCCTAATACAAGTGTTTAACTTAAAAGGGGGAAACGAACACTAAATGTAAAATCTTTGTTGAAAATAAATAATTTTGAATTTTTTTTTTTTTTTTTATTAAAAAAAAAGAAAACATAGGAACACGGCCAAAGCCTTTCTTTGATTTTTAATAAAAAGAATAGTTAAATAGGTCAAGTTTTGGAGAAGAAATCAGGGGACTACGAAACGTTGATTTTATGTACTTTTAATAGGTATTTTCGGTCCAAGCTGCAGTTGTCTCTATCGAAGCTTGAGGTTGGCGCGACAGCAATACAATTAACTCGACCTTAGCGTTTCCTCATAATCATAAAGGTTTAAACAATCTGTAGGTACTAACCCTAAAGCGAAAGTTTGGATGTTAGGATGTTAACTTCAGGTGTCCCGTTGTGGGTGGTAATTCATTAATAACATTGCACTTTCGGAAACACACTTATTAAGCCAGAATTAATGAATATATGTACATCTATAATAATAGGGTGAACGGTAAAACAAGTGACACGTCAATGACGTCACGAAAAGGACAAAGCGATCATGACAGAACGGTACTCTTTTCGGTGATTGTCATAATTCAAAATTAGAAAACTTGTTTGTTTGTTGTATGGATATTTTTGTCTGACATTGTACATTTATTTATGGGCATGTAGATATTATTGCCCTTGACTGTATAGATATTTTTGGCTCGGGTTTTGTTCTTATGTATGTGAGAGTTGCGTGTATAGATATTTATGGCCACCTATTTGCCTACATATATTTGACTGACATTGTACATTTATTTATGGCCATGTAAATGTCTAGAACTTTTTGACCAATAAAATGATCACATATTTTTAACCGGATTACCGTACAGATATTTTTGGCTAATCAACTGTACAGATATTTTTGACGCCTTGGGAACGTATATATATTTATGCCCTTGACTGTACATATGAATGACTGGATATGTAACAGGATGTTTGGATGTTTGTTACTCAATCACGCCTACACAACTCAACCGATTTGGATGAAAAGCATGAAAATAGTGTATAGTCTGGATTATAGTATAGGATAGTTTTTTATCCCGGATCCACGCAGACGAAGTCGTGGGCGGACGCTAGTAGTATAAAAGCGAAAGTGTGTCTGTCTGTCTGTTTATCTAGCTGTTACCTCTTCAAGCTTATACTGCTGAAACGATTTCGATTAGGTATAGAATTAGTGTGTCCCCGGGAAGGACTTAAGATATTTTTCATTCCGGAAATCATCCCCTATTGGTCCACGTGGCGGGCAGAAGCTAGTGAATGTAGGTGTACAAATACATGTTACCTTAGGTACCATAGTGTCGATTTTGGAGGTGTACATATATGGTAAGCCTATTGATCGGAGGGTGAATTGTGTCAACACAGTAAATCCTTCAATCAATAATCTTTATTTATATGAGGCTTCGCTTCGGCAGTGCGCTTATGATTTTTCTAGATCCCATATGCTGCCGTCTGCTTACCATCAGGCAGGGCTGTATGCTTGTTCGCCACCGTTGTAGTATTAAAAAAAGCCCGGGTTGCACTCCGGGTGTGCCGGCAGAAGTGAAAACTTGATTATTAACGTTGTGCATTTTTGATGTTCAATGATGATGAACTGACATCATCAACTATCGATAATCGTTTGTAGAATGAACGTGAATCGAATCATTGAATCGATTCAAATAATAACGGTAACAACCGATATGTTCCTGCACTACCTGTTTAAAATTCTAATTTAAATGTTTCCTGCTATACAAAGGTTGTCTGGAAGAGATCGCTTTAAAGCGATAAGACCGCCTGTTGTTACCATTATTTATTAAGCAATATTTTTGTTTGTAAGATGTTTCTCTCCAGTTGTGGTGCAATAAAGAGTATTTATTATTATTATTATGCCTCGCAACTATTAGAAAGACGTCAATCTCACCTTACGCATCTTACGGTCACGTGACCTCTCTCGAATCTCACCTTACGAAATCTGTGGCGAGTTTAACAATTTTTCCCCATCCCAAAAAAAGCACAGCGCCGCTAAAGAAGTTTTCACTTCAAACTCCAAGATGAGAATTCGTTGCTTCATGTTTTAAAAAAAATAGGTCGTTGGACGGAAACTATAAACGTATTGTTTCGATTGTACTCTTCAAGAAATGAGACCAGATCATCAGCCTATACATACCTACTACTGCTGAACCGTGACAGGAGACCTTCATGGACGAGAAGGATGTTTCGTTCTACCGTTGTAGACACGCTGGCCCAACCCAGATTAGTGACTTCACATACACGCCCTTGAAAGTAAAGCCGTCCGCTGACATCATTTCGACCGCGTTGTCCGCATAGATAGACTATCTGTCTCTTTCTAAGCGTTGTAACCAGAAATAGACGGATAGTCTATTTATTTATTTATGGCCGTATTCATAAACGTTCTACAAGCCTATTTTAGCTAAAATGCCGTTAAAATTGGTTTGTCCTTATGTCACTTTGACAGTTGTGTTCGTAAGAAAGGGGCAAAGCACATTTAATTTAGCAGAGGCTTTATCGTTTTAAGAATAAGGTGGTTAATCTTTACTGCACACAAGAACAACTTATTGTACAGAAGGCGGTCTTAATGCGGTAATCATTCTCTACCAGTCAATCTCTGGGCAAAGCAGACCAATTGTAGGCGGTGCAACTTTAGATATAAACATAGAGTGGGTATGCAGGCAAAATAAATAACAAAATTAGACATAAAAATGTATACAAATTGGTACATAAATAAAATGCATACAAACATACATACCTACATTCGCGCCTTCATTTCCAAAAAGGGTAGGCAGAGCACATGAAACTTATGTTCCAGTTAGTGGTTAGTGTTGTAGCTATCTAACTGTAATAGTACATTACGTAACGTACGAATTACCGCCCGTGGTGAGTACACAATTTTGCGTCTTCACCTGGCCACAATGCGAGTTTTACCGTACGCGCAGCGTGCAGTAAAGCTCGCATTATGGCCAGGTGTGTCGTAACATATTTTACGTCACACCTGGCCACAATGCGAGTACGCGGGGCGTCCTTTGATAGCCGTGGCTATGGCACGGTTAAGGTGGCGCTTTCAAACAATCAATGTCAGCACTGATTGTTTGAAAGCGCTACCCAATCATGTGACAACCGCGCCTCACGATAAGCTGCCAACATTTTTTGGAGCACCGTCTGTGTTGGCGCCAAATATGGTTTTTATGGGAGGTCAATGTGAAAGTTTTGCCTCGTATTACAATTCAAATTCAATGCGTCGCGCGCTCTGTTTGCCACGTTATCGGGGGAGCGAGTGTGCGATACACATTGAAAGATAATTGAGACGGAAGTCGGCCAACAAAAATATCCACCAGTTTTCGTGATTTATGACCCACGTGGAACGTTCCCTGGAGTGGAGATTATTCACAAAAGATCCCTGCCTCGACTCCAGCACGTGACTAGTATATCTTGCCCCGTATACATTAACCGGCAACTAATACTGATGTAAACTGGTCGGCCTGTCTTATGGAAATCGGTAAGCGTTGAGAATAACAATGGCTTTAATCCTATGTTCGGTGAAGATGTGTTTATAGCGTTAATGTGCGTGTAGTTCTTTGAATATTAACATGGATTTTTCTTTCTAATCGCATATTCTTGACAGTTAAACGTTTTTAAGGGCGTGAATTGGAAAATATCGCGAGCTTTATAATGGCGCTCTGAGTAGATTAGTAAACATGAATGGCTGATTATCAGCTATACGAGTATATTTCTTGAATATTGTTTATCTGATTACAGACCACAGAAAACCTCCAATAGATAGAGCCTATAGCGATTTAGTTCGATGCAAACGTCACCACAGTTGGCGGTAGGTGCGGGTTGCGGGGAGGTCGGTAACGGCGCTGCGATTGGCTGTTTCGAAAATAGCGCGCTTTGTCACATCATGGCGCCAGAAGCGTAGTGATGGGACGCGTTGGTCGTTAACGGTTTTAGCGGTGCCGCAATCAACTGTTAGTAGAATATTTTACATAGCCTAGGTACCTACCTGTTAACATAGTTTAAATTTTTGAACGGCTGTCACTGATATATTATTATCATGTTTCGTTCATCGACTGTTTTGATCACCACATAACATAAAAAAGTATGTTAATCATAATCACATCGAATAATCATATAAAATAATTATTTCTAGCCATTTTACAACATTTACTGCATTATCGTGTTTATATATGTGCCTTCGTCCCGTTCGTTTTTTACATACTTACTAGGAAAGGGCGAATGCGACGCGATGTTTATTCGACATTAACGCGAATGTTCTAGCTAGGCTTATGTATGATATTTTAAGATTGGTATAGCTAGGTAAGGAAGACAAATAAAAACGATGTCATAAAAAAAATCAATGTGATAAAATTATGTGATTGATGATAATCCTCGTCATCATTCAAGAAGGCGTTAACGTGCTCACTAGCGCTACTGGTAAATAATTGTGATTATTTAAATTTAACGATAGATATTTAAAAAGGAGGCCACTATACACTGTATTTTGTAATTAAGCTACACAACTAACCACTTCCGAGATCCCTCACACGTCATCGAAGTGCAGCATGAGGTCCATCTCGTGACACTAGTCCTAATTGCTCTCGAAGACGATTCGAAAAAACCCAAATGCCATGGCTCCATCACTAACCACCTCCGAGAACATACTACCTATGTATTGTAGTGTATAAGTTCTATTTCATTCTACTTTATATGAATGAATACTAATACATAGCAATAGCTAACTTCGACACTACATAATATTCTACAATGCTCTAAATTACTCAAAAAATAAAATAAAACTACATAATTTCTACTCTTAAATCACCAAAAAACTTCCACCGCGGCTATCATGCGACGGCGCGCGAGCTCTCTCGATTTTTCTCGCACTATCCGTGTCTTTCTTATTGGAACACTTAGAACAATAGGTAGTGCGAGAAAAATCGAGACTATGTCGCGGCCGTCTCATGATAGACGTGCTGTAGGTACTACAATAATATATTCCGTTAATTAGCTCTGGAAGCTATAAAATAGGGCAAGATAGTAATTTACTACGTCTCCCTCTACCTCATAGCTTGTAAGACGGTTGCAGTCCGCTACGCTGCCTTCTTGGTGCAGTTTAAACTTTATAGTACATCGTATACATTATCTATGATTTCTTACAAAATAATTTTGACAAGGCAATGACAAGGATATAAGTATTAATAATCTTTCTTTGGTGAATTTTCGTATTACAATAGTACACGAAAGCACGGATGAGTTAACGTATTGTTTCCTTAAATGAATGTGAATCGGTAAAATTCGAAAGCATCACTAGCCCATCACTAGAGTGTCACGTGCTTTCGTGAGAAAGGAACAGTATATTGCCATTTCCATTTGATGAAAAGGGACATACGGATACTTCACTACTTTTTATGGACCAGTGTAAAATGAACTCCGCGTGACAGACTGAAATTTACATTTATATGATCAATTTAACTTACCTGTGAAATGTTATTCAGTGGGTTGTGTAATCAGACGTTCGGGAGTTTTTCCATCACCACTACACACAGCAAGAACTAACTTTTGTCGCAAAATCAAGTTTAATTTGTTGGTTGTTTGACGCACGTATAGATCGCGTACCTGGTCGATACTGACAATATGGCGCGGGGAAGGGGGGTTATCAGTGCAAAAACATATACGCGTGGTGACCACACGTCGCCCTATATGCTCTATCTATTGGAGGTTATCTGTGTTACAGACGCAACATGTTTGGTTAAAATTTTGTCGGCAGACAAAAAGCCAAAGTTGGGTATTTATTTTAACTTTTTACTTCAGCCTATTCAAAGAATACAATTGTTATTAGCCGACAATTAACTTCGAAATGATAGTAGCTGTAATAGGAGCAATAAATGAAACGGTGGCTTATTAAGCCAATCAGCAATCAGTTCTAAGTAATTCTATAAAAAAAACTTATTTTTTGAAGTTACGTCATGCCTGGTTTCTTTTACTTAACTGGAATACTATCAATATTATTTTACATTTTAAATCCTACTAATATTATAAATGTGAAAGCTTAGATGTTTATCACGCTTGAACGCCTCAACCGATTTGATTGAAATTTTGCACGAAGTTAGTTTAAAGCCAGGATTAAAATATAGGATAGTTTTTTATCCTGGGTCCACGCAGACGAATTCGCGGGCGGAAGCTAGTTTTAAATACAAAAATCATGCAAAATGTAAAAAAAACCTCCAAAAATTGAGGGAAAACAAAGACACTATTAAACGCTACGACATACTTAAGTGCCCAGTGTTTTACCAAGATATTTAATGAGTTACATGCTACGATATCGTGATATACAGTTTCATTAAATACTTATGGTCCTTATGGATCACTCACTCAACTTCAAATATATATTTATTCCGAATTTAATAATTTTGAAACACTGGAGCCGATATAAAATAAATGCTCCTTAGATTAGATACAGCTGAGCAAGAACAAGTATTATTGTCAAGAGACTGCAATGTCGCGAGATTACAGACCTAGGCGAAATCTCGCGAGACCACAAAGCCAGTCTCGCGATATTTCGAGATTTACGAGATCTCACGAGAACTTGTACGAAAATCTTACGAGACTCACTCTCGTAAAATATGGATGAGATTGCATCCCCTATTGTCAAGGTTTGGTGGCACGGTGGAGCTATCGTTCTATAAACAACACATTGTAGAAATGCCAAACGTTATTCCTAACTTATGACCTCTTCTCTGACGAAGGTACAGAGATCGGCATGCATGGCTATAACAGGGGCGTTTCGAACCACGCCTACAGCGGCGCTAGAAGTCCTACTGGACCTACCGCCACTTCACATGGTGATTAAGTCAGAGGCGCGCAAATCGCTCTACAGACTAAGAACTCTTGGCCTGTGGAGCGACAGCAAGCCAAAGACTAAGCACACAAACATGGAGACTGACAGTCTCTTAGACAGAATAACAAACATGGGATGTGACAAAATGCTACCCAAGTATGTATTCCATAGGAACTACACAACAAAAGTTCCATCCAGGGCCGAATGGGCCGAAGGTCTAGAACCACCGAGGTCTGGTGTCGAAGACAGTATATGGTACACGGACGGATCTAAAATGGGATCCGGTACGGGAACAGGCATTTATGCGATTGACTACAGTAGTAGTGTAAGCATGGGTAGTTTGGCAACCGTCTTCCAGGCGGAGACATACGCCATAATTGCCTGTGCACAGAAGAATATAGACAGGAAAACCAGAGGGCAGACCATCTATATCCTCAGCGACAGTCAAGCGGCCCTTAAAGCGCTTACGGCGCCGAAAGTGGATTCTAGACTAGTCTATAATGGCGTCCAGGCACTGAACAAGCTTGGGAAGCACAATAAGGTGCAACTAGTTTGGATACCGGGGCACGAGGGCTACATCGGCAACGAAAGAGCGGATGAGCTTGCAAGGGGGGGTCTACAAATCACTTTGTAGGTCCATAACCATTTGTGGGACTCTCGCAGAGAACCATAACTTCGGCCTTTAAAGCCTACGCCAAAACCAAACACCAACACGAGTGGAGGAATGAGGCGGGCTTAAGGCACTCTAAGCTCTTCATAGAAGGAGTGGACTCGGGCTGGACTAACAAGCTCTGGAAATCCAGTAGGAAGCAACTCAGAATCATTTCTGGGGTGTTCACAGGTCACTTCGGGGTCAAGGATCTCTTGGCCAAGATGGGACTGTCGGATAGTTTAGACTGTAGAATGTGTGGCGAAGAGGATGAGAACACTTATTGTGTGAATGTCATGCCCTTGCCAGACAAAGAATGAATTACTTTGGTAATGACTATCCGCAACCAAAGGAATTCAAGGTGCTCCCGCTGAGCTGCATCATCCGCTTTGTGGAAACGATGGAGCGAGCTTGGGAGTAGGCATAAAGGAGAGGGCAAATGCACAAAAGATCCCGCTGGGTCGAAGTGCATCCGAAAGGGCCCTCATCTAGATAAGATAAGATAAGATAAGATATGACCTCTTGCTCGGAAAACACAAGAGCGAACATTTAATATGTATGTATAACTAGCTTCCGCCCGCGACTTCGTCCGCGTGGACCCGGGATAAAAACTATCCTATATTTTAATCCAGGCTATAAACTATCTTCGTGCAAAATTTGATTCAAATCGGTACAGCCGTTTAAGCGTGATTGAGTAACAAACATCCAAACATCCAAACATCTAAACTTTCGCATTTATAATATTAGTAGGATAGTGGGAATAATACGGCGCGAGTTGGAATGATAATTGCAGTTCTCGTCAAATATAAGTTAGCGGAAACTACAATTAATTATATTGGACTCCAGTTCGGATGTAATGTGTGTCTTGAACAGGTATAGTATATTCCATACTATTATATGATATGCTATTTATCCTGCTGACACCTAAGTATTTAGTGAGATCACTTGTCACTATGGCCGAATGTACTTTACAAAGCAATAAACAGTTTTTGTTGCAAAGGCCGACACCTTGCAAGTTGAATAAAACATAAACTAAAGATTTCATGAGTTTACACTAAAACTAACGTTTTGTACTATTATTTGACAAAGTCATTGAACATGTTTGTGTTCAACTATTTTTTGTCTTTTATAAAGGACGTTAGGTCGTTAAGCTATAAATAGGTATGGTTATATTAATCAAACAATGTATTCATAATGTGCATGTAATTGAATGTAACGCCACAAAATAGATGCCAAAAATAATCATATTTTTAACTAATATCTATATAATTAGAAATTGTCACAAGACTACAGAATTAACATGGTTTTTACTTAGACTTTAATTGAATCTTAATAATAAACTTAATCACAACTCAAACAATTTTAACAAAACTCAATACAACTTAATACTTAAACATTATGGAGATCTTTCTTTGCAAATAGGAACAATAATTATTATTTCAGTTGCCTATCATACTTATATATTTATATAGAAATAAATCTCAATAGTTCCAAAACTACACAATCAATAATGTGCTTATTAAAATTTAGCATCAAATAATACTTTTTCTTAATAATAGAGTATCAAAACGACTAAATTCTTACATTAATCAAATTGAGATCACATTATTGCAATTGTCTTCAATCAAAACTTCAAATAAACCAAATTATAATATTGAACCTTCTCGGTTTCTAACATAAATATAAACAACATTCATAATCGCCTTACAATTAACTATAAAGAACTGTGAAAGTCTACAAAACAATTGCGATTTGGTGTCATGCATGTTACAATTGATGCAAAGTACCGTTGTTTTTTTGGTGCACGAAGGATTTCGGCAGCGTTGTTGTTTTGATCCCATGTCAGGTAAATGATTAGCTGCATGAAGGCGTTTAGCCATGGGCGGCAAAGGCACAACAAACTGTCTTCCACGTTTTCGGTGTTCTTCTGCTTCTTCAGTTTCAGGAACATCTTTATTTAAATCTGTGTATGTGCTTTTGAATATCAATAACTCCGAAAACTCCATTTTGAATTCCCGTAATTTAAATATTTTATGTATGGGTGTTTCAAGAGCTCGATTGTCCTTTTTGTATTTGATCCATGCGTTGACGATTACAAGATCTAACATGTGAGAGATAAACCTCACCGTCCATTTGTTGGTACGAACTCGTGCAGGACATACAGCCAACAACCGGTCTGTGAGGTCCACTCCTCCCATGTTAGCGTTGTACTCTCTGACAATTTCTGGCCGTTGATCTGCAATGTACTGTTTCAGTTTTTTGTCATACCGTTGACACTCATCTACAGTTTCCGCAGCATGAATACTCGATGCGAAGAGAACTGGGTTGTTATCATACCATTTTGTTATGGCAATGGCTTTATCCTCTCGCACTAAGACATCATGGCTTCCTCGACCTTTGCGTGACAAACATTTGTCGCTTCCGAGATCATTTCTCAGGTATCCTGGAATTCTGTTTTTCATGATCGTTCCTGCGCACTTAAACCCCCTTGAATTAAGTTCCTCGATGAGTTTAAAAGTTGTGAAATATCGGTCACAATAAATAATATGACCAGGCACCAAGGTTTCGGTTAATTTTAAAACTACGTTCTCGCATAAAGAACGTTTCATTTGAGACTCTTCAAACGTAGTGTTCCCTTGGTAAACCAAAATATCACATACCAATCCATTGGGGTTTGCGAGAATAAACGCTTTTAAACCAGTTGGATGTGGTTTTCCTGGGCAAAACTGTCTAATTGCACAAGCACCCGTAAAAGGAATGATCATTTCATCGATCGATATTTTTTGTTCTCGGTTTTGTGCGTGGCACCCTCGGAGTACTCGATCAAGGATAGGTCGAACTTTCCATAGTTTATCCTTCTGTTTCATTTCAGCGGTGACATCAATATCAAATACCAGCTTCAAAGAGTTCCGTAACTGTATGTATCGGTCACGAGACATGGCTTCAGTTATAATGGGAATAGCGAATTTACGATTTCAGTACATTTTTAATTGCGGGTAGTTGATGCATGACATAAGTAAAGTAACACCCACATATGTTTTGCATTCCTCAATAGTCAATCTCAGCGGCTTACCCAATTTTTCGATGGCTGTCTGATTAGACTTTTCTACAATTAAATTATATAACTCATCATCCAAGTATTCTGCCACATATTCGTTGATATCTGATGGGTCCTGGATGGATGGCAAGTAAGATGGCGAAGACAAACCTGGTACATCAACATCAAAGGTATCACGTTTCCACATAACAGCATCTTGTGACCGACCTGGACCTTGACTACGAGTGCCCCCACGTGTACGAACCCCAGAGCGAGTACGCCCTCTGCCCCGACCTCGACGACCAGTCCTGATGAGGCTACTACTTCGTAGTAGTAGCCTCACCTGGTAAATTACCTCCACCTTCGCTGTCGGAACTGTCGCTCGATTCTTCATCAGCCGAAGATCGGGATTCATTTATTGAGGGTATATACGCATTGAAATCTTCGTCATCGCTCGACTCATCACACTCGGATTGGTTCAGTATTCCGTAATATCTCGGTCTCGTAACGCTGAAATTAATAAATACACTAGTTTTAGTACTAACACCGAAAGTGATCTACATAAGATCAATTCCACATACGTAAAACATGAATAACGGCCAAGGTACCTTTCTATAGGTTTAATATGTTTGCGGTGGTTTTTTTTACTTAATAATTACTTATTTGTCCATAAAAGTACATGATTTCGAAAATAAATATACTGATTTGCAAAATAAGGAATAACATTAAAAACAAGTTAATTTAACAGATATATTTTAAGTTTTACTTACTGCGTCGGCCACGTGCCGCCATTGTTGTGAACTCCTGAGCACGCGTCACAATAATGACGGCCACTAGATACAAAATGTCTGTTGAACCCCAAGGACAAACTATTGCCATTGGTTAAATTTTATTGGCTGCAACGAATCACGTGTCCAGTACCGTTTTAGCGGGAAAAAACAAACACCCGGGAATTGATGCTACGTAAAGGTTCGTTGTTGATGTACGAGTTTTAAAAGTATCCGGCCTTCAGAGTATGGTCTATTTAGCACTTTGTAAAGGACGCCAGGTGTCAGGAGGTTATATATACTATACAGGGCGTCCCAAAACTTCAAAATGTTTTCCTACTTGGATTGGTACAAATGATCAATTTTACGTTATTCCTTTCTTTTAAGATACTATGGTACTTAAGAAGAATTATAATTTTTTGTCCATTGTTTCGATTGGCATCACAAAAATACGGGTTTTTTTTTCTCATTTAAGTCGGTTCGATTCCCAGACGAACCAAGTAAGTTTTAGAAAATCTTTGAATGCAGTATTACTAACTTTTAGAAATAACACCACGCTTAAACCGCTGAACCGGTTTCGATGCATTTTGTTATAGAGATAGCATGAGGCCCGGGGAAGGACATTCCCCTAAGGGGGTAAAATAGAGGTTGACAGTTTGTATGGAGCTACTATATAAACGAGTTCCACGCGGACAGAGTGCAGCCTGTGGCATGTAAATGAAGTGTTACAGATGAAAATAGTGTTAAGGAGAGGATGTTAATATTGTGGCAATAAACCTAACCCTGTTTATTGCCACAATATTAACTGTAGTCTTGATAATTCAATGTAATCTGCTAAGGGGCCATCAGGGAAGTTGATTGCAACTTGTTGGACCACATAATGCATATAAGCACTTGAAAATGCCTGTGTGTGTAATATTGACATTGTTCTTCATAATGGGCTTCTAAGTATCACGTTTCGGGCGCAGCGAGACGAGAGATCCGTAATGGCATTTCATACAAAATTGGAAGCCATCAAGGTGTTCAGCCATGAAAATTAAAATTTGTTTTCTTGGAGTTTTATTTATTTATTTCATTGCATGTTTGAGAAAAGCAATATAGATACCTGAAAAGGGGTTTCCTTGCTACGCTCGGCCGCCTATATGTACTCGGCCGGCAACCCCATACTTTCCGGCCTCTGTAGTAATGTACTATTAATTTAGAATTACTAACAAGACTAATCAATTAATTAAAGATTTTATGGCACCATTTACAGGAGCGCGAAAAAAAGTACGGCTCAAAATTAGAACTTTTTTCATCAACTTGCTTAAAACAGATACACAGATACACAGACACGTTAAACTCGTAAAACCCCTCTCTTTGTGACGGGGGTTAAAAAGAGGTTTTAATAAAGTTAAACAAATCTTATCACACTTTGCTGGCAGATTATTTATTCCGAAAACGTACAATAATCATCAATTAACTAAGTTTTTCGCCAAAAACGTTTCGTTATTTTAAATATATTTTTTAAAGTGGTCGAGCCGTTTGTTTTATATAAAAAAATAAAGTGAATTATACCAAAACCCCTGTAAAGGGTGTGTAAACGGGTTAAGATTGAAGATGGTAGCTAATACCATCTTTCCGTAGACCCAGAAATAAATAGCAAATAATCAAATTCAGTGACAATTATCGATGCATTATGGTAGTTAGCATCCTTCAGTAGACGTAAAGGAAAAATTTCCTGTACGTTTTTGGGCCGATATACCATAATGCATCGATAATTGTCACTGAATTTGATTATTTGCTATTTATTTCTGGGTCTACGGAAAGATGGTATTAGCTACCATCTTCAATCTTAACCCGTTTACACACCCTTTACAGGGGTTCGCCACACTGACTACAGTGTGGCGACAATTGTCAACTCGGTAAAACAGGGTCCGGAAAAATCTAACAAAGCAACCCAACGTCTAAAGATAACAGCGACATATAAACATCGCGACAAACATACCCACTCGACAAAAATATGTAATTTTGACATGTGAGCCGCGCCCTCGAGTGGAGAGGAGAGCGACATTTGCACAGCACTCCACGCGGCGACTTTGGATCGCTGACAGGAAAATCAGGGGGTCGATTCGCTGCATAAGTATTAAGTAAGTAAGTGTTTTATTTGTAAACATAGGTGGTTACAGTGGTGGTATTTTTTACAGTTTTACTATGTTTTACCAATCGGCTTAAAACTGCTACTACTACTACTACATAACATGGATACTATATACCTAACTTGCATTTCAATCTCTTTAAAACGGGCCTGCTTAAGGATAAGTTGAAATCTATAATCAAACGAGCGAACTAAGCGAACGAAGTTCTATGCTTCAGCTTGGGCCGAAAATCGTTGATGGCGTAGTAAGAGACTGGCTGCGCCATTCGAGTTAGCGAGCAAAAGGGCGCAAACGCCATGCAATCCGCGACGCTTACCCGTTCGGCCGACACACAATAAGTTCTCGGGCGCAAATTTTCAAGTGAAATAGTTTACTTCTGATGCTGCGGTATTCGTCGATTCGAAATGTCAAAATATTCAAGTTTTTACTTCTGCCGGCACTCCCGGAGTGCAACTCGGTCTTTTTTTTCCTAATCACATAATCATCAATACATTGTTTTTTATTAAATCAAACAACTTTTTGTCTCAAATCGTAGCGTAATGAGTTATCGAATTTACCTGTCATAGAATAATTCGTTGTTTATAGTATTAATTTATCGAAACACGGTTCACAGTTATTATTGTTGCTTGGTATTGTTGGTTGTTTTGCTTCGCCCCCCGAGTCCCCCTCTTTCTAGCTGCCCTGACCTAATCTAGTATATTATACCTAATCCTTATACGAAAATATACGAATTTTGGGAACTGAAACTTATGTTAAACCGAAATTATAGTAAAGGCGATTCGATGAACGACTATGTCGATGAAAAAATAAAATAATAAAGTAAAATTCGATGAGTTGATCCTCGTGTATTTAAAAGGTAATTCGAGGAAATGTATGAGCGATCTAACGAAGTAAATGTAATGTAAACTTACCCTTTTTCTGCAAATAATTTTTGTTTGTCTGTTTGTTTTTGATGAATGATTCCTAAGTGATGCTGATGATACAATTCTGTGTATAGTGTTATAGGAAACGATGATCGATGAAACTGTTTTTGGTAAAATGATGGATTCCCGATGAAAACACCAACAATAATTATTCTCTGTTTGACCCAAAGGGTGACTGGTGGTTTAAATAAATAATAAAACACCATGCCCTGAAAAAGTATGGTCTGCGCTGGCCATGTAAACAGAGATGCGGAAGGCAGGGGCAATTATTCCCATCACTACAGATTCCTAATTCTACAGATTCCCATCTCAATAGATCCCTAGTTCTACAGATGCCCATCTCTACTGTTTACCATATCTACACATTTCCAACTGTACAGATTTCAATCTCTACAAATTCTCAATTCTACAGATTTAAACCGCTACTGATTCCCAATTCAACAGATTCCCAATTCAACAGATTTCCATGACTACAGATTTTCATTTTGACAGATTCTCATTCTCATTCGATTTGAAAAAAATCGCATTTGGTTCATAAACACTTGCTTCCACGCATACCGAGCTAACAAGTGGCAACGAGCGCGTAAAGCACATTTAAATCAAAATGAAATACGTAGTGTATGTTTCGAATAGACCTTTTGTTTTTGTAACGCGTTCTCAGCTTAAGACGTACTGTGCGTGTTTTCCGTAAGAGCTTAAAAGGGTTGAAAAACTCATAGTCTACAATAATTCAACGTTCTTATGTGTTGTCTAATTAATTCAATATCATAAACTGCGGAAATATGTATCTAGAGCCATCATCGGCTTTTCTAGAATAACATAGGTTTATATGTTTTATTCCTTGCAGTAACACACTTCTGCACCCTACAGATTTCAATCGTCTAAAAACTTCAAAAGACATTACTTTCTCACAGGCGAACGGACAAACAAACGGTATCTTTTTTATGAGCCTATTGATTGTCTCACTGGCTGAGCAAAGCCCCTTGAACTCATGCTTCCTGGAAGTTCTTTCGCCCAATTTCTGAGGAATGCATCCACTCGACTCGCTATCTCTTTCTGGGTCGGCCCCGTCCCTTAATGTGGTACCCACTTAGTAGCTATGTAAGCCCATCCGGATGCATGTGACAGACGTGGCCGGCCCAGGCCCACTTTAGCCTGGCAGTACTTTGTCAGCTATGGATGTTAGCGCAGAGTAGTGTTTCGGACCCGATCCGTCTTTTTGCCTCCTTAAATACGGCGCTCTACAGCGCATTAGTAAACCTTCGATTGTCTAAATGAGCGATCATATTTAAGAACCGTAGGTTAAGACAGGCAAAATAAACATGTCGACGAGTTTCCGCTTCAGTTACAGAGGAAGGTTCCCCCTCGTTTGCTCTTTCATGCACCAGCAGCTGTTCCAGGCGTTCTCGACTTGGCGCTCTATTTCTTTGTCTTGGCTGTAGCTGAAATAATATTCTTTGTCTTGGGCCACCTAGTGCTGACTTAGGTACATATTCTCGTTGACATAATATTATGCCCGTCTACCTCGATCCTACGGTTCATACTGTTGTTAACGACCTGAGTCTTTGAACAATTCATTCTTAATCCAATTTGATAGGCTTTCCAAGCTCAGATCTTTGACCATGAGCTGAAGTTCTGCAGCAGAAGAGGCGAAAAGAACAATGTCGTCGGCGAAACGAAGGTTTGATAACCTGTTACTGCCAACGCCTATTCCCTTCTCTTCCCAAGAAACTGCCAGGCTCTTGAAGACTGCATCAAGCGTGCTCGTGAATAGTTTTGGAGATAACGGATCGCCCTGTTGTACAACTCGCTGTATGAGATTGCTACTTAGGAATCCTACTAATATTATAAATGCGAAAGTTTCGATGTTTGGATGTTTGTTACACAATCACGCTTAAACGGCTGAACCGATTTGAATGAAATTTTGCACGAAGATAGTTTATAGCCTGGATTAAAATATAGGATAGTTTTTATCCCGAGTCCACGCAGACGAAGTCGCGGGCGGAGGCTAGTAGATTAATATATCCCTTATTATTTTGTGATAACGGAACCCTAATAATTATAGCTTACTTGTAAAATAGTAAACAATTTTCATTTTACTAACGCAAATCGAATTTGTTGCAGATTCAGAGCCACTAGACTTGTTCAAATATTATTTATTTATTGTGCATAATTAAATTCAAATCATTTTAGTTGTCCAATAAAGAGTAATTTTAGGTGTTGCTTGTGCGCGTTACATGGTGTTTTCAGTTAATTTTAGTTCCTCTCCGAACGAAATTTCGTGTCCAACTTTTGTTTATCTTGAGTTTTTTAATATCACATTATACCAGAGTAGCGAGAATACGCACAGCCGACGGCGAGTACACCCGAGCTTATCAACGTCTGTATCCACTGGAACTACAACCTGGCGAAGTTCTATAGAGATGATGAGTTTGGGTCTTCGCCCAAAGGTGGGAGGATGTTGGAAACTATGCTGCAACTCTATGGTAAACTGACGTGCATTTGAATTTTAAAATATCGAATGTTCTTCTTGTTTACGTTATTTTTGATTTCTGTACATTATGTCACTAAATTGTGGTCCAGTGAGTTATTTTTTGGTCTCCAAAGTGCTAAATTTCTAAGTATTCTTAACATCATCTTCTTCATACCCACATTTTTGCTAAAAGTGGCGCTGGAACATACGTTTCATGTGCTCTGCCTACCCCTTGTGGGAATAAAGGCCTGAATACATACGTATGTTTTTTTATTCCTGTTCACTCCATTACGAAAGGCGTTGCGCTGAGATTGATTTAATGAAAGGAAATCCTATTAAGTAAATTACATTATCGGTGTTCGGGAGGAAATGTTTTCATTGCATTCATTGTTAAAAAAAATCCGCATTCATTTTCAACAAGATTATATTTTATACAGTTAACTATAAAAAAGATTTCAAAAAATATGTGAATTTTGAATTGAATGTACTATTTGGGACTGTTATTGAAGTAGAAACTACTGCGAATGCAATCATAATTTTAATTTCAGGTGGTAAATGTTTCTGTTGAACTAAATGATGCAGTTTATTTATTGAATACGGATCACGGTCGGAATTAAAGGTTTTTTTTTTCAAAGTTCCTTTCCCTTAAAAACTTTTGGGGAAAATTTTACACAAATCGATTTAAGTCTCACATTCAGAGATTAAAAGTATTATAACCCAGTTAATTTTGCCGTACCCATAATTATTTTATAATTGAAGGACTATTTATGTTGTAATTAGTTTTAATTATTTCGTTTGTTATTAATATTAGCTGCATTTTAATTTCAGTCTCGCTCTGTTTTTTAAGTTTTTTGTACATTAGCTTAAAACTCCGGAAATTAAATGACTATTAGTCTAGTTTATTACAGGTCGAACAATATTGTTATTGTCATGAAGCCTCACTCCATTATTATTCCTTACATTGAAAGGTTCCTGTTTAAGGTATATCTTGGTATTTTGTGACATTCCTAGTCAGTTCTAAAACAGCCAACATTCGAAAATGTAGAACGCCCCACGCCTACATAAAATACAGGCGTGAAACGAATCGTATCAAGACACCAGACTAACAAGACCTATGAGAGTATTGGCTGTTGTGCCCGGTAGGGTCCAGGTTATAGTGCCTGTTATTTGTAAGTAAAGTGCGAATTGCCTCCCAGCCGAGACGGAAGCAAAACAAATATGCTTAGAAAATAAACACCCATGTTTTCACCCAATTACTATATGGAAATGGAGCTTTTGTTATACGGGTACTGGTTGAAAAATACAATACGACTCGAATAGATAAGGTAAACGCCCACGTCAGAGTAGAGACGCGATGACATTTTAATAAATAGTCGGCCACATTAAAGAATCTCAACCATACTTCATAGTATTAAAAGTAAACAACACTGTGTTTATTTTCGGACTTAAGATATAGCAATGAAGAGTTTCCTATTCTTAGTGTAGTTCATACCTCTACATTAGGTAACAGTGGCAGTTCGTGAACATTTGGGATGGGCAACCCGGAGCAAAAAAGAGTTATGAAAGAGTTTACAGCATATACCTAACTATAGACATGCCTAAAAATAAATTTTAGGTAGGCCCGAGGGAAACAGCTTGTATGGGCACTCCGTCACTGTTACGTAGGTACTCAAAACTTGTTGGTCTTTTTTTTTATACGACGGTGGCAAACAAGCGTACGCCCGTCTGATGTTAAGCGGACACCGCAGCCTATAGACGCATGCAACTCCAAAGGAGTAACATGGGCGTTGCCGACCCTTGATATGTTTGAGGATTCGCCGTGTTGACAGCTGAAGGAACAAATTCCCTCGCTCGCAACACAACGCATCCTCGGGAGCTCTGGCGACCTTGGTCACCTCCAGGAACACAACACTACTACAGAGCAAGTAGTAGTGTTATTATGCCTGTCATGTGGTCTTCTGCAAAGCGGAGGTACTTCCCCAGTTGGGCTGCTCCACTTTCGAGCGGGATGACATTTCGCTGTGCCCTCCCTCACCACATCTTACTAGGTACAGCGAAATAGTCGTGGGCCTCAATTCCATATGACATAATAAGTTACAATAGGATACATCTGTAGGATATAGCCTTTGTTTTGTGTCCATGGTATTCTGGTGTTGAAAGACAGATACTTAAAAAAACCGGCCAAGTGCGAGTCGGACTCGCGCACGAAGGGTTCCATACCATTATCTATAAAAACGGCAAAAAATCACGTTTATTGTATGGAGCCCTTTAAATATTTATTTTATTCAGCTTTATATGGTCTAAGAGCTAGCGACCAAATCGGACATGTAGCTTCAGCTGTATTGAAACTCCGTTAGCTACTTTCCTGAATAACCCTTTCCGATAATCTTCGCTGGCAGCCCGCGGGCGGTGGGTGCGGGTGCAGTGGGGTGGGGAAAAAAAAATCGGTTTTTTTCGATACCTTTCCACCGATATTTTTGCATGGCTATTTTTTGGGGCTTACATATTAATTAATCTCGCGTCAGAAAAAAGCCAATACAGCTGAGCCCACATCAAAATAATTATTATTTTGGTATATTTCATTAACGCTGGCATCCCATTCCCACCACCCGATCGATTTTTTTTTTGGGTGCACAGGGAGTACAGAGCAACTGTTTGAAAAAAAATTTAAAGTCGCTGAGCCCACATTTTTTTTTCCCCACCCCACTACACCCGCACCCACCGCCCGCGGGCTGCCAGCGCGAAGATTATTGGAAAAGGTTGTTCGGGGAAGTAGCTAACGGAGTTTCAATACAGCTGAAGCTACATGACCGATTTGGTCGCTAGCTCTCCGTCCATTAGTATTTGTTGTTACACTGCAACAGAAATCATCTGCGAAATTTTTAACCGTCTAACTATCACGGTTCATGAGGTACAGCCTAGTGACAGACGGACAGACGGACGGACGGAAGGACAGCGGAGCCTTAGTAATAGGTTCCGTTTTTACCCTTTGGGTGCGGAACCCTAAAAAGGACATCGCTATGACATGCCGGGGACACAAAACAAACACTGCTGTAGGTGCTGATAAAAGAAAAAAACGAAACATTTATTTGAGAAAAACAAATACCTAATTAAACAAGAAAGAGTGTCAGACATAGCGTTTCGTCACGAAACGGTCTCAGCATAATGCTGGCATTACTGCTGTAATAATTCCGACAGAACCGACGAGTGACTCGACGATCGATAACAAACACAAAAGTAAAAAAAAATACTTGAGCATTCACTTGTAATGAGCATTCTAGCGAACGGTTACATTACAATTTGTTATTATTTCACCGCCGTCGCTCTCCGCCCGCACCTCCCCGCACATAATTTACTAGAGCGTTCTCTAGAATGATCGTGAAAATGTCCGTAGCGATTGTTTGCTCTATAATCTTCTCCTTCTTTGTCCCCGCCTTTTCCCGTTACACGGGGTCGGCTTTCTTTATCATGCGGCGCCATGTAGTCCGCTGGCTGGTATCCTCTTCTTTAAGCCCTAGGCTATTCATGTCTCTGTGGACATTCGTCAACCAGGTCATTTGAGGTCTTCCCCTTCCCCTTTTTTTGGTAGCCATAGAAAGGCATTTCTTCACAACATAATTGTCGGGTCTTCTCGTCACGTGACCGTACCATCTGAGCCTTGATTCACTTATTTTGTCACTTATGGGTGCAACCGTAAAGCTTCCTCTTATGTGTTCGTTACGTATTCTATCCAGCACGTCTAGCATAGGACGGCCGCGACATACTCTCGATTTTTATCGCACTATACCTCTTGTTCTAAGTGTTCTAATAAGAGAGAGGCGGATAGTGCGAGAAAAATCGATAGCGCTCGCGCGCCGTCGCGTGCTAGCCGTGCTGAAGTGTCACTCCACTTGCTCATCTCAGCATAAGCATTTCAGTGGTGTGCAGCTTCTGTCGTTTTTTGCTCTATAATAAACCATTTATTTCAGGCATCTAATAGCCCATAGTTACATGTACGTATATAAAGCCCAGTTACATGTAAGTATATATAACTCCATTCACCGCAACAGTAGGTATGTAACAACGGCGAACCGTAAACAATATTCCCTTAAACCTAGTTACTACAGTCCGCAAACAGCACATAAACCGCAGCAAAGCCGCAGAGCAATAAACTGCCCGTTATGCACTGAATGGAATTAAAATTGTGCATTTAATTTATTAATTACAACTAGCATTGTACTTTGCTTTGTGCGGCTTTAATTCGTGACTCAGAACTGGAGAATAAGGTCAGGTTCGACTATTTTTAGGGTTCCGTAGTCAATAAGGAACCTATAGTTTCGCCATATCTGTCTGTCCATGTCCGTCCGAGTGCGGCAGCTCAGTGACCCTTACTACGGTACATACATACATCAATTACACCGACAAAATGATAGCATACAATTTGGAACAGGGTTGTAGGTAATTTTAGGGTTAATTTAGGGGTTACGGGTGGTAGGGTCGTATCCTCGTAGCAGGGGTACACATAACTAGTTAGTTCAAAAATGTACTTGGAAAGGCCAACTTTTGTACAAATTCGGGTGACGCAACGTTTAGTTGGCGCACGCGTATCGATGTAACAAAGACAAACAGGCAACCCTACAACTACGCGTGACCCGACATTTATTAGAACCCATTAAAAGCTGCGGAATAATATATAGCGTATTTATATATTTAAGGTTCGTTCTCTCTATAGGTTCTATTGATCGGATTAGTGGTTCTGGAATTCGGAGATTACCCCCCAACATACAAACTTAGCTCGATACAAACTTTCATCCCCCATTTCACCCCCTCAGGGGATGATTTCCGGGATTCAAACTATCTCCATACCAAATTTCATCTCAATCGGTTCAGCAGTTTAAGCGTGAAGAGATAACAGACAGACAGACAGACACATTTTCACATTTATAGTATTAGTATGGATAGTATTATAATAGTTTATAATTATATAGGGTTAAACTGTGGTGTGGGCGATGGGCTAGCAACCTTTCACTGCAATATCACATTTTGTCGATCTATTATACCCACATTTATGCTAAAAGTGGCGCTGGAACATAAGTTTCATGTGCTCTGCTTACCCCTTTTGGGAATAAAGGCGTGAATGTATGTATATATATCTATATATAAGTATAGTATACTATGCTAAGTATACTATGGAGAGTATGGACGGCGCGGGCTAAGTAACAGTTGTGTGAACTGTAGAGAAACCCAATCTATGAACGAGATATTTTTTATTGAATAAAAATAATGATATTAATGGAGACATACGTGCCAAATTGACGCCTTTCTTTTCATAACGGGTTTTAGGAGGTAGGTTAAAAACGTGTTCCAGAATGGGTCCTCGGTTATTAGAATTCCGTCCAAGACACCCGATATCGACCATTGAACCGGGATACCGCGGAGTTTGGTTAGGGCCCAGCTAAATCGAATTAATTGGGTACTTGGTGTGTTCTTGTCAAATTACCCAGTGGAGCTGAAGAAAAAGTGTTTAAGTTTTAGGGAAGAGAGAAAATAGAGTCAAGTTTTCACCAGTTTTGTAACTCTAATTTGTTATTTACCCGTATATTTCAATATACTTAAGTAAGTAATATACTTAAGTAAGTAAGTAATATACAAATTATATGTTCAACCAAACCACAGTTATATACTCGTAAATATTTGCACACAACATTACTTACATTTCAATTACATATTCATTCCGTTCCGACATAATATGAAAATTGAAACTTACTTTTCAACACAATAGCTCGTAACGTACCTCTTATTGTGTCGCTTTTAGGCTCATAATCCTGGATATTAAACACGCGCGTTTAATAACATTACAATACTTGTGTGTTATGGTTATATCCCGATTAAGTCACGGTGGCACCTTTCAGCAAGATGTATGCATGCACACGGTGCATTCTTAAACTAACCGGGTTGTACAGAATATACAGTTTTTTTTTAATTCTTACCCGACTAAACAAATTAAATCCTTTTTGTTAATTAATTAACTATTTCTTTTTGGATATGATATAGAAACGGTTAATTTAGTAAAACGATTCACTTTTGATAACATCTTACATGAATTAATAAAGATAACATTTTAAAACGAAATTATTTATTTTATTTTGTATTGGCTGTTTAGAGATTTCATCTAACGCGCGCGCACTGCACAATCTTCACAAAAAAAATGTTAATGCGTGTTGGGTTATTAACAAAAATGTTGATTCGTGGTGACTAGAAAAGTGATAAAAAGAATGGACGCCACTAGAAATTCTTGACGATGTATACAACATGTGAGTAAAAACCTGTTGACATTAATAAGTAAAGAAAATAACTTGACAGGCCTATCGAAAATTTGATGATGATCTTATGAAAAGGTTTTTTTCCTCGCAAAATGTGTTGAAAAACGTCGTATGAAACGCGTGAGCTTTGATAATTACAATCCTCGGCTCTCTTATCACGCTCACCTGCGGCTCGCGTGATAATTCCGCCTCTGATGTAATTATCAACATACCTCACTTGTATCACAATGTACTATTATGTAAGTTGAAAACCGGCGGCGTTGCAGTGTAGGTACTCAGTACTTACTACAACATTATGATGAGTCTAGCCCCTTTTTTATTATACAAGCTTTTATTTACTTTCACCTGTCCCGTTGTCTGTCTGTAATCAAATCTTGCAAGTTAAATTTGATCCACTTCCTGGTTTCCGATTGAGTTGAAATTTTGCACGAATATGCAAATCGCGTGACAATGCAATTTTATGATGACCTGGAGCTGATCTGATGATGGAGCTGGAAGGTGGCCATAGGAACTCCGTAATAAAACCACATAACCCCCCCCCCCAAAATCGTTTCAATTAGTAGTTGATGATGGTATGCAGAAAAGTACCGTCAGCAATAAAAGCTTCTACCAACAATTTTTTTTTTGTTGTGGGTTGGAAGGTCAGATGGCAGTCGCTTTCGTAAAACTAAATCTTAAGATTAGGTGTCAAAGCGGACCCCGGGCTCCTTTAGGGCACAACCGGGATAACGCTGGGAGGGTGATGAAAGATATTAGAGAAGGTAATGCTAAAAACGTATGACAGAACAAGTGCTTCCCCGTAATAGACGCCATGTCAAAATCAATCTCATCATCATATCAGCCGAAAGACGTTCACTGCTGGAGGGAGGCCTATCCTCCCCCAAAGAGTGCCAAAGTGACCGGTCCTGCGCCACCCGCATCCAGCGGGTGGCGCAGGACCAATCAATCTGATAAAGTCCAATAGCCGGGACCACCTTGGATTTTGTATGAAGTTCCATTATGGAACTCACGTCTCGCCCAAAATTTAATTGCATGTTTAAGAAAAACACAATTGTTACGAAAATAATCCAACCAATATTAGATTAATTTCGTCCTCAATAACAAATAATCAAGAAAGAATCTCCGTCTATTATCTCTGGAATAATATTATATCTATAATTTAGAAAAAATCAGCCTGAATAAAGTGAAATTAGATATTATGTATTTATAAAGCCGCATTTTTTTTTAATTCGACATTGGCACAGCCCACGCTTTGAATAGCCGAGCTCCTGATTAATTCATTCTAGCCATAAAACGTAAATGTAAAGAATATGTTAAGTTATCATTTGCCACTAAAAGCTCTGGTATATTTATTTAATCGCATGGCATACTTTATGCCGCCTTTAAACTTTGTCACTCTTTAGCACCACCCAGAGGACACGTGCAGGGTTGTGGTAGGTATCGCCTGCGGACGCGAGTAACAGCAGTATAATCATATCAGGAACAGGGTACGTATAAATAATTATGGTTTTTGAAATTCGAATGAAAAAACACTCAGTCTACATAGGTTCTTAGTAATATAAACTAAATACGATAAAATAGTGATATGAAAAATATAACGACCCTGACAAAAAATCGACACTTTTGGACCCTGGTCAATCTCGTGGGGTTTATATTACACATGTCCGCTGGTGAGTATCTAATGGACATCAGTCGTTTTTGACAAGTGAAATAAACAACAAAACCGAAAAACCCAACCGATTTTTAAAAATAATAAGTTGCCACAAGAAAAGAAAGAAGCGAGAGGTTGTAAGAGCCACTATGAAATAAGGCAAGAATCCAATGGTACCTCATATATTGTGTTAAAATCTAACATTTGGGCTGTAGCCCGTGAAATTGAGTTTAGGTACTTGTCCACATACGTACATACAAACGCTCGAAAAACATAACCCCTCCTTCTGAGGAATCGGGTAAAAATTGATCAAGTTTCAAGAACTAAAAACTTTCATTTTAAAACTAGGTTATATCTATAAAAAAATACAGTTTGTGAATAAATTGTATATTTTGTATAATGATGATGATGATGTCCTCCCAGACGTATCCGTCGACGGCGACCTCCTGACAAAACGATTGTGAAAGTTATTGTCTGCGTGCATGGGCGCGAGAATGACTCGCAAATCCAAACTTGGTTTTGAAGCTCCGTTGACATGAAAAACAATAAAGGAGACCTTTATTGTTTTTCTTGAGTTGTAAGTGTAATGGTAGGAGGGCTTGGGCCGAGTTTTACGAAACTGGCGTTTGGCGTCAAATATTATATAATAAATTTTGTATAATAAATTGCAAAGTATTCGAGAAAACATACACTCCAGCGCTCGGCATTTTCTGAGAAACTGGCAAGCGTGCTTGTTTTCGTATTACATTGGGAAAGCTGTAATTTCGGGCCCGACTGTCATTTGTTTTGTATTAACACGTAAGCGGCTCGTAATGACGCACTTGGTTGCCACACGCCTGTAATTGGCCTTTCCCCCTACGCCTGCAAAGTCTGTTTCGGGCTAAAAGATGACATTCAACGAATTTGGATTATTTTGAGAAACTGGATACATGAGGATTGGAATGAGGATGTGAATTCTATATTATTTTGTCATTTATCAAACTAATGAGCATAATAACTGAACTGTATGGTTGTCATTCTAAAGCTGGCTACTCACACACCTGCTACGGGGGCAATGAAATTGTCTCTGCTGGCCTATACCCATCACAATTAAAGAGGCAATTACGGGTCCAATTCCAATACTAGATACACCTGTGGAGGTTGAAAAAACTGTCCACAATTAGCGACGCCTTTGCCCCGGTTGAACTTTAATTTTTCTGTAGCACTCATTGAAATAAGTGTATAAAAAACGTGTTGTAAGCCCAGTTACATTCGAACACTGAGAGTTTATATTTAAAGAAATAAAAGAAAGAGGAAACAAGATCCAAATAATACTTAATGTCTGTACTGTCGGCTCATCGAGTCAAGGAGTTGTACTTGAGGCCAAACGTTAAACGAGTCAAGCCGATACGTACCAGACGACGTGCAAGTGGGTGGAGTGGGTCTTTAATAGTTACCAAAGTATTCGGCTGCAGCATCCCAAGGCCCGCCAATGAATATAAAACGGTATTGAAATTTGAATCATTGAGTTCCGATTTTTTTAATTTTACAAACTTTTATTTAATTTGACCTGTTCGTTTGTTTATTAGTTTTTTAGTGTGGGATAAATCTTGGAACTGAATTTGGAACCATGTTGTACGCTAGCCAAGATAGTGGTTATAAAACAGCGCACAGTTTATAGAATATTAGTATTTATTTGTAGTTTTACAATTAGTAAATTACATTACATATGAAGAATCTTGTCGTTGACATGTATGAATAAAACAGATGACGGATGTTTTTCTTCCTCTAAAATGTCATGTGTTGTTCAGTCACACCGCGACGTAGTGTTGTGCTGATAGGTAGTCTAGTGATGTGCTAATCGGGAACATCCTCCCCCTCCTTGAAAGACTGGCTTTCAAGAGGCTCGTGGGAGTCTAGTCCTTCTAATGCTGAGAGCTTCGAAATGGCTCTCTTAATTATGCCATTCTTAGTACGTATACCGACGACTCTGCAGACGCCATCTTCACCAGGATACAGTTTTACTACACGTCCCAAGAGCCATTTCATTGGTGGTAACTGGTCATCGACAACGAGAACTAGGTCATCGATTTTGACGAATCCCTTATTCGTCTTCCACTTGCCTCGTTGCTGGAGCGTAGTTAGATAGTCCCTTGACCAACGAGACCAGAAGTGTTGTCTCAGTCTTTGTATGAGCTGGTATCTATTCACTGATAAAGCTTTCACTTCAGGCGATGGCAGGGACATTAAAGGTCGCCCAACAAGGAAATGCCCTGGCGTGAGTGGTGCTATATCACAAGGATTCTCTGATAAATGTGTTAACGGACGAGAGTTCATAATTGCCTCAATCTGCGCAAAAAGTGTAGCTAATTCTTCAAATGTTAGACTTGTATTGCCCGCAATTCTTTTCAAATGATATTTAGCTGATTTAACGGCTGCCTCCCAGATCCCCCCAAAATTAGGAGCATAAACTGGAGAAAAGTGAAAGACAAACTCCTCACTACATGCGAAGTCTCCGATTTGCCGCTTACACGTTATAAACATTCTGTTCAATTCATTTTTTGCCCCTACGAAGTTTTTTCCATTGTCACAATAGATATTATCTGGCTTACCACGTCTGGCAATAAATCTACGCAAACACATAATAAAGGCATTTGCACTTAAATCACTAACTACTTCAAGGTGGACAGCCTTTGTTGACAAGCAAACGAATACACAAAGGTAGCATTTTGACGTCTTGGCCCCACGACCCTTTTTATTGGAAATTAGAAATGGGCCTGCGAAATCGGTCCCACAATTTAGGAAGGGTGGAGCTGGAGTCACACGAGGCGCAGGCAAGTTACCCATTATGGGCTGTACTGAATTAACCTTGAACCTTTGACATCTCATACATTTATTTACAACACTAGCTGCTAAGGTTCGACCACCAATTGGCCAAAATCGCTCACGAACAGAACTTAACAGCAGTTGAGCGCCACCGTGTAACAACCTAACATGCTCTCTCTCAAAATAAAGTCGGGTAAATAAATGCTTGCTGTCAATGAGGATTGGGTGTCGCTGTTCATATGGGCAGTGTAAAGCGTTGACAATACGGCCACCAACCCGTAAAATATCCTTATCATCAAAAAATGGATTTAAATCTAGCAATTTAGATTTACGATTTAAAACCTTGGACGTTTTGAGTGAGTGTATGTCTTTGTCAAATGATTGCCGTTGCGATACAGTTGCTAAGATTGTTAAACTATTGTGTAATTCTGAAACACTTAAGTCACCCGATAACTTAACATTGGTTTTCTTGCAGTTATTTATGAATCGCAATACAAATGCAAATACTCTTTGTAAAGTTTGTAGCTTGGAATACTTATGGAATGGAACCACATCATTTTCTTTAGATAGTATAGTCGTAAAAACCTTTATTTCTGGCAATTGGGCGTCAACACGTTTGGCTGAAGGCCACTCAGTCTCTGGTTTCTTAAGGAAACATGGTCCCTCCCACCACATAATGCTGGTGAGTATTTGTCGTGGTTTGATTCCCCTTGAAGCCAAATCCGCTGGATTAAGATCCGTTGGTACGTGACGCCATGTCTCTGGGCATGACAACTCTCTTATTTGGTCAATACGATTACATACAAATGTTTTTAAAGTTTTAGGCTGCGTTTGAAGCCAACCTAACACAATCATTGAGTCAGTCCAGAATATAGATCTAGTAACCGTCACTCGTAGAGCCTTTGTTACCCTTGCGTGCAACCGAGCACCCAAGCATGCACCTAACAACTCTAGACGGGGAATAGTCAATTCTGGTTTTAACGGTGCCACTCTCGCCTTTGCACACAAGAGATGAACAGACTTTCGGCCTTCGCTATCTATTGATTTCAAGTAAAGACATGCTCCATAGGCATCTTTTGAAGCATCTGTGAACGTATGAATTTCAATTGTATCAGGTACATGACAGAGAGCGTGGCGAGGTATATTCAAGCCAGCCAAATGCTGGGATTCGGCAACAAAATCCCGCCACGAACTCGCAAGTTCGTTGGGCACTGAATCATCCCAATCCAATTTCATTAACCAAAGCCGTTGTAGCAATATCTTATGAAATATTGTGCAAGCAGACAGAAGACCAAGTGGGTCGAATATTTTACATGAGCTAGACAAGATGTTACGCTTTGTCACCTTTTCGATTTGTTCGAACTCTGACGAAAAGTGTAAGGTGTCAGGTGAAGGTGACCATTTCAATCCTAGCACTGTTGACTGCTTACAGAAGTCTTGTGTGTTATTTTGTACTGATTCTATGTTGTCAAATATATCAGTAGCATTAGTACGAAACTTTCTCAATGGAAAGCCCGCAGCAGACAATTCGTCTATAACGCCTTTAATCGTTGTCGCTAAAGTCGTTTTTGAATCAGAACCAGTATTTAAGTCGTCTACATAAAAGTCATGTTTTATAATATTTGCCACTGTTTCATCAGTGCACTCGTTAGCAACCTGCACCAAACACCTCGTGCTAAGATAAGGAGCAGAAGAAGTGCCGTAAGTTACTGTGTTTAGTTTAAGAATTTTGAGTGTCTGACTCTCCTCATCCCTCCATAGTATTAATTGAAGGTTGCGCTGAGAGTCATCCACCATAATTTGACGGTACATCTTTTCTATATCGCCAGTCACGACGTAAGTATTTTGCCTAAACCGTAATAATATTGACAATAAATCATCTTGGACGACAGGTCCAACCATTTGGATGTCATTTAATGACTTATTCGATGACGTTTTGCAAGACGCGTCGAAGACAACTCTTAAACGCGTTGTCTCACTCTTTTCGCGAATAACAGCATGATGTGGTATGTAATATCCAAATGCGGGACGGTCTATTTCGGTCAAATGCCCTAAGCTCTCATACTCTTTAAGGAATGCAGCATAATCGGCCTTCATGTTGGATTTGCCCAATTTCCTTTCAAGACTGTAGAACCGCTTCTTAGCGATGTAGTAAGAGTCACCTAGAGCATCCTCCGGGGCTTCGCGGAGAGGAAGCTTGACACAAAAGCGTCCATCTTCAAGGCGAACAGTATTTTCCTTAAAATGAGTCTCACAATACTCTTCATCCTTTGACAGTTTCGACTCACAAGTAGGATTGGGTATATCTTCAAGTTCCCAAAACTTGGCAAGAGATTCTCTGATCTCACGCGAAAAGTGGCATTGAGTAGTAGAGCTTGGTTTTTGACCTGTGGGACCAGAAATAAGCCAACCTAATTTAGACTCTTGAAGAGTTGGTTTGTTTCTTCCCAATTTAATTTGCCTAGATCCTACAAGATCCCAAAATATATCAGCTCCCAGCAATATGTGAATTTCTGATGGATGGTAAAAGCTGGGGTCCGCTAGCTCTACAGAGACTGGAAGGTTGAAGCAAGATGTGTCAATTTCGACACTTGGTAAGGGCCCAGTTATTTCGGGCACTACTAGACAGGAAACATTTATTTCAAATAATCCAGTTCGCGATTTGACAGGAACATTGCAACGCTTAGTAGTACTGGTTGAACATTTGTTGATGCCGCTGATGGAAACTGGACTTGTTTCAACACAACTAAGGTTTAATCTGCCTTGCATCGATGCGGATATGAAAGAAGATTGACTCCCCATATCAAGAAGAGCTTTAGTTGTGTGTACCTCCTTTGTTACATGATTAAGTATTTCCACTTCAGCAGTGCATAACAGTACTTGGCCCGGCATAAATGTTGACAATGTAGTACTCATAGCAGTAACATTTGTACTTTCGTTAGTACTACCGTTGCCGTCATTATGTAATAATGTGTTGTGTTTCCTGTTGCAAATCCTGCACGGACCTAGGCGGCAACGAAAGGTGTGATGGCCAGGGCGTAGACAGTTTTTACACAAATTATGCTTCGACACCTCAATTTGTCTACAATCCACTGACAGCTCCTTAAACTTGGCACACTCATGATTAAAATGATTTTGATTGCAAAACGCACAAGTTATAGTTGTTTTGGTAGTGTATTTGTTGTCATTGGATGTATATTTATTATCCTTTGTTGTGTACTTGTAATCACATGTATTGCCTAGCATTGTTCTGACATGTTTGGATTCTTTTATTTGATAAGTAGTAGGTTTATCAAGTTTGTGTGTGGAAGCACTGCATTGTATCGTTTCTAAAACATCGGCCCGATTACGAAGAAATCCTAAAAAATCATCAAGCTTAGGTGAAACTTTGAGTGTATTTTTGTGTTCTTCCCACTTCCTACTAGTGGCGCCATCTAGTTTCGACACCATCATATAAATCACCAATGTGTCCCAACTGTCGGTTGGTTCCTTCAGGGTATGTAAAGCGCGCAGATTCTTTGAATAATAATCTATCATGAACCTTATAGCCTTGTGTGACTCTCTAGTAATAGGCTCAAAGTTGAATAGAGACTTAATGTGATTGTTTATCAAAATTCTTTCATTATTGTACCGCTCACACAGTAAGTCCCATGCAACTTTGTAGTTTGCGCTAGTAAACTCAATTGATTTTATAACTATAGAGGCTCCACCCTCCAATGATGCACGTAAATAATGAAATTTGTTTATCGCTGGGATGGACTCATTATTGTTAATTAATGAGTCAAAGGTGTCACGAAATTCCATCCACTTCGTATAGCTGCCATCAAATGAGGGTAAATTTATTGATGGAAGGCGGATTTGACAGTTGACGGACTGTTGAGTGTTGATATTTGACTCAATAGAGCCTCCCGCTCGAGATACGGCACTAACATACTTAATGTCAGTCGCTTGTTGGTTTGATTCTAGTATCAATTGTGACAACGAAATCAACTTTATAATAGAGTCTTCAATTGTTTCTCGTTCTGACAGCTGTTCATCTAATTGGTTTTCCTCGACTGAATTCTCTATTTCTAACTGAATTTCATCAAAATTAGACAGTAATTCCTGAAAACGGCCCAATTTCAACTGAAATTCTCCATACAAAACCTTAGTGAAGTTCTCTGTTGAAATTGCCTTTATTGTGTCAATATATTTCTGAAATAACGTTACTTTGGCCTTAATGGCACCACGTTTTCGCACTAACTGTTTCAATTGGTCAGACATTTTTAAAAACAATTCAATATCAATAGCACATGTTAGCAAGCAACTCAAATAAATTGAACAGACTGTACCTACAAATGGAAATCAAATTCAAACCGTGCAGGCCACTGTTGTGTCAAACCAGTGGCAAATAGAAGAGCTGTCCGCATGCAGCGAAGATGCTGCCCTCGCGACGCGGCGGCGGAGGCGCGGAAAGCCAGCTCAAGTCAAATCGTTTCAGAGATTCAGGAAGCAGCGTGCACAAAATGTCCTGCAATTGTATTCTAGTTAATGCCTTTGCTGCATGCAAATTATCCCTGAACCTTCATTCAAATATAAATAATTTGACAATTATTTGTTTTAGCAAATTTGACAATTTGTCACTAATTATTCGTACGAACTGTACTTTCAGTATGGAAATCATGCAATTCTAGCACTAATAATATCGTGAACTATAGTATATTAATGGAATGTTGTTTCTTTATAATGTAGCGTGAAATAATACAACCTTAAGCAGAGCAGGATCGAGGCAACCATGGATTCGTCACAAAACACTAATTATTTGATATTTTAATCACTTCACGTAGGGTTTCCTTGTGATCTCTGTGCTCTTGCTAGGTGAAAATGCTTAGCTCAGGCTGGACTTCGGGATTCCGCTTGTTTCCAAGGATCCGCACGTCGCCGATGTTCACGTATTTTCAATGATGTAGACATTTTATGTTCAATCTTTGTCGATAAGGGGTCACCACATGTACGCTAGCCAAGATAGTGGTTATAAAACAGCGCACAGTTTATAGAATATTAGTATTTATTTGTAGTTTTACAATTAGTAAATTACATTACATATGAAGAATCTTGTCGTTGACATGTATGAATAAAAAAGATGACGGATGTTTTTCTTCCTCTAAAATGTCATGTGTTGTTCAGTCACACCGCGACGTAGTGTTGTGCTGATAGGTAGTCTAGTGATGTGCTAATCGGGAACACATGTAACTTCATCCGATTAAGATGAAATTTGGAGTATAAGTATAGTTTGTATACTATGTATTTAAGTATTTATTTTTCTATATAAGTATGTTTATCGTTGTCTAGTACCCATAGTACAAGCTTTGCTTAGTTTGGGACTAGGTCGACTTGTGTAAGATTGTCCCCCTAATATTATTATATTATATTATTATTATTATACCTACGCACTTTTCCGATTAGGTAACAAATTAACTAGAGCAAGAGTGACTTAGAAACGAAATGGTAAATGGTAAGTTTGGATGATGATTTCATATTATCGTACCATCGAGCCGATCTGATGATGGAGACAGAAGGTGACCATGGGAATAAAGTATTCAACCGCCGTAGCTCCATTGAGTTTGGGCTCGTTAGAATCTTTTCAATAAGTATTTGATGACGGCATACAGAAAAGGACAGTTAACATTAAAAACTTGTACCAACAAATTTTTTTTTGTCAGAAACTTATTTAGTTTAAAACGACCAAATCTAAACAAATAAAAAAACCGTTGTTTCTGCAACAACAAGTAGGTGTCCGACGCCTATTTTTGGGGATAGTTAGGAAGGGGCCACGGTATTCAAATCCGTGAACAGATATGATTCTGATACAAAGAAAAATCTCTTAAGTTTGAGGAGACTATCTTGGCCGAAGTTTACAATATCTGTTTCGTTTACGCCTGTAAATATGCTCATGTAAAAGCTAGCAACACATTTTCAGACTCTATATTAACTATGCCGTAGTCAGCATAACTGCCATAAAACTCCTACTTTATTTCAATAAAAACTCTCAAGAGAAATGCGATATCGCTAACAGCCATTAAGGGATAAAACTGCGCAATATTGTGCAGCTAACTTGGACAAACTTACTGCACCGATCACAGAGTAAAAAAAGTAATTTCGTTTCATGAATACAAGTATCCGTGTCCGCAACACTACGCTGCGCTCCACGACCCAAATCAAAGACAACACAAAGCAGCTAAGTTGAACTGGCACTGGGCTGGTCATGTCTGCCGACAGGCCCGACAGGTCGAAACGGAGACGTGGTAAACTGAAGGACCTGTATTTTTACGCAAAGAGAGGGGTGTTATAAGTTTAACGTGTCGGTGTATTTGTGTATCTGTCTGTGGTATCGTAGCTCCCAAACGGATGAACCGATTTTCGTTTAGTTTTTTTTGGGTCATAGATAATTTTATCCCGAGTGTTCTTAGCCATGTTTTAAGAAAATTTGTTCAGCCGTTTTTGAGATATTGGACTTTGAAATGAAAATGTCGGGGGTTTTTCAACTTTTCTAAGTTGTTAATGAAATGAGCGTGGGGGCACCCACTTGTAAGTTATTTCTATGCCGAAAGGATAACTGTTCCTAAGTCATTGCACTCACATTGATGCTTGTTGAATGAGCGAGCGAAGCGACCAAAGTTCTTGGTTTCAGCTTGTACCCAGTTTTTTTAACCGAATTTCAAAAAAGAGGAGGTTCTCAATTCGGTTGTATTTTTTTTTGAAGTGAAAACTTCTTTAGCGGCGCTGTGCTCTTTGTGACCGTAAGATTCGTAAGACGTGAGATTCGAGACCGGTCACGTGTCCGTTTGTTACCTCAGGACTCCGATTAGTATTTATTTTTTGTTAGTAAGTATATGCTTCCAGGTAGGTCCCATTTTTTTCAAAAATTCAGTTGTATGATGGGATCCTGAGGGAACTCCTCAATTATATTAGGCACGCGTGTAGCGAATTTGGTATAATTTGGGGGTGGAATTTGGAATAATAGTGTATTTACCCGGAAATCATAAATTTGGTGGAGTGGAATTGACGATGAAGACTATAGATGACTTATGGAATTCCTCATTTATGTACTTAAAAGTACAAAAGTATGTCACAGATTCTGATAAGATTCAAGATCATTCAATTTAAGATCATTTTGGAATCGACAAAATGTCCTCAAATATTATCGGCCCACATACAGGAATTGGGTTTTGTTCATGTGGTAAATTGGAAAAGAAATGTGGAAATGTTCTCGTGCCTTATTTATTTATTTATTTAATAACTTACATAATAGGCTTACAGTAGTGGTAACAAAGCGCCTACAATATCCGGACTTAAAAATAACATAGATATACGACAGATACTCAAACAAATAAAAAGTAGCACTAACTAAATGTATTGCACAAAGCACTTATTTTAATTAGAAAGCTCTGCCAATTGTCCGCAAACACGTCGGCATCCTGCCTCAGTACCAGCTCATTGAGCAGCGCCGACGCACGAACGCCAGGCGCGTTACCCGCGCGACGCGTGGGCGGCCCCGCCGCCGCCCGCGCGGTGAAAAGCGGGCGGCGTCGGCGCCCCGCGCGCCCTTACTGCTCTGGGACGAATAGACGAATGCCTTCCAATGCCACTGGATTGTCAATTTGCCCCCTGAATAGAAGACAGTAGTGGACTGCGAGGTGCAGTTTACGTCTGAAATGGAGAGTCTCCAGCCCGACCAGGCTACAAAAAGAGACGGATATAACGGACCTTGGCCGAATACTAAATTAAAGTCGCTTAAAACTTTGTTTTTAAAGTAAATTATTAAAACAGACTCTCAAGTTCTACATAGAGCCACTAGTTATAATCTGTACGTATAGCTTTGCATTGCTGCTTACTAGTGGCCGTACTAACTATAACTCCAACGAGAACTGTGATAAACTACTTATTCGCCTGTAAACTGTTGTAATTCTCGCTTTGGGTGCGGACGCTCTTTGCAAATAACAATCACGTCGCGGCGCGGTTATATCTTATTTTACGTCAAAGGAAATGGAATTTCATTTAAAACCACGCGGAATCAGTCGGGGGTTTCATACTCGCTGAGATAACATTTTGAAACATGCTTATTAATATGTGTACGTTTCGATGCTTATTTGAAACAGGGTTACAATTTTATACAAAATAAGCTGCCGTACAGCTAAAATCAACAGCAATACTGTTGCTTTGTTTACATTTTGTTCCCGGTTCCAGCGAACCGCGAACTCCGTTACATTTTTACTGATTACATTTCAGCGAATTTTCATCTCTTGATATATTATATATTATGGTGGCCAAGGTCATCGAAACGGTCAGCGGGCAGACCACCAGCTCGATGGACCGATGATATCTGCCGAACAGGAGGAAAACATTGCATGGGATTAGCACAGGACCGAGGAGAGTGGCGTAATAAAGAAGAGTATACTCAACAGTGGGTGGATACGGGCTGAATAGATAGATAGATAGATAGATATATTATGGGAAATAAAAGTTCAGCACACAGTATAACATAATTTCTTAAAACTTGTAGTTTATGTTTAATCATGTTATCTGCTGCGGTGTAGAAATGTTGCGGGCGAAATCAATTTAGTGAAACAGAGACAATGACTTATCTATGGATTTAGTAGGCATATCGCTTGCAACTACAGAGGAGACACAAACATTGTGTAGACCGTTAGAGCCAAAAAAAATCCTCATTCTCAACATAGCATATCCTCGGGGGCTCTGGTGATCACCCACACCAACAGGAACTCAACACTGCATACTTACAAGGAAAGTAGGTACTGTGTCATTTTTCTTGAGGCTTCGCCAGAGAGGCTGCCCCAAACTGAGTGAGATGACGTTATGTCATCAGTGTGTCGGCGAAAAAGAAGATGCCCAACCTCAGACCAAGAAAAAAAGAGAGAGCATGAAGAACCACCTAATAAAGCCGGTTTTCAACCAAGCCAAATAAGTTAACCAGGTCAGAGTAACCAACTTTCTTTATCGTCGCACGCTCTTGGCACAATCAGGGTACCTCATCATCCCCCTAGCGTATTTCCCGGTAGTACTCAAATGAGCCTGGGGGCCGTTTTGGCACCTAAACGTAGGATTTGTCGAATGTCGAACTTCAGGGGAGCAGTTACTTTCGTAAAACTAGTGCCTATGCCAAATCTTGGGACGAGGCGTCGAAGCGGCCCCGGGCTCCTTTACGGAATAGCGCTAGGAGGCTGATTATTCTGCTATTCCATTTCCCCGATATAGTTGTACGACTTAACAATACGAGGGCTATATACTCGTAACAATGGCGGAGGAGTTTTTACGAGCGGCTAAAAACTTTTCTGGCCATTGGATCTCGTTTTGTTATAGAGGGATCCGGAAAAAACTAACATGGCATAAAAAATGTAGGCCGGCGAGATCGTTAGCACTATTTTATAGTTTATCTACTTTGTTGACCTGAAACGTATAAAAATGACAACGCTGATTGCCAATTTTCTTAATGTGTATCACATTCAAATTGCATATGCATGCTTCCCGCCGTTTAAAATTTATAGGCCGTAGAATAATGCGTGCAACGTATTGGGATGGGAACAAATACTAATTGAAAGAGCGAGCTAAGCGAACAAGGTCCTCCATTCCTGCTTGGGCCAAAATTCTTTAGTATATCCGGATGTTCAGATGGCCCGCTGTTTTCCTTAACAGAGGGGTAATCACGTAAAGTTTCGAACGCGCGTTCGAACAACTCAACTGTCACTTTTCCATAAAAAATACATTTAGATCTTTAGATTTATTTCGTTTGTACAATGCGTTACGTGATCAACCTGCTGGTTCGCATTTCTTAACGGATTCTCGTCAATTTTTGGAAGCAGGTTCAATAATTATAGATGTAATAGTTTTTATTGGCGTTTCAGATTTATTTAAAATAAAAAGACAGGCTCCCAAGTTCTACAGCTCACAGAGCCAGTAGTAATATAAACATTCAAATTTACATAAAGAGCAATAAAGAAGCATGCTTAAAGTTAGAAAAATACAAAAAAAGCGAACGCATCCGACAAAAAACTAAAATATGTGACGCGCTAAAACATGCGCTCCAGTTAAAATGGAAGTGGGCGTGACACATCTCGCGTTATACTGATAACAAGTGGACTTTAGAAACGACCAAATGGAAAGGTCCGCAAGGGAGAAGGAAGAAAGGCGATGGACTGATGACATCATTGAGATAATAGGAAGGAACTGGAGCAGTGTAGGCAAAGACAGGAAACTGGAAAAAGCTGGAGGAGGCCTTTACCCAAAAAGGGGTCCATATTTCAAGCATGAAATGAAAACTACATGGTCAATTTTTAATGAGTGTCCAAATTCAAGTATAAGATTCTTCAGCAAAAATTATATAATACGTGTTTTTTTGTTTCATATCATTCAGTACTAAACATTTTTTTTTATATATTTTTTATATTAAAGGTATCCCAGAAAAACCTTACCGCGCGGGCACCTCAGCGGGTAGTAAGGGTTAACACGAAACGCCTCCCCCTCGCCACCCCGCCCCGCTCCGCGCGGCACTGAATCCCGAGTAACCACGCTGTACGGATAATTCTTTTGGGATAGACAATTTATAATAAAAAAATACCTACCAGTTTTTTTTCAACGATGGAGTCTATTTGTGATACCAAATGCCTGCAAAAAATTTGGACACAATAAAAATTCACCCTGTACTTACCGTACTAACATTAAAGTAAACAACTAAATATATCATTAACTAATACGAAATTATGGAATAAATGGCTTCATAATTGTTATTGTTATTAATGTTGATAGAATCCCACACGTGGTGGTCATTCAAATATTTCTCTTCATCGGTCATCAACCCCACAAAACGCGCCCCTGCCACAACATAAAACATACATTACAGTAATTACAGGCACAACAAAGTGTAATTTGATGTAATTTCATAGAAGAGTAATAATTTTGTAGATCGCAGCTGGAAATCGAGTTATCACCGCCGTGGGAGGTCACTAGTGATGTGCCGCTACGGGGAACCTTTAGGAATAGTCGGGATGGTAGGTATTTTATAAGTTTCGACGGTCGTGGGTTTGAATCCACGTTCGTACCAATGAATTTTTCGGAAGTTGTGTACGTAATATCTTAAAGCTTTTCGGTGAGAGAAAACATCGTGAGAAAACCGGTGCAATCCCAATAAGGTCTAGTTTTCCCTCTGGGTTGGAAGGTCAGACGGCAGTCGCTTTCGTGAAGTCAGTGCTTATGCCAAATCTAGGGATTAGTTGTCATAGCAGACCCCGGGCTCCTTTAGGGCACAAACTGGGCTGTGCGGAAAATCGTTAGTCTATCTCGCCAGTGCCCGGTGTCTGTCCCGCTATTCTTCTCTACAGGTCGAATTTCTCAACCGATTGTCGTGAAATTTTGTGAGTAGGCCCGCAGGTGATAAGTGACAAGATAGAGCGTCCGTCACTGGCTGACACTGTTCGATAGAACGAGACTGTCGCTCTATCTTGTCACTTATCGCGGGAAAAGGCCGACCGTGATACGGGGCCAGTACGGCTACCATGAGTTTGACATTGTAATTTTTCGTTAACGAGAATCGAGTTTTCTATCTGTGCATCTCTATTGCACTTTGACAGTACGAGCGGGATGCACAGATAGAAAATTCGATACTCGTTAGCGTAAACCGTCATTGTCAAACTCATGATAAGCGTACGGGTTCGTTAATATATAAAATACTTTTTTCGAGTTAAATCTTCGAAAAAAAAAAGTTAGAAAAAAAAACAGGCTCGCGATATGTAGATATCGCTGTAGAGCTCGCAGTGTTTTATTAATTACACCGCGGCTTCGCCTGGGTTTTGGGCGCAGGCAGCTAGAAGATTTAAGATCAGTAAAAGTCCATGCATTCCTCTTGGGGTTCAGCACACCCTTTCTTCCCGTGGGTGTCGTAAAAGTCGACTAAGGGAGCAGGGTTGAAGTGTGTTGTGGGCGATGGGCTAGCGACGTGTCACTGCGATATCACCTTTTGTTGATCTTACATACAGACATTTATGCTAAAAGTGGTACTGGAACATAAGTACCATGTGCTCTGCCTACCCCTTTTAAGAATAAAGTCGTGAAACTGTGTATGTATGTAGAAGTCTATGCAATCCAACTCTGGCCGCGAATAGGCACAGCATGGCCGCCCTTATTTATTTACCAAGCGCTGCAGCGGGCTATTTAGTGTTTAATCCGGCGGATTATTTAGTTTGCCGCTGTTTATTGTTATTAGATCGATTTCGTTCGACCCGATTTAAACTGAAGACAGTTAATTGTGGAGGCGAGTCACGTGTTGAGATAAAACGGACGTCGTTTTGTTATTTCAATTATAATTTCACTTTATTAAGAATAAATATGGAGCACTAGCTTCTTTCTGCCCCTGACTCCGTCCGCGTGGAACTCGTAGCTTCATACAAAATTTCACCCCCATTTCATCTCCTTAGGGGAATATTTCCTATTCTCTCTCCCTTCCCGGGATTCAAACTATCTGTATACCAAATTTCACCTAAATTGGTTCAGCGGTTTAAGCGTGAAGAGGTAACAGGCAGACAGACACACTTTCGCATTTATAATATTAGTATGGATTCAGGTACCGTTCATTCTAAGACTCACCTCACAGTGCATAGTTTTGTAGGTGTAATAGTGTGTAATAATTGTTTGAATAAAAAAAAAAAAAACAATGTCTAGATTTCCCTCTGGGCTGGATGGTTAGATGGCAGTCAATTTCCCAAAGTTAGTGCCTTCGCCTACGTAAAATACGTATACTATAGCGAAAAGGCGAGAAATCTAAGTGGACTGTATCAAAATGAGTCCTCGCGCAATTGCCGTGATTTTAAAGGACAAATGTTAGCTTCGGCATGGATTGCGTATCGGCTTACCTGGAGATCTAGGCGAGGCTCAGCATACAGGAAGGGCACTCCCTCAGGCTAAGCTCAGTGCTGGATCCAGTTAAGCGGTACCCTTGGTCCTACCACTTGCACAATGCACACACAGGTAAACTGTCGCCGATAGCAATCTTGGTATTCACGGAAGGTGAAATGAGTTACTGCCTTGACCCGAGAAGCCCAACTACCACGAGTTGTGGGCGTTATCGAACATAATCCCGTAAGAAACGGACGAGCAACGAACTATTATTTCCTTCGAATCTTAATACTCTCTCTCTCTAAGATCTCTCTTTAAGATTAGCCCCTTAAGGGCACAACCAGGAAAACGCTTAAAGGATGATGACCAGCGCAGTTCACATCAGCCGGAAAGTTTTAACACAGCCTTTATATCTTTTTTATTGCGTAATTTAGTTGTTTAGGTGCTCTGGAGAGACATAAGAATGCATCACATTGCCAAATGTGACGTTCTCAACAAGAATGCACCTTTTGTCTTCCGAATAAAGTTCCTTTTGCAATGTGGAATTATTGCGCGACGGTCCAAGTAGTCGCTGGAGAGCCAAATAGCGCGATTATGCTTGCAGCGGACATTATCGCAATAAGGGACTTCTGATTGCTGATGATTTCTTTGACAAAAGACGTGAATAATATTGGTTTTATGACAGTTAAGAAACAGAGTATTGCGCTTGATATATTATATTGCTGCGGGAATTTAAAACGAGTCGCGGTTATAAAAATCTCAATCGCTTGAATTTCGAAAAAAACATTTTTTTTTCGAATTCGTGTGTTTTGGCAGTATGTTGTTTAATATAGGTAATTCATGGTCCCAGCATCGATTTTTGATCTTATCTTAAATTAAAAACAAATGTTTTGTAAAAATCCATGTAGGTACCTACCTACTAGTAGTACTAGGTACCATGTCACATATTGTAATAATTTAAGTTTCAAGTATATTTTATCGAACCTTAATATTTATATCTGTTGTGTAGCTGATGACGATGCGACAGTGGTTCAATTAATACTACTATTGAATGAAATATTTTTTCTTTTTCAATTTAACTAGGTATCTTTAAAAAAACAAAGTTTAAGCTGATGCTTACTGGATACTTTTATATCCGAATGTACAGCAAAGTTATATCAGAGCCATGAAACAAGACTAACTAACTATATCCACTCACTTGCTTTCGAATTTTAAAAAAGGTAGCCTAAATTGCTTTTAATTTTTCTTTCTCAAAGAAGTCCATACTTCACTTGGCAACCACAGTTGCCACCATCAGTTTAGGGGTGCGCGAAATTGGCAACTGTGGTTGCCACAAGCAAGTGAGTGGATATGCAAATAGCACCCCTGTTATTTCAATTTCAGTCGTAATACTCTAGTATGTATTTTCACACCTTCGTCGGAGTCGTTACATTGAAAATACGCAAGCATTAAAATCATCGCTCCAACGCAAATCGAAAGCAAAATTATTATTATTCATCAAATCCGTCTCTTTGCCGTAAAAAACCAGCGCGCTTGACTCTCGGTGTGGTGTTGGTTCTACGTGGCCAGGGCTCAACGAGGCTGGTGGAGAATCAATACCGCTAATGCTCGCACTCGGGCCATTACGCCAATGCCTGATAACCCGATATTTCGTGTCGCGGTGATGGATCCCGCTGTAATGTGTCACGCACCAGGATGCCACAAGTCACGAGCGGATACCATTTTTAGGGTTCCCTAGTCAACAAGGAATCCTTATAGTTTCGCCATGTCCGTCTGGCCGTCCGTCCGTGTGTCCCTCCGTCTTCGGCTTAGCTCAGTAACCATTACTACTAGAAAACTGTAATTCGCCATGGGTATATAAGTCAATCACGCCGACAACAGACGAATAAAACCTTTAAAAAAAAATTCGGGCTACCCCCTTACACCAAAAGTAAGTATGTAATTTTTTTCTCCTTAAACCCATAGTGTGGGGTATCGTTGGATAGCTTGTTCAAAAATATTATGGGTTTCTTATAACGATTTTTCTAATTAGTGATTCGTTTGCGAGATATTGGGCTTTAAAGCCCAAATTTTTGTTCGAATCACGTGTCCCCCCCCACCCCTGCCGGCTAAATGACTGCTACTGGAAATGTGAAAAAAATCGTGGCAGTAGTGCGTACCTATAATGAATTTATAAGGAAAACTATCACGGCTAAGGAGGCATAACTAGTTACCACCATAGTTAGTTAGTCGACCAACTTAAAATGTACTTAGAAAGGCCAACTTTAGTACAATTTCGGCCGACGCAACCATTTTGTTGGCCGCACGTGTCGATGTAACTAAGAAAGGCAGGCAACTAAGGAACGCTACACAGTGCGTGGCCCGACACGCACTTGGCCGATTTTTTTCTCCACTCGCCTCTGTCGCCTACTTTCTCAAACCCAGTCAGATTGATTCCAAATCAGCCCTCCATAATTTTTAGGGTTCCGTACCCGAAGGGTATAACGGGACCCTATTACTAACACTGCTGTCCGTCCGTCTTTACGTCTGTCAACAGGCTATATCTCATGAACTGTGATAGTTAGACAGTTTAAATTTTTACAGATGATGTATTTCTGTTGCCGCTATAACAGCAAATACAAAAAAACAGAATAAAAGAAATATTTGATGGGGTTCCCATACAACCAAAGTGATTTTTTGCCGTTTTTATAGATAATTGTACGGAACCCTTCGTGCGCGAGTCCGACTCGCACTTGCCCGGTTTATTTAAGTATCTGTCTTTCAACACCAGAATACCATGGACACAAAACAAAGGCTATACCCTACAGATGTACCCTTTTGTTACGTAGGTATGTCATATGGAATTCAGGCCCACAACTATTTCGCTGTAATACAATGTGGTGAGGTAGGGCACAGCGAAATGTCATCCCGCTCGAATTTGGAGCAGCCCAACTGGGGAAGTACCTCCGCCTTGCAGAAGACCACAGCCATAATAACACTACTACTCTAACTCTCGTCTTGAAAAGATCTCGTTTTCGGTCTGCCTCCACATGAGCTATAACATGGACTGTAATATGACCTATGTAAATGAGCCCTTGTCGTTCGCTTCAATCAAGACTGGAGTGAGCGCTAGATCGGAAAAAGTGTTTTCAGATACTGAACCTGCGGCCCGGCGAGCTTTTTACGAGTTGCCCGCCATCCACCATGTATAATAGTATCCCGCCATCCATCCTATAGTATTAAAACCATTAATATGTACCTTGTGGCCCAGGGAAGGGATCCTTAGCTGAAATGTCTCTTTTTAATTATTTACTAGCTTCCGCGCGCGACTTCGTCCGCGTGGACCCGGAATAAAAACTATCCTATATTTTAATCCAAGCTATTAATCTATCTTCGTGCAAAATTTCATTCAAATCGGTTCAGCCCTTTAAGCGTGATTGAGTAACAAACATCCAAACATCTAAACGGCGTCGGATGACTTTGTACGACTAGCAGAACAAAGGATGCTTAAAGCGAAGAATAGGGACACTTGGAAGTCACTAGAGGAGGCCTTCACCTTCGACTAAGCGAGGGGTTCTTATTAGCTTGATAAAGTTATAGAAATAATATATTATAATAAAGTAATATTTTTAATTAGCATTACTTAATCAACACTGCCTTAGATGAAATTGTAACGTGGCTTAGCAATAATAATTTAATCATTAACTTAAATAACCAACATTATGCGTTTTTACCAAAAAAAAAGGCAATATCTTGTAAAAATATTAACTATCGAGGAATTAAGATAAATGCCCATGAATGCAAATTTTTAGGCATTACAATAGATAGCAACTTAAAGTTGAACACAGAAGGTATAGAAGTATTTATGTAAAAAAATCAACAGAACAGCTTATGCCTTACGAAACTTGTCCAAACTTGTAAACCGAAAAGCTTTAATAACGGCTTATCATGGCTTAGTAGGGTTAACATTAAGATATGGAGTTATATTTTGGGGATATTCTACATGTACAAGTAATATTTTTAAAGCCCAAAAAAAGTGTATTCGAGCTATGCTGAACTTAAAGTCTAGTGAAAGCTGTGTCCCTGCATTTAAATCTTTAAAATTATTAACTTTTCCTGCATTATAAATTTTAGAGTTAGCGTTATTTGGAAAACATAACATGCACTTATTTGTACCTGCGTCTCGAGGGCGACCGCGGCCTGCGCGGCCACAACACATGTATTTACAAACTCCGTTGTCCAGTAGGGAAAACAGCTCTTCTAAATAAGAGTGTATTAAATATGCCCCCTCTTATTTATAATAAGTTACCCAATGACATTACAATTAAATTCTAAATTATTCAAGAAAAAAAATTGTTGTTAAATAAATGTCATTATTCTATAAAAGAATATCTTAATGACAAGTCAATATAATTATTCATTTTTTGTTATGATTATGAATTAATGATTATAATTAATTTGTATTAGCTTAATAATAATGTTTAAAAAGTGTTTCGTAATTACCAAGTGCGCTCGTTAAATGTTAAACTTCATACTACAATAATAATCTGCATGCTACTTATATTTGTACACCTACACTAGTGGGTAAAACATAGAGAACGATTTTGTTATATAATATACCAGCTTATTTGTACCTATGTTTCACAAATAAAAATTCTGATTCTGATTCTGATTCTTAAAAACAAAACGTATAAGTTTAATTTTTGTAAAAAATATAAGGCTTTTTTTTTTATTTTATTTTTTATTATCTTATCGTCAGTCTGGTCTTGATATCTCATAGCTATCAATCATTAAGTTACTGTTGTTCCTGGCTTCTGGTCCCCCGATCTCCATTGAATTTGAATGTGTATTGCGCTCGCTCTCACGCGCACCTAGCTAACCGGTCAGAGCGAGTGCAAGTAACATGACGAAATGCGATTTGGATGTGGAGGATACAAACTTAAGCGCGTTTAAACTTGCGCGTCGCGTGTGATAGAGATAGTGAGATACATATTAAATGTGTTGGTAGTGAGAGAGATATGACGCCCGGGCCCGCGCTGCTGCCGCGCTGCTAAGTGTGATAGAGACAGTGAGATACATATTAAATGTGTTGCTAGTGAGAGAGGCATGACGCAGCGGACCCGTACCCCCGCGTTGCTACACGCCGCCCGCTTGCGGTGTAAATATACCGCGTCAACCGCGCCCGAGACGCGCCGCGCACGACACGCGTTCGGTGGGTGGAGGCCTTTAAAAGAGGGCCCTGTACGCGTGATCCGCGTACATTTCGCGTTTCTTCGAATTCGTACCAGTTACCGATGAAGCAAAAGAATAATACATACTAATAAGACGTTATTTACAAACACATTTCTTTGAAAAAAAGTATATGAGAAACGTACTATTTATGCTATGTTTATCGTTAATATTCTGGAACTGAAATATTTTCTGTTATGAGAATAAACATGTACGTAACACATTTTAACAATTTTGAAATGTACGTATATGTTATCAGTGGTAAGCGTAGGTCTGGGTCGGGACAAGTGAAACTTTCGCACGTGTAGGTATATCTTCTATACTAAATATAACTTCTAAACTCCTTTCATTCTCTCTCTCTCTCTCTCTCTTCCTAGCTATGTATCCCACATGGTCGTGGGGTCAGCTTTCCTCGTCTTACTTCTCCACTTCGCTCTGTCCTTGATAACTTGCATTCTCTTACTCTTACCATTACATCCATAAATATTTTTTTGCGAACAATCCTCAATTATGTTTACGTTCTTAATACATTCTGTGTTAAAAAATGGCTACCAAATCTGACAGCAAACGTGATTGACGATTTTTCAAATTACTGATTCGTTTGCGAGATATTGGGCTTTTAAAGCCCAAACTTTGCGCTACACTGCGCGTGGCCCGTCACGCACTTGGCCGAGTTTTTTAATACACCATTGACAATCCCACACAAATCGACCTATTCCCAAACTAAGCAAAGCTTGTACTATGGGTACTAGAGACGATACACATACTTATATATACTACTCAAAAGAAAATAGGGGCCACAAGTATGGTGATCGTTACGTGAAATTTTATTAAACATTAATATATGATTTTTCCAGCTATTTACACTTAAACACCAGTATGAAAGTGGTTGTATTCTAAATGACGCGGGACATCATTAATTAGCCACTTATCAATAAGTTTATGACCAATAATTAACAATAAAATAGAAAAATGCAAGTGGCCCTTATTTTGTTTTGAGCAGTATAGATAAATAAATACATATATACATAGAAAACATCCATGACTCAGGAACAAATATTCGTGCCCATCACACAAACAAATGGCCTTACGGGATTCTAACCGGGATTCTAACCTAGGATCTCTAGTAGGGTCATTACCAAGTAGGCTAAAGTAGTCGTCAATTGTTGTTCCATATTCAATTTGATTAATGTAATTTTCCGAATCAATAGTGTTCACTTGTTTCGCATCTTTTTATCTTACCCTACCTGCTGAAACTGATTTTGCCCAAAATCAGGATGCTGCAAGAAACAGCTCAGAATACATAAATATGACTGTATAATAAACCGAGTCATTTTTCTCATACACGTACGTACACACACTGACAGCCCTTTACACATTTGCACATAATTTGCAAACTTTGTTTAGCGTTGAAGTCTCTTAATTGCATTTTAGATCTCTGCAATGTGACACGGTTAGTTTCATTTAGCCCAATATAAATAGAATGTGTTTAGTATTTAAGTAACATGCTTCCTTTTAGTGCAATTTAAGGTAAATATTGCGCCGAGCCGACCGAAAGCCATGAAAAAGAATAATGGCTATGCTACGTTGGCAGAGGCACGCTTCTCAGTAATCAATTAACAATACAATACATCAAGTAAGAGAGACCGCTTGAGGAGGAGAAAGGTAAATACATACATACATAGATTCACGCCTTCATTCCCAATAGGGGTAGGCAGAGCACATGAAACTTATGTTCCAGTGCCACTTTTACGTGATATCGCAGTGATAGGTTGCTAGCCCATCGCCCACAACACACTTTAACCTTTAGTAAGGTAAAGAATACAGAATGAATGTCTTAATGTCTTGCTTTATTTGTTGTTGTTTCACTTCACAAGTTTTGCAGACAATTTCTGTATCATATCAGTGCCATGTGTGTTGTCGATATGACTAGTGTATATATGTCTGTACTAAAAAAAAATAGTAGGAAAAGTCTGCTAGTATATTATTCTAAATAAATAGTTACAATAACTTGGACCACCCCACCATTACGCTGGCAGTCAATTACTCCATTACAAAACCTACAATTGGAAAATCATCGGAAAAAAGTGCTTTCCACAAAATTCGTTCCACTCATTTCTACAAATAAACATAGTTGATGCGACTCGAGAGCGTCTCAGTAGTCATATTATGGATATGATATAAATAATAAGAACTGTAACTTGCTTTGTAAGTACATACAAAATATTTGAACATATTTCTCTTGCCATTTTTAAGAGGGCACAGCGGAATATTTGAAGCAGCTCCCGGGTTAGGCAGTCTCTGGTGACTTTACTTACAATCACATACCCCATCATCTCGTATCATCCTAGCCGTATTCGGCCTCAGCGACTGCTTATCACTGCTGAGTTTGACCACATTATGACCACATTCACCACAAATGAGCACCCCTACGACATATAAGTCCGACTTCGAAATCATTCACCACCACCACCAATTGTGTGACCACAATTTGCTTCCACTGTGATCGGCCCGGTATCCTGCCGTTTCGGCAAAATATTTTTCGCCAAATTCTCCCACAAAACTTATAACAAGTAGTTTCATTTCCCAATCGAACAAATAGCACATTTTTGTTTCGCATTTTGTACATTTGGTCAACATATCATCTGGCATTTTGCTTTGTCAAGTGTTATTAAGGCAAAAGTTTATTAAGAAAACACTTTGTTTGGGCTAATATTGTTTTCCAAACAAATATTTGTTCGAATTCTCAATTCGCTCACTTCACATAGCATATTAACTTTGGCAAATATTTGAAAAAATATTGTTTGGTATAATTTTATTTCATGACTAGATCATTCCAATTTTTATAATTTCATAGAATAACTTCAGGGAATATTATTTGGCAAATTATTCATTTTGTATGAATTTAAAATGGCAGAATAACAAAAAAACGATTTTCATTTGTTCGAAATTGTATTACAACATTACAAAAACAAAAAACAACTGATCAGGGGTTTAACTAGATTAGAGCAGCCAGAAAAGGGGGCTCGCGGGGGTAACAACCGTAACAATTGTATTATAAGTAGGTTAGGTTAGGGTTTACTTCTGTCCCTCAGAGCGGAAATAGGCACCATGCGAAACGGGGTGACGTCGACACGCTGGCGGTTAGGTTAGGTTAAAATAATTGCCATAGATAACTGTGTATGCCAACTATATCAATTTTAAATATGTAATCTCACTCAAATACATTTCCTATGCACTACACAATTAGGATATAAATAGGCCATGCAATAATTTGAAAAACGATGAACAACTAATACGTTTGACCAAATGATACATTGACTATATAAAACTTTGCCAAACAATCTTTTGCGAAGTAATATTTTTGCCAAAAGAGATAATGCCAAATGATAAAATGCGAAACAATAATTTGAGTAGTGATTTTTTGCCAAATGAACATTCGGGAAAAAAATTGGGAAGTGACACTTTGGGAAATAATTTTTGCCCATACAATAGAGAACCGATCGGCTCTAAGCCAATGCCTCCTATTCGGACGGTTGTTTATAAGTCCTCTTCATGTGACGTTTCAGCACATCTTTCTTAGGCCATGCCTCCCTGCATTCGGACGGCTGCATATTACTTAGTCTTCTTCGTTTCAGCACATGTTTATACTACAAAAACTGGCCACCTAGACTGTTATGTCTAAGAAACATGCAACCTGTTGATAGTCATCGAGCCTTTGGAAGACGCTTCATTGATTTGAGGATGTGAGAGGGCTGAGTTTTTCTATACTAGATCCACCGTACAGAGGAATGCAGCCATACTAACATCGCTACTAAGCTCTGTATACCTACAGATTGCTATCAACCAGTTTCTTTGCCACCTTAATCATCGTCATCATATATTATCAGCCTGTAATTACCCATTTCTGAGTCATGGAAGTTTTCTATGTATTTAAGTATTTATATCTATTATATACATTGTGTACCAAATGAAAAATGGGGTGTGATCGTGACCGATCAAGGGCATAAAAAATAATAGACACGATTTTTTTTTACATTTATATGTAGCAGGTCGCCCCAGTCGACCAAGGCTCCATACAAATGTAAAAAAAACGCGTCAAAAAAAATTTTCTTTTAGTTTTTTCTTATAAAAACACGATACTTACCTGTTATGCCCTTAATCGGTTCGCACCCCATTTTTGGTACACTCTGTATATCGTCGTCTACTACCCATACCACAAGCCCTACTGAGATTACTATGGGACTAGGTCGATTTGTGTAAGATTGTCCCCTAATATTTATTTATTTAATATTTATTTATTCCATAATACACCTGAACATTGTTTGTTTTTCGGGATACAAAGCCTGTTCATTTCATTCACAAACTACCAATTTGAATTTTTAGTAACTTAATTTAAAACAACATCATGTGACCATACAAGCAACCTGTTACAATTGACAACGCTTTTATCATGGTAATAAATACTATTATAAAAGTTTTCGATTCATAGCAATTACAATTACTTACGTAAAACGGGTTACCTTTGTTTTACCAAAAAAAATTGACAAATTATCATTTCCCAAAAAAAAATTCGTAGAATTTCATTTGCCAAATAATCGTTTGCCAAATTAACACTTGACAAATAATTCTTTGGCAAACCTAATGTTTGGCATGTTCATGTTTAAGCAATATCTCGTTTACCAACTAGTACTTTGATCAAATTTCATTCAGTCAAATATGTTAGTTGGCATAATATGTTTTAACCAAAACAAAATAAGACAAATGATTTGTGTCGTCAATATTTAATTTACCATTTCTATTCCGTCGGTAAATCAGCAGAGGAACTCTTCAATGACAAATCATTTCCATCTTTATTTCAATGGTGTATAAGATACATACCTTTTTTGTTATGTGGGTCGGGAGTATAAATGAATTTGTGTAAAGGTCGCAATTCTAACCTAACCGCCAGCGTGTCGAAGTCACCCCGCTTTGCGCGGTGCCTATTTCCGCTCTAAGGGACACAAGCTAACCCTAACCTAACCTAGCAAATAATATAATTGTTACGATCGTATGCTCTTTAGTGCGGGGGGCTTTGCCCCCCGAGCCCCCTTCCGTGATGGCTCCGCCCCCCTCCCGCCCCCCCTTCTGTGGCTGCCCTCACCTAATTTACCGCACTTGCCTATCGACCTACCTAGCCGTGCATTTTTTATTTAAGGGACCGTGCCGTTTTATTAATAGTATTTTGGTAAAATTTCATAACCCAATTAAAAATGTTTTTTGATTATTTCTAGTTTGCCATATCATTAACTTGACTAAATGTTTATTGTCTAATTTTTTTTTGCCTTATTAAAGCATTTGCTAAAAGACCAAATGTCATAATGTAATTTTTCGTAGTAATATTTTGCTGAATGAAAATTTGACGTAATAAAAATATTCGTATTAAAATTGTGCCAAAGTTTGCATTGGCAAACAAAACAGTTGCTAAACTTTGTTTGGGAAATGAAATTTGGTAAAACAACAGGATCCCACGTAAACCGTGTACTCGTAGTTGCACATTTTTGTAATTCAGTGTTTGATTTTTATTAAGTGAATTATAAATCAGTCATAATAAGAAGGCAAATAAGCACAAGCAGATATGCCATTATTGCTCATGCTGCCCTGTCATTGTAATATGATCCTTATAGTATGGAAATAAAGGCGCTGCCAGTATCATTTTAAAGATGAACGATGTATTGCTAGACTATGTATCTACTAGCTTCTGCCCGCGAATCCGTCTCCGCGTGGAACTCGTTTATATCGTAACTCCATACAAACTTTTATCCCCCATTTCACCCCATCACGGGATGATTTCCGAGATAAAAACTATCCAAACATCCAAACTCTCGCATTTATAACATTGTATAGTAGGATAAAAACTATTCTTTATTTTAATCTAGGCTATAAACTATCATCGTGCAAATTTTCATCCAATGATGAGCCGTTTATGCGTGATTGAGTAACAAACATCTAAACATCCAAACTTTTGCATTTATAATGTTAGTAGGGTGTTTATGTTTTAACCTGTTTTGTGTACAGTAAAGTGCTTGCTTGTTTACTATACATACATAAATAGGTAGAAGCGTCACATAATCTGCATCAGATAAGAGTACAATGATTCGTGCTATCACGTGGGTTGTAAGTCACGTCAGCTCCAGTTGAAACCGGAGGCTATTCTATCCCGTAAATAAGTTAGCTGCGATCCGGAGCTATCGATTAGCAGTTGTATCCAATTTGTCGGCCAACCCGGTTGGAGTTACCTCTTTACAATTACATTATTGAAAATAATCCTGGATTACGGTAGATATGTATCCAAAATTAATTAAATTACCTAAAACCCCAATTGTAATTGGTTAGTACTTATTCAAAAGCATTAATTACTTGTAGCGATTCACCGCGTCGCATTTCACCGCGGCAGGACAAGGTCAGGAATGTATCTCAATAGAATTTTATACGTAAAGCAATTGAAGCGTGGTTTACAATGTTAGTATACTTGATTTGCAGTATCTTATTTTTCGTGTAGTATTTTACCCTAGACGCATTTTGCCGCGATCGATATTTGTTTGGAACAATGTTTTATTTAACTCTATAAAGTTTTAGTTTTATTTCTTAGGAGCAATCGCATTCATTGAAATACTATCTTTGAGACTAATTATCTCTGTCATTGTGACGTTATAAAGTACGGTGAATAATCAAGTACAATATTTGTTAGAAATTATAATGGATCATGAACTGGGGTGGTCCGCTTGTGGTAGGCGGGGTAGTTTATGTTTTATGTAAAAAATATATATTAAAATCATAGTATGTGATCGAACTCATACTAAACGTATTGGTGAAGTATATATTATGATATTAAACGATCATGATGATATGCTGTTACAGAATATACGGTAGAGGTGAAATGCGAATAACATTATTAGCGACTAAACGAATAGACGTTTGAGACAAAAAGCGAAAATTAAAAACACGATCGCGGTGAAATGCGACTAAAATTATTATCGTCCTATAATATATAGGCGAATGAGATATAATACGAAAATTAAAACACTATCGCGGTGAAATGCGACGCGGTGTGTAGCTAAGATACCGTCATATTATGAACACGTCAGGTTATAATCTTACTCGCGATATTATAACCTGCCGAAAAATTTTGAACTGTCAATACCGTTCACAATTTAACGCATTATTGTTCAAACGACAACACTGTTAACTGACCACCTGTGTTTATATACAACCTTATTACAATGCAATTATGGTGCACCGATGGTCAGTTAGCTGTGTTGTCGATAGTTCGTTAGTTTATAATCTGTCAATGTCAAATTGTAAACTGAGATTAAATTCGCATGATTCGCGTGAGAGAGAGATATCGCGAGTAAGACTATAAACTGACGGTGTTCACAATCTAACGTTCACCGCTACAAGTAATTTATGCTTTAGTGGTAAAGTACTAACAAATGATAACATAAAGCGCACCTCTGCTACAAACTGAACACCTAGTCGGTGTCTCTACGGCCGGAAACAAATCTCCGATATTCGTCGTGGAACACCTATCTCCAGCAAACAAGCAGCTACATGCTGCAGCAAGAAAAAACAAACGGTTTTCAAGTTCTTCTGTCTATGTATGTTTTTTTTTTATCTGGCTGTTGCTATAATAGGACGGACCTAATATAGCGGTCTAATTGCGTGGTTGGAGGGTAGCCTGGGGAAAATCCAGGGGAAGCCTCCGGCACGATCACGCGGGGAAGTTTATACACTGGAATACTCTACGAGTTTGCGCTCCAGTGAGATTGGTTGAACGGTATCAACCGAATCTGGGGTGTGAGTGGTGTCGAACTACTGGGAGTTTTATCGCTGGTTCGCTAAAACCTAGCCTAGCTGAGAAGAGTCCAGCAAGAAACTCAGCTAGGCCCGACTTGGGTCGGACTGACTCTACCCGGTATGCGGCGGTACCGGGACGAATAGGGACTGTATGTGTCCGGTCTATGTATGGGTTAGTAATGGCCGTATTTATACACGGAAGAGCGAAACTTCTGAATAATGGTTAGATCTCGATGCTCTTACCAGATTGTGAAAAAGATAAAAACACTGTTCCTGAAAACTTGTACGTGTGGCTATATTACTTTAGCACATTTACGTCAAAAATGCTTTAGTATGCCGCATGGTAACACACGGGCTACATTAACCCATCTGGGTCGGACTAATCTGTAGCTCAACTTTAATGGAACGAATTAATTTGCCAGCGGATTTAGGCATCTTCATCGCGGCAAACGGATTAGACAACTTTCAATCGGAAAACACGTTTATCTGGATTTTACTGACCTAAAAACATACTCCCGACTCTCTGAGGTCTGTTTTTGTTGGTCGCTTCCGATCCTGATTACATTCCAATGTGTGTCGTGCTGTCACTTCTACACGCTTCTACAGAATGAGTGCTCAAAACATATTAAAATCTTATTAAGGTGTTATAGAGATGAACCAAATACAAACATTGTTTTTACTTATTTGAATATTATACCTTGAATCTTACGAGTAAAAATTCAATAATGACATCGGTCAGGATTAGAATCCATTTCTGTCTAAGGAACAGTGTAATACACAAACAAACTTAGTACGAAACGAATATTTTTTGCTATCAAAGGTTACTCTTTGATGTTAAGTGTCAGATATCAAAACAAACAAACTTAGTGCCTACGTATTTCATAAACGTTTCATGTTGATTAATACTAATTTAATGAAACAAAAAAAACATAACGTTGGAAGATAATTGGTAAATAATACGCACTATAAGTACGAGTTTAGTGTATTTGACTCGATTTAATAATTGCCATAATTTATTGCTTAGAACCTAAGGCGTCAAACACACAAGGCGTTTGGCATTGCGCGTTTGGAACCTTACTACGACGATTTGCTTGTCAATAGCGCGTAAGCAACAACTAGCAAAAGACATATGACAGCGCATAGGCGCATTAAGGGCCCCTTGGGGGCCCAACTTGGGAAGCTAGGAGGAAAGACGCATAGGCGCATATATTACACTGCCTTTTCCGGCTGTCAAATGAATCTAAATTCAGCATACTATACGCAATATTCTCTTAAGAATTTCAGTTACCTGTGCAGCTGTGGAATGAAATCCTTTCCAAATACACTCGGCACCCAAGTTCAGCTTCGAGGCAAGCTATTCAGCTGCGAGTGATTACGCTGAGGACCAATTCACCGCATTCAGCCCTTTAAGTGTTACTCACATTACCGCGCACTTAACTCCACTACTCCAGCTCTTATTTCAACGACAAATAAACACATCTACAATATAATACAAGTATTATTTTCACGCCACTGTTCGGAAATGTGGCAAAAGATGGTCGGAATTCAGTCTTCAAAACTGTGGTGTTGAACCTGAACTTCTGCTGGGACATCGAACCACTTGTATATATATTGACTACTTTCTAGCCTCTATAACAATGTACTATTATTGATGAACAGAAATAGTACCCACACGAAAGAAAATTAAATTAAAATAAACGTAAACAATGCAGATAAGACCGCCTATTACAGGCGCTATTCTCGCTGAAAAGCTGAAAAGCGAACTCTTTCACACAACCTATCGGTAGTGGACATGATGCAAAGTAATGAATATCATTTGAGTCGTATTTTTATTTGTCGATCGTATCAAAGAGTTTGTCCCTCTAAATAAAGTGTTCAGGACAACTTATAGGTCATCGTGTAGAAGAGTTTTATAATACAATATGCAATATGCATATAGTGGAGACAGATAATGCTTAGCCTATAAATTGAATGCCATATAATGTAACCTAATTTATAGTATTTAATTTACCAATTTTAGTTCTTATAATTTTTGTTTTGTTTATTTTAGTGTAAATATGAACAATTAATGTAATTATATAAATAAATACAATTCCGTGTGGTACGACACACTCCACCGCACCTCCGTCCGACGAAATTTGAATACAGCTACGCAGCTCCGTCCGGAGATGCGGCGCAGTGTGACATTCGCCTTACAGGGGAGCTGTAACGGTGATTATACAAATGGAGCTCTTAAAACATGTTCCTAATATTTAATAATTCCTACTACCATAAATTAATGAATTTAATGATAATTGTATCGTACAAACAACTCTATGGGCTTAGGCCTGAAATAAAATTATAAAAAAACAGTCCGACTGCTGGGCACAGGCCTCCTCTCATGGATGAGAGGGAACAGGCAGTAGTCCCCACGCTGGCCCAGTGCGGGTTGGGGACTTCACATACACCTTTGAATTTCTTCGCAGATGTATGCAGGTTTCCTCACGATGTTTTTCCTTCACCGTAAATCTAACGGTAAAATGTCAAATGATATTCCGTACACAAGTTCCGAAAAACTCATTGGTACGAGCCGGGATTCGAGCCCACGACCGCCGTTTGACAGCCGCATGCCTGAACCGCTAGGCTACCGTAGATTTATATTATTATTATTATTAGAAGTTAGCAGTGGACGTCTTTCGGCTGATATGTTGTTGATGATGACGATGATAGTACGCATTGTATTGCGTCACATGCAATGTTCCGTAGCCCACAAGTAGTTGAATTTAGGATTGAAAATAGAGAAGGGTTCACGCATCTCACTCCAAGAAAATAATGTTTGTTTTTCATTGGATGCTATATTCAAGATGATGCAACGGCTAAAAGCTCTCTCTTTCAGGAACTCTGCAAAAAAACCTAAATAAGTAATAAACCTGTTCACAAAATTTCACGAAAATTGGTTGAGAAATGCGACCTGTAGAGGAGAACAGCGGGACAGACACCGGACACCGAACACTGGACGCCGGACAGATAAACGATTTTCGGCCCAAGCTGAAGCATAGAACTTCGTTCGCTTCGCTCGCTCGTTCTATAAGTTTATTGCGTTCCTGACACATCGTGAGGGAACCGGTCTAATCATAATAAGGTCTGGTTTTCGCTCTGGATTAAAGGGTCAGGTTGGGGTTGCTCTCGTTAAATTAGTGCCTACACCAAAGCTCGGGATTAGGTGCCAAAGTAGACCCCCACCCACCCAGGCACTGGCAAAAACGCTAGCAGGACGATAATACGCGCTAAACACATTAAAATCAAACTGGAATGTGAAAAACGCAGTATGTGATCGACCCTGCGGGGAGATTTATCAGTAGCATCGCGTGCGCGCGCGCTGAAAGCCTTCCGGACTTTCCAGGCCGATGGCATTGCCCGGCAGTGCCGGCTCACTAATTTGCGGCCGGCTATTCCAGTAAAGGCAGTGAACGAGGGACTCGTGATGATTAATCGAACATATTTACCAAGCAAAGCTAGATATGTACGTAAACTAGTGGCTCTATGACGTGAGTTCAGTCTTTTTTTTAACCTAATCGACTCATCATCATCATATCACCCGAAAGACCTCAACTGCTGGACATAGGGCTCCCCCAGACGAGTGCCACAAAGTACGGTCCTGCGCCACCCGCATCCAGGGGACTGCCGCGACCTTTACCAGGTTAGCGGTCCACCTTTCCCACGCTGCACCTTCCAGTACGTGGTCACCTTTTGAGAACCTTTCGAGAGAAAGGAAAGGAATCGACTAAAACGGTCTAAATAATAGGAATGCAGACACTAAAAAGGAATTAAAAATGTAGTCAAATGGAGAAAAAAATCAACGCAAAAGGTTAAATAATCACGAAGTTATAAGTGTCCAAAGTTTTAAGAAGGGGTATGTTCTGTCCCTTTTTCGCAAAACGCAACTTCATATGAAACGATGGCGCTGGAAGATTGTGACGTCACTAAGAGACGGCAATGTGCCGTGCCCATCGCGTTCGGCGCCGCCGTCGACGCGGCTCCCCGGCAGCATCCCGTAACGTGACCTTACACACTGTTTGCGGTTTCTCTCTCTAACAAGCAATATTAAAACAGTTGTAGCTTCGTAATTCTTTGAGATATCTGAATCGGATTTTCGTCACTAGGCATATTTTTTTGCCTTCTTTCTTTTGGAGTAATAATAATTTTCGAGTCCTCACAGAATTATGAAACAGGTTGAGAAATGCGACCTGTAGAGGAGAACAGCCGGACGTCGGACAAACGAAAGATTTTTCGCCAAGCTGAAATGGAAAATGTCGTTCCATTCGCTTGGTGGTCATTCACAAAACCAACGCACCAAAACATACATAAGAGCCATCTCGACGGACGCCTTTAAAATAAAAAAGATTGCACTAATATCCGTCCATCCGTTTGGGAGTTAGGTACGTTGCCACAGATACACATGTCAAACTTATAACACCCTACTTATGTCGAGGGTGGAAAACTATGTGAACCGTGTATGCAATTTTCCTTTATTTACGGAACTAAAACAGTTTCCTTTGAGCAAATTTTAATATTTACAGCAATTTCTCTTCGGGGTTCGTCCCGCCTCCTGCGCGCCCAACGGGACGTCTTGTAAATAAATAATAAATAAATAAATAAATATTAGGGGGCAATCTTACACAAATCGAGCTAGCCCCATAGTAAGCTCAATAAGGCTTGTTTTACGGGTTAATTACATAGAAAACATCCAAGACTCAGAAACAAATAATCATGCTCAACACACAAATATTTGCCCTTACCGGGATTCGAACCCAGGACCTTCAGCTTCGTAGGCAGCGTCACTACCCACTAGGCTAACCGGTCGTCTTGTGATGCAGCCTGCGTGACGTCACGGCTACATACCGTCGATTTACATGTCAAAGAGCGGCTCCGACAGATTAGCGCTGACGTCGTTATGCTCAATTTATAGCTCACAACCACAACAACCCAAGTCTCCTTCATCTTCACACGAATACACGCGTTTCTCTTTACAACTTCCGGTGTTGAATCGCGTGAAAGTGCTGAAGTTTGTATGGCAGTTTGGGGGTTTGGTGTAGAAATTACTGCGCTGCGTGCTGCTGACCCCAGACAAATTTGCATGTATATGTCGTTAATGAAATGATAACTTCCAAGGTAGCCTGCGTCGTACGTATAACTCAAGCAATCCACTAAGTGTTATGGTGCGTATATCTTGGCTGGTTTGTTTGTGAAGCGATAGGTAAGGCTCTCTCTAATTAGTCTTATGCTTTATTTATGTTAGAACCGTTAGAAAACGACAGGCAGTTTAACGTGCGCGAGACAGCTCACTCGCGGTATTGCAACTCGCTATGGGTTTCTTGATGCCACGGTCTGGACTGGACGCCAGCGGATAACTATACATAATGCCGACCGGTTCCCCTAGTGGGTGGCTTACTAAGCTGAAAGTCCGGGTTCGATTCCCGGTAAGGACAAATATTTTAGTGAGGAGTAATGCCAGGTGCACGTACCGGAAGGCGCGGCGTGGGTAGGTCCCCCACAAGGTGGACTGATGACCTGGTAAAGGTTTCTGGAGTCCGCTGGATGCGGGTGGCGCAGGACCGGTCACTTTGGCACTCTTTGGGGGAGGCCTATGTCCAGCAGTGGACGTCTTTCGGCTGATATGATGAATGCCAGGTGGTTGATTTACCACTTTTGGGTTAGTTTGCGTTAGCTATTGCGCTTGCTTACCTTCAGACAAATCCTACATTTATTTTAACTTTGACGGGACCCACTGCACAAATCCCATGTATTAAAATGACAGTGGTAATTTGACTGCCAGCTGCCACATTCAAGTCGAGCTACCAGGAAAGCAGCTAACAGAAAGAGGAATGTCCTTCAACTCCGACACTAATGCTTATACGGCGTGAAATTAACAACTCTCAAATTAAACACCTCGTTATTTATTACTCAGGTGCGTCTTGATAACTCTCCGACTACGATAACTTCCATTTCTTATTTAGTTCGCACTTTTAAAGTTTACGGTGCTAAGCTAAATGAGGAAAGTTTTAGGACTTGCGGGTTTTGCGGTTCATGTAGTTCGTAAGGGCTATACCTACAAATATGTATAGCGTAACATACATGATCTTCTCTATCTAATTTTGCTAAAATCGGTCTCTTAATCAAAAGACCGATTTTAGCAAAATTAAATACTACATTCAAAGATTTCCAAAAAGCCTCAAATACGGCCGGGAATCGAACCCGTTCAAATCTGCAAATCTGTCTGCAAATACAAGGAAAAAATATTGGCCAAATTACACTTACAGATAAACCAAAGATGCAAGTTATAAGTAACACAGATACAGATTTATTACTAGAATTATATATTGCTTATGTGCTTGGGGTACAATCAATAGTGATCAATGTTATTTGAAGTCAATATCCAAGATGTTATCTCTTGCAGCATCGTGCCATCACCAAGGATATTGAGACACATCAATAAGCTAGCATCGTGGAAACTATTAATGTAGTCTGAAGACAGTCAATCCATTCATATGGGAGCTGTCCGAGCATTAGTTGGAATCAACAGGCGTCGATGAATGCCCGTCATCAAACGGCGCGCTGTCAGAAATGGCCTCCATTCATAAAAACAGACAGACAGGTGTGCTATCTCATATAACCGTCTTCAGTCATATAACAGTCTACTACGTGTTTTTGACAATATCCGTTAATTGCAAGGGGGCATAGTTTAGATCAAATAAATTAGTTTTATTTTTTAGATTAATTTCTCCAAGACAGTAGTATCTTAACTCTTCCTGTTATCAAGATGTTCAATATTTTAATTTAATCAGTTTCGCAGATTTAACCAAGGTACATAAACACATAATATTCAATCATATTAAATCCGCCAAACTGACGGAACAGTTTGTTGGCGAGACCGCGCTCATTTTTTACAGGTATATAACCATACTTAAACACAAATATAAATCTGACTAAACATACTAGAAATTGCAACAATAAAATTAAGATATTTTTTCTAATAAGGTCTGTTTTAGCTTGCTTTTCACTACATTTAAACTATATTTTGGCTCTTCTCTTAACCAGTTAAATTCATTGTAAATGGTCGGGACCATGAACTTATTTGTTCGTCTGCCATAATAATTGTTAACATAATTTTGTACATGTTTCCCTAGTCTAATATTTCTCGTTTTATATTTACTTTGCTTCAGCACCTTAAACTCATCATTAAAATAAAACCTCGCCAAGTGTTTCGCCTCTCCACGAGGCATCATCAGGAGATGCTGGCAGGAGATGTCGCTTGCGCCTCGTCCACTGAGCAAATGCTCAGTGGAATGTCAATGTGGTGGAATGGTTAATCGTTGCATCTTATCTTTCACTGATAGACCAGCACGTTTTTTAGCGGAATAGAAAAGGAATATTGTTCTCGTAACATATCATGGACTTCCGCAAAGTAACGCCTGATTCAATAAATTATTTAGAATTTTATTTGCCATTAATGTAAAGTTTGCCATAATCAACATTTGCCCTAACTATTAGTTTTTCTCCGAAACTGTACACTTTCAGGATTGTTTTAAAACAAACCTAACCTAATCCACACTATACAAAGTTTATATGTACCTTAGTTATCCTGAAAATGTTACAGTTTCAGAGAGCATCACTTTTATGGCAAATGATAATGGCAAACACTGGTATTATGGCAAATGAAATTATGATTATGGAAGGTATCCGATTTAAGCGTGCCCACTGAGGTTCCCACCTTTTCAACTCAACGTTAATCACCTTCGATGGCCTTTTCGTCCTCCAATTTCCCCCATATCCGCCAGCAAACGCCGAACAATGACCAAACGTTCCTTTATACGAAATATTTATATTAAATACGTCATTAGGCTCAAAACGGCTCGATATACAATGTCTGACCGTGGAGGCGCGGACGATAATTGCAGGCTTTGTTCGCGAGCCCATTGTGTAAACTGCAGCCCTCACAAAACATTTCGTACTCGATTACATCCAGTATAACTCGACCCTTTAATTTCTAATACTTGTGTGTGATTGGAGATCAGAGTTAAACTTGTTATCTGATACCACACTCGGCGTCCTTAACAACACCATTCCTTGTGTTTCGGGTTTAGAATACATTCATTGACCAGATTTTGGCCGTGATATTAATCTGCTCATTGAACCTTCACCCGAAGAATGTTATCAGTTAGATCAGCTATTTTCAAAAGAGCGAGCGTAGCGAACGAAGTTCTATGCTTTCAGCTTGGGCCAGACTTCGTTAGCGCCCGGATGTCCCGCTGTCCCGCTGTCCGGCTGTTCTCCAGTACAGGTCGAGTGTCGTATATATATATTTATTGTTTTCATAACAGATATATAGAAGGCTCTTAGATTCATTATATTATCACCTCATTAATATAAGTCCCTGGGCGACCGAGCTCTGCTCGGGTGAAAATAGTGAAAATACGAAGAAAACGAATTTTCCCAGACATGAGACCCAGATCGATTTCTCGCCCCCGTAAACCCAATATATTCCTAATTTCATCGAAATCGATACAGCCGTTTCCGAGAACGTGATTGCAGATATAGGTATATATTTATATGCCTAATCAATATTGCTCATTTAATAGTATAGAAAAATACATAACGAGTTAAAACACGTTCCCATAATGATAGTCAATGTGTGTGACCCTACTTCAAGCTAACGATTGCGAGACGCGGGACTTCCACCTTCCACACTGTATTTCGAATAAATTGGACCAAATCAAGCCCCAGTTTAAGTTACTTGTAATAACTACAACTTAGAAAAGTTGAAAAACCCCCGACATTTTCCTTCCAAAGTCCAATATCTCAAAAGCGGCTGAAACATGGCTAAGAACACTCGGGATCACATATTTTCGAATAAAAAAAACTGCATTCGAAACGGTCCCTCCGTTTGGGAGCTACGATACCACAGACAAATACACAGATACACAGACAAACACGTTAAACTTATTTTTTATTATTATTTATTTATTTATTTAGGTTAGCTAACAGATGTAATACAATAAAAAAACCTTAATTACAAGTATTACAACAGAGAATGCACGACTGCTAGAGTATTCACCCAATTACAGCCAAACACGGCATGCATTAAAGATAGCAAAAACTAATTACGTCTACATTTAATCCACATTTACACTAAATCTAAAGTTAGCTGTCAGGTAAGTTACTTGTAAGAAGGCTAGGAACATTATTTATTTATTTATTTATTTATTGACAAATACATTTACGTGACATTACAGTAATAACCAATGCGTCACGAAACTAAAAACAACAAATAATACTATTTAGGCGACGAAACGGCGTGGCCCCGTTGCATTGTCATCTCCGGTGTAGGATTCGGCAGATTGCCCCGGAACCGTCGAAACACGACACCCTTCGGCCAGAAGTCAGCACATGCGATGGTCTCCTGCAGCGGTCGCGGCACGCGCACCACAAACGAGCTGAAGTGCACATAGTGGCGCGAACGCAGCTGGAACACCCTCAGCGAGAAGCCGGTCTTCTGACGAACGTACTCCACCACATCATCAGCCGTGGCAGATTATAATATAACAATGCAGAAAAGCAAACTTAAAAAGGTAAAAGGTTAAAGTTAACATTAAACTTGGAAGTATGACTTATGACTGTTATGACACATTTGATCTTTGTTTACAGAGATATCTTTTGAACTGACTTTTTGATATGTTCAGTATATCAACCCTGTTTTTTTATATAGTAGATTATGACCATTACAAATTCTCGGTATTACACTGTAGGATCCAGTATTAGTCCTGTACGTACTAGTTGACAGAGGTCGAAAGTTAGCTAGACGAGTGTGCTGTCGCGGGACGGTTCACTTGATAGTTTGAAATAGGTGTGGGCAGTCAAGCGCTCCTGAAATAATTCCTTGAAGAAACATTTGATCGGAGATCCAACGGTGGTCCTCACGAGAATTTATATAAAAATATTTCAACCGGTCTTTGTACGTCTTCGACACGCGTTTTTTTCGCTGGTGCACAGAGAGAAATAATAGAAATCGTTTCTGTACTTGTTCTATTCTCTCTATATGACACTTATAAAATGGATTCCAAATAATTGAGCACTGCGAACCAGAGCAAAGTAAGCAGTCCTTAAGAGTCCGCAGTAAGCTCGGCCGAATTTCACCTTCCCATACTAACGTAGTTACGCTCTCGTTTTAAAACTACGTGTTGAATTGTGACGAAACTTTGCATATACATTGACATGAGGTATATCTATGTCTGTAATCAGTTTATTATGGTTCCAGTTTATAAAACAACGAAATACAGCAAAAACAAGTTTTGTATGAAAAACCTAAATTCTCTGTATATTTTTTATTATGGTATCTGAAGCTACATAAACTAATTACAGACATAGATATACCTTATGTCATTGTATATGCGAAGTTTCGTTACAATCCAACATGTAGTTTAAAAATGAGAGCGTAACTACGTTTGTGTGGAGAATCGAGCTTACTGCGGACTCTTAAAGCCGATATATATTTTTAAATGCTTTACAGTTTCGCCATATGAAACCGACAAGTTTATTTGACTGCTTGATTATACACGCCTCTCTTTGCGTCGGGGATTAGAAACTGAAATGAACGACACAGGCTGCGCCGTTCAATTTAATTTCCGAATGATAAGAAAATATTTTTTAATCCGTTCCGTTTTGATAAGTAAGTTATGACAAAAAGATGAATCTCATCTTTCCCAGACGCGAAATCTGCCCTGTAATATGATGTGCACTATAAAATTTAATATCGGCCTAGAATTTATTAATCTCGCAGCTAAATTGATTCACCCTAAGATGGGAGAAAAAGGTTCGATAGAACGTTGGATTAAACTTTCCGTTCAGATTTAATGAGTACGGAATATTATGCACGGTCGAGTACTGTAATTTCTATACGGGCAACCTCTTAAAACTATGTACACACAGTGGTTATTGTTACTGACGTAAGACGCATGTGTAGACAGACATCTTTGAATAGTTATCTGTATAGATATTGGAAAACTTGAGTCACACAGAGTACTACAACTTAGAAAAGTGGATAAACCCCCGACAATTTTAATTTTAAAGTTAAATATCTCAAAAACGGGTGAACAGATTTTCATGAAACATAGCTAAGAACGCTTGGGATAAAATTATCTATGACACAAAAAACTAAATGAAAATCGGTTCATCCGTTTGGAAGCTGCGATACCACAGACAGATACACAGATACACAGACAGACACGTTAAACTTACAACACCCCTCTCTTTGTGTCGGGGTTAAAAAAACCAGTAGTAGCCATTTAGTCGGCAGGGGGGGGGGACGATGACACCGGACTCGAACACACATGACTCGTGGAGCTTCGTTTCATCCGACAAAATCAACTTATCCACGAATTGCTATTTCCCGGCCGCAGCAATAATGTACAGTCAGCATCAAAAGTAGCTGCGCAATCGAAGACGTTAAAAGCTCTTATTCCCTTTTAATAAAGCCTTTTGACGTCGTCGTTTGCGCAGTTACTTTTGATGATGACTGTACTATTATAACAGAGTTTTAACCGGTCCAGTTTCGAATAGTCAGGAAACAGACAGAAAAATTAAAATGCCGACGAATTGAGAACCTCCTACTTGTTTCAAGTAAGCGACTTCAAAAAAAAACTAAAAACTCACTAAAAATCTCCTATTCATAATCAATTATTAGGTATGTCCCACTGTACCGTCCCCACCGATGTTTTCACGTTGGCCCAGTGCGGGTTGGAACTTTACCACTTTGTTTTTTTTTTGAATCATATAATGTCTTCCTTCACCGAATAGCTAATGGTACTTAATGCCGTAAATCATTTTCTACCAGTCAACTATTGGCCTAAACATAAAGATTTATACATATTTTCAAGGGTTCAAAAGTATCTAAGCAAGGGAATAAGTCGTAACCAAAAAGTTTTGTTCACATCTTTTTGATCACTTTGCCCTTGCACATTTTGAACTCGACTGTACATGCCTGGATTCGAACGCACGTCCTACGTTCGCACGAACTTATGCCCGCAGCACCAGTACGCAATAACATGACTGCATCAAAATAGAGTCAGCGTACTGAAATTATACAAGAGCATGAGTTAAAATGAAATTAACTTAATTTGCTCCAGGGATCTGCGCAGATTCACGTCGCGATAAAAAATATTTAAATTACCTACGTGCTTTAGCTTTTCGGGCAAAAATTAAACACATAAAACGGTCCGGTCTTTAATAAGAAATAAAGCTAGATTAGTAATTAGTAGGTTCACTTTTCAAATCATTCGGCATAGGAATTCGTTACCATCTGAATTAAGACGTGCTAAATCTCTTACTGTTTAAAAATATACTAAATAAGTTTCTGTCAAAAATTTCATTTTCATCGTATTAGAATTCAATTAATCGAGTAATCGTGAATAATTTTGAGTGATGTTTATTATTTCTTTAAGCGGGTAGTTGATAAAATTGTTGACATCAAGTTGATTTATTTTAAGAGCGGGTAACCCCGAATGTAGTTGTAGGTGTCATGGCGGCGGCGTAGGACGTCATTCGTTGACAGCGCCCCGCCCGTGATGGTCGCTTGCAAACCTATTGGCTCTTTAATCGAGATTTATTATTGCAATCCTGTTATATTTTCGGTGTTTGGGATTTGATTAAATAGTATAGTGATTGAGTTATATTGTGTGACTTTTATTTCGCAAATACCTGCAAGTACACGCACACACGGTCCGTAATGTCGGATCCGCCTTCACACACGCCTGCTCGGCCTCCCTATCCATCGATATATATTATATTTAACTATGTACATATGTTATTTTTATTTTTAGTATCAGTGTTGTAATTGCTACTAGGTACTATGAATCGTACTGGTAAGATTTGATTTCCGCACCCTAAGGTTGTCTGGAAGAGTTCGCTCTCTAGCAATGAGACCGCCTGTTGTTTGCCTCTACATGTGTTTTCGATGTTCAGCACAGTTTTGTTTTATTGAGGTGTCCAATAAACATTGTATTGTTGATAAACAAACTAACTTTTTTTGAAATTTGATAAATTTATTTAATATGATATTATTAAACTATACAACATATTACAAATATGTCTATGAAACTACTAAAATGACTAAAATTAACTTAACCTAAGGCCTATTGGTCCTGGCACTTGGTAGGGTGCCCATAAGGCTGGCTGCAAACTATGTATACCCAATATGATTTTGATTTCATTTGCATTGTACCAAAAAGGAAAATGACCTGCTCTTGTAAATTACTGAGAAAAGAAAATAAGCGTTTCAAAATTACTGCATTTTAGTTTCCAATCACATTGCTGTCATCTTTTTTTTGGATACTTAAAAGTAATACTTGAAATACAAAGATTTCATTGAGAAAGATTTATAACCTTGAATTCAAATGATAATCTTTGACATCCTTTGGTGTATTCATAGTTACAAATTCCTTCCGGCAAGTAACCGTGTAATACAAACATCTTGTCATAAATCTTTAATTTACATAGATTGAATGACACTACTACCCTAACTTCTCACCTTTTCGCCGCTAACACGAGCTGCTCTGGGGGTTTTGGAACAAATCTAAATATATCAGAAAAAGTTATTTCATCTAAGTTTCCTTCAAAACTTGCGTATTATTCAAAGACTGATTGACGGGTTGACCACATCTCAATCAGACTCCTTATTTTCTTAGCTATATGGTTCACTTTTGCTTAGCACATGTTTCCGTGTTCGGAAATGTAGTTTTTGAAGTCGGGCGTTATATTTATTCATAGCTGCGATATCTTGCCTCTATATCTCATCAGATCGTGTTGGTGCTTTTATTACTATGGCAGTTCCGTTCGAAGTAATAATGTTTCTTTCTTTGAAACAAGATAAAAAGTTACGGTTTTGGTTTGATGATAGTTTTAAGACGATAAATTTACCACAATTTCCTGTTCTGTTCAGGAAGCCTATCCGTGTTCAGCATTTGAAGGATTAGGAAATCATGTTTGCATTATATAATTATACGCTTATACTTAAGTTGTAGTATGGGTCTTGGATGTTTAGAATAACTTAATGAATATCACAATATAAGTGGTTTAACTGATCTTACTTTTGTGATGACATCTGTTTATTTTAAAGCAATCTAAACCTTTTATACTTTTAACTAAATGATAGAATTGCCACTGACTATAAAATAATTTGTTAAATTGATTTTATTTTATTCAGAATAACTGACATTACTATACTGTGCATATTTCGAACGAAATAAGTACCTACTCTGTAATGTGGAATTTGTATGTGTATTGTACAAATTGTATTTGACGTGTATCAGTATGCTACCCATAAAGATCTATCTTATCTTATCTTAGATCTCTCAGATAACTGTGTCTGGTGTTGTCTGTAGGAGAGACACTACCTCTAAAAGCATGTGGAGTCAACGTCAAAGTGCAGGGGAAACACATTTTAAATGGCTTCATTAACTCATTATCATCATGATCCCGTCATCCCAGGGTATCCTGTCGCAATCACTCATTTCCCAACTACATCGTTTGTCCGAAATTTCATTTCGGCAAAAAGACAATATTCTCGAAGGCCCTGAAGCTTTTGTTAGTTTTTTAAATACTTATCGTGTAGAAAACATTAGGTTAAGTTGGATTTGTTTTACAATTATTCTCAAAAAGTCATGGCTTTAGAGAACAATGGCTTAGCTATAGGACAAATTAAAATTTCGACAAATTGTACAGTCAGGAAACTATTTTTAGTAATTCAGATAGGTAACCATACAAAGGTCAAATTAAATCATAATAAATCGTCTTGTTCTACAGTTTTTAATTTGATTCCATAAATATAATTTTTCCAATAGATTTATTTAGCTACCGGACTGACAACTATTCCATTTCGCTGTAGCTAACCAACTGATTACTAAGGGCCGATTTTTCATTCCCAGATAAAACTATCTGTCAGATAAATGTTAGCTCTGTCCTTTTCTTTCATATGACTTAAGAAAAAGATGGTGATAATTTTAACTGACGGATAACTTTATCTAGAGATTGAAAAATCGGCCCTAAAAGTATGCATTCATAGCACTTTTTTGTAATAAGACGTAGTTGAAGCAGATAATTATTGTTATTTTAAGAAATCGTATTTTTTGTAGTATTTTCGGTGCTGCGTATAGTTTGTTAACGGAATTGGTATACTAAGGTTGAAGCATACCGTTCAGTATTATATGACAAGGAAAACTTGGACTTGTCCAAGGCATTCGACCTAGTGTCGTACAAGGTTTTATGGGAGAAAATGGAAAATGAAACGGAAACACCGAAAGATATTGTCAACTTGTTGAAGTTTTGGTACAGTAATCAGTCAAATTCTGTAAAATGGACTGACTCTTTCTCCAATGAATTTGGTTTAGACTGCGGAGTCAGGCTAGGTGGCTTAACCTCGCCAAGACTGTTTAACTTATACATTAACTCATTCTTGGAGGGGCTCGGCAGTGCCGACGTTGGCTGCTCCATTGACGGTAAAATAGTTAACAATATTAGTAATGCCGACGATATGGTTGACCCCTTCGATTCGAGCTCTTGAGGTATTGATTGGGTTGTGCGAGGGGTATGCGGTTGCCCATGGGTTGATATACAACACCAAGAAAAGTGAACTACTCGTTTTTAAGACAGGCAAAGCACCTAGATTTGGAGTTAAGCTCAATGGAGTCGCCATAAAAAGAGCCAATCAGTTCAAGTACCTTGGCCACTGGGTCACTGACGATCTCTCGGATAACATTGATATAGAACGTGAGCGAAGGGCGTTATCGGTGAGGGCGAATATTATTCGCCACAGAGGTCATCTATACTCGCCAACATATTATGTTGGTTCGGAGGTTTGCCAAATGCACGCGTCCTGTCAAAATAACATTATTTCGTGCGTTTTGTCAGACTTTTTATACGTGCAGCCTCTGGGCCAAATATATTGGTTATATTGGTTATTACTGTAATGTCACGTAAATGTATTTGTCAATAAATAAATAAATAAATATGCAAAAATCAATATAATAATGCGTTCAGGATGCTGTTGGGACTGCCACGACACTGTAGTGCATCAGGTATGTTTATGGAGGCGAGTATAGATGGCTTCAGGTCAATACTACGGAAGTGAGTAGCTTCACTGATGCGGCGAGTGAGGGATAGTGATAGCAGCCTCCTGAACAGCACTCTGGAGAAATTTGACTGCCCAGTTGTAAAACATTGGAACACAATACACATGGGGGACAGGATTCCCATATTCAATGTAAAATAAACAATTCAATAATGATAGTTATATAACAACACATCCAATGAATATCAAGAAAGTAAAAGATATTGAAGTCTTATTAGGTTTTGATAACGATGAGATTTTTGTATGGTACAATATTCTAGATAAAGAGACGTTTGAAAAATTCAATCAGATTGAATACCTGTTTTGAATTCCACAATATGTATAAAACTGTATACTGGACAGCGGGACAGACATTGGACACCGGACAAACGATTTTCGGCCCAAGCTGAAGCACAGCTTCTCATAACTTCGTTTGAAAAATTGTGAAAGTCGTCAAAACAAAGTTTGAGGAGTTACATTAAGAAAATAGAAGAACTGCTACATGCGGGGTCCTTGCGTTGATACTTGATAGAGAAATTAACCTTGACTGAACAAAGAGGAGTATCAACAGTAAATTATTTACTTTCAGTCAAAAGCTTAAAGGTCATAATATTGTTAATGAAATTCGAGCGCTTTCTCAAACAAAAGCAACTACGACAAGGTAACGCCGGAAACAAAAGCAGGCTTAAAACCGTTCGGCATTTTAATGGAATACCTCCATCTGGTGATGTAATCCTGGTTTGAACGTTGCCGTTCTGTTAATATTTCCGTTCAAGATATTTGAGGATTATTTGAGGCAGCGGAAGTTTACCCCGACCACGTTGTTATTACTGTTCATTTATTTCCAATTAAGTATCGGAAATAAGTCACCAGCGTTCTAGTCATGAAATAAGTGCTATGGTAGCCTAGCAGTTCAGGGATGCAGCTGTCAAGCGGCAGTCGTGGGCACAAATCCCGGCTCGTACCAATGAGTTTTCGGAAATTATGTACGGAATATTTACTGTTAGCTTTTCGGTGAAGGAAAACATCGTGAGTTCTCCTCTACATGTCTCAACTGATTCTTGTGAAATTTTGTGACAAGGCTCGTTGATTATACATGGTGTAACTTAAATGGGGTGTGAACCGATCAAAGGCATAACAGGCATCGTGTTCTGATAAGAAAATACTAAGATATTTTTTTAAGTGATTTTTTTTACATTTGCATGGAGCGTTGGCCGACTGGGGCGACCATACCAATGCAAAAAAACCGCGTCAAAAAAAACAAGTAGTTCTTTCAGACAGATATCGCTTTGGCAATCTGAAATACTGGATAAATATTTTAATTTCTTTCAAAACAGTTGCCCTTACTATAGTTGGTTAAATGGTTAATCCGGGAACAAATTAAACATAAGCAGTTGCTTCATTCGATTTTCGAGGGTCTGTCTACGGCATGATGGTGTCGCTTCAATGGTTCTTCCGGGAATTTTTGAGGGCTGGTTTCACTTAAGCGACGTTTATTTTCGAATCCAGCAAGTTTCAGAGAATGACATTAATTTAATTAAATACCAAAAAAAAAGAAACAACCCGTGCATAGAACCCAACTCTCTAAGATAACTAGAAAAAAAGTTATGATTTTTTTAGTAAAAAAAAAACTTTAAAACGCTCTCCTGTAAAATTCAAAAAATGTCGCTTCAGTGGTTTTGCCTTTCCACCGTCGATATGCTTCCAGGTAGGTCCCATTTTTTTCAAAAATTCAATTGGATGAATTGAGGCAACTCTTCAATTATATTAGGCACGCGTGTAGTGATTTTGGTATTTTCTATTTCAACTAGTGTACTTGCACCAGGAAATCATAAATTTGGTGGAGTGGAACCGATGATGAAGACCACAGATGACTTTTGGAATTCCTCAATTATGTACTTAAAAGTACAAATGTATGTCACAGATTCTGATAAGATTCCGTTGAAACAGCAACTAATGAAGTGCCAAAGGCGATGCTTGTGGAATCGACGGAAGTCTTCAAATATTATCGTGTCACATACAGCGATTGGGTTTTTTAATCAACGCATTTTTGCTCTCGGAAGTCAGTTCATGTGGTAAATTGGAAAAGAATAATGAATAATGTGGCAATGTTCTCGTGGCTTGGCGGAGTACTAAATTGAACTCGGTTAAAACTGTTTTTAAAGTAAATTATTTTATCTCATCTTCGTCATCACCTTGGCAGAGTGGTTGTGATCGTCACGCCAGGAGTAGCTAGTTTAACAATCCGTCACCAATCCTCCCTTACTTACTTCCTTTTCTGAAACAATTTTTTTATGCTCGAGGTCAAACCATCCACACGTAAACCACCCCCTCAGATGATCGCCCCCTCCGCCTTCAACCTAATTGCTTTGTTAACGTCTTCATGAATTTAAATGAATTCTTGAACATTCCTCTGCATATTTAACTCGCGATGTCTCGGCGTAGACACGAAAACACGAGGAATCGGGATGAATGGTGAAACAGTACGTTAACTCTTGTTGATCAAATATTAAGTCTTGGTATGCTCAGAATTTACCGTGGGTCGGGTCGTGAGCAAAAAAATTGCCTCTTACGAGTACCAAATGTGTTTTTTCTGTGTACAAAAAGAGCTTTTCAAGATTTTGTTCTTCTGTTTTGTAATAATATTGGTAGCACTGACCGGCAAGCCACACACCCCGCTCCAGTGGTTCACAGGATTTACGGAAGTTACGGAGGAATACATACATACATTCACGCCTTTATTCCCAAAAGGGGTAGGCAGAGCACATGAAACGTATGTTCCAGCGCCACTTTTAGCATAAATGTAAAAGATCGTCAAAATGTGATATTGCAGTGATAGGTTGCTAATAGCCCTTCGTCCACAATACACTTCAACCCTGGTCCCTTAGTCGACTTTTACGACACCTACGGGAAGAAAGGGGGTGGTGAAATTCTAACCCGATACCACACGGGTACGGAGGAATGTAAGAAAAAAAATAAACAAGTAAGTATTTAGCTAAAACGTATTTAGAAATGAAACCTGAACTAAACTGTACGTGATGGTAGGTAATCATTAAAAAAGCTTGTTTAAAATAACAATGAAAGAGTAGAATGCCCCAGGTAATTTAATGTAAGCAAGAACGGGGTTTCGGAACAATACTATGTATTAGATCTGTAAAAAGATCTTGCAACTGTGTATTTAAACGTACCGGTCCTTATGTCTAGTGAATAAGACTCAAAATCGTATACATATTTTAAGACAACATTGCTGCTGAGAACTCCGGAATGTGAACAATTTAGGCAAGAAGCCCTCTCGCTCAAATATGCAGAAGTATCGAACGCGCAAACCTACGGAATTCAGAAGGTCGTATGTCCATATAAGACTTGTAGTAACATGCTCCTTTTTAGATTTAGGACGGTCGCTGGCCAGATGTGAGCGAGGTAAGTATTCGGCTTAACTTGTGCTTACGATTTCCAACGGAATCCTTATTTTTCAATGGATTAAAATTTCATTAAAATTCAACATTACATTAAGTTAGTAACGTTTATTTTATTTGCTGGAGCTAGTGGAAGTAGGAATTTTGTATATTTTTTTTATATCATAGAGAATAATTGTGAATGGGTGCCCAATAGTTTATCCAAAACATGAAATAGGTAATCTACGATCAATCAGAATACACTTATCAAAAACCCAGAAATCTAAAATTACCTAACCCATTGGTTCATAAACACTTAACATCATACAATCGACAACATTTCAATATATTGTATGATACCTAAATCGAAAACCATTTGAGTAAATATGTTATCTGAATGTAATAAACTAGTTTTCCGATTTTTTGTCCCACTCGTTTTGAAGAAAATCGCCAAAATGTATAAACCGGAAGTGTGATGTCATTCTTGTGGCTGTAAACGGACAGTACTTTAGTCCACCAAAATCAGTAGCCTTAAGAAAATTCAAATCACTTCCGGCTGTCAAATTTTCAAATTAAAGTGTCAACTGTCAGTGTGATTGTGCCATTTCTGCGTTTGTCAACTGTCAAAATTTTTTTTTAAAGAAATTGGCGAAATTAATACAGTCTAACAGCCATAATGATGACGCCATAATTTACTTACGACCTTTAGGAATTAGCTACTTTTAGATTTAATATTTTTGAATGAAAATTAGGATTTAAGAGAATTGAAAAAACACGTATACGTTAAAACCTCTTTTCCTTTCGATCTAGAACATAAAATAGCTCACTTGAAAATATGAAATGTTGTCAATTGAGGAAAAGGCAAGAAACAGTAAAATGTAATGGATGACTTCCAGCAGTTAGTTATTGTCATAGTTAATATTTATAATGGCAGTTGAAGTAATTGATTTATTTATTTAATTTACTTTTGTCGATCGCGAGAAAAGAAAGATCAACTACTTATTACGAAACGAGTTTTTAGATAAAGATGTGTAAAATTGGGTTTCTAGGATTAATTAAGTATAAGTCATTTGGATTAGACCGGTTTCCGCAAGATATTTTCCATCACCGAAAAGCTAAGCTTAAATAATTACAAGGATCAATTATAAGTATGTACATTTTGTTTACGAAACCAGAAATGTTTACTAATTTCACGCTCCGGCCTTCAGTCTGCTGATTTCGTATTTAAGTAAACACGGGGCAGATTCGACTGTTCGTTATGAAAACTCGAGACTTGGCGACGACAAGGCCAAAGTAGCTGTTGTGTTCAGGGGACCGAAACATTTTACATAAAAAATTTGATTATTGAAAAACCGGGGTACAATCTTTTTCTATCCTTAATTTCACCCGAAACAAATTGAAGAATCATCCGTGAATAACGTTTATTATACAGGGTGTGGCCTGGAATAGGAGAAAAATATAACGGTAGATTATTGAGCTTGTGAGTAATTATATCCAGGTGGTTTTAGCTGAAAAAAAAGTTTTTGTTTTTTGTTTAAAGTAAGTTTACGTGTATTTTTTACTCTTCTGACCTATGTAGTTTTTTTTTAAAAACACTAAAAAATACAAAAAATAACAAAAATACCTTTCAAAAACAAAAATGCAAAAACCATTATAACTCATTACATGATGTTACCTCAAAATTTGTATTGACTGCTGTGCTATGATTTCGTGGTGCCAAGATACATTACTTGGAGGTTATAACTTTAGATCAACATTTCTCCGAATTAAAAAATATATTTAAAATATTGTAGGTACACAAGGGGTTCCTGCAGATGCTCTAAGGAAGCGTCCTTTTAATTATTTGCCCCTGTTACAGGCCACACACTGTATATGATAATGTCATAAAGATTCAAGCGAAAAAATGTAAATAACTGACATACCGGTCTACTTCAACGTGCATCGTAATAATTTCTTTACTTATAATTAATACACATATACAGCTTCAGAGTTAAAATTACACTCTAACATGAAAAGTAAAAACGCAACGACCATTCTAACTTTACAATCTTTGAGGCTCATTTTGTTATTCTTAACTTTGTGTCGCTTGATTTTTACATAACGCTGTCCAAATTCTAAATAATTATGTATTTCTGAAAGTCTTATTTGATAGTAACAATAATGCCACAAATTACGTTATACTTTTGTGAATGACTATATCTCAAACTACCAACATTAAAGTCGAATATCGGTCAAATTAAAACTCAAGCTCATTCTATTTTCGGTCAAAACATTCGGCGGAAAGACTAGAAATGAATGGAAACAACAAAAACTAAAAATAAGTTATTCGCTCGTTTTGGATACGCATATTTTGATATTCGACATGCATAACTACGTTTGGACACGGAGGTGTATTTGCTCGACGTATCGATACGACAATAGTGTGATATTTTTATTGTGTGCACATAGGGCTCGACGCACGCGCGTGGTAGCGAACGCGGGTAAATAGTATACTTTTCATATTGTATTACTAACTCTAGATGTATAAGATATTATTGTCACTAACGTAGCTCATAAGTCTCCACTGTTACTGTTACTAACTACATATCGATCGACAAATGGTCTGAAATAAAGATTCTTTTTATTTAAATAAATAATTATAGTTGTTATTAGGTATTAAAGGTGTGGGCACAGTAAATGCACTAGTGAATCTACGAGCTGGAGAACTCGCGAGTGTTCTAAAAAACATTTTTTATTTATTTCCAAACATTGAATCGGCAAAAAAAAACTAAAGTTATAGAAATTTCACGAAAATCTATTACGAAATACGACTTGTAGAGGAGAACAGCCGGACAGCCGCACAGCGGGGCAGCAAATCATCTGGCCATACGAAATAATTTTGACCCCAGTTAAACATGACCGGTTAGCCTAGTGGGTAGTGACGCTGCCTACGAAGCTGAAGGTCCTGGGTTCGAATCCCGGTAAGGACAAATATTTGTGTGATGAGCATGAATATTTGTTTCCGAGTCTTGGATGTTTTCTATGTATTTAAGTATTTATATCTATTAAATATATCTTCGTCTAGTACCCGTAACACAAACCTTATTGAGCTTACTATGGGGCTAGTGCGATTTGTGTAAGAGTGTCCCCTTATATTTATATTTATTTATTTAAACAGGAATTCCATTTTCGAATCTCTTTCTCTTATTTTACCATACAATAAACTAATACTTTCTCTATGCCCAACGTACGTTCGAAACGTTAGGCAATCGCCCGGTAGTTCAACGAGGCACATAAACGGCACCCGTGCCTGATCCTCTACCGTAGTCCGCTCAAATTTATTGTAGCAAAGCGTGTTAGTGCGCCCAATCATGCCCTGAAAACCAGCGCCTTTAGCATGTATTGCTGATGGCCTATCCTGAGTGGCATCCATTTTGGTGAATTCCAATTGTAAGAAACACATGTAACATGACATCACACCACATAAATATATTGTTTTCTTTCTTTCTCTCTCTTTCAAATCAGACGTTTGTATTGTTTTTTCAGCCCTCGGGCTGGACGCGAGCGGGCAACGATACGAGCGGCTGCAGGTCATACATTCGAGCGACTTTAATTTATGGGCAGCCGCTCGCCGCCCCGCTGCCCGCTGGCGTCCGGGCCGCGACCTTACTGCTTCAACTTGTAAATCTAATTGTGCTTTTACATAACACGATACGAACGCGAAGGTCGCTGGACACAGGTGTTCGCTAATCTGTGTTTTATTTAGATTAAGTACTGTACGGGGCGAATTCTACATTAAGCGTTAAATGTTTGAGACTGTAAATCGATACTAATCCATACTAATATTATAAATGCGAAAGTGTGTCTGGCTGTCTGTCTGTCCGTCTGTCTGTCTGTTACCTCTTCACGCTTAAACCGCTGAACCGATAGAGATGATATTTGGTATGGATATAGTTAGAACCCCGGGGAAGGACATAGGATAGTTTTTATCCCGGAAATCATCCCCTGAGGGGGTGAAATGGGGGATGAAAGCTTGTATCGAGCTACGATATAAACGAGTTCCACGTGGACGGAGTCGCTGGCAGAATTTAGTATAACAATAAATTGTGATGTGAATGAACCGATTTGTAAATATAAATGGTGTTGTTTTAACTTCACACCTCGTTTGAATCAAAATTCATGTCACAAAAAATTAAGGACATTATAGATGTTGTTTCCATTTTGCGTAAAGTTTTAACGTAGGAAAATATTATGACTAAATGCCGCCATACCTCTCAGGTGTATGATGACCAAGAATATTTGTTTTTGAGTCTTGGTTTTTTTTTCTATGTATTAGTACTAGTATTTATATCTATTGAATAATATAAATAAATAATAAATATTAGGGGACAATCTTACACAATGCGACCTAGCCTCAAACTAAGTAAAGCTTGTACTATGGGTACTAGTCGACGATAAGGATACTTATATAGATCAATAAATAGAAAATAACCATGACTCAGAAACAAATATTCGTGCTCATCACACAAATTAAATGCCCTTACGGGGATTCGAACCCAGGACCTCTTGCTTCGTAGGCAGGGTCACTACGTTAACGCTCAAAAAGTCAAAATTTATTTAATATATAACTTGTTTTAATGACTGGATCCAGTGTTGCTATCGATTAGCCAATTAACAGAAAACTATAAGTACTGTTCGCACATCGGAAAATCCGGATTAAGGCTTGTATACCCGCTAAAGTCCTTGAGCGTATGGGCGGAGCCTCGACCCTCTCCCCGCGCAAGTCGCACAACCCGCCGTCGTTTATTAAGCGTTACATAGATTAAGTTACAGACGCGTCATCGCGCATCGTTACCAATGCAAGGGTGGACGTGGGTGGGTGACATTCGTCATGCTTAATTGAAACGTGATATTTGTCATACATAAATTACATAATTGATTAAGTTCAAAAATTATGTCTCTACTATTATAATACTATTTACTTACGATTAGTGTAGTTCCGTCAGCACGGCTAGCACGAGACGGCCGCGACATACACTCGATTTTTCTCGCACTATCGGTCTCTCTCTTATTAGAACATTAGGAAAGAGAGGTATAGTGTGAGAAAAATCGAGAGTATGTCGCGGCCGTCTCGTGCTAGCCGTGCTAGTGAAAACGAAATTCGTTCGAATAACTCTGTCGCTCGAACTAGCAAGCGCGACAGAGAGGGAGATACACGAACGAAGTTCGGTTTCGTTTCGCGGTAGGCCCTCAGCACGCCTAGCACTAGACGGCCGCGACATACTTTCGATTTTTCTCGCACTGTACCTCTGTTACTAAATATTCTAATAAGAGAGAGAAGGATAGTGCGAAAAAAATATAAAGGTAATAAAAATAATCCATACCTACTGTTGCCCTTAGGCCATTTTTTAATGTCGCTATTAATAGGGGCCCATCTAGCAGTTAGCGAGTTTCATTTTAATGGGCAGGCGTCCGATGTTTCATCCAATAGCCCAGCTACTAGTCCATCATTTTCAACCAATAACCCGTTTTATTTAGATTCCATCAACTAGCAATAGACTCTTACACCCCAGCGGGTGCTGTTTCTGTGTGCGTCCGATGACACGGGCAGAGACAGCATCCGCTTGGTATACTCCTTGCATTTCATTAAATTGTCAAAAGGGCCTCTACGTGTTGGCTCAGAGCTCCACGCACGGACATCATTGTCCCGTGAGCGGGAAAGACATATAATCCATACTATCCATACTTCCATATCCATACTCCATACTAATATTATAAATGCGAAAGTGTGTCTGTCTGTCTGTTACCTTTTGTGTAAGTGTAAGGTTGTTAAGTTTTAAACTAATTTTCGGTATATTTATTACGTTCTACTTCCTTGATTTGATGATGATGGCGTGTACAGTCAGCATCAGATAGTTAGTAGCATCCAAAGTAGCCAAATATATCGTACCACATTCCTTACTCCTACTTATAGTAACAAAGACTATTTCGATGAATGTACGTTCCGATATATTTGGCTAACTTGGCTGCTACTAACTATATTATGCTGACTGTACAGAAATCGGCCTCGGGTAAATATATACTTATAGATTAGTTGTACGTTAACCATACTTTGTTTCATATCAAATAATAACTCTGTATCGAACTTGGAGTTGGCATGCAACCCATAGGTAGGTACTTACAATATTTGCCAACCCCACTATTTTTATTAGAACTTATTCTATTAACACTTGACAGTCATTAATACGAGCAGATAAAACAATATTGTTAGTGGGCAATAGATATTGTAAATATATTTACTAATAAAATGTCTGGTTTTAGCGATTTCCCAATTTTGATACTGTTCAGATATTTGATACTTTGATAGAATAGGTATTTACTTGTGTATTCTTTTTCCTCTTCTCTTGTAAAATTTCTTGATATTACGTATTTTCCTCCTGCGCTTATTTAACCCCAAAGACCCAAAATAATTATTGAAAAATTTGTGAGACCTAAGCTAAGACATACTAACTCTAGTATCGTAAGTTTGTATGTTACTAACAATCTATGGGCAAACTGGCCTGAAATAAAGAATTTATTATTATTATATTAATAATATTATATTATTATTATATCTCTTTATTCTTATTTCTACTTAAGTTAGGTTTGTACAATAAATTTATAAAAAGTAAAATATAGAACTATACATACAAAACATAAAATCATTATAAAAACCTAACCTAGGGTGCAGCCGGCAGCGAGACGGGGCCTAAGCTACCGGCGGTCAGGGCGACAGAGACAGGAACCTCCTGACTATCCGCGCAGTATCCAGGAGTACCGCCTTCTGTATCTGGCCCTTGATCCAGCCATCTAGCGAGAGTCTCTTGAGGTGATGGTCGAGACTCTTCGCTATTAAACCGTTCGCCGAAACGACTATCGGGACGATGATCGTCGAGTCAACATCCCATATGGCGGTTACCTCGTGAGCCAGGTCTAGGTACTTGCTGGCTTTGTCCTTCTCGGCCTTCACGAGGTTCTCGTCATGGGGGATGGTGATGTCGACGAGCACTGCCTGGCGTTTCGATCGATCTGTCAGCACGATATCAGGCCTATTGGCAAGAATAGTCCTGTCCGTGATGACAGATCGATCCCAATAGAGCGTGGCACGACCATTTTCGAGAACTGGCGCAGGTGTGTACTTATAGTAAGGCACTTCGGAGACCACAAGACCGTATAGCAGAGCAAGTTGCTGGTGAATAATTCTGGCTACAAGGTTATGTCTGTGCAAGTACTCGCCGTTAGCAAGATGACCACAACCGGAGATAATATGCCTGAGTGACTCCCCGGGACGGCGGCATGCCCGACAAATGTCGACCGTACCGTCCTTCAGGATATACCTCCGGTAATTGTTCGTCATGATAACTTCGTCCGCAATTGCACAGACAAAACCTTCAGTTTCCCCGAAGAGATCCCCGAAACGTAGCCAGTTCACCGACGCGAGCAGATCTACATCGGGCCCTGTGAGGGCCTTGTAGAACCGCCCGTGTAGCTCCTTGCTCCTCCACACCGCCCTGCGGTCCTCGACGCTCATTACTTTAAGTCTGCGCCAGTTCTCGTTTGCCAAGGAGAGCGGGGTGAAGTTTCCGTCTACTGCTACTACGTCACGATGCATCCCACACTCGTTGTTTAGGAAATAATCCCTGAGACTGCACACCTCGCGGTTGTGGAGGTCTTTGGCATTTAGAAAGCCGCGACCTCCACACTTCCGCGAGATGTACAGTCTCATAACAGACGAGCGTGGGTGTAGCATGCGATGCGCAGTAAGCAGTACTCGGACTCTATTATTATATTATTATTATTATTATTATTATTATTATTATTATATGTATGTCTTTCCCGCTCACGGGACAATGACGTCCCGGACCTTTGGGAGGCGTGCGTGGAGCTAGGTACCTACAAAGTACCACCTGAGCCAACACGTAGAGGCCCTTTTGACAATTTAATAAAATGCAAGGAGTACACCGAGCGGATGCTGTCCCTGCCCGTGTCATGGGACGCACACAGGGACAGCACCCGCTGAGGAGTATAGGGCCTATTGATGGTTGATGGAATCTAAATGAAACGGGTTATTGGGTGAAAATGATGGACTAGTGGCTGGGCTATTGGGTGAAACATCGGACGCCTGCCTAATTTATTACCTATATTATTATATTATTATTATTATTACCCGTGTGGTGTCGGGTTAGAATAGCACCACCCCCTTTCTTCCCGTGGGTGTTGTAAGAGTCGACTAAGGGAACGGGGTTGAAGTGTGTTGTGGGCGATGGGCTAGCAACCTGTCACTGCTATATCACATTTTGTCGATCTTTTATACCCACATTTATGCTAACAGTGGCACTGGACACAGGTTTCATGTGCTCTGCCTACCCCTGTTAGGGATAAAGGCGTGTATGTATGTATGTATCATTGTTATTATTATTATTTCCCATCTTGAACTAAAAACAAAATCTAAACTATACCTACGTAAATGTTAATTAGGTACAAACGCCAACACAGTTAACTGACCATCCTGTATTTATACAAGAACCTTATTACAAAGCACATAAAGTGCACGGATGGTCAGTCAGCTGTCTTGTCGATAGTACCTACTACTTTACAAATCACGAAATAGATTGTCCACTCTATGCAACAAAATTATCTGTCACTAAAAACTAAACTATACGCAAATATTTATTAGTTTCCTACTATACGAATCACAAAACAGATTGTCCACTCTATGCAACAAATATAGTCCACAATTTCGACAAATATTTAAAAATTTCGGCGCAGCGTAAATTGACACAGGTCCGTCATGCAACGTGTCTCGTCCCTCACTGACCGTATGGACGAAAACGGGGAGGCGTAGGAACTGGCGGAATATTTCAGAAAAAGAGATATTTTTTTAAGAAAATTAAGAAAGTAAGAAAATGATGCTCTTGTTCATTATTGTATGAAGAAAGTTATAAAATTTCATATTATTCTGATAAAAAATGGAGCATTAAAATGGTTACAAGTGAAAAAATAGGTGTGACTTTAGATTTCTTTTTCTCTAATTTTTATTGTTAAAATGGATTTCTACGAAAACTATGACCCGTCGCATATCTTGCAGATTATGATATATTTTTTCAAAAATGTTACGTTATAATGTATAAAACGGTTACAAAACAACTCATTTTCACCAAAATTTTGAATGTGGAGCCTTAAAGTGAAACACAGGGCGGATCGCGTTAATTTTTGGCGTCAATTTCACGGTTGGCTTCGAAGGTCGGAACTAGGAACGTATTTAGCAGACATTTTATGGAATGGGTTTACATGGCCTTCGGGAGAAAGAGTCTTGTTACTCAGTACTCAATCATTTATTGCACACTAGCTTTATTTCGCCCGCGACTTCGTCTGCGTGGACCCGGGATATAAACTATAGACATAGACTACAACAAGGCTTTTGATTCTATAAAGCACTGCTACATATGGGAAGTGACAAATACATTGAATTCTACAGCAGCATACAGGAAAAGCACAAAAAATTAAATAAGATTAGACAGGGCAACAGTTCGAAATAAAGAAAGGAGTCCGCCAAGGAGCCACACCTCTCGCGATTCTTATAAATTAAGCGTAGGTAGAAGTCCAGTTTCGTGACAGGTAAGGTGAGGCGCATTAACGTGTTCCGAATAACAGCTCTGGTGAGTTACATCGCTAGAACTACCAAGTTACCGTGTTACGCGGGAAGGATCTACATTTTTCTATTACTGTCATCACAGCGAATCGTCGAAACAATATAAGGTTGGCAAGGAGTATACATATAATAACTCTTCTCGCAATCAAGGATCATTAAGTCTTGTTTGTTAAAATATTGTGGGATAAACTGTACTTTGCTTATAAATTAAGTACTAAACTTATGAATATTTTCATTTGACAAAAAAAAAATCTCTTTACAGTAAAATATCCGTGCTTCCACTTCAAAGTGCAAACCGAAATAAGATTAGATACGAAATCAATTCTGCGCAGAATACCAATAAATGTCGCAAAATTTTCGCCTTCTTCTGAACATCTTTTGAATAAATTAATGTTTATCAGCCTGATGAGCGTAAATAAAACAGTTAAAGAAATATTCTGGTCGTTTCAAACGGAGCGCAGTAAAATAGGCACTGGGATAGCGGAATAAACGGACAAACGGATAATTTCTGTTTTACCATTAGATCCTAAGAATATTTTATTATTTTAAACAGTCAAGTTCATAAACATGTTGCTTTCAAGGAATAAGTTGAACAGCTTATATAGGTAGCTTTCGAGTTCCAGTTTAGGAGACGGACTGACATTGTGGCTCTTTGTTATATTATGATGTAACCTTTTTGATGCAGGCTGTACCTATGCGGACACTGGATGGTTACAAATAAAAAACAAATGAAGTGGTATTCGGCTGTCACAATAGGGATTGACATTTTTGCGGCCTGCAATTTTATTATGATTTTATTTTTTCGTGCTTAATAGATGTAATATTTTAAGTTTTAAATGTGCATGTGTCTTAAAATTGGTGATCAAGTTTTTAACCCTTCGCACCTTTTACAGTGGTGTTCCCATACAAACACTGGTCTACTTCGATATAGCAGTAGTCTACTCGTAAACGCTGGAGAGATTATAGTACACTCCAGGTTTTGATCGAATCCAATGCTTTCTCGTTGTCCACGAACGCTAAACAGAGGGGCAGGTTACACTCCTCAGTCTTCTGTATAACCTGACGGAGCAAGAAAATCTGGTCAACGGCAGTAAAGTTTCTGAAACGGGCATTTTCAGGAGGCTGGAAGTCATCTAGCCTGCATACGAGACGATTTGACGACTCTCGAAAACATCTTATAGACAAGGCTCTGAAATGAGATAGGGTGGGAGACGGCGGGAGTCCCCTGGATGCGGGTGGCACAGGACCAGTCACTTCGACACTCTTTAGGGGAGGCCTGTCTCCAGCAGTGGAGGTCTTTCGGCTGATATGATAATAATGATATTTATTATTTATATAGGTATAGTATTTATTATAAACAACTTCTTACAAACATATACTTATACATTGTAGGTGCTTAAAACAAACAAAACTTATTATAAACATTATTTCCCGCCCTCTACACAACCTAATGTTGCCCGGGGCATAGGTTTATAGTCTTTATAATATTTATACTTCATATAGATACTTAAACATAGTTTAATTTCCAATCATAATAATATCGTTTTTGTTTCGTTTTACAGAATTTTCCCTAATAAATAGCAAACTGGACTTTATTGTCGATTTCTCAAAAAATATTTACTCACATGAATCCATCGGGATCCGTTTGTTTAGGCGGCTCATTGTGATTGAAATAATCTTCTACAAAAAATATTTAAGTATATGAAAATGAATAACAGCTAAGAATAGAATACGATTGTAAACGTGTGTGATATCTGATTTCTATAGATCATAATATATATAGGAAACAGAATATTACACAAATATCAGGCCCTCTGCCGCTACAAACCTTTTTTACAGGTTAACTGTAACCTACCTTGGTGTCAAAGTAAATGAAAACTTTTCATGGTCCCATCATGTAGACTACGTTTGCGATAAACAAAGAATATTGCTTGGCAAGTTTCATCACTCAGGTTTTAAAGTTCCTTTGAATACGTTAAAATATTTGTACAAATCACTAGTAGAATCTTGTATAGGATACGCCCTTATTTGTTACGGATTAACCTTTAAGAGAAATTTAAGTGAAATAGAATTTTACAGATGTTTCTAAAACTTGTAGTCAACAAAAATAAATGTAACACTTACACAAACTTATAACAAACTTTTTAAGATATGTAACCATGGAACACTTATTGTGTGAATGGCATGCCCTTGCCAGACAAAGAATGAATTACTTTGGTAACGACTATCCGCAACCAAAGGAATTCAAGGTGCTCCCGCTGAGCTGCATCATCCGCTTTGTGGAAATGATGGAGCGAGCTTGGGAGTAGGCATAAAGGAGAGGGCAAATGCACAAAATATCCCACTGGGTCGAAGTGCATCCGAAAGGGCCCTCATCTAGATAAGATAAGATAAAATAAGGTATGTAAGATTCTCCTAGTAAGCCTTAAGTATAAATTCGTCCTAGCACTTAATAATCATGGAAGTCGAGAACATCACCTATCTCATGTAAGTCACACTTACGGCACCAGGTCAGGTCTGTAGCTGCGGGCAAGTACGATATACCAAGGGTAACCAACTATTACGGCGATAAATGTCTGCGGAAACGCCTACCGTACATTTTAAACTGCTTGCCAGCAGATATCAGACTGGAGGCCAATAGAGCAATATTTAAAAGATAATTATTTAATTATTTCATAGATTTGCATACAATAGTAAATGATATAAGTAATTAATGTATAAACACACATAGTAATATATGAATTTAGTTACCGAAGACTCAGATCCCACAGTCAAACTGTGGAAATCGTTTTGTGGGACAGACGCTAACTGTAAAATTGTACCTTTTTATTACAGAATTATCATCATCATCATCATTATCATTATCATATCAGCCGAAAGACGTCCACTGCTGGACATACGCCTCCCCCAAAGAGTGCCAAAGTGACCGGTCCTGCGCCACCCGCATCCACCGGACTCCAGCAACCTTTACCAGGTCATCAGTCCACCTTGTGGGGGGCCTACCCACGCCGCGCCTTCCGGTACTTGGTCGCTACTCGAGAACCTTTCCGCCCCAACAGCCATCGGTTCTACGTGCTATGTGCCCCGCCCACTGCCACTTAAGTTTAGCGATTCGGAAGGCTATATCGGTTACCTTGCTTCTGCGGCGCTACCACGAACTTCGAAAGTAGAAGTTCGGGTATTTCCATCTTTATCGCATTCCCTTACTCGAGTGACAGGGATGCATGTATTACGAACTTCGACTTTCGAAGTTCGTGGTAGCGCCGCTGCTGCGGATAGCCTTATTTCTGATGCGATCACGCAGAGAAACTCCCAACATAGCCCTCTCCATAGCCCTTTGGGTGACTTTGAACCTTCTTATGAGGCACATAGTAAGCGACCACGTTAGACCTATGGGCTACTACTATAGTAAGCGACCGCGTTTCAGTGCCATATATCATCACTGGCAACACACACTGGTCAAAGACTCTCGTCTTGAGACACTGCGGAATATTGGGCGAAAAGATGTGCCGTAGCTTCCCGAACGCTGCCCAGCCGAGTCGGATTCGACGAAAACATCCTACTACTATTATAAATGCGAAAGTTAGTTTTAGTTAGTTATGTCTGGATGTTTAGATGTTTGTTACCATATAACATAGCCTGGATTAAAATATAGGATAATTTTTATCGCGAGTCCACGCAACGAAGGCACGGGCGGAAGCTAGTTGACTAATGATCCTGTATTATGTTTATTTAGTGAGATATTTATTTAGTCATACCAATATGTCATCCCATCAGACATAAGTAAAAATCATTAACTTGTAACTTTTAAATTGAAACGTTCAGATTTAAATAAGTTTTAATAAGTATTTTTCTCCTTAATGCTTCAAATCTATATACTTGCCAATAAACGGACAGTTATTCGTTCTATTATTTTCTTCTAGCTACTGTCAGTTGTCGAACCATTTAAATTGTATCGGAAATCAAATTGGAAACGGCACTATTTATCGCTTAGATGAGCAAGCCAGCCATCCGACAAACTGCCATGCCTGGCCGTAAAGGAAACAACTGCCATCTATTACAAGATGGCAGCTATAAGGTGGATCTTGAAGATGAATTCATACGTCCTAATAGATCGCAGTAAGTACGTAAGTACGTATTAAATTTCGCGGACGACGAGCCAATCAGAAGCACTCTTTTAAATGTAATGCAGTATAGAGTCAGTACCGACTTGCCTGCCGACAGACCAGCCTATCTACTCTCAAAACGTTTTATATTTCTTTATACAATCCTTTATGGGCTGTTTACACTATGATTAGTGATTAGTGCGAGTTCATACATTTGCTGCAAGTGCGAGTAGCTTTTGTATGGACTCGCACTAATCACTAATCAATCAATGTGTAAACAGGCCCTTATGTTTATACTTAGCATCTCTAGCTCCGTGATAATTTTGCCGATTGGTACGTTTTCTACGTAAGTTCTCCTTCTTCTCTTCTCAGTCGTACACTCATGCCCGTGGTCGTGGTCACGTTTATGGTATACGTCACACATTACGGTATACTCGGTAGGTGACCATTGGTGTTGTTCCTCTTGCCAATAGTCGCCGCTTTAGCTATGTAGATTGACACGCTACTTCAAACGGCTTTTGGCCAGGAACACTGGACTATGCTGGTCTCCGTGGTCTTTTTATTATGTCCGTCCAGCGTGTTGATGCGGTGCTTTTTTCCCCTTTACAGATCCCTGGGCGACTTACTAGAGGGCTTACTTTTAAAATACAAAATTTGCCGCTAATTTGGCCCTAACTTTGGTAATATCCACAGGAAAGCTAAGCAAAAACCTAGTGTGACCTAGATACTACATTAGTTTGGCCAATAACCCTTCACTCACGACCGATTACGCCTGCACGTCTATCACGCGACGGCGCGCTAGTTCTCTCGATTTTTCTCGCACTATCCGTCTCTCTCTTATTAGAACACTTAGAACAAGAGGTATAGTGCGAGAATAATCGAGAGTAATATGTCGCGGCTCTCATGATAGACGTGCTGAAATCGTGCTTTGTCGAAGCCGGCTGACTAAGTGGTATCAAGCATATAAGGAACAAGTAACAGGTGGCCATAACAATATATTATTCGTACCATACACATATTCCTTTCAAATTCTCCGTCGCTTTAATCAGAGATATATGCTATCTTAGAGTTAGCCTTTTTACAACATTGTTATAAAAATAAAGAATAAAAATTAAGATACAAAATATGAAAATATCCTCACCTAGGGTGCAAGGCGGGTCCTAATCTGCCAGAGGTTAGGGCGACAGAGGAACCTTCTGATTATCCGCGCAATGTCCACAAGTATCACCCTCTGAATATGACCCTTGGATCAGCCATGTAGCAAGAGTAGACTCTTCGCTATCAAACCGCTTGCCGAAAAACTATCAGAACAATGATTGTCGAATCAACATTCCACATGGTGATTACCTCGACAACACAGGTTTAGTGGTCAAGCTGTGGGAGTGGCTCGCGCTCGCTACTACTGGCCACCACTAAAATGGCTTAAAGTGCGGCAGAGTGGTCAAGTAATTAGTGGCGGTCACTTCTGGCTGTAATGAGCGGGCGCTCTAAATCTCCCAGAGTGTTCCAAGCCTCGACCTATCATACATTGTACAAGTTAGTAGATATTGGTTCGTTACGGCGAAGTATTAGGTGTCTGCAAGTTGTGCAACATGTTGACGGTCGCATTCATTAGATAGACTCGGCTGGGCGGGGTTAGCATGGCGAATTTAGTTTACCACTTACGGCTCCGCAAGCGTTTTATCCGTTTATTGCGCGGTCGAGACGCGCAACTCACTGTGGTTAGTTGTGATCACACGTAATGACTTAGTAGCCGGGCCGTAAGAGAGCTCTGCAAAAATAGGTAGGACTCAGCGGAATGTCATCTAATGTACGATTCCCACCGAACGGGCCGGGCCGGGGCGCGTGGCGCCGCATCGCAACGGATGCGCGAGGACCCGGTGGTAGTCGACTGCAATTCAATAGTGCAGCAGGCAAAAGGCGGACAAAGCGGGTCAGATGCGACGACAGCCGAGCACAGCCGTCCACGTCCGCGAGGAGCCGACCGGCCGCAAATCCATTTCAATATAAAATTTAACGTCCGTATTAAAGCTTCAAATTCCTTTGGCAACTTGTAAAATGCGCTCAGGCGCGCTCCGGCCCGGCGCGTTCGGTGGGAATCGTACATTACTCATGTTTAGAGCAGCCCAACCGGGGAAAGTACCTCCTTACAGAAAACCGATAGGCAGAATAACACCACTATTTCCTGTGTTCCTGGTGGTAAGTTCGCCAGAGCTCCCAAGGACGCATTATGTTGAGAATGTGGAACATGGAACCCTCAAATCAATAAAGGGTCGGCACTGCGACTGTAATTCTTCTGGTGTCAAACCATAGACGGTGTCCGTATACCATGAGGCAGGCGGTGTACTTGTTTGCATACAAGCTGTTAAAAGATCTTAGGCGTAACTGACGGACGACGTCCGTTTCGAAACTTGCGTAATTACCCCGCTGAACCGTCGCGTGCTAGTCCGCGTGCCGCAATTACGGCCAACTTCAGGTGCATTATGCAAAGTGCACTCTGTATCGCCAATATCTGGTTTATTGGGTCTGGGTTAATAGCTCCTAGACACGATATTCGAAGTTAGTTATTGTAGTATTATCTATCCATTTACACTGATACTAGCTGCTCATGCGGCTTCGACTGCGTATTGCAAATAACGCAGGCAAGCTCGTTAGATAAAAATGTGATTTTTATAAGATAAAGTGAATTATCTGGGTCTAAAAAGTTGCAATCAACCCCCTTTTTAGGGTATATTATTTTATTTTATAGGGGTAGTCAACAAAGGAACCCTTATAGTTTCGCCATGACCGTTTGTCCGTCCGTCCGTCTGTCCGTCTGCGGCTTAGCTCAGTGACTAAGGGTCACTGAGCTAAGCCTACTAGAAAGCAGTAGGTAATTCGGCGTGGGTATATAAACCAATCACGCCGACAAAACAGTAGAACAAAATCTTGAAAACAGTCAACCATCTTAATGTGTACTTGGAAAGCCGAATTTTCGTACAAATTCGGCCGATGCAACCGCACCATTTATTTGGCGCGTGCGTGTCGATGTAACATAGACAGACAGGCAACTACGGAACCCTACACTGCGCGTGGCCCGACACACACTTGGCCGGTTTTATTAATCCCTTACAAGAATAATGCCAAACAACCAATAACTGTAAGATTATTTATCCCCAGTGCGTAAAGTTTATATATATTGCAGCTATCACACGAGAAAACAATCTCGTAAATCCAAAGAGGTGATTCGGCGTTTTCAGAAAACAAAGTCGAACCACGTACTCCAAGTAAACTAAAAATGTTTGAGCTCCGTGCGATTCGACTGCGGCCTTATCCTTTAAGAATGCACGACTATTTCCATACAAGCTGCTACTGCATTTCCGAAACGACGAATGTCACATTCAAATTGTATGCACTTGCGCCATTCTGAATGCAGTTTTGATGCCGCGTCTGAGCAGGCGAAATCACATACGTGCGAGTTTTGTGGGTCAGTACTCAGTATACCGAAAACCGTTTTCAAAACAAGCGAGCATACACTTTAACCAGTACTCTGAAGGTTCTTTTTTGGCTGCGTAGAGCCGTATGGTGTTGCAATACATTGCCGTTAAGTTTAAGGGGTGGAGCAACTTGAAACTTGAAAAAGTATATTTGCGAATTCTCGATGCGGCGCGTGATCAAGAAACTTTCCATGTTTCCTTTGAGGAGGAAATAATTTATGGTGAGAATGTTGTCAGAATATGTCGCCGGAATGTCGATCTGAGCGAGTTCCAAGTTTTTATTGAATAGCCAATCTTCGAAGTTAGACTTATGCATTGTATAGTGATGTCATATCAAAGACATTGAGCGGAAGAAATCCCAATTTTATTGTACTGGTATACGAGTTTTCTTTGGAATTATTGTTTTTTCCGTGTCTCTCTAATTTTCATTAAATATTATCCTTCTAGCGTTTTTCCCGGTATCTTAAGTCAGCAGCAGAAGTACGCTACGCGGATCACGTGCTCAAACTGACCTACACACACGACTCTAATGTCAAGCGTATAAGGACTGTCTAGATCATTTTGAGCGTGTTGTTTTGCGTAGCTACTTCTGCTGCTGACTGTACCTAATCCCAAGATGGGGCGTTCTAATCAATTTCCAATCACTTTTTTTCCTTCACCGAAATTTTCATTTAACGATACACATTATCTTGTAGTGATCACACTAATTGCAACATTCATACGAATCAACTTTAGTAATTCTTTTGAACTCAAAACGAAAACCTGAACAACGTAAACGACAAATGTCATATGACAACCGCGTATTGCATAGGCCTCGATGCAACCAGTGTGTCTCCCAAACAATCAATTTCCTCGCTGCACCGCCTCTGTTGGGCTACCTGAGCTAATATTTGCCGTATCTTCTATAGATCCGGCATTCCGTAACAAGCAAATCGTGGTACTGTCATCACAATATTATTGTGCGTGTTAATATATCTCATAAACAACTAACTTCGTAGGTAGATACCGCCGCAGAGACGACCGCTTTAGCCTAGTTCGTAGTGACCCTGGCTACGAAGCAAGAGGTCCTGGGTTCGAATCCCGGTAAGGGCATGAATGTTTTCAATTTATTTAAATATTTATATCTTTGTATACAATACGAGAATTTGAACTGTTACACGCAAAATCTATGAAAATGAAATCTTTATTTTCAGTATGTAGTATGGTTAAACATAAGAATACCATGTAAACCATAATTTATGCACCTATGAAGTCGCGGGCAGAAGCTAGTATAATATAAATATGTTTGTCGTTATCGTTGTCTAATACCCATAGTACAAGCTTTGCTTAGTTTGGGACTAGGTCGATTTGTTTAAGATTGTCCGCAAATATGTTTTATTTTATTTTATACGCTAAGTATAGGTTAAACGCAGGAAAAATCTTACCGTATCTGCGTAGTTTGCAGCACGCTTAAGGGGATGCCTTGATTCGAATCGAACACGCCCCTTAGACAAAGACACGCGTATGCCTTCCGCGCACGAGAAAAAGAGATGGAACACTCTTCGGGAATGGCTTTTTTGGTCAAATTTCGATAAATACCTAACTTAGAGAAGTATTATTTAAATTCCATAAAGTCAGATTTTAGATGAGATAAAATACTATAGTATTAAATTGATTGTGTCGTAAAATAATGTATCGTTTGAGTAGGTTGAGTAAAAAAAGGAAAATACAGACCCAACTTTGGATTTTTTTTCTATCGAGGAAATTTTAAGCAATCATGTATCGGTAAAATCAGAAAAACAATCATATAGTCAAGAATCATTTATCTGAAAATCAGACCTTATTGTTTCTTAATCTAGTCAGAACGGCGCGGCGTTACAAAGCACGCGATAATTTCCAATGCACCGCCTTAACACTAAAGAATATACGGGATGCGGACGGAGCAACGTTTTCTCGGTTGGTCACAGCACTGTTGTTCACAAAGTCACCAGCGTGCGAATGCGGAGCTCCTGTAGGTACAGGACGGGTAAGTAATACGAGGTATAACAACTTATCATATAACGGTCGTAATATATACGCTCACTGTGTATAAGCTTGTTTATTATAATATTCATTGCACATAATGAACGAAAGGTATAATGTCAAAATATATATTTTCGTAAAGTGTATCGTACTTTATATATAATATCAATTGATATATCGATTAAAGCGTATAATATTCATAACACCTAAGGAATTGAAAGATTAAAATATAATATTTTTTTGAAATCAAGCACGCCAATTATTTTAGTCTAACCTTACCGCCAGCGTGTCGACATCCACCCGCTTCGCGGGTTGTCTATTTCCGCTCTAAGGGACACAAGATAACCCTAAACTAACCTACAAATAATACCATTGTTAAGAGTATTTTTTCTTTTTTTTACTGCGGGGGACTTCGCCTCCCGAGCCCCTTTTATGATTGGCACATTATATCTTGTGAACGTTATCAATATGAAATTATATATAATGTTCTTATATCTCGTGGGACGCACCCGTACAGGACGTTGCGCATATCTGCGTCAACAGTGACTGCCCGGACTTGGTGTTGAGGTTCATGAAGCTCGCAGTACCTTTTGTACCTAGGAATCTCCTAGGGCCGCGAATTCCTAATCTCTTGGCTGGTCCACAGGCGCGCACCGTCTCCCATAGGATCTCGCCCACTCTTCGAGCGCCCACCATGCTTAAGGTGCTTCTGTCACGTGATTGTGAGTTTGCAAGCAGATGGACGGACGTGGGTCATGATTGCCTGAATTATTGTGAGACGATGGATAGTCGGTAGGGCCAATTATTATTAAAACACTTGCAATATATAATTTTATCGCTTTCTTTAAACCCATATATAATCAAAAAAATATGAATAAAAATGTAAGCATATAATTATGCTTTACTGTTAAAATTAACTGAACGATCGTGCAGTTCAGGAAATATCAGTAAATGCATGACATGATCGTGCAAAATCATTGCAATAAAGTTAAAATAACAATAAAATCCGTTAATTTGTTAAACCAGTCATGTTCTCTTTATATTTAATCGGTCTTCAAATAAGTATCAACTTATTTATGAATGATCATCACACTTAAGAGAATAATCATAGGAATAATTGTTAAATGAAGTCTATCAATGCACTTTCTCTCATAAAAATACTAGAAATTCCACTTTATATAAAATAAGTCAAAATTAAAACAAAATTTCTAAAGAAAAACCTTCTCAACCGATTACTTTGTGTGGTAGCTTTTAAAATAGTTCTGGTTTCTTGAGATGCAGTGGTACACATTGCATTTGCTACACATACACATCTAAATAGCCCATGTTGTATGTAGGTACTACAATAACTATAATGTCTTCAACTAGCTTACTTTTTTAGCTTTTTTTTTTCACAATAAATAAAAAAATTGCGGAAGCGTATTTGAGAACTATAAATCTTTAAAGTAGAGAAACATCATTTGCTATAGGATAAATAAATAAAAACATTTGTAGAGTCAGTCGCAGAGAAACGTGAGCCCGATGCAAACTAACTTATTTTTTCCCTGTGAACCTCCAGGAGTAAAATGCACTATAACTTAAGTATCCACTACTTAGGTTTTTTTAAATGCACCGCCTAAGGTACAAAACGGAGACGAGAGATAGATATTTTGAATAGGAAGTTTAGTCACATTCAACAAAAATCTTACACAAAATAATTTAAGTCAAGTTTACTGTAGTTTAAAGTAATCTTATCTACCTTTGCATCAGTATTCTTGCTTCGCTTTAGAGATTAAAGTCGGCAGTTCCCGAGGGATCCTTCGCAAATCCCAGACAAACCTGAGCTGTGCGGGAGCTAGATAGTTCGTAAACTAGGTATGAGACACCATTCCGCCGGTTTAGTACCTGCTTGTAATGAAGATTTATACACTTTCTCATCCTTGACGAAAACGAGCTTTTTGTTATGTTTTGTTTCAAAGAATTCACTTCACAAAAGAACTATACTAATTCGCTTTTATGAGAAACTTAATTAAGGCGTTTGGCCCACCATACAAAACGTTATTTGACATTCGTAGATTAACAGCGTGATATTTTAAGAAACTTAAATGTAACTATCTTTCATAAATTGGGTTTCCATTTGCGCGAAATTCCCCATTTCCTAGAAAAAGCTTGTATAAACTAGAATAATTATAATCGTTTTCCCAAAGGATCACGTGATTTCTCAAATTTTTCTAGTTTATACAAGTTTATTCTAGGGAAGGGGCAATTTCGCGCAAATGTATAGTCAATTTATGTAAGTGTGTTATATAAGTTTCTTAAAATATCATGCCGTTAAGCTGCGAATGTCAGAAAACGTTTTGTATGGTCGTTTTAAATTTTAGCTTTGAAACGGTGATTTGGCGCTGGACTGCCAGCGCTACTACAGTTATAACGTCTCGGACAAGGAGAGGAGTATAATTATGATAGAACTTCACTTAAGGTAAGTTCGTTTAATCATATAATAAACCTTAACTGAAATTATTACAGCCCGTTCACACAGGGTCTCCTGGAACAACTAACAACAACATGGTTATAGACTTTGTTGTGAAGTCGTACATTGAGTACGCTCAACCAGTGAGTCACTCTTACATAAATCCTTAGAAATAGAAAGAAAATAGAAATGAAATAATACAGAAGTGTTGTAAAACCCCCGACATTTTCATTTCAGTTCTTTTTTTTTTTTTTTTATGATATAGGAGGCAAACGAGCAGTCGAATCACCTGATGGTAAGCGATAATGGACGCCCATGGACACTTACAACACCAGAAGAGTTGTAGGTGCGTTGCCGGCCTTTAAGATGGGAGTACGCTCTTTTCTTGAAGGCTTGAAGGTTATAACGGTCCGGAAATACCGCAGGCGACAGTTCATTCCAGAGTTTGGCTGTGCGAGGCAGAAAGTTTCGGGAGAAACGCACAGTTGAGGACTGCCAACCATCTACGTGGTGAGAATGGAAAAGCTGTCGCGTAGGGCGATGGCGGAAGGAAGCGATCATAAATTCATAACCGATTCGTTCGGCTGAACCGATTTTGTTGAAACGTAGTTACGAACCATTTCGACCAAGTCACCTTTTTAACAAAAAAACTGCACCTCTTCGCTCCCGCTGACCCATAAGTGCGTCAGAATTTAGTATGGAGAGCAAAATATTTTTTTTTTCGCCGGGAGAGGAGGGATTAATCCCGTGGTCCATTCTTTTATGAGCTACGATGCCACAGACAGACACACAGATACACAGACACACAGACATGTCAAACTTATGATACCCCTCTTTTTGCGTCCGCGGTTAAAACACGTTGCTATTAAATTATGAACGAAACACATGTCAAACTTATGACACTCCTCTTTTTGCGTCCGCCGTTGAAACACGTTTCTATTAAATTATGAACGAAACAAAACACACTCGAGTTCTTATCACGAGCGAATGCGGTGAACTGGTAGATTGCAGAAACGTGATGAATTTTTTTTCGCCACCATCCAAAAACGATCTGATTCATCATAAACATCATAAGCCAGCCATAAGGTGAAACCTAAGTCATAAACAGAAATGTTTGCTTCTATGGCAGTATTTTAAGGCAAATTCATTGCATTAACTCTAAATGCAAAGAATTAAACTTTACTGATAATAATGTTAAATACCAAAAACACCAACCTTATGGTCACCCTATTCGAGAACACTTGGCTTAAAGTTACAATTTAACGTAGCAATAGCAATACATAGTCACCCTAACCATGAGACTCAGTAAATTGGATATATATTATTTTAATATTAGAATTAAAAAAACGACGTTTAAACTTATTTTTGCCTGTTTTTGTCATGTTAACATGTTTAAACAGTAACAAACACTTATTTCTGAAGGCGTATCATGGTTGGCTTTATCACACGATAAGTGACAAGATAGAGCGTCCGTCACTCGCTGACACCGTTCCATAGAGACGACGCTCATATCTTGTCACTTATCGCGTGATAAGGCTGACCTTGATACGCGGCCTATTCACGACTTAGGATTTCTCTCTCACTACCAACACATTTGATATGTATCTCACTATCTCTATCACGCTCAGATGCCGCGCGGGTAAGCGCGGGCCCGCCGCGTCAGTGACGCGTTAGTAACGCGTGTGCAGCGCGGCATATCTCTCTCACTACCAACACATTTAATATGTATCTCACTATCTCTATCGCACTCAGCAGCGCGGCAGCTACGAAGCTGCCGCGCAGCAGCCGCGCAGCAGCTGCGCGTGCCCGGGCGGGCCCGCGCTTGACACGCGACGCGCACGACACGCGGCCGCGCTGCCGAGTTGTAACTTAAGCGCCGCGCCGCGTTCGGACCGCGTTCGATGTGTGTTTGAAGTGTAGTTCCAATGCTTTACAACTTGCGCGGGCCCGCGCAGCACACGCGCCGTGCACGACATGCGTTCGGTGGGTGGAGGCCTTTATAGACCGAGGACGTATGCTTATTTGCCACCGTTGTGGTATAAAAAAGATGAAGTGGATCATTTTGTGAGAGCCACAGGTGACATGAGTTACTAAAATAAAACAGAATATACAATATACTAATATTCATTATTAGTAAACAGGCCTTTACCCATCCAGGGGTTTTTGAAGACCGTTCGATCTGTAACGTATTGTACGTTGTACATTAGGTATTTTTTTTTTACTTTTTCCAATATAAAACGAAATTTTACAACCGTAGAAAAAAAAACAAAAAATTGTTTTAAAACTGTCCAAGCGCTTTCATATATTGAATAATTTTTAGTCCGCCCTCATATCCATAAAAAGTGATTGGTGACCCCTCAGCTAATACTAATACCTAAATATTTCAAAATAATCTGGTTGTACAATGTCATTTAAGTTTTTACTAACCAACTACTAGGTTTATGTAATATTGCCTACTCTGTAGAATATAAAAAGGTTTCTTTTTTTGTAAACAGTAGTCATAATTATAGACGTATATCAAAATTGACGAAGAAATTCAAATTACCATTATTAGAGACCATAAAAACTAGGCATAGAAATGTTGTCCAATTATTGACTTAATTCGGCCGAAGCGTGTTGATAATGGCTGTCGTGCCATCAATCTGAGCAGTGTGATGTATCAGTTCATGTTACGTCGATTTGCCAGTCACAAACATGCTAAAACATATTCTCTCTATATAACCATAAAGTTCAAAATCAAACGGCGAAAATTAATAATGTGTGGCTTTTCCGGTTGCGTTCACGTAAGATCCAATTGTCTTAATTAAGTTGTTGAAAAATGAACTCTGAGATGTTGAAACACGGTCCAAAATAAAATGGTAACTAGTAACGATGAGTGGCGTTGTTGATTGCGGCTTGGGCGGTCCTCCATATATCATTCACAGGGCCACAAGATACATAATACACGTGTCAACGGATCGCCTACATATTCATGTTAATATTCGACTTCGTTTGCGTGTATTGACCGCGTAAATTTTCCACACAAAAGACAATATTGGTTAATTACAAAATATGGTTTAAAATAAAAATGTATTAGATCTGCTGTAATATGTTTATATTATTTTGAATAAATGATACCTCGCAGTTAAAAAAAAAATACATATATTCACGAAAAAAGTAGTAGGTAGCTACTCTTTTACAAATTGTATCAACTTCCGCCAAACTGTAGAACAGTTTGTTGGCAGAAATAACGAATAACGCCGGTGCTTCTCGAGGCAGAGGTTTTCTTTCCGATGCGGTGGTAATTTATCGACATTCATAGGTATGTAGGCATGTAATATGCCTAAATTGTAGAATAAATAACTTTTTTGAATTCCACTATGTCGCGAATTTTACCCTGTATAGCTAATTTTCGTGACGTAGTGGAGTAAATCAATTTAAAAAAAACCCATTCTATTGCGTGGGCGCACTAACCACATGCGCATACGCAAATTGTTCTCATCGTCGTTAATAAACCTGCACGTTCTTTAGATAAAAAATATTAATTTAGTATCTTATCATGGCATTCCGCAAAAAAAGTCTGATTTAAGCAATTACCACTGGTAATTGATTAAATCAGATTTACCAGAAAACACCTATAATTAGAAGAAAGACCTATCACAATGTTAAAGGCGTCAATAAATAATAATCTTACTGTAAATCATTCGTAGACTAAAAACTCCTCTAGTTTTCAAGTGGCGTGGCGTCGCGCCAGGCGTTCTGATAGCATTCCTGGACTGGCGTTCTCTACAACACCCCTCCTCAACAGAATAAGGACAGCAATCACTTAACAGTAGATGCACATAAGTCGTTATAGTCCTGGGGTTAAGAAAGGTCGACAAAAACGCGTTTTGTGAGATTTATATGCGCCGGGTGTAGAAAGATCTTGCTCGGACGCGTTGATACAAAAATGTGACTTCTGTAAAGGGACTTAATCTGGTGTGAAAGGCGAATATAAAATGATAAAAGTGTGAACTGACAATACGGTATTTAGATACAAAGGTTTTACTACGATGAACTAACCACACTGTACACCTGATTTATTTTATACGGTGTCTTTACAGAATGTTATTTATTTTTTTATCACAATCCTCACTTATTTTATAAATGCGAAGGTCTTTGAACAGAACATTTTCACGCTTAAACGGATGATCTGATTCAAATTAAATTTGGTGTTAAGGTATTTTTAGACCCTGCGAAGGACGAATGATAGTTTTTACCCCACATATTATCCGCTAAGGGCTCGGCCACATGTCCACCGCACGGCGCCGTCGCCGTGTAACGGCGCGGCGCACGGCGTAAAAACCCACGTTGCACTATAGGTCACGTTGCACTATAGGTGCCGTGCGTCGCGCCGTTTTACGGCTACGGTGCCGTGCCGTGGACATGTGGCCTGGCCCTAAGGAGTTGAAATGGGGGTGAATCTTTGCGTGAAGGTACAATAAGAAACGGAAGCCAGTTTCTACATAAAATCATTATCTTCCTACGCGTTATTCTCGGTTGTGCCCTAACGGAGCCCGGGGTCCGTAGACCTGATCCCAAGATTTCGTAGGCCCTAGTTTTACGAAAGCGACTGCCATCTGACCTTCCAACCCAGAGGGAAAACTTACCTTATTGGGCTAAGACCGGTTTAATCACGATGTTTTACTTTAAAAAAATGTTCTATTTCAAATACAAATTTTTATTCATACGTTCATAAATTCTCGCCAAAGTGGTAGTAAGGACACACGATACTGAATTTTCAGTGGAACTTCTAGCAATTGTAGATTGACAGAAGAAGAAAATGTGATTTGGCAGCGATAGGTTGCTAGACGATTGCTTACAACACTTCAATACTTTAAACACCCAATGGAAGAAAGGAGGCGGTGCTATTAAATAAATAAATATTAAGGGACAATCTTACGTAAATCAAACTAGCCCCATAGTAAGCTAAATAAGATTGATGTCATGGATACTAGACGACGATATACATATTTATTAGATATCAAAATACGTAAGTAATCATAATCGACTACAGTACGATTACTGTTAGTTAAGACCTGACAGATGGATTGCCTTCATTTAATTTTCAACTTTAATTTCATATAGATATAGCATTTTTCAGAATACTGTTACCCACATCTACCGATTTAGTAATAACTATTTTATTTGTATAAGATTAAAGTTGAAAATTAAATGAAGGCAATCCATCTGTCAGACAGTACCTAATCGTACTGTACGGTGATGTGTGCTGTCCGGATTTAAATGAAGAACTTCTCGATAAGCTGGATCGACTTCTCAATAACTGTATCCGTTTCATTTTCTGTCTGCGGAAATACGACCACGTCTCCGCTTTTCGGACTCGGCTCGGCTGGCTTCCTATCTGTCAACGGGGAAATACTCGCATGCTTTGCACTTTGTTTTCTATTCTTAATGGTCCACATTCCCCTGAATATCTCAAATCTTTCTTTCACTTTCATGGTGCTTCTCGTGACCGTCAATTTCGCTCTTCTGGCAATCTTTCTCTATCTATCCCTCTTCCGGTGAAGAGGCTGGCTTTATGTCCAATTATTTCAGTGTGCAGGTGGTTCGTCTTTGGAACGGCCTTCCCCCCGCGATCAGAAAAGCCCCGAGCAAATTCGTTTTTAAGAAATCTGCGCGTAATTTCTTTGCTGGCAGATCCGAATAGACTGAAGGTTACATATTTGAAATTTCGCTTGTAAGTATGCATGTAGTATATATTTATGTATATATTTATATGTGTATGTAAGTATTTATATTATTTATGTATATGTATTAGTGTAAATATGTTGTATATAGGAATACCGTAATGTTATTATTCTTTTTAGTTGTTATTTGCACTGCCCACAATCTTTGCCGCTTTGCTTTAAGGTTTGACTGGTAGAGAATGCTATTTGGTATTAAACCCGCCTTTTGTACGATAAGTTTTCTTTTTTGCAATAAAGTTTAAATAAATAAATAATTAAATAAGTACATAGAAAACATCCTAAATTAGGAAACAAATATTCATGGCCATCACACAAATATTTGCTCTTACCGGGATTCGAACCCAGGACCTTCAGTTTCGTAGGCCGCTAGGCTAACCGGTCGTCTATTATGACTATTATTTGGGGGCACGGCAGTGCCCCCGCCAAGTCGAGCAAAACAGCGAGCGGCACGGCCGTACCATCCTTTTCTCGAAGCAGTTCAGGCCATTTTCGACCCCCCTATAACTTCGTTGTGGATAAAATTAGAAGCCTGAATTTTTAGTAACCAAGCACGCATTGTATAACCACAATATATTTCAAAGTATAAGTCAAAGTTTCTTAATTTTGTCACTCACTGGCTCACCGATCATCAAAAGTCTAAGGCACTTCTAGCAGATATAGAAGCTTCAAATTTGGAATACAATTAGTGTTTAGTGTATAAATAAATCAAGACAAAAAAAAAACCAATTTCACTCCAGTTTTCTAGATACACCAACTGCGTAAATAACTTTGTAATCACATATAAACATATAGGATTACAAAGTTATATTTGCAGTAGATGGGACAAAAAAATTAAAATTAAGAATGGGAGAGTGATAACACAATAACCTATAAAAAGAAGTGAGATCCCATAAAAAACATTCCATGTAAAAAAGAGGCCAAGTCTCGAAACTCTTCCACCGTAAAAAGTTGTGAGATATTTCGTAGTACCAAGTCTCAGGCATTCTTATTTTTCTTTATTTGCTAGCTAAATAAAATTTTGTGACTTGGCAATCACACAATAGTTACTGTCGCGAACCACTCCAGCGGGGCGACCCCGGGGTGAGGAGGCACTGGGGAGCAGCAGTCAAGTGATCACGTGACTTACCTTTCTACCACCGCGGCCGCGACTCGGCTCCGCCGTACATTTTGTATTAATATTTTATTAAATCCTCAACTAAGTAATTGGAGTTCATATTCAGCATCCACAAGTCAGGATAGCCCTTCAACATTGGTCTTCGAACCTACAAGACAAGAACCAGCGAGTAACTACGGATTAACTGTCCAGCCAACGTGGACGGGCCTACGCCATTGTCACAGCGCAGTTAACTATTCGAAATTACAAGCTAATACGTCGAGTCCGCTGCCGAAAACAAGCTAAGTCAACCAAAAAACTACACGAAGAAAGGGTGACAAGCCTATATGGACGGATCTAAGGAACCAGAAGCCCAGGATTACTAGAAACCAGCTAAGTTCCCAATCCACTCCTCTTTTTTCAATAAGTGCCCACTTAGGTATCGCTTAATTACTACTACTACTAAAATTACTTTGAATATAACTAGTTTACAACGTATTCATAACAGTTAATTTGATACAAATCTCCTTTTAGTACAAGTATATAGGTAGGCACGTATCATTCTCGGTTAGCAGCTAACGGTAAATTATCAGTTGTTTACGCCGTCAGAAAAAATCACTGACGGTACATTACTATTTCAATTTTAGCTAAATTACATTACTTCTAAGGCTAATTGCAATTACAGTGAGTTTACTTTCTAATTAGTGCACAAAATAAGGATCGTGTTAAATATAAATACACATACTAAATCAACTGGACATTAAGTGCTTCATAATTTTAACCTAAAATCATTTAGAACGAGTAAGTGTTGTTTACATTCGTTTAATTTAGATTATTACCTATTACAGTGTCGCTCGTGGAGGTGAACAATGACTGATACCATAATAAAAGAACAAGTCAAACGTCGTGGAACTTGCAAGGCTCAGTTAACTAATTTCAATACCTATTTAAATGAATTAACAGCACAATTAACTCCGCAGCAAAGATTTGAGCTCGAGCTGCGTATTTCGAGGTTGGAATTAGTGTTTAACGATTTCCATGACACAATTACAGATCGAATGTGCCCATGAGGACCCCTCCGAGCAATACAAAATGCGAGACTCTTTCGAGGCTTCGTACTACAGCAGCATCGCCCGAGCCCAGCATCAGCTGAGCGAGGCGGAGGGACCTGCGACCAGTCAATCTAATTCTCCACAAGCCGATATGAAAATGATGGATGTGAAGCAGACAAAGTTAAGTGTCAAGTTGCCTGAAATAAATTTGAGTAAGTTTGACGGTACGTACAGCCAGTTCAAGGTCCGCCGGCATGTCGCGAACCACTCCAGCGGGGCGACCCCGGGGTGAGGAGGCACTGGGGAGCAGCAGTCAAGTGATCACGTGACTTACCTATCTACCACCGCGGCCGCGACTCGGCTCCGCCGTACATTTTGTATTAATATTTTATTAAATCCTCAACTAAGTAATTGGAGTTCATATTCAGCATCCACAAGTCAGGATAGCCCTTCAACAGTTACTACATAGTTTTAGGTATGCAAAAATCCATAAATGCAGTAAAGCTGTGCGATTGCCAAGTTGCAGAATTTTATTTAGCTAGCAAATAAAGAAAAATAAGAATGCCTGAGACTTGGTACTACGAAATATCTCACAACTTTTTACGGTGGAAGAGTTTCGAGACTTGGCCTCTTTTTTACATGGAATGTTTTTTATGGGATTAGTCTTTGACTCAACATGTCGAATACTTGAATGGTTTGTTTGCTGCGGTGTCTCGACCTGGACTCGAACCGGACGGCCTCCGGAAGGGGAGTCTCGTAAAAGCTTACGACCAACACACCTTTAAAGGGTTAGACGTTGAAAAGGTTTTTTGCCGAGAGCAGGTGAGAATGTAGTAGAAGTATCTTATTTTTATTTAAGAGCTTCCGTAAAGTTAAATAGTATAAAATCTCGGAAGAAAGAGCTCAACACAACACAAAGCAATACAAGAGCTTTGATAACGAGTAGTTTCCAGAAGCTACGGTAGCCTAGTGGTTCATGCATCCGGCTGGCAAGCGGCAGTCGTCGATTCGAATCTCGGCTCGTACCAATGTGTTTTTACGGAACTTATATACAGAATATTTACCGTTTACCTTTCTGTTAAGGATAACATCGCAAGGTCTAATCCCAATAAAGTCTAGTTTTCCTTCTGGGTCAAAAGGTCAGATGGCAGTATGATAACGAGTTGTTTCTTTAGAATTACGTTATACAACACAATCACAGATTGATAGATAAGTCTCAGTAATTTAAAAATCAACAAATAAAATAAAATAAAAATCTTGTAAATTAGTTCTGACCTACGAGTAATACAGGCTTAGTAATATAATATATTTATTTTTCCTTTTTAAACATTATTAAATCAAGCCGCTGATTAAAAAGTGTGTGTGTTAAGTTATTAGACAACGAACGACCAAAGACAACTAAAACAATTCGAGCACGACAAATTTTCGACCTAATGTATGGGCGCACCTGCTCCGACCCCATTAAATCAGGAAAAATCTTAACAGCGCCATGTACAAAGTGAGCGTTCCGCGTACAGCGACATCTATCGGCAAATTAAGTAAACTATTGCGCGCGAGCTTAAAATATGGAAGATGATTTTTATGGGATAATTCTTTATTGCGTGAACCGATTTTCACCGTTTTTTTTGCTTTATTTGAAAGCACATCATTTCATTGTGATTTTGTAGAAATTACAGGTACAATAAACACCTGCTTATACGGTTAAATTACAAACTTAGTTCAGAAATTATTTTGTAATTTTTTTCAAAAACTATTCAACCTATCAAGTTCAAAATATTTTTCCTAGAAAGTTTTTATAATTTTCTACTTTTGAGTTTTTTTCATATTTTTAAAACTTATGTTTCAAAAGTTAGAGGGGGACACATTTTTTTTTACTTCTAGAGCGATTATCTCCGAAAAAAAAAATATTATCAAAAAATTATTTTAGCAAACCCGTATTCATTTTTAAATACCTATCCAACAATATATCAGGGTTGAAATGAAAAAAAAACCCCCATGTTACGTATAGGGGAGGTACCCTAATAAAATAAAAAACACTTTTTATTTTACAACTTTGTTGGCGTGATTGATATACATATTATTACCAAATTTCAGCTTTCTAGTGCTAACGGTTACTGAGATTATCCGCGGACGAAAGGACAGACATATGCAAAGCGAAACTATAAGGGTTCCTAGTCGTCTACGGAACCCTAAAAAAAAGAGTGATTGTTGCCATCAAATGTAGGATTACTTTACTTCAAAACACGTTTCTTTCCTGACATTCCCTGTTTAATTAAATTTTTCCTCATAAAGAGGTCTGAAAAACAGTTGCCGTTCGTTCGGTAGCAACATTTAATTTACCCGTCTTGGGCGTAAACACTTGAATCCTCGACGCTAAAGATTCTTCTTTTATTCTAGCACACATGACAAACAAAGCAGTGCAAGCAGCAATAGGTAGAGCCTAAACAACTGGCGGTCTAAAGCTAAAATAGTTTTCCTTGTGTACCATCCTTACGACATTATAAGTGGCACTGCCATTTTGTCCGCCACACCATCAATCTCAACCCTTGCGTTGCCGCACAATATTATATTTTGTCACGTGTCACTCATAGTAATTGATCGATGCGCCACACGTTTGATAAGTCGGCTAATACACGAGTGTTAGGTAGTAAAAAGATAGGAAAACGAGGAAAAGAAACCAATGGAAGCATTTTGTATCAAAGGTTCCAATTCGATTTGAATCTCGGAAATACATGCGATATAATACATAGACTGTCGGATAGCCACATGAAATTATTATGAATTGCAATTGGGGTGGGTTGACACCAAATAAAATAACCAATAGTGTTGAATTTTCCCGAAAAAGGATTATTTAAACATATTGTCAAATGGAGAAAAAAGTAAAGCGGGGGATTAAATAATCACAAAGTTTTAGGGGGGGTATGTTCTGACCCTATTCCGTAAAACGCACCTTCATATGAAACGATTGTCATTTACTATGACGCTCGCGGACCGTGACGTCACGATCTGCGAGCCTTTTTTTCGGTCTAACAAGCAATATTAAAACGGTTGTAGCTTCGTATTTTTTGAGTTTGGATGGGATTTTCGTCACTCGGCATATGTTTTTGCCTTCTTATCAAAATAACTAGTTATCGAACCTGCTCCCAAAATTTAGTGAGAATCGGTTGAGAAATGCGACTAGCACGGCTATTCCAAGACGGCGCTCGATTTTTCTCGACCACCATGTTTACGCAAATAAATAATTTCATTTCATTTAATAAACTAGATAAATACAATATAGTTCCAATATATTTACCGCTCCTTGTGGTACCCTTTGCCATTACCTCTGACGTTCATGTCTTAAATCATGCGTATTATGCACTACTAGTTTCCGCCCGCGACTTCGTCTGCGCAGACCCGGCATAAAAAGTATCCAATATTTTAATCCTGGCTACACAACTTCGCGCTAAATTTCCTCCAAATCAGTTGAGTTTAAGCGTGATTGAGTAACAAACATCTAAACAGCCAAACTTTCGCATTCATGACGTAGAAGCTGCCTTCAAGATGCAAAAAAGGGCCATTCGTACGATAGTTCGTATTCCGCAAAGACAATCGTGCAGATAACACTTCAAAAAGCTTCACATTTTAACTGTACCATGTCTATATATTCTTGTTCTGCTTAGCGACTTCATTAAACATCTATATCACTATGAAAACCATAGTGAGAGAGAGGTCAGACTTTCAACAAGAAGAAAAGATATTCCTAATAAAATGGCACCGCGCCTTACTCGTAATATCGTTAGGCATACCGCTTGTTACCAGGCAGCACAGTTGTTTAACAAACTGCCAATTGAATTAAAATCAATCATAGACTCTCGCGTTTTTAATGCAAGGCTCAAAGCTTTACTCCAAGTGTCTGCTTACACGGTTGCCAACACTCCCGTCCGACCGAGCGACCTTGGTTGGCACCGACCGCTGTAGTATGAAATTTTGTTGCAAAGTACTGTCTACACGGTCGGTGCGGACCAAGGTCGCTCGGTCGGAGGGGCGTGTTGGCAACCGTGTAGCACATGCTTGAGGGAGTATTATTTTATTATACTGTAGCGGACTTCGTAAACGACAAAGATCATTAATAATAATGTATATTATAATAGTTAGTAAGAGTATCTAAGTAGTTATTGTTTTTATTTTTATTATTATTATTATTTTGTTTGTTTTTGACTGTATAATTTATATTAATATGTAATTGTACGTTTGTAGTTCTTTATGACATTTTTATGTACCTAAATATACAATATAAATTGTGAATGAATAAACGAAATGAATGAATGAATGAATGATATAATAAGAATGAAGCAATTTCGTGAGCTCACGGATTTTATTGACACTGACAATCAAGGTGGTCAATGTTACCAAGAAGCAGCCAGTGATTTTCCACACAATTAAGTTTCATCCAATGCGAGATACACACATTTCAGTTAATTTATTACTTGATAAATCATAGTTTTCATCAGATCATTCTTAAAACATTCAATGCAAAGAAACGCTACGCGCAACGCTCATAGCCGCGATCCCGTGGTTTTCCCCGTTATGTAGCGAAAGCAAGTACGGCGTAGGCGGGTTTCTGGCAGTGAAAGTGTTAAATAACATCTCTTAGTTTACATTAGCGGATTTATTCATTTGTCAAGAGTCGAGGAAATAAGTAAATTTATTTTTACCGTAGGTACTTAAGATGGGAGAATACTCGTCCATACAAAGAGATTTTTTTTTCAACTTTTAAATATTTTCCATTCTCAATGATTTTTTAGTACGTTATTGCCCCAATGAGGGTTTATAGGCTTTCCTTTTTTCAAAACTTTCAATAAATTCGAACTTCTAGGCACCTCAACTTTTTTTTTTATCGTAATTTATAAACGTATAGTCGACGACATCAAAATCAAAGTGATTTGTTAAGATTTATTTAGTGGAAACCGTTTTGTCCCGAAATGGAAATTTCATCAAAAAAGTACCTTTTGTCAATCGCGAGCTGCTAGGTGCTGCAGAGCTATCCTTCCCTCTAAACACTTTTCTTGACATTGTTTCTTATAAGATACACAATTTTTGATGTTCCTTTTGTTTTTAGGTAACTGACAATTTTTTTGGCTCTACAAGGCGCAAACGAGGCTCGAACTTGAACATTTTTTTTGTTATTTGCCAAGAAAAGAGTTAAAAAGGACTACACCTGCCTGTCAACAGATTAACCGAAATCAATCTCTTTCGTCTATTAAACCTTCACCCCATCGTTCTGAAAAAATATTACTTGACGCTAAGCGAAGATATAGGGAGGCAGGGAGGCTGGGTATTTGGCACTGTTCACGCAAACATCAGACAGCTACTTTTATATTTCTTTCTAATTGAACGAGCGAAAGCAAACGAAGCTCTCCGTTTCAGCAAAGGACAACATTCGTTCGTATGTCCGGATGTCCCGCTGTCCGGCTGTTATCCTCTACAGGCCCGTATCATGGTCGGCCTTATCACACGATAAGTGACAAGAAAGAGCGTCACTGGCCGTCACCGTTCGACAGAACGAGACGGACGCTCTATCTTGTCACTTATTGCGTGAAGCAGCCGACCATGAAACGGGGCCAGGTCGCTCTTAACCGATTACGGTGAAATTTAGCGAGCAGGTTCAATATTTAAACAGACTTTTACGTCAATCCAGTATAAATAAATGTTTTTAAAGAACAGACAGGCTCGCGCGTTCTACTCGTACACTACAGCTCACAGAGCCGTTAGTATAGTGTGGAAGTATGAATGTTTGTTTATCTGATATGCTAACGCAACAATGATAACTTGCACACCACCCTCTTTTCGGGCCTCTACGCCCCTGCCCCCTACCCCCTCGGCCCTTACCATAGACCTAGGTCGAGTCAAAACACTCCGCGTTCTAATTAGATTTCAATCTGTTCTCGTACACCGCCTAACATGTTGCCTTGGCGCGAGCTCATGAAACGCTTTGAAACCAACATTGAAATGCGACACGTATGTTGAACCAACCCCCTAATAGGTTGTTCGGCAGGATTGATGTACAGCCCACGCACAAAAAGGCGGACAAATGAACTGTCAGTTTACTGCCTTTGATTATTTATTGCCAACTGTACTCGTGCCCGATGGGCCTATATTGGAAACTAAAGTCTGTTCAAGTTATTTTTATATTCTACTAGCTGCACACGTGGATCGCGTCGTGGTCGCGTAAAACTTATAACATAGAACGCAGGCAAGTTAGCGGGATACAATTTCGCTCATGACCAACCAGAAAGTCTTGCATACATAGTTGTAGTGTTCATGAAATCGGATAAGTGGGTCCGCAGACTACCCCAACCTACAAAACCATCTCACAGACTTCCTCTATATATATAACATGACTGTACTCTCCTACATACCCGAACGCCCCCGTTTATATTGGAAACACTTAAGTTATTTGCCCAAGTTTCCTCATCCTTTGTCGTATTACTTGTCCTAGCAGCCAGTATCCCGAAATTCGGGATATTCTCTTCCTTTCATAACATTTGAAAACTTGACTGAATGAAGGTGTTATGTCACAAAAACATAATTTAAAGTAAACCGCAGTTGAATAAAAGATACTTCATTTTTGTTATAAAAAATGTAGCTGAAAGTATACGATAATCAAACTTTTATTAATATGTACCTATCAAAATATTACAACATTATGAATAAGAAATGCTTTTAAGTATAGGTAGTTTTAAAGTTTTAATGGAAAAATGCACATAGCAACTTCATTCACAATCAGAAAGTACAGTCCAAAAGCACAGGCCAAATTTTTTAAATATTATTATATCCTGACTTGTAAATGAGATGTACATTTCAGAGAACCAAGGTATCTGATATAGCCTTCCGAATCGCTAAACTTAAGTGGCAGTGGGCGGGGCACATAGCACGTAGAACCGATGGCCGTTGGGGCGGAAAGGTTCTCGAGTGGCAACCACGTACCGGAAGGCGCGGCGTGGGTAGGCCCCCCACAAGGTGGACTGATGACCTGGTAAAGGTTGCTGGTCCCCTGGATGCGGGTGGCGCAGGACCGGTCGCTTTGGCACTCTTTGGGGGAGGCCTATGTCCAGCAGTGGACGTCTTTCGGCTGATATGATGATGATGATGATGACAGGTCTCTATTGTCAATGTCATTTATAAAGGCGTGTAAAGATATCTATGTACGTATATTAATACTCTTGGCTGTACGTACAAATAGTGATAAAACGTATAACGCGTATGAAGAAGCTACTTCTTACACATAACACCTTCTTCCATAAATCAGTCCGGAATCGTGGAAGAAGCTATGTGCGTACTTACACTTTCCTCCTTTATTACCCTAATCGTAATTAGGTCACTTAACACCTTCATCCACGGAGAAAATACATTATTGTTGCACTTTACACTTTTACGTTACGCGTTTAGGGCTTTTGCGGCTTAACACGTTTCTGATAAAAATTCATTTTTGGTACAAGCTTTTATTGCCGACTTTACTTTTCTGTATACCATCATCAGTTGATGATGGTATAAAGAAAAAAGAACTCATACTTAAACCCAAAACTTCAGCTCAATCGGTCACCGGGAATTGGGTCTTTAACTTGCAAGATTTGATGACAAACATCGGGCCAGGTGAAACTAAATAAAAGGTTGTATTTAAAAACAATAAACCTGAATGTATGATGCCTTTCATTAAAGCTAAGGCACTGGTCCCACCGCCGCCTAGTAAGCTAGAAAAGTTGGGCGAGTAGCATTACATCGCGGATCTGTAAAGGTCGATTGATCACACTGTGCCTGGTCAGCACGCAATGAACCGTTACTCGCCCAACTTTTCTAGCTTACTAGCCGGTGGTGGGACCAGTGCCTAAATGACCTCGTTTTTACAAAAAAACTAAAGAACGTGACATAACACCTTCATCCAGTCTTCTTGTCGTAATGCTTGTTTGCCCTAAATCCGCAGCCTAAACAGAACCGGTTAGGCATTACAGTAACAAAGCGAGTGGCTGCGCGGCGACTAACTCGCTAGTATTTAATCCGTGCAGTAATGAGGTGTTAACTTGTCTCGCCCCGCATTCGTGCTAAATGCCAGTTTCTTGCTCAGTTGCATAGGAGCTGCAGTGTATAGCTATTATTCTCTATTGGCAATTAAAGGTTACCTGTTATTTAGATAATATTATAAATATTACGATCGAATGGAATACCAAATGAAACACTCTCCCGTTTCTGGTCGATCTATCTGTATTCACAATTTAATTTCCATTAAGTGATATTTTTTATAACGTAGTGTTGCAGTTATAACGATAGTAAACCACCAATTTATCATAATTAAGTGTAGTAACAAATATAATCACGAATATCACGATCATAAGAAACGAGAGTTTAAAAAAATATAATGAGAATAATTTATATTTACTATTGTCAACTACCGTATTTTTAGGTCAAATAGTAATCTAAAGATTATTCGTAAATGTTTCGATTATTCGTGATTATTCGTATTCATAAATGTTCTACAAGCCTATTTTAACTAAAATGCCGTTTCGTTTGTCCTTATCTGTCACTTTGACATTTGTATTCGTAAGAAAGGGACAAAGCACATTTTTATTTAGCAGAGGCATTTTAAGTTTTATGAATATGGGGGATAGCCATGTGTATCATATTCAAGCGTGACAAACACCATGTACCTACGAGTATACTCATGGAACCCAGGACGGCTTATGGAACTATACCCCTAACAACAGTGGTGAGTTGCTATGCGAGTTATAAGCGGGTGCGAGCGGGATGCCATGATTCGAAATTTCTAGCGATCAAACATCGGTGTTAATTGACAGAGGACCTTCTGTACGTAGGCATCTGGGTGTCTATATTCCTTCCATTGACGCTGTGAATCCTGTAAAATCACATCACGATATTTCTTACTATGTTCTTTTTTTACGAAATGAGGAAGAAAGAGACAACGCAATGATACTTATTCGTGAAGTTCTACAAGGTACAATCTTAAATAAATCGACCTAGTCCCAAACTAAGCAAAGCTTGTACTATGGGTACTAGATGACGATAAACATACAGATAAATAAATACTTAAATACATAGAAAACATCCATGACTCAGGAACAAACATTCGTGATCATCATACAAATGCCCTTACCGGGATTCGAACCCAAGACCTCTTGCTTCGTAGGCAGGGTCACTACCAACTAGGCTAAAGCGGTCGTCAAAATAATGTATCGTATCATGGCGGTCCTGAAGGAAGTATAATAATAATATATATTTTTTCCAATAATAATAAATATCGCGAGAAGTTCCACCCACCTATCTGTCAAATATCGCTCTCAGACCAAGAAAAACAGATAGACGGAGCAAGTGCGTTTAGTCAGAAATAATGTTTGAATGATGTCACCAAACCGGCAATGTCACGAAATGTTAAACCCGGTCCCGAATACAGTCCTATTTGTAATTGCAGCCTTAATGAGAGTTAAGTCTCCCGTCAGCTCTCGACCACAAGTGCTTAGAAACTCGCACAGTGGATAAACTTTAAGACAATTTAGTTGGACACAGTCATCTCATGCCATCTCATGTGATTTCAATGTGTTTGCGCTTGCCACGGTCAAGCCCCTGTATTCTGCAAGTTAACCTCACCTCACCATTCACCCACACATTAGATCTTGACGCCGTGATTTGTGGTAACTAAGCGTAATCAGAGGAGTAGTTTCGTTTAGGCGTGACGGGTGAAATGAGGCGCGTTAATTAGCGCGTTCGGAATAACAGCCCAGCAGTCGCCCTCGAGACTTGGGCCTCATGGCCACGAAACTCCCATATTTCTCGCAGAATATACAGTAAATTCAAAATAAAGTCGTAACAGCTTTGCTTAATTTGGTACTAAATAGGTCAAATTTGTAGATCGTCCTCCCAATTTTTTTGATTTTTTTATACCACGACGGCAAACAATCGTGCGTCCCGCCTGATGGTAAGCGGACACCGCAGCCTATAGACGCATGCAACTCAAAAGTAGTAACATGGGCGTTGCCGACCCTTGATATGTTTGAGGATTCGCCGTGTCGACAGCTGAAGGAACGAATTTCCTTGCTCTCAACACGACGCATCCTCGGGAGCTCTGGCGACCTTGCTCACCTCCAGGAACACAAAACTACTACAGAGCAAGTAGTAGTGTTATTATGGCTGTGGTCTTCTGCAAGGCGGAGGTACTTCCCCAGTTGGGCTGCTCCACATTCGAGCGGGATGACATTTCGCTATGCCCTACCTCACCACAACCACCACCCCTAGCCACCATATTCCAAGTATCGAGTCAAATTAATCTCCTGTAGACACCAATGGAGTTAGAACACATTTCGAACAACAGTGGCTACTAGCTTTAGTTAATGACTGTTTTTGAACGAAGTTACTCGCGATACTTTCTAGTAATGTTGTAGTGATATTGGACTGTAAAATTGCGGCGCCAAGCAAAAAGTTACTAACGAAGTTTTTTTATTACCCATTATTATGTATTGTAACTTTGAACGGACACCAATTTTGACGACCTAGTAGTGACGCTGCCTACGAAGCCGAAGGTCAGTGGGTTCGAATCCCGGTAAAGGCAAATATTTATGTGATGAGCATGACTATTTGTTTCTGAGTCTTGGATATTCTCTTTGTATTTAAGTGTTTATGTATTAAATATATCGTCATCTAGTACCCATAACTCAAGCCTAATTAAGCTTATAATGGGGCTAGTTCGATGTGTGCCAGATTGTCCGCTAATATTGGTTGATTTATTTATTTATTGATGCAGCGGTTTTGAACGATCTCTTCCACGTGTCTCTTCGAAGTGTCGTGTCATTTTTTTTCTATAACCGTAAATAAGACGGGTTGATAATGGATCTCAGTAACGTTTTATGAGCGAATTGACTTTATAATAATAACTATTATACAAATATCACAACTTTAGTAACTATAGTATGATCCTCCCATGTGTATTCATATGATGTGGGGTCAGTTTCAGACGAATTAATAGGTCGCATACTAAATATAGCGGCCTCGGCAGAGAGTACAACTTTTTACCCTTTGGCGTCGAGACCCTTTGGTCTGTGGGGTCCCAGTACGCATAAGTAATTTGCGGAAATGGCGAAAAATGTCGCCACTATCCCCGGTACAAATGCGTGCGTAAGTTAATGTAAATTACAAATCAGTCTAGTTTAGTCTGTGTGTTACAAGGTGTACTTAAACGCTGTATTCCACACCAAAAGAGCATTTTACGTGGCTAATTCCATACCACAGTTAATACGAAGACAATGCTCTGATATCAATGATATCATAATACTATGACAATCTGTATGAACTGTTTCGGCTGCCGCCAGCGAGGACTAAACCCTCTTCTTTGTCTTTGTACGTGCTCTAACTGTAGTAAGTCCCACTCAAACATTTGATTTACGCAAAATCTAGTTCGAATGGCACCGTGAAAAAAATGAACAAATAGCCAATTGGGACCAAAAGCGACGGACAATTGACCCTTTTTAACCGAATTAAAAAAAAAAGAGGTTCTCAATTCGGTTGTTTTTTTTTTTTTTCTTCCAGGTGGGTCCCATTTTTTTGAAAATTCAATTGGATGATGGGATCCATGAGGAATTGAGGGAACTCCTCAATTATATTAGGCACGCGTGTAGTGATTTTGGTATTTTCTATTATAACTCGTGTATTTACATCCGGAAATCATAAATTGGTGGAGTGGAATTGATGATGAAGACCACAGATGACTTATGGAATTCCTCAATTATGTACTTAAAAGTACAAAAGTATATCACAGATTCTGATAAGATTCCGTTGAAATAGCAACTAATGAAGTGCCAAGGGTGATCCTTGTGGAATCGACGAAAGTCCTCAAATATTATCGGGTCACATACAGCGATTGGGTTTTTTTCTATAATAATCAACGCATTTGCTCTCGGAAATCAGTTCATGAGGTAAATTGGAAAAGAAATGTTCTCGTGGCTTGGGGAGTACTAAATTGAAGTCGGTTAAAACTTTGTTTTTAAAGTAAATTATGTTTTACTTAATCTGTATGCCCCAATATGTCAATCGGATGACCTGGTAAAGGTCGCGGGAGGCCGCTGGATGCGGGTGGCCTAGGAACGGTCATTGTGGCACTCTTTAGGGGAGGCCTATATATTTATTTTATTTTATTACGTAAAATGTAAATAAAATTAACAAATATTTGCGGACAATCTTACAGACTTACTCTAAAACTAAGCAAAGCTTGTACTATGGGTACTATACGATGATTAACATACTTATATAGCATAAAATATCATAAAATATCTTGGCATAATGATTGATTCGAACCTGAATTTCCTAAGCCACATAGACGTTCTTGCGGCTAGAGTAAGTACGTAAACTTATTTTTGTCTTTAAAAAGCTAAGAAGTGTTGCTAACAAAGAACTGATACATCGGATATATTCGGCTTTGTGTCAATCTATACTAACATACTGTACTTATAACTTCGTGGGGTGGGGCTGCGAAGACCATTCTATTGACACTTGAACGTGCTCAAAGAGCCATTTTGAAAGTGGCTACCTTCCGTCCGTTTTATTTTCCGACCACAGAATTGTACCAACCATGTAAAGTACTAACAGTTCGACAACTATTCATCAGGAGCATAATTCTAAAACAGCACAAGTTGACTTGCTACAACGCTAATAGGCACACCAAAAGACGGATGGATATAATTTTTAAGCAATTTCGCACTAAACACGCTTTTTATTCACTGTTTCTTCTCTTTCCTGGGCCCTTTTCTTTATAAAAAAATAAATAAACAATGCTCCGTGTACGATCAAAATAGCAAAATATGCCAAACTAAAGTAACAGCATGGTTGCTAACCCTGACCTACGACAAGACAGAAAATTTGCTTACTATAGTGAAGTAGTTCTGCAATCGCAAGCATGCTTTTTGTTAAATATAATGTTGTAATTCTTGACGCGAGGTAACAAATGTTTAGACAGGCAATATATATGTAAAACAAAGGCCATTTATGCCTAAAACACAGATTACAACTGTAACCTAGTTTAGGCAATAAACTTGTATATTGGTCCCCTAAGACCATTTCTTTCAGACGCATTGGCGTATTAATATTTTATACGAATAATCCTTTTAGATATAAGTTTTGTAGTTAATAACTTAATTAGATTATATCCACTTATTGTACTACGTTTTCCCAAATAAATCTTTTATTTATTTATTCATTTATTTATAGATAATTAATTAATACTTAAATACATAGATAGCAGCTATGTCTCAGACAGAAATAATATTCGTACTCATCACACAAACTAATGCCCTTACCGGGATGTAAATGGAACAAATAGAACATTGATGAAAGTTTCATGATGATGATTCATCATCATATCAGCTGAAAGACGTCCACTGCTGGACATAGGCCTCACCCAAAGAGCGCCTTAATGACCGGTCACTTAGCCCTATAATTCTTGTATTACATCATACTAATAATGGTAACATATTGAGATCATTATTATTGGATTTGCTTTCGTTGGATCACATCCAAAGGGGCATCAGTATTTTATGAACGACTGATACAGTACATACTAAAGTATCCTCAACACTAGTAGACTACTAAATTACGTTACAGCTTTTCAATTAAAACAATTTTAACGCTAATTCCACTCCTTAATCCACAGCAGCCCTTCGCACACTGGGACTCGAATAATTAATTTTAATGAAACCTCGGTAGGGATAATGGACAAATAAAAGCTACCTTTACGGTCCCACGTTAGTAGCAGAATAGCGTACGGTATTTATTGCCAATTTGGTGAAACATGCCGTGTTAGTATCAGGCATAGGTACTCGTAGAAATAAATGGAGGTTACATATATATATATAACCGATATCGCAATGTTATGTTTTTTGTGAATAAAATTGAAGCGCTCATAGGTAATACTGTGATGGTTTCTGGTTGATATCACATTCAAATTATGCTTTATTAGGCTATTACGAGGGGAATTCGGAGTTTTAAAATTCGGAATAAAATATTTCGGAGTATTTGGGTGTTCCCGATTACGAGCTGAAACTATGAAGTTAGTTTAGCATACATTATTGTCCGTAATAATTAATCTATATTTCTTTATTTAATCTTTATTGCACAAAATCAAAATATTGTACAAATGGCGGACTTGATGCCAAATGGCATTCTCCGCTTCATCTGTCTACCAACCATAAGGCCAAACAGAGACACTTCAAATTGGTGCAGAGTAAATGACCAACATTAAAATCGTAGTACAGACATATTGAAACATAATCCCACATGTATATAATAACATATTATTACTTATATGCAAAGATATGCCCTCTGACATCAGGCAGGAAGCCAATAAAGCTATCTTGGTAAAAGGCTGCGTAGATACCTTGTCAAACGTATAAAATAATTATTGTACACTGTAGACGTAGATAAATAGTACTTATAGATAAATATTATAAATAGAAGAGAGTAGAGACTGCTCGATCCCACAGTCAAACTGTGCAAACGGTTTTGCGGGACCCTGTACTTGTTTATGTTGTACTAGCTGTTGCCCGCGACTTCGTCCGCGTAGGACTTGTTACCGTCTTAGAAAAATGATTGCTATTAAATGATTGTAGGCGGAACCTTAATTATCGCTGCCCTTGTTAACAAAGTTCTACCATCTTAAGGGATGATTTCCGAGATAAAAACTATTCTACATCCTCAGATTAGGGTCTCAAATTATCTGTGCGGAAAATTTCATCTAAATCAGTTCAGGGATTAATCGTAAAAGGTAGCAGTGCGATGAGTTCATTAGTTTAAATTGAAAACTCTGTTTTTACACACATAAATATCTTAAAAATCATCAACAAACGTTTCAGCTTAAATTGTATATTTTTCATAATGTATTAAAGAAAGCTACATTACTGAAAATAGTTTTAAAAGACGTAGAACTTTCCATCTCCATCCGCCGTCCCCATTGAACGCTGTTAGAGAATAATATTATTCTCATCAACCAAAAAAAAAATTAAATTAACTAAATAATCCGCACCTACTTACCACTACTACTTACCTACCTTTCGGTTCTGGGAGCATCCCAGTTTTAACCTAACCTAACCTAACATTTCTGGTAGCTGTTCGGTTCTGTAAGGGTCGTGGTTCTAACTTAACCTAACCTACTTTTCTGCTAGCAGTCGGATTATGTATGACCTATACATACTTCCAACCCTTTTTAACCTCCGTAGAGGATGAATTTTAAGAAACGCTGTAATTCGTTTCCTAGTTTTTAACCGAAGTTACAGATCCCTTACTTTAAAATTGTCTTGTTCCCCGTACAAACATCCAACTCCTTTTAGCCCATTTAGGGGATGAATGTCTCCCCCTTATGGAATCAATTTAAAACAGTCTAAAATAGAAGTTACAAATCCCTTACTTTAAAAATGTTTTGCTCTCCATACAAACTTTAAACCCCCTTTAACCCCTATAGTGAATGAATTTCAAAAAACTCTGAAATCAGTTTTGTAGTCTGAAATCTCTTCCTATAACATTTTCTTGGTTTTCATATAATAGACCTTGAATCCCTTTAACCCCTTAGGGGTGGAATTATTCCAAAACGCTGAAATAATTTTTATTTATTCTGATAAGAAATCTTTATACAACGCTTAAAGTCTCCAGCTCAAAAATGAGTGTTTCTCATCCAAAGCTTGCACCCCTTTTTAACCCTCTTAGGGATAGAATTTGAAACGCTGGAAGTAATTGTTTATATTATAATAAGTAATCTTTCCACAAAGTTTCAAATCTTTAGCTCAAAAGAGTGATTCCCATACAAACCTTGCAACCCTTTTTAACCCCCTTGGGAGTGGATGTTTCCAAAATGATTAAAGTTCTTTTTGTATTCAAATACGTAATCTGGCTACAAAGTTTCTAGTAGCTCAAACGGAAAAGTTTCCTTCATACAACTTTTGCACCCCTATTTTAACCCTCTTTGGGGTGGAATTTTCTAAAACACTACTATTTATTTTTTGTATTGATATAAGTAATCTCTCTACAAAGTTTCAAGTTTCTAGCTGAAAAAATAATGTTCCCTCCATATAAACTTTGCACCCCTATTTAGCCCCTTTAAGGGTAGAATTTTCTAAAACGCAGAAAATACTTTTATGTATTCTAATAAGTAATCTTTCTACAAAGTTTCAAGTCTCTAGTTCTAAAAATAATGTTTTCCCCAAACAAACATTGCACCCCTATTTAACCCCTTTAGGGTGAAATTTTCTGAAACGCTGAATGTACTTTCGTGTTTTTTAATAAGTAATCTATCTACAAACTTTCAAGTCTCTAGCTCAAAAAATAAAATTCCCTCCATACAAACCTTGCACCCCTTTTTAACCCCCTTAGTTAGGGGTGAAAATTGCTGAAACGGAGAAATATCTTTTTTTGTATACTAATAAGTATTCTTCCTACAAAGTTTCAAGTATCTAGCTCAAAAATAAAGTTTCCCCCATACAAACATTGCACTCTTTTTAACCCCCTTAGGGGTGAAAATAGCTGAAACGTAGAAATTACTTTTTGTATTCTAATAAGTAATTTTTCTGGAAAGTTTCAAGTCTCTAATTCTAAAAATAATGTTTTCCCCATACAAACATGGCACCCCTTTTTAACCCCCTTAGGGGTGATATTTTCTGAAACGCTGAAATTCCTTTTTTTGTATTTTAATAAGTAATCTTTCTAGAAAGTTTCAAGTCTCTAGTTATAAAAATAATGTTTTCCCCATATAAACATTGCACCCCTATTTAACCCCTTTAGGGTGGAATTTTCTGAAACGCTGAATGTACTTTCGTGTTTTTTAATAAGTAATCTTTCTACAAACTTTCAAGTCTCTAGCTCAAAAAATAAAATTCCCTCCATACAAACCTTGCACCCCTTTTTAACCCCCTTAGTTAGGGGTGAAAATTGCTGAAACGGAGAAATATCTTTTTTTGTATACTAATAAGTATTCTTCCTACAAAGTTTCAAGTATCTAGCTCAAAAATAAAGTTTCCCCCATACAAACATTGCACTCTTTTTAACCCCCTTAGGGGTGAAAATAGCTGAAACGTAGAAATTACTTTTTGTATTCTAATAAGTAATTTTTCTGGAAAGTTTCAAGTCTCTAATTCTAAAAATAATGTTTTCCCCATACAAACATGGCACCCCGTTTTAACCCCCTTAGGGGTGATATTTTCTGAAACGCTGAAATTCCTTTTTTTGTATTTTAATAAGTAATCTTTCTAGAAAGTTTCAAGTCTCTAGTTCTAAAAATAATGTTTTCCCCATATAAACATTGCACCCCTTTTTAACCCCCTTAGGGGTGAAATTTTCTAAAACGCAGAAATAACTTTTTTGTATTGTAATAAGTAATCTATCTACAAAGTTTCAAGACTCTAGCTAAAAAAAAAAAGTTTCCCCCATACAAACTTTGCACCCCTATGTAACCCCCATCGGGATGGAATTTCCAAAAATACCGTCTTATCCCTTGCCTACGTCATAAAAGGAAGTTCTGGTGTAAGTTTCAAGTTTTTACTCCCAGTAGTTTCGGCTGTGCGCTGATGAATCAGTCAGGAAGTCTTCTTTTATATATATAGATTATCGTTTCTTTCTTAGTAAATAAAATAAATATTAAAAATATATATTACATATTTGACGACCTCCGTAGCCTAGATGGTAATAGTGACCCTGCCTACGAAGCAAGAGGTCCTGGGTTCGAATCCCGGTAAGGGCGTTTATTTGTGTGATGAGGACGAATATTTGTTCCTGAGTCATGAATGTTTTCTATGCATTTAAGTATTTTTTATTTATATAAGTATGTTTGTCGTCGTCTAGTACCCATATTACAAGCTTTGCTTCGTTTGGGACTAGGTCGATTTGTGTAAGATTGTCCCCAAAATTGATACCTACACAAATATTTATTGGACGATGGATGCTATGCAAATTCTTCTTTCAGCAGATGCCTACGAAGCATTCACTTGAAAACTAATTTGCTTGGGGCTTGTCTTAAAGGGAGAGGGGGCGCATTCCACAGGCGGACTGCCTGAACGGCGAAAGAATTTGACATGTTTTAAAGCCAATACGGTGAGAAAGTATTGTAAGTTTGAGTAAGCGGGAAGAACGCAGTTCACATCCCGGGCGCGGAGTTTCGTAAACAAATTCACGTTTAAGATAACCTGGACCTGAAGGCTTAGACAGGATAGAAAATAAGATACAGAGGGTTCGCAGGGATCTACGACGACGTATTGAGAGCCAATTGAGCTGACGGCGGTAAAAGGATACATGGTCGTATTTATGAAGTCCGAAGATGAAACGTATACCACGGTACGGTCGGTACGGTACGGTACGGTCGTATGCCATTGTTAAGGAGCCGATCCAACTTATTTAGAGACTCCTGTGAGATATTGGTAAGGCGTAATCAATAATGGGCAATTACCAAAGCTTGCACAAGTAGTTTTTTGTAGTAAAGCAACCACACCGGTGCTTAACGCTGCGTATACGCGTTGACGTGTCGTATGCGTCACGTATTCTTCACAGATTTTGCTGCGTTTTACGGTGCGCTAGCGTATTTTGAGCATCGGTGTGGTCGCACCTTTAAGGTGTCCAGAGAAATGTTAAGTGCCTATTTTGACGCGCTAACTTGGGGCGAGATGAAACTAGCACGCAAAACATATTCAAATGTGATTGTGATCGCAAGTGATCAATAAAAACAGTTCTCCTGGTTAAACACTGTGGCATTGACGTTAGTTCACCCAAGAAAATGGTAAAAAAACAAGTGGAACATCCACCTTTGGATAATATTGGAATTAAAGCCCTATTCAAATACGCTCGGAGGCAATTTTTCCGAGCGACGTGTCCTCGCTTAACTAAATACGTGGGGTAACGGGTATCTGTACATTTTTCTTCAGGCACCTGATACTGTTATTTAATTTTCATTGCTTTGTTTAATTCAAAATGATTCCAACATTTGCTTACAGTTGCAGCGGATTTCAGGGTCGCATTTCTAGCGAAGCAAATGTTCATGGTGGATATATTTTGCGAACGCCTTATTTATGCGTAGGCATTACAGACAGTCCTCCGCAGACTCTGCATCGAGAACGAAAAAACCAGTCAAGTGCAAGTCCGACTAGCGCACCGAGGGTTCCGTACAAACGTTTGTTCCAAATTTCAAATTGATATCATAAGTTGTTCTTGAGATATTTTACATTACGACAGACAGACGGACAGACGGACGAAGTCGCACCGTATAAGGGTTCCTTTTTTACCTTTTTGGTACGTCATCCTAACATGTCCTGGGGTGGCAGCATACCGGAGAAAACACCTCGGATCACCGAGATTCCTACCGCACGTTGGCAACATCAACTGACTGCTAGGCTTTCTGGTAGACCTGGGTTGACACGAGTAGTGTTGATAACTTAAAACGCTAAAGAAGCGCACATATGACTTCGAGTTGCGGAAACGTAGCCCGCGAAAACCTATAACCTACGTAGTCGGTCCCAAAGTTCTGTCACTGGCATATTATTTTTAAATTTAGAAGATGATTTTAAGAAAATTTTATTGCATTCCATTTTTGAATGTTTGACAATTATTTTAAAACAAAAAACAGTCATTCGTTGCAATTTCTCACGATGGAGTGGACATAGAAAGAAAACCGAATAGCTGTTTTAGCATTGCACCGCTGTGGGCACTCGCCAAGTACGATTTTCAAGTTGCTCAAAAATTTAAAAATAACGCTTAGGTTTGTGTACCGTACTATTGATAGGTACAATGAAGTCTCCAGTGTTGAGGACAAGAAAATAATTGGCCGGCCTCGCTCCGTACGAACACCAGCAGTGATCAAAGCGATCAAGGCGCGCATAGCAAGAAATCCTGTCCGAAAACAGAAATTGATGGCTTTGCAGATGGGTGTCAGTAGAAAAACCGTCAAAAAGGTTTTAAACGAAGATCTTAGTCACGAGCATACAAAAAAAAGCGTGGGCACTTACTTAATGCCCGTCTAAAAACAATAAGGCTTAAAAGATCCCGGAAGTTGTTAAAGCGGTACGCGAAAAATCGACACCGTGATATCCTCTTTACAGACGAAAAGATTTTCGATATTGAAGAGAAGTACAATAAACAGAATGATAGAGTGTACGCTAGGAGCTCTGAAGAAGCAGGAAAAAGAGTTCCGCGGGTGCAACATGGGCATCATCCATCATCAGTGATGGTCTGGTTGGGTGTATCTTATTACGGGCCAACTGAGGTTCATTTTTGCGAAAAAGGTGTCAAAATCAGTGCGAAAGTATACCAAGAGACAGTTTTGGATAAGGTTGTCAAAGATCTGCCCAACACGCTATTTTCGGGACATAATTTCGTGTTCCAGCAGGATTCTGCGCCAGCACACAAAGCCAAGACCACTCAAGCCTGGTTTGACCGTCAAAAAATCGACTTTATAAGACACGAAGATTGGCCTTCCTCTAGTCCGGACCTTAATCCTTTGGAATATAAAATTTGGCAGGTCTTAGAAGGGAAGGTCTGTGCTAAACCACATAAAAATTTGGAGAGCCTAAAGTCATCTTTAAGAAAAGCAGTCACTGAGATAGATATGAAAATGGTGCGTGCTGCGATAGACGACTGGCCGCACCGATTAAGGGCCTGTATTAAAAACAAAGGAGGTAATTTTGAATAATTTTGAGTAATTTTAATTCTTTATTAAATGTACTTTAAATCGGTATATAATTTATTAAAAATTTATTGCTACTTTTGTTTTTATCATTATTTTCATTTGTGACAGAACTTTGGGACCGACTAGGTATGCTGAACGACAAATGCCAATATCGAATCTAATTATGTGTCATTTTTTTATGGAGGAATCTCCAAATCAATAAAGGTTCGGCAGCGCCTTTGTGACTGTCCCGCAATAGCAAGCAGACCGCTCGTAAATCCACCAATGGGAAGGCTCGCCGCAAGCAGCTCGCCACCAAGGCGTCTCGCAAGAGCGCGCCCGCCACCGGCGGAGTCAAGAAGCCCCATCGCTACAGGCCCGGCACCGTCGCCCGCCAATATCGAATCTTATCATCATCCTCCTTAAAGGAACCCGAGGTTCGCATTGACACCTAATACCAGGATTTGGCATAGGCACTATCGTCTTTCGTATAAGAAAGCGACTGCCATCTGACCTTTCAACCACCAAACAAACTACACCTTATTGGGGTTAGACCGGTTTCCTCACTATGTTTTTCTTCACCGACACAGTAACGGTTAATGTACGTTCGAAAAAAACTCATTGCAACGAGTCGGAATTCAAACCCGCAATTGCGCCGCTTGACAGCCGCATGCCTTAAACACTAGGCTACCGTAGCTTATGTATCGAATCTGATTATATTTAAACATTCGTCGTTTCTTGGAGGCCCTTTGTACAAAGTACAAGCAGTGTAATGTTCACCTATAGCTAGCAAAGTTGACTCAGTGGCGACATTGTTTCATAACTATTAACGACTAAGTAATTAACTAACAGGCAACTGAATGACCCTCATTTACCTTGGTCAGTAACTATGTGTTTATTTAGACTGTAAGATGGGATTTACCAACATTTTAGCTTTAAAATAATTTTGTAATTTAAATGTAGGTACCATTATTTTAATAATTGAACAGTCACGCAGACAATTCATTTCTAAGTTCTCCTAACAGATGCTGACGCAACTTGTTCGGGAATTTCTCATTATTCAGAACTTCAGAAATATTTTTTTCATTTTTCCAATTTGTCTACAAGCTGAACTAATCCAACAGACTCTAGAGATGATGGATTTAAAATCCTACTGCAATAAAGAATTACATTTTCATTTTATAAAAATGAGCCGAATCCAATAAGAACGTATTCACACGCAAAAACAAACACGACGCTCACATCCAATTTTATTGTGCGATACAAATCACAAAAGGAAACTTAAGAAAATCTCATTTATTTGGCAGAGCCGTGGTCCCTAACACCTAGCCCCTACGGTTCACTTTGGCGACGGCTGTCACATTAAAACGTAATGCCTTGAAATGTTTCCCGTGTCACTCCTCTGTGCTTGAGTCGTTAGGCTAACGCGCAGAGACTGATCGCGATGTTAAATTTAGCAGTTAAAATGTATGGGAAAATTTTTGGAACCTTCTTTAGCTGAGATGGTACAAAGCTGTTAAGGCGGACGGTTAAATGTGAAGCAAAGCGGATGTAATCAACATTGCCTTCATTCGTTTTTTTTATTTAATCCATTTCAAGTTATATCTTTAATATTAATTTAGTACCTGGGACAATATTACGGCACCATGACAGTCTTTCTTTTTGTGTTCGGCATCTTTAATCTGAATTCACAGCGATAGAGGTGACAAAAAGCTAGTCAAAATGTGTCAAACATTGTGCATTGGGACTTTTAGGTATCATACTACGACAGAAAAATAAAAAGCAAGGCCGTAACAGCGTCGGAAACTGGCGACCTTACTTAACACGAGGAACACAACACCACATACCTACCGAGTGGACCCTTTCGCGGTTGAGCTGCTCCATAAACTAACGAGATGACTTTCCGCTGCCGCCGTGGCCTACCTCTCAATACCTACTCAACACAACAGACCAAGCAGCGTTCTAACGATAAACTTCCCGCTACAATTCCAACATACATAACTTACAATGATATCGTCCCATGCCCCCTACAGAACAGAATGGCAAGACAGGGTACAATGAGCCACAGTCCCTGGTGCGCTTAATTAGTAGCGCTCGTAAATGTCGAGCGCGGTTCATAAAACCATGCGTCTCCATTAGGAGAGCGAGTGAGCGTACGTCGCTTCCTTGCACTGGCAACGTACTGACGTCTAGCACCACTTGCTGCTTGGGCGCCTCACGGGCGACTAAACATTTCCTGTCTCACTCGTACCGTGCAAATTAGAAAGAGGAGGGTAGATCTTTCTCGACTCGCGTCGCGGCGCGGCGTCAGTTGTGCTAGCCCCGCTGGATACGTAACATCTCAGTAATACACGCTGTCACGCGTCTCTGTACACGCTACTACAATGAACTACCTGACCAAATTTTGACCGTCATAAAACTTTAAGGCAATTCATTGTAAAGCAAACGCTAGAAAAAAAGCCTATTATAAACTCATATAACTAATACTTAGACGAAAAAGTGTTCACCAGGAATTTATTTTGAATAAATAATTTTGACTTTGGCTTTGACTTTTACAACGGCTTTTATTTTGGCACTAACATATCTCTATTAATTTCGTTTCGACATCAGTGTATGGCGTGTTAAATGAGTAACACGTCATCGTCTCGTGTCACATGTGTCGGGTTTAACACGGCAGAAACGCGATCCGAAATCGCGGGCAGAAGCTAGTAAATAATATTTACAAATCTCAGCTCATATTTTTCGGTAAAAAATTACTCGTATTCACATAGACGATTTATTTTAAAGCGCTCTCTGAACTCAAATCTCTGACAGGATAAAACTTGCAAAAGTGCAGCCAAATCGATGAGTATGCATAAAACTTGTAATATCCGCCCCTGCCAGAAAGTTTTGGCTTCAACAACCGAAAATGCTTATCGAAGATTTCAAGAGAGAAACAAGTTGTCATATACTTGTTTTGAATGTGCAAATACTGAACTAGAAAGTATAACATTTTAAAAGTTTGTTCAAATGCCAATATTTAAATTTAAATGTAAATATCATACAGAGAAAGAATATATTTCATGGAAAAATAAACCATCTTCGTCTGTAGCCCGTGACAGGATTCGAACCTGCGACCTTTCTATTAACGCTAGACTGCTCTGACTAACTGAGCTACGAGGACAGTGATGGAAGTTGTATACTTTTCAATTACATTCCCGCTAAGACTAGCGCCCTCTCAGTGTTCTCTTGAAAGAGTCATTCACAGCCTTGGCACCACTTTAATGGGCGAGCTATGCGCCCGCTCCATTCCAATCGAACCACATCTCAGACCCCGTATCATGGCTCTTCTACATGATGGCCCATCCTAATGGCCCACTAGGATGGGCCAGCGTGTGGAGAGGGTAGTGGTGTCAGATGGCTTATGGCGCGGCTATGTCTTTCTCCGTCTAACGCATAGTTGCGTCCTGTACGATGGGTCGTGATGGCCCACTGTATAGAGCAGGCTTCATAGTCGGCCTTATCACGGGATAAATGACAAGATAGAAGCATTGTCTCGTTCTATCGAACGGTGCTAGCCAGTGACGGACGCTCTATCCTATCACTTATCGTGTGATAAGGCCGACCATGATACGGGGTCAGGTAGTTTCGGATTAGCGAGAGAGATGGCACTGGTGTACAATACAACAATACAATACAATACAAATACTCTTTATTGCACACCTCACACAAACAAAGCAGTTAAAAAGAAAAACAATACAATAACATTTAAGTAGAGGTAGACAACAGGCGGTGTACATTATACTTAAATATTTTGTTTCGTGTTATTTTAACGAGGAAGTTACCCCAATCATTTTTTAGACGATATGAACTTCGTCGTTAAAATAACACGAGCAAAATATTTAATTAAATCTATAATTTGTTTCGTTATCTTATAAAGGTATTATGTAAGCTTTATTATTTTTAGTAGCTGATAAATATAGCGAGTATCGGTCCGGTACAAGCTTTTTTTAAAATCTCTTCATATAATAAATGTGAAAGTTCGTTGAGGTTGTCAGTGAGACATAATAAGTAGAGCTTGAAGGAAATTGTATTTATACAACATACATTAAAAACTTCAATAGCGCGATGCAGAACTTCACCAATTTCCACACATTTAGAAGGTCATTCTCCAGATTTTTGTCGGCGTCTGAACTCCAACAAACCATATTAAACGTATAAAAAAGTTTGATGGTGTTACGGTGACCCACAGGCCAAATTTGAGAATATTTGGATAAAGTCGTCTTTACTTTACGCAACAGCGCCATCTATCTGTTTATTAATACGACAGCCCAACGAAAAGGAGTGTTATGTCTGTTTGTGTCCGGGTATCATGAGAAAACTATCGAATGGATTAATATGCAACTTTCACTAAAACGTTCAATGGATCTTCGGCCACGCAATAGGCTATAAAAATGGTAAAGATAAGGGTGCAAAGGAGTTAAAAAATAGGGTTGAATTCAGTAAGTATGTTTTTGTATATAAATAGTAATTTTTAATGTAGAGTAGATACTCACACGTTTATTTTATTCTGTCAAATTTTCTGTCAAATCACAAAATTATGTGTCAAGAGTCCCCAAAAACGTTATTACTCAAAATGCCTTCAAGAAAGAGATCGAACCTGACACGAATCATGGAATCTATGGAAACTTAGAACTTATTGCAAATCTTTGAAAACGGTGCTGCCACCTACTCGGTAATGTCTCAGGTAGCTGATGCTCTAGCGAACTAAAATATCAGTGTTGTTACATTCAAATATTTTATTTAATGTAGGGAGATTGATATGTGCTACGTAAATGAATATGAGGAGTGAAATAATGAGAAAAACCTGTAGTATTCAGGTTTTAATAAACATAAAATTGTAAATTATTTGACATAATACACGAGGAAATATTGAATGACAGTGACATGGCAGGCAGACCTAAAATTAGAGGTTGACAAGGAAGGAGGTTGCAAATAGATCATATCACGTCAAGGAGAATAGTATATTGTATAATGGTAACACAACATTGTGTCTGCTTGACATAAGTATAATGTCGTTTTGCGTGAAATATGTTGACATAATTTGCATCAATAAATCCAATTCAATTTTTAATATTCAACGAAGTTTGTTTGTGATTTGTGCATTTATCTATTAATTGAGGACCTGGAAGGGCTATAGACACCGTTAGTCGACCGAGCGCGGCAGGCTGTTGAGAAATATCTAGGAAAATGTCGTACCGAGTGACCTTGGTTTTGGATGAGCGTGTCGTTTTAAAGTTTCTTGCTTTATATTAATAATGTGCTCCTTTGTATGCATGAAGTTACTAGTGTATTGTTAATAACTTAAATAAATCTGTGTATCCCTCACTTTTATGTTTTATTTCACAACAGTTATTACAAACATTAAAAATACTGATAAAAAATATGACCGAATTGACCGATTCTTTTTTTATCGGTTGAAAAGTTTTAGGGGCCAAGGAACAGATGACGTTTGCACGGAAGCATAAAATGCCTTCTCAATTTGGTCGAGTTGCCTGTCTATCGCAGTATGTATATTGTAGTCTTTGACACGAATTTCTAGAGAGGCCGACAGAAAACGAGTGGCAAGATCTCAGGAGTCCGAAGAAGCTTCCCGGGCTTCTAGATTCCTTGAAAACAGTGAAGATAGGGAAACACGTCTCGGCCACGATCGTGAACTCCATTCGTTGTCGCGAGCTTCCGAGACTATTATGGAACGTGAACAAGATTAACAGCGGATTCTCGGGCTTCTAAAACATTTACACAACAAGAAGACCGCTTGACCTCTCAGATAAGTCGCAAGTCAAGAACCATACTTACCCCCAAAAATGACCAGACTGCTGCTGTTAACGCTCGAATTTTAACGCAAATTGAAGGCGAGAACGCTGTCTACAGCTCGATTAACACTGTCTTAGATGAGGGAACTGCCTCGACATACCAGGTGGAATTTTTAGACTCTTTGAGCGCATCAGGGTTACCAGCGCACACTTTGACCCTGAAGATCGGAGTCCCTATTATGCTGCTTCGGAACCTATCTCCGCCGAAGCTGTGTAACGGCACCCGCCTGAAGGTAGTGAGACTGCAGCGGAATCTCATCGAGGCTCAGATCCTTACGGGCCGCGGTGCTGGGGAAGCTGTATTTATACCGCGCATTCCACTGATACCGAACAACTTCCCGTTCCAGTTCAAGCGATTGCAGTTTCCAGTGAGCGTGTGCTTCGCTATGACCATAAACAAGTCGCAGGGGCAGACTCTCCGCGCAGCCGGCGTCGACCTGCGCACGGACTGCTTCTCTCACGGGCAGCTGTACGTCGCGTGCTCGCGAGTCACCAGCTGCGAACAACTGTTTGTGCTGATGCCCACTGGGGAAACTAAAATTTTTGTATATAATGAAGTATTGTAATTATATTGATATCAATGTAGTTACATTAACTATGTACATTAATGCCAAAATAATTGTAATATTTCTTTATCGGCATTATGATGACCTTCGTGTCCTTCGAGAGATACAAGGCCGATATGAAGCACGGCGACTGGGCGAAGATGAGCCGCAGAGGGATAACACTCGCGCTCTATTCGGTCTTGCTAAGGCAATATTCCCGAAAAGGAGACGGATCACGCCATCTATCTGGGAAAGGTGGGCTGTACGCGGACAAAAACTTGGGGGGTTGGGTAAATAACATAGGTGTAAATAACGTGTTAATAGTTTACATTAATGTAATTAATATTTAATATTTATTAATATGAATTGTATAATTTTTTTCATGCTCCACAGGTGTCATTTAAGTCTGTGTAGTACTTAGGGCCTATGCACCGTAGACGCGCGTTTGTATCGAATCACGAGCAAAGAAATCGACACAAACGCTTAAAAAACGCGGTGGGCATAGAGATTCTAATGTATAAGTAATAATGAAAAAAAAAAACAGTCAACGCGAACGAAGTCGCGGGCAGAAGCTATTCATTATAAAAAATATACAATTTAAGCAGAACCGTCTGATGATGATTTAAAGATATTTATATTTTTGAAAATAGAGTTCAATTTAGATTTAGCAATTTAAACTAACGATCTCATCGCACCTTTCACACCTGAACGGATTTAGATGAAATTTTCCGAAGGTACAGATAATTTGAGACCCTTGCAAGGATATATGATAGTTTTTTATCTGGGAAATAATCCCTTAAGATAATCGTATTTCTAATGCGATATCAAGTTCTACGCGGACGAAGTCGCGAGCAACAGCTAGTAATATTATAAAGAGGTATGTATAACTAGTTTGTGAGTTCGTAGGTTTGTGCGTAGCATTTTTTAAATTCTTTCTCAGTATACAAATGGTTGCACTTTAAACGTGTCGTCTTCGAATTTAGAGCGTTTCTACTAAAACAACCTGGTCAATTCCGCCAACAAACTATGTACGGTCGAGGTCAAAAATATGTTTACACTTTTGCACCTTATTACAAGGCAATAAGGTGCAAAAGTGTAAACATATCTTTGACCTCGACTGTACAGCAACGATGATTCACAAGTGAGAATCTCCTCAAAACAGTGTCTATAATTGTTACACAATAAGGAAAATATAACACAATTGCGACAAGGTAAAGATCGGTTGTTTGTGACTTTTATATATATTTACGCGCCTCTAAGGATGCTGGCAGGTAACTCTTAACGAGAAAGGGATCTTAATGATTTCCCAGATTAGTACATCTGATCACTTTGCCAAGATTAGTACTTGGTTTCCAAACACCAAACAGGTTGCCAACAACGACTCTGTTATAGCTCTGTTGCCCAGAGTGAAATAAATGAATTTTATTCTGCAAGTACAGTCAGTCATTTTTTGCCAAAAAAAGCTTATTACAATGATAGTTCTTAACCTACTCAAAATAAGTTAAACTGAATATGAATACAAAGAAAAAAAATCATCATAATGCGTTGTTCTACAAGAACACATGTCCGAATAAGCTATATGAATGATTACTCTATTTTGGACTCTGGTTTGGATCATGCATTTCTGTCAGTGAGATAGTCCTCAACCCTGTGATAAGCCTTTGAAATCTATGTTTTTTTAAGTAATGTTTAAGAGCTGGAAAGGGTAGAGCCAAAATTTCATTAGGTAATTTATTATAAAAATGGATATATTGACCCGAAAAAGACTTGTATTATACTTTACGAACACGAAACTTTTTGGTTGCTATTTTATTTTTAAAATCATGGGTATCAGGATTTTACAGAATGAATCTTAATGACATAAACAATATTTTCATAAATGTATTGGGACGCTACTGTTAAAATGCTAATTTATTTGAAGAGTTCTCTCACGGATTCTCTTGCTCTCAGGTTATATATATAGAACGAATGGCTCTTTTTTGTAATACAAAGATTGTCTATATGTCAGCTGCTTTACTCGAGTTGACCGAACATAACCCTTTGATCGCACCGAATATCCAATGCACAATCAGGTACACCGGTGCATTACAGAATAGGTACACGATAAGAACACAGAATCGCAAATACCCTTTGCCGTGTTCATCCGAGACCATCGCTTAACGTGTGTGAATGTGAACACAAACAGGGGTACATTTGAGACTTACAGTTGCATGCGAATTTAATTTTGATACTATCTTTTTAAGGGCGCATCAGTAGTAGCCGAGCGGTGCACGTGATTTTCAATCTGAAGGTGGTTGGTTTGAAACCCGGCTCGTACCATTGGGTTAAAAAAAAACTTGTGTAAGTACGAAATATTATTTTGATATCACAGCAGCTTATTGGTAACATCGTGAGGCGACTGGTCAATTGCAAAAAGGTATAGTTTTAAACCAGTGCTTATGCCACATCTTGGTATAAGGTGCTCAAGCGGACCCCAGGCTCATTTAAGGTACAATCGGGAAATCGGGTCCAAGAAGGCTCATCATCATTATCATCATTATTTAAGAGCTAGGCTCTTGTCGGTGGAGTAATCGCCGCTTGAGATAGAAGGAATAACCATCATGGTTATTATTTCGATGATTTTTGATTTTCACGTCCGAAGTCCGTTCTGAAGTGAGTCAAGCGCCCGAAGCACAAATAAGTTTATGCCAAAAATTAAATTTTTGGTACAAGCTTTTATTGACTTTTATATTTTTTTTTTGTCCTGAATTCCCATCGCCACCTTCTGCCTCCAGCATCAGATTAGCTCGATGGTACCATAATACTTAAACCCAAAATTTCAGCTCAATCTGTTGAAGAATACCTTCTTTAAAATTGAGTTGCCAAGATTCCACCCGAACAAACATAGATACATACATTGCAAGTGAAATAAAATCTTGTACAAAAGGCTTGTAAAAAAAACTATGCACCGGTTGCGAATGGACTCTAGCTTTAAAAATAGTAGCAATTAACATGAAATCCTTTTTTCCAGAAATGGAAACAGTGTTTCTGATTGTAGCGGACGCTGGAGACACCTGAAACTGGGGCGAACGATTTAATCGCAGTTTTTCTGAATGCTCCTTAATGAATATCGGGATAGCGCCACCCCCGATGGGTGTGCGCTGTATCAGCAGTGCCCGAGACACTTGTTTTAGACTCATTTGTTTCTGCCTTATTAAAATATAAAGAATTGGTATGCGGTATTTTGTACTTTACTAAGAGATTAGTGATGACGCCGCGTGAATCAGGAAGGACTAATTTTTAATACATGATAAAGAATAGCTTCGGTAGTCTAGTGGTTCAGACATGCGGCTGCCAAAAGGCGGTCATGGGTTCGAATCCTGGCTCGTACCAATGAGTTTTTCTGAACTTATGTACGGAATATCATTTGAGATTTACCGTTAGCTTTTCGGCGACGGAAAAACATCGTGAGGAAACCTGCATAGAAATTTAAAGGTGAAGTGAAGTCCCGAACTTGGACTTCTGCCCGTTCCCTCTAATTTATGAGAGGAGGCCTGTGCCCATGTATATAGGCTGATTTATTATTTATTATTAATAAAGATCCGGTACTGATTTCACTGACAGGTGTTAGGTACAAATAGCTGACCGCTAACTGATACCGCAGCGACCCCGCACTGACAAATGAGGTTATGATTGCTTCCAGGCCTTTGGACAGATTGTTTAACAGTGACACAATCTTGTGATTACGTCACTATGTCATCAACTGGATACTTACATTTTTGATAATTCTTCTTTGGTTTCATAGATCACATTCTCCTCTCTCAACACATCAACCACTCTCTTTAGACATCAAGTTGTTTGAATTTGTTGTTTTTTTAATTATTGGAAACAACAAAATACTAAAAAGGCTGTCTGGGAGAGATCGCCTTACAGCGATAAGATCGCCTGTTGTTACTCGTACCATTGTTTATTAACTCATTCACTGTCAAGAATTGCTATTCCGTGGTTTTCCCGCTAACTACTCGAAAGGCCTAGGGCGCTAAAATTGGCATGAAGAATATTTATTTATTTACTTCCTATATTCACAAGAGATCCTACAGGGCCAAAGTGCATCCGGAACCCTCATACCGAGAAGATAAGATAAGATATTCAACTTTTCAATACTACAAACTATCCGCCCCGTAAATTGGCGCAGGCCTTCTATTTCAACTGCAGGTCCCGCTAGGCCGACGGGCAACCCGATTGAATCTTCAGATCAATTAACGCTATCTCCTTATTATGATAATGGCGGCCCATCCATGAGACTCGGAAAAGGTCCCGTGCCAATTGGCCGGGATTGAGTAGTTGAGTTAACTAAATTCAGGTCTCCTTGGAGGTTTCTTTCGGATCTTCAGTGGTGTGAAATAGTTTATTTTACAAGCTTTATTTAACTTGCAATGAATATGTATTTAACTATGTTTATTCGTATAGAACCTTGCAACTCGATTTTGAAGCAGATAGAGCTGAAATTTTGGGTGTGTATAGTTTGGATGACAACTCAATATTATGGTGCCATCGAGCTGATCTGATGATGGAGAAAGAAGGTGGCTATGGGAATTTAGGACTTTACAGATGTAACCCCGTTGAGTTTGGACTCGTTAGAATCGTCTCAACGAGTAATTGATGACGGCATACAGTTGAAATGAATTTAGGACAGAAATTTATTTTGAGACAGTATCGTGGCCCAAAACTAACAGAGTACAGTCAACTCCAGAGAAAGACTTTGGCTTGGGTTGCACAGGGCGGTTCCACAACACTTCGGGAGCCATCCGGTTGCCTCTTGGACACTCAACTACGCGTCATTTCTCTGAATATAATGTATCTTTGTATGCAACTGAAGACGAGAGTCTTGACACAGTTTCATCCGTGTGAGCAAAAACCTTGTGCAATTACTTAATCTGCGGGATGCACGTTTTGGAGCTTTGCGCTGGTCACAATGCCGCACTTCTTAATCTACTAAAAGTCTTCGCTAATGAAAACCCTGATTTGGGAGGAGATTGAGAGAGTATAAAGGATGCAAAGAGTCAATACTCTTTGCATCCTTTATAACGTCCATTAGCCAATGCTAATGGACGTTATTAGAATGTAATAAGGTGAAAAATTGTATAATGTACCAAATTCTATATATGTATCCATTTGTATATGTATATTTTTTTCATGGTACGCCGGAAACTCGTATAAACATAAACATTAACTAGAAAATAAAGTAAAACTTTATTACTTAGTACTATGATCTTCACTAACATTATTGTAGGAATAAAGGAAAAAATAGCCAAGTCTTTATTTAATCGCAATGTGAACCACCAAGTAAATGTTATGAAATATGTAACGCAACAAAAGCCAACCTTTATAATGTAATAAAGTATGGGCTTTTAAATCGCATGATTTGGTCTGTGACAAGCAAAAATTCTGGAATAAGTAGGTAACAAATGAACTCTCTCAGTCTTTTTCGCTCATGGCTCCTTGAGCCGCCATTTTGAAGTAATACGAGAGCTTCTCCCAACACCAGTGACTTAGCACTTCATACAAGCATTAAGAGCCAAATACTGACATTCATTCGATATGACCCTGTTTGTATATTAAAACTGACACGTATTTTATTATATTGATGTTACTCACCTACTTACTTGAGAACTGTTACTCGCGTCCGCAGGAGCTACCTACCACAACCCTGCACGATGGCGGCGAACCCTGGGTGGTATTAAAGGGTCGAACAGACTGCTGGCGGGACGGTAGCGGGGCTTGACGAGCGCGTGATGCGCGCGGGACGGCCCGTCACACAGAGCACGCGCGCATCGCGCCATCAACCAGCCAGCAACGCGCGCGCCTCGCGCTGGCCTCGCGCCATCGACCCGCCAGCATCACGTACGCACCGCGCGCTCCGCTGTCTGGCGTCACACTGACGCGCCGCGCACCCGTCGCGGGCGCACGGCGGGAGGCTGGCGGGGCGCGACAGAAGCGGGGCACGTTGCCGACGGGGCGCAGCCTGTTTGACCACGCTAGCGGTTTGTAGGGAAATATCGCGTTGCGGGCCCGCGACGGGCGCGCCGCGCGCCCGCGACGGTGCTGTGTGTTCGACCCTTAAGAGTGACAAACTTTAAATTCCAAAATAATGTATGGCATACGATTAAATTTAAATCACCCATCCACTCATACACGGGATCATTTGTTCCGCTAGAAATCACTGCTACACAGTAACCACGGATTCAGCCACCACGAACTTTGAAAGACGAAGTTCGGGTATTTCCATCTCTATCGCACTCTCTTACTCGAGTGACAGGGATGCATGTATTACGAACTTCGACTTTCGAAGTTCGTGGTAGCGCCACAGTATTCATTGCGAAGACGGTTCTCTATTATACCTCGTTATTCCCGGTTGTGCCCTACACGATTCCGGGCTCCGCTTTAACGCTACATGTACTGATGATTTTTTTTTAATTGCTTGAGTAATTTTGGACAATACTCCTACATACAAATTGTTAAAACAACAATGTAGGGGCCCCGTTTATTATCTTAAACAATTGCGCTCCTATATTTAGTCCCCAGTGTCAATTCACTTGCAATGTGACCATTTAGCACGTAACTAAACCTCTTACAAACGACTCGCACAAATTGTAGTATATTAGACCTTGTCACTTTGGATGAAGGTTTAGATTCAGGTGTATCGATGGTACGTTGAGGCGATCGCTTGTGAACACAATATATTATTATTCACAACACCGTTCAAGACAACAACATGTAGATTAATCCGCCTTCAATGAGTCTTGGGATCCGACACAAACATATTAGAAACAGTATTTTATCTACTATTACTTAACTAACTAAGTATTTGCTTTATGATCTTGGTTGTTGCTACATAGACAAGAAAAGCACAACAAAACGATTGGAATGGTGGGACTGTAGCCTGGGGAAAACTCCGATACGAACTCGTAGTCGGTTTTAACAAGAGTACTTTAAGAGTTTGTGCTTCAGTGAGATTGGTTCAAGCGGTTTAAATCAGATCTGTAGTGTGAGTGGAAAAGGGGTGTAGGTATACACCGAATAGAATAACCAATAATGTTGAATTTTCTTAAAAAAAGGTTAAAAAATATTATCAAATGGAGAAAAAAGGAAAGCAGGGTATTTAATAATTACAAAGTTATAAGTGTTCTTTTTAAGAGGGTTAATGTTCTGTCCCTTTTTCGCAAAATGTACCTTCATATGAAACGATTGTCATTTACTATAACGCTCGTGGATCGTGTCGTCACGACAACCTAGCAATATAAAAAATCGCTAACATGCCGGCTGAAACCGGTAGGCATGTAATTGTAGCGGCGCGACGAAATCACAGAGTGAGCCGCCCCTGGTTGTGGTTTTCTTATACGGCTGGCCTGACCAGATAAGGACACATCAACAAATGCTTTTAATCAAGGCAGCCCACACTTTGCTTGGCAACCCCAGTCACAAGAAGCAATTTAGCGGTGCACGAAATTGGCAACTGTGGTTACAAGTGAGTAGCTAAGGTTAACTTTCTGCCTCGCACAGCCAAACTCTGGAATGAACTGTCGCCTGCGGTATTTCCGGACCGTTATAACCTTCAAGCCTTCAAGAAAAGAGCGTACTCCCATCTTAAAGGCCGGCAACGCACCTACAACTCTTCTGGTGTTGTAAGTGTCCATGGGCGTCGATTATCGCTTACCATCAGGTGATTCGACTGCTCGTTTGCCTCCTATATCATAAAAAAAAAAAAAAAATAAGGACATCTGGCACATTTAATGATTCTCACTAAGTTCATAATATCCAAAAACGGTTAACGTACTGCTTGGCGTATTTTAACTGCAGCCTCCGTGTTCAATATTAATTGCCGCCTGTGATTCTCAGTCACCGTCTCAATCTGGCAGTCTCTTGCAAGGCGCCTCTTTAGCACAGCTTTATAACCAAACCAGTTCATGCCAAAAATGTATGTGGCTTAGACCGGAAGGTAGCAAGGTATCATATGAGGAAGCTTTTTGAAGACCGGTTAGCCTAGTGGGTAGTGACTCTTGTCATGAAGCTGAAGGTCCTGGGTTCGAATCCCGATAAGGGCAAATATTTGTGTGATGAGCATGAATATTCGTTACTGAGTGTTCGATGTTTTCTATGTATTTATATTTATTTATTATATTTATTTTCAGCCCATTACTATAAAGTATCATCATCATCATCATCATATCAGCCGAAAGACGTCCACTGCTGGACATAGGCCTCCCCCAAAGAGTGCCACAATGACCGGTCCTGCGCCACCCGCATCCATAAAGTATAGTTGATGCATTTTACGAACGCAAGAAGGCACGTTACAACAATGTGATGTTAAAGTATAATTCCGTCAAATCCACTCGACTTGTGAAATTCTAAAAGTATGGTTGACAACGGTAAAAGTAAAAAATTATGCTCTTAAATAGCCAATAACACACTGAACATTTTTTTGCTATTTAAAAATGGTTGAAATACATCAAGATTAAAAGATAACGCTGTCAGACCATTTAGACAATCGTGACGACAGTTTTGCTTGTTTGGATTACATAACTATCAGTAAACAATAAACATCCCTTAGGCACTGGTCCCACCGCCGGCTAGTAAGCTAGAAAAGTTGGGCGAGTAACGGTTCATTGCGTGCTGACCAGGCACAGTGTGATCAATCGACCTTTACAGATCCGCAATGTAATACTACTCGCCCAACTTTTCTATCTTACTAGCCGGCGGTGAGACCACTGCCTTAGAGAGAATCATGGGATTGTGGTGGGAATACAGAAATACTCAGAATAAAACAACGCCAACATCATTCACAACTTAGATAAATTAAAAACCTCCGATATTTTCATTTCAGAGTTCAATATCACAAAAACGGGTGAACCGATTTTGTTAAAACGTAGCTAATAACCATCGCGATCACGTCAGCTTTCGGACAAAGAAACCGCATTGAAATCGGTCTATTCATTTAGGAGCAATGATGCCAATGACAGACACACAGACACGTCAAACCCCTCTTGTTGCGTCCGAGGTTAGAAATGCAATATAGATGACTACAATAACTGATAGAAGTCTTGAAAATAACGAAAGATGATATAGATTTAACAAGACTCTTCAAGCCAAGTTTGTGTGGGCAACAGTTTCCTGGCGCGGAAGCAAGTGGGCAAGTTTCAAGTTGTCATCCCGGTGTACAATAATATTCACAAAATATTACAGCACCAACATAATTTGACCTAAAATTTCAAACCATCTACGTGTAAGCAGAGGTCAACATTATTATTTTTATTACCTAACCTAACCTCAACAATAATCCATGCATTATTGTTGAGGTTTTCGTGTAGAAGTCCTCTTGAAGTAAAGAAGCATTTTAACACTTGACGAACTACTTCAAGTTTAGATTGATTTAGTTTAGTTCAGCTTCAAAGTTTGGATGTCATTTGGGACGAAGTTTAGTGAGCGTGCCGTATTTTAATTACAGCCGCGTGAAAATTCAGTTTTTCATAATACATTTTAGTTTTACATCACTTATTTAATTTTGAAGTACACTAATGGCATACCTGTCAATTCTTTAAGTGTTTGACAATTACTCGTTCGTAAGTATTTAATGAATAAAATTATATAGGTAGTTAGAAAGCGAAGTTTTTGAAGTTGCTCACGATTATCAAGTAATTTTTCGTTTATAAAATATAATATAATTTTTAATTAAAATCAAGTTAAAATACATTACCAAAAATCACAATACCCGGTATCATATCACCATAAGTAAATTTAAATTATTTCAGTAGTTTAATTAAAACACAATGAAAACAATATTCGTTATGTAGACTAAAACGAATGCCGGTATTTTACTTAAGTACAAAAAGTATCGTTTACTTACCTAATTTAACACAATTTATTTTTGTTGGAAGTTGCTAAATAATACATCTCAATTTGTTCAAGTTCAAATTACTTTGCTCGTAAGTACTTACAAAAAAACCCATATTTTAACCGACTTCAAAAACGAGTAAGTTTTCTATTAAGTTGTATTTCTGGATTACATTCATAATTATAATTAACGCAATCACCTGAACTTCGAAATTATTACATTCTGTAAAAAATACAAACAGTGGATCTTGGAACTTCCTCCTTTTTTGAAGATGGTTAGAAGAATCTCCTAGCTTAAGCCGCTATTGTCCGCAAATATCCCGTTATATCTGAACTATGATGCGATTGAGGATGTTCGGTTTGGGCAGCATTACTTGGATATGAATATAATACGCCAAGACTCTGTAGCATAATGCACACTTTATTTATGGAAACACCTTATTTTATATTTTATCGCTGATACAAGTAATATGCGTTTATGTAGCAGTAAACTATAGTGTTACTGCTAAACACTAAATGTGGCCAATTGCCATGCTACATATCCATTAATATCCAGTTCATTGGATACCTACGTGTTACGCCGCCGGCGTCAGTCTAGAAGTTAATTTCTGCAGAATCAAGGCTTGCGGGACAGAATATACGTTTATACGAGGGTCCAATACATTGGGGCTTCTCTGAAGACCCATTCGCAACAACCAAGGAAAACAGCCCTTAAAGCCTAAATATTAAAATATTAGATGTATAGAAATTTAGCTACGATGGCCTAGTGGTACAGGCATGCGGCTGTCAAACGGCGGTCGTTGCTTCGAATGCGTGCGTTTCTAGGAGCTTTTGTACGGAATATCATTTGATACCTATTTACCGGCACATAGCACGTAGAACCGATGGCCGTTGGGGCGGAAAGGTTCTCGAGTGGCGACCACGTACCGGAAGGCGCGGCGTGGGTAGGCCTCCCACAAGGTGGACTGATGACCTGGTAAAGGTTGCTGGAGTCCGCTGGATGCGGGTGGCGCAGGACCGGTCACTTTGGCACTCTTTGGGGGAGGCCTATTTCCAGCAGTGGACGTCTTTCGGCTGATATGATGATGATGATGATGACCTATTTACCGACAACTTTTCGGTGAAAGAGAAACATCTTGAGGAAACCTGCATACATCTGCGAATATCTAGAATACATCTGGGCCAGCGTGCGGACTAATGCCCGTTCACTCGTCCGTGAGAGGAGGCCTGTGCCCAACCGTGGGGACAACCGTTTTTGGGGACTGTGAAGACCGATACGAGACTGACATGGTCTTCCACATCCCCACATTTCTGGCGAACAAAATTCATTCCAGGGGCTCTGGTCCCGGCCTGTTGTCTACTCAACCTTCTATTGGCCAGTGTCTCGAACCAGGTTCCATCGCACAACGCTTTACCGTCCACAACGTTTGCGCTATTGATCTCTGTCATCAGCAAGCTTTTCCCAGGCCTTCCAGTCAATATTAAAAAGAAGATATGTCTCGCTTAGCGCAGGCAGTCCTTTTGAGTAAGGTTGCCAGAAGCTCCCGAGGGTGCGCTGTGTAGAGTCTTAATCGTCTCTATCGATCAACACCGAATCCTGAAATCAATAAAAGGTCGAAATGCATGGGACTTTTGGAAATGCAAGCGTATGTAGATTACGGTATCTGCTTTTCATCAAGCCGCATGTTTGTTTACCACCGTCATAGTATAAAAACGTATCTGGTAACACTAGAGTAGTTCTTGCACTATAGTTGGTTGTATCAGGATATCCTGATATTCTGGGTGACAGCCCTTAACAATGATTTAGACCCTCTTTCTACCATTTTCACGTGCATATAGCTTGGATATATGTTTTAAATAACGTATCAATCAATATCAAGAATGACCAGTCACAATGCAGATTTCAAAGGTGGCATATTGATAAGTTTATCAAGAAAATTATAAAAACCGGCCAAGTGCGAGTCGGACTCGCGCATAAAGGGTTCCGTACCATTATCCGTTGAATGAAAGGTAAATTGCGGTTTACGATTTATGACTTAATAAAAAAAACTACTTACTAGATCTTGTTCAAACCAATTTTCGGTGGAAGCTTGCATAGTACCTAATGTACATTTTTTATTTTATTATTATCATTCACAGTGGGGGGGGGGGGGGGAGACACACATTTTACCACTTTGGAAGTGTCTCTCGCGCAAACTATTCAGTTTAGAAAAAAAAGTATTAAAAATTTCAATATTATTTTTGAAGACCTATCCATAGATGGGATAGATGAAAAAAATATTGAGTTTCTGTTCTAAGTATGGGGAACCCCCAAAATGTATTGGTTTTTTTTCTATTTTTGTGTGACATTCTTAATGCGGTCACATCTACTTACCAAGTTTCAACAGGTACTCGTACTTATAGTTTCGGAAAAAAGCAACTGTGAAATGCGGACGGACAGACAGACCAGTTATAAAAATCAATCTTACACATGCACTATACGCTGATACGGTACATCGCAGCATGCTCAATCCACAGAAGTTCTGACAGACATGACGAATCCATAAGGGTTCCGTTTTTTGCGATTTGGCTACGGAACCCTAAAAAGGAAAGAAAACATCACGCAATTGCATAATTTTCAACGCACACTCAAACTCTCAAGACTGAAGTCACAGCCAAAAGTAGGTTAGCAAATAACTCTCAAACTTGTATGACGATGTAAAGGGACTAACAGCCCGAAGCGAGCAAATTTAGAAGCGCACACAGCGGCAGGCGAAGTTGCCGAGCATCGCTCAGTTTGCTGAAATTGTGGGTTATGATGCAACAAGCAGTTATCTAAGTATCGTGTTTGAGTAAGATATGAGCTGAGACTATAGTATTTTGGACGCAAGACGAACTAACGAGGCGGAGAGGACGAGACGTCCTATCCTTCGTCTCTCGGGCTAATTTTTTTTAGTATGGAATTCCATACTAAATGCTGACCCGGATCGGGGTCAGCGGGAGAGGAGGGAACGCACTTATATATACAACTTTGGTAGTAGCCGATTATATGGATGACCAAAGCTTCGCATAATAAGTATTTCTTTCAAACTCAAATCATTTATTGCAAAATCGTGTAAGTAGTTTACAGTACGATTACTGTTAGTTAAGACCTGACAGATGGATTGCCTTCATTTAATTTTCAACTTTAATTTCATATAGATAAAGCATTTTTCAGAATACTGTTACCCACATCTACCGATTTAGTAATAACTATTTTATTTGTATAAGATTAAAGTTGAAAATTAAATGAAGGCAATCCATCTGTCAGGTCTTAACTAACAGTAATCGTACTGTACATGGTGTTAAGGTAAAAGTATGTCCAGGAACATGAACCCTGCTAGGCACAGTAGCAATCTTATTAGAATTTTGAGGGTACAGGACAATGTCATATTACCTACGTCAATTATTAGAATTATACAGTGGATGTCACATTAGATATTAGTTTGAAATAATAAATAAATAATAATAAAATAAATAAATATTAGGGGACAATCTTACACAAATCGACCTAGTCGCAAACTAAGCAAAGCTTGTACTACGGGTACTAGACGACGATAAACATACTTATATAAATAAATAATTACTTAAATACATAGAAAACATCCATGACTCAAGAACAAATATTCGTGCTCATCACACAAATTAATGCCCTTACCGGGATTCGAACCCAGGACCTCTAATAAATATAATAACAATAAAATTTTCTTCATCACTATACATGTCAAGTCATGCATTATGCATGTCAATATTCAAAGATGAAAACAAAATCAAAATACATCTACTTCAAATTACAATAACTAATACAATATAATAAGTACCTACTAATAATTATTATTATTACTAGCTTCCGTCAGCGACTTCGTCTGCATGGACCCGTGATAAAAACTATCCTTTGTTTTAATCCAGGCTATAAACTATTTTCGTGCAATCATCCTAATCGATTGAACCGTTTAAGAGCGATTGAGTAACAAACATCCAAACATCTGAACATCCAAACTTTCACATTTATGATATTAGTAGGATCATATATCGTCATTTAGGAATTCTTGAGGATAACTTTTCTTAAACAAGAACGCATTCAGCTGATTTTTCAACTTATTAAAATTAGGTTCGTGCCTAATAGCGTCCGGTATTTTATAAAAAAAACTCACACACATTGCGAAAAGGCCGGAGAGAATCATTTGTAATTTCAAACGTGCTCTTTCCAGTTTATTACACGGTCGAAGGTTCTGTCTGTAGACGTGTGTATTGGGGGAATAGCGCCATATTTGCCTTAAGGTTTAACTGGTAGAGAATGCCATTTGGCATTAAGTCCGCCTTTTGTACGATAAGTTTTCTTTTGTGCAATAAAGTTTCAATAAATAAATAATATTTTGCTTTACGAAGTTGATATACCTACATTGTTGGCAATGGCATCCTTGGCTCGATGAAATGTTGTGTTAACTTTCTATTTTTAGGGTTCCGTACCCAAAGGGTAAAAACGGGACCCTATTACTAAGACTTCGCTGTCCGTCCGTCTGTCTGTCACCAGGCTGTATCTCAAGAACCGCGATACCCACGCTGCGCCTTCCGGTACGTGGTCGCCACTCGAGAACCTTTCCGCCCCAACGGCCATCGGTTCTACGTGCAATGTGCCCCGCCCACTGCCACTTAAGTTTAGCGATTCGGAGGGCTATATCGGTTACCTTGGTTCTGCTGCGGATAGCCTCATTTCTGATGCGATCGCGCAGAGAAACTCCCAACATAGCCCTCTCCATTGCCCTTTGGGTGACTTTGAGCCTTCTTATGAGGCCCATAGTAAGCGACCACGTTTCCGTGCCATACGTCATCACTGGCAACACACATTGGTCAAAGACTCTCGTCTTGAGACACTGCGGAATATTGGACGAAAAGATGTGCCGTAGCCTCCCGAATGCTGCCCAGCCGAGTCGGATTCGACGATTGACCTCTTTCTCAAAGTTGGACCTACCTAACTGAACAGTCTGTCCTGTCTGTAACTGAAGAATCCTAGCACCTTAAATGCATACCATTTACTTTCGTAAATCTCGTCTGTCCCTGTAATAAGAAATGTTAAATCAATAAAAGTTAATAACAAAAAAACAATAAATAAATATTTTTATTGGTGTGAGAGGAGGTTATCTGTGGAGAGTACATACCTTTCCCCGTTCCTACTGATTTATTAATTTTCATGTTCTCCCTTCTGTACGAAGCCAATAAATTAATTATTTTTGTTTGCATGCTATCCCACTTTCATTCATTACCTCCGATTATAGCCCAGGCATCTTCTTTCAAATGTTTTTTGTAATAATCTTTGTCCTTGGGGTTCCATAGTACACTATGTTCCCTGTAGGCGTCTATTAGCAAAAGACATCTTTCCTCTGGCCATTCACTCATGACGAAAGCTAGTTCGCGCAACAACCTGTCCTCTTGACGTCCACGAGCACACTGCGAGCGCCCTTTGATTCGCGGCAAAAACCGCTCGTGTAGCGTTCGTTGCAGGCACGCGAACCACGTACACACTATGTTTTTGGTAACAGTAACGGTTACAGTAACGTGCAACTTTACGGGTTCAGAAATGAGTACGTTGTAAACGTCGGCTCGCTGCAAACCGCACGCGTAGCGCTCGCAGCAGGTTTGCGAACCACGTACACACTATGTTTTTGGTAACAGTAACGGTTACAGTAACGTGCAACGTTACGGGTTCAGAAATGAGTACGTAGTAAACGTCGGCTCGCTGCAAGCCGCACGCGTACCGCTCGCAGCAGGTTTGCGAACCACGTACACACAATGCTTTTTGGTTACAGTACATGCAACGGTTACAGTTACAGCTCGCTAATGAGTACCCGGCTTAACGGTCAAGGCAACTCGACCCGTCCGCGCCGGTTTGAGTTGAAGCAAAAATGATTTAATTTATGATTTATGATTTATGATGATATAAGTACTCTTATTACTTGCAAACTCGTAGAGTAAAAAAATGCCTTATTGAAAAATTAATAAGGGTAATATAAGGGTTTTCTTTCATTATTAACTGCAATATTTCCTTTGAAACATGTACATAGTTGATGTAGTTCAACAAGGTAAAAATAATTAGCAGTAACGGGATGTACACAAAATTAGCATTATCAGTGCCTTGCATTTTTTTGATAAACCTAAGTTGATAAACAGTCTTTGAATTCCCAAGCTATATTAAGTTTTATATATTTGCAATAAAGTCAAAATTTCAACAAATGAAAGCTTTTCTAGGCCCTAAGTCTCTTTTGTTTTTTCTTGTTCGTGCGTACGGGGTAAAGGGTTTTATGACATTACCTGGTAGGTAGGTACTAGAACTAGAATATTATTTTTAAATTTCTAATGAGTCTTTAGTAAGATTATAGTTCGCCACTCAGTCGGTCGACTTTACGAATTTAACTATAACTTTTTCCTTTTTTTGTGTACCTATGTATTCCATTATATTTTATTTATTTTACGAGGAATATTAAATTGGATACTTTACAGTTTAATTTTAATGAGGCATTAAACTATTTTTGACATTACCAATACTTATTATGAAATTCGAAAAGTACGAGCCATGATCTTTATCGTAGCTTTTAAAGGCAACGTCTCAGATTGCCACTACACGGTGAAAACGGATCGGAACGGAACCGCGTGAAATTAAGATCTGTGTTCACGGGATCCCGGGATCCCGGGTCTTAATTACACGGTTCCTAATTACACGTTCCGAATGGGCCATAAAACCGTTTCCGTTTAACACAGAAACGGGGACCCAGCTACGGGTACACGAAACCCGGGCACGACCGCGAGCCCTAGTATTTACACACTCCTGTAAGGTGCCTAGGAAAAAGTTGGATGATTAATGAGGCCTGAATTGTAATTTAGTTTTTGCAAGATTTACCTGTAAATTGTGGTCGTTTAACCAAGTTGTTAACTATATCAGTCAATGCGGTATCTAGCTGTTTTTTTAGATGGGCTTCAATTTAGGTACATGGTATAACTATTAATATGTCGTCTGCGAATAAGCTGGATGGAACTTTAATTACTTATGGTAAGTCATTTATATACAGCAAAAACACAAAACATCCCAGGACGCTACCTTTCTTTCTCATACGATGATACTTATCATGTTGCTGCCATTGCTAATCGCGCTGCCCGGCGCTGCCCAATGAATGAGCGTATTTTTGCTAAACACAGAAAACATCGTGTTGCATATAGCCGCGAGGCGCCAAACCTCTCGCGACCATCTCTGCGTCTCAATACATCAAAACGTTTCTTAGAAACGGAACGCAGACTAACTAATGTAATGGTTCCTTAAGGATTTTCCCATTCGATAAAATACAAGTAAAAACGCGCGCCACGGAGGCATCAGAAACAATATTGGCGCTGCTATTGACAGGTTAAATGTGGCGTGAACGTCGGTTACCCTGTTTGTGTTCAGTTGTTTGTACAACCCTTCGTTGCGAAGGGTTTCTGTTTCAATTCCGTGACGCCTGTGTAATTTATAATAATATTATAAAGAGGAAAGCTTGTAGCTTTCTGTTTGTATGTTTTGGGCAACCACTTATTTTTTCACCTGCATGTAAAATTGACTTTCTGGATGGTTGTAGGTATATTTTACCCCGCGGGTTTGTCTGCGTTCTTTGCAAAGGCGGGTGAATCCGCGAGGACAGCTAGTTGCTAATAAACGGAGTGAGTGATTAAATACACGTTTTAGCCTTGAGACGTTCTCTTTTGCGTAGCTACTTCTGCTGCTGCATCAAGCTCAAACATTTTATTCGGACGTACAAATTACACAAGAGAATAAGAACAAACATCTGCCCGTGAGATACCGAGCGATCGCATAAGCTTTCCTTTCGACCAATTTTGGTACGAAACACTAATAATGGATTGTTTAGGCCGGTCATGAGATCCTAGTAGATTAAGGTAAGCAGAAATGTTATTCTGAAACCTTCCCGACTTTTTTCAGTTTTTTGCGAACTTAAGTACTAAGTTGTTTTTGTCGCTTTCGTACTAGTGCCTACACTATCTACCTACTACCAGTACTACAAATTTCGGGATTAGCTATCAATGTGGATTGATTGATTGGGCTCTTTTGGGGGCATAATCGGGAATAACTTTAGGAGGACTAAGATCTATTTGCTATCTTCCTCCTTATTTTATATGATATTATTAATTAACCCACAATATTTTACAATTTTCCTTAGGTACTTTTTTAGGAATTTATATTGTGATTGTTAGTCATTTAACATTAATTAATACAGAAGAAGGCATATTTGAAAACCGAATTGACTGTTGTTTTGTTTTAAACTCGCCCAGGCAATCGGGTCAGATTGGAACAACCTACACAATCGGAATCAATGAGGTATTCGAGTAGACCTCCAAATTAGAGTATTAAACACTTTATTTACACATTATTTAATAAACAAGTAATCTATCAGACCACATTTATATTAGTTGCTTTTAATTAAATGGATCACCTCAATTTTCCTTTTAAAACATCGAGATTAAACACCCAAACTCGCATCCAGACGCTCAATAAACCAATATGACTATTATACCCGAATTTCGCCCTCAATTTGTTTGGCCATTTTATTTTTTAATATCTGAGGAGGTCACAAAGGGGCTATTGTAGGGATCAGCTAATGAAAAATGAGCAAAATAAACGTGGAAACTGAATAGAGATACGGCCTTTTGAATTGTGTGGCTGTAGGGTAGCCTCGAGCTGTTTTCGCTCCATTGTAGGCTAATTGAGGGCCAGCATTTCACAAAAAAGCGCTCAAATTTTATCGACAGTCGCAGGTCGGGTCGAGATACGTTACATTGTTCGTAGAAGATCCCTTATCTGAGATAAGGGGAAAACTGTTTCATTTATTTGTGCAGGAGTGTAACCAGTGTTGTAGCAGTGAAACAGGGCTTGTAGAGACCATTAGATTACGTGGACGTTAATCAATTACTGAATGCTTTTAAAATATTGAGACGGGAACGGCGTAAGGCCGCTGCTATTATTATTTTCAAATACCTAAATACAACGTTCAAAAGTCAGTTATTATTCTGCAAGTAGGTCCCGGCGGTTTATTTTTAAGTTAGTTTAAAAAAAAACATATTTTATTCAGGAATAACATTGATACAATAGACAAGTACTTGTGCACACATTTACCGAAAGATTTATATCTGTCTCCGGGTTTATATAACAATAATATTGATCAGTAGGTGCGGACATAAAGAGTTCCCATATTGCAAAACATACGGCCTCCTAGCTGAATGCGTGTAGTGTAAGGCAGGTCATTGTGGTTTCATGGGTGAGGCCTATATCCAGCAGTAGACGTCATTTCAAGACCTGATATGTAGGTATGCTTGTGTTTGCATGCTACCGCAGAAAACAGTAATAAACTAGTCGGCAAAGCATACGGTTGTTTTACTTGCTATCCCGTCCTCGCCGCCAATGATACATCGGTGACCGGGTGCGATAGCAAGTAAAACAACCGCATGCTTTGCCGGTTGGTTTATTACTGTTTTCTGCGGTAGCATGCAAACACAAGCATACCTCAGGTCGTCAAAATGTCAAAAAGAAACTCATCTTCATCATCCTACTCGAATACAAAATACGTCTACTGCTGGATATAGGCCTCACCCAAGAAACCACAATGACCTGCCTTACACTAGCCTCATTCAGCTAGGAGGCTACCCGCAGCAGAACCAAGGTAACCGATATAACCCTCTGAATCGCTAAACTTACGTGAAAGTAAGCGTGGTACATTTCACGTAGAACTGATGGCCATTGAAGAAAGGTTCTCGAGTCGTGACTCGAGAACGCAACGCGTCTCAACGCTACGCCTGCCAGTACGTGTACTGGCAGGCGTAGCGTTGTGGGGGGCCTCGCAAGGCGGACTGATGACCTGGTAAAGGTCGCGGGAGTCCGCTGGATGATAAAAGAAAATACTAATGTTGAGTATGTAGGTATAAGAACTTAACAATACACGTAAGCAGTTTGTAATGTAAACACGTCATTATTCATGATTACTATTTCAAACTGAAAGACAAAAGGTAATCGAAGTCGAGCGTAGTCATTAGGGCGTAGTTTTTTTATTTTATTAATTATTACTATACAATGGGATAGAAAACTTAATCTTTCACATTTACCTGCAAAACTCTAACCCGTACATATAAACTTGGGTAAGTCTCATATTACCTTGTCGGCTGGATCTCGCTTCATGGTTATAAAAGTTTAAGATAATCTAAACATTGCAAATTATGGACCAAAACGTGATTCTGATGAATAAATAGTTTGTTAGAATTTGCAATTGTTTTTCTTACTATATAAAGCTTTCGCTGGTTGTAGTTTATTTAGTTTATTACTGACCATTATTGTGTGTTTTTATTTGTTTACTTATTGTGACATGATGTTTTAAAGGGGCAGGTAGCCGGGAGAGCACGTTCTTTCATATCTTTCGGTCGTCTTTGTAACCAGCAATATCTACAAGTGCTCTGAATAATTGATTAGCAGTTAAAACCTTAAAAAGGAAAAAAGTGCCAAAAGTTGGAGGAGTGCCATTATTCAGGAGCTTATTTTGCTACTATGCTGGTGGTCCAACTTGGGCTGTAAATATTGAACTTCAAGCGTCGAGTGTTTGTCGGTGATAATAATAAATATTGCAATTAATGTCACATGCACACATATTAAGAGTCCGCAGTAAACTCGATTCTCCATACAAACGTAGTTACGCTCTCATTTTAAAACTACGTGTTGGAGTGTAACGAAACTTTGCATGTACAATGACATGAGGTATATCTATGTCTGTAATTAGTTTATGTAGCTTCAGATACCATAGTAAAAAAATACAGCGAATTTTAGTTTACCATACAAAACTTGTTTTTGCTGTATTTTGTTTGTTTTATAAACTGGAACCATATAAACTAATTACAGACATAAATATATCTCATATTATTGTATATGCCAAGTTTCGTCACAATCCAACACGTAGTTTTAAAATGAGAGCGTAACTACGTTTGTATGGGAAGGTCAAATTCGGCCGAGCTTACTGCGGACTCTTAAACAAGCAATATTTGTATATAAATCTATTATAATATATAATATATAAACGTAAAAGTCCTGACTGACTGACTTATAATCAACGCCCAGCCCAAACCGTTGCACCCAGAAAGCTGTTTTTTTCTCAATAGGATGTTTATATTAACTTAAGTACCCATTAAGAAAGGATTTTTGAAAATTCCTCCCTCAGACCCCCATGAGCGAGGAATTTCATCCTCATCGTCCTGGCGTTATTCCCGGTTGTGCCCTAAAGGAGCCCGGGGTCCGTTTTGACACCACGCTTTGATAAGTATACTGTCTTATATAAGGGCGATATCCGTGGATGCGGATGCGGATTTTGGGGAAACACTAAAAAACGTAGGTAAATAAACAACGTCCATTTTATCACGCAATCATCATACACGTTGGGACTAAATTACAATCGTAGCCAACAAATCACAAAACGCGTCTGTTCTTGGTCACAGAAATGAAACGAAGTTTGTTTTTGACTAGTGGCGAAAATATCTAAAACGTGCGCGGTAAGCCGCCCACGCCTTTTCCTTTCTTGTCCTGATCTCGATGACTTTCTCACGCTCATTCTCGCAGGCTGCAGTGAGTTGTCCCCCACCTACCGCTTTTCACCTGGACTGTCTTTAGAGGTGAGACTTACGTCCTTTTATTAAAGCTAGCTGTTAATAGGTAGCTGCATTAACTACTTCAGTTTACGGACCATTAAACTGCCGGCTCTTATAGGGATCGCGGTTATATCGCCGCCGTCTTCGGGTAGTACTGAGTGCTTAAATTAATGTGTACGTGGTTACGGGTACAAGTTCATTATCCTATTTCACGCTTACTGCTTTAAGCTGTACAGCTTAAAGCAGTAAAAAAATATACAAAAGTAACACTCGGGGTAGTCGGCTGTACTTAGGCTGTACGTCAGCCCGCGTGCCGCTTGTGTGCCGCGTAGAACTGGATTAATTGAGCGCAAATGTAAAAAGGGTTTAAGAGACTCTACTTAAGATATTGATTTAGCTAATATATTTACTGTGCGTAGGTATAACACAGTTTTTTTAAAAGCATAGTTAGATAATGTTTCAAGGTACGTAAAGTCAAATTTTATAGGTCAACGGAGCACAGTAGTTCATCATCATGCGACAAGCAAATTTAGTTTTTGTATCTCGGGAGAGGACAACGATCAATGTGTTTGTTTGTTGCTGGTAACGTAGGAACAACTTTGCGATATCTCTTCAGGCATTATAACATATACAGTTTGCGAACCGAGGGTACCACGGATATGCGGTATAGTTCAGTAGTCGCGAAACGGAACGGTAGACGCAGTATGACCTTTAGAAGCGCTCGCTGGTCTCTCTCAATTTCTATCATGTGCGTCTTGGCTGCTCCAGCCGCCCCAGGAAAATCATTCACCTATTGGTTTATACGTTTGTTTGCATTAAAAGTGCTTTACTTGCTACGTCTCTTAGTAGTAATTCGTCTACTCTAATTCATTCCGATTATCTAGAACATATCAAAGGAAAATATTGTACTAGTTTTACTTCGATTAATAAGGACTTTTTAACCACAACAATACTAACACTACATACATACATTCACGCCTTTATTCCCAAAAGGGGTAGGCAGAGCACATGAAACCCATGTTTCAGCGCCACTATTAGCATTAATGTGGGTATAAAAGATCGACAAAATGTGATATTGCAATGATAGGTTGCTAGCCCATCGCCCACAACACACTTCAAGGTATCTTTCAAGACTCTGTTCGCTCAATCGTTTCGTTTGGAATCGATTCTTATCACGCGCGCTCGCTTGCACGCGTTCCAAATCTTTCAAGTCGGAGAGAGAGCGCGATAAATACCAATTCGATTCACCATCTACATGTAGTTGAACATAGCCTCTTGATACTCGAGTATCAAAGTCTTTATTACCCAGGCAAAATGGTGAAACATTCTATACTGATTACATCTATTTATAGACAGAGCGCGTGTATGTATTTATGGGAATTTAAGTAATTAAGCTTACGTTGGCTTGGGCACGTGCATAGGATGGAGCATTCTCGTTTGCCACGAAAATCTCTCCTGAGTGAAATAGCGTACGTTAAACGACCGGTCGGGCGATCTATGTTGCGGTTTAAGGACAGTGCTAAACGGAACATGGTGTCCTTTAGGATTGACCCCACAACTTGGGAAGAACATTTTTAAGATCGAGACCAATGGAGGGAGGCCCTACGCAATTGGAGTGGTGGAACACGATAAAGCTTGGTTCGATTCTTATCCTTTAGGCGCGAATTAAGATACCAACGCGCTGCTCTTCCTCTTTAATCTCCGGGCAGCATATTTACATGCCAATTATGCGATCGTGGCTGTCGGTTCCGTATCGGCCTTACAAGCCACGTACGTAAGTGCCGCTCCTCTAATATGGACGCTGTTTAAATCATCTTTTCATAGATGTAAAGGCCAGTGATGATGATGAAGTAATTAAGGGTCGCCACGACGCTCAAGTCTCCATACAAACGTAGTTTGCTTCCCATTTTAAAACGGCATGCTAAAATAACATTATACTTTGTTTACACAATGGAATCCGCTATATCGAGTTTCTGTTGCTACAAATAAAAAAAAATAAAAAAACAGAACGATTAGAACGTTTTCATAAAGTCTCTAATAGGGGTGTAGACTCTAAAATTATTATTACTCCAAAAGAAAGAAGGCAAAAAAATATGCCTAGTGCCGAAAATCCCATTCAGATATCTCAAAGTTTTAATATTGCTTGTTAGAGAGAGAAAAAGCAAACAGTGTGTGACGTCATAATATGCGAGGCTGCCGCATCACGCGTCGCCTGCGCGGCAGGCCGCGTCGACGGCGGCGCCGAACACGACGGGGCACGGCATGTTGCCGTCTTGTAGTGACGTCACAATCTACAAGCGTCATCGTTTCATATGAAGGGCGTTTTGCGAAAAAGGGACAGAACATACCCCTTCAAAACTTCATGGTATTGCAGTATTCCGTTTTGAAATGAGAACCATTACGTTTGTATGGAGAGTTGTCTTTGGAGCTCCGGGTCTGTCTCGGACTGACGGGAAAAGACCGGATGGGTTGACGTTGGTTCCTTGGCAGACAGGGCGGTGCCGTCTATGGGATGCCATTTGTGTGAGCACACAATTAAGCAGCTGCTGGTTCGGCGGCTGAAAATCCCGCCAAGTTCAAACACACTAAGTACTCTGCCTTGGAACTAACTTACGATTTCGTTCCGGTTGCTGTGGAGACAGCTGGGCCCTGGGGCATGACGCAGATTGGGATGTGGTTTTACTTTTTCGTATCTTTTGTTAGCTAGTTAGTTTAGAGCTTAATACGCATTGTAATTTAATAATTCTTATATTCTAACTTGTTTTATAATATCTTTATTTTTTAAGGCGTTTAGGATACTCACATAATAAATTGCAAATACTTGTTAATTGTTACGCTACGCCGTAGTACTCCGTCGTAGTCCGTGGTAGCTCAAAACGTTTAACGCTCGTCACCCCGCTGCCCGCTAATGTCCAGTCGGCGGGTTAAGAGAGAGACCACACTACGATCTTTCCTTCCCACATATAGTCCACCGCTCTCGCCACCGCTTGATTTCGTGGTGCCCTCGTTACATTTGCCAACAAACAACTAGATGCGCGATTAATACCGCGTCGACTCAGCAGACCGTGAAATCGCCCAGTGAGCGCGACGATTGTCGCGATTCCATCAAAGGATTACTGTCGAGTAATTGGACAAAGGTATTATTTTGTTCTTTCGACGCATTTGGTATACATTTACGGATAAGTTGTGACGTGGAGGCAAAGTAAAGTTGCGACCACACCGCTGCTCAAAATACGTTAACGCACCGTAAAACGCAGCAAAATGTATGAAGAAAACGTGACGCATACGACACGTCAACGCGTATACGCAGCGTTAAGCACAGGTGTGGTCGCTCTCTTATAGTATGTTTTTCAAGTCCTCGGTTAAGATGATGCGTCCGGAATTAAGACACTCATCATTTCTAAGTATCTTGCCCAGGCCACGACTTCGCGCGACTAGCGGCGGCGACCGCGGTGAGCGGTGAGCATTATTTATTCTGCTCGCTCCTATAATGCTCGCCGCTCACCACGGTCGCCGCTGCTAGTCGCGCGCAGTCGTACAAGGCGACTAAAAGGGGTCCTCGGGGTGGTACAGGGTTCAGTTGGAGGCTGCAATCGTCAAAAAAAAAGTTAGCACCCACAGAGGCATGACGCTAGGGCGGCACTGGTGCGTTCCGTAGGAGATCCCAGAGCCGTCCGGAATGCGTCGAGGAGGACCTTCGGGGGTTTTTAGTCGGTGCGAGTCCAACATATCCGCGCGCTATCCCCGTGGCGCGGAGGTATCCATAAATGATTTTCCTCTCTTTAAAAAAAAGGTAATAGGTTACATGGTATTTAGATACCTACCCCCTTATTCATAAAACTTAAAATGCCTCTGCTAAATAAAATGTGCTTTGTCCCTTTCTGACGAACACAAATGTCAAAGTGACAGATAAGGACAAACGAATTTTAACGCCATTTTAGTTAAAACAGGCTTGTAGTACGTTTATGAATACGGCCGCCTAGTGTTTATCTCATAATCTGAGTCGTAGTAGTCATAATCTCATGTGTAGTAGTTAAGTCGCTTCACATTGTTTTGCATTTACATTGCATGTTGTTTTTGCTTGCCATTGGACAAGCACTTGTTTTTGCAGCAAGTTTAGTTCCTACGTCATGGTGTTGTATCTGTTGGCAAACCTTAAATAAATACAAAAATAAACAAAATGTCATTAAAATATTAGGGAACAAACTTCGTAAATTGTTATGGGTACTAGACGATTGATTTATATAATAGATATAAAAACTTAATACTTAGAAAACATCCGAGACTAAGAAACAAATATTCATGCTCAACAAATATTTGCCTTCACCGGGATTCGAACCCGGGAATGCGTTTCTTCCTATGTATTTAAATAATCAAAAGGACGAAACGCTTTTGTGCAAAGCCTAGCTTAATTTATTATCGTCCTTCCAGGTGGTAATCAAGAATGTTTGCTGCACGCCTCTGGTTAAAGAATAAGAGTTGTTACATTTAAGTCGTGGACTAACCCGGCACGCGTCGCTTTAGTTGCAATCCCGCTATTCCCCCGAGTCGCCGCACGATCGTTCGTCACGTGATTGTGCAATTTCTTCTTTAGAATCTTTATTTTATCTTACCTTGGTCTGTGTTTCTTTGTAATTTGATTAGCCTTTGTTCGTTAATAAAACCCGCAAACCAAGTAACCAGTCGGGGGATGGGTTATGTGGTAGTTCTATTTACTAAAAACTCCTCGACGGCCACCATCTGCGCTCTCGTGCGGATGCCTCCACCGAGCCCAAGATGGTTGTCATTATATAATTTATCGTTGTGGATAGGATATCCGTCACTCTCGCACTCGCATACTAGTCAGAACGTGATAAAATGACAACCATCTTGCGCCCACGGGATCACAGGATCTCTCTGGAGTATGAGATCCTGGAATCGTATGTCATACTGAACGCACAGTACCATCCCTCAAAAAATTCATAAATGATTATTTGCTTGAACACGGTAAGGTAGATTAAATAGATTAGGTAGATCTAAATGTAATTTTTTATATGGAAAAATGATACTTGTCCTTACGCGCGTTGGAAACGTTACGCTTACCCTTCAATGTTTCTGTCTACACTAATTTAAGTACATGAAGTTAATTAGCTAGGGATAACAATTGACTGCGGATCTCCGACAACAGATGGACCATAAAGGCTTCTCTATGGAAAGGCCCAGTCGCTAAAAAGAAAGTCGGCAGACAAAGCAAGAGGTGGGCGGACGACATTCAAGAATTAGCAGGCAAATATTGGATGGAAAAGGGAAAGGACAGAGAACGTTGGAAAGTGCTAAGGGAGGCCTATATATACCCAATTAAGGATCCATATTAAATTATGTAGCCAAAACTCTCAAATAATCTGCCTGTATTAAGCATCCTAACGGGACAATAATATTAATTATTACTAGGGGACCCGATTGCGGCAGGATTGTATTACACTAGTTTTTGCCCACAATTAGGGCGGCGTGAATGTTGACACCTTGGGCCCGTTAGGGGATGGGTGGATATAGTCAGAAAAACAAAATTCGTCTTTCTTGTGGTGGTTAAGGACTTACGTTAATATTTATCATGTTATTATCGCATATAATTAGAGAAGAGGAGACGCCGGCCGTTTATGCGGATAAAGAGTCCAACAAAAAATATTCTTTATGGCCCTTAACTTTGGCACTGTTCATGGCATAAATTTGGTATGACCCGGATATGAGATGATTTTCCTGATAGAAGGTAATCAAAGTACCGAATATCGGTCGATTTTGGATGATTCAGTATAATCGTATCCCCCGTGTGGTGTCGGGTTAGAATTTCGGGGGAGCATGGTTGGAGTGTATTGTGGGCGATGGGCTAGCAACCTTGATAGGTTAAGGTCGACAAAATGGGATATCGCAGTGATCTGCGATATCCCATTTTGTCGATCTTTAAATTAGGGTATTTATTCTAAAAGTGGCCCTGGAACATAAGTTTTATGTGCTCTGGTTACCCCTTTTAGGAATAAAGGCGAGAATGTATTTATTTTGTTTTAGAGTCAATATGAAAAATTAATGTAATTATACTACACTATCAACGTCCAAATATTCATAAATATGATCAACTTTCATATAATAATGTGAGCATATTAACAGGCTTAGTAAAACTTCTCTTTTTGTATGCCAACACGTGCTCGAAATGTCTCATGTGATGTATCGCAGCGGTGTGCGAGAAAAAAATCCACCAATAGTAATGCATACACGAGGCTAGCATTGCAAAAGCAATGCCAACTAATAAGTGGATACACGCCCTTACTCGGCAAATTGAAATAGAGCCTCAAGTTGCATCATTCAACACTGCCACAGTGAACACGGCATTGTTTTATGTCAGGATTAATAATTAGTGCAACAATAGAGACTTCGGTGCAGTCTTGAAGGCAGTCTAATTAACATCCGGGAATTGTAAGCCTTCGTTACTGCCGTGCATGTTGCTGCCGTAATATTTCAGCCCAGATATGGCAACCTATCTGGTAATAAGTTTCTGTAAAAAAATAGTACATTACTACAGAGGCCGCAAACCCCTTTTCACGCCGAGGTAAGTATAGTGCTTTTCTCACACATGCAATGAAATAGATTTTAAAAAAACCCAAGGAATCAAACTTTAATGTTCATGACTGAACGCCGTGATGCTGTGCCACAAAATGTGGAATTGAAATAAAAAAGACCATCTTGCCGGCCTAGGCCTCTAATTTTATATGAAATGCCGTTACGGGTCTCTCGCCTCGCTGAGCTCGAAACGTGACACTTCGAAGCCCATTATGAAGAACACAACCTCAATATTTCATTGCATGTTTGAGAAAAAGTATTTTTGGTACTTGCTTTTATTTGCCAACTGTACTTTTTTGTATACCGTACCTCCACACAATGGGCCATCCTGACCCATCATACAGGACGCAACTATGCGTTAAAGGGAGTAAGACATATTTATGTCTCGTTCTACCGCATAGCCTCTACCAGTCAACCGCAGGGCTAAAAGGAAAAACTTATATTATTATGTCCAGGCAGTTGCAAAAGTTTAGCCGCTAATACCGTCAAATTATGCGTCTTTTGGCATGAGATAATGGGTAGCCCTATTTAGTAGAACTACTCAACGGATTTTGACAAAAAAATCCAGTAAGCATAAACCACTGCACCGATTTAGATGCATTTAGTTTTAAACCCTAGGAAGGACATGGACGGGATAACTATTATACCGGTTAAACTTACGCCTGAAATACTGAAATACTTTAATAGCAATTATCCTCCTAAGTGACTAACGAGATGCACGCAAAAGAAAGCTATATATATATATATATATATATTTATTTATATCATTTTTGCTGTAATATTCAACTATATTCAAAATAAGCTTTCTGACATCGCTATGTATTGCTTTCGGCATATTTATTGTATTTTATTTTACAATCGCGAAGTATTTCGTCTTCGTTGCTGAGGGCCTACCGCGAAACGAAAACGAACTTCGTTTGTGGATCTCCGTCTCTGTCGCACTTGCCAGTTCGAGCGACAAAGACGGAGACAAATGAAGTTCGTTTTCGTTTCGCGGTAGCCCCTCAGTTTTGTTTACATCGGTGACATATACTTATTTGACTCTTTGTCGGTGACATTCGATGACTTCGAGCGTCTGTTGCCAAAGAGTACTCCTAGCCAGAAATTAGTTCCATTAAAAAAACTTTTTTAAAAGAAAAGAAAAAGCAGCAAGCAGAAAAGCAAAAAATAATAAACCTTTTTCATTTAGTTTAATAACTAAGTTCTTAAACTATTGTAAGTATACCTAAGTATATATTTTTGTAATTATTTTGATTAACCTTAATAACTAAGTTCTTAAATTAATCTAAGTGTACCTAAGTAATTTTGAGTCGGCGCCAAACAAGCATCACGTCGTTGCGAGTGGTCCTGCGGAGCGCATTTTTTGGAATGTTAATGTTTGTTTATCTCTGGAGATTTCACGTTGCATTGTTAATTTGATTTGGTGTAACTTGTACTTTTTGGAGTAATCTTTGTTCATTGATTGTTTGGCGCCGACTCAAAATTACTTAGGTACACTTAGATTAATTTAAGAACTTAGTTATTAAGGTTAATTAATAACTCAAAATAATAACAAAAATAAATACTTACGTATACTTACAATAGTTTAAGAACTTAGTTATTAAACTAAATGAAAAAGGTTTATTATTTTTTGCTTTTCTGTTTTTTTTCGGCGGTTTAATTTTTTTGTTATAATGTTTTTTTTTTCAATTTTCTGTGGCTTACTTTAGTTAGTTACTAACTTAATTACTAGTTACATGCAAATAAGGTATATGAGCGAGCGTAAGCAGAAATGCAGAGACTGAGAGGTCTACACACGAGAGACTGACAGGTCTAAAGCTCATTCATCGTTAGGTTTTTCACACGACAACACAACACAACACACACAAACACACGCACACGCATACACACATGCGTGGTCATACCACGCATGTGTGTATGTGTATGTGTGTGCATACATTTCAATCAGTAAGTGAACAACCAATCATCCCCTGTTTTCCTACCCTTAGGGTTGAAATTTTTATTTAAAATTTATGTGGGACCAACTTCAGGTCGTCGAGGTATACCCTCTCTAATAAAAAAATAATTATCAAAATCGGACTACTCTGTAAAAAGTTATGCGTGGTCATACATAAAAAAAAAATATACGCGTTGACTTGAGAACCTCCTCCGTTTTTTTCGTCCGTTAAAAATCCGCAACGTGGCTAGGGTCAAAAAGAAACTTGTCAGGCTATACTTGTCACTGTCATTTATGTCAAATAGTGAGGCCGTGCAAAGAGAATAGAACACTAATAAATTATAGAAATAATAGTTATTTTACAAAGTTGTAAAACCAGAGGCGTTCAGAGGCTCTAGTATAAGTTTTACCGAAACAAAACTTTACGATCGCGTTTGCGTTTTACCCCTAATTTGTATGGGATTTGACAGCTTGTGTCCCTCAGACAAGAAATAGACACCCCGCGCAGCGGGGTGGCGTTGACCCGCTGCACGGCTATGACAAGATGGCACGCGAGCTCTGATCATCATGACAATTGATAAATAATATGTATGTATAATAAAACTAAGAATCATTGGTGTAAATCGTTTATTACAAAAAAAAAACAAAAATCAACAAGACATAAGTCTGAAGAGATTTAAGACTTAAACTTTTAAATTTTTTGCTATGCATTTTAGCAACTTAACCTCAGAATATTCTGCTTGATGTTGTAAAATGGTATCTATGTGCGTTTAGTTTCGACAACAAAATATTACCAATTGAAATCATTTTATGCGGAATAAATATTATTACAAGTAAAAAAAAAGAATAAAAAAAACTCGAAATGAAAAGCCATGACATGCATTTTATTGTAATAAGTCAACTACCAATTAAAAGACCTCGGTGCAAATTACCTAGTATCGAGTATTCGACGGAATAACTTGTCGATGAAATTAAAATACTTGAAACGTTGTCTTTGAAATAATATTCGATGAAATGTTTGTCGGCAATTCAATGGTAAACCTATATTAACACACTTATTTTGCAACCGAGCGTCAAATAAGCAGCGATGCGTATACTTCGGCAAACTGTTTTTAACTGATTCGTTTTGATTGAATATTTCGAACCGTTCAAATACAGTCGGTTTGGCAACGTCGCAATTGGACGCCATATAATCAGCTTTATCGGAAGTGTTTTAGATGAGTATACGCACTGTCGATATACGCGCTACGCGAGCGCCGCACCGTTGATGCGGGATTTCGCGGAAGTTTTAGTTATACAAATGCAAGCGCTTCAGTGATTTTTTGCCTTCCGGCGATTTTTGTTGTACAGGTCGCTAGAGCCAAAAGGGCCAAAGTAACATCGATTAAAAAAGTGGCGTCCGGTATGCGGACGTCTAAAGCAGGTGGACGCCAGTTTAGATGCATTTCAGCCTATGTGGGACGCCTTATCATTTGCAGGATAAATATATTTATATATATATATATATGTATATATAAATAGAGCTTCGGTAGCCTAGTGGTTCAGGCATGCGGCTGTCAAGCGGCGGTCGTGGGTTCGAATCCCGGCTCGTACCAATGAGTTTTTCGGAACTTATGTACGGAATATTTACCGTTAGCTTTTCGGTGAAGGAAAACATCGTGAGGAAACCGGTCTACTCCCAATAAGGTCTAGTTTTCCCTCTGGGTTGGAAGGTCAGATGGCAGTCGCTTTCGTAAAACTAGTGCCTATGCCAAATCTTGGGATTAGGTGTCAAAGCGGACCCCGGGCTCCTTTAGGGGCACAACCGCTAGGAGGATGATGATATATGTATGTACAAATGCATATACTTACACAAGAATGGCCTGGACAGTGATATAATTATCCATAAGGCCAGGCTTTCGAACAGCTGAGTGTGAGTTTGACTGCATATTTTCAATCAGTACGCACAGTTCTGGTAGCACCTTAAGCTGGCAGTACGAGGAAAATGAAAACACCAATAAGATTATAACTTTTTTCCTCAAACACTGCTCACCCTAAGGCCAACGGGATAATCGAGCGTTTCTCAAGTCCTCGCATGGCCTGACTCCCTGGCTCGAGGCTTAGCGGGACGAGCGGCTTACGCGGTTATTAGCTCGCTGCAGAAGCTAATGTATTTACACATTTTCAAACCCGCTGCGACGGGATTTTCTGCAGCCAATTTGCACCAGTTTGGAAAGCGCAATTTTGGCTTACGGAGTAATTATTTTTTTAAAGCTTGGAAAATATCCTGTGCCGGATTAAAAAAGAAAAAAGAAAATAAAGATTTAACTATTCAAATCTTACAAATATTTTTTTTGGCATTATCAGGAGCTTAATTTTTCATGATTGTTAACCTACAACAGCTAAAAGTGGTATTGAATGTTTAGTCTTATTTTTTCTGCCTACACCTTTTGAGAATATAGGCGTGAGTTTATATATTTAATTAATGTACAATTGTCACAGACCCAATTATCATGCAAACTAAATTGTAAAGAAATCAATTGTACCGAATTTTAATACCAGCGTTTAACTACGCATTCGTATTTAATTATTATCACGCATTTCATGCAGTTATGGTTTATCAATTTTAATCAAGTTTATTATAGTTTGGTTGACCACTACCTAGCTCTGCTCTGCAATTATTATTTGCTGTGATCCCGGAGTTGGCGCGTTTCTTGGCCAAAGGCTAGCATTGCTTTGCAGCGGGATGCCGGGATTGCCGCCAACATCTTGGGGTCATATCCACCAATGGCGACCTTGGGTACACTGTCTAGTATTTTTATTTGTTTTTTTTGTTTGATTCTGTAAACATTATTGCCCGCGTTTTTGCGTCTTGGTTTTAAATAAATTTCATATTTTATCTTCAGGATGAATATTGAATTCTCTACTAATATTATTGTATTTGTTTTCGTATTTAGAACCCCAAAATCGAGTCCTGCATGCCATTCAGCACATCAAATGAGCGCTTTTTACAAGTCGCCAAAGGAATTTGAAGTTTTAATATAGACGTTACATTTCACATTCGAATGTACTTGCTGCCGGTCGGCTACTCGCGGACGTGGACGGCTGCGGTCGGCTGTCGTCGCATGTGACCGGCTCCGTCCGATTTTTGCTACTGCACTCTTTTAAAACGCGGACGCGGACGCGGTGCTAGCGCATACGTTGCGACGCGGCGCCAAGCGACCGGCCCGGCCCGTTCGGTGGGGATCGTACAATAGAGTGGAGCAGGCAAAAGGCGGACGGAGAAGGGTCAGATGCGACGACGGCCGAGCACAGCCGTCCACGTCCGCGAGGAGCCGACCGGCCGCAAATCCATTTCAATATGAAATTTAACGTCCGTATAAAGCTTCAAATTCCTTTGGCAACTCCGGCCCGGCCCATTCGGTGGGAATCGACATAGCTGAATCTACGGACAGAGAACATAAGTGTCATTGAACTTGGTACAGCTGTGATAACTGCACAAGTAGCTTTTCGGTTTGACATCCCCGTTTGGTAGTTCTTATATTAATTCGGTTAACACATCTTTACTATATTAATGTAACGATGTGTTAACCGAATTAATATATGTATATTTCTATTTCCTCAACAACGTGTCAGAGGCCAAGACTCGCTGTGTGAATTTCTACACAAGACCACTTATAGAAGCCGTTAAGTGCTCAGAGATTTTGCACTTTGGCCCTAAACTGTAGTTCCATCGTAACGCCATCGATTTGACGAGCCGTTGTCGAAGTAATGTGCACGCATAAAGTAAAAGAAATAGTGTATCTTCTACTATTCAGGAAATGTTTTACAACCACAGACTACTTGAACGATACTGCTCTGTAAAATAGATAATGAATAGTTTGTCTTGGTTACCTTACCATATACTTTACATATCATTCAAGTAACACGGTACCAAATTTCTAATCGATCGGACACGAGGAAGTTAGTCAGATCCCCTCATCAACTAGAAAAGAGCTGATGATCTTCAAACGGCTGAACAGATTTTCATGACACATGGCTAAGGATAAAAATATTTATGACACAAAAAAACTAAACGAAAATCGGTTCATCCGTTTGGGAGCTACGATACCATAGACAGATACACAGATACACAGACACGTTGTTAAACTTATAACACCCCTCTCTTTTTGCGTCGGAGGTTAATAAATACAAAATTGAATAGAATTGCGTAGGATGTTGGAAGTTAGACATAATTATTTCATATTTTTTAATGTTAAAATTATTATTTTGTATAGAACTAAATGAATTGTTGTTATTTATAAGTTAGTGTACAAGCCTCGAACTGTTTGAAAGTTGTTGTAGGTCTATTTATTTATGCATAAATATTATACATGTTATATATATTTTTTATCTACTATTGTCTTTGTTAATAAATAAATATTCAATACAAAACCCGATTGACAGCGATGGCGCTGACAGACTCTTGGAACTTAATTCAAAACACAAAGAGTCCAGTCTTCATAAAGATGGCCAGCGATATGCTCCGACAGCAATCTTTGACAAGGAATACTACTCTTTATACTGTGTTATTTCATTCTGATTCGCCATTAGCCCTAAAGGCCCGATTGAGTCAACACCCTCAGTGATGCCATCAGTAACGCGATCCGCGTCATTACGCGGTTGTTCACTGAGGGCTGGCTGGAATAAATATGATACAGAAAGCTCTGAGGGGTAATACTTAAAGCAATAACGCGTAATTTCGGTGTTCTAGAGGCAACTGGATGGCTAGTATCTGCCCTGTGCAACTCAAACTGAGCCAACTTGGACTGGAGTGGAAGTTGGAGGAAGGGTGAAAAAAATAATTATCGACAGGTATTCGGTTTAGACAAGCATTTTATTATATAAACAGCGTACACACATCAGGCAACGTATCGCTGTTCCAAACGGCGGCCTCGCAACAAAAAAAAAACATACATTTTCCCAGCCCCAGTCCAAGTTGGCTCAATTTGGGTTGCACAGGGCGGTTCCACAACACTTCCGCAGCTCAAATACTACGAGCCATCTGGTTGCCTCTTGAACAATCAAAACCACGCGTTGCTCTGTGAGCTGTAAAACTCAAAAGCCTGTTTTTCATATTTTTTTTGAAAATATAATAAGTGCTCGACTAAAAGTAACTGTAAGTATAACTAACAAACCTGGTCACAAAATTTCACGAGAAAATTTCGGAGAAATGCGACCTGTAGAGGCCAACAGCGCGACAGCGCGACAGACACCGGACACCGGACAAACGATTTTCGGTTCAAGCTGAAAGCATAGAACTTAGTTCGCTTTGCTAGCTCGCTCGATAACTGCTTTAAAATGTGACCCAAATAAATACACAGAATTGTTGAATAAAATCCTGTATAATTTACTTTAAAAACAAAGTTTTAACTGACTTCAATTTAGTACTCCGCCAAGCCACGAGAAGATTTGCACATTTCTTTTCCAATTTACCACATGAACTGATTTCCGAGAGCAAATGCGTTGATTATTAGAGAAAAACCCAATCGCTGTCTGTGGCACCTTTGCACTTCATTAGTTGCTATTTCAACTGAATCTTATCAGAATCTGTGACGTACTTTTGTACTTTTAAGTACATAATTGAGGAATTCCATAAGTCATCTGTGGTCTTCATCATCAATTCCACTCCACCAAATTTATGATTTCCGGGTGTAATTACACAAGTTATAATAGAAAATACCAAAATCACAGTTCCCTCAATTCCTCGTGGATCACATCATCAAATTGTATTTTTGAAAAAAATAGGACCCACCTGGAAGCATACTTACAAAAAAAAAAAAAAATACTCATCCGCTCATCAATGACGGAGTTCTGAGGTAACAAACATTTAAAAATAAATAAAAAATAGAATCGAATTGAGAACCTTCTCCTTTTTTGGAAGTCGTTTAAAAAATAAAAGTAATGCTGTTCATTCCAAATAATAAAATTGTCAAGACATTCTTATTACGCAACACAAAGCAAAGAAGAGTCCCATCTGTTCTGTTTAATCTCAACTTATGCGTCAGAATGCTAATGGCTGGGGACATTTACTTTGTCATTTGCTTTCGGTACCATTTTTGTTGAAGTTTGAAATGTTTTCACGGTCAATGATGTCTAGAGTGTGATGTAGAGGTATCTGCGTGTGTTCTTGATAGTTATTAATGTAGGAATAAATAAACGTCGCGCAGGACCGGTCATTGTGGCACTCTTTGGGGGAGGCCTATGTCCAGCAGTGCACGTCATTCGGCTGATATGATGATGATGATGATGAAATAAATGTTCAGTCCTTAATGAGTTTTTTCATTTGTTTATCTCTTCTAAAAACTCAGTTCTATTTTTAAACAGTTATCTTAGAAAGTTGTCCTTGCTGGTATCCCAAAAAAACTTAATAAAACATGAGCACCTAATTATAGTATTCGATTTTTGAAGTGAAAACTTCTTTAGCGGCGCTGTGCACTTTCTGTGATGGGGAAAAATTGTTAAACTCGCCACAGGTCACGTGACCGTAAGATGTCACGTGACCGTAAGATGTCACGTGACCGTGGGATTCGAGAGATTGAAAATTCGTAAGACGGACACGTGACCTGAGGCTCTAGTATAAGTTTTACCGAAACAAAACGTTACGACCGCGTTTAGCTGTCAAAACCCATACAAATTTAGGGTAAAACGCGAACGCGGTCATAACGTTTTGTTTCGGTAAAACTTATACTAGAGCCTCTGATCGAAAAACTGTTACAATGTGATTGAGTTTTCACTTCTGCCGGCACTACCGGAGTCCCCGAAGCCCACAAGGTGTGGTTTCATCGTACTTTGTCTGTTTATAATCTAACGCGTTAAAATATACACTAACCTAGCCTAACATACCCGTCAGATAATCCCACTAAACATAACACCTAACGGTTCTAACAATATTATTATAACAATAATATGTACTAAGTACCCTTTTTGTGATTTATTTTTAGGTACGAGGTTTTAACCTATGTACTTATGCGTTGTCAATTACTCGATGAAGGAAAACATCGTAAAGAAACCGGTCTAATCCCAATAAGATCTAGTTTGCCCTCTAGGATGGAAGGTCAGATGGCAGTCACTTGCGTTAAACTAGAGCCTATGCCAAATCTTGGGATTAGGTGTCAAAGTGAACCGCGGGCTCCTTCAGGCCACAACCGGGAATAACGCTAGAGGCTGATGATGCGTTGTTAATTACTGTACAAATTCAGAGATTCAATTAATGCACGATTTGTGTAAAAAGTTCATTTATAATTATTTAGATATTGGTATATAATAAAATAATTCAATATTGACTGTTCAAATGATTAGTTTTACTGGAAATAATAACGCAATTGAAGATTTAAAATTTATTCAAATTTAACTGCAGAAACTTCCATTACCGTAAACATACAGTCGACTTAATAAGAAAAATTCTGAAACGAGTTTCACGATATCGTTGAAATCTTCATAAAACTCGGAAAAAGGCTCTGAAATTTAACTTAAGCCGCTGGCATTTTTAGAGCTAAAATTAAGTTTTTAAAGCGCACACACAAATATTTGCGGATCTTTCTGGAATATGCAGCTAAGTAAATGCATGTAGCTGCCATGATTACCGCTACACGTCTAAATTGTGAATATGAGCTTTCTGGCGAACGTCATAAGTTCGTGTTTTGCTTGAGTTTATGTATTTGTTAAATAAATGACGGCAGTAACACTTTAAAATACCCGGTAACCGCAGGAAGGTTCTCACTAAGAAGAGGAGAATTAATATAACCTAGGTATATAATTTTAACACTTCTCGAATTATGGTAGTAGGTTTTATTTTCGTAAACGTGTACCATGGTTTAAAAAAAATTGGGATAGCGCTAAGATGAATCAGACGGAGATTTACTGTGCGAAAACCCCATAGAACAAATTTCTATGTTTCAATTTCAGTTTCAATTGCTTCCCAGGTAGGTACTTGAATCTGTGTTGTAATAGTACATTACTGCCCGTGGTGAGTACACAATTTTACGTCTTCACCTGGCCACAATGCGAGTTTTACCGTACGCGAAGCGTGCAGTAAAACTCGCATTATGGCCAGGTGTGATGTGATGTAAAATAATTTATGTTTTGTTTTGTACGTGCAATGTATATGGCATTATTAATAGGGTTGTGGTATAAAAATGTATTATTACTCCAATAGAAAGAAGGCAAATAAATATGCCTAGCGATGAAAAACCCATTCAGATATCTCAAAAAATTACAAAGCTACAACAGTTTTAATCTTTTTAGAGAGAGAAAACGCTCGGGGATCGTGCTCAAGAGTCATTGTAAATGACAATAATTTCATATAAAGGTGCGTTTTGCGGAAAAAGGACAGCATATACCCCCTCTTAATACTTTGGACACCTATAACTTTGTGATTATTTAATCCCTGCTTTAATTTGTTCTGCAATAAAAAATAATTTTAGTCGTTTTTCAAGAAAATTCAACATTATTGGTTATTTTATTTGGTGTCAACGCCACTATTGTGGGTAATTCTAAATTCATTGATACAAAATATTATGAATAAGCAAATAATGGAAATTCAATATTAACGCAGCACTGAACATTCTGACTACATTTTATATTTTGCCTTTATTTTACCAATTGTGTTTGAATTAATTTATGTTACGCATATGGCCACTAATTATGTCGGCAAATATTGACGATACGTATTTGGAATTTAATTTTAACGGTGTACTGTAAAATCCTACTAATACTATAAATGCGAAAGTTTTGATGTTTGGATGTTCGGATGTTTGGATGTTTAGTTGTTGGGATGTTTGTTATTCAATCACGCTTAAACGGCTCAACCGGTTTGGTTGAAATTTTGCACGAAGATTGTTTATACCTTTGATTAAAATACAGAATAGTTTTATCCCGGGTCCACGCAGACGTAGTCGCGGGGGAAGCTAGTATAACTATATTTTATCATCCAATTTAATGTTATAAAACAGTACATAAATATTTGCAAAATGAATCAATGACAAGCCAAATTAATTACGAGTTTAGTACACGTGAATAATTTTGTTTACATCAGCACAAAGTTTGATGTATCGTGACACAGAGTGCGATAAATCATTGATTGTAATATACATTCATTATAATGTTAGCCACATAATGCAACATTTGCACTGAATATTTTACTTTAAAAACAAAGTTTGAAATTTTAAAGTTGCAATCAAATTAAATTCGGTAGTATTTTGCCAAGTTACATTCATGAACATTTCCTTTCTACTTTAACACATGCTTTTCCAAGAGACAATGGGTTGATAATCACAGAAATAAGTGTGCCCATTACATTTGAAGAGTTCCACCGATTTCTTCAGAATCACATCATCAGATCATGGGACCACCTAGAATTATACAAGTTACTAACAAAACAATAATTTTCCAACTCGCGTCTTCAAGCAATCGGGGAACAAACACAAAAATAAAAAATTCCGACGAATTGAGAATTTCCTCCTATTTTGAAGTCGGTTAAAAAATGTATTTCATAGCGAAAACTTACGAGGGAAGAACAGTTTTGCAGCAACTAGCAACTCGCGACTGACAATAGGTACTTTTTTGATGAAATTTCCATTTCGGGAGAAAACGGTTTCCACTAACTAAATCTTAACAAATAACTTTGATTTTGATGTCGATCGCTTCAGCATAATATAGTCTAGGTTTATAATTTCTTTCATTGTGTCAATAACGTACTAGAAAATCATTGAGATTTGGAAATATTTAGCACAGGAAAAACGTTTTTTATTTTTGTATGGACGAGTACGTAATATTCCAAGGTATTCCCTCTTAATCGGCCCAACGTAATAGTAAAGTAAGGAAACGCTCACTGCTCTATTTTACAAGTTTTACAAGTCTACACTTAACAGTGGTCTAATGGCCGGTCATTAGGGAGGCGAGGACGTTATCCCCCTTCCCGCCGCGCAGGCGAGGACCGAGTTAAGCGGTCAGACTATAGTAACCTCATCCACGGATTTACACGCAGGTGTCTTAAGGGTCTTCAGGACCGCTCGACTCTCCAGACTTTTTTTTATTTAACTTTTTTTTGGACCCTAAAAGTACAACCAAGGCCACCGGAGGACGGACAGCAGCATCCCTGGAGTGTGCGGTGGAAATACTGCGACCGCCAACGCGCCAAGCGTGGCGATTATGGCATATACCCCCTATGGAATGTAATACTCATATGCCCAGCAGTGGACGTCTTTCGGCTGATATATGATGAAAATGATGACTTCTTTGTCTCTTTTGACCTATATTTTAGTGAATTTAATTATTCACTTTATGCAATAGCATGACACGCTTGTATACCTACATAATGGGATCCGCGATATCCAGGTCGGAAACTATTTTCTGTTATAAATTAAAATAGAGCGAGTAGGACGTTTTCATAAAATGTCTAATCGTGCCTTCCTAACGAAACGATTTTATTTTATTTTATTATTCGTGTTATTTTTAACGAGCAGGTTGGTCGGTTTAGGAGCTACCCGATGCGGTTCGATTAGAATAGAGCGAGCGCATAGCTCGCCCATTAGAGTGGTCCTAAAGGCTGTGAGAATTCAAGAGAATACAGAGAGGTCGCTATTCGTAGCAGGAATATAGTTGAAAGATACGCGACTTCTGTCACTGTCCTTGTAGCTTAGTGGCTAAAGCACTCTACCGGCAATAGAGGGATCGCAGGTTCGGGTCCTGTCGAAGGCTACAGACGAAGAAGGTTTATTGTTCCATTTTATTCTTTCTTTCTGTATCATATCGTTTAAGAGTAGATTTCTATTATAGTTTATAGCCATAGACACAAGTTGTCTCCGACTAAAATATGGCGGATCTCATTGCGTAAGTATCTAAAGTTTCATCTTATCCTAGCATAAAATTATATATCCTCCTAGCGTAGCGTTCTTCCCGGTTGTGCCAGCATAGGCATTAGTTTCACGTAAGCGACTGCCATCTGACCTTATTGGTATTAGACCGATTTCCTCACGTTTCCCTTCACCGAAAAGCTAACGGTAAATATTCAGTAGAAAAAGTTCCGAAAAACTCTTTCGTACGAGCCGGGATTCGAACCACGCTTGACAGCCGCATACCTGAACCACTAGGCTATCGTAGCTACCATCACCTTATTCTGTCACATCGTTTTACAATGGGAATTAATCGACATTTGTTTGGAAAGTCGACTTGAACCCGGGAGCTACGAGCACCTCTAGGCTACGACCGGTTACAACTCACCCGAAAAATAACATTCTAAACAGTTAAGTAACAAGGTCCCAGCAGGGTCGTAAGCAATTACATAACGTTTTTGTCATTGTCGCGGCTTCGCTGTAAATTATGTAGATTGGCACGGAGAGCTCCGGGCTGACTCCCGAGCTACGAGGTTGGGCATTTTTAGGTTTGGAGATGCAATGTTAGATGTGCTACCTACTAGTTTTTTATACAACGACGGTGGCAAACAAGCGTATGGCCCGCCTGATGGTAAGCGGACACCGCAGCCTATAGACGCATGCAACTCCAAAGGAGTAACATGGGCATTGCCGACCCTTGATATGTTTGAAGATTCGCCGTGTTGACAGATGAAGGAACAAATTCCCTCGTTCTCAACACAACGCATCCTCGGGAGCTCTGGCGACCTTGCTCACCTCCAGGAACACAACACTGCTACAGAGCAAGTAGTAGTGTTAATTATGGCTGTGGTCTTCTGCAAGGCGGAGGTACTTCCCCAGGTTCGAGCGGGATGACATTTCGCTGTGCCCTACCTCACCATATTATTAACACTTTCACTGCCACGAACCCACCTAGCGGGTGCCTACGCCGTAGTCGCTTTCCACTAAAGACGAGGAAAACAACGGGATCGGCTACGAGCGTAACGCGTAGCGATTCTTGGCAGTGAATGTGTTCAAATAGATGACAGAAAAAAGCCTGAGGTATAGTACATTCAGAATTATCTGGCGTGTTTTCACTCGAACGTACAATACGGATGGGAATAAAACAAACACTCGTAGAAGCCATAAACATGTTAGAAGAGCCGCTTTGGCATTATCTGTTAATTGAAAACAGCTTCGTTCAGGTATGTAAAATAAAATACAATAACAAAATATATATATTGTTAATTTATAAAGTAAAATGAAAAGACGTGGTTTTAAAAGTTATGATGTAATTTTCTTCTGTTTCCGAATTGTCTTCGGTACTTTCGGTGTCAGTCATTTCCGAAATTTATTATAAAGTTGGAGCATGGTGTACTCAAAATACTTCATCAATAACTAAAAAAAACAACTGAGCTGAGTTTAGTTGGCGAAAATAAAATAAATAAAAATAAATATTCGGTAACAATATTACACAAATCGACCTAAGTCTCGACCGAAATCGACTAGACGACGATAAATATACATATGTATATAGCCACTCATCTGCTTTCGGATTTCAAAAAAGGTAGCCTAAATTGCTTTCAATTTTTCTTTAACAAAGAAGTCCATACTTCACTTGGCAACTACAGTTGCCACCATCAGTTTAGGGGTGCGCGAAATTGGCAACTGTGGTTGCCACAAGCAAGTGAGTGGATAGATAAATAAACACATAGAAAACATCCATATCCCAGAAAAACATATTCGTGCTCATCACAAAAATACATGCCCTTACCGGGGTAACCCAGGACCTCTTGCTCCGTAGGCAGGGTCACTACCAACTAGGCTAAAGCGGTCGTCTAATATTGCTTGAAGCACCGCCAGTCGCACGTGTTTAGCAAGTGTTTACAAAAAATGCACCCGCTACTACTTAATCCTATTGTTATTGCTAATAACGGTCTCAAGTGGAAACATGCCAGCTTATTCTGAATACACTATTTAGTGCTAGTGGTACGCCAAAATATGCGGAAAATGGTGTTAAAGTTTTGAAAATCGGTACGATTGATCTTTAGGCCAAACGAATCAATTTGACCCGTAGCCCGAAAAAAAAACGAAAAAGGAGAGGAGTTATGTCAACATCTTTTGTTTGTATGGAAAAAAATACATATTTTATTCTGAAACCTATCGTGTGTGGTATCTAATGAAAGCAGGGCTTACTAAACCGATTCTAAAAATATATCACATCATTATATTTCAGCCGTTTTTGTTAAATTAAAACAAAAACAATTTTCGAAACATACCAAGTTTGGGCTCCTCCAGACACGATATGGCTTATTTTTTAAAATACAATATGACCACAAATGATACGTGATATCCTCATATTTTAACCTCAAAAAAGCAATTTTTAAAATAATTTCATTTAGTATTGTTTTATAATTTTTAAAAATTACAATATTTGATAAAATCACAATCAGTTGAAACATGTATAAAAAGTTCAGTTTAAGACACTGAAGATACACCTACATTATGTATATGTTCAGTGCCAAAAATTTCGTAGCGTCAAGCTCGTAGCACTCGTAGACGATACTCCGGTTTTTCTGCTTTGTACCTCTGGTTAAAAAAAGATATGTACAAAATAGGTATCATTTTATATTTAACCCGTTCAGGGCCCATGACGACACATATGCGTCAGACCGCCGTAGTCGATTTCCGCTACATACGAGGAAAACCACGGGATCGGCTACGAGCGTAGCGCGTAGCGATTCTGGGCAATGAATGTGTTAACAGGTGAGGGTTTTCTCACGGTCGGCTTAATCGGGGTAATCCCATAGTAGTCACCTACGCCAAGTTGTGTAATTATGTGTCAAAAGTGGCTTCTTTAGGCGGTCATTACATTGGTCGCGCGGAGCGTCGCACTGTGAATCGAGTAGAACATGCAAATGGGACAAAAACCCTTATCAAATATCCAAAAACTCATTATGGTAGGTCATTACTAATGAGTATACATTAAGAGTCCCACGTGTTATTTTTTCCTGCAACCCCCCCTTACATGAGTAATTAAGGTGACTATATAGGATGAGTGCAAATTTACTATGCATTCATTTGCGTAATTGCTCTTGGCTTAAAAATAATTGTGTGCATTTCCAAGTTATTTGTGTTTATTTCATTATTATGGATTCCAATTTGGAGGGTAAGTAGTATTTTTAGACATATATTGATTAAAAAAATATTCATTGTATTTTGTAAAACATCAACATGTTTCCGAATAATCATTGGAATTTTACCCTAACTTTGACTTTCATGGTCAAGAAATTACATGTCGGCATCTGTCTACTCTGCGAAATTTATATATAATATACTTATAACTATAAACAGTCATATTTAATAAACTCCCTATCCAAATTTTGAGTACAACTATTTTTTTTATTTTTTCTTTCAGAATTCGATTTTTGCATTTCAAAAGTCAATTTCTTCGATGTATGGCAGAGACATTTGAAGGAAGCGAGAAACAACGAAATATATACATTTATATCATCTGAGCATGATTTAAGTGGAATAACCGAGGACTCCCAGAGACAAATTAAGGTAAAGATATCCCAATTTTCATCCAGGATAGCTCAGAAGTGGGATGCTGCTGGTAAATGTAGACAGCGATTTCTCGAGAAGAACTCTGACTGGCTTCATGGTGAACCTATCAAGTTTGAAGTTCATAGACGTACGACGATGCCGTCATCATCCACTGAAGCTGTAGCAGGCCCTGGAAGGCCCCAGAAGGAATTCTCGGACTCTAGCCTGAAGACTAAACGACGACGAGTAGAGAATTTAGTTCAATCTACAAGTTCCGAGGAGTTATTGTTTGCAGCAGAAATTTCGTCACGTCAATCGGGCTCCAAGGAAGTGGCTAGAAGAATGAAGAACATAATTGAAGATAACAAGAGCGGCGACACCTCAGGCAACAAAGAAAACACCAAGTCATGCAAAGAAAACGCTAGATGTTTGACGAATGAAGAAGCTTTGGCGTGCTATATAGATAGCAAATTGACTACATGCACATACAACATCATAAGGCAGTCGACTAGTAAGGTAGGGCATACCGTATTTCCATCATTGTATTGTTTAAAAAAGGCTAAAGTTGCATGTTATCCTCCTGAAGATAGCTTTTTGATTAATGAAACGCGTGCTGAAATCAACGTTCAGGCAGTTTTAGATAAAACCGCTGAACGTTTGGTTTTATCACTGGAAGATGTTTTAGATAATTTAGTGTCCCCTTGTTCATCATTCAAACTAATTAGTAAATGGGGTTGCGATGGAAGTTCCGGTCATAGTACATACAAACAAAAGTTTACGAATAGTAATGACACTGATGAATTTTTGTTTGTATATTCGTTCGTTCCGCTTCAATTACGGGATGATGCTGATAATGTCGTTTGGCAGAATCCACGCCCGTCATCTACTGCATATTGTCGTCCAATAAAGTTTATTTTTTCCAAGGAAACAAAAGAATTGACTATTGCCGAAACAAATCGAGTCTTGGAAGAGATAAACGCTTTATTGCCAACATTATGCAAGGTGATGGGAAGGGAAGTTTCTGTTGAACACATTATGCTTTTTACCATGGTTGACGGAAAAATTTGCAATACTATGACCGAAACTTCTTCTGGTCAAAAATGTTTCATTTGTGGAGCTACTCCAAAAGTTATGAATGATGAATCTAGGGAATATATTGCAAATAATGATAATCTTGGTTTTGGTTTATCAACTCTCCATGCTTGGATTAGATGTTTTGAGCACACACTTCACACAAGCACTTCACATAAGCTATCGCCTTGAAGTAAAAAAGTGGCAACTTAGAGAAGAAGCCGATAAAGCGAATGTAAAGAAACGCTCACTAGAAATTCAAACTAGATTTAAAACGGAAATGGGACTGATCGTTGATAAACCAAAACCAGGCTTTGGTAATACTAATGATGGAAATACAGCTAGAAGATTTTTTGAAAACCCGGAGCTTAGTGCTGCAATAACATGTATCACTCATTAAAAAATTTGATATAATACTTCGAGTTCTATCATCGGGCTATGAAATAAATTTAGAAGCGTTTGAAAATTTGACACGGGATATAAGAAAACATTATTTAAATCTCTATTCGTGGTATTACATGCCTGTTACAGTACACAAATTATTGATTCACAGTAGCGACATTATCCGATCAGCACTATTGCCGATTGGACAGTTATCCGAGGAGGCACAAGAAGCTCGAAACAAAGATTGCAGACGATTTAGGGAACATCACACACAAAAACGATCTCGTCAAGCCACGAATAGAGATTTAATGAATATGCTGTTGATTACATCTGACCCTTTAATTAATAGTTTTAGAAATGTACCAAGGCAAAGAGTAAACTCGTTGTCTTCTGATGTTTTAGCATTGTTGAAACCCCCTAGAGTTAATGAAACTAATGTAGATGTAGTGTCTAGTTTGTTTAGTGTAGATGATCATGACACGTCAATTAATGATTCGCAGGATGAAGATGATGACGGTGAAAGTAATTAATAAAATGACCGCTGTAATTAACTCTAATTGATTTATATGTACCTACTTAAGAATCCTATGTAAATGTAGTTCCTAATTAGTTTTACTTTTCCTTGTAATGGCATGATAATGTTAAAAATGATGTTGATTAAAAGATTACTGCAACAGTAGATTTAGTATTTTATGTGTACATGTAATAAAATATATAATTCATTATTGTACATTCACTTTTATAATATTGTTTTTTCTGAACCCCCACCCTACCCCTCTAAGTCACGAACCAAAGTACATAAACTATACGTATATGTATATTCATACATAATGAGCTCGTATAAGCTCAAAAAACTACTAAAATAATTTTGTCCCATATGCTTGTTCTACTCGATTCACTGTGTGCCGTCATCATCCACTGAAGCTGTAGCAGGCCCTGGAAGGCCCCAGAAGGAATTCTCGGACTCTAGCCTGAAGACTAAACGACGACGAGTAGAGAATTTAGTTCAATCTACAAGTTCCGAGGAGTTATTGTTTGCAGCAGAAATTTCGTCACGTCAATCGGGCTCCAAGGAAGTGGCTAGAAGAATGAAGAACATAATTGAAGATAACAAGAGCGGCGACACCTCAGGCAACAAAGAAAACACCAAGTCATGCAAAGAAAACGCTAGATGTTTGACGAATGAAGAAGCTTTGGCGTGCTATATAGATAGCAAATTGACTACATGCACATACAACATCATAAGGCAGTCGACTAGTAAGGTAGGGCATACCGTATTTCCATCATTGTATTGTTTAAAAAAGGCTAAAGTTGCATGTTATCCTCCTGAAGATAGCTTTTTGATTAATGAAACGCGTGCTGAAATCAACGTTCAGGCAGTTTTAGATAAAACCGCTGAACGTTTGGTTTTATCACTGGAAGATGTTTTAGATAATTTAGTGTCCCCTTGTTCATCATTCAAACTAATTAGTAAATGGGGTTGCGATGGAAGTTCCGGTCATAGTACATACAAACAAAAGTTTACGAATAGTAATGACACTGATGAATTTTTGTTTGTATATTCGTTCGTTCCGCTTCAATTACGGGATGATGCTGATAATGTCGTTTGGCAGAATCCACGCCCGTCATCTACTGCATATTGTCGTCCAATAAAGTTTATTTTTTCCAAGGAAACAAAAGAATTGACTATTGCCGAAACAAATCGAGTCTTGGAAGAGATAAACGCTTTATTGCCAACATTATGCAAGGTGATGGGAAGGGAAGTTTCTGTTGAACACATTATGCTTTTTACCATGGTTGACGGAAAAATTTGCAATACTATGACCGAAACTTCTTCTGCTCAAAAATGTTTCATTTGTGGAGCTACTCCAAAAGTTATGAATGATGAATCTAGGGAATATATTGCAAATAATGATAATCTTGGTTTTGGTTTATCAACTCTCCATGCTTGGATTAGATGTTTTGAGCACACACTTCACACAAGCACTTCACATAAGCTATCGCCTTGAAGTAAAAAAGTGGCAACTTAGAGAAGAAGCCGATAAAGCGAATGTAAAGAAACGCTCACTAGAAATTCAAACTAGATTTAAAACGGAAATGGGACTGATCGTTGATAAACCAAAACCAGGCTTTGGTAATACTAATGATGGAAATACAGCTAGAAGATTTTTTGAAAACCCGGAGCTTAGTGCTGCAATAACATGTATCACTCATTAAAAAATTTGATATAATACTTCGAGTTCTATCATCGGGCTATGAAATAAATTTAGAAGCGTTTGAAAATTTGACACGGGATATAAGAAAACATTATTTAAATCTCTATTCGTGGTATTACATGCCTGTTACAGTACACAAATTATTGATTCACAGTAGCGACATTATCCGATCAGCACTATTGCCGATTGGACAGTTATCCGAGGAAGCACAAGAAGCTCGAAACAAAGATTGCAGACGATTTAGGGAACATCACACACAAAAACGATCTCGTCAAGCCACGAATAGAGATTTAATGAATATGCTGTTGATTACATCTGACCCTTTAATTAATAGTTTTAGAAATGTACCAAGGCAAAGAGTAAACTCGTTGTCTTCTGATGTTTTAGCATTGTTGAAACCCCCTAGAGTTAATGAAACTAATGTAGATGTAGTGTCTAGTTTGTTTAGTGTAGATGATCATGACACGTCAATTAATGATTCGCAGGATGAAGATGATGACGGTGAAAGTAATTAATAAAATGACCGCTGTAATTAACTCTAATTGATTTATATGTACCTACTTAAGAATCCTATGTAAATGTAGTTCCTAATTAGTTTTACTTTTCCTTGTAATGGCATGATAATGTTAAAAATGATGTTGATTAAAAGATTACTGCAACAGTAGATTTAGTATTTTATGTGTACATGTAATAAAATATATAATTCATTATTGTACATTCACTTTTATAATATTGTTTTTTCTGAACCCCCACCCTACCCCTCTAAGTCACGAACCAAAGTACATAAACTATACGTATATGTATATTCATACATAATGAGCTCGTATAAGCTCAAAAAACTACTAAAATAATTTTGTCCCATATGCTTGTTCTACTCGATTCACTGTGCGTCGGTTCGGTGTGTTGCGAGTACCTCAGTTTGTATATAAATGCCGCACTGTACTTGACTGCACCGCACCTTCGTCCGGCGAAGTTTGTATGCGGCTGCATCCGCCGCAGCGATATGCGACGGCTGTGTGTGATGCGCCTCAGAGAACCGGGAAAAACGCTTGTAGGATGAATTATTCATTACAATTATTGCAGGTAGGATTCGGCGATGATAAACAAAAACACATTATTACGATTTCGAAAACGATGGCTTTTATCAGCTAGGTACCGATTAACTTAAACCTACACTCGCGGTCAAATATTTCGGGTCACCCTAAATTAAATAACTGCAATAAGTTTTTTAAAATATTTAATACTTGTTTTATTTACATAATATGCTATTCTTTATAATACCCAACTGTATAAGTAATTTCCTGGATCCTATCATAAAAATATCAATATCCAAAAATCACGATTTTTGCGATATCTCGCTCCGTTAACGTTGTTTTTTTTTCATGGGTTTTTACGAGTCCGATTTAAACCTGGTAACGTTATATTTTTTACTTTTATTAGCAGTTTATATGTAAAATTAAATAAAGATCATGACAGGATTAACTGTACAACCTCTTACGCACTATTTTAGGAAATATGACGGTATTTTACGGACCCGTATTTTTTGTCCGCGAGTGTACTTTAATGATGGAGTATCTAGACCACTGACGTTTAAAGTAAAAGGCACACACCTTAACACATTCACTACCAAGAATTGCTACACGCTACACTCGCAACCGATCTCGTGGTTTTCATCGTATTTAGCGGAAGGCGACTACGGCGTAGGCGCCCGCTAGGCGGGTTCCTGGCAGCGAAAGTGTTAATAAGGCCCTCGATATGTTTACGTCGGCCCCGTGACATTAAAGATGCCCTGGGAGTAGGCGGGATTCCCAGGCTCAGAGGGATGAAGAGGTAATATGTTAGGATGACGTAGGCTTACTGTTATTAGCCTCGTTCAGGAAATTATGTTTACCGAGGTTTTTAGGCGGATATTGCTAATACGAACGTGAGATGAAGGGTATAATGCGGCTGGGGAGAAAAGTAAGAGCGCGTCTTGAAGTCTACTTTGAAGACTTTTAAGATAATCATGTTGCTCGTTATTGTTGCATACTTACGTTTGCTATGGTTACAACCGCGCGTTAATCATAATCATCATCAATAAGGATAAATGCGAAAGTTTAGATGTTTGGATATTTGTTTCTCAATCACGCTTAAACGGCTGAACCGATTTGAATGAAATTTTGCACGAAGATAGTTTATAGCCTGGATTAAAATATAGGATAGTTTTTATACCGGGTCCACGCGGACGAAGTCGCGGGCGGAAGCTAGTCATCAATATGGATAAATGCGAAAGTTTAGATCTTTGGATGTTTGTTACTCAATCACGCTTAAACGGCTGAACCGATTTGAATGACATTTTGCACGAAGATAGTTTATAGCCTGGATTAAAATATAGCATAGTTTTTATCCCGGGTCCACTCGGACGAAGTCGCGGGCGGAAGCTAGTCATCAATCATCAATATGGATAAATGCGAAAGTTTAGATGTTTGGATGTTTGTTACTCAATCACGCTTAAACGGCTGAACCGATTTGAATGAAATTTTGCACGAAGATAGTTTATAGCCTGGTTTAAAATACAGGATAGTTTTTATCCCGGGTTCACGCGGACGAAGTCGCGGGCGGAAGCTAGTCATCAATATGGATAAATGCGAAAGTTTAGATGTTTGGATATTTGTTACTCAATCACGCTTAAAGGGCTGAACCGATTTGAATGAAATTTTGCACAAAGATAGTTTATAGCCTGGATTAAAATATACGATAGTTTTTATCTCGGGTCCACGCGGACGAAGTCTCGGGCGGAAGCTAGTCATCAATGGATAAATGAAATAGCTACGAGTAAGGTAAACGTCCTATTCCATAATGTTTTAGTCAGCATCAAAAGTAACTGCGCGAAGGATTTGACGACCGCTTTAGCCTAGTTGGCAGTGACCCTGCCTACGAAGCATGAGGTCCTGGGTTCGAATGCCGGTAAGGGCATTTATTTGTGTGATGAGCACTGAATATTTGTTCCTGACTCATGGATGTTTTCTATGTATTTAAGTTTTTATTTATCTCTATAAGTATGTTTATCGCCGTCTAGGTACCCACAGTACAACATTTGCTTAGTTTGGGACTAGGTCGATTTGTGTAAGATTTGTCCCCTAATAATTATTTATTTAAGTGAAGACGTCAAAAGACTATCAAAAGGGAATAAGAGCTTTTGATGTCATCCCGCTCGAATGTGGAGCAGCCCAACTGGGGAAGTACCTCCGCCTTGCAGAAGACCACAGCCATAATAACACTACTACTTGCTCTGTAGTAGTGGTGTTCCTGGAGGTGAGCAAGGTCGCCAGAGCTCCCGAGGATGCGTTGTGTTAAGAGCGAGGGAATTTGTTCCATCAGCTGTCAACACGGCGAATCCTCAAACATATCAAGGGACGGCAACGCCCGTGTTACTCCTTTGTAGTTTCATGCGTCTATAGGCTGCGGTGTCCGCTTACCATCAGGCGGGCCGTACGCTAATTGGCCACCGTCGCTGTATAAAAAAAAGTGTCAATTTTTTTTAGTCTTGAGTGATGGCGACGCATTTTTTAAACTGATATGGTAGTAAATAAGACGGGAGGTTACAAAAATATGGTATAACTATAGTAACTAAAACTACAAGAAATAAGAATTCATTCTGAGCTTGTCGTATTGTAAGGGGGAATAACAGATTAGAAACAAAAAATAACCGTAGGGTACTTTTAAACAAAATAGAGAGTTAGTTCTCTTGTGTACTTGACAGTATCGGTGTCTGTATGTTTATGCATAAGTAGCGTCACGTTCACTTAACTATGAGTGAACTATCTGTGCCGTGTCGCCAGCGTCATGACACGGCATATTAAGACAGTTCCTAGACTAGTTGGGCTGCATATCTATATATACATATAATAAAGCTGAAGACGGTCGAAAGTCTGTACATGGAATATATTCGAAAAAGTTGGCTGGGGGTACTAAGAATGGATAACAGAACACGTTCCAAAAGTATTTACAATTTTTGTCTGTCTGTTTATGTTAACGCGCATCACGTGAAAACGGCTGAAAGGATTTTGATGCAAACTTTACTAATCTGTCGAGAAAATTACCGGCCAGATTATAGGCTATAAAATTTATAAAGATAGGGATGCAAAGGGGTTAAAAATGGGGTTGAAGTTTGTATTGGACTTCCTTGAATCTATGAAAATTGGCAAGCATTACTACTACTAGAAAGTATAAAGCAACCCTATTCAAACTAAAAGCAAAACCCGTAGATAATGAGTGTCCGTCAGGCTCGCCCTAGGGCTTGCCCTAAGGCCTTCGGACCTGGGGCTCGCATAGGGAGCGCTCTCTAAAAGGATATTTTGGACATCCATATAATATTATTGACGACCAACTTTATGAGGGTGTTTATTTAGATTCGAAGAGAATACTACGAATTGCTAGACGCACAGTCTATGGAAATGAATTGTTTTCAAATTTGTCAGTAGCATGGTTAAACATAAGGATATCATGTAAACCATAATTTATACGTGTACGAAGTCGCAGGCAGAAGCTTGTTTCAAATATAAATAAGGTGGACATAACGCTAATAATTACACGGTTCAACTCACGTATTAAATGTCACTGCGGACTGCTAGTGACATTTACTACGTGAGTTGAGCCGAGTAATTATTAGGATTATTTCAACATGTCTCATGAAAGTTTAAATTCGATTAAGGTGGTCATTTTTTCTTATCCATCCGTCATCTTCTTCGAGATTCTAAAGAAAACAACAAATAATCGCAACAATGTTATTATATTATTTGTAGGTTAGTTTCAGGTTAGTTTGTGTCCCTTAGATCGGAAACAGGCACCCCGCGAAGCGGTGTGACGTCTACGCGCTGGCGGTTAGGTTAGGTTAAAATAATAGGCATATGTTTGTTCTCAAAAAAATAAACCTGTATATAATTTGCCGCCAAGTGGAAATGGCATCCTTGTAACTTAATTTCTTTTTTGATTGAATACTCAGTATTGCAGCTTTTTCAAAATCTAAGCACACACTTTTGGTGCAAGTTTAATATCGTAATACTTAGATATAATAATAATAACTGCTATATATAGTAATAATAACTGACCACGCCTCATTTAACTCACGCATTTCAATTATTACACCAAGAAAACATTCCACCAAGCAACCAGTCCGCAAGTAGAATAGAATAGAATAGAAAAACTTTATTCAACATCACATGACAATTCTAGTTACATGGGAACCTTAAAAGTAGACTTAACATATACAATTTTAAATGAATTCTACAGTTATCCTTATGTGATGTTAAAAAGGGGCTTGCCTCAGCATAATGTTACAGTAGTAAGGCCACTGCAACGCTGGTAATGATATAAACACTCCAATGATTCAATTCATTCGGTACCTTCATTCGCTTACCCACTTTATAAATATGTTACAGTTACTAAATGAAACCATATTAGATAAAACATTTGGTAAGCGTTATACCACCAAATGTATATTACTCAAACTAAACCATTCTGCTACTCGAAAGGTGGCATTTTGAAAAGAGACTTTATAAAAACTTTTTAACAAAAAAATTACACTGCCGAAAAAAAACTGAAAAGCAAAAAATAATAAACCTTTTTTATTTAGTTTAATAACTAAGTTCTTAAACTATTGTAAGTATACCAAGGTATATATCTTTGTTATTATTTTGAGTTTTTAATTAACTTTAATAACTAAGTTCTTAAATTAATCTAAGTCTACCTAAGTAATTTTGAGTCGGCGCCAAACAAGCATCACGTCGTTGCGAGTGGTCGTGCGGAGAGCGCATTTTTTGGAATGTTCATGTTTATCGCTGGAGATTTTACGTTGAATTGTTAATTTGATTTGGTGTAACTTGTTGTTTGGAGTAATCTTGGCGCCGACTCAAAATTACTTAGATTAATTTAAGAACTTATTTATTAAGGTTAATTAAAAACTCTAAATAATTACAAAAATATATACTTAGGTATACTAGTTAGGTAGTTAGTTATTAAACTAAATAAAAAAGATTTATTATATTTGGCTTGTCAGTTTTTTTCGGCGGTTTAATTTTTTTGTTAAAAAGTTTTTATTTTTCAATTTTCTGTGGCTTACTTTAGTTGGTTACTAACTTAATTACTAGTTACATGCAAATAAGGTATTACCTACACAAACCTCACGATGAACGAGCTTTAGCAGAAATGCAGAGACTGAGAGGTCTATACACAAGAGACTCACAGGTCTAAAGCTCATTTATCGTGAGGTTTTTCACACGACAACACAACACAACACACACATACATACACACGCACACACACACGAGCGCGCGCACATACACACGCAAACGTGGTCATACATTTCAATCAGTAAGTGAACAATCAATCTTCCCCTGTTTTCCTACCCTTAGGGTTGAAATTTTTATTTAAAATTTATGTGGTACCAATTTCGAAGTATACACTTTCTAATAAAAAAAGAATTATCCAAATCGGACTACTCTGTAAAAAGTTATGCGTGGTCATACATTAAAAAACAAAAATATACGTCAACGCGTATATTTTTGTTTATTCCTCCGTTTTTTTCGTCGGTAAAAAAAAGACCAAACATACAGTTGGTAACCGTGAGGTTGGGAAATAATACGAAGTCTTTTGATATGATCATTCGGTGAAATTAAATTATGAGAAAAATTGGTTGCAAACTGATAATCCGTAGTACAATTTTAAATTAGAGAACCGTTTCTGAGACACACACAACGTAAAATAAAACTGAATTGTATGTCTTTTGTTTCTGGATAAATAAATAGTAGGATAGCAACAGTAAAATGAATTTAGCATTTCAATCCACAAAGTCTGTTGGCTCGAGTATAATATTCATGTGCTACTAATTTTCGCATTATCTCTCGAATGCACAAACACTATTATTGCTTACCAGGTCATTTTACGCAGTTAAATGCATTTGAGATAAAATTCACATATGGATGCTTATTGTTATGTACGATATAAAGCATCGCTTTATGCTTGTATGTATGTATTTACTTGACAGCTAAAATGTGGTGAAATACAAATTATATTTATAACACACTAGCTTCCGCCTGCGACTTCGCCGCGTGGACCCGGGATAAAAACTATCCTATATTTTAATCCAGGCTGTAAACTATCTTCGTGCAAAATTTCATTCAAATCGGTTCAGCCGTTTAAGCGTGATCGAGTAACAAACATCCAAACATCTAAACTTTCGCATTTATAATATTAGTAGGATACTATTCAAAGGAGAAATTATTTGTTCTATTTAGCACGTTGAGTCGAAACAAAGCAGAATAATAGAGTATGCTGAAGCGAAGAAGATTATTTTGCAAGAATTTTACCGCAATATATTTTCATCGAAGATGCTAATCGTAGCCTCTACGGCAGCATGTGTGATCTTTTACGCTTCCGTCGAACACTATACTAAGTTTTGTTGTTCGTGTAAACTTTCTCAATGTACTAAGTAAGTTACGTAAATATATTTGTAAAGCGGATGCATTTAACTTTCTTTTAAATTGTTAGTTTGTTTTTGCTTCTAAGTATACAACAAATTAACTGAGAAAAAATATCTTAGTTTAACTAAGTTCATAACGAAGTTATTTTAACTATTATTTGTATGTCGGTAGTTTTAAACTGTTGTTTTCCTATATTATTTGCAAAATATACTAATTTTATTGTATGTCGTATATTTAAACAATCTCGTTTCAACAACAACTCAAAAGCGGGTTTGAGACTCGATCAAATTAAACTCTCACAAAGCCTTTAATACTTCCACAACAATGTAATCAATCGTATTACCTCACTCCGCAATCACTTTGCTCAACTTTTGATCGCAAAATGATACATCCGGCGTTGTACATTCTAATTAGGGAGCAATTTCATTTCGACAAAGACCAACTTTCCCATCACGTATGAAACGGTCTCCAAAGACGAACTAATTAAAAGTTCCAAACTCGACGACATCCGACTTTTCAAGGCTGCCTTTACTAATAAACTTGGCCTATTGACGTTTGGATACGATAGTTTACGCCGTGTTCTCACGACAATGAAGATACGGTTAGTAGCCGAAGAAGTCTGCGGATCTTTTTATGTGTTTTAATTCTTTTCCTTGTCTGCCGTGCAAAAAAGCCAGTATAGCCGATAAGGGACGCGACTTTCAATCTAGAGGTTGTGGGTTTGAACCCCCGCTCGTAGCACTAGGTTTTTTTCAAAAACTTATCTATCGTCTCTTTTTCTTTCACTCGTGGTACTTATTTAAATCCGAATCGCTACGCGCGGTTCCCATTGCACGTAGAAAGAACCAAGGGCCGTTGGGGCGGAAAGGTTCTCGAGTGGTGACCACGTACCGGAGGCGCAGCGTGGGTAGACCCACCCCCCAAGGTGGACTGATGACCTGGTAAAGGTGGCGGGTGGTGCAGGACCGGTTATTGTGGCACTCTGCCTCGCTGCTGCGGGGGAGGCCTATGTCCAGCAGTGGACATCTTTCGGCTGATATTATGATGATGGTGATGTTGGTAATTAAAAGTTTTCAGGATTGTATAGTATATATGTCATTACCTGACGGGAGATGTCAAAATCTATTTATGAAATCTATTTATCAAAACATCAACACCACCTATATGGGCAAAGCCTGAAATTAAACGTTTTTTTTAAAAAAAAACATATCTCAGGACCATGGGGTCCCGGACTTTTGGGAGGCATGCGTGGGGCCGAAGCCAACAGCGCAGAGGCCCTTAAAACAAAAATAATCTACAGCGGAAAGGGATTATTATTATATGTAAGAAAGAGGCCAAGCCTCGAAACTCTTCCACCGTAAAAAGTTGCGATATTTCGTAGAGCCAAGTCTCAGGCATTCTTATTGATCTTTATTTGCTTGCTAAAGAAAATTCTGCAACTTGGCAATTAAGATTTAAATGATTGGTGAATTTTGACACTTGGACTTCTAAACCGATATTAATTATTCTAAGAACCCGTAACTTACTTCGTCACATTCATTTTACAGTCAGTTTTCTGATAGCTACAGGCGAATCTCGTCCAAAGTACACGGTTTAATCTTACACGTAAAGATGTAATCCCCTCCCCCTATTTGATTACTGGCGATGCGCTGCGCTCCGGATGAAAATAAAATAGGTATTTGATTACATGTAATGTGTGTGAGATGGTATGAAATTGCAGGAGCTTTGTAGGGCTTGTTCGGTGATAGATGCCATGTCGATACTCGAGTAAGTTTGTAATTTTGATATACTTAGACCAGCGGTTGAACAAAAATGGGTTTTTACAAAATTAAAGTTTTTTCTTTTTTGATATGTCGTTGGAGGCATGGTAAATAATACTTATGTAAAAAGTTAGAAAATTTTAGCTGGAGCTTTCGGCTATATTTAAATATTTTCGTTTTTGCCAATAACTATGTCAATATAGAATTAGAGTTACAAAAACCTGTAACATATCCAATAACACTTTTATTTTTATACAATATTCTGTTTTTAGAAATCTGGAACTTCTGCATTCTGGTGAACGTAAAAATGCAAATTATTTTGTAAATAAAGAATTAGAGTAGCTGATATTGCAAAATTACGATGTTATCGATCCACTTAACATATCGGAAAAAAGTTAGAAATGTAGACAATCGGCTTGTCTAGATATTGATTTCCGGCTAAGCAGTATAGCCAATATTGAATTAAAGTTTGTAGAGTTAATAGTAAACGGTCATGACAATGATCTCAGTTACCAAACAAAAGTTAAGAAAAATAAACTTACGGTGACACTAAATATTGATACGTAAGTACTCCGTGCGTAAATTAATACATTTAAAAAGCGCGGCATGTATGCGCGCGCCGCGTTGTGCGCTGTGGCAGCAGACATCGAACAACACAAAGTAGCCTGAGAGCGGTAGGTACGGTTTCGCTCTATGGAAAAACAACAATATATCGATATCAGCCCGATTTTGACACCAAAAAATAGATTAGGTAATTTGACTAAATATTAATTAATAATCCAACTACATCTAATACCGGGACGGTACTAAATAATAAAAAGTTATCTATATAAAGTAAGAAATATTTACTTTACGATATGCTACTTCTATTTATGTTCTTAGTGATACATATAAAATCCACTTCGTTTTATAAAATAAACTTCATAATACATAATATTTTTATTAAAGTAAAAAATAAAAATTCATACCGTTAATGGCATATTATAAGGTATCAGTATAGGTTATGGTTTATATATCTCTTTTACGTGACTGGACACTTTTTATACTGAATAAATCGTAAATACCTAAAGCCATATTAACTTTAAAAGAGTCTTGTGAAATAAATATATCAGCCGAACGAACTACGAAGTTTTCCTAAAGGTCAAATTGTAATATATGAAGCGATAATCCACCTTGTGAAGTAGTTTCTTCGAGTGAGGTGGGGCGTCCAGTGCGAAGAAGTAAACACGACGATTAAACAGACAGTAGTTTATTCCAGTAGGCGCTATCGTAGGTTACAAAACTACTAATACTAAATCTCCTAAGGCCGAACAGCGTCCAAGCGTACAACTGCCGAGCACAAAGGGGAGCCTAATTTATAACTTAGATTATTCTAAAAGTCAAGAAGGTCCGCAAAGGTCCAATATGGTACACTATACACAGCTCAACACCTAGCTAATTCTCGCTTCAACTCTCTCTGCTGCCTTCTCACACACCTGTCTGGGTGTGGAGGTTGCCATTTCAGGGCATTGGCCCTATGTGGCGGTTTTCTTCACAGCCCGTAATTACGAGCCGGTCTTCGGGGGCCGAGTTAGGCGGCGTCGTTGGCCAGTCTTGGCTTAGTGGTCCGTTGGCCTATCAGCGGCTTTGGGGTCACGTTGGCCGGTCTTGGCATTGTGGATTCCTGGGCGTAACAGGGGCGTCTTGTTTGGGCGCGAGCTCTCTTGGAAGAGCACGTGAGCGTCGGTCCGGGGGGCGCGCGTGCAGCGGCGCGATCCCTTGCAGGGACGGGAAGCTTGAGTTGTCGGCACGGTCGAACATAGCGCGGGCGAGGCGGCTGATGAAGGCGTCCAGTGGCTCCCACCGGAGGTCGCGCTGGATCACACTGTTTCTGACGAAACGGGAGGCAGCGGTGATGGTGCGCAGGGCCTGGTTCTCCTGCGCACGGAGCTTCTTTTTGCTGGTTTCTGCTGCAAGTCCATACCATGCTGGCGCCGCGTACGATAGGCGGGACCGCAGGTATGTCTTATATATCCCCAGCTTGGTTGGCATGGGGAGGCTGCTGGCAAGAATTGGCCTCAACAGCGTTCTCGCGGCTTTTGTTCGACGTGCCGTTTCTTCCACGTGACTCTTCATTGTGAGCCCTCTGTCTATCGTGACGCCCAGGTACTTCACGGTGTTGGACCACGGGATGTCCTGTCCTTGGAGACAGAGTGGCGGCGGCAGCTTCCTTGTTTGCCCAGTGAGCAGGGCCTGCGTCTTGCCCACGTTCACCGATAGCCTCCAACGGGAGAGCCAATCGGGCAGGGCGTCGAGCGTTCTCTGCATTTTTACGGCGGCATGTGCGGGCTTGAAAGACGCGACAAAGTACGCCGCGTCATCCGCATACAGCCCGAGTTGGACGTCGCCTAGCACCGGGATGTCGTCGGTGTAGCGTGCGTAGCAGCTCGGGGATAAGCAGCTGCCCTGCGGGACGCCCGCCGCTATCGGGCGTTCGGCAGATAGGGCGTCTTCTACGGCCACTTGGTATCGCCGCTGGTCCAAGAACGACGCGAGGACACGGACGATGCGCCGGGGTGCTGAGGAGGTGGAGATCTTGTAAAGCAGGCCCTCATGCCATACGCGATCAAACGCCTTCTCCATGTCGAGGAGTACTGCAACTGTGGCTTCCTTCTTGTTCATGGCGACTGCCATATAGTGCAGTACCCTCGTCAGCTGCAGCGTCGTCGAGTGCCCGCTCCGGAATCCGAACTGTTCCGGTCTGGGCTCGATGTGGGGCTGTAGTTGGTTCAGCAGGAGTCTCTCGAACACCTTAGAGATGTTGCTGAGTAGAGTGATCAGGCGATAACTCTCCGGCTTCTTCGGGTCCTTACCCGGCTTGTGCAGCATGATAACTCGGCCAAGTTTCCATGCCGAGGGGTAGTGCCCCGAGCGCATTATCCCGTTAAACAGGCGGGTCACCGCCGCTATGGAGCGGTGCGGCAGGTGACGCAGGGCCATGTTGGGGATCTGGTCGGCGCCCGGGGCCTTTCTTGGCTTCGTCCTCGAGAATGTCCGCTGCACTTGGCCGGGTGTGAAGACGACAGGGTTCTCCTCCGCCACGGTCGGTGCTGCCAGGTAGTTCTCTAGGTGTCTCTCGACTGCTGAGACGTGCTCCACATCGTCCGTCGGATTCGGCTGGAATTGGTGTTCCAGGCACTCAGCGAAGATCTCCGCCCTGTCCTTCGCCTGGTACCTCATGTTGCCGTGTTTATCCACCAGGGGGCGCGTGATGGTGGGTGTCAGTCCAAGTTGGCGGCATAGTCGGTGGACAGAGGGCATGTCGCCGTCCACTGATGCCAGGTGAGCCTCCCAAGACTCCTCTCTGTGGGCGTCCAGCTCCCTTTTGACTTTCTCCACTAGGGCATTGAGGGAAGTCTTGATGGTGGGGCATCTCGTGCGTTGCCACTCTACCCGCGTGCGGCGCTTTCGCTCAATGAGTGCTTGGATCCGAGCAGGCAGAGACTTTCGCCTCTCACTGGGCGGAGCGGTGTGAGCTGCAGTGTCGAGCGCCTTGCGGATGTCTGTGGTTATTGCGTCTGCGGCTAGTTCCACTTCTTCTGCCGTGGATATTGGAATGGTCCGCGAACTGCGGGCCATTTCAGTGGAGAAGGTCTCCCAGCAGATGCGTCTCCCCGTCTTCCTCTTTAGTGTCTTGACCGGCATGTCCTTTACGACCAGCAGGACTGGGCGGTGGTCAGACGGCAGGTCAGGCAGGACCTCTTGTGTCATGGCGGCGTTCACTCGTTGATGCACCACGAAATCGATGACGTCCTCGGACCCATGCGCGTCATTATAGTGTGTCGGCTCCTCGGGACCCGAGACATCAAAGTTGTGCGTCAGAGCGGCTGCAACAATCCGTGCACCCACTGGGCAGGTGCGGGAGGAATGCCAGCTGGGGTGCTTAGCATTGAAGTCCCCCGCCAGGATGGCGTCGATGCGGCCGGGTACTCCTGGCGGCCGATATATGGCGAAGAGGCGCAGGTCATGGCCCGATACTCGCAGATCGACTCCCAGAGCAGACATGGAGTAGAGTTGCTGCTCGTCAACTGGCTGGTGCACTATGGTCCTCTTCACTGCCACCATGAGCCCTCTGTAGGCTACTCCGCGGTCTGAGATCTCGTCTCTTCTATAGACGACGTAGCCGCTGAGCTTCATGCGGTCGCTGTCCCGTAGCCAGGTCTCGTTGACTAGGAGGACGTCCACGTCCTGCTCTTTGAGGAAGTGTTGGAGCAGGGCGCGCTTTCTGGACAGCGACCGGGCGTTCCTCGCTTCAACATTGGTAAGTGCCTCGGGTCATTAAATCAGGAAAAATCTTAATAGCGCGATGTACAATTTAGTATGGGCGAGTTACGGACGTAACAGCGACCTCTACTATGAGATAGAGTAAACACATTAAATACATTAGCATGCCCGAGGTATGACTTTACACTATGGGGATACATTATATATATTATTTACAACACGTTACATGATGTGCTGTATTTTACAGGCTTCAGGACCGAGTAATATTGGGTCTCCTAGCGCCATCTAGTTGCGTGTTGATGAGCAACATTATATTGAATTACCTAGATTCTATTAGTCCCGTTTTTACACATTCTCATCGTTATCTTAAAAATCTAGTCAATGCAAAACACAAGGATTCATATTTTAAAAGCCATGGGAAAAGCAGTTTGGTTGTCGCTTGTTGATTTTGGGGACACCTGGCGCCATCTAGTCGTGCTAAGAGTAACTAATCTTACAAACTATGTAGAATGGGGTCTTCGTGTTAAAATTACCTATTAAGTGGTTTTCAATATATAATCACTTCCAATAGGCGCAAGAGGGGAATGCGCGGTGAGTGGAGGGGTACCTACGGCGAGGCGGCACGAGGCACGCGGGCGGGGACAGTGACAAGCCGACCGAGAGACAGTTTTCCGAATTGGCGGTGTGCAATTTTTTCATAATTCGTTTATCGTTTTTAGTGTATAATTGTTGTTTGAAAGAGAAAGTAATCATGGAGGGCAACGAACATAATAGTACGGCGGAAATTGGCCAATATTGATAAAAGTCGTGGACACCTCTTCTATATACCTAAATCTGGTATGGATGTTTCTTGTTCTCTCCCGAGTACGAATCTACCGGCTTTAGTTAAGGGAGAGGGGACCAGACATAGCTGTCACAAAGATGGCGGCCGACGTTCATCGATTTTTGTGAAAATAGATTTTTTTTACCTTAGACGTTTGCTTACTTACCATCATAATTCGAGAAAGAGATACTTTAGCGTGATTAATCTATATATATATAAACGAAGACTTCCTGACTGATTCATCATCGCACAGCCGAAACTACTGGGACTAGAAACTTGGGACTTCCTTTTATGACGTAGGCATGGGATAAGACGGGATTTTTGGAAATTCCACCCAAAAGGGTATTAAATAGGGGTGTAAAGTTTGTACGAGGGGAAACTTTTTTTTGAACTAGAGATGAAACTTTGTAGAAAGATTACTTATTAAAAAACACAAAAAGTACTTTCAGTGTTTTAGAAAATTCCACCCCTAAGGGGGTTAAATAGGGGTGCAATGTTTGTATGGAGAAAACTTTATTTTTTTAGCTAGAGACTTGAAACTTTGTAGCAAGATTACTTATTAAAAAACACAAGAAGTACTTTCAGCGTTTCAGCTATTTTCACCCCTAAAAGGGTTAAAAAGGGGTGCAAGGTTTGTATGGAGGCAACTTTATTTTTTGAGCTAGAGACTAAAACTTTGTAGAAAGATTATTTATTAAAAAACACGAAAAGTACTTTCAGCGTTTCATATTTATATGTGTAAAAACAGAGTTTTCAATTTAAACTAATGAACTCATCGCACTGTTACCTTTTACGCTTAATCCCTGAAGAGATTTAGATGAAATTTTCAGTACAGATAATTTGAGACCCTAATTTGAGGATATAGGATAGTTTTTATCTCGGAAATCATCCCTTTCGATGGTAGAACTTTGTTAAGGGCAGCGATAATTAAGGTTCCGCCTACAATCATTTAATAGCAATAATATTTCTAAGACAGTAACAAGTTTTACGCGGACGAAGTCGCGGGCAACAGCTAGTGTACTTATAAAAAATATCATACATTTTATTAGCTTGCCAAAAATTAGGGATTAAGCGTAAAAGCCTAAAAGGTGCGATGTGTTCATTAGTTTAAATTGAAAACTCTGTTTTTACATATATAAATATCTTAAAAATCATCAACAGACGTATCAGCTTAAATTTAATATTTTTCATAATGTATTAAAGAAAGCTATTTTACTGAAAATAGTTTTGAAAGTACCATCTTCCGCCGTCCCCATTTAACGGTGTTAGAGAATAATATTATTCTCATTAACCAAAAAAAATTTAAACTTAACAAAATAATCCGCACCTACTTACTACTACTACTTACCTACCTTTCGGTTCTGGGAGCATCCCAGTTCTAACCTAACCTAACCTACTTTTCTGGTAGCTGTTCGGTTCTGTAAGGGTCGTGGTTCTAACTTAACCTAATCTACTTTTCTGCTAGCAGTCGGATTATGTATGACCTATACATACTTCCAACCCTTTTTAGCCTCCGTAGAGGATGAATTTTAAGAAATGCTGTAAGTAATTAGATTCCTAGTTTTTAACCGAAGTCACAGATCCCTTACTTTAAAATTGTCTTGTTCCCCGTACAAACATCCAACTCCTTTTAGCCCATTTAGGGGATGAATGTGTACCCCTTCTGGAATCAATTTAAAACAGTAAAATAGAAGTTACAAATCCCTTACTTTAAAAATGTTTTGCTCTCCATACAAACTTAACCCCCTTTAACCCCTATAGTGAAAGAATTTTGAACCTGAACCCTAAACTGAAATCAGTTTTGTAGTCTTTTATCATACAGGCTAAGACCGAGGTTAAAAATCTCTTACTATACATTTTCATGGTTTCCATATAATAGACCTTTAATCCGGTTTTAACCCCTTAGGGGTGGAATTTTTCCAAAACGCTGAAAGAACTTTTAATTATTCTGATAAGAAATCTTTATACAACGCTTTAAGAGTCCGCAGTAAGCTCGATTCTCTATACAAACGTAGTTAAGCTCTCATTTTAAAATCACGTGTTGGATTGTTACGAAACTTTGCATATACAATGACATGAGGTATATCTATGTCTGTAATTAGTTTATGTAGCTTCAGATACCTTAGTAAAGAAAATACAGCGAATTTAAGTTTTTCATACAAAACTTGTTTTTGCTGTATTTCGTTTGTTTTATAAACTGGAACCATAAAAACTAATTTCAGACATAGATATACCTCATGTCGTTGTATGTGCAAAGTTTCGTTACAATCCAACACGTAGTTTTAAAATGAGAGCGTAACTACGTTTGTATGGGAAGGTGAAATTCGGCCGAGCTTACTGCGGACTCTTAAGTCTCCAGCTCAAAAATGAGTGTTTCTCATCCAAAGCTTGCACCCCTTTTTAACCTTCTTAGGGATAGAATTTTCTAAACCGCTGGAAGTAATTGTTTATATTATAATAAGTAATCTTTCTACAAAGTTTCAAATCTCTAGCTCAAAAAAAAGTGTTTACCATACAAATCTTGCAACCCTTTTTAACCCCCTTGGAGTGGAATTTTCTAAAACGCAGAAAATACTTTCCTGTATTCTAATTAGAAATCTTTCTACAGTTTCAAATTTATAGTTCTAAAAATAAAGTTCCCTCCATACAAACTTTGCACCCCTATTTAACCCCCTTAGGGGTGGAATTTTCTAAAACGCAGAAAATACTTTTTTGTATTTTAATAAGTAATCTTTTTACAAAGTTTCAAGTCTCAAGTTCAAAAAATTATGTTTTCCCCATACATATATTACACCCCTATTTAACCCCCTTTGGGATGGAATTTTCTAAAACGCTGAAAGTACTTCATGTGCTTTTTAATAAGTAATCTTTCTACAAAGTTTCAAGTCTCTAGCTAAGACATGTCACATTATTGTAGACCAACTATCGAACACGGAGGCAGTTGTATATTCGTTAAACAGGGCATTCGGGCTGTCAATATGGCAGAATATTGCGATATGTCGCGACAGCAACTGTACGAAGTGAGCGCTGTTAGCTTAGTAGATGAAAAATTATTAATTATCGGGATTTATCACTCAAATAAAACCAGTCACACAGACTTCCTCAAGCTGTTTGAAGATCTATTAACCAAAATTAACGATAATGATCACTCCGCGCTAATAGTAGGTGACGTAAACATAGACCTGTTAAACGAAACGTCTAACAAAAAAATATTAATAGATATTATATCCGCCAATAATTTCACACAGCATGTAGATTTCCCTACACGTATTACCCCTGCTTCATCTACACTCTTGGATCACGCTTATCATAATATCTGCCGCGACCGTGTGTCCGTACACAGGGCGACGACGTTCCTCAGTGACCACTGCGCACAGGTAACCGGTATCACTAGGACGTTGTCGCGCAAATACGAGCCGCTGCCTCGACGTTCTTATACTCTCACAAATAAGGTCCACTTTGGACAACATCTTGAGTCTATAGATTGGACTGAAGCGATAACGAAATGCGATAATGATGGTAATAAACTTGCCGAGTTAATATTAAATTCAATAATAAACAAGTTAAACATCTGCTTCCCAAAGAAAAAGAGTAAGTATAACAAAAGAATTAACTCGTGGGTCGATAATGACATTTTAACCACAAAGTGCCTCCTTTTTGATGTAATGAATCTTAAAAACAAATTTCCGGACTCTGGTAGGTTATCAAATTTCGCCGAAAGCTTGTCAATCGCTTATGGCATAAAACTAAGATCAAAACGCACACAGTATTATGATAATTTAATCAGTATAAATGAAAATAAAAGCAAGTCTATGTGGAACGTTATCAATAAGGAGCTTGCTAGAAAACCCAGCGAACCTCTGGACTTCACCGAATCGATAAAGGAATGTAACGGTGTCCCGGTGACGACCAAGCAGGAGGTGGCGGACGCGCTGAACGCGGAGTTCGTGGGCGCGGCGGCGGCGTGCGGCGCGCCGCGCGCCGACGTACGCGCCGCGCTGGCTGCGCTCGGCGACCGCTCACCGCCTCTGGACCGCTCAATACGGCTCCAATTGTTTACTCCCGATGAAGTAGCCAAGATAATGCTAACTAAGATAGCGCCGAAAAACAGTCAGGATATATACGAACTATCAACGAGCCTTCTTAAATTTATCAGCCCGGTAATTAGCCTTCCGCTATCGCATCTCTTTAATATCTGCATTAATAATGGCACTTTCCCAGAATCACTTAAAAAAGTGAAAATTGCGCCTTTGTATAAAGGAAAAGGACAAAAAAGCGCTAGTAAGTCGTATCGTCCGATCTCTTTAGTACCAGCCCTCAGCAAAGTTATCGAAGTCGGTCTCAACCAGCGTATGTTGTCCTTCTGGTTGTCCCAAAACGCGATGTCGGACCGGCAATACGCGTATCAAAGAGGACGCAATTCAACGGACCTGGTCCGTGAGGTGGTGTGGGCGGTGCTGAGGGCGCGCGAGGCCGGGCAGCAGGCGGCCGTGCTGTGCTGCGACCTCTCGCGCGCCTTCGACACCGCGGACCACAGTCTCGTCGAGGCCAAGCTTGATCACTACGGTTTCCGTGGACCTGCGCTCAGTATACTAGTGTCCTTCATGAGGAACAGAACCCAAACCGTAGTAGGGGATCGAGGAAGAGTACGATCCGCAGAACAAAGCAGCATAATGGGAGTCCCGCAGGGCTCCTGTTTATCTAATACACTGTTCACAATACTTCTCAACGATCTACCGGGGGCCCTCGATGAGACCGAAGTGTTTATGTATGCTGACGATGTGACCGCGGTGATCACAGCTCCGAACGAACAACTACTCGAAGAGGCTTTAAATGACACCGTTAATCGTTTGCATATTTGGTTTGCGCAGAACGGTCTAACGCTTAACACGGAAAAGACCTGCTTCCTACGAGTCAGTCTAAATGGCCACCCTAGCATCAACCTTAAGATCCACGCGGGGTGCACAAAAATCGAACAAGTTGTGACCACCAAACTCCTCGGATTTGTGCTGGACAGCTCGTTGTCCTGGCGAGAACACATCGACGGTGTATGCATACGACTAGGCCGAGCATGCTACGCACTGCGACGCCTTGCATCGACGGCCAGTAGAAACACGGTCAGATCATGTTATTTCGCCACCATTCATTCGATACTATCATACGGCACTGAGCTATGGGGCCGAGCATCGGATTTCGGCCGTGCCTTTCGAATGCAGAAGCGCGCAGTGCGAGGCATCGTAGGTATCCGCAGTGATGAATCGGTCCGCGACCACTTCAAAAACCTACGCATTCTAACACTGCCAAGCTTGGTAATCCTTCAAGCTGCAACCTTTACCCACACAAATATAAATAAATATAAACGCAAAGGTATAGTCACCTCACATAACTTACGAAGCAACGCGCACCGAGACCGTCTAGTAGCACCGCCTCACAAACTCACAAGGTCAGAGCAGTCTGTGTACGTCACAGGCCCTGCGATATACAACCGCCTCCCAGAAAACATAAGAGATGCACCATCTCACCAATCTTTTAAAAGTAATTTGGAGTCATGGCTACTCACAAAAACCTTTTATACTTTTAACGATTTTATGGAACTCCCACTGACCATGTAACATTTTGTTTAATTTATTCTATTTTATTCAGAATAACCGACATTACCTGGAATTTGTATGTGTATTGTACAAATTTTATTTGACGTGTATCAGTTTGCTACCAATAAAGATTATCTTATCTTATCTTATCTAAGAGAATAAGGTTTTCCCCATACAAACCTTGCACTCCTTTTTAACCCCCTTAGGGGTGGAATTTTCTAAAACGCTGAAAGTACTTTATTTGTATTCTTATTAGTAATCTATACAAAGTTTCAAGTCTTTTGCTAAAAAATCCAGTGTTCCGCGTACAAAACCTTAAACCTTTTTTAACCCCCGTAGGGATAGAATATTCTTAAACACTGAAATTACTTTTTTTATATTTTAATAAGTTATTTTTCTACAAAGTTTCAAGTCTATAGCTCAAAAAATAAATTTCCCTCCATACAAACCTTGCACCTCTTATTAACCCCCTTAGGGGTTATAGCTGAAACGCAGAAATCACTTTTTTGTATTCTAATAAGTAATTTTTCTAGAAAGTTTCAAGTCTCTAGTTCTTAAAATAATGTCTTCTCCATACACATTTTGCACCCCTATTTAACCCCCTTAGAGGTGGAATTTTCTAAAACGCAAAAAAGTATTTTTGGATTCTAATAAGTAATCTTTCTACAAAGTTTCAAGTCACTAGATAAGAAAATAAAGTTTTCCCCATACCAACATTGCACCCCTATTTAACCCCCTTAGGGGTGGAATTTTCTGAAACGCTGAAAGTACTTTTCGTTTTTTTAATAAGTAATCTTTCTACAAAGTTTCAAGTCTCTAGCTCAAAACATAAAGTTCCCTCCATACAAACCTTGCACCTCTTTTTAACCCCCTTAGGGGTGAAAATTGCTGAAATGCAGAAATCACTTTTTGTATTCTAATAAGTAATTTTGCTAGAAAGTTTCAAGTCTAGTTCTAAAAATAATGTTTTCCCCGTAAAAACATTGCACCCCTATTTAACCCCCTTAAGGGTGGAATTTTCTGAAACGCTGAAAGTACTTTTCGTGTTTTTTAACAAACAATCTTTTTACAACGTTTCAAGTCTCTAGTTAAAAAAAAAAGTTTCCGCCATACTAGCATTGCGCCCCTATTTAAACCCCTTAGGGGTGGAATTTTGTAAAACGCTGAAAGTACTTTTTTGTATCTTAATAAGTAATCTTTCTACAAAGTTTCAAGTCTCGTTCAAAAAATTATGTTTCCCCCATACAAACGTTGCACCCCTATTTAACCCCCTTAGGGATGGAATTTCCAAAAATCCCGTCTTATTCCTTGCCTACGTCATAAAAAGAAGTTCTGGTGTAAATTTCAAGTTTCTAGTCCCAGTAGTTTCGGCTGTGCGGTGATGAATCAGTCAGGAAGTCTTCTTTTATATATATAGATTACGATAAATTGATGGTTTACTATCATTTAGCATCACTAAGTTATCAATTTGAACATGAGGCATCATACCTATTGACTGAGTTTTAGTGTGCCACTTTTAGAGCGATTATAACATATATCTACCTCTTTTTTATATTACATCATTGGATTTGAAAGACAAAAGCAGCGCTTGCGCGGCAGTTCGGGGGTGCGGGGCGAGGTATCGCTCGCTAGGTCGGCTGCGATCGGCTCCCGCGGGCCAGCACGGCGTGGTTATGAATTTCGCGCCATTTTTTAAATAGATTGTACTATTATAATGCAAGCTATACACAGAAATGTCTTACTTTTCAGAATATGGCTGCATATTTTTTTTTATAGTAATAGACTTATTTTTACCGACTCTAATTCAATATTAGATCTTACAGGACAAAAAACGCATATTACTTTTATAGCATGTATCCTATTCTTCTAAATTTTTAGCTTTGTCTATTAACTTAAGGAACTAGAGATACTGTTGAGGATTTTTTAACTTTAATTCAATATCGACAAAGTAAGAACCTAATTCTGGTTTCACAAAGAAGCTGTTTAAAAAAAAATCTACAAACTTAACAACATAAAGCTTCATACATAATATAAACGATGAAGCTAAAACTTTGCACTTAAATTCAATATTCACAAATCATAAATAAAAATATATAAATACCTAATTTATACTTAACGCTCGTTCTAACTTTTCATCATATATTGCAAATATGCTTAAAAATATGTCCGATGCCATATAAGCATCACTTTTCCATCTTTAGAATTATCAAAACTTTTAGGGCGAAAATCCGGTCCCACTACCAGTAGTGGGACCTTCCTCATTTCTGTTTCGTTATACATATATTACTATTATCTTCATTCCCAGTAACACAGTACAAAGAAAATGTATGCATACTAAACTAACGCTAAACGAAACTAAAAACTAAATAAAATATATGTACAAATAAAAATATGGCTCAAGCTCGGAACCAGGCGGCAGGGTGCCTAGAAGGCTGCCAGCATTGCCGCGCTGGATGGCGATACTGGACGCGCTGTGCAAGGTACTACGCCCCAGCCTTCTGGTCACCTGTCGGATTGACAAGACGCTTTGCTCTTGAATATGCAAAAAGCACCTGGTACCCGCGGCTCTAGCGTTCAAGAATAAGAATAGTTTTTTTGCCTGAATACGTTTACAAGGATCTTACGTGCTACATAAACGCGTCTCAGTATTCAGTCGAACTACCGACATGCATGTTTTGAATTGCGTGCCTTCTACTGTTTTTAAATCGTCTGGGAGCTGATTTTATATCTTTATACTCATATTATAGGCATTGAGAGATGGGATGGCGCCAGTGAGGAGTCCCAGACTAGCGGCAGTCCCAACTTCCAAGGAACCAGGGCTGTTATTCGCTACGCGCTAAAGCGTCTCACCCCGCCGGTCACCCGTCACGAAACTAGACCTCTACCTACGCTTGGTTACTACGCATCGCGGTGTCAGGATATATTTGTGGGTGAGCGTTGAGGTGAGCTTAAAACAAGTTACAGAATAGGGGGGCAGGGCATGCCATCCGGTCTCTTGCCATCGTCAGCCAGGCCAGGCGGCTCTAGGAAAGTAGGAACGCGGGTGCACTGAGTCTTCATTCCTATATCCTCCACTACTTTGATTCGTCCACGCCTAATTTGTCACCGTCGTAACTTCCCAATAGTTAATCCAGCCATATTAATTGTTTCAACTAGTGCCTCTGTAAAGGCGGGATTCCACCAGTGTGTGGCACTGTGCGGCACGAGCATATTCAGTACAAAAATGCGTGTGCCGCACAGTGCCGCACACCGGTGGAATCCCGCCTTAAGATGTACAGATCGCTCTAAAAATATTTACAAACTTTAGTAAACTTGAATCGACAAAAAAGAACTATAAGCACAGGTTTTTTGCCTTTTTTAGGGTTCCGTACCCAAAGGGTCAAAACGGGACCCTATTACTAAGGCTCCGCTGTCTGTCTGTCTGTCTGTCTGTCACCAGGCTGTATCTCTTGAACCGTGATAGGTAGACAGTTGAAATTTTTACAAGTGATGTATTTCTGTTCCTGCTATAACAACAAATTCTAAAAAACTGGCCAAGTGTGATGAGTCGGTGTGGGGCTCCCATACAAAAACCGTTTTTTCCTTTTTATAGATATTGGTACGGAACCCTTCATGTGCGAGTCCAACTCGCTCTTGGCTGGTTATTTTAAATGCGACCTTTAGATGAGAACAGCCAAATACACGGATATACGAAGGAATTTTGGCCCAAGATGATATGGAGAACTTCAATCGCTGTGCAAGCTCATTCAAAAAAACAAGCAAAGAAAATTATGTAGGTTAGGTACACCGTGTCAATTGCAAGTTTACTGTTTCGGTGTTGTCCGTTTTATAAAGCGAAGCTTTGTATTAGCAGCAGTTCTTGAGTGTGGTTTGTGCTCATAAAAACCCGTCTCATTCACAAAGGCACGTATAGCGCAATTTACCTATGCAAAATAGCGCGCTAGTTCTATTGAGAGAATCATTTGCGCTAATGCATTGTATTTTTTTTCTAACATGATATACAAATTAGCTTTGGGCCGGATGCAACTGCCGTATGGATTCCATTGTGTTAAAATCGCCAGAGCACCCGAGGGTGTGTTGTGTTATGAGCGAGGACCCGGGTTCGACGGTTGGTCCCCAACAAAACAAAACCACAAATATTGTCGGCAACGCGCTTTTGATTCTTCTTGAATTACAAGTGTCCATAGGTTACCATCAGGCGCAGTCTTGGTATTATATAATACCTAACAAGTGAAATCAAAAGATTTTTCGAAAACTCAACTGCTTTTTTACTAATATTACTGCCTGTAACGCCCACGAGTATCCAACGACACCTCATATGTCAAAATACAACAAGCCTTTTGGACTGTAGCCCGTAAAATAGAATTTACCTGTCCATATACATATACGTACCTAACGATTAAGTATCTAACTACACCTTATATATTATATTATGTCAAAATACAACAAGCCTTTCGGACCTACAGTCCCCGTGAAATAGAATTTACCTGTCCACAAGCATACGTACCTAACGATTAAGTATCCAACGACACCTCATAATTATGTCAAAATACAACAAGCCTTTTGGACTGTAGCCCTTGAAATAGAATTTACCTGTCCGCATACATACGTACCAGGGATGTTGCAGATATTCGCACCCGCATCCGCAACCACGGAAGTTCCGCACAAATTACAACATCAGCATCCGCATCCGCATAAATCGATGCGGAGTTTTTGCGGATGCGGATGTAGTGCAATTTACGACAAGAACTCACGCGGCGCTTACCGCGCGTTTAATATATTTTCGCCATTAGTAAAAAAAAAAAACTTTTCGTTTCTGTGACCAAGAGCTGACGCGTTTTTGATCAGACCCCGTATCATGATCGGCCTTATCACACGATAACTGACACGATAGAGCGTCCGTCCCGTTCTGTCGAACGGTGTCAGCCAGTGACGGACGCTCTATCATGTCACTTATCGTGTGATAAGGCCGACCATGATATGGGGCCTGTTCGCTACGATTATAATCTATTCTCAACTTGTTTGATGATTACGTGATATCATAAAATGAACGTTGTTTATTTACGTTTTTTAGCGTTTGACCTCAAAATCCGCATTCGCATCCGCGGATGTGTGCCCCCAAATAACCGCATCCGCCTCCGCATCCGCGGATGCCAAAAAATCGCATCCGCGGCATCCCTGATACGTACCTAACGATTAAGTATCCAACGACACCTCATATATTATCTCAAAATACAACAAGCCTTTTGGACTGTCGCCCGTGAAATAGAATTTACCTGTCCACATAGGTACATGCGATGCGTACCTAAAGATTAAGTATCCAACGACACCTCACATGTCAAAATACAACAAGCCTTTTGGACTGTCGCCCGTGAAATAGAATTTACCTGTCCACAATCCACATACATACGTACGTACAGACATACGCTCGAATAACATAACCCTCCTTCTGGAGCAGTCGGGCAACAAGAAACCTGAATAAACCCACAGAACTTACAATTTCTTACAAGTTCACTTCGTTGCTGTAAATCTTTTTCACAACTTTTCTCCAAATAATTTATCTACACCTCTTTTCAACACTAGACGACGTATTTACCTACCAACTGGTTTGGCAAATCGCGCCAACTTATTGCTTTTCCGTAGTCGAACGAAACCCAAATAAAAGCATGGAAAATATTAATTTCTCACGCTGCTACGAGCAATGCGTCTTGTGACGCTCTGTCTACATTTGAATAATAGCCAGCACGGCTAGCACGCGACGGCACGCGAGCTCTCTCGATTTTTCTCACACTATCCGTCTCTCTCTTATTAGAACAGTTAGAAGAAGAGGTATAGAGCGATAAAAATCGAGAGTATGTCGCAGCCGTCGTGTGCTAGACGTGCTGACCTTTGAATTGACACCACACGGCAATATCAACCTTCACGACTAGGACTTAAAGTCTAATTTGAAAGCTGCACTTAGCTATATTTGTGACCGCATGTTTCTACTGATGTGACAAAGTTAACAATGCAGATTATTGCGGCGCTGAAATTTTCGAGTACTCTCAAAAACATACAAGTCGGCTTCAGTTTCATTTTTGTCAAACGGCATAAGTATGTTTGCGAGCCGTAATTTCGTTACCGTACCCGTACATTCGAGCAATGGCGGAACATTTTTGGCAAGAGCCAAAAATAAATAAGAATTTAAGTTGGTCACTCGAATTTATGGGAGGCTCTGGATATACGGCTGTTTTGCGATATCATGCGATTACAATACTTTTGGTCTGTTACTCGTAAAATATTTATAGCAAGGTAGCCCATTGGTTTAGGCGTGCGGCTATCAAACAGCGATCGTGGGTTCGAATCCCGGCTCGTACCAATGAGCTATTTGGAACTTTAATGTAAGGAATATGTTAAGACTACTCAACTGTCATTTTTCCATTAAAAAATGACATTTACATTCACCTGTCGTAATTATAAAGCGTTACGAAATCGATCAATTGCTGAGTGTTAAACACGCAACGTTTCGAACGAGCGTTAGAATCATTCAAATGTAATTTTCGCATAAAAAAATTGACATTTAGATCTACCTGACGCGCCTTAGTTCGTTTTCTGTATAGCAAAAGTAATGTCATTGTCAAATGTGTCAAAAGTCTTAAATAAGTGTAAGGCCTAAACCTTGGTACTTGATACAGTATTTATCATGAAAGGAACAATGTACTGTTTATAAATTAGACTGTTTTTGCTTTTTAAGAAAATTTGTGTAGCTTACTGCTAATATAATTCACATTGAAGAATATCATACACAGTTCAACTAATATGTCTCATTGTTTTGATTATTCTTCCTAAATATAAAGTAGAATTAAGTTAGAGTTTTATTTCCTATAACTTTTCTTTACTTTCTTCTGCTTGATAAGTTGCATTGTGTGAATTGAAGAAAAATTACAATTGTTCAAGTATTATTATTATTTTATCGCGTAGCGAGACGATCTTTTTTTTATTTTTCCGCTCTTTTCCAGGCTCAACTTTCCCTCGACAGACTAGCAAATATTGAATTCAGCAAAACAAGTACAATACACTACATGTCTAATACACTTCCAAGAGTCAGAGTTTACAAGTTCAGAAGTTTACATGTAGGTACTTATATCCAGCTATAGGTAACAATCAATAAGTTGAGCGGGAAATAGTTGGCCCAAACAAGCCAAAGATTTGTTGCCAACTGCCTGCCCGGAATTCTCTACCGCGATTCCGACCTTTGAGGGTAACGGATGGAAAAAGTAGGTACGTCTCGTACATTCGAGCAAACTATTCGAACGAGGAAGCGAAGCGAACGAAGTTCTATGCTTCAACTTGGGCTGAAAATCGTTTGTATGTTCAGATGTCCGGATGGCCCGCTGTCCCGCTGTTCTCCTTTACAGGTCGCGATTCTCGTGAAATTTTGTGAGTGAGCAGGTTCGTTAATTATATAGTTTTTTTTTGTCAACTCTTTTTTTTAAAGTGAAAACTTCTTTAGCGGCGCTGTGCACTTTTTGGGATCCAGGGGATTTTTGTTAAACTCGCCACAGGTGTCACGTGGCCGTAAGATGGTGAGAGATTCGTGACGAGGCTTAGGGGCGGGGGGGGGACCGATACCGTAGTACGAGACTGGCTGCGCCATTCGAGTTAGCGAGAAAAAGGGCGCAAACGCCATGCAATCCGCGGCGCTTACCCGTTCGGTCGACACACAATAAGTTCTCACGCGCTGATTTTCGAGTGAAATAGTTTACTTCTGTCGCTACGGTATTCGTCCATTCCAAATGTCAAAATATTCAAGTTTTCACTTCTGCCGGCACTTCCGGAGTGCAACCTGGTCTTTTTTAGTGTTCCGTACCAAAATTGGTCCAATGGAACCTTTACGGAACGAAATTTAAATAGGCAGGCTCGTGAATAGGGATGACGACAAAGATTTTTTTATAATGTCATTCGAACCAGTTTTTGGAGAGGAACAACTGTTTGTATGCGAGCAACGACAATTAAAGAACATAAATACCCAAAAAATTGAGACAAAGATTGACCTCGCTGGCGGCAGCGCAAAACGCTTTATACTTATAGACACACAGGTATGACGTCACAACTGACATTTGTACTACTTAATCGTTGTATGGAAAATCAGGTAAATTGTTTTTTTGGTCACGAAATACTGCGTTTAAGTACATAGTTGTCATACAATTTTGTATCCATAAAAGCGTAAGGATTCTATTGGTAGATTTAAATTTACTTTTGGACAAATAAAAAAAAAACATATTTTTTCTAAACTTTAATATCTTGATTTTAATAATATTTTACAATTTGATGGTTTACTATCCATTTAGCATCACTACGTTATTAATTTTAACATGAGGCATCATGCCTATTCTACAGCTCACAGACCCACTAGTTATACTATCATCAGTAATGCTAGAACAATTTGCGTTAATTCGTAACACATTTCTGACCAAGAATGCTACGCCCTGCGCTCGTAATCGTTCCGTGCTTTTACCGCTAAGTAGAGAAAAGTTCGTACGGCGTAGGCGCCCGCTAGGAGGGATCCTGGCAGTAAATGTGTTAAACTAAACATAGCGAATGAATAAATCTAAGGAGGATATATTAAAACGAAACAGTGTTATGTTTTGAAGTAATTAGTTTTAATTAGCTTCTGCCCGCGCCTTCCTCCGCGTGGAACTCGTTTATAAATATCGTAGTTCCATACAAACTTTAACCCCCATTTCTGGGTGGTTCTGTAGGACACGATTTCGGTGATAAAGCCAATGCTATTTCCTTCTTTAGGACTAAATATATATATATACAAAATTTCATCACAATCGGTCGAGCGGTTTAAGCACAGGTTATATATAGACAGACATACACACTTTCGCATTTATAATATTAGTAAAGATTACCGTATTACATTTCTCACCTATAAACATTTCTACTTAGCCCTACGGCTGACCCTTTCATCCCTTCGAGAAACTCACCCGGCACACTTGCACCCAGAGGAGGTACAACATATCACCGCCGCCCAAATAATCTGTAATTTCCTAGAGGCAACTGGCCTTAACGGCGAACTCCAAAAAAAAAGGGCTGCCGCTTCGACCAGCAAGTGATCTATTGTGATCACTTGCTGGTCGAAGCGGCATATTAAGGCCCACAAATCAAAAATAATAAGAAATTAAAATCTCACCCGGGGATAGTGAGTGTCCACGTGGCTTTTTATCCTGGAAATCATGCCGCGCGGACGTAGTCGCGGGCAATAGCGAGTAAATCATAAGCAAATCCATATCGATCGCGTACTCCCATCTTAATACACTTTTAATAAAAATTTACGACGACAACCTTCCTCGCTGTTTACCCTCGTTCTGGGGTCAGTCCATATCGAGTTATGCAGGCTAGACGATATTGCCTGCACCCAATAATATTGACTCGGGACGCCATCTCTTAAAATAATAATAGGCTTGCCTTCGACCTAGATGTGGAACAATTTTGGGGCAAACATTCCCATTTGTCTGGGAAGAATTTGCGGATGGCTTTATTGAGAGATTTTATATTTTTTCGTCTGGTGTCCTTATTTGCAAGCTGTTTTATGTTGCGTAAGCTGGTCTGCCAAATAAGGGACTTGGGAGGAATCCAGATAATTTTACCAGCGTGTGCCTATTTCATGAGTTTGTAAGGACCAAATAATGTTTTCACACTACCACACCGCTGCTGCTATTGAGAGCATAAGTTTCCACGCTAAATCATATCTAATCTAAGCCTTGGTGTTTCCTATATTCATGTGTGCCGTAGAAACATAGATGATACTAGCCAAAGAGAAACAGGCAATAGACGCATTCGAGATAAGGCGCTGGAGGCGAATGCTCAGGATCAAACTATATATTTCCCAGATCGGTATGAATACTTAATATATAGCTACTCTGAATATCTTTGCTCCGTTTTAAATACTCGAACTCAAATTGACTCCATTTATACAGACTTTGCTAAAGCCTTCGACAAGGTTGACCATAATATTCTCTGTATCAAAGCCGAACACATCGGAATACATGGATCTTTACTCCGATGGTTAAAATGTTATCTTCAAAACCGTTCACAGCTAGTCAATGTTCGTGGTTTTTATTCTCTTCCGTTTCAAGCCAGCTCTGGTGTTCCTCAGGGATCAAATTTGGGTCCACTTCTCTTTCTTATATTCATTAACGACTTACTAGGCTCTATCAATTGTAACACATTAGCATACGCTGACGATCTAAAGATCTTTAATAGAGTGAGCAACATTGTAGATTTTTATGCAATTCAAAAAGATCTTATTCATTTAAATAATAACAACAATATGGCATTAAATGTGAAAAAGTGCAATGTTATCACATTTACGAAAAAAAAAGCCCTGTTATATTTGACTATAGCATTAACGGTATATCGCTGCAGCGTGTAACAGTTATCAGAGATCTCGGAGTCTGGTTTGATTCAAAGCTCTCTTTTACTGCCCACTATAATTTTATTTTATAAAAACAACTAAATTATTAGGATTTATATATAGAACCATAAAACCATTCAAAAATATCCATTGTATTCTGACGATATACAATGCTCTGATTAGAAGTTGTCTTGACTATTGCTCTTCCGTCTGGTCACCATATTGTTACGTCCACGGGGTGGGTAACGTGATAGAAAATACACTAATTGATCACTAATTAAAAGGAATGCAAACTTTATTACAAAATTACAAATTAACAAGGTTTACTTAATAAATCAATTCACTATGACGCACTTTTCACTCACTTCGCTTTGAGATTCGCACTGTTCGCAGTTTAATTCCAAACTCTCCTCCGCTGCGTTGGCGCGCGGCTTATATATCCGGAGCCCTTCGCACTAGAACATTCCGGAGAAATCTTGAATAAACGGTCCAAGGTCCAATTCTAGGAACGGCGACCCCTCGGTTCATGAATGTTCCAGAGCGTCTAGATTGTTCGATGCTCGTTCGACCCGACGACTGGAACATTCCCGAATATGCTGTCCCTTTCTAGTTGTCTCTTTCACACACTTCTCGAACCTTCTCAATCTAGATGTCTCTAGAGAATAGTGCTGTCTCTTTCTAGTTGTCTCTTTCACACACTTCTCGAACCTTCTCAATCTAGATCTCTCTCTAATAGTGCTGTCTCTTTCATTCCTTCGAGAAATTTCGCCATATAATGAAGTGTACTTCAAAGGCCCATAAGGGGTCCTGAAAACGCCTGAAAACGGGTTTTCAGGTTATCGCGCCATCTGATAGAGGCTGTCCTGAAACGGACTGAAAACATGTTTCAGGCGCCTGAAAACAACGGCAACTAGGGTGAATTTTCAATCTTCTAGTACGTGGAAGAGCCACCTCTGAAACGGCCTGAAATCACTTTTCAGCCTGCTGAAAACGCTTCTTAAGCATGGAAAATCAAGTTTGAAGTTTATACCACCGGCGCAACACTACCCCCTCCTAAGACATGCTCGTCCCGAGCATCATTGTTTCCGTGGTACTTCGCCAGTCGGTCAACATGAACAACCTTGCAGGGACCACGTGGATTTCGCTGTATCCGATATGTGACGTCATTGATTTTTGTGACTACCCTATATGGCCCTTCCCAATTTGGGGACAGTTTTGGAGATTTTCCCTTTTTCCACATCGGGTTATGTAGCCACACCCAAGAACCTTCCTCGAATCCAATTTGGTTAGTCTTCCTATCGTATCGGGTCTTCATTCTCGTGCTAGCTTGAAGCCCGTGTTCACGAACAAGACTGTGAACGTCAGCAATCCGATCCCCTAAATCACTTGCATACTCTGTGATAGATCTTGGAGCATCAGGAGGACGTCCAGTTAAAAGATCTGCCGGTAAACGAAGCTCTCTTCCAAAATTCGCATATGCTGGAGTAACTGCCGTACTTTCATGGATTGCTGACCTATATGACATCAAAAAGAGTGGAATATGCCGGTCCCAATCCTTTTGGTGACTCTCAACAACCTTGGCCAGATGTCTCTCCAGAGTCTGATTGAATCTCTCCACCATTCCATCCGATTGTGGGTGATATGCCGTAGTCCTCGTCTTATGCATCCCCATGATTCGACAAGTCTCTTGAAAAACCGCAGATTCAAAGTTCCTGCCTTGATCGCTGTGAATTTCCAGAGGTACTCCAAATCTACAACAAACTTCATTTACTAACTTCTCTGCTATAGTGACTGCTTCCTGATTAGGGATGGCAAACGCTTCAGGCCATTTGGTGAAGTAATCCATCACGACAAGAATGTACTTGTTTCCGGAGTCAGATGTCGGGAACGGGCCTGCGACGTCTAGCGCAATTCTTTCCCAAGGTGCTCCAACATTGTACAGTTTGAGCGCTCCTCTACTACGGGTGTGCGGACCTTTAACTGCTGAACAGTTAACGCACTTCTTGCACCAGTTTTCGACATCTTCACGGCAGTGAATCCAATAAAACCGTTGTCGGATTTTCATCAAGGTTCTTTTCACTCCTAGGTGTCCACCAGAAGTACCGTCGTGGAAACTTCCCAAAACATCTTTCACTCTTTTCCTTGGAACGACTACTTGTAGATGAGCATCCTTCCCATTCGCCGATTCCCATTTCCTGCATAGTACGCCACTATGCATAACCAAGCTGTCCCATTGTGCCCAATAGCTTTTCGTTACCGAACTCATCGGAGCTACTTCACACCATCTTGGTTTGGGTATTCCTGCAGTAATCCAGTCAAAAATCGGCTTTACGTCAGGATCCTCTTGCTGAGCTAGTTGCATGACTTCATCACTCCACTCTTCGCTGACTGTGTCAGTTCTCAGCATCCTTAAACATTCCTTGGCCTCTTGTCTAAGACAATGCTTACAGTCGTCGGGACAAGGTCTTCGAGAAAGGGCGTCTGCGTTTCCATGTGATTTCCCACTACGGTGTTCGATGTCAAAGTCATAATATTCCTGAAGCTGTTCAATCCAGCGTGCCACCTGGCCCTCGGGATTTTTAAACTCCAGCAACCATTTCAGAGCAGCATGATCAGTCCTGATACGAAACTTCCGCCCTAACAGGTATCTACGGAAATGCTGTAACGTCTTGACGACTGCCAGCAGTTCCCTTCGAGTGACACAGTAATTTCTTTCTGGCTTCGACAACGATTTGCTAAAGTAGGCGATTACAACTTCATTATCTCCTTTTTTTTGCGACAAGACTCTTCCAATACCAGTATTACTCGCGTCCGTGTCAACAATAAAATCTACTTCGGGATCTGGATACCCCAGTATTGGTGCTTCACAGAGTCTTTGCTTGAGGTCGTTGAAACTTGCCGTACACCGATCCGTCCAATCAAACTGTCGTTTCTCTTCCGTCAGTTCGTGCAATGGTTTTGCTATATCCGAGAAGTCCTTCACAAACCGCCTGTAATATGAGCACAGTCCTAAAAATGCACGTACTGCAGTTTTGTCCTTTGGTATCGGCCAATCCTTCACGGCACTTATCTTCTCAGGATCTGTCTGGATACCATCCTTCGAAATCACATGTCCCAAGTAGTTAACCTTTCGTTTGAAAAGTGAACATTTCTTTGGACTCAGTTTAAGGTTTGCCTCTCGTAACTTAGACAATACTTGCTCCAATTTGCCGAGGTGATCATCGAAGTCTCTACCAACGATGATAATGTCATCCAAATAGACCAAGCAAGTATCTCCCAGCAATCCAGCTAGTGTTTGTTCCATCAATCTCTCAAATGTCGCTGGTGCATTGCATAATCCAAACGGCATAACATTAAACTGCCAGAGCCCCTTTCCGGTTGAGAAAGCCGTTTTCTCCTTATCACTATCCTTGATCTCAACTTGCCAATAGCCACTTTTTAAATCCAACGTAGAAAACCATTTCATTCCATTCAAAGTGTCTAAGGTGTCGTCGATTCGAGGTAACGGATAGCTGTCTTTCTTCGTGGCATCATTCAGTCGACGGTAGTCGACGCAGAATCTCATGGTCCCGTCCTTCTTCTTCACCAAAACTACGGGAGCACACCACGGGCTTGTTGAAGGTTCAATAACGCCACCCGTCTTCATTTCCTCGATCATGTCTTCTATTTCCTTCTCCTGGGCTACTGGAACTCGCCGGGGTCGCTGTCGTATAGGCATGACGTCACCAGTGTCGATCCCATGCTGTACGACTCCAGTTTTTCCGATGTCAGTGTCATGCGCAGAGAAAACATTGCTGTATCGCAACAGCAATTTACGTGCCTTACTGAGCTCTTCCCCGGTAAGATCGTTTCTGGAGCCATCTAATAACCTTTCAATGTCTATTGGAGGCGCAGAACACCCAGGGTTTTCGCTCTCCGTAGAACCTTGACAACTTCGTATCCAAGAGATTTCCTCACATGATCCAACTAGAGCTCCTTTTCTAAGGACGCACTCGGTGTCACTTAAATTAAGAACTCTCACAAAGGTTTTAGTCGATGTTGTTACCACCGTGCGGGCTGTCATCCATGGTTTACCATCATTGACCTTTTCCACAACAACACAACGATGACATCCTTGTTTTGTGCTGTACGGCAATCGCACTGGAACTAGTACCTGTGCCCTCGGTTGAAGGATCGTTCTTCTAGTACAGTAAACATTCCCATTTTCTCCGCCCTCCATAGGCACCTCATCAGGACCAAATTTCAGTACTCCAACCTTCAAGTCAATTTTACAGCCATGGCCTCTCATAAAATCCAGCCCAATGATGCAGTCGTCGATAATGTTAGCTACAATCACCTTATGCCAGTAGCTCTTATTACCAATTTTTAAATCCACCTCTCGCTCCCCCTGTATGGGAATGTACTGGCCGGTAGCGGTTTGCAGCTGGAGATGCCTAGGTTGGACTAGATGATCTCTGGTCAGGTGCTTCAGTAGCCGAGAACTGATAACCGTCCGAGAAGCTCCGGTGTCGATGGTAAGGTGACATGGTACTCCACCAATTTTTCCTTTGACAACCAGACTATTCCCGTCACTAGCCTGTGAGATCATAACAGGGACATTCCGACCACCAGCCAGCACTCGTCCCTTAGTCCTGGCTTTTACTCGTTTCCCTGTTGCGGCCCGGATGCCACAGTACCTGTTGCCCTTGCCACTGGAGTCAGATCTCGTTCTCTCCTGCCCCTTTTCGGGCAACTGGTCTGGATGTGGCCACGTTCTCCACAATGGTAACATCGTGGCCCAAACTCACGATGTGGAGCAATCGGTTCCCTAAGAGATACTTCACGTACCCTATAAGGCCTTGACGGGTCCTGGCGCACAGCTTCTACTTCCAGGGCATGAGCCACCGCATCCTTCAGGCTCCCATGGTGTCCTAATCGCACTGCAGCCCGTACCTCCAAATCCCGTATTCCGTCAACGAAGGCCTGCACTAACGTGGTGTCCACAAAGGAGGCGGATGTACGTTGGTACGCCTTTCTGACCAACTTCTCAATTTCTAGGGCCCACTGCTGCAAGGTCTCGCTACGCCCCTGCGTCCTGTCCTTTAACTGAGCTCGGTACACGTGCTCCAGGTGCTTGTCACCGTAACGGGCCTCCAACGCCTCTAGAAGCCGGTCGTAAGTCTCCTCTTCTCCTAATGCTTCTAATATGGTGAGAGCCTCGTCACGTAACGCTAAGGTTAGGGCTGTCCTGGCCTGCTCTTTACTCCAACCGTTAGCCTTGGAGACTGACTCGAATTGCCGCTTATAAGCTGTCCACGACGATGTACCATCGAAAGGAGGTACCTTGAATCGTCCACCTCCCGATACAGGCACCTCGACTGCACAGGTACTCGTACCACTGGCCACTTTTATTTCGAGCTTCTGGAGGCGATTCTTGTAGGTGTCGACTTCCTCCTTAACTGTCCCAATGGTTTCTCTAACACCATGAAGTCCAGTTTCAAATTTAATGTCCAAGTCAATCAGTTTCTCCTGGACCTCACACATCTCGCGCTTCCATTCAGTCGCGGTCTCATGTACCTCTCGAAGCAGCCTCGATTGTTCTTCTTGCTTTTCTTCCTGTTTTCGGACCTGTTCCTGTTGTTGACGAGCTTGTTCTTCTTGTTTTTCTTCCTGTTTGCGCAGGCCCTCTACGATTTTTCGGACCTGTTCCTGTTGTTGACGAGCTTGCTCTTGTTGTTGACGAGCTTGCTCTTGTTGTTGACGAGCTTGCTCTTGTTGTTGACGAGCTTGCTCTTTTAAGAGAATTAAGATGGCATTGACGTCCAACTCTTGCTTATATGGGGTCGGTGAGTCTGATGGGCCAGCGCGCGACGCAGAGTCCTCACCTGCTGCAACTCGGCTCCGGGTCTGCACTCCCTTCTGCTCGTTCTCACGTGATGTAGTCGACATTTTCAATCCCACTTCTGACACCAAATGTTACGTCCACGGGGTGGGTAACGTGATAGAAAATACACTAATTGATCACTAATTAAAAGGAATGCAAACTTTATTACAAAATTACAAATTAACAAGGTTTACTTAATAAATCAATTCACTATGACGCACTTTTCACTCACTTCGCTTTGAGATTCGCACTGTTCGCAGTTTAATTCCAAACTCTCCTCCGCTGCGTTGGCGCGCGGCTTATATATCCGGAGCCCTTCGCACTAGAACATTCCGGAGAAATCTTGAATAAACGGTCCAAGGTCCAATTCTAGGAACGGCGACCCCTCGGTTCATGAATGTTCCAGAGCGTCTAGATTGTTCGATGCTCGTTCGACCCGACGACTGGAACATTCCCGAATATGCTGTCCCTTTCTAGTTGTCTCTTTCACACACTTCTCGAACCTTCTCAATCTAGATGTCTCTAGAGAATAGTGCTGTCTCTTTCTAGTTGTCTCTTTCACACACTTCTCGAACCTTCTCAATCTAGATCTCTCTCTAATAGTGCTGTCTCTTTCATTCCTGCGAGAAATTTCGCCATATAATGAAGTGTACTTCAAAGGCCCATAAGGGGTCCTGAAAACGCCTGAAAACGGGTTTTCACGTTATCGCGCCATCTGATAGAGGCTGTCCTGAAACGGACTGAAAACATGTTTCAGGCGCCTGAAAACAACGGCAACTAGGGTGAATTTTCAATCTTCTAGTATGTGGAAGAGCCACCTCTGAAACGGCCTGAAATCACTTTTCAGCCTCCTGAAAATGCTTCTTAAGCATGGAAAATCAAGTTTGAAGTTTATACCACCGGCGCAACAATATTATTATACACTTGATAGTTTGAAGAACAGACGAAGTACGAATGAATTAACGCTTTTGTACAACATTATGAACAGTAAAATAGACTTGGACCTCATAAGCAACATACAGTTTCGGATATATCCTACACCATGCCGTAACCCGGCTCAGTTTTTAATACCAGTAGCTAAGAATAATGTCTCACAACATAGTCCCCTGGCTCGCATGTGAACTTCTTACAATAGAATATGTAATGATGTAGATATCTTTCACTTAAGTTTTAATAGATTTAAAAGTAATGTAATTAAATTAACACGTAGTTTAGCAGATACATGATCTCATTATAATCGCCGTATCGAATAATAAAACATTTTAATTTGTTATTTCTTTAAGACTAGCTATATAATCTATGGATTGTTACAAATATGTCAATTATTAATTCTATATGCGAATGAATGTTGTGCTTGGTTATTATTGAAATGTACATTTTGTATTATCTATATTTCAACTATATTACTTAAGGAACTCTGTAGTTTACATTTTGTTACCTTGCCCTAGTAAATAAATAAATAAATACGCGTTTATGCACTGTTTGCCAGCAACTGCTGCTTTCGAACTTTGGGCATGTAATGCGCAGAGGTGATGGTATTCTGGATAAACTGGTTGCGGTTGGCGATGTAGAAGCAAAAAGGTCCGCGGACACTTGCCAACTAGTGGTCAGACCAGATCAAGGAAGCCACATCCTCAAGCAATTTCCAGCAAGCAGTGAGGGCAACCATGGATCGAGACCGATGGAGACAAAGCATCAGGGCTGCAAAGTCTAGCATTGATCACGATCCTCAGCAATGAGGGAACGGCTGAAGAGAGAGAGAGAGACAGGGAGAGAGAGAGAGAGAGAGAGAGAGAGAGAGAGAGAGAGTCAGAAAATAGACTGGAAGTACTTCCCCATGCAGGTGGGTTGCTCCAAATATGAGCGAAATGACATTCCGCTGTACAGTCAGCATAAAAATTAACTGCGCAATCGAAGACGTCACAAGCTCTTATTCCCCTCCTAATAAAGACTTTGAAGTCTTCGTTTGCGCAGTTACTTTTGATTCTGACTGTACCTCTATTTTATTAAATTTTTCACTTACAAGCTCCAAAAAATCTACTAGAGGTTCCGTGAGCTGTAGAACTAGCGAGGTCTTTTTTTATTTCGAAAAACCGAATACTTAAAAAACTATAATTCTTGAACCTGCTCACAGAATTTGACGAGAATCGGTTCAGAAATGCGACCCATAGATGAGAACACCCGGCTAGCCGGACATGCGAAAGAATTTCGGCCAACGCTGAAACGGAGCACTTCGTACACATCACTCGCTCGTTCAATAACATTTACGTTTCACTACCAAGCTACAATTTTTCACATCAAGGGTCGGTGGGTAATTTGTGTTCCGCGTACGACCGTGGCGCGCCGTCAGCCCGGGCTGCTGGCCGTGCCGCGCGGGCGCACCTAGCTGCTGCGCGAGGCGCCGATGGCGCGCGCCGTGCGTGCCCTGAACCTCACAGCGACGCATGTAGACCTATTCTCATGTACGATGAGTGAATTCACAAAAATAGCATTATTAACTATGTTATATTGAATATACCTACGTAATTATTTTATTATAATAGATCATTTGTTGCTACATTATCGCATTGGGCTCAATTCAGCCTGTAATGATAATTGTATGTGTGGAAATAAAATAAATAAATAAATCAATATGCCAACATGGACAGTTATTAAAATATCTTAAAAGCGATACAGCTCCCGCAAATACCTTTAACCATTATTTATGTAAGAATTACCGAGTCAATTACATTTGCCGTTTACATCAACTTCTACAGTCACTTACATCGATACGTGCGTCGTAAAATAAACTAGAGGCGGTTAGGAGACGCCGTAAACGCGCACTTCAATTATGTGAACGTTTTATAGACTACGTTCAAGTCGATAAAAAGTGATAGGCACTTGTTTGTTTGGTTAGTTTTCAGCTTTTACGATTACACTCTCGATAGCTTCTTCTTCTTGGTCGCTTCACTTTTGGTCGTGATCGTCATGTCGGTTTAGTGGCAAGCTTGACAATCAGTCGCCATTCGTCTCTCAAGGCCTTCCTTGTGCACAAATGGGTGCGTCTAGCGTGGACCTGATTTGGTCAGTCCATCTCATTGGCGATCTGCCGCGCGCTCTTGTGCCCTCAATCCGCAGCGGGCGTCGCACACGCATACTTGTCAGAGCGTGATGGGCGTCTTTACCGTTGTGGTAAAGACGCCCATCACGGGCCCCGCGACTGCGTCCGTGTGGAACTCGTTGATTTCGTAGCTCCATACACATTTTCACCCCTTTAGTAGACCAATTCCGGGATAAAAACTATGTTATGTCCTGCCGTAAGACTCAAACTATCTCCATATTAGATTTCATATAAATCGGTTCAGCGGTTTAAGCGTGAAGAGGTAACAGACAGACAAACACACTTTCGCATTTATAATATTTGTATGGATGAGTTGTTTTAGAGTTTCAACTTCGTGGAATCCAGACATTTAGTAAACGCAAGCATCAATATCGTTCTTTTATTAGCTTGGAAATTGTTATATATTGTGTGAACGAAACAAAAAGACATGCGATTACCGATATGATGATGAATGATCTTGGTCATCATCATTCTCTAAGCGTTATTCCCGGTTGTGCCCTAAAGGAGACCGGGGTCCGCTTTGACACCTAATCCCAAGATTTGGCATAGGCACTATTTTTACGAAAGTGATTGCCATCTGACCTGTCAACCCAGAGGGAAAACTAGGCCTTATTAGGATAAGACCAGCTTCCTCACCATGTTTTCCTTCACCGAAAAGCTAACGGTAAATATTCTGTACATGAGTTCCGAATAACTCATTGACACGGGTTTCTACCAACGACCGTTGATAAGTGATAAAAAGGCAACCATGCTACGCCCACTGCACTACCAGCCGCTCGACAGTCACCGCCCGGCCGTGATGCGTGGCCGAAGAAAGTTAGAATGCGGGACAGTGGAGGACAAAAAACCAATCGACTCTTTCTTACACCGCTTGATAGAACGTGACGAATAAATCCTTACTATCCATACTAATATTATAAATGCGATAGTGTGTTTGTCTGTGTGTCTATTATCTCTCACGCTTAAACCGATGAATCGGTTTAGATGAAATTTAGTATAGAAATAGTTTGAGTCCCGGGGAAGGACATAGGATAGTTTTTATTCCGGAAATCAATCCCAAGGGGCCGAAATGGGGGGTGAAAGTTTGCATGGAGCTACGATACGACTAAGTCGCGGGCAGAAGCAAGTAATTCTATATATTACAGAGCCAATTACAGCTCAAAACATCACGAAATCCAGCATACGAGGCTGGGTTCTTAAATATTTACAAGTACGTTTTGGGTCATAAAATGGCTGTTATGCAATTACATTTGGGCCCCGATCGGGAACCACGTGTATGTAAAACGAGGCAATACGTTTAAAGGATATTTAGGGGCTCAAGGGGACATAACGTCTTTTATGTTATGAAGGACATTAAGATAATGAGTGGCTGATTGCAGCTTGAGGATAAAGTAATTATTACAATTACTTTGACTGAATTAGCGAAATTGCCATCATTTCAAAGTAATAAGAGATTCAAATGAGCAGTTTGAAGAAGTCGCGTTTACATTATTCATTTTAAGTGAGGCGGTCAATACGAAGTAATAAACGGAAACAAGTTGACAATAACACAACCATTGTCACAAAAACAACATCGAACATTTTTTTTTATCTGATCAATGAAAATAGGTTCTATTTCCCCAAATGGTGTTCAAATCTACACAGCCATACTAACTAAAGTTTTTGGTCATAGTTAATGTAAACATGCAAATAGTTACATCGCTGTGCGGTTGATTTTGATTCATCAAAATAATGCAGGACCTACATACACCAACAATGATTCAGCAACTACGAACGAGTCGATTTCGCAGTACCTATTTATGATATGTGAAGGGGCTTATTTTCTAAAGCTGCTCAATTATTGCCATAAACATGCTTGTTTACTATTGAGGGAGGCGATGGCTGAGATATGCGTCATAATCGTGATCGGGTGCTGTTTGTGGAGTCCGGACTGTTCATGCTTGCAAGGGCATAGTAATTACTTAAATACTTGTGTTATTATTATTGTTTTCGTATTGACGAGAGACATCATTCTGTTCTTGACACGTTTTAATGTTATTGACCCTGTACATCTCTGACAATATCACATTAATTTTCCTTTTTAGGGTTCCGTAGTCAAATGGCAAAAAACGGAACCCTTATGGATTCGTCATGTCTGTCTGTCTGTCTGACCGTCCGTATGTCACAGCCACTTTTTTCCGAAACTATAAGAACTATACTGTTGAAACTCGGTAAGTAGATGTATTCTGTAAACCGCATTAAGATTTTCACACAAAAATAGAAAAAAAAACAATAAATTTTGGGGGTTTCCGATACTTAGAACTGAAACCCAATTTTTGGATGGATCTTCGAAAATGATATTGATGTTTCTAATATCATTTTTTTCTAAACTGAATAGTTTACGCGAGAGACACTTACAAAGTGGTAAAATTTGTGTCTCCCCTCCCCTGTAACTTCTAAAATAGGAGAATGATAAAACTAAAAAATAAATATGATGTACATTACCATGCAAACTTCCACCGAAAATTGGTTTAAACGAGATCTAGTAAGTAGTTTTTTTTAATACGTCATAACATCATCATATCAGCCGAGAGTTTTAATTTCGTGCCATTTAGTTTGTTAGCCGTTTAATATCGGTCCTTAGGTAATCTGCAAATTTAAAATGGTTATTGTGGAAGATTTTTTTTATACACAAAATTTCTGTTTGACATCAACCTATTTGCCCTTGTGGCCTATTTTGAAGAATAAATAATTGATTTTGATTATGATTATGATGTAAGGAAATAGTGTAAACATATTATTATCACGCTCGTCGCTTTTCAGTAACTCTTGATTTTTCTTTCATCGAACGAGCGAGCGAAGCGAACGAATGTTCAGCTTGGGCCGTAAATCGTGTATTTGTCCGGCCGGCTTTTAGTCTCCGGTGTCCGATATCTGTCCTGCTGTTCTCCTCTAGTGGTCGCATTGCTCAACCGATTCTCGTGAATTTTTGAGAGCAGGTTCGTTAATTATATTGGTTTTTTTGTCAACTTAAAAAAAAAAGTTAGGTTTGACAATTCCACAGCTCGTAGAGCCGCTAGTACTAAATATTCGAGTGATAGGTGCAATGGCTGAAACATCCTGGAGCTTACTGTAGTGACAAAGTCCCACAGATTCATCGTAGCATTTCGTTTATTCAAATTGTATTTCGTTTCATCGGTACATGCTGCTTACTCCAGAATATTTCGATACACAAATAGCACGGAATAAACTATACCAAAATTGCTTCAGTTTGAGTTAAATCTACTTTATATGCAAGAAATTTAAATGAAGTTTCGAATTGAGTCAACGGGGACTTCAACTTTCTCAATAAACAAGGTAGCGCCATATCACAACTATAAGCTCTCTAAATCTCCAATCAAATTCCGGTCAAAGTTAGGCGCCTTTCCTCACTGAATTTTCTAGAAGCTTAGTACCAAATTACATGGCTGACAATAATGAAAGCGTTTTTTTCCTACAGGCCCAAAGTTTCGCATTACACCGTATCGTACAGCCGCACAGTTTAGTACGTTCACTTTCCTGTTAAAGCATTTGATGATTTTATCAGCCGAGAGACTTCCAGTCGTCAACAGCTGGACCTAAGCCCCCCCCTAAATACCATAATGACCGGTCAAAGAAGTTGATCATCATTATTATCAACTCAGCCGAAAGATTTCCACTGCTGACATAGGCCTCCCCCAAAGGGTGCCGCAATGAGCGGTCTCGCGTCATCCACGTCATTCAGCTATGTTATGCATGTGTTAGGCTTCCTTTAGGTACCGAAGGCCACTGCGGTGCGGGCTCGGTGCGGTTGGGTAAGGTGTCAGTGTCAACTGTCAATCAAGTCGGTACTTATAGATTCATTACTTCACGGCTATATTCACGGCTATTAAAATTAGTGGTTCATGATTGGCGTGGAATGTAAGGAAGCGGTACGCATGCGGTATTGCATCCCAAGCAACAAAATTATCCCAGACTGCCTATTTTATAGATCTACAGCTCTAATAACTCTCTCTGAACGGTTCTAGTATGTGCTAACAAGCTGATAACAGAAGCACGGAGTAAATACGTTATAATCATGTTTGGTTTTGTGAGGAGCTTATAGTTAGTCCACGGGAGCACATAGTTTATTATCGTCCAAATATAAGCTATTAGCTTAATTGGTTAGTCACCAATTCCACAACTTCTTGGAGCCAACGGAACAGCAGCGCTGGCTGCAAACCGGCACCATGCTGAGTTGGGCCAATTTCATAACACGGCACATATGTACTTTTTCCTTTGTCTTTGTCTTGTAATACTGTGTGTTGTGTTGTGTAACGATGTTTGATTTTTGATACAATAAGTGATTTAATAGGACCAATATTCCTTTCGTTTAAAAGCGCTTATCTCGTTATAAGCCTGATAATATGGTGGTTATACGACAATTACCACACCACTTTTTTATATTTGAGATGCTTCCCGCACTGTGTCTACGCAAAATACTACTGCCCAAATGTAATACTGATAGTATTAAACAAAATACCGCATACCGAAGTAAGGCTTATAGTCTCAGAGGAAAACGTTCGAAATAATCATAATTTGGATTGGATGATTGAACATAAAGGTCGCGGTAAAGGTCGCGGGAGTCCGCTGGATGCGGGTGGCGCAGGACCGGTCATTGTGGCACTCTTTGGGGGAGGCCTATGTCCAGCAGTGGACGTCTTTCGGCTGATATGATGATGATGATGATGATGATGATTGAACATTTCGTTCGGTTTAAATTCTTTGAAGGTGAAAATGACAATTGACATCCCAAGGATCGTTCTAAAGCTTCTGCAATCACCCTTTCACGACCGTGTAACGGGTCTCCTTAATTTGGCGTGTAATTTAGCGCCTAACTTATCGCGTACCTCCCACGGCGGTGTCCGGTCGACATACAGGTCACGTGCCTCGACGTGCCGACTTGCGAGTGAGAACAGTTGAACTAAGAATATAAGACGTTTTTAAAATAAGTTTTGTTCAAATATAATATTTTTGGTACAAGCTTTTATTGACTTTCTTAATTCTTAATGCTCACGGCGTATTGTACCGTAGCCGGTACGGTATTATACCGTCGTCTACTACTCATTGAGAGGATTCTAACCAGCCCAAATACAACGGGGTTACGTCGGTTAAGTATTGAACTCTCATGGCCACCTTCTGTCTTCATTATCAGATCAGCTCGACGGCACCATCATATTGAATTGTCTTCAAAACTATACTTATGCCCTCAGCTCAATCGGTTGACGGTTAACTGGTTCAAAATTAAGTTCCAGGATTTGACCGTCACTAACAAAAGTACAAACTAACAAACGGCCTGTAGCGACATCTACCCGAAGACTAAGGCTTCTTAACGGCACCAAAGCCTAAATTTAAATTGAGAAATCGTCCGTAACGATGTGCCACCCCATACTAAATTAATTTTGTTTTAAGCAGTAACGCTGTTAACAAAATTATACCTACATTTAAATTAAAGGAAAAATGTAAAAATGTAATGCTCCGAGCCGGATTCGAACCGGCAACCACAGGCATTCATGGCCCGCCGCTGCTAACCAACTGAGCTATCGGAACAATCTGTCTCAGCCACGAAAGTGTTTGGTTAGCATTACATTTTTAAATATTTCCTTGAATTTAAATTTATACTTTCGTTAGCTGCGTTAACTGCTGAATACAAGTAGTATTATAGTGGTTACAGACGTGCAAAAATACTAACGACCAAATTATAATCATAATGGTTCGCGAACCTCGCTACACACGTTCAAACATCGCCCGAAGTGCACTAACATCGCGGTTCGGAGCGAACAAGTTCACTCGTCTATTCCTATTTGTACGAATAAAGTAAAAAGACTATCTAGAAGACATTTTCGCTTTTTCCTTATCTATTATATCATGAAATGGCTGTACCCCAATCTGTGACCGCCGCGTACCGCCTAAAGCACTGATTATGATAAGTACCCCAACAGACCATTACGGCGATTTCGGTGCATAATTTAACCTGATATCGGCCCCAAATATATTCAAATATCAATTTAATTCCCTCGTTTGATCTGGTGATGTTTTTCAGTTGATTTGCGGAAACAAGAGGATCTGATTTCAGTGTGATATCGTTAAGTGTTATCGCTACGTGTTTGGAGCGATCTCTGTGAATATAAGAAAATATTCCAAAGGGTTTTATGGACAAAATGTAAATGAAATTTACATAAATTTACATTAATTAACGTTGGGAAAGTGCGTTTACTCACCCCGTCCGGTGATGCAGGATGGGTATGACGGACTAACCGAAGCTGGACTAACGTCCGAAGGCCTCCACACATCGAACGCGGGTCGTGTGCGGGCGGCGCAGGCGCGGCGCGGGTCGGGCGCGATTGAAGCGGTATATTCACACCGCAGGCGAGCGGCTTCTCTATCACACAGTAGCGCGGGCCCACCGCGCACCGTAGAGATAGTGATACAGATTTTAAATGGGTTGGTAGTGACAGACTCGCGCCGCGCCCGACTCGCGCCGCGCCCGACCCGCGCCGCGCCCGTCCCGCGGCCGCGCTGCCCGAGTGTAACTAAAGCCTGGTTTCCACTTTGATTAGTGCGAGCAGGTGATTAGTGCGAGTGCAGGTGTGTAGTGCGAGTAGTGTCCAATTCACTACGAGTGCAGGAGATTAGGAGATTAGTGCGAGTGCAGGTGTGTAGTGCGAGTAGTGTCCAATCCACTGCGAGTGTTTAGTGGCAGGCACGCTGCGAGTGAGGGGGAAGGGAGGGCGCGCGGGACGTGGCTACTCGCAGTCCACTCGCAAAAAAATAGAACACGCTTCTGTTCACTTTACTACACAGCCAACTAATCACTTGCACTAATCAGTCGCTGTCCACACCTAGTCACTAATCACCTGCACTAATCACCTGCACTCGCACTAATCAAAGCGGAAACCAGGCTTTAGCGCCGCGGGCCCGCGTTTGATGTGTGCTTGAAGTGTAGTTTCAATGTTTTACAACTTGCGCGGGCCCGCGCCCTACTCGCAACCGCGATCGGTGTGTGGAGGTCTCGAAATCACCAACCGAGTTCCGGCTCCGCCGTGTAAACGGGGAGAATCCCAGGACCGCTCTTGCTTTTCGATTCAACTGCGTACGTCCCAGCGGCACAGTAGCGGGCCGTTGACATTTCGAGGGTTCAGATAGGCGAGCGGGCGCCTCCAGTCCTGTGGAACCTTTGCTTGCCCCGACTCCCTGCATGGTTCCGCTACGGCGGAGACTGCGCGAGACGATAGCGCCTGACTCTCCGTCCGGTCCGTCGCCGGCGAGAATAAAAATATGAGTTGTCCGCCCCAGTCATTCAGTTTCGAACTGCCGTCTTTAACATCGATTAGCAGACCTCTTCCCAGGGCGCTAAAGCCGATCACGTGCATGGTTTTTTTTATAATTATTTTTAATCATATCATATCACATTACATCATATCATATCATATCGTTTATTGCGTTATTTTGATAACGTGGATCATAAAATAAATCTATTTAATTACTCTACAGCTGCTCACAAAATTTCACGAGACGGTTCAGAAATACGACCTGTAGTGGAGGACAGCGGGACAGCGGGACATCGGACACCGGAAACAGGACATCGGACAAACGATTTTCGGCCCAAGCTGGAGCATAGAACTGCGTTCGCTTCGTTCGCTCGTTCGACAATATCTCTATCTGACACGTTAGACAAACATTACGGCGAGTGTGGCGTGTGACAACATTTATACATTTGATTTCAATTCAGTACGTTTACAATATTAACCCTCAGTATAATTATGTTCCAGCACCACAACCATTCTGAAACATTTCATATCTACACTCAAAGGCAATGACCTTTTCGGTAATAATGTCAATTATCTAAAAATTCGATAAAAATGTACCCGTTTTGATTGCTGGCATGGCTGAAGCATGTTCCTAATAGAATAACACACCTAGGATTTAACAAGTAGGTATGTATAATCAGCGGTACTTACACTGTTTTGCCAGAACCGTGTTGCTAGTAACGTTACTTGTTTAAGGAAGTTTCCACCTGCTCGACACGATTTTACACAACAAAACCTCATAAATTCCCGCAACGGTTCTAAACACTCAAAATATCGGCGTCATACGCTGAACTATAAACCCGGCAACCTAGCTACGTGAAAAGGTCGTATCTTCTTACGAGTTTGATAGTGAATCACGTCGTTGTATGATTGGGATGTTCGAGTCGTGCTCTCGTTCGGTCGCTTATCAAATGTGCGCGGAAATTGGCGGGAAGCCGGGGATATTGCTGCGCTCGCGCTCTATCGCGGAATACCGCGATAGAGCGCGAGCGGCGACCAATAGGTGAGAGCTGACAACAGCGCTAAATTCAATAGCAACGCTATACATCAAACTTTTGCAGCTTACCGCCCTATGCCGGCGGCTCAATCCGTGATTTCGTCGCGCCGCTAATAGTACATAGTCCGGCCCCAGCCGGTATGTTAGCGCTGCTACGCACGTGTTCTATCGCAACGCGTGGCATGCGATAAAAAGTTTCTGTCAAAAATTTCATTTTTGGTACAAGCTTTTATTGCCGACTGTATTTTTCTGAATACCGTCATCAACTACTCATTGAGACGATTCTAACGAGCCCAAACTCGATAAGATTATGTGATTTTATTACGGAGTTCTTAATGGCCAGCTCCACGTCATCATAATATTGCATTGTCACGTGATTTGCATTATTCGTGCAAAATTTCAACTTAATCGGAAACCGGGAAGTCGATCAAATTTAACTTGCAAGATTTGATTACAGACAGACAGATAAAGGGACAGGTGAAACTAAATAAAAGCTTGTAAAAAAGGGATGGCCACGTTTAAGCTCGTTCGGCATACCTTAACTGGAGATTTGTTAACAGTGAACCTTCTGTACGTAGGACTATTATTTATTCTGTGCCTATGCATGGATGTATGTACTGCGGTAGATATAGTCAGGCGCATAGATGTCGAAGCTCACATTGTGAAATAGGAATAGTAGAGATATAGCTTTACCTAACTACTTAATTGCTTGTGGCAACGGGAGCCAACTCCAGGCACATACTTATTGTGTCGACTGTGGTTGCCAAGCAAAATATGATGAATAAGCAATTTAGGCAAAATTTTTAGGGCTCCACACCCAAAGGGTAAAACGGGACCCTATTACTAAGATTCCGCTATCCGTCCGTCTGTCTGTTTGTCTGTCCGTCTGTCACCAGGCTGTTTCTCATGAACCGTGTTTTCTGTTGCCGCTGTAACAACAAATAGGAAAAACAGAATAAAATAAATATTTAAGAGGGCTCCCATACAAGAAACTTGATTTTTTTGCCTTTTTATAGATATTAGACGACTCCAATTTGGCCGGTTTTAATGAAATCAAGTGAGCGGCTACACCGGAAAATTGTTATATAAAAGCTTACAAGGAATATAGATATGAGAATTGCATTTGTTCTTATGTCTATCTATACGACCACGACGACTGCAAAGAGAAAACCTACAGAAAAATAACCAATCAAATGAAATATGATGCGCTTGCAATGAAGCTATCAGCGCAACCAATGAAATATTCTCAGCGATTTATTTTCATTCTGTCCTTTTTTCATACAAATACGTGCTTACTAGTTTAAATCATATTAGTCTATGCAAAATAGGGTAGGGATATACTAGAAAAAGTTTTCATAAACGGGTCACTTTTCCTAAGTCTCGGAAGTTAAAACGACACTTTCAAGTGCCACATGGTTGCAATGAAAAAGCTCTTTTGAAGCTGGAAACTTACATTATTTTATAAACAATAAGCGAAGTCTAGTAAAAAGTTCCAGTGTCCGATCGTTCAAACAACAGCTTGCCGGGGACTTATTCCCCTGAACATTTACAAAATATTTTGTACTCTTCCTTTACTTCTTTCTTAGTTAAGGTAGTTTCCACATATATTATATTGTAGTGTCCGTGGATTCATGGATGGAAATCCTAAAATTGTCATCAGCAAAGTAACATGAGAGTTCAAAGCCACAAATATTGTTATCATGCTAAAGTGGATTAGAAACTACTAATGCGAAACTTAAGGGGATGCCTTGATACGAGTCAAACACGCCCCCTTGACAAAGACACGCTGATGCCCTACACGCACGAGAAAAAGAGATGTAACACTCTTCGGGAATGCCTTTTTTGGACAAACTTTGATAAATACCTAACTTAGAGAAGTTTTATTTAAATTTCATAAAGTGAGATTTTAGATGAGATGAAATACTATGTTATTAACTTGATTGTGTCGTAAAATAATGTATCGTTTGAGTAGGCTGAGTAAAAAAAGGAAAATACAGACCCAACTTTGGATTTTTTTTTCTAGTAAATTTTAAGCAATCATGTCAGAAAAACAATCATATAGTCAAGAATCATATATTTGAAAATCAGACCTTCTTGTTTCTTAATCTAGTCAGAACGGCGTTTCAAAGCTCGCGATAATTTCCAATGCACCGCCTTAATTATGTTTCCTTAAAAAAATGTATATGATAAACGATATATAAGGTACTAGCTTCCGCCCGCGACTTTGTCCGCGTGAACCCGGGATAAAAACTATCCTATACTTTAATCCAGGCTATAAAATATTTTCGTGCAAAATTTCATTCGAATCGGTTCAGCCGTTTAAGCGTGATTGAGTAACAAACATCCAAACATCTAAACTTTCGCATTTATAATATTAGTAGGATAGAGGTATAAACTAATTTTGTCACCAAAACGGAACCTGACTTGATTTTCCATACAACGGGCTCGACACTCCCATAATGTGGCATCATTGCGCTCCCAATGTTTATGGGGAGTATTTCTTATTTAGTTCAGATAATTGTATTATTGACTGAGTACATAAAGCCATGACATTTTTAAACAAAACAGTTATGTTTTCAAGAAAGTTTTTGGTAACGTAAGTTTACGCTTTCGTTCCATCTAATATAAGCAGATAATATACCGCTGCAAGGTCTTTTGACGCCCGCCTCAATAAAGGGAAATGGTATAAAACGTAAACACTAACATATTTTGTAAGCGGGTGCGTAACGATGCCTATATATTTTTTGATATAATATTAGTCACAGTAACGCCCATTTGGTATAATTATGGAGTCACACAACAACACTTATTATATTTATATATGATATAATTATCATTTTATATAATGATCATTTGATTTAATATCATTTAATATAACATACTTTAAGTCTAATGCATATTTTCTATAATGAACATATGATATAATGTTAATTTCTTCTAATGTGCAGTTATCATAATATTTTTTGGTAGACTAAGGCAGGGTGGTATAGTTACGACGACGAGCGAAGCGAGGTGGAGTGTTAGGTAGAGCCGTGCGTGACCCTACAGCGCGCGAGCCGAGCGAGCGAAGCGAGCGTGCCGCGGCAGCGGCCGGCGAAGCGCTAGAACTGAACACTTTTTAATACCTAATACTGATACTATATAAGTACAATTTGTTTACTATACTTACTTAGTTATAATGTTTACCATACTTTCTTTACTTTACTGGCCTTACCAAGGTCTTGTAATAAAAACAATATATAATACTATGTACTTGATAGTTCTATTACATTAGAATTATACCATATTATGGTTATAATAAATAAGTGTAATACCAGACAATAATTATACAAAATAAACATAATATATATATTGAAATTAAATCAAACGTTTATTATATGTAATGACTGATTAAATACTATGAAATTATATCAAATGTTATGATATTGAATGAAATTATATCATTAATTTTTATACCCATCATTACATACCCTTTGTAAGCTTCACATTTTTGACCGAGTGTATGAGCCAGTTAGCCCAGACATTTGTTGTTGTGTTGGAGTGCGCTGAGAGAAGTTAAGATTATAGTTATTAAACTGATTTATTACTTTTAAGATACAACATAGTTAGACTTATTGGCTGTTCCCTCAGTTGATGCTTATCGCACGACAGTTATGTTTTCACTAATATAATCTACTTCATAATGTCATATTGTAGCGCGGCCTAATGTAGGTCGCAACGTAAACGGAAAAATGTACAATGGTGAGACTGTGCACCGAGCCGAGTCGAATCCCACTCGCCTGGGCAGCATCCGGGAAGCTGAGCCACATCTTTTCGTCCAATATGCCGCAGTGACTCAAGATGAGAGTCTTTGACCAATGCGTGTTGCCAGTGATGAAGTATGCCACCAAAACGGGGTCGCTTGCTATGGGCCTCATAAGAAGGCTTGAAGTCAACCAAAGGGCAATTGGGAGAGGGATATGCCGGGAGTTCCTCTGCGTGATCGTATCAGAAATGAGGCAGCAGAGCCAAGGTAACCGATATAGCAGTGGGCGGGGCACACTGCACGTAAAACCGATGGCCGTTGGAGTGGAAAGGTTCAAGAGTGGAAACCATGTACCGGAAGGCGCAGCGTGGATAGCCTCCCTACAAGGTGGACTTATGGCCTGGTAAAGTTCGCGGGAGTCCGCCAGAGGCGCGTGGCGCAGGCCGGTCATTGTTGCACTCTTTAGGGGAGGTCTGTCCCGTAGGCATCCCCCAAAGAGTGCCACAATGACCGGAGACATGATAAGAGTGCAATGATCATTTAATTTTTGCCAGACTACCAGTATTATTCCAGTATTATTTCTCTATTTTCTATTATGTCTGGTGAGCAATAAAGAATATTTTGTGTGTTTGTTTGTTTGTTTGTATTCCAGGAACAACAAATTTAAGTGGAATATCCTACCAAATGGAAATTCGCGTAAAAATTAAAATCAAAATATTTATTCTGCAAACAGGCTACATGGTCACTTTTACAATTCAGTTTTGAACCTTTCCCGACACGAAATCATGTTTTACACAGATTTTTAAAATCCCCGATCAATACAAAGAAACGAGTTCCAAAACCCTATTAAATCTCCTAAAAGAAAACTTTGAATAGATTGCAATGAAATTTCAATATCGCCCAATATCGTTATCCACAAAATAGAATTAAGACCATTCAATTTATAGGTATTTGTGTAGATCAGACTTTATTTGTTCTGTTATCTCACTGTGAATGTATATTGGATCTGAATATCTGTTTGTAAACGTTAATAACGTGTAAAAGTATTTATTCTATTATTCATTGAAGTAAGGATTTCGAATTCCCGCGTAATATGTATCGTATACAACATTAAGGAATTTCAAATTTCCCTTTATACAATAATTGTTACGGTTTCCTGTTTGATTCAATTGAATTTGTTTGGGATGTAATTTATTTGATTAAGTATTTGTGTTGTTCTTTGCCATACATATGTATGGCATTATAATTAGGTGTACGTGGGAATAAATTTATAACTTTGCTCATTATGCTAACTTACGGTATTCTACAACAATGTTTATGTATTAGGTACTTGACTGTTCATGAAAACAGAAAATCCAGTTAAAGTCTTTTGGGGTGTTTTATAATAATACCACTTAAACACACTGATTTTTCAAGAAAGAACGCGTTCAAAACTAACATCTAGAGAGGAATGGCGTAGCTTTTCGAACAAATGTTAGGGTATTTCATATAAAACAATGACACTCGGCATCTGCAGTGATTTTTTAATAGCCAGTCTTCTGACAATTTCCTAATGTGTTGTATAATTGGCCGTGATCTGCTAGTTGATTACGTAACGCTTTTTACGTACTTCACTTAGATGTAAATGCACTTTTTGTATGGGAAAAGGATAGTTGATTTGTCCTAATGCTCGTTCGATAAGTTACGTTTAGTGTAGAAAAAAGACGAGTTGAGTTATCGCATTTCGTTTCGAGATATTTTTCAATTAATAGCTGTCAATTTTATTTTAAAGCAGTTAAGTGGTTGTAATACCTTTTTCTACTCCTGTACCGGTATCTGTCATTAATATAGGCTTTAGCTCAAATACAATGACACCGTTAATAAGTCTTCGAATAACTCTATGCTCTATGGCCCATAAACGCAATGTTTAGCGTACTTTGATGATTCATAAATTTTTCATAAAAGCACTGTTTACCACGATGTCAAATCATCTAACTTTTTTTTAAATCGGCCGCTATATTGCAGTGGTACCAACTTTATAATATTTCGAAGTAAAAAGTTTTTATTTATGATTTAACAATCGTATATTATAAACTAACTTCTAACCGCGACTTCGTACTCGCATAAATTATGGTTTACATTATATTCTTGTTTAACCATAACTACTACTGACAATTTTTAAAACAAAGATTTAATTTCCATAGACCATGCATGTAACAGTTCAAATTCTCTTCGAATCTAAATAAACAACCTCATAAACTTGGTCGTGAATAATATTATATAGATGACCAAAGTAGGTATCCTTTTAGAGAACCTTATGCGAGCCCCAGGTCCGAAGGCCCTAGGGCGAGCCCGAAGGACACTCACAATCCTCGGGTGTCTTGCAAGTGAGATATGAGGCCAAAGTGCAGAAGGTGAGCGGCGAGGCAAGCGAGGCCGAAGGTCGAGATTTTCATTGGAATTAAAGGCCTAAAGCGATCCTCCAGAGAGCGGTCTCAATGCGAGCCCGAGAGCCTAAGGCCCGAGGCCGAGTCCCCATGGATACTCGATATTTCCGAGTAACTTGCAAGCGAAACCTGAGGATCGAAGTCCTGAAGGTAAACGGGGGGGCAAGCGGAGCCGAAGGCTGAGCTTTTCGTAAGAATGACAGGCCCTAAGCATGCTTTTAGAGAGCGGTCGCTATGTGAGCTCGATCACTGAAGGCCCGTGGGGGAGCCCCCACGGACACTTACTATCCCCAGGTGTCTTGCAAGTGAAACCGGGGACGAAAGTCCCGATGGTGAGCGGTAAGGCAAGCGAGGCCAAAGGCCGAGCTTTTCGCAACAATGAAAAGTCAAAATCAAGCCTTAAGAAAGCGCTCGGGGGCTGAAGGCCACTTACTATCCCCAGGTAGCAGCGAGGCCAAGGGCCGAGCTTTACATTGGAATGAAAGGCCCAAAGCATCGGCATCGGCAGCATACGGACACTCATTATCTTCGGATGTCTTGCAAGCGAAACCTGAGGCCCGAATTCCCAATGATAAAAGGGGAGGCAAGCGAAACCGACGGCTGAGCTTTTCGTAGGAATTAGGCCACCAAAATAGGCCAGACTAGGCTAAATATACTCGTGGAAAGTGAAAAGGTGAAGGGTAATGCAAAGGTCTCTCGGGAGGCGATTCAATAACGCTATCTGGGCCTGAGATCCGGCTGTGTGCGGCCATAGAAGTAGCGACTAGCGACTGTTAGAGATGGGAAATACTTTCTTTTTACAAAAGTATTCAGCAGAATATGTACCTAAGTCTTATCAAACGTTGGCAAACAATAAAGTATACCTAGAAAATTCAAATCGGCCCATAGGCCGAAGGGCGTTTTCACTCAAAATTACTTTTTATTTTATTTCTCTGAATTTGGTAAATTCTGGTTTTTCCTTCTCAGATTTATGAACACTCTTGACCCTGATAAAGAAATAAAATGATCTAAATTGTGGATTCCACTATGTGACGTTTTCGTACCACCGTCACAGCGGAACCTTGAAAATTGGGACCAACTTCAGAGAAAACCAAAATTTTCCAAATGCTGAGAAAGATATTGAGTGAAAACGCACCGACCAAACAGTGATTAAGGCTGCACATTCGAAATTTTCGTGAAAATGAGATGTTTTGTAACCGTTTTATACATTATAATTTGCTGTAGGAAAAAATATATCATAATCTGCAAGATATGCGACGGGTCATAGTTTTCGTAGAAATCCATTTTAATAATAAAAATTAGAGAAAAAGAAATCTAAAGTCACCCCGTATTTTTTCACTTGTAACCATTTTACTGCTCCATTTTTTATCAGAATAGTATGTAATTTTATAACTTTCTTCATACAATAATGAACAAGGGCATCATTTTCTTACTTTCTTTATTTTCTTTTAAAAAAATCTCGTTTTCTGAAATATTCCGCCAAAGTTCCTACGCCTCCCCGTTTTCGTCCATACGGTCGGTGCGGGACGAGACACGTTGCATGACGGACCTGTGTCAATTTGCGCTGCGCCGAAATTTTTAAATATTTGTGGAAATTGTGGACTATATTTGTTGCATAGAGTGGACAATCCGTTTTGTGATTCGTACAGTAGGTAACTAATAAACATTTGCGTATAGTTTAGTTTTTAGTGACAGATAATTTTGTTGCATAGAGTGGACAATCTATTTCGTGGTTTGTAAAGTAGTAGGTACTATAGACAAGACAGCTGACTGACCATACGTGCACATTATGTGCATTGTAATAAGGTTCTTGTATAAATACAGGATGGTCAGTTAACTTTTGTACCTAATTAACATTTACTTAGGTATAGTTTAGATTTTGTTTTTAGTTCAAGATGGGAAATAATAATAATAATAATAATAAATTCTTTGTTTCAGGCCAGTTTGCCCATAGATTGTTAGTAACATACAAACTTACGATACTAGAGTTAGTACGTCTTAGCTTAGGTGTCACAAATTTTTCAATAATTATTTTGGGTCTTTGGGGTCAAATAAGCGCAGGAGGAAAATACGTAATATCAAGAAATTTTACAAGAGAAGAGGAAAAAGAATACACAAGTAAATACCTATTCTATCAAAGTATCAAATATCTAAACAGTATCAAAATTGGGAAATCGCTAAAACCAGACATTTTATTAGTAAATATATTTACAATATCTATTGCTTAGGAGCATGAACGATTATAGAAACAATATTGTTTTATATGCTCGTATTAATGACAAGTGTTAATAGAAGAAGTTCTAAAAAAAATAGTGGGCTTGGCAAATATTGTAAGTACCTACCTATGGGTTGCATGCCAACTCCAAGTTATATACAGAGTTATTAGTTGATATGAAACAAAGTATGGTTGACGTACAACTAATCTATAAGTATATATTTACCCGAGGCCGATTTCTGTACACGCCATCATCATCAAATCAAGGAAGTAGAACGTAATAAATATACCGAAAATTAGTTTAAAACTTAACAACCTTACACTTACACAAAAGGTAACGGACAGACAGACACACTTTCGGATTTATTATATTAGTATGGAGTATGGATATGGAAGTATGGATAGTATGGATTATATGTCTTTCCCGCTCACGGGACAATGATGTCCCGGACCTTTAGGAGGCGTGCGTGGAGCTCTGAGCCAACACGTAGAGGTTTGACAATTTAATGAAATGCAAGGAGTACACCAAGCGGATGCTGCCTCTGCCCGTGTCATGGGACGCACACAGAAACAGCACCCGCTGGGGTGTAAGAGTCTATTGCTAGTTGATGGAATCTAAATAAAACGGGTTATTGGGTGAAAATGATGGACTAGTAGCTGGGCTATTAGATGAAACATCGGACGCCTGCCCAATAAAACTGTTTCACATTTTATCTCTGGCAGACGGTAACTTGCTAACTGCTAGATGGGCCCCTATTAATAGCGACAGTTAATACACATTCGTGTATCTCCCTCTCTGTCGCGCTTGCTAGTTCAAGCGACAATGAGAGTTATTCGAACGAATTTCGTTTTCACTAGCACGGCTAGCACGAGACGGCCGCGACATACTCTCGATTTTTCTCACACTATACCTCTCTTTCCTAATGTTCTAATAAGAGAGAGACCGATAGTGCTAGAAAAATCGAGTGTATGTCGCGGCCGTCTCGTGCTAGCCGTTCTGACGGAACTACATTAATCGTAAGTAAATAGTACGAGTATTATAATAGTAGGGACAACTTTTGAACTTAATCAATTATGTAATTTATGTATGACAAATATCACGTTTCAATTAAGCATGACGAATGTCACCCACCCACGTCCACCCTTGCATTGGTAACGATGCGCGATGACGCGTCTGTAACTTAATCTATGTAACGCTTAATAAACGACGGCGGGTTGTGCGACTTGCGCGGGGAGAGGGTCGAGGCTCCGCCCATACGCTCAAGGACTTTAGCGGGTATACAAGCCTAAAGATAGATTTTATTCATAAACGTGCAAAATACTTTTTTTAGATAAAATGAAATTCGTTTGTCTATTATGCCATAAAAAAATGGTTTGTGAGAAGGGACAACACATTTTTGATGAAGTTTTATTACTTAATATAATTTGTTCATCCAGTATTCAGTGTTCCAGCTGCCTAATTTGTAAGTTTTGTTTTAGGCTTTTTTGACAAAAAGAGACTCGTGAGGTCTACAGCTCACAAAGCAACTAGATTTATTTAATAAATAAAATAAATGAACAATCTTCCAAACTAAAATAGCCAGTTTAGTGTCCGTTTCACTGCCGCAAATAGTTACTTGTTTAATAAATGTACCCCTAGTGGAAAACGATACAAGTCGAAAATTGCTACTTTACAGGAGAGCGAAAAATCAAAAGGAGAATGTTTTACAGGGCACTGTGCCGTAATGGTTAAAAATGAAATATAACTTTAAATTAAGTTTAAGTATTAAAAATGCTCTCTTTTATGTGGTATTATAGGATTTGTATTAATTTAACGGTTAACAAAATAATTGACTTGTACCCGTTTGAACTGAAAAAAAAATTAGATATAACTAAAGTCATCCCTCTTTTCACGTACTTTTTACATAAGTGAAAAAGGTATCCATTACAATATTTTTAAAATAACTCTTTTGGTGTTAGTTTTTTAATAAACTTCCATATTAAAGTTTAGTTGTCTAATTCATAACTATGACATGGCATACACATTTTTGATTTAAGTACAAAAATATCGACTTGTACCTATTTTCACATAATGTCAGTCAAGTCTATTTGGATTTAAAAAGAGTTATATTAATAGTAATTTTGAGTTGTATAGAAATTTTACGGAATAAAATTAAAAAAGGCACGTTTTTTCATAGTTTTAATTAGAAAAAATTAAAAATTCTCCCTCATCCTTCTTTTGTACATATCTGCCAAGCATAAATGTGGAGCCAAAAACTTTTTCTTAGTTTTAGATCTGCCGTAGTGAGTTTCAATCGCAGGGAACGACAAAATGTGACTTTTCACAGCTTCTAACATCTCATCGCTAATTTTGTTGGCACTCGGCTGTCTTCCTCTGAGTGAATCAGGTACAAGACCTTCTTATGTTTTTCGGTAACGTTTTGCACGAACTTGTTAGTTTCATTGAATGTTTTAAGAAAACAACCCTGTACAAGTTTGATAGGACTCAGTTTGTATTGTCAAATAATAGTTATTGGCAACTTGTCTATTTATTGTTGCGTTTACTTTTTGTGTCTTTTTCTCTTGCAATTTGAAATAAATTGAACTCTTTTGCCATACTCTCCTAAGCTCCAGTAAATTTCAAACATTTTTTCCTAAATTCTTCCGGTGTTTTTAAAGCACATTTCATCCTACAGTCTTCAAGCTGCTGAAATTCTCTTTCTTTCACTTGATTCCCTTTATTTGTTTTATATTTCTTACCCAAACTTCTCCTTTTTTTCTGTTTTCCCTGTCCTTCTCTCTTTCTCACTTTTTCGTGGCTTGCGTTTTCGTCCTTCTTTGAGACCAACTTTATCCCAAAAAGAACCTTCTGGCTCTGAATCAGTTATAGCTATGTTTCCTCTATTAGACCTCTGTCCAATTCTTTCCGAATCAGAACTTTCTTCAGTATCAGGAACATAATCGTCACTGCTGTCTGAACTATAGTCTAGATAAAAGCACGACAAGGAGTCTACTAATTTAAACAATATATCAAAGCAGGTCATATACTACTCATCGCGTTAAGTGAAGAAATTGTCTTTGATTTCCTCAATTTCACGGTTAATATAATTATAGTCACGGTAGGTTTTTGTTGTTAAAACAAACCAATATGGCGACTAAGATTATTGACAAACGACTAAAGTGTATTTGTCCATTAAATACGTATTACTGTTTAATCATACTACGTGAACTTAATCCATTTTCGTTTTATTTCACGAAACATTACTCAATATAAGTCAAAACTTGCTTGGTGTGAAAGGGTATAAGTAAATATAAATTCTTAAATCGTAGACATAACCTAACGGATAATATCTTAAAACTAGGTGAAAAGGAATAAAACTCCCCCGTCGTCGTCGTCGTTTTTTGCGGTCTGTGGACAACGTAAGCACGTACTTCTCTCACCACTACGCAAAGGCGAATGAGCGCTCCGCGGCTGTGCGCGGGGGCATCGCATTTACACTTGTATCGTTTTACACGTATTTTTTGTAATCTATGGCGGTATAAGTCGACATGCGCTAGCAACTATCAAAATTAAGGCGTGAATACGGATTTAAGTTGACTTGTTCTCTTAGTAATGTCATATTATTAGTGTTAAGCGATATAAATAGACATCGATCCTTAAGCACCAAGCATTCCTAAAACAGATAAGTGTAGATACATCGTTAAACACAGAGAACATACGAAATCGTAAGATGTAACTTTATTCATACCATTTGTCACGAAATAATAATATGCTTTCATTGTTAATAAGAATATATGTCAATATATACCCACCGCGGCATGGTCATTTGAGCCAGTTATACCTTTTAGTACGACCATAACTTTGTTAATTTACATGAAAACTTAGATCCGTTTACACCAATCGACGCGATTTTTTTTTTTTTTTTGGTATATATAACTCAATTTGGCCAAAATCAGACTTATACCCCTTTTCACTAGGGGCACAGTTAATGGTGTTTAACGGTGATGGAAGGTCTAGTTTTCCCTCTTGGTTGGAAGGTCAGATGGCAGTCGCTTTCGTAAAACTAGTGCCTATGCTAAATCTTGGGATTAGATGTCAAAGCGGACCTCGGGCTCCCTTAGGGCACAACCGGGAATAACGCTACGTGTGTTTGTGAAAAACAAATATCTTCCTTTCTTTCTTAACTGCCTATTTCGTGGCTCGTGCCCTCTCTTATCTACACATTCCCACTCTTTTGACAACAATAGTGTTGTATCCGACACGTTCATTACATTTAGATGCTATCTATCTCACTCGGATCTTCATTTGACCTAATCAAGCGTAACGAGGCAGGATGTACTGTACGCCAAAGATACTTATACAATTTTGCACCTTATTTGACGTTGTACTTTGCCTACTACAATCATGGTTAACTAACTAGCTTTTGCCTGCGACTGTACGCGTGAAACTCGTTTATATCGAAGCTCCATACAAACTTTGACCCCCCCCCCCTTGTATCTAGAACATGAATTCCGGGATAAAGAACTATTTTATGTCCTTTCCCGGGGCTTAAACTCTATACCTCATTCAAAAACGTACAGCGTGAAGAGTTAGCAGACAAACAAACTTTCGCTTTTATAGGTTACTAGCTTCCGCCCGCGACTTCGTCCGCGTGGACCCGGGATAAAAACTATCCTATATTTTAATCCAGGCTATAAACTATCTTCATACAAAATTTCATTCAAATCGGTTCAGCTGTTTAAGCGTGATTGAGTAACAAACATCCAAACATCTAAACTTTCGCATTTATAATATTAGTAGGATAATAGTATATATATACCTCATTTTAAAACGTTCAGCGTGAAGTGGTAACAGACAGACAAACTTTCGCATTTATAATATTAGTATATAGTATGGATATAGTCAAAATTAAACAGCTCGGTTTAAGCCCTGACCTCAAGTTAGCAACTAAAAGGACAATAGGCAAATCTTCCCCAACCACCAACACAAACGAGACATGTCTTTATATTGGCGCTACTATCTATGTCTGTTGAAGGGTAGGGATGGTACCCATTCGAATCTGCCCACTGTCCTTTCCGTTTCAAAATTTGATAAGACTAGCTTCTGCCCGCGACTCCGTCCGCGTGGAATCCGTTTATATCGTAGCTTTGGGGAGGGGGGGGGGGGGGGGGGGGGGGGTGTTAGAACACACAAAAAGTAGCCTATGTCACTCCATACCTTCAACTATCTCCACTTTAAAAAAATCACGTCAATTCGTCGCTCCGTTTTGCCGTGAAGGACGGACAAACAAACACACACATACACTTTCATTAGTATGGATTCTCATCATAATATCAGCTCTTCCTACTCTAACACATAACTTACACAATAGGAAGCGCAATAGTTATGACGCTCCACATGTCATTTCCAGTCGCTAAAACAGCATTCTTATAATATTTTTACCGACTTTTTATACAACTATTATTGGAATTGTAATCTTTCTTCTTTCTTTTTTGACTTTGAACCAATGGCATTCTCATTTGGTTTTCTACTAAAGATTACAATTCCAATAATAGTTTTATAAAAAATCGGTAAAAAATATTATAAACATAATTTATTGTGGAGCAGCGATCCTGCTACTAATAATATAATATTGGGGGAGCAGTGTGGCACGTGGCCAATGAATAGCAGGTGAAGAGTGTCTTAATTTACCTTAGGTTGTGCTGACACTAAGCAATACTCCGACACTAAAGATCGCCAGGCTTCTCTGTCCCATGCCGTTTTTATCCAGTCGAAGGCCTGGAGTTTGTTTGCAAGTCTTTTCAGGTAATATTGTACCTACTTTAAATTGTGTTCATTAACCCGCTGTTGACATTAGGCAACAAGAATCGTATTTTTAACCTGAGGGGTAGTCACATAACTTTTCGAACGCGCGCTAGGGCGTCACGTTCTGACAAGTATGCGAGTGCAATAGATGTCTCATCCACAATGATAAGTGATAAAAGGCCAACCATGCTATCATACGCTGGAATCAGAAAATGTCGATGTGTTTACTCGTCTATACGCCAAGGGCTGCCACAAATTTTTACGACGGTGCGGCCTACAAAAGATGCAATTAACGTTTTATCGCCACTCCCGAGCGCAGTAAACCCGTTTTTATATAAATTCTTTCACATCCCTCGCGAGCCGTTGGGCGGTGTTAATATGCAGATAATTATTGTTCAGCAAGGGTTAGTTTGCTGGGTGTAAACAATTTTCAAGCCTTTGCTGAAACAAATGAAGGACAATGTTGTTTATTACCTTTGCGTTAATTTACCGTGCTAAGGGTGAGTTGCACCAAATTGTCTGTAATAGTTCGTTAAAATTTGAATGTATGAAAAGTTTGATAATTTCCTATGGAATGACAACTGCCAGCGCCATATTTAACGTTGATCAGTCTGTAATCGAAGTTAGTGAAACCAGCTCTAAGTTGAAAAAAAAAATGCATTTTCCTGGTTTGTGAATACAGTAAATAATGACAGGAAGGAAGATGCAATAGTTTCATTTTGGCTTTCATTTGAAAGAATCGCAAGTAGAATAGACCACCAAAATATATAAAAAAAACCACAAAAGTTTATAGTCAAACATTCTTGTTACAGACAATTTAAACTTTCGCGCCTAAAAGGATATACATTTCCTGTGACGTCACTCATGTGTGTCACTCGCTATATTTGTTTGTCCGTGGTTCGTTCCTAGATGTCATAGAGTTGCCTAAATTTTGATTTTTGACAGGAGAGATGTCACCAGACGCTGACTTAGATTAGAATAAAAATAAAAATCAAAGACTACAATATACATACTGAGATAGACAGGCAACTCGACTAAATTGAGAAGGCATTTTATGCTTCCGTGCAAACGTCATCTGTTACTTGGCCCCCAAAACTTTTCAACCGATAAAAAAAAGAAGGAACCTCTCAATTCGGTCGTATTTTTTTATCAGTATTTTCAATTTTTGTAATAACTGTTGTGAAATAAAACATAAAAGTGAGGGATACACAGATTTATTTAAGTTATTAACAATACACTAGTAACTTCATGCATAGAAAGGAGCATATTATTAATATAAAGCAAGAAACATTAAAACGACACGCTCATCCAAAACCAAGGTCACTCGGTACTACATTTTCCTAGATATTTCTCAACAGCCTGCCGCGCTCGGTCGACTAGCGGTGTCTATAGCCCTTCCAGGTCCTCAATTAATAGATAAATGCACAAATCACAAACAAACTTCGTTGAATATTAAAAATTGAATTGGATTTATTGATGCAAATCATGTCAACATATTTCACGCAAAACGACATTATACTTATGTCAAGCAGACACAATGTTGTGTTACCATTATACAATATACTATTCTCCTTGACGTGATATGATCTATTTGCAACCTCCTTCCTTGTCAACCTCTAATTTTAGTCCTGCCTGCCATATCACTGTCATTCAATATTTCCTCGTGTATTATGTCAAATAATGTACAATTTTATGTTTATTAAAACCTGAATACTACAGGTTTTTCTCATTATTTCACTCCTCATATTCATTTACGTAGCACATATCAGTCTCCCTACATTAAATAAAATATTTGAATGTAACAACACTGATATTGTAGTTCGCTAGAGCACCAGCTACCTGAGACATTACCGAGTAGGTTGGCAGCACCGTTTTCAAAGATTTGCAATAAGTTCTAAGTTTCCATAGCATGATAAAAATCATTTATTTCAGAATACATGTTCCATTATTTTGTTAGTAACAATTGCCTTAAAAAAACTATGTTAGATTCTCATAATAAAAAATAAATAAACAATAAACAATAATAAAACTAACAAGTTCCACATTACTTAAAATCGTAATTATTGTTTGAAATTAGTATTAAACAACGTTTTACTTCCGTTTCAGTAGCTGTTACTTTATGTTTTTTCGTCATTTTGGACACAAAATAAAGGTTAATATAGCTGCATCTTCCCTATTACAAGCATGTTCTTTCTTTATATGTCGGAACGACCGTAATGCCATTAAGTAAATTATTTAAACAAAAACTTGAACTTTTCACTGATTATTTTTAGCATACAAACTTTCGTCTTAAATAAAATCAAGAATGAAATTACTTTTAAAACATAAAAGACGTAACTATCGTGTCGTAAGTATTATTTCAAAATGTGACACTAAAAGCGTGCATAGTTTTTCGTAAAGAAAGGAATTCAATAAAGTTCGCCTTAGCGGTACGGTTGTTGCCAAAATGCTTGGCTAACACGAGAATGTTACAGTTTTACAACGTTTCCACTGTTCAAGTTTCTGACTCTTGGGATAAATTCCAGGCATTATTTACACATTCCATTTTGATTTTTATTTACTATTATCCTACTAATACTATAAATGCAAAACATTACATGTTTAGATGTTTGTTACTCAATCACGCGTAAACGGCTCAACCGATTTGGATAAAATTTTGCACAAAGATAATTTACAGCCTGGATTCAAATATAGAATAGTTTTTATCCCGGGTTCAAGCAGTCTGAGTCGCGGACGGAAGCTAGTAATAAAATAAAGAGGGAAATTCTGTGAGGTTGATAGTTTATTGGGGTTGAGATGTTTTTTCTTTGGCATGTAAAATAGACTCTCGCGATGGACATATATTATAATTTATCCTCTGGCTCTGCCTAGGGTCCCTGGTATACGCGGATGAAACCGCGCTCAAAGCGAGTTTCAATATGTTTTAGGCGCTTCCTTGCACTTCCAGCTAACGCGTCAGAATTCAAAATGAAATGCAACAAAAGTCAAACCAAAATCACACTGGAATGCGTGACGTTTGTGCAAATTGACCTCTGAAATTTAATATGCCCTGCAAGAAGATAAAGTTTGGGCCCAAGCGACTACGATCCGGCACGGCAACTTGACTGCTGTTAAGGGATTGCTATCAGCTACAATTTACACAAAAAATACACTTTTCCACTGAAAAAGCTCAAGCTATTATTTAACATTATTATTCGGAGAAGGCAAATAGTAAGAGTCCTCAGGTAGTTCAGGGAATATAGGATACGAGACATTTTATTCTTTATTTATTTTGAAAGCGATATTAAAGGTCACATCATTCTTATAACATGTTTTATTGGACGAGCGAGCGAAGCAAACGTAGTTCTCCGTTTCTGCTTGGACCAAAATTCTTTCGTATGTCCGTCGTCTGTCCGTCTGTTCTCAGCTAGGGGTCGCATTTCTCAACTGGTTCTCGTGAGAACTCTCTCTCTCAATAATTATATCGTTTTTTTTGACGATAAATTTTATCAAAAAGTTAAGTATAAAAAAGAATCGGTGTCGTTACTTCTAGAGGTCACTAATAACAGCTTGACTATTAACAAAGTACTGATTAAAATGATAGAATGTACAGTAGATACCGAACGAAAGTATGGCATAATTATTATTCATCATTATTACTGACGGGTGATAACGTAACTTTTCGAACGCACTTTAGGACAACTCAACTGTCACTATATCCCATTCAAAAAGTGACGCTTAGATCTACCTGGCGTACGTGTTACAATGCGTTACGTGGTCGACTGCAGATCGTGTAAGTGCATCTTGGAGCAAGCAAGCCACACGGACATAAGTCCGTGTGGCTTGCTTGCTCCAAGATGCATACAAATTTGAAGTTTATTTATTTATTTAAACTATAAAGTTTAACTAAATAAATATTTTGGTTTTGTGCAGTAATGCACAAAACCAAAATAATGTACAAATGGCGGACTTAATGCCAAGTGCCATTCTCTACCAGTCAACCATAAGGCCAAACAGAGACACTTAAAATTGGTGCAGAGTAAATGATCAACGTTTACAGCGTAGTACAGACTTATTAGAACAATCCTTACATAAATATAATTACATATATATTATATCAGATTAGCATGATTATTACATTTTCGCCAAATCGGGCCTTAGTCTCACTTTACTAAACTGTGTGTTGTGTGTGTGTTGGTGTTTACCCGTGTGGTGTCGGGTTAGAATTTCACCACCCCTTTCTTCCCGTGGGTGTCGTAAAAGTCGACTAAGGGACCAGGGTTGAAGTGTGTTGTGGGCGATGGGCTAGCAACCTATAACTGCAATATCACATTTTGTCAATCTTTTATACCCAGATGTATGCTAAAAGTGGCGCTGGAACATTTCATGTGCTCTGCCTACCCCTTTTGGGAATAAAGGCGTGAATGTATGTATGTATGTATGTATGTATGTACAAACTGTCAGTGTTATTGTACTGCTTTCAGTTTGGCTTTGTCTTTGTATCAATTAGCTTGAAATATTTGTTTTGTTTGATTGATGATTAATAATATAAAGCATGTCAAATGGGCATTGTGCCCGCGTCGGATCACATCACATGTCAATGTCAGTCTTGTTAGTTTGACGTTTTAGTTGCCGGGAACTTCCCCTTGTCATGTTTATGGTTGCGTTCGGGAATCTGATTATTTGTCTTTGCGGTATTGTTTTATGTTTTATATTACTATTATTATTTTTATTCTTTTTTGTGCGAGTGTAAAATATGTGTTACGCCGTGGAATCACCGGATGGTTCCATCGGAAGACCAGCGCTGGCCACCAAGCGAGCACAACGCTGAGATGGAACCATTTCGTGGCAATGTTGTTCTCTCTTTTGTATTTGTGATCTATGTATGTGTTGTTGTCATGAATAAATGATATTCTATTCTATTCTATTCTATTCTGATTTTCAGCAGCTGCAGCTAACCTAGCGTTTACTGCCCCAACAGCTAGTAAGGGAGGTAGCAGAGGGCGACTTTTTGTAGCAATGCAGTCGCAAAAAGGCCGCAATACAGTCGCGATGCTGTCGCTGGCCATATACCCTCGCACACGTAAACACGATTCTTCAGCTCTTCTATAGCGATACAGTATCACTACAGTCGCGATACAGCATTGATACAGCCGCGATACAGTATCGATACAGTCGCGATGCAGAATTAACTCAGACGCGTTGCAGCGTCTATGCAGTCGTGGGCTCCTCCCCCCACTCTTCTTACACCTGATGTCGCGCGAAACAGCCGCGCGTTAGTAGCAATACTGAATCAATACAGTCGCACGTGAATTAAAACAGCGCAACTGAATCGCCACATGCCGCGATGAAGTCGCGCGTTCACGAAACACGCGACTTTTCACAAAAAGTCGCCGTGTTCGGTCTCCCTAAAACGAAAATCTCTTCACTGAGAGGGCAGCTGTCGGAAACTTTTTGCGGGCGCGGCAAATCTGACAGCTGGTACGGACTGCCGGACCGGACCGGGTCGGGACCGGATCGATGGCCATTGGTGCGGTTTATTGCAAACTTGAGAACTCACAACCTCTCAACTGAACTCTAAATAAAATCCACTTGACTGAGCGTTGAATAGAATATCACTTTTATCAGAACGTAAATGAAATACATGTACCTATTCCCAATATTGATTGAATGCTAGAAAGGTAAAAATGATAGACGTCGCAAAGTTTTTAATTGAATTAGTGCAGTATAAACATTAATAAAACTTAAAATTTGTTGTGTAAACTGAAATAAAAAGAAGTAGATTGTCGAATTAGAGATATACCTACCTAATATTTTAACAAAGGTTGTTCCTAGGTGCTTACAAAACTCAGTTAGGTACCTACTCATATCACTTCATAATTGACTTACAAATATACTATATTGTACCAATTGTGTGTCGAATTCAACTGTCGTTATCTCCAATCCACTTTCAACATACGACTCGGAGCGGTTCGGAAACACGAAACAAAATGTTTGTCCACAAATGAATAGTATATCCGGCCGGTATTGGACAATCAGCACAATGCAGATGTCGCAAACTGCAGGCTCGCCCGGAACACGGCTATCAAAGCTGAACCGTGTTTCCCACACCTGGATTAGTGTTGTCGGCATTGCATATTGGCTTCTGCTACCTTTGCGATTAACTTTGAATGATTTTAAAATAAAATTACAGTAACTAAACTTTGTCTTATCGAACGGGGGAGCGAAGCGAACGAAGTTCCATGCTTCAGCTTTGGCCGAATATCGTGTGTCTGTCCGGCTGTTCTCCTATTCGCATTTCTCAATCGATTCTCATGAAATTTTGTGAGCAAGTTATTTAATTACATACATACATACATACATTCACGCCTTTATTCCCAAAAGGGGTAGGCAGAACACATGAAACTTATGTTCCAGCGTCACTTTTAGCATAACTGTGGGTATAAAAGATCGACATAATGTGATATTGCAGTGATAGGTTGCTAGCCCATCGCCCAAAATACACTTCAAACTTGCTCCCTTAGTCGACTTTTACGACACCCACGGGAAGGAAGGGGGTGGTGAAATTCTAACCAGACACCACACGGGTTATTTAATTATATAGTTTTTTTGTCGAGTCAGCTCTTTGAAATTAAAAAAAAGATAAATACAGGCTCGCGGGAGCTACCCTACTGCTAGAGCTAGTAGCCTAGTGGTTCAGGCATGCAGCTGTCAAGCGGCGGTCGTGGGTTCAAATCCCGGCTCGTACCAATGAGTTTTTCGGAACTTATGTACGGAATATTTACCGTTAGCTTTGCGGTGAAGGAAAACATCGTGAGGAAACCGGTCTAATCCCAATAAGGTCTAGCTTTCCCTCTGGGTTGGAAGGTCAGATGGCAGTCGCTTTCGTAAAATTAGTGCCTTAGGCAAATCTTGGGGGTTAGGTGTCAAAGCGGACCCCAGGCTCCTTTCGGGGCACAGCCGGGAATATCGCCAGGAGGATGATGACAGGCTCGCGGGTTCTACAGCTCACAGGAGCCACTAGTTTTATTTACCTATGTAACTTACCTTGCGTAGTTTGGATGTAGGTCTTAGACAGTTAGACACTACCAAACGCGGTTGTGGCTATTTTGATGACGTCATTACTCGAGATACCGACTCCTGGATATTGTCTCAGGAGACATTATTTATTATGGTGCTGGTATTACCGGAAGGCGCGGCGTGGGTAGGCCCCCCACAAGGTGGACTGATGACCTGGTGAAGGTTGCGGGAGTCCGTTGGATGCGGGTGGCACAGGGCCGGTCACTTTGGCACTCTTTGGGGGATGACGATGTCCGGCACTGATATGATGATCCGAAAATTAAGTATTTGGCAGACGAAAACCCATAACTCACACTAAATCTGCCGTTACATATAAAGATGATTACGAGTAAAGATGGTAACTACGGGAACTATCATTATTTGACAACTCAGAAATGGATGGCGTATTCTCATCATCAGGTAACAATTGTCAATCTGATGAATGAGATGACTCGATTGATTGTGGATGGATATTATACTCACGGTCAAAGTGAAAAGTAGAGAGTATACATCTGGTCTAAAAGCCATACACCGCGAAAAATTTATTGAGGGTGATCAATCGATTAAGAGGGCTAAATTGTTGTCCAATGTCGCAATGGCACTTTTATAAGTCAAATCCTACCAATCTATTAAAACTGATGTTTGAGTACTATTCCATTGTATTTCAAGACACATTCTGCATCTGCATTTATAATTTGTACTCGCCTTCCTACAAACAGCGAGTCATAAGTCAACAAAGCTTTGCATAAAATGCATAATTTACACCAATGAATCCAGGACTACACGATTGCAAGACGGATCCGTATTGCATCTTCATCCGCAACATGAATAATAATTTAAATCCGTGTAAGCCCTAAAAATAAAGGACACAACAATCACTCATACAAACATTCGCTACAACCGCGAAATACGATATAAAACGCAAACTTGTACTCTAAGTTCTTTTAAACAATTAAGTATTATTCCTGCGATAGCCAAGCATTTGCTGGAGTCAGGGCCAAACCACTGGATCGAACGTCATTTCCATAGTAGCAAAATACGTGAAGCTGTTGACATCAGAAAACGTCGTAATTTCAACCGGGATGACGGTTAAAAGATTTCGTCTTCGTGGAATCCAATCATAAGTAAATGCCAGCATCAAAAAACATCGGTATATCACTGGACATTATTATTAGTGTTTTGTGCCAGCCGGGTGACAACACAAGTGTTTGACTGGTTATTAAAGACCAAGTGCGGGTAGCTCGGAAAAACTGTGCAGCAAGATTTTGGTACCCGCTAAAGCCAGTTGACTCGTGACCGTGGGTGCTGCGACATGTCCGAAACGTCGGGAGACCTCAGAGAGGTAAATAAATAAGTTAATTATACGCGATTAAGTCCCGTTTAGTAAAAAATATTATTATTCAATTTTCATCCGCATTCTCATATCCCAAACGGGCATATCTTAATATTTAATCTAAGAGAAAACAAATATGAATCGGAAAAGAAGTAAAAAGTGCACAAAACGTACAAGTATTTTTTTTCTGATTTCAGTGATACTGTTTTGCATGCCAAATTTATAAGTCTTGTGTATTTGATGATTATGAAACGGATACATTAATGGACAGTGGATGTGTACATATTTATGGAATCTTTAGACAAACACATTTTTGAACACTTCGGATGTAAACATTTTGTGAACACTTCAGAAGTGTACATACTTTTGGATGGACTTGAATGTATATAATAAATCCGCATCTGCATTCTCCCCCCATCCGCATACCTAACTGAACTTCTCTCGAAAGAACGATAGCACAACAAAGGCTATCTTGATACCCTGCATATTCTGTAGCAGCTTTTTGACAGGATTATTCGCCGTTTGCCGCCACAATGCAATGTATCGATTCTTGATATTCATATTTTAGTTAACTTTGCATTCACAGACCAAATACAGATTACAGACATGCATGTATAATATAATGTTTCGAAATACAAAGGTGGCACAAACGGTTATAATTGAGTATGAAGTTTTAGAATTTTATTGATGATATTTTTGGTGTTTATTTGTTTAACATTTAAATGATATCAGAGATGTAAGTGAATTGAAATTGATGCAGTATAGTTTTACTATTTAACAATTTAAATTTAGTAATTACATTGTCCTATACTAGTTGAATACTAGTAAGTTGAGGATGATATTTCAGAATTTTATTGGTGATTTTTTGTGGTGTTTATTTGATTAACATTAGAATGTTAAATGGTCAATGTAAATAAATTGAAATTGATGCATGCATAATTTTACTAAATTACCATTTTAATTTAGTAACTACAATACAATGTCTTATAAGCACTAGTTGGATTCACTAGTATATATATTTTTTGTACTAATATAAAATTAAAACTAATATACCTATAACAACACTTAAAAAACAAAAATTCCCACATTGGTATGACTATAAATTAATAAAAATGTCTAATGAAAAAAAAAAAACAGAAGTAGATTAAAAAAATACAACAATCCCTTAGATGTATTAGAGTTGAAATGAATAAGTAAACGTTTAAAAAAAATAAAACTCTAGATATAATGATTATTCAAGTAAAATAGAAAATGGTGTTAATGAAAACCCTAAAATGTTTTGGACTCATATAAAAGCTAAGCGTGGAGGGTCAGGTGTTTACCCGTTGTCTATGACAGATGGTGGTAATACGACTTCATCTAGTACGCAAGTATGTGAAATGTTCGCTCAATATTTTTCCACAGTCTATGACAAGGATTGTTATCCTTGCCCATCCAGCCGAAATGTGTATGACTCAAGTAATTTGAGAACTATTACACACAATGGCCTATCTCTAGTGGTTCCTTTTATTGATGATACGTCTCTGGTTAATAAATTAAAAAGCTTAGATCTTCAAAAGGGAGCGGGACCAGATGGAATTCCGCCTATTTTCATCTACGAATGTGCTTCAGAGTTGGTTAGGCCACTGAGTTTAATCTATAATAAATCCCTATCAACTGGAGTGTTCCCATCACAATGGAAAACTGCAAAAATAGTTCCCGTGTACAAGTCTGGGGATAATAATGCAGTTTCAAATTATATACCTATAGCCATACTGTCAACCTTTGCAAAGATTTTTGGATCTCTTGTCTGTCCATATGTTCAGAGACACCTAAGAACTTACTTGAGTGACTTCCATCACGGTTTTGTGAGCGCCAGATCCACATCCACTAACTTAGTCGCCTTTGCTGAGGTCTTGTCTAAAACAATTGATATTGGCAGTCAGGCGGATGTTATATACACAGACTTCAGCAAAGCATTTAATAAGGTTTCTCACATGATTTGCTATCTAAATTATCAACGTATGGGTTTGATTCCTTGTTAGAATGGTTTAATTCATACTTATCAGATAGATTATATTTTGTTGTAGTCAACGGTTTTAAATCCTCGTCCCATAGCATAAGATCGGGTGTCCCACAGGGATCGCATCTAGGCCCAATTCTGTTCAATATTTTTGTGAATGATATTCCTGTCTGTTTACGCCATTCAAAAATTTTTATGTATGCCGACGACCTCAAGTTCGTTCGTACCTACAGTAGCTTCTGATAAAGACGTACAATTGTTACAGAGCGACCTTAATAGACTCACCGAGATCAAATGGTTCTGAACGCTAAGAAATGTGTAGAAAGCATACAATGGTAAATTCCCAATATTTCATCGGAAATGGCCTAATTAATGAAATAGACACAGTACGCGATTTAGGAGTAGTCTTTGACCATAAACTCACTTTTGTGCCTCACATCGAAAATGTTATCAAGAGGTCATCTAGGATGCTGGGCTTTGTTATAAGAAATGCGAAAACATTTCGACGGAGTAAAACCAAAAAACTACTTTACAACAGTTTCGTGCGAAGTATGATGGAATACTGTAGTGTAGTGTGGCGTCCGCACTACTCTACCCACTCATTGCGTATTGAGCGGGTGCAGAAGCGGTTCCTTCAACATCTTTCTTTTTCAGCTGGCATAACCAAAAAAAATGCCTTTTATAATAAGCGCTTAAACCACTTTGGGATAGAGTCTTTGGAGCTACGTAAAAGGATAGCAGACGCAATATTTCTGTTCAAGCTGGTAAGGAATAAAATTGATTGTCCGCAATTATTGGATCAAGTATGTTTCCGAGCCCCGTCCCGAATGCCTCGCAACCCCATTTCTCCGCTCTGTCCTCCGCTCAGACGCACTGTGTCCGGCAGCAACTCACCTATCCCGAGGTTATGCAAAATGCTAAATGCATGCTGTCATGGGACGGATATACACTTTGACCCTATAGGTAGATTTAAGAGAACTGTTCGTGATTGCCTGTCTGGTTTAGTTTAGTTTTTTTTCAGGACCTCTGTATGCACTTAAACCATATTGATTCAATCTCTTTTACTCATTTTAGAAACTTTAACGCAATTATCTATTGTGATATAGACCCCTTAACGTGTGTACCTAAATGAGCTTTTAAATTCCATGTTGTTTTTTTTGGGGAATTTCGATAATTTTGGTTACTTTTTAACTTCAGTTTTCTCACTGCTTTTTTTGTAATATGCATGTGGTGTTTCCCCTGTCAGTGATTGTTACATCTAGCATAAAACTGTTATTGCAAGCTATACATGTAATATATGGTGTAAACAATTGTTGGTAAACCTAATAAATAAATAAATAATTAAATAAATGAAAGAAATAAATGAAAGAAATAAATGAAAGAAATAAATTAAAAACGGCTGCACCATTTTTATGAAATTCACTTTAGGCAACTACATTTTAAAGCAAAATAATTATTATACTCGTATTTTACAATAAAATCGATGCGGCTTGATTTCATGTTTATAAAAATTGCCTCGTGCCATCGTTTATAGACAGCCTAATTCAAATGCAAATATTCTAAACAAGAATACAGTTTCTCCAAGATTATTTCACAATTTTACGTTTAACCTTGGATTAAATCTTACTCCTGCTTGATCGAATCAAGCGTAACCTCATCAATTTCACATTAAACTCAAACTTGCGCCACTTCCAAATACCTCGGTTACCGCAACGTGTTAAACCTTGTTTATTTACCGGCTTCCCCAAATTCCTTTTCAAAATTCCATAACAAGCCGTCCCTGATAACCGACCAGATAATAAAGATCCTTCCCTCAATTACACGCGCACTATAAACGGTCTTTTAAATTTGTTAATAAAACTAGCCTGTTAACAAGAACTAGACTCTTTGCTGGCGAGAGTAAAGTTGGATTCAGATTGCGTGGTGGTTCTCAGGTGGCCCGTAAGTGAGGCATCAGGCTACGATCGCTCATTAATATGAACGCGCTAAAGTATTGTCAATTAGCTTTGCCTGGGGAGGCGCAGTAAGGTCTTGACATCAGTACGTTAATAGCATTACACTACAGAGTTTGAATAAAGTACTTATACAAGAGCTGTGATTAGTAGGTGGACCAAAAAGGTGTCAGATTGGTGGCCACTTCTAAGTAAAAGGAGCGTCGGCCGTCGACCAGCTCCAGGGGTGGACGATATTAGGAAGATCGCGGGTCACTTCTGGATAGGGGGGAGTGGCGTACTCGAAGGACTATGCTCAGCACTAGGCGATAACGGGCTGAATGATGATACAAGAGCTGGGAAGTCAATCAAGGTAGATAGAAAAACAAGACCTTACTGTTTAAATTTCTCCCACTGTTCCCGCCTCGGCTTAAAAGGAATATAGCCGTTTAATGTCAAGAGCCTAATTGTATATAAAAGCGCTTACAATTTAGGGGCCTCTAATACAGCTCGACCAGTAAAAACAAACATAAATGTTACCCAATTTGACGTAATTGCAACCATTTATCAAGTAAGTAATATAATTTTCTATTACAGAAATAATTCTGTTTTTGTGGGTAGGTGAGGATGTGAGTTCATGGGTATTTTAACCCCCGTCGCAAAGAGAGGGGTGTTATAAGTTTAACGTGTCTGTCTGTGTATCTGTGTATCTGTCTGTGGTATCGTGGCTCCCAAACGGATGGACCGATTTGAATGCGGTTTTTGGTTCCTTGCCTTGTTTCATGAAAATCTGTTTAGCCGTTTTTGGGATATTGGAATTTGAAATGAAAATACCACTACCATAATAACACTCTTACTTAAAATAAAATAATAAAATAAAATAAAATAAAATAATCAATAATGTCATATTTTCTCGAAAAAGTATTAATGATGTAGTGAAATTGAGAAAAAATCAACGCAAAAGGTTTATCACGAAGTTATATTATAAGTGTCCAAAGTTTTAAGAAGGGGTATGTTCTGTGCCTTTTTAGCGAAACGCAACTTCATATGAAACGATGACGCTGGAATTGTATGAATAACGCGGGACATATTTTTTCCTATTAAAATCGAAAGGGCTTCAAATTCTGAGTAGAATAAAACGATTTTTATCCAGATATATAATAATACGCGATTCGACAACTTTTCTTGAAAACGCCCGAATGTGCCGTGCCCATCGTGTTCGGCGCCGCCGTCGACGCGGGCCCCCGGCAGCATCCCGTAACGTGACGTCACACACTGTTTGCGTTTTCTCTCTCTCTAACAAGCAATATTAAAACGGTTGTAGCTTCGTAATTCTTTGAGATATCCGAATGGGATTTTCACTAGGCATATTTTTTTGCTTTCTTTCTTTGGGAGTAATAATAATTTTCGAGCCTACACCCCTATTATATATTTTTTTTAATAGACGCCATCGCTATATCTAAACTTAACAGTCACTAGTATATTTTTGATGTTTACGATGGTTTATCTTGCTACAACTATGAGGTACATGTTTAATCCTGTTGTGTTCGGTGTTACTAACACACTGTGTAAAACTGATAAAAAATGCAACGAATATTTCATGTCAAGTTAAGTGCATGCCCTCTATACATTCCCTTTACAATGCATAGCCTAGCTAGTCCATTGAAAAATAACTAGTGTACGGAAAACAAAGCCAAAACGTTTGAAAAATTGTATGCATATTGTGTTACTTGAAAACGTCGTTCTTTTCTGCCTCGAGCGGAAACTCGAATTATTCGATTGTTTTACGGGCTTCTATTGTTATTAATTCTGAAAAATCTTTCCCACAGGCCAGATAGAATTTAGTCTTGACTCAACGGCATAAAACTTTTGCAGGGAAAGTATTTTCTCATATTTTGTGCACAGTTTTTCGTGCGCAAACCTTGACGTACGAAGTTCTATATGGCACAAGAATAATCACCGAATACGAGCGAATATCCTACTAATATTATGATTGCGAAAGTTTGGATGTTTAGATGTTTGGATGTTTAGATGTTTGGATATTTGGATGTTTGTTACTCAATCACTCTTAATCGGCTCAACCGATTTAGATGAAATTTTGCACGAAGATAGTTTATAACCTGAATTAAAATATATAGTTTTTATCCCGGGTCCACGCAGACTTTATATAATACTAGTACTTTATATAAATAAATAAATAAACTTGTGGTTATGGGAGTTGTACAGAAATCGTGAGCGTGTCTTAAAAAAAACTGAATTAAAAATAAAAGCTATATAATCGTTGAAGTTGCTCATACAATTTACGAGAATCGGTCGAGAAATGCGTCCTGTAACAAAAGGGATAATAAAATTCTCTAATAAAGGAGAACAGCCTGTCACGTTACGTGGACTTACAAACCTTTTTGGAAGCCCACGTAACAAGTATGATAGCTAAATACAAATTACAAAAAAAAAGTTAGGGTCGAGGTTCTTTATTAAGAGAGTTTCTTAACAAGCAAACAGTAGTACCTAGTTACCAGGACACGTGGTGGTTAAATTAGGAAAGAGTTAAACGGAACCAGTGGGATCCCCAGGAAGTCGCGCCGTAGGATGTGAGGGATCCGCAGGTAGAAATGACAGGCCGGAGGCGTGCGTAGCAGCGCGTGCGAGGAGTAAGCGTACGGGCGTACCGTCAGGGTATAAGCCTCCGCCAGGCGCTCGGTAGGGGCGCGTGTAGCACGGCAGTCGACAACCAGGCGCGTAGTAGGGCGCGAGCAGTAGGTAGGCGCGTAGTAAGGCGCATGCAGCAGATAGGAACGTCCCGTAGGGCGTGAGCAGTGGCCGGCGCGTAGTAGGACGCGTGCAGCAGGGCGCCTTCCAAGCCGAACGCTCGGGAGGAGCTCAGCAGGGCCGTTCCGAAGGGTGGAGTACAGATGTATCGCTTCGGGAGGCAGGTGCTCAGTAGGGGAGCCCCGCAAAGGCAGTCGTCCAGCAGGGACGCATTTCGTAGTTGAACTGACGGCCGACGAGTAGGTTTAGGGATCCTCTTGAGTTGCGGGGCCGGCTGTGACCCCGCAACGGATCTGTTCTGTACTTCTTGTTTGGAAGTCGAAGGTAAAACTGATTTAATACAGCGGCTGTATCGGCTTTTATACCCAAGGGATCCCATGTTCTAGAATTACATATTATAATTTCATATTTCAAAAATTACAAGCTACCAGGGTTTCATAAGTACCTAAAAGTATACAGACTTAGCCGAAAAGTATAAAACCTAACCTTTATGGTAGTGAAAATGACTATTTAGAAGAACACAACGTTGTTGACAGATTGTCAACAGAAAATAACAAACGTATTTATTATTTTTAAGAATTTCAGGAATAGGGAAAATATAGGATTAAATACGGTTCAAATGAACAGAAACCGATAATAAAAGTAATCCTAAGGTGCACGATATCAAAAGCAGTGTACAGAAGTATACCCTTTCTTAGAAGTTGGGGTTACAAGAACCAAGAGAGTGAATCAATGATGTAAAGAAAGCCTAAAAAGACGTAAGATGGCAATTGCAAGGTCTTGCATTAACTGATGTGACCTACAGGTGCAACGCAGATAAAGGTAAATGCTACATTACTCCAAAATCCCAGGAAAAAAAAACTTTTTCGTACTTATTAATGAAAAGTTTTTTTTTTTGTTATATAGATATGCTATGTGTGGTGATTAGTGCATAAATGAGATGAGGTGCTAATAACATGAAGAAAATTATATACAACTAAGAAGCTCCAGATCTTCCTTGCGTCTCTTTCAAAAATCACACATACATTCATCTCCAGATAAAATAAGGGGATGTGGTTCACATTCAATGACGCACACTCCTAAGGAACTCCTTACCATGACCTAAGGCTTTTTTTTTTTTGAGGGAGTAGTCAGCCGCTCCACGGGAAAAATGACGAACCTACGGCTTATTTTACGAGTTGGCGATCCGCTCGAGGAAATACTATATACAGGCCTAGTTGGTCTAGCGCCAACTAGGGGAGAATGTGAAGAACCTAAGGGCTTATTTAACGAGTTAGTCATCCGCTCGAGGAAATTCTAGACTAGTTGGTTTAGAGCCAACTAGTAGAGGGGAGTTAGTTTAGAACTAAAGAGGGTGCAGTAGTCCTAGGTACTACATTTTTTTATTTATTTACAGAGCTAAGAAAGAAAAGCAGAAGCGAGTCATTACAGAACAGTCGCACGCTAATAAGTCAGCATAATGAAAAGCTGCAAAGAAAAGAACGTAAAATAATGTGTAATGAAGTGAAATTAAATAAACTTAAACTAAATGCTATGTTTTGAAATCCTTAATGTGCCATTTGTTTCTTGAACCATTAGGATCTTCAAGCATATACACCAGGGGCGAGAGTTTTTGAATAACTCTGTATTTTAAGTATTTTGGAGCCAGTTTCGCACTGAAGTAAGTGCCAGCGTTACTTAGGACGTAGTTTTTCCTCCAAACTATATCATCGATGTTAAATTCTTTGAATGACCTTCTAAGATCGTACCTATTGCTATTCTTTATATGTGCTGTGTACAAAGCAACCTGAACTTTATCGTAAATAGATGATAGCAGGCCAAGGTTATTAGCATACATGTCTCTAGGATGAAAAACTATTTCCTCAAGATTTTGGCATGGTGAATACATGGAGCCGCAAGGAATAGTTTCGCGTCCAAAAACTAGGAAAGAGGGTGTAAAACCGGTTACCAGGTTCACTGAATTATTCATAGCAGACTGAATAATTGGAAGATGGTTATCCCAAGATCTATGGTCGTCCCCAACAAGAGACGCTAAGGCCGTGATAAGAGTCTTATTGTACCTCTCTGTGGGGTTAACTTGAGGGCAATAAAGAGGATTAAAGTTCGCGAAAGGTATTCTGTATTTATTGATTAGGTTATGGAACTCACGCGACTTGAATTGAGGTCCATTGTCCATAATGATTGTCTGTGGTACTCCAAAAACCAGAAAAACAAAATTTTCTAGGTGAAAGGTAATATCAGTAGCCCTTGCACGTTTTAAAGGGAAAATTATGCTGTATTTAGTAAAGTAGCAATTTATGACTAGTATATATTGGTTTCTTTTTCTAGTCATCGGTAACGGACCCACGAGATCTAACGATATGCATTGGAACGGGCGAGAACAAATTTTAGGTTTACCCATGATGCCATAAGGAGAGTGGTTAGAGTGTTTGTAGGCTAAACAAGTTTCGCATTTTGATATGTATTTAGCAACATCTCTAAACATGCCAGTCCAGTAGTATTGTAGTGCTAATTTCTTGTAAGTCTTGAATATGCCCAAGTGTGGATTAGGTAGAGAGCCATGGAATTCTTCGATAAGTGATTTTCTAGTTGAAGGAAGAGGAACTTCCTTCCAGGCAAAATCGTCCGTTATGGAGTTTTGATCGTAACTACGACGGAATAGCTTGTTGTCTCTATAGTTGTAGTTCGGGTAACTGTCCGGATTGTTTTGACAGTCCGAGATTAATCTGTTGTGGTCTTCATCGTTAGTACGTTGAATTTCTTGAGTAATTGGTGCCGTTTGAGTCAGGATTCCTGTCGAACGAGCGAGAGAGTAGATCGGGGACAACGTTGTCTTTTCCTCGCTTGTGTTTTAAAACGCAGTTGAATGTTGAGAGTCTGAGGGCCCATCTAGCTAGTCTACCTGAAGGATTAGATAGATTTAGGAACCATTTTAGAGCAGCATGGTCCGTGTAAACGGTAAATTCTTTTCCATTGTCCACGTAGCATCTCCAGTGCTCAAGAGCTGAAATGACAGCTAACGTCTCCCGTTCTGTGGTTGAGTAGTTCCGTTCATGCTTATTGAAACTTTTGCTCATGTATGCTATTACGACTTCTCTATTATCTTGCTTTTGTGTGAGCATCGCTCCGATTCCATCGTTGGAGGCATCGCAGTGAACAGCAAAAGGTTCATCAAAATTAGGGCAGGCAAGGATTGGAGTTGTCACAAGTAGTTCCTTCATCTTTAGGAAGGCGGAGTTGGCTTCGGCAGTCCAGCCAAATTTTGGCGAGTTCTTCCCCGAGGCTGCCAATTTATTAAGAGGTGCTGCAATAGTACTGAAGTTTGGGATAAATCTTCTAAACCAACTGCAGCTGCCGTGAAATCTTCTTATCTCTTTTTTTGTAGTCGGCGTAGGATATTCTAAAATTGCCCGAACTTTGTCAGGGTCAGCTCTCAAGCCTTGTTCATCGACCATAAAACCAAGGTATTTTAGTTCTTTTTTGAAGAATTGACTTTTTTCGTAGTTAATCGTCAAACCTGCGTATGTTAGTTTTTCAAGAACTCTGATAAGAAGGGAAATATGTTCTTCAAAGGTCTTGCTGATGATGACGATATCGTCTAAGTAGCAAAATACTTTATGCTCAAACTCCGGAGTGAACAGCGCGTCCATTAGTCTTTGTTGTGTCGCTGGAGCATTGGTTAGACCAAAAGGCATGACAACAAAGCGGTACATTCCTCTACCTGGAACGTAAAAAGCTGTCTTGTCCCTGTCTGGAGGGTGTAGTGGGACTTCCCAGAAAGCTTTCGCAATATCAATGCTTGAAAGATATTTAGCATCTCTCAAGTGGTCTAATATTTCGTTCATTACTGGCAGGCTATAGGCATCACGACGAGTGATAGAGTTAAGTTTTCTACTGTCAACACAGAAACGCCACATTCACCATTCTTCTTAGGAGTTATGATCACCGGAGATAACCAAGGGCTCTCGCAGGGTTCAATCACTTTCCAGCCAAGCATCTTGTCTACTTCGTTTGTAAGTGCTCTTTGTTTTTCAGGTGATAGCCGGTAGCAGCGTTGTCTTACAGGTGGAGAGTTCCCTGTATCGATTTTATGGCAAATCAGATGAGTCTTTCCAAGTTCGCCTTTTTCTTCGAAGGAAATTTGCTTGAATCTGGCGATGATGTCTGCAGCTATGTCTTTCTGTTCCGTAGATAATGCTTCATAAGTGAGGATCTTCCCAGTGTCAGATGTAATGGTATTACACTATACATTGTCAAAGATAGTAGGTTTAAGCAATTCGGGTATAAGATTAAAAGTTTTCCAAAAGTCTACACCTAAGATGATTGAAGGGTGTATTTCAGGGAACGCGTAGGCTCTTATAGCATGAGTTTGATTATTAAAAGTCATGAGTAAGTCGATATAGCCTAATGATTGCAATTTGTGGTTATTAACTGTAGCGACTGAAAGTGGGCACGACTTCGATAAAGAATAACCCTTTTTCAAAAGGTCAAGGTGAGAATTGTTGCCTAATATAGTTAAAGAACTTCCACTATCTAGCAAACCGGAAAAAGGGATTCCGTCGATAGTAAAGTTAAGAAAAGGTCTATTATGATCCTTTTCTTCTTCATAAAGGACTGACGAAATCTTGTAAAGATTGAAGAAATTACGAAGATAAGTAAGCCAATTTTGCCAGTCAATTATGTCAAAAGGGCTAGAGTTATTGGTGCTATCGGAGTCGTGCAAAGTTAGTTTTTTGGAGAGGAATAGTGTTTGGTATTACAGTCAGGACAGTCTGGGGTTTTAAAGCCTCGCAGACCGCATTTAAAGCAAATGGGGAAGTGAGGTTGCTGCCAAGTTCGAAGAGAGTGGCCGTTTGCGCGACATCGAACACAGAAGAGATTAGAGGTAAATTTATCAGAGATGCTATTTACTTGTTTAGTAAAATAATTCTTAAAAGGGGGTCTTGATTCTGAATTGAACTGGGTTTTAGGCTGGCTAGGGAGGGAAGGTTTAGATGAGGATGTCGAAGGGTTGTAATTGAATTCAGATGCTAATTGATCAATAGCAGGTTTAGGTTCTTTAAAGTTACGGTCTCTATCCAAAATATGTTCGTAATTTTGGCAGGCTGATCAATGGAATCAATTTTATTCAATGCCACGAATACTGTATAGCAGGGGCGTATGTTTCTGAGGAGAATTGAGAGTTGCTCAGATTCACTTATTTTTTTGTTGAGACGAGAGAACATACCATGCATAATGGAGATATAAATGATGATAGTCTCGTAATCACCTTGAGTTCTAGCGTTGATAGCAGTCAAGAGTTTGAAGTCATAATCCGTATTTCCGAAATCTCTAATAAGTAGGTTTGAGATTTCACACCACGAGAGGTCTGGTTGACGATTTTTCTGAAATCGAATCCAATGAAGGGCTTTATCAGTGAAAATTTCAAAGACTAAGTCAGCAAGGCGTTCCTTTTTCAGATTGCGAGAAACACCAAACTCTTCAATTTTTTGGAGAAAAGATTTTGGGCAGGAGTTGCCGTTATAGGATAGTTTTCTAAGTTCTGGGATTATATTAGGAGAGGACGTCGTTTGAGCAATATTTTGACAGGGAATACTCTGTTCTGAGTGTTGGTTTGTAACTAAGTGAGAAGATAAAGGGGCTTCAGGTGTTGTTCCAAGAGGAGGGCAGTGAGGAGATGCTAAGGGTGTAGTTTCCGCAGATTCAAAAAGTAGAGCTTCATATTTGTTCTCTAAAACCTTGAATCTTTCCGAAAGTCGGTTAAGTTTGTCTGTGAGAGGCGAGTTATGGTCTAAGTCGATGCGTCTAAGTCGAAAAAATAAGTGATTTTGAAATGATTCTAATCTTTTGCACGCGTATGGAGAAGCTTTAGATTGTAACTGGTTGATCTTTGATTCAAAGTAATTCAGACAAGTTTCAACCTGTTCGAGATCTTCTTCAGGAGGAATGACTGACTGCAAGACCTCTGTCGGTGGTTGCGATTGACCCAGTGTTTCTGCCTGTTTTTTTAAAGCTACTGTTTTTAAACGCGATAAATTAAGTTGTACTGTAAAAAGACTGAAATCATGGAAATCCGAGAATACGAGAAACACGTTAATAACTTTTAATTTTGACAAAACGCGATAGAGTATAAAGTGCACAATCACATACCTGAAGTGTCCAGGTCTGGAGCCTCCTAAGGGCTTCCCGTTCTCTGAAGGCACTCTCAGCTACTAAAACGGGCGTGCAGATCTGACTTACCACCGGTCTTCGCCTAAAGATACCTCAAAGACACAGCCCACACTCTCTTGATGTGACGTGCACTCTTTAAGAATAGAACTTTTAACTTATAATATGGAAAGCGCGATCTTTATATGAAATTACGATAAATTAGGCGCAGCGCGTGCGACTTCAAAAGCAGAAAATTGTAGTAGTAATGGCCACAGGAAGTAGTTATCCTATAGTGTTGCCCTACATAAACGGAAGTTATATTTAAAGTTACCATACGAAAATCTATATTCAACACGAGAGTTGAACATTCCGCTCACCTAAATAAGCAGTATTTACGATACGAATAAACGTTAAAACTAGACAGATTACTTAAAACTATGACTAAGTTAAAATCGATAAACATTAGTTAGCCAGTGGCAGTGGGCACAGTTTCACGACTGGCCTTCTGTACTGACCAGTGGCCGTCTTGACCGTGACGACTCTACATACACCATCCGCTCCCGGGTGTAGAGCTGAGATGCGACCTAAAGGCCATTTTAACGGGCTTGTCTGTTCATTGACTAACAAGACCAAAGTACCAACGACAATGTTTGTGTTAACCTTATTCCATTTAGTCCTTTGTTGAAGTGTGTGTACGTACTCCGCATGCCATCTGCGCCAAAAGTCTTGATGCATTTTTTGGATCAGCTTCCATCGATGACAAACACTAATCTTTTGTTCAACAAAGTTCTCTTCAGGAATAATCGACAAAGGCTCTAAGGTAAGAAAATGTCCAGGGCTAAGCGCCGACAGGTCGTTTGTATCTGAACTTAGAGGCGTCAATGGACGCGAGTTAAGCATTGCTTCGATTTGTGTGAGGACGGTGTAGAATTCCTCGAAGGTTAACCTTTGATTCCCGACGACTCGAGCGAGATGCGTCTTGACCGAGCGGATCCCAGCCTCTGCTAGGCCGTTGAAGTGCGGGCTACCCGGTGGATTAAATGAAAATTTAATCTCTTGTGCATCAGCGGCGCTCTTCATAATGGAACCAAGATAATTACTTGCCCCAACGAAGTTGCGACCCTGATCAGAGACAATATTGCTACACCGTCCACGACGTGCGACAAATCGCTTTAACGCGCAAAGGAAGGCTTCCGTCGATAATTCCGAAGCAAGTTCTGTATGGATAGCCTTAGTGCTGGTGCAAACGAATACGCAAATGTAGCCTTTGTATGTTCTAGCGCCTCGTCCACGTCCGAAAGCTATATCAAATGGGCCTCCATAGTCAATGGCGACACTCGAAAAGGGTTTTATTTGAGAAATACGACAAAGAGGAAGATTTCCCATTAGAGGCGCTGAAGCCGGCGAAGGGTTGACACGAAAGCATTTAACACAACCACTGATCACGGCCTGAATGGCTCGCTTGGGCGACAGAATCCAAAATGATTGCGAAAGTAAATTCTGTAAAGTTTGAGCACCGGGGTGTAGAAATCTTTTATGATATTCGTCAATGATTAAAACCGTTAATCTATGGGAGCGAGGCAACAGTATGGGGTGCTTTATCGAATATTTGATTGGAGAATTGACTAAGCGACCGCCCACCCTGACAATACCCGCGGTGTCAATAAACAACGAAAGCTTGCGCAAACACTTTGGCAATGAATTCAAACGACCCTCTCTCAAGTGATTGATCTCTACACCGAACGTAGTAAGCTGCACATGTTTTACTAAAAACATGAGAGCCGCAGTCGTTTCAGACGACTGTAGAGATCCGACAATCTTTCCATCCTTCAACGACCGTAGGAAACGGAAACAGTGGGCTAACACACGCTTTAAAGTGAAAAGCGAGGAGAACCTGTTGAGGAGTTCGTCAATTAAGTGAGGATCGCTTCCAACAACCAGACTACAAAGTCGTTGCTCGTCTGCGACAGAGCTATTTGGTGGCCCAGTCAAAGTAGACCGAGGCCAGTCCTTTTCCTCTTTTAGGAGCCAGGAGGGACCTCGCCACCAAAGATCACATTCGACAAGATCTTCGGGCAACAAACCTCTGGACCCAACGTCGGCGGGGTTATGTAGAGTGCTCACGTGGCGCCAGCGATCAGGAGCGATAATATCCTGTATATGGCTTACTCTATTGGCCACGAACGTTTTCCAGCGCGACGGGCACGACTGGATCCAAGCCAAAGCTACGCTTGAATCGGACCAGGCGAATATTTCCGAGACATTATGTAGAGGTCTTAAAGCCTCCTTCACCGACAGCATTAGATCTGACAGAAGCACGGCAGATTGAAGCTCCAGGCGTGGTATGGACTGCTTATGCAGAGGCGCGACTCTAGATTTCGCGCAACAGAACTCTACAAATGTAGAGCCTTCTGCACTGACCGCCCGACAGTAAATGACGGCCGCATATCCACGCTCAGACGCGTCACAATATCCGTGGAGCTGCAACGAAACAAAAGAATGAACAATGCGTCGGGGAATAACGACAGATTTTAACAACGCCAGTTGCGATTTGAAACGCATCCATTCCGAAGCTATTGCTTGTGGCACGTCATCATCCCATTGGACCCCCGATGACCACAAAACCTGCATCAAATATTTCGCATGAAACGACGCTGGACACAAGAATCCTAAAGGATCATAAATGCGTGCGATGTGCGAAAGGATCATACGCTTAGTACACCTCTGGTCATTGGGAGTAGTAACCTCAAACTGGAACGAATCTGTTTGTGGACGCCACGATAAACCTAATATTTTAAGCGACAATTCTGAAAGTTCGTCAAAACATTTAAAATCACTCGAGTACAACTCAGTGGCAGGAAGATCAGCGATAAAGCCTTTATGATTGGAGGTCCATTTTCTTAGATGGAACCCACCCGACGACAATATCTCAGAAAGGTCTGATCTTATTTGTAGAGCCTTCTCGATAGAGTCAGCGCCTGTGACAACATCATCAACATAAATGTCTCTGTCCAAAACTGGCGAACAGTCAGGATAGTCGGCTGCGGAATCCTTAGCTAACTGCGCGATACTTCGAAGAGCCTGGTAGGGAGCGGACTTTACTCCGTATGAGACCGTGCGCAGCATATAATCCTTAACCGGGCTGTCAGTGGATTGACGCCATAAAATCCTCTGGTATTCAGCATCCTCTCCCGGCACGACAATCTGACGGTACATGGCTTTAATGTCACCTGTGAAAACCACTTTATGCCACCGAAATCTGGTAAGAATATCAAAGATATTTGTTTGCAGCTTAGGACCCGCCAGAAGCGTATCGTTTAGCGATATACCGTTGCTATCGCGACAGCTAGCGTCGAAGACACAACGTAGAGGCGTACTGACAGACGCTGGTCGAAGGATTGCAAAATGAGGGATATAGTAAAATTTCCCAACACTACTTGGGGGAGGCTCTACCTCCTCCATATGACCGCTAGACTCGTATTCATCCATGAATGAAACGTAAGCTTTACGAAAATCTGCATGTCTAGCAAGCTTGCGTTCTAAGGAGAAGAGTCTGCGCATAGCGATTTCACGAGTGTCCGAGAATATAGGCTTATTCGTAGGATCAACGAAAGGAAGGGGCACCTCGAAACGGCCTTCACTCGTACGACAGAATTTATTAACGAAGGTATCTTCACAAAGTTGGTCCTCTTTCGACAAGACTGGTTTACTAGGGCTACTAACATTTTCTAACTCCCAGAACCTTTTTAGAGAACTATCCAACGACAAATTTGATTGCGAAGAATTCGACACGAAAAAACAATCTTTCCGACGACAAGTTTTGAAAGATTGTGAATGGCTCTCATCGCATCCACCCATGATGACCCATCCAAATAGAGTCTCAATAGCTTTTGGCTGACCCGGACATCCCTGACTCCGACCACTCAGCAACGATGAAGCGAAGATGTCTGCATTAAGCAGTAAGTCGATTGGTCCAGGATCACCAAACTCAGGATCAGCAAGAGTAAGATTCTTAATATGAGACCACTCTGAAGTTCTAACCGAAAGACAGGGCTGATCAGCGCAGATAGAGGGAAGCACTAGTGCTTCACAATCAAAATTAATTAAATTTGTTCCATTTGGTTTAATGGAACACGACAATGAACCATGTGGTTTAGCTACCGAATTTCCAATTCCAGAAACTGATTCACCTGTCTGATGTATATCTAGTCCAAGCCGCTTCGCACAAGCTTGTGATATAAAATTGCTTGCACTTGCACAGTCCAACAATGCACGAGCTTGCTGGTATTGGCCAGAACTATCCCGCACCGCTCCCGAGCAGTAGCAAACAACACCACATTATTATTGGATGCGGATGTCAAAGTGACATTGTTGGTGGATGAACCACTAGCAACAAGTTTTGATGACACATCAGCATCCGGAGCCGATGAATCAATCTTGTTAAAATGTAGCAGCGTATGGTGCGAATACCCACACACACCACAACGCGATGCCTTTTGGCACTGCTTCACCTTATGGTTACTCGAAAAACAACAAACACACAAGCCCCTAGATTTCACAAATTTAAATCGCGCATCAGTACCTAATTTTATAAATTTTTCACAGCATTCCAAACTATGCTGGTCAGTACAGAATTCACACATACTAGAAGTGGTGACAAGAGTTACCTTTGATTTCCTCTGATTATAAGTTGCATTAGTATGCACTTTATTTTGTAAATTATTGTTTGAGCACTTTAAATCTGATGCATCCAATGCTCGAATTTGTTTCTCCACAAATTCTTGCAATATCTCAAACTTTGGAATATCATTGGAGTTAAATTCCAATAAGAATGCTTCACGGGTAGATTTGTCGAGCTTAGACCACAATAAATGAACCAGCATAAAGTTTTTATCTGGCAGGCCAAGCTTTTCTAACACTTGTAAAGTTTCCCTAAAGATTCGATTCACTTTCTCCATTTCAACTCCAGATTTTGATTTAACTTGCTCACACAACAGCATTTTTTCATAATAACTAAATGCAATCTGTCGTTTTCTATTATAATACTCACTTAAGGCATTATAGGCATCAAAGTAACTCTCGTCTGATATAGGATAATTCTTGATCACATCTAGAGCCTTACCTTGAACGCTGGTTAGCAAGTAGTGTAGTTTTTCAATGTTTGAAATGTTACGTTTGTGAATTAAAGATTCAAACAACTGGCTAAACGACAACCAGTTCTCTAATTTGCTATCGAACGGCTTGATTTGAATCTTTGGCAACTTCGCGGCAACACTTTCACAACTATCACTTATTGTTTTAACTACCGGCGCGCGCTCTCGTAACCGCGACAAAATTGACTTATGTTTCATTTCAAAATCTGTAGTGACAGGAAATTCTGCACTGCAGTCTTCACTATTTGCTATCACTTCCCTTTGAGCTCGGTGGAAATCCGCGGCGATTAAATTTACATCGGATTCGACATAACCTACTAAATCCGTTCCGTGAATCAATTCTATTCTCATCATAGCGTAATCTCGCTCAACCCTGCTCATATTTGGCTTAGCATCACTGTTTGCTTCGCTGTCCGGCATCTTGATCACAATTCAACTAAAGTATAAGCGAAAAACTAACGAAAACCGACAAACTAGTGGTCTTGTTTACAATGTCGATGTGAAACAACGAAACTTCCACTTGACACTGACAGCTCGACACTTGACACCTACACGTTGCCATACGCCAGAAAAGCACTGAATGAATGAACGGAATTAAGGAGATTCGTCTATGAAACGACCTATCACAATGCTACCAACTAAAATAACTACTACACACTAAAGATTAACACTTCCTGTCCGCCATTATACACACAATTAAAAGTTTACCCTCAACTTTTTTATCAAAAATTTTACAACGCGAAAATTATGATTTTAATGAATTCAGCCTAAAATAGGTCACTTTTCACAATACGGCCGAAGGACCAATGTTTTTAAACGCGATAAATTAAGTTGTACTGTAAAAAGACTGAAATCATGGAAATCCGAGAATACGAGAAACACGTTAATAACTTTTAATTTTGACAAAACGCGATAGAGTATAAAGTGCACAATCACATACCTGAAGTGTCCAGGTCTGGAGCCTCCTAAGGGCTTCCCGTTCTCTGAAGGCACTCTCAGCTACTAAAACGGGCGTGCAGATCTGACTTACCACCGGTCTTCGCCTAAAGATACCTCAAAGACACAGCCCACACTCTCTTGATGTGACGTGCACTCTTTAAGAATAGAACTTTTAACTTATAATATGGAAAGCGCGATCTTTATATGAAATTACGATAAATTAGGCGCAGCGCGTGCGACTTCAAAAGCAGAAAATTGTAGTAGTAATGGCCACAGGAAGTAGTTATCCTATAGTGTTGCCCTACATAAACGGAAGTTATATTTAAAGTTACCATACGAAAATCTATATTCAACACGAGAGTTGAACAGCTACCAAATTTTCTCTTGGTTCCTCTAACCTAATTATAACCTCGTATTCGAGTTCAGGCTTATTTAAGTTAACATATTTGATAGGACGTGCCATAGTAAGTGAGTTAAAAAAAAAATTGTAGGTAGAAGTTAGTTAATATGAGGCCGAAATAAAGAGGTTTTAGTGACGTATGTTGTCTGTAGTTTTTTAAAATTTAGAAAAAAAAATAAGATTGTCAAAAAAATAAGGCCTCTTGCGTTGGGCGCCAAAACTGTCACGTTCCGTGGACTTACAAACCTTTTTGGAAGCCCACGTAACAAGTATGATAGCTAAATACAAATTACAAAAGAAAAGTTAGGGTCGAGGTTCTTTATTAAGAGAGTTTCTTGACAACCAAACAGTAGTACCTAGTTACCAGGACACGTGGTGGTTAAATTAGGAAAGAGTTAAACGGAACCAGTGGGATCCCCAGGAAGTCGCGCCGTAGGATGTGAGGGATCCGCAGGTAGAAATGGCAGGCCGGAGGCGTGCGTAGCAGCGCGTGCGAGGAGTAAGCGTACGGGCGTACCGTCAGGGTATAAGCCTCCGCCAGGCGCTCGGTAGGGGCGCGTGTAGCACGGCAGTCGACAACCAGGCGCGTAGTAGGGCGCGAGCAGTAGGTAGGCGCGTAGTAAGGCGCATGCAGCAGATAGGAACGTCCCGTAGGGCGTGAGCAGTGGCCGGCGCGTAGTAGGACGCGTGCAGCAGGGCGCCTTCCAAGCCGAACGCTCGGGAGGAGCTCAGCAGGGCCGTTCCGAAGGGTGGAGTACAGATGTATCGCTTCGGGAGGCAGGTGCTCAGTAGGGGAGCCCCGCAAAGGCAGTCGTCCAGCAGGGACGCATTTCGTAGTTGAACTGACGGCCGACGAGTAGGTTTAGGGATCCTCTTGAGTTGCGGGGCCGGCTGTGACCCCACAACGGATCTGTTCTGTACTTCTTGTTTGGAAGTCGAAGGTAAAACTGATTTAATACAGCGGCTGTATCGGCTTTTATACCCAAGGGATCCCATGTTCTAGAATTACATATTATAATTTCATATTTCAAAAATTACAAGCTACCAGGGTTTCATAAGTACCTAAAAGTATACAGACTTAGCCGAAAAGTATAAAACCTAACCTTTATGGTAGTGAAAATGACTATTTAGAAGAACACAACGTTGTTGACAGATTGTCAACAGAAAATAACAAACGTATTTATTATTTTTAAGAATTTCAGGAATAGGGAAAATATAGGATTAAATACGGTTCAAATGAACAGAAACCGATAATAAAAGTAATCCTAAGGTGCACGATATCAAAAGCAGTGTACAGAAGTATACCCTTTCTTAGAAGTTGGGGTTACAAGAACCAAGAGAGTGAATCAATGATGTAAAGAAAGCCTAAAAAGACGTAAGATGGCAATTGCAAGGTCTTGCATTAACTGATGTGACCTACAGGTGCAACGCAGATAAAGGTAAATGCTACAAGCCGGACAATGAACATTAGGAATTACTAACGAATTTTGGCCCAAGCGGAAACGGAGAACTACGTTCGCTTCGCTCGCTCGTTCAATAAATAAATACACGATACGTCTAGTTTATTATTGAACTACAGTTTGCTCGTTCGAAACGAAAGTCCACAATATTAGCCATGCACGATTCTTCTAACTAGGTGCATGACAAATAAAAAGTCGATTCTACATCAATCCTTTACTCAAACAGACGTCCCGTTTCATCGCCTATTTAGACGACACATATGTATCTAATAAAGTCAATTTATTTTCTAAGTATATACAGGATGATAACTAACATTCATCCTATCAGCCGAGAGACGTCCACTGCTGGACATAGGCCTCCCCCAAAGAGTGCCACAATGACCGGTCCTGCGCCACCCGCATCCAGCGGACTCCCGCGACCTTTACCAGGTCATCATTCCAACTTGTGGGGGGCCTACCCACGCTGCGCCTTCCGGTACGTGGTCGCCACTCGAGAATCTTTCCGCCCCAACGGCAATTGGTCATCTATGGGCCTCATAAGAAGGCTCAAAGTCACCCAAAGGGCAATGGAGAGGGCTATGTTGGGAGTTTCTCTGTGCGATCGCATCAGAAATGAGGCTATCCGCAGCAGAACCAAGGTAACCGATATAGCCCTCCGAATCGCTAAACTTAAGTGGCAGTGGGCGGAGCACAATGCACGTAGAACTAACATTAACTAAATTAAATTAAAACTAAGTTAAACCTAAAAAAGTCCCTCGAGGCATTGTACCGAGGATGCTGGTGGCATTTCCTCTCTGAATTGTAACGCTGATGCGTTGCGCGAGAAAGCCGCCAGCTCTTCGGTCACCAGCTACGTCAACCAGACGTTTCGCGATCTCCGCATATAACTTTAGCTACCACGATTTCCGCAAATAGCTTTTGCGCATTGGGACCCCACGGACCGAGGGTCTCAACGCCAAATGGTACAAAATTGTACTCTTTGCCTCGGCAAAAAGTACAATTTTGTACCGAGAGAGGCCTTGGCCTCTATACATATGTATTAATAAATCAGATAGAAGTCACACTGCCAGCAGCACGGCGCAGGCCTCCTCTCATGGATGAGAGGGGACGGGCACCAGTCCCCATGCTGGTCCCACGGGGCCTGGAGACTTCACATACACCTTTGAATTTCTTATCGCAGATGTATGCAGGTTTCCTCACGGCGGTTTGCAGCTTTCTTCGTCTGTTTCATTCTTATTGGTTTCGTAAAATAGGCGATAATTCTAATAAAAAAAACCCTTGATTGCTATATTTTCATCCGAGTTTTTCCACCAGTAACATTTAAAAGTAATGCGTTGCACCTAAATGGACTTATTTGCATATGAAGTGAAAAGAAACGTAATTGAAAACGCTCGACGCCGGCGGCTTTTTACAAGTTTAAATTAACTTGACTCGGCTCGGGAAACATTTTCTAAAACAAATCGATAACGAGCTGGATGAAGACGAGTTTTGCATTAAACAAGACTTGTTACATAAAAAAATATAAAGGGACAATCTTACACAAACCGAACTAGCCCTATAGCAAGCTCAATAAGCCCTAAGCCTAAGGCTTGTGTTATAAGTAGGTTATTTGACACCCAGAACATGCGTCGCGCGTCGCCGACTTAACGTCATATTGTGCTAATTATAAGTTTTATATATGTATATGTATAGTCTATATAAGGTATGTTTGTCTATAAGGTATTTGTAAATACTTTACTCGTTGCCTGAGATAATAAATAAAATGGGTACAGTCAGCATCAAAAGTAACTGCGCAATCGAAGGCGTCAAAAGCTCTTATTCCCTTTTCATAAAGACTTTTGACGTCTTCGTTTGTGCAGTTACTTTTGATGCTGACTGTACTAGACGACGACATATTGAATAAATATAAACAATTAAATGCATAGAAAACATCCAAGACATAGAGTCTTATTTAGTACTTCACCCGAATCAGTCAAAGCAAAGACTTGAAATAATAACAAAGACTATTGCTAACCTCGCAGGTATATTTTGTACATAGAGATAATTTAGTCATACAGATTGAGTAAAAAAAAATCGCCTTTCCTGTAGCTAAACATTAATAAAGGCTTCTGCACTTATGAAAAATGCTTTGATTGCATGAAATCATATCAATCTAAGAGGAGACACCCTTTAAATGCGGATTAATTTGGCTTTATAGCCCTTAAGTTTGGCAATTTCCTCAGAAAAGAAGCGAATCGAAATCTCTGTATAACCTCTTAACAAAAGTAGTGTCAACAATGCCTAAAGCGGCTGAATAGGCTGTTTGATAAAAAGTAAAGTGAAACTTCGATACACTGTCATGTAATTTGAAAATGCTTTTTAAGCCGAAACCACTGAATAGAAAATGTATCGGGTTTATAAAGAACTGAACAATGAAATCAAAGAAACACTATAATTACTTATCGTATTACAAGTATTGTATCTTGAAATTGACTTGATTCCAGCAGTTTTACACGTACCTACGAACTTATATATATTAGTGTAAGTATATTATTAATCACGTTTATTGTACGTAGGTTATATAGATCTAAATGTAAATTTTATATGGAAAAATGCCTATGAATTTTTTTTTTTTTTTTTTTATTAATTTAGCAAAAAAAATAGTACAATAAGTGGATATAATCTAATTAAGTTATTAACAACAAAACTTATATCTAACAGGATTATTCGTATACAATATTAATACTCCAATGCGTCTGAAAAGAAATGGTCTTAGGGGACCAATATACAAGTTTTTTGCCTAAACTAGGTTACAGTTGTAATCTGTGTTTTAGGCATAAATGGTCTTTGTTTTACATATATATTGTCTGTCTAAATATTTGTTACCTCGCGTCAAGAATTACAAAACTATATTTAACAAAAGCATGCTTGCGATTGCAGAACTATTTCACTATAGTAAGCAAATTTTCTGACTCGTCGTAGGTCAGGGTTAGCAACCATGCTGTAACTTTAGTTTGGCATACTTTGCTATTTTGATCGTACACGGAGCATTGTTTATTTATTTTATTATAAAGAAAAGGGCCCAGGAAAGAGAAGAAACTGTGCGTAAAAGCGTGTTTAGTGCGAAATTGCTTAAAAATTATATCTAACCGTCTTTTGGTGTGCCTATTAGGGTTGTAGCAAGTCAACTTGTGCTGTTTTAGAATTACGCTCCTGATGAATAGTTGTCGAACTGTTAGTACTTTACATGATAGGTACAATTCCGTGGTCGGAAAATAAAACGGACGGAAGGTAGCCACTTTCAAAATGGCTCTTTGAGCACGTTCAAGTGTCAATAGAATGGTCTTCGCAGCCCCACCCCACGAAGTTATATATATACAAGGTGGAACGGAACGATGGACTTTCCCGCAAGAGGGGGATTATTGAGCGCTAGTACGTCACATTTTCCAGAAAAACTATTTTTTTTGACGCGTTTTTTTTTTACCATTTGTATGGGAGCTCTTCGCTCTAGTCGGCCAACGCTCCATACAAAGGTAAAAAAAAATCGCGTCAAAAAAAATAGTTTATCTGGAAAATGTGACGTACTAGCGCTCAATAATCCCCCTCTTGCGGGAAAGTCCATCGTTCCGTTCCACCTTGTATAAATGATATGTATATATAAATGATGGTGATGTACTCGTAAATAATAATATTTTTTATATGTCTACGTCCATAATAGTATGTAATTGATACAAGTACATGTGGCATTGAGTTTTCTTTCAGATTAATTACAACAAATGTTTCTGTTTAGCTCAATGGCTGACTGGTAGAGAATGCCTTATGGCATTAAGTCAGCCATTAGTACTGTGCTGTCTTGTACTGTGTAATAAATATTTAATGAAATAAATAAATAACCTTGCTGGGAAAGTCTATTGCGTACGGTTTTGCGAGCCACATTAGATCTGTCCACAATCCCAGCAAGAATAAGACCCTCTGCACATTGAGCGACAAGCGGCCGCCACAAGTTGCGGACGAGTTCTTTCATACATTTTGTATAGCGACAACGCACACCGTGCGTTAAGTGGCCGCGTCCGAGCCGCAAGCTGAGGAACATTTTGTATAGCAACAGCGCACACCGTGCGTTAAGTGGCCGCGTCTAAGCCACAAGCTGAGGAACATTTTGTATAGCAACAGCGCACACCGTGCGTTAAGTGGCCGCGTCTGAGCCACAAGCTGAGGAACATTTTGTATAGCAACAGCGCACACCGTACTTTAAGTGGCCGCGTCCCAGCCGTAAGCTGAGGAACATTTTGTATAGCAACAGCGCACACCGTGCGTTAAGTGGCCGCGTCTGAGCCACAAGCTGAGGAACATTTTGTATAGCAACAGCGCACACCGTGCGTTAAGTGGCCGCATCTAAGCCACAAGCTGAGGAACTGGCCCACGGTCGTATTTAGTGGGGGCCACTAGTGGCTGTTTGCGCGGGCGCTCTAACTGTGTCGCTGTGATCGTACGCGGTGAGGAAGATAATACTTTATTTTGGATAACACAACACAGATCATGCTGAAATAAGTTTTTTCCCGAAAAAAAAAATCGTACAAACTTTGATTGCTTGTATACGTCGAAAGGGTTCCAATGAGCCCAAACGTGACTTATGTTTAAGTTTTTAAGGTTACTTTTTTTATATGTCCATCATTAGATTTGCTCGGTAGTGCCCATTACATTTTCACCGAATCTTCATGAGTATGCCATATTTCAGCTCCGTCAAATGGAATGCTAATTTTCAAAGACAACTCACATACTTATTTACATACGTCACGCTTACATATAAACATTGCGAGTTAAACAAGAGCTTGTAAAGAAATCTTGAACTAACATTGCGTCCACCAAATAAATAACGCTGCGCAGTGAGGCTTGTGGGAGATGAACAACAAACAATTCATCTTGTCGTCTTGACAGGAGGCGCGGAGGGTCATCATTATGTATGGACCGATAGTTGAATGATCTGTTCAGATAGGTGGAAAAAGTATAGAAAACTATTATTCTTATGTATCTATTTTTATATTGTTTGTTTTATGAATGAATGAATGAATGAAATATTTTATTTCAAGTCTTCACCGACCCATATAAGAGGTGTTAGTTACATTTAATTTTAATTATTAGGTTAGGTTACACAACATAGACTGAGACACAGAGGACATACACTTATTTAATCCATACTAATATTATAAATGCGAAAGCGTGTCTGTCTGTCTGTCTGTCTGTCTATCTGTTACCTCTTCACGCTTAAACCGCTGAACCGATTTGGATGAAATTTGGTATACAGATAGCTTTAGTCCTGGGGAAGGACATAAGATCGTTTTTATCCCGGAAATCATCCCCCAAGGAGATGAAGTGGGGGGGTGAAAGTTTGTATGGAGCTACGATATAAACGAGTTCCACGCGGACGGAGTCGCGGGCAGAATCTAGTATATAATAAAGTAGAATTGACTTGCCCAATCCAATGCTTCAGTATTGGGCCGTCCAACCTGTCAGCCAACATTTTCTTACTACTCTACTACTTTATTTAATTGGTGATACTGTGTATATTGTATACGTCACTGTAAACGAGCGGTAAGGCCCGCGAGTTCCAGATTTAAGGCCGCACTTCACATCTTCACCACTCGTGCCAAAAAAAAATGTTTAAGAGGCTGTCAACACCAAAATGCCCTTGAGGATTGAGGATACGGCGCACACTGTCTATTTGTATCGGAGTAAACGAGAGCGAGTATTACTGGGCGGCCAGGTCGTAGAAGATAATAATTAATAAATATTGAAATAAAAAGGGTGGATTATTTGTGAAATATGACTTGTTAGCGGTTTAGGTATGAATTAATATGTTGACTTCATGTTTTTAATAGCAGACCCATACGTCAAAAAAAAAATAACAGAGCCGTTTAATGATGATTTTCTTTGATTAATCTTAGCAATTTTTTTCTATCGAGCCAATTTCGTCCTTATGTCTGATGTATCGAGTCCGTCCACGGACTTAGAAATATGATGAATATTAACATATATATTGTTTTGGTGTGCTAGAACAAATATTTTTTCTTAAAAAACGACTTAAATAACATCAATTTCCACAAAATTAAGTCTTGTCGGCCTCAGGGGCTTTATGATTGAAGTTCACCAGTTTCACAGAAGAAGTAGTCGACGTTATCATCCTGCTAGCATTTCCCCGGGAAGGTAGTCCAGTCAATGAACTGACAACTTGTATGGAAAAAACGTCAATTTTTTGAAATTTTTTTTTTTTTAATGTGTAACGGATATATTATTATCAATGAAATAGTTACCCAGCGACAAAATCCGACAAAACCTCAGACATCATAAAAATAATAAAACAACTAGCTTCTGAAAAGTCTGAAAAAATTACATTTGCTTTATAATATTCAAGTTAAATGCACTGTAAGATAACCCAGAAACTCACGATCCCGAAACTCAAATGGAACCGATAGTTTCTCTAATATCCAAACAAAGCTAAATACCTCGATCGAACCAATTAATCCCGTACCCGTATAATCAGAAACAAGTATGTTAAACACGATTGGCAATCTCAGCGACAAACATACCCAAATACCCAATTCCCATATAAACAGGGTAATGCATGCAACGGCGTAGTATCTCCATAAAGAGATACAAATCTCAGATTCTGGGAACGAGCGAGGTCACGTACAGTGGATTTTTTGTTGAAATAAAAGGTGAATTGGTGGTGGATTGCTCTGTACGAGTATTTATAGCGAGGGGTAAGGTAGGAATACAAAGTTGCCGGTCATAAAGTAACTAGCGTAAAAATGTAATTTCCCTCTCGACTTTCATGTGATATTTTTAGGGAGCGATTAGTAGCGATGTAGTTGCAAAAAGCAGCAGAAATCATTCAGAAGCGATGCGGCATCGATGCAGTCATGGGCCCCTCCCCCGACTCTTCCTTTAGCCGATGTCTCGCGTAACAGCCGTTATTAACAATACTAAAACAATACAGTCGCGTGTTTGCATCGATGCTGACCGACGGTCGCGCGTTTGTATCGCTTCTGTCGTGCGTTGCAAATGCGACAAGGAACCATATGTCGCGATACAGTTGCGCGTTCCCGAAACGCGCGACTGAATCGCTGCAAAAAGTCACTGTGTAAGACCTTCCTTAAATGTTTGCTGTCGCTAGTTTAGTTTGGATTGAGCGTTGGTAGTAGTTATGCATTATACTTTGCTAAAGAATGCTCACCTTGTACAGTTTTAATTGTCAAAAACGAATATGATTTTATACCAATCGTAGAGTTTACTTATTTTTACAACTCTTTATCCACCCTGAATAATATTATTAACAACAAAATAAAGTTTCAGAAATAGAAAACGAACTTTATGATAGTTTACTTAATAATTATTTTAATTTGCTAATAAAATTTAGTTTACAGGTGCTTCTGCACGGATCACGGACATAGTCGGGTATGGATTTAGTAAGTATCTGTTTTACTTCAGTCAAATGACAGTATTATTGTTGACAATTACGCAAAAAGATATTGTAGATATTTGATAAATAATACATATAAAATTCAGCTGTCGTCCAATACATACATACATACATTCACGCCTTTATTCCCAAAAGGGGTAGGCAGAGCACATGAAACGTATGTTCCGTTCCAGCGCCACTTTTAGCATAAATGTGGGTATAAAAGATCGACAAAATGTGATATTGCAGTGATAGGTTGCTAGCCCATCGCCCACAACACACTTCAACCCTGGTCCCTTAGTCGACTTTTACGACACCCACGGGAAGTAAGGGGGTGGTGGAATTCTAACCCGACACCACACGGGTCTAACCTTATCGCCTTGTCGTCCAATCACCGTTTATATCCCAAATTTAACTTATGACTGCGATAAGAACAAATGGCTCAAGAGATTTATCGGTCACAATTACCTCTTTAAACAAAACGTCACCTCAAAATTAAAACTCTCCATGTCTTCCTTCGCGTACAATCAAATCTTCACTTTCACCGGTTTTCATAAAGTTTAAAATCACATGAACAGTGGCAGCGATTCGATCTTCTCTTGTTTTGTCTTCGTACTAAGATGACAAATGATGTTGCTTATTGCTCGCCTTATTTATTGGAATAGCAATTATTCCGTATTCTTATTATTGTTTGGAACGCCGAAATCTCTTGGACGATAAATAATCGAAATGCGATTCGTAATTATTTCAATACCTTTGCGATCGGGGTTGGAATATTTTAATATCTTAATATTGGTCTTATTATTGACAGTCTAAAATAATAACTCATAAATCTTATTATTTATTTTAAATACACTCAATTGACAATCTTACAGAAAGTGTATCTTTGTGATCGTTTTGGGTATATATACCATTCCGTTATTTAGAACCTTGCCATAGAATTAAGAACCCTACCAGGAAATAGAGGCTTGCAAACAAATTGCTTTAACATAATATAACCTACCAAATATAACCTATTTATTTATTTAATCTTTATTGCACAAAAGAATATCTTATGGTACAAAAGGCGTGGTATCTTATGGTACGTATTGAGGAATAAAACTAAAATGTTCGCTGCTGACTTTATTGCCAACTTCGTAATAACATAAGCTTATGTATTTTCATGATAGCTTTAGCCTAATGGTACAGGCATGCGGCTGTCAAGCGAATTTCGAATCCCGGCTCGTACCAATGAGTTTTTCGGAACTTATGTACGGAATATTTAACTTTATCTTTTCGGTGAAAGAAAACATCATGAGGAAATCGGTCTAATCCCAATAGGGTCTAGTTTTCCCTCCGGGACCAGATGGGGTGCTTTCGTAAAACTAGTGCCTACGTCAAATCGTGGGATTAGGTGTCAAAGCGAACCCTGATCTCCTTTGGGGCACAACCGGAAAATCGCTGAGAAGATGATGAATTTATTTCAGGTTAAGAAAGTAGGTAGAGTATTTCTTTTCTTTTTTATTTCGCATTTAAAGTTTGTCACTCTGTGCCATGTCAAAACTATTTATATCAACACAATGTCAACAAAGTAAAATACACAATAACAAGCAATTTGAAAACAAATACATGATTATCCCGTTAAGTAATACAATTATTTAACTTATTTATAACAAAATGTTTAATGTGTAATTAAAAAAAACTAATAGGTAAGAGTAATGAAGCTTTTATATTAAAAAATGAATCCAGAACGTTTTTTCCTGAATCACCTTTGAAATGCTAAAAAAAGACTCATTTACCATCATTAACATGTTTAATTGATTTAATGCCGCCATAACACAGCTAATTTAAATTAATGGCCTTCGTTTAGCGAAGGCTTTTTACCTTAGTCAGCGGTTTCTTTGAGTCACTTTTCAAATTGTATTACATTGGGATTTTCATGGTTGACGAGATTAAAAGTAAATTATTAAATTTGGTGCCCGTGTGGTGTTGGGTTAAAATAGCGCAACCCCCTTTCTCCTGTGGGTGTCGTAAGAGTCGAACTAAGGAAACAGGGAACAAGTGTGTTCATTATAATAACAAAAAAAACCTTTATTTCCCCAATACTTAGTAAAATAAACAAAACAGGTATATAATCTGAAAAAGGAATTAAATACAAAATAAATATCTTAGTATACCTATATATAACTATGTTAGAGCTTTATGCTCCTATGTGGAAACCGTCTATTTCTGACGAAGGCCTCCTCCCATTTGTGCCATTCTTCCCTTTTCTGAGCCTCACGGACCCAGAGGTTCCCGGCTATTGCCACGACGTCGTCTCTCCATCGTGTTCATTATACTCGTGCAAAATTCCGTTCAAACGGTTAAGCGTGATTGAGTAACAAACATCTAAACATCCAAACATCCAAACTTTCGCATTTATAATATAATATTATAATAGGATAAATACTTATACTCGTACATAGAAAACATCCAAGGTTCAGAAACAGATCATGCCGATCACACGAATGTTTGCCTTACCAGGATTCGTACCCAGAACCTCCAGCAGCGTAACAGGCTAACCGGTCGGTTATTAACCGGAGCAAGCGTCGAACCGCCCCTAGACACCCGCGTGCAGGCACGCTCGGCGTTTTTCATAAAGGGAATCAGCATGGGACGCGACACGTGATTACACGTGGTGACGTGTCAGAGTAACTGTCATGACTAAACAAATACGCGGAGCCCTGGAAATTATTGTAGGGTGTAAAACACTGAAACTGGTATTCCCATATAAGTGCAAGTTTATTTATGACATACTTTATTTCGCCTCAAAAGTTTGTCACTCTTTAGCACCACCCAGGGAACACGTGCAGGGTTGTGGTAGGTAGTCAAGTTCTTCTGTTTGAATCCCGGCTCGTACCAATGAGTTTTTCGGAACTTATGTACGGAATATTTACCGTTAGCTTTTCGGTGCCAAATCAAGGGATTTGGTGTCGGACCCCGGGCTTGTTAAGGGCCCAGGAATAACGCTAAGAGAATGATGATAATTATGTGTTTCGTCTTAAAAATAGAACTAGTAACTCTGGGACCTGTCGAACTCGCGCTCTTCTATTTTTACTGAATTGACAAACAAGTTATTTAGTTATAGAGCCTGCTTCCAAAATTTCGCGAGAATCAGTTGAGAAGTGTGACCAGCCCCCTGTTCTGTAACTTGTTTTTAGCTCACCTCAACGCTCACCCACAAATATATCTTGACCCCGCGATGCGTAGTAACTAAGCGTAGGTAGAGGTCTAATTCCGTGACGGGTGACGTATAACAGCCCTGTAGAGGAGAGCAGCTGGACAGATGCCGGACGTACGAACGAATTTTAGTCCAAGCGCTCGTTCATTCGTTCGCTTCGCTCGCTTGTTCAATCAGATTGTCATAGCCTCACCAACCATTCCAACTTCAAACTTGAACCATCGCATTGAAACAGAATTTTATGAATGAATATCTGAAACAGAATTGGGCGTGCGGTTCCCATTCAAGTGGCAGTTGAAAAACCCTCACGCGACTATATTGTGGGTTTGTGCTAAGAATTGAGAAGTTCATCATTTAAATACCATTTTTCTTATCTAAATCGTTCGTATTTTATATGTTAAGGTCTTCGCTATCTGTAGTTGCTAGTGAAGACAGTTCTTTTAGAAAACATTATTTCTAATCATTCTCCCATGTGATGTGTTGCCAGTGATGACATATGGCACGGAAACGTGGTCGCTTACTATGGGCCTCATAAGAAGGCTCAAAGTCACCCAAAGGGCAATGGAGAGGGCTATGTTGGGAGTTTCTCTGCGCGATCGCATCAGAAATGAGGCTATCCGCAGCAGAACCAAGGTAACCGATATAGCCCTCCGAATCGCTAAACTTAAGTGGCAGTGGGCGGGGCACATTGCACGTAGAACCGATGGCCGTTGGGGCGGAAAGGTTCTCGAGTGGCGACCACGTACCGGAAGGCGCAGCGTGGGTAGGCCCCCCACAAGGTGGACTGATGACCTGGTAAAGGTCGCGGGAGTCCGCTGGATGCGGGTGGCGCAGGACCGGTCATTGTGGCACTCTTTGGGGGAGGCCTATGTCCAGCAGTGGACGTCTTTCGGCTGATATGATGATGATGATGATGATGAATCATTCTCCCAGCGTTATTCCCGGTTGTGCTCTAAAGGAGCCTGGTGAAGGGGAAGGGAGCCGGGAGAGTGCTCATTACAAGTGGACACTCGAGTCTATCAGCCCCTTAATGTTGTTGAATTATTTCAATCACTACTCTGTCAATAGTAATGTCACAAATGTCATAACATAAAAGACAGTAATATCATTATTACTTGTCTGGACCGCAATCGAGATCTCTGTGAAGATTCACGTTGACGACAATAATCCCATTTAATATCCAAGTTACCAAACCCCCTCCCAACCAACGTTTGCCAATACAAAAACATACGATAATTGAAAAACAAAACGCTGTAAATGGCAAAATTGAGTGCTCCAAAATATAAATCTTTATTAGTAATTCAAACAAAGTCAGCAGAGGGCTGTATTAGAAACTCGTGGTTATTACGCATAAATTAACGGTCCACCATTCGAAATACGTCCCAAATAAGCAAAAGAACTAATTGCTGTTGGTAAACTCACAAATCTTTAAAGACCATTCCATTTTCAACCATGACGACTCGTCATAAAGATCTTGTATTCAGGAGTGTGAAAGTGCGTGACGGCACGTCACGTTTGTTTCATCTATTTGCGAAATGAATAAAGTTATGACTTGTTTTAAATGGGCCAGTGTGTTGTCCTGTTTAGGGATTTACAATTTCTGCATGTATTTTCCACTATCTAATCTGATTATTTGTAATTTGACATCTCCATAAAAAGAAGTGTGAAAATCCAATTATTTATTAATCTCTAAAAAACCTATTATTCTAGGAAATCATTGGGAGCTGACACGGTAAAAATTTTAACTCAAAAAACTTTACTTGGTAAAATTACCAATCATATAGCGCAGATTTTGCTGTGAGTGTGAAAACCGCAGAAAACTATTTTTCCCTGAAATTATACTAGCTACTTCGATCCCCGTGTTGTTAATTGAATAGAAAAAGAACCGTTTTCGAAAATCCATTAACATTTAAATAAATAAGTTGTTCAAACTGAAACTAGAACATTTATTCGCGACACTGATAATAAAAGAAAGAAAAAAAAAACATTCAGTTTTGTCACGAAATGGACCCAGCTCACCATGTCGCTAGCTTTACAGCCAACGCTAGTCTTCCGCAGCGTCCATTCGGTGAGAGCACGGTGGGCAGCAACGTTGTACGTTTAAAAGGGTGCCCTGTAACCAGCGCCTAGTTATGCTGAGTGAAGGCCGAGTGGCATACATTTTGGTGCATTTCAGTTGTATAAACAAATGTGCAATTTCTGTCATACCAAATAAAGGCCGGCGCTGCTGCCGACCAGGCCCAAGTGAACAAGCGCCGCAATTACTTCTCCTTGTTACAGGATTACGATTTTGAGGCGCTTGCTGTGGAAACTTTGGGTCCCTGGTCGTCAGATATGTGTATATTTTTCAGGGCATTGTCTTCGCGGCTGGTCCAAGCAACTGGAGTCCCCAGAGCTGGCGCTTACCTTTTGCAACGATTTTCCATTGCGATTCAGAGAGGTAATGCTGCCAGCGTAATGGGGTCCATGCCGCAGTCTGACCTCCTAGAGGCGGTGTTCTTTTTATAACTTCCTTTTTTATGCTTCATTTTTAGTTAATAACCAATTTTGTTTTTTTTTATTGTTTATGATTATCTTGTAAATTATGTTTAAGCTAGCTTTAATTTACCAAATATATTTTTTTCCTTTCTTTATAAAAGTATAACATTGTGGTCAACATATGATAACTAACTCATTCACTGTCAAGAATCACTACGCGCTACGCTCGTAGCCGATCCCGTGGTTTTCCTCGTATGTAGCGGATGGCGACTACGGGGTAGGCGCCCGCGGAGCGGGTTCCCGGCAGTCAAAGTGCTAAAATATAGCTACTTTTGTATTATGTTGTGATATTAAAGAAATCTTCAGCCTACGATACTACAGATTACCTTCGCCCGATCCATTACAGACTTACTTCCATTCTATACCAACATAAGAAACAATTCAAAACATTTTTAATTCCTAAGGGAAATACGAAAAAAGCCCTCGAACAACACAGATAAGCGACCATCGTACATATATAGCTTTAAGCTCTAAACGCATTATCTTCGCGAAGTTTTCCTTAATATGGGGGGAGTCGCATTTATTCCAATTCCGGACGTAATGAGTCGGCGGCTGGGGACTTGGAGAAAAAGCCGTTGAATTGAAAAGTTTTATATTATTCACTTTGTCATTTGTCATTGATTTATTTATTTATTCAATAACTTACATAATAGGCTTACAGTAGTGGTACCAAAGCGCCTACAATGTCCGGATTTAAAAATAACATAGATATACGACAGATACACAAACAAATAAAAATTAGCACTAACTAAATGCATTGCACAAAGCACTTATTTTAGTTAGCAGGCTCTGCCAATTGTCCGCAAACACGTCGGCATCCTGCCTCAGTACCAGCTCATTGAGCAGCGCCGACGCACGAACGCCAGGCGCGTTACTCGCGCGACGCGTGCGCGGCCCCGCCGCCGCCCGCGCGGTGAACTACGGGCGGCGTCGGCGCCCCGCGCGCCCGTACTGCTCTGGGACGAATAGACGAATGCCTTCCAATGCCACTGGATTGTCAATTTGCCCCCTGAGTAGAAGACAGTAGTGGACTGCGAGGTGCAGTTTACGTCTGAAATGGAGAGTCTCCAGCCCGACCATACCGGCTACAAAAAGAGACGGATATAAAAAAGGATAATATCCGTACTGCTTTTTGTAAAGGTGACGCGCAAACTTCCGCTGAACCCGCTCGAGTAAAAGTTTGTAATTTGCTTCGATCGGATCCCATATTACAGAGCTGTACTCCAACTTGCTACGTACGTATGCATTGTACAAGACGATAGGTACAGCCGTGCTAGTAAATTGTGGCGCAGTGCGTATTACGAATCCCAGCATTTTATTTGCGCTCTTAGTGATAGCACTAATGTGGCTATGGAAATCCAATCTCGTGTCTAACTCAACGCCAAGATCACGAATAGTTTGAACGCGGTCAACAGGATCACCACTAAGTAGGTACGTATAGGCTAGAGGGCATTTGCTTCGACTAAGAGAGATTACTTTGCACTTTTCCCTATTAAAAAACAGACGATTCGCTTGACTCCATCCCATCACGGCATCAATATCCTGCTGCTATTGCAGCAGGATCTCTGTTTCTGACTGTGGTGTATTCACCACAGTCAGAAACAGAGTTAACAGCGTGGAACAACTTGAGGTCGTCAGCAAACAGTAAGCACTCGACTCTGCTAACAACCGAAGGAAGGTCATTGATCATCACCAGAAATATTGTAGGCCCAAGCGTACTGCCTTGACTTACTCCATATCTGGTGAAATATTCATCCGATTGGTAGCCCGACAGTTGTACATATTGTTTGCGATCTCTCAAATAACTACCGAATAACTTTAATAAATGTGGCGAAAAACCAAACGCTGACAACTTGCTGAGAAGAATATCATTGTCCACGAGGTCGAATGCCTTCTGGAAGTCGAAGTAAGCAGCGTCCACTTGCCGAGACTGGTCCATATGAATAAGAGTGTAATCAACAAAGCAAATTATAACCATGTTTATCAGGTATATGGGATTTTATTCACAGATTCAAACAAGTGAAGTTTTTTTTTTTTTAGCTTTTAACAAGAATTATGTCACTCCCAAGAATATGAGGAACTTATTATACATATACCTATTTTTTGTGTTTTTAAAATAAAGAAAAAACCATTTGAGTCACCCCAGAAGAGTAAAAACTACACGTAAACTTACTTTAAAGAAAAAAAAATTTTTTTTTCATAATTAAAATAATAATAGCCATTTATTCCCGCAAAACATTCCAACTAAATCTTTTTAAATAACAATTACATTACATTTTAGTATATCATCTATGTTCAGCATGCAGTGAAGACTTACTTTCCATTTTAAAATTAAAATTGTATATATATTCTAAATGTCAGTATTTTAAAATCATTTGATCGAGCTTTTAAAATGAAATTAAAGAATACAAAAAATATTAAAAAAAAGAAGTGAATTAAATTAAATGTTTTTGGGGACCCAAGATTGGGCAAAGGCCTCCTCGTGCACGTCCACGATTTTCTATCTTGCGCGAGTCTAGTCCAGGTACGGCCGGCCTCCTGTTCGATGTCGTCTCTCCAGCGCCGGCGGCGCGGGCGTCCGCGGCCGTCACTGGCGCGGGCCACATGCCCAGCCCAGCGCCAATTTAGCCTGCAGGCTAGATCACCTACGTCTACCAGGCTTGGTCTTTTTACTAATTTCAGAACTTCGAACCAGGGTTCGATGGGTCCCTTAGTTCAAGCCCCAGCATACTTACTACATTCTGAAAAACTTGAAAAACGTGTAGTTTGTACACGACTTCTTTATTTAGAGTCCAGCATTGGCAACCATAGAGAAGTGTGAGAGAGACAACTGTGTCGAAAGCTTTTTTTCTTTAAGTTGATACTTTGTTAGAACGGTCTGGTGGTAAAGGTCGAGCTTTAGCATATACCGGGGGGCCCGTAGTTTCAATATAATGAAAGAAGGAATGTTTTGGGGTGTCCTTGTAACACACCGGTTTAGTTAAATCAGAATAATTTAACAATATTTCATGCCAAGGGTTTTTTACATCCACAGACTTAATAGATAACTCGGCCACGTCGTGGCTAACAATCGCAGCGAGAAAATTTAACTTAGTAACTTGATCTCTCAATTTCCGCGCGTTGACATCTACTAACAACTTATAATGGCTTAGGAAATCATCTCCAATTATAGGTTGTTTAACGTCTGCAACTATAAAAATCCATTTAAATGTTCTCCTGAGATTTAAATGTAATACTAAGCTGCGTACCGTATTTTTTTATTTCGCTGCCATTTGCGGCATATAACATATTTATCACTCACCGAAACGGATGTAGCACGCCCATTTGATACCGGTAACACGGATACATTTGCTCCCGTGTCGATAAGAAAACGTAATCTGCTATTTAAGTCTGTAACACATAGGCGATTATTTGTTACGTCGATACACATCTCCGCCTCTGACTGTATCGCACCTAGTTTCCCGCTTCCGGCTGGTCCACCCAGTTACACGGCTTGACGCATTTTGGAGCCTTCTTCCCGTAACGAAAATGGTAGAAAAATAACCATCCTGGTTTTCTTCCTCTTTTACCGTTGTTTTCTTCTCGCGACCTTGATTTCTGCCTCGCCGGTGTGGCACTTCTCTGCATATTTCTCGATCTCCGCATCTCAGCCATTTCCACCATAAGCTTAAACACCTTGGTCGCTAAATCAGTATCTTTCGACCGATGCTTCGCTGTCGCTATCTCTGTGACCTCCAACGGGCGAGTCGCGTCCATGACCTTGTCGGCGATACACGCTAATTTCTCCATGTCCGTGACCTCTGATGCGGCTTACACTGCCTGCACTGCTGGCGGCAGATGCCCGTTCCACATGATGATCAAAGTCTGGTCTAGAATCTTCCCTCGTGCAAGGTCACGCATACTCCTGAGTAGTTGAGACGGCTTTTGACTACCTAGCCCCATCTCTCCCAGTAATTTCTGCGTCTGACGAGTATCGGACTCATCATATATTTTTAGGAGTCTTTCCTTTACTCATACTCATACTCATACTCATTTATTTATAATGCACAAATACATTAAACGTCAAAAGGTTAATATTAGATTAAATTTCATTAATTCTCATTTATTTATGTTGTAAGAGTTAAATTATTTCAAAAATGTATACACATGTCAAATGAAATAAAATTGGTAATAAAGTCATATTTAGAATTAGGAAGAATACGAGTATATTAAAATGTTAGTAGTCACAGAGTTCGGAAATGTCATAAAAGGCATTATTAACCAGCCATTTTTTCAGTTCGCTCTAGAACGAACTGCCATTTTTAAGGTTTTTAATGCGATCAGGAATGGCATTATATATTTTAGGACCAATAACATAGGTCGTTTTGGTAGATTTGGTTAATTTGCACCGGGTTTGTTACAAGCTTGCCCTTCTGGTTATTACGTAACACTCGTAGGTTTTCGGCCCTCAATGGAAAGGAATTCATGTTATTCCTTACAAATTTAACAATATTATAAATGTATTGTGATGGTACAGTCATTATCCCAAGCAAGATGAAGAGTTGTCTAGCTGGTGAACTAGGAGGAGCAAGTGCTAATATTCTGACTGCTCGCTTCTGTAGCACGAAAACGCGGCGCCAGTCAGCTGCGACACCCCAAAACTCGACACTGTAGTTTATCACTGAGTGAAACAGTGCGTAATAACTATTTAATACTTGTGCATCAGGAAGTATGACAGACAGCCTTTTAAGGGCGAAGCAGACTCCCGAAAGTTTACTACAGATAGTATCTATTTGAGTGTTCCACTTCAGTCCAGAGTCGAGAGTTACGCCCAAAAATTTTGCGGACTGTACTTGTGGAAAAGTAGTGTGGTTGATATTTATATGGAGACGCCTGGGCGGTCGTCCCCCCCAAATTAAAATGCAGTATTTGTGTTTTGGCCACATTGAGCACAAGTCCGTTTACGGAAAACCAATTGAGGAGTTTGTGGACGTCGCTACTTATGTGGTTTTCCAAGTCGTCTATAGTTTGAGCAGTGAGTATGTCACAAGCGTCATCAGCAAAAACGTACATATTCCCGTCAACCGCATCTGGCAAGTCATTGACTTGTATTAAAAAACATAAATTCGCGAGGGAAGATCCTCGGGGTACCCCAATATCGACACTACCTTCGCGAGAGTGTGTCTGTCCGTTGTTTAAGACAATAGATTGTTGCCTGTTTTTTAAGAAGTCTACCATCAGCTTTAAGGTGGGGCCACGCAGCCCGAGGTGGTCAAACTTCTTGGATAAGACATCGTGATCGCAGAGGTCGTATGCACGTGTCATGTCACAAAGAAGAATAGCAACATGAGATGATTTTTCTTTTGCTAGCATTATATTATGAAGCGTTTCACGAATAATGGACGCGCACGAGCGGTTTCTTCGGTAGGCGTATTGTTTGTCGTGTAGTAAATTATTTTTTTCTAAAAAGATATACAAGCGATTACTTATTCCAGCTTCGAATATTTTAGCGATCGTGGGGATAATACTAATCGGCCTATAGTTTTTAATCTCATCTTTTTGCCCTTTGCCCTTGTAGATAGGTACAACTTTAACTTTTTTAAGTACGCTAGGATAAATTCCTAGTTTAATTAAATTATTAAAAATGGTCGTTAAAAGCACTATGACGATGGGGAGTCCGACTTTGAGAAGCATAGTGGATGTGTCATAGATATTGCAGGTATGTTTGCAAGCTACTTGATGCATTATTATTTTATGTAATTCATCATGGGTAAAAGTGGCCAGTTTTATAGAAACTGTACTGGGGGTAGACGAATTGCACATTAGTACTTCAGCCAGTACGGGATTAGCCCTACCACCCCCCTACGTGCATTAGTGGTACTTGCGGCCGATAAGAAAAAGGTGTTTATGTCATTAGCTAACCGGTTCGGCGAAGTATATTGTTCACCGCGGGTATCTTTAATCAAATCCAGCCTGCACTGGCGCTTGCTGGATGCTCGACCTGTTACATTGTTTACTATTTGCCAAAGAGTCTTTTGTTGCTTGCTACTTCGTAATAAAGTGTTAGTGTATTATTCGCGTTGCGTCTTAGACAAAGACTGTTTGAATTTTAAAGACAGTGATATGATAAGTCCTAGCGAGTCGATGTTTAGTGGATTTTTATGAGCGATATCGACGCACTGCATAAGCATTTGTTTTTGCATTATCAAGTTATTTGTGACCCAGGGATATTGATATTTATTAGAGTATGCACATGACGGTATGGAAAGCAAATTTTAGAGGTGTTATTTAGCACATTGATAAGTGAAGTTAAAAGAATAATTGGGTCATCTTTCGCGTTCAATTCAATAGCTTGCCAATCGATTGCGTTTAAGTGACTTTTAAATAATTCAATTTTGTGTTTGGGAAGTGACGTGTTAGGGACAAAGTGTTCGTGTTGCTTTGTTCATATGTGATTGTGAGTTTTTGTGCATCGTGATCTGAGAGGTGAGTTACAACAGACTGACTTTCTATGTGTTGCGATTTTATCAGTTCGTTTATATAAATATGATCTAAGCATGTACTAGAGGAGTCTGCTACACGAGTGGGGCAAGTTATAATTTGTTGGAAATCGAAACACGTAACCGTCTACCAAAACTCGTTCTTCGGAAGTATTACACAAATCAGTTCTTTCGATAAATTGGATATTATCTATTACATAGATAGCGGACCCGGCATGCTCCATAGTATTTCTACAATAGCTACTGGCTAGTTGGAAAGTATTGAAAGCTACAAAAGTTATTTCGTTATACTTTAGCCAATGCTCAGTTAAACATAAAATATCGCACAATAATTCATTCGTATGTTTTGATGGCACATAACTAATTGTTTATTTCGTGTGAGTGATTTCTGAACTAGCGGCTCCTCTCGATTTGTCCCTGTTGAAGTTCCTGACGGAGTTCTTCATGAGAAAGGGCTGCCAATGGTTATCATTTTTATTTATTTATTTAACGCATCATATCTGTTGGTCGGAGGAGGTGATAATAATAAATCGCTCACCTGCTTAATAGCATGTTTACTGAGTTTCGTCATCACCAAGCTCTGCTTGGCTGTATCGCCCAGTCGCTGGTTCTCCACTGCCGCCTCGAATTGTAGAAACCAAATTCTTGGCATGTCGGTCCAAAACTCGGGGACCCTCGAAGAAACAGTAATACTAGCGAGTGCCGTAGTAGATCGCAATCGCGTCTCGGCACCGGTTCTGGAATCTGGATCGTAGGAGTCGAAGTAGAAGTCGTCGGAACCGTATTCGTCGAAGTCACCGGAACCGTACTTGTACCTGCCGCACCCGGCGCTGCGACTGGCGCCTGTCCTTGGGTCCTTTCCCCGTCATTATTCACTTCACTCAACATCCTCATCACTATAATGATTAATTTTAATGTTAAAAGTCGGGTCACCAGTGTAGGTTCTTTATATGTGGTATATATTGAAGGTCCACAATAGCCCTACTCACTCCTTGCAGAAGGTTGTACGGAAGGATATTAATTAAAAACGTGTTGCTCGATACAATCTATAGATTGTGTGTGAAATATATTTCAGACTGCTCTCGCGCGGTGCAACCGCTACTCGTCAACACATACATAAGGTATACATATAGTAAAGACATAGTGTGTGCACTTACAGGTAGGTTGGATTTGAAGATGTGCTTTAATGACCAGTATCTTCTCCATGCAATTTTAACTCTCCTTTCTACTTCCCCTATTGTCTGTTCTTCAAATGTTATTTTGTCTCCCAAGTATTCTCAGTACTCTCGTACGTACTCAGTCGTGTTTCCCGAGATATTGGTTTCTGTATAAGTACAGATAACTCGGTATATATGGCAACATTGACTGACGTAGTTCATTTTACTCGCGATACATTGAAAATGTCGGTATTTTCAGCATTATTTTCCTGTCCGACACATAAACTAAATAACATTATGTGATTAACAAGTAATGGCAAATAAAGAAGGATTGAAACATGTAACAAACAATTATTTGAAATCAGATTAGGCTTCTCTACAAAAAGTTATTCCGGAAGTCACGTGATACATTTTGAACTGTACCCCTATACAAGAACGCGAGCAAAGAAGTATCCACTTCAAAAAAGACGCCACGTTCTGTCCTGGTTTGTCTGTATATTTGGCTGCGGTCGTAGCTTATCCTCGGCAACCAGTAGTCCACAAGGTGGCTGGTGGTCTTCCTCTGCCCTTCTTGTCTGCAGGCAATGCTTTTCTAACAGCGTATTTTTCTTCTCGCTTCATCACCATCTCCGTACGTCGTCGTATAGTCGAGTTCTAAAATATGTGCACGGGCAAAGTAATAAAAAATATGTGAACTCGACTTTATTTTATATGTTGGGCATAAGGTTGCTCAAACATTATTGCACCTTTGGGAACGTACATAATAATCTATGTATACTCGATTATACCATCTCATGCGGCTCTCCACCATCTTTTCCGCAATGTGAGCAACTTTCAAAGACCCTCTGATATAATTGTTTCACACTTAATCGAGTCTTGTCACTCCGGCTGCCCACTGCAGCATCCTTATTTCATTTGTTGTCGTTCATAAAACTTAATGGGCCTCTGTTAGTTTAAATAGGGTTTCTTTGTTATAATCACAAATGTTAAGATGAAAACCTAGCTAGCATGATCACTTTTATGACGGAACGGAATTTTGAACGTACGGGTCAAATGTGAGAGGGACAAATAGGTCAAGTGGACGAGGACCTATAAATTGGAACTATAACTATCTAGTAGTTCTAGTCTAGTACATAAATTTCCACGTTACATAACAAACATTTCGGCGGACAAGACTTTCTAAGGCCGCACTTATATCGATTCTTTCGTTCTGCCGTGCCATAGACAGACACACAAGTGCACAGAAACACAGACACACAGATAATCATGTTAAACTTTTGCTACTCGTTCTTGCATGGTTACGATTTTTTGTTGTTAAAGTTTTTGTAAGAATTGAAAGGAATAATTGAATAACTAAGTTAACCTATTTTAACCTCTGAATAAAGCAGGTAGTTTCAATTCTTTCTGGTTGACTAACAACTTGACATCTGAGACATTTTAGGATATTTGAGTTTAGTAATCAAAATATTGTACGTGATGGAAAAGTTAAGATTATCACCAAATTAGCTCATGATTCGGTCAGTTCGACTGTACAGACTCACTTTCCCCTAGTACACCATGCCATCTTATCGAAACGAGCTCGCACAACGCTTTAAACTGAAAAGCGATGCACAAAAAAGTCCTCCAGGATATTATTATACAGGGTGTAACAAAAAACCCTGGCAATCCCGTTAAGGGTAGATAGATACCAGTAAATATAATCTGAGAAAAATAGTAAAAAAAAAATCGCATTAAATAAAAAAGTTATGAGAGTTTTCATTTCGTAGGTAATAACATTAAAATCACGAAAATGTTTACGATCTCTGTCATCGATCAGCTGATGGTTCAACGCACTAAGTAAATAGTCTAAGAGCTCACCTTTTTAATTCCGTATTTTTGATTAACACTCGTTTAGCTTAACGTAAAAAAATCGTAATTGTCTGTAAAACAGTTTTCTGAAAGATTTAGGGGGGTTTCTGGGTTTTTTACTTAATCCAAAAAATAAACAAGATACTCCTTCATCACGTCTCTACCCTTGAGCGTTTCAATTGATCCACTGCTTCTGCCAAAATCGAACGAGTACAGTAGCGAATGAAGTTCTTACATTCAACTTTAGGAGGCTACTGAGACAGCCGTGCTCGATGGCATTTCAATTTAGTAGTAACTAGTAGGTAGCAATCAAGATGTGAGTCACACCGACGCCACACTAACCACGTGACATCGGCGAGCCAGCCGAGACGCGGGGAGACCGGCGGCAGCGGCGCGGGCGGCGGGCAGCTCTTAGAACATTCGACGCGCCCGACCGCCGCCATAAAATACCGTAGCACGCCGCCGCACAGCCGTAGTCACGAGCCGCGACCACCACACCGCCAAAATAAAATGGGTACACCCCAGAAATGGCCCCCCCGCACCTCAGTGACGAGGCGCGAGAAAAAAACCTACGTAGGTACGTTTCGACCACACATTAAAGATTAGTTAACAATTCCTATTCCCTACTTAATCAAAACACTTGTGCAAAATTAGTTTCCTGGCTCTTGATCTAATACCTTGCTAAACGCGCACGCGCTTTGCTTCGTCTCTTTCTTGTAACACAGAGCGCGCCGTATGCGCATCTTGTCGCCCGACGCGGGCCGCCAGCGCATAAGGCTAGGTGCACAATATCGGTGAAATTGCTGACGGTTTTGTGCACTTAACATTTGTTTGCAGAAGTGGTCTTTACGGACTATTTTCAATCAAATCAGAGATTGAGGCATGAACACATTGTTTTGTTTAAAAAAATATTGGTTTCGGTTTTTCTAAACTTGCACAGAATAATAATGTTTATGATTGTAATCGAACAGTACTTTTCTTAAAAAAATAGCTAAGCTTATTAACTTGACATGACCATGACTTGACATAACCTTGACATGCGAAATCAAAAGGCTCTTAGCTTATGCTGTGCTTAGCTATGGTTTTATTGAGAAAAATAATTAAACTATCAAGGCGTATTACAACTCTCTTAATTACCTAGGTAACGCACGACTTGTTTACAAATAAACAAAGTCGATTACTTTGCCATAGCGATACACAATAAGAGCAACTAGTCGAATCGAGTCTAAAACTTGCATCATGAAAAAATGCATCAATGTACACGGCGCTTAAAACATGAGCGGTGAGCGGCATGCTTTGGATAGAAAAGGACAGAAAATTTAATCTAAGAATTTTACAATTGTAGGATTTTTAGGTTTTTAGTCAGTGACTGTGAGTCGGCGTGATCGCGTGTAGTGCTCGTTGTGTTGTCAGTGTGTGTCTTAGTGGTTTTGTTAGAAAGATGGTGTATTCTAATGCGGAATACTTTAACATGTTGATGTGTCTAGGGCGATCAAATTGTAATTATGCCGAGGCTCAAAGAGAGTATTTAGAACGATATGCTCGCCCAAATGCGCCACAGCCTTGCTATCGTACCTTCCAACGCCTGCACATTCGAGTGTTCAACACAGGTAGTATGCAGGCGTCCTGCATCTGTGCGGTACAGCACCGCGCAGATGCAGGACGCCCGCCGGCGGTTGAACTAGACGACGTCGAAGAAATCCTCGAAAGGTTTCGGGAGGATCCGACTCGGAGCACGCGCTCAGTTGCGCGTGAGCTCGGCACAAACCACATGCGAGTGTGGAGGGCGCTAAAGGCAAACGGGCAGCACCCCTTTCATTATCAAAGGGTACAGTCTCTGCAGCCGAACGACTACCCTGCTAGGGTCGCATTTTGTGCATGGATGAAGGAGAAAGCAGAGCAGGACGCGAACTTTTTGAAAAAAGTATTATTTACCGGCGAGTGCTCTTTTGTCCGAACTGGCGTTTTTAACTGCCACAATGAGCACGTGTGGAGTGTAGAAAATCCGCATGCCATAAAGCCTAGTCATTTTCAATACCGGTGGCGCATTAACGTGTGGGCTGGTATTGTAAATGACAAGGTCATTGGCCCGGTTTTTCTGAACCAAATAATGAACGGGCCACATTATCTGGAGTTCCTACAGGGTGAGCTGGCTGAAGAACTGGACGATCTACCTCTCACATTTGTGCGGTACATGTGGTTTCAGCACGACGGAGCACCGCCGCACTTCTCTCTCGCTGTACGCCACCATTTGAACGCGCAGTTTGGTGAGCGTTGGATTGGACGTGGGGGACCCGTTGCTTGGCCTCCGCGGTCGCCCGACCTTACCCCCTTGGACTTTCATTTGTGGGGTGCAGTCAAAGAGCACGTCTTTCGGCAAGAGTGCAATACGGAGGGCGAGATGCGTTTGCGAATTGTTGAGGCGTTCGACATTGTTAAGGCTGACCCGAACGTTCTGCAGCGAGTTCGCCAGAACCTGTTTAAGCGCTGTACAAAATGCATCGAAATGGGCGGCGGATACGTCGAAAATAATCTGCGTCTTAACGAGCCGGTGAACGTTATAATTGATTAGGTTCAAATGAAACTAGTCAATTATCAACGAAGGTACAGTTTGATTTACCTAGGCACATCAACGTCATTTTTGAAGCCCTTTTCAGGGCTGCAAAGTCCTTTTAAGGGCTGAACAATTTCATGTTTCTCATTACACTAAGTCGATCAATCAGTCAATAATTTACGAACACGAGGGGTGTTGCGGGAGAGGGACGGGGGAGGCGGGGAGTGGCGGGGCTGCGAGGGGCATGGATGGGACGTGCTTTCTACGTGCGCGTGCGACGTTGCCATTCATAACATCAGGGGTAAGCAACATTTAAAAAATAAGACTTCTGTTTTTTTTTAATAGTGTTTTTTTTAATGCCGTCTTAAAAATAAAAAGGAAGTGAATTTCGGAATCGCGATTCGATACCGGTTACTGCCTTTTTTTATTTGCCAGGGTTTTATGTTACGCCCTGTACAGTTAATCACGCCTCCTTTCCTATGCGCCAAGTTTTCGGTCTCGTGATGTCTTGCAGCCTTCCAGGTGTTTGCTATCGCTTAAACATTCGTGTTGGCAGTGTGCCCAACTGGGCCAGTGGCCGATGCTCGCTTGCTTCTTGGCTGCACTGAATTGTGCGAAAATACCTTCCCGTGTTTTCGTGCTCACCTTAATTGTAGAAAATGAGCTGCTAAATATGTAATTTGTATGTAAATTTGTTGAAATAAAGTAAAATTTATGCATTTTTTATGAACTTAGTTAAGCCGTAGATAGATTGATTAAGTAGGTTTAACAGTAATGCCATGAAATTGTTTTGTTCGTAAGCAATTTTATCCGAAAAACTATTTTTTTCTTCTTGTACAAATTAATGAGACGTATTGAGAATAAACAACAAAAATAGGATAGTTTACTTATGTTATAATTCATAGCGTAGTGTTGCTCTATAGATAGTTATGAATTAACTATCTAATTATTGAAATCAAGTATAAATTTAAAAATATAGTAGTAGAGTAAGTTGAATTTCGCCAATACGATCCAAACACGTTAATAATTTTTTTTTTATGACAAACTATGCACCTAAACGCAGTAGTAATTTACTTAAATGTCCATACAACGATTAGTACAAATAGTAGAGCGGTGACGTCATACTTCTGTGTCAATTTGTAAGAACCGTTTCGGCTGCCGCCAGCGAGGTCCGTCTTTAAATCATTTTTTTGTCTATTTATGTACTTTAATTGTAGTTGCTCCCTCATGCCAATTATAAGAGACAGGTTGTATAAATAATTCGTCAACTTGCAAAATTATCGTAAAATCTATCTTATCAGCCAGATGACGGCGACCAAATTGCGAGTTGTATTTAACGCTTCCATAATAACACATGAACAATCATTCCTTCCTATTCAGGTTTGAGTAATCTATACCTCTGTAGTCACTGTGGTCACCAGACCCCAGTAATTATGCAAACTAGTCGTTTGAGGCTCGACACTTTGATCGCTAACCTCTGAACCTATAAACCGAATTGTTAATGTCCAATTGGCACCTTCATTAGGCCTTTGCGAAAGCTTGTAAAAGGGGCTATATCTTTGATGCAAATAACTACGAGATTACACGCGTTATATTCCAAGATTTTGATTTACTTACGTCCTTAAGGTGGTTCGATGACCATACAAAACGTTTTTTGACATTCGCAGGCTAACGGCATGATATTTTAAGAAACTTATTTAACAAATTTCATAAATTGGCCCTTTCCTAGAATAAACTTGTATAAACTAGAATAATTTGAGAAAATAGTTTCTCACGTGATACTTTGAGAAAACGACTATTCTTAAATTATTCTAGTTTATACTGGTTTATTCTAGGAAATGGAGAATTTCGCGCAAATGGAAAGCCAATTTATGAAAGATTGCTAAATAAGTTTCTTAAAATATCACGCCGTTAGCCTGCGAATGTTAAAAAACGTTTTGTATGGTCGTCGAACCACCTTAAGTACGTGAGTAAATCAAAATATTGGAAAGGAATTGGTCCTGGTAACACACAAAATGGTTTACACATTAGAATTACGGCCCATAATCTACAATGTAAAGTCTTAATTAGAACTACACATGTACACGTTTCTGAGAATTTTAGATCTACTTACATATAAAGTTAATCATATACAAGTCTATTCCATAAAATTATGAGCTTTATTTTCCTTCTGGATTGGAAGACCAGTTGGCAGAAGCTTTCATAAAATTAGTTCTTATGCCAAATCCGGGTCCCTTTTGGGCAAAACCGGGAATTATGCTCGGAAGATAACGATGAGCTTTGTTGAATAGCTTCAAGTATCAATTTGTGAAACAATGCTTTGCAACCCTGTATTTTTTTAATTAAGTATTTAGTTCTGAAGACAGGTTTGCTGCGCTACGGGAAAAAAGTGAAAGAAAATCGATGAGTGCCTAATCAGGCAAAGGAGATGAGCTCTAACTTCTCGTATTTAATTAAAAAGCTTTTTTAACAAATGCCTTAGTCCTTGAACACTCTTTCTAGTCAGGTTCTTTCAAATTTCACTTACTATTACAATAAAAGATCTATAGATTTAGATTTAGATTTTTAGATTTTCGGTTTAGAATGTTATCCCCCATTCTTCCCACGGATGTCGTAAATGTTGACTGAGGGAGCAGGATTAAAGTGTGTCGTGGGCGATGCGCTAGCAACCTATCTCTGCGATATCTATTTTGTCGATCTTTTATACCCTTTGCTAAAAGTGTCACTGGAACATACTTAAGTTAAATTAATTAAAATTAGTTAATTAAAACCCCGTGTGGTGTCGGGTTAGAAGTTCACCGCCCCCTTTCTTCCCGTGGGTGCCGTACAAGTCGCTTAAGGGAGCAGGGTTGAAGAGTGTTGTGGGCGATGGGCTAGCAACCTATCACTGCGATATCACATTTTGTCGATCTTTTATACCTAAATTTATACTAGAACATAAGTACCCCTATTGGGAATAAAGGCGTGTGTCTATGCATGTACGTACGTTTTAATGTGTCGTTATGTTTCAATATGCTTTTCTAAAGCAAAAAAAAAATTGAAAATCTAACGTTTAAATCATTACAACTTGCCTAATTGTAAAACGATATTCACCAAAGTTGGAGTGCTTATTACACACGTTTATTTATTCACGAGAACTAATTACAAAATTTTAGCTAAACAAAGAATCTGTTTCTTGAGCAATATATTTGAAGGGTCATCGGTCCTTTGAACCAACTCAATGTTTAATTAAACTGTATTGGGTTTAGGAGTATCAGATGCGTATCTGTGTATTGTTTCTTGTTTGTTTAGACGCAATTTCGATTAGATACGCTCGTGTAGGTGTGGTTCCCGTTCGACCATTTTGTTTACCGATAGAACTAGACGTTTGCTCAATGCATTGGTCTCTGCTGCCGATTTTGATTAGTTAATGGTTGATGGAAATTAATATGATTCAGTTTACCTTGAATCAATGTTGAAATTGAAAATGACATCGCAAAATAAACAAGCAATCGAAAACTAATGCGATCAAATATTGGAAACAGAATAACAAATCGTTTTGATATATTCGGATCAAAAAATCAAAGTAATAAAGCAATCTCGAATGTTCTTTACACTTTTTCCCGAAGTTTCATAAATAATTCATATCCTCTTACTCGATATACCAATAGCAAAGATAATGGACGAGCTTTCCAAAGCGTAATTACTTAAGATCCACCTTTTTGTAAAAAGCTGTTTTCCCGAACTTCCGCCTAATCTGCTGAAACATGAAAGCTCCGGACCAGTTTCGCACAAAGGACTATTATTCCCAGTCATTAAACTCGATTGAAACAAATGACCATGGGAAAATAGATTTTTCTGTAAAAACGGCCGGGGCAACAAATGGCGAGTTACGCTGACAAATGTAATGTTAGCTAACACACTGTAAATAGGATAAAGAGTTTTTTTAAGGCGCAGCAAACAGAAAGTACTTCGGTCGGATGAGAACGCATTAAAGTGTACCTTAAAGTACTCGTATCTTGTAGGATGTTGAGTTTTAAATTACATCTTCATCATATGGAATTGGCCTCCCGCAAAGAGTGACAAAAAGTGTTTAATTATTTACATGATATTCATAAACATTTGGGGCACGGACGCGCGGACGCGTCCTGTAGGGTAATTGAGTATCGTTTCAAACGAGCGAAATTAGTACAAATCACGTATCATTCTCCTTGTCTTATCGGTCGTTGTAAAAGTTACGCAGTCACCCGCATCGAGGTGTAAGAACTCGGAAAAAGGCATTCGAGAATAAGAGTATTGCTACCTCACAATCCGATTGTATAGGGTGGCCATAAGATGCAGAAAACAAGGTCAAGCTTCTATAACTGAACAAGCGAGCGAAGCGTATGAAGCTCTATGCTTCAACTTGGGTCACAAGTTTATACCCACTTTTTATCGAAGAAAAGTATCTCCATTTTAAGCCATAATATAAAAATAAGTATGTAGAAATTTTGTCTACGATGACATCGACAAATCCGGCAACTTGCTCTATTTCCGGGAGGGCGACCAACAGTCCCAGGGAGGTGTCGGGTTCCTTGTCCACAAGTCCCTCGTGAATAACGTTGTGAAGATCGAGAGTGTGTCGACTAGGGTGGCGTACCTAATACTCAGAGTATCCAACAGGTACTCATTGAAGGTCATACAGGTTTACGCGCCGACCTCGACACACTCTGACGAAGTGGTGGAGGCTATGTATGAAGAGCCATGCATAGTTCCAAAACCTACTTCACCGTTGTCATGGGGGACTTCAACGCAAAACTGGGCAAGAGAGATGGTGAAGAGCTGAAAGTGGGGCAATTTGGAGTTGGAAGTCGGAACCACCGGGGCCAACTACTGGCTCGTTTCATGGAGAAGGAGGGACTCTACATGATGAATTCCTTCTTCAAGAAACACGAGCACAGAAAGTGGACCTGGATGAGTCCCGACGGTGCAACTAAAAACGAGATTGACTTGATTGACTCTGTGATCAATACGGTCAAAACCGGGAGCGATCACCGTCTGGTACGAGGCACATTGAATATATGCGTCAAGGAAGAACGCTCTCGATTGATGAAGTCTACGCTCCGTCTAGCATCAATCCAAATTCTAAACCCCGGGAGCTTCCAGCAGGAACTCCAAAACCGTTTTGATTGCCTAGGCGGCGATGTGGACGAACTGAACGACGGGTTTGTGGAAGCTGTCCGTTCCACTGGGTCTAAGTTCTTCAAGGCCCAAGGGACCAACAAAACTAAAAGGCTCTCTAGCTCCACTCAGAATCTCATGAAGGAAAGGAGTGAAATGATTCTACAGTCTTCAGCCGATGCGACCTTATACCGGCAGCTCAATAAACAGATCTCCAAGTCCCTTACCCGCGATCTGCGCCAATTCAATACAAATTGTATTGAAGAGGCCATTAAGCGTAATAAGGGCTCTAAAGTGTTCTCAAGAGATCTGTCTATAGGGCAGAGCCAGCTCGCGAAGTTAAAAACTGAAGATGGTAGAATCGTTTCTTCTAAAACCAAGATTCTGATCTTCCGATGATTCTTTTACGGACAGCTATACACGTCAAGACGCAAACCCGAAGTTAGTCGGGCGGAAGACCCTAGAGCTAGACTAACCCGGCACTATACCGACGACATCCCGGACATCAGCCTGTACGAGATTCTAATGGCTCTTAAACAGCTCAAGAACGGTGAAGGCGGAATAACAGCCGAACTGCTGAAGGCGGGTGGAAAACCAGTCCTTACGGCCCTTCAGAAGTTGTTCGATTCCGTCTTACTGGAAGGGAGAACTCCAAAGGCATGGAACGGAGGGGTGGTGGTGCTGTTCTTCAAAAAGGGTGCCAACACCCTCCTGAAGAACTACAGACCCATCTCACTTCTGAGCCATGTCTATAAGCTGTTTTCGAGGGTCATTACAAATCGTCTCGTACGCAGGTTAGATGACTTCCAGCCTCCCGAACAAGCCGGTTTCCATAGAGGCTTTAGTACCGTAGACCACATCCACACGCTCCGTCAGGTTATACAGAAGACCGAGGAGTATAACCTGCCCCTCTGCCTAGCGTTCGTTGACTACAAGAAAGCCTTCGATTTGATTGAAACCTGGGCTGTACTACAGTCTCTCCAGCGGTGCCAAGTTGACTATCGCTATATCGAAGTGCTGAAGTGTTTGTACGAGAACGCCACTATGTCAGTTCGACTCCAGGACCAGAACTCGAAACCTATTCCGCTGCAGCGAGGAGTCAAGCCAGGAGATGTTATTTCTTCAAAACTGTTCACCGCTACACTGGAGGACGTTTTCAAAACTCTGGACTGGAGAAGGCTAGGCATCAACATCAACGGCGAGTACATCACTCACCTTCGGTTTGCTGACGATATTGTAGTCTTGGCTGAGACCATGGAGGACTTAAGTACGATGCTCGATGACCTCAATAAAGCTTCCGAACGAGTTGGTCTAAGAATGAACATGGATAAGACGAAGATCATGTCAAATACCCATGTAGTACCAACTCCTATTACAATCGGACACTTTACACTCGAAGTTGTAGACGATTATGTATACCTAGGACAAACTATCCAGTTAGGTAGGTCCAACTTCGAGAAAGAGGTCAATCGTCGAATCCGACTCGGCTGGGCAGCGTTCGGGAAGCTACGGCACATCTTTTCGTCCAATATTCCGCAGTGTCTCAAGACGAGAGTCTTTGACCAGTGTGTGTTGCCAGTGATGACATATGGTACTGAAACGTGGTCGCTTACTATGGGCCTCATAAGAAGGCTCAAAGTCACCCAAAGGGCTATGGAGAGGGCTATGTTTGGAGTTTCTCTGCGTGATCGCATCAGAAATGAGGCTATTCGCAGCAGAACCAAGGTAACCGATATAGCCCTCCGAATCGCTAAACTTAAGTGGCAGTGGGCGAGGCACATAGCGCGTAGAACCGATGGCCGTTGGGGCGGAAAGGTTCTCGAGTGGCGACCACGAACCGGAAGGCGCGGCGTGGGTAGGCCCCCCGCAAGGTGGACTGATGACCTGGTAAAGGTTGCTGGAGTCCGCTGGATGCGGGTGGCGCAGGACCGGTCACTTTGGCACTCTTTGGGGGAGGCCTATGTCCAGCAGTGGACGTCTTTCGGCTGATATGATGATGATGATGATGACGACATCGACTTCATCGACTGCCCAAAAATGTAACACTGATTTCTACTCTATTAGTCCTGCTCCTTATATCATTTGCAGTGGATCGTGAGATACTTTACTAATATTATAAAGAGAGAGAGAGAGAGAGAAAAGAGTGTGAGATTGTAGCTTTGTAAGTTTGTATGTTTGTAAGTTTTGGGTAATACCCGGAACCGCTTATCCGATTTCAAATAATTTCACCAGCGTGTAGAATGGACTTTCTGGATGGTTACGAGTTATATTTCATCCCGCGGGTTTGCTTGCGATTTGTGCAATACGCGGGCGGAGCCGTGCGAGCAGCTAGTATATTATATACTATAAATAAAACGTTATATAATGTATCGTAGAATAAATAATACGTTAATTGACCTATTTACTGTCGAACAGAGAACCTTCGATTATTTTCTTTTGCTTCTAGAATATGCAGGGTTCCCAATAAATAAACATGAAATTCCACACCCATTCTCAATCAGAGGTCGTGAGGACGTGTGATTGAGATTATATAATGTGGCCGACTTTTTATAAAACCGTCATTGGAATTAGAATCTTCTACCTATGCTAGTAGAGTTGGTTTTTGAATGGTCTACTTTGACTCAATTCTGCCAACTCAAAAACTCAAGTATATAAACAAGAAGGAAATACGATCTATCTCTGTGTGTTGTGTAGTGAATAAATGTCTTCTTTCTTTCCTTTCTTTCTATCTAAGGCATTATTCTTACATGGCTACTATCCTACTAATATTATAAATGCGAAAGTTTAGATGTTTGGATGTTTGGATGTTTGTTACTCTATCACGCTTAAACGGCTATACCGATTTGAATGCACGAAGATAGTTTATAGCCTGGATTAAAATATAGGATAGTTTTTATCCCGAGTCCACGCAGACGAAGTCGCGGGCGGAAGCTTGTGTAAGAATAATACCTTATACATGGAAGTGACGACCATGACGACATCTGTAGCTTAGTTGGTAGTTGCCCTGCCTACGAAGCCGGAGGTCCCGGGTTCGAATCCCGGTAAGGGCATTTATTTGTGTGATGAGCATGAATATTTGTTCCTGAGTCATGGATGTTTTCTATGCACCTATTTATTTATCTATATAAGCATATATATCGTCGTCTAGTACCCATAGTACAAGCTTGCTTAGTTTGGGATTAGGTCGATTTGTGTGAGATTGTCCGCAAATATCGACTACCGTAGGCTCAAAGGGCGTAAGGGACAAATGGTCATTTTTCAGGAGAGCCAAAAATCTGTTTTGATTCAAGAAAAAAAATCGTAACTTTTTTGTTCCTTTACACAATAATATGCTTGTCAGTGAATTATTTACTGCTTTTTAAGCTCTTTTAGATCATGTAACTGGATTTAGGACACGGTTCTTAATTAAAAAATTGTGCGTCCCTTACGACAAAACAAACCGTTTTGGAATACACCTGTCCCTTACTTCACAATGTTTCCTTTTAACCAATATGACAGGTCGTATCGTACAAAAAATATTTCTAAATGTCAATGCATCTAAGTGACTTGCACTGGGGATTTGCTGATATTGCATTGAGGATTACAGGAAGTTTGTATGGATAAGTGAAAATGCGACAAAATGCATCAATGATGGTATATGTGCAAAATGCTGTAACGTACATAAAGTGAGAGTTACGTCAAAATGTGCCACAGATATTTTTTATTTTAGTGGATACAGCAAAATTGCAAAAACGGGTTCTAATGCAACTTTTTTCATTGTCGTAACGGACACTTTTTTAAAGCTATCAAGGCGTTATTTACACCAATCGATAGGGGAAAAAAAACTGAATATAACTGCATTTATAACTCATTTTCGCCAATTTGTCCCTTACGCCCTTTGGCTATATTTATTTATTTATTTATTTAAGTAGAAAAAAAACTGCAATGAGTAATTCTCGAATTGACACTTTCGTGAGACATTTTATAAAGAGTACTAACTAGTGGCAGTGTAAGCTGTAGAAAAATAGACTAAACAAAAAAAAACCTAAACAACTAAAATTTAACGAGAATCGGTTGAGAAATGCTACCTGTAGAGGAAAACAGCGGGACAGCGGACATCGAACAAACGATTTACATCCCAAGCTGAAGCATAGAACTTCATTCGCTTCGCTCGCTCTTTCGATTTTGATTTTCGGCATTGCGTAGCGTAAGACACCTTTATTTATTTTGATGAATAAAAAATATTATTTGTATAGTATTGTATGGTAGTTCCACGGTTAAACCACGGTGCTCCAAGTGCCGTTAATACACTCATCGTGAGGAAGAACTCCCGAAGAGTTCGAAACATGTCGCCCATAGTGACATTTAATACTTGAGTTTTGGTTTGTGAGGAACGTAGGATGTTTTTTTTAAACATTGACAACGGGACCGAGGGACAGATACCGGACACCGGTCATACGAACGATTTTTGGGCCAAGTTTAGCGTTTCGTTCGCTTCGCTCGCTCTTTCGATTATAAGGAATTCTATATCTTCCGTTCCTTTATTAGAATTGTGTTTATATTTTCGGTAAAATAATTTTACCTCATAAAAGTTTAATAGAGTGATCTGCGACCTTAGGCGATTTGTATTATTAAAATTAAGGGTGAGTAAGAGAGGTAGCAAAGCGGTATACGAGGAAAAAATCCACCATTAAAATTTCTACCCACTCATTTATTTCCCTCTCGGTGTTTTTATTTTCACACGGACCGCTCCGCTACCTCGCACAGTCTGGTGAGTACTCGAAATAAGACATAGTTAAGTTATAGAAAAACAACTTTATCGAATAAATGCATCGCTTGTCGTTTACTCGTATAAACACTTCAAAAATTTAAAATATGCTCGCTACAACAAAAAGAAACAGTAACAGAACCCAGAAACAATTACCAACGTTCATTTTCAGCCACTGTCTAAAAACAGCTATCTATAATTCTACAGTCACACCATTATTTGAAGAAACGGACAACAGCAACGAAGCTTGTGATGTTCAGTGCATAAAGTCCCTTTGTGTGTCAGGACGCGGAAATTTATTTGGAATTTTAAACATTCAAAACAATATCTGCGTTTGTGGAACAATATCGCCTTTGTGCCCTGGGCGCAATCAGGCCCCCACAGTTCTTGTGAACAAAATATAAAAAATATTACATACGAATATTGTTGTTTTCATGTGAAAAGAGCAGAGTTTGAAGGAAAATGGACGTTGGTAACGATTATGTATCAGAGGTCGTATTAATAATGTATGAATAACAGAAAATATGAAGCCATCAGAGAAAAGCTGCGCACTGTCCGTGGAATTTAAATAGGGATTTCAAATTTGAGTTTTTTAGTTTTTGATTATAGCCAGAAAGTTAGTGTGTAAAGTTCCGTTACACGGATCATTACAAAGCTAAAGGTCTCATTTTGACGCTTATTTTTGTCTTTTGTTGTATTCTTAAGAATTGCACTTGGTGTCAATAAAATCACTTGATCATTTCCAAAAACTGATGGCATCATTAAGAAAAAATCCCGTAAAACAAACATAGCTAAAGGCCATCTCGGCAGACAAGACTCGCGACTAAAAAACAACCATTTATGTAATTGGTAATATTTAGTCTATTATTATGCTACCTAGTAATAGACATGTAATTCACACTTGCTCTGTTACTCTGTTAACCCATTGACATTATTATCCGTGCGGCTGATCCCCGCTCGGTTGTCGCTCGTTAGCGATACGATTGAGTTACTACATTACATTATGGTGAGGTAGGGTACAGCGAAATGACATCCCGCTCGAATTTGGAGCAGCCTAACTGGGGAAGTACCTCCGCCTTGCAGAAGACCACAGCCATATAATAACACTACTACTTGCTCTGTAGTAGTGTTGTGTTCCTGGAGGTGAGCAAGGTCGCCAGAGCTCCCGAGGATGATTTGTGTTGAGAGCGAGGGAATTTGTTCCTTCAGCTGTCAACACGGCGAATCCTCAAACGTATCAAGGGTCGGCAACGCCCATGTTACTCCTTTGGAGTTACATGCGTCTATAGGCTGCGGTGTCCGCTTACCATCAGGCGGGCCGTACGCTTGTTTGCCCCCGTCGTTGTATAAAAAAAAAATGTGCATCCTCTTCTATGTCATCGTGTTCGAAGGGTCGTGTTTGTTGTATGAGAGTGCGTTGATTTTGACATCTCTCCTATATCCTCTTAGCGTTCCTGGTTGTACTCTAAAGAGGCCCGCTTTGGCACCTAAGGCGGATGTCACACTGCGCCGCATCTCCGGACGGTTGTGCGGAGCTGCATACAAATGTCGTACCACACGGAATTTATATACAAACTGAGGTACCTGCATACAACGAGCTCCGCATCTCCGCCTCCGCCTCCTAATCCCAAGCTTAGACATAGACACTAGTTTGACGAAAGCAACTGCCATCTGACCTTCCAATCCAGAGGGAACACTAGACCCTTTTGGGATTAGAACGATTTCCTCACGATGTTTTCGTCACTTTCTTTTGTCATAGATAGATACACCAGGTTCGTCATACTTATTCCAAACTCGTCATTGAACAGTCATTATAGTTCTAGCTACTAGTCTTTACAACAGGTTAAATGCCATGTTAGACCTATACTCTCTCATCTATACTAAAAGAAAAAAACTCTACGAGATGCCCTTAAAAAAAGTCGTACGAAGACACAGAGAACTTATTTATTGTTTTAAAATGAATCCTGAGATGTAAATAAAATAAATACTTTGAGTTATTAAGTTTTTTACTGTATTTAAACGTATTTTTTTATGGTTTGCAAGTATGTTTTAATTAGTTATACTGATCTGTTCTACTGCCTGAAACACAGGGTATCCTAGTTCAGGCCCATGTAAAAATGTATCCCTTCATATAATATTTTAGTATTAAGCCATTATTCTGTAAAATATGTTTTTAATAATTCAATTCAATTCAATTATTTATTCTGCAAATAGGCTACAAGGGCACTTTTACATGTCAAACCGTAATTTACAATAAAATAATAATAATAATCTTACGCTATAATAATTTAAAATTATATATAAAAGGTTAACAAACTAAATGTCACTAAGTTAATGTACACAAAACAAAATTCTGTAGATCTGTATCAGCATTAACAAGAAGTTAATCATATTAATTCAGTATTCCAGAGATGTATAAGGTCTCTGAGCTTCCAAATACAATTAATAATTATTCTAATATTCTAAGAGATGTATACGGTCTCTAAGCGTCAAAAAAATTAAATGAAATGAAATTATGAAATAAATTAAATGAAATGGAATTATGTAGTCGCAATCTGGTGATATAAAAAGTTTTACAGTGTTTTACAAGTACTACGCAACAAAACCTACATGTGAAATAAAACCGTCATAAAATTTAGTTTTTCAAACTTTGAATATTTCGAATTGCCATGCAGTCGAATGTGGAGTTGGTATGATAGTTTTCGAATTCGGAATATGACGATTCCGGAAGAAGACGTCCATCACGTTCTGCAATAACCTCAAATTCAGTAAACAAAACCTCTGATACAAACAAGTTTTAATCATTCAACAACAGACCACATGCAGCTAATCCATCAACACACGATAAAAATGTCAATAAATGCGCAAACAAAAACGATTCCAAACTCGAACGACAAAACGATCCCAACAAATATAAGTTAGTTTAAAAGCAAAAAAAAACAGCAATTAACACGAATGCTGTTTCAAATGTACCTACATTTCTCTCGTAAATTGGGAGTGAGTGACAAATTCCAATTTGTTTCCACAATGGAACGGACCTTTTACCTGCCAGCGGGTTGCTGAATAGAAATAGCTCTTTCGCCTCGGACTGTTTTGAAACTTTTGTTAGTTTTGAAATAAAGAAAAGTGAAATTAGCGCTTGCGGCTTTCGAATAGCTTTTGTTTAAGGATCGCAATTCTTGACCATTATTTTCTGAATTAATTGGATATAAGGTATATATTTTCCCAGCGATATTTTAAGGTGCTCTCGCTCTGAAGGAAGGTGGATATAAAATATATTGATTTGTCTATGACCAAAACAAAAGACGTGAAACGAAACCCAAATATCAAAAAGTACAGTAGGTATCTTTGATCACGCAAGCAGTTTATTTACTTACTATTTGACTACTATAATACTGTATTTTAGGCCATCGCAATCGTAAATGGACGAAATACGAGTCTATCGTAGGTTTTTAATTATTGATGGCAGTATTTACATAAAAATAAAAAAAATATTAGTATGATTATGCAAATTCAGTATTAAAAATTCAGTCGCGACCCAATCTTATACAAAAAAAAAAATTGTCACGTATTAGAACAATATACTGTTATATTGCCTCATTTAAAAACCGTAGCTATCAGCTATCACTGCGATGCACACACTCACGGACCCGGACGACGAAATCACAGCGTCCATCGAAAGATGGAACGCTGCGCTTTCGGCGTCCATCATATCGCGTACACTTCGGCGTTCCCGCCGGCGGGGACGTCCACCGCGAGATCGCGACAACACAGACACATACAGTCCCTATTCGTCCCGATACCGCCGCATACCGGGTAGAGTCAGTCCGACCCAAGTCGGGCCTAGCTGAGTTTCTTGCTGGACTCTTCTCAGCTAGGCTAGGTTTTAGCGAACCAGCGATAAAACTCCCAGTAGTTCGACACCACTCACACCCCAGTTTCGGTTGATACCGTTCAACCAATCTCACTGGAGCGCCAACTCGTTGAGTATTCCAGTGTATAAAATTTCCCGCGTGGTCATGCCGGAGGCTCCCCCTGGATTTTCCCCAGGCTACCCTCCAACCACGCATTCGACCGCTATATTGGGTCCGTCCTATTATAGCAACAGTCAGGTTCAAAAAAAAATATATCACTGCGATATCACAATTTGTCGATCTTTTATAACCATTTATGCTAAAAGTGCCACTGGAAGTATGTTCCACGTCCAATTTGTTGTTTTTATGTGCACTACCTACTCCTTTAAGGAATAAAGGCGTGAATCTATGTATGTATGTAGTATTTTTACTTACTTATTTGAATAAAGACAACTTCCATCTTGAATTGCATGTCCAGTTCAAGTACGATAAATACAAAATGATGTCGCGAATTGGCCCCGCTTTTCTGCGGAAAAAGATTACTTCTCTAGTAGCAGGAGTTTTCTCGTCAAGAGGCGATCCTCGACCCGGTGTAAAGAATGGCTTCATTAATCTCGCTAACTTTGTTGTCGACTTGTTGTCGTGATTAAAAGGTTGGAAAGGTCAGATAGGAGATTAGTAATCTATATGGAATCGCCACACACCCTTTTTATAACTTTATCCCGAATCTCTGATGTGATCACGCAGACAAACTCCCAGCATAGCCCTCTCTATTGCCCTTTGGGTGAGAAATTAGGCTACCCGCAGCGGAACCTAAGGTAAGCCTGAAGCCCTCCGAATCGCTAATCTTAAGTTGCAGTGGGCGGGGCACATTGGACGTAGAACCGACGGCCGTTGAGGCAAAAAAAAAACTTTGGCACTCTTTGGGGGAGGCCTATGTCCAGCAGTGGACGTCTTTCGGCTGATATGATGATGATGATGATGATGACATTGACTTTATCGACTGCACAAAAATGTAACACTGATTTCTACTCCATTAGTCCTGCTCCTTATATCATTTGCAGTCGATCGTGAGATCCTTACTAATATTATAAAGAGAGAGAGAGAGAGAGAGAAAAGAGTGTGAGATTGTAGCTTTGTAAGTTTGTATGTTTGTACGTTTTGGGTAATATCAGGAACCACTTATCCGATTTCAAAAATAATTTCACCAGCGTGTAGAATGGTCTTTCTGGATGGTTACGAGTTATATTTCATCCCGCGGGTTTGCTTGCGATTTGTGCAATACGCGGGCGGAGCCGTGCGAGCAGCTAGTATATTATATACTATAAATAAAACGTTATATAATGTATCGTAGAATAAGTAATACGTTAATTGACCTATTTACTGTCTAACAGAGAACCTTCGATTATTTTCTTTTGCTTCTAGAATATGCAGGGTTCCCAATAAATAAACATGAAATTCCACACCCATTCTCAATCAGAGGTCGTGAGGACGTGTGATTGAGATTATATAATGTGGCCGACTTTTTACAAAACTGTCATTGGAATTAGAATCTTCTACCTATGCTAGTAGAGTTGGTTTTTGAATGGTCTACTTTGACTCAATTCTGCCAACTCAAAAACTCAAGTATATAAACAAGAAGGAAATACGATCTATCTCTGTGTGTTGTGTAGTGAATAAATGTCTTCTTTCTTTCCTTTCTTTCTATCTAAGGCATTATTCTTACATGGCTACTATCCTACTAATATTATAAATGCGAAAGTTTAGATGTTTGGATGTTTGGATCTTTGGATGTTTGTTACTCAATCACGCTTAAACGGCTGTACCGATTTGAATGAAATTTTGCACGAAGATAGTTTATAGCCTGGATTAAAATATAGGATAGTTTTTATGCCGAGTCCACGCAGACGAAGTCGCGGGCGGAAGCTAGTGTAAGAATAATACCTTATACATGGAAGTGACGACCATGACGACATCTGTAGCTTAGTTGGTAGTTGCCCTGCCTACGAAGCCGGAGGTCCCGGGTTCGAATCCCGGTAAGGGCATTTATTTGTGTGATGAGCATGAATATTTGTTCCTGAGTCATGGATGTTTTCTATGCACCTATTTATTTATCTATATAAGCATATATATCGTCGTCTAGTACCCATAGTACAAGCTTGCTTAGTTTGGGATTAGGTCGATTTGTGTGAGATTGTCCGCAAATATCGACTACCGTAGGCTCAAAGGGCGTAAGGGATAAATGGTCATTTTTCAGGAGAGCCAAAAAACTGTTTTGATTCGAGAAAAAAAATCGTAACTTTTTTGTTCCTTTACACAATAATATGCTTGTCAGTGAATTATTTACTGCTTTTTAAGCTCTTTTAGATCATGTAACTGGATTTAGGACACGGTTCTTAATTAAAAAATTGTGCGTCCCTTACGACAAAAAAAATCGTTTTGGAATACACTTGTCCCTTACTTCACAATGTTTCCTTTTAACCAATATGACAGGTCGTATCGTACAAAAAATATTTCTAAATGTCAATTTGACGTAAAAATAACCATGTCTCAGCTATGTAACTAAGTGACTTGCACTGGGGATTTGCTGATATTGCATTGAGGATTACAGGAAGTTTGTATGGATAAGTGAAAATGCGACAAAATGCATCAATGATGGTATATGTGCAAAATGCTGTAATATACATAAAGTGAGAATTACGTCAAAATGTGCCACAGATATTTTTTATTTTAGTGGATACAGCAAAATTGCAAAAACAGGTTCTAATGCAACTTTTTTCATTGTCGTAACGGACACTTTTTTAAAGCTATCGACGCGTTATTTACACCAATCGATAGGGAAAAAAAACTGAATATAACTGCATTTATAACTCATTTTCGCCAATTTGTCCCTTACGCCCTTTGGCTATATTTATTTATTTATTTATTTAAGCAGAAAAAAAACTGCAATGAGTAATTCTCGAATTGACACTTTCGTGAGACATTTTATAAAGAGTACTAACTAGTGGCAGTGTAAGCTGTAGAAAATAGACTCAACAAAAAAAAACCTAAACAACTAAAATTTAACGAGAATCGGTTGAGAAATGCGACCTGTAGAGGAAAACAGCGGGACAGCGGACATCGAACAAACGATTTACATCCCAAGCTGAAGCATAGAACTTCATTCGCTTCGCTCGCTCTTTCGATTTTGATTTTCGCCATTGCGTAGCGTAAGACACCTTTATTTATTTTGATGAATAAAAAATATTATTTGTATAGTATTGTATGGTAGTTCCACGGTTAAACCACGGTGCTCCAAGTGCCGTTAATACACTCATCGTGAGGAAGAACTCCCGAAGAGTTCGAAACATGTCGCCCATAGTGACATTTAATACTTGAGTTTTGGTTTGTGAGGAACGTAGGATGTTTTTTTTAAACATTGACAACGGGACCGAGGGACAGATACCGGACACCGGTCATACGAATCGGGCCAAGTTTAGCGTTTCGTTCGCTTCGCTCGCTCGATAAGGAATTTTATATCTTCCGTTCCTTTATTAGAATTGTGTTTATATTTTCGGTAAAATAATTTTACCTCATAAAAGTTTAATAGAGTGATCTGCGACCTTAGGCGATTTGTATTAGTAAAATTAAGGGTGAGTAAGAGAGGTAGCAAAGCGGTATACGAGGAAAAAATCCACCATTAAAATTTCTACCCACTCATTTATTTCCCTCTCGCTGTTTTTATTTTCACACGGACCGCTCCGCTACCTCGCACAGTCTGGTGAGTACTCGAAATAAGGCTAACGTATAGAAAAACAACTTTATCGAATAAATGCATCGCTTGCCGTTTACTCGTATAAACACTTCAAAAATTTAAAATATGCTCGCTACAACAATAAGAAACGGTAACAGAACCCAGAAACAATTACCAACGTTCATTATCAGCCACTGTCTAAATACAGCTATCTATAATTCTACAGTCACACCATTATTTGAAGAAACGGACAACAGCAACGAAGCTTGTGATGTTCAGTGCATAAAGTCTCTTTGTGTGTCAGGACGCGGAAATTTATTTGGAATTTTAAACATTCAAAACAATATCTGCGTTTGTGGAACAATATCGCCTTTGTGCCCTGGGCGCAATCAGGCCCCCACAGTTCTTGTGAAAAAAATATAAAAAATATTACATACGAATATTGTTGTTTTCGTGTGAAAAGAGCAGAGTTTGAAGGAAAATGGACGTTGGTAACGATTATGTATCAGAGGTCGTATTAATAATGTATGAATAACAGAAAATATGAAGCCATCAGAGAAAAGCTGCGCACTGTCCGTGGAATTTAAATAGGGATTTCAAATTTGAGTTTTTTAGTTTTTGATTATAGCCAGAAAGTTAGTGTGTAAAGTTCCGTTACACGGATTATTACAAAGCTAAAGGTCTCATTTTGACGCTTATTTTTGTCTTTTGTTTGTTTGTTCTTAAGAATTGCAATTGGTGTCAATAAAATGACTTGATCATTTCCAAAAACTGATTCAATAGGCATCATTAAGAAAAAAACCCGTAAAACAAACAAAGCTAAAGGCCATCTCGGCAGACAAGACTCTCGACTAAAAAACAACCATTTATGTAATTGGTAATATTTAGTCTATTATTATGCTACCTAGTAATAGACATGTAATTCACACTTGCTCTGTTACTCTGTTAACCCATTGACATTATTATCCGTGCCGCTGATCCTCGCTCGGTTGTCGCTCGTTAGCGATACGATTGAGTTACTACATTACATTATGGTGAGGTAGGGCACAGCGAAATGACATCCCGCTCGAATTTGGAGTAGCCTAACTGGGGAAGTACCTCCGCCTTGCAGAAGACCACAGCCATATAATAACACTACTATTTGCTCTGTAGTAGTGTTGTGTTCCTGGAGGTGAGCAAGGTCGCCAGAGCTCCCGAGGATGATTTGTGTTGAGAGCGAGGGAATTTGTTCCTTCAGCTGTCAACACGGCGAATCCTCAAACGTATCAAGGGTCGGCAACGCCCATGTTACTCCTTTGGAGTTACATGCGTCTATAGGCTGCGGTGTCCGCTTACCATCAGGCGGGCCGTACGCTTGTTTGCCACCGTCGTTGTATAAAAAAAAAAATGTGCATCCTCTTCTATGTCATCGTGTTCGAAGGGTCGTGTTTGTTGTATGAGAGTGCGTTGATTTTGACATCTCTCCTATATCCTCTTAGCGTTCCTGGTTGTACTCTAAAGAGGCCCGCTTTGGCACCTAAGGCGGATGTCACACTGCGCCGCATCTCCGGACGGTTGTGCGGAGCTGCATACAAATGTCGTACCACACGGAATTTATATACAAACTGAGGTACCTGCATACAACGAGCTCCGCATCTCCGCCTCCGCCTCCTAATCCCAAGCTTAGACATAGACACTAGTTTGACAAAAGCAACTGCCATCTGACCTTCCAATCCAGAGGGAACACTAGACCCTTTTGGGATTAGAACGATTTCCTCACGATGTTTACGTCACTTTCTTTTGTCATAGATAGATACACCAGGTTTGTCATACTTATTCCAAACTCGTCATTGAACAGTCATTATAGTTCTAGCTACTAGTCTTTACAACAGGTTAAATGCCATGTTAGACCTATACTCTCTCATCTATACTAAAAGTAAGAAAACTCTTCGAGATGCCCTTAAAAAAAGTCGTACGAAGACACAGAGAACTTATTTATTGTTTTAAAATGAATCCTGAGATGTAAATAAAATAAATACTTTGATAGTTATTAAGTTTTTTACTGTATTTAAACGTATTTTTTTATGGTTTGCAAGTATGTTTTAATTAGTTATACTGATCTGTTCTACTGCCTGAAACACAGGGTATCCTAGTTCAGGCCCATGTAAAAATGTATCCCTTCATATAATATTTTAGTATTAAGCCATTATTCTGTAAAATATGTTTTTAATAATTCAATTCAATTCAATTATTTATTCTGCAAATAGGCCACAAGGGCACTTTTACATGTCTAACCGTAATTTACAATAAAATAATAATAATAATCTTACACTATAATAATTTAAAATTATATATAAAAGGTTAACAAACTAAATGTCACTAAGTTAATGTAAACAAAACAAAATTCTGTAGATCTGTATCAGCATTAACAAGAAGTTAATCATATTAATTCAGTATTCCAGAGATGTATAAGGTCTCTGAGCTTCCAAATACAATTAATAATTATTCTAATATTCTAAGAGATGTATACGGTCTCTAAGCGTCAAAAAAATAAAATGAAATGAAATTATGAAATAAATTAAATGAAATGAAATTATGTAGTCGCAATCCGGTGATATAAAAAGTTTTACAGTTTTTTACGAGTACTACGCAACAAAACCTACATGTGAAATAAAACCGTCAAAAAATTTAGTTTTTCAAACTGAATATTTCGAATTGCCAATGCAGTCGAATGTGGAGTTGGTATGATAGTCTAGAATACGACGAATTCGGAATATGACGATTCCGGAAGAAGACGTCCATCACTTTCTGCAATAACCTCAAATTCAGTAAACAAAACAGTAAACAAAGTTTTAATCATTCAACAACAGACCACATGCAGCTAATCCATCACCACACGATAAAAATGTCAATAAATGCGCAAACAAAAACGATTCCAAACTCGAACGACAAAACGATCCCAACAAATATAAGTTAGTTTAAAAGCAAAAAAAACAGCAATTAACACGAATGCTGTTTCAAATGTACCTACATTTCTCTCGTAAATTGGGAGTGAGTGACAAATTCCAATTTGTTTCCACAATGGAACGGACCTTTTACCTGCCAGCGGGTTGCTGAATAGAAATAGCTCTTTCACCTCGGACTGTTTTGAAACTTTTGTTAGTTTTGAAATAAAGAAAAGTGAAATTAGCGCTTGCGGCTTTCGAATAGCTTTTGTTTAAGGATCGCAATTCTTGACCATTATTTTCTGAATTAATTGGATATTGGATATAAGGTATATATTTTCCCAGCGATATTTTAAGGTGCTCTCGCTCTGAAGGAAGGTGGATATAAAATATATCAATTCGTCTAAGACCAAAACAAAAGACGTGAAACGAAACCCAAATATCAAAAAGTACCGTAGGTATCTTTAATCACGCAAGCAGTTTATTGACTACTATAATACTGTATTTTAGGCCATCGCAATCGTAAATGGACGAAATACGAGACGAAATACGTGTAAAAATAAAAAAAATATTAGTATAATAATGCAAATTCAGTATTAAAAATTCAGTCGCGACCCAATCTTATACAAAAAAAAACAAAAAAATTTGTCACGTATTAGAACAATATACTCTTATATTGCCTCATTTAAATTCAAATTTACGGTTTTTAAGGACCACCCTGGCTAGGTTGCAAGCCAGGGTGGTCCTTAAAAACCGTAGCTATCAGCTATCACTGCGATGCACACACTCACGGACCCGGACGACGAAATCACAGCGTCCATCGAAAGATGGAACGCTGCGCTTTCGGCGTCCATCACATCGCGTACACTTCGGCGTTCCCGCCGGCGGGGACGTCCACCGCGAGATCGCGACAACACAAACACATACAGTCCCTATTCGTCCCGGTACCGCCGCATACCGGGTAGAGTCAGTCCGACCCAAGTCGGGCCTAGCTGAGTTTCTTGCTGGACTCTTCTCAGCTAGGCTAGGTTTTAGCGAACCAGCGATAAAACTCCCAGTAGTTCGACACCACTCACACCCCAGATTCGGTTGATACCGTTCAACCAATCTCACTGGAGCGCCAACTCGTTGAGTATTCCAGTGTATAAACTTTCCCGCGTGGTCATGCCGGAGGCTCCCCCTGGATTTTCTCCAGGCTACCCTCCAAACACGCAATTCGACCGCTATATTGGGTCCGTCCTATTATAGCAACAGTCAGGTTCAAAAAAAATAAATCACTGCGATATCACAATTTGTCGATCTTTTATAACCATTTATGCTAAAAGTGCCACTGGACGTATGTTCCACGTCCAATGTGTTGTTTTTATGTGCACTACCTACTCCTTTAAGGAATAAAGGCGTGAATCTATGTATGTATGTAGTATTTTTACTTACTTATTTGCTTATTTGAATAAAGACAACTTCCACCTTGGATTGCATGTCCAGTTCAAGTACGATAAATACAAAATGATCTCGCGAATTGGCCCCGCTTTTCTGCGGAAAAAGATTACTTCTCTAGTAGCAGGAGTTTTCTCGTCAAGAGGCGATCCTCGACCCGGTGTAAAGAATGGCTTCATTAATCTCGCTAACTTTGTTGTCGACTTGTTGTCGTGATTAAAAGGTTGGAAAGGTCAGATACGAGATTAGTAATCTATATGGAATCGCCACACACCCTTTTTATAACTTTATCCCGAATCTCTGATGTGATCACGCAGACAAACTCCCAGCATAGCCCTCTCTATTGCCCTTTGGGTGAGAAATTAGGCTACCCGCAGCGGAACCTAAGGTAAGCCTGAAGCCCTCCGAATCGCTAATCTTAAGTTGCAGTGGGCGGGGCACATTGGACGTAGAACCGACGGCCGTTGAGACAAAAAGGTTCTCGAATGTCGACTACGTCCTGGCAAACGCATCGTGGGCAGACCACCACAAGGTGGACTGATGACCAGAGGGCTAACGTAACGTTTCGAACGCGCGTTAGGACAATTCAACTGTAATTTATCCATATAAAATTTGACATTAAGATCTAACCTAACTACGCGCTACGTACGTTAGGTAGATCTTAATGCGTTACGTGATCGACCTGCGTACCTTTTAAATAGGCGGAATAAATTTCATGGCTATTCTTAAATAATCTACTGAGACATCAGCGTTTCAAGAGCTGACGTAATCGCGACATCTGAGATACAGCATCAGCGTCACCGAACCCCCTCCGTCAACCGAAGCCGATCTTTATCACCCGTGTAATTGTCTCTCAGCTCATTAACAGCGCCGAGACTCATTTCCGAAGCAACAGCCCTGCCGAGAAATATAACGGAAAACGAGGGACGCAGACGTACATTTAGATACGGCATGAACAAATTGTATGACCAAATGTGATCTGAGGGATAGTTGCGTAACTTTTCGAGCGAACGTTCGGACAACTTAAGTGACTTTCAAAATTTGATTTGTCACGACATTGTCACAGGGGACCCCACTAGTTCTTTCAAAATGAGAATGACAGAGATGAAACCGGGAAAATTATGCAGTCACGGCGAATTTTGAACGTTTTGGGTACCGGCCTATAGGTATCTGAACCAAATTTGTGACGTCACTAGAATATAAAGAAACAAAAACGTTGTTAACTTCTTTGCAGCGCTACAAATGCAATACAGTATCGAAACAGGTGATTTTGACGTATGATCTTTTTCTAGCATCGTACGTTCATGAAACGCGCGTTTATATCGCTGCAAAGAGTCATCGTGTGTAACCGCTGAGCGCTTATTGAGTGTTCTATTTAGATATGTCTGTGACAAGGGCCCTTCAGAATGGTGAAAAATTATGGAAAGCCAGGACAGCCGCGTGCTGGCAATGCAAATTGCGTTTGAAGCGAAACTTTTGACGACTCGTTGATTTGATTTGCGATTCTGACGTTTGTTCATTTCGTTTTACATGAATTATCTGTTATTTTAACTCAACCCTATGGTTTTTATTTAACTTGTGCTGTGGTTTCCCTCGTATGTAGCGGAAAGCGGGGCGGGTTCCTGGCAGTGTTAAGCAAGAATCGCGCGTAGCCGATCCAGTGGTTTTTCCTCTAAGTAGCAAAAAGCGGCTACGGCGTAGGTAAAAGAGGACGCCCAGCCAAGTGGCAGCCAGTGGGTAAAACCCAGGGCCCGAGTGCGAGTCGGACTCGCGCACGAAGGTTTCTGTACCATTATCTATAAAGACGGCCAAAATATCACGTTTGTTGTATGGAGCCAACTTATTTTTTTTATTTGTTGTTATAGCAGCAACAGAAATTACATTATCTGTGAAAATTTCCACTGTCTAACTATCACTGTTCATGAGATACAGCCTGGTGACAGACGAACGGACGGACGGACGGACAGCGGAGCTAAAAATGGTAAGGTAGAAATTCGGCGTATTCACGTAATATCGGCGTGTCGCAGGTCAAATTTTTAAGACAATAGTATCTGATAAATAGGCAGGTTTATAAGACGCTACGAGTAAGCTAGCCTAGTGGTTCAGGCATGCGGCTGTCAAGCGGCGTTCGTGGGTTGAACTCCCGGCTCGTACCAAAGAGTTTTTCGGAACTTATGAATGGAATATTTACCGTTAGTTTTTTGGTGAAGGAAAACATCGTGAGAAAACCGCTCTAATCACAATAACGTCTAGTTTTCTCACTGGTTTGGAAGGTCAAGTGGCAGTCGGTTTCGTAAAACTAGTATGCCTATGCCAAATCTTCAAAGCGGACCCCGGGACCCTTTAGGGAACAACCGGGAATAACGCTGGGAGGATGATAATAAATAGCCACGTTTTATGTTACAATACAATACAAATATTCGTTATTACTCACCAGGAATAGTAGATAAAAGAAAAATAGAGGTAAATTAAACATAAACAAATGGTAGACAACAGGTGGTCTTCACTAAAAGTCGCGTAAGTGTTACTTACGGAACAAATCCGAAAATAACCGACCTAAAAAGAAAACTCAAGAGCAAAAACACGGTACACGTTGTTAGGGAGTTCAAATACAAAGTGAACCCTGTTGTACTCAGCAAACTGTGCCACAATTCCATTCGCCTTTAAAAACAAAAGGGGACATCCCTAAGATATCAATTTATTTCTGACCCCTTTCTCCTGCATAAAGCTAAGTGCAAGAATATGTATCGAATTAATCCTCTCATAAATATGTACCGAAATCTTAATCCGCTGATATTATTATTCATGAGTCAGTTGTATGCACCCACATAACATATTTACTCTTGAATGTAGTCGAGTTCTCCAATATCTACACAGATAACCTTTCAAAAATATCTATACAGAGATTTTATTGTTACTGACATAAGACACATGTGTAGATATTTTTGAAAGGTTGTCTGTATAGATATTGGAGAACTCGACTGTACATAATTCTTGCATTTCATGAAATGGATTAGATTGGACTTTGTGTGTCTAAAAGCGGCCATTTTGTTGTACATTTATTTAATCTACTCACCGCCAAGGTGCGCTAAATATTAGCGCTCTGACTTGACACATCTGTTTCGTGATTGGCGCTGAATGTTTTGTGCAGTAAGTATCATGCACTATGATCTTCTTTCGGTGCATCCTTTTGCGTTATTCCCGGTGATTGTATTCGAACCCACGACCACACATGTTATTTATCCAACAATTGAAGGGCTAGTATTGATTGAGCCAATCACTCGACTAGATCGGCCTGATTAGAGCCTCGCGTGCCACCGCCGCTAATGACGCTTAATTGACTCTGCTGACATTACACTGCGATTGCTGATACATTCCTTATTGTAGTAATCAATCTAGTTTTATGGACACTATCTAGTGGAGACTGGCTTAAGTCAAATCCATGCCACGGTTTTCCCAAAAGGCAAAAGGTAGGAAAGGGTCCTTCAAGAAAGAGTGTACGGGTATTTAATTAAACAGTTGGCTCCGCGCATGCACGTCCCCTGAAGGGTGATCACGTAATATTTCCAACGTACGTTAAGACAACTCTACTGTCATTTTTCCATTCTAAAAGTGACATTTAGATCTACCTGACCCGCTTGAAATGCGTTATCGACTTGCTGGAGTAACAAGCAGCTATAATCTATGGTAACCGCTCAGGTGCTTAGGTACTATCAGATGTGGTAAAGAAAACAACAATGTAATTAATCACACGGCTGAAGTTAATACAAGAAACTAGGGGCACGGTAGTGTCCCCGCCAAGACAAGGTCACTACCTCCCGTAAAAAAATATAGTCCAGAAACAGATTCAAAGACTTCGTGAATTCGCGTAAAAATTATAAAACACTAGATTTCTCAAAGTTAAGACGTTCATTTGTCCACGAACGTAACAATAACTTCGCTACAGCAACTCCTTTGGCCGCGTAGCTTCCCTAAACACTGTTCCAAATAAAAACTAACCTGGCTGTTATTGGAACTCGGATTAGTATCCACTTCCAATAATAGCAACCGATCGCAAAATACATTTCTTTCTCTCATACAATCGTAATCAGTTCCTTCCAATAGACAAATAAGAAAACATCTCAGAACAATGTCCAAAAGTACGTGCTCCTAACTCATAATTACACAGAACCTTGACTTCACAGGATTCTCGACAGTATCATGTGTGTTTAAGTTTGGGTTTTCCGTAGCAGGGGTTGGTGGTTATGTCGGATGGGATGAAGGATGGTGTGGACGTGTTAATGGCGGTATTAGGCTGAAATCTCGCCTTGTTCTTTTGCAGCGCACATGTCCGTGTAACGGTCCTAGGGCTGCAGTAAAATTGGTGCAGTATGACGTCATGAAAGATAATTTATTGACTGTTATAGTTGCTCCTTCTCTAGCTTGTTGCGCTATCCACGTATATGTATTCCTAGTCATAAGGCGCGTGCGCCGTTTGGTTGAATAGAATTAAACTAGCTCGCAAACAAGACGGTTGTTTTATCTCAAATACCTCACTGGCGACCGAGGATTAAAAAGTACCCGCACATAAGAAAAAAAACCGGCCAAGTGCGAGTCAGACTCGCGTTGCAAGGGTTCCGTACATTACAAGATTTTAAACATTTTTTTTTACTAACGGAGCGTTTTTGAGGTTTCATAAAAATAAGCTGATTTGATTTTTGGCAAATACCGTATTAAGTCCGACTCACGCTTGACGGCACATTTCTAATAGGTTTTCCTGTCATCTGTAGGTAAAGAACTATTTTGTGTATTTTTTTCAAAATTTTTGACTCAGTAGTTTCGGAGATGAAGCGAGGGGGAATGGTAATTTTTTAGCTATTTTCTTAAATAATTTCTAAACTAATTATTTTAAAATTACAAAAAAAATATATTTTAGATGCACACAATGAGATCTTTCATTTTGTAGTAACTTGTGTCGTCACTACATAACAGTTAGCTTTATAATTGTAAGCGGGGCGTTAGCGGAGAAGCGAGAAATTAATATGCAAACTTGAAGCTATAAACTTATAATGAATAGAATTAAAAGACTAATACAAAATGCCTAACTTAAGCGGCAGCTATATAAAAACAAGGTGCGCGGGTGCATACGCAAGCGGTGGAATAGCGAGTGCCGTCTGCGCCGGGCGGCGGGGCCGGCCGTGACGTAAGGTGATGCGCGCGCAGCCGCCTTTGTCTCAGGACCGGTGGTGTGATTCCGCTGCGTGGTACAAGCGGCATAAGCGGAGCGGAGCGGGTAGCGATTTGCCGCTACAAGTACTCCCCTGCCGAGACCGTGACTACGGGCGATAGTAATCTGGGAATCTAACAGTCCGCCCACTTCTCGTTCTCTTCTCGGTCTCTTGCCTTCTCGTTATGGCGTTTGGCGAGGTTGTTGAAAGTGCTGGTTGTTCGTCGGTCGCCATATAAGCCGGTTTGAGGCGGTCTATGGTGACGGTAACTTCCTTACCCTGGACGCAGATGTCGAAAGTTTTCGATCCTCTTCTTATGACCTTGTAAGGGCCTAGGTATGCTGCCTGGAGTGGTCTTCGTGCTGGACCTTGACGTAGGAAGATATGCGTAGTCGTGTTCAGGTCTTTGGGTACGTAGAATGGCCGAGTACCATGGCGAGAAGTTGGTTGTGGCACCAGTTTGCTTATATGCGTACGTAGCCGGCTGGCGTAGTCCTCATAGTCGACCACTTGATCTGGTGCTGCTGACAGGAACTGCCCAGGTAAGCGAAGTGGCTCGCCATACACCAGTTCGGCGGCGGATGCTTGTATGTCCTCCTTCCAGGCACTCCTGACTCCGAGCAGTACCAAAGGTAAAACCTCTGTCCATGACGGTGACGCATGGCAAGTGATGGCGGCTTTGAGCTGTCGATGTAGCCGTTCTACGAGGCCATTAGCTGCTGGATGGTATGCGGTCGTCTTGTGGTGCTCTGTGCCCATCATTGCTGCCAAGGACTGGAACAGGTGCGACTCGAATTGCCGGCCACGGTCTGTCGTGATGCGTTCTGGACACCCGAAGCGAGCGACCCAGCCAGCCAGGAATGCGGCCGCGCAGGTCTCTGCAGTGATGTCCATCAATGGGTACGCCTCAGGCCATCGCGTGAAGCGGTCGATTGCTGTGAGGCAGTACCTGAAACCATTGGAGATGGGTAAGGGACCGATAATGTCAATGTGGACATGTCGAAAACGGGCTCCCGGGGGCTTGAATTGCCCTATAGGCGCGGAAGTATGCTTCGTTACTTTGCAACGTTGGCAGTGTACGCACTCCTTTGCCCATTGTCGACAGTCTTGCCTCACGCCAGGCCATACGTATCTTTGCGTGATCAGCCGAACTGTAGTCTTAACGCCCGGGTGGCTGAGGTTATGGAGAGAATTGAATACCTGACGCCGGTGAGATGGAGTTATGTAAGGTCTAGGCTCCGGAGTAGATATGTCGCAGTAGATGGCCACACCTGCATGTGGAGTTGTTACCTTCTGCAGGTCCAGCGAAGAACCGTTACTGAGCAGGTTCTGCAACTCAGCGTCTGTTTCCTGGTCGTGGGCTAAAGACTGGTAATCTACTACGGGCATAATGGTGAGTTCCTCGACGCGGGATAACGTGTCAGCCACGGCATTGTCCTTGCCGGAGATAAATCTGATGTCGGTGGTAAATTGTGCTATATAGTCCAGGTACCTATATTGACGTGGGGAACAATTGTCTCTGCGTGTGCTGAAAGCGTATGTAAGAGGTTTGTGGTCCGTATAGATAGAGAAAGTACGCGCTTCGACCATGTACCTAAAGTACCGGATTGCCTCGTATATCGCAAGAAGCTCTCTATCATACGGGCTGTACTTTCTTTGAGCAGAGTTGAGCTTTCGTGAAAAGAATGCTAAGGGCCCCCATGTGTCACCTTTGCGTTGCTGTAGCACGGCACCAATTGCGACATCAGATGCGTCAGTCTGAATAGCCAGCTCGGCTTTGGAATCTGGATGCGCTAAGAGAGCTGCCTGTGCAAGTCTGTACTTACAGCTCTCGAAGGTCTCCGCCTGCTCTGCATTAAGTTCGAGTGGCTGCGAACGTTTAGTCTGAGTGCCGCAGAGAAAAGTGTGGAGTGGAGCTTGAATGGCTGCAGCCCCAGGAATGAAACGGCGGTAAAAATTCATCATACCCAGGAACCTCCTTAACTCCTTGGTATCCTTGGGTACCGGAAATTCCTGGATAGCTTGCACCTTCTCCTCCAAAGGACGGATGCCTTCTGCGGATACCGTGTGTCCTAAAAAGGTAACCTTAGATTGCCCAAAAACGCATTTTGAGGTATTGATGAGCATACCGTACTTCTGCAGTCGCTCGAACAGCTGGCGGAGATGATGGTGATGTTGCGCTTCTGACTCTGAGTAGACGATTATGTCGTCTATGTACCCAAAGCAAAATTCGAGTCCCCTAAGTGCCTCGTCCAGAAAGCGCTGGAAAGTTTGGGCTGCATTCCGTAATCCAAATGTCATGTAAGGGAACTCGAATAATCCGAAAGGCGTGATAATAGCGCTCTTGGGAATGTCGTCTACGAAGATTGGGATCTGGTTATATGCCTTGACCAGGTCTATGGTACTGAAGACCTCCTTACCTGCCAGCTGGTAAGCGAAGTCCTGTATGTGTGGCACTGGGTAACAATCAGGCACTGTTCGTGCGTTCAGCGCTCTATAGTCACCACACGGTCGCCAGCCGTCGTTCTTCTTGCGCGCCAAGTGTAGGGGAGAGGACCATGCACTCTCTGACCTTCGTGCAGTACCACATTGGACCATGTCTTCAAATTCCTTTTTGGCAATGGTCAGCCGCTCTGGGTCTAGGCGACGTGGACGGCTGGAGACCGGTGGGCCTGAAGTAGTCCTGATGTGGTGCTCGGTGTTGTGCTTCGGTGTGCCTGGCTTACCAGCTGGTCGGGTAATATCTGGGTACTCACAGAGAAGTTTGCGGAATGGTGAATCTCCAGTTGCCATTGTGCGTACAGATGATATTGCCTCGTTGCTGCCGCTGACCATAGCTGGGGTGCTGAGAGAAGTGATGCCGTCGACCAGGCGTTGATTTCGGCAATCGACAAGAAGATTATAAAAACCTAAAAAGTCGACACCGATTATGGGCTTTGAAACGTCAGCAACCGTGAAACGCCACTCGAATGCTCTGCGAAGACCCAGATCGACGTGGAGGTTGAGGGATCCATATGTTGCGATTGCTGTGCCGTTGGCAGCAAACAAAAGGTACTTCGTCTTCGAGCGCGGCTCCCGAACGGCTGACCTTGGAAAAACGCACAGGTCTGAACCCGTGTCTATAAGGTATTGTACCTTTGTGGTGCGGTCAGTGACGAACAGGCGGCCAGTTGCTGTAGGGCAGTCGCTTGCCGCTATTAGTGGCTGCCCTGAGAGTTTACCGAATGATAACTGCATGGCTGCTTGCATGTGTTCGCCTTGCTGCCGAACGTAAAATGGTACCAGCAGTGTGGATGACCTTCAGGGCGTTGCCTGGAGCGGGACCGGCTTCGTGGACGGGAATGAGATCGCGAGCGCTTACGGTGTTGGAACGAGCCAGACCTGTGACCTTGTACCTTTAGTAGGCTCTCTACTTGCCGCGTCAGTTCCGCTACTCGATTTTCTAAAGCGGTTGCTGGCATCCCCGCGGAGGTGCTGGCGACGTGGTAGGATGGCTGCGCTACGTCGATAACCTTGTCTGCCAGCCCTGCCAGGGTGTCGAGGTCCAGGGTAGGCTGAAATGCAACAACAGTCTGTACATTAGGTGGTAATCTACTGGTCCAGATTGTGCGGATGAATTCCTCTGGCATGTGCGGCCCAGCTAAATCCTGAAGATGTCTAAGGAATTCGGTTGGCTTCCTATCACCTATCTCCTCGTGCTGCAGTAGCTGTAGGGTTTTCTTCTCACGAGAGGTAGAAATACGCTGGATGAGCTCGTGTTTTAATTTTGTATACTTGCCGGTGACTGGGGGATCTCGCAGGATATCCTTGACCTTGACTGCATACTCTGGGTCGAGCTGCCCGCACACGAAATGGTATTTGGTCTCGTCCATCGTGATGCCGGATAAGATAAATTGGCTTTCCAGCTGTGAGAACCAAACCTCGGGTTCGTCTGGCCAAAACGGTGGCACTCGAAACACATCACTTGGACCACCACCCAACTGTACAGTACCTGAATCGGCTCCGTTACCAACCGCCGGTTGACCACTTGCACCAGTTGCACCACCTGTAGGCGTCATATTATTTGTTCCGTTATCCGGCGCGAAACGTTCCTCCTTGCCAGCAATTGTTGTGTCCTCTTCTCAGTCGTGGGTCACCAATTTGTAGTAACTTGTGTCGTCACTACATAACAGTTAGCTTTATAATTGTAAGCGGGGCGTTAGCGGAGAAGCGAGAAATTAATATGCAAACTTGAAGCTATAAACTTATAATGAATAGAATTAAAAGACTAATACAAAATGCCTAACTTAAGCGGCAGCTATATAAAAACAAGGTGCGCGGGTGCATACGCAAGCGGTGGAATAGCGAGTGCCGTCTGCGCCGGGCGGCGGGGCCGGCCGTGACGTAAGGTGATGCGCGCGCAGCCGCCTTTGTCTCAGGACCGGTGGTGTGATTCCGCTGCGTGGTACAAGCGGCATAAGCGGAGCGGAGCGGGTAGCGATTTGCCGCTACAATTTGATATGTAACACGATAGTACTTATATGCAAACTTTATTTTTTAATTTTCTCATTTCCCCCCCAAAAGTGGCCCCCATGTTTAAAATTAATTTGTTTGCGTTATATGTTCCTCTTTGGGTCACAAACTTACATAAATATGTGTACCAAATTTCAACGTTATTGGTTCAGTAGTTTCGGAGAAAATAGGCTGTGAAGGACGGCCAGACAGACGCACGAGTGATCCTATAAGGGTTCCGTTTCTTCATTTTGAGGTACGGAACCCTAAAAAATTGCGTTTTTCGGAAATTTAACGAATTTCAATTACGAAACTAGCGAGAGGCAGTTATTTTATAGCAAATGGAATCAGTTTTTTTGTGGTGAACAAGGTCGAAGAGGAACCTGATAAGCGCCCTATTGTTAACGCACATTTACGGACGAAACCTACCGCTTGTTGCGAAACTTAGCACATCGATACGTGGTGCATAACCTTGTGAGCTGGCCGTGATAGGTCATATTGTAATATAAGCATTGAGACCTTGGAATAAGGATAAGCATGGAAACCGCGCTAAAATAGGTAGCAGAGACGTATACCTGTCCTGTACTTCCTTATGGCATACAAACGCGGCAGAAAGAGATGTATATTCATTTGTTATTCCTCAATTGTGTAGGTTGTCACAAGTTTTATGCAAGTTTGGTCTTTGCTAGGGATGTTACTGTATCGAATTGTTTATCGATAAATTTACAAACTAAATTGTAATTATATATTTATAGTTTAATAAATAATGCACTGTGTGAAAAACGGTTTCCTTCAGTCGTCATAAAAACAAAATGCATAATTTTAAGTAGCATATTTCCAGAAATCATACCAAACTATTATCATAAGGAGACGCTAGACGAGCGAAATCGGCAGGCCAGCATGCAGTTCTAGCTGAAGCGTGATTTGGCACGTGTCGATACCTGTCGGAAGCACGGCTTCCAACCAAATCAAGGTGGTTTCTATGGAGTACCATACTAGCATGCTAGGATCACTTCGTTGTCTATCAGCCCGTCTGTCAATAATATTTTTTCTCAGGAACGCGTGGAGGTATAAAGTTGAAATCTAAATCAAACACTAAATACAATCTCTTTGAGCTCAGATAAAATCGAACTTCTAAGTAAAGATGCTAAAAAAATACGGCCGTAGGTATATATACCTAAGGCCATATTTTGCCGCATATTGCTAAAGAGTAAGATTGAAATTCATCTGGTCTATGTAAAAAAAATTGTTGTCATTCTTCAGCACACTTGCAATTTCGTATGTTCCAATACAGATTTTTCTATATACTGATAAATACATCCATGTCAATGTCGATAAGTTATTGTTCTGAGTTCGATAAAAAATACACATCACTCTGTAAATAAACATAACCTCTTTAATCCACAAAAATTGTCTTATTTACATGCCGATTTTGCACAAATAATTGAACATGATGATATTTACATAAACTTCTAATAGTGATTATTAATTTTAGCTTAGATCGTTACATGAATAACATCAAAATCTATTGAAACTTACTGGTGAAAGCTTAATGGTCCCTGAACATTTTCTTTTCTTCCCGTACGGGACGTACAACCTTCAATCGCACAAGACATTTGCTTATATTCTACAGTAAACTATAAAGAAAGTAAATTTTACTGTATTCTAATGATTTAGCGCGGAACAATACGCAAATTAATTAATTTTCCCTGAGACGGTCCGTTTGTTTATAGAAAATATGACAGCTGCTATACTGCGAACAAGTTAAGGAGTGACGTTATAACACTTACTACCAAACAATGATGACATATTTAATTTTGCTGGACTAAAAGAGATACAAAAGAGATCCATTTGACATTTCCCCAGTTCATTTTAGTGACAACCTACGAAAATGTGAAACCGAGTACGGATTGTGCTCTCATTCACTCTCACGCCAACTACAGATATACGTAAGTGAATAAGGTAGCTGTTGCCAAGCTCTTATTTTAGCCCTACCGGGTTGATTGAGACTAAGGGCTCCGTACCTAGAAGCGAGAGAGGGGCGTGACCTCTCGCTTCCTCTTCTAAAGATATACTTAAACTGAAGATGTGGCGAGTCGCTATAGTGTTATCGTGAATGCGAGCTCAGCCAATACAATTTTTGTAAGTAAAATAGTGGTGGTAAACAAGTTTGCTATCTATCTGATGATAAGTGGACCCGTAGCTTATAGACGCCTGCAATTTAAATCAATCATAAATCATTTATTTATTCGTGACAGCAAATACACACTAATACATATAGAAAAGAAAAAAAAGAAATATTATATGCGTCACGAAATGGACCCGGCTCAGCATGATGCTGGCTTTAACTGCCAGCGCTGGTCTTCCGCCGAGTCCATTTGGTGAAGGGACGAAAGGCAACACAACAAGAGATATACAAATAAACACATAGTACTAGAGAAAGATAACATAGCGGAATAAGTAAGTTTAAGTAATTTAGTAGACGTAGCAACTTGTCGCAACGCGATGAGTTGCTACTCCTGCTTAGGCCTTTATACAAATTATGAACGCAGCCATAATATTTTGCTGCTAGCGCTAGCAGTGGCAATAATAGGAAACAGGAAGAAACACAAAATAAGACCAGGTGAACCATGCGAATAGTAACTTGGAATAAACTATGGCTAAATAATAAAATGTGTAAACTACAGACTAGCCCCCTTATTCATAAAACTTAAAATGCCTCTGCTAAATAAAATGTGCTTTGTCCCTTTCTTACGAACACAAATGCCAAAGGACAAACGAATTTTAAAGCCATTTTAGTTAAAACAGGCTTGTAGTACGTTTATGAATACGGCCGTAACAAATTAGTGGCAACGTACATGGCACTGCAATTTTGACATAACCAACAGGTAAAAATGAGGTTATATAAAACTAGTGGCATGGCACAGATTTTCCTGCCTGAGCTGGTGGTCATGCATGAGCATTTTAACTTTAATTCTGAAACTTTGAATGTTCTCGAAAGACCTAACTGGCGGTTTGATGAAGCGACTGTGATAGTAACGTGCTTTTTCCTCCATTGAGTGACCTCGATTTTGCTCCAAATTAAAATAACTTTTTCACGCACTGGAACGTATTCAAAAATATTTTGTCCAAATCTGAGTACGTATTCAACTACATATCAAAGTTGACACAACAATACAAACACATAATATGCCTAGAGATGTGCAGTCTCCAGCGGGCATAGCATTGTTGCATTTTTACGGCTCCGTAGCCAAAAAGGAACCCTTATAGTTTCGCCATGTCCGTCTGTCTGTCCGGGTTTAATGGCCTAATTTTTGTTCCAGTCACGTATCGCCCCCCCTGGTGCTTAAATGGCTACTACTGGGGATATGAAAAAAATCGTGGCAGTAGAACATATAATTAATTTAAAATGAAAATCACGGATGATTAGGCATAAGTAGTTTCCGAGTAATAGTCGACTAATTTAATGTGCACTTGGAAAGGCTAAACTAAGACAGACAGGCAACTACGGTATCCTACACTGCGCGTGGCCCGACACGCACTTGGCCGATTTTATCGTTTATCGTTGTGGGTAGCAAAAATGACATCCGTTACTCTCGCACTCGCATACTCGACAAAACGTGACGGATGTTTTATCCACAGGTATTGAGTGATAAAATAGCAACCATGCTTCGACGTCGGGTCCATTATGATACAATTAACTTAACCTGATTTCAAGAGTCCCCTTGATGAAAAAAAATAGGTTTAGAGAAGAAAAATATCTGCACAGTTAATAAGTGAATAAAAAAGGCCGCGCTGCACTCCGGGCGTGCCGGCAGAAATGAAAACTCAATGACATTGTAACAGTTTTTCGATCAGGTCACTTGTCCATCATACGCATTTTCAATCTCTCGAATCTTACGGTCACGTGATATCTTACGGTCACGTGACCTGTGGCGAGTTCAACATTTTTTCCCCATCACAAAAGTGCACAGCGCCGCTAAAGAAGTTTCACTTCAATAAAAAAAATTACAAAAACCTAAGTTCTTTTTTCAAATATGGCTATGTTACTCCCACGATTAAAAGGAATCCAACGACACCTCCTATGTAGAAATCCGTCAAGCGGTTTAGGCTGCAGGGCGTGCCAAAGAATAAGACATACACACGTACATACATACATACATACATACATACGCTCGAATAATGAAAGCTAATAACAATAAAATGTACCCAAAACAAAAATTTGTCGACAGTCTTACCCAAAGTACCCAAACTGACTAAAAGTGAAGATACGCTGATATTTTGCAACTCTTAGCTATAAAGGTTCAAAAAGTTAATATTCCAGAAACTTCTCACAACTATTAGAGGTACCATCCTGCAAGTTTCTTATGCAAACAGCTTTGTTGGCGACGCAATAAGCGGCGCGACATACAACTTGCAACTTTTTCAATAACGCAAGAACCGAAGTCGGGGGTCCATTAGACTCGGCATTTTGAATTCCAGTATGACATGGATGCTGCTTGTGCAGCAAGGCTAGCAAGATCAAGCGTGAAATAGACCTGGTTTCTTTCTAACTATACATGTATATTACAGTTATATGGGCGCAGATAGATTAAATCATTCCAATATTTGCTTGCACTGTCAAAAAGTTTGGAGAATGTAGACATGTAATTGCTGTTCTGAGATGTCTTGTATGATCTTACATCCCATTCTCACAATGTGGACTGAAGACCTGGTAAAAGTCGCGGGGGTCCGTCGGATGCGGGTGGCGCAGGACCGGTCACTTTGGCACTCTTTGGGGAGGCCTATGTCCATCAATGGACGTCTTCTGGCTGATATGCGTCACACATGCGTCAGAGTGCTACAGACGCTTTTACGTTACATAACAATGGAGTTAAACATATTCCCTGACAGGAACCCGCCTAGCGCACAATTCCGCTAATTAGCGGGAAAACCACGGGATCGTAGCGATTCCTGGGCAGTGAATGTGACTGCTACGGACTACGACGTAGCGCTACGAGGGAAGCGTGGCGGTGAATGTGTTGTACAAGACACTTATGCTGATTATTTTTGGTTCTGTACCCATAGGGTAAAACGGGATCCTATTACTAAGACCCCGCCGTTCGTCCGTCTGTCACCAGGCTGTATCTAATGAACCATGATAGACTGTTGAAATTTTCGCAGATGATGTATTTCTGTTGCAGCTATAATAACAAATACTAAGAAACATGTATAATAAAATAAATATTCAAATAAATAGTCGCGAGTCCGACTGGCACTTAGCCGGGTTTTTATAATATGGCGGTGGCAAAAACCATACGGCCTGCCTGGTGGTAAGCAGATACCGTCGCCTGTGGACGCTTCCGACACCAGACGAATCACATGCGCGCTGCCGGCCCTTTAGTGATGCAAAGATTCGATGTGTTGACGGCTAGTCATAATCCACAGGTCGATCACGTAACTCAGCGAACGTACGTTAGGTAGATCTAAATGTCCTCAGAGGGGTGATCAAAAGTTTTGAACGCGCATTAGGACGGTCTAACTGTAATTTTGCCTTTTGTTACGTGATCGACCTTTAGGTACAGTTAGCAGAAAAAGTTGCTACGCAAAATTACACGCTCAAACGGATGTAGGCAGTCCTTATCATTTTGAAAATAGATTCGTGTCAAGGTCGTTTTGAGCACTTGGCCCGCGTAGCTTTTTTGCTGCTATCTGTCCCACTCTCTCAACAGAGTAACATCCTCGGAAGCATTCTGTTTTTTTTTCTAGGGCGGAAAGCTCCTATTTATTTTCACAAGTAATATCTAAAGACAATGTCAAAGGGCATTTCTATTTGAATAGAGAAACACAAAGGGCCTCTTATCGTCCACGCACATAATAAACCCGGGGGTCACTCCGCACACTTTATTGTACCTAAAAATGTTAGAGAACAAAACCCTTCTCGGGGCAAATAGAGCCGTGGACAAAATGGCGTGAGATGATTTACGCCCCTTATTTACGGGGACAATGCGGAATAAACGAAATACTGATTAAAATGGGGGTGTGCAATACAGTGCGGGTCTGCGTGGAAAATATGGGTTCATTATAACGATCAATGACGACTTTTACGTATAATATTTGATAAATATGTAGAAAGTCCCGAGTACGACATACGTGCCCACTTACATACATAAATCTTTAAAAAATACGTAGGACTCATTAACAAAACATACTATTTTGTGTGCTCATCACACAAATAAAAGTCTTGAACGGGAATTCAAATCCGAGATTAATAAGGAGGGTCACTGCTAATTTTATTATAATCAAATAACAATCCAGTTGATTTGCAAAAAAACTACAGAAATAATTTTGATTAAGGGGCTCCACGCGCTTTTTGGCTAGTTTTGACGAGTTTTGAATTGATATTCCTCCGTCAAAACTATAGATATATTTATGGAACAAACACCTATCGGTTGTTTAGTTCTTTATCTACATTTGCACGAGAGTTTTTTTGAAAATAATTAATATTTATTTTTTTATGATTTATTCAAACATGGTCCAAAAAAGCTCTGTTTTCGATATTATTATGTTGTTCATGCACTTTTATATATGAAATCTACATATAACTGTTCCTTATTGACGTCTCTAACAACGCAAGAGAGATTTTTATTTTATACTCATTTTCACAAAAGTTACGTCCATAAAACTGGTTTTTTGGCCTGAAATTGCCAAAGTTTGGTGCCATATATCCCGAAAACTGTGAGGTTTGAAGTAAATATGGGATACTATTTCGGTAAACCTCGTTGTTGTTAATACGATAAACCATAAAAAACACAAATAAACCGACAGTTATAGATCGAAGGTCATTGGCAGCTAGGAGCCCCTTAAGTACAGTTTGGCAAAAATTATTCAATATTGTGTAATGAAAGTGTGTTCTGATTTTATTTTTGTACGATTTTGTTTCTGTGAAGCTAACAAATCTACATAGTATGCTCATGATGATGAGTCAAAGATCACTATCTACATGATGCATTTGACTAAAACGCTCCCTTTTTAGGGTTCCGTAGTCAACAAGGAACCCTTATAGTTTCGCCATGTCCGTCTGTCCGTCCATCCTCGGCTTAGCTCAGTAACGATTACTACTAGAAAACTGTAATTTGGCATGGGTATATAAATCAATCACGCCGACAAAACAGTACAATAAAATGTTGAAAAAAATTTTTTTTAGGGTACCTCCCCTACACCTACAGCGGGGATGTAATTTTTTTTCTTGTTAAACACATGGTGTGCGGTATCGTTGGATAGCTCGTTAAGTAATATTATAGGTTTTATAAAACCATTTTTCAAATCAGTGATTAGTTTGCGAGATATTGGGCTTAAAGCCCTAATTTTTCCTCTCCCCCTGCCGGCTAAATGGGTAGCCATTTTTTTCACGCCACGATTTTTTTCACATCCCCAGCAGTAGTACTGGGGATGTGAAAAAAATCGTGGTAGTAGTACATATCATGAATTTAAAAGTCGTTTACATCGATGTAAGTAAGACAGACAGGCAACTACGGAACCCTACACTGCACGTGGCCCGACACGCACTTGGCCGATGTTTTGACTTACTTTTGGTACTTTCCTATCTAATACCAAATAAATATCCTCAACTCATTAAAACAAACATTACGGCTCACTATCCCTCTCTAACCATTCAAGAAGAAAAAGACACCACTTTAAAACATGGCGACAGTTTGGAATTTAATTGGGTCCCTTAAAGGCAATAATAAATTCCAGAACTTGATTCAAATGCCATCAAGATTGCGTGCTCATAGAATACCAATATACCAATTAACTTAAGGGACGCCAGCCCATACTTCATTGACTTCTCGGTAAATATGAAAATGTAATTTGTAGGCTATTTTTACTTCATTGTTTACGGAGAATTCGTTCGGCTTTTTTCGGCGCCAAACTACATTGGACTGAAAATTACAGTTAAAAACTGTAGTAATAGATTCGTGGTATCACAAATTGAGTTGACACGTTATGACAGCGTCGCATGACCATTATGAGGTCAGTTTTGAGAAAAGTAGTGTTAACAATAAACTTATTATGCATTTTTTATGCTCAGCTTTTATTGCAACCTAGTAGTTAAGTCTTTTTAGATAGATGCAGCATTTATTTGCTTGTTGCTCTTTAGAAATAAAACTCACAAACACTACTCTTTTTGCATCGGGGATTAAAAATTATACAAATCAAGGTAGATTTAAGACCAAATTTCAAGTAGCCACATAGATGCTAACTGCTGCCTGTCATCTTTTTTTCCTGACAATTACGATCTAGAGGTGCCTTCAAAATAAAATTACCAGTGAGCTTCATCTTAGGCTCTGTCGTGTATTTAGAATTATTGTATTAGTGTCTTACCATGAAGGGAGACTAAGGTCATTCACTAGTGTCTTTTATAAAATAATTAGACGTACATGTAGTCTACTCTAAACATAGTCTGCCTTGTAATACACAAATATCAATAGACGGAATCACATCAATAGCACATAACAAACAACTTAGCAAACAGTTATTCAATATTCGCCAAGATATACGTTTTGGTAAATCCGACACTACAAAAAGCCCCATTTAGTCCTCCTTCGCCCACAATTGAATAACGACCTTGCTAGTATCAGAACGAGGTCTAATTTAGATTAAAAGGTCATGAAGGTCATTAGTTGAATGGAAGCGATATTTCCCCGTCATGTCCTGCCCTGATATATGACGTAATGAGGACAGATATTCAAGTTAATATGTACCTACAAATATGAATTATGGACCGGGGACACATTGTCTCGATTCTAATGTACGTGGAGAACATTCAGTGAATGTCGCTTTTCTATTTGATTAACATCATTACTCATGTCTCTGTCACGAATCGATGTACACTTTGGCACTCTGGGGGAGGCCTATGACCAGCAGTGGACGTCTTTCGGCTGATATGATGATGATGATGGTAATGGTAATGTAGATGTGATAAATAAACACGACACCTGGGCAATGGTAACTTGACAAGGCAGCGACAAGTTGCAAAGCAATCGTGGCTGTGCCTGTTCCAAAAAACCCAAAATTTTCAGTAAAAAAAGAGTTAACCTGGAGAACATTTGTTTTTTAATTGTGAACCAAAAATAACCCAAGATTGCTAGTACCAACCTCAAAAACATTACATAGAGATTTCATTTCAAAAAAATATGCTAATGTAATTTTGAAGTAAGTTTGAAAAAATAACATTTCATTTAATTTCACTTATTATCTTCACCTCAGCAGCTGAGCTGTTATTGCCTATTATTACCTAAATACCTTCTTACATACTCACTAGCTTCAAAGTTTGAAGTCGGTTCTAGTTTAATTACTTTTTTACTATTATCAACTAACGAGGTTTATAGGTAATTTATTAATTCACCTATTAAGTAATTCTGATCATTAGAATGAAGAACTTTATGTTCGAATAATAATCATAATTATAACTTCCAATTTACGCTTGCTTCCAAGTCCTAACCAATCCAAGTCTTCAAATATTTTGAAGTTTGCTAACTACTTACACGGTGACCTACAAATGACCGGTGAGGTATTAGTTCTCTTAAGTATCAAATGCAAAATTATTTAAACGGACCAATTGTCGGAAATATATTAATCCACATAATGAACTCTACGATGGCCGAAGAGGTCGATCATAGCAAATGGTATTTACTTGTGATTAACTGTCATCAGCACTAAAGTCGCCGTCAATGGAATTTGCTAACTATGTAAACAAACCGCCATAGTGAAAGACAATTTTAATATGGCGGTTTGTTTACATAGTTAGCAAATTCTATTAACGGCCACTTTAATAGAAAGTTGACAACTTGAAATTAGCAGTCTTAATAATGTCAATTTGAAAATTCTCTACACGGAAATTTGTTCAACCAGAATAATGCTAAAATGTAATTACGACTTAAAAGTAAAATTTACATACTTGATATCTATAGGTGAAAAGAAATACATCCATATGGAATTACGACACTCCAAAAATATGACCAATAGGCAATTCTTCATAATAAATGAATTTTGAAAAAAAATAGTCATAAAAAGTTTAAGTAGACACTATCATCACCAAGTTCACTTTAATGGTTTTACATTTGGTCCAATTAAAAAATGTATGACCGTTTCTATTTGTGCCGGATGGCAGTAAATCTGACGCATAGATTGTCCAATCTGGGGGCACGGGTGTGCCCCCGCCAAGACGAGCCAAGCGAAGCGCAAGGGCACTACCTATTCTCGAAGCTCTTCGTCGTATTTTTGAACCTTCTTAACTCGGGTTCGGATTATACCAGATAAACAAAATTTTCGGGGTATGATGTCAGTGGTTGACTTATCCAAACTATAGTTTCAATTGCATAGCTCTTATACTTTAGATTTTATTGATATCTAAAATACCCCGATTTCGTCACTAACTCTCACTGATGATCATCAATATTCTTAAGGTTCTTCCTGAAGGCCTAGAAAGCTGTTTATGTAAGTATAATTAAAATATACGGCTACTTTACAAGATTTTCTTAAAGTGGTCCTTTCTATTCACTTTCTATGTAAGACATTGTTTAAAAATACTAATTGACATGCGAAACGTAAGTCTCTAATCAATGCCTGACCGTCAGCTATATCCACGCGACAAATTCGACCTTAATATGTCATTGAATTAAGCTGCCAAACGGGTATTATGCGTGTCAATGAGGTTTTGGGAGAATTACGGTCGAGAAGTACGGTATTGAAGGCGTATGTTGGTTATGGATTACAGGGACAATTTAAAAGATTTTGCGACCATATTGTTTGTTGAAAAAGTGACAATTTATTGACTAATAGTTAAATTTAAGTATTTTAATATCACCCTTGGCTGCAAACTGAAAATTACTGCACTCAATGCTTGTAGATAAAAAACGTAAAATTTAAAATAGAAAACATATTTATTTAGTTATGGATGTCATAGAAATGTGGAACACTGATTTTTTCGTCCTTAAAACCATATTTATTATTAAGATTGACGTTTTTTAAAAGTACGGTAGGATCCTTCCAGATTAGTCCCGCGTCAATCCTTCAATTAGCACTTATTTTTTGACGTTTGATTGATGAGGGCTGTTTTTTTTACATTTTAGGGTATGATTTATTGAGACCTATTCGCTATAATGGCTGAAGGGTGGAAAAAAGGAATTCAAATTCGAAAAAAGTGATGCCCTTTTTATTGGTGCAACCCCCGCTATCATTTCAAAGTATTTATCTATTAAATATACCTACAACAAAAAATCTTGCTTATCTCAAATGTCTGCTAATTATGCCGTATTAGTTTATTTATTCAAAATCATTTATCTACCTCTATTCATAAAACCCACTACAGTTACCATTAAAATCTGCCATAACATGGCAGATAAAAATATCTGACACGACTTAACCCCTAGAAATGGAGTCGTGTCAGATATGAATGTGCGCTTTTTGTGGCTTATATCGATGCTGGTGACTGTACCAATTACTATTATTACAATGCTGGTATTCACATTCATGTCAAATGTAACATTCGAAAACCTGCCAAAACCACGCCCGCTATCTCCACACACAAAATATGCTTTATGTAAATAAAGCCAATATTTTCCCGTTCCCACAAATCATAACAACTGAAAGTCGGCGCTCAATTTTTTCAGATTAAAAAAACAACACGTTGCAGTGATGTAAAAGGCAGCAAAAAAGTTAAAAGAGATAAGTCTGTCCGCAATGGTATCTGAACGATTTAAACAGTTTGAATAACCTTGCATCTGGCTTTGTGTCTGGTTTTGAGTAATGGAATATTGTAGAATAAGTTGGGAACTACTCCGTCGAAGAGACCCATCAGCATCATCATCGTATATTTAGGAGCTCTTACATATTTATATGATGATGATGGTTTTGTGTACGGGGATGTTGTGCAGAGAGTAAAGAATCATGTGACAAAATGAGTCATTATATCAGCCGAAATACGTCTACTGCCTGCTGGACATAGGCCTTGCCCAAAGAGTGCCAAAGTAATCGGTCCTGCGCCACCCGCATCCAGCGGCCACCCAGGACCTGTACCAGATCATCAGTCTATCTTGTAGGGCGTCTACCTACGTTGCATCTTGCGGTGCGTGGTCTTCTCTCGAAAACCTTTTCGCCCCAACGGCCATCGGTTCTGCGTGCAATGTGCCCCGCCCACTGCAAAAAAGTATCTAGTGCCTCAGCTTGCTGCGTCTTGCCGTGGCTTTATGCTTAGTGGGGATCCTGTTTAACGACCTCGTATAATTATATTTAAATGAATGCACTATCTTTCTTTCTTCCTTTCTTTCTCTCTTTCTTTCTTTATATTGTATGTGAATCTCTTCTTCTTTGTTTAGTTTAGTTTAGTCTTATAACCACTCACTTGCTTGTGGCAACCACAGTTGCCAATTTCGCGCACCCCTAAACTGATGGTGGCAACTGTGGTTGCCAAGTGAAGTATGGACTTCTTTGATAAAGAAAAATTGAAAGCAATTTACGCTACCTTTTTTAAAATCCGAAAGCAAGTGAGTGGCTCATTACACAATTCTCATATTACAATTACACTTTGCAAATCGTTAGGCACAATAAATAGTAGGAAAAACATAAAACAACAAATAGAATATAAAAAATAGGAATGTCAACAATTTCAAAGTCAACGATATAAATTGTATCAAAAACATGAATAATTAGGTAGTGTACTGGGAAGTACCTGACCAGATCAATAATTAATTGGCTTACATAACACAGGTCAAAACCAAATCCTCGTCCCTTAGTCAAATAAAATTAAGAAAAATTATAATGAGTACTGGTAGTACTTATCAATTAAAATATTTAATATGTCGAATAAAATAAATCAAATTGGATCATCAAATCATCATACCGAATAATTACATTTTAAAAATGTAATATATGTCTTATTGGGGTATGTCAATGTATTGTATTAGAATATAGTGACTTCTCCAAAAAAAGGTTTTTTGTTCCCTCATGACAGAGGATTGTGACTTATCATGATATTCTTCTGTACAACGCGATCAAGGGCCATGTGAGATGCTTCATGCATGGAGCATCAAGCCTCCTTAATGGTTGCTGTCTTGCTGGAACTCGATCTCTGGTGCGTTTCGATCCTTTGCCCAGTTTCATTCTTCTTTCCTGGTGGTTCTGGTTAGAGTACGCAATGCTCCACCACGTTGGCAGCATTCTAACTTGTAAGTTCAATATCCAGTAATTGCCCATGTGTGGCATCAGGACTGGGAGTATACAGCTATTGAAGAGTTTCCCTTATAAATAAATAAATAAATAATAAATATAAGGGGACAATCTTACACAAATCGACCTAGTCCCATAGTAAGCTCAGTAAGGCTTGTGTTATGGGTACTAGACGACGATATATATAATAGATATAAATACTTAAATACATAGAAAAACATCCATGACTCAGAAACAAATATTTATGCTCATCACACAAATATTTGCCCTTACCGGGATTCGAACCCAGGACCTTCAGCTTCGTAGGCAGCGTCACTACCCACTAGGCTAACCGGTCGTCAATCCTTATGTTTTAGTGTAGAGATTATTATCTTTATAAAGCTTCTTTTTGGCTCCAATGTGCGTTATAATGTAATAATAATATGCGTTATAATGTTAAAGGTTCGAAGCCCTTCAAAATTACTAAAACATTCAGACAGACAAATGACACGTTAATTAAATAGTACGTCTGAGTGTTTATTTAAATGCCAACTTAATAATTAACGACGGATTATCATCGCGATATTTATTTGGAAATCGTGTAGCTTAATGGCATAATTTACTATGCATATTTCACTGAAGTGGAATGTTCCACTGGTGTGTTATTAATTAAGTATTTTGAACGTAATGAACGCACGGTTTGAATTCAAGTAATATAATATTACGAAAACTGGTACCTAGCGATAATTTATCATCCAAACACATTGATCTTTTACTAAGATGGCTTAAGGAGTGGGATTCTCCAAAAGCAGCATACGATATTTATGTTCTTTAGGAATCCCAATCAGTTCGAAACATGTCCCAACAGTGACATTAGGGTAATTGATAATGGTAAAAATAGATTATTCTTATATTGCAAATAAATAAAACCCACAAATAATTTGGTGAATGTGGGAGACCCCGACTTATGTGTTACATCTCTTTTATTCGTGTGCGGAAGGCATAAGCGTATCTCTGTCTAGGAGGCGTGTTCGACTCAAATCAAGGCCCTTAACAGTCACGATTTGTGACTCGAGCGCTCGACTTTCACTCGAAAACTGTAAAAACGATGAAATTCCTGCAATAGAAAATTTAAAAAACGAGTTGTATTGACCCGTATTTCGGTAGAAAGTAAATGCCTACAATTTTGACATTACAATCGTTATTTTCTCTGCTGTTCCTTTCTCCTCTATATCCGCAGTGCATGCACACGACGTTGTTTGATCTCTTTTGAAATCGACCTGTTTACATCGATAGTTTTATTTAGTTCTGTGGCAGCGAACGTGGCTTCCACAAAATGAATAATTCATTTTTTACTGCACACTCATGGATGAAATGGATCTTGATTTTTTCCTTTACCAATTATTGACGTTATTGGATCTCTGTTGTTTAAATAGTTTTTAACAGGTTTAAAAAGGTGGAGGTTCACAATTCGTTGGAATCTTGTATTTTTTATTTATGTACTCGATTTTTCGAAGATGCCTGGACCGATTTGGACAAATCTTTTATGTTTGAAAGGTCATCAGACCCCGTTTCATGGCCGGCCTTATCACGTGATAAGTGACAAGATAGAGCGTCCGTCTCGTTCTATTAAACGGTGTCAGCCAGTGACGGACGCTCTATCTTGCCACTTATCGTGTGTTAAGGCTGTCCAATGGACAGTGTCCATGCTACGGGGTCTGGTCAGAACGAATGGGATACTGGAGGAATCGAAGACTCTTCTAATTTTACAAGCACACTTCAAGCGATTTGAAGTCGGTTAAAACTTTGATTTTAAAGTATTTTTTTAAATGTTTAATTCAGTACGGTAAAGATCGGTTGTTTACATTGGTCTTTTGAGGTTTCAGTTATATCCATACTAATATTTTAAATGTGAAAGTGTGTCTGTCTGTCTGTCTCTCTGTCTGTCTGTCTGTCTGTCTGTTACCTCTTCACGCTTAAACCGCTGAACCGATTGAGATGAAATTTGGTATGAAGATAGTTTGGATCCTAGGGAAGGACACTAGCACGTAGAACCGATGGCCGTTGGGTCGGAAAGGTTCTCGAGTGGTGACCACGTTCCGGAAGGCGCGGCGTGGGTAGGCCCCCCACAAGGTGGACTGATGACCTGGTAAAGGTTGCTGGAGTCCGCTGGATGCGGGTGGCGCAGGATCGGTCAATTTGGCACTCTTTGGGGGAGGCCTATGTCCAGCAGTGGACGTCTTTCGGCTGATATGAAGATGATGATGATGATGATCTATCCATCTACATATTCAACACGTATTTACTCACTGTTGAGTATATGCCTCTTTTTTATTACGCCACTTTCCTCGGTCCTGTGCTAATCTCATCCAATGTGCTTCCTGTTGGGCAGATAACATCGGTCCATCGAGCTGGTGGTCTGCCCGCTGACCGTTTCGATGACCTTGGCCACCATTCAGTAACCCGTTTTGTCCATCTACCACCTTTTCTCCTCGCCAAGTGTCCCACCCACCTCCAGTTTAACTGTGTTATTCGTTTGCCGACGTCCGCTACTTTCGTTCGGCGCCGGATTTCAGTGTAACGGCTACGGGTTTGATTGCACTACTTTGATGCAAATCGGCCAACTCATGTTATCTCAAGGATGCAGCTAATTCACCAAGAGATATAAGCGACCATTTAGATCCTTATAGCTTAGATCTCATCGAATATCCATCAAAATCTGTTTATTAAAACATATTTGTTTAATGGTAAGTCAATACTCCGGAGACTGGACTGGAAAAGATGCTAATTGTCTAAGTTTCAAGTCGTATCGGGACCGAGCCTTAAGGGATTATTGCTTACCTGACTTAGTTCTAATTTAGATTGCAACCTGGATTTTGGATTATTCTGCATGCAATGATACTGGTGGATCAAAATCAAATAATCTATGAAAAGTTAAATTGTAAAACTGACTATAGGATATACAGGGGCTATAGGTTAAAAATTCTGGAGCCGTACTTAATCAGCCATCACTTTTTCCGACTTAATAAAATAATTTCAATAATTCATCATTATGCGGAAACCAAACATGTTTTTAGTTTTTGTTAATTCAGATGAAAACACTAAGTTCAAGTCATGGTCATTACCACTTTTAACACACGCTATGAGGATAGATAATAAATATAACGTCGTACGTTGTGACCAAATTCTATTAAATATTGGGTTTTTTTCGCCTTAATAAAAATAAAACACAGGATGGGCAACGACGACGTGACAGATCGAAAGAATCGATCTGGATGAAAATCATTTTGTAACGATTGGCCAGAGATTGGTCAAGGCCAGGACGGTTGGGAAAGGAGAGTGGGACACTATTAAAAGGTATAAAAAAATGGTGGCTTTCTTCTTAGTCGCTTCATTCTTGGTGGATTGGTCGTGATCGTAATGTCGGTTTAGTGGCAAGCTTGTCAATTTTGAAAATTGTTTAATTCCTATAGTAATCACTCGATAGTTAACGAGTCACAATTTCGGATTCCAATACACTCCCCAAAAGGTGAGCTTATAGATCACGAATTACATCGTCCGGGCTTCCATCACGGCAGTATTCGCTATTGGAAAGACGGGGGCAAGCAGCATAGTTAATAATGTCACTCTGTTTATTATCATCATCAGCAGCAGCATATACACGGCCCACTACTGGGCTTGTGCCTCTCATAAATGGGTGGGATCGAGCAGTAGTCACCACGCTAAAGACTAAGAGAGCTGATAAGTTCCAGGGCCAGCTGTGACCCCGAAACGGATCAATTTAGTAGACATCTATTTGGAAGTCGACGTAGAACTCCTGTATCTGTCCGACGTACGGTATCGTTAACCTTTTGCATTACAGGAACCAAGGAAGCACGGAATCATTGTTTATTAAAGCTCACGACAAGAAAAACGGCATGAGAACAAGAGGGAGGAGCTGTACGCGCAAGTATAATCCTTTTGAAGAACATGCGAGTCCTGTGACTGCGCGAACGACCGCAAACCACCAGTAGACAGGTAAACGAAGCGCTACAAGACTGACAGACACACTCTTTCGCATTTATAATATTAGTTTGGATGAAAAAGATATACAACCCACGCGATTAAACGGTTGCATTATTTAGCTGTATATGTGTGTGCGTGGAAATATGTAAAACAAGGAACGGCGGCCCGGTGCCCTAGTTCCATCCAATATCCGTGCTCGGCGCCATTTCCGACGATTACGCCGTCTAATTCACCCATAACCCTATCCGAACACGAATTCATACCTATAGTAAGTACTTCGGAGTGTTGCAAGTTCTGCTCGCTATGTTATTCGTCGTACGTGGGCCGCAATGGCACTTTCACAAGTCAAAATTCTACCAACGTTTCTGAAAAAGAAGACCACTGTCAAGAAGAAACGCCAAAACAATCTCAACAGTCAAGGCAGTTAAGTTCGCCAATTGTAACTTTTTTTATATTTGTGCAATAAAGTTTAAATACATAAACTAATAAAAAGTCAGGCTTTTTTGCCAAAAAAAAGCTTATCACAATGATAGTACTTAACCCACTTAAAATAAGTAAACCTGAATATTAATACAAAGAAAAAAGGGCACCTGGTAGCCCCCAAAAGCTTAGATCGCTTTTAGAAAGTCGTAGGTAGAAGATTATCCAAGTCATGAGTCCAACAGACAAGTCTGGACGCTAACTTATACTTTAATAAGTTTCTGTCAAAAATTTCATTTTTGGTACAAGCTTTTATTGCCGACTATACTTTTCTGTATACCATCATCAACTGCTCATTGAGACGATTCTAACGAGCCCAAACTCGATGGGGTTATGTGGTTTTATTACGGAGTTCCTATGGCCACCTTCTGTCTCTATCATCAGATCAGCTCGATGGTACCATAATATTGAATTGTCATCCAAACTATAGTTATACCCAAAATTTCAGCTCAATCGTGACCGGGAAGTGGGTCAAATTTAACTTGCAAGATTTGACGGACAACTTACATACATACTTTTATGCTTACATACGAACAAGTAAAGTTAATATAAAGCTTGTCAAAATTGTGTTGACCCAAATAACTCTAGTAACACTCCTGTTAGATTAGATGACTGCCAGGAAGGGCTATATCCCCAGGAAATTGAGCAATTAAAGGGCCATCTCCGTGGCCTTAAATCACTCAAATTCTGAAACTGATTCAGCTTCGGTTGTCACTAACACGATAATGTATTTCTTTTCTCGTGAAACTCTGTTCGGTGTGTGAAATAATGCGATGTTAAAACAGGTTACCGTGGTGTCCCAACAAGGAAAGAGTTTTTATTATAATACATGCTTGTACTAGTATAATGGCGATGTACGCAGTTGAATGCCAAGAGCGATCCTGCGACGCCCCCCTTTACAAGGCGGAGCCGGATGTCGTTGGTGGTTTTAGACGGTAGTCCAGTTTCGGTTAGTCCGTCATACCCGTCCTGCCTCCCCGGATAGGACGGGATGCGTAAATGCATTTCCCCAACGTTAAAAAAAAAAAAAAAAAAGTATAATGGCGATAGACGTATGTAGTTTTAAATCAGAGGTTGATTGAAGGTTGTAGTAGTAGTAGTTAGAGTTATACTCTTTATTGTACAAAATAAACCTAGTAAACAATTAACAAAGAGATAAGGTATTTACAAAGGCGAACTTATCTCTTCGAGGGATCAATTCCTGTTAACCTTTGAGTAGGTGCGAGTAGAAACGAAAATAGGTAGACAAATACAACATGTACAACAAAGGCTTTCAATAAACATACACATACGAGTATAATAGAAAACATAACTATCACACAAGAAAGGAGAACCATATCGGAATACTCCGTTTCAGCTTTGGCAAAAAACCGACGTGTCCGCTGTTCTCTACAGAGGCTCTAGTATAAGTTTCACCGAAACAAAACTTTACGATGGCGTTTGCGCTTTACCCTCAATTTGTATGGGATTTGACAAACGCAACGCGGTCGTAACGTTTTGGTTCGGTAAAAATTATACTAGCCTCTGGTCGCATTTCTAAACCGATTCCCGTGAATTTTTGTGAGTAGGTTCAATAATCGTATAGATATTTTTTTGCCGATTCAGTTTATCGAAGTTGAAAAAAGAAATAGAAGAAGACGCGTTCACGAGTTCTAGAACTCGCGGAGTCATTAGCGTTTATGTAAGTCTAAGAACGTTATCATTTTTGTCATGAAGTATTTAAGTAATGTTAATAGTATTTTTTCTCGAATACTGTAAAACTCACTTCATGTAAAGTATTTATACTCACCGGCAATTAATTTGGCCCAAATTAGAAGAATGCATTGAATTATTTAATAGTACATTGTGATACAAGTGAGGTATGTTGATAATTACATCAGAGGTGTAATTATCACGCGAACCGCAGGTGAGCGTGATAAGAGAGCCGAGGATTGTAATTATCAAAGCTCACGCGTTTCATACGACGTTTTTCAACACATTTTGCGGGGACAAAATCCTTTTCATAAGATGAAAATTTGATAGGCCTGTCAAGTTATTTTCTTTACTTAAAACAGGTCAACAGGTTTTTACTCACATGTTGTCATCGTCAAGAATTTCTAGTGGCGTCCATTTTTTTATCACTTTTCTAGTCACCACGAATCAACATTTTTGTTAATAACCCAACACGCATTAACAATGTTTACAAATATCTGTGAAATAACCTATAATGGCGCGCATCAATTTTTTTTGTGAAGTTTGCGCAGTGCGCCTGCATTAGATGAAATCTCTAAACAGCCAATACAAAATAAAATAAATAATGTCGTTTTAAAATGTTATCTTTATTAATTCATGTAAAATGTTATCAAAAGTGAATAGTTTTACTAAATTAACCGTTTTTATATTATATCCAAAAAGAAATAGTCAATTAATTAACAAAAAGGATTTAATTTGTTTAGTCGGGTAAGAATCCAATTGCCGAGAATTTTAAAAAAAGCTGTACATTCTGTACAACCCGGTTAGTTTAAGAATGCACCGTGTGCATGCATACATCTTGCTGTAAGGTGCCAACGTGACTTAATCGGGATATAACCATAACACACAAGTATCGTAATGTTATTAAACACGCGTGTTTAATATCCAGGATTATGAGCCTAAAAGCGACACAATAAGAGGTACGTTACGAGCAATTGTGTTGAAAAACATTATTTAATCTATTCAATTTATAGTCTGAAATCACGAAAAGTTTTTGGGGCAAATTTTCTGCCGGTCAGTGTATTTACAAAAAAATTAGTTTATGGACAATCTTAGTATGTAAGGTCCAAAAACTTGCGTTATAATTTCACACATAGCATTTTTAAATATAACGTAACACACAATATTAATGTACATATTCATACACTATTAGTTCGAATGCATAACTTAACATAATTGTTTCATAATTCACTCTCATTCCGCTCAAAATAACGGTATAACCTATTTACTCGTCCGTTTACGGCCGGGCCGGCAATCTCATTGTTTCCCTAGTGCTCGCTTCATCAGTGTTTTGCTTTATTTTGTGGATCCTCTGTAATAATGCCCGTTTTATAAGCTTTGTAAAAAAGATAATTAAACTGGTCGCTGGAAAAAGTTACGTTGATAGAGGGAAAGAGTAGACTGTTATTTTAATAGTCATTCAATAAGGTACCTTGTTTATAAATGTAGGGAATGGATTTATATATGGGTCGCCCGGCCTCTCGACTCTCCATACAAACGTAGCCTGGATCTCATTTTTAAAGCGGCATGCATGAATTGAAACTTTGTATGCACAATGGAATCCGCCATATTTAGGTAGAAAACTAGTTTATAATGTTGCTCGAAATCAAAATCGAAAAATAATAGAGCAAGTAGAACGTTTTTATACAGTCTCTAATCGCTTAATTTTCTTTCTAATACATACATACATACATAGATACATACATACATTCACTCCTTTATTCCCAAATGGAGCAGGCAGAGCTCATGAAACTAATGTTCCAGCGCCACTTTTAGCATAAATGTGGGTATAATTGATCGCAAAATGTGATATTGCAGTGATAGGTTGCTAGCCCATCGCCCACAACACAATTCAACACTTATTTCTGCCAAATACAACCATTTATTGCGAGACTGACGTGTCGCTATACTATAATTGTTAGCAACAGACCTGGATATCGCGGATCCCATTGTGTATAAAAAGGTTTAATGTTATTCCAATTTGCCGTTCCAAATGAGAACCAAACTATGTTGGTATAGAGAGTCGACTAGAGTTGAGCGCAAAATTTTATCCATAGCTACTTCTAAAATATCTTGATTATTAAAAAATCCAGTATAAGAGTATGCATTATCTTTCTAGAGCGAGGCGCGTATCATTACTAAACTAGTGTTGCTTCACCGTTCTCCGTCCAGTGCGCTAAAAGCCTCCGGGAAGTCGTCTTATGCAAATGGACTTGAACTCCGTGGCGTAAGGTACAAAATGGAGCGGAATCGCGAAGTTTAAAAATCGAAGTTCGAGTATGTCCACAATGAATCGCGGAATTTAAAAATTGAAAGTCATATGTCCAGAAAGTGCAATAGAGATGGAGATATAAGATGTTTGAATTTACGTTTAAGTTAAGTTAACCATGATATGTTTTTAGCTTTTCTTTTCATTACTTCCTTCCGATTAAGAATAAGTTTCTGACAAAAATTCCATGTTTGGTGGCTTTTATTGCCAACTTTACTTTCTGTTTTACCCTTATCAATTACTCAGTCAAGATGGCCGCTACGATCTCTGTGTGGCCTGTTTTTACGTGTAAAATTAAAACTTTGTTTTTTAGCCACAGTCATCCATACTAATATCATAAATGTGAAAGTGTGTCTGTCTGTCGGTCTGTTACCTCTTTACTGTTAAACCGCTAAACCGATTGAGATTAAATTTAACATGGAGATAGTGTTAATCCCAAGAAATAACATAGAATAGTTTTTGTTCCGAAAATTATCTCCTTAGGGGGGTAGATGAGGGCAGATGCTAGTAATTAATATAATATTTAAAAAAATACTTAAAACGCTGTCATTTCGTGTCTTCCACCAACCCTCGGCCCGTAGCGTTGTCTAACACCATCGAGAAACTTTACTCCCAATGCAGTATTTGTGAGTCACAGTCCGAGATTCTAACTCCGAGTCTGTATCTCAGTAAATATGGACAACTTTTGCTGTCTAGTCAACATCGTAGTGTATATTTTTTTGTTTTATCACTAAGGAATCAGGTGGAAAAGTCGGCCATATGCAGCGAACGAAAAAACCATAGTAGCGCCGCAAAATGGCCCCACAGAATGAGTGCCATTGCCATTATGCGGGGTTTGGGGCGGTGTGTCAAAACGATGCCAGGCCGCCTTTTAGTTCGAACATGCACATACCAGGTTTTAGGCACGTGTTTGGGTAGAAGGTAAGGAGCTCGCATTGTAATGTGTAAATACTTATAAGTCTACTAGCTTCTGCCCGCAACTCTGTCCCCGTGACTATATCGTAGCTCCATACAAACTTTCACACCCCATTTTACCCTCTTAGGGGATGATTTCCAGGATAAAACTATCCTATGTCCTTTCCCGGGACTCAAAATATCTCTATACCAAATTATATATAATTCGGTACTGCGGTTAAAGCGTGAAGAGGTATAGTTCGAGAAAAATAAGCTGGTAACTTCTTATCTACTTTGCGATCTTTTGTTCGGCGTAAACACTTACCGGACAATGAGAAGTCGAGCACCCATATCTATTGTTCATAACCGCACTAATTCTCACTTGGGGCCGGAGTGACTAAAGTGCATTTTTTTACACGCGATTATGCTACTTATTGTCAACGACGTATAGCCTTGAATAGTGAGAACAAACGCTTAATTATGAGTCGCTTCGACACTCGGGTGCAGAAATGGCTACTACTACGAACGGGGGCACTTTTACAACTAGCTTTTGTTTGATATTTACAAAAAGATCGCAAAGTAGATAAGAAGTTACCAGCTTATATTTCTCGAACTATAACAGACAGACGGACACTATTTTGAGGTTTGCCGTAGAATATTTTTAATTGGAAGGTACTGATAGTTTCCACTTTTTTTACCAGCTCAGTAACAAGCCTATAACATGCCTATAATAAACCATTTATTTCAGGCATCTAAGGCCCATAACAACCAATACCTTAAATCCTAACATACATACAATACGATTTTATTTTATTTTATAATTATATAATAATAAAATAACTACTTAATTATTTAGGCAACGAAACAGCGTGTCCGGTGTAGAATTTGCATATACTCACCAACCTTAAGGTGTATATCCGCTAAAGTCCTTGAGCGTATGGGCGGAGCCTCGACCCTCTCCCCGCGCAAGTCGCACAACCCGCCGTCGTTTATTAAGCGTTACATAGATTAAGTTACAGACGCGTCATCGCGCATCGTTACCAATGCAAGGGTGGACGTGGGTGAGTGACATTCGTCATGCTTAATTGAAACGTGATATTTGTCATACATAAATTACATAATTGATTAAGTTCAAAAATGATGTCTCTACTATTATAATACTTTTTACTTACGATTAGTGTAGTTCCGTCAGCACGGCTAGCACGAGACGGCCGCGACATACACTCGATTTTTCTCGCACTATCGGTCTCTCTCTTATTAGAACATTAGGAAAGAGAGGTATAGTATGAGAAAAATCGAGAGTATGTCGCGGCCGTCTCGTGCTAGCCGTGCTAGTGAAAACGAAATTCGTTCGAATAACTCATTGTCGCTCGAACTAGCAAGCGCGACAGAGAGGGAGATACACGAACGAAGTTCGGTTTCGTTTCGCGGTAGGCCCTCAGCACGCCTAGCACTAGACGGCCGCGATATACTTTCGATTTTTCTCGCACTATACCTCTGTTACTAAATATTCTAATAAGAGAGAGACGGATAGTGCGAAAAAGATATAAAGGTAATAATAATAATCCATACCTGCTGTTGCCCTTAGGCCATTTTTTAATGTCGCTATTAATAGGGGCCCATCTAGCAGTTAGCGAGTTACCGTCTGCCAGAGATAAAATGTGAAACAGTTTTATTGGGCAGGCGTCCGATGTTTCGTCCAATAGCCCAGCTACTAGTCCATCATTTTCACCCAATAACCGACTGTACGATACTGTTTAGAGAACCGTTTTATTTAGATTCCATCAACTAGCAATAGACTCTTACACCCCAGCGGGTGCTGTTTCTGTGTGCGTCCCATGACACGGGCAGAGACAGCATCCGCTTGGTGTACTCCTTGCATTTCATTAAATTGTCAAAAGGGCCTCTACGTGTTGGCTCAGAGCTCCACGCACGGACATCATTGTCCCGTGAGCGGGAAAGACATATAATCGATACTATCCATACTTCTATATCCATACTCCATACTAATATTATAAATGCGAAATTGTGTCTGTCTGTCCGTTACCTTTGTGTAAGTGTAAGGTTGTTAAGTTTTAAACTAATATTCGGTATATTTATAACGTTCTACTTCCTTGATTAGATGATGATGGCGTGTACAGTCAGCATCAGATAGTAGCATATATTTGGTTAACTTGGCTGCTACTAACTATATTATACTGACTGTACAGAAATCGGCCTCGGGTAAATATATACTTATAGATTAGTTGTACCTTAACCATACTTTGTTTCATATCAAATAATAACTGTATCGATCTTGGAGTTGGCATGCAACCCATGGGTAGGTAGTACTTACAATATTTGCCAATCCCACTATTTTTATTAGAACTTATTCTATTAACACTTGACAGTTATTAATACGAGCAGATAAAACAATATTGTTAGTAGGCAATAGATATTGTAAATATATTTACTAATAAAATGTCTGGTTTTAGCGATTTCCCAATTTTGATACTGTTTAGATATTTGATACTTTGATAGAATAGGTATTTACTTGTGTATTTTTTTTCCTCTTCTCTTGTAAAATTTCTTGATATAACGTATTTTCCTCCTGCGCTTATTTAACCCCAAAGACCCAAAATAATTATTGTAAAATTTGTGAGACCTAAGCTAAGACCTACTAACTCTAGTATCGTAAGTTTGTATGTTACTAACAATCTATGGGCAAACTGGCCTGAAATAAAGAATTTATTATTATTATTATATTAATATTATATAATTATTATTATTACCCGTGTGGTGTCGGGTTAGAATAGCACCACCCCCCTTTCTTCCCGTGGGGGTTGTAAGAGTCGACTAAGGGAACGGGGTTGAAGTGTGTTGTGGGCGATGGGCTAGCAACCTGTCACTGCTATATCACATTTTGTCGATCTTTTATACCCACATTTATGCTAACAGTGGCACTGGACACAGGTTTCATGTGCTCGGCCTACCCCTTTTAGGGATAAAGGCGTGTATGTGTGTATGTATTATTGTTATTATTATTATTTCCCATCTTGAACTAAAAACAAAATCTAAACTATACCTACGTAAATGTTAATTAGGTACAAATGCCAACACAGTTAACTGACGATCCTGTATTTATACAAGAACCTTATTACAATGCACATAAAGTGCACGGATGGTCAGTCAGCTGTCTTGTCTATAGTACCTACTACTTTACAAACCACGAAATAGATTGTCCACTCTATGCAACAAAATTATCTGTCACTAAAAACTAAACTATACGCAAATATTTATTAGTTACCTACTATACGAATCACAAAACGGATTGTCCACTCTATGCAACAAATATAGTCCACTATTTCGACAAATATTTAAAAATTTCGACGCAGCGCAAATTGACACAGGTCCGTCATGCAACGTGTCTCGTCCCGCACTGACCGTATGGACGAAAACGGGGAGGCGTAGGAACTTTGGCGGAATATTTCAGAAAACGAGATAAATTTTTAAAAAAATTAAGAAAGTAAGAAAATGATGCTCTTGTTCATTATTGTATGAAGAAAGTTATAAAATTTCATATTATTCTGATAAAAAATGGAGCAGTAAAATGGTTACAAGTGAAAAAATAGGGGTGACTTTAGATTTCTTTTTCTCTAATTTTTATTGTTAAAATGGATTTCTACGAAAACTATGACCCATATCTTGCAGATTATGATAATTTTTTTCTGACAGCAAAAATGTTACGTTATAATGTATAAAACGGTTACAAAACAACTCATTTTCACGAAATTTCGAATGTGGAGCCTTAAATTGATTCGAGGTTTCGTATGCGTTGTGTTGACAGCTATTGACTTTACAAAACACAGCGCAATAATCAAGCGCTTTGGCAATCTTACTTATGATCTTTTTCCAATTTTACCAACTTTATCATTTAAAACGCCAATACTCATTTTGAAAAATATCGACAAAATTTAATCCATGTCAAGATTGATATAAAATTCATCATAATAATGCATATCAAGATTTAGACTGCAGACATGGCTGCCCATAGGCAGTCATGGGATTTAATCCCGAAAACATCTAGTCCTATGTAAAACCGTAAAACGTGACTATAACAATTTATAAAATAATTCGGAAATTCCTGAATACTTTCTTGAAATGACTTCGGTTTATACAAACCAGTCTAGGAAATGCGAAATTAATCCTAACTTCAGTAAAACTATCATAAACTCCATAAATTATTGCACATCCTTACAATGTACAGTTTACCTGCTTCCAAAAGACATAAGAAACCAACAACTTCACCATTAGAATAGGAACTTCTCTCAATTACTCCACCTGCCGACGACAACCTTAATTAAGTAAATTCATTCCAAAGCCCTTTCCAACTGTTAATGCAGAAACTGCAACTACAACTTCCGCAGAACTTGCGAAACTCAAAGCCAGGGCAGGGCTGCCAGCAACCCCAGCGTTACAAGTCATGACAAAATCCTTGCTGTTATTGAGACGATCAAAGAATGAAAAAGTTATCGCCAGGGTGGGTTGCCACCGCTTGGTCCCAAGTCGTGTCGCGGGCAACTCAGCGGTTCGTGTCTTACTCGCACTGTGTAAAATAAAAAATCGGCCAAGTGCGAGTCGGACTCGCGCACCGAGGGTTCCGTATAAACCTGTAGGTATATAAGTACATTAAAATATATATGATGTAACTAAAAATTAACGGTTTTCGCATTTTTTCCTTTATCTGTGCTATGACGTTGCTTCGTACCAAATTTCAAGATTCTGAGTTCACGGGGGTAGGTTTTGATACCCTTGCGAGTTCCGAAAATTTGCGGAAAACGGCTGTATATTTGAATTGCGTTGGCTTAGAAGTTTGATTTTTTCACAGCTCCAAGGGACAATAGACTTGAGTATTTGATATAAATTTTAACTTGATACCTCCACGCGTTCCTGAGAAAAATGGTCTTGCCAGACGGACGGACGGACAACGAAGTGATTCTATACTGGTTCCGTTTTTTCCTTGTGAGGTACGGAACCCTAAAAAGAGGTGGTGTTCGTAGATTTTCTCGTCTCGTGTGGCGTCGCGACTTCTGTTAGTGTTTGCTCCCCTGGTTCCTTTTTGCCGCCAATCTGCATGAAGTGGGTGGAGTGTTCGACGTTAACTCATGCTAAAAGCACGATTCCGCATAGCTTTATGAACAGTTTGCATAGATTGCAGACTCAAAATGCGTTGAGGTTTTCATCATCATTTTAAAGAAAGAAAATATAAGAAAGAATGGAACTGTTATTCGAGACATAAAACAATCAATTAACCAAGAAATAGTGACTTACTCCCTTATTCATAAAAATTAAAATGCCTCTGCTACATAAAATGTGCTTTGTCTCTTTCTTACGAACACAAATATCAAAGTGACAGAGTATCATAAGGACAAACATATTTCAACGTTATTTTAGTTAAAATAGGCTTGTAGAGCGTTTATGAATACGGCCGTTAGTGTTTCGCCAAGAAACGGTTCTGTCTCAGCATAATGCTGGCATTACTGCTAGCCCAGACCCCGTAGCATGGACGGCCTTATCACACGATAATTGACAAGATAGAGCGTCCGTCACTGGCTGACACCGTTCAATAGAACGAGACGGACGCTCTATCTTGACACTTATCGCGTGATAAGGCCGACCATGATACGGGGTCTGATCTTGCGATAGAACCGATGAACCGATAGATTTTAGTTCCAATCATAAATATTTTAAATAAGGTTATAAGAGGAGTCTTACTTTTTTGTGTTATTCATATTATTATTATTATATTATTATTAGTCAATATTATATGTCAGGATTATTATAAAAAATATTTGCATTACACAAGTGTCGTTACACGTTAACGTTATGTAAGTCTACTTGCCTATTGCGTACTGTACTTAGGTTCCTTTTTCAAGGACACGTCGTGACGTTTGGTAACCCTAGTCAGTTCTCACCCAACTTTTCTGTTAGCAAGAAGTCTTTGGAAACTAGGTTTTTACCTACAAACTGGGACGTGAATACAGTCCTAGTTCTCTCGCGGCTAGTAATTACAACTTCTGGAGTTTTATTCCAGTGGATGTCGTGGTGTTTTGAATAGCATTTTAATTAAAAGAAGTGTTGGATTTTGTATGGAGACTTTTATGCTGATTTGAAGTGCGGCAATTGAGCCACTTTGTGGCTTATTGCAGTTGTGTAAAACGTTAAGCGGGGTAAGTTGGTTTTATTGTGTAGTTATTACAGTTTGAAATGAATAATCGAGCAGTATTACTTCACTGCAACGGGTAATAAAATGTTCTAGTACATTTGAGTTTGATTGCGAATAAACTAATCTATACAAATACTATACAGAGGAAAAGTCTGGCAGGATGATTTAGATTTATTTATTTCATAACGTAAATTTACATGATAAGTATACTTAAAGCTAATTTACACGAATTGCATTGATGTAAGTTTGTATAATCTCCGGAACTTATCGTCTGATTATTTAAAAAAAACTTTCTTCTGTATACAAATGAGTACCTGCTTAGACAAATGCATACGAAAAGTGATGAAGTATTACAGGCAAAAAAAATATGTTTTCTGTAATTCCGACCGCATATTGCAAAGAGGTTAAAATAGCCTATGTCCATTATATATACTTACCGGTTTTTTAATCGGATGAGTAGTTTCGGAGATCACCCCCTACGTACATACTTACCACCTCTCAGACTTTCGCCTTTATTGAATGGGAGAGCGAAGCGAGAAACCGATTATCACGGCAGGTGTCCGCTAGTCTCCTTCCATAACCCAATATCCAGTCCATCCAACATTCATCTCAATATATAACCTATGATCTTTGATAGCCCTAATTTCCATCGCAGTCATAGCCCTGTAATAACTTTGCGCTTGACGGGGACCATCACCGGTTGTATCATGTTGTGCGCTCGGAGATGGTATCCGCCATGCGTAACCCTCGCTTTAGATTATTGTTGTCTTAAAGGGCCTCTTTTGGCTTCGACCCCACGCATGGCTTACAAAGGTTCCAGACCCCGTGGTCCCGAGATATGGCAAAGACATAACATTAAATTAAACTTCGTCTCCAACGGGCCTCTACGTGTTGGATCTATATCCCCACGCACGCCTTCTAAATGACCGAGGTACTCCCCGTGAATTTAAATCGGAGATACATAATGCTAATAAAAAACACAGTTTTTGAAGAAAAAAAAAGATAAGGACAGGCTTGCGAATTCTACAGCTCTCAGAGCCATTAGTAGAAGTACAATATTAGTATAGATAAACTTAACTATCCGAGGCAAGAAGCAAACAGGACCACCAGATTAATAACCTCCGCAGCTCATGAATGCAAGCAGTAGCAAGAACTGCCCAACAATACACACAACGGATGGCTCCATTCATCGTGCACATTGTTTATCCCGCGGTTAAGGGAAATCGGGTGACAAATGAGGGTCCAACCCATAATTCAGGGCCCTTAAATCAAGGGACGTCAGTGCAGTTTCCGATCCGATTCCGATTGAACACGTACGGAATGGTTGAAGAAATGGCTGACATAATTAGTGTACGCCGGGGTCATATACTGACAGGCTAGTTATCTATGGGGTTATTTGATATGGAGTGTGTGAAAGAATAGTAATAGATTATGTCTCAAGGTAGCTAAATAATATATTTACGGCGACGGCGATTCTAAAGTAGAATCTAAATAGTAACCAGAATATATAAATAGTAAAAGAAGGAAATAATCTTGCTACCGAGTGGCACGTACCGCTTTTCATACCTTTTCCGAGGATAACTGAAATTCCTCTTTTGAGGGCAACAATTGCTCTGTTCTGAATAGCAGGATCAAGGAAGAAAAGTACAAGTTTTATCCCTCATTTGGGGGGTAACAATAGCTCATTGAAATGAAAAAATGTTTTTTTTTTGTATAGCTTAATAAGGTGTTTCACTGCTGGGTAAAGACGTTTCCCTTTTCCTGCACTTGGCCCAATTGCTTGTATGCAGGTCCCAACCAAAGCTGGAACCTGTTCAGGTGAGAAATAAAAGTAATTAGTTTTTTAATTCAATTTTATTGTAGCATCTAACTTTTTGAATTAAAAGTAAATTTTGTTAGCACTATATGTATAGTGTCTTCAAAGTTATGTTCAGATTCTGAATAGTTTTATATTTAAGTTCCCACCTTATTCCTACCATTTTGATAAACAATGTCGGAAACTGAATCGAGGATAAGATTGCCAAACGAAGGGCCAATTTAATCGAAACGCAAATCTGAATCTTATTTAGACTTTTGCTTGTATAGTATCATAGAAGACTGATCAGTCTAATTTAGCAATATACCATTTATGGTTCAATTTTAGATGTGTGGCGTAACAGCAACTATAATGTCCCGAAAAAGGACCTTTTAAGTGTTATTTAATTATTTATTTATTTACACAAACAATTTACACAGTATTCCAGTACCTATGCGACAAGACGTTGGAAAATAACATTTACAATAACTAAAGTACTTCGGTACAATTTACATTTCTTAGAAAAAGAAACAACAACATCATACATAATTAATAATAATTAGCTCTATCGCCTATTCGTCGTATCACATACTTCAAGCATTCATGATACACGTCCATCCATCTACTTGCAAAAGAGAATGATTATGAATGATATATGAATTGAATGAATTAGCTATGACATTTAAGAACAGTCACAATCCAAAGGTACCACTCAATAAGCCAATCTGCATCCACTTATCATCCCAAGAAAGCAGTTCATTAGCCTGTGATTCGCCATTTGCCAAAGAAATCAACACTTTACGCGCCCCCAAGAGCCAACCGCTTTGTAACTCTTATTTACGAAGCTAGATGAGTTTTTCCCCTTCAAAAGATAACTTAAGTCCGAGTCTTATTTAACTTTGTTGAAGCCGTTCTAAAAACGCAAAACGGGTACCTATAAATATTAGAACGTAAATTTTATTGGCTAATTAAATGCGCCAATTGAAAACGAAATTGCAACCAATATCGCGTATTGTTGCGTCAATAAAACTGACGGTAGGATTGTAAAAATATGGATCGCGCGAATCTGCAAATCGGCGGAGTTATGGCCTGTAAAGAGGTTTATGGGTGTGTAAAGAATTCGGCGCGATGCGAGCGGGCGACACTCGTGTGGCGATTACTGTGAGGGCCACAGAAACGACTGTGCTTGCATAAGATTCTGTAAAAATAAAAATAAAACATGGAAAACAACGATGGGACTTTTTGAAAAACTCCCTTGAGTTTCTGGCTAAAAATAGAAAAGGGCTAAGCTCATTAGTTATTATAAAACATGCCTAGTGACGAAAATCCCATTTAGATAGCTCATAAAATTACGAAGCTACAACTGTTTTAATATTGCTTGTTAGAGACAGAAAACGCTTGGGGATCGGGACGGTTATAGAGATTGACCATCGTTTTATATGAAGGTGTGTTTTGCGGAAAAGGGTAAGAATATTAAAACTTTTGACGCTTTAAACTTTGTAATTATTTAATCATCTGCTTTACTTTTTTCTCCATTAGACAATATTCATAATCCTTTTTTGAGAAAATTCATCATTATTAGTTATTTTATTTGGTGTCTACACTGCTGTTAGACTATGCTGATTGAGCACTCACTTGTAATGAGCATTTGGCGAAATTACATGTATCACACAGGTCACAAAATGAACAAGAGCGTTTTAGCGAATCGACAGTTTTGCTTCGAGCTTTTTGCCGAGCCGCGCAATTTTGTTTTTGTTCCACCGCTGTTCTCCCCGCCCACATCTCCCACACAAAATTGACTAGAGCGCTCGCTGGAATGATCGTAAAAATGTTCCTCGTGATGTTTCTATGCTTAGCTCTGTTCGTTGGTCAGTTCAAACATATTTACAAACGGTAAATGCTCGACGTTCGGTAAATGTATGATGAAATCTTTATAATTTATCGGATCACTCACATCTTGGTAGAAAATCTCGAATGCTCATGATTAAGAATCGCGGGTTGATTTAAAACATGTGATATCCGAAGTTTAAAGACAAAAAACGTATTTTTCATTTTAGAATTTGCTTTTTACCTGTACGCGATCCCATTGCGCGTACGTTAGGTAGATGTAAATGTTATTTATATGGGAAAATGACAGTTGGACTGTCTTAACGCGCGTTAAGAATGTTACGTGATTCTGATTACCCCTCAGATATAAGTAGATTTAAAACAAGGTTTTCATGGATCACGCTTACTCAGAAAAAGGCCTGGCCACTATTACCTTGAACACATCGTGGTTTTACGATTCCGGAAACACAAACGCCGACCCGTTATTATAACATTAGACGATAGGACATTTGTAGTATCTGTTTCTTCACAAATTGTGTGCGAGACCTCTGATGAGAATTTTACAAACTCGTCATCAAAAACGTCGTAATTATTCCAATACACTATCTTTCGTAAAACATCGAGTATATTCAGAAGCAACACGCATTCTATTCAGTAAAGGAATTTATGGACATTTAAAATTAATAATATCACTGTTTTGACATTGTAAATTATATCGTTATTTGTATTTTGTAATTTTTCGTTTATTAAGGTATATTTTGTTATCTGACGATCTTTATGTGATATTATCTTAGTCATTTATTGACTTTTGCCTATTAATGAACTGTGACTATAATTTGAACCAAACGTAACTTGACATTTTATTACAATTCTTATTCTCTTTGACGACTTTAATATAAATTCATAGAGATTAAGCTAGCTTTAATTTATATTGTATAATTATTGTGAAATAAATAAATCTAAATCTAAATCATCGCTAAGCGTACTTGTGCATAATGTACAATAATGTCGCTCTTGAACATGCCTATTCTATGGCCTCTACCCTAAAACTTTAAAGGTGGTTTTAGCTTCGCGGCAGATTTTGTACGTAAACCGCGAACGCGTTTAAAGATGGATGGAATATTGTGCCTCCATATGCGAGTCGTTACGACCCATGCGAACATTTCGGTGGTTTAATAGTTTCATATAAATTTGAAGTATCTTAGACATGATTTTGAAGTTGAATGTGGCGTGTACGTAAAGTAAACCATTTTTTAGTATACGATAATAAAGAGGTATAGGTAAAACACCTAAGTAAAGCCCTTTTTGTATGTAGTGGTGACGTGTTTGAATAAGCATTACATATTTAAATTGCGTTACAGAAACAAAATAAACGCCTATTCGAATAGCCCCTACATAAGAGGGGCTGTACTCATTTTTTTGACCTATAATATCTGTGATACTTAGAAGGTGAATATTTTATTAACAATAACAGTATACAAACTTAACTACTTATGAAAACACATAATATGAACATAAAACTAAAGTTAACTACAATTAACATAACTAAAGCTAAACATTAAAAATACCTATCAAAATTTTGTGCCCTTGGTAGGGTTTCCACGCTGGATTGCCATTGCAATTCTCTTGCCTCCCTCAGCCGTTTGCCAAGCTCCTTGTGGAGCATCTTTGCGCCCCTGCCCCACGAACCAAGTGTCTCTACGCCGAAAGCGATGAATTCGTATTGGGCGCCGAGACAGCTGTCCTTTTGACGCTCCCGTGCGTCCGCCGCCGCGCCAGCACTCCTGCTGGTCGATGGGAGGTAGGACGCCGCTAGTGAGTGGGTGCAAGTGGCGTCCCAGACCAACGCACGGCCCATCTTCTAGGAAATCAACGACATTTGGGGCGCTTGCCATCGTTCCGCATTATTTAGGGCTAGCTGATTTTTATGTAAGTTCGCAGATTTGAAAACCCTCTCCTCCTCCGAGTATAAAGGGTGCTGTCACAACCCCTAAACCTACTAATGGGGCTACCTAAAAAAATAATTACCTGCCTATACATATACTATAAGACGTAATAGTTTTCTTGAACAAATATTGTAGGAAAACCAAAGTAAAGTGGTAACCTGTTTTTTCCGAAATAGGGGAATTGTTTTTTTTCTAAAAGTTCGTAGACAGAAAAGGAAAGCGTAGGAAAGAATACATTCCCTTGACAAAGATCACACCTTCAATTCCTAGAAAACGAAATACAGTTTGATTCTCCTCTGTGACATGAAGAGTAAAAAAAACCGTCACCGTCACATTTGCAAATCAAATCTCACGGTTACAACCGTTCATTCAATCTTTCGTTCCGTTCCTTATATTCGCTCTCAAGCGCTCGTTACGCTCACCGTAAGATTGAATTGCATACAATCGTTAGTGTAAGGAATAATGTTGAGGTTGAACCAGGGCTTTCGTATTGCCGCCGAATAAATAATAGATAAATGTATTATGTACGAACTAAATGTCAATCAATGAAATAAATGTTTATTTACTAGAATACAGTAGATAGTTTTCCCTATTGGTTGAAAGGTCAGAAGGCAGTCGCTTTCGTACAAGTAGTATCTGCGCCGAATCTTAGGATTAGTGTCAAAGCCGACCCCGGGCTTGATTGAGCACTACCGGGAGACACGCTAGGTCCTATTAAGATGACAGTAAATAGGTCTTAACATTATATTTTGTATCACAGTGTATGCAAATGAATGAACGAGATAAGAACAACGACCAAATTGGACATTATTTTATGACAACTGAGGAGTATGAACTTTGTGCATGAACTCCTTTTTACAATATAAGGAAACCAATTTTAGGATTTTGGAAAAACCCACCCCAAAGCGAGTTAAATAGAAGTTAAATATAAGGGGTGCAATGTTTGTATTGGAGAAACTCTAAACGCTTAAACCGCTGAACCGATTTAGACCGATGTGGTATAGAGTTTGAGTCCCGGTTTTTATCCCAGAAATCACCCCCTAAAGGGATGAAATGAGGTATGACAGTTTGTATGGAGCTACGATATAAACGGTAGAAACGGAGTCGCGGGCTAGTTTACAGTAAGTACGAAAAGCAAACGACATCAGGGGGCCTAGACAAGGTTACAATTGATTGACAAGCGCTAACTCCAATAGAAAACGAATAAAATGTAGGTATGGGAATGACAGATGTTAACGAAAAGTTTTTCGTCGGCATCTGTCATTCCCCTACATTTTATTATTTTCTACTGGCGTTAGCGCTTGTTGACTGTAACCTTGTCTACGGCCCCGGTTCTTGATTATAGAACAAAAGACAAACAGAAAACAGAAAAAGACTTAACTTGCAAAAGATGACTGCCGTTTGTTCACCCAGCTACTAGCAAATACATAACATTCAGGTGCTGACGCGAGGAGCGCGTTGATGCAGGTAGGCGAACAAGTGGTGATTTGCCATGTGACACGGTGCGCGCTTCCGGCACTGCCAACAGCTGACGGGTGCGTGGCCGGGGATTAAGAGGGAAGTATAGCTGAGCATTTCTCAAAAAAAATGCCACTATTATTAATTGTGCATTTTTCTAGAAGTTCTATGTTATTTCCACTCAGAATCAGGAGCCCTTTCGACCCTGGTAGGACAGAAAACTGTCCCAAAGATATTTCTCCTATTGTGTTACCATTTACCTTAATACTTTGTATGGTGGTAACACAATAGGAAAGTTCAAAAATGTATGGATCTTTTGGGACACTTTTTTTCTCCTATTGGGATGGAAATACATCGTGATTTTGAGTAGAAGAAACATAATAGTTGCAGAAAATCTCCGAAAAAATGTAGTGGCATTTTTTTGAGAAACGCTCAGCTAGCAGCTCGCGATTGATAATTAGGTACTTTTTATATGAAATTTCCATTTCGGGAGAAAACGTTTTCCAATAACTAAATCTTAACAAATCACTTTGATTTTAATGTCGATCGCTTCAGCATATAAATATCTAGGTTTATAGGTCTCGCTTTAAAAAAAAAAAAAAAATTGGGTGCCTATAAATGTATTGCTTGAAAAAAGGAAAACCTCTAGTCTCATTGTGTCAATAAGGTACTAAAAAATCATAGATTAGAAAACATTAAGAAGTGGAAAAACATTTTCTCTTTTTGTATAGACGAGTACGTAGTATTCCAAAGGTATACTTCCCTTCTTAAAATTGGCCTTGCCAATGAGGGGACAAACAAGCGTACTAGTTGTGCTACTAACTCCGGACAATCAGAACTACCTCTGACCTTGCACACTAATAGTTAAAAGATGTCCTTAACCTTGCGTCAAAAATATCCCGCAATCTTGGGTAAACAGAACCCTGGCCACCCACAATGTATGGCCCAACGTAAGTACAGGAACACAACCCATAACCATAACCATAAAATAGTCAGAGGGCCGGAAAGTTAAGGCGCCGTAGGTTCAGCGAAGTTAAGCGAACAGAGTTTGTATAACAGTATAATGCGTCTGTTTATAATAATATGGTTTCAAAAAAAATACGAATAGTAATCTTGAGGCTTTTGGCAGCGAGATCAGTGATTCGAAACATGATTAGCGCGTTTCTCAAAAAAAATGCCACTATTATTAATTGTACTTCTACAAATTTTATGTTAACTATTTCCACTCAGAATCAGGAGCTCTTTCCACCCTGCTAGGACAAAAAACTGTCCCATACATATTTTTCCTATTGTGTTACCATTTACCTTATACTTTCTAATAGATATAGGAAAGTTCAAAAATGTATGGGCATTTTGGGACACTTTTTTTCTCCTATTGGGATGGAAAGACATCATGATTTTGAGTAGAAATAACAAAAAAGTTTCAGAAAATCTCCGAAAAAACGTAGTGGCATTTTATTGGAGAAACGCTCAATATTAAGCTATTTTCGCTTGATAGAAAAAAATCACGAACATAGGTCTAAAATATTCGTAACGAATTAAGCACAAAAGCTAAAACTAATAAAATTGCTTCTAAAAATCGGCAATCTCATGTTTGAGAGAACTCAGTGATTCCTTTTTTATTTATGTAAACGGCCAAAATTATTAAAATTAAAAAACTTGATATACGCGCTTCCGTGCACGCACTTCCATCTCGCTCACGCTTATGTTCAGTGAGTGGGAGAGAAGACCTACGGCGCCTTAAGTCCTTCAACGCATAATCATTTTAAGACACCCCATTTACGTCCCATCGGCCTAGTTGCAAACAAATAAGGCCACCGTTGGAGTTAATTTTCCCAAACATCTCAGTTTCGAGACTCGACAAGTTTCATTTTCAGGTAATAAAATAAACACGGTCAAGGTATTAAACAGTACATTAAAAAAGCTTTTGTTCTTCTTCTTGGTTAATAGGTACGTTCTTTTTTTACGTTGTCAGAACGGTGGTGGTCGTTACGAGATGACTGTCACGCCCCACGATTTCTTGCTATTTCGATCTATTCTCGAGAGCTACCAGTGTGGAAAAAAATGGTAAGCGGGTGTTAAAAGTTTAACACGTGTGTTTGTGTACAGTACGATTACTGTTAGTTAAGACCTGACAGATGGATTGCCTTCATTTAATTTTCAACTTTAATCTTATACAAATAAAATATTACTAAATCGGTAGATGTGGGTAACAGTATTCTGAAAAATGCTTTATCTATATGAAATTAAAGTTGAAAATTAAATGAAGGCAATCCATCTGTCAGGTCTTAACTAACAGTAATCGTACTGTAGCTGTGAATCTATCTGTGGCATCACTGCTTCCAAACGGATGAACCGTTTTGAGTGCATTTTTTTAATAGAAAGTTTTGATTGTCGATATCGTTTTAAGCTATGTTTGATACATTAGGGTGTTTTCAATTTTGAATGTATATTATGTAGTTATTAAATGTTTTGTGTGGAAAATTTGAGGTAAAGGGAAACGGAGGAAAGCCTATTTATCTCAAGCAGGAGGTCAATCAGAAATTTGCGTTTGCATTTCAAATTACTTTCTATGAGATTTGCGCCTTTGTTTCTGAAAGAGTATGCAAAGCTCGTTGAAATTATACACCAAGCCTTAATGTTTAGAGGCTGACAGGACCAAATTTTGTTGAAATTAATGCTATTTAAGCAGTTTTTTAAGAAAAACTATTTGCACATCAAAAAGAAAAATGTTAATATTCATCATATTTCAAAGACCGTGGACGGACTCGATACAGAATTGGACGAAATCGGCTCGATAGAAAATAATTGCAAAGATAAACCGCTAACGAGTCATATTTCACAAATAATTCACAATTTTTTTTTCATTTCAATTTTTATTCATTATTATCTTTTAGAAGATAATAATGAATGATGATGATGATGATGATGATGATGAATGATGATGATGAATGATGATGATGATGATGGCTGAGAAATGACCTGGCCGCCCAGTAACACTCGCTCTCGTTTACTCCGATACAAATAGACAGTGTGCGCCGTATACCGAATCCTCTAAGGGCATTTTGGTGTTGACAGCGTCTTAAACAGAGGCAGCATACGGCCTAATTACTTGCTTATTATTATATTGGAAACAAACTCTACATTTACTTGCACACATACGCTCTATCAGGAGTAGATAGACACATTTCACGTAGAACCGATGGCCATTGGGGCGGAAAGGTTCTTGAGACCACGTCCCGGAAAGCGCAGCGTGGGTAGACACCCCTACAAGGTGGACTGAAGACTCGGTAAAGGTCGTGGGAGTCTGCGGGATGCGGGTGGCGCAGGACCGGTCATCGTGGCACTCTGAGGGAGGCCTATATCCAGCAGTGGACGTCAAAAGACGTGATATAAATGAATGAATGAAATGCTACGTTCTGTCACGTTAGGCTCGGCGTGCGTAGACGGGAACATCCAATGTGGAAAGTAGGATAACAGTTAAAATACTGTCTATTGTTTATAATAATTTACACAAGCAATAGCGCAGGTCGGTGTCCTGGGGATTCCCCTATCTATATCAATTATGGTGGCTTGTTTTAATTATGCCGCTCGCCGCCAGGGGCGTTGCGGTTCACACCTCATTATGCATTGAGGGGCTAGTTGGCGAAGTATGCGTGATTATGATAATATACCTATTTAACCATTATAACGGGACATTCTGAGATTATTTATTGTCCACCACTGAGGCACGCGACTTTCAATCTGCTGGTGGTGGGTTCGAACCTCGGCTCGAACCACTGGGTTAAAAAAAACTTGTGCAGGTACCTACGAAATATCATTTGATACTTTTTACGGTAGCTTTTATGTGAGGTAATTCGTGAGAAAACCGGTCTGATCCCAACAAGATAAGTTTTCCCTCTGGGTAAGAAGGTAAAGATATGGCAGTCGCTTTCGTAAGACCAGCCTACGCTTAACATAAGGACAAGGTGCCAGCGGAACCCAGGCTACTTCTAGAGTTATCATCCTCCTAGCGTTATTCCCGGTTATGGTCTAAAAGAGCTAACGGTATATATTCCGTACATAAGTTCCGAAAAACTCATTGATACGAGCCGGGGTTCAAACCCACGGGCCGCCGCGTTTGACAGCCGCATGCCTGAACCAACCGCAGCAGAACCAAGGTAACCGATATAGCCTTCCGAATCGCTAAACTTAAGAGGCAGTGGGCGGGGCACATAGCACGTAAAACCGACGGCCGTTGGGGCGGAAAGGTTTTCGAGTGGCGACCACTCACCGTAAGGCGCGGCGTGGGTAGGCCCCCCACAAGGTGGACTGATGACCTGGTAAAGGTTGCTGGAGTCCGCTGGATGCGGGTGGCGCAGGACCGGTCACTTTGGCACTCTATGGGGGAGGCCTATATCCAGCAGTGGACGTCTTTCGGCTGATATGATGATGCCTAAACCAATAGGCTACAGTAGTTCCATCGCGGTAGGGTTCCGTACCCCGGGCTTCCTTAGAGTAGAACCGTGAAAACGCTTGGAGGATGATGATTCTGAGATAATATTATTAGATTATTTATTTGCTCAATAGGGTTGTAGACTCAAAACTTATTATAACTTCAAAAGATAGACGGCAAAAAATAAGCCTAATGACGAAAATCCCATTCAAATATCTCAAACAAGTACGAAGCGACCTGCGCAATTATCAAAAGTCGGCGTCAGGCACCGTGTGGTGAAATCTGCCAAACTTACCCACGTCATGGGGCCAAAGGTGTACAACCGACTGCCGGCCCATGTCACAGAAGCACCGTCACTGGTCAGTTTTAAATCGAGGTTAAAACGATGGCTTATCGAGCATACCTTCTACAGTTTTATTGAATTTGCTGACTATAAGTACGATTTAAGTACACTATTCTGTTAAGTATTTTCTCTGATTAATTGTAATTATTTAATTTATATTGACTAATTATAATTATTAACAATTTTGACATGTAATACTGAATTATTATGAATAAATATGATTATATGAAGTTACAACCGTTTTAATGTTGTTTGTAAGAGAGACGCTAGCTGATCTTGACGTCACGATCCACGAGCATAGTAAATGACGATCGTTTCACATGAAGGTGCATTTTGTTGAAAAGGGACAGACCATACCCCCTTTGAAAACTTTGGACACTTATAACTTTGTGATTATTTGACCTCTTGCGTTGCTTTTTCCATTTGACTACATTCTTAATCCTTTTTCGAGAAAATACGTCATTATTGATTATTTTTATTTAGTGTTTACACCCCTATTTTGAAGAAGTATAGTCACCTCACTGAAGGCAGCCTAATAACACCAATTCTTCTTCGTCTTCGTTGTTTCACTCTTGACAGAGTGATCGTGGTCATCATTTAAGGTGTTGATAGCTTCACAACACGCCGCCATTCCTCTCTGACAGTCGCCTTCCTTATGCTTGCGTGTAGTGATGCATCTACTCCAGCTTTATCTGGTCTGTCCATCTCATTTACACGGTATGTTCGTGGAAGCCCGCACCGAAAGTTTTCAGGCGGTCTTACGAAAGAAAATTTACTCGATTTACTGCCGTGTGTGGAATAGCTCCAATAACATTCTCAAAGCGATTGCTGAAAGACAAGACCGTCCTTTTTTTAAATTCTGGCCGGGACAAATCTAGGGTGTTGCCCAATTTGTAATTTAATTTGCACAATTCGAAATTTAATTTGCTCAATTTCTAACTTAACTTGCCCAATTCGTTATTTAATTTGCCCAATTTCCAATTTAATTTGATTTTAATTGTATTAATGTCATTGTACTAACCTTAGGTATAAGTTGTTACTAATACACTATGGATCATATTATATTATCTGAAGTAAATAAATAAATTAAAAAATTGGTGACCTGTCTCGCGGTCTGGTGCCCTCGAACTTTCCTTGGATCACGAGTCGCTCGATAGTTACGTCTCCTCGGCGACATACCTACGTGCCCGAAAACGTTAGGTTAGGATGCGAGACTGCACTACGGATGATAGACGCTGCTTGATGCTTAGCTCCTTCAGTATGGACTCATTAGTACGAAATCACCACCTAATAACTCCACTACTTGTTTTGTAGGTTATGTTCCTTGTAATTGTAATGCCAGAACTCCTGAGGATTCCTAAAAGATTATTTTTTAAATGAAATCCCTTTTTATACTTCAAAAAACAAAAAAAACAAAAACAATCTCTTGCTTTATTTTCCATTGTTTCTAAAATAGGCCTACTTAAAAACTTCTCACTGCACACAATTTTCACGCATACATTCCTTAGCGTTTCTCAACAAAGGGTTATTCGGACTTAAAACTCACAATACCTAGATCCGGGGTATTAACGCCGTAACAAAGGAACTCGTTTATTTCACGCGTGAAAATTAGTCGCTCGCCTGAAAAATGTGTCACAGTGGGTGGAGAGCAGTAGCTACATGGGCATTTTTAAAAATTCGTGTACCCAATTAGCGTGAGTTGTTAAACAAAAATTTACTCGGTGTCAGTTTTGTGACGACAATTAAGCATTCCAATTATGTGAAATTGAACTTGTTTTACACGTAAATAACGTGTATATGCTGTATAGCATTTATAAATTGAAAAAAAAAGTTAATTTGTATACAAACTGTATACTTAATTGTCGTCACAAAACTGACACTGGCTTAATTTTTATTTAACAACTCACGCTAATTGGGTACACGATTTTTTAAAAATGCCCACATATCTGGTGCCTAATTTAGAAGCCTACTTTAAATATGCTGATGATGTGTTCATTAAAATTCCTCTTTTGCTGCACCCTGTCGGGGTCCTCGTATTGTACCCAGCATTAAGTTTCATGTGTTTGTGTACTTGGTTGTAAATAAATAAATGAAATAAAAAATTACATATTATACTAGCTGCGCGCTCCGTCCTCGTAATTGAATGAGCAAGCGAAGCGAACGAATTTCTCTATTTCAGCTGTACTAATATTATTTTGTATCTCCGCATGTCCAGAAGTCTGGCTGTTCTACAGGTCGTATTTTTCAACCGATTCTCGTGGAATATTATGAGCAGGTTCAATCATATTGTTCAATCATATGGAATTTATCCACTAACCAATTTACAGCCCTCCGGGATAAAAAGTACCCCATGTCCATTTCGGGATCTCAAACTATACATACCAAATATGATAACAATCGGTTCAGTAGTTTAAGCGTGAAAAGGTAACAGTTACTTTCACGGTCATTATACTAGTAAGAATCTCTAAGGCAATGGGACATGGACGATAGCTACGCGCAGTACCGGTCATTGTGGCTCTCTTCGGGGAGTTCTATGTCCAGCAGTGGACGTCTTTCGGCTGATATAATAAAAATAATGTATTTATTTGCTGAAAGCCATAAAGTTCTTAGTACGGTACAGTTATCATTAATCTATGTTAGTTAGAAATATTACATTTGAATTGGTAAATACTTACAATAAATTAGATTAAATAACATGGAATTTAATTTATAGGCCAAGCATTATCTGCCTCCAATTATTATAAATGGAGCAGTCAAATTTGTTTGACGACATACACGCTATGATGGAGATGACGACGACGATGATAGCACTCAATCCAGGCCGGCCCAGTGGCGCTACCACGAACTTGGAAAGTCGAAGTTCGTAATACATGCATCCCTGTCACTCGAGTAAGAGAGTGCGATAGAGATGGAAATACCCGAACGCAGCCGGTTCGTGGTAGCGCCGCAGTTTCACTTACTACATTTTGTAACAGCTATTCTCCTGTTCCATCACTTTATTGTGCACATGCGTATGAGTCGTAATAAATAATCGCGCGGCTTGAACCGACACCGCGACAAAGGCGGCCGTGCGTCATGTTGCACGCGACACAGCTGAACCCGGGCGAATTATCGCTTCTTGATCTACCACTTCCTTGGTTCAATGACTAAATATAAACATGAAAAAAACATTGTTAAACGAAGTTTTTTTTTTAAATGTACGAGCCAGTGAATTGGACAAAGTTCTCCTTTTCAGTCATGTCCGGCAGTTCTCCTCTAATCATCGTCATTATTTAAGAGCTAGGCTCTTGTCAGTGGAGTAACCGCCTTTGTCCTCTGTCAGCCTATTTACATCTTCATACGACTCCACAGCAATTATTTCTTTTATTTGGCTGGTGGAAGTATGTCTGGGCCTTACTCTGCCTCTCTTTCTTTCGATCTTGCCCTCCAAGATATTTAAAAAGAAGCTGTCGTGCCTATATGTAAAAAGTAGCGTTCGATCATTTTGCCTCTTCAATTTTAAATTGTTTTTAACAAACACCGACTCTCTCCTAACTATCATCAAAACCTCTTCAGTTGCCTTTCTTTTTGTCCAGGGGGCCTAGACAAGGTTACAATCGACAAGCGCTAACGCCAATAGAAAACTAATAAAATGTATGGGAACGACAGATGTTAACCAAAATTGTTTCGTCGGCTTCCATCACTCCCCTACATATTATTATTTTCTAATGGCGTTAGCGCTTGTCGATTGTAACCTTCGGCCCCAGTTCATCCTTTCCATCCTCCGCCTACACCACATTTCGAAGGCTTCTAGCCTTCTCTATCCTTTTGCGTCAGCGTCCACGCTCACTCTCCTGTTCTCCTCTACAGGTCGCATTTCTCAACCGATCCTCGTGAAATTTTGTGAGCAGATTCGATAATAACATTCGAGTTTTTTTTGGTGTTTAGTTTTTGGAAATAAAATATAGTAAATGACAGACTTGCGACTTCTACATCTCACAGAGCCACTAAGAATAGATAGTATAATAATATAATAATAATAAAATTTATTTATTCAGACAACAAGATCCACAGTTTTTTAGTAGTTTTCTTAATACTATGTTATCCTATGTTAGTAAATATATGTAGCTAAAGATACAGTATTTTTAATTAAGTGTTGCATTATTGGGCACTCACTGCTAATGGCTACAGTTTTCAGGACGCTGTTTGAGCTGCCACGTATTCTCTTTGACACCTAATCCCGAGATTTGGCATGGGCAGTTTTATGAAAGCAACTGCTATCTGACCTTCCAACCCAGAGGGAAAACTAGACCTTATTGGGATTAGACCGGTTTCCTCACAATGTTTTCCTTCACCGAAAAGCTAAGGGTAAATATTCCATACATAATTATTAAGTATAAATTGTAGCTTATACTAATGACTAATTTACATTATTTCTATTTTTGTTGAACACGGGTCTAAGCTATATTTATTTACCTGTTGCTGGGATGACAGTTATCTGCGACCATGACCGGTGCAACCCGTGTGGGAACGTCAGAAGTAAATGTTAATTAATAGCGCGTTAGACCCGTGCAAAACAATAATATAAATATGTATATAAAGCGCGAGAGTTGAAAGTGTGTACATTACTTGAAAGTTCCATTAAAATCCTTTCAGTGTTAGCGGTTAAGAGTAGAAAACATCTGCAGAGACTTACACATTTATAATGATTGAAACAACACATTTACGAGATTGTATATGAATGAAAGTTAAACAGATACGTGTTCTCAAGGACTTAAATTCACGAGCTCATTTTCTTCCCCATTCCCCGTTCTTTACACTTATTACTGCATTATTAAAATCTGCAGAACGTTGTAATGCTGAGTAAACGTCACGGCAGCCGAACAGCGCGTGTTCATTATTTAAATTGTACTTTTTGTACGGGAGAGGATTCTTGGGACGCAGATTAGAACAGACTGAGCAATTGGCAAGAAAACGCTGTTTGATCTTAACAAATAAACTTTTTAAGACAATTGCCAATTAGAAAATGCATCACTTTCATCGAAATTAAGTACCTACCGTATTTTTTATGAAAAACAGTATTAACCCGTTGCCAAAACGGTTGATTGCCTACCTAAACCATCGTTATTTACAGTATACTGTGATTGAGAAGTGATAACCTCATTTTATGCATCAAAAAATGTTTTCCGTCTTATGTAGTAACTTCGTCTCACAGCAGTGTTGAAATGTTATATTATTCGGGCAAGTTAACGTATTCATAAACCGGTTTCTCGTCTAAAAACTCGTGTCTAGTTTAATTTGATGTCTAGATTCCTAAAAAACCATCATATAATTATTTTAGTTAAAGTTTAGAGTGTAAAAATAAGTTCTTTTTTAATTTTCTGCTCTTTTTTTAATACCTCGGTGCCTGAAGTCTTTAAGTCCGTCAATTGTACTTCACTGAGTTTGAAAAAAAACACAAGCATACTAGAATATAGCTGGTCTCATGAGAGGCATGGTCAGCGGCTACAGTAGCCTATAGACGCTTGCAACTGCAGTGGTGTCACATGAAGGTAATGTCTGTAAGATGAAGGTTTGTATGTAATGTAGCGGGTAATCTCTCGGACCACTTATTCAATTTGAAAAATTATTTAACCTGGATAAAGATCCGGGATAGGCACAACCAGGATATTTTAAAGACAGCAGCTAGTATTATATTATAATAACCGTATACGTAACACCCCTACTATTTTGATATTAGGTACCTATGATGATCGCTTGCCACCAGGGTAGGCGTACCTTTTTGCAACAAAAACCCAAGATTTATGGTGACCTTGCGTACCCCGCCACAGGCATAACTAATTAAACACGTTATAATTACTGCAGAAGTATTTTAACTCACGAAGCGCGTACTTAGTAACCCAAAGGTTGAACTGACTGAGCATTCTAATCACATACACCCTTGTGTAACTGAGTTGAGTTGTAATAAAAGGTCGAACTCCGGACTTGGCCGATCCGGGATTTCAGTTTATATAACGTTCGCCACAAAGGGCCTGGTGTTTTTAACAGTACGACACGATGCGATGTCACGATGTTTTAGAATTGGTCAAGTGTAAATCGGCCTCGCGCACTGGTAGGTTACGTATCAATTTAGAATTCAAATGTTTCTTCACTAAAGTAGTATATTTTACAGATTGATTATTGTGGAAAAGCAGGTTGTTGATGTCTGATATTCACAAAATATCAGCGAACGAAAAAACCATAGAATGCGCGCTCCTTACAAATTTCTACTCAAACACGTGCCTAAAACCTGGCATGCGCATGTTTGAACTAAACGGCTGCCTGGCATCGTTTTGACACACCGTCACCATCCCCGCATAATGGCAATGGCACCCATTCTGTGGGGCCATTTGGCGGCGCTACTTTGACTTCTATGGTTTTGTCGTTCGCTGGACAAATGTTTTTAATAATTTAATTGTATTTTTATTCTGCTTTTACTTTTGCTTGATTTCGATTCATCAGGTTTTTTTGTATTTCATGTATAAATGTACAGATTAGGTTGTTTTATGTAGCTGACTTTTTAAAAAACTGTCATTGGGATTGGAATCTTCAACCTTAGTCGGTTAAGTTGCTTTTTGGACGAATTACTTTGATGCAATTCGGCCATCTCAAATAATCTCAAGTACATAAATATTATTGTTTTTTACTTTATTTTCGTTAGTCTATTCCAATTAGTTTTAGCGCTCTTTTAAGAGTAAATTTTACTCGATTTAACAACACACCCTTTCATGTTTAATTGTTTTATTGTATACCTATATATTATTGTATTCATATAATTTTGAAATTGGACCAAAAGGTGAAAGTGTACACTTATAATTTTATAATTTCCTATGAACATTATCTTCTCGTTAAAAACGAATCTAGCCCAAATGGAATTGTGTCCACGATCACATTGATACTATTGTTTAAAAGGACTTACAAGCATCATGGCTTTTTATTGAGGGTATGTAAGCCTTTCCAACACGTAATGAATGACATACATGATATTATACTACAGTCTAGATCAATTTTAGATTTTGCGTGTGTTTTGGAGCCCTTTCTACAAATGTCATATAAATAGGATAGAACAAGCACAAGATACATTTCTAAAAGCTATTTGATTACTTTATGGGTCGCGGCCGTTATTGTTATGGTAAGTCTTTCTCACTATGGTTTGTTGTCATTAGAAGTTCGTCGAATACAGTTTGATGTTATGTTTCTTTTAAAAATAATTTACAACTTTATCGACTCACTCGTCACTTCTTGGTAGGCTTTTATTTAAAATTCCACAGCGCACTGCACGTCATAAGAAATTGTTTGCTATTCCATACTCTCGTACAAAGTACGTCTCGTATTCTTAGTTCAACCGTTGTCTCAAATATTATAACACAAACATGTCTCATGTTGATATTTTCTCGACTGGATATTGTCAAAGTTTCAAAACTCAAATTATTTGTCACTTAAAATCCAAGTTATAACCACCATACTCAGAAACTCTGTATTGATATTAAGTATTTATCGTTTTTGTACTAATAAGACCTTTTGGGTTCAGTTTTGTATAAGCCCTTCGAAATTGTCTGCATTTAGACATGTAGTGTGAACACATGCACCAACACATTAAACTTTTCCCTCTGCGACAAATATTTAGCCAAAAATGCACTCGATTTGCGAATAGTTTTCGCTTCTTAACCGCTCGTAAGGTAGATTAAGTTAAAATGTTTTATATAATATATATTACTAGTGTTTTATATAATATATATTACTAGCTTCCGCCTGCGACTTCGTCCGCGTGGACCCGAGATAAAAACTATCCTATATTTTAATCCAGGCTATAAACTATCTTCGTGCAAAATTTCATTCAAATTGGTTCAGCCGTTTAAGCGTGATTGAGTAACAAACATCCAAACATTTAAACATCCAAACATCTAAACTTTCGCATTTATATTTAGTAGGGTAACGTTTTTCCGATTGGTCATATTTTTGGAATGTACGTAATTCCATATAGGAATGCGTAATTTCTTTCGACCTATATTAAGCCTCCAGGACCACAAGGTTGAATTCCTAAAATGTTGAAATCCCGAAATGTTGACTTTCCCAGAAAGTTGAATATATTTTGTTTCGCAAAATGTTGAATTCTTATTATGTTGAAATATTCCAAAGTTGAATTCCCACAACGTTGACTTAAAACGATAAATAATACGAACAGTTTTGACGGAGCCCCGCGGAGCGGGGCTCCTATTTCTGGTCTGTTGGCCCTTCGGGCATCTGAAGATACCTAACGAACCTAACCTACCTACCAGTTGAACTACCTGGTGGGTACTACTGGTAGGTAGGTTAGGTTCGTTAGGTATCTTCAGATGCCCGAAGGGCAAACAGACCAGAAATAGGAGCCCCGCTCTGCGGGGCTCCGTCAAAACTGTTCGAATTATTTATCGTTTTAAGTCAACGTTGTGGGAATTCAACTTTTGAATATTTCAACATTATGCAAATTCAACATTTTAACGTTCAACATGCTGCAAATTCAACTTTATGCAAATCCAACATTTTAGGAATTCAACCTTGTGGTCCTGGAGGATATTAAGTATGTCAATTTTAATTCTAGGACGTAAGATTTTAGCATTATTTAGGCTGGTCAATTTTCCATGTCAAGGATTTTCAAATTGTCGTAATTCAGATTAGATCAATAATTTCGAATTGTCTATTTTCCATTTGTGCTGAATTACAGTCAATTCATTCGATTGGTCTGCTATTCATTTCAAAATATCGTATCGTCCCTTGTTCCCGTGGATATAAATAAAGCAAAGAAGTTTTTCCGAATTGAAAACACCTATACTTTGTTCGGAGTTGTGCTTTAGGTTAATTTGTTTGTGTTCGGTTTAAATTGCCTTCCCGGGCTTGTTATTTGCAGTGTTTCATCACAAAGATTCCGTATAAATTAAATAACAGTAAGTAGAAAGACGTACAATAAATACGTTTACGAGCTTCCAATTTTATTGCATTATTTGTTAGGTAGGCCCCGTGTGGTGTCGGGTTAAAATTTCACCACCCCCTTTCTTCCCGTGGGTGTCGTAAAAGTCGACTAAGGGACCAGGGTTGAAGTGTGTTGTGGGCGATGGGCTAGCAACCTATCACTGCAATATCACATTTTGTCGATCTTTTATACCTACATTTATGCTAAAAGTGGCGCTGGAACATACGTTTCATGTGCTCTGCCTACCCCTTTTGGGAATAAAGGCGTGAATGTATGTATTTGTTAGGTATGAGTATGCACAAATATTATTCGATGTGGCAACGCTCCTATCAGCTTTCAAATCTGACGTGTTCTGCATCGCGATATCAAACTTTCTAAAATGTTGCATAAATACAACATCCAAACAACCGAGATTCAAATCTGGAAGTCCGAAGTCAACTTCGGTCCTTGAGAGATCACTTTATTTGCTGTGTCTTCTCCATACTGTATTCTTGTATATTGACGGTGGAAAGGCAAAACCATTTAGGTGACATTTTGTTCAAAAAAAGAGAGTTAAATATATTGCTGAAATCAGCGATTTTTTTTCTCAGTCTTTTGAGCCCGGTTTCACAGCGATCTGATGACTTTCATGGCGCTTAAAGTAGGTACCTACCTAATACAATAAGCGCCAAATAAATATATTTTATTCCTTGAAACGGCACTCCTTAACTTTGCTGAAGTTACACAATAGCTTAGTTAAGTGAAAATCGTAAGAAGTGTTATGGCGCTTAAAGTGTTGTCCAACTCCGTGGAATAAAACACAAAATAAAGGCTCCCAAAAACGGTGTAGTTTATTATTATTGTAACTTGTAATGTGATTTCGTTGTTTGCTTGTTTTTGTTTAGCTTTTAATTATTATTTTCTTTTCGTTGTTTTATGTTTTATATTTTAATTTGTCATCGGTTTTTAGTTTATTTTATTTTACTGTGTTACGTACCGTGTCCTCACTGGATGGACCCTACGGAAGACCAGCGCCGGCTGCAAAGCCAGCATCATGCTGAGTAGGGCCCATTTCGTGACACTGGACAGATTTATTTCTTCTTTTGTCTTTGTCCTGTAATACTGTGTTTTGTTGTGTTGTGTCATGAATAAATATATTTGATTTGATTTGATTTGGAATGTCGTTTAAGTGGACCTTTTTAGGGTTCCGGTCCAATATGGTAAAAACGGAACCCATATGGTGCGACTCTGTCCGTCTGTCTGTCTCTCTGTCACAAAGTGAAATAAATATATGAATAATTTAACATTTTTGTGTTTGACATTCATTCTTTAAAAGTATTCTGAAAGTGCCTTCTTTCAAATAAATAAATAATTATCGAAATTGGGTCAAAATAATGCAGGGTCGTGACGGGTATATACCTAGTGTATACAAGTTTGTACGGAACCCTCGGCGCGCGAGTCAGACTCGTCCTTGCCCGGTTTTTTTAAACGTGATAAACCCGCGAATGGTGTTTTAATAAACGTATCGGAGATGGTCGCTTCAGTCAGCGACAAGCATTGGACGGAGGTGATTATCTCACCTTTCGCGGAATTAATTAACTGGGTGCATATGCTATTGCATGATCAAACTACTTAGTGAAATTATTTATGTTTTAGCAAAAAATATTAATAATTAGTCATTTGTAAGGCATCAGTATGCAGTTCTTAAAAGTATAATTGAAATATTAGGTTTCTAGAAGGCATACCTACTCAGTTAACTACGAATGATACCTACTATCGTACAAACGCCAACACTGTTAACTGACCATCCTGTATTTATATTGAACCTTATTACAATGCACATAAAGTGCATGGATGGTCAGTTAACTGTGTTGGCGATAGTACAGAAATATTTATAAAGTAAACATGATTAATAGGTAAACTGATTTTGCGTATTGCTTTACTGTAAAATCATGTTGATTACTTAATGTATTGTAGGTACGTGGTAATTAAACAAGGCAAGACAGTTTGGTTTTTTATCATCACTAGGTACTTTGAAAAAAAATAAGTATTAATCTCAAATTAAGTGGTGTACCTATTAAGTAAAATGGCATAAGTGTCGAAATACATTTACACATACATTAGCATTACATACATACATTCACGCGTTTATTCCCACAAGGTGTATGCAGAGCACATAAAACTTATGTTCCAGCGCCACTTTTAGCATAAATGTGGGTATAAAAGATCGACAAAATGTGATATTGCAGTGATAGGTTGCTAGCCCATCGTCGACTAAAGGAGCAGGGTTGAAGTGTGTTGTGGGCGATGGGCCACAACACATTTCAACCCTGCTCCCTTAGTCGACTTTTACGACACGCACGGGAAGAAATTTTATTTCGAATCTGTCGTGTTTTGGGAAATAACATTAATTTATAAAATAGCAATAAAAAAAAACACCTGCATAGAACTTAACTAACTAGGCAGCGCCATCTATTGGGTAATTGGGCTAGCTGGCCATTGTAAAAGGTGCTATAGGCACTGGTCCCACCGCCGGCTAGTAAGCTGGAAATATTGGGCGAGTAACGGTTCATTTCGTGCTGACCAAGCACAGTGTGATCAATCGACCTTTACAGATACGCAATGTAATGCTACTCGCCCGACTTTTCTAGCTTACTAGCCGGCGGTGGGACCAGTGACATAGCTAGGCCTAATTAAAGAGTTTGCCGCAGTTCTCTTTCACCTCACCCCGAAAAACAAAATTCAGCATTGTACCCACGCCAAAACTGCTCGCATCGTAACACACCAACTAATTTACATACGAACATTTCCCTCTAAGATATTTGCTATTCATAAACTTTGAATTGTACCGATCTAACTAGCCACGCAATTCTTTTTGACCTGTTACCTGTTTTCAACCATATTTATATGCTGGTTTAGTTGTTTTCAGGTTGATGTTGCGCTAGTGACCCCGATGTTACATCAAAGGGAAAACAGTGAAAAAGCTTCGGAAGCGAAATGGACGTGTTGTTAGTAATTCATGGACGAAATAATATGGCGTCGTTCAAATATTCACCGATGTCATCGCGGACTCATGGGAGAGTTTCTCATCTGAGTCTCTTTTAAAAACGTTGTTGATATTTTTCTTTGATGTGTATTGAATATTAATTTGTTGTCGAAGAAAAGACAACTCCAGCGCCATTAAAGATAAACACGAGAGTTGAGAGTAAAATACTGTTGCTGCTTTTATTTCAATACTAGCTGCCCTCGCGGTTTCACCCGCGTCTTGGAAAGAACTTAGGCGGAGCCCCAGGATATATAGCTTTCTATGCTCACATAGAGACTCCATCCTATGTGCAAGTGAAAGATCTTTTTAAATCACATGAGTAATGTCGGAGATTAACCCGTACCTTCTTAACTTTAACCTAGGGAAGATGCAGGTATAATATTTACCATTATTTTGGGACCAAAATGTTGAAGAACCACAAAATAATATCTACTAAAACGTTTTTACTTTAGTTTATACTAATTCATTTCAAACATAAATTACGATTTGAAGTAATGTGGAACGGAACGTGTTTTAATCCAACAATCAGCGTCTGGTGACGTCACCCCTGTCAAAAGTCAAAACTTAGGCAAATCTATGACCTTTAAGGACGAACCACGGACAAACATATATGCCGAGTGACACACATGAGTGACGTCACAGGAACTGTAGATCCGTTTAGGCGACAAAGTTTAAATTGCCAGTTTAAAACAAGAATTTTTGACTACTTATAAATTATAGTATTTTAATTTTAGAATACTTTCGTGGTCTATAATATTCTACATGAACTTTCAAATGTTTAGGCCACGCACTTACTTATTTATCAGCGCAGAGTACGTAGCTTTCAAGAAAGGTCTAGGCCAACCCAGAATTTTATTTATTAGATATGCACGTAAATAACGGGTATCGGATCGTTATGAATAAATCATGAGCTGGATCACGTCTCGTTCGACATGTGTTGCACTTAGCGATTTGATTTATCGCTACTGACCCTTCCTAGCGACATTTGGTTATGAAAAAACTACTGACCGCGCGTAAACTTAGCATACATTTATGTTCTTGCCATTACAATAAGGTTCACATACTATGTAAACTGCTGTGTGATAAAATAAATGTGTGGGGTTTCTGAAAAGCCACACAAGGTTTGAATTATAAAGAAAACAGGTTCGCAAAATAGGCGCAATGACGACGTCGATTTGTGGAAACCCAGCCCGCGAATACCTATTAATGAAAACAGAATTTTTTAGGTTGTTTTTAGGGTTCCGTGGCCAAAATGGCAACAAGGCAACCCTTATAAGTATTTTGGTCTGTAGGTGTGTTTTATTAGCCTCTACATAGTTTTGTAATCTAATGACTAAAAACGAGGTTGTAACTCGATACATGTCAAGTTAAAAAAAGTTATCGCCCTACAGCGATAACTTTTCAAGATGTAGCGGGATAAATATATTCAGTTATATTTAATCGCTCTAAAAGTTACCAAGATTCTGTGTGTATGAAAAAAATGAAAAAATATTAAAAAAATATTTATTTGTACCAAAGTTGTAGCCTAAACAATAATTACAGTGGTAGCTTATAGTAAAGTGAAGAGCTTATAGAAGTATATTGCATTTTTTTTTGTTGGTTAAATAGGTAACCTACATTGGTTTTATTAATTTTTATTACCATCTGTGTTTTATTTCATTGTTTCTAGGAATTTCTCGGTTGAACTATAGTCTTGGCTAATAATCCATTTGCGGAACAATTTTAGTACAGCATATTTATTACAATTGCAAATATCCAAGTTTCGATTAATTTTATTGCATAAAAAAGGTGCTAAGAAATTAAGTTGTCTACGATAAAATGCTGTGTTATGTACTACTATGTCAAATACTTGGTGTTTTCTACGTCCACCTAGACGTTTTGAGGTATTTGCTGTTCGATTTTTTGCATCAATAAATACTACTTTGTGTTGACTCAGGCAAGCTCTCTCTATGTATAGTTGTCGAACAGTTAATACTTGTGCTATTGAGTAAAGGGTTCTAGTGCGGAATCTGAAAGGCTTGGCGAGCATTACCTTTAAAATTGACCTTTGTACTCGTTCTAGAGGAAGCAAGTGTGACCTTGCAGCGCCACCCCAAACTGGTATACAGTAGCATAGTAAAGCTTGAGCCAGCGCGAAATAAACTGATTTGAGAAAGTGGTAGGCAGAGACACGTCTCAATTTTTTGAATATAAATATCAGTTTACGCACCCTATCTGAGATACATCGAATATGTTTAGGCCACGTCAAGTGTTGATCTACCATAATTCCGAGGTATTTGATATATTGAACCTTTTCTAGTGCGACACAGTTACAAGAGGAAGAGGCAGTGGTACTCGTGTCAGATCGTTGGGCAGATAGACAGCTGTGTGCTTTAACTGTAAAGAGAGATTTAGGTTGGTTGAAATTAGTGATAGAGAAATGTATGTATTTTGTTTTAGAAATATTTAGGGTCAATAAGTTGTTTTTAAGCCAGTCCATGACCTGTTTGATGCCTGTTTCTACGTTAGACTGCCCATCTATCCAGTTGTTTCCGGTGCACAAAATGGCAGTATCATCTGCAAATGTGGTAATGTGGGCGTTGGGTATGTCAAGATCGCATAGATTGTTGATATATGTAAAAAAAAGTGTAGGTCCGACGATGCTTCCTTGCGAGACTCCAAATTTCATAGCAAAGTATTGGCTGGTCTTGTTATTTATACGTACACATTGTTCACGATCACTGAGGTAACTTTAAAAAAATTGAAGGGGCAGGCCTCTCACGCCAATGCCTTCCAGCTTTTACGAACTCTTAGATGTGTGTCAAACCATGTAATTAAAAATCATTGACATCGTGCTTATTTAATACTTTCAACAAACAATATTTTGATCAAGATCGGTGCAAAGATTTTTGAGTTATTGCTGAAAAACTACCTTCCTGAACAAACAGAACGTAAGTGAAGTGAGTTTCCTATGAAAAGACAACTATATAATTATAGAACCTGCTCACAAAATTTGACATACGAAAGAATTTTGGCCTACGGTGAAACGGAGAACTTCGTTTGCCTCGCTCTGCCTGAGGTTCTTACAAGGCGATCCATCGATGGATGCTTCCTAAGAAAAAGTTGGAAATCATCTGCACGACTTTACTCCCTAAACGATCTCCCACGAACTGACTGAAGTAACATTAGCCGACTCCGTACTGGCCACGGTCGCTGCGCTCACTATAAACACCGTTGCGGATGGGTGGAATCCCCAACTTGCTCCTGCGGTGCCGAAGAAGAAACAATCCGTCATATTATCGAGCATTGCCCCATAACGCGCTACTCCGACGGTATTCCAGAAGCGACAAGGCCATCAAGTGGCTGACGAATCTTTAAATAAATTTATACTTGTGTTTATCCTGAAATAAAAATGAAACTCTCTGAACGGTATTGAAGTATTGTTGAAATTCCTTTGTCTTTTCACTTGATTCACGTAAACAGAACTCCTTTCAACTATACAAGTACATCATTTAAGGAAGTATGTCAAGCAAGTAAAACATAAAGGGCTTGAATAAAATTGGGTTAAATTACACTCTGAACTTCCCTTATTACAGCGGAAGTAACTCAGTTGTTAAAATGGGACAAATATTGCCCCAGTTTCCTCGTGCGTTGCCATCGTGGGTGTTAGATGACTCGTTATATTTTCCTTAACGAAAACATCTACTTATATAATTAACGAACCTGCTTACAAAAAGTCACGAGAATCGTTTGTGAAATGTGACCTTAGGCCTGTATAAGTTTTACCAAAACAAAACGTTACGATCGCGTTTGTGTTTTACCCTCAATTTGTATGGGATTTGACAGCTAAACGCAAACGCGGTCGTAAAGTTTTGTTTCGGTAAAACTTATACTAGACCCTGTGTAAGTGTAGTGGAGGACACCGTAATTAAGCGGGACATCTGGCCATCTGCTGTCGCTTTTTTAGGGTTCCGGACCCAAAGGGTAAAAACGGGACCCTGCTTATTACTAAATTTCACTGTCTGTCCGTCCGTCCGTCTGTCTGTCACCAGGCTGTATCTCAAGAACCGTGACAGCTAGGCAGTTGACATTTTCAAAGATGATGTATTTCTGTTGCCGCTATAACAACAAATACAAAAAACTAAATAAAACAAATATTTAAGGGGGCTCCCATACAACAAACTTTATTTTTCAGGCTGTATCTCAAGAATCGCGATAGTTAGACAGTTGAAATTTTCACAAATTATGTATTTCTGTTGCCGCTATAAGAACAAATACTAAAAACAAAATAAAATAAATATTTTAGGGGGCTCCCATACGACAAAGACTTTTTTTTGCTGTTTTATAGATAATGGTACGGAACCCTTCGTGCGCGAGTCCGACTCGCACTTGGCCGGTTTTCTTCTGATTCACTTCGCTCCCTCGTTCAACAATATTTTTTTTTTAAATCGAATGACCAGTTCCGGAGATCACTATTTCCTATTCCTATTTGCGACGTGGGTAGGCCTCCCACAAGGTGGACTAATGACCTGGTAAAGTTCGCGGGAGTCCGCTGGATGCGGGTGGCGCAGGACCGGTCACTTTGGCACTCTTTGGGGGAGGCCTATGTCCAGCAGTGGACGTCTTCCGGCTGATATGATGTAGGTGGTGATGATTTGATTTCCTCTTGACTCCTTTGGAGTTGCATGCGTCTATAGGCTGCGGCGTCCGCTTACCATCAGGCGCCGTACGCTTGTTTGCCACCGTCGTTGTATACAAAAAAAAATCCTCCTGAGATTGAAATTTTTTTTTATTATGATGTTTATTACAAGCTTTTGTTTAGTTTGTCCTGTCCCGTTGTCTGTCTGCCTGTAATCAAATCTTCCAAGTTGAATTTGATCCACTTCCCGGTGACCGATTGAGCTGAAATTTTAGATATAAGTATAGTTTGGATGACAATTCTATATTATGGTACCATCGAGCTGGTCTGATGATGGAAACAGAAGGTGGCCATGGGAATTCAGTACTTAACCGACGTAACCCCGTTGAGTTTGGGCTCGTTAGAATCGTCTGAATGAGTAGTTGAGGATGGTATTCAGAAAAGTACAGTCGGCAATAAAGGCTTGTTCCAAAAATTAAATTTTTGGCAGAAACTTGTTATTATTCTTATATCGACCCCGTTCTGTCCCACTGCTGAGCATAGGGCTCCCCCCTCTTTTGACATTCATCCCGTTCTTGAGTAATATCTGGCCAGTCTTTAAAAAAGGAGTCCAAGTTATCCCACCATCGCCGACGAGGTCTACCGCGTCTTCGTTTTGAGTTTTGGGGTTTCCTTGATGCTTGGCCTTAATGTTTTTTTTTTTAAATGCCTATTCTTTTTTTATACGTCCTTGGTGGCATAGATCTCCTCTCATGTATGGCGGTCAATAGTAAACTTGTCATTAGCTGTCAAATTTACTATTGACCGCCACCGCGCCAGTGTGTTCCAGGCTTAATTATTATAACATTTTAATATGATGTTTATAATATTAAAATGACATAATTATTGTTGTTGTACCATAAGATATTCTTTTGTGCAATAAAGATTAAATAAATAAATAAATAAATAATTATATATCAGAATAGCATCACATCGTTTATGTACGCATGCGAAACATATGTGCACAAGTTCACACAATGTGGTTTTTCAGACTACTTAACTTATGTTTTTATTGCATTTGATTCACAGTTTTCCGAAAAATTGGCGTGCTGTCTACAAGCTTACCCAATATCTACGAAAACTCGGTCACGCTACGAGTCAAAACTTAAGTATAATAAATTATTAATTTTGGCAACCCCACAAAACACCAGACGGCGGGCGTAGTTTCTGATGGAAACAAACTCAAAATCCAGTCATGTTATCTCTTTTATTCCATTTTGTAATCACACTAGAGCAAGCGAGTCAGGGAGATGATTACTAAAACATTTGGAGAAATACGATTGAAACGAAAGTACCCATAGGATTGTCAAGTCTGTAGTTTGCAAAGTTGCGTCCGTTGGTCACAAATTATTGCTGACAGGTTTTATGCCAAAACAAACGTTGGAGTTTCCAAATAAATTTAAAGCCTGCTCTATACAGTGGGCCATCACGACCCATCGTACAGGACGCAACTATGCTTTAGACGGAGAAAGACATCGCCGCGCCATAAGCCGTCTGACACCACTACCCTCTCCACACGCTGGCCCATCCTAGTGGGCCATTAGGATGGGCCATCATGTAGAGGAGCCATAATAAAATACATGTGTATACTCGTACAGTCAGTGTCATATAGCTAGTAACAGCCAAATATTACACAAGTCTTTATTACTGTAAGAATACCCAATACACCCCCTGTGTTACGAAATATTTGGCTACTCTGGCTGCTACTAACTATATGACGCTCACTGTACAACCTGCAGCGAAACTTTTGTGTGTGCCTAGCTAGGTAACTTTATCCCTTAGTCATTTTTTTGACTTAACTTAGCAGCGAAATTTGAAGTAAACATAAAAGAACAATAAAAGCAGCGTGTTTTCGTGTTCGGAAACAACTATCGAAAACGTTAAAAATAAATAAAACCCTTTTGCGAATAAAAACATTTTAATGGTCGGTTATAAAATCTCAATTTTTCGTTTTATGCCTGCAAATACCTACGTAAAATATTCTCGCCCATTCATGACACCTAGAATACGAGCACATTTTTCATAATGAAGTAGGCACACTTACCTGTAAAATTTGACGCAAAAAATATAGGTATTACAAAAGTTATAAAACTCGCGACCTTTTCATTTCAAAACTGGCTGAACCGATTTTGTTATAACGTAGCTAAGAACCATCTCGAACTCGTCAGCTGTCGGACAAATAAAATCGCACTAACATCGGTATATTCGTTTAGGAACTAGGAAAACACAGACTGAGACACCGACACCCCACACCCCTCTTTTTGCGTCATGGGTTAAAAAGATAAGAGAGGCAGGTCACAGCCGAGCAAAATTCCGTTATCACGCTCATGTTTGGAGCAGCTCTACCTGGGAAAGTACCTCCTTACAAGAGATCGCAATCAGAATAACGCCAGTCTCTGTTGGTATGTGGTGTTGCTTCGGTTAAAAAGGTCATACTACTCATACTCCGCTGACCGCAAGTAAATAGGATGAGGTGGCAAATGAAAGAGCGCGAAAGTATTTTATGTCCCCGCACCTGCGCGCCGTGTAACCGAGGACTGAGTTGAGCGGTCTACCTATAAAAGGACTGCATATACATATACATTATGTTGATACATATTTTTACACACTATTTTCCTATCAAATATTGGTCCAGCTGGTCGATCTTGTAACGCATTGTACGTATGTTAGGTAGATCTAATCTCTATTTGTACAGACTAAATTGACAGTTGGGTCTACCTAACGCGCGTTCGACACGTTACGAGATTACCCCTCAGGTGACACCTATAGTATTTGCATGCAAACAAATATCCACAGAAGCGAAAGACAATCAAAATTCTACAAAAACACGATTGAATAGGTACCGATAGGATGTTTTAAGAGCACTACGCGATGTTCATAAATATATTTAACACACATACGTCCGAATACACTCAAAAAAACATGAACTCCAGTTGTTCCGCAGTCGGATAAAAATCATGAAGCCATTTTCTCGAATGTCATCTCATTATGTAATCGCTAGAAACGAAAAAGTAAAATATTTTGAACGAGGAATATTAAACAGATGTTCACAAAACGATTCCAACCTCATAATAGATAACACCAATAAAAACATTTCGCTAATAATTCAGTCCAAATCTCATATACTTAGCATATTTTTACGTGAATTCGCGGAACTTGAAAATAAACGAATTCCCCTTTGGAAGGAATAAAGTATTCAATCTACGCTCTGATATTATGCTTGAAATCGTACAAAGGAAGGCTTCTGTTGGGAAGAATACGGTCATAAATTGTAAAAGGGAGCGAGTTGGTTGGGAAACAAGTGCAAACGATGATTTTAAGTTAAGAGCTTGGTGACCTAATAATGCATAATTTTCTAAATCTTTTTATTTTATTTCTTTACTAGCTTCTGCTAGCGACTTCGCCCGCTTGGAACTCGTTTAGGTCGTAGCTCCATACAAACTTTCACCCGCCATTTCACCCACTCAGGGGGTGATTTCAAGGATAAAAGCTATCCTATGCCCTTTCACGGTACTCAACTATCTGTATACCTACATCATAATCGGCCCAGCGGTTTAGATGTGAAGAAGTAACAAAGAGCCAGACAGACAAAATTTCGCATTTGTTATATTAGTGTGAATGTGGATACTATGATGGTGGCATATGGGCATACATGCCTGATCGTAAGCAGACAGCGTATTCTATGGACGCTTGCTACTTAAGAAGAATCACAAGTGCGTTGCCGACCCCTTATTGATTTGAGGATTGCGATTGGCATGCTACTGTTAAAATTCTCATTACGAGTATAATAATATTAAAAATGTTATTATTTCACATTAACACATATATTATATTACCAACTCATAGCAACCAAACTCCTCAAGATAGAAAGAAAATGAACACTTAATTTTTTTACTTTCCAAGCCTTTCAATTACGATCGTATCATAACCATAAAATCGATTTTTGAAATCTTGGCATGTAACCAAAAAGCGGACTAAGCAAGCTTAAACAGTGGTTTAATAGCATTCTCGGGTCTTGATTACGGACGAGAGGGCTATTTGCAGTCATGAAGCTAAACTGCTTTTGCTAAACGGTCATTTTTATAGCAGCTTAATCTTGAACTGAGTTGAAACTCAAGTTTACCTAAAAGATACTCTATGCAAACATGTACATACACATCATAATTCATATAATAATAATCATATAAACATAGGGTTTACGATAGTCATGATGTTTTTAGACGCACATTTTTTGAAATATTTACTTCAAACAGATGTTACAGATGTAATTGAAGCACTACCTGTTAACCGCACTCGCAGTAGGCCAAGACACAGGCTCAGCCTAGTTTGGTCACTGACGGACAGCCTCGATTTAATGTAATATTTGTTTTTGTGAAATAAACTATTTTGTATTTTGTATTTTTTGTATGTCTTTCTGAAACCCAGGAGGACTATGCAGGTGTTTGTTCAAACTTCCTAAAATTACATTTTATTTGAAATGCATTTATTCTGGTCAATCGGGTAATGTTGTAATGTTCGAATCATGTAAAAGTGGTGAAATCTCAATGTAGTTCATGTGGTCCGATCACTCCGATCAGTAGGACGACGTGGAATTACAATTGCGTGTAGTCCGATTAATCGGACCACCAGGAAAAAAAAGTTCACGTGGTCCTACCAGTCGGCCGAAGCAGTAGGACCACGCGGCCGGAGGGGTATTTTTAATGGGTAAATAACAGTTGAGTTGTCATAACGCTAATACTGAAAGTCACGCAATTACCACTCTAGTTTACTGGATTAAAATAGAACCTACAAAACTTATTTGAGCCTGCTTCACTTCAGTATCACGGTGGTATCACCTCATTAAATCCTGTCTAATCCTCTTCTTATGTTTACAATGACGCAAAAAAAATACACCTGTTCATTTTATAATATGATAGGTTGCGCGAAACAAGAAAATATCCCGTTAAAAATGTATTGTGATCCGAGCGTAATCCTAAAAGCTTATGTGATGGAAAGCTCTGGATGTACATAATTGAAAGCGCAAGTAACATAAAGAGTAGGGACGGGCGCGAATTTTATCGACGACTTATTTATGATATGTCGAAGCCGAACCAATTGGAAAAATATGGAGGAACCGAATATCTATCGCAGCAGTTAAAATACCTCTTAGCTTTACTACAGACGCGATACAAACGCAATGCAGTATCGATACAGGTGATTTTGACAGATGACAGAGGCTATGAGAAGTACTCATAAGCAAAGTATTCTATTTTTTTATCGATGCAAGTCAACGATTTACCCCCTCCCTAGTAAAGGGTGTACACGGTAGAAGGCCTTCCTAAAACGGATTTATGTATTGGAGTTAAAACATTTCAATTTATTTACCTATACTACTAAACACGGTAAAATTTATTCGCAAACTTGGAAAGGTCCGATTTCGATCGGAAACTTTTTCATTTTGCATAGTTTTCGAGAATTCGTTTCGTAGTTCGCTTGGGGTTTGTCGTTTTTATATGGATTTGAATTGGTAAGGACGTCACTATGAGTTCACGACTCATACTTGAAATGATAAAAAAAGTTAGTTCTCACTGGAATTTTAAGACCAACTATATTTTGGACGGTCATATAAAAAATCACGCCGTTAGCCTGCGAATGTCAAATAACGTTTTGTATGGAAATCGAACCACCTTAAGTCTTAAAACAACCTCATAAATTCCAATTTTGCGCAACATTAGTTACCGACTTAGCCCTGACCTTTCATAATTTCAATAACTATTCGCAAAGCAGTCACGTTCGCGAGAAACAAGTTTTATTTGCAGTTAGAAAGGGCGGCGCTGGTAAACGGTATTTAGGTAATGTTAGCGGGATTATAGTTTCTGTCTTATCCACCTGCACGGATAACTTGGTACAGCGATCCTTTAATATTCAGTTGTGGATGCTAATTCCGCATTGTGTGGTGCCAGAGAGCACAGCCTGTGTACAGTCAAGTGCAAAAATAAGTATCGATTTAATCCTCTCTTAAATATGTACCGATACCTTAATCCGCTGACATAAGAGCGATGGGACATATTTATGAGTAAATTGTATGCACCCATATTTTTACAAGGAGCAAAATATTTTGAAACGGGGTCCGCTTTATTTAGACACTGCGATATTTTAAGCTTTATACACGACAATGCATGGTTCGACCTCTTGTCCCAAAAAACGAGTGACAACAACCTTCGCATGTTTACATGTAATTTGTGCGGATGTCAATGTCGCTTTAGTATTGCACGCAAGTGACACACTTTTAAATTTTATAGATGGTCGATGATGATTCAATCCTCAAATGAGAGTGACTTCCAGAAGTTAAGAAGAAGTAAGTCACCAGTAACTACAGATACCAAAACAAATGAGTGGCTATAGAACAGTTCATCATCATTATCATCATCATATCAGCCGAAAGACGTCCACTGCTGGACATAGGCCTCCCCCAAAGAGTGTCCTCCCTCTAGACCGCATTCAACGGAGAGCGATTCGAATTGTCGGATGCCAGCGTGTTTCCGATCGGCTTGATCCCTTAGCACTGCGTAGAGATGTAGCCTCGCTTTGCATTTTCTACCGCATGTACAATGGGGAGTGTTCCGATGAATTATTCGGATTAATCCCCGCCGCTTCCTTCCGCCATCGCCCTACGCGACAGCTTTTCCATTCTCACCACGTAGATGGTTGGCAGTCCTCAACTGTGCGTTTCTCCCGAAACTTTCTGCCTCGCACAGCCAAACTCTGGAATGAACTGTCGCCTGCGGTATTTCCGGACCGTTATAACCTTCAAGCCTTCAAGAAAAGAGCGTACTCCCATCTTAAAGGCCGGCAACGCACCTACAACTCTTCTGGTGTTGTAAGTGTCCATGGGCGTCGATTATCGCTTACCATCAGGTGATTCGACTGCTCGTTTGCCTCCTATATCATAAAAAAAAAAAAAAAAAGTGCCAAAGTGACCGGTCCTGCGCCACCCGTATCCAGCGGATTTCCGCAACCTTTAGGTACCACCTGGTAATGACTGGCACTGATGACCTCATCAGTCCAACTTGTGGGAGGCCTACCTACGCCGCGCCTTCCAGTACGTGATCGCCACTCGAGACTCTTTCCGCCCCAACGGCCATTGGTTCTACGTGCTATGTGCCCCGCCCACTGTCACTTAAGTTTCGGAGGGCAAGCGATTCGGAGGGTTATATCGGTTACCTTGGTTCTGCAGCGGATAGCCTCATTTCTGATGCGATCACGCAGAGAAACTCCCAACATGGCCCACTCCATTGGCCTTTGGGTGACTTTGAGCCTTCTTATGAGGCCCACAGTGAAGTTACAGTTATAGAACAGTTCATCATATCAGCCGAAAGACGTCCACTGCTGGACATAGGCCTCCCCCAAAGAGTGCCAAAGTGACCGGTCCTGCGCCAACCGCATCCAGCGGACTCCAGCAACCTTTACCAGGTCATCAGTCCACCTTGCGGGGGGCCTACCCACGCCGCGCCTTCCGGTTCGTGGTCGCCACTCGAGAACCTTTCAGCCTCAACGGCCATCGGTTCTACGTGCAACAGAACAGTTACTAAGCCATTTTAATTGAATGGATGGATAAGACTAAATCCATTTTCTAAGATATCTGCTCGTCTACCAAAGCGTATTTATTCAAAATACTCGAAATAGGAAGTTAGTCGCATTTGCACCTCGTACAATCATGTCCTCAAAAGGTCCTTTGTAAGTTCTGGTAGTATAGGGTTAGCCAGGCTGTTCTGCCGAGTCAACCCCTACAATGTCAGTAATTTGTGATGTCCTTTGCGGCCGAGGCAGTCTTACAGCTGCTCCAGTTATTGCGCACCGATAAGATTAGCTATGGAACCCTGGGGTCTTTGCTACGATAAAATGCTGGCAGTATTTTATCGACATTTTTAATTATCAAATTTTGTTCAAAAGCGGGCCGGGTGGTTAAACATGCTAAAGGAGGGGGTTTGAATACTGACTCGACAAATAATTTTCGTCGTGAGGAAACCAGCAGGTTATTGGCTTAACTCTTTGAACATGCCCTAGAAATACGTCAACTGTGGCATTTTCACTTCAAAAAACGGCAGTTGGTATGTCCTAACACGCGTTTGAAAGTCAAGCGATTATCCTGCTGCATAAAACGGACGGACCTTAAGTCTTTAATTTAGCTACACTGACAATTGTAGGACACTATAGCTCAACCTAAGAAGATTTTTTACAAAAAAAACTGAAAAGTCCAGCCACAATTGGCCGGGTAGATCATAATTTGTAACATTCTAACCTCCTAGTCCAATAAACACTCACAGAAAATACCAATATTAAGAACTCACTACCGCCCCCAAATAATCATATGTCCAAACGACTTTCAAAGTAATACAGACCTTTTTGCTTCAAATGGCTAGAAAAATTATGGCGTGCCCAATACGGACGTTCCAGCTACTTTCAGTCGCCCAAAAGAAGAAAGACTTATACATATATGAAGCTCACATAATATTTCTTCTTATCTCGAATCGGCTTCAGGAGATATGGTCTGAAGCAATTCCTTTGAACGGAAGTTATAGATTCCAGCAGATATTTCGTATTGCCTTCGATATAAATACTTCTTCGTGAAGAAATACGATGTATTCCGAAGAAGACTTTCTCCTTTCGTATAAACTTTTTGGTAAATATTTTCTAGCTCGGACATCAACGACGATGTAAAGTAAACTTTCTAATTCTTAATCCTTCATCATCCACTTTGCGTTATGCCCGGTTGTGCCCTCAAAGGGCTCGGGTCCGTTTTAACACTTAATCACAAGATTTGGATTTGACTTTATTGGGATTAAATCGGTATCCTCACGAGATGTTTTCCTTCAACGAAAAGCTAACGGTAAATATTCTGTACATGAGTTCCGATAAACTCATTGGTACGAGCCGGTATTCAAACCCACGACCCCCGCTTGACAGACTACACGCCCTTGACGGGATTTTAACCCAGGACCCTCATCTTCGTAGACCTGAAAGGTAGTCACGTAACATGAACGCACGTCAGGTAGATCCAACTGTCATTTTTAGGACAAGGTTTACAAGGAACCCTTATAGTTTCGCCATGTCCGTCTGTCCGTCTGTCCGTCCGTCCGTCCATCCGTCTTCGGCTTAGCTCACTAACCATTACTACTAGAAAACTGTAATTCGGCATGGACATATAAATCAATCACGCTGACAAAACAGTACAATAATAGTACATTACTGCAGAGGCCATGAAGTAAGGGATTGCTGGACGAGTTTGGAGTAGAAGGCCGAGTCGTAGACGAGGCCGGATACAACGAGTCCAGCAATCCCTGTTCCGGCCGAGAATTGTATAGTGCTTTTCTCAAACGATGTGAGGAAATATTCTAATTAAAATAAATACAAGGTAATCAATTAAATAATAGGTAATTTGCCGCCTTTTTATTTTTTTAACATGCCATTTGAACAAGCCGTTCGAGCACCATGTTTAACCGCACATAAGTATAGTACCATAGATTTTTTTTTAATGTCGCAAGTATGCTTACAGAGTCTAGTGGTGGTTGGCAGTATGTAATTTTTCCTTTGTCAGTTTAATATTAGTAAGCAAATTTAAAAAGTTGACAATAATGGTTTTACTTAGGGTTTTCATACATTTCTTCTTGGCGTAAGTCCAAGAAGAAATGTAGGGAGCCTTAAACAAGAAACTTCATGTCTTCATTTCGTGATATTAATGCATACATTTCCGAGCATGTTGGAGAAAAATCTTGAATAATTTTGTTTTAAGGGCGGCCCCTATATTTTAAGCGGGGATGTAATTTTTTTTTCTCGTTAAACCCATGGTGTGGGTATCGTTGGATAGCTCGTTCAAAAATATTATGGGTTTCCCAAATCGGATGTTAGTTTTTGTTCGAGTCATGTGTCCCGCCCCCTGCCAGCTATATGGCTACTATTGGGGATGTGAAATAATTCGCGGTAGTAGTACATATAATGAATTTAAAAGGAAAACTATGACGGACAAGTAGGCATAAGTAGTTACCGAGTAATAGTCGAACAACTTATGTGTACTTGGAAAGGCCAATTCTCGTACAAATTCGGCCGACGCAACCGCACCGGACGTCGATGTAACTAAGACAGACAGGCAACTACGGAACCCTACAATGTGCGTGGCCGGTTTTCCCATATAAAAAGTGACATTAAGATCTACCTAACGTTCGTACAGTCAGCATCAAAAGTAGCTGCGCAATCGGGGACGTCAAAAGCTCTTATTCCCTTTTAATAAAGACTTTTGACGTCTTCGTTTGCGCTGTTACTTATGATGCTGACTGTACAATGCGTTACGTGATTGACCTGCCGATCTAAACAGATCGTATTTGTTGGATAACTTAGGAATTGCAATAAAGACCTGAAAATAGATTAATCTCAGGCTTTTAATTTACATTGATATTCCATCAATGCAATGCTTCAATCCCATACAAACTAAGTCCTCCTACGAAACTTCGAAGTCTGGTTTCTGAGCAGTTATAGAGAAACCCAAACCTAGGCTTACCGACGAATTAGTGCATTTGCACCTGAATAGTCTCGAAACTTGGCTCTGGGTATTCAAGTTAATTTGTCCTGAGATTATCTGATGGTAATGTGCTAATTGCTATTCAAGACTTGGGATCGCACTTTATCAGTTAGGTTAATTGCGATTGAATTTATTCTCAAACTTGGAGACTCGTTTTGATATGTTACTAAGAAGTGTTTTTTATATAACCTGACTTAACGGCTAGTTATGTCCCCTAAATAATGTATTCACTACCACCTGCCCGCGATTTAATACGTGTATACGTTCCAACAACATTTTTTTTTCGGTAACGCACTGAGTCATAATTGTCGCGTTTGTTACAGAAACTGCTATAACTTCTTATGGCCCAAGCTATTTTAATACGACGATTTTTATTACGTACCAGCGTTCTGAAAATATCACATATATATATTTAAATTTTTAAGTAACTTATATTTATATCAATAAGCTAACAATGTTATTGTTGGACAGTTTGAACAGCGATTCGCTCAATCTCAGGGCCCCTCGGCCTACGGTTGGGTTCTTGTTAAACCTGAAACTTTAAAACCTAAACTTAGGCTGATGGGCCGGGCTTTACGAGGTTAAGCCAGGGATGTAATTGTTCATGAATAAATTGTGCGTTGAAATTAAAATGTAATATCGAACAAGTTATTTTACTTTATTCCTAATGTTCGAATGGTTTCATCAAAAACCCCACACTTAACCGCATATATATAGCTTTAGTTTTCTTATCTCCTGGTGTTTGCTTTAGTTTCTAGATATAAATCCTAGGTACATAATCAATATACCTTGACTTGTCAGTAGCAATGCCTGAAGCTAAAGCCGCAATTCCACTGAAACAGTAATTCATCACGAGCGATATTACGGCGGTTTCATTACGAGACGATTAATCCTGAGATAACGCTATCGCTATGAGAATGGTAGCTGCAATTACGTACCTACTAGCAATCAAATATTATTAATGATGTAAGTGAGCGTAAACAATTTCTTGGGTAATATTATAAGTTAGTTAATGAATACTTTAACTTTAGAATAACAGGTTGTCTGGGAGAGATCGCTCCTTGGCGTTTTGACCGCCTGTTGAGGTGAGCTAGAAAGTGTATTTGTTTTTTATTAATAAATGATACCCAAATCAAAACCATAAAACTCACAGATTTGAAAGTTGTCCTTAATTTCTGTCAATGTGTATTGCGCCTAGAAGGCTGGCTGCGGTAATGGAATAAATTAGTTTTTACAAAAGGTAATAATATAAAAAGTTAATTATAAAACTATCAATTTGTCTGCTTTGCCCAAAGTTGACTGGTAGATAATGCTTATGGCATTAAGTTCGCCTTTTGTACGGTTAGTTGTTCGTTTGAAGGATCTTCAGTTTATTAATGAACGGAATGAATTACGTTCAATATCCACCCACCACATTAATTTTGTTCCTCTTTGGTATCCGTATATTTTTTCCGACTAATCTTACTTTTCTAATGCTTGAGGAAACTTCACGAGACTGAGACAAACAGATACATAGGTAATAAAAACCAATGAACAAAATTTCTTTTGTTTGCGTCGAAAAAAAGGAAATGCAGCATTTTCGTACATTTCCGGCTCGTTTTTTTAACAAAATAGCAACTAACTAACTGTTACCAGTGCAAACGAACACTTTGTCAGGATTTTTTGCATGGATTTAGTTTTTTCACACCCCTTTAGGTGGAAACGCAGTTACCAATTCACTTTGTACTAAAACGGTTGGACGGACCCCGTGTAGTGCATCAGTAGATTTGTATTTGGACTTTTTGGTGGTGAAACACTGATTTGATTGCATTCTTTCGCTTTGTTTTGCCTATAAACCGCGTTGACGACCCTCTATTGATTTGTGGATTTGTGGTATTGTCAGCTAGAATCAAATTCTCAACACAGCGCATCATCGGGTGTTCTGTGGACCTAACATACCTCCTTCTTTCCGGTGGGTGTCTTAAGAGTCGACTATGAGAGAAGACTTTGTGTATTGCGAGTGACTTACTGTAAATAGGCGCGAGCGACGTGCGAGAGGTGAAGCCCCGGCGTCCGCACGCCATTTGCGCCCCGTTATCGCACTACCCCCGCTGCCGCACAATTGAGCTAACCTAACCTTTACCTATCATTCATTCATTAATTCCTTGAATACCAGTTTAAAGGGTCAGCAACGCGCATGTGAGTACCCTGGACTTGCAAACATCCACAAGCTGCGGTAACCGCTTGCCGCCGAAGTGGTATAAAAAAAACTAGTTATAAATAGTAAATTGACAAGGGTCTAAAATAAGCCACAATAACACGAGATGGTTATTTTCCCGAACGAAATGAGGGGAAAAGGTTCGAGTGGTAATATTGCTTTTAGACCAGAGTTATACACTACTTTTCACTTCGACTGCGAAAATAGTAAAAACAAAGATTATCCATTCACAATCAATTAAAAATACTACGGCGAAAAGATTGTTCAATTTCCATTCCGGCTGAGGCTTAATATAGTGCTTTTCTTAAGAATGGGGGAATAAAAAATACTAAATTGGAATCATGCTTTATTTTTATTAAGCTAACGCTGTTTAGGGCATACTGCCAGTGCTTTTACACCTGCAATCTCTGGGTCAATTATACGCAGAGGACGTATAGCGCACTCCGTGTGCAATATAATAACGCATTTAGCGCATTGCTGGGGCTTCATCGGAGGTGCAGTGCTTCGGGCATGTTTACGGAAGCGCGGGTGGATGGCTTTCATGCGATTATCAGGAAACGCTGCGCCTCATTGTTGGAAAGGATGCGAGGAAGCCCTAACAGTCGCGGTGCGAGGGGTGGGTATGTATGCACTCAGGTGTGCAGCGCTGAGTGGCAAGGCACACTCACCTAAGTCCTTCTTACACGTCCACGTCGCCACCATCAACCCCGGATCGCCAGTAGCTAAGTAAGAAAAGCCATACCAGGCTGGAGCCCCCACCAGCCGGGTAATCCTAAACCCCTATCCCGTGCTCCCAAACTCTCCTTCCCTTTCCCGCCACACCTCAAACAAGTCCCTCACACCTCCCCAAACCCCCTCCAAACTCCCCTTCTCGGAAATTTATTTCCACGGCTCTGCCGAGGGTGTAGGTGACCTCGGTGGACTACTCTCACCTACCTGCGCTAGCCCTGCGCAGTTGAACGCCGTAAGTCAGGATGACGGAAGCCTGGGGGGTTGAGCCGACTAGGAGTCGGGGATTAGTTACTCCTGGGACACAACACGCCCTCTTCGGACCCGATTTCAGACAAAACGGTTGCCGTGTGACTAGTCACCACAGGGAAATGGACACGCGTCCCGTACGGTCGAGGTGGTACGGTCCGCAGGCGAGATATGGGGAGGGTGTTCTCTGGGAGAACACTGGGGCTCGGCCATGCTGACGGAGCGAGGGCTGGTGGACCAACTGGGGCAGATAGGATCGTCTGTTCCAGCCACCCGTCTGCAGCACCTGATGTCGCGCATGAGCAATAACTCACCATATCTATACCTCTTGGGTATTCCTGGTGTCCAACACATCCCCACAGGTGCGGGCTCCACGGAGGGTGGGAAGCTCGAGAGGTGAAATTAAACTACACCAAAACATGGACTCTACAAGATCCCAAAACTCCAACCAAGCGGTAGACGGCGCAGCATCCGCTGTACCTGACACCGCCAACAACAAGGCACAAGGTGAAGGCGCTGGTAAACCAGTACCTCCCTCTACATCACGGGCCTTCAGGGAAGCGAAAGCAACCCAGGAAGGCACCATACAACCTGGCGACGGCGCTGTGCCCACAGTACCGAAGCACAGGAAAGTCAAGGGTGCATGGGGCAGGAAGGCCGCCGGGAAACCGGTGACCAATCAGCCCACCAAGCACACGAAGCACAACACGGGCCCGGTACAGGCTATAGGCCGTACCCCGCCCCCGACACAGGGCAACACCGCGGAGGTAGCTACGGAGGCGGAGAAATCCAGCAATCCGGAGCTTACCGCCGCAGTGGAACATGATTGTGACTCAGCCATACTACGGCTGAATGCAGGGTGGTCCCTGCCTGTACAATATGGGAAGGCGAAACGCGCCAAGCGGGTGGAATCCCAACCAACCCAACCCCCAAGTACGGCAGGATACCACAAAAAAAACAGGAAACAACGGCGCAAGGCGCGTGAACAACGGCTTGGCGACCAGGACAATACAGCCCCGGCACCCCTGCCTAGTCAGGGTGCCCCCCGAAAAGGATCGGCGCAGGCAGCCGCTGGACCCCCAGTAGCAGGCCGTACCGTCCCCAAGGGGAGCAGGGGACAAGACAAGACGAGGGCAACCAAAGGGGGGAGTAACCAGGGGGCCCGACGTTCTTCTAAAAGGGCTCGGCTCGACGAGACTTTCTCTCCGAGAGGCGAGTCAAAAAGGCAGAAGACCGAGCCTCATGGGGAAACGCCCCGGATTGCGTACGCGGATGCCGTGAAGGCGGATCTGCTAGTGGCCGTCACCACTGCCACAGCGGAACACCTGAGCCCGCAGCAATCCGAGGAAAAACAGCACCAGATGCAAGGTCTTCTTATAAAAGAGGCAATGCAGCCTGGACGCAGTCAGACCGAGGGTCCACAGTTTCGGGGAACCGTTTGTTAGCCGGTGCTAACAAACGGTTCCTTGAGGCTGTGGTGCGAGGACAAGACCACTCTCGAGTGGCTGAAGCGCAACGTGGCTGCTATCACACTTTCCGATGGGCAGAAGCTCGTGGTGAAGCGCCCGGACGAGTAGCATCTTGCTACCGGGGATCCACGAGAGTCCGAACTTGGTAGCACGCATGCTGCGCTACCAGAACAGATGGGCAGATATCGACAGATGGCTGGTCATCAGGTTCGAGGTACAGGCAACGGAAACGTTTGCCACGCTCAGCATCCCAGAGACGGTGGTGGGGCCCCTGATGGACCATGGACGCCGACTCAGCTTTATGCTGGGCTCGGTGTACGTCAAGTTCGAGGGGCCCCGTGGAAAGTTTGGGGAGAACCCCCCTGCCAAACCCACCGACTCGACGGACGCCACCAACTCCTCCTACGGCGACAGCCACGGCAACGAAAGTTGCTGAGGTAGTCGCGGAACCAGTTTCCCAGGCTCCAGAGCAAACCGACCCCGCTCCCGAGACGGACGAAGAAGAACTCCTTCTTTGCGACCACTCGGAAAGCGAGGAGGGATGCGCAGAGGAGCTAAAGAAGCTGGCCATCCGTAGAGAAGAGGGCAAGGAGGAGAGGGAGACGTCGACAGAGGAGATGTCGACGGAGGAGACTGACGACGATATCGCTGTCCCCTTCCTTTTCAACCTGTAAAATCCTCCAAGCCAACCTCCACCACAGCGAAACCGCAACGGCTCAAATACGGAAGTGGATGGAGGCTAACACTACAGCCATAGTACTGATCCAGGAGCCGTGGGTCAGGAAGGGCACTGTCTGCGGTCTCCGCCGCACAGAAGGTAAGTCGACAGTACACACGGGACCGGAAAACCCCCGGGCCTGCATCTACACTACAAAGAATATACAAGCGCATCCTCTAACAAGTTTCTGTTCCAGAGACCTGTGCGCCATAATGGTGCGAGGCCTACATGCCGGAAGCCGACGACCCACCACCACACGACATGACGAGACTGGTCAACTACTGCGAGGAGGCGGGACTCGAGCTCATCACGGGCACCGACTCTAACGCACACCACGTCCTCTGGGGCATGGCCATAGGGAACGACAGAGGTAAGAAACTTGTCGAACACCTATTTACTACAAACCTAAACATAATCAACACAGGTTCAACTCCAACGTTTGTGAACAGACGTAGCAAAACAATCATTGACTTGACACTAGCAACCGAAGGAGCATCGAAGCACATCTCAAACTGGCACGTATCGAGTGAACTCTCGTGCTCACAGATGGATTCGATTCGACTTACAGGTAAATACACTCGCGGCAGCACCCAGGAGGAACCCAAGGAAAATGAACTGGGCCCAGTACGCACTGAAAATAGGTCAGGCACTTACGCGTACTGAGGTTCCTCCGGAAATATTAGGCGTCGCAGAAATAGACAAACAGGTAGGAATCCTTACGGATATCATCATAGACTGTTACCATCAAACTTGCCCTCTATCAACCCCACCAACAGGCAAAGGAAACAAGGCCAAGTGGTGGGGACCTGAGCTGGAGAGACTCAGGAAGAAAATGAGGAAGCAACTCAACAGGGCAATGAACACCATGGCAGACCAGAACTGGGACGAATACAAAGTCACCAAGTCCAGGTACAAAAGACGGCTCAGATACAGGAGCACAAGCTCATGGCACAACTTCTGTACCAACATCGAGTCAACTACACAAGCCAACAGGGTAAGGAAGGTTTCTCTCCAACAATACAGCCTTAACTCTAGGAACCCTGCGGAAACCTGACGACACCCTCACCAACTCGCCGGAGGAAACAGAGCGCATCCTAGTTCAGACGCATTTCCCGGACTGCGAGATATCGAGTCCAATTAGGCAACTGGATGAGGAAACCACCCCCGTAGAAGAGAGGTGGCGACTGGCCAGCGAGGTAATAACTCCCCAAAGAACACAATGGGCCATCGACAGCTTCGACTCCTACAAATCACCAGGGCCAGATGGAATTTTCCCCGCCCTACTGAAATGGGGTGGGGCGCCGCTAACGCATAGGCTTACTATCGTCCTGGGCGCCTGTCTAGCACATACGTTTGTGCCTAGACAGTGGAGAGAAGTCAAGGTTATCTTCATACCAAAACCAGGTAAAGGAGACTACACGGACCCCAAATCCTTTAGACCGATAAGCCTAACCTCCTTCCTGCTGAAGACGTTGGAAAGGCTGTGTGATAGGCATCTGAGAGAGAGGGCGCTGGTGCGTGTACCTCTGCATCAGAACCAACATGCCTACAGTTCAGGTAAATCAACAGAATCTGCGCTTCACGCTGTGGTCACCAAGGCTGAAGTCGCAATCAAAAACAAGTTAATGTGCCTAGGTACCTTCATTGACATCGAGGGAGCCTTCGACAAGACTAAATTCACCAGCATAACCGCAGCACTGACTAGACACGGAGTGAGTGAGGTTATGACAAAATGGATAAACAACATGTTAAGTCAACGAGTTATCAGACATCGGGAAGACAAGACAAGGCAGGCACGGGTAGCGAAAGGGTGCCCCCAGGGAGGCGTCCTCTCGGGGTGCTAGGTCGGGTAACCTCCACGAGTGTCAGGGCTCTTCCAGTTCCTGTGGACCCTCGCGGGTCTGCGGGAAGGGGAAGGGCTCTGGCTGGTGCACCCTGGAGGCAACGGTAAGTGATTCGTCTACGGGGGAATCGCTTACCGGTGCTACCAATAACCCGACGCAGGGGGCCCTTTTGGGTCCTGGAACGGCTCTCTCCGCGTCCCTCTGACCAGCAGAAGGCGCTGGAGATGGGCAATGGCCTTAAAGCCAAGGAGACGGGGTGGTTTACCCAACCACCGACAGGGGAGTCTACGCCAGCTCCCCTTGAATCCCGGAACCCGCAGCACTCTCCCAACGACCCCCATCTGTGGCGGTATGGGGTACGGGAGGTGCCAGCTGTAAGCGCGCGGACCGGAGGGCTTGCCTTAATTGGCCGGCCCGCAGGAAGGAAAACCCTATAAAACCCGACAGTGAAGTCGTTAAAACCTCTGGATACCGCCCGACCTCCAGAGTAAATAGGGTTACCCAGGTACAGGGGGCACTGCCTGGGTGGACTCCTCTTCCCCCACACTCGTGGGAATAACAATGAATAGCAAAAACAAAAACAACAAAAATGAGACGGCACCAAACGACGAAAAGGAAAAATCTACAATGGACACTGATACGGAGGCCTTCCGCCCCCGCCGCAGCCTGGCACGCTCACCAGTGCTGTGGGAGAGCGGAAGCCCACACATCAATTTGGACGCGGACATGTTCCGGATCGCGCCGATAAATGCAGACGGCCCAGTGCACGACGGCTCTGGCTGCCTCTTGCCACGAGGGGGCAAGGAGTGCCCCGCGCAGGTCGCCCCGCGCTCAGCACAACTGGCGGCCGCGAGTGCGGACCGGAAAGCGGAAAGCCTGGCGCCGGCACTGGAGGGTGGGCTAGAGGCCCGATTTGAACTAATCCCCAGAGTGGTGCTTACCCGCCTGGAAGAGGAAAGTGGGCCTCCTGGAGTTACTGCGCAGGAGGTGGACAAGACTCGGTGCACGCGGCGATCCGTCTCGCCTGTCGGAGTTGACAGGAAGGGGCAGCAGCCGTCCTCCACCGTCGAGGCTGCTCGCCGGCGGACTGGCCCGGCCTCGCAGCGGAACTACAGAGCCAGGGCCAGGGGGCGGGTGCCTTCATGCCCGCTGACTCCCTTCAAGTTCGGGAAGTCGGAAGGGGCGCGTGAGTCGTCCATCGACTCTCCAGTGCCCCGGTCGGATGCGGAGGACTCTCCGGGGCCGGCGAAAGACGCCAAATTGGACGGGGAGACGAGCCAGGAGGGGTTGACCCCGGAATTCAGGACGGCTCAATCATCCGGGAGCTCGGACTCCGAGTCGGACGTGGAGATGGGAACAGCCAGGGGCAAGAGCAAGAGAGCCCGCGCCCCGGAGGAAGATGAGGAAGAGGAGACCCGCCAAAAAAAGGTGGCGTTTCTCAAAAAGGCGCCGCCGGGATTCTACCAGGGCCTGGCGAAGGCCAAGAGCTGCCTGCGGGGGGACGCTGACGAGGAGTTCGTGGCCGACTTGGACGCCGTGGGGGGAACCGGCAGGAAGAGCGAACGCCTCCAGGAGCGGCAGAAAAGGGACCAGGAGCGGAACTATGAGGAGCCAACAACTGGGGACCCGCTAGAGGGGATCCGCTCGGCAGCCGACGCCGTGAGGGCCGAGGTGAAGAAATCCAAGAACCTTAGCGGAAAGGTTGTTGGAACAATTAATGCGGCTCTCCGGGAGATTGCGCAAAGAGTCGAGGACCTGGAGGGGCGCAGGGAGAGCGAGGAGATGCGCGTACTGCGGGCTGACAATAAGCGCATGCGAGAGCAGTTGGCCCACTTGGATGCGGAAACAAAGGCGCTGAGGACGGCCATCTCCGAGAGGAGGGCCGAGCCTCAGCAGGGGCCAACGAAAAGTCAGCTCTCCGCGCTTCTTAAAAGCGCGCTGACGGACATGAAGGAGGAGCTAATGAGGGAAATAGCTGTAAGCACCGGCGAGATGATGAATGCTCGCCTGGAGGACATTCGATCTCGTCTCCCTCTCGAGCCGGACCGCAGGACGGCCGAGATGGCTGCACGCGTGACGGAGAGACTGGCAGCACCCCACACGGAGCCGCCACCAGCGGCCTCAGCGCCTGCGCCTGCTGCCCCCAAGGCCCAGCGCAAGCCGAAAAGAGATAGGAGGAAAGCCCCGGTGGAGGCGACGCCGTCCGCCCGGCCGGCCGCTCAGCTGGCGCCGTCACCCCGAAGGTTGCAGAGGCCCACTACGGCTCCACCGCCGCCACCTCTGCAAAACACCAATGAGACGTGGACCGACGTCGTGGGCCGCAAGGCCAAAAATAAGGCCAAGAAGGCGGCAGCGGCGGCATCTCAGCCGCCAACTGTGGCGAGGAGGGCTGCGACGACGCCGAAATCACGGACCCGCGGACTGACGCTCCCTTCCACGGCGGGCATAGTGGTGGCGCTGAGGCCAGATTCGGAGGCGTCATACGCCTCCATACTAACGAAGGCCACCACCTCGTGGTCAATGACTTAATCACCAAATTAAACAACAGTCATCACTACACCATCGGGTATGCTGACGACATAGCGACACTCACCAGCAGCACCCACATAGGTACAGTGTCCGACGTCACCCGTTCCGCACTCGCCATAGTGGAACACTGGTGCAACGACAACGAACTAACAGTCAACCCAAGGAAGACCGAGCTGGTAATGTTCACCTACAAACGGAACCTGGGGACCTACCGCCTACCCAGGCTGTTGAATACAGAGCTCCAATTATCAACAGAGGTAAAGTATCTAGGTGTAATACTTGATTCCAAACTTAATTGGAGCAGTCACCTGGACAACAAAATCCAAAAAGCTACAGTCGCTTTCTGGCAATGTCGTAGAATGGTAGGTAGGACCTGGGGACTAAACCCCAAGATCACTCTATGGCTTTACCAGGCAATAATTCGACCAATAGTAAGCTACGGCGCTGTGGTGTGGTGGCCTCGTACCACACTCACGACGGCCCTGGAAGCCATCATGGACATTCCGCCGCTACACCTCTTCATCAGGCAAGAAGCACTGGCGTCAGCCATACGGCTCAAAAAACAGCACCTCTGGAGGCCGCCCAGGGTTCCTCACACCGAGATACTCTACGAGGCTGTAGGTAGGGAACACCTCATAGAGGCAACAACCGACATCATCCCCAGACAGTTCGTCTTCGACAAGAAGTACAAAATCGAACTATACGAAACCCCCCAGGAAGGACTTAACCCCAGGGAGTTAATAATTTTCACGGACGGGTCCAAGACAAGGTCAGGCACCGGAGCAGGAGTATTCTCGGAGGACCTAAACATACGAATCTCAACACCATTAGGGACCCAAAACACAGTCTTCCAGGCTGAGTGTATGGGCATAATAATGGCCGCTCATGCTATCGCCTCCAGAGAGGTAAGGGGATACCCCATCCGCATACTCTCCGACAGTCGATCTGTACTGTAAGCCCTACAAGGTCACGCGACAACGTCTGGGCTGATACACGAGTGCCACCAAATCCTATCAGAGGTATGTACCAACAGCGACATAACCCTACAATGGATCAAAGGGCACAGCAATTCACGTGGGAACGACGCAGCGGATGCACTGGCTAGAGAAGGCTCAGAATCAAAAGCCGTAGGACCGGAACCTACGATCCCTCTACCCCCTGCATTGCTGCGGAGCACACTACGACTAAACACCAAGGCTGAACATCAAAAATTCTGGAATACCCTAGGAACCTGCAGGCAAACCAGAGAGGCCCTCCCGACATTCAACCCCGGATTGGCAAGGAAGCTAAAGGCACTCCGTCTCCTGACAGGAGTCATAACTGGTCATGCACTATTAAACAAACACCTTTTCACTCCAGGTATCACAGACAGTCCTCTCTGCAGAGCCTGCATGGAAGAGGAAGAGACAGCCGCCCACGTCATTCTGACGTGCCCAGGGATGGCAGAATACCGGGCAAAGCACCTCGGAACACCGGGGTCACTACCGGAAGCCGTCGGCAACATAAAGGGTCTGCTAGGCTTCCTGGTGGAACTGGGTTGGCACGAATAACAGTAGTGCCAATAACCCATACGCAAAGTAGGCGCTATTATGACGTCGGGTTGCGGAAACCCAGCCCGCGTACACCTATAACCTATAACCTATATGCCGTAACAGTCTTCTAAAGGTGTTCGAAGACAGGTGGGATTCGCTCATGCTGAAAAGATGGATCAGCCTTCACTCTAGTTTTGTAAATTACAACTGGTGACACGTTCGCAATTTTTTAACTTTTAATTTCTATTGTTTTAGCTCAATGTGCCTGTTATTTTTACGTAATTAACTTATATTAACTTTCCATATTTCTGGGATATAATTGTTTTTGTTTCTCAACCATTTTTCGGACGTAATGTTACTGTAATTAATTATAATTATCCTGAATGTTAACTTCTTAATTTTTTAATTTATAATTGAATGTGTTTGACATTCCTACTTAATTAAATAATATTGACATTTCCATATTCCATATTCTGTGATAAAATAATTATATTTTTAATAAATTCTTGGACGTAATGTATTGTAGCTAATTATAACCATTTTATTTAATTTGCGTTAGGTTATTCAATTGTTGATTTTATATTTTAAATCACTTTTCTGAATCTTTTATGCTCATCCGGTTATAATTATAAGTAGGTATATTATGTCTCGTAAACTGTGTTTGTGATCTCTGGCTGTTATTAACAATAGGTTTGTAAGTGATGTCTATTGTTACCTACTAACACTTTTATGGGCTCCGCCTGAAATAAATGATTTTATTATTATTATTGCACAACGTGAAAATGTTAATCGTTTCCCGCCGTTTTTTTAAACAGAATCTCAAGTGTTTTTTTCCACCGAAAAACGCAAACTATTTGAGAGACATACAAAAACATCGCATTTGCAACGGAAAAATACGACCAGTGCCGTCTTTTTTTAAAGTTTGGTAAGGGAAAGTGGTACAAATAAAGGAATGTAACATTCCAGGCGGCCTGCAATGTTCTTTACTTTTTAATTTTGATCTGACCCTAAACTATACACTACATTCCAATATGTAGCGAGTAATGTTCACGCCATTTTTGAGAAAAAAGAAGTTTCATGTGCTCTGCCTAGGCCTATTAGGAATATCGTCAGGAGAGATCACTGCCAAATTCACGATGAAATAAGTGTCTTTTTTACGACAGATTTGAATTAAGTCAGTAAATTCGGTAATGTCCAAGAGTGTCCTATGGGCGTAGCATGGTTGCCATTTTATCACTTATCGTTGTGGTAAAGACGCCCATCACGCTCTGACAAGTATGCGAGTGCGAGAGTGACAGATGCCTTATCCACGACGATAGTGATAAAATGGCAACCGTGCTACGCCCGCTGGTACGTCGCCTGCGCGGCAGCCCCAACAGCATTCTGAGCGTGTTTTCGGAGCGCGGGCATGCTCTCCCGCCGGCAGAGACTGCATGCAGTAATTGTTTAGTTAAGTCTCTCTTTTAATGACATACTAATACTAGTAAAAAGATTTCATTGTTTACTAACCATGTATGGACCTTATTATTATTTTATTATTATTGTGTGTTATTGTGGGCCTTCATATGCCGCTTCGACCAGCAGGTGATCTATTGTGGCAGCCCTTTGTTTATATTTCACCGTTGAGACCCGTTGCCTCTATGAAGTTCCAGATTCTTTGGGCGGTGATATGTTGTACCTCTTCTGGGTGCACTATATGCCGGCCCAGGTAGATACTTCTTTTGTGCATGAGTGGTCCGCAGGAGCAGAGAATATGCATTGCTGTTTCCTCCGTCTCCTGGCAGAACCTGCAAGTTGCGTCCTGTTTCATACCCATTTGAAACAGGTGCTTGTTTAATTTGCAATGTCCTGTCAGAATTCTCGTTACTGCGCAGGTTTTGTGCCTTCTGAGTTGCAGTAGCTCTTTAGACAGTTTATTATTGTATCCTTTTATCAAGGTTTTAGCATGTTTTTGTCCTTTGGCGAACTTCCACAGCTTTATTGCCTCTGATTTTTCTGTGTTGTTTAGCAGAGAATATGCTTTCCGTTTTGTGATACCTCAGAACGGTTCTGGGCCGACCAGGGTTGTGTCCGCGCCCTTCCTTGCAAGTTCATCTGCTTTTTCATTCCCAACTATGTCGGAATGTCCTGGTACCCATCTAAGTATGACTTTGTATGTGTATGGACCTTAGTCTGATTAAATGATTTTTATTTTATTTTATTATTTTACGTGTTTTGGAATTTGATTGTAGAATTTTATACAATTTCCCAAGAATTACCTTTTTGCTTTTATTCGATAGCAATGGCTTTTTTTCATATCTGAAAATAATGAAAGTGAGTGAAGCGAAAGTGGTTTGTCAGGATCGTAGCAAATGGAGATCCGTGATCTCTGCCTACCCCTCTGGGAAAGAGGCGTGATTATATGTATGTATGTATGTATGAAAATAATTTTCTCTATTTTTACCCAAACAGAGCTTGGTTACTCCAGTACTGTAGCTAATAGACATCAAAACCTTAGTTCTGTCGTCAGTTGTGCAGAAAATTCGGAGATTCACTCTTAACTATAATTAATCTTAAATTCCTCAAAGATTCAGTGATCCTATCGCAAGTTCCAATCGTCCCGGAATCCGAGCGACGAAAGTTCCGTAGGAGACGAAGGTAATAACGATGTTATACGGGGTGGAAGGACTACAATCCACTGAAGGGCAAAACGTAAGAAACTCACTAAGAAACTGTCACTGGTTGAGGTACTTATAATAAATTGAAGTCTGTGAAATTAAGTTACACTCATTTAAATAAACATGCTATAGTCTTTTGTTTCTTTAAGTTTCGATATTTATTAACTTATTCAGTTAATCAGGCACACACGGCATACTTGGTGTCTCGTAACACAGGAAATCTAAGATCATATGCCTACTTAGATTATAACAAAACACAGAACTTTGTTCGCGGGGAGAGTTGGGTTATGAATGGGGAGAGAAGGTATGAAAGGGGGGTGAGATGGTTTTTTAAGGCTATTGCTACAAAAAAAATGTATTCCCATTTAAAATGGAGCTATAGTAATACTCATAATAAAAAAAAAACGATCCAACTATCTTCCAAAATCACCTTTGTATGAAAACCCATCTCACCCCAATTATGAGCGACTACGGGGTGAGGTAGGTTTTCCTGATTATCGTCAAAGTTATGAAATGGAACTACCCAAAATAAAATAAAAACTAAAATACAAACGTCCGGAACACTTATTATATACACCATTCAGTTTGTATAAGTAAAAATAAAATGTTATCGAAGTTTGAATGTCAGTTTTCACCCTACTCACCCCATTTTACGGTACATAATATATCAACAATAACACTTTAACTATGGGTGCCTACATCGTTACGTTGTCACTTTCCGCTATATTCGGGGAAAACCACGGGATCGACTTTGAGCGTAGCGCGTAGCGATTGTGGGCAGTGAATTGAATATTGTGTTAAGCTGCTACGGCGTAGCGCTACGAGCGTAGAGAAACGATATCCTAACGCTCGTACGAAAATTTACGCAATGAACTCTCTGCATCGATTCTGTATCGTGTTTGTATCTCTTTAAAAAATTGCCGTTTGTAACTGCTATAAATTTTACTGTAATTGACTAGAGCTCTTAGATTTTGCACTTAATTCTACGACTAATATATAAGGCTATGGGTATACGCGATTAATTTTACCTTTGTATGGAGCGTTGGCCGACTGGGGCGACCTGCTCCATACAAATGTAAAAAAAATAATCGAGTCAAAAAGAAAAACCTATTTTTTTCACATTGTACTCTCGATTCTGAACAAACTGTTTTCAGGTTTTGCGTTATTTTATTAACACGTTATATTTGTTTAGCACAGATAAATATACTTGAATGGATTGTTCCCTACACCCTGTATAATTTTCCACATAGTACGTTATTCCTCTGAGCGGCTGCATAGTTGTCGAGCCCGACGGAATCCATCGACGCAGTTATGAATAAATTATTCCCTCTACCTTTATTTCTCTTTATTGTTCATGAGTTTTCCAATATGGCGGACGGGCGTATTGAGAACGGTGTAAATGTAATATAGACGAAAATACACAATGTACCTACGCTAGCTTTATTGCGCGATACGTTCACTATTATATAGCAAGTATGCTAAAACACTCTGCTCTCTCTCTCTCTGTGAAAACACTCACAAATATAGAATCATCGTAAGTACTAAACACAATATACATAAGATATAACAAATAACTTAACATAGTATATAAATATAGAACATATAAAAACATATTCTTATCTTATGGGGGGCTTCCCCCTCCACATCATAGTTTATAAAATCTTAAATGTAATAAGATTGCAACTATAGATGTAACATAGAATTAACCTTTTCTTTATGCAATAAACAGCTTAATATATATTTTTTTATTAGATTTTCGAAAGGCACAGCATGAATTATCCCACTTTCATAAATAATTTCACTCCCTTTTTCACACAATTAAAAACTATCCTTTATCCTGCCTTGGGTCTCAGAATATCTCCATCCTTCTAATAATATTCTTCTTCTAATACTTTCGATGTTAGGATGTTTATTTATTTTAATGTTTGCTTCTCAATCACGCTTAAACGGCCAACCGATTTGGATGCACGAAGATAGTTTATAGCCTGGATTAAAATAAAAGATAGTTTTATCCCGGGTCAACGCAAAACAAGTCGCGGGCGGAAGCTAGTACTAAATGTATGTAAATAAAGGTTTAGGCGTGAAAAGATAACAGACCGACAGACTGACATATAGTTTTTTCGCATTTGTAATATTAGTATGTAATGTTGGTACATTACATACTAATATTACAAATGCGGTTGGTACCGCTGACTTGATTTCGGATTTTAAAAAAGGTAGCCTAAATTGCTTTAATTTTTTCTTTATCAAAGAAGCCCATACTTGCCACCATCAGTTTAGGGGTGCGCGGAATTGGCAACTGTGGTTGCCACAAGCAAGTGAAGTGGGCTGAACTACTTTGTACCGTGTCGTTTTATTTATTTATTTATTAAGGCACCTCAGAGAGCCACAACTTTTACAACGCGCTAATGACGTTGCGCTTTGATATTACATGTACATAATTTTTAGCATAAGGCACTGGTCCCACCGCCGGCTAGTAAGCTAGAAAAGTTGGACGAGTAGCATTACATTGCGGATCTGTAAAGGTCGATTGATCACACTGTGCCTGGTCAGCACGCAATGAACCGTTACTCGCCCAACTTTTCTAGCTTACTAGCCGGCGGTGGGACCACTGCCTAAAGCTTGCAGCACACTGGCGCGGCTTGCGGTGGCCGTCGATCCTAAATTTGACAGCTAATGGCAAGTTCACTACTGACCGCCGCGGCCGGACCGCGCCAGTCTGTGGGAGGTTTAACCAATTCAATTCAATGATAATGACGCACGTTACTCAACTCCGTGCTCAAAGCAATACCTGCGTGTGACTTGTTTGCGAGTGCGATTGGACGACTGAGGGTTGAGTGTAAGAAAGTGATTGAGCGAAAGATGCCTGAAAGCACTATAGAATAATCTCATATATTAAAACGTTAGTGTAATAATCAAATCCCGGAGTTTTCGTTGCGGGAATGAATGACATTAGCTAAAGAATAGGTATTGACTTAAAAAACAGAATGTACTTACCTACTGAATAATTAATTGAATAAAAAGATACTTATTAAAAAAAAACATACGTTCATATCTGGACCTCGTTATCTTGTCGCACTGACAATGCTTTTCCGTAGAGCGTGAATGTTTTTTTTTATCGACCGTCTCGATATCGATGTTTATTATTTATATAATGTAACAATGCGATTGAATTTTCGCCTTTTAAATCTTTGCTCAATCTCAATGAAATCTTCTTGATGAAAAATAAGTAGATAACCTCATTGGTGAAGCGATAACCTTAGATAAATAATAATTATTATTTTATTTTTATTATTATCTCGTAAGGCTTGCTAAAAATGCTACTAATACTTAAGTTAAAATAAAATTGTATGGTTTGTTACAATTCGCAGGAAGGTATTTATTCATTAGGCACAATATGATATTTTGACAGAATAACCTATCTGTTTATCTCTACTCTTTCTCAAGTTATTCCCGCACCGAAAACCCCGGGGTTTGGTAATAATGTTATTTGTGCCGGTCTGGCCTTAGCTGTTGTAAGGCATACATAAAATTACATGTCATGAAAAGCATAACATTGACACCATAATATTAGGTGATTGTGAAGCGCTAACTCTTTCAAGCGTAATTCATAGCTTTGACAATTATTTTACCATTTATTTTAATATTCAAAATATTACATGTCATCATTCTTAAATTAAGTTGTACACGTTTATGGATATTCATTATTATTGTAGTAAGTTGTAAAATTCTTTGATGTCATAAAAAGAGGAGGAGAGGAGCCACGATTTTAATTTTCTTAAGAAAGATGAGATACTATCCGCACATTTTATGTTCGCGGGTAGTTTGTTGAATACTTTTGGCCCCACATGAGAGATGATTTTAGTTGCCTTGCTCAGCCGAGTGGTGTGTGTGAGGATATTTGTAACTCATTTAATTACCGACTAAACATAATATGTATGTATGTAAATACTTTATTGTTATCGAGACAGATGAAAATTTCAACTAGATACAAATGATAAACAGTTATTATCTTCTGTTATAACTCATACTTAAAATAATCTATGAAAATTCAGTTTGATTGACATGACATTTATTAGGGTTGCCGCTTTTACTCAGTTAAATAAATGATGTGTGTGTCATGGGGAATTCTGTAACACATACATATATTCTTATATCTAACCTGCTCGACGCGGCAGGAATCAGTAGGCGGTAAATCAGGTGGGTGATAAGTGCCGTCTTAGAGCCATTACCGGAATTAGCCGGCTGGCTGAACGGGAGAAATATGGCCCCGAGCGGCGTTGGATTTGCGAGCGTGAATGCCAGGGTGGCTAACAAGTGTACAACCCTGTCTAGCTCCTTGGCCAACTTGACAAATGGCACGTAAAACTCTCACGCTTTGCACACATCCATACTTAATACTATAAATGCGAAAGTGTTTCTGTCGGGCTGTCTGTTTGTCTGTAACCTCTTCACGCTTAAACTGCTGATCCGATTTAGATGAATTTTGTATAAACATAGTTTGAGGTACACGGGATAGTTTTTATCCCAGAAATCATTTCCTACGGGGGGAAAAAATGGGGTAGAAAGTGAAGCTTGTATAAAAAATATTACTTTACGCGGTCTAACACGATATTTATTTACTTTTATTTCTGAAGTTTCGACACGAATTTTACCGGCCGTGGTCGTCGACGGATTGTAGAGATGTTTATAGACTGTCGTAGAGTAGTGAAATATTGCGTACGTAAATACGTACTTGTCTTCGTTGACAACTTGCTGATACGGCAGTCATGGCGGCCGGTGAAACCTGTGGTGAAAGGTTAGTGATAAAGGTAAGTAATGATTGCGTCGAGACTCTTATAAAATTGCGTTACTTTTTGAATGAGCGTTACACGATATTAACTGTCATTTTTGAAATATGACAGTTGATATGTCCTGCATCTGATAAGTTACGCGATTACTGGCGGCATTCAACAAAATTGCCTTTAATTTTTTTAACAAACTGTGTAAGGTTTAAAACAAAAACAAAGTACAGGTTGAGAGAAAGACAAAAGAATATTTCATTCATAGACAATTTTAAGCAATGAAGTAATTTTTCGCCAATGCCCTTTACAAATGACATGTATTAAATAATGTAACTAATAAAATCTTATCTAATGTGTCCTGTTATTCATGTATACCTAGAATGAGTAATTTATTTTATTATCGTACTTATAATTGTATTTTCATGTTTTTGTACGAGAAGCAAATAAATCTGCATCTGAATATGAACCTGATTGCAGTCGATTCAAGTTGACGATCCATACAAAAATAGTTTGGTTCTCATTTAAGACGGTGTACTGAAATAACTTGATATTTTTTTATACACAATAGAATCCGCCATACCAAGATCGTTAACTAGTTTCTCTGGCTATAAATTGTAATAGAAATAAAATGAAGCGAGTAGAGAATTCATATGAAAAACGTTCTATGTGCTCGTTTTTTTTTTTTTTATTGTCTCCGACCTTGATAAAAAGAAAGAAATAACTTGATATTTTTTTATACACAATAGAATCCGCCATACCAAGATCGTTAACTAGTTTCTCTGGCTATAAATTGTAATAGAAATAAAATGAAGCGAGTAGAGAATTCATATGAAAAACGTTCTATGTGCTCGTTTTTTTTTTTTTATAGTCTCCGACCTTGATATGGCAGATCTTATTATGTATACAAATATTTATGTTATTCTAGAATGTCGTTTTAAAATGAGAACGAAACCTTTGTGAGAAGAGTCCTGGCAACCTGAAAAACGTCATAATTTGGGTAACGTTTGTCCCATATTTCATCGTATCTCTGTGTTATATCAGGCCTTCTCACGCGATAAGTGACAAGATAGAGCGTAGAACGAGACTGACGCTCTATCTTGTCACTTATCGCGTGATAAGGCCGATCATGATACGGGGCCTGAAATCAAATGGACTGTAATTGGCACGTAATATCCACTAAGTACAACAATAAAACATGAAACAATGCAGTTGCCCCCAATATTCAGGCTACCGTAACTGTTTAAAATTCAAATCGTACTGCAGTGAATTCCGATGCAGATCATTATTTGGAACCTCTTTACAATTATTGTGGGCAGAAAGCCAAATAAACTCATAACATTTACAGTCAGCAGCAGAAGTAGCTATGCGAGTGGAGTGGTCAAAATTATGTACACATGCTCTATTGCCTTATAATAAAGACCATAGTGGAGACCATTAAAATTTTGACATCTTGGAGCGCGATGCTGACAGTCAACATCATCATATCAGCCGAAAAACGTCCACTGCTGGACATAGGCCTCCCCCAAAGAGTGCCACAATGACCGGTCCTGCGCCACCCGCATCCAGTGGACTCCTTCAACCTTTACCAGGTCATCAGTCCACCCTGTGGCGGGCCTACCCACGCTGCGCCTTCCGGTACGTGGTCGCCACTTGAGAACCTTTCCGCCCAAATGCTGCAGCGGCCACCGGTTCTACGTGCAATGTATAAATACTGGCTAGCAAAATGTACTACACTATAAATTAAGAAGACTGCTCTCAAGGACTAAGTTATTTTAACTAAAGAAGTCAGTGGCAGTGGTGAGTACTCCCCGATAACTCGAAGATGCCAAGACCGATTTGGAAATTATTATTTTGGTTTGATAGGGCATCTGGTCCCATCCCATCCCATCCCACATCTGACTTCTTCTTCTTGCGACTAATCTCATATTGTTGACAAAAAAGAAATCCAATCTCCACTTATTTTTATTACAGCCTGTATGTGAATGTTCACAACCATTTTAGAAGTGAAACGATATTTTAACGATTCAATTTGTGAAATCTATATCTGTAAATAAATTGATTTCATGCCTGAAGAGCCCGGGACAGTTTCGTTCAGGATCGCTGAACAACTTTTATTGAATCAAAGAAATTATAAATAGCTTTATTAAACACAGCAATTGAAAGACGGTTGCTGGGCTGGAACAAATGCAGTTAGTTGGTAGGTTTGACCTGTGTTAGCTTCGGTTGATGGAAGAAATAAATATATTTGGTATTATTTTTTTCGTTGGAAGACATGGTAACTGTCTGGCCCAAGGTTTGTTTTCAATTATTGTATCTGCATGTTTGTTACATCCCTTATTTTTGCCCGACCATAATAAAGCAGTCTAAGTTTGTATTTACGTTTGTTTCAACGTCGTGTTTAAGATACTGGGCCGATTTTTATAAATGAGGTGTCAATCGTACCTTTTGTATGAAAAATAAAACGGGTTAAAGGTTTTTAGTATTTTTATTTTTATATGAAGAAATGGATTCTATTTTAACATTGTCAGGACGTTAAATAAAATAAAAGTTTTGTAAAAACTTACAAATTGGAATAGGTACCTACATAATTATTTGTAAAACATTCAAGTACAACACCTATACATATTTTAAACACTAAGTAGTTGTAGGGTTAATGGCGTTTTCTCGTAAATATATTACTCTGTAGGCACTAAGTACTCGTTTTATTTATTGATTGTAACAATCCATTCCTCCCATACCACACTATAATATCATAAATGCGAAAGTAAGTCTGTCGGTTACCTTTTCAAGCTTAAGCTGGCTGAACCGAATTAAATGAAATTTGGAATGGAGATAGTTTGAGACCCTGGGAAAGACATTTTCTTTTTTGGGTTTTCAAGCGGATTGCCGTGTGTGATTAGGATATAATAGTTTTTAACCTTGAAATTATCTCACTTGGCGGTGAAGTGAAGACAGAAGTTTGTATGGATGTACTCACAAGCTTTAATAATTGCACTATTTAGGTGTCAAAGTAATTTTGTTTTTTAAAAGTTATGCTTTGAAGTGTCCTGTATAAATTGAGCTCTAAATGGCTCAACAATCACGATATAAACGACTTCCACGCAGATGAAGTAGCGAGACAAAGCAGTACATTAATGAATCTTATATGTAGGTCAAAAATATTAGCAGCAATTTACTTGTTCCTAACGATTTATGAGACTAAAGTATTGTTCATCGCATTACGGCCATGACTGGGCTTGATGAGCCCTGCAAAAACTTCGCCCAGCAAACCGCTCACTAGTTTACACGACCTCTTATCTCCTTTAAGCCATATTCAAACGTCAACTTTTCCGTCTTGAAATGAAAGTTCACATTTCAATTTGATTTTGTACAGTTACGACAGAGGGAAACCAGCGTGGAATATGCAAATCGCTCGCTGACTTACATAAACTCTTATGTCTCTTAATCATTACTCTAAAGTCAACTTAGCTGTCTTAAATATAGAGATCTCATTTCAATGTAATTTTGCACAAATATGATGGAGGGGGAAGCAGCGTGAAACATGAAATTGTAGCCGGCTTTTATGAAGTTGTATATATATGGTTCAGATGATATACCACAATACATTATATCGTACAACCTACTTTAAAAAAAAAACTGTTATTGGACGTTACCTTGGACGTTAGAGTTGCTTTTTGAATGAACTATTTTAATGCAATTCGGACAACTGAAATAGTCTGAAGTATAATTCCATTTTCTCTTTTATAATAATAAAAAATAATAATAAAAAATATTAGAGGACAATCTTCCACAACGAGCTAGCTCATAGTAAGCTCAATAAGGCTTGTGTTACGGGTACTAGAAGACGATATATTACCTACTTAAATACATATGTATGTACGTTTAGCAAGAAAATAAATATGAAATATATAGAAAATATCCAAGACTCAGAAACAAATAATCATGCTCATCACAAAAAGATTTGCCCTTACCGGGATTCGAACCCAGGACCTTCAGCTTCGTAGACAGCGTCACTACCCACTAGGCTGACCGGTCGTCTTTTGTTTATATACTCATATCGTTTCAATTGCTGCGGAGTATCGTATAGTACTATCGACAACACGGCTAACTGACCACCCGTACACTTTATGTGCATTGTAATAAGGTTCTATATAAATGCAGGATGGTCATCTGACTGTGTTGGCGTTTGTACAAAATATTACGACAGGCACATATTATGTGAGGGTTTGGTATTGGATGTAGAGACAAGAATTATGAAATCGGGTACATTAGTATTGTTTCCTTTGTATGGGTTATTAATTAACTTAAAGTTTTTTCGGGCACAACAAAATTCCGAAGAGTCGTTTCTTCAAAAGCATATTTTTAACCATGCATGAATTTTCTTATCATAATCATCATCAGTATTTGTCTTTATACGTAGGTATTCCAGTTAATCACACCCATTCAAATTTTTGGCGGAAAATGGCATTCGATATTAATACATTTTGGAATGCCATTTCCGAAGTCGTCTGGTAAAAGAGTTTCCGGAATTGAAGTTTGTTCGCCTTTTGTTTTCTGTGGTTGAAGAACTTGGGCTTAGCACCACAATAGATTAAAGTGTTTAAAACAACTGTTACTAAAATTAATGAAAGCAATGACCAATTTAGGGAAAGAAAATATTTATTTTTTATAAACATTTTCTTTACCTAAATTGGTACCTCAGCAAGAGCCATTTTTTATTTCGTCAAAACAATGTGTGTAAATCCTTCGATGTTTTTGCTTTTACGATTTCTATATTCGACTATATTGATCAAGAACATAATTATACTGGGTTTACCACAACATTTACCGCTATTTGATGATTAACTGTGCAGACATCTTAAATGACAAAAATACAGCCAAGGTTTCCGAACCGAATCCTCAAACCTCAAACGTGCCACGAGTATTCTAATAACCGAATAATTTTAACGAGAAATAATTTCAAAGCTTCTCCTTTCTGTCCTTCATTTAGGCCAAAGTTCGAGATGGCTTCAGCTATAATGACTATCGCCGTTAATTGTTCTTCTGAGATAGAGATTACTTTTCTTACAGTTGATTTAGGGCAATTTCTTGGAAGATCTGCTAAGTATTTGTTCGAACACTCGACCGTTATTTGTTTTATTCTGGTCCAAATAAGATATTTTTTGTATTGTGATGTTTTCTGGGTGGATTAAAAATGGGTTTGTAAGAATCGTAATATTTTTTCTGAGAGCGTAATTACCACAACTGCATTCCAAATCTAGCTATGGCGTTATATTTTGGGGAAGAAGTGTGGTCTCTCGATTCGTTTATTTATTTAATTGCTTACATGTGTTTTACATGGTGTTAAATGGAGTGACCAGTATCAACATGCACCCATTTTGGGTATTGCAAAATACTTAACCTAATTAAGCTATTGTACAATACATATGCGCATGAATTACATTTAAGACTTAACAATGATTTAACAAATTAAGCAAACAATTTATTTCTAATTAATTAGGTTGAAATTTTATAGTATTCAAATTATTATTAATTATCTTATTTATTATTCTCTTTACTCAATTTCAATCTTAGGCTAGGTTTTTACAATAATTATATAAAAAGTAAAATATAAAAACTATATACAAAACATAAAATCATTATAAAAACCTAACCTAGGGTACCGCCGGCAGCGAGGCGGGGCCTAAGCTGCCGGTGGTCAGGGCGTCAGAGACAGGAACCTCCTGACTATCCGCGCAGTATCTAGGAGTACCGCCTTCTGTATCTGACCCTTGATCCAGCCATCTAGCGAGAGTCTCTTGTGATGATGGTGATGGTCGAGACTCTTCGCTATTAAACTGTTCGCCGAAACGACTATCGGGACGATGATCGTCGAATCAACATCCCACATGGCGGTTACCTCGTGAGCCAGGTCTAGGTACTTGCTGGCTTTATCCTTCTCGGCCTTCACGAGGTTCTCATCATGGGGGATGGTGATGTCGACGAGCACTGCCTGGCGTTTCGATCGATCTGTTATTATTATTATTATTATCACACATATGAAATAGGTCTATCGCACATATTTGACGACCTAGCTTAGTTGGTTTGAATCCCGGTAAGGTCAATTATATTATGTGTGATGAGCAGGAATATCTGTTCCTGAGTAATGGATGTTTTCTATGTATTTAAGTATTTATTTATCTATATAAGTATGAATTTTGTTGTCTAGTACCCATGGTAAAGGCTTTGCTTAGCTAGCTTTTCGGACTAGGTCAATTTGTGTAATATTGTCCCCAAATATTTGGAAAGAAAGAGATAAAAGTTGGAGCGAAATAATCATGTTCCTCTTTTCAGATGATATTCCCCCTCTGACACAGCAAGTTTGTGGTTTTAAATAAGAGACCCAACTACGTATGTAATTGCTTCATCTGATTAATGGCTTCCGTTGAAATGAAGAATGTTTTTTAGCGAGCTAATAGAGATGGGCGCGTAAATCATAAACAGTGGTTCGGCCTATGAAGTGCTTCCTGCGCTTTTGTTTTCGGCGGCCATTATCTTTGGTTTATTGCCTGCAACAGGTCCCTTTGTGGCTCGCATTATTCACGTCCTGCTGAAAAAACTGAACACTTATGCGGATGATCCGAATTTAAGATTAATTTAAAAACAAAGTTTTTACCGATTTCATTTCAGTACTCCCGCCAAGCCACGTACATGAACATTCCTTTCTGCTTACCACGTCGACTGCTTTCTAAGAGCAAATGCGTTGATTAATACAGAAAAAAAAACCAAATCACCTGTATGAGTGCCGTCGATTCCTCAAATATCTCTGAATTAGCTTTCGTTCTTCATTATTTGCTATTACAACGGAATCATATCAGAATATGTGACGTACTTTTATATTTTTAAGAACATAAATGTGACCGTCGTCATCAGTCCCATTCATCAAATTTGTGATTTCCGAATGTAAATACACGAGTTACAATAGAAAATACCGAATTTCCTACACGCGTGCCTAATATTTATTTATTTATTTATTTAAATGTTATTGCACAAAACCAAAATAATATAAAAATGGCGGACTTAATGCCAAATGGCATTCTCTACCAGCCAACCATAAGGCCAAACAGAGACACTTAAAATTGGTGCAGAGTAAATGATCAACGTTTAGAGCGCGTACTGACTTAATAGAACATAATCATATATATAATTACCAGAGCCCGGAATTTTCACGGCAAAACAAAAGACTATCGCATCTTACTAGTCTTAGAAACATTTTTGTATCGATATCGAGTATTATTATCGAATATTTTTAAATACTTCGCGACGGTTAATTTAAAATAATATACGAGAAATATCTAAAAAAACTTACTCAACCTGAACAACATACCAATGACAACGAATTTTCTCAATTCCTTGTCGTCGAGTGAAGTTGAACGACCATTTAGTATATATAAATGGCTTTATAGTGATAAACGAAACTGTCTGTCTACTCCCAGAGAATGTTGAGAAATTAATGATTATATACTCTTATTAATATCAGAAATGAAATGTCATGTGCTGCTGTGTGTACTGACGTGGATTTCGAAGAAGAAATTGCATCTGTTTCTATGTAATTTTATACAAACCTCACGTAATTTTGTGGACCGTTTTTTTACACAACTATCGATATCGATAAAAAAATGTTACTAACACTAGTAAGGTTGCGACAGTCTTTTGTTTTGCCGTGAAAATTCCGGGCTCTGATAATTACATATTATAACTTATATACAAAGATATGCTAGTCTAATTCATATAGTACGATGAATACTATGCAAATTCTTCTTCCAGCAGATGCCTACAAAGCATTCGCTAGAAAACGAATTTGCTTGGGCCTTATCTTCAAGGGAGAGGGAGCGCATTCCAGAGGCGGATTGCTTGAACGGCGAAAGAATTTGAAATATAACCAGTACGGTGAGAAGGTATTATAAGTTTGAATAATCAGGCATATAAAAATACAACAGCAAACATACGTTTTTGTTACAATCTATTTCCTGTTCTATCCATGGTTGTCTTTTAAGCATACATATAGTCCATAATTATAACAACTTTTCTAACAAACTCTGTCATTGTTTCTTGTCATGTGACAGAATAACAACCAGCTGCAGCAGGTTTATCAAAGATACTCTATCCGACTCTTTCTAATAGAGCACTTAGAAAGAGGCGGATAGTCTATTTCGCAGCGACACATAGCCCGCGCGCCATCTTGTGATATTAATAATAAGTTAATTAAATTAATATTAATGTACGTATGTAGTACATACGTAATAATAAGATACAAAATAAAATTATTCAACCCTTGTTCTTCTCGCAACTACACCCTAGGTGTGAGGATCCACCTAAGCTCTGCGAGGTTGCAAAAAATACTGAAAAGGTGAGCTAGGAATAAATCCACCAGCAGTATTGATGGGTGCGCTCGCGTATCGCTTCCTATTGGTGCGTTTTTTCTCGCTCACCACCTCTCACCCGCACATAGCTCAGATGAACGCTCGCCCTAATACCAGTAACGCTCAAAAGCGCACTTTAACGGTGACAGGCGCGGTAAATCGCCTGATAAGGAGCTGTCGTGATCTGGCTAAGCGCCAGTGCATTGCGGATAAAGGTAACGCTTGGTAAGTCTTGGCATGCATGCCTGACGAATGAGTGAGAAACAATTGCACAGTCAACATATTTGGATAGAGTAAACGCTGTTTTGCCCGACTTGGCGGGGGCACTACCGTGTCCCCAGATATATTAATTTCGGGGTAAAAGGTACCTATATCCATATATGTTAGTAGCATTTTTTTACTTATGGCTATGTTAGAATTATCCAGTCACTTCTCGTAGTTCTCTTGTGAGCTATGCATATTACCATGAGATTGTGTTATTTTCCCGAACGAAGTGGATGAAATTGTTCGAGGGGTAATATATGACTTTTAGACCAGAGGTATACACTCTAATTTTCACTTTGACTGCGAGAAAATAGTAAAAACAAAAATTATCCATCCAAAATCAATAATAAATTCCACGGCAAAAAGATTATTCTATTTGGGGCATTTTTTTTTAATAAGCTGTTTTTACACAGATGTAAAATATTGACACCACGAACAAACGCCTCTGACCGTCTATAGTCGCATCCAAACGGCCGAGCGCGGCGGACAGCATAAAGGGCATAAAATAAAGCAAGATAGACAGACAATCCCTCTCTCTAAAACTAAGGACTCTGGTTGAAAAGCCATATTACCCCTCGAACCATTTCCAATTATCCTCGAATCATATCCAAAATAACCATCTCGTGGAAATATCTCTTAGACCCTTGTCATATAATCTACTATTCCTCCAAATATTCTTTATCAAGTGTTGCAATTAATATTTTTGTCCGACTAGGGCAGAGCCGAAATGAAGGTCAGTCTATGTTAGTATTTACATGTGTTCCGCCGTAGCGATTAATATGCTGAACCGAATTTGATGATTGATGCATCGATCGATTCAAAATTATGCTCAGTGACATGACGTGAACTTTTGTATGCAAAAAAACCAGTTGTAATCTATAAATAATAATAATGCTGGTTGTTTCCCCATTTTCAAAGTTAAATCGCCTCTCCAGGCGTCAATTTTAACAATAATTTTGCTGTACTTATTCGATAATTTCAACTTTTTCTTGTATTGCGCAATAATGTAGAAAGAAGTAAATAAACTAAACCAATGCCTAATTCCGGTCTAATCAATTACCCCTTCCAAAGGGTGCAGTATCTCTGTCGCATTAATCCTACCATTACGGGCGGAAACTTTTTCAATTCGACCGAGTCTCGTAAATTAACATAAACTGCTACTTTGCTTAGCCGAGTGGTACTTACTTTGTGTTTAATTGTCGTATTTTGTAGGTTAGGTAATATAATAGAAATGTAGACATAACTAGTTAACTGGTAAGAAATGTTACTGTGTTTTAGATGGCAATATGAGTAATATTTAAATAGGTAAATAGGGGTGTACCAACTTAAGTGAGGTAACTTCCTGTTTCACTGCGTTTTAGTTAGTAATTATGTCTAAAAATAAATGATATTCGAAACACAGTACGAAGAATTTAGACCATAAATGTGATACTGTATTTTAGTTAGCATTTCTACAAACAAGTTGTGCAGTTCATACAGGCTAAAACACATTCTAAATAACCTTTTTACTGCTGTTTAAGTAGTATTTTGTGTTCTATACTAGTCCATTACTGTACTTTAGGAGATTTGATTTGACATGTTCCAGTATTCACCACCCCCATTCTTCCCGTGGGTGTCGTAAAAGTCGACTAAGGGACCAGGGTTGAAGTGTGTTGTGGGCGATGGGCTAGCAACCTATCACTGCAATATCACATTTTGTCGATCTTTTATACCCACATTTATGCTAAAAGTGGCGCTGGAATATACGTTTCATGTGCTCTGCCTACCCCTTTTGGTAATAAAGGCGTGAATGTATGTATGTATGTATGTATGTTCCAGTATTCCAAATCATATACCGATTAGATACACATATGCGTCAACCAAGGTACATTCGTACCACATCAAAATAACTATGATTACGAGGGTTGAGAATATCGACTGTGTTGAATAAATATTTTCTATAATAATTCAAACAGCTTCAATAACTAAAGGGCCAATTTGTACCACTACACAGACGTTGAAGAAATCCTTTCATTAAGTTGATACCGAGCATTTGTATACCTAACAACAATAAAGGCCAATCTCGTGGAAAAAAATCTCAATTGGGAATTGATTTATATAGGTAGCTAAATACTGTTTGTATACTTACTATAACGAGTACATAACATAGTTGCTAAGTCTTATAATAACTAACACTGTATGTGCCACGAGCTTGAAATAAACGTTAATTTAATTTATTTTAATTTCTAACTTATTTATATGAATTCAACTTCAAAAAACTTCAGTCATCATTCTTTCGCGTTTTTTCGGTTGTATCCTAAATTAGCTGGGTCCCAAGTTTTGGCGTATCCACGTTTAGTTGTATTACGACTTATTAAATCACGTTAAATTATCAGTAATTTAAAGTAAACCTCGTCTCGTCGTCACCGTTAAACCTAACCAGATTTTTTTGTGTCAATACTATTCTCTATAAACTTCGTGAAACGGTGTAATAGCTTGTGGATAATGCAGGTGTGGGCTCGGTGCCGGCAATGCGGCCTGCCCGTGACACACAATTACCCGGCCGCATTGCACACTGCTGTGCATAAGCTACTGAATAAATAGGGGTGTAGAAACTAAATAAAAAAATCAAAAATGATGTATTTTCTTGAAAAAGAATGAAGAATTTAGTCAAATGGAGAAAAAAACAACGCAAGAGGTAGAATAATCATGAAGTTATGTGTCCAAAAATTCAAGACGAAATTTTTTATTACTCTAAAAGAAAGAAGGCAAAAAATATAGCCTAGTGACGAAAAACTTATGCAGATATCGCAAAGAATTACGAAGCTACAACCGTTTTAATATTGCTTGTTAGAGAGAGGAAACGCTAGGAGATCGTGATGTCACGATCCTCGAGTGTCGAAGGTGCGTTTTGCGGAAAAGTGACAGAAAATTGCTACTCATAATCATAATCATTTATTTGCCTAAAAAGGGTACATTACCAAAAAAAAAACTAAACATCTACCTAATCTATCATAAATCTTTGGACACTTATAACTTAGTGATTATTTTATCGCTGAAGAAATTACAAAATTATTGATTATTCTATTTAGTGTCTACACCCCAATTGTTAGAATAGAATAGAATAGAATAGAAAAACTTTATTCAACATCACATGACATTCCTAGTTACATGGGAACCTTAAAAGTAGACTTAACATATAAAATTTAAAATGAATCCTACAGTTATCCTTATGTGATGTTAAAAAGGGGCTTGCCTCAGCATAATGTTACAGTAGTAAGGCCACTGCAACGCTGGTTTTCAGGCAGACCCTGGTAACTATATTAATCCATTTTACATTGCTCGCTGTTTGTCGGGAACGAAATGTCTCATTTGTGTGCGCGCGTGTGTGTGAGAGTGTGCGTATTTGTATGAGTGTGTGTGTGTGTGTTTGACTTGACGGAATATGTGTGATATTGTGTCGTAGGAATGTTTGAGTAGGTAATAATATTGTATGTTTGGATATGCACTGTAAACGTATTTGGCCAAAAAAAATAATTAAAATCAAATATTATTATTAATAAATTACTTTAATTTACTAGGTACTCTAATGTAAATTCACATATGAATTTAAATCTTAGGGTCATTACATATATGAAGGCACAGCTCGACTGCCAGGAGGAAGTGCCTGCTGTATTTGCATAAGGTATCGTTTCAGATGTACTTTGAAATTGCCGATGGTATTACATTTCTTGAGTGGCGGAGGTATGTTATTCCAGCACTTAGTGGCAGTGTATTTAAAACTTCCTCGGAAAGCGGCGGTATGGTGACGTGGAGGTAGCAATTCATGACAAACTGATCTGATGCCGTGTGAGGAGGACCTGTTTGAGCGCCAGGTGAACTTTTTATGTAAGTACTCTGGCTCGGATGTTTTTACCACGCCAAACAACAAGGAAGACAGATGAAGTTCTCTTCGGTATGTCATTTTGTTAGTCGTATATAGCTGTATAGCGTCACGTTAGTCTCAAAAATCGACATAATTTATCCCATATAATTATTATCCAATATTCTGTTATATAGTCAGTTTCCTAAATACGCGTAGTACTTAATATGCATGCAACTTGCCACGTACAAACCTACTCCTAACTCTTCTTGTAAGTAATTATAATTAAATATTATATTCTTAAATAAAATTAATGTATTTACTGGGTATGTTAAAAAAAAAAGTGTAAACGTTAATTCATCATTTTATACCTAAAAAACTACCTTACAGCCCTGGGCTCCACGGAAGACCAGCGCTGTGGCATTGTTTAATGTCAGAGCATATGCTGAGTGGTGTCCACTTGCGGCCACTATAGCAGCACCACCAGACTTCCTTACGTACACGTTATTTTTAGTTTAAGCTGGTATTTATTAGGTTTCTTTTTATATATTGTGTTTTCTAATTAAGAACGAAATTGTGATGTGGTGTTATTTTGGCTGGCAATAAATTCATTTCTATTCTATTCTATTCTTAGATAGTACAGTGTTTGTACAGTGGCCCCACACAAGGTGGACTGATGACTTGGTAAAGGTCGCGGGAGTCCGCTGGATGCGGGTGGCGCAGGACCGGTCATTGTGGCACTCTTTGGGGGAGGCCTATGTCCAGCAGTGGACGTCTTTCGGCTGATATGATGATGATGACAGTGTTTGTACTAAAATCGTTTGCAGTGTAACGCTACCTGTAACCGCAGCCGGGTCCTTTCCTGCGATCGAATAGGTAATGCATCCAGCGCCTTTCGCTTTACTTCACAGCATACACGGCCATCTTGAGAAGTCAAGACGTTGTGCAAATCTTTATTCAGCGCATGTAGGGTCCAATATTTGCAGAACTTGACATACTGAAACCTATTTAACTGCCCTACTTTATTCTTTTACTAGCTTCTGCCCGCAACTCCGTCCGCGTGGAACTCGTTTATATCGTAGCTCCATACAAACTTTCAACCCCCACTTCATCCCCTCGGGGGAGGAATTCCGGGATAAAACTATGTCCTTCCCCAGGACTCAAACTACCTCTATACCACATTTCATCCGAATCGGTTCAGCGGTTTACGCGTGAAGAGGTAACAGGCAGACAGACAGACACACTTCCGCATTTATAATATTAGTATGGATGGATTTCATGCTTATGTTATAATCTGGTTTGTGTACAGTGCTTACATACATACATGTGAACTGTAATATATCTTACAAACAAGGGTCACCCTCTTAACCCGTTCAGGACTCATGAGTCACATAAAGCAGTCATGCCTCTACGAGCGGTTTCCGTTGGAAAGCGGCAAAATGCTGCTACGCGCTACGGAGCAGCATTCGTAGCGTTGCGTGGACTCGAATCAAATGGGTATTCTCATTTTCTGCCAAGAATCGCTACGCAGGACACTCGTAGCGATTCTTGGCAGGAAATGAAGATCGGTCTCGTGGTTTTTCTCGTATGTAGCGGAAAGCGACTACGGCGTAGGCACCCGTTAGGCGGGTTCCTGACAGTAAAAGAGTTAAAGATAAGAATTGGAAATTGAAGAGACATTTTACATAAGTACATACATTTATTCACGCCTCTATTCCCAAAAGGGGTAGGCAGAGCACACGAAACGCATGTTCCAGCGCCACCTTTAGCACAAAAGATCGACAAAATGTGATATTGCAGTGATAGGTTGCTAGCCCATCGCCCACAACACACTTCAACCCTGCTCCCTTAGTCGACTTTTACGACACCCACGGGAAGAAAGGGGGTGGTGAAATTCTAACCCGACGCCACACGGGCAAACACACATCGACATTTTCAAAGATTATTATATTTTACTGACTGTTCTTTACCATATCTACAATTTCATAGAAGCCAATATGAATAAAACATCGCACAAGATATTTAAAGTCCAAAAGAAACATGTTCCAAGTGTTGCATCTCGTTTTCCTATGCGGAAGACATAAAGGTGTCCCTTATACCAGGCAGTGAATATGTATTGAGGCATCCCCTTAAATGATAAATATGCCTTACAGGTCTCTCTAGGGATACCTTTAGCACTATTGCCCACCATATTTTCCTTATAGTAACATGATTTACGATGTTTTCTGTCCCAAAGGTAACTAGTTAGGAGATAAATGTGAATATTTGGAGGAGAATCTCATTCATTCATTCATTTATTATATGCAAACCATGGCATTACAAGTCTGGGTTTCTGGCACTGTTCGACCAATAAATTAATAGATTGAGGAACTTCTAGGGCGCATGTCTCAAATATGCACTACGGAAGGTGCTCGCCGCGCCGCTGCCGGCCGCTGCCATTCCGGTCTGAAGCGGCCCTTAGTTTAGTCATATCCGCCTGTCCGTCCGTGTGCGGCTATTGCTAACTTTTTGATATCCTCGATTTCTGCAAAGGAGGATGGGCAAATTGGCTTATATGACCAATAAGGACAAGCGATATGTCACTGGATAGCTTATTCTAAGTTCTAAAACTTTTACTACGGCGGGTAGTCCCAATTATTTGTGTGTAAAAAGTTATCGCTGCATAAAAGTAGTTTGAGTTGAAACTTTACTATGTGGGTTTCTTTACAGACTAAATTAAGGTTTTGTAACTGATTTTGTGTCATGTTTTTGTTTTTTATGCGTTATCATATGTTTTTTGTACTAGAGAGCTACGGTAGCCTAGTGGTTCAGGCATGCGGCTGTCAAGCGGTGGTCGTGGGTTCGAATCCCGGCTCGTACCAATGAGTTTTTCGGAACTTATGTACGGAATATTTATCGCTAGTTTTTCGGTGAAGGAAAACATCGTGAGGAAACCGGTCTAATCCCAATAAGGTCTAGTTTTCCGTCTGGGTTGGAAGGTCAGATGGCAGTCGCTTTCGTAAAACTAGTGCCTATGCCAAATCTTGGGATTAGGTGTCAAAGCGGACCCCGGGCTCCTTTAGGGGCACAACCGGGAATAACGCTAGGAGGACGACGATCATATGTTTTTTATGTCATTCTGATTCAGCTATTCAAATGGGTTTTGCACTTTTCCGTCGTTGCTTATATTCTGTTTTTCTTATCGGTTTCTGTAAACTGTCGCTGGTGACTTCCTTGCGATTTCCTGACCTTTGGCTTTGTTATCGGATTCCGTGATCTAATGCAAGATTGACTTCATGTTAATTGATGTATGTATGTATGTATGTCCCACAAGGTGGACTGATGACCTGGTAAAGGTCGCGGGAGTCCGCTGGATGCGGGTGGCGCAGGACCCGGTCATTGTGGCACTCTTTGGGGGAGGCCTATGTCCAGCAGTGGACGTCTTTCGGCTGATATGATGATGTATGTATGTATGTAAGCACTTTATTGTACACAATAACAGGTTAAAGAATATACATGTCACACAATAGATCAAAGTACAAAGGCGAACTTATCCCTATAAGGGATCTCTTCCAGCTAACCTAACTTGATCATGGATGAACGAACTTAACTTTTTTTACACAGCGATTCAACATTTCCCGCCTTACAAAAAGTTGTAGAATATGAAAAATCTTTCCAATGATATATGGCTTGTCATTATTGGCTTCTAGGCCAGAGTCCATACAAATCTGCCCATCCTCATTTAATATTTTCTTTAAGTAATATAGTACATTTGTTTTTGAAGACTTGGGAATGCTCATATATTAATGAACTTCCACTCTACTATCGAAGTAGAATACGTGTTTTTTTTCTGGGCTGATGTGGAGTCGCAGAATGAAAAGTTTCGTCAATTTTGGATCTTAACAGCATTTAAATAAAGTCGAAAATTGGAAAAATTCCTCCACTATACTTGTATTTTACTCGACTACACTAACTGTATTGAAACATGTGGAAATGTTTATTCCAAGTAAATATCGTACCAGTCCCCTAAACTATTAAAGATTTTTGCAAATAAATGGGTACACTTTAACCTAAATAGTTGCCGGCAACTTTACTGCAACATCACGTCTTTTCACTCATTAAAACCATTAAAACTGAATACTTCCGAGTAGGTATAGTAAGGTACGCGTAACAAGCACAAAGTCGACAAGGCCGGAAGGAAATGTCCTGCAGGCGCGGTAACAGAGACAATGTCGTCCAGCGGGCGGAAATGTCGTTATTTTACACTCCTGTACGAGCCAGGAATATGAGACTTGCACACATGCAATTTTCTAGACATTCTCTTTGTTTGTATGAACATGTAGTGTGGTAAGGATAAGCTAGCGAAACCGGATATGTAGGTGTGTGCTGGTTATTATGTGTTTAAATGAATTGAAGGTTTGAAACTTTACTGTTCTTTACTAAATTGTAGCATTTAAAAGAGGTTACCTAGTAATTTTTTTGAGACCCGAATATTTAAAATTTGTCGAACTGAACTACGAACAGAGCAATTTATAGAGCCAAACAAGGCTACGAACATTTGCACGATCATTCTTGCGAACGCTCTAGTAATTGCTCGTCATAAAAATTATTGATGTCAAACTTCACGGCGGATACAATGGCTTGGCAAAATCTCGAAGCCTCACTGTCGTTTCGCTAGAATAATAATAATAATAATAAATAGTAGGGGACATCTTACACAAATCGACCTAGTCCCAAACTTAGCAAAGCTTGTGTTATTGGTACTAGACGATGATAAACATATTATATTCATATTCTTATATAGATAGATAAATTGTTAAATACATAGAAATCATCCATGACCCAGAAACAAATATTCGTGCGCATCATACATGCTCACTAAGACGCTCGCTAGAATGCTCCCGTTCATTTTGCGAGCATTTACCTGTACTGTTAAATTTCACTAGAATTCTGAAGTGTATCACTTTAACCCTTTTCCAGGCCTGCAATTGAAGAATTACAATAAAATGTCAGTCTTTTTTGTTGACATTAAGATAAATGTGTCACAGTTTGTATGTAGTCGATATAACGCATCTGCCTGGAAAAGGGTTAAAAAGGTTAAAATATGAGATGCCACATGAAAACTGTAATTATTCGAAATCTCTATTATGACCGGTGTAGCTTAATAGTGGGTAGTGACCCGGCAGTAACACTGACAGTTCTGGGGTCATATCACGATAAGAGCAAATATTTGTGGGATGAGCAAGAATATTTGTTTCTTAGTCTAGATTATGTTCATGTATTTTATTAAATAAATCTATTATTATCGTCGTCTAGTCTTATAGCACAAGCCTTATTGAGCTTAATATTCTGTGGAGATCTAGGTCAGTTTACTTTGCCCAAAGAGCAGCCAATGCTCTAGAAGTGCAGTAGGTATAATAACACACTCAGAAACTGCAGTGCCTCAGGCATGTTTGCGGAAACCCGTAAGTACATATAGTTTCCATGCTATTACACCTCTGAAACAACAACATAACAAAAGATATAAATATTTTTTTAACGGGTTTTAAACGAGTTGAAGTTGTAAAATATTGGAAAAATAAACCATTATCGTCTCAAGTCCAGGACAAGAATCGAACTGGTGCCCTCTGCAGGCGTAGCACGGTTGCCATTTTATCACTTATCCTTGTGGATAAGGCATCCGTTACTCTCGCACTCGCATACTTGTCAGAGCATGATGGGCGTCTTTACCACAACGATAAGTGATAAAATGGCAACTATGCTACGCCCACTGTATTGCCTAAGATTGCCGGTGCAAAGGGCCGGGCTTCAGACAATAATGGTTTAGTTTTCCATTTCATTTATTTTCCATGCTATTATTTTGGACGGGTCGCTTCCATCAAGCACCGCGTGTCGGCTAGCACCAACAGCATTCTTCGTGGGATCGCCGTAAGCTAGATTGCCCTGTAGCGATGCACTAGGATAGCCTTCGTGTACACTCGTTGCCTCGGTTTGCTTAACTATAGTATTATAAAAGACATTACTAATTTAATTAAAATTTATATTAAGAGAAATCGTTTATTTTTAGTATTTTTAATTCTATAGTGGCTAACACATATTACTACTAACAGTGCCTGGGCAACCGAGCCCTGCTCAGGTGAAAATAGAGAAAATACGGAGAATTTTCCCAGACTATGAGACATAGCTACATAGATCGATTATTATAACGTGATTGCAAATATATATACAAATATTGCTCGTTTAATAGTATAGGATAGGATAGGATAGGATATTATTATTATTGTTTGTGTGACATGTACACTAACAAACTATGGATCTTTAGTTATAATAATATTTAGTTATAATATAAAATAGATGATTATTAATGTTAATATTTAATTGTCTCGTAATAGGTCATATCCTCATAACTTTTGGCTCATTTCGTGATAGCAACCGAGCACAGTGTAACAAGTAAGGCAATGCCTCGAGCTATCAAAAGACAGTGTGGAATGTTGCCCCTCGTCTCTGTCAGTTGCAGTGGCAGGGTTAGACGGCGCAGCGGGGCACGCCGCTTTAGTGCACCGGTTAAATAAATAGGCAAAATAAAATATATATTACTAGCTGCTGCCAACGACTCCGTACGCGTGGAACTTTTATATATCATAGCGCGGTAAAAACTTTCAGTTCCCATTTCACCCCCTTAGGGTGTGATTTACGGTGTAAAATCTGTCATATGGCTAACCCGAAATTCAAACTATCTCGATACTAAATTTCATCTCAATCGGATCAACGGTTTAAGCGGACAAAGGTAACGCACTGACAGACAGACAGATAGTTGTCTATCATCACATAGTTACTTTTGCATTTATAACAAAATAGTACGGAAGTATGGATTAGTGTGGATTTGGGCGTTACAGGACCTTCTTTAAACACCTGTAAATGTAATAAACTTGGGTTTGTGTGAAAGGAACAAAGCACATTTTAGTTAACAGAGGTTTAAGTTTAATGAATAAGGAGCTAGTCTATTATGTTGAATAATAGTGATACATTCAGCTTTTTCTGACTTTGCAATTTTAATTGTTATAAACAAAATATGAGACTGAAATAAATAATTTTTAATTTAATATGAAGTTACCCAACAAACGTCAACTTTTCTTCTCACGACTCTAAAATAATCCTAAAGATCTCAGTTCCTTTCAAGTTTAAATCCCTGAAATCAAACTTCACCAGTCCCAAGCGCAAAACCTAAAAGACTAACATTCAATGAGACTCGTTGCCAAGATAAGGAATACTTAAAGGCTTTCAGACCAGGCTCAAATCGGCTAAGTGGCTGGGGCGCCTTTGTCTCATTAAGTCTTGGATGATTCGACTGGTGATGACGGATCGTGACATGACGATAACATGACCTGTTTTATAAGCATTTATCTAACTCACTTTTCGTATAGATATTAATTCAATGCAGAAAAAATGTAAGTATAACTACTATAGACCTAATGCTTTAAAACATTTTCATTCAATGCTACTGCAAATCGTGTAAGTATTATACATATTGTACGCAACTAATAGTCAATAGCGTTTTGATCAAAACAGCTAAACAGGCGGCAACATAATGAACAAAATAGTATTTTTTAAAGTGATTTCTGACGAGTACTCTTCATCTTCTCTGCTCCGTCGTTTTCATTACCAAAGTGACAGCACAAGTGACGCCGCGAAGCAACTGAAGTTGAGAAAATCTACCCTCCTTTTTCTAATTTTATAGTGCGAGTGAGACAGGAGTCGCTAAGCCGTTCGCGACGCGACATAACAGCCAGTTGTGAGACGTACTGGAAAGCTCTGGTGGAGTTGTGGAGCGCACTTTGCTTCCACTCCTCCCTGTCATCAAGTTGTCGGGCCGCTTCGGTCACTGTGAGCCGCATTAACTCTCACACAGTTAGACCAGCGGGTTGATGTTCGCCCTCGTGGTACCTTTCCGGCCACCTTGCCAACTACAAGCAGTTCGTCTGGACTACCTGACCGTCTTCCAGCTATGTGGGCTGTGGCCAAAGTAGCCTAGGATCCGTTGGTAGCAGATACTAAAAAGTGTGATCCGAAGTCTCAGCGTGTAAAGAATAGTTTATTTTATTTTATGTAGCATACTCCGTCCGTCTAGCATAATCATTTTTATTTATTTATTTATTAGGCTCACCCAACAAATTACAGTCATTCATTCAGTAACATAAGAAGCTAACTAGACACTTAGCTGGACTATAATTCTAAACAGTGTGCGCACAGAAAGATACATGCATTCGTCTCTTTATTGTATTCGTTATATAAACATTGTGTCTATAAATTAAATCAATTTTATAGATTGCTGTGCCCTTACATGGTTTATACTGAAACATATTTTTATTTGTTTAAACCTGTAACGTATAATATAAATATGAATATGATTACAAATCTTGTATTTATTTACCTATGAAAGCTATAAAAATACTTATTATTAGTGGAATTATGAATATTATGATGTTACCAATTCATATTTTATTTACATTCTGATTATTAAGATGACATTTAATTTTAGTTAGAGAACGAATATAAAACTATTTACAATAACGAAAAAAGAAGAAACTAAAGCTAACTTAAAAAATCTCTAAAAAGGGCCCCCGTGGCATCGTACCAAAGATGCTGGCAACATTATTTGTGTGTTTATTATTAGTCAGTTATTAGTATTTAAATACATTGAAAACAAACCGCTCATTGATATAACTTTTTAGTATCAGCCTAGCTTTCATGACATTAGTAATCTGTCGATTACTAAGTTCATGAAAGCTAGGCTGATACTAAAAAGTTATATCAATGAGCGTATTGTTTGCAATTTATTTTCTTATGCGTAAAGGACCAGAAACACAAATTATGACAATACTTAACACCCCAAAGCCTAAAGCCACACAACTTAGTTCCGCTTGTAAAAGCCTTTAAAATAAGCTTGTTTACCGCGATGTCTATTTGTGTATCCGCGTCCTAACTTTACCTTCAAAGGTGCAAACTACTAACTCACACCTGACCACTCCACATAACTTACCCTAACGCATCACTCCACCATCCTAATAACGACCTAATCAAGTCTATTCTCTGAGTTTAAATTGGCTTGTGTTGGTTGTTTGTTACGCTTTTTGGGAGCGGGAGGTTTGTTTTTCAAAGCCGCATCTAGTTGATGTTTACATTTACAGAAATGTAAGAGTGACCCGAATAGCATGCACTCGTACATCGCTGTAATATATGTGTGGTCGAAAATATATGTGCGCGAGTCAGATACATTTGAAAACGCTTTGTTCACCACAGCTATCAAGTCCACAGCCCGCTAGTTGTGTCGTGGCGAGATAGACTATCCGTCTCTTGCTAATTATAAAACGCTTAGAACGAGACGGATAATCGTCGCGACACTGCACACGGGTCGTCATGTAATAACCATGTAGGGTGCTATTAACGTTACACGCATCCTGTGTTGTGCAACGTGTGTAGAACAGTACAGCTTATCTCAGAATGTACTCACGGACAGCTGACACGACCGTATTTAGCAATGCATTCATCACTATCACTATCACTACATAGTATAAAACAAAGTCGCTTCCCGCTGTCTGTCCCTATGTATGCTTAGATTTTTAAAACTACGCAACGGATTTTGATGCGGTTTTTTTTTAATAGATAGTGATTCAAGAGGAAGGTTTATATGTATAAAATAGTACCCGTGCGAAGCCGGGGCGGGTCGCTAGTATACATATAAAATACTGAGAGTTAAAGTGGTTTATAATTGTGTGGTAAAAGTGGTTTTAAATATAGAAAGAATAGTTTTTTGTGCAGAGCAGGCAGGAGTTTAAACAAAGTTGTAGTTAAATTAGATATAGACATATTTTGTGATAGCATACAAGCAATAAAATCCAAATTGATAAGATTCTTCATGTGTGATACTTCAGTAGGCTCGGGTTATTAGAGTTTATATATCCTAATTTATTAACTACTTGCATATCCATGCTTGCTATTGGTGCGCGATGGTTACTGTGCGTCGTATTGTACGCTAAGTTTAAGTTTGGCTATAGATTTCTTTGTTAGTTTATTTCTATAAGTGAGAACCTGTAATTGGCTATATGGATTTATTATTTTGTCTATAAAAATGTTGCGCTGTTGGTTTTCCATGTATCAATAAATAAATAAATAAATAATTGAACTAGCTTCTGCCCGCGACTCCGTCCGTGTGAAACTCGTTTATATCATAGCTCCATACAAAGTTTCACCCCCCTTTTGAATAATGTAAAAATGTAAAATATTTATTTGCGGCATAAAAACTATTCTATGTCCTTTTCCGATACTCAAACTATCTCTACACCTTCAACTAACGCTTAGTGACTAAGAATCGCGGCGTCAAGATGCGGGGCTGCAAGCATTCTACATCACAGAAAACACGACCTTCGCGGACTAGGGTTGCGGATAAATAAACGGGCATGTTGACTTCCAACAAACTTGTACAAGCGGTGAAAGAGGAGCGGTGAGCCTTATAAATTGTCGCGCTTTCAACCTCTTGAAAGCACACTTCAACAGTCTTGAATCAACACGGTTGGCAATTTTATTTACATTTGTAAAATAGTAACCCTTCTCAATTCCAGTGCATCTTATGAATAAATTGGGCACGCAATCATTATCTTTTCAATATCGATCTTGTGATTGATCTTAAACTATTGTTTTTAGACATATCAAAAAATATTATCGTGATGCGGTAATCATATCAATAATTTTTCAGTCTCATTTGTTGTTTTATCACTAACTATTTATTTTTCTTAATATAATACAACCATTAAATGTTTAGCGATATACGATAAGTGTATTTCTTTCTGAATTTTCGGTGACTCGGTTTCAGAGCGATATAAAGGGTACCAATCTAAATAGCCCATGCGATGGACCGCATGAATACACAAAAAAGACGACCAACAAAGAAAAATGGCAAGGAGAATAACTGACTAGATGACTACCACGACCGCTCTGTCAAGCGCGTAACAATTGAGACGAGGAGATTTTTATCATTGGACTACGTCTTTATTAGAAGTCTCAAGTAGCGCTTTGTGATTACATAGTATAGCACTTTTTTAAATGGCCATGTAGCCGTATGCGGGAGCGGCATTGTCTTCCGCAAAGGTGGCAGGAGAATTGTGTATTAGGCATAATGGTCGAGGTGTTTCATTGTCTTCTGCTCCTCCTACCTTCGAGAAGGTCAAACCAGGCCCCGTCATGTTTTGTTTCGTCCGTCCATGAGAGCCTTAAAAATATTTTCTTGTATAGACCGCGCGGAGAACAGGTTTGTAGATTCAAAATTTATTATAACTTCAAAAGAAAGAAGGCAAAAAGATATGCTAATGATGAAAATCCCATTAAAATATCTCAAAAAATTACGACGCTACAACCGTTTTAATGTTGCTTGTCAGAGTGAGAAAACGCTAGCGATCCTCGAGCGTCATAGTAAATGACAGTCATTTCATACGAAGGTGCGTTTTGCGGACAAGGGCCAGAACCTACCCCCTCTTAAAACTTTAAACATCTATAACTTTGTGATTATTAAACATCTTGCGTTGCTTATTCCCCCATTTGACTACATTTTTATTTTTTTCCAGAAAATACAACATTATTGATTGTTTTATTTAGTGTCTACACCCCTATTCGATTTAATGAAGTATTAATTCTATTAAGTATACTAATTACTAATTCCAATCACATTACCACATCCACCTCCTTGACTTGTGCCGCGCCTCACCAAACTATAAACATTTGTCTCCAAGACAAAAACATGGCCTAAAACTTCTCCCCTGACCCGACCAAGCCAAATGAGGCCAATTAAACGACACTGCTGAGCGCAGGAAAGCTAGCACTATTTATTCAGGACCATAAGATGTAAATTTACATGTAAACCCACGGGAAGGAGGGTTGATGAAGTTAGCCAGTAGTGTAATTGACACGCTGCAGCATTTATTTATTTAGTTTGTTTATTTAATTCAGACAATAAGGCCCTTATTATACTGTTAAAACACGTTTAAAACTTACAAATATAATAATTAACATCATTGCGGGTGGGTATCGACTAGCACCTGCTCTATTTACTGTTACATTAAAAAAAACTGGATCATTAATTTTAATTGTGGCACGTCCAAAGTGAACCTAGCTTTACCTCCATCAAAAAACACTATTAAAGCCGATTAAAATCTTCGATACCCACAACGACTCCCGATCGCCATATTGGCGACTCCCGCCATATTTTCAGGCGACGTTTATTGCCGCCATGCGTCATACTTGAAGATCGCCATTTTATTGGTAGCCGATAGTCGCCTATTTATTTTATCGCATATGATACATTTTTATTAGTTTTTTGGATGTATCGTGTTGTAACAAAGGTACAAAAATATTTTTAATGAAGTTGTTAAATGAAAAAAGGAAAATTTTAATTGCATTTGCCATCTAGTGGGTTGATTGTAATTATATAAGCGAATAGTGGTATTTCTCCCCCGATTTCAGCCGTTCACATAATGATATAGACAGATTAAAGAATCCTGTATTTTACAAAAGTATGTTATATATAATCTTTCCATGTGCTTAATCCGTTCCGACATTTATGCGTGACAATTTATTTATTTATTTGCTCTTCAATTTGGAACGGATCCGATACTTTATTTTATTTTATTTATAACCTAGATCTAAATCTGGCTGAAAATAAGATAAAGCTTTCCCTAGGTTGAAGGTACAAAGTAAGCCTAAGGTAAATCACCCGACGAAGGTGTGCGTGATGATTTATCCGCCGGCTTCACGGGTCGTGGGGTGATGAATTTATATTCAACCACGGTTCACCCCGTTACACAATATTTTCGTGTTTGAATGCTGTTCTATTTTTCTTTTCTTTTTTAAGGTATAGTTTAACCTCTGGGTTGGAAGGTTAGATGGAACACTTTCGTCACGCCTATGCCAAATCTTGGGATTAGGTGTCAAAGCGCACCCCGGGCTGCTTTAGGGCACAACCGGTAATGACGCTAGGAGGATGATGAGGAGTGCTGTTCTATTTCCCTGTAAAAAATGTGACATGATAATGACAGGTGTTAACATTTTTGTTATCTACATTGTATGTAAGAAACATGTTAGGTACTTTTTAAGCAAGAAAATAAAGTTTTGAGCAATTGTTGATGCTTTTAAAAGTAATAAAATTCCGAGTATGAAATATTTTTAGCGGCATTTTTATAACACTTATGTATCATCCATGGCATAGTGATAGATTATAACCTGGATTAAAATTATAACACTTTTATCTCGCTGATCATCATAGGGCATCGGGGATGAAAGTTTATTGAGACAAATACTAAATTAAATTACACAATTACAAACAAATAGAATATGTATAACTAAAACAAGAAAGTAAAACTAAACTAAGTAATAAGGAAATACGTATTATAAAAAGGAGGGTCGAAGTCGCGGGCAAATATCAGTTATACACAATAAGAATTTTTCATCATATTTTGTAATATATACACTTGAAAATACTGTCCAAATAAAATTCAGGCTGTTTAACTCGTCGAGTAGTAGTTTCGTAAGGCTCATTTTTAATACTTTCGTATTTCTCAATCATATCCACTTACATCCGCAATTAACCGCGAATCAATTAAAGCTAGTACCTACACAGATTCTGTAAATAATCACAAATGCACAATGCGCTGCTTAACACTGCTCAAATACGGGCCTTGGCAAACACGCTTTGATGTGTTCACGCCTTAATATTACCAACACATGAACCTTAATACAATAGTATAAAGTTACAAATCGCTTGGCAGTTTTAAGTGTGTATTGTAGAATTGATTGCACGAATTGAACTGCGATTTTGAATTCCGAATTACAGTTTCGAATGCCGTTGTTTAACGTGTGTTTTTATCATTTTCCACGTCCATTTTTTTGTTTCATCTTAGACTGGGAAAATCCTACTTTCATTTATAATATCCATGCTAAAGTAACGGCTTGTCTAACTGTTACCAATTATAATGAATTTTAGCATGTAGACAGTGTGATTCAGGATAAACATAGACTAATTTAATTTCAAAATCAACCCCCCGGGAGCTCAAAGTGGGATGGGATAACCAATAATATTATGTTAACGTTTGGATATATGTTACTCAAACACGCACGCAAAAAGATAGAGCAGTACTTGAAATAAAACGGAGGAGTTTTTATTGCAATACATGTTCAAATAAGCATCCTCTAGGGGCTGAAATCGGGTTGAACATTGGTATGAAACTAACGAAATAAATGTAAGCTAATTTTTTTGAAGACATAGCTAAAACTTTGCTTTCACCGTTTGTATTAAACAGATTAGTTGATATTAGCTTTCGTGCCACTTGAAGCCCAAAAGCCTAAGTACTTACTGAAATACCTATACAGTGCAGTCTCCAAAGGGCTTAAACTCCATATTTTATTTACTAAGATATGATATTATGGAGAGCAATAGCCCCCTTCAACTTGAAGTACCACGCAGCTGACGACTATATAGATCGTCGTAAAACAATCTTAAGCAAAATTAAGCCTAAGAGGCTTTGAATTTCATGCGATTATAACACGTATTGCTTGAGACCTTATATTTCAGAGTGGCGTAAATGTTCGACTCAACTTGGGTCTATGCAGTTTTTAGGATCAAATTAGTCAAGCAGCTGAGCAGCTATCGTGGAAGTGGGTGGATTAAGAGCCGTCACCCACGTTGACTTTTTGGTAAAATGTATTCCCAATCCTGAATTCCATCCATTTGCGTGATAATTGATTGATTCGTATTTTTATTTCACGTAACCATAGACATATTTTATTAGTAGCTTTCAAAATGAAGGGGTTAGTAATGAGACTTTTAATTACATTATATATCTAACTTCAAAATTCTTATAGAATATACTTGGTAACTATGTGCAATACGCCGGAAAAGCCACGCGGTATATTAGAGGTTACATGAGTTGGCCGAACTACCTGTTGTCAATAAAAAAAAATACCTCTTCCAACCAAGGGTGCATTGCAAGATTGCATTTCCAATGACAGTTTTATAAGAAGTCGGCAACATTAGAATAGAATAAAAATAGAATAAGAATAAATTAAAATAATTATTTGTTAGTAGGTATATATGGTTAGTAATAAATGCGTACAAAGGGACCGGATGATCTCGGATTGCCTAGAACGCGAAATAACTAGTGCGTTGTTTTGCCTGCATTGCAGTTTGACCACCGAGCATTGTGCCTAAAACGTAAAATGACCACTCATAGGTAGGTTAGGTTCGCTCGGTTTCTTCAGATGCCCGAATGGCAAACAGACCAGAAATAGGAGCCCTGCCCCGCGGGGCTCCGTCTACATCGCTAACGTTAAGATAAAACGACGAAAATGATGTAGGCGTTTTAGGCATAATGCTCGGTGGTCAAAATGCAATGTGGGCAAAACAACACACTAGTCATTTTGCGTTCTAGGCAATCCGCGTATAACCCAAACGCAATGACTAGGGGATCCAAGCCAACGGCCTCCTATTTGATGTGCACTCGCCCAAACCTCTCGACCACCGAACCACATAAACAACATCTATTTTAGTTGTCTGTCCCAGCGGCCTCTTCCATCTCGCCTGGGCCGTTAAAGTCTGATAATTGGAAATTAGTTCCTTATTTATCGCTGTAATTATCCCTGATGAATAGCCTGTGTTTTAGTCAACAGTAAGTTTGGGAAGTTTAAGGTACCTACTTAAAATAACCTTATTCTAAGGAGAGATGTATAGCTTTTTTGTTTTTGGGACAATCTAAGGGGATACACCTGTAATGAGCATTCTAGCGAAACGACTGTAAAGCTTTGAGCTTATTGCCGAGCCAAGGAAATGTATTATTGTTCCTCCACCGTTCCTCTCCGCATACTTATGTAAATACTAATAAATACTTTAACATCCAAGACTACCGCATTATTACAGAATTCAAACCCAGGACCGCTGGCTTTTCGGCAACTAGGTCAAAGTGATCGTCAAATCGGTCATGAATATTCTTGGTGTCATAGCTTGAATGAGCTTTAAAATCTGGCGACTATGACTTAATTATTATGTACATGAAAGTCATGCGATAGTCGCCAAATTTTCATAATGATGTCGGTGTAATCCTGCCCTAAAGTCATTAAAAAATTGTCGACTATTATACCACGAATTTATACAACGACGAATATAATAATAATAATAATAATAATGTACCATTTATTTCAGACATCTAAGGCCCATAGAAACAAATACCTTAAAACCGGAACAAACATAAACATACATACAATACATATAAAAACGAATTATTTAGGCGACGAAACAGCGTGGGTCCGTTCCATCTTCAAGTCCGGTATAGAATTCGGTAGGTTGCCCTGAATCCGCCGAAACACCCTTCGGCCAAAAGTCAGCACACGGGATGGTCTCCTGCAGCGGCCGCGGCACGCGCACCATTAACGAGCTGTTGCTGAAAAGTGCACGTAGTGGCGCGAACGCAGCTAGAAAACCTTCGGCGAGTAGCCAGTCTTCTGGTGAATATACTCCACCATTATCATCAGCCGTGGCGGAGTAATGCAGGGGCGACAGGTACAGCGCCTTACTACCTACGTGGTAACCCGCAGACCAGAACCAACCGGCTCTGGCTGTATCACGCTGAGTCTTTCGCAGCTTGCGCTTTCTTGAAACCGACGTGAAACCCTCCTTATCCAGATCGGTGCCTTCTCTTTTGGAGGAACCCGATCTTCACGCACTCTTGAAGGTGCGCCTCTCCGGTTGGCTGCGATTGGCTGACCGGCAACGACGTCAGCATTAGCGATGACGTCGTGACTTCGAGGAGGCGGCGGGGGGAAGGCCGCGCGCCCAGGATGCACGCGGGCGGCGAAAGGGCATGCGCGACACTTTGCGCTGTGTCAGCAACACGCAAACTGACTGAGTTGACACTTGACGCCGACACGCTGACGGGTCAGGGTCATTCCTCTTGAAAAATGACGACGCTGGCGATCGAGTTACCGGAGCGTTACTACGCAAACTGATAATTTCTTTGCGCAACTCGGTTATAGTGGCCTTCGAAACGGTAAAATTTCTCCATAATTTCAGCTATGCTTGCCTTAAGATTTTTAGCAAGCAGCTCACATCGACATGATCTGGCACGTACGAGTAAGACGGCAATCCGGACACTTCTGTCGCCACGAACTCGAGCATGACGTCTTTATTCTCCCTCAGAACATCTATGATGTCTTCCAGGGTCTTCCTTCCGGCTTCATCTCCTCTTCGGTGAAGTATGAATGTGCCAACGATCCCGAGGGACTGATATAGCACCATCTTCGCTGCACAGATGTCGTCAACGGTGAAGCTGGACGAACAGATTTGAACAGCGGAAACCGTGTGCATCCACCCTTCTCTTTTGTTGCAAAAAGGCGAGGAATTCGCTCATTATGGGTTCACTCTGGCGGGAGTCACTCATCGTTCACCGATAGCAGTGGCCTAGCCGCGCTACTTTCGCAATTATGTAATTAATAACTCATCAATGCTTCTACGTCGCTGCGCGCATTGGACACGACTGCCAATATATGTAATATAACTGCCAATATAGCTCCTGGACTTTAATAGACCCTGAAACATAAGTTAACTTTTATTCTATGTATAGATTAAACACTTAAGTGATTAACTCTGATCATCGCTATAACGAAAATCATAATAAATAAGGAAATTACTATACGACGCTAGTAACCAACTGAGCTATCGGAGCAAATCTGTCTCGGTCACTAAATCTTTCAATCAGTTCCTTCTTACAACGCCTTAGGGAGGCGTGTAGCGACATCTATCAGAAGACTTAGGCTTCTTAACTGCAACAACGTCTCAAATAATTTTGAGAAATCGTCAGTAACGATGCGCCACCCATATTCAATTAATTTTGTATCAAGCAGTAACAGTAACAAGTAAGTAAGCTACTAACAAAACGAGGAACTTTAAATTTTTCCTTTAATTTAAACGTATAATTTCGTAAGCAGCGTTACTGCTTAATACAAAATTAAATAAGGAAATGTATCCATTTTATCTCCTTATTCTGGATCAAAATGATTAAAACAAAACACATAAATTCTTTGAAACCGAATTGCTGGCTTTTACCATAAATTATTTACTGTCTACACAAGACCAAGAACCCCCAAGGGCAGAACAATGCCCTGTTATTATTAAGTTCGTTAGGATTACAGATAAGCTAGGTCACAGATAACGGGTAGAATAGGGAATAAGGGACCTGAGGGTCAATTTCGCAATTACATTTTGCATACCAATTTTTTTTATCCTTTGTCAATTCACCGTTTTTATACGAAGTGATTCGCTTCATCTTTCCTCTTGCGAACTAAGCGCGACAATTACAGTTTTTTTCAGAATAATGAAGTTAACATTGTAGCAACGACACGTAAATATTATAAATACTGATGGTCTTATTATGTGGGGAAAAGCTGCAGATGTTAGAGCAACTATTAAGTTGGAGTCAGCTGAGCTATTGAGAGACTTCGCTCCCGTTTACTATGTTGCCAGTTAAAAAACCTTAATCTAGATTTTTCAAGGTAAGTGTGAATAGGCTATTAGTTTCCCCTGGTTATGACTTTTCATTAGGTGAAAAGACTAGGGCCAATCGCTAGTAAGTGATTCATAAAATATCAGTGTTTGCCGCGTTCTGACACGTTGGTTATAAATCAGAACTCGAAATGTAAGTGTAACATTAACCCCTGAAACTGTCCTTTGCCCCTTAAGTTACGTTAAGGGAGACTGTAAAAACTTAATAGGAATTTTGGAATTTTGTGAGCGCTTTCGAGACGATTTCAGTGGGACCATTCCAACTGTATTTAGGACATCTTTCGCTACTTTTTCGTTATTCAGTGAAAAGGGATTTTAAACTTTAGTTACAGTTTTTTTATGTTATAGGAAGCAAACGAGCAGATGGATCACCTGATGGTAAGCAGCGTAATATTTTTATTTATAAGGTTGTATATAATCTGCACTGTTTGTATATAAGTAAGTAGGTCTATAGATATGTAAATCAAAATCCTAAAATCAATAAAGGGTTGGTCACGCACTTCCGATTCCTCTGCAGATGCAAAGCGTACAATAGGCTACTGTCTCTGCTTACCATCCGGCAGGCCGTATGCCTGTTTACCACCACAGTAGTATTAAACAAGGAAGTTATCAGTGGTATCTGATTTGGTATAACTAGTTGTATAAATTTGGTGCCAACGCAATATTATGGTACCACCGAGCCGACTCCGTACATAAGTCCCAAGAAACATTGGTACGAGCCGGCATTCGAACCCATGATAGCCAAATCGCAGACGCGTGCTTGAATTGCCCACAATATCAAGTTAGAATCGAAATAATAGCTCGTAACGAGAGCGGTACCTAGGTTGTACAGCAAATCCAGTACTAAAAGAGAGGTTTGCATGAATTATAAGAATGAAAGTGTCAAAAGCATCAGAGCGTTTACTTTCCGAGTACTACTTAACTTAACAATTAAAATGGAATTCTGATTTTAAGCACATTGGATTTCCTGGTTTAGTGGTCAGCGTCCAACGTCCAACTGGTCGAAGACCTGTTGGGCATCCTAGGTACCGGTGGTGTGACGAAGTCTAAAAAGACCTTTTTTTTGACGCTGGGGAAATGTGTTTCTCCCCCTCGGACTCGACGGATCGAGTCCAACGGGGCACATACCCCCCGGCCCGGGAAGGCCATAGTGGGGGGTTATGTGGGGATCTCTCCTCCCTTAACCCCCTCCGCATGTAGCGGAGGGAGGGGAGGAGCCTACCCACTAAAACCCCAGCGGCGTCACCCTCTCCTGCCGTTAAGGGGGCGTCTTAGGATGCAGCATTACTTACCACGACGACCCCCGGCGGCCCTGGCTACTCCCGCCAGGGCACCCGCGCCAGAGGAGGGGAAGGTCAGAGACGCTTGACTTTCCCCCTAGACGTGTAGGGTTATGTGCAATGTGGGTCCCCAACCCACTGGCCCTACTGGGGGAAGACGCGGCCCGCGGCAGCAAACCGCGCGCGCCTTCGACCCCTCCGTCTGCGCCGGAGCGGGAGCGCATCCGCACTGTCTTCGCGCTCCCGCTCCGCGGCCTCCTTCTGCGATATGACGACTTCGCAGAAGGCCACCGCCTCCCAAGATCTCTCGCTGCCCAACATGGCCGCCACTACGCTGTGCAGCGAGAGATCATCCACGCCGAGGGCCAACACCATCGTGCGGCGCTCTTCGGCCCAACGAGTGCACCACTCCAAGGTATGCTGGGCCGTGTCGTCCTCCGCGCCGCACTCATGGCAGGTGGGCCTAATTTCTCTTCCTATCCTGCACAGGTAATGACCGAAACAGCCATGTCCGGTCATCACCTGCGCAAGCCTGTACCCCACCTTGCCATGGGCCCTCTCCAAGCAACTTTCCATCGACCCGAGGAGTGCCCCTATGGTGCGGACTCCACAGGGGGAGTCCTCGAGGTCGGCTTTCCATTTCTCCCTCATCCTCCTCTGGGTCTGTCTCCTCGCCTCTCTCACCTCCTCGGGAGCGGGAAATTCCCCGGTGGCTCTCCACCGCACCCGCTCCTTGTGCGCCTCGGCGTGAGCCTCCGCGTCGAGCTCCCACGGAGGAGTACCAGCCAAGGCGCACGCTGCCGCCCACGCCACCATCACATAGGCCCTGCAAGGCGGCGGCACGTGACGGACGGCCCCCCTACGTTGGGCAACAGCCGCCCCAGCGCCGAAGCTGCGCCCACTATTCGGGGAGCAAGTTGGCGGAAATGCTCCCCGAAATTCCACCGCTTGTCAAGGATGAGGCCCAGATATTTAATGTGGGGCCTCATCTGGACCATCTCTCCGCTCACTCGCAGCGCGGCACCCGCAGGCGGCTGCCACCCCTTCCCCTTAGAGATTATTGCGTCTGTCTTGGGGAGGGAGACCTCCAATCCCAGCAGCCGTATGCGGGTGACAGCTAGCTCCGCGGCCACTTCCGCCTGCTGCAGAGTCTCCCTCATCTCCGCCCCCCGGACAGCCACCATCGTGTCATCTGCTACGCAGATGACTGCCATCCGGGGAAGGAGATCACCCCTGATGGCCCAGTCGTACCCCAGGTTCCATAGAAGGGGTCCAAGAACAGACCCCTGGGGCACGCCGCAGGCCATAGGCCACGCGCCCTCCTTACTCCTCCTCTTTCCTCGTAGAGCACTACCCGCTGCGTGAGGTAGTGCTCTACTATACGCCTCAAGTAGGAAGGCACTCCGTGATACCAGAGTGCCTCCCCTATTACTGTGTACGGGAGGGAGTCAAACGCGTTGGCGATGTCGAGCGACACCGCCACCACTCCCTGCCCCCTCCCCCCCGCCTCCTCGTTGAATGCTCTGAGGGTACTCAGCGCGTCTATACAGGACCGCCCCGCTCGGAACCCGAATTGGCGGTCCGATATGTTGGGACCCGTATTGTCCAGATGCTTGACGATCCGGGAAGCAAGAATTATTTCCAGCATCTTCCCGGTCTCATCAAGCAGGACGATCGGCCTCCACCCGGATGGGGAGTCTGCCAGCCGACTCTCCTTTCGGAGGAGGTAGAGTTTGGCCTCCTTCCAGCATTGTGGGAACCGCCCCGTCTCCAGACAATCGTCGTAAAGTTCTTTGAGGCGGCTCCCTAGGTGCTCCATCACCAGTGGCAAGACCCTACCGTGCACTCCGTCCGGTCCCGGGGCCTTTTTGCAGGCCCTCAAGCGATGCACTGCCCACGCCAGCTCGCCCTCAGAGATGGGTACCACCTCCATCGGCACCTCCTCCGCCTGCGGCGGCGCCATTGCCGGCGGGGCGAAGTCGAGGGCGGGTGGGAATAAGCCCGCCACCACCCGTGCGAGGAGTTCTGGCTCTAGAGAATCCATGGAGGGGCCATTGAGCATTTTATTGCGTACGACCTTGTAAGGCCGCCCCCACGGATCCCTGTCCAGCGTGGCCAAGAACACGTCGTGTGCCTTGTCCTTGGCTTTGGCAATCCTCCGACCACCATTAGACCTGCTTTCGCGCCGGCAGCCGCCCCGCCCTCAAGTCTAAAAAGACCTGAACCAACTCCGGGCCGTCGATAAGACAAACGAAATTTGACAGGGAAGCCTGGCGGTCTACCTATAGTGTCGGAGGCCAAGGTCCACTTTGGGTCGTTGCGCCACAGCAGTAAGTCACCGTGTCCTGTGACACACAGACCTATTCCAGCTACTTCTATACAATTATATTATTCATCTGTCTTTTAGTAGTTGTCAACACGAGTCGTCTAATGGCCAGTTCCAATAATCAATCCACCGATAGGTTTCCTTACCTTACATTTTGACACATTTTCTACGGGTAATCTGTCAAATGTAACTGCCGGTAAGGAAAACTATCGGTCGATTGATTATTGGAACCGGCCATAAGCTAGCTGAACTATACCACTGGCTGACGGGGGACGGACTGGACTAGGAAAGGGCACGGCACGACCGGTGCAGGTACTTATGAATTATCCACCAGTTTCGTAAAAACCAGAAATTTTAAACGATTTGATTTTAACTTTATGCTACGGCTACTACTAGAATGTTAACACAAAACAGTAAAGTGTAGTTAGCTTTGATATACTGCATTTAAATGAACTCCTCAACTCGCTCAAACTGAAATTAGCTAAGCAAACTAAACTAGCACAAATTAGCCCAACCACGCATGGCTACACATTATACGTCACGCTAAGCGAAACTCGCGCCAATGTTAACCCGCCCACTTAAAACACCAGAAACACCATAGTTTTAAAGGCAGTTACAGCGTTTCCACAATTTAGTGGATGAAAACGAAATAAATCCAGAATAACTCAAGTGCTGAAAGGGTGGGAGCTCTTTCGGCGTTTTGTGGTGGAGGGTGTGTGGGCAAAAAGCATCAAAGGAGTGAAAGGACTGAGAGGCTGCAAGGCTTGGACTGGGTGGTGCAAAGCAGGAGTCGAGGCGGGAAGGGTGTAAGTAGCGGTTACATATAATCTATCACAGCCTTGAAAAATGTAAGCCCGAATTTCAACACTTCGAGAACTGATCGATTGTATTCGTTGGTCTTTTTTTTGTTTACACATACATACATACATACATACATTCACGCCTGTATTCCCAGAAGGGGTAGGCAGAGCACATGAAACGTATGTTCCAGCGCCACTTTTAGCATACATGTGGCTATAAAAGATCGACAAAATGTGATATTGCAGTGATATGTTGCTAGCCCATCGCCCACAACACACTTCAACCCTGGTCCCTTAGTCGACTTTTACGACACCCACGGGAAGAAAGGGGGTGGCTACCACTACACGGCTTTGTTTGTCCGTACATAATTACAAATTAACATATTTGCTACATGTTTGGGGTTAAAAGTGTTAAAACTCTGTATCATTATCCCGATATTTTAAAGACAGTGTTTATTTTCCATAAATAATATATCAAATAGTATTAAAATACCATCCGTTTGTGTAACACGATATCAAATGAATTTTGACCCACCAGCGAGTCGATGGTGCCCCACTTCACGTGGCTTCTACTATCTGCTCGGAGGGACACAAGGTACGTAAGAGGTAGGTAAGGGCGGGGGAGGGGAATAGACGTCTGCAATTATACTTCAGTATATTTTGCGGTATAATAAAATGATGGAAAACGTTACTTCGACTTTTCGTAACATCGGAACTCATGTTTCTCTCACTCGGACCATCCACAGCTCGACCGTTCAAATATTTGCGGAGCTCGCGCCACGTAATATGAACACTCACCACGGACTGTCCTGTCTTTTGTTTCCAGGTTTTGACCGACTTTCGAACTAGTCCCAGAGTTGGAAACTAGAGAACTCGGCGGAGCAAAAACGTCGTATGTTCCTTGAGTATTATTACTTATATGACGTTTTTAGGCGCAAGTTAGCTCAAAGGATAAAGGTAACTGAAAGCGCTATGTATGTTAAAACTACGCTGGTATAGAGATAAATCGAACACACGATTCCATATAAAAGTAATTGAAACAGTAATGAACGATATTCCAGGTAATTTTGAGTTGCGTTGAAGGCGGATAATTTTGTGTTCAAGTTTATACTTTTTGTATATTTTTTCTTCGTTGTTTCCTCAAGGCTGAGGGTCGTGGACCACCAGGGGCGCTATTATTGACAACCGTTCTACAAACTACGCTATTTTGGGCTAATTGTATTGCGAATTAGATATATTGACGTCCGTGGCACCGCGGATTGCATCAGTACCTCGTGTGGGTGGTCACCCTCTACTCCTAATTCTTTCAACGCAGCAAACCATTATTTATTTATTATTTATTTAAACTTTATTGCACTAAAGAAAACTTATCGAACAAAAGGCGGAATTAATGCCAAATGGCATTCTCTACCAGTCAAACCTTAAGGCAAAGCGGAAAAGATTGTGGGCAGTGCAAATAACAACTTAAAAGAATAATAACATTACGGTAGTCCTATATAAAACATATTTACACAAATACATATACATAAATAAAATAAATACACAAATAAATATATACTACATGCATACTTACAAGCGAAATTTCAAATATGTAATCTTCAGTCTACTCGGATCTGCCAGCAAAGAAATCACGCACATCAACATCGCATTATCAACTTCTCCAAGCTGGAATAGTCTCTGCGGGCCAAGTGGCCAAAGAATTTCATTATTCTATGGAAGCATTTAGTTGTTTCGGAGCTCCTTGAGTATAAACACATTACGCGTAGTTGTATCCATGAGATGCCCAACCTTCTACGCGAGCAACCTTCTACCTCTATAGTAGCTTACTTGGTGGTGACCCTGCCTACGAAGCTAGAGGTCCCGGGTTCGAATCCCGGTAAGGGTATCTATTTGTGTGATGAGCACAAATATTTTGTTACTGAGTCATGGATGTTTTCTATGTATTTAAGTATTTACTTATCTATATAAGTATGTATATCGTCGTCTAGTAGCCATAGTACAGGCTTTGCTTAGTTTGGGACTAGGTTGATTTGTGTAAGACTGTCCGAAATAAAATATTATTATTATGTTTCAAATGCGTCTATTTTTGCTATCACGCGCGGCTGCCATTTCCATGTTTCAGACGCATTGTTTATTTATTATCTAGTAAGGAAAAAACTTGCAGTCTCTACACCGCCTAACCGCACAGAATTTAGTTCACAAAATTGGAGCTAGCGTAATTGAAGTTCGAACACAAAATAATTGAAGTGCTGAATAATTGGGTGTGCGATCATTGACAACACGCTTTCAGGAAAATATGTTTTTGATCGGAAATTGGGAAATAGATTGACCGGGCTGATAGAAATAAAATAGTACGACCGCGCTATCTAATATCTATTACTGCACTATTTTCACCCTTTTTCATAGGTATAAGATTAGAAACCTCCTGCGATTTCGAAAAAAAAAAACAATTTGACTCACATGAACAGTAAAAATGAATTGGCCTAGTTTGGAAATCTTTCACTTCCGGTAAAAAAATGTATGGATAGGTATATTTACGTCGTGTGACAACAGTGCGTGATATGTGGCATCGTTTAGCCCCTGAAATGGCCGAAAGTACTTGGCAGACGGAGTCAAAGTTTCCAATTTTGGCACCGTTTTCTGCCAAGTACTTCCGGCCATTTCAGGACTGACAGCCTTAGGTTTTCACTCTCTCTACGATTATGCCACATGTCGCCTACTGTTGTCACATGATGTAATTATACCTACCTGTACAAATTTTCACTCACTCACTGGTCACTTTGGCACTCTTTGGGGGAGGCTTATGTCCAGCAGTGGACGTCTTTCGGCTGATATGACGATGATGATGATGAGTACAATATTTCCTTTTAGTTAGAGAAACGAAAAAACCGGCCACATAGTTTCGGACCTCGCGCAGTGTAGGGTTTCGTAGTAGCCTGTCTGTCTATGACTTTTGTGCCATCGTCACGCGCGCGCGATAACTAAACATTGAATTGCATGCACATTGCTCAGAACTATGTCTTCAAGAACTCAAACGAGGCCCGTCTTGTGACGCCATCGCAAGCGCTCATAATTACCTACCTGTAACGGCGTTAACACATTTCTTATTATAATAATATTTATTTCACATTCAGGCTATACGTTCTCTTTTCGGTTGGAATGTTTCTATAATGTAAAAATGAAGGATCTACACTAGATATTTATGTCTATGGAATGAAAACAAAGAATCTGTAGAAGTTGTCACAATTTTTTCTCGAACAAGCGCACCGTTTCTTTTAGCTTGTCACGGGAGTTCTCGATTTTTTCAAAAAGTCGACACCCCAACCAAATGCTCTCTTAATCTCATCAACAAAATATACCGGTGGAGCTATGTTCAAAGAGATCAATCAACTCATCTCAATGGAAATCATCATGCCACAATAAAATTGTTCAACCTGCTTGTTTACAATTTACCCTGCTTCAAATCTTCAAGCAGGTGTATTCAAAAAGGAAGCACCGAACCTTTTGTATGAACTTTTGTTATTTTCGCACAAAGGAAATTTATTTAAAAAGGACATCAATGCTTTGTCAATGCTCTGAGCAACAAACAGTCGAGCGAGTCCTTTGATGTGTTACGTGGCGACACGAAAATAAGTATCTGAGCAACTGGTAATTTTAATACGAAATGAGAACTACGCTCAGTGTAAGAGACAGGTTTATGTTAACCACCGTTATTTGACTCGCAGAAATAACGCCACGCGTCGCCGTCTTAACGTGTTATTGTGTTATATAAGTTTTGTATATTGATCATCATCTTCCTAGCGTTGTTCCCGGCTGCCCTAAAAAAGCGCGGGCTCCACTTTGGCACCTAATCTCAAGATTTGGCAAAGGCACTAGTTTTACGAAAGCGACTGCCTTCAGACCTTATCGGAGCTAGTGGCTCTGTGAGCTGTAGAACTTGCTAGACTGCCGTTTTTCTAAACATTTTCTTGTTAATTTCGAAAAAGTGACTCGACTAAAAAAACTTAACGAGGCGTTACAAATATACTTCTAAAGCGGAAAGGGGGTTAAAAGGTCTCTTATAAAGAGTCTATTGGCAATATATGAACATAAAATGTGCGGATAGTATCTCATCTTTCTTAAAATCGTGGCTCCTCACCCACTCTTTTTATGACATCAAAGAATTTTACAAGTTACCACAATAATAATGAATATCCATAAACGTGTACAACTTAATTTAAGAATGATGGCATGTAATATTTTGAATATTATTAATAAATGACTTATGACACAAAGAAAGTAACCCACAAAAAAAATGATTCAACATAAAAATAATCATCATTGAAACGCAACCCTGAAATCGTAACACTAAAGAATAGACTACCCAGAAAGTTATGTACATTTTTACCTACATTCCTCTGAGGAGTAAACGACAACACGTAAAGTATTTGTATATATTATCTTTTTTTATTTTATTAGCTAAGCATGGGAATAAACTCAGTTATCAGCTAGTTCTTGAAGTGCCAATGAAAATTCAGAATCTCTGCTCAGAACTTTCTATATCATAGTTAGGGCTCGCCCTTACAACCATAACTTGAGATAGAAGACATGCCCATATTTCTCAATTTATGACGAATTGGAAACAAGTACACAAAATAGTATTTTAGTTGCAAAATGTAATGTTGATGCAGATTTATTAAAATGACACCATATTTTTTTCTATCGTTTGAACTACTTAAAGCGGTTTGATTTCCTTTTATGGAGATTGCAAACCTTCTTATAGTAAAATGGTTTAATGAATATTAAACTAGGTTTAAATTATTAACAGTTAGTCTTCTGTTCAAATAATTTAAAATCATACAGTTTGATTGATGTGACAGGCTGTTGCGGTAGGCACTTTTTTCGGTTAAATAAATATTTTATTTTTCATGGGGAATGATGTAACACGTATAATTAACGAACCTGCTCGGAAAATTCCACGACAATCGGTCGAGAAATGCGATCTGTAGAGGAAAACAGCGGGAAAGCGGGACATCCAGATATACAAACGATCTTCGGCCCAATTTCTAGCTCTTGTAGCGGCGGCAAGCTTCGATTGCTTCGCTCACCTCTCGCTCGATTAGACCGGTTTCCTCACAATGTTTTCTTTCACCGAAAAGCTAACGGTAAATATTGATATAGTTAAATAGTATTTATAAAGTATTATTAAATAGTACATAAGTTCCGAAAAACTGATCCGAACCCACGACCGCCACTTGGCAGCCGTAGCTTGTTTGTTTCCTATGTATATAAAAGAATTTATAGCTATGAAATATATCGTCGGCACTAGCCGACGATATATTTCATAGCTATAAACTACTAAGTTACCTACCCAAGACTCAAGCTTCAATAGAGCTTACTACGCTACTGAGCTTGCTACTAGTTCGATTTGTGTAAGATTTTCTCGTAATATTTATTCATTTATTTTATTTATTTGATAATTTTCTTGTATTTTTTAAGTTAGCTCAATAAAAAAAATAGAAAATAAGGGGAAGAGGTAAAAAATTAAAAAGTTCGATCTTAATGTTAACGGCGGATCTTTATTTTGCCGCCCTAGGGCCTTGGGTGAGTAGTGTACTAGTCCATTGGTCCCAGTGGTGTTTTGGACACTGATATTCCTCCTCCCGTCCGGCGGTAATAAACAACAGAGTACTTGTGCATAAAAGCGCAGTTAATCCCCGCGGGACCGTCTGAATATTAGTGACAGTAGATGCTGTTGAGTTTGTCCCTGAAGATGAAGGCATTGAATTATTTATGGCATATATAATCTGACAAGTAAAGGTTATTTTTATCATGTTGAGAAAATCTGTTTTAGAAAGATCGTAGCAAAACATCCGCCTTACTGACGGTAAGCCGACACTAGCATACGCTCATAAATGCAGTAGATTCACAATATGTCCTATACAAATACTTTATTGATCTGAGGATTCACTGTGACGTAACATAGCGCATTATAACCGAAAATTAAAGAGTAGCCCCAGGAAATTCGTCTAGCGACCTCTCACCAACAGAGAAATCAAGAAACATTAATCCGAAAAATAATAACATATAATTATTTGTGTTTGTTAATTCTCACAGAATGAATCCCATAATGTTGCTCAAAAATAGGATTCCTACAGAAAAGTTTTTTTTTTAATTTTCCCAATTTGACATACCGTCACACCAGCACTTCTATCATATGACGGCCGCGACATACTATCGATTTTTCACGCACCTCTTGTTCTAAGTGTTCTAATAAGAGAGAGACGGATGGCTTGTGGCGGTTCTATACGCAGCGGGCATACGGAGCCCTCCGGGTCGCAAATTTACAAAAGCTATACTGATTGAGTCACGAGTCAAATTATAACAGTTGAGCTTTTGTTTGTGCATATTACTTAACAATATCTAATCTATTTCAGTACTGTTTGTCACTCAAACGGATTAGCTTTTTGTGAAGATAGTTTTAAACATTATTTACGAGCAAAACCTAGTCGAGTAGAGTTTCACCGCCATATTTGTTTATCGCAATCGTATTTGCTCGACACCATTTTTGCCTTAGTTACTTTAGATAATCGTTGTTTAGATTTTGAGATATTGTACAGTGCAAATATAAAAAAAGGAAAATTATAATAAAACATATTTGAGTTATATTTGAGTAAAATCTGCCTATTATCAATTCTTGTAACAAACATTCCGTATATAAATGGCAATTTTTAATATTATTTAAAATATTATTCAAATCGAATACCATTATCTGCGTCTTTAATGTCTAGTTGCCAACCTACGAGTATACCACCCTAATGCTGGTTAGGTTCGACGACGAGCGAAGCGAGGAGTGTTAGGAAGAACTGCGACCTCACAGCGCGCGAGCCAAGCGAGCGAAGCGAGCGTGCCGCGGCAGCGGCTGGCGAAGCGCCAGAAACGATACGCTGGCTCGCTTCGCTTTCTAATGCTAATGGATGCTATCATTATAGTAGATTTAAATTTACACTGCTGTCTTTAAATTAAAAAAATCAACCTTGTTTTAACTTTCAGCAAAATTATACACTGAACTAGGATGTTGTCAAGGAATTTGCAACACCAAAAGCTCATCTCATATAATCGGCGTCATGGCTAAAATTCTGTTATAGACCGTAATAGATTAGTATTTGTTGCTGGATTGCCAGTAAGAGTTTAGCTAACAAAGTCTACCCGATTTCAGTCGATTTCTGTACTATAACAGAATAGGGTTTTATGAAGGTTTTGCATAAACAAAAGCTAATCGAGTTCAGTTCTCACTTTGACTCTAATAGTATAGGCTTTGTAAAGTCGCCTCCGGGTCCAGTTCAATAACGCGTTCCGGGTGCTGGTGGGGCTGCCCCGCTTCTGTAGCGCATCAGGGATGTTCGCGGAAGCGCGAGTAGACTGCTTTTACGCGAGCATGCGTAAGCGATGCACATCCCTGGTGCGCCGGGTGCGCGCCAGCCCCAACCCCATCCTGCGTTCTATAGCGGACAGGATTGACTGTCCGTTTATGAGGCACTGTTGCGAGATGCATGTTTCGCACAGTCAGTTTTTTATATAATGTATAGTAGTAAGTAGGTAGTATATACCAAACATTAGAAATAAGTAATTGTACTAACTATATCATGTATGAGTCTTGTGTTACTCGAATAAAACATTTCAATTTCAAATTCAATATTAAAAGAACCCAGTAGTTTTCAATGAAAAAACTTTCGCCGAGTCGGCCCCTTTTCGATTGCACAACCAATACATTTTAGGGAGAAAATAAGCTAAGCTATTCTTCAACCTCTCATGTGTATCTATCACATCATTGTGAAATGAGTTTAGTAGCTGTGTCATACGGTTCAAAGTTAATTGAAACATGGGAGTTATAAAGGAGATTCAGAAAATCGATTGAAGTTGTTGAGTCCTCCCAACCGGATGGTATGGTGCGAAATAAAATTGTACGGTCGTAGTTTTCGATGTGCTAACGAATTTGACAGGCACTTTTCCCTGCTTTTAGAGATTTTTGAAATTGCATGTTGTAGCTCGATTTGTTGCTATACAATACAACGTGTTTTTTTAACCGTTTTAGAGCCGAACCCCACTTAAAGTATCCAAAACGTACTAATCATTCGTGATAAAAAAAAAAAAGTTAAGTTATTAGTACTAAAAAGTAATTAAGTTTGAAAAATCCTGTATGGCGCGCGGTGTGAAATTCATTCACCCAGTTAGAGTTTGTACATAGGTACAAACTCTAACCGGGTGAATGAATTTCGCGAATAGATAGCTACATAAGATGGCGGCTAGCGGTCACTGCGGTCACTCGGCTGGATGATAATATTAATACAAAAAAAACAATATTAATACAGTAAAAAAAAAACTTAAAAAATATTTTTTACGTTTTTTGTAATGTATACATTAACTGGGCTTCGGCTCTTAAGAGTTCGCAGTAAGCTCGGCCGAATTTCACCTTCCCATACAAACGTAGTTACGCTCTCATTTTAAAACTACGTGTTGGATTGTGATGAAACTTAGGATATACAATGACATGAGGTATATCTATATCTGTAATTAGTTTATATGGTTCCAGTTTATAACACAAACGAAATACAGCAAAAACAAGTTTTGTATGAAAAATTTAAATTCGCTATATTTTTTTTACTTTGGTATCTCAAGCTACATAAACTAATTACAGACAATAAATATACCTCATGTCATTGTATATGCAAAGTTTAGTTACAATCTAATACGTAGTTTTCAAATGAGAGCTTAACTACTTTTGTATGGAGAATAGGGCTTACTGCGGACTCTTAAGACGGTTAAAAAACATCCTGTATAATCATCAAAGTTCTAATCATCTATTCCGATGACGGCGACCTTAACACTACCGACGACACGTACTTGACACCACGAAGAATAAATGTTTACAAAATGTAATCCCGGCTACAATATGTCTGTATTAAAATTAAATTTCCTGTAACTTACTACTTGGTTTAATCTACATGTTGTATTGATTACTTTAATCAATATAATATATTTAACTTCTCCAATTTACAAAGATTCTACATTTTTTATAGGCGAAAATTTAAATGTACCTACTACTACTACTTAAAACTTTTGCCAATGTTTACTAATCTGAAAATCTGAATCTTCATTCATGTAATTTTATATGTTTTTTTTTTTGTTTTGTTACTCTTGATTTCACACATGTGCGAGCTGTGGTCACCTATAAGTGGCTAAGCATCGTACTTAGTTTTTTTTTATTTAAGCCAAATGTATTGTTCAGATGCGTTATCCGTTGGTGGGCCTTAAATAAATAATTAAATAAATTAATTAAAGGCATGTTACAAGAAAATTATTTAAATTGTTTAAACAAGGAAAAATTAATAATTTTTGGTTACGGTGTATCTTGAGTACTTACCCTACCTATTTTATTTTTTTGATAGAAGCCAAAACATCATAATATCATCATAAAGCATATTATCCTCCTAGCGTTATTCCCGGTTGTGCCCCTAAAGGAGCCCGGGGTCCGCTTTGACACCTAATCCCAAGATTTGACATGCCTATGTCAAACTAGTGCCTACTAGTTTTACGAAAGTGACTGCCATCTGACCTTCCAATCCAGAGTGAAAACTAGGCCTTATTGGGATTAGATCCGCTTCCTCACGATGTTTTCCTTCACCAAAAAGCTAACGGTAGATACTCCATACATAAGTTCCGAAAAACTCATTGGTACGAGCCGGGATCCATGACCGCTACTTGACAGCCGCATGCCTGAACCACTGGGCTAGCGTAACTTATTGTTAGAAGCCAAAACACTAAAAGGTTAATATTTTCAGGATAGATCAAATTCAGCGTGATATTTATTCATTTATTTCAACCCGATTCACTTAACGACAACCCAATAAATTGATTCACAGCGCCAAAGTCATAATATTTCTCCGCGAAATATTAATGGCCGGTTGAACAGGGCTCCAAAATTGATAATAGTCGAACGATATTCCGGTTTGCTCAGAATAATGGTCGCTTCAGTGATAGGGACTTCAAACGATCGTATCGCTTTTAGCCACTTCGGGCTTGTCAAAAATACCTGCGTCGCTATTCTTCGATTTATCTATTCTTATTCTATGAATAGGAACAGTGTGTGAGGCTGTAGTTTTATAAGTTTTTATGTGGGGGTAATCTCTAGAAGAAACAAAAATAGCTTAGACTATCTCCGGAGCCTTAATTTCTTTTAGCACGCTGGGTTTTTCGTGGATGTTATCAAAATGCTCCAGAGATTTAAGACTTCACGTCCACACCTATAAAGACAATGTGTGAAACGCGCTGCATGCGCCGATCAAAGAAGTCTCTAGCGTTTGGACGTGGTTTGAGTACTAAGCTAAAGCCCTAATTTTTACCCCAGTGCCGAAGGAGAGGAGGGTTATGTTTCTCGAGCGTATGTATATGCGTATGTAAGTATGTATGCATGTATGTATTTATGTGCGTCTGCCTTATTCTTTGGAATGCCCTGCAGCCTAAACCGTTTCCAGATTTCGACATATGAGGTGTCGTTGGATTCCTCTTAATCGTAGGAGTTTCATGTACTTTTGACGTGTTGAATTTTTTTTATTAATCTCATTAATAAACGGGTGGCCAAGCATGTTTATAAACGACATTTATTTGCACATTAAGAAATGCAATTACAAAAGAAAAAAATACCAAATTATAATGTTCAAACGCAAACTTATCATAATCATATTAAAGCAATATTAAGATGAAATTGAAATTTTTTGCAACAAAATAAAAGCGTACGATCTTTATTGTAATGCGGCATTCTTACCACAAAGTGCTTCAAAGATTAACTTTTTTGACAAACTGTTCACATTTTAACTTGGAATTAATTGCTATTTTCCTTGAGAACCCTTTTCCTAAATCCAATTAGCAAAGTTTAACACTAATTTAAATTGCGAAGTCACAATTTAAGGAAAAACATTGACTACGTAACATAATGTATTCAGGGTCAGGGTCTGTGACCTTGGGGTTCAAAGGATTGAAGACCTTTACCCACTCCATTAAAAAAAAACTCAAGTCAGCAGATTATTTTGGCTTATAGAACCTTTTGTGTTAAACGGAACTTTATCAGAATTCCATAGGCACAAGACAAACCAAAGAACGGCAAGACGAGGACGAGTCATGAAAGGAGCTTTGAGTTTATCTGCAAGATAGCAACAGAAAATAGCCCTCCAAATCGCTAAACTTAAGTGGCAGGGGGCGGGGCGTAGAATCCTCCTGCTGTGGGGAAAATGTGCTGTAGACAGCATATTTGTTCTACAAAAACGAGCAGTGCGAGCCTATAGAACTTGAAGCCGCGTACCTCATTGAGAGACCTATTCCTACTACTACTAACTACTACTAACTACTACTAACTATAATATTATAACACTACCGTCACTATACATTTATGAGGTCATCATGTACACCAAGAAGCATTACATAGATCTTCCGAAAAATGATAAATTGACAGTGCTTAGATAGCAAAAGTAAGGAAATCATTTGTTGGACAGTCGATTCATTTCTAAAACAAAATCCCAAGTCACATAATAAACTTATCGGATAATAGATTAAAAAATATTGTTGAATAGTGACGGATTATTTGTCAGACAAAAATGTTTGGGATTTAGATTTAAGTATTGTAATGTCCTAGTAAATAATTATTCTTGCTATCATTTGTAATTATAAATCTCATTGTATGCTGTTAACGGACTTAAGTGTATCCAAGCATACCTATATAGGAAATAAATGAATTATGAATTACTAGTTTCTGCCCGCGACTCCGTGCGCGTGGAACTCGTTTATATCGTAGCACCATATAAACTGTCATCCCAAATTTAACCCCCTCCGGGGACGGTTTCCGGGATAAATTTATTATTTATTTATTTATTTTATTTATTGACAAATACATTTACGTGACATTACAGTAATAACCAATGCGTCACGAAACTAAAAACAACAAATAATACTATTTAGGCGACGAAACGGCGTGGCCCCGTTGCATCGTCATCTCCGGTGTAGGATTCGGCAGATTGCCACGGAACCGTCGAAACACGACACCCTTCGGCCAGAAGTCAGCACATGCGATGGTCTCCTGCAGCGGTTGCGGCACGAGCACCACAAACGAGCTGAAGTGCACATAGTGGCGCGAACGCAGCTGGAACACCCTCAGCGAGAAGCCGGTCTTCTGACAAACGTATTCCACCACATCATCAGCCGTGGCGGTGTATTGCAGGCGCGATACATATAGCGCCTTGCTCGGTGTGGCAACCCGCAGACCGGAACCAACCGGTTCTGCAGTACCACACTGACTCTTGCGCGGCTAATAAAAACTATCCTATGTCCTTCCCCGGGATTCAAACTATCTTCATACAAAATTTCATCTCAATCGGTTCAGCGGTTTAATTGTGTACTATTTATTTAAAGACAACAAAAGGTCCAAAACAATTGTTAGTATTTACTTAATCTAATGTTAGTTCCTTAATAATCTATACAAAAAAGAGATTTAGTCCTCTGACCCATTTGCCACAACAGAGGACAATCTAGCTTGTTAGCTATCATGCTTAGGATGCTGTTGCTACTCCCGCGCACCCAGTCTAGCAGCGAGGCCGTTTTCTTGCGCCAGACGGCGTCAAAGCCGTCTGTGCGCGCCTCGGCGAACATCGACGATGCGCTGCAGAATCGCGGAAGTCTCAACAACACCCTAAAAGCATTATTGTATTGAATGCGCACGGCATTGTACGCCCGTTGAGTATATCTAACCCACAAACTTGACGTGTACAGCGATGTACAGAAAGCCCTGAATAGTGTTATTTTCACCTCATCTGTACACCGAGCAAATCTGCGGGCTAGCATGTTCGCTCGGACTGACAATGCCCTGCGCTCTCTCTCCATATCTACATCGTCTTTTTGGTCATCGGTCAGCAAATGTCCTAAGTATCTAAACTGGTTTACCCTTGTGAGGGGAACACCGTTAAGAACTACAGGTGGAACAAAGAACGGACATTTACTTCCCGCTTTGAAGACCATATAATTGGTTTTACCTACATTGTACGTCAAGCCATGAGATGCTGCGTACGCCTCACATACAGCAATTAATTGACGCAATGCACTGACCGAGGGAGCCAACAGCACCATGTCAGCCGCATAACTGAGGTTATTGACAAGGGTACCGTCAACAGAACAGCCAACATGCGTGCTGCTGAGTTCCTCAATCAGTGCATTAATGTACAAACTGAAGAGCAAGGGTGAGCTTAACCCCCCTTGCCTCACCCCGCACTCCAGCCTACATGGCGCCGACAACTCGCCTGCCCATTTCACACGATTCTCCTGATTTCCATACCAGTACCTAAACAGTGATACCAACTCCGGCGGTAACCCTTTTGGGAGACGACTTTCATCGCTCCCGTGTTTTTCGTGTTCTGGCCGCAGGGGTGGAATCAAACGCTGGTATCACTAGTCAGGATTGTATTCACTTCCATGGTTAAATTAACATAACATTTATTAAACAATATAATTCCGGACATTCGTTCCGTGACAACTTGTCAAAGGTGTATGTGAAAACAATTGCAGCTCGTACGTAGCTGCTAGAAAATAAATAATAACCAAGGAGTTTTGCTTCTAGGCAAAACGCCACACCCTACACCTTCCAGTTTACGCCAAAGGATCTCATATGAAACTGTGTCGAAAGCTTTTGAGAGATCCATAAAACAAGCATAGACTGGCGTATCCCGGTCAGTGTAATACCTGACAGTGTGCTTCAAACTAAGAATGGCAGCTTCCGTAGACAGACCAGGCACGAAACCAAACTGTGCATCGTGGAGCTTAATATGCCTTTTTAAATACGAGTTGAGCACACTGTCAAGTACCTTTGCTACTATCGTGGATAGGCCTATAGTTAGACTTATCCGATGTATCTCCCGTCTTACACTTAGGCAACACAATAGGCACCACCAAGGTTTTGATCATCTCCCGGGGCAGGTACGAGTGACTTAAGCAGACGTTATACAGCATGGCACTTGCCACTGCGCTATGCCGGCGTTCACCTACCACGGGTACTTACCCGTGGTAGGTGAACGCCGGCATAGCGCAGGTGCTCGACAGAGAGACCATCGTGGCACCTGGCCACGATGGTCTCTCTGTCGATGTCGAAGGCCAAATCAAAAAAGGGCAAATCACCTGATTTGCCCTTCGACATCTTATCTATAGCTAACTTGACGTCCTTGGCGTGAATCAAGGTTGTTGTCTTACTGACCTTCTCTGTATCAAGCAGCCCGCAGGGCGGTCCCAATGGAGACTTAACTTTAAAATGGTCCTGAAAAATATTAGCTATATCTTTCGGATTAGAAACCCCATCGACACTCACAGGAGTACCAGGCTTAGCGTTCAGCTTATTGGTACACTTCCAAAAGTTCCCAAAGTCAGACTTGGCGTGGTGTGACGCTAGTAAGTCCATTTTTATTATAAGCGCATGGTCCGCGACACGTCCACCCGACTTCAGTGTGTCTCGCGCCTTTCAGACGCAATGTTTCAATTCGCCTTAACCCCTTGATGTAAAGGTTACAGGTTAGGTCGTCCTAGAAGGGCTTAAAGATTCTTATCTTATCTTATCTTACAGGCACACATCAAAACTTATTGTTCAGGATTTCACAGGAGTAATTGGCAAATATTTTAATTGTATATTGAGAAGCCTCGTTTGCATTAGACAAGTATCCAATAATAGTAAAGTTTTTTTTTATATTTAATAATGAGATTAGAGAAGTCAGAACTCAGAACAGATTAAACGTAATTCCATAAATGTAGTGATTGTATGTATCGAACTTTCGTAAGACATATAGAAATAATACTAACATGTCGCTCGTAGTGACATTTAATACTTGAGTTGAACCATGTTATTATTAGTATTAATTATAAGTATGTTATTACTTTATTGTAAATCAGTAAATCATTTATTGTGTGAAGAATTCAGGTACAAATAGGTAGTCAAAGGTACAAATGACAATATAGTATCACTAAATCCTGCCTATCCAGGCGTACACACATTTGCTGTGGTTAGTTCATAACAATGAAAGTATATTCAGTTCATAAATTAAATTATAGCCATGTCTCAGTCAACAAATCATATCAATATTGTATACATTCAAGCAATCGTTTTAAAATAAATACAGTCATACGAGCAGCCTATTTTCTCCGAAACTACTGAACCAATTACGTTGACATTTGGTACACATATGTAAGTTTGTGATCCAAAGAGGAACATGTAACGCAAACAAATGAATTTTAAACATGGGGCCACTTTTAGGGAGGAATAGACAAAAAAAAATGCATATACTATCGTGTTACATATCAAATGAAAGAACTCATTGTGTGCATCTAAAATACTTTTTTGTAATCTTAAAATAATAGTTTAGAAATTATTTAAGAAAATAGCCAAAAAATTACCATTCCCCCCCCCCCCCCTTCATCTCCGAAACTACAGAGCCTAAAATTTTGAAAAAAATACTCAAAATAGTTCTTTACCTACAGATGACAGGAAAACCTATTAGAAATGTGCAGTCAAGCGTGAGTCGGACTTAATACGGTATTTGTCAAAAATCAAATCAGCTTATTTTTTGCCGTTTTTATAGATAATGGTACGGACCCTAAGGAGATGATCATTACATGTACATTTAAAATAATTTTAATTAACAATTGTATAATAATAATAATGTCCTAAAATTAAGTGAATTTCATAAACAAGAATGATAATCTATGTCAATTGCCTGCATTTACTATAGTATTCTTCTAATGAATAAAAACATTCGGTAAGCAGCAATTTATTTAATGCAGAGTAAAATTTGTTGAGTTGTTTTGAAGAATGTCCACGAAATAGGTACAGCGTTATATATCGTTATTGCCATATGGTAACAGTTTTTGCGATTAACCTTTAGTCTACATTTTGGTCGGACTAGGGCTTTATGTGTGATTGTACGTTTATTTAAGTTACACTTTAGTTCGAAGATGAATGTTGTTACGAACGAACTTGCATATTTCAAGTATATAGAGACTAGGGATTGTCAAAACTTTATACTTTTTAAATAGAGGTTTGCAAGACTGTCCATCGACTACCAGCAATTGCACGTAAATATTTCTTCTGCGCAACAAAAGCCCGATGTATGTTGTATTGCACACAAGACATTGGTAAAATTACAGACAATTAGGTTATGTTGTTACAAAAAATTCACTCGTTTTATTCCTTTCTTTTGTACTTTGAATCGGCGGTTAGAGATGTCATTCATTAATTATGTAACTTTAATCCAAGAGAATATAACCACTACGTTTTAAGAGACGGAACTTCATAAATTATTTTAAGATCCTCTTGTGTCTACTACCAACGTAAAGAAAATATTGCCAATATATTATATTCTGCATTAGAGTATATATTAGGTCCATGTATTCTGTGTTTTATTAGGTTGGCTGCAATGGGACTTCGTCCCCGTACATTTTTTCATTATAAGCGAGTTTCCAAAGGCTGACTTTAATCTGAGAAAGTTTTCCATTAACTCGCACTGGCACTTGTTACATGTAAACGAGGTTTTCAGATCAAATCAACATGATTGTTTACCTCCCTGTAACCAGGATCGTGTTATTAAACTTATACAACGTGAAGAGATTTTATCGCTAATAAACAGCACATATTTTCTAGCACATTTGCAAAATTAACGTTACAGTGACGGTGAGGGAAAGTAACCAGTAGGATATGGGTAGGTATAGGGTGTTACCTACCTACCTCTGTCATTATTCGCTTAATATTGGTGAGGGAAAGTAACCAGTAGGATATGGGTAGGTATAGGGTGTTACCTACCTACCTCTGTCATTATTCGCTTAATATTAAAAGTAGGATTCTTAATACAAATATTTTGTTTGGCAATATTTCGTTACAAAAAGCAAACAACATACCAACCGGGTGTCCTACTTTCAGAATATTTATATAAAAAACCGGCCAAGTGTAAGTCGGACTCGCGCACGAAGGGTTCCGTACCATTATCTATAAAAACAGTTAAAAAAAGTTTGTTGTATGGGAGGCCCCCTTAAATATTTATTTTATTTTGTTTTTAGTACTTTTTGTTATAGCGGCAAATAGGAATACATAATCTGTGAAAATTTCAATTGTGTATCTATCGCGGTTCTTGAGATACAGCCTGGCGACAGACAAAACGGCAAAAAAAACACGTTTGTTGTATGGGAGCCCCCTAAATATTTATTTTATTTTATTTTTAGTATTTGTTATTATAGCGGCAACAGAAATACATAATCTGTGAAAATTTCAACTGTCTAGCTATCGCGGTTCTTGAGATACAGCCTGGTGACAGACAGACGGACGGACAGCAAAGTCTTAGTAATAGGGTCCCGTTTTTACCCTTTGGGTACGGAACCCTAAAAAGCATACATTTTATATAAAATTGCGGCTTTAAATTGTCACATGCACTCTATGAACATGCATTTTTATTAAATTTAACACAAACGAGCTGGTTTCTGCAGATGCACTCCGAAAATGAATCTGCTTTCATTTCTGTTTTCGCATTTTTTTTATTCCAGAGACTAAAATGCTTATATTAATACATATTTTTGTAACCGTCAGATTGTAAACACCGTTAGTTTATAATTTTAGAGGTTCGCGATATTACATATCGTAAAAAAAATGTTGAACTGTCAAAACCGTTCACAAAATTTGCGGCACTAACATAAGCGACGAAACGGCGCAGGTCTCCTCTCATGGATGAGGGCGAATGGGCAGTAGTTCCCACGCTGTCCCAGTGCGGGTTGGAGACTTCACATTTCATCAACATCATCGTCCTAGCGTTATTCCCGGTTGTGCCCTAAACGAGCCCGGAGTCCGCTTTGACACTTCACCATTTTTATTTTGCAGATAATATGCAGGTTGTGTTTTCGTTTTGTAAATACATGGCCCAAATTAGTGTGCAAACAACACAGGAAAAGCTAAACATTTCAACAATATTCCTCATTCGTGTCACCGTACATTTTCCAAATAACTCAGCAGTAAAAAGGTAAGTACCCTGCGTTATCATCCACAGCCAAGCGCCTCATCTAACCAGAGAATATGAAACCCTTTACCACTATCACCACTATTATGATATACTTTCCAATCCTAAACACAGCTTCCTTATACATTACTACGTCGATGCCGTGTGGAGAAACGGTACTCAGTGTTAAAAGCAGCAATGGATATTGCGAAACGACGCCCTGTCGTAACGTAGTGAGAGTAAATACAAAGCTAGTTGTCAGAAAGGGGTGAAAATATTTTTAACCAAGGTAGTGTAGAGTGAATAAAATTGCAGAAGGGTAACTTTACTGTAGTTGGAATTTTAATTACTAAACGTACATTTATATGTATGCGTTTGTTTGTCTGTAATAGTGTATTCATGCAAATGTACGAAATATCATTTGATATTGAACAGTACCTAGAATTTCGGTTTTTGGAAAACATCGTGAGGAAACCGGTCTACTCCCAATAAGGTCTAGTTTCCTTTTGGGTTGGGTTCCCAATCCTAAATCTTGGGAATAGGCACCATAACGAACCACGGGCTCCTTCAAAACACTCCTCACTCAAAAAAAAACTCAAGGAGGTTGATGATTCATTATAATGTAGTGAGTAATAATATTATGGTGGAGTTAACTGCAGGTTAAAATTACATTGACCATATTAACGCATTGATGATACGAGCTGTCATTTGACTTTTTTTTTAAGACGCTTACAGGACCTAGTGATATTGGCCTTTTTTTATTCAATATTTTCACAAAATCTATATTTTATTATCTATATATTATTTGGCAATGCGGAAGAAATCATTTTATATTAATTTTAATTAACAGTAACTGGGTATTTACTAACGTCATCTAACGAAATTCGAAATTCCGATCGAAGTGAAAAAAATAGAGTTCGTGGGTTCAAATCCCGCTCGTGGCGATAAATTTTTCCCATTGTCCTGAATTCATTATAATTGTTAAAACTGCTGTTTTTAAAACACGATTTGATAAAATCGGACATAACTAGTGTTAGACTATAAAAAAATGCGTAATTCAAACATATAAGAATACATTTTTTGATGTCTTAAGAATACTCTGACCAAAAACCGTTATTGTAGCCAAAATCGTCTTAAAAATATTATAGTTTTATTTAAAACTTTACAAAATTTTGCCAACGTCACATTAATTTTTAATCTTGCCTTTTTTAGAAGAAAACCACACGCACGGAAAACTTTTCAAATTTTTGGCAACGTCAGATTAATTTTTATTCTTGCCTTTTTTAATGGAGATTCGACAAGTAAAGGATTTAATCAGCTGTTAGGAGTTACGCCATTTTATTATTATATTCACGGGGCCAAGCACAAATTTCGTAAGTCAGGTAACTTGTAAATGCTTCAGAGAGTTAATATCATGCAGTCCCCTGAACGTGAGCTGCGGCTACCGACCACCGACACCGACATCCACACAAATAAAAAGAAAAAATATTTATATTTCCTCCCAATTACGTAAAGTTATTTTCAAATAATAACGAATGCAACATATAACACGATTTGATGAAGGTAGATCATATTATTTTGTGTTTATTAGAAATCCAATGAAATAAAACAACACAAATTATGACGGATTATCATTTCACAATGGTACATTACGTACCAAGGGCGGTGAATTCGTGAAAGGCCCAGATCGCAGGTGTTTGCGGCCCGAACCGAAGGTGAGAGCCATAAATATGCGATCTGGGGCTTTAGGAATTACCGCCCGTGGTGAGTACACAATTTTACGTCTACATCTGGCCACAATGCGAGTTTTACCGTACGCGCAGCGTGCAGTAAAACTCGCATTGTGGCCAGGTGTAACGTAAAATTAATTGTAAACGAAATAATGAACGTTTATTTTTGATGAGGGAATTCATTATTTGTTAAAAGCCGATATAATAATATTCAGTCGTTCACACTTCCTCATCGTGAATGTAATTTATTCTGTAATGTAAAACCGAGAATGTAAATTAATGGCTACCGGTTCACTCAACTAATTTTAAAGAAATGTAGAAAGTGATTTGAGATCGAAAATAAAAGAAATACATGTTATTTTTTTTAAATAAATAACAAAAAAACACAAAAAATACACCAGTAAACTTATCCTTGCTGAAAGATAATCATCTGCATATTAACACCGCCCTACGGCTACGGATCTCGAGGGATGAGAAAGAATTTATATAAAAATAGGCTTACTGCTCTCGGGAGTGGTGATAAAATATCAATTGCAGGGCGTTTTTCAAAAAAGAGTGTACAAAACTTTTTTTTTTTAGTTTTCGTTTTTTTTTGTTTTTCTTACAGAATCGTTGACACTATCGATCGTCATACAAGAAAAAAAGTGTCCCAGATTTTACTGACTGACTGCATACAAAAATGTGACGATCTGGAATGGATTTTTTTTATTCTTTTATTCTTGTATGAGGATCGAAAGTGTCAACAATTCTGAGTAAGAAAAACAAAAAAAACCAAATCTAAAAAAAAAAGTTTTGTACACTTTTTTTGAAAAACGCCCTGCATCCTTTTCAGGTCGCACCGTCATAAATAGTTGTGGCAGCCCTATAGACAAGTAAACACATCCATATTTTCTGATCCCAGTCTAATGGATCATAAATTTACGTTTAAAGTTTCAACCGACGAAATCAGTATCCAATCGTTTCTAGTGTGCCTATCAAATTTGAAGAATTCCCTCGATTTCTCTAGGATCCCATGATCAGATCCTGACCTGATGACCATGGACCACCTCGGACGGATACGCTTTCAACCAAAAAAAGTTTTTTTAAATTTTTCCTGGCGTTTTCGATTAACCGGGGAACATACATGAAAAAAAAAACTCACTCATTGAGGACCTCCTAATTTATGAACTCTGTTAAAAAAAGAGATGAACGGGTGTAACCTTTTATAAGGCTGCCAGTGCAGTGGTTACGAACATGACTACGGCGTAGATCGTAGAGGTGCTACGAAACCGCAGCCCCTTGGTTCCGCGAATTTGCGCCGACTTGACTTGTGTGAATACTAATTTCTGTTGGTGATGACGTTTTTTAATTAAAAGCAGAGAGGAAATAGAATTAGTCTATCTTCATGTAGAAATTAATAAAGTTTTTTTTTTATTCTGGCTTTTGTGTAATGGAACTTAAGAACAAAATAATAATTATTGGTTGCACTGAAATACACGCGTATCTTTTCCGTGGTTGTGAATACGATGAATTGTATTGTATTTCTTTTTGAAATAACATTTAAGATTGTTTTTAATGGCTGGCTTGGACCATGCTCTTTGCTAATTTCACGGTTTTTTTGTTGTATATTTTTGAGGTGATGATAATATTTTTTTAACAAATAATATAATATTTAATATATTATTTTATGTATGAATAATTTATTTAGTATTTTCCTACGTATATCAATCAGCTCAAATAAAGAATAATACTAAAATATATAAGAAATACTTACAAACATCTCGCATGGTCGAATCTGGCATTACAACCACTTTATAACATTTATCAAACAGCCATATATTATGCATGCATGTCAAATCCAGTGTTTTAAAATAAACCTGGCTTAGAAACTTCGACGCATCATTTCTCACGGTAACAAATACGCCAAGTCACTGACAAGTTACCTTAAACTTTGCCTTCAGTTAAATAAGGAGTGGTATGACACTTTGCGGGCCCCTGGAAAAAGAAGCGAGGTAGATATATTTCTTAATTGATACCTGAGTTTGTAATATTTTAAATCATACTTGGTAATTTTTAGGGCGTTGTATATTTTGGGCCAAATATATTGAAAAGTAAAAAGATGCAGACAAAAACTTAAGGTATTTTCCCTCTTTCTCTAATCAGTAACATTAAAATGGTTGTATGCTTTTTATTAAAAATATTTAAATTGCGCATGTTATCAAACAAAGTTTTACCTCCTTAAATTCAGTTCGTGGCAAGCCAACTGAACATTTCCTTTCCACTTTACCAGCTGCTTTCTTAGAGCAAATTGTGTTGATTATTATTTAAAAAAAAACAGGAGTTCCATTGATTCATCGAGGATCTCAGAATCACCTTTGGCACTTCATTAGTTCAACGGAATCCAATTGGAATATGTGACGTACCTTCTGAAAATCAGCGCTGTAGGTGTCTGTCTGACTTAGACAGCGACCGATTCACTGCCGCGAAGACACACACATTATGTGTCAATTGTATTGTATTTGTACTCCCTTTGTCTCTGTGTGTCTTGTGTAGTGAATAAATGTCTTCTGTCTTTCTTTTCTTTCTTTACCTTTCTAGTTTTAAGTACATCATTGAGGAGTTGCAGAAGTAATTTGTGGTTTTTAACATCGGTTCCACTTCACTACATTCGTAATTTCCAGGTGTAAATACACGAGAGAGAAGAGAGAATAGAGAAAATACAGAAATAACTACATGATTGCCTGATATATCCGAGGAATTCCCTCAATTCCTCATGAATCCCGTCATTCCACAGGAGTTTTGTCAACAATCGGACCTATCTGGAAGCATATTCTTATAATTAAAAAATAATTGTACGAATCGGTTCATAAATGATGGAGTTCTGATCCCGTATCATAGTCGGCCTTATCACACGATAAGTGACTAGATAGCGCGTCCTTCACTGGCTGACACCGTTCGATAGAACGAGACGGACGCTCTATCTTGTAAAAATAATAATGTTAAATAAAATACAATCAATCTGAGGACCTCCTCCTTTTTTTGAAGTCGGTTAAATAACTTAAGTAAAGTCCCTCTTGCGCCCCTACAGGCACATGTATGAAAAGGGATTTGTTATGTTTGTGTTAGACAATTGGACAGCGTTATGTAAGAATAGATTGAGGAACACAAAGTCAAAAAAGAAGAAAATGAGCTTCAAAGATTGAAAACTTCAAAGGTCGTTGGGTTTACACTTTGCATGTTATGTAGGATTCCCACCGAACGGGCCAGGCCGGAGCGCATTCTATTACATGTAAAGGAAATTGAACCGTCTATACAGCAGATACAATTCATATTTGATTACAATCTCCACCGACCGCGTCGGTAGCTGCTGCGGTGGATACGCAATTCATTCAAATATGAAATGTAATTACTGTATAGACGGATCAAATTCCTTTGCATGTAATAGAATGCGCTCCGGCCCGGCCCGTTCGGTGGGAATCGTAGGTTATGGTGTACAATTTCAACTCTGAAGCTGTAAATGACTGTTTATATTGTATTACGTCGAATCAGAAATTATTATGATGTATGTTAAATTACTTAGTTACTAACTTCTGCCCGCGACTCCGTCCGCGTGGAACTCGTTTATATATCGTAGCTCGATACAAACTTTCATCCCCCATTTCACCCCCTCAGGGGATGATTTCCGGAATAAAAACTATCCTATATCCTTCCCCGGGATTCAAACTATCTCCATACCAAATTTTATCAAAGTCGTTTCAGCGGTTTAAGCGTGAAGAGTTAACATACAGAGACACACTTTCGCATTTATAATATTACTAGCTTCCGTCCGTGCCTTCGTCCGCGTGGACCCGGGATAAAAACAATCCTATATTTTAATCCAGGCTATAAACTATCTTCGTGCAAAATTTCATTCAAATCGGTTCAGCCGTTTAAGCGTGATCGAATAACAAACATCCAAACATCTAAACTTTCGTATTTATAATATTAGTAGGATAGTATGGATTAAAATTCTGCCGCTTGATTCCTTAATGCATTTAATCTATTATCTACGTAATTTGTTTATCAATAACGTACCATACGACATTGTTGTCGGTTGATTCTTTATGACATTTTGTTTCGGGTGAAATTAGAAGAAGGTAAGAATTATATCCAGGTTTTTCAATAATCTTCTTCTTGATGTAAGTAAATCGAACGTTTTGGTGTCACCATTTAAAAAATACTAGCTGATATGCCCGCGGCTTCGCCCACGTGGTTATAGGAAAAAGTAACATATTGTATTTTCCCGTAGTAATTAGATGTTTTCCCGCTGGAAAAAGTAGCCTATGTCACTCTCCAGCTTCTAAACTATCTCCATACAAAAAATCACATTAATACGACGCTCCGTTGCGACGTGAAAGAAGGACAATCAAACACACACACACACACACACTTTCGCATTTATAATATTAGTAAGGAAGTAAGGCTGGCAGTTTAGGCTGATTGGAACCCTCTCAACCACTAAATTATGACTTTAGAAAAAAGAAAAAGTACAGCCGACAACAAAAGGTTGCACCGAAAACTTGTTTTTGTCAGAAACTTATTTATACTAGGTATTTTCAATCTTCATCTTCTATGTATATCAAAATCTATAGAAAAAATACGCTTCATTCTTATTCCAGAGTGTATAATCGGGCAAGTGAGGTAATACGTATTAATAAATTAAAACCCTGTAGGCGGTTAATTATAAAAACAAATATATAAACAATATAAGAATATTAAACAATAACGGATAATTGGGCGTTTTATTCGTTTATGCAAACTTTTGTGTATTTTGTAAAAGTGTATTTGGCGCATCCTTCTTTATTACTTAACAAATATGTGCTTGAAAATGCTCTCATGTCGCTTATTTCAACTCCTTAGAACACGGCATTAATAGTGTATTTAGGGTACCGTACCTCAAAAGGAAAAAACGGAACCATTATAGGATCACTTTGTTGTCCGTCCGTCCGTCTGTCAAGACCCTGGAGGTATCAAGCTACAATTTATACCAAATACTCAGGTCTACTGTCCGTTGGAGCTGTAAAAAAATCAAACTTCTAAGCCAACGCAAACCATAGGTACAGCCGTTTATGCCGCAAATTTTCGAAGCTCGCAAGGGAATCAAAGCCAACGGGGTACTTCCCGTGAACTCAGAATCTTGAAATTTGGTACGAAGCAACGTAGCAACAGCTTATAGCACAGATAAAGAAAAAAATGCGGAAACCGTATTTTTTTAGTTACGTAATATAATAAAAATATTTTCAATCATTTTACAGTTATTACTTATATACCTACATGTTTGTACGGAACCCTCGGTGCGCGAGTCCGACTCGCACTTGGCCGTTTTTTTTTTTAACTCCAAAACTGCTGAGTACATAGTTTTATCATGCCTATAATCGATCAGCAATCATTACTTTTTTATTTCAGCTTTGTCGCCTAATTCGTTCTTACATAACGCAGTCCAATTCCAATATGTACGAATGTGTCACCACTACATACAGGAGGGGCGGCTGTAATCAAGTCTTTTACCTATATATAGGTGTAAACGACCGCGATGCTAGTTCTGGCACTGAATAATGTTATTCTACGAAAATTTGACTGATAAAGTTGTCATATGACCATGACAGTTGTCCCAGCGCAGTAAATCAACTGCGGCGGCATAATTGACCGCGTGCGCTGGACGAATTTATGGGGCATAAATCAAATGCAGCTTTATGGAGATCCGGCTTCGACGAGCACTGATTATGTTGTCACCGCGTTCTGTTGCCTTAGTTCTGTTCTGTTAGATTAGTTACAACGAAGTCTCATAGGTTAGAACCACGGCTTGTACCTATCAAAAACTTCTTTACGAAAATACATTAGAAATTAAACAATTATTTTTCTACGTACTATCGACAACACGGCTAACTGATCATCGGTGCACCTTAAGTGCATAGTATTATTACTATGCACTTAAGGTGGTAACCTTATGGTTATATATAAACACAGGATGGTCAGTTAACAGTGTTGTCGTTTGCACAAAAATATCGCGGGGAAACGCGTCAATTTAATCTTGGGGTTTAGTGTCAAAGCGGCCCTCTAGCTCCTTTAAGGTACAACTCTATGAGGATATAGGTATAGAGTTACGATTTCGACGATCATCCATACTAATATACTAATTTTAATATACTAATTGCTAATATACTATTACTAATATACTAATACTAAATATACGAATATACTAATTAAACTAATTACTAATATTACTAATTACTAATTTACTAATTATTACTATTACTAATTTACTGTTTACTAATTTACTAATACTAATATACAAATATACTAATTACTAATATGACTAATTACTCATTACTAATAATATTATAAATCTGAAAGTTTGTCTGTGTGTCTGTTTGTCTTTCTGTCTGTCTGTCTGTCTGTCTGTCTGTTACTTCTTCACGCCTTAACCGCTGAACCGATTGAGATGAAATTTGGTATAAAGATAGTTTGAATCCCGGGGAAGGACATAGGATAGTTTTTATCCCGGAAACCATCCCCAAAGGGGGTGAAATTGGGGATGAAAGTTTGTATGGTGCTACGATATAAACGAGTTCCACGCGGACGGAGTCGCGGGCAGAAGCTAGTAATTAATATTGTCACCATTATTATTCCGTTGCTCTTGTTCTCGAGCTCAATAAACGCAATATCTTAGGCTGATTCATTTATTGATTTGTTGTCTTTAAGGCGATACGTCAATTATCTTTGACCACGCCGCTGTGCAAAAAACACGCTTTCATCCTCCACGCAGATAATGAAATACAACAACTTTCATATAAATATACAGAATTTAGCCTACTTTTGGACACGTATCATTTTCTCTCATTATTTGATCTCTGTATCAGTCTATGTGTGTCTTATATAAAAAAGACTAGTTTATCTTCTGGATTGAAAGGTAGAGTTGTAAGGTGTAAATACATAAAACAAGTGCCTATGCTAAGTGTAGGGGTGAGCGAACCTCGGGCTCTTTTAGGGTACAACCAAGAAAACTCTAGGAGAATGATGATTCTCGATTTTTGTCTCAAATGACACTGAAGTCTAATTCTAAATAGATCTCCATGTAATGAGAGGTCCCGGTTCGAATCCTGGTAAGGGCATTTATTTGTGTGATGAGCACGAATATTTTTTCCCGAGTCATGGATGTTTTCTATGTATTTAAGTATTTATTTATCTATATAAGTATGTTTATCGTCGTCTAGTACCCATAGTACAAGCTTTGCTTAGTTTGGGACTAGGTCGATTTGTGTAAGATTGTCCCCTAATATTTATTTATAATATTTATTTATGTCTAGAGGCTGTGTAATGTGCGTTATTGTCCGTACACATACGGTTCGGTGTAAATGTTCTGTTGGTGCATTGTGTTGTGGTTACTTTTCTTGATTCTCGCAATTGAGATCTACGATTAGGGCATAACTAAACCTCGAATCAAGAAAATAAGATAGAGCATTACAAATAACCCTAGTAAAGTCCGTTTTCGACCAAGGCAAATTAGTTTAGCACACGCTCACGCAAAGCATTCTGGCATGTTACAAACACCCTAATTTTGTATTTAGAAATATGTGTATGGGTAGGCAAGGCAAAAAAAATCAGTCACCTATTGCATGTAGCTGCGGCGTTTTGTTTGTGTTATCCACGCACTTGCTTTCGGATTTTAAAAAAGGTAGCCTAAACTGCTAGCTTTCAATTTTTCTTTATCAAAGAAGTCCATACTTCACTTGGCAACCACAGTTCCCACCATCAGTTTAGGGGTGCGCGAAATTGGCAACTGTGGTTGCCACAAGCAAGTGAGTGGATATAGATACAAATTTAAACATGACGACAAATTGAAACCCTTTTCCAAGTCGGTTTACAGGTAGCCCGGATCGTGACCAAGCGGTGTTCGGCACGCGAGCTAAACTGCGCTTTAATTTCCTGGGCGTGCTAGATTAAAACGCTCTGACCTGACCACCATATACACATATGACTGGATTGCTAGTTCATTATGGTTAGTAGTGGCGCTGTGGGCTGAAAACTAGCGGGCCTGTCTTTTTTAACATTTATTTATTCCACAATTTAATCTACCTAAACAAACTATTTTAATACAGTTGTGAAAAAATAAGAAAAAGAACAAGTAAGGAATTCGAAACATTTATATATTATTAATTCTGTAACATCATTGTAATACAGTTGAAAAATAATGAAGTTGTTCAATTTTTTTTTTAATACAGTTCTATGTTATTTATTTTTATTGACATAATAATTACTGGTACAATTTGTACAATTATTGAGTGGGAAAAGTGAAAAGCAGTAGTTCTTGAAATAATATCCGACTCAAAATAAATTCTTAGCACAGAGACCCATTGAGACGCAGATGCGGATCAGCTAGGCCAAAGAAATTGTTTTATTTAGTAGGCGAAGTTTAAACATATTTTTAAATGCAAACAGGGAAGGAGACTTCATATGGCCGTGAGTCTTTATTTGGGCCAATTATTCTCTTCCCAGGCGCGACAAGAGAAAGAGTTCGATAGACGAACCAAAAATACCTGGAGGAGCTATTGGTCCATGAAACACCTAATGAAGGGCGACCTACCTCTCACTTAAACGAAGGCGCATGGACTGTACATACTCTCATTGAAAACTTTACTTTTATGAAGGCAACTTGGACGTTTGTTTTATGCCCGGCTATCCTTGCAGCTAATATTTGTTTAGAACTTGTATCTCTGATATGTCGGCATCACCGGGTCGCGGGGTCATTGACCCCGTGCAGTTGCCCGGCTCTTTGAGGGCTCCTAATGAAATGCCGGTTTACACGAGCGCGGTTTGGACGTCATTAGTGTAAACTGTGACTAATGCTATGTGAGTTGAAACATTCAATAACCATGGTACTTATTTCACTATTTAGAAAATGAGAACAACTAACCACTCACTTGCTTGTGGCAACCACAGTTGCCAATTTCGCAGACTCCTAAACTGATGGTGGCAACTGTGGTTGCCAATCAAAGTATGGGCTGCCTTGATAATGAAAAAGTAGAAGCAGTTTAGGCTACCTTTTTAAAATATGAAAGCAAGTGAGCGGCTAAGTTGATAACAATAAATATTACTATTAAACTCGATCATTCTGAAATTGCACCTAACTCTGGTTATAAAAAATAATATTTATCTACGTACATGACTTATAACGAAAAATGTTATAGATCTCAATGTCAAAACATTGTCAAATGTCGTTGTTGGATCAGTAAATGTACCTAAATAATAAACCAGTAATGTGTTCCCCAGAAAGAAAAAAATTAAGCATTTTTATATTAACCATTATCATCATATCAGCCAAATGACGTCCACTGCTAGACATAGCCCCCCCCAAAGAGTGCCACAATGACTGGTCCTGCGCCACCCGCGTCCAGCGGACTCCCGCGACCTTTACCAGATCATCAGCCCACCGCCTACCCACGCTGCGCTTGGTACGTGATCGCCACTCGAGAACCTTTCCGCCCCAATGGCCATCGGTCGGCCACTGCCACTTAAGTTTCCGAATCGCATATTAACAAAACCCTTATGATATGCACTTTAAAGGTGTTGAACTGGCCATCAGAGAATGTTTTATGTTTGACATGCATTTGAATGATTACGCGGAATTGACGTAAATAAACTGTGAACAAGGGAATATTGTTTGATTAGGTTATGGGAAAATTTTACAATTGACCCTTTTATAATGAGTATTTCTCATTTTTGGGATCAGTTTTGCAATTTAATTTGTGTTTCGCAAATATGAGTGCTCAAAAATTGGAGCGCTTTAATATTGAGAAGCTACGCGGACTTGACAATTGGCTGGTATGGAAATTCGATATAAACCTGCAACTTACTATGCACAAGCTGCAAGATATTGTGAAAGGCGTTGAGACTCTCCCTGTACCACCTAGAAAAGAAGCGCCGGCTGACGAAATAGCAAGTTATCCCAGGAAACTTACCCAATATGAAGATCGTGACGCATTACTCCAATGTATCATCGGCTGTGGCGTCTCCACAGAACCTAAACGTCATATACTCACTGCTAAATCCGGTAAGGAGATGTGGGATACACTTCACTCAGTTTAAGAGCAGAAGAATGACAGACGACTAGATTTGTTGTATTGTCAGTTGTTCACTTACACGAAAGATGAAGCTGACGACATTGCCACGCACGTCTCTAAGCTGCAGGCATTATGGCAACAACTCAACGACGAATTAAAGGAAGAAGGATCTCTCCCTCAATCATTGTTAATGAACAGGATACTGAACACGTTACCGTCAACATATCTAGAGTTAAAGAATGCTTGGGAGTCCGTGCCTAAGGAGAATAGGAGTATTTCTATTCTTATGGAGCGTCTGCGTCTTCATGAACAGCGCCTCGAAGACCTGGGTACTAACCCTTCCACTTCCTCGTCAACGTCTGACAACTCTCTTTTGTTGAACAAAAAGAAAGTCAAATGTTCACATTGCAACAAGATTGGACATACTAACAAACAATGCTTCGTCCTCAAGAAATTGAAGAAACGAAATAAGAGTAACGAAACCGTTCAAGATGATGGTGACGCATTCCTATCTCGAATTGATGTCTCAATTTCAGAATTTATAGTTGATTCTGGTGCGTCTCACCACATCACGTCTAACGCCAATTGGTTCAGGAGCTACTCACCTTTCGATAAACCAAGAGCTTTGCGACTTGGAGATGATCGGGCTATGTATGCATACGGTCAAGGAATTATAGATGTTGAAATGTCTGTACAAGGCAAATGGAAACGTGCTCATCTAAACAATGTTTGGTATGTACCTCAAGCTGGACAAAATCTATTCTCAGCGGGTTCAGCCTTGGACCATGGTTACATAGAGATAGCTGACAAGGACAAGCGTATCTTCAAAGATAAAAGCGGCCAAGTTAAAGCTGTCAGTATCAGAGATGGTAATCTGTATAGACTTTTGATGAGAGTAACAACTGTCAATGCTTGTGTTGTCAAGGAAGGAACAAGCCTGCAAATTTGGCATGAACGACTTTGTCACCAAAACAAAAGACATGTTAAGGAAATCCTTACACGCAACGATATTAAGTTTTCACCTGATCAATCTGACTGTGATGGCTGTGTTTACGGTAAAATGACCAGATTGTCATTTGGTACTAGGCAACATCGTGGCACAAAACCCGGCGATCAAATTAACGCGGATGTTTGTGGCCCTATGTCAGAATTATCACTTGGCGGAAGAAGATACTTCGTTGTATGATGACTTCACAAGATTCAGAAAAGTTTACTTCTTAAAGCAAAAATCTGAAGTAGCCAGTGTACTACCTAAATTTCTTGCTGAAATTAAAACTGCTGGTCACGTTGTTAAGGAATTACTTACAGATGGCGGAAAAGAGTTCAATAATGCCGAAGTACATCGTATGACAGAAGCAGTTGGCTTATACCACCGTCTGAGTATGCCGTACACTCCAGAACAGAACGGCGCGGCTGAAAGAGAGAACAGGATTCTGGTTGAGGCAGCGAGAAGCATGCTATACAATAAAGACCTGCCTAAGAAGCTGTGGGCCGAAGCTATTAATACTGCGAGCTATGTACTTAACAGAACTGGACCGACACAGATCGAAGGGAAGACACCATACGAGCTTTGGTACAATAAGCAACCTCATATTGACCACTTACGTATTTTTGGCACAGAATGCTTTGTACATATTCCAAGCCAGAAACGTAAGAAGCTCGACAAAAGGGCTATGAAAGGATTTTTGGTTGGATATTGCGGAGACAAGGACGGCTATCGTATCTGGATACCTGAAAAGAATGACGTAATCATCTCAAGAGATGTACTGTTTAGATCTGAAACAGTTTCTTCTGACTTCTGTAAGCTTCCGTATATATCTGGTGAGCGTGAAGATCACGAAACAACCGAGGTCATTATTACAGAAAACAATTCTTCTCTTCAGGACGATCAAGATGAAGTTGGACCATCTGACACAGCTGAAGATGAAACTCCTCCTGATCTTAATGAAGAAACAACACATCATTATAATCTAAGAGATAGACTATTGCTTCAAAGCTCCAGATCGAACTGTTGCATCTGTCTCTCTGAAGATGAACCTCAGACTTACAAACAAGCGATGAAGTCAGAGAACCATGGAGAATGGAGTACTGCCATGGAAGAAGAGTTGAATTCTCTCAAAGAAAACAACACGTGGATTTTAGTAAATTTACCTGAAAATAGAGAAGCCCTTGGCAACAAATGGGTTTACAAGATCAAAAAGAAGGTTGATGGTTCTATCGACCGTTTTAAAGCTCGACTCGTCATTAGAGGATTCAGTCAAGAGCACGGTATTGATTACCACGAAACTTTCAGCCCTGTTGTTCGCTGGGATACAATCCGCGCTATGTTAAGCGAAGCAGCTATTAGAAAAATGCATATGACCCAATTCGATGTGAAGACTGCCTTTTTATACGGTGACATCGACGAGGTTATTTATATGAAGCAACCTGTGGGATATGATGACGGATCAGGCCGAGTATGCAAGCTCATCAAAAGTCTGTACGGCTTGAAACAGGCACCTCGGTGCTGGAACAAGAAGTTCAGTTCCTTTTTGCTCAAATATAGATTGAAGCAAAGTGACTCAGATCCATGCTTGTTCATAAGTCAAGACCGGCAGCTGATCGTCATGATTTATGTTGATGACGGACTGATCTTATCACCAAATAAGACACTTGTGGAAGAATTCCTTAGTGCTCTGACCATAGTATTTCAAGTTCGCACTTCAGAAGTTGGTTGTTATCTTGGTTTGCAGATAAATCAACAAAACGATGGGTCGATATTTATTAACCAAGAAGCCTACATAAAAACTATCTTAAAAAGTTATGATGTCTGATGCGAACTCTGTACTTACCCCGATACACAAAAGTCAGTTGACAGACAACTGCAATTTCGACACTGACAAGAATGTCAATAATTTTCATTACAGAGAATTAGTCGGAAAATTACTTTATTTATCTATTGTAAGTAGACCCGACATATGTTTTGCTGTAAATGTTTTGTCAAAACATGTTGAGAAATCCGACAAACGCCATTATGCAATTGCGAAACGAGTATTGCGATATTTGAAGGGCACTCAAAGCCTTGGTATTTTATACAAGGGTTTATCATGTGAAGAAAATACCTTCGTTGCGTACAGCGACGCAGATTACGCCGGAGATATTGAGACGAGAAGGTCGACTTCTGGCTATGTGTGTCTCGCCGCAGGGGGAGCAGTATCATGGTCTTCCAAAACTCAAAGATGTGTGAGTCTCTCGACCACTGAATCGGAATTTGTGGCGGCAAGCCTCGCAGCCCAGACGGTTATATGGCTCAGTCGTCTCTACAAGGAAATCCGAGGATACGACGTTATACCGACGGTTTACGTAGATAACCAAAGTGCTATCAAGCTTGTCAAGAATCAAGTGTTTCATTTCAAGACAAAGCATACAGACACGCGGTATAAGTTCTTGCAAGAATTGCATCAGGAGAAGAAGGTCAATGTCCTCTACGTACCTTCGCAAGACCAGGTAGCGGATACCTTTATGAAAGCCTTGCCAAAGGAAAGCTTTCTAAGAACGCTAACCTCACTAGGATTGGTGAGTAAGCCTGATCTGATGTAGGGGGAGTGTTGAACTGGCCATTAGAGAATGTTTTATATTTGACATGCATTTGAATTATTACGCGGACTTGACGTAAATAAACAGTGAACAAGGGAATATTGTTTGATTAAAAGGATTCACTCGGACGCCGCTAAAATAGGTTTAATATTTGCTACACAGCCCATGGCATTGATTACCGTTATCAAGCAAACATCATACAATCAACAACAATAGGATATAGTACAACTACTGCTAACACTTAAACCGAAATCAAACCTTTATTTGCTTTGCTACTCATGCTTATAAACATTTATCTTTCAATATTGAAAAATCGACAACACTGTCATATATATATTGACACGCAATACGCTCTTCAAACCAATCTTAACTCTAACCGTTTCCATTTTGATTTTAGGCTGCCGCAATACACAAGAGTAGTGAGGCATAAAGCCAGTGTCAAAGCAATATTAACTCTAATCGATTAAAGTTACGATTGAAATTACACTGCCGCAACGCATGGTGTGCTGAAGCACGAAGCCAGTTCATTCAAAAATGAGCTAAAGGCGCTTCAGTTAAGGTTGAATTTAGATGGTGAGGCTTGTAAATTTATGATAAATCGTGACAGGCTCTTGGCATGGGGTAATAAAATTGGTGTTTCTTTGGATAGGGGTTATTTGACGTGTGGAGTGAAAGCAATTGGTGTCAGAGGCTCATTGACGTCAAATGTAACGTGAGAGGTAACTTTAAGAAAAATTGAGTGCGGCACGTGAAAAAGTTATTTTAAGCATTTATTTTTCACTGGGAGGGAGAATTTTAGGGATGATTTATTTAAGCTTTGAGAAGGTTTTACACTGCCCTAGCAATTTCACTCACAATTGTGAAATGTTAACTGAATGATAATCTATTTCGTGGAGTTATTCTAAACTAATTTGCGAAAGTTTGTCGCTTGTTCAAATATTTAATTAAGTAATGTTCTCAAAACTTCTTTAATACAAATGAACAGATTAAATTGGACCACTTACTGTACTTTACCAATAAAAAAAACATGGTGATGAATCCGTTTAATTTGATACTGTCAAAACCTGCAACTTTGCCATCTAGGTGCAACATTGCCTTTTCTTTAAACTTAAATTATCTCGCAACTAAAATTTATTTCTTAGTTAGCTTTATTGCTTAGGTAGCTTTTGCTGCCATTATTGCAATAATGGCAGCAAAAGCTCCATTACACTAGCAACCCGTTTTTACGGCAGCCGTAACCATTTTCCAACCAGTCTCGAACCTTGCCGCAAAAGCGGGTTGCCAGTAAAATGGAGCTTTTGCTGCCATTATTGCAACTAAGAAATAAATGTTAGTTTGGGAGATAATTGAAGTTTAAAAATTGGCAATGTTGGACTTAATTGTTAAAGTTGCAGCATCTGACGGTAGTCTAATAAAAATCCTTTTTAAGCCATAAAAAGGAAAAGGTCTCTATCCTCATAGGAACCTGGGGTCCGCTATGGCACCTAATCCCAAGATTTGGCATAGACATTTTCGATAACGACTGCCATCTAAACTTCACTACATTCAAATATGTCGTTGCTGTATAAGCCCACTAACAAAGCGACTGTAGGAAAAACTAAAGCGTGACCTGAGAAAACGCAGCAAATTCAATTTTTTTACATGTGATATTACTAATTTTAGTTGATTAGATTTATATTATATATTATACCACGTACCGGAACGCGCGGCGTGGGTAGGCCCCCCGCAAGGTGGACTGATGACCTGGTAAAGGTTGCTGGAGTCCGCTGGATGCGGGTGGCGCAGGACCGGTCACTTTGGCACTCTTTGGGGGAGGCTTATGTCCAGCAGTGGACGTCTTTCGGCTGATATGATGATGATGATGATGATGAGATTTATATTAGATTAGCTTCGCCCGCGTGGTTATAGGAAAATGTAACATATTGAATTTTCCCGTGGGAATTAGATTCCCGCTGGAAAAAGTAGCCTATGTCCTAAAGTAGTCTATATCTCCAGCTTCCAAACTATCTCCATACAAAAAATCACATCAATACGACGCTCCGTTGCGACGACAAAGAAGGACAAACATACACACTTTCGCATTTATAATATTAGTAACGATTATCTGTAAAAATAAGAAACGGTATCATCATTATCGTCAATATTATGTATGATATCAAATAATCAGCCGACAAGGATTAAGATTACAAAGTCATACTAACCTAAAAACTTCAACATCGCATCTAACCATTGTTGTTTCTCTTGGAAAACAACTTCTTTCTCCTCTTGTTTTTGCTTGAACTTACTGACCATAGTATGTAGCAGCTTTCGCACATTACTTTTTATTGTTTTACCCATATTACGGCAATTAGAAATGAAAATTAATTGAGTTCACAAAATACTGACAACTCTAACCAAAGACTTTGACGTGCCTTTGACAGATTAATAATGTTGCCATATTAAAACTTAAAAAAAAGTCCAGGTCACGCTTTTGTTTGCCAGACTAGCTGCATTACATTAACTAAAGTTTTATGTAACTATTCCTACAACCACGTTTGAAGCATCATTGCACATAATTTAGGCCGACAGCGTTCCCATCACCCGATATTCAGCGGTATATTAAGGCAACTCGATCAGGCCCCGACCTCGGTGGCTAAACGGCTCTAAAGGCCCTTTGAGGGAGTAATATGGCATCTCATTTGCATACTTTTATAAGACGGCTTTGGATTAACTCAAATATGTAGGAAGTCATCTTGAAATGTAATTTTAGGTTTCATAGGACGCAACTGAATACAAAATGATCTTCAACGGATGGGTGGATGAAATCTAACTTTTTTTTTAATGTTAAAGGCTGTCGTAAGATCTTGTAAATCAGTCACAAAGATTTTGTGGTAAATTGGTTTTCGTAAAATTTAAGTTATTGTATTCGATCCGAAGTTATTAAGTTAAGACTATGGTCCATATAAAGATATATATATCATGAAGACTAAACTCGTTTAAATATAATTTGCTACACGTGCAAATAAATACTGACATTCAAAAATTGAGATCCAGAATGGGAAAATAATCGGTCATTTGGTACGGCACGACTGATACTACTACTAAGACTAAGATAAAAGAAAGAAGAGGCAGGGAAAGACCTCGGCGCAGATATATGGACCAAATATAGGACAAAGCAGGGCTGTTACCTATTCGCTACGCGCTAAAGCGGCTCACCCCGCCGGTCAACCGTCACGAAACTAGACCTCTACCTACGCTTGGTTACTACGCATCGCGGTGTCAAGATATATTTATGGTTAAGCGTTGAAGTGAGCTTAAAACAAGTTATAGAATAGGGGGGCTGATGACGTGTCGTATCAGCAAATCAAATGGCTGGCGTACGACGGAGAGAAATTGGAAAATACTCCAGCGACAAGAGGTTCAGGTGACAAGTGTCAAGAAAAATATTTTTAAATAATGTTCTATTAATTTCCTGAAAATAGTCAAGAAATTAATAGAAATTTTTTTCAAATTAAGAAATTGTAGTCTGCTATTTGGCTATACATTCACTGTCTTATCCGAACATAAATTAACTATAATAAGGCCAACAATTTGCAATAAAGACCAAAGCAGTTTTGCTCAAACCGTCACGGAATTTCTTCGAGAGTAATCTTACGAACTAACTTAATCACAGAACTAAAATACTGAAACTTTTGCGTATTGTGGAAGTTATTTCGAGATTTCTTGGTAAAGAAAAGTTGGTGCAATATTAATCTTTCCTTTTAGTTTCGAACGTAAAATGGCTTAAAATAAATGTTTTCAAAAGTGTTGGAACAGTTTCAACTAAGAAAATCGTACGTATTATATTTTAAGCTTTGTTATTTCACTAACTACGGCTCTAAAAGTTCTATTCTATTCTCTATAATAGAGAAATAATGTTTGCAATCGGATAAGTGCTTCCGTAGATTACCCCCTACAAACATATGTACAACCTCTTTGACTTTTCCTCTTAACAACATTAGAATAGTCTAGTAAGTTGAAAAGGTAAACCTTGATAGACTTCTTACAAATATTGTCGCTAGTGGTTCAAATCCTGATTAGGACTGATAATTGTGTGGGATCGAAAAATTTAGTGGAATAATGCCTAAAGTTGGCATATTCCCGGAAAATGTTACACAAGAAAGGAATCAGCTACCTAAAAAATTATATTTTAATTTATTATTTAATCGTATCTCTATTTTATATTTAGAATACGTTAATTTAGTATGCTAATAATACTTTATTACTTGAATAAATTTCAAGTAAATTGAATAACATTCAATCTATAGGTCTATAGGTACTTAACTTATCTACTTAAATACGCGGTTTTTTACTGCATAGGTAGTAAATTTATTCCGCCGCCAAAGTACAGGTATTTATCCATCCGATCCCCGTTGATGTAAAACTTAAGCGAAAGGCCGCTCTGATCTCTCGCTCCCACAAATGGCGCACCGCTGCCGCCGCCGCCCTGCCCGCACCGCTGTGAGCGGGAAGTGCAGCGATCTTTTTTTTTTTATTATTTTTTTAACCATCATATATAAAACAAATGCAATTTATACGGACGCTCCACGCCCCGCTCATAGCGGAGCTTGCACTTAGTCAGTACACTGTCGTGGTCGAGTCGTTAGAGCTTTAGTAAATGTGCATCTTTATGTATAACACCCAAAATGGGTCATTGTCAGATTTAGATTCTCGTCTCTTTTGTGGACATTGCTAAAGTTAGGGGCTACAAAGCCTAATTTTTGGTGGAACTCTGATCAGCATAAACGGCGTCGCCTCTTCTGTTGTTCTATATGAAAAAACATATTATACCTAGGTACATATATTAAAAAAAACGATTTTTGTTCTTTTGATTGACATTGACCCAAATAGTCCCAGTGAATTCCCTGATAACTGTTCTGAGCTTCCTATTTTGTGTACTACGTATATGAACTCAAGCAGAGAGGCAATTTCGGAGGGAAATTAATTTATATTATTTAGAATTAAATTTCGAAAGCGAAAGGTCGAGCTGCCAAGTTGCTCGGAAACGATTGTTTGAGATAAATAATTTAATTTGTAAACGTATATATTTTCCTGACACCGCCTCTTGTTGAAACGTTTAACAAAATATAAAACTTAACGGAGCTCACATTAAAATGAAGTAGCTTTGAAATAATGTCTCTCACGAAAGTTTAAATTCGAGGTAGCTTTGCTTTATTTTCGAGTCTTTTCAGGAATTTATTATTACTAGTGTAAGCATCAATGTATGAAGGTCCATGCTACATTAAGTTTGAACAGTAACATCTGATTACAGAGTACTAGCTTCTGCCCGCGACTCCGTCTGCGTGGACCTCGTTTATATGGTAGCTCCATACAAACTTTCACCCCCTATTTTACCCCTTAGGGGACGATGTTCGGAATAAAACATTCATTGAAATCGGCTCAGTGGTTTAGGCGTGAAGAGGTAACTTAATACTTTCGCGTTTTTCATATTAGTATGGATTTTATTTCGAAAACATGAGTGACCAGTTATATCGCAAAGAAAATCTGCGATCTGAATACCCAGCTATCGGATAATCTACCAATAGTTGCACTCTCATGCGAGGTACTCCGAGATCCTATGTGGAATACACTGGAGCCCCCTCGCGCCTCGCTACATCTCTCTTCGCGATAAGAGTTTTGTCACCTTCCTTGAGACAGGCGCGGCTCACTCAGTGATTTTGTCGCACCGCTACAAGTACATACCTACCGGCCCCTGCCGGTATATTACCGCTGTTACGGCACGCACGCGTTCTATCATAGTGCGTCGCATGCGATAGAAAGGGATGGCCACGTTTAGGCTCCTTCGGCATACCTAAACAGGGGATTAGTTAACAGAGGACCTTCTTAAGATTGAGCGGGTACCGCAGCCCCACACAAAACACTTAGAAACACTCGCGACTCCGAAGACCCACTTTAGGCAACGCCTTTTAGGACAAGCGGGGGAGACCGTAGATATATTATTCTGGTCTGAGCCTATGCGGTTATGAAAATGCGTGACCTAGTCAACCAGACCTTTTTTTATACGACGCTAGCAATGATGATGATGGTAAGTAACAGTAACACCGTAGCTTACGGACGCTCGCGATTCTAGAACGTTGCCGGCTCTTTATCGATTTGAATTTTCGTTGTGTTGATAGCTATTTAAATAAAGCGGGCCCCTCACACATCACATTTTCGGGAGGTCTGGAGACCTTAATCACCACCACGTTCACGTAGCGCATTGTACGCGCGTCAGTTATTTGTGTGTATACTGTTTTTTTGTACGGGAAAATGACAGTTGAGGTTGTCCTAATTAACGTGTGTTCGAAAAATTATATGATCACCCCTCAGGACACAGAACACTACCTACCTACAGAGCAAACAGTGGAGTTATTATCCCTGCGGTCGTCTGTATGCTCTTAATCCTTTTTTAAAGTATTTCAGAATAACTCAATGAAAAAAGTCTGGATAGCGCGCATTCGTTTATAACTGCACCAAAAACTACAAAACTTATATCCTCTAAAAATCCCACCTATAAATTCAGGCAAACTCTTTTACTGCCAATCCGCTGCGATCGGTCGTGCCCAGGCGTGCCTAGACACGCCAGCCGACGTGCCTTGGCCGACACGAGCCTTCGAACGCGTCAGTCACCTGAACGGTCAATCAAGGCTTTAGTTTGTATACAGAAACGGTTTTACGTGAGAATTTACGGTGTAAAACGTTTCAAGTTGATTGGATAAGCTTTGCAACAGTTTTTGATCCTTAATGTGTAGAGTAGAAGGGATCATGGGAAGTACCGACAATCTAAAACTTTTCGTCGAAAATTTTGGCAGCGTGAATTAATATCGAGTTAAAATAAGTTATAATACAAGAGTTTCACAATAACCATGAATACTTACTTAACTTGGCAAATAAATTAAGAGATACTTTCTACGAAAAACTTTAAGAAAGCAATATCAAAACAGTCACAAAAGTTGAATCTTTTTGTTAAACCACAGTTTTTCTTTAGTCGAATAAATAAAATGATTTCAAACAACAAACACAACACGCTAACGAACTAACACGTTCGGTTGACATACCGTCAATTAAGCCTTGTTGGGAAGTACACCTTTGGAATACTACGTACCTACTCGTCCATACAAAAAGAGAAAACGTTTTTCCACTTCTAAATATTTTCCAATTTCAACGAATTTTTACTACGTTATTGATACAATGAAAAACTAGGTTTATAGATTTTCCTTTTTTCAAAATTTGCAATAAATTGAAATTTATAGGCACCCAAAAAATTTTTTTTAAAGCTATACCTTTAAACCTAGATGTTATTATGCTGAAGCGATCGACATCAAAATCAAAGTGATTTGTTAAGATTTAGTTAGTGGAAAACGTTTTCTCCCGAAATAGAAAATTTCATATAAAATGTACCTATTGTCAGTCGCGAGATGCTAGCTATACTTCCCTCTTAAGCATATGGCTCGCCTGTCGACGTACAGTCAGCGAACGCGTTAATACAGTTCAAAACTGCCACTTCTTTTGTCAACTTTCACTAAGTTTGCCGCGCGTCTACTGACAATGCTGATCCAATCTCTGCCACTATTCCAACTCAAATAGAAATCTAATAGGAATTCTATTGGGTTGCTAACTTCCGACCCGCATATTGCGTTACGTATGAGTAAGACAAGTGAAATCATTTTTTTTAAAAGCCCAGCTACTTGTTTTCAAATATTATAGCCTGCCACTCATATGATTATGAGGAATCCAACGTCATCTCATAATATATGTCAAAATCCATAAAGCCGTTTAGGCTGAAGCTCGTGATATATTATCAATAAAATATATATAAGAATATGAATACAAATAAAACATTCCTTCCACATGCATACATACATACATACCTACATACATACGTTATTACGTACATAAGCTCGCAAAACTTCTTCTCAGCAAAAATGGTATTTTCAAAAACAAACTTAAATAATTCCTTTTGGAACAGGCCTGTTACTAAATCGAGTTCTGTACACTCGGAAACATCCAGCACCGTAATCTGTAACTGTGTTAATTAATTTAATTGTATTAAAAAAATATGTGACAAAAGCTTCCGCCCGCACCTTCGTCTACGTGGAACCGGCATTAAACTATATTCCTATTTTAATATAAACGTTAATAGTAAACTGTCTTCGCGCAAAATTTCATCCCAATCGGTTGAGCCGTTTAAGCGTGATTGAGTAACAAACATCCGAACATCTAAACATCCAAACATCTAACCATCCAAACATCCAAACTTTCGCATTTATAATATTAGTAGGATTAGTATGATAATAGATTGTGAGTGATGGTTATGTGTAGTGTTGGGATGTTTGGTGGCATTGGGGTGAACAAAGAGCAATGGAGCCGTTGTTATATACTTTTTGATTAAATGAATGGATGAAAAAATTATTGATAAACTATAATGTTTCAGACAAGTAAATTGATAAAAAAAAACAACAAATACATAATATATTGTTGAAATGTATAATGTTATACCTATTCAAGGGCTTGAACAATTTTTCATTAGAATAAGTTTTAGTATACTACTGATGCTTCAGTTTCAGTATCAGTAGTAGCATAAAATATTCATTCGAAATACCCTCTCTTACTTCGTCAACATTAATTCTTGTTTGATTTCACTAATGTACTGTACAATGATTTAAAATATGTAAATAGTAAAATATGCGATGTATCAACAAACCTAAATTGTTTACTCTATACATGATCATACAATAAAACACAAAGGTGATATATTATTGGTATTCATTTGTTTAAATAAAAAAATATACAATGGCGACTCAACTGCATTACTTGTGCTAAACTGCCACCACAATCCTAACCCTAGTACTCTGATAGTACCTAACCTATTAAAAAAATCAATAATAAATCAATTTTGACGACCGTTTTAGCCTAGTTGGTAGTGTGGTAGGCAAACGTGCTCATCTACACATGTGTAGATCATGCGAGTAGAATATTAAGAAAGAATAGAAGAAGAATCCCCAACACTACGCATATCACAGTAGTGACCCTGCCTACAAACCAAGAGGTCCTGGGTTCGAATCCCGGTAAGGGCATTTATTTGTGTGATGAGCACGAATATTTGTTCCTGAGTCATGGATGTTTTCTATGTATTTAAGTATTTATTTATCTATATAAGTATGTTTATCGCTTTCTTAGTTTGGAACTAGGTCGATTTGTGTAAGATTGTCCCCTGATATAAAATAATAATAATGAGGACTTGTAAAATGTATTTTTTAACAATAAACATCTGTATAATGTATTCTTCTGAGGCAGCTGGGTAAAAAGTAGTTAGCAATTCAACTCCTACACAATGGTGGATTCAGATTCAAAAGCAACGTTAGACAATGGGATCAAAAATTTGGCGCATGGACAAGTCAAATAGAAGCCAAATAAAAATCATGTACGATAAAATATAATGTTCAGTGGGACAATTTATAACATTTGCCTGTTTTATAAAGTATTTTCATATTTTATTGTTACTACTTACTGGCACAATTAGTACTAGTACAAGCTATGATTAGTTTGGAACTAGGTCGATTTGTGTAAGATTGTCCCCTAATATTTAATATATAATTATTTAATAACCGTCTTATACCCTATCCTCCGAACAAATATTCGTTCATAAGCGTACGGTACTAAACACGTTACGAGTCTTGCTGCAATGCCGTTGCACCACCTTACTTATTGTTACTACTTACTGGCTCCCTGTGCTAAGCCAATTCCCACCGCCACACCTAATAAGAAAAAATGCACTGCTGAGGGAGACAGAGAAGATCAGGTCATGCCCTTCACTACCACTATACCAGGAGTTCACTAATCCACCTACGACTAGTGTCAAGTCTCGGCGCTCGGCATACGCAGCGGCAGCGTCACTCAGGCAAAACACCCTTGACATGCAGCGGAACTTACGGAACCTCAGCCGCAAATCTCGACCCATACTCAAATATAAAGGGACCCCCTTCCCACCAGGAAACTATGGTGCCGCTTAAATCGCCTAAGAACTGGGCATGGGCGATGCAATTTCTTCCGACATAAGTGGGGATGGAGTGATTCTGCGCTCTGCGACTGGGGCACCGAAGACCAAACCATGGAACATATTATACAAAGGTGTCCACTTGACTCCACGCCTACCCAGGAAGCCCACCGACGATCGACGACCTTATAGACCTGACACCCGACGCTGTGCAATGGATGCAAAACCTGGATGTTGCCTTATAAATATTATAATGATGTTTATAATTTCCCTGTTGTAGACTATCGCCATACGATTAAATAAATGTTTTATTGTAATACAAAAGTTAATTAATTTAGTATGGCTGTTGCTTTGAGAAGAGACAATAGGTTTACGATTACAATGTTAAGTAGGTACTCAAGTCGAAAAAACCAAGACATCAAATTATATTAGATAGCAACAAACGAAGTTCCTCAAATTCCTGAACTTAATGAAAATTAAAGTCATTTCTGATGTAATAAAGGCAAACAACGTTCTCACGTCCCCGTCAATTTTCATTTCCCTCCTTTTTAAGGCCCATAAGTATCATTATTATGTTACGTACAAACTTCCAACTTTTTCTTTTGCGAGACAAGTTTGAGATACAATTCAATATTCAATTGAGTTTATTCCTTTTATTTTGCTCTCTTTATTTGGAATATTTTATCGGGGTTTTCGATTAAATAAATAATGAAATTTGTCGTCCATTTCAGCTGAGTTTTTGATGCTGCTGTTGGGCGAAATTCTTTGTTTTTAATGATTCCAACGTAAAGGATATAGTAAAAACCAACGTTTTGGTTATATAATATATTCCAAGGTGGATTCTTTACGATCCTCGATACTGAGCGTAAGTACAATTGTTTGTTTCGAATCCAAGACTGGCTCTGTGAGCTGGAAAACTCGCGAGCCTTGTCTTTTTTCAAAAACACTTTTTAGGGTTCCGTACCTCAAAAGGAAAAAACAGAACCCTTATACGATCCGTCCGTCTGTCAAGACCCCTTTTCTCAGGAACGCGTGGAGGTGGTATCAAGCTAAAATTAATACCAAATACTCAAGTCTACTGTCCCTTGGAGCTGTGAAAAAATCAAACTTCCAAGTCAACGCAATCAAAAGATACAGCCGTTTATGCCGCAAATTTTCGAAACTCGCAAGGGAATCAAACCCTACAGGGTACTTCTCGTGAACTCAGAATCTTGAAATTCGGTACAAGAAAACCGTACATTTTTAGTTACATCATATATTAAAAATATAACAGGTTTGTACGGAACCCTCGGTGCGCGAGTCCGACTCGCACTTAACCGGTTTTTTTTCAAAAACTGAATTGACAAAGAAATCTATATAATTGAATCTGTTCTCAAAATTACACGAGAATCGTTTGTAAAATGCGAGGAAAATAACTGGACAATCGGATATTAGGCTCAAATTGAAGCAGAGAGCGTCGTTCGCATTGCTCCCTCGTTCAATTATTGCTTACATAAGAAGGATGTGTCTTTTCCCAATTTTATCGCTTTATCGTGAAAAATATGGTGTTCATTCTCACAAACAGAAAAGCTCAAAATAAGTCAATACCTGATTCAATTATTTTATATTTGCCAAGCTCGAATTTCGTTTTCATTCCACCATTGGGCTAAGATTACATTTTCCTTCATCCATATCGAGCTAATACATCAAAACAAGTCTTCATTGAGATTCCGGAGACCACAACCTATACGTCTTTACGACACCAATCTACATACACACCCCCACTCATAAACTTGGCACATTTTTTATAAACAACAATCAGTCTGTTTTCAACCTTAGATAGTAGTATCAAGATATAAAATGAACTAGGGGTGGTGCAACGGCATTGCGGCAAGACTCGTAACGTGTTTAGTACCGTACGCTTATGAACGAATGTTTGTTCGGAGGATAGGGTATAAGACGGTTATTAAATAATTATATATTAAATATTAGGGGACGATCATACACAAATCGACCTAGTTCCAAACTAAGCATAGCTTGTACTAGTACTAATTGTGCCAGTAAGTAGTAACAATAAAACATGAAAATACTTTATAAAACAGGCAAATGTTATAAATTGTCCCACTGAACATTATATTTTATCGTACATGATTTTTATTTGGCTTCTATTTGACTTGTCCATGCGCCAAACTTTTGATCCCATTGTCTAACGTTGCTTTTGAATTTGAATCCACCATTGTGTACGAGTTGAATTGCTAACTACTTTTTACCCAGCTGCCTCAGAAGAATACATTATAAAGATGTTTATTGTTAAAAAATACATTTTACATGTCATAATTATTATTATTTTATATCAGGGGACAATCTTACACAAATCGACCTAGTTCCAAACTAAGAAAGCGATAAACATACTTATATAGATAAATAAATGCTTAAATACATAGAAAACATCCATGACTCAGGAACAAATATCACACAAATAAATGCCCTTACCAGGATTCGAACCCAGGACCTCTTGCTTCGTAGGCAGGGTCACTACGAACTAGGCTACAGCGGTCGTCGTTATTCGTGTGTCTTCATAATTTTAGATCTTTGTTTGGACTGATTTTGCTTGCTTTTCGTGGGTATGACGGCATTTACATGGACAGCGCTTGAAAACTTTACTGCTTACTATTTTCATCTAATGTGGAGGAGGTTCTCAATTCGGTTGTATTTTTTTTTTTTTTTTTCAATGTTTGTTACCTCAGAACTCCGTCATTGATGAGCCGATTCATAAATTTTTTTTTTGTTGGTAAGTTTATAATTAATTTTTGAAAATTCAATTGGATGATGGGATCCACGAGGAATTGAGGGAACTCCTCAATTATATTAGGCACGTGTGTAGTTATTTTGGTATTTTCTATTATAACTCGTGTATTTACATCCGGAAATCATAAATTGGTGGAGTGGAATTGATGATGAAGACCACAGATGACTTATAGAATTCCTCAATTATGTACTTAAAAGTACAAAAGTATATCACAGATTCTGATAAGATTCCGTTGAAACAGCAACTAATGAAGTGCCAAGGGTGATCCTTGTGGAATTGACGGAAGTCCTCAAATATTCTCGGGTCACATACAGCGATTGGGTTTTTTTCTATAATAATCAACGCATTTGCTCTCGGAAATCAGTTCATGAGGTAAATTGGAAAATAAATGTTCTCGTGGCTTGGCGGAGTACTAAATTGAAGTCGGTTAAAACTTTGTCTTTAAAGTAAATTATATACCAGGTCATTCCAGGTCAGTCCACCTTGTGGAGGGGCTACCCACGCTGCACCTTCCGGTACTAAGTCGCCACCGGAGAACCTTTCCGCCCCAACGGTCGTAGTCTATGGTAGTCGTAGACGGAGAAGCGGTGCAGTGTGTGATAGCGTGTAATAGAAACGTATTTATTTGGTATCTTATTAGATTTTACATATATTATGAATGTGGCTGGCCCCTCCAGTGAGTATGACAACGCTTATGATAAGAAACTGCTTCTCCAAACCGGTGTTATGCATAATTCTAACTCAACTTTTATAAGTCTATTATAAAACACTAACCTTGTTTATTATATTGTATCGTAAATATTTCTAAATTGATTCGATGAAACAGTACTATGTTCTTTTTAATGTTAATATTATTCTTGTGATCGTATAAAGCTGCCTGAAAGCTTAATTCCAACTCGAGAATTCGTTATCTCTTATAGCTCCTTGAGTCGTAATGTTGTCATAAAGGTTTACACTTAAACGAAATTTATTTCACCTACAGGTACGCATATAAGGTACAAGCGGTTAGAATTCAAACGACTCGGATGTATCGTGTACAGTAAGCTTCAAAGAAACGATAACCTCTTTGCATACAAATTTATATTCTTCACCCTTTATTAACTGTATTTTGCTAGCTAATCCTAGTGGCTCTGCTTGTAAGTAACTTATATAGTTAAAACAGTGACGCGTTGTTTCAGTGTCAGAGAAACAACCAAATGGTTCGCAGTATTTGAGCTCCCGAATCGTTGTGGAACCGCCCTGTGCAACCCAAACTGAGCCATCTTGGACTGGGGCGGAAATTGGAGGGAGAGTGAAAAAAAAAACATTTAGACCAGCATTCTATTATATGAACAGCGTAGACACACTTTCAGGCAACATCTGTTTCAATCGGCTGCCTCGCGACATTTTTTTTTAAATACTATTTTTCTATTTCTGTTCCAGTTAAAGTTGGCTAAGTTCGGGTTGTACAGGGCGGTTCCACAATACTTCGGGAGTTCAAATACCGCGAGCCATCCGGTTGCTTCTTTGCTCTACGCGTCATTGCTCTGAGTATTTTTTTTTATATTTTTTATTTAATATGTTACATGCGTCACACAACTAAGATTAAACATGTTAACAATAGCACATGATAAAAAAGAAATGCAATAACAGTGCACACAAAAGAGACAATATTACATTACACTCGAGGGTCTGGCATCCATCACCTCACAGAACTTCAAACATTCTTTTCTCACACTCGCCCATCCCCATGCAGACAGATCGCACTCCGGTGCTGACGCCAAGAGCGCATTTAGTAGCGAGAGCGCGGGGCTGTGGGGAGTTCCTACGCGACACAGTTCGAGCTGCCGGGACAGCAAGAAAAACGCGTCGTCGAGGCCTAAGAGCTATTTTGGGGACGTCTGGCACAAACAGTCGCACTAGGCGGCATACTAGCTCAGGACAATCCGACTCGCCGCAAAGGACTCGACACGCAGTCAACAGCAAACTAAGGGTCCGTCTGACCTCTAAGGAATTGTAGCCGAGGGTACCTTAGAGGATGCCTTAGAATTATAGTTAACATTAACACGCGGGAAAGCTGCAAGCCTCATTTTATGGAACAAAATATCCTTACTTTGCCGTCGGTATACATACTAGAAGCTTCTATTTTTGTTAAAAATAACATGCACCTGTTTCCACAACACCAGAAAATTTGAGACCCCGAACTAAATTAGAAAAGCCAACTTCAAAATTACAAATGATCTACTCTGGACCTTTTGCAATGTGTGTAAAAATTTAGAATAATTGGCCAACCCAATTTAAAAACGAAAGTAACATACATAAATTTAAAACCCAGCTAAAGTCTTATTTAATTAAATTTTTTTACTATTCTACTGAAGTACCTAATGGATAAGTTATAGAAATTCAGCTTGTAAATAGGTAAAATTATATAACTGTAAAAGTGTAAATATAATATGTACATAGCAGTAAGATTGCAATGCCCTAACTGGGTTCATGCTTGAAACTAATTATTTATTAAGACCTTATACAACATGAAGCAATAAACAACTTGAACTTGAACTTGAACTTACCTAGCAGATACTTGGTTGGGTAGAGGAACGGGTAGTACCCATAAATCGTCTTGTAAAGAAACCTTAGTAAAGCTTTTTGCACTTTCTCCAGCATTAAGGCATACGTTGATTTATACGGTAACCATACGATCGACGCTGCCTCCAACTTGCTTCTAACCAAGGCATTGTAGACTAGCTTGATTGCTAGTGGATCGTTAAAGTTACGCAAGTTTCGGATGACAAAACCGAGTCTTAGAATAGCAGTCCGCAGCTAGTGATAGTATGTGCTCGTGGAAAGAGAGTGTGTCGAAGACTACCCCGAGATCCTTGACGGTAATAGAACTCGCGAGTCAGTTAGTTTTACGAAATTATTTTTGTACAACTTCCAAAAACTTTATCGACAAAACCGTACCGAAAGGCGTGACGTGGGTAGACAAGGTGGAATGATGACCTGGTTAACCCCATCCTTGTACCAAAAGTACCTAAATTAGCTTCGGCTTCTCGTCGTGATAACTACCGATACTTTTAGTGACTAAAATCTCTAAATTGGTTTTTTCTCTTCCATCGCCGCACAATGTCGCGGCCTAAATACGCGCTGCAGAGAAATACCCGAGACAACGTTATTTCACGTGAACAGAGCAATCTTTAAAAGCTATTTAAGACAAAACAGACTGAAGTCTTAATAGACTAGCATTTAGTACAGTACTCGAGATCAGACTTCAGTGATGTTTTTTATCAATGAGGTTAACTATTTAGTCTCCTAATCACTCAAACGCACTCCGTTGGCTGAGAAAACCAAAGTGCGTTTTGGACAACGTCTTAGGTAGGTATCACTGGAGTAACATTAGTAACCGTCACGCTTTGCAGTACCACCTTAAAAGTAGTACAGAAGTTTAAGTACCTAGGCCACTGGGTATCCGAAAGTATGTCAGATAACGATGACATAGAGAGGGAACGTAGGGCATTGTGTGTTCGTTGTAACATGCTGGCCCGCAGATTCGCACGCTGTGGTAATGAAGTAAAGCTAACGCTTTTCAAAGCATTTTGTCAAACATTCTACACGTGCAATCTGTGGTCCAGTTTTACGCAGCGGGCATACAATGATCTGCGTGTGCTACTCAAATACAATAAAATGTAATAATCGTGATATTCTCGTAGACGCGACGTAACTAACTTAAAAAAAAACATTAGAGGTAGGCTGAAATAAAACATTGCGTCCCATCACTACGGCCGACGCTTCCAGTCTTACGCCTAAATTAGACTCGGTACGTTGGAATAATTTATTTATGCCATTAATTCGCGAGTCCTTAGAGCGGTGCGTTGTCTCCAAATAGAAACGTAATTATGTAAAGTCAAGTCTTTTACGTGTGTGTAATGTTAAACGTAGCGGATCTCTTGCTGAATTAAAACACGTTTATTAAAGACATATTGATACAGAGAAAAAATATAATGGAAAAATAAACCATCATCATCTGAAGCCCAGGACAGGACTTGAACCTGTGCCTTCTATATTGCTGGTTCGTTTCTTTAAGAAGATAAGTGTAATCCTACTAATATTATAAATGCGAAAGTTTGGATGTTTAGATGTTTGTTACTCAATCAAGCTTAAACGGATCAACCGATTTGGATGAAATTTTGCAAGAAGATAGCTAATAGCCTGGATTAAAATAAAGGGTAGTTTTTATCCCGGGTCTACGCAGACGAAGTCGCAGACGGAAGCTAGTGTTTATTAAAGAGTAGCCGCGCGGCCGACGGTGTACACAGAACACAAGCAATACCGTGGGCTTACGCTTACTAAAATATAGCCTACTAGCTTCTGCCCGCGACTCCGTCCGCGTGGAACTCGTTTATATCGTAGCTCGATACAAACTTTCATCCCCCCATTTCACCCCCTCAGGGGATGATTTCCGGGATAAAAACTATCCTATGTCCTTCCCCGGGATTCAAACTATCACCATACCAAATTTCATCACAATCGGTTCAGCGGTTTAAGCGTGAAGAGGTAACAGACAGATAGACAGACAGACAGACAGACAGACACACTTTCGCATTTATAATATTAGTATGGATGTTCATTCTCAGATTCAGATTCAGAACTTTATTGGTAAAATTACATATTTTACAGTTCAATATCATATCAATTACTATTAATCATAAAATTTCTTATAGTCTCAGATGTTTTAATCAAATTCTAAAGGTTCATTGTATATTATTCCACATCATCCTCCTAGGGTTTTATCCCGGTTGTGCCCTAAAGGAGCCCGGGGTCCGCTTTGACAACTTATCCCAAGACTTGGCATAGGCACAAACTTTATGAAAGCGACTGTCATCTGACCTTCCAACCCAGAGGGAAAACTAGACCTTATTGGGATTAGACCGGTTTCCTCACGATGTTTTTCCTACACCAAAAACATAACCCTCCTCTCCTTCGGCAGTCGGGCAAAAAGCGTAAATATTTCTTATGTCATTGTATCTTATTGTACTAAAAAAAAATATGTAAATTAAATGTGTAGTCTTGGATTATTACTCGTCAGTAATAATTATAGTCACGTTCAGGATTTTAAAATAGTTCTGGCGATCCGTCTTTCAGCCAAATTCTTGACTCTAATGTATATGCAAGTAATATTTGTAATTAAGCACTATTTACGCTAATACAATTAAAATCATAAGATACCTACTTAGCGTAAACATAGAGCAATATGTTAAAAAAATAACATCTCTGTTTCTATGCAGCCATCACCTATGTTTAACAAATAAATCAAAGATTTGGACTTAATGTACCTAGTTTAAGTAAAATATTTATGTAATTTTAGCATATAAATAGCACCAAAGGACAATATTTAACAGAATATGTCAAACATTACTTCTGTATTTAACTGTTTGTTGCCGTAATAAAGTGTGAAAGAAAAGTTAAATAAATAAAAATACATAAATCCAAACTCATCAGAAATAAAGTGCCTTATTTATTTTAGATACCAATTCTCCTTAAAATGACAGGCAGTGATAATGATAATTGCATTCCTGACCACACAGTCACACTGCGTAAATTATTAAATGAACGCCCTCTATTGACGTCAACAGGAACTAATTCGGCCATTTTTGATGCCGACACAACGAAGTTAATGCTCGCGCTGACCGCAATACCAATTTCGCATTTTCGCGAAAATGGCACCTCTTCGCATCCAACGTGAGACATTTGCGTTGTACGATTTATTTTCAATGCCACTTGAGTGTAGTTTACGTACAAAGAGGAAAGTTGGGGAATGACATTGCTAGCACTCTAGCTTGGTGCAATTTGCTGAGCAGTGGAACCGTGCTGGGCCGATAACGTATTATGATATTAGTAAAATAACCACATTATGTTATTTATTATTATATTAAGAATTCAAAAGTGACAAATAAAAAATATCAACGCAACAATATTTAATGTAACTAACAATTTGATAAAAAGGTCGTACGATACACGTAATTATCTCGTTTTCAAATAAGTCAGGAAACAAATTATCAAAGATCGACACAAACCTCGGACCCGTTAGACGAACGGCTAATAAATCGTTATAATGATCATTAGTAGATTCTTGCACTAAACCGTCTGAGGTCTTCGTTAAAATCTGAATGTATGAAAAGTTTGAGAAGTTTACGTTTACGTCTGTAATCGTTAGTTTGTGCAACTCGTTCTATAGAACAACAGAAATCGTGTCCGTGTCGTCATCGTCACGTCTCATCTAAACAAGCGTCAGTATCGGGGTAGGTTATTCCATTAACGTAGCGGAGGCCGCGGTTCGCTTTTGGGCCGATTTTAAAATAATTGGACGGCTTAACTCGATCACCTGCCCAGCGCTGGGCCACACTGCGAGATAGTTTCAGTTAGCTTCTGGATTTTTAGAGCACCATGAATCCATACAAATATTATAAATGCAAAAGTGTGTCAGTCTGTCTATTATATGTCCAGTTACTTGACACCCAAAACATGCGCGCGCGTCGCCGTCTTAGCGTGTTATTATGCTACTTATAAGTTTTGTATATTGATATGTATGTTAGTCTGGAGATGTTATTTCCCCAAAACTGTTCACCGCTGCACTGGTGGACGTGTTCAAGACTCTAGACTGGAGAAGGCTAGGCATCATCAACGGCGAGTACATCACTCACCTTCGGTTTGCTGACGATATAGTAGTCTTGGCTGAGACCATGGAGGACTTAAGCACGATGCTCGATGACCTCAGTAAAGCCTCCGAGCGAGTTGGTCTAAGGATGAACATGGATAAGACAAAGATCATGTCAAATACCCATGTAGTACCGACTCCCATTTCAATCGGACACTTTACGCTCGAAGTTGTAGACGATTATATATACCTAGGACAGACTGTTCAGTTAGGTAGGTCCAACTTTGAGAAAGAAGTCAATCGTCGAATCCGACTCGGCTGGGCAGCATTTGGGAGGCTCCGGCACATCTTTTCGTCCAATATTCCGCAGTGTCTCAAGATGAGAGTCTTTGACCAGTGTATGTTGCCAGTGATGACGTATGGCACGGAAACGTGGTCGCTTACTATGGGCCTCATAAGAAGGCTCAAAGTCACCCAAAGGGCAATGGAGAGGGCTATGTTGGGAGTTTCTCTGCGCGATCGCATCAGAAATGAGGCTATCCGCAGCAGAACCAAGGTAACCGATATAGCCCTCCGAATCGCTAAACTTAACACATTGCACGTAGAACCGATGGCCGTTGGGGCGGAAAGGTTCTCGAGTGGCGACCACGTACCGGAAGGTGCAGCGTGGGTAGGCCCCCCACAAGGTGGACTGATGACCTGGTAAAGGTCGCGGGAGTCCGCTGGATGCGGGTGGCGCAGGACCGGTCATTATGGCACTCTTTGGGGGAGGCCTATGTCCAGCAGTGGACGTCTTTGGGCTGATATGATGATGATGATGATGTTAGTCTGAGGTATTTTTAAATATGGGCTTCGTTGCCTGAGACAAATAGATATATAAAATACTAGCTTCCGCCCGCGACTTCGTCCGCGTGAACCCGGGATAAAAACTATCCTATATTTTAATCCAGGCTATAAACTATCTTCGTGCAAAATTTCATTCAAATCGGTTCAGCCGTTTAAGCGTGATTGAGTAACAAACATCCAAACATCCAAACATACAAACATCCAAATATCTAAACTTTCGCATTTATAATATTATAGTAGGATATAAATAAATTACCTCTTCACGCTTAAACCGCTCAACCGATTCAGACGAAATTTGGTATATGGATAATTATAGTTCCGGCAAAGGACATTGGATAGTTTTCATCCCGGAAATCATCTCTCAAGAGGGTGTAAGGGGGGGTGAAAGCTATGATATTAACGAGTTCCATGCGGACGGAGTGACGTCCGAACGTTCGACTCACTACGTTCTGATGATCCTGCCGCATCTTGATCATCGTCATATCAGCCGAAAGACGTCTGCTGCTGGAGATAAGACCCAAAGAGTGCCAAAGTGACCGGTCCTGCGCCACCCGCATTCAGCGGACTCCAACGACCTCTACCTGGAGCGTCTACCTTGACCTGTTGGTAGTCTGACACCAAATAAAACAACCAATAATGTAATGTTTTCTCGTAAAAGGATAAAAAATGTGACAATGGAGAAAAATGTAAAGCAGGGGATGAAATGATCACATAGTTATGTGTCCAAAGTTTTAAGAGGGGGGTATATTCTGGATAAGACGAAGATCATGTCAAATGCCCATGTAGTACCAACTCCCATTACATCGGACACTTCACGCTCGAAGTTGTAGACGATTATGTATACCTAAGTAGGACAGACTATCCAGTTACGTAGGTCCAACTTCGAGAAAGAGGTCAATCGTGGAACCCGACTCGGCTGGGCAGCGTTCGGGAAGCTACGGCACATCTTTTCGTCCAATATTCCGCTGTGTCTCAAGATGTATGTCTATTCGTAAGATATAATGTACTTCTGTGAGCGACTATCCTTTGTTTCTTTATTATCGCTTATAGGATGCTTTTCTACTATCTGAATCTCGAGTTCCTACACTAAGAAATATGTTACGAAAATTCTCTCATAATATAAAATATTAACTGAATATTTGTCTGGATTTTACAATGTGCGGTCTGCTTCAATATTCCTCGTTCCAAAAATGAAAACTATTTGCTGGCTCGGCCAGGATGCAAACTGGATACAATATTTTACTGAGCACAAAACTATTTTGTAGCTTGTGTGTCATGGTTATCATAGTAAGTTTGCGTCACAGGGGAGTAAAATTATATATTTAATGCGAGGGCGGTGATAAAGCGAAAGACCTAAAGAAAGAAAGAAGAAAGAAGACATTTATTCACTACACAAAAGACACACAGAGACAAAGGGAGCAGAAATACAATACAATTGACACAAAATGTGCGCGTCTTCGTGGCAGTGAATCTGTCGGTAGAATCTTGAGCGTAGCGAGGGTTTCTTAAGTAGAATCTAGGGATTCGAGTGTTTACGGCCAAGACGAAAATTATTTTGCTACCGAGTGGCACAAACTGCTTTTTAAAGCTTTTGTGAGGAATATTGAAAATCCTCATTTGAGGACAACAATTATTTTTTTCTGAATCGCAGGTTTTCTCCACGAGAAAAAAAACACGTTGGGAAGAAACGTACACAACACAACTTTGTGTACAAAAGTACAACTGATCCCTCATTTTAGCACAACAACTCAATTGCTCAAATGTTAGCTGAAAGAGATTCCTTATAGGGATAAGTTCGCCTTTGGACCTTCTTTAATCTTATATATATATCATGTTTATGTTTTAACCTGTTTTTGGTACAATAATCTGCTTACATACATCCCTACATACACACATACAAAGATGCCTCTTTTAAATAGCAGATCTGAAAAGTCTATTATTAGTACCTATTGGTGGCATTTTAGTTACAATTTTTACGTAGATTTATAAAATAACGTTAGGCTTTACAGCGAAACTTATATTTCTGATCGCAATTCTTCACAACAGCAATTCACCACACTCGTGTTTACTTCACAGTCCTCATTATTCACAAGATTTCTTCCTTTTTGCATGTGTACTATCGCAATTCTCTCCAACAGTATACTTGGCATTATTTGAGTTGGCCGTATTGCAATAAAGCAGTCCCTTCAAGAACCAACTCTAGCAAAGCAAAAGGTTCCAATTCCAATGGCATTTTATAAAAAGTCGGCCACATTATATCTCAAGCATAAATCACCTTTTCATTCTTCACCGCGTAGTTACCCATTGTACTGAATAACGGATTTACTGGAGTGTATTACTTACAGTAATCTGAGGTAAATAGATTACGTGGTAAATTGCTATTGTGAACAATAACATTAGCAAGAACGGGCATAGGAAAAACAATTGTGTAAAAATTAAGACTGAGAGAATTGTCTTCGTAGCGTTTTTCCTGGTAGTGCTCAAACGAGCACGGGGTCAGCTGTGGCACCTAATCCCAAGATTAGGCGTTGGCACTAGTTTTACAAAAGCGACTGCCATCAGACCCTCCAAACAAGAGGGAACACTAGACCTAGGCTGTTGTGAATAATTGATTTTAGATCTTTAAATTTTTAGATTTTAGATTTTTAAATCTCTCCACTTTTACCAATATCCTTCCTTACTTATGTCGAGGGTGTTTAAAAGGAAAAAAGGTATGGTTGTAAAGTTAGCCAGCAGTGTGCACTAGCTTTAGCTCCCACGATGCGCTGCAAACCCAATTTGCCGACCGAGTGCCGGCAGATTTTTCAAAAATTCCCCTTTCACATTTGTGAGTTCACATTTATTTCGCTGCGCAGTTTTTAATGAAATTATTATTTAGCAGACTAGGATGTGAGAAGCTAGCTTTAATATGAGTTGGTTTATCTAGATAATATAATTTTAGTGAAGTACACGTGCTTCACTAAAAATATATTTTCGAGTAGGTACGCTCTATTGTTGCATACTCGTAGAAGTTACATTTAATTTTACTCAAAAAAATAATTTTACTTAAAATTATGAACTTAAGATTCCTCACCTACCTTTTTATGCTGATCTCTGTCCATGTACTTATTGTTGTTAAATAATTATAATCTACCTTATCATCCCGCAACCACGGTAATTGTGACAGTATATCCGAAATGCCGCGAAACGTCAAAAGGGTAAGTTAATTGTACGCAATTTTAGTACCATTTAATAAAAATAACCTAATATTTCCAGAGAAGGAAAATACAATAGAAGTTTCAGTTTAGGCAAAATGGCCCCAAAAATGTGTGCAATTGCCATTATGCGGGGTTGGGGGCGGGGTGTCAAAATGATGCCTGTGTTTAAGTAGAAATTTGTAAGGAGCTCGCATTCTATGTTTTTTTCGTTCCCTGACTATTTAAAAGAACGAGCGAGCGAAGCGAACAAAGTTCTATACTTCAGCTTGTCCCGAAAATCTTTTGTCTGTCCGGTGCAGAACGGCTGTTCTCCTCTACAGTTCGCATTTCTGAACCGATTCCCGTGAAATTTTGTGAGCAGGTTCGTTAATTATAATTGTTTTTTTGTTGAGCCGCTATTCATTAAATTTGCTCTACTACACTCACTGGCCCAGTTTATCCACAACGCTCAGAGTGAGGGGCAATAAGACCCCGAGAACACTCACCCTGAAGAATAACTCCCGGAACGGGAAAAACTCCCGTCCTTAGTAACAATTCATACGATAATTTTACCGTTGCTATAATTATTAGTGTAATGAGTTTGAACATGTATTTATGCATGAGGGAACCAACCCTCACGTCACCACCGACAGTTAAGGTTTGAAAAATGCGCCTTATACCCTCTACAAAAAGATCAAAGTCGTACCTAGATCATTTTGACATATAAAACATTTCGTTGACAAAGTTATTAAACCACATTATTGTTTCATTAAACTTTAAAAAGATCCATGCTGTATGAATCCTTGCTAATTTAATATTATATTTATTTGAGGAGATCCATGTCACATGGTTCTTTATTACAGTATCGTTTCATTTATTTCATAAGAGTCCATGCGGGAAAAGATAACTACATGCGGATTCACAATGCGAATGTTTTCAGAGATGCCATCTGCAACAACACCAGCGGGCGTAGCACGGTTGCCATTTTATCACTTATCGTTGTGGATAAGGCATCCGTCACTCTCGGACTCGCATATTTGTCAGAGCGTGATGGGCGTTTTTACCACAACGATAAGTGATAAAATGGCAACCATGCTACGCCCTCAGCTTTCACCTGTATCGAAACCGTGTCGCGTTTGAAGCGCTGCAAAAAGTTGTTTTGTGTAACCGCTCTTAAACAACATATTCAAGGATTCTCACCGCTTAAATTTCATTGAACACTGATAAACAGAGGAGCTCAACGAAAACGATTCCGCTCTTCAATATTCCTGCGTGCACGCCTGCATCCCGCTCTCCTGTCTTATGGATAGTATAAGGATGCAGTTAACTGTTTATAATAGTAGACTAGCTTTTTCCCGGGTCCGCCCTTGTTAATCCTAACTTCTTAAGCCCTTATTGCTTCATTTGTCCTAATGTTTAATTAGACCTAAGGCTTTTTTCCTAAATAGTATACTTTATTATTGCTACGAAAGTCTAGTAGTTCTGAGGGGTATCACGTAACGTTTTGAACGCGCGATAGGACAGTAAAACTATAATTTTTCTATATCAAATTTGTCAGTTAGATCTACCTAACGGACTTACAATGCGTTACGTGATCGAGCCATGCGGCTGTCAAGCGGTGGTCTTGGGTTCGAATCCCAACTCGTACCAATGAGTTATTCGGAACTTATGAACGGAATATAAAACGCTTGGAGGGTGATGAGTAAACTTTATTATTGCCAAACAAACTTAACGTAAGCTAATGACTTCTATTTGATGATATTCAAAGGAAACTCGAAAGATCACTGGTTCGAAAATAAATGCAGTGAAACATTAGGGCAAAAGATCAAGATTGTTTGAAAGTTGTTTTTTTTTGCCGCGACTTTGTTCGCGTAGATTTCGTAGTCTTAGAGAATAATGGCTATTAAAGTATTTTAGGCGTAGGCTGAAATATCGCTTCCCATACAACATCTTCTCAATTCTTTATTATAACAAGCTCTTTTTTAGTTTCACCTGTCCCAATGTCTGTAATGAAATCTTGCAAGTTGTTTGAACCACTTCCCGGTGACCGATTTAGCTTACATTTTTGGTAGGTATTAGTATAGTTTGGATGACAATTCAATATTATGGTACCACCGAGCTGATCTAATGATGGAAGCAGAAGGTAGCCATGGGAATTCAGCACTTAACCGACGTAACCCCGTTGAGTTTGGGCTCGTTAGAATCGTCTCAATGAGTAGTTGATGACGGTATGTAGAAAAGTACAGTCGGCAATAAAAACTTGTACTAGAAAATTAATTTTTGAGAGAAACTTATCTAGAACTGTAAAGCCGTGTCAGATATTAATATGCGCTTTGTCATATTCGATATTCATGTAGATCGTTCAGAGCATCGTGTTGGCCGTATCGTAATACAAGCACACACGTTCCGTCGCCGCACGCGTGCCTTTTGGATGGGCCATTCAATTAGTGAGACTTCATGTTACTAGTCAGTAGTCATAGTCAGCCTTTAGACCACCTCCCCATTTGGCGGTGAGGAGTCCGTGCTCAAGCTACAACCGATACGGTAGATATTGTTTACTGCGCCTTCGTTTTTTAAGAGATGATTTCTTGGATATTAATTATCCCATTTATTTATTTATTTATTTTATGTCCACTGTATAATAAAACAGTATTACAGTTTGCACTAAAGTGCTGGAAAATTCATAATAATTGGCTCTATCGACTATTTGAGACTGTTGAGTGTTAACTGGTGAATGCCTTGAGGCATTAAGTCTGTCTTTTGTACTATTTTGTTTTGTGCCTTAATGTTTAAATAAATAATAAGGTCTCAAACTATATCCATGCCCAAATTCATCTAATTCAGTTTGGCGGTTTAAGCATAAATAAAAAGGTTACAGACAGAGAGTAACTTTCGCATTTATAACATTATAGGTTACGTCCGCGTAGAACTCCGTACTTCCTTATAAACTTCTGCCCCCCATTTCACTCCCTTATGAGGTGATTTTCAAAATAAAAAATCCTATGCCCTTCCCAAAGTCTCAAACCATCCATCTTAATCGGTCTAGCGGTTTAAACGTGAAAAGGTAACAGAAAGACAGACAGAGTACTTTCACATTTATAATATTAGTATGGATAGTATGGACTGTACAACCAGTTTATAAATGGCTTTTATACACGAGTCTGCTTTTCAGAGATAAAACATACCTACATAGATTCACGTCTTTATTCCTAAAAATGGTAGGCAGAGCACATGAAAGATATGTAGCAGTGCCACTTTTATGATGGGTATAAAAGATCGACAAAATGTGATATCGCAGTGATAGGTTCCTAGCCCATCGCCCACAGCACACTTCAACCCTGCTCCCTTATTCAAAGTTTATGACACCCACGGGAATAGAGGAAAGTCGGTGGTGAAATTCTAACCCGACACCACACGGGCTATACAAGATTTAAAAAAACTTCGTATAACACAAATAAACACCGATAATAGATTTTACCCGGGCCCGCCACCTTCATAGGCTTGGTCACCAACAACCAAAGAAAGAAAGGAAGAAAGGAGACATTTATTCACTACACAAAAGACACACAGAGACAAAGAGGGGGGAAGTAGACATCATCATCACCATCATCATCATCATCATATCAGCCGAAAGACGTCCACTGCTGGACATAGGCCTCCCCCAAAGAGTGCCAAAGTGACCGGTCCTGCGCCACCCGCATCCAGCGGACTCCAGCAACCTTTACCAGGTCATCAGTAGACATACAATTAAGATTAGTAGAGTAGACATACAATTAAGTAAACTAGGCAAAAATTTGCTATAACCCAACAATCTTTGACATTGATGTAGCCATAGATACCTAGGTCTCAAACGTCCAATACAAAATGTACATTAATGTATACATTGCATTAAATGTCACGTCATGTGGTACCTACAACATTATTTCAAAATTGCGGAAAGAATCACGTAGGATATCAGAGTTATATAACCAACATTACAGATATTACCTATTTTTATTTTAAAGACTAAAACCCAGCTACTAGAGCTTTTGTTCATAAAACGTTAAATAACATTTTTAATATGCGAGACTCCTGCCAAACTCGAAATAATAAATCCACTAAGCCGAAAGTCATAATTTTGCTCCTTTATTAAGGTTCCGGGGAAGAAAAAGGAAAACGAGATGAAATGACATAAATAAGAGTGCATGTCCAGATTACAAATTTCCTTGGACGGATTATAGTAGATTATTAATGGAGAATGCTGTAATAAATTATCTAGAATGCGACAGGCTCAGGATAGTGTCTTGTAAACAAAGAAAACAATAATAAAAAACATCTGAATATAAATCGCAGCTCGAGTCTAAGGCAAAATATCTGAGGCGTTATTAATTAAACCCTTGGAGTGTGTAAAATAAATTCGGGTATGAAATGACTTTATTATTCAATAAGTACTTTTATTTTTTGAAATAAAATCAATCATACGATTTATTGTTTTTTTTATCTATAATCATATTTACACTTACTAGTTATTCAAGTTATTTTTATCATAAGATAACGTTTTATTTATGTAATTCTGAAATTTTAAATAGATTTAAGTGCCTCCCAAAAACAAGTGGACATTTTCAACACCTGTATTCTTTTCGGCATTACCACAATATGACGAGCACTGCAGCCCAGCTAGCAGGAAAGGTTTTATCGTCACGTTTTACGGCGAAAATGTACAGAAACTTCACGTAAACCATGACGATAAAACCTATCCTACTAGGGCCTCAGCTGCAGGTAGTTTTATTAGTTGAACAATACACAATTTCTTAGTTGAACGTAACTACCAATTTTCTAAGTTTTTACTCCGCAAAAAAGCCAATTTAAATAACTCCGTATTTTATGCTGTTTGCGGGTGTGAATTTTACAGCTCCCAGAGGCCACTAGTATGGCTGGTTTGAAGATTCATATGAAAATGACTATAGTAATCATTTCGGGACCTAAAAGGCAGTTTCCTTGTTTTGCAATTACTTTACAAAAAAAGTTTTTTTTTGTATCTCACTACTAGACTGCATAATTGAAACGTTTCGAGCCACTCCGCGTGACACAAAGTAATTGGAGCTTTTATCTTGCAGCTTTTGAAGCTTTTCTGTTACAATGAAAGCTGCACTTCCTAGTTTGATTGCAATCCTTTCAGCTCATGACTAAAAGTATTTAATGTTAGCACATTGCTACTTATTAACTGACAACGACGAAGCTGAAAACAACGATGAAATACGAACATTGAACATAATAATAAAACATACAATAATATATGTCAAGCAAGAAAGGTTTGTCAAGATCGTAGCAAGTATACATCCGTGATCTCTGCCTGCCTCTCCTAAATAGGTGTGATTATATATGTATGTACCTACATATATCTACTATTATATAACCTTTCGAATGCTTTGACGCTGTCAATGCTGAAGGAGAATTATACATTTTTAGTTTCTTTCATAGAGTACATTTTCGATGGCACTGATCAGTGGAAAATCATACGGAGATTTAATAACAACCTTGATAACTGTATTTCAGAAATAAATTCTTTGACTATAAACAAAAATGTAATTGACTGTGTTTGAGGAATACTGTTCAGTATTTTTGCGAAGCGAAAGTCACGCCTATTACCATAAATATATCTACTTCACGATAGAATCACTTTAGAATTCATGTCTTACTACCACTGAGTAAATGAAAATTAAATACCAAGAATTAAACTTCATGAAGAAACAAACACACAACATCTCAGCACCATTCATCATGCATGGTCATGCATTGTGGCATCAGTTGCATGGTCATCTGCGACCATGACCAGTGCAACAAGATGTCGAAACGTCAGAATAGAAGTAAAGGTAAATAAAATCTCGCGTTTGACCCGTGAAAAATGGATGAATTTAAATGTAAGTACAAAGTGCGACTTTAAAGTCTTATATGAAACAATATATTTTTTAAAGTAATAATCCCGAAAGCCAGTCCCGAAGCCTGAAGCTTGTTGTCACCCCACATCGCAGTGTATTTATGAGTAATTCCTTCACTGTCCAGACAACTCGGTTTTGGAATGCTCTCCATTACCAGCACACACGAAACACCTTCAAGCGAATGTTGCGCAAGCATTTTCTGAACGATATCGATATATCTCTGGTTAGATTAATGACAGATTTTCAGGCACTGGGTACGCAAAGTAATATGTGTGTATGTATATGTTATTGTATTTATGTAAGTAAATGCATTTATTTATTATATTAGGAAATGTATTTTCATTAGCTACCCATCTTTTTCATTTGTGTTTTTCTTGTTCAACTGCCTGCACCTATAAGATTTTTATCTGGGCAATAAAGTTAAATAAATAAATAATATTTTAAAACTGAAACTGTAGATATCATGCTATTGGTGATGAATCTAAATTTTATATTTACTATGTGAAACTAGGTAAGTTTATAATAAGTATTTAGATTAATTAATCTGTAGATATTTAGATCAATTATTTAAATTATAGATTTAGATTTGATTGAAAGTGGTTTATAGATAGTTTGAGTCCTGCAGAAGAACATAGGCTAGTTATTATCCGGGAAATCATGCCCTAACGGGGTCAAATGGGGGGTGAAAATTTACCTGCAGCTACGATATAGTACGAGCTTTGTTATGGCAGATATTGACGCTGGTTAAACAAAAGACACCAAACAAAAATGCTATGTACAAACATTGTCCCCTCTTTCCACTTGCTGGGTAATGTGATCCAAGGCCGGAGACAGCGTAATGTACCATAAAGTCACTCGACACTCGATATGGAAGTGACACAGATTAGAACAGCCCAGCTACTCTCATCTCATCATCATCCTCATTCCGGGTTGTATTCTAAAGGAGCACGGGGTCCGCTTTGGCAGTCATGCTACTATTTAACTTTTCTTATGCCTTGTTGGTCATGATTTGATTAAAAAAAATTACATCGGCATACCAGAGGGTAATATTAACCATATTTAAATAACGGAGGAGGGGGAGCCACCGTGCGGGGGAGGTCCAGCAGTAGACGTTTTTCGGCTGATATGATGATGATTGAAAATGCAATGTCCTGGGAGCGTTGCAGTACGACAGGCTGATTCTGAATTGGTGTTGCTTACGTTGACCTGTTTTGACTGTAATTTCAAGTACTTGTAGTACAGGTATCGTTACATTTCGCGAACATTCTGCTGTTGAATAAAATGTAATTGTTTTTTACTATCATGTAATTCGTTCCTTAAGTGGCTTGTGAGTAATAAAAAAATAAATTAGGCGATTTAGCGATATCGAGGCTATTAAACGCTCAGTTCTAGACCACACGGGGTATTCCAATAGTAGAAGGTATCATTTCATTATCACTGGATTAATGGCACTACTTAATAAGCATTTTAGTTTCCAGTATCTACTACTGTGCTACTACTGGTAACTATAAAATGCTTCCCAGCAAACTCTCAGTGAACTGAAGTAATTCGTTTAGGGGCAACTATTATAATGTAGGACCAATGATAATTAGTAGGCTGGGGTTTATTTTTAAGATTAGTTTTACTCCTATACTGTGGCAGTTCATACGGGCGAACAATTTTCCGCATATGTTTTCTTTTCGCATGATTATTATTTCCCAAACAATGAAACCGTAAACTTTTCAGGACCTAACAAGTACTTTGCATAAAGCCAAATTGGTTAGGTTAATGCAGTTTTCTTAAAATCGTAAAAGATTTACGGTTTTAGAAAAAATGTGGCATAGGAAACAATAATTAGAAAAGATTGTAAAACCTACGTGACGGATAACTTGCCTATAATGAATTACAAAAGCATATAACAGTAGTATAGTAAGAAAACCTAGTTTTGAATCAGCTCTCTGCACAGTTTTAAAATGTACTCTTCGCCAGGTGTCGTCCCAGCAGACTTATTTCTCACAAAAATGATATTCGAGACTCGCTCCGTCCGCAAGTTGGAACAATTTCAATTGTGGATTTTTGCATTTGAGTGCGCCCGCTTTATTGAGTTAAGATGTGTTTTAAAGCTCGGCTGGCTTTTACTGCAGAATTTTGAAATCTAAATGCGTTTCATGGTTTTTTAGAGGATGGAAATTGTTGGGAAACTAAATGTCTACACGGGACTTAAGTTAAATTGAGGGCTCTTAATCCGTTTTTTTTTGCATATTATGAAATTCTAGCTGCTGCAGCTGATCCCGCGTACTTCCTCCCGCCATAATATTTATGCAATGTATAAAAAATATATATATATATCCCTAAACATTTCCATGTAGGTATTATTGGTTAATCTTAAACGGTAACTAGTTAGTTAGTTTGGGACTAGGTTAATTTTATGTGAGATTCTCCGAAAAAAAGGAATAAAAAAGAAAGTAAAGGCACTGTTGTCGTCAACTGTAGCCGGAGGTCGGGCCCAGATACGGTATTTTACTGATAGTCAAATCGACGACTTTTCATGAAACGCCAAGAAAACTATGCTACCTACTTATAATGAAATTATAAGTGATGTCAGAAGTTTCTATAGTCAAACAGCGTTAACTTTTCATTATTTATGTATTAGCTATTCAAAATTTATAATAGTGTAAATAAGTTGAAATCTGATGTGTTCCGTGCATTTTTTTATGAGTTGTGTTTATTGGGGTGGGGTTTTACTGAAATGAAATACCGTATTATTATTATTATTATTATTGGTTGCCATTCTACCTGCATCTGCAAAAAAGTTTAGAGAAGAGATTAGGTAATATAAATAAATGCAAATTAGGTTACAATTAGTTATAGTAAATGAGCGCATCTCTCCATCAAACTTAATAGTTTTGCGACTATATATTTGTATTTGGTAAAAAAAGAAGAAGACAAATCCAACAAATCAAATATCATAAAAATCGGTTCGGCCGTTCTAGAGTTATAAATATGTAACTAACACGACTTTGGCTCTGTTCGTCCTTCTCGAAGTGTCGACTCTCGTATGGTGACCCCGACGTGATTTACGAGAGCTGGCGGCGTAGCTCTCGTAAATCACGTCGGGGTCACCATACGAGAGTCGACACTTCGAGAAGGACGAACAGAGGTCAAGACATTGAAGCTCCACGTGCTTCGTTCCAAGCTGCCAACCACCCTTACTTCAAGCCCGCCGGTCCTCATCAACGACCCGCAGCCAAGGTTTAGCAAGGGAAGTGCACCGTTCCATTTTATTCCTTCTGTTCCAAGCTTTATCCCCCTCTATTTGACTATTAAGCTCTGCCATCTTTTCAAGGTTTTTTACGCACAAGCTTTAGTCACATATTAACGCATTATTTTTGTTATATTTTATTTGCATTGCACCGCTTAGCTTTTCATTTTAGTGCCAGCACATGCCTACTGGTCGCTCTTTCATTTGTCTGCGCTGCATTGCCGCTTAACTTCCATTTAAGCAATTGCCAAAGCAATTTTGCACTCTAATAAGGCTTGTTTACTGCTTTTTGCAAACATAATTCTCCCTAATAAGTGCAGTGCAACTGTCGCTTTAATTGTCTATTTTATCTCCGCAGTCGAGCTATTTTAGGAACTATAGATTTTTTAAATTCCTGTTTAATTAAAGACTGTCCATAATCCTCGCAAAATATTCCATGAAATTACGTAACATAGTTGTTTTCGCCTAGCAGAGCCAACCAAACCGGTGCCCATTGTCCCGATCGGCCGGCCGCCGCCGCCTTATCACTGCGCTTACGCACGGCTGTTGCCAGGCGCGCTGTTACCGAGTGCTGTTGCCGAGCGCCTGCATCTACCTGGCGCATCGTGCCGCCACGGTGACTGCGGACATAAGCCGGACGAATTTACGTAACCTTTTCCTTTATTTGAGTTTAGTACCTAAGTACTCATCCTCTTGTTTCGAGTGCCTTCACGATGTCGAATTTGATAAATTCCAGGAGCTCAATTAAAGGTCGTATGACCAAATTTAGAAATTTTCTCGACATTTTAAAGAGAAGTGATAGTATTTCACCGAAAGAAGTGGATGAATGCTCCATGAGGTTGGATCGCTTACGTGGGCTACTCAACAAATTCGATGAGTTGCAGACTCATATAGAGATGGCCGATCCCACCTCATTGGACTCTGAAATTGATGTGAGAGAAGAGATGGAGAAGGATTTTTATTCATTGATATCGGACGCCCAAAAACTAATTGATTTCGTAACCGATAAACCTGAGTTTGCAAGCGTAAAATCGGAAGTTCAAAGTCAATGTAATCATCGTGAAAATGAGTTGAACTTCCGATTACCTCAAATAAAGATCGCTATTTTCGATGGTTCATACTTTAAGTGGTTAGAGTTCCGTGAATCATTTGACGCGCTCATTAATAAGATTGAGAGAATCAGTCCCATTCATAAATTCCACTATTTGAATTCTTACTTAGAGGGCGAAGCCGCTCAGGTTATAAGTAATTTGGAGGTATCGGAGGCCAACTACACTGAAGCTTGGCGCCTCCTCTGCGAGAGATATGACAACAAAAAACAGTTGATTAGCAATTATTTAATTTCGCTTTTTAATCTGCAGCCCATAGGCTGCGAGTCGGCCAAGGCTTTGCGGTACTTGGTGGATCATGTGTCCAAAAATTTACGGGCCCTAAATACTTTGGGGTGCCCTACTTCACAATGGGATATTTTAATTATCCACATGGTGTCGGCCAAGCTCGATAACAACACTTCCTTAAGGTGGGAAGAATTTAAAAACGACGGTATCAATGATGATTTGCCATCCCTGGCCGATCTTAATCGGTTCTTGAAGGGCCGCGCCGATGTATTGGAATCGGTACAGCGAAATAGGTCTGAGAAACCAGTTTTTAATAATAAGCGTGAATCCCATTTCTCCCACAACAAGCAAGAAATAGCTGTCGTGAAATATTTCACAATTTCAGCCACTCCCGGTGCTTCGACTGTTGCTCCTGCGTCGTGCGTATTCTGCCAAGGCGGCCACCGCACCTACGACTGCTCATCGTTCCTGTCGCTGTCGGTCGAGGAGCGCATATCCGGAGCGGCAAAGTTAAGGCTCTGTCTCAATTGTCTGCGTAAGGGACACACTTCACACCGCTGCAGAGCCATGCCTTGTCACACTTGTAAGAAGCGCCATAATGCCTTGTTGCATAGGGAAGTTCCTCAGGTTGTAGACACGCCGGCCGCGGCCGAGCCCTCGCCTCCGCCGCACTCCTCGCCCGGGTTCGCATGCAACAACATGACCGTCGCGCATTCGAATGACGTGTTGTTGTCAACAGCGCTTATTGATGTTTACAATCCCGATACTAATGAGCATGTCACCGCGCGCGCCCTCTTAGACTCAGGTAGCATGACGTCACTGATAACGAGCAGTTTAAAACAGAAATTGCATTTAATGCCGCAGCCGAACACAATTAGTATAGTAGGAGTAGGTAATGTTCCATTGACCGGCACGCCCGAGCGCTGCGTAATACAAATACGTTCAAAATATGATTATAGAACGCAGGTAAATATGTCGTGTTTAGTTTTGCCCACTATTTCGAGCGTTTTGCCGCAGAAACATATTAATGCGTCGAGTTTAAGGCTGCCTAAGAATATTAAACTGGCCGATCCTAAATTTAATGAGCCATCATCTATTGATGTTTTGATTGGTGCGGACCTTTTCTGGCATTTGATTGGGTCTGAGCAGATTACGTTAGGCGATAATATGCCAATTATGCGAAAGTCGAAGTTAGGTTGGGTACTGGCCGGACCTATGAGCGTTACGCCAAGGTCAAACGGTATTTCTGTTAATACCGTAGTTCAATGCAATCACTTGTCAACTTGCGATTTTAGATTAGACGAGTCGTTGACTAAGTTTTGGGAGCTGGAACAGATTCCTCAGCCTACCAAGCCGTATACCGACATCGAAACTGAATGCGAGCAACATTTCGTGACTCATACCTATCGGGGCGAGGACGGCAGATTTTTTGTGCGCTTGCCACTAATTACGGAACCTGATTGTTTGGGGGATTCATTTAATTTAGCGAAAAAACGGTTTCTCGCGTTAGAAAGGCGTTTGAATAAGAACCCCGCGCTTAAGAAAATGTATCAGGATTTTATCTCTGAATATTCCGAGTTGGGCCATCTATCCGTGTCTGCCACTGCTATTCCAGAGCCCCCATTCTTTGTTTCGCATCATCCAGTACTGAAACCCACCAGTGAATCCACGAAAATTCGGGTAGTTTTTAATGGCAGTGCAGCTACCTCATCAGGTTATTCAATGAATGACTTGCAGATGATAGGCCCCACCATACAGGACTCGCTCTTCAATATTTTATTAAGATTTCGCAGTTATAAATACGTCCTGACCGGCGATATCGAGAAAATGTATCGTCAGATTAGAGTACAGGAATGCGATCGCGATTTGCAGTTGATTCTTTGGCGGGAAAACGAAAGCGAGCCGTTGCAAACTCTTCGTCTAAACACCGTGACTTACGGATATTCCGCCGCCAGTATTTTGAGCACTCGGTGTTTATGGCATTTAGGCGAAGAGTGTGATGATGTTAGAATTAAAAATATAATTCAAAGCGACTTTCTCGTCGACGATTTGTTGACAGGAGCAGACACGGAGGAAGAGCTAATTCAAATAAAAAAATCAGTCGAGCATGCCTTATCAGCCGGTTGTTTTCCTTTGCGCAAGTATCGCTCTAATTTACCATCTGTGTTACATGTTTTACAGAACCCTAATCCAGAAGGGAGCCTGATTATTAGTTCCTCTTCGCACACGCTAGGCGTAGGCTGGGATTCTGCCACCGATGTTAGTCATTTTCCCACCGAGTATTCAGCCAAAAACGAAAGTCCCACTAAGCGATCTATTCTCTCAGACTCGTGTAAAATATTCGATCCATTAGGAGTGCTTTCTTTCCTAACCATCATACCGAAAATATTGATCCAAAAATTATGGATTTCTCGAATTGGGTGGGACCATCATGTACCTGAGCCGATTAAAGGTTCGTGGCAATATTTTGTCAATAGTTTGCCTTACTTAACTTCGCTTCAATTACCACGGCATGTATTATGTGAGTTTCCTATAAAAATCGAGATGCATTGTTTCTGCGATGCCAGCCAGGCCGCCTATGCCACTTGCATTTATTTAAAGCCAGTTAACGACAAGGGTGATAACATTGTTAGACTATTGTGCGCCAAGGCCAGGGTATGCCCGGTCAAGGTCATTACGGTTCCCCGAGCCGAGTTATCCGCTTGTTTACTAGGCGCGCAGCTCGCATCAGCTGTTTCCAAGACGCTACGTTGCCAGATCGCGCGCACTGGCTACTGGACGGACTCGTCTATATGTTTATCATGGTTAGGTACTAATTACAATAAACTAAAAACGTTCGTATCTAATCGTGTGGCTAGTATTTTGGAACTCACTGAAGGCAGTGAATGGCGTCACATCCCCACTTCTCTCAACCCAGCCGATTACGGTTCTCGCGGGGTTGATGCTTGCAAGTTACCTAACTTAGATATGTGGTGGAACGGACCTTCTTTTTTACGTGAGCCAGAACAAAACTGGCCGCAGTTTGCCGCGAATACTGGAATTGATTTGCCTGAATTAAAAGTAAATGTTAATTTATTAAATAACATAACAGACGAGCCTATCCTTATCGATTTCGATAGGTATTCGAAACTTAAAACTCTGCAACGCTCATTAGCGTATGTACTCAGGTTTTTATATAATTGTTTGCATCCGACTGATAAGGTAACAGGTGGTTTACAACCTGAGGAACTTGAACGCTCATTTAAGAAGCTAGTTAGTTTGGCCCAACTAGACAGCTTCCCTCACGAATTAAAAATGCTTCGTGATAAACAAGTTATTAGCCCTAAAAACAAATTAATTTCTTTGAGCCCGTTTATTGACAAGGAAGGATTATTGCGTGTAGGCGGAAGGCTTGCCTCGTCGTTTTATGCGTTCGATAAACGCCATCCTCTAATTATGCATGCAAAACACAGGCTTACAAAATTATTGTTTCGGCAGGAGCACGTGCGTCTTCTCCATGCTCCTCCACAGCTGCTTCATAGCTCCATTAGAGAATTTGTATGGACGATTCGAGGGCGCGACTTAGCTCGCACTGTGGCGCATCAGTGCGTCACGTGTCGCCGTGCGGCTGGCAACACTTCTGCTCCGCTAATGGGTATTTTGCCGCCAGAACGCATTACGCCCGACTTTCCGTACGTTGTCAGTGCTGTTGACTTCGCTGGCCCTTTCTTAATAACCGACAGGCATGGTAGAGGATGCAAAATTACTAAATGTTACTTAGCTGTTTTCGTTTGCACCCGGTACAAATGCGTACACTTGGAGGCCGTGAGTCAGCTGTCTACAGGCTCCTTTATTTTGTCGTTGCGCCGTTTTATCTCTCGCAGAGGAAAGCCGCGCGAACTTCTGTGATAATGGTCGAAATTTCACAGGTGCGGCCAAGGAACTCAGCGATTTTTTTGAAGGTTTATTCGGATCACTTCTCTAATTTCGCATCTGACGAGGGTATTAAATTCAAATTTTCTCCGGCTTATGCTCCTCATTTTAATGGTTTAGCTGAGGCTTGCGTTCGATCGGCAAAATACCACTTAAAGCGAATTTTAGGAAATGCACATTTAACTTTTGAGGAGTTGGCAACCTTGTTTAGTCAAGTAGAGGCTATCCTAAACAGCCGACCCTTATGTCCTTTATCTTCATCCCCTAACGATTTCCAACCTCTATCTCCAGGTCACTTCATCATCGGCCGCTCGCTGACATCACTGCCATCACCAAGCTTGATGGATATAAACCAAAACCGCTTTGATAGGTTTCAGAGGCTTGAGGCATTGAGGCAGCATTTTTGGAAGCGTTGGCAGCTGGAATACATCTCCGAGCTTCAGCAGCGGACGAAATGGCGCGTCCCTGGCAGATCCGTTCAACTGGGCGACCTGGTGCTCATCAAGGAGCCGAATGCACCTCCTCTTCACTGGCGAATGGGACGAATCGCCAAACTGTTTCCCGGCACCGACGGCATTTCCCGAGTGGCTGATTTAGCCACCACTACGGGCACCTACCGGCGAGGTGTGACCTACCTCTGCCCCTTGCTGGACGAGACGGAAGAATCCTTGAAGACTGGAGCCTTCAAGGGCCCCCAGGATGTTGAGGCCGCATCATCTACAGGGGGAGCGGGGGCGCGACGGGCCTAAACCTGTTGGTCGAGTAATGCGGGCCGAATCCGCCGCCCGCGACCCCGCGCCCCACTCTCACATACGTTGCCTTACAAGCAACACACGCTCTATATACCGACGCGTAGTTAAGACATCACATATTTTATATTTTAGTTTGTGGAAACAAGATTATAGAAGTCTAGAAAATCTATATCTTCATTATTTTCAACTAAGACCCCTAAGTCTTAAACACATGTTTTATTTAAAAAAAAAACAAATACTGAATCGACAAAAATTTACATATAATTATCGAAACTGCTCAAAAAAATCATGAGATTCGGTTGAGAAATGCGATCTGTACAGGAGAACAGCTGGGCATCTGGACATACGAAAGAATTTTGTTCCAAGCTGAAATGGAGAGCTTCGTTTGCTTCGCTCGTTCGTTCAAAAGTGAATTGCTGAAATTACTTGGCGTATTTGTAGTGTTTCTTATAATCTATCATCTTATTTCTATTTGTTAATCCTGCAACATAAGCTTTGAAATTGATTGGTCAACACAATAAGGCAACTGCGATGCCCGAGCGAAATTGCAATCTTCCAGCAATTGTGTCCAATGTCCGACAAATAGCCGCCATTATGGACACTATAGGTCCATTTACGTTAACACTTCCCATTCCAATTGAACTGCAATTTGTTCGCGCACTCGCTTCAACTCGTTCATTCAACCCGTCTAGGGATGTTCTCCTTATACGCAGCACCATGAACCCCACAGAATGGCTGCCACCATTGCCATGGCCCGGGGTGGGGTGTCAAACAGGCAGCCGTTTAGTTCGAACATGCGTATACCGGGTTATAGGCACGTGTTTGGGTAGAAATCTGTGGAGGAACTCGCATCCTGTGGCTTTGTCGTTCGCTGCTCCCACTCACTTAAAACTTATACTTACGCTGGCTCAGTGTGAATTGAATCTTGGCCTCCGACAATAATACACGCCACTGTGCATCCTGGGTGGCTTGTCGCCAATCATAATCGGCAGTTTAAATCTGACTGAAAACGTAATGTTGACATTATTGAATGTGGCTGAGTTTTTATAAAACTGTCATTGGAATTAAAATCTTATACCTGTGATGGTAGCGTTGAGGCAATTCGGCCAAGTAAAAATAATCTGCGTGTACTTACTTGGTGGTGAGAAAGGTCGCGACAGCTCCCAAGGTGGTAGGACTCCCAACTTGGGAGCAAAGGATCTGACTGACAAATTTATTTATTTATTTACCAGCTTATGCCCGCGACTCCGTCCGCGTGCAGCTCGTTTATATCGTACCTCCATAACTTTCACTCCCTTACTGAATGATTTCCGGAATAAAAACTATCCTATGTCCCTCCACGGGCCTCAAACTATCTCTATACCAATTTCATCTAAATCGGATCTGCATAAACAGCAAGTTTAAGCTTGAAGAGGTTACAGACAGACAGACAGAACCACCTTAGCATTTATAATATTAGTAAGAGTATGGATTTAATAATTATTGCACAAAATAATACTTTAGCCTAGTTGGCAGTGACCTTACCTACGAAGCAAGAGGTTAAATTAAATATTAAATATTAGAGGACAATCTTACACAAATCGACCTAGTCCCAAACTAAGCAAAGCTTGTACTATGGGTACTAGACGACGATAAATATACTTATATAGATAAATAAATACGTAAATACATAGAAAACATCCATGACTCAGAACAAATATTCGTGCTCATCACACAAATAAATGCTCTTACCGGGATTCGAACCCGGGATCTCTTGCTTCGTAGGCAGGGTCACTACCAATTAGGCTAAAGCGGTCGTCAAGCTAGGTCCTGCCGCCCTATTCTGTAACATGTTTTAAGCTCACCTCAACGCTCATCCACAAATATATATTGACATCGCGATGCGTAGTAACTAAGCGTAGGTGGAGGGCTAGTTTCGTGACGGGCGACCGGCGAGGTGAGCCGCATTAGCGCTTAGCGAATAACAGCCCTGGGTTCGAATCCCGTTAAGAGTATTTTATTGTGTGGAGCACGAATATTTTTTCGTTAGTCATGGATGTTTTCTATGTATTTATTAAGTATAAAAGTCATAAAAAGTGTAACCCAGTCGTTTTTTAGAACGAATTAATAAAAATAAAAGAAAGTATTAGATAATCCGAATAGACACTTGACGTTTCCAAAAAATTATTAACTTAGTACCCAGTTCCTATTCGCTTTTGAAAGTTTGAAAGGTTGAAAGTTTCTTCCACTTGAAATAGTAAAATTATCATCAACAAAGGCAGAGTATATTTATTTATTATTTAGGCTAGGTAACAAAATGTAAATTATTACACACAAGCAACACAATTTTTAAAATTATTGAAATCTAAATAGAATATATCTACCTATCAACGTCATTACAAATAATATTGTAGGATGTTCACATTCGAGCCAAGGGACTGTGTTGGGTAACAATTGATTACGTTTACCACTTCAGTGGCAAGTTATTTTTATGTGGTAGTAAATAAATTCAAAATTATTACGAGTGATCATATTTTATGTAAGTAAGTAATAAAACTTCTCCATCTAAGTAATAAAACAAATTCAGCTCGTATCTGATCTCCCTAAGCGATATTCTATCCAACGCGATAGCCTTCATATTGGAAATAAATTGAATTTTGAGTTGATTTTACACACGCTTCGGGAGCGTCAGCTCGAACCTCTGAACACATTCAACAACTCTTATCTGAACCGTCAAAAGACTGCGAAAAATTACCGTGTTCACATGGAAATAAAGTCCAATTTTAAGTATCACGCGAATGTATTTTTTGAGCTTGTGAAAGTAATTTGATATCGATGAAATAAAATAATGGCAGTCCCGTGACAATAACCCTTGGAGGGTACACTTGTTGATCTAAATTACCCTATAATGTCTTTTGTAGTTTTATATTCAGGTGAAAATGTTTGCAAATATTACTTCGCCCGATATTGTCGTCAAAAATGTATACTTAGATTACTAATATATAGTCAAGTCTGCGTACGCAAATTAAATTCACTGCCATAATTCTTCACGGGTACGTGTGATACGATAGTCATCCTGTTTATGATTAAAAATACTCCGGAAATACCATACAACTTATCGATTTTTAGTAACACCTTTTCATTTATTTTTAGATCAGTATGTGGAAATAAATTCGATTCTTGTACGACCGACCAAAAGATCCTCCTTTATTCCTTCCTTTATTGAAATTTGATCCTATACGCCTGTCAAAAATATTACTATAGCTTGCCTTACAAATACAATCAACCCATCAAGATAAAAATTTACTTATAATATGACTACGTAGATACTAGTATGTGTTTTAATTAATTCTTCCTTATTAGTGTGAATACGTACCTGGAACAAAAAAAACACATGTTTAAGTACATGAAACAGTAAGTAACTGAGATTTTTAATAAGTATTATGATTTGTTAATGACAGTACTTTTTGTCGCTTAACGTACAAAACAGTCTTATTTTGCCATTTAATAGGCTAAAACAGCATAAAATAACCATGCATGTTGACTTTAAGCGGCTTGTACTCACGCGGCATAACTTATAGTGAAAATTAACTCAAATGCCTTTCAATATTAATAAAGGCATTTGTTTTCGTGACGTGTGGCGCACGATTTTGCATACATTACCATGTTGATGTATGCTAAACTCTTAGATTTGTACCGAATATTGGGTTAACGACCTCGTAAAAAACACTCATTCGCGATAATAGGTGTATGTAAATATATATGTTAATTTGCGGTACTTTTTATTACACTTGGACTGCATATATATATTTTTTTTGCACCCAGTAAAAAATCTTCAAAACTAAGTAAATCCAGTGTATCAAAATAGGTACTCACTTTTAATCACTAATATATTCTTGTTAAAGAAATTCGAATTGGTTTGTTAAGAGTATTTTTGGATCCCATACTAATGAGCAAAATTTGTATGTTACTTGATTGTATATGGGTTCTGGTAAACCGCTCTAGAACGATTTCGATGAGATTTACAATGAATTACGGTGATAAAAGATTGTAATTAAATATTATTCCCGGGGAAAATCGTTTTCTCCGGAAAATCTCGACGCAGGGGAAAGCTTGGTCTTCTAGGTAGATACTGTAAGTAAAATCTATACTAATATTATAAATAGGAAAAGTATGTGATGGCTTTCTTAGTTTGTATGTAGCGGTTACCCCCTACATACAACCCCCCCCCCCCCCCTACATGCTGACGCCCCGGAACTACTGATCCGTTATAAAAAATATTTTAATTTTAAATAGGATAGACTTTCAGGAGGCTACGATAGCCTAGTTCAGGGTTCAAATCCCGGCTCGTACTTATGAGTTTTTCGAAACTTATGTAAGGATTTCTTTAAGGAGATCATTGTGAGGAAACCGGTTTAATGCCAATAAGGTCTAGTTTTCCTTCTCGATTGGAAGGTCACATGGCAGTTGTTTTCGTAAAACTAGTGCCCATGCCAAATCTTGGGATTAGGTGTCAAAGCAGACCCCAAGCTCCTTTAGGGCACAACCGGGAATAACACTAGGTAAGGAGGATGATGAGATTTTTTTTAATTTAATATCGTGGCTCTGCCTAGGTTCTTTGTAAAACGGAACCGCTAGGGCAAATTGTACTTTATTTAATGAAGCTCGAGTGCGTTAGGAATAGTTCAAAATGTGATTTAAGTTCTTATTTATTTTCTGTTCTAGTGAAATCGCTTTATACGTAACCAAGTTTATACAGAGAATTCGTTATTCCATACTAATCTACACCGTTTGACATAAGTTATCGTATTTCTATTTCAATTTGAAGACAAAGTTGAGTAAGTTACTTTTCCTACAAATTACGCTACCCTTTTTTCGTACTCCACCACTAATAATTAGGTGCCTAGATTCTAAGGTATGATATAACCTGGTCTCCCACGATACAGGCGGTACCATGTGTGGGGACTCCTGATAACTATGTAACAAAATATGTTTGAAATAAAACATTATTATTATTATACATAGTAACGTAGCTTGCCCTAAGCTGTCTTGAAAAAACAACACAAGCAAAAGGGTGATTACGTTACCTTTTACACTAGAGTGCCCTAACAAATCAGCTGTTATTTTCTCAGACAAAAATCTCCTTTAAATCTTCCTTACGTTGCGCAATCGATCAGCAGGTGTTACATCGTATTCAGACGTGTTTTAACTTCCTTCATAATATTATGGTCAATGAACTATTTCTCCAGCGGCAATTGGCAAAACTAGTTCATCGTGAACTAAATTGCTCAAATGGGCAAGTTAGATAGAATTTAAGTTTGGACAAATAGGAATCGAAGTTCGGTCCCTAGACATGTTATCTTAGCAGACACTGAACTGATTGGTTTTCCTGCTGATTGATTCACTGTCCAGTTAGGAAATCAATAAAATCAAATCTATCTAAGGCATGTCGCAAGCATGGACTAATACACATTCAACTTAGAACCGATGGCCTTTGGGGCGGATAGGTTCGGGAGTGGCGACCACGTACCGGAAGGCGCAGCGTGGGTAGACCCCTAAGGTGGACTCATTACCTGCTGGTAAACATCGCGGGAGTCCGCTAGATGCGGGTGGCAATTTGCCCTAGTCATTGTGGCACTCTTCGGGGCAGGCCTACGTCCAGCAGTGGACGTCTTTCGGTTGATTTGATGATAATGGACTAATATAATGATATTCAACATCATTAGTTACTGGCGCCAACGCCACGGTGAATATAATAACTGTCACTATTCCCATATAACAGGCTGTAACGGACGTAACTTACGATTTCCGCCCGGTCACTAATCAGCAGGGCTCCAACTTTTCGTGCCGATGGCGTAAAAATTACCTCGTTTGCACTCAGAATGCTGTGATAAATAATGTATATAAGTAATTAGTTTTATGAGACTTATTACCGTAAGAATATTTAATTAAATTGTTTTGTCACAATAATCTTGTAAAGATAACATTGCGTAGCAACTTCTTATACAGTAGTAAAAATAAATAAGTACCACATATAATTGTGAAAATACAACAACTAAACAATTACAAGTCAATTTATTATTCATCTGAATGACAATGTTACTTTTTTTTTATAAAGCCTATACAGTGTCCCACTGCTGGGCAAAGGCCTCCCCTCTCGACTTCCACTCGTCCCGGATTTGAGCAATCTGTGGCCAATCGCTACAAAATGCGTCCAGGTCGTCCCGCCATCTCCGTCTCGGCCTGCCACGTCGCCGCCGCCCATCGTGTGGCACCCAGTCCATGGCTATTTTCGCCCACCTCTGTGGATAAATAATAATTCCACCAGCCTGCTCAGCAGATTAATCAGCGTTGATTCCTTCGTAATCGACTTAATGTCCTAAGATATTTTACGATGGCATTTGAACCAGTTATAGAAAAGCAATAAGATTGTATGGGCGCAACTACAATAAAAGAACATAAAAACGCAAAAATAAATAGTCAAATAAGGACCTCGCTGGCGGCAGCCGAAACCATTCATACTAATTGACATAAAAGTAAGACGTCACAGTTTGCTATTTTTGTACTAATCGTTGTATAGACAATCAAGTAAACTGCTGTAAGGTCGCGAAATATTGCAGTATAGTTGTCGTACAACTGTGTTTCTATAAAAGTGTAAGGGTTCTATTCGTAGCTTCACCACTTGGATAATAAAAAAAAAACATATTTTTTCTAAATTTTCAAGATCCGTATCTTTTTAGAATATAAATTACTATAATAATTTGATGGTTCACTATCCATTTAACAACACTACGTTATCAATTATAACATGAGGAAACTACCCTCGTTAGCTTGCGCATACTTTTAGAATTCGGAGTTTTAATCTTGAAAGGATTTAAATGAAACTGTCGTTACAAAATGCAGGCTCTGTGTTGTCCTACTTTCATCACGAAACTAATTCCCTTTTAGTTTAGCCAGCATTTCAAGCGGTACTTTAAAAACACTACAAGCATTCGCTGGCTAATGCAAATGGAAGTCTTTGAGACAACGGCAATCCGAGTAATGCAGTCTACTTAAGGAAATTAAAGAGCTAAGATAACCGAACAGCTGTCTTTGGAGTGACGTTAACTTAACTCGTTTAGTATGCAAACCTAAAAATGTGATTACTTATCACAATCACATTTTTAGGTTTTCACAAGGTTTGTTCAAGGGTAAACTGGCGTATTTAACATATACCGATTTTTTGGATTATCCTACTATTATTTAAAATGCGAAAGTTTAGATGTTTGGATGTTTGGATGTTTGTTACGCTTAAACGGCTGAACCGATTTGAATGAAATTTTGCACGAAGATAGTTTATAGCCTGGATGAAATATAGGATCGTTTTTATCCCGGGTCCACGCGGACGAAGTTGCGGGCGGAAGCTAGTATTGAATAATACTAGTTAATAATATTCAAACACTAAAGAACTACCAAAGTTTGATTCAAAAGGAGGCATCAGCAATTCATCACTAGTAATTGAAGCAAGATATCAAACAAAATCACTTCTGAGTAATCAATTTAATTATTCGGGTTTTTAATGTAACTCCCAGCGAAGCAAATTGGAAGTTTGATGGCTCGCAATAAGTTTGAAAGCATAATCATGTACCAGTCATTTCAATTCAGCTCTAGACCGATCAAATTAACTACTTAATGCGGAGTGACAGTTCATGAGTTCACTATCCCTGAGGGCTATTAAGTTAGCTATCATTAGACTGCCCCTTGAGACTTCACAGCCACGGTCACGTTAAGGATAAAGAGGTTTTTGACATTTTTTTGGAACAATGGCCTCTAAAGTGCATGTATGCTCTACGGCTGCTATTACACAACCTTATAATAAGCAAACATTCGAAGTTTGACAACGATATTCCATTAATTAACATTTTCTCCCATACATTTTTTTTTCATAAACTGACTGCTTCTCCTGAAAAGTAGCTGTTTTGCAGATCCGACTCTTTTATTTGGGATCGTCGAATATTAGCTAAACGGTATCTCAACTAGCATCACATAAGACCCTTCTACTCTGCGTTGCACTGCCTGCTCATGAATATACCCTATTCCACATAAAATAAGAAAAATCGTGCATTATCATCATGCGATTTCAAGGACAAACATTTAGAAAAACACCAAATTTAAGGATGATTCTAGGTAGAACGGGCCGTGTGCGGCCCGGGCTGTTTTCTAAGAAAAACGACGGCGTTTTTGCACGGCCGAGCCTGCCCGAGTCACGGCCGAGGCTCGGAAGCGGCTCGGTGCGGGCACGGCCCGGTCGCTCAACGGTCAACGCGAAAATGTGACGGCTGATCTACCTACGACCGAGGCTCGGATAAAGCTCAGCAGGGCACGGCCCGGACACGGCCCGTTGAAGTAAAACAGCGCTACATTACTCATAAGTAATACGTCAAAATCACGTGGGTTGGAAGATGATGTCATACATTAATATGTTAAATATGGGAGTCCATCTAAACTTGCACTTAGTCGGTGTACTTTATTTGATTTTGAACTCTTAAAAAAATGGTTTTGCACAAAGGGCGATATACTGACAAAATTTTAAGGAATGATGTACATTATACGATATTTTTGTATGATGCATCTTGTGAACAGAAAACAATAACGTCTCGTTTTTCTTAAAACTTGAAATAAACCTTTAATCCCAGTAGTCCCATGGAAGAAGTTCCACGGCGGAACTACGACTTTTTTCCCGCGGGACAAAGCATGAATTAAATACTAATATTTTATAATCCCAATTTAGTTCCGTGCATTCTCGTAGATATTTTCAACGGCGTACTCTAAGGCACATAGCACGTAGAACTTATGGGCGTTGAGGCGGAAAGGTTCTCGACGACGGTGGCGACCACGTACCGGCAGGCGCGGCCTGGGTAGGCCCCCCACAAGGTGGACTGATGACCTGGTAAAGGTTGCTGGAGTCCACTGGATGCGGGTGGCGCAGGACCGGTCACTTTGGCACTCTTTGGGGGAGGCCTATGTCTAGCAGGGGACGTATTTTGGCTGATATGATGATGATGATGATGACTCTAAGGCAGGTCGGTGTAGGTACGACGGTTACGGTGTTAGGACGAACCACGACCCTACAGCTCGCGATTCGAGCGAGCGTGCCGCGGTAGGCCGAAGCACCAGAACCGAACACGGAACTATTGGGAAAGATTGTTGTTATTTTAAAAACACATTTAATGATCGAAATAAGTAAAACTAGCACAATATTTCCCTTTGATCTATCTGTCTATCTATCTAATCTGCCTTAATCCATAGCTAATCTTATAAATGCGAAAGTGTGTCTGTCTGTCCGTAACCCCTTCACGCTTAAACCGCTGAAGTGATTTAAATGAAATTTAGTATAGAGATAGTTTGAGTCTCGGGAAAGGACATATAATAGTTTTTATCCCGGAAATCATCCCCTAATGGAATGAAATGGGGGGCGAAATTTTGTATGGAGCTACTGTCGTAGCTCCATACAATATCCATTCCATTAATATCTTAAACGAGTTCCACGCGGATCTAGTCGCGGGCAGAAGCTAGTTAAATAATATATAACTCAAGAACAAGTATCTAAACTTGGTTGTAAAGTGCAACAAACCGCACCATCCGACTTACAGCACTTGAATACTTCATCATTAAAAAGGCAATAACTTTGCTCTCAGCTTTTATTCGCGGTGTCTGAGCGGTGCTCAACGGGAGCGATTTAATGCTTGGTTTTACTGACTGGCCACTGAGATGGTTATTTTTTATGCGAAGCTGGGTAAACAAGCAAAGCTGCCCGATAAAGACCGACATCTGCTCCTCAAAGACTCTTCACCTATTATATTTATTTACTGATGACACACAAGGTGGACTCATGGCCTGGTAAAGGTCGCGGGAGTCCGCTGGAGGCAGGTATCTTAGGACCGGTCATTGTGGCACTTTGGGTGAGGCCTAAGTATGTCCAGCACTGGACGTCTTTAGGCTGATATGATAGTGATGAGTAACATATGTGCTAGATCTATGACAAAACAAGTCTCTCGCCTTCACTTTTGCTCGCCCCAGCTGGAAGTTTTGAAGTAAGTATGGTGGTTTTTGCACTTATACAAAGTCCCTGCTGCCTCATAAGAGAACTTCAATAATATTTACGATCAAAAGAATTTGTAGTGTAATATTTCTTTACCAAGAAAACTATATTGAACAACCAAGAAGACACTAAAATATACATTTATTACCTGCTATTCAATATACATTAACACCGTACCAGATTTTTCCCTCATTTAAATTCAAAACGCAAAACCTCGCTACGGCCGTATTGCTAGTACAGTCGTCCCCGTATTGCAGGCACGTCGGGGCCATATCAAGTGCAGCGAGTAATATCTGCGACGTGTTGCCGGTCGCGGGTTCAAATCTGTGGCGATATTCTTCCAGTTAAGTTCGTTGCTGTGTAGAAAGAAAATGAAAGGCCGGTTATAATGGAACGTCATAAGAAGCTACATTAGCCTAGTGGTTCAGGCATGCGGCTGTCAAGCGGCGGTCGTGGGTTGGAATCCCAGGTCGTACTAATAGGTTTTTCTGAACTTATGTAACGGAATATTTTACGGAGCTTTTTGGTGACGGAAAACATCGCGAGGAAACCGGTCTAATCCCAATAATGTGTAGTTTACCCTTGGGTTGGAAGCTCAGACTGCAGTCACTTTCGTTAAACTATTGCCTATGCCAAATCTTGGGATTGGGTGTCAAAGCAGTACCCCGGGCGCCTTTCAGGAACAACCAGGAATAACCCTAGGAGGATGGTTCAATAGAACGTCATTCTCAATTCTTGGAGTCTAACGTAATCAGGGACTTATTCCTCCCGGTATTATTATAATTCGGTTCATTAAAAAATTAATGATTTCAGTGCCACAACCCTGCATATTTTTTGGAACGTCAAATTTGTGTTTAGGTAAATGAATAAATAAGTAAATTAAATATTTGCGGAAAAATGTTACACTAATCGACCTAGTCCCAAACTAACAAAGCTTGTACTATGGGTACTAGACGACGATAAACATACTGTTGCGCCGGTGGTATAAACTTCAAACTTGATTTTCCATGCTTTAGAAGCGTTTTCAGCAGGCTGAAAAGTGATTTCAGGCCCTTTCAGAGGTGGCTCTTCCACATACTAGAAGATTGAAAATTCACCCTAGTTACCGTTGTTTTCAGGCGCCTGAAACATGTTTTCAGTCCGTTTCAGGAAGGAATGAAAGAGACAGCACTATTAGAGAGAGACATCTAGATTGAGAAGGTTCGAGAAGTGTGTGAAAGAGACAACTAGAAAGAGACAGCACTATTAGAGAGAGACATCTAGATTGAGAAGGTTCGAGAAGTGTGTGAAAGAGACAACTAGAAAGGGACAGCATATTTGGGAATGTTCCAGTCGTCGGGTCGAACGAGCATCGAACAATCTAGACGCTCTGGAACATTCATGAACCGAGGGGTCGCCGTTCCTAGAATCGGACCTTGGACCGATTATTCAAGATTTCTCCGGAATGTTCTAGTGCGAAGGGCTCCGGATATATAAGCCGCGCGCCAACGCAGCAGAGGAGAGTTTGGAATTAAACTGCGAACAGTGCGAATCTCAGAGCGAAGCGAGTGAAAAGTGCGTCATAGTGAATTGATTTATTAAGTAAGCCTTGTTAATTAGTCGTTTTGTAATAAAGTTTGCATTCCTTTTAATTAGTGATCAATAGGGAATATGCATGTGATTCAGAAATGGCCAAAAAAATCATGAGTAATCTTTATTGCTTAATAAATATACTCACATGATTATTTTTACAAATTATCATGTTTCTATTAACAAACTTAATTATTGAAAAGTAGTATTTTTCAAATTCCCTCGCAAATTTTCAAAACGCAACGCTATTGGCCGACCGAATCGTGACGTCATCGTGCACTCGGTGTCTACTGTTAACAGGTCGTTTGTATGATTATTGAGTTATTCGCATTGTTTTGCCGCTGTTTATGATAAACAATCAGTGTTTTTTGGGAATTATTAACTGAGACTCCTTGTCGAAAAAAGAAAAAAGACGTAATGACTGGAAGCGGTTTTGTCAAGGCAAAGTCGGATAATCTGCCTGAAATTGATTTGTTCATGATGACTAAGTACGTACCTCGTAGGTCTTTCTTAAATAAGTGGAATAAAAAACTAATCAAAGATATGTTGGTATTATTAGGAATGTTACATGGTGAGAACATCTTTATAAACATAACAAATGATGTTGTTTTCGTCAAGGCTTATAAATAAAACAAATTTGAGTAGGACACTCTACTGAAAGGATTTAATTCTTTCAACTTCGATCAACAGTGCAATCATAGAAACTTAGCTAAAAAAACGTTTCGTGATCAAAATCAACACTCGGTCAGCTGTTGATCAACAAAAATCATAATATTTTGTAACATTAATAACTAAAAAAATGGGAATCAGAATAGTTTTATGAATAAGTATATAAATTTTTAGGTTAGGTTATTTGTTTATATTGTTCGGAAGTCCTAATAAAAAAGATTTTAGGTACAAACATATTTAATAATCACTTCGAAATGATGTTCATAACAATATAAACTACTCACACAATACATTATATCTCCTCATCGCCTTACACCCCTTTTTCCTTATATTTTGCATCTTTGGGCATATGGAAATATATCATATCAGGTGCAGTTTTAGTGTTATTTTCACAATTAGGGGCAATACAATATTTATAATAAGCTTTTGTGTGCTCTTCCGTTACAATAAGTTGATCTTACAAGCTTTAATAACTCACTTTTACTAAAACTGTGAATCAAACACTTAGTTGTTTATTTATTCTAATTGCACGGTGACGTCACAAAATGAGCGCGCCAAAATGGCGGCGTTGTAATCGTCGGAAAATGATAGTAGTTTAAATTATTATTTTTTAGCTCATTCAATAATATTGTGTGTTATATTTTTTTCCGGTTATATAATTACTTATAGAATAATTAAAAAAAAAAAAAAAATGCATGATATATTCCTTCACCCTATTTGTGTATTTTCTATCACGTTACCCACCCCGTGGACGTAACAATACTTATCTAGAGGTAAATAAATACTTAAATACAGCCAATATCCGTGCTCGTCACACAAATAAATGCCCTTACCGGTATTCGAACCCGGGATCTCTAGCTTCGTAGGCAGGGTCATTACCAACTAGGCTAAACCAGTCTTCAAATATTACAAAAGATGTTTTTAATACATATATAAGCAAGATACCATAAATAAGTTTCTGTTAAAAATTTCATTTTTGGTACAAGCTTTTATTGCTGACTGTACTTTTCTGAATACCGTCATCAACTACTCATTGAGACGATTCTAACGAGCCCAAACTTGATGGGGTTATGTGGTTTTATTACGGAGTTACTATTAAAAAAAACATTTTTGGTACAAGCTTTTATTGCTGACTGTACTTTTCTGTATACCGTCATCAACTACTCATTGAGACGATTCTAACGAGCCCAAAATTGATGGGGTTATGTGGTTTTATTACGGAGTTCCTATGGCCATATTCGTGCAAAATTTCAACTCAATCGGAAACCGGGAAGTGGATCAAATTTAACTTGCAAGATTTGATTTCAGACAGACAGACATACAACGGGACAGGTGAAACTAAATAAAAGCTTGTAATAAATACTGGATTTCAGTATGAAATAATACGCAAAAATCGAAAACGAACTACATACACATTTTAGATGCACAGTGTAGTGTTCCTTGTGTGATGGTAAGTTAGGTAGACCTCAGCAGGTCGATCACGTAACGCATTGTACGCGCGTCAGGTAGATTTAAACGTCACTTTTAGTATGGAAAAATAACAGTTGAGTTTTCCTAACGTATTTTCGGAACTTTACATGATTACCTCTCAGGTGCACTTTAGAAATGGACACCTTTAACGTCGTCAATTGTTTATTTGAATTGAATTCTAGAGACACACGATCGGTTACCAATCCTCGCCTGAAATTATTATTGTGACCAACTCGAACAATACTCCAAAAGCTCTCCCAAACTATTGCCTGCAGAGGCTAAATAAAACGGTATTTCCTCTTGAAAAATGTATTTCCTTGATTCAGTTTGGCACAAAAACCAGGTTCCCGTGCTGTGTACTTTTTGTTAGTCGGTTGCATTGTTCTCTTTTTACTTTTGACTATTCATGATTTGTTCGAGTCATGCACGCATTGATCAGTCAATTCAATTGGGGGCTCAGAAGGAATGGAAAACTGAGAATGCTTCCTTTTACTGGTTTTTTTTTCTTTTATCTATGGAAGCCATGAATGTACATGTTATAAAAGTAACTATTTTGTCAGTAAATGACAAGGCTGTCAATTGGTCAAGGCAATTGTGAAGCCTTATCCACACCGTCATCAGTCTTTCTTGACGACGTTCGAACAATGGTTCAGTGACTTCAGGAATATGTGTGGTTAGAAATAATAGATTTTCGAAATACTCACGAGAAATAATAGATTTTAGGTGAGCTATACATCTATTAGTACATATACATGTCTATTCTTTTTTATGAATATTTCTGAAATAGGCCACCGGTTTGATTGACACAGCTTAGAGCGTTCTAGGGCCTAGGGTATAGACATTTTGAAGATAAATTTATTCAGGAATAATCAATTCAATTCAATTCAATTCAATCCATTTGTTGATAAAATACAAATATTTTACATGACAGTCACACATACAATACCTATATGAAAAGACACAAAATAACAAAAATCACACAAACAAAAACATACACTTATAACATAAGTAGCCCAAGTCTAGTCAAACAAGCCCCCGCGAGTAGTACAGTCAGCATCAAGTTACTGGGCAATCGAAGAAGTCAAAAGATCTTATTCCCTTTTAATAAAGACTTTTGACTTCTTCGTTTGATGCTGACTGTACCCGGTGCAAAGGTGCCCCTCACGCTGGCGGCGTTACCTAGGATGGCGATTGACAATCTTTGCACCAGGCACGAACCCTCGCGAGCGTTGGACCCTGTCGGTCCGAGTATACAACTGTAAGGCAGTGTGCAGTGACAGTAAATCCAACATCTCGATTTTACAAATAAAATGAATGAAATTAATTGAATCCAGCTCAAGTCCATATAGCAATTACATCAGGATACGAAATTGAATAAATCATAGGTACCCATGCACTTAATTAATTAAAACATTAAAACATATCCTAGGCCGGGCTTGTTCAACGTCGCAAATAGTGCAAATAATGCTCCGTGGTTTACAAACAACTCTGAAATCCACAAGTATTTAGAAATGAATACAGTGAATGAAGAAAATACTATTTGCGACCAAAGTGTACAAAGAGAGACTGATACGCCTTCCGAATAATTTTGCTGTTAAAGCTGACAACTATAGATACTATGGAAAAGGCTCAAAAGAAAAGACATATAAACATACTAGTTAGATGATCTAATGGAGGAGTAGATGCCCTCACTGGAGGACACACTCGACTTGCTAAGAAGCCTTCAACCAATTTGCTTATAGTACCTACTGATTGCAGATAAATAAGAAAGAAAGTTAAGAACCCTTCCGAGCGGACTCACCAAACCGGATACTCCAAGATTTAAATCAGTTTGTAATATGACCGATTCAGCCTAGCAAGTATTGATCCTGCTTATGAAACTGATGGTTCTAGGTACGTTATGAAGCTCTAAATGTCATTATCTTTTTGTAAAAATGTCATCCTAACACTCGCTCGCTCAGCTCGCAATCGTCTAATGTAGTGTGATGCGCCTATACTTTTTTTTGCGTGTGCCAAAACATGGATATGATTTAATCCTCTCGTAAATATGTACGGAAACCTTAATCCTCTGTCATAAGAGCGATATGACATTTATGAGTAAGTTGTAAGCACTCATATTTTTACACTTGACTGTACACTGTGCAGTCAACCAGGCAGTGAATAAATAATCCAACCGAATTCAATTAACTCTTCCAATAAATCCATTTATTCCAACACTAGTTCCATCTATATCATTACGCGCAATTGTCCGAACGTCGACTATTTCCCATTCACTCATTTGTTCGCTCGTTCAGCCGTTTCATACGTTCACTTTAATTTAAACACGTGCTTCAGCTTGCAAAGTGGGAAATCTATTTTTCATTGACTTGTTCGCGATGAATCTGGTTTAAGGATTCGGCTTAGTAAATAGGAGGAAGGATATAATTGTAGATTTATTGTATGAAATATTAAAGTCCACACTTAAAGAGCGCGTCCTCTAGGTATCTTAGTTAGTATAAAGAAGCATAAAAGGTTCAAAAACTGTATAGGGGTAACAAACTAAAAAAAAAACCTACCCGGATCATAATTCTGAATCGATTGACACCTCAATCACCAAAATGGCTCTCCCTCGCGATACCTAACATCGTTTGTCCTAAAATCACTTGCCCGGACTGTTTTGTCCTAAAGGGCACTAGCCCTAACGATTAATTGCCATAACAATCATTTTCCATAATGTAATGATTGCCCTAAAGCTCATTTGCCCGAATCATTTTTACCATAATTATTAATATCCCTAATGTTATTTTGGTTATTCCTCGAAATCCCTAATAACGTTTCACCTCATGTCTTTTACCCTATGTGTTGTTGTCCTAATGGGCATTAGACCTAACGATCAATAGCCATAACAATATTTATTCATAATGTAATGATTGCCTTAAAACTCATTTGTCAAATAATGTACGGCCCGACAACCCGTGTCCGCTTTTTATGGACGCGGATTATTGGGTCGTGCATTATCAGGGCGGACAAAAAGGCTTCTCATAAGCGAACTCTGTTTTAGGTCGGTTGGGTTAGGGTTCACTTGTGTCCCTCAGACTAGAAATAGACACCCCGCGCAGCGGGGTGGCGTCAACTCGCTGCACAGCTATCAAACAACACACAAATATAGGACAAACTACAATAGGCCGTACAAAGTTAGGAAAAATAATCATTAGGACTAACGATCAGGCTTACTGATATTTTTGATACATGACTATTATCGCACATAAATATAACATTATGGAAAAAAACATCCATATAATGTTAGGAAAACTAATGATAGGGCATATGAGTGTTAGGGCAAATGATCCTTATGACATAAAACGTTAGGGAATGAAAAAAGAGGTTAAAAAACGTTAGGGATTCAGATATTAGTACGTATGGCAGCGGCTGCGCCGCGAGCCTCTGTGTACCGTAGGGTAAGTTAATAAATCAGTGTGCAACTAACCACGGTGCGTTTCACTTGCGTCCCCCAAGACATACTAGATATAGATCCCACCAAAATCGATTCAATATCTTAAACGATACGGAGGTCACACGTTAATACAAACATTGCTAAAACGTATCCCTTCCTTTGGGCTCAGCCGTAGTCAGGCAAAAAGCGATAATGTCTTTGAAATTTTGTATGAAAATGGACTTATGATTGATGACAGTATTCACTGGCTATGTAACAGAGTAGTCGTTATGCTAATGCAGCTATTGTATCGTAGTACAGTTAGCAGCAGAAGTTGCTAAGCAGTCCTAGTTCTCAAAACGTTCTACACATGAACTCTAATGTCCAGGGAATAAGGATCTGTGTAGAGCATGTTAATTTGAGCGTGTTAATTTGCTTGGCTACTTCTGATGCTGGCTGCACCACAACTTCCTTTGTGGGTATTTAGTATTGTGTTCCAGCAGGTCGAAAATGTTACGTACGCAACTACGTAAGGTCAATGTCAATGTTTAAATGGGAAAATGACAGTTGAACTTACCTAACGATGAACGCTCGTTAGGCAAGTTCAACTGTCATTTTCCTTCAAACGTTACGTGATTAAGATCCTCTGGTGGTGAATAGGATCGCCAGAGCTCCCGAGAGTGCGCTGTTATAATGCGGTACCTGCAGTTTTCTGTAGCTGCCAACACAAGGAATCCTCAAATAACAATCTGTTCCCACTTCCTACTTATATGCGAAAGCTTGAATATTTGGATGTTTGTTACTCAAGTGTTAATAAGGATCCTCCATTTTTAGATTATGTTCGCAACTACTCAAAAACATTTAAACAAGTTTGTAAAGTTGCAAAGTATATACTTATTTCTAAGAAAATTAAGGCTCTGTTGATAAGATAAAAACAGTATGGAAAATTATTAACAGTGAAACTGGAAGAATAAAAAAGAGAGAGCCTCATGAAACCCTTAAAATCGGGGACAACATCATTAACACAGACCTAGAAATAGCACAGGAATTTGAAAAATTCTTCACAAATATTCCCTTAGAAACAACGAGAGCCTTAAATTCGTCTCCTGACTTATCCGAATCACTTTTAAGAAGCTGTTTAAATGAAAGTGACAATATATTTAAATTTATTCATGTTACTCCTAGTCAAATAATTAAGTCGTTTAATTTACTTAATGTTAAAAAAACGGAAGATCTTTGGGGCCTTTCCGTTAAGGTTCTGAAATGAGTGATTGTCATAATTGCACCATATCTAGCTGTGATATTTAACGCCTGCGTTGATGATGGAATATTCCCAGACTGGATGAAACTCAGCAAAATTATACCATTATTCAAATAGTCAATTAATAATATTCAATTACTAATTTTAGACCGATCTCCATTCTTCCCGCACTAAGTAAAATTTTTGAAAAAATATTATTGGAACAACTCTTGTCCCATTTTAACTTAAATAAACTGCTTCATGAAAATCAATTTGGTTTCACTAAAGGGCGATCTACAACAGATGCTGGAGTAACACTATTACGAGCAATCTATAATGCATGGGAAATGTCAATGGATGCCTATGGCATTTTTTGCGATCTATCAAAGGCATTCGATTGTGTACACCATGGCATATTAATCCGAAAGCTTAGTTTCTACGGGGTAAAGAACAATGCTCTATCTCTTATCACATCTTACTTATCTAATAGAAAGCAACAAGTGGAGGTAAACAGAGTACAATCATCTGGGTCTAACGTCACTGTGGGAGTCCCTCAAGGCTCGATTCTTGGCCCGTTCCTATTTCTAGTATATATTAATGATTTGCCCTATCATATAAGCAAAAAACATGATATCATACTATTTGCTGATGACACATCATTAATTTTTAAATTAAGCCGAAAGCAAAACAATTTTGATGAGGTGAATGCAGTATTAAGCTCTATTACTAACTGGTTCACAGCCAACAACCTACTTTTGAACAGCAAAAAAACGAAATGTATCAAGTTCACGCTTCCTAATGTTAAGGCTTGTTGCAGTGACCAGGTGAAGTTGAAGGACGAGACTCTTGAATTCGCCCATAGTACGGTTTTCCTAGGTGTAACCATAGATAATAAACTGCAATGGGGTCCACATATAGTCATGTTGGCAAATAGGCTTAGTTCGGCAGCATACGCGGTCAAACGAATGAGGCAACTCACTGATGTTGAGACGGCCAGGCTTGTATACTTTTCCTACTTTCATAATGTAATGTCATATGGCATACTACTGTGGGGTAAAGCCGCTGACATTGAATCCATATTTATCTTACAAAAGAGGGCAATACGATCAATTTATCAGTTAGGATCTCGTGTCTCCCTAAGAGAAAAGTTCAAGCACATTAACATTCTCACAGTTGCTTCCCAGTACATTCTTGAAAATATCATGTATGTCAAAAGAAATCAGCACTTGTTTAAATTAAATCACGAAGTGCACTCTTATAATACAAGAGGTAAAGACAAACTTGTTGTGCCTCGGTTCCGTCTCCATAAAGTGAATTCGTCTTTTATGGGAAATGGTGTACGCTTCTACAATAAAATCCCTAAAGATATTTTGATTCTATCGCTCACTAAATTTAAGAAAATTGTAAAAGACCGCTTAGTATGTAAGGCATATTATAGTGTTAAGGAATTTGTGGAAGACAATAACTTCTTTTAAGCCAATTGATTCTACTTTTGATTTTTATTATTTTTAAGTGACGACCGGTTAGCCTAGTGGGTAGTGACGCTGCCTACGAAGCTGAAGGTCCTGGGTTCGAATCCCGGTAAAGGCAAATATTTGTGTGATGAGCATAAATATTTGTTTCTGAGTCATGGATGTTTTTCTATGTATTTAAGTATTTATATCTATTATATATATAATCGTCTAGTACCCATAACACAAGCTTTACTGAGCTTACTATGGGACTAGGTCGATTTGTGTAAGATTGTCCCCTTATATTTATTTATTTATTTAAGTGACATTTTATTTATTTGACATAATTAATTTTAATGTGAACTGTGTTCTATAATTTTGTATGTGCTTGTCAGCTATAAAATTTTAATATGTATTTTAAATTTTCCGTGCAGTCAATTTTAACTTTCTTTTGTTGCGTTGTGTATATACATATATCATTTGTGACGTTTCTCAAGCACTCTTTGAGTCTATTTGAAATAAAATATCTTGATTTGATTTGATTTGATTTGATTCAATGACGCTTAAACGGCTCAACCGAAAATTGATGATGAAATTTTACAAGAAGACAGTTTATAGCCGGGATTAAAATATAGGATAGTTTTTATCCCGGGTCCACACAGACGAAGCCGCGGGTGGAAGCTAGTATTCTATACTTTTATACGAGCAATATTTGTATATTTAAATATACTCCTGCCACACGATGGGCGGCGGCGACGTGGCAGGCCGAGACGGAGATGGCGGGACGACCTGGACGCATTTTGTAACGATTGGCCAGAGATTGCTCAAATCGGGACGAGTGGAAGTCGAAAGGGGAGGCCTTTGCCCACCAGTGCGACACTATAGACCTCGAAAAAAAAAATACACTCCTATATATCTAGGCTCTAACGATTTCAATGTGGAATATACCACCGATTTACCGGGGCGAGAAATCGATCTAGCTATGTCTCATGTCCGGGAAAATTAGTTTCCTCCGTATTTTCTTTATTATACACCCGAGCAGAGCTCGGTCGCCCAGTGACTTATGTATTGTATAATAATTGCCCAAATTGCAGCTTTTATGTAGAAATTAATATACATCAACATTTATCTGCACTCCAGTATCTCTGATTTACTGATAGTTGATGAATAACATCAAATTAGCGGCATCGAATCAATCTCAATTAGCGCGCCCAAGTTAGACGGGTAATGACGATTGATCCCCGCGCGGGGAGCTCCAGAGATGAAAGAATTATGATAACAGATGGCCTGAGATACTGTAGTCTGTGCAGAGATAGACAGTCACTTTGAGACACGCAAATCGCATACAACTTTTGGCTCAGGAAATATTTAACACGAATCATGTTTTTCATCATAAAGCCGGCAATCAAAAAAAGCAATATCCAACCAATTGTAAGCAATCACCGTCACCTATAGACGATAATACAGAGTAAGCCATTCAAAATTCAATTCAGCGGGGTGATCACGTAACTTCTTAAACAACAACTCCACTGACATTTTTCCTTACACAAAGTGACATTTAGGTCTATCTGACGTAAGGAAATTTAAATATATTTAAGTATATGTACCTTTTTCGCTCTTGTCACTATGACAATAAGGCATAAAAAGATATGTTATTTATTATTACTAAACAATGGGAAACAAAACTTAATCTATTACATTTTCCTGCAAAACTGTTTTAACAGTTTATCTACGCACATATCATTAGTGCTCCAAAATGCGTTCAGAAACCGTAGGAAATAAGCATTATTAAACCGATTTTACTATGAGAACTTTCTTGTCTGTGGTAGTAGGTAAAATCTGTACTGTAATGTAATAAAATTACAGTACAGATTTTACCTACTACAAAAATCTGTACTGTAATAACAGTACAGATTTTTGTAAGGTTATGAGTTTAAATTTGGAATAGCTGTCAAAACTCATATGGGTCTCTATTCTAGTATTCATAGAATTAAAACAGTTATCAATGCGAAACGTCAATTCAGTATGTTTTTTAATATAAACCGCACGATATTTGATATCGAGTGACATGAGAATAGGGACTTCATTCGTTTGTCTATGATTTAAAAAAAACACTTGACGTAGGATCGAATTGCCGCTATTACTGTTGTCATTTCTTTGTTGGATTTTTGTTATTACGAAAGTAGAATTACGAAAAGTTGTTTGTAACTCTCATTTTAGTTGAAAATATGAGTAGTAGTGACCGACAACGATATGCACACTCCGCCAGATATCGTAAATGCAGCCACGATTGCAACAAATATATTTTACAGGTAGTACTATAGTAGCAATGCTGATTATGTATCAGTTGCATAAACTACTATTGTCTGCGTGTTTCAGTTTCCTTTACCGTCCAGTACAATATTACGTGATCGATCCGTAGTTGAGTTGTCCTCAAGTGCGTACCGAAAAGTTACGTTACCCTAATCGTTCTATACCTCTAGGAACGTAAAGAAATAAATGCAAGCCAAGTTTGATTTTATAAAGTTACAATTTACCGGTGTTTTATATTGGCTATAATGACGATTTTTAATGACCAAGCAAGCCATCAAGGATGAATACTTTTTACAAGCTTTTATTTGGTTTCACTTGTCCCGGAATCTGTAATGAAATCTTGCGAGTTATTTTTGACCCACTTTCCGGTGACCGATTGAGCTGTGGGTATAAATATATTTTGTATGACAATTTAATATTATGGTACCATAGAGCTGATCTGATGATGGAGACAGAAGGTGACCATGGGAATTCAGTACTTAACCGACGTAACACCGTTGAGTTTGAGCTCGTTAGAATGGTCTCAATGAGTGGTTGATGGTGTTATACAGAAATACCTTTCCAGCCAGCAATAAAATCTTGTATCATAAATTTAAATTTTAACACAAACCCTATTTTAAACATGGTCATTAACGAGATATTAGGTAAGATAAATACACTCAATACCAGAGTAATCTTCTATTATGGACTACAAAATTTAATTTCCCTAAACCCGCTTCCCGGGCACCTGTGCCGCGGTTTGCGACACCGCTCTGGCGAGCTGCCACTCGCCACCGTTCCACTGGAACGTGCTACTGGGCTGTCGAGTACCGTTTATTAACTGAACGCTCTAAATACAGCTTGTCATTAGCTAAAAGCTAGCTGGATTCGAATAATCATGCTTGCTTTGGAGCGGTAGCCTGAGATCACATCTTTCTCACTATGTTTATGGACGTCTATGGACGCGTGAGTTCAGAAAAATTACAAGTCCATTAAGGGTGAATCCACCAGAGCTGTGCTTGGTTTTGCGGTGAGCGAGTAAAAGATTCATCAATAGCACAAGATTGCTATGCGCGCTCGCATATTTATTAGTTAAAGCAATGTTAGTAGTAGCGTAGTTTCAGTGTCCGAGAGGCAACCGGATGGCTCGTGGTGTTTGAGCTCCCGATGCGTTGTAGAACCGCCCTGTGCAACCCGAACTGAGTCAACGGAAATTGGATGGAAGGTACGTGAAAAAAAAAAGGTTGACAGGTATTCGATTGAAACAGCATTTGACAACCGCAGCGCACCTCCCGAGATGTGCCATCGACCACTTAGATCTGCGCACGTGACGTGTAGCGGGGCCAGGCGCCCGCGCACGCCCGCGCTGGCTCCGGGCCAGTATATAGCTCTGACCTCCGGTAACAGGTAGCTGTGACCAATCTAAAGGTCTGACTATACAGCGTACACACTTTCATGCAACCGCGGTTTCAATCGGCTGCCTCGCGATAAATAGTTATTTGTTATACAAGGGTGCAAAGTTGTATTTTACTCGCGAGTGTGGAATTGAAACACGAGCAAGCGAAAGGATGCAAACCTATCCTGAGCGTATAGCGAGTGTTTCAACACACGATAAAATACATTTGCACCCATGTGTAACACAAAACTTTTTTCCTCACTGTAGCGAGGAAAGTGCAACATGCAAAACAACTTTATTTAATTGAAATAAGTTTTTTTTTTACAGTATTTAATAATAACGTTAAGTAATATCAAGTAGAATTTTGGTCAAGTGCGAGTCGGATTTTAGTTTTCCCATACATTTTGAGATCCAGCGCCTGATGATTTGATGAAGGCAACAAGCAATTATTTAAAAGTTCTTAAATATTTATTTTATTATGTTTTTAATATTTGTTGTTATAGCGGCAACAGAAATACACCATCTGTGTTTTTTTTTGTATTATGAGCGTTTTACGTTTTGTTATACTCGTACTGTCAAAAGCTACTTGAACACGCTCCAAGGTCAAATTACTTTCCCCACTAGTGGATAAAATGCGTTTTTGCTCACTGGTTTTAAAGGATAAAAGACGGCTTTCCGAGGCAGTGAGGGGAAAAAAATATTTTTCATATTTTTTTCTATTTCCACCCCAGTCCAAGTTGGCTCAATTCACTGGGCGGTTCCAAAACACTTCAGGAGCTCAAATACAGCGAGCCAACCGGTTGCCTCTTGGACACTGCCATTACGCGTCATTGCTCTGAATATATCGCTTCCTATTGATGCATTTTCCCTCGCTCACTGACTGGCAAACTCATACAGCTCGTGCCCTTAATGATGTGATGAATCGTTGTGTTCATAGAACTGACAGTTGCAGACAAATTCAGGTCCTTCACTCTGACACCAGCGCATCCTTGTACACCATGTAGTTGTAGTGCTGTTCTTATGGTTTCCTGAGTTGAGCCCGGGTGAAACTTGATAATTGCACACCGATACAAACATACACGCACATTTCACCTTTATTGGGAATTTGCGTGATAAAAAAACATTCAATTTGCCCGAAGGACGAGTCTCTGGTACGAGTATCTCAATAGGTACCAAATTTCTTCAATATAAAGTTAGCAATTTAAGCATGAATATTTAAGACTTGTCATATTTATAACATATTCTACTTAGGTAGTTCACATTCGTTAGACCACATCTTAAGTTCAAAAGGGAATGACTCCCCATTTAAGAAAATGTGAATTTCATATTACGCTATACTCTGTATATTTATATACTCTAAAGACCTAATGTAAAAATGCCTATCCTCTCTGGAACGTGGCCAAACCACCTTGGCTTCACAAATTTCAGTCCTTTACATTCAAAGCCGGGCACTTGAGGTCTGAGCGATCGTGTATGGCTAGCTTTTGTGGCTAACTATAACCTATTGATTATAAAGGTTCTATTCAACATGTTACTAATAACTTGCAAATGTGGACATAGACCAGGCATCTAAGGAACACAGGAAATTGGCAAATAAATATAGATCTAAATACTTATATTTGTTAAGTGAAAATATGTCTTCCCTTTGAAAATCCTTATGAATTTTGCCTGACTGCCTATCACTGAAATAATTTGTTTTGTTCTGGGCCGCGATTCCATTGAAACATATTCAGCACAAAGAGATATCTGTAAGATATCGTTTTAGCTTCATTTTTATGTTATTCCAGTTTGGAAAGACAGACATGAAACATAATCTCTGTCTAATTCTTGCCCCAAGAAAATTTCGCTTCGTCCGCGAAAACTTTGCATCTGCTTTAGAAATTTCTTGGTACAAGAATACCTCACATCAAGTTTAATCTTTTGTGTAAAAACATAAAGCACGACACTAAAATTCACGCCTAAAAGTCTAATCCGGACCATAAACTACTGCAACTAGGTCGTATTTTTACAAACTGATCTCCGAGTGATTCGAACCCAAAAGAGTTACGCCTGGTCCGACCAAACATATGACCGCCCCATCCCAATTTATGAAGGGATGCTACCTGCCAATACACCGATACAGCCTTAAAGTACCTTACCCCAAAAACTTAAAGTTCATTTCGGGTCGGACAGGTTTCAGTGAGGAATTTAAGCCGTGTACGACTCCAATTTGTGACAAAGGGGCGATATTTTGAGCTTAGTCTGGCTATTAGGTTATCCTAATTAAGCTATTAGCCAGACTAAGCTAAAATTGAAAATGTACAAATAAGAAGGACAACAAAAGTTACCGATATTCTGGAAAAAATAAGAAATACAAAATGGAAATGGGCAGGACATGCATGTAGAATGCCATAATATGATAGATGGGCCAGAAGACTCGTAGAGTGGGTAGGTACCAAGAGATGGACAGAGAAACAAAGGTAGACCAAGGAAAAGATGGGAAGATATATTTAAAGAAAAATGTGGACCAGACTGGAGAAGACAAGCTAGAGACAAGGACAGATGGTAGAAATTGGGGGAGGCCTATGCCGCAGAGGTGACTTATACATATCAATAGAAATCTAAAACAATAAATTCAAAATGTGAAAATATAATACTTGTTAAATATAATTTAATAATTTGTTATAGACAAAAAAAATGTATAACGAATATGATGAAATATAAGCTGTTAGGTTAATTGAAGCTTGATGATCGAATTGCAAACTTGGCAGTTTGATGACGGTTCGATTGTTTGCTGTCGGGATTGGCCTTGAATTGGGCAATTTAGGATACACATGAAATTCGAAGGTTTTCTTGAGTACACGGCGTGATGTATGAGAGACGAATTAGAGTAATTACGCGTAGTCGTGACATTTTAATGTTCGTAGCAGAGGATTATTTATGCTAATAAGCTTGCGTCTTAACATCAATTATGCAATCATTAGTCATACATTCGATGTTCATTAGATATCATGCTTGCTCAAAAAATATGCACTTTACATGATTCTTTTTTGGTGGAATCCGACTTTTTTTTGTAAGGTGTTAGAAAATTTATAACGATCACTCTACCTTAAGTATAAGAACGTTGTTAACACTATTCAGAGTGATTGCAAGATACTGCTCTTCACTTGAATTTAGCGAAATACTGACAATTGAAAAAGAGCTTATCATGTCATCATCATATCAGCCAAAAGACGTCCACTTCTGGGCACCGGCCTCTTCTCATTGATTCAAGGCAGTAGTCCCCATGGTTTACTTGTGAAATAATCTATTTCAATTAGGCTAATTTAGGAATAGCAGCATCCACGTTGGACTAATTAATATCAGACCTAGCGCACCGGTAATCCGTTTCAAACGGAGATAAATTCGAATGAAAACGGTGTTCAGGAGGTGCATTTGGATCGCTAGTTGGCGTGGTATTTGCATTTCGACAAGTTTAGCGCACATCGGGTTAACACGCTTTCCAAACCTCGGGAGCGCTCAGTTTATAGCACTCTATGCTTCTATTGCGCCCTATTTTTAGATTTTCTAAATTATACAATAAAATATTGAAAAAAAAATAGGTATTTTTGTTGGCACACAAAAAGTAAAATTTTATATTAGAGGCTGCACAGAAAAGAATGTCACAGACATAAAAAAAGATTTGCTAATGAGATAAATTTGTTCAGCAATACATGAAATGTTATTCAACCCACACGCGCAATCGGTGCAATAGACTCTATTGAATAGAGCAGGTATCTATAACCGCTAGTTCAAGCATTTCAAGAAAAGCTATGTCAATGATAATTTAATTCACTTAAACTTAAAGCGATTACAAATGCCTACTTTTTGCAGACACCAACGAGACTGCAACGCATCGATACTGTAGGGCTGCAAAAATTAACCGTATTTTCGAAAAACTTTCTGGAACCAGGATTCAAAACTACGAGCACAGACAGATGTTTGATAAATAAAAAATATTTATAAACTAGTTAAAAAAACGAGTCAGATGGCGTTGAAATCAAAATGCTACGCGCAGTGACGATCCAAATATATCCTTATGATCATCCCACTGCGCTATTGAAGAATGGATTAAGACCAATAATCAGAATTACCATCGTAATATGTGGAATCCAAATGGATCACTATGTCAAACCCTAATTCATAACACACACATATAACAGACATACATATAAGAGCCTCAATTCGGTTTATCTCTGATACATTCAAATCGGATTTCAAAGGAATTTGGAAGCAATTACCAAAACCATACCACCTGATACATCCTATCTTTGTGAAAGCTGAAGTGGGTATCAAGAGTGAAAGCTGAATGTAAAAAGTATTTTCACACTGGATTTCTGGTGAACTACGGTAGGTGTTGATCGGAGTCTGGGATTTCATTAGCCATAATAGTGCTAGGGACTAAACCACGCCTTCATGTGCCTGGAGTTCTCAAACTTTAGAGAAAAATCAAGTTTATTGTATTAGCTTCTTAATCATGCCTCAAGTCATGTGAGTATTAAAAATACAAACATTCAGTGCCAAATATTTCGTAGTCCTACGCTTGTTGCAGGTGGAAATCCATATATAGAGGAAATAGAGGAAAGCACCTGCGAGCAAAACCCATCTAACGGGTTCCTAGTAAGAACGCTTTTTATTTGTTGGATCTAATCCAGATAAATAAAAAAAGAATCTTGTTTACTTCCAACTTTCAAGTCGCACTAGAAAATAACCCACATAACCGAGTGTATTTGTTACACGTTTACAACACACATTACGTCTTTATAAATATGACGTCTTAGAAATAAATGAAATGTCACCGACGTCAAGAAAACAAAAAGTTAATTAACGAAGTTAATGAGATCCGTCTTAAAATAAGCGTTGAGCATATTAATCATGTCTGAGCAGATAAAAAGGTTTATAAGATAAATATTTAACAATTTTAAATGGATTCAAGGGTCAACTGTGTTTACTCTGCGTCTGGATAATCTTTTGAGGATTGAAAATATAATGTTGTTAATTTTTCATCACTAAATAGGAATGAATGAGGTACATTATTGTCGAAGCAAGGGAAGACCGGCAAAAATCGGACTGCCGGACAGTAAAATTCATTGTAGTGCACAATCGCCTTTAGTTGAATTTTACGACACCCACGGGAAGAAAGGGGGTGGTACTATTCTAACCCGACACCACACGGACATCTCATTATTGACAAAAGAAGTTTTACTTACTTACTTTACCCGTCGACGATCAATAAGATACAAATGAATTCATAAATCCCTTCAGCGGTTCTGGATCTATGAAGAAAGTTGTATTTGTATCACGGTGGTGGTTAACGACTGAATGACCTAATGATCAAGTGGAAACCGTAAACTATGGACATTAACATAGCTAGTCAGATTACGCTCGATGTCGATCATTCATTGATTAAAAAAATCGCAGTGTATTTGTATACAACAATTTCATCTACATACATACATACATACATAAATACATACATACATACATACATACATACATACATTCATACATTCACGCCTTTATTACCAAAAGGGGTAGGCAGAGAAACTTATTTTCCAGCGCCACTTTTAGCATAACTGTGGGTATAAAAGATCGACAAAAGGTGATATTGCACTGATAGGTTGCTAGCCCATCGCCCACAACACCCACTCCCTTAGTCGAATTTTACGACACCCACGGGAAGGAAGGGGGTGGTGAAATTCTAACCCGACACCACACGGGCTCACAATGTATGTATGTATATAGAAAAAACATATCTATCACATACATAACATATATTTGTAATGATATACTATCATTCGTCATTGTCATCATCATATCAGCCAAAAGACGTCCACTGCTGGACATAGGCCTCCCTCAAAGAGTGCCACATTGACCGGTCCTACGTTATTTATTTCTTATTATTAATAAACGAATGATAAAAACAAATCAGCCTATGTACGTCCACTGCTGGGCTGGGGGCAGACCTCCTGTCATAACGAGGAAATGGGCAGCAGTTCCCACGCTGGCCCAGGGCGGGTTGGGGACTTCACGTACGCCTTTGAACTTCTTCATTATTTTTATTTATTTCTTCCGAAAAAGTTTGAGAACCGCCATCGCCATGTTATGAGCGCAAAGAGCTTTCAATTTCCGTGATGCTAAAGTACCGTCTAATAGAGTTATCGCACTGCGCCTTGTCAATGTGCTTTAAGCTCGACTTTCGTGAGGAAGCTTGTTGCTGTTGCTTGTAATTTAGCGCTGGCTTTTTGTATATTACAATAATTTGCTCATACTATTATGAGCAAATTATTGCTTTAAGATATCTATACAGGGTAACCGGATGTCATCATCCTCCTAGCGTTATTCCCGGTTGTGCCCTGACGGAACCGCGGGGTCCGCTTTGACACCTAATCCAAAGGTTTGGCATAGGCACTAGTTTTACGAAATTGACTGCCGTCTGACCTTGGAAGGTTCAGAGGGAAAACTAGACTTTACTGGGATTAGTCCGGTTTCCTCACGATGTTTTCCTTAACGGTGAATAATCCGTACATAAGTTCCGTAAAACTCATTAGCACGACCCGGGATTCGAACCCATCACCGCCGCTTGACCCGCATGCCTGAAGCACTAGGCTACCTTAGCTTCAGTACATACAGGGTGTAATGGAGAAATTTTATGTCAGTATGCTTTCTACTTGTTAAGACCACATCTATATATATATTATTCGCAAAAGTGGCGACTGATAAATGTCCCATGACAATTACTACATAGAATGAAACAAAGTCGCTTCCCGCTCTGTCCCTATGTATACTTAGATCTTTAAAAATACGCAACGGATTCTGATGCGGTTTTATTTAATAGATAGTGATTTAAGAGGAAGGTTTATATCTATAATATAGTACCCGTGCGAAGCCGCGGCGAGTCGCTAGTGTATAATAGTTTTTTACTTACCTTTTTTACTAGTGGCTATGTGAGCTGTAGAACTGCGCGAGCCTGTCTTTTTTTTAAGAAATACGACATGTAACCTAGAGGAGAACAGTCGGACAGATTTATATGAAAATAGCTGATGCCCGCGGCTTCGCCCGCGTGGTTATAGGAAAATGTAACATATTGAATTTTCCCGTGGGAATTAGATGTTTTCCCGCTGGAAAAAGTAGCCTATGTCACTCTTCAGCCTCTAAACTATCTCCGTACAAAAAATCACATTAATACGACGCTCCGTTGCGACGTGAAAGAACGCCAAACAAACACACACACACACACTTTCTCATTTATAATATTAGCAAGGATAGTTGTTGTTCAAGCTAAAACTAAGAACTTTGTATGCTTTGCTCGCTCGTTTAGTTACTGAACATAAACAAGGATTCCATAAAATTTCATCGCATTTTTGATTTTTGACGAAAAGTCTTGAATAAAGACAGATAATAAATAAATCTACCCAACCCTAAAATTAAAGATAAATTACCGCCTACAGTGCGCTCTACAATTATGGTATACAATAAAAAGTATTTTGGGTGTGTAATGATGGGTATTAAATATATAATATCACCAGCTGATGCCCGCGGCTTCGCCCGCTTGGTTATAGGCAAATGTAACATATTGCATTTTCCCGTGGATTTTAGATGTTTTCCCGCTGGATAAAGTAGCCTATGTCACTTTCCAGCCTCTAAACTATCTCCATACAAAAAATCACATTAATACGACGCTTCGTTGCGACGTGAAAGAAGGACAAACAAACACACACACTTTCGCATTTATAATATTCGTAAGGATTTCATTCAATATAATAACATTTTCTCAAACATGCTCGGAAATGTATGCGTTAATATCACGAAATGCAGACATGAAGTTTCTTGTTTATGGCTCCCTACATTACTTCTTGGCCTTACGCCAAGAAGTAATGTATGAAAATCCTAAGTACAACCATTATTGTCCGCTACTCTAACTTTTTAAATTTGCTTACTAATATAAAACTGACAAAGGAAAAAGTACATTCTGCCAACCACCACTAGACTGTAAGCATACTTGCGACATAAAAAAAAAAAACAAAATCTGTGGTAGGTACTATATTTATGTGCGGTTAAACTTAGTGCTCGAACGGCTTCTTCAAATGGCATGCTTAAAAAAAAAAGGAGGCAAATTACACAATTGTTTTCTGATCTTTCGTTCCGATTGTAATTATTTTTATGTTTCCTCACATCGTTTGAGAAAAGCACTATACAATCTTCGGCCGGAACAGGGATTGCTGGACTCGTTGTATCCGGCCTCGTCTACGACTCGGCCCGTCTACCCCAATCTCGTCCAGCAATCCCTTACTTCACGGCCTCTGCAGTAATGTACTATTAATATAATTTAAAAGTACAAAATCACATTGTATATAATAAACTTTTGGTATAATTTCAAAATATATATATATCTTTTTTGTATAACTATCGTCTGGTATAACACTTATTTATTATAACCATAATTTAGTATAATTCTCATGTTACATAACTACATCAAATACTTACCTACCTAGTATATTATGTTGTTTTATTACAACAGCTTGGTAACGCCAATAAAGTAAAGAAAGTATAGCAAACATTACGCTTTTCAAATTGTACTTAGTTTAGTATCAGTATTAGGTTCTAAAAATGTGTTCAGTTCTGGCACTTCGCCGGCCGCTTCCTCGGCACGCTCGCTGCGCTCGCTCGGCTCGCGCGCTGTAAGGTCGCGGCTCTACCTAACACTCCTCCTCGCAGACCTGCCTTAGAGTCTACGTAAAAATGTTATTCTAAACAGTACATTACAATAAATTAACATTATATCATGTTTTATAATTGAAAGTATGTTATATTAAATGTTATAAAACATGATAATTATATCATATTGTACATATATTAAGTGTTGTTATACAAAATTTAAGGCCTACGCCGGGAAATAATTGTTAGGGTTCCATAGTCAACCCTTACCCGTTGCCGACACGCACTTGGCCGATCTTTTTTAAGTAATTTATTTGTGGTACAGCATCACGACGTTCAGCCATGAAAATTAAAGTTTGATTACGTGGAGATTTATTTATTTATTGCGTCATATCATATTTATTTCATTGCATGTTTGAGAAAAGCACAATAATACCTCGGCGTGACAAGAGGTTGCCAGCCTCATCATCTATCCGGCCTCGCTACGCAAGACCGTCTATGCACTAGGCCGGCAACCCCTTACTTCCCGGCCTCTTTAGTATGTCTACTATGTAGTCTTTATGTTCGCGAAAATACACTGCGAAACACAGCGTACAGGTTGGTAATGGGATTTGTATAGGATATTTCCGTGTTTGCAGTGTTTGTTCCTTACCGCGCCTTCGCCGCCCGCCGGGGCCCCCTCGCGCCGTCGCCCCCCGGCGCCGGGATCAGTGACGCTGGATCACGAGCCAATTTGTTACTGAATTTGAGAATTTTTACTTGTTTTTTTTTCTTATAATTTTCTATTTTTTTTTAATAAAAGCTTTATACATAACTCGGCTGGAACTAGGGATTGCCTGCTTCGAATTAGTACCTATATCACTTGGCTGCCTGCCTTCCTTCTCGGCCATTATAGTAATGTAATATTACTGTATTAAACCTTCAACATTCACTTGTTCTTAACCAATAATTAAAATATACGTTCCAGAGACGCTCGACTTAACGTCGTAGGTACTGATTTAGTACACATAATGAAGATGGAGAGCTAAATTATTAATTATTATTCCAATGTTCAGGGCTCAATTTAAGACATTCATCTCGTATTCAAACTTGATTTTAACATGCTCTCTGCTCTCGTTCTGCTACATAAGCTCAGCACGCGCGGGAGCGCGCGCGCAAAACACTCATAAATCAAATTGGAATAAGAAATGTGTTTGTGAAATATTGTTGATTTAATTTCCTCTCTAGAGAACAAAAGGCAGGTTTAGAACAGGTTTCGACTTGCCTTCAATGCTCGTTTAATTTTGGCTTTTCAGCAAACAGTATTTATTATGAACTAGCTTTTGTCTGGGACTTTGTTCGCGCAGAACTTAATAATCGCAGTACAGTCAAGTTCAAAAATAAGTATTGATTTAATCCTATCATAACTATGTACCGAAACCTTAATCCGCTGACATAAGAGTGATAGGACATATTTATGAGTACCTTGTATGCAAACTTATTTTTTTTTTAATACCACGCCGGTGGCTAACAAGCTTACGGCTTACCTGGTGGTGGTGGGGGGTTTTAAACTTGACTGTACCTCCTACACAATTTCATACCCATTTTACCCCCTTATCCTCCCATCCGATATGAAAAACTCCAGTCCTATACATGAACTAAATAACACCACCAATTTCATCTAAATAGAAGACAGGCAGACATAATTAATTACTTACTCTTAAATTTTCAAGTATTGGTTTTTAAGATATTAAGTAAGTTTGACAGACCCAAATCAAGCTCTAATGAAGGTAGTAAATACAATCAACTTTACTGGCGCTACTTACATAATTTTAACTAGCTTCCGCCCGCGACATCGTTTGCGTGGACCCGGGATAAAAACTATCCTTTATTTTAATCCAGGCTTTAAACTATCTTCGTGAAACATCATCCAAATCTATTGAGCCATTTAAGCGTGATTTAGTAACAAACATCCAAACATCTCAACATATCGAACGGCCACCACTCTAAGTTTCCACCCTGTATATTTTGTCGGTCTAATTTCACCTCACTGACCTTACCTTACTCGAACTTATATGAGAATGTTAGTTCACGATTTTGCACAGGTCAGTTAGTAGGGTAAACCTGCCTACTGTCGACACGCTACCAATTATTGCCAAGAAACTTATAACAACGTCATCAGGTGAATCAGGCGTCTTTAATTTTTTTCAAAAACCCATATCCTACAGTGACCGCTCAAGCAGGCCGTAGGCTTGTTTATCACTGACGTGTTATTAAAATAAAATCGGCCAAAATAGTTTAAAGAAACTTATACTTATGAATAAGTTATCCAGCGATACCCTACACTATGGGTGTTCGCGCACCTACTTGCGACACCTAGCGCCGCGCGTCAACATCACACCAACCGCCCCTCTCCGAGCAAGATCTCCGCTCTCACTCGACTCGATATTCGGCACGTTATACGATCGTCCGTTACGCATTAAATATTTTTTATACGTCTTTTGCGAAATAAACGCACTTTAAAACTACAAATAAAATTCTTCATTGAATGGACCCTGGAAACCACCGAATCCTGCACAATGGGTTTAACGAGAAAAAAATATTACATCCCCACTGTGCACTGGTGGTATAAGGGAGGTACAGTCAGCATCAAAAGTAACTGCGCAAACGAAGACGTCAAAAGTCTTTATTAAAAGGGAATAAGAGCTTTTGACGTCTTCGATTGCGCAGCTACTTTTGATGCAGACTGTACACTAAAAATTTTTTTTTTTTTAATTTTATTCTTCTGTTGTTTCGGCGTGATTGATTTATATGCCCATGCCGAATTACAGTTTTCTAGTAGTAAAGGTCACTGAGCTAAGCCGAAGATTAACGGACGGACGGACGCCCCGTTATGAAACCCTAAAAAGGTAGCAGAAAAAAATACTTTAATTGAGTTGCTGTCGCACATTTATGACTCTCGCGGAAAGAAATGGTTGGTCATTTTTAGACCTAAACATGATTAAAATAAAGTCGAAAAGTGGCGAACATTTTCATTGTGCTACTCATCCTCCTGGCGTTGTTCCCGGTTGTGTCCTAATGGATCCCGGGCTCCGCTGGAGCGGGCGCTGGTGGGGAGCGCGGGATTGTGACCTGCTCCCAAGATTTGGGATAGGCACTTGTTGCGTCTGCCTCTGACCTTCCACCCAGAGGGAAAACTATACCTTACTGACCGCGATGTTTTCCTTCACAGAAAAGCTAACGGCGAATATTCCGTACATAAATTCGAAAAAACTCATTGGTATGAGCCGGAATTCGAACCGACGACCACCGTTTGACAGCCACATGCCTGAACCACTAGGCTACCGTAGCTTTCATTCCGCGACTATATATACATTTACCAAAATACGAAACGTCTACTAGTATTTTAAGTGGCAATAAAATAATGTTTTACCCCATATCGGCTTTCCATAAATCATATTTTAATTCGGCCTGAATCATTGGATCTTGCGAAAACAACCCGAATTAATCGGCAGCATGCAGTCGTTGATAAAGGTTATTTATTTTCATCCCCGTTTTGATTTCAGTTAATTTTACTATTCAATTATGAGAAGTTCGTTTAATATTGCGAGTTTTCCTGAAAATTCTGTCGCTAATGAATTATTTTTAAAACTCAACCTCATTTCTCTTCCTCAGTTTTTAGGGTTCCGTAGTCAACAAGGATCCCAATAGTTTCGCCATGACCGTCTGTCCATCCGTCCGTCTGTGGCTTAGCTCAGTGGACATTGCTACTAGGAATCTGTAATTTAGCAAGAGTATACTTATAAACCACTCACGCCGACCAAATGATATGATAAAATCCTGTTTTTATGGTAATTACGTTTACGTATTTTAGTATGTGGTCCCACTTAATTTCTACTAATTGAGTGACGTACGAAGACGGACTAGACGTATTGATATCAAATTGCGTAAGAGACTTATTCTTCTCGAAAATCCTGCATCATGAAAGAATGCCCTCAGCTTATCCCAAAGTTCCTGTGACGTTGTCACATTCTTTATACTCGTATGCACGTAGATCGATCGTCATAATCAGCTTGGCTTTGGTCTTTGCATCATCAGCGCCTTCTATTTTCTTGGCGGCGTCTGGTTTAATGCAATGCAGCATCTCCTCCAACACCAGAAAATTTTCTATTGTTTACGTTCACTCAGAAGTTTGATTTTTTCACATCTTTATGGGTCTGTAGATCTAAGTATATCATGGTTTTAATTTCAACTTGATACCTTTACGCGTTTCTGAGATAAAGGGTCTAGACAGACCAACAGACGAACAACAAAGTGATCGTACATGGATTCTGTTTTTTTTTCCTTTGAGGTACGAAACCCTAAAAACATCTACTGCCATGTTACAACATACATATAATTTATTTATTCATTTGAGTCATGCAACAAGGCCCATATTTACAAATACCTTACAGACTAACATACATAACAATATACAAAACTTATAACATGTCACTAAAACACAAAATATAATGAAATAGAAAACTGCGGAACCCTAAACTGCGCGTGGCCCGACACGCACTTGGCCATATTTTTTAAGACCATGCGAGCTATATATATTTTTTTGTTTTTGTCAGTAGTCACAAAATGATTTTGAAAAGCCAAAGGTGGGTCTTTATTTTGCTTTTATGCCTAAGCCAATTCAAACATTTTTTTTTTCTTATTCATATTTAAGAGCTAGGTCTAGAGTTCTTGTCATTTTAGCTCAAAGTATCCCTCCGGCCATTTACTCCGATCCCAGGCAACCTGTTTGACATCTCGATACGACCTAACATCAACTCTCTTTTTGAGTTGCTCTATGTAGTTTATTCTAGGTCCTCCTCCTCCTCGCTTCCGTTCCTTCAATCATATTCAGTATGAAGTTGTCATGTCATATGAGGTGCCGTATCATCTTCCCTCTTCTATTTTCTAAGTTTCTCACTGACTGCCTGGTTTGCCCCAGCGCTTTTTCATTGGTTACTCTCTCTCTCCATCCGATTTTCTCCATCTGCCTCCAACACCACATCTTAAACGCTTCTAATAGCTCAGTAACTTTCTGAGTCAAGGTCCATGTTTTACTTCCGGACAATGCTATGCTCCATGTATGATTTAGTAAATTTTATCTTCGTTTCTTTTGATATTTTGAAGTTAATATGGTTTTTGCTTTGAAAACTAGTTTTTCCATTGCTATTCTGGACTTTATATCTGTTGGGTAATCACGTAACCTTTTGAACGCACGTTCGGTAGATCCAACTGTCATTTATCCATATAAAAAGTGACATTTAGATCTACGTGACGCGCGTACAATGCGTTGCGTAATCGACCTGCTGGAAGTCTGCGGTGATAAGGCTTCCTAAATATCTGAATGATTTTACTTTTTCCCCGCGGATCCGTTTAAAGAGATTGGTGTGAAAGTTGGATTTTCTGTTTAAGATGCTATTACAATTTTGGTTTGTATGTATACTGTATGTATTAAAATGTTGGTTTTGCAGGCATTAATTTTAAGCGAAAATTCTTTAAATACTGTATCCATTACATCCATTTATTTTTAACCAACATAATATTATCAAGTCCAAATGACGGCATTTTACTACATCTAATAATAATGACACATGAAAAAAAATAGATACCTATTATTAATCGAAATTTGTCCCCAAAAGCCATATCCGTAGAGATGCATCTCGTCTCTAAATAGAAAAATAGTACGGGGAGAAAAGCCTTAATATTTCACTACTCACAAAATTCAAGAGTACGTTTAAACATCCCCATAGAGACCTGCGTGTAATGATTTAGCTTTTAAAACGAAAATGCATGAGCGTGGTAGAGGTGCGAAGGTAGATGGGCCATTTTTGAATTCGTGTCCATATACGGAAGTAACAAGAGTTGTAAAAGTCTCGAGTTGGAAATGCAGTACTTAATTTTCTGATGCGGATTAAAATGTTTGAACAGAAAATGGTCAAGAAGAGCGTCATCGTCTATTTAGCGAAGAAGCTAGCTTTTCTAAAGGTGATGATAGAATTAAGCATTCGCATAATATAACAGCAGACCGAGCATTCACGAACAGTTTCGTTTTAGCGAACGCTCTTCTAAATGCTGTGCGGGAGACGTGAGGTAGCGATGGCGGCGAAACAACAACAAAATTGTTCGCCTTGCCAGCAAATTTACTGTCGTTTCGCTAGTGTTTGCTAGAGAGCTCGCTAAAACGCTCGTTTATTTTGTAAGCTTGCTGCTCATTAAATGCTCATTACAAGTGAACGCTCATGCTTCAGCACCATTCGATTTTTAAATCAAATAATGTTTTAAGTACGATTTAGGCTTGTCATACTGTTACTTTATCATCGCACGCTGGCCCATATTCCATGATACTTGGGGTCGGCGCAGCATGTCCTTTTCTTTCATTATCTCTATCGCCCGTCACGTCGTCACTCACTTCCTTCCTATTCATATCTTTTCTCACACAGTGTTGTCATCTATGTCACCGAATAAATAATAGTACTACGTACAGTACAGGAGGCTCTCTGTTAGCATGTTTAGGTATGCCGCATGAGCCTAAACGTGGCCGTTCCTTTCTACCGCATACAACGCGCTGCGATAGATTGCATGCGCGCTAAAGCAGCGCTAACATACCGACTGGGGCCGGTAAGTGGCATGTACTTCTAGCGGCGCTACGAAATCACGAAGTGAGCCGCCTCTGCCTACGTCAAATTCATTTCTTTACAATTAAACATATAAGGGACCTGGAAAAAGTTATGGATTCCAATTAGATTTGGTTTTTTCATATTAGAATTCAGATTTAGATTTGGAAATAACAAGTACAACGTACATGTCTGAAAAAAAAAACAATTCTTTATTCTGAAAATAGGCCACACGGGCACTTTTAGATGTCAAACGGTAATTTACGTTAAAATAATAAAAATCTTACACAATAATAATTTAAAATTTGCAGATTAAGGACCGATATAAACTGTTAACAAACTAAATGTCACTAATTAATGAAAAAAAAACAAAATTGCAAAATATGACCATTACATTCGATATAAGGTCTGTATCATTATTAACAAGAAGTTAATGATATGAATTCAGTATTCTAGATAATTATTTTAATGTTCTTAAAGATGTATACGGTCTCTAAGGTCTTTCTGATTTAGCCTCTTTTGACGGTGTGACTTGTGATGTTCTCGATACTTTTAGAACGAATGTAATAAAGTCTCAGTATGCTGAACATAGGTCATAATTAACAATTTTGAAATTTCGAGTCGCAAAATAGCGCTCAAACTTCATTACACTATTTTATATTATTCATTATTATATTTCTTAATATGTGTGTCCTGTGCGTTTGTGAATAAAATGTATCTTTCTTTTCTTTCTTTCTCATTACGAAAAGCTTATGAGTTGGGCTGTTACGTCAGTTTTTTTAGTCTGAAACAAGGCTGAATGGGTTTTTTTTTAATAAACTCGAGCATTCGAGTATCTTACAACACTAGTTAAAACTTAAAGGTCACCCTCGGCCCGTGACAGACGGACGGACACGGCGTAATGCCTCTCTAGAGACGTTTCACTTGTTTTCAAGTTGGGATGTCGGACGTGTGGTTATTTTATTATTAACGCGAAGTTGGAGTTTGGAGGTTTAGTAGTAAAACATCGGTGATGTTTTGAGTAAGGAGTAAGGGTTAATTAGATAATCTTGGTTGCAACTATTTTTATTTGAGGTTGTATACATTTTCGTTTCTTCGATAGTTGGTCACTTTTTTCTATTAGATACATACATACATTCACGCCCTTATCCCTAAAAGGGAAACCCTAAGCTTTATTCCGCTCTTTAATAAAAAAAACCACAAAGACGGCGGCGGGAGCAGAGCAGAGCCGGACTGTCCTTTGAACCCAAATATCTTGGTAAATATCGATCTGAGAGAAAACTAGTTATTTTACATATAGTAAGTATGGCTTTTGAAAGGTATGGCAAATGATTTTATTGCATATGAATATTATGGACTATGAAGTTTCTGGCAAATGATATTATGGCGTATGATATTATGGAAAATAACAATTCTGTCTTATGAATATTATGGTAAATAACAGTTATGGCACATGAAATTATGGTAAACAAAATTATGGCCTGTGAATAGGATGGCAAATAAATTTCGGGCAAATGAAGGAATACCAAAAGCAATGTGTGAGAATCGTGAAAGTTGAAATCAATATGTTACTATTTATTGGCTCTATGAGCTGTACTCGCAAGCCTCTTTTTTATCAAAAACTTGTTTTACATGGTTACAAAATTTCCCGAGCATCTGTTGAAAAATGCGACCTGTAGAGGAGAACAGCGGGACAGACGCCGGACATACGAAAGAATTTTTGGCCAAGCTGAAAAGGAGAAACCTTCGCTCGTTCATTCAATTTATCAAAATAGTGCTCCACGTACGTTTCGTCTTGTAAACTGTAGAGAATAGGTCATCCTAAAAATGTACATTATCGGTGATAAAAAGCATTATCCACGTCCATTCTTTAAACCCTTGTCACGCGTTCAAAGTGAACAAACACGCGGCCACAAAGGCACGAATTGTCGGCCGGAATGACATCACATCGCATCACACGGAAGAAACGCGTAGATGGCGCTGCGGGCACTTCCGCCGATAAAAGAGCGCGTTTCCGCCGCAGTACACAGAATCTTGATGATCGCCCGTTCTAGTTTTTCTCCTAACTCACTTGACTTAAGTTCATAAATCCCCTGGATGGGGCAGAGGGCGTCCACAATGCGTCGCCAACCCGATCGGTCTTGAGCTTCACGCTTCATTTCGCTCCAGGTCTTCTTTATGGCTTTCGCTTCTACAATGATCGTCCACCGCCAGGTCTGCTTAGTTTTTCTCCTATAGGAAGGGATATTTTTTGAATTAATAATTCATTTATTCATTGCAACCATTATAAGATCTTATATTGCTATATGAGGTACAGCATGGACCCTGTTAGGTTATAGCAATTCAATATTAATAAATGTATTATTTATATCCAGATTAATAATTAATCGAAATATTATCTATATCAACTCAATTTGAAATATAAAATGATCTGAAAAAGGAAAATGACAAAAAGAAAAAATTAGAAACATTAATTAATTACCACATCAAAAATAGAGAACATATAATTATCTAATTACCAAATCTCATATCAAGTATTAAAAAACTAAAAATATAATAATATTTTTAATTCATTTGAATTAGTTCTTACCGAAATTTAAAATTGTAACAGAGCTATAAATGATTAAAAAAATCATCAATTATTTATAATGATTATTCAATGTCAAACTTTCAATTAAAAAAAAATTCACCCACACTATAAAAACGGCGAGTCACAAGGAATCTTCTTAAACATGATCTGAATTTGCTACAATGGAGATTTTTTTATTTTACTAGGCAACATGTTGTTATCTTTTATAGTGTAGGCATTTCTTTTATAGCCCGATAACTGGCTGATGTGTATAAAAGGGCTTAAGAAGCAGGTTTTTGTATTGTGTTCCTTGATACCTAGTGAATACATCGGAAAGTAAATCAAAGTAATCCGGATGTGTTTTGGTAAACACGCAGATTTTAAAGATGTACATAAGTACATGCCAAGGGCAACACATTCAGACTTTTCAATATGGTCTTACAACTAGCCAAGCACGAGGCTCCAGGGACAGCACGGATATTTTTTTCATGATTTTTTTTAATAATAATAAATAAATAATAAATTGTGTCAATCGATTCCAATCTATGCCGCGGGTGTCATAAGCTACCTTTATTTGTTTTTTTTTTCTTGACATGATAACGTCTTATAAATCGATGAACGCCGGCTGCACGCACGAAAAAGTGTGACGTCATTGTCCCGTCCCGAACTATCAACGCACAGCCCAAACCGCTGGTTCTAGAGATTCCCGGCACGTAGGTTCCTTAAAAGGTCTAGGGGTGTACTAAGAAAAGATTTTTCAAAATTCACCCTAAATGGGGGTGAAATGGGGGTCCAAAGTTTGCATGGGGAAACAAGATTAGATCGACTATTTTATTCGAAACTTTACAGGAGTATTCCTAACGTAAAATTATTTGTGTGATGAGCACGAATATTTGTTCCTGAGCCATGGATGTTTTCTATTGTAAGAAAAGAAAGAAAGAAAGAAAAGCATTTATTTGTGACAAACACGTAGGTAACAAAAATTACACAAATAGGCCGAACACTGTTTGTCACAAAAGGGCCACAACTCAGCATGAAGCTGGCAAAGCCAGCGCTGTTCTTCCGTTGTGGCCCAGATGCATGCCCCAGCTCGCCGACGACGCGGCTACACTTGCCGATTACTGACAATATTTCTACTTTAAAAAAAAATAAAAATTAGTCACAACATGCAATAGTATGCAAAAACAATCAATGCACGTGCATACTACTCTTAATCTACTCTTAAACTATTCTTAACCTTTAGTACAAACTTGCAAAAACAAAACGCAAACTACTAGGATATAATGTCTGTGGATAATGCAGAACCAAACGTCACTGTCACGTCACGCCGACCAGAGAAGAGAATTTATTAAGTTTAGTTTACGGCATAATATTTAACATAAATTCCAAATGTAGTTTACTGGACAGGCTATGCTACAATTTTGCAAAAAGAGAAACCAAGCAAGGCAAGGCACAAATAGCACGGATTGGCTTATGGGACATAAACTACAGGTACATCAGAGGTTGCTTACAGAAAACTAGTATCATGTCTGAAATTTTCCTGTCTTTGCTGGTGTTCGTACAACTCTTTTCTAAGCTTAACCTTGAAACTATGCACACTTTTCAGGTTCCTCAGAGGCGGAGAAAGGTTATTCCAACATTTAGTTGCAAACTCCCCGCGACTTACGGAAGGACTATTTAAGTATTTATTTATCTATATACGTATGTTTATCGTCGTCTAGTACCTATAGTACAAGCTTTGCTTAGTATGGGACTAAGTCGATTTGTGTAAGATTGTCCCCTAATATTTATATTTAAAAGTATGCAATTTTTCATCAATGTTTTCTTATGACGTAATCACGTAAAATTATCGTCCGCAAACTGACAATACAGACAACCAATTATTATTTTTCAATTTGTTTTCCTTCCTTATTTTACAGTAACAGTAACTTATTGTTACATCTTGAACCCTGAATAGGACATAGCATTGCAAGCGTAATAATATAAGTATATTATTACGCTTGCAATGCTATGTTAATGTGTTGTGTAATCATATGACAATAGGAGGAGGAGGAGTTATGTGAGGTAGGGCACAGCGAAATGTCATCCCGCTCGAATATGGAGCAGCCCAACTGGGGAAGTACCTCCGCCTTGCAGAAGACCACAGCCATAATAACATTACTACTTGCTCTGTAGTAGTGTTGTTCCTGGAGGTGAGCAAGGTCGCCAGAGCTCCCGAGGATGCGTTGTGTTGAGAGCGAGGGAATTTGTTCCTTTAGCTGTCAACCCGGCGAATCCTCAAACATATCAAGGGTCGGCAACGCCCATGTTACTCGTTTGGAGTTGCATGCATCTATAGGCTGCGGTGTCCGCTTACCATCAGGCGGGCCGTACGCTTGTTTGCCACCGTCGTTGTATATAAAAAAAAAAAAAACTACTGTCTAACTCCTGTGTGCTATATCCGGCCAGCGCGGGTCATTAGCGCGGCCGATATTGCCTCTTCCGGATATAAATCTGGCGTTGTCCGGGCTGCCGGGTAATGAGCGGGGCAAGGGCCTTTGGAAATAACCTGCGTCACGTGATGGAACGCTGTTTTGACGGAGTATTTTAGTTGTGAACACTAACAGAACACAGTTTGTCAGATATCGCAGTCATGATGATTTAAAGGCAAGTATCACCATTTCATATGCGTTTTATCCGTTGTTAGGGTTCCGTACCTCATAAGGAAAAGAGACCCTTATAGGATCACTTTGTTGTCCGTCCGTCAGTCCGTCCGTCCGTCTGCCAAGACCCTTTTTGTCAGGAACGCGTGGAGTAACATTTATATTGTGTATGCTACTATGAAATCGCTATACATAGGTTATAACTGTACCATTTTTGAGCTGCATCTTAGGCTCTGTCGTCGCTGACTTTATATTTAAATAAAAGTTTCTGTCCAAAATTTCATTTTTGGTACAAGCTTTTATTGCCGACTGTACTTTTATGTTTACCGTTATCAACTACTCATTGAGACGATTCTAACGAGCCGAAACTCGATGGGGTTATGTGGCTTTATTACGGAGTTCCTATGGCCACCTTCCAGCTCCATCATCAGATCAACTCCACGTCATCATAATATTGCATTGTCACGCGATTTGCATATTCTTGCAAAATTTCAATTCAATCGGAAACCGGAAAGTGGGTCAAATTTAACTTGCAAGATTTGACTGTAATCAAATCTTGCAAGTTAAATTTGACCGACAGACAGATAGACAACGGGACAGGTGAAAGTAAATAAAAGCTTGTAACAAAACCACATATTTTATAGGTCGCTTGCTTGGGGTTGTCATTCCCATAATCTTCCGCTCACCAAGTATAGAGACATTAAAGGTAACCCCTTTCATTGCACTGTAAAATTCTATTTCCAGCTCTTGGCCTACAACCGGGGAACCCCCTTTATCCCCAAGCAATCTCTTCCAGTACGGTGTATTGTTATCTGTACCCTATTCTGTTTATCTTTTTCACATCGCAATCACTTTATAATATAGCGCGCTCGTTCTCGCACATTAACTTGACTTGCGTGGGAGCGAGAGTTATACAAATTTAGTTGTTGTTGGGATCGGAAGTGTTTGACAAGAATAGCTCCTGTAGGGAAAGATTACGCTTCAGAAGATTTTCACATTATAACTTATTGTTGTAATTACGTATCTATTAACAATAGGGGTGTAAACAATAAATAAAATAATCAATAATGATGTATTTTATTGAAATGGATGGATTAAGAATGTAGTTAAATGGAGAAAAAGGCAACGCAGGAGGTTAAATTATCACAAAGGTACAAGTGTCCACAGTCTTAAGAGAGGGTATGTTCTGTCCCTTTTCCGCAAAACGCACCTTCATATGAAATGATTGTCATTTACTATGACGCTCGAGGATCGTGACGTCACGATCTGTTAGAATAGAATAGAATAGAATAGCATTTATTCAGGCAACAACACATCATAAAAATAAAACACATTAACAAATACATCGAAGAAGTAGATCGGTTAGCGTTGTCTCTCTCTAACAAGCAACATTAAAACGGGTTAGCTTCGTTATTTTTTGAGATATAAATGGCATTTTCGTCATTAGGCATAATTTTTTGCCCTCTTTCTTTTTAAGTCATAATAAATTTGAAGTCTTCACCTCTAGTCGAACGGTAAAGCAGTGAAGCAAGCTAACTAAGGCCACGATATGACTTTTAAGAAAATTTACTATAAGACCACCGTGAAATGTCACCATTCCATTTAGTGGACCTCCGGCTTCGAAGGCCGGGTCACTACCAACTTACTAGGTAAAAACGTGAATGAATAGAATTTGCTATTCTCACCATTAATGCAGTCTTAATCCGCTTGAATTCACTACATTATTATACAATTCTGTTATAATTTATAATTCTGAACAATAACAAGGTTCTTGGTTCGTAACAAGTGGCGTAGCGACACAAGCTCTTCGCGCGCTCTAAGCCGCTTACTCTCGGCTAGACTAAACTGAGAGCGTTGTGTCCGGTGTCTGAGAGTGAATACGCAATTCTCTGTTTATGAGAGCTTTGCCTTGTACATATGTACAGTGAAATTATGAATACGCTGTTATTTTGTTTTTTTTTTACAAATACAAATACAAATAATTTATTTCGTCAAACATAGGTAAATAGGTGACAGTTAAAAGTAAAATTCAGTTCAGCTATGATGTGCCGTGTGGCGTACTAAAATTTGGTATGTACCTAACATAATGTGAATATTAGGTACCTACCTACAATTTATTTACTAGAGTCCAGAGGCTTTACATACAACATAATAAAATCCGAATTTAAGTGTAGTTTTTCATAAACACAACACAAGAAGCTACTTTTTAGTAATTTAGGTAATGTCGATGGTAGTACAAAATACACTAACTACTTCATTTTAAATATGTAGCTAATGGTTCAGGCATAAGGCTGGCGGTGGGTGTGGGTTCGAACCCTGGCTCGTACTATTGGGTTTTTTGGAACTACATTAGTAATAATTAGCAAAATGGTATGTTCGTTTTTCAGTAATAATTATTTAACATGTAAAACAATTTCGATTGTTCTTTTTTTATTTGAAAGAAGGTACTTTCAGAACAGTTTCATATGCATTTCAAGGAAGAAAATTAAACACAGAAAGTTGAAAAAGGTTTTTTGAAGAAATAAAAAATTACGGTAAATAGACGTATCGCTATAGTTTTCCGGTAATAGCTACGTTAATTTATCATATATACCTTATTTTTAAAAATAATTGATTGGTAAATTTCCGACATCATTTTCCTTTATTAAATCAACATTTTACAAATGTAGAGACGTTGTAAGAGACATACAGACAGACAGTGGCACCAGAAGGGTTCTGTTTTTACCTTTTTCGGTCCGGAACCCTAGAGCGGTAGCAGAGGAAGGCGCTTACGGTCATAACGCCCACCTAGCGGATTTCTGGCAATGACAATATTAAAATGACCTTGACATGGTAAAGGCGATGAACCAATTCGTGATTCCGTAACCATGCCATTACGATAACACATACATACATTCACGCCTTAATTCCCAAAATGGGTGGACACGTGAAACTTATGTTCCAGTGCAACTTTTAGCATACATTATGGGCTTAAAAGGATTTATAAAATGCAGCCCTGCAGGCATAGGTTACTAGTCTATCACCCGCAACACACTTCAACCCTGTTCCCTTTGTACGACACCCACAGAAAGAAAGGTGGTGCTATTCTAACCCGACACCACACGGGGTTCTCGAGTGACGACCACGTACCGGAAGGCGCGGCGTGGGTGCCTACCCACAAGGTGGACTGATGACCTGGTAAAGGTTGCTGGAGTCCGCTGGATGCGGGTGGCGCAGAACCGGTCACTTTGGCACTCTTTGGGGGAGGCCTATGTCCAGCAGTGGACTTTTTCGGCTGATATGATCATGACCACACGGGGTACCCTATACTACCACAGGTAGTTACGATAACGCCATCCTTAAAAAAACATACTTCATAAATAATACGTTCTCTGATAAACAAGGCAACTGCATACTCCCTCCTAATTATTTGCCCAGAAAATGTAAATACTAGGTTTTGCATAAATATTTCATAGTTTTAATAATGAACGACTTCTTGAGGAATTCTTGGGCTAAAAATTACCATTTCCTAGGGTTAACGGCTGAATTAATGCCAGCTGATTTAACTTTTGGCGCATTGTATGCTGCAGGTGGCTTGAAAGATAAACAAATGGAGAACTTTATTATGCAGGTTTTGTAAAGATTCGACGCTAAAACTTCTGAATCTTATATTATTTCTTGTTGTTTGTTTTTTAAGTAAATATATACTGAAGCACAATCAAGCAAAACGTACATCTGTGTTCCCTTGAGTTGCAGGTTTTGGAATTTAAGTACGGAATGTCATTTGATATTTACCGTTACCTTTTCGGTGAAGGAAAAACATCTCGAGGAAATGTGCATACCTCAGCGAAGAAATTCAAAGTTGTATGTGAAGTCTCCAACCCGCTCTGGGCCAGCTTGGGGGTTACTGCTCATCTCAACTCATGGATGAGAGGCCTGTGCCCAGCAGGGGGACGTTTATAGGCTGATTAATTTTATTAATTGTAATGTTTACACGTTAGTAAATGTGTTTATCTTTCTTTACATAAAGCGAACATGCTAGCTAGGTCAGTGTCACCGCAGAAAACCCTATGCAGATAAAGGGGAATTATAATTGTGACATTAATATGCCTACTCACGCGCCGGGCAGCCATTATCGTCCGGGATTGTAGGACAAAACAAGGTTTGGTTTGGGTATTTATTTTGAGAATATATAGTAAAGAACAAGCTTCTACCCGCGACTTCTTCCCCGTGGAGCTCGTTTATATCGTAGGTCCATAAAAACTTTTGCCCCCCATTTCGCCCCCTTAGGGCATGATTCTTAATATAATAAATGTTTTATATGTTATGTTAATCCAGGCTAATACACTATTATGATTACTTAAATTCATCTTAACCCGTTAAGCCGTTTTTGCGTAATTGAGTAACAAGTATACAGAAGTATAAAATTTCTCATTTATAATATAAGTGGGTACTTACGTTTACATTATATTGGGCAGGTCAGGACAAACCAGGTTAACTTTTATGACAAATTCATACAGGAATAACCCGTCAAGTAACATTTTGTGAAATTTCGCTTTTAGCGTTGTTCGGACTAGGCTAGTATTTAAGTACGAGTCCATACATTTACAGCAAGTACGAGTAGCTTTTGTATGGACTCGCACTAAAATACTAGCCTAGTCCGAACAAGGCTTTAAGTGGCACTTATTTCATAAGTTCTTTTGTTTCTGCATGTGAATCATGTAACTTGTTGAACGCACGTTCATCATCATCATCATCATCATATCAGCCGAAAGACGTCCACTGCTGGACATAGGCCTCCCCCAAAGAGTGCCACAATGACCGGTCCTGCGCCACCCGCATCCAGCGGACTCCCGCGACCTCACGCGCACGACCGCGAACGCACGTTAGGAGAGCTCAACTGTCATTTTCCCAAAAAGTGACATTTATATCTACCTGACGGACATAGAATGCGTTTCGTAATCGTCTGCTTGGTACCATTGCAACACAGGCGAACTTGCTTCCTCAAAAGAGGCAATTACAAGAAGACTGTACAGTCAAGTACAAAAATATGTATCGATTTAATCCTCTCATAAATATATGTACCGAAACATAAGAGCGATGGGACATATTTATGTGTTAGTTGCATATGTTTAACCCCCTCTGTCTGTCTGTGGCGTCGTAGCTCCTAAACGAATGGACCTATTTTAATACGGTTTTTTTTTGTCCCAAAGCTGACGTGATCGAGATGGTTCTTAACTTCGTTTCAGCCGGTTTTTTTTTAATACAACGACGTTGGCAAACAAGCGTACGGCCCGCCTGATGGTAAGCGGACACCGCAGCCTATAGACGCATGCAACTCCAAAGGAGTAACATGGGCGTTGCCGACCCTTGATATGTTTGAGGATTCGCCGTGTTGACAGCTGAAGGAACAAATTCCCTCGCTCTCAACACAACGCATCCTCGGGAGCTCTGGCGACCTTGCTCACCTCCAGGAACACAACACTACTACAGAGCAAGTAGTAGTGTTATTATGGCTGGGGTCTTCTGCAAGGCGGAGGTACTTCCCCAGTTGGGCTGCTCCACATTCGAGCGGCATGACATTTCGCTGTGCCCTACCTCACTAAAAAGGGACAATGAACTGGTTTTGAGATAATGAACTTTGAAATGAAAATGTCGGGGATATCCAACTTTTTTAAGTTGTTAATTAAGTATTACACTTCACTGTACCATGGACACAAAGTAATATTGGAATAGCGCATCAGCCGCGAATAGAACCGGTGTCTCTATATTCCCAGTCCATTTTGTATACTTCTCCGCCACTGCTGTGCTAATTATGCTGCCATCCTTGTGTCTCTTGTGTAGGTATCAATGGTACTTTATGGTACAATTTTTAACTACTTACTGCAGAGGCTGGGAAAATAGGGATTGCCAGCCACGTAGATATAGACAGACGAGCGTAGCGAGTGCTTCTCTCAAACAGGCAATGAAATAAAAAATACTACAAGTTGTATTTAATAGCGGAACGCCTCGATATTGGGTTACGAATTGATATTCAAACAAAATAAGTTCGTTTTGCAGGCCATAGGCCTCCAATTCTGTATGAAATTCCATTATTAATCTCTCGTCTCGCCGCCCCTAAACTTGGAAGAACAACACGTCAATATTTCATCGCATGCTTGAGAAAACGTACAAAAAAGAGATTGTTCAATAAAACGCCGTCAAACCAGGTAAGAGGAAAATAGCGCTTAAAACGGAGGTCCGCTGCGCCACTTACAATTGAGTAAATGTTCTCTTGCAGAAATTTATGCAAAACGCAAATGTACACGAATTTGGTTTGATAACTTCACATTTTATATATATGTTTTGCCCTTGCTGCTAATGCGAAAGTTTGTCTGTCTGTTACCTCTTCACGCTTAGGTGGTCACACTGCGCTGCATCTCCGGACGGAGATGCGGAGCTCGTTGTATGCAAGTACCACAGTTTGTATATAAATTCCGTGTGGTACGATACACTGCACCGCACCTCCGTCCGGCGAAATTTGCATGCAGCTCCGCACCTCCATCCGGAGATGCGGCGCAGTGTGACATCCGCCTTAATCCGCTGAACCGATTTAAAATAAAAGTATAATGATAGGATACTTGTTATCACGGCAATCATCCCCTAACCCCTTAGGGGGGTTTAAGTTTGTATGGAGCTACAATATAAACGAGTTCCACGCGGCGCAGTCGCGGGCAAACACTAGTCAGTCTATCCGCATGAGACCCCGTGCACTATAGGTACCACCTACATTAAAAACAAACAAACAAAACGAATAAATTTAAAATTTAAGGTTGAAATTAATTTTGCTAAATTTTTAAGGTCAAGCTCCAGGAGGCTATATCAACTACTTCCTTCAATTGCCTAGCCGGATTAAAACATACGTACACCATATAAAACAAAGGTTTCATGATAGTCAGTACAGTACGTCATGAATCATGTCTCGGCCCGGACGTGCCATAAATCCCGGATATTCGGGAGGAAACTTTGTTTTTACGTCTCTCTAGTAATTCCTGGACACGGCATATAATGAGTAAGTATATTGACTGCATGGTTTGGTGCAGTTGGGTTTTATGGAAAATATTTGAGGTACTTTGAGTTTTAGAATAATCAATACGGATGTAGACTCAAAATGTATTATTACTCCAAAAGAAAGAAGGCAAAAAATTGCCTGGTGACAAAAATCCCATTCAAACATCTCAAAGAATTACGAATAAACGCTCGCAGATTGTGACGTCATGATCTGCGAGCGTCATAGTAAATGACAATCGTTTCATATAAAGGTGAGTTTTGCGGAAAAGGGACAGAATATATTCCCTCTTTAAATTTTGGACACTTATAACTTTGTGATTATTTAATCCCTGCTTTACTATTCTCCATTTGATAATATTTTTAACCCTTTTTCGGGAAATTTTAACATAATTGGTTGTTTTATTTGGTATCTTGTCCTTTTGGTTTAGCTGTATTTCTTAATAAATAAAATGGGTGTGTCTCAAAATTATATGTTTGTACTTTTGGTATAATTCCAATTTACTATTATGAAGTAAATGTCTATTTTCAATTAGTATAACATAAAATGTGTAAGTATATATCGCCGGTAGGTAAAAAAGGCATTCATTTATTTTACTGTTAGAAACTGTAGAACTCGCGAGCCTGTATTAAAAGAAAGAAACTAAAAACTGAATAACTAAGACAAAAATAATCTTTATGTATAAATAGTGAACCTCTTCACAAAATTTCATGAGAATCGGTCGAGAGTTGCGACCTGATCCCGTAGCATGGACCGCCTTATCACAGGATAAGTGACAAGATAGAGCGTCCGTCACTGACTGGATAATACGGAGTCTGAGAGGAGAACAGCCGGACATTAGAAAGGATTTTGAGCCAAGCTGAAAGCTTCGCTCGCTCGTTCAAAAAAAGACAATCGCTTTGTTTAACACTTTACAATTAAAGACAATCGCATTGTTTACTACACACAAAGAGCAGTGAATTCGGCCTAGAATAATAAAGGGACAATCTTACACAAATCGAACTAGTCTAAACCTGGATAGTGCCAAACGACGACATATTTAAGATATACAAATACTTAAATACATAGAAAACATCGAAGACTGAAGAAACAAATATTATCCCTTACCGGGATTTGAACCCAGGACCTTCAGCTTCGTAGGCAGCGTCACTACCCAAAGATTAACCGGTCGTCAAGTTATATAAAACGTTATAAAAATAATCCGCACAATACATCAATCAGTGACACGAAATAGTTACCATCTCGTTTTTACCTCGCGCCAGTTACAGTAATTTTTACAAATACATTTATTTTCCAAAATAGCAAAACAATAGATACATTATCAGTGGCATTATCAGTGTTATTCCTGTATTATCATAATTCATAATACTCGTATAACACTAATACGAAGTTAGTTTCTGCATCCATACAAGCAATATACTGTGTATTAGCACTACTGCGATGGTGTCATGTTAGCAAGAATAAATCTCAATGTATTGGTCGTTATACGTTTTTTCCGGAAGATATGCCATGTAAGTACCATTTGTTACTGCTGTAGTTACCACATTGCGTGACCTTATACTTATAGTACAATACAATACAATACAATACAATACAATTATTTATTGATAACATAAGTTACAGGTCATTTGTTATGTTAACATACAATATCTACAGGTGGTCAGTTCAGAAGGCAAATAAAATACAATTACGATTCAAATGAAATGTCAATTTTTGAAAACAAATTAATTTACGTAAAGATAAAGATAGGTAATAAAATGATAGAAATAGAGTTATTACTTATTGTTACATAAGAATTCATCAAGGCTATAATAAGCTTTTTCTGTTAGAAAGTTCCTCAGTTGGTTGACAAATGCACTCTCACACATTTTAGCCTCTTTTACATTACTCGGTAGGCGATGATAAATTTTAGGACGTAGGACGTAGGAGTAGAAGATATGAATAGAGGCACCTTCAGCCATCTGTTAAATGGATGAAAAGGATTTTATATCGAACTAGCTTCTGCCCGCGACTCCATCCACGGGGAACTTGTTTATATCGAAGGTCCATACAAACATTTACCCCCCCCATTTCGTCTCCTTAGGGGATGACTTTCGGAATGAAAACTATCCTATGCCCTTTCCTGCGATTCAAATTAACTCCATTCTAAATTTCATCTAAATCAGTTCAGCGGTTTAAGCGTGAAGAGGTAACGAACAGACAGACACATTTGCGCATTTATAATATTAGTATGCATTTAGTATATTTAAAAAAACTGCTATTGGGTTGGTTATTTTTATTTTACATTGCACTTATTAGTTTAACGATAAAATTTTGTCGAAATTATGAAATCCTATGAAATGTATAAACATATATTTATTGAACATTTGAGTGTTTTACTAGTCTCTATTTACCAGTACAAATACATGCCAACCCAATAGTTAGGCCAGGAAAAAATAGGCAACTCAGACTCCATACTTTCGATTTGTATAAAAAAAATCATTAAACATTGTAGTGCAATTGAAACTAAAATTACTTTTTGATATTTTTTTTATTCAGTGTTTTCAGGATTTTATTAGCCTATCCATTGGCGAAATATTTTTAAATGTATTAAATTCGATATACAAATACAACATCATTTACACAAACACAGTCATAATTATGACTTATCTATCAGACTCCAAACTAGGCTGAGTCTGTGTCTTGGACGTCTGCGACAGCGCGGACCACATAATTTTGACGACCTCTGTAGCCTAATTATGAGTTAGCCTGCGAAGTTGGAGGTCCCGGGTTCGAATCCCGGTAAGGGCATTTATTTCTGTGATGAGCACGAATACCTGTTCCTGAGTCATGGATGTATTCTATGTATTTAAGTATCTATTTATCTATATAAGTATGTATATCGTCGTCTATTACCCATAGACAACCTTTGCTTAGTTTGGGACTAGGTCGACTAGGTTTGTAAGATTGTCCCCATAATATTTATTTATTTATATTTAAACTTTATTTATATTTTACTAAAAACTTACCATGGCAATTTATGGAAACTCCTAACTTGACAGGACATTTAAATGAATGAACTAGAAACTCATTACTCAAGCTAACATTTTAAATTAAAGAAAAATGAGTCTAGACTTGTAGGTATCAGTTACAATGTGCGTGGGTGTATAAAATACTTTTCATCCGTTTCACAGATGGGTGAAGGTCAGACCACTATTCATATCTTAGACTATAATGGCAATGGCAAAATAATAAAACTCATCTACGAAAAAAAATAATTAAAAATTGGGAATTGGTTCAAAATCACCATTCAATATAATATTATACCAATGCAAACTAAAGCAAACGATGTAAGTACCACTTTCTAATTAAGTCTTCCCTCTGCGATTGATGCCAAACAGAGGATTTCCCATTGAAGATACGAGAAATAATTAATTTAAATTGAATCTACGCTTCCGCGAGTCAAAAGCAAATTATCTGCATAATAGTTACAAACTGAATCAAACGAACCCACAAGCTTGTTTTCAGTGTATTCTCTTTCTTATAACTACACTAACTTGGCGCTTACGCTCTTATTAACAGCAATTTAAGGCTGAAAATCGTTCGACAGACATGCAAAATTCATATAGTCTTCCAAATGTATAAAAAACAGTTGACATGTTCCGTAACGTCAACGAGATAGAGCTCAATCTATCGTGAGCCGTCTGTATGGACGGGTGTGAAAACTTCTAACTCAATAATGTTATTCGAATTGAGATAATGTTTATTAAAACATAGCGAGTGTATTAAGTCGGGCGGAACCGCGGGTAATGAATATTGATGATGGGGGGGGGGAGAAAGTGTGAGGGGGGAAAGGTTTTTTCGATGATTGATGCTTTCTATTGAGAAAGTGTACCAAGTAATGAAACTGGGACAGGAAAATGTTTCTCATTCGCATCACCTACGTCCTAGGGTAACTAATGAAAGATCTAATAATCTATTTAAAGCAGATGTAAAATCTTAGGAAAAGAGAAAACAAAAATGTTGAATTCCTCAAAAAAATCTACTAGAGAGTACGTCTGACGTAATAAAACTTTGAAACATTTCTAAAATAATAATATCAGTACACTTAAAATGGTGTAGCTGCTTACTTTCAAAACTAAATCCAAGAGCTGATTCAAGTTATACTTTGTGACTGCGGAAATCTGTATGTGGCATCGTCGTTTGATGGATAAGCGATTTGAGGGGGATTTTTACATCGAAAATCTTGTCTGTCTAGTAGTATGCTGGCGAGTGTTTTGTGTTCGAAGTGTTTTAATTTATAGAAGAGTATTTCACTCAATTCCCAAGCTATCTCATGCAGCTCAGGTATTCAGAACTAGAGAAAGTTATTTCCCCGGAGACCTGATGAACAGGCAACATTAATTCAGTGTGTGTTGCTAGGATGTTGCTTAAATTAGGGTACGTTGCTTAGGTAAATGATACTTGATTCATTCTCCTAGCTTTTCCCGGTTGTATCCTAAAGAAGCCCGAGGCCCGCTTTGGCCCCTATTCTCAAGATTTGACGTAGACACTAGTTTACTAATCCACAGGGCAATCATGACCTTGATAGGATTAGACCGGTTTCCTCACAATGTTTTCCTTTACAGAAAAGCTTCTTTAAACATCAAATGCAAACTCGTATTTTTTTTTAAACCATTTAGACGAGCTAGGGTTTGAACTCACGACCTCCAGGTTGAAAGTCCCGTGGCTACAGTAGCTTGACTATAATCGAGAATCAAGTGAGTGATACCGACTATCACCTAGTAAAGATAAATACATGTCATAATCAACATCATCATATCAGCCGAAAGACGTCCACTGCTGGACATAGGCCTCCCCCAAAGAGTGCCAGTGACCGGTCCTGCGCCACCCGCATCCAGCGGACTCCAGCAACCTTTACCAGGTCATCAGTCCACCTTGTGGGGGGCCTACCCACGCCGCGCCTTCCGGTACGTGGTCGCCACTCGAGAATCTTTCCGCCCCAACGGCCAATACATGTAGAGAGAGAGAATGAGAGGTAAGTCTTACAGGTATATCATCTCGCTCTTGTTTGGAGCAGCTCAATTGGGGAGCCCCAGAAGCCCGCAGTCATGATAAACATACTAATGTGGACAATCTTACACAAATCGAACTAGCCCCATAGTAAGCTAATAAGGCTTGTGTTAGGAGTACTAGACGACGATATTTAATAGAAAAAAAAAAGTATATACATAGAAAACATTCAAGGCTCAGAAAAAAAAATACATGCTCATCACGCAAATAATTGTCCTTGGTGGGATGGGATTCGAACCCAGGACCTTCAGCTTCATAGACAGCGTCACTACCCACAAGGCTAATGATGTAATGATATAACACTAAGTAGGTACTCGCTTTAGGCTGGTCGCTGTATTGATCCCTGAAATTCAACAGCAGAAATAAAATGCTCTTTCAATACGTCTTCCTTGTTATTCTGTAGTAACACTGACTATTTTTCCTCTCCCACGCTTCGGCCCGAAACCGTTTGTAACGAGTAGGGGCTACCGAGTAGGGATCTAAAAAAATAGATCAGGTAAAAGACGCCATAAACTGCAGTCGGAACGGCGTCCAGGCACCGCCCTGCCGTAGTAGCGTATGCGTGGTCTAAGTGATCAACCTATGAGTGCAGTGTTTTTTAAGCCCCGGGCTCAAAAAGAGGGCTGTCATCAATTTCACGTGTGTAGACACGTGTATTACACCCTACTTTGTCTGTGAATCTGTGTTTTGTTCCTGTGTCTGTCTGCGGCGTTGTAGCTCCTAAACAAATGGGCCGGTTTTAATGCCGTTGTTTTTGTCTGAGAGCTGACAATTTTTTATTATACAAATATCTTCTTACACCAATTTAACCAAAAAAAATGCTAGCCCAGGGGCTCGTCACCAATCGAGTGAAAAACACTGTTTCGGAGTAAAAATCTAACTAGTGGCTCTGTGAGCTGTATTTTTTTTATTTGGAGAAACTAACTCGACAAACAAATTCTTTATAATTACTTAACCTGCTCACAAAATTTCACGGGGATCGGTAGAGAAATGCGCACCGTAGAGGAGAACAGCCGGACATCTGGACATCCGGACATACGACATTTTATGATCCAAGGATCCGGAGAACTTGATTCGCTTCGCTCTCTCGTTCAATAACATACTTTTCTAATGTGTTCTACTAAATATTGTATTGCAACAGTTCGTACGGCACTTTCCTGCATTATTCTTAAAAAGGCCTTATTAGCGGTTACACGAGCGGGGACATTTTGAAGATTTGTATTTTAATATAGATAAGATTATAATATACATAAGTAGAAGTTAGTAGTAGTAGTTCGTCTGCGTGGACCCGGGATAAAAACTAACCTATAAGGCTATGAACTATCTTTGTGCAAAATTTTATCCAAATCGGTTGAGCCGTTGAAGCGTGCTTGAGTAACAAACATCCAAACATGTAAACATCCAAACTTTCGCATTTATAATATTATTAGGATAGGATTCGTAGGATATTGCGCGCGTGAAAGAATATCCGTCTAAGTAGTCATTAAGAGTCGAGTAGTTAAATTCGCGGCCTTAGTATCGATGCTGTATCACGATTGTATTGCTACAAAATGTCGCGCCGTGTGTAACCCACACTCTTAAACTTGGGATGTGCACACAGCAAAGACTAAAACAATCTTATACTAAAAATCTCATCACTTGTACCACAAAGGTTCAAGCGGTCCATCAGCACGTCGGTCTGCCGGGGTCGGCCGGTCACTGCCTGTAAATCGTTCCTTTACTTTTTATCTTCTTCCGACAGAACAGACTCGAATTACACTCACTGTGCGAGTTATTCGCTGAAAACATGCTTTTAACGCGTTTTATTACAACAAAGTTGGATAAAATACAGTCAAAGGATTTTTTCTATGAAATTCTTTTTTATTTTTAAAGCGCTTGAAAGTTATGTAGTTACATGTATGTTCAGTGCAAGAGCGCAATTGCCATGATTGACCCCCAGCTTACTCACTGTCATATTTATTGTTACTTACCACGTTCTATAAAGTAACATCATTCATAGATAATATTTATTTTCTAAAGTATATACCAGATGATAACTAACATAATATTATTTAATTATATGTTTCCTTGTCATTTTCCTGATAACAGAGCTCGAGGTAGTCCTTAATCCACTTATTAATTTTTTACTTAATTGATTTATTGTAATTTATAATACAGAAAGTTTAAAAATAATAACATAAACAAGTTTACAATATTAAAACCCCAAATTACCTAATTATAACTAATCGCCCCCAGCCGTTCCTGGTGCAAAAGTCCCCATAATACTGGCGGCATTCCCACGCTGGATAGCCATGGAAAGCCTTTGCACCAGAAACGACTCAGAGCGGGGGTCCTCCCCTTTTTGTCTGAGTCGACGGCCTATGTCGCGAACAAACCGTTTCGCATCCGCCCTGTTTCCACCGCCAAAGGGACAAAAATATAGCCCAGTCCCAAAGGAGCATACTTTTGCCACTTCACCGCCGCCTGGGTCTCGGCAGCAGCTCCGGCAGCGCGAGTAGTGCGACTGATATGGGTGGCGGCGAATGTGCTGACACATGTAGCATCCCACACCAAACACCGCCCCCTCTCCCACGGCACTAAAGTGAGGCCATCTGGCTGCTTCCCATCAGTGCGGCTAAGCCCCAGTGGCTCCACTAACATAAACTAAATTAAATGAAAACTACTTAAAATCTAAAAAAAAGGCCTGCCATTGTAACGAGGATGCTGGTGGCATTTCCTCGCTGAATTGCAATGCTGATGCGTGCGCGAAAATGCCGCCAGCTCTTCGGACACCAGTTAAGTCAGCCAGCCGTTTCGCGATTTCCGCAAGTGACTTTTGCTCACTGGGACCCCACGAACCGAGGGTCTCGACGCCAAATGGTTCATTCTTAGATTATTCATTTGATATGCCAATTGCCGGGCGGCTTGAATATCACGGGGTCCTAACCTGTCACTTGACCGTATAACTTTTGCCCTAATGTTTCACTAGACCTAATGTATCTTTCTTCGATCTTTCTTCAACTTTTCTGGTTTTCTTTAAATATCATAAAATAAAAGTCACCTGGTTAGGTTTGTTTTGAAATAATCCTATAAAATTTACTATATATAAGAAAAAAATTGAATAATGAAACATTAGGTCAAATTAAGCATCTGGGGCTAAAGTACTTAGGAGTAACAAGGGAAAACCGTATATAACAGCTACTTAATGGCCGCTGAAAAACACGCAAGAAGCATGGTTGAGATTATTTAATGGGGCTGACTTTTTATAAAACTCCCATTAAAAGTGATTTGTGAATGCTTTTTGAATGCTACAGCTACAGTAGCCTAGTGGTTCAGGCATGCGGCTATCAAGCGGCGGTCGTGGGTTCGAATCGCGGCTCGTACCTAGTCTAGTTTTTCCCTCTGGGTTGGAAGGTCAGGTGGCAGTCGCTTTCGTAAAACTAGTGCCTCTGTATAATCTTGGGATTAGGTGTCAAAGCGGATCTCGGACTCCTTTAGGGCACAACCGGGAAAAACGCTAGGAGAATTATGATGACTGATGCAATCAGGCCAACTCATATAATCTCAAGTAAACTTGAACAGTACTACAGCTGTCAAGCATGCGTAGTGTCAACTATATGAAAACGCATCTTCCCACATCTTTGGTATCTGTGTGCACCGCACCCTTTATCTTTTGAGCTAGTGACTTTACTGCAACTACGCCTTTATTCAAAATTTACCAATAATTCTTCTTCTTCCTTGTCGTATCCTCATGGCTGAGGGCTGTGGGCGCTCTTCACCATCACTCTCCAAGCCGCTCGGTCCTGGGCTTGAAGCATGCTGGCCTGAAGTGTGGCTCTAGCCACAGGTGTTACCGTCTCCATCCTCTGCTTCTCTTCTAAAGAAAACGCTCGCAGTTATAGACGTCACAATCTTCGAGTGTCATAGTAAATCTCAATATTTAGTTACTTATCAAGATGACTTGAGACTTGAGACTTAAGAGATGTTGTATAAAGATTTCTTATCTGAATAAAAAAAAAACTTTCACAGTTTTGGAAAAATTACACCCCTAAGTCAATTCAAATCAAATCAAAATATTTATTCAGCAAATAGGTCACGAGGGTACTTTTACACATTATTCATAATATATAATTAACTAGGTACATCAAAGTTTATATGTTAAGGGGTTAAAACGGGATTCAAGGTCTATAATATGGAGACTAAGAAAATGTTATGGTAAGAGATTTGTAACTTCGGTCTTAGCCTGTATGTTAAAAGACTACAAAACAGACTTCAGTTTTTTAGAAATTCATCCCCTATTTTCAAAGTTTGTATGGAGAGCAAGACATTTTTAAAGTAAAAGATTTGTAACTTCTGTTTTAAATTATTTGAAATTGATTCCATAAGGGGGTTAAAAACACTCATCCCCTAAATGGGCTAAAATGAATTGGATGTTTGTACGAGGAACAAGACAGTTTTAAAGTAAGGGATCTGTAACTTCGGTTATAAACTAGGAAACTAATTTAGTTTCTTAAAATTCATCCTCTAAGGTGGTTAAAAATGGTTGGAAGTATGTATGAGGAACAAGTCATATTTGAAGTAAGGGCATTCTAAGGTCATAATTTACTACATGGTAAGCCATTTATTAGACGTAAGTAATTAGAGTAAAGTAGGTTAGGTTCAGTTAGAACCACGACCCTTACAGAACCGAACAGCCTACAATGTAGGTTAGGTTAGGTTCGAACTGCGATACTCCTAGAACTGAAAAGAAGGTAATGTTTCATTTAACTTGCGGATTATTTTGTTAATTGAAAGAGTATATTTTGGATTCTTAATCAAAATAATTTATTCTCTAACACCGTTAAATGGGGACGGTAAATAGAGATGGAAAGTTCTACGTCGTTTTAGCATTAGATAAGTTTGCTTTAAAAAGGGTAGACATAACTATCGCGAGTAAAACTACTGGACGGATTTAGACAAAAATATCCAGTAATGTAGCTTTCCTTAATACATTCTGTTGATTATTCTTAAGATATTATATTTGAAAAAAAAAACGGAGTTTTCATTTGAAATCTTGCAATTTTAAACTAATGAACTCATCGCACAACGGATTTAGATGAAAGTTTTCGTAAAGGTAATTTGCGACCCTTGGAAGGATATAGGATAGTTTTTATCTCGGAAATCATCCCTTAAGATGGTAGAACTTTGTTTGGGTCGACGATAATTAAGGTTCCGCCCACAATAATTTAATAGCAATATTTTTTTTAAGGTTACAAGTTCTACGCGGACGAAGTCGCGGGCAACAGCTAGAGTGGTCTATACATTTCTATTTCATTCTGAGCATTCCGACAGTGTAGTACTGAAATTTCGGTACCTATATTGCGAAACATTTATTGCCAGTATACTTGGCAAATGGCTTGAATATAGACCGTTTACATACTAATATATACATGTAGGTTACTCAGTATAGTAATTAAACTATGTTATAAAGGATTAAGGTATTGTACTGCTTTTATGACGATAGTTAACATGACTAAGGAAATTCGATATAGTGGCTGTAAATCAAGGATTACAATACAATACAAATACTCTTTATTGCACACCTTAAAACATGAATCAAATAGACATAACAACTTTAAAATAAATGTTAACAACAGGCGGTCTTATCGCTAAAGAGCAATCCCTTCCAGGCAACCTTTAGGTAGCGGAGAAATAACAAAAAATACAAAATAGGTAGGTGGCAAAATGACAACATGCACAATTATATCAATAATAAACATACACACAAATAAACATACATAAATTCCTGCATAAATACTTATACGTATAGTGTTAACCATAGAGACGGAAAATAAATAAATTAAGAAAAATAGTCACTATGAGGAATCATGACACAGATAGTGCTCCTTTAGGTGAGCTTTGAAAGTAGCGATAGATTTAGCACGCCTCAACTCCACGGACAGAGAATTCCAGAGTCGAATGGCTTTGAATGTAAACGAGCAATTATAGAATTTTGAAGAGGAGGACGGGCCTGTGAGAAGAAGATTTTGGGATGACCTGGCCGAATAAAATAAATTGAATCGTTCTTTGAGGTAGCGCGGTGTAGCGGGTTGAAACAGAACATTATATAGAAGGGTCAGGACATGAGCGTTACGATGATAATGAATAGGTAGCCACTTAAGCTGAGAGCGAAAATAAGAGACATGGTCATACTTGCGTAACCCAAATATGAACCTTATGCAGACGTTTTGAATGCGCTCAAGCTTATTAAGTTGGTCTTCAGTGAGATCGAGGTAGGTAATATCAGCGTAATCTAATATAAGGAGGAAGTAGTACCTGAGCTCAGCAAGCGCAATTTTGGTAGGAATGGGAAGAAAATTCCGAAGCCTTCTGAGGGAACTAATTGAAGCAAACATCTTCCTGCTGACCTCGCCCACTTGAGGCACCCAAGATAAAGTTCGGTCTATGATAACGCCCAGGTTTTTAACTTGCTGTGCAAATGGGAGTATTATACTCAGTAATAATACAAATGACTATATAGTGCCTTTCACATACCTTGGGTATGGTGGCACCTGTCATTTAGCTGTCATAAATTCATACATTATATTATTAATCCGAAAGTGTGTCTGCCTGCCTTTCTATATGGTAAATACCTCTTCATGCTTTAACCGCTGAACCGATTTAGATGCAATTTGGCATTGAGATAATTTGAGCCCCGGGATGGACATACTTAGTCCCTAATGGGGATGAGGATATGTATGTCAAAGTCAAGTCAAATTTTATTATTGAATGCAATAAAAATAGCACAGCATATCGAGCTAGCATCGAGCGAGCAAGACAACATTTTAGGTATCAGTCAATTTAATCATCGTAATATTGATCTGTTGACAAACAAATCCCTCACAGGAAGAGTTAAGAATATTGCCCTGTCAGCGGGTATTAGCGAGGCAGCCATCACCTTTTGTTCTCGTGGGATTAATGAATCACAACATCCTTGCGACTGAGAGCATGCTAGAGAGAGTCCTTACTTTCCAGCAGAGAATAGTGAGTTATATAAAGACTGCCAGCAAAAGTTTATACAATGTCGCGTTTCTTTAAGTAAAATTAAAAGTATTTTTATATATTTTTTTAACGTTTAGTACACAATCATTACTATTCAACGCATATTTTGTGTGATACCGGTCCTTGAATTGTAACAGAGTAATATTTATATTATGCTGTTTTATTTTACAACAATTGAATAATGTTTCAGATTCATTATATTTTTTTATAATAGAATACAAACAAAACAGAGGTTATATATTATTATTTGATTACCTACTTTCTGATTTTATAGTATTAAACTTTTGTTTGTTACGAATGTATCTTGTTTTTTTTTTAATAAATTGAGACAAAGAAAAAACATCAAAAAATGAATAAAATAATATTATAAACTATCTTTAACGGAAGCCGATTTTTCCGATGTGATCATCAAACAAGGGGAACAAATTTCACCCCTTTCCACTTACTTGCTTCCACTTCCCCATATATTTTCTGAATCTAGACACCGACTCGACCCCAGACGTTATTTTGACAACGCTCCCCACCATAGGAATCCGTTAGTTAGGAAGGCTGCTGATTACGTTCCCATCCCTCGCCCCTCTGTCGTTACTCGGCGCTCACTGATTAGGGGCCGCACAGTCCTAGGCACACACTCACGGACCCGGACGACGAAATCACAGCGTCCATCGAAAGATGGAACGCTGCGCTTTCGGCGTCCAACACATCGCGTACACTTCGGCGTTCCCGCCGGCGGGGACGTCCACCGCGAGATCGCGACAACACAGACACATACAGTCCCTATTCGTCCCGGTACCGCCGCATACCAGGTAGTGTCAGTCCGACCCAAGTCGGGCCTAGCTGAGTTTCTTGCTGGACTCTTCCCAGCTAGGCTAGGTTTTAGCGAACCAGCGATAAAACTCCCAGTAGTTCGACACCACTCACACCCCAGATTCGGTTGATACCGTTCAACCAATCTCACTGGAGCGCAAACTCGTAGAGTATTCCAGTATACAAACTTTCCCGCGTGGTCGTGCCGGAGGCTCCCCCTGGATTTTCCCCAGGCTACCCTCCAACCACGCAATTCGACCGCTATATTGGGTTCGTCCTATTACAGCAACAGTCAGGTTCAAAAAAAAAAAAAAAAGCCGACTCGACATCAGTTTCTAATTTCTATAAAATGTATGCTCTGTCTTAATAAGGGTTTAAAATAAAAATAAAAATCATTTATTTCAGACATTTGGAGTCCATAAAGTGTTACCCCCTTATTCATAAAACTTAAAATGCTTCTGCTAAATAAAATGTGCTTCGTCCCTTTCTAACGAACACAAACGTCATTGTGACAGATAAGGACAAACGAATTTTAACGCCATTTTAGTTAAAATAGGCTTGTTGAACGTTTATGAATACGGCCGTTAGTGATTGATTGAGATTTACTTAAATGAGTATGTTAGTACCTAAGCTTAAATGTTGAGTGGTCCAGTGCCTGATTAGGGCACTGTCCCATCTCTCCGCCACCACGGCCAGGAGACTGTGGCGGCTGGCGCGCACCCTGCGCAGCGTCGCGGCACAGCGTTTGCGGAGCGTCGCATGGAAACCGTCTACGTGCGCGTCCGCAAACATGCCGGACGCACTGCAGTGTCGCGGAAGCCGCAACTGTATCCTGAACGCGTCGTTGTATTGTACACGCATGGCGTTCATGGCACGCTGCGTGTACCTCGTCCACAGACTGCAGGTGTACAGCGATGTACAGTATGCTTGAAAGAGTGTTATTTTAACTTGTGCTGTACACCTAAAAGGAACCTTTAAGGAGCATAGCTGTAACTAGTGTCACAATAGACCTACTTACTTATTAGCGTCTTAGAAGATCTCTCATCGAGTTCATACATGACACTATTGTGTTAAGCAGATATATGTCTTATTGCCATACGAAATAAATGTACAGAGACATTTCATCAGTAAAATTACCCACTTCACTTACTTGACAAAGCCAATTCTGATAAGGGCTAATATGCTCTCCATTTAATCGTAAAAACGACCCATTTACCACGTAAGGGCTATTTCTATGTAGGGCGTCTTCCACGTTTGTTGGTATGGGCTAATGGTACGGTACGATTGTCAGTGTCAGCTGTCAATCAAGTTGGTCCAGATTTTTACTAAGAATATATCTTACCTTGTTGCCGCGGTATGCGCGATAATGAGCGGTACGAACGCAACACTGCATGTGGTACGCATCACCTCGCTCTCACGTAATATAATTAAAAACTACTTCGCGAATGCTCAATATATAAAATACCTAGATACCTTATACCGACCCCGCTCCACCAAATGTGGGTTTGGCCTAATTTTAGCATTGGTATAAAACTCTTCTGAAGAGACATCTATTCTTAAACCACTTCACGTCTTAAATATCGAATTCCCTTTGATCACACTAAAAATACTCTCTCGTCGCTTCTCCCGATCGTAGCCTATGACTGGCTATTTTACGAGCGTCGATTCTGTCTCGGGGTCGTTTTATTTTCATTTAACAGGTGCTGAACCTCGTTCCGCAGTAGAAGCCAGAATCAGAAGGTTGTATGTCACTGAAGATCGAGTTTGCAGAAATGACGTTTTCAGTTAGCTTGGCAGGGTGAATGGCTGGACTATTTCAAGGCTTATAGATTATTCCAGGCTCATCAATTTAAGGCGACTTCTTAGGTAAGAGGTCTGTAATATGTTTATAACAAACCTTTATTTAATTTGCGTGTACGCATGTATACTAAACCGGTTGAGCTGAAATTCATCAACGTTTAGCTTAGATGATTATGGAATATGATACGAGTATATAGCTGCTCTGATGATAGATACGGCGGTAAGCCATATGAACTTTTCAATTACATAAAAAGAACGAAATTGAAATGTAATTGAAACCCGCCATGAATAAAAAAGAAAATTAAAATATTATTAGACGATAGATGAGTAGGCATAATACATTGATGTCTGTGAAACCATGGAAATACACATACTAAATTTCAACCCAATCAGTCAAGCCGTCTTGTAGTTGACATACCGACAGCAGCGCCACCTACCGGGTCCAATTATATTTTTAAATCATCCAGGAAACAATCTAAATACCAACCATCGATACAAAGAGACTTAACTCTCTGAGGTAACTTCCTCGTTAAAATAACACGAAACAAAATATTTAATTAAAATAATTTGTTTCGCTAGAAAGCTAAAATATTATTATTGATAAGTGCAAGTTTTATTGCGTACTGTACTTTTTTGGACAGTCATCATCATCAATTACTGCGGCAACAACATATAAATACGACCTTATTCTCCAGGCGTCAAATTTCGAACACGTGTTTCGATGTAGGTAGGTAAACCTAAAATGTAGTCTAAACACAAATCATTACCATTCAGTATGAGCACGCGAACGTAATACTTATTACCCAGTAGGTACCTACACACAACGTGCCGTACCGTCATATCACCGCAACCGCGACGTGTGAAATGACAAAACAACACACATCAACACAAGGCGTACATTGCCAGGAAATTCCCATCAGTTAGGCCGTTTTTGATGTCAAACGCAGTCTGTGTTGTTACGTTAGATACCTCTCCGTACTCGAATATGAACGCGGAATTGTAATTCGTGGCAGGTAATAACTTTGATATTGCTATATGATCAGTTTATTGCCAGGACTAGTATTGGCACATGTTTATTTATGGTCAGGCCGATCGTATGCTTTACCAAGAAAAAGAATAAATAGTGGATCGGCTAATATTTTCTATGCGGGCGTGTAGTGTTGTGTCTCTACTGTTTGTAGTGGAGAGTAAAGCTGGTTTTCCACCAGAGGGGCGAGACGAGACGAGACGATGCGAGAATTGAAATCGTATGGGACTTCCGGTGGAAACCCAGCAGCTTTAAGGTCGCCAAAGCTCTAGAGGATGCGCTGTGCTGCGATGAAAATGAGGGACCTATCTGGCAAATTACTTTAGCCATGGCGCAACCTTACGTACAATTCAGGGTTGGCAAAGATCTGTCTCCATTGTCAATTGGATACCAGCAGCTGCTGCTGGGCAAGTGGTCAAGGGCAAATTACATACAAAACCTGCAAGTTGAATAAAACATACATATAAATATTCATAATCACGCCTATTTCCCGGAGGGGTAGGCAGAGATCACGGATTCCCACTTCCTATGATCTTGACAAACCTTTCTTACTTCATGCACTTTCATTGCATTCTTCATACATGCTCGCTTGTTTTGGGGTACTCTATGACCTGACCTTTCTTCAGGGTTAAGTTGAATAATACCTTGTAAAAAACTAGTTTTCCATGCTCGATTTTGACATAGCCAATATTTCAAATTTTTAAAATTAAATATTTGTAGGTATATAAGGCGTCAATAAATTTGTATTTATAAAGCAATCAGTTCGCTTTTCAGGTTTGCTACGTACAGTCAAGCTCAAAAATTTGAACATTTTAACACCTTTAAGTTTATATGCACCTTTGTCCATCTCCACCATATCCACCTTGTCATGAGGCGAAAATGTACAAAATAATATATCTTTGATGTCATCTGTACTTGCTAAGTTATTAAAATTAACTAGCCTCTTCAACTACTTCACTAGCATACCCCATTTATGAATCCCGTGCTCGGATAGAAACGTAATTAAACATGTTAAATTCTGACAAAAGCGACTGTGTAGCGACACAGTAAATAAATTAGCTAAAGCAGTACCTATGTCAACTAGAGTCTCTCAAAGGTCACCAGGATACTCGATTCTCAACACAAACATAGTTTGGTTCTCAATTTAGAACGACCTGTTAGAATAACATGAAAGTTTCTATATACAATCGGATCTGCCACAAGGTCCACTTGAGTTGTGACGTTTTCAGACCTCCGCTCCATAGAAACCAGTTGACCACCTGAGAATAATGAACCACAGCCGCGCCCGCTGAAGTCGGCTTAAGTTTACTGTAGTGACGTGTGCCTTAACTTAAGTGGCAGTGGGGTGCATACCGATGGCCGTTGGGGGTGATAGGTTCACAAGTGGCGAAAACGTACCGGAAGGTGCAGGGTGGGTAGATGTTGTAGACGAGGTGGACTAAAGTCCTGATGCTGCTGCTGGTCTAATGCGTAACGCTTTGTTCGTACAATATGTATTAAGTTATCTTTATACGTTCGAAAATCTTCCGGGCCACTTTCCGTAATGAATTGTACTTACGTCAGGTAGATCTTGGGGGGTAATCAAGTAACGTTTTGTACGCGCGTTATGTAGATCCAATTGTCATTTTTCCATATAAAAATTGACATTTAGATCTACCTAACGTACGTACAGTCAAGGAATTTAATTTACGACCCTTTTCGCAAAAATATTCTTTGTAGTCCAATACAAATCGACAGGATTGTCAACCTTAAGTGGGTCCTAAATTAAATTCCTTGACTGTACAATGCGTAACGTGATTGACCTGCAGAATGTCACTTTACTACACTATGTATGGGAAAATGACAGATGTGTGATAACGTGCGTTCGAGAAGTCCCGTGATCACCACCCAGGTCGCCCTCGCAGGCCACGCCTTGGAGACGCACAGTCGACAGAGGCTACCTGAACGGGCCTTCGCTGCAAGAATATTGAGGTACCCTTATAAGAGCTCTATAGCCCCGATGAGGGATAATGAGATACCGTTTGTAAAAAAATATTGTCAGAGACCCCAATAAACTTGTATCAACAGTCACTTCTATAACTAACTCTGCAGCAAAATCAGTTACCTATACTATGGCAGGCAATCCGTACAATAATCTACCAATTGACATAAGACAGCTTGCCCTAAAACCATTCACATTTGCATTCAATTCAATTCAATTCAATCTTTATTGATAACATGGTTACAAGTCAGTTTACACAGAATATTAATTTGAACATTTCATATAGGTACAGAAAACATTAAATATCATACATTATTATTCCGCCCGCCGACGACCGCTTTAGCCTAGTTGGTAGTGACCCTGCCTACGAAGCAAGAGGTCCTGGGTTCGAATCCCGGTAAGGGCATTTATTTGTGTGATGAGCACGATTATTTGTTCCTGAATCATGGATGTTTTCTATGTATTTATTTAAGTATTTATTTATCTATATAAGTATGTTTATCGTCGTCTAGTACCCATAGTACAAGCTTTGCTTAGTTTGGGACTAGGTCGATTTGTGTAAGATTGTCCCCTAATATTTATTTATTTATTCATTATTTTATTATGAATTATCATTACATTTATTACTATTATATTAGGTATCAGTTTCAGTTCCAGTGTCTTTATTTATAACGAACATTTCAATTACATGTCAATTTTTATTATACATATTTATTTATTTACATCCTGTCGATATTATATTAACAACAATAAGTATCTCATTTTAATAATCACATAACATTGTTTTTATTCATAAATTTCATCTAATGAGTAGAATGCTTTTTCTATTAAATATTCCTTAAGCTTGCTTATAAACATATTATCTGATAATTCGGCTGACTTTAAATTATTTGGCGAACGATTATAGATTCATTACAGAAGTGGTTAGTCGACAAATGTTTTTACTCAATACAGGAATGTTAATGTATTGTTTTTAAATATGTAATATTATTAGCCGTAAGTTTTTCAAGTGTTGCATGTCCAAATGTTGGCGAGATGTGCTGATTCTAACAAAGTTGTTCCACCTTATTACTAACAATGTCTCAAACAAATACATTTCATTTCATCACCATAACGCCAAAAAGTTACGCCTCTGGCAAAGGTCGCGGGAGTCCGCTGGATGCGCGTGACGCAGGACCAGTCATTGTGGTACTCATGGGGAGGCTTTTGTCAGGCAGTGGACGTCTTTCGGCTGATATGATCTATGTGAGTGCGTCAAATCAGAAGTTTGAACTTATTATGAACTTATTGATGTATGATAATGCAAGTAAACGATATGATATGGTATTTGTATTACTGCTTTAATCTGCATATCTACTGTGGTAGCAAGCGACACACATTACTTATTCAAATGTACGTCTCCGAGCAATCAGCCACAGATGCTGCTTTTAATCTTGGATGACACAAGCGGGTGTGTCAACAGACTTTATTAACTTTATAATATCTCATACAATCTTGTTTGGCTTTTAAACTAATAACCGATTAAATCTGGCTTTATTGTAATCTGACGTGTCGTGACGCGAACGACTTCATACTTTTGTACTCAATTCTGGGTTGTAATAAGGAAAGTCTGAGATCGCATATTTATCGGCCTTGGGCGTCTAATACCTGTGATCGAATTCATTATTTGCTTTACTTCCTTTTTTTTATTATATAGGAGGCAAACGAGCAGTCGAATCACCTGATGGTAAGCGATAATCGACGCCCATGGATACTTACAACACCACAGGAGTTATAGGTGCGTTGCCGACCTTTAAGATGGGAGTGCGCTCTTTTCTTGAAGGCTTGAAGGTTATAACGGTCCGGAAATACCGCAAGCGACAATTCATTCCCGAGTTTGGCCGTGCGAGGCAGAAAGTTTCGGAAGAAACGCACAGTTGAGGACTGCCAACCATCTACGTGGTGAGAATGGAAAAGCTGTCGCGTAGGGCGATGGCGGAAGGAAGCGGCGGGGATTAATCCGAACAATTCTTCGGAACACTCCCCATTGTACATGCGGTAGAAAATGCAAAGCGAGGCTACATCTCTTCGCAGTGCTAAGGAATCAAGCCGATCGGAAACACGCTGGCAGCCGACAAATTCGAATCGCTCTCCGTTGAATGCGGTCTAGAGGGAGGAGTTGGTACTGAGGAGCCCCCGCCCACAGATGACAACAGTATTCCATATGTGGACGGACCTGCGCCTTATAGAGCTGTAGGCGGTGAGCCGGCGTGAAATACTGTCTCGATCTGTTGAGCACACCGAGCTTCATCGAGGCTAATTTGGCCTTACCCTCCAAGTGGCCGCGGAACTGGACTTCTTTCGAAATGTCCTTAAGTAAGTAATTGACCTATTAATACAATTTTTATGCGTATGAGAGATTTTCCTGTCCATATATCGGAATATACTTATGCATAATATAAATTATATATGAATTACATAAATTAGTTCGATTTGATATAATTTGTTTTCCGATTAAGTAGTCTGTAGAAGCACCCACCCCTCTAGTATGCAGAGGTTATGTAAAATCTTTTGTATCTTGCAATGACAAAGTAAAACAAGCGAACAGCCATACGCTAAGTTTTCCGAAGTAAGACGAAGTTAAGCGAAGTAACCCGAAACTCAACGAAGTAGTAACAACGAAAGTAGCAGAAACCTGCATGCATAAATAATACAAGTTTTACCAAAACGTTATGGAACCCGTGACAACTGGTAGACGACTACGGGCTTTAAATAAAGTTACAATAATTTACTTTAAAAACAAAGTTGTGACCAACTTCAATTAAGTACTCCCCTGTGCCTATAAAAGAAGAGTTCCCTCGATTTTTTCAGTATCCCATCATGACGTGATGACCTTGGGACCACCTGGAAAGGATACCCTTTCAAGCAAAGAAAGAATTTCCTAAATCGGTCAAGGCGTTTTTGAGTAATCGTGGAACATACGGATTCCGACGAATTGAGAACTTCCTCCAAAATTATGCAACATGATTTTAATATTCAAAATTGCGTTTCGGGTTTGTAAGTGCTACAAATCCGAAACGCAATTTTTGGCTTAACTGACATAAGAGGAAATAATCCCAAGGAAATCGGTGTTGTTACATGTCTCTGTCATTCTAAATTGAAAAACAGTGACACAAATGCCGTAATGTCTCTAATAACATGCCAAGGATATGACAGCACATTTTGTTGACACATTTATGTGCTAGTGACTCTATGAGCTGTAGCACTAGCGGGCCTGTTTTATTCCAAAAATCAAATCGACAAAAAAATCTATAAAAAGAAGAATAATAAAAAAGCATTTAATTACAATTAAACTTAAATAACTATGTCAGTACTTAAGTGCTGAGAGGTCCAGTGCCTGATTAGGGCGCTGTCCCACCTCTCGCCGGACAGCCGGATAGTGGGACTGTGGCATACCCCAAAAATTACTTAAAACAGACTTCCTTCGCTTTGCTCACTCGTTCAATAAGTAATTCTTTATCTAATAATATAATATGGTGATAAAAAATCTTATAATTCGTTTCAATTATGGCAATTTTCTGAGAGTTTCTATTAATCGTGCGTAGTTAAAACAAACACGCACTGTATTCATTTTCAGTGTCTACCAAACCAAGACTTTACTTTGAAAATGGATCCATTTGTGCCAGTTTGCCCCAAAATATTATGAGACCCCGATACGTGCCAGCATCTCGTTTGTTATATTAACGAATTGTTCTAGGCTTTATTATAAGCTTGTCTCATAGCTGGGTAGCGAATTGAAATAAACAATAAACATAGATATCTCGGGAATACTAATAATACCGATCGAGACAATTGCGAAACAGTAGGGAGGCCTGTGTTGCAGACGTTGCAGTTATGATATTTAGAGATACCAATACCAATTCAATTCGAAAATAAAAGTATGACCCGACGTAGAAACAATACATGCTATAATAATGGTTTAGTGGTAATGGTAGTAATAGTAATTGTAAATAGGAAAGTCAGAATACACAGTCGCTGTTTCCGAAATCGGTCAGAGCGATATCATCATGAAATTGTATAATATCGGCAATCGTTCTGACACATAAGGCTCAATGCAACGCATAATTATGTCAAATTGCATAAGCTTAACGTGCCAGTTAGACTGATTTGAGCGTATATGTATTAGCTGTAATATTATAGCTACTGATTGCAAATGAATTGCTGGAAGATACTGCTGGCACTAACTGTTGATTCCTTACGGCTTCTAGAGTTCATAAGTTTGGCGTAATTAAATATACGGAAGGTCGATTTTATCTTGTAATCATGTTATTATTGTTGAAAGTTTGTTAGTTCAAATAACTAATTTAGCTTTCTTGGTATCACTTAAAAATCGTTTTTCTCGAAATGGCTGTTTCAAAGATATGTGAGATCGGTTTAACAGGGCAGTATAATATTACCAATTCTTCTTACAAGATTCTCGTGAAAAATTGTGAGCCAGTTTGAAAATTGTGGGGATTCTTTGTCAATTCAGTTTTTGTTTTTTTTTATGACAGTCTTGCGAGGTCTACAGCTCACAGAGCCACTAAGTATATTTATCAGAAGTCTAGGAACTACTGATACCATAATCGATACCACGGTAACAGCACTACAGATCAATACATAAAGCAAGGTTGTCATCTGCCTTGTCCCAGACCGCACACAAAGTCCCTTTGCCCTGTCTTTATCATGTCCTCTACAGTTGAAGGTATATGTTTGTTTATCGCTTCGTATTTCAATTGTATTTCAAAGTGTTTCACTTGCGCTTTCCAATTAGTATACGAATGTGATAGTGTAATAGTAATTTATTGTATAGTTTGTCGACCAGGTAGCCTAGTGGGTAGTGCCGCTGCCTAAGAATCTCAATATTATTGATGAGGATATTATCTTTTCACATTTTTTTTCTTGTTTCATTTCATATAATAATCAATACCGTCAAACATGCCAACTTTGCCCGTTTTCTGAAGAACACGAATATCTCATATTTTATATGGTAGGTTTTTTTTGCTTTATGAATCCTTCGTAGTAATACGCATGTAATCCAAATTTTTATCGTCGATTTTGATAGCGGGTAAAGTTATCTGGTCTTTTGCCAACATTTCCCATGTGGAATTTTTGACGCAACTATATGTACATACTCGTACTTGTGTGTGTACTGTGATACATATGATGCTGAGACAAGACTTAGTCCAAAATTTTGGAATACCATATTAACATTTTGGTCTTAACTACGTTAGGTTTTACACAGTATAGATGGGCAATGTTACCTGGATATTTTAAATCTGTGCCATACAAGTTCATACACCTTACATTCCACAATTTGCTGCAAGTTCTTGGCTAAAGTTAAAGACATGTATGACTTAAAGTAAAGTCATGAATATTATCTAGTTTCTACAAAAAATTGTAAGGTTGCCATAAATATGTTTGTTTTTGTTAATTACCAGACTTAATTCAAAATGAAAGCAATAATATGGTACATATTTCGTGTCTTTGAAATACAGAAACGAACTCGTAGTAAATCTTATCTTGTTACAATGAATTTGTGATACCAAAAAACGTTGTGCACTTTTTAACTTGAGCTGTATTTTACGCAAAATGATATAAAGTTTGCAAAATATGATAAAATGCAATGCGTACATAATATTTTCCATGAGAAAATGTAGCTTTCATTTCAATTTACGAATAACTCGCGAAACACAACAACGTAATATGATTAAATTTTCGCTTATAATGTGAATAAATTCAGCTGACTGGATGTCTATTTGAAACGACATTTTGAATGTTAATATATTCATTTGTACAGCGTTCTCGCTTCAACGTGCGCTGTGCGAACGAGTGCATGATATGATTTAAGGTATAATGTTAGCAAGCGGAGCTGCGGGATAAAACATAGCCTATGTCCATCCTGAAGGATTGAAGAATTATCGCTCTCCTATGCAAACTTCCACTTACAATTTAATTCCTTTAATTGATTTCCGGGATTAACAATATCCTATCCTTCTCCGGGATCAAAACTATCTTCGTGTCAAATTTCATGAATATAAGTTTAGCAGTTTTTAAGCGTGGAAAGGTAACGTAGAGACAAAAGTAATTTCGTATTTAATCCGTTTGAGGCTAAGCAACACGTTGTAGCGCGTAGTATTATTTTTCCGCCTTGTAGCGATAATTGCTTGTAGAGGCATGACTGAGACGGTATAACCCCTTAGACATAAAACTTAATAACCTTTTTTTAACTGAAACGTGTTTCGTCTCGTGATAACGAACAGACTAGTGTAATAAGGACACCGAAGTGACCGATAAACACAACCAAATTATAGCTTAAATAGGTCTGACGGACTTTTATGAACAAGGTCATAAGTATTAATTTGAAAGCCAAAAGTCAAGCCAAATAGTACTCCTGGAGCGTTCTCGTTATTTCAGTAATAAAATGAAAATGAATGCTGAATGCTTAGTGGGCAAATCATTGACTGAGCGGTCTTAAAAAAAGCAGGCTAGGCTTCTGACTTTGATAAACCTTCTTGTAAATAGGTATTTTATGTGGTAATCATTTTAGTACTAATTTTCTTTTTTAGGCCTGTTCAGCAACCTAAAAAATGAGAGGATACTTTTTCTTATTACATTAGTGAAAACTTACTTAACTAGTATGGATTCAGGCTGGGAGATATACTATGTGCTTGTAGTATAGTTGTTGATTTATCAAATTTTGGTTTTCCCTGAAAAAAACATAACGTGTGCAGATTTAGATTTAAATATTTCAGAATAAAAATTCGCGAGCACAGGTCTTTCAGGATTCTGTGCACACTTTATACCATCTTATTTGACCCAGCTGCGCCGGAATACCTTTCAATTTGAATCACCCCGTCCTGTTTGCGAGCTACGTACATCCAGGAGTCTCAAACTCTGTCCTATTTCACCGTACTGATTCCCTTTCAAAATCCTTCGCTGTTCAGGCTATTCGTCTGGGGAACGATCTCCCTCTTACCATCAGGCAAGCTCAGAGCAAATTCTCCTTTAAACGCAAGTTGCGTCAGCATCTCTTATTAACTATAATATAATTATATTATATTATAATTGTATGTATTTATAAGTAAGTTTATATTGTATTCATTATATAATGTATGTATATTAATGCAATTTATTGATTTGTGTTTCCATTCGAGTCTCTGTATTTAGGATCCTGCACCACTAAAAGTTTCTGTTTAGCCCAATATTTGACTGGTATAGAATGCCTTAAGGCATTAAGTCCGCATATTGTACCTTTATTTCTATATTTGCGCAATAAAGTTTAAATAAATAAATAAATAAAAATCCAACTTTTTGCATAAAAGGCAGAATTACAAGAATTTCTACCATGATCGACATTTGTAATGAAAAAACACTTACTGAGACAAATGTAATTAAAAATATTATTGTGTCTCTCAAAAGGAATTGTTATTCTTACACGAAATAAAATTAACATTATTGAACTATTGAGCATTTAATACTTCACATTAAAAAAAATATTAAATATTCCACTCTCAATAAGGGCCAATCGTCACTTTAAATAATCGGATCTACTGAAAACCATCAGCGTCGTTGCACTTCATGTCTCGACCTATGCTGCGGAATCCTTTTTTGAGGCAACTATCTTTTCAAGCTTGCATGTTGTGTTTTCTTGTGTTGTCAATAAACATACATATTATATTCTACGTATTAATTACTACAAAAATATACTACTTTACTCACTGCAAATTGTACAACTCGTGCGCTAATTTTACAACTAGTAGCCCGTGTGGCTCTACCCACATATTACAAAAAACGCAACCAAAATCACAGGACAAAATATATCTCTTTACGCGTTCTCTGGACCCATTATTTAAACTGGTTTTTTTTCTAATGCGTAATTCTGAAAACTACCCCCCACATACTTCTTCACAAAGCTTCACACTCATAAACTTAACCTTTCTTAAAATATGACGTAAAATGAAACTAAATTTGCACGTCCTTTAATTATTAGGTCCTGGGTTTAATTGCTTCATCGTTTGGGAAATTAAAATTACTCCAAACGTAAAATATGGGATCCAAGAATCGCCCATAACAAAGCCACAATTCAATAAAAATTAATCTTTTTGTAAGGGAAATACTTACATACTCTAACATTGCTGGATTATTGTTGGAGTTTGTTTCATAATTATGCTTAGCACTCTAATGATAATAAACATAAAATAATAATAGTACCTATACTACAATATAATATACAGTGAGCAAAGGGCGCTTACAACAAACACCGTAGCGAAAAGTATTAATTTTAACCAAACGGCTTACAAACGCCAGTTTTAATTAATCAACTTCCATTACACTTTACTCGCCTATTAAAACCCAAGGCGGCTAAAATTAAATATTTCAATGCCAAAGTAAAATATGAATAGCCGAAGGGTATTTACCATCTACAGTACCATAAAAGGAAAAAGACAAATCTTATAACAAAATACATTTGCCATTTCAAAGCTTGTGAAAAAGTAATCTAGTTTGAATAATAAAATCTTTTATACGATTCTTTGTGCACGGGCTTAACAGAAAAAAAACTGTCCTGAATATTCTTAGTAAATTGAAAAGTTTCTTGGAAATAAAAAGGCCAGTCATGGTGGGCCACAGGGTTGGGAATAGAGATGGGTTTAAATAATGTAGATGGGAATTGTTAAATCCCTAATCAACTAGGGTTTCTAGTGAATTGTGATACTAAATTGTAAAGCCGTCGATTTATTTAAACAAAGACAAATTATGCAAACTATACGGCTCACCTGGGGCAGGCACACATACTTATTAATATAAACATGAAACAGAAACACTCTATATAATAACTGCGATGTGTTACTCAACTTCGTGGTGTCAGGTAAACGCTCGCGAAAATGCCGAGCCGAAGCGAGGTAGGGTACAGCGAAATGTCATCCCGCTCGAATGTGGAACAGCCTAACTAGGGAAGTACCTCCGCCTTGCAGAAGACCACAGTCATAATAACACTACTACTTGTTCTGTAGTAGTGTTGTGTTCCTGGAGGTGAGCAAGGTGGCCAGAGCTCCCGAGGATGCGTTGTGTTGAGAGCGAGAAAAATATATATTAGAGTGACCGTTGGGTCAAAATTCTTCCTTGGTTGATGGATGGTTAACTTAATAAGGCTCAATTTGACTCATCCACATTTATGCTACGCTCGGAGCGCTACGCCGTGCCGGAGTCCGTAGCAGCTTAAACTCCACAATGGAACGAAACGCGCCCGTAGCGCTCTGACGCATGTGTATCCTGATTGACGCTGCTGATAACGTTGAATAGGTAATTACAATCATCAGCATCCCCCTAGCGTTATTCCCGGTTATGCCCTAAAAGAGCCCGTGGTCTGCTTTGACACTAGTTTTTACGAATGCAACTGCCATCTGACTTTCCAACCCAGAGGGAAAACAAGTTCTTATACTTCATTGAAATGCTCACGGTAAATATTTCGTACTTAGGCTCCGAAAAACTCATTGGTACAAGCGAGGATCCGTACCCACGACCGCCGCCTGACAGCCGCATGCCTGAACCATTAGGCTACTGTACGTAACATACATACATACGTATACTCACGCCCGTATCCCATTGGGGTAGGCAGAGACTAAGTAACGCCAAATACTACGGTCCTTACATACTTCTTTCGCTTCGATCACATCCATACATCTCCTCATACAGGCTCGTCGGTTGCGGGAACTCCTGACCTGGCCTTTTAACAGTATCGCTGAAATTTGGTCATGATACCCTCGCTTAGGCCGCCCCCTACCGACCCTTCTATCCATCTCCTGGACGTAAATCCTCTTAGTCAGTCTACTTTCACACATCGTCTCAACATGCCCAAACTACCGAAGCATACCTTGGTCAATCCTAGTCACTACATCGTCTTCTATTCCACATTTTTCTCTTATTACACTATTTTTTATTCAATCATTCAAACGAACTCCACACATACTTCTTAACGCTCTCATGTCAACTGCATTCAGTCTACTCTCATGCTTTTTCTGAAATACCCAAGTTTCACTTCCATCCATCAGTGTAGAAACAAGCACTCCTCTGTGAACCGCGAGTCGAGCCTTCTTTGTTATATTTTGGCCGCTCACAAACGCGTGCAATGCTCCATTCACCTGATTCACAGTAGGTAAACTAGTATTTAATATTTATATTTATGTCTTCATTTGAATTTTTCTCCCCTTGCCCTGCTTATACATATATGAGATAAAAAAAAAATTTTATATCCACACAATATGTTCCTTTTGCATAACTTTGTCCTAAATTAAACAAATGGCAGATATCCGCACAAGCTTTATTAGCCTAGACAGAAATTTAGTTATTTTTAATAAAAATGCTTATATTATGTTAATAGAATTGTATAATAAAGATCCAAATGACTTGTCATTTGTTTTTATTCGACTAACGAATTTTTGAAGTACCAATTCTCGTCTATCTTACTATTTTTATCATTAATTTGCCGTATTGTATGTTGTATTTTGAATTCATTGTTGTCTTGATAATTTGAATGTTTATTATTTTCTTAAATTTAATAATATTTCTACGCCGATGTCGGCAGGATATGTGAAACTGACTAGTGTAAAACATACCAACAAATGTACCATATTCGGAGAAATAAACTTATTCGATTCTATTCTATTCTATTTTATTCACGAATTCGGTTATGGCACTAATACTCGTATAATTATTGTTTAACGCAATATTTGTTTATAGTTTTGCTTACAAATGCCTATTTTTCCACGGTTCAGAATAGTGCCGCATCATTTCGGTATTCCACGGTATAAAACTTTGGAAATACTTAAGTGTATTACAATGCTTATGTTAGCAGCAACAACAAAAAAAATTATCAACTCCAATGCTTTACAAAAAATGCAAATTGGTGTCTCTTTTTAAGTGTACATAGCACACTTGTGATAATGCAGCAATGTTTCAATTTAAACTCTATTTCATGTTCTACCTCGTAACCTCTGTTTTCGTAGCCTCGCCAGGTGAATCCCACCCGGATAATGCACGGTTGAGAATTGTCACGCAAACTTGGCCTTTCCCTAATTGCACGGTTTAGTCTGCAGGGAAATTAATGACCGGATTAATGGAGTAATGGGGCTTGTTTTACTTGCCCGTCTGTTCACAAGACTTTTTTAATGAATCGGCAATGAGAATAATTTAAAGAAGCGTTTTGAGAAAGAAAGAAAAAAATATACATTTATTTACAACACATAATGAACAACAAAATTAACAAAAACACTTTAAACCTGAAACAAGTGTGTCTCTGCAGCAGTGAGCCAGACACTGGCTCAGCATTATGCTGAGGTATCAGACACCTGCAGCGCTGATTTTCAGTCAGCACCGTTGATGACACAGGTACGTTAATTAATTGTAGTATATAAACTACGCAATATTATTGGGTTAGCCGATATTATGTGATATATAATGGCGATATTAAATGAGAGAGATTTGGAGTTTTTTTGCAGATGCCTCGATTTTTTAAACCCAGTAGTCAGGTGGCAGTAAGAGCCACGTTCATGTTTTAGACACACGAGAAAACGAGATGTATTTATTCGTATGACCAAATTACAATCGTTCTTAAACTAAATTCAAATTAAAGCAGAGGCTCTAGTATAAGTTTTACCGAAACAAAACGTTACGATCGCGTTTGCGTTTTACCCTCGATTTGTATGGGATTTGACAGCTAAACGCAAACGCGATCTTAACGTTTTGTTTCGATAAAACTTATACTAGAGCCTCAGTACACCCAATCGCTGGATCTATTGGCTGAGATTGTTACCTAATGTGAACAAGTTCGCTGGTTTGACCATAACACAGGATGAGTATGGGGCGTGGCCATACTCGCAACTGACCGAGTATCAGAAAGAATTATATTGTCCGCGAAGTCGATTAATATCTATAAAAAAAATTATTCAAATTAGATTTTACGAGCAGGTGTCGTAAAATATGTACATTTGTAATAATTTGGTTAAGTTGTTTAAAAATGTAGTTTTTCAGTTGCCAAGTTAAAAAAGTATAACCCGAGGCAGAGTTGAAGAACTTTGAAGGCAGGCCCGTGCCTAACTTTAAAAAAAAAACAATATTGAAAAAGCGACGCGACTAAAAAATTCCATTTAATGAACGGACCTGTTCACAAAATTTCACGAGAATCGGTTCAGAAATGCGACCCGTGGAGGAGAACAGCTCGACAGCGGGACAGACACCGGACAAATGATTTTCGGCCCAAGCTGAAGCATAGTACTTCGTTCGCTTTGCTCATTCGTTTGATAAACATTTTTGTGTAACACATTCACTGCCAAGAATCGCTTCTCAATACGCTTGTAGCCGATCTCTTTGTTTTCCTGCTAAATAGCTGAAAGCGACCACAGCGTATGTGCCCGCTGGGCGGGTTCTTTTCAGAGAATGTGTATGTTTTTTGCTTTTGACTAAAAACAAAATATTATACAAATGACTAGCAATATATTTTTCGTAGTAAAAGCCTTTAAAAAATCCCATCATTCATTCATGCCCTTAAAAAACCTTTTTGTCTCTTTTACTCCTGGGAAGTAACTTCAGTACTTGCTTAAGCTACCCCACAATACACATAACGGGTAGCTAACAAATCCTGAGCTCCTGGTTATATATTCGTTGCTAATTGCAAGTCTGCGTTCCTCTAGATGAAATAGTATGTAAATTAGGGAATTTGCGCTGTGTACCAAAGACCGGTATCTAGAACGTGCTTCTCACACTAACGTTTATTTAGTTAGTAGATAAATAGGCACTAAATACCCCGTAGAAAACAAATGTGATATTGCTTCTATGCATGGTTTGGGTAAAGCTGTGTATAGTTGTGTATGGCACTGATTAATATAATTGTTTATATGCTTTAAAGACTACGACGGTGGAAAACCAAGACTGTCTGCCTGATGGTAAGCAGACACTGTAGCCTACGGACGGATGGAATCACAAGGGCGTTGCCGACCCTATACTGATCTGATGTCGTTGTGTCGATAGCTGAAGACGAAAACGGGTCTCACTTTTAATATTTCCATCCTCCTTTTACTCACCAGGAAGACAACACCATATGTTACCTCCTGGCCAAGTAGTGACGTAATTATGACTGCGTCCTTCTGTAAGATGGAGGTTGAAGTGCCTCCACCAGTTGGGCTGCTCCTAATATGAGCTATATGACCTTCCACTCTGCCCTACCTCTCTTAAAGTCATACTCCAAGGTAAAATGTTCTGTCCCTTTCTCACACACAAAAATGACAAAGTGATAGAAAAAGACAACCCATTTTAAAGGGCATTATTGTAGTTAAAATAGGTTTGATAAATTTTTATGGGAGGCGACGACGTGGCAGGCCGAGACGGAGATGGCGGGACGTCATTTTGTAACGATTAGCCAGAGATTTACCAAAGCCCGGGCTAGTGAAAGTTGAGGGGAGGCCTTTGCCCAGCAGTGGGACAATATTATAGGCTACGAAAAAAAAAAACAATTATGTCATAAATTTGTAGAGTTGTATTCAAATATTTGTGGGCAACTTGCCGCCTCCGATATATCTAATGGAAACTAGATTATCGTCGGCTACTTGACATTAATGGCGGAGAGTAGCGGTGCAGAGGCGCTCGTAACTATAACTATGAATGGACTCACTGTGACAAATACAGACGGTTGGGCCAACAGTGTCGGATATTTGGGGTACTGGAAGCATGCTTCTTGCTAAGTCTGCCGACATGTTAGGAAACCTAAGCGGCAGAAGACTCTCGGTACAGTACAAAATGTCGCATACCAGTTTCAGAGGAATTTCCTCCCTCGGACGCTCCGGTTGTGGAATGAGCTCCCTGCCGAGGTTTTCCCGAGGGACCAGTCTACAATATGGGGTTGCAGTAATGCTTGATGTATGTGACGCGGTATGTATGACATGTCTTATGGGGATTCATACGCGCTGCAATCGTGGGCCCCCCTGTCAAATCCTTCCTGACGTGTGGAAGAGAATCCATACCTACTCCAAGGCCGGGGACTGGACGCCAGCGCTGGCTTCCAGTCCAGGGCCTAAGTAAATGTCGGATCATTTTAGGTTCCGTACCCAAAGGGTAAAAACGGGACCCTATTACTAAGAATCCACTGTCCTTCCGTCCGTCTGTCCGTCGGTCACCAGGCTGTATCTCATGAACCGTGATAGTTAGACAGTTGAAATTTTCATAGATGATGTATTTCTGTTGCCGCTATACGAACAAAACCTTAAAAACAAAATAAAATAAATATTTAAGGGGGCTGCCATACAACAAACGTGATTTTTTTGCTGTTTTTATAGATAATGGTAGTCCGAATCGTACTTGGCCGGTTTTTTTATATCCCGTATATATTGTAATAAAATCACAATGATTTCTGTATGTATAATCCGACATCACTTGAATAGCGTCAACTGCCTTCTACGTAAATGGTAGCTAATTATATTTCATATCACGTTACAAGGTTATCGTTTCCTTGGTCCCGAAATACCCGGGTATTTTCGTAAATACGTGTCAGATGATAAGATATATTAAGATTTTAATAACCTAATTGGTCTTTTCGGGCATGATTTTCTATGTAGGCCAAATCTGGGTCAGACTTATACAGATTATATTTACTGGCACTGATTATAAGTTTATTTTTTAATTTTTCTCATCTCCCGACATATTTTTTATCGCATTTATGCAAAGTAGTTAGCTAAGTATATATTTATAGAATTGTAGACATAAATTGCCACTATGTTGAAGAATTTTAACCACCTAATACAACATAGCATAGCTTCTAGCTAAAGGACTCTTCGTGATTGCCTACCAGCCCAGACCAGAGTGTAACTGTCTCATACTTACTAATAATACATTTAGACCAACCTATTTTCGCCCGAACCATTACGCAATCGAACAGAGGGCTGAATTCGTATCCTTTCAGACGAGCGATAAGATTGCTCAACTGTCATATTCCGATTCAAAATTCAGTGTATGCCGTACGAAGCCTTACGCAATCGACCAGCAGTTGTTTTTTTTTTACTACTTTTATAAGCAATATATTTGCCATTAGTTGTTTTTACAGGATACCTAAAAAAGTTCCTCTCTTTTCATCACCAAGTAATAACCTACTTCCTACCATGTATGCTACGCGTCATGGCGTCGAGCCAAGCAGTTGGAGCGTAAAACAAACAATGCAATATGCATCACTTATTTTATCTCGGCTACAATTTAATAAACACCGTCCTAAATCCAGATTTACCTAAAATAAGCGCAATATTAACCCAGGAACTCATTTCGTGCAACGACACAACCAAATATGAAAATATTACTCGAAACTCGAAAGCAAAAAGGTCTTGAACTGCCATTATAAGGGGCCCTTTCCGAGGGTATAAAAGAGAATTTATGATTTTAATACCGCCCGTGCGGTTGCGATTTTGACCGATAACTCACTAGTATTATGCGGGCGACAAACAAAAAAGGTTTGGGTGCTTTTTTTGGTTCGCTTTCTGTTTTCCCACTACGAAAACGAGGGGCGTTACAAAGTTGGTGAAAAACTTGAGTATTCACTTGTAACGAAAATTCTAGCGAATGTTACATCGTAAGTACGTCATACACAGATATATACAAACTACTTCAATAAACACAATATTTGCAAGCAGGAAATACATTTTTAAATTAGGTAAATTATATAACTTCTTAAATAATCATATAAACATTCATCACCTATCAAATACCAAATGTATAAAGTTGACAACAAATTGGTTGAAACTAGAAAGTTATCATGAAATAGAAGACCTATTTTAATGTAAATTGTACACAAACACTATCAAGCATCAACACACATGCTCTTATTTAAATTTTAATACCTTAATACATACTTTACACTTAGTTACGAGAGCATTTAAGCGAGCGTTCTAGCGAGCGTTCTAGCGAGCAATCTAGTAAAACTATGGTAAAGTTTCGAGCTTTTTGCCGAGCCAAGCAGTTTTGCTATTTTTCCGCAACCGTTCCTTTTCGCCCACAGCTGCACAGCGTTTACTAGAGCGTTTACTAGAGCGTTCGCTAGAATTATAGTGAAAATATTCGTAACGATGTTTGGCTCTATGCTTGGCCTTGTCCGTTGTCCAGTTCGACTTTATAACCAGCGAGTGTTTGATGTTCTGTTACATGTGAATGATCAAATCTATCAGCAGTCTGTCTATGTGTCTGAGGCACAGTGACTCTCCGATGAACCGATGTGAGTGCGGTTTATTATATGGAAAGTGTTGTCTCTCAAAACGGTTCTTAGTTTTGTATATATAATATGTCTACAAGTTCTAGTCCATAAGCGTGCAAAAGGCACAATCGTCAGGGGGTTGCCTATATACGGTATAAAATACCAATAATTATCAAATTAGAACAGAAGAAAACTCCCGACATTTTCATTTCAAAGTTCAATATCTCTAAACCAGCTGAACCGATTTTGTTGAAACGTAGCTAAAAACCATATAGATCACGTTAGCTTTCGGACAAAAACCTCATTGGAATCGGTCCATTCGTTTAGGAACTACGATGCCACAAACAGACAGACAGACACACAGAAACTTATAACACCCCTTTTTGCGTCAGGGGTTAAACATCTCTGAGTACTTAAATAAAACATGATGACTTGGCAGCTACACAGTTAAGGTCTTCACCAAGTTTACAGTTACAACTATTCAGCCAACACGTTTTATTCGAAAATAGCGCTACATGAAAAGCCCTAAGCCAGCCACATTATTACCACACACTAAAATGTAACTGTAAATTAAACTGAAAAATCGGTATAAATAGGTCGTCTTGGCAACGAGCAAGGCCTAGTTCCTAAATTGCCCCCATTATGGTAATGCTCTCGATACGCTGCAAACAGCACAAGCATTCACAAAACACCGGCCCAGCAGTGCAGTTAACAGCTCTAAACTTGGCACAGATCCCGAGATTCGAAACAATTGTGTGTAATAAAATGTCAGAGTTACACTGGCCTGCTTGCAGCGGAGTGAGGTTGGTCTGTGAATGGTTTGGCTGCTTTGAACGTTAAGAAATGCTAATTACGTTGGCTACAGCCGTAAGCTCTGGAACGATTTTGCGGTGAAATTCAGTGGGATCGAAACTATCGTTTTGCTTTTTGATCTAAAATAGATTGGAACACACAACATCTCTCGTATAACTCAGGTGCTGCTACTGATGAAGTAAAAAAAAAAAATGTTTTCAAAACATTTAGTCACACTTTGCCAACACTGTAACGTGCTAAATCTGAAATCAAACGACATGGCCATAGGGCTATGACATTTAATTTTAGTCCACACGAAAAATAACACACACGACACGTTAAGATATTTTTCTCAAACATGCTCGGAAATGTATGCGTTAATATCACGAAATGAAGACATGAAGTTTCTTGTTTAAGGCTCCCTACATTTCTTCTTGGCCTTACGCCAAGAAGTAATGTATGAAAACCCTAAGTAAAACCATTATTGTCCGCTACTCTAACTTTTTAAATTTGCTTACTAATATTAAACTGACAAAGGAAAAATTACATACTGCCAACCACCACTAGACTGTAAGCATACTTACGACTTTAAAAAAAAAACTATAGTAGGTACTATACTTATGTGCGGTTAAACTTGGTGCTCGAACGGCTTCTTCAAATGGCATGTTTAAAAAAAAATGGCGGCAAATTACACAATTGTTTTCTGATCTTTCGTTCCGATTGTAATTATTTTTATTTTTATATTTCCTCACATCGTTTGAGAAAAGCACTATACAATCCTCGGCCGGAATAGGGATTGCTGGACTTGTTGTATCCTGCCTCGTCTACGACTCGGCCGTCTACCCCAATCTCGTCCAGCGATCCCTTACTTCATGGCCTCTGCAGTAATGTACTTATACATTTATTTACAACTTTACTACGACAAGTTACATTATGTCATTAAATTGCCGAATAAAACTACTTCTACTACCAGACGACCGCTTTAACGTAGGTAGTTGGTAGTGACCCTGCCTACGAAACAAGAGGTCCTAAATTCGAATCCCGGTAAGGCCATTGATTTCTGTTATGAGCACGAATATTTGTTCCCAATTCTATTTATTCCCCTTTCTATTTATTTTACGTATTTATTTATTTATATTTGGTATGTTTATCTTCGTCTAGAACCCATAGTACTAGCTTTGCTTAGTTTTGAACTAGGTCGATTCGTGTAAGATTGTCCGGTAATGTTTATTTATTTATATATATTTTACTTACAGGAAATCTCACTTTTTTATCCACATTTTTATTTCCACTGGTGTGTTTGGCCGGCTAATATGATTTTAATAATGCATAGTCCAAAAGTTCAGCCATTCAACATCTTGACCTCAAAGACTTTAAAATAACCTTAATAATCTGTCTTTGATTCCCCGTTCACAGTTTAAGTCCTGTCTGAAATTAAATCAATCACTTGGAAACAGTTTGAGCTGAGCACCGACCATTAATTTTAGTGCCTCGATCTCCTCAAACTTGGTCTATTCAACTTAAAACTTTGAATTTAAATCGAATGTGCATTTGTTGGGCACATTCACCTTTATTTATACGTGTGCAAACTCAACTATCATTTGCTAATTAAACGAGCGAGCGAAGCGAACAAAGTTCTCCGGCTTAGATTGGGCTAAAATCGTTTCGTATGTCCAGATGTCCAACAGTCCGGCTATTCTATCTACAGATCGAAATTCTCAACTGACTTTCGTGAAATTTTATGAGTAGGTGTAAAAACGTTTTTATTAACCAATTCAGGTTCCGGTTTTTTTTTATAAAGACTTGCTTCTACAGCTCACAGACCACTAGTATCTAGTTACATGGATTAAAAAAATGTTAAACAATCTGCTATTTAGTGTCAAGGATTATCTCGACAGACAATACTTTCGATAAAAAAACAAATCGGTTCATCGGTTTAGGAGCTACGATGCCACAAATAGACATACAGATTAAACTTACTAACACCCCTCGTAAGCGTGGAAGTATAAATAATTTGAAAATAAGATAAAACCAGGCCCCTATTTCACCAAGTCGACAGGTGCTACAATTGTCAAGAAAATACGACAATTGTAGGCTGTGAAACAGGTATTGTCTAAATAAGAGACAATTGTTGTTTCACAACTTTTTCACCGTATGTCGGTTGTTGACAGGCGTCCACCACGGCACCACTGCATTGTAATGAGGCTTCTAGACGGACCATATTTTACTACAATAATGTCTCTTTCTTTAAGATGTGAGTAAGAGAGGGACACCTATAGATGCCGGCCACATATTTCAGTGGAAATATAAGTACATCTAAATGCCTCGTAAGATTTGCAATACTTATTGCGAGAAGGACAAGACAAAAGGCTTATGAATACGACAGTATCTTATCAATCTTATCATTTATAGCATATACACGTCATTGAGTGTTTTACTTTGATTCAACAAGAAATAATAATTGCTTGGCTGCTTCAATGTTCGATTTTTTAATTTTACAACGAACAAAAAAGCCCTTTATCAGCGTATTGTTTTTTAATGCTGTCCGCATTTTAAGAAGCCCAGTTTAGCATAACTAAAGGAAATATAGACGGTCAACCAAATCTTGTCACTAAAAAAGGCGGCAAATTTGAAAAATCGCGGGCTAGCAACGCTGGCTTTGAAATTATTCGAATGATTCTCGTGTCATTTCTATCTTATCTATGGAAACCTCCACCCTACTAAAAAGAGAAATAACTAGCATATATCCGTCCCTTTTATATATTAATTAATAAAAATAAAAAATCTCTACCCAACTAAATTAAAACGCCTCGTCTGTATATGTACTATGTCCTTTTTGATAAAATAAAAAAAACACTATCAGGTTATTTTATTACGGTATTGTAGGTTGACACGGTAAAACTTTGCTTTGCTTTGTATTTGCTAAATCGATGCCATGAGAAACTCGTTTTCAGCAATTGTGACGTAAATACTATTATTTCATTTTTCGTTAAAATATGCTACAAATAATTGTGGTTGACTGTGTATCCGCATGACGTACCATGAAATTGACTTACACTAGAAATGTCACTTACGAGAGTTTAACGTAATCAAAATCTAACTAAAATAGAAATAGCCTATTAATGAATTAAACGTATCCAGTATCTGACCTCATCAGAATAGGCTTTATTAATGAATTCGACGCAGCCATAATTGGTTTTCGTTCTAATTGAACTTACTTAAAATCTGACTTTCTCATAATTTATTCGTTGGCGAATTTGACATAAACAGTATTCAACTTATTACTATCACGACCTCATAAGAGTTGGACACTTTCGGAACCTGACTAAATAAGAATCTGGATGAGTCAAAATTAAACCTATTCCGAATTTGGTAACCTTCGCCCAAACCCTGCATTTAGTTTCCCTGTGAGAAAATATTTTTTATCAAGGGGTGTCGACTTTGGGTTTATGCAAAATCAAAAAATCTATTTATGTTACTTAAAGGTTTTTATTAGTTATAAAAGACATTAAGAAATACTCAGTTTATAACTAAGAATGATATTATTCTTTGTCTGAATCGTGTGGCGCATTGCCAGCAAATGTGTTTAAGCTTCGTATCTAACCGTGATATTCCTCAGGGATAATTTGTTTCTTGCACATACTTTCTAAATCCTTTTTTTTCAAGCTTTATATTAACTTGACCTGTTCGTATGTAAGTATGTAAGTTGTCCGTCAAAATTTGCAAACCATTTTTCAGTCACTTGCCGTTATCCGATTGAGCTGAAATTTTGGGTATTAGTATAGTCTGGATGACGATTTAATATTATGCTACCATCGAGCTGATCTGATGATGGAGATAGAAGGTGGCCATGGGAATTCAGTATTTAACCGACGTAACCCCGTTGAGTTTGGGCTCATTAGAATCGTCTCAATGGGTAGTTGATGATGATATACAGAAAAGTACAGTCGGCAATAAAAGCTGGTACCAAAAAATTAAATTATTGACAGGAACTTATAATCTTATTGCAAGCTTTTATTTATGACTTGCACTGTTCGTATGTATTTATTTATTTTATTTATTTATTTAAACTTTATTGCACAAAAGCAAACTTATTGTATAAAAGGCGGACTTAATACCAAATGGCATTCTCTACCACTCAAACCTCAAGGCAAAGCGGAAAAGATTGTGGGCAGTGCACATAACAACTAAAAAGAATAATAACATTACGGTAGTCTGTATATAGATACAACATATTTACACAAATACATATACATAAATAAAATAAATACTTACATACACAAATAAATATATATATACTACATGCATACTTACAAGCGAAATTTCAAATATGTAATCTACTCGATTTACATATTTATGTAAGTGTGTCAAATCAAATCAAATGAAAAATCTAAAATACGTATGTAATAAAAATAAGTAAGTTGTCCGTCAAAATTTGCAATCCATTTTTCAGTCACTTGCCGTTATCCGATTGAGCTGAAATTTGAAACACATGTATATTTGGTGACAATGCAATATTTTGTCACCATTTAGCTGCTCTGTTGATGGAGCCGGAATATGGATACTGGTACTCCATGATAGTCGAGTTTAGGCTCGTTTGTTTTGTTATCTCCAGCCCCCCTATTCTCTAACTTGTTTTAAGCTCACCCACATATATATTTTGACACCGCAATGCGAAGTAACTAAGCGTAGGTAGAGGCCTAGTTTCGTGACGGGTGACCGGCGGGGTGAGCCGCTTCAGCGCGTAGCGAATAACTGCCCAGTACTTACCATTGCACATGATGGCGAGGGTCTCACAATGGAGCCGGAAGGTGGCCAATGGAACTCTATGGCGGAAAGTGCTAAGATAGTCGAGTTCTTAGTCGTAGTACTCTTAATAAATACTTTATCTAACTTTATCTCATAACTCTTTTTACTTTCTCATACCTTTATGTATTGACAACGTAATTTTAAAACAATCAAACGAGGAAAAATATCTAGGTTAATAATGGACAGAGGTCTGACGTGGAAAACACATATCAAAAAAATAAAATCTAAAGTAACATCTTTGTTAGGTTCAATACGGGGCGGGGTAAAACGTCTCCCGCGTAAGGTTCGTTTTAACGTTTACAATTCCTTAGTTACATCTCACGTAGACTATATCTATCTAACTATTTAAAAGAGATTCAAATAACACTAAATAAATAAATAAGGGTTTTGTTTTCACTTCAACAAAAAAAAAGTTTACTTGCTAAGAAAACACAGGTTAGTAAGTCTTATTTTATACGATAAATTAAAATGCACCGTCTTCTTTAAGGTTAGAAAATTTGATTTTACTGCTTCTAGCGTGTTATTGCAAGCGCTAGTTGCACTAATCTTCTACCTCGCCACCCATCACACAATGTACACAACCACCATGTAAAATGTACACAACTTTATCTTCTACTTAAGGGGGTGAATTGGAAATTATTGCACGAGTTGTAATATAGTAAGTATTTTATCTCATCTAAAATCTCACTTAATGAACTATAAATAAAACTTCACTAAGTTATATTTATCGAAAATTGACCAAAAAAGCCATTCCCGAAGTGTTGCATCACTTTTTCTCGTGCGCGGAATGCATAAGCGTGCGCTCTGTCAAGGAGGCGTGACCGACTCGAGTCAAGGCATCCCCTTAAATAAGTATCGAGACAGCGAAGCGCTTGCGATCGTGTCGCTAACTGACAAAAAACTGCACTTGACCTTGAATTCGTTAACCATACTTATTGGGTTCTTCCCCGGATAACGTTTGAATGAATTTTGTTAAAAACCCATGCGAGTACCCGATATCTAGACTTTACATAGTTTTTCTTAAAGATTTCTTTCAGATAAATACTACAAGTATTTTTATTGGATTTCACTTTTTATATAACATGCAATATCGTTAAAGTAAAATCCGACAAATGTCTAACGTATTCTGGTTTTCATAAAATTATGTTTTAATACTGAATCGTCATATAGGTAGTAAAACCCGATAAACACTAATAACTGGTTTTACATTATGTGTTTAGTTTGATTTTGTACAAATATCTTTTCAGTAAAATCCTATGAATATGGTTTTATCACTAAGTAATATTAAAAACTGAAGCCTTAAAAATACTTGTTTTTTAATTGTATTTTAATGTATCAAATAAAAAACTGTTTTGAATGCAATACGTTTAGCGGAATTAACCGTCGGGTTATGTTCTCTGTATTGAAGTAAAGTTAAATGTTATTTAGGTATTTGGTCGGTCGCTTTAATGCAAATTATGAATTAGGAATGATTGAAACTTATGGACTGAGAAATTTCAATCTAGAAATAAACTTAGAGGTCTCTTGATTTATATTTAAGTTGTAGAATTCAAATACGAAAATACGTTATTTTTGTTATAATTATAATTTTTAATTTTTCGTCTCGTCAACCATACCTAGCTGTGATTTTCGACATTCATATGTTATTATGATCATGGGATACTATTACTCAAATACTCATATATACATCATTATAAGTAAAATAAGCTTATTTATCAGTAATATAAAATTACAACACACACATTACATTATGCATTTATGTATTATGTAAACCGTTTTGAAATAATGACGTATTGTAGAGTTTCTTACAGCAAAATTATAGCAGTACTGAATAGTCGTAGTATTAAAATTAACAGACATCATTATTTTTCCCTTTGCTCAGGTGCCAACACACATAAGGCCCCGTTCCCCCTATGTCGTCTGTCGGGACGATTTTTTATCGTGTGTCGTAGTGGCAGAACACTTTATATGAAGCTGTTCACACTTGTCGGACAACAATTTTGTGTCGGATCCGACAGAAAATGTCGGGTGTTTTTCCAGCCGACCGCCCGGAAATAAATCGTCTCGGGTCTCGCTGCTCACATTTGATCGGATATAGGGCCGATCCCGCCCGCGCTGCACCCCCTGCGCCGCCCGCGCGTCACACATTTTGGCGCGCAAGCAGAGTTGTTGTGTTTTTATGCTGCGGAACTTCGTAATAATGGCTGTACTTTTGATGATGAAACTTTAGAGCGTCAATCAGGCGTGCTGTCATTAGTACAAAGTACAAAGTAAATCTTTCCGTTACAATTTATTCGTTTCCTTCGCAAATAATACATCACAGCAAAAGCTTCGTCAACGTCCATCGTGTACAGAAGCCCCGTTTGACAGTCGTAATGGCACCAGCTGCGGTCGTGGCCAACAGCGGACTAGTGTGAACAGAGGCGCTGACACCCGATTAAAATCGGAATCCGACTTCCGACATAGTGGGAACGAGCTCTAACCGCAGGCAACCCTTACTGCTCGCCCCTGTAAGGAGACTTGTCAAGCTCCGAAAGTCGCTTAGCGTCATATGGCCAACAATTTACAACAGGATCCCGTATGAAATTAAATTGGTTGAAAGCAATGCTGCTTTCTCCCCTCCTCCTGGCGTTATTCCTGGTTGTGCTCTAAAGGAGCCCGGGGTCCGCGTTGACACTTAATCCTACGATTCGATGCCAAATCGACACTAGTTTTATGAAAGCAAATGCCATCTGACCTTCCAACACAGAGGGAAAACTAGACCTTATTGGGAGTAGGTTTCCTCACGATATTTTCCTTCGACGAAAAGCTGTCGGTCAATATTCCGTACATAAGTTCTGGAAAAACATTGGTATGACTGTAAACATGCTACCGTAGCTGTTTTTTCCAAGGAAAGAAAGAAAGAAAGAAAGAAGAAATTTATTCACTACACAAAAGACACACAGAGACTAAGGGAGTACAGATACAATACAATTGACACATAATGTGTGTGTCTTCGCGGCAGTGAATCGGTCGCTGTCTCAGCATTATGCCAAGGTGTCAGACAGACACCTACAGCGCTGATTTTCAGACAGCACCGTACGTGACCCACGGAACGCAACACAACATACTGCCGATACAAACGTATACACATAATAAATTAATAATTAATATACTAAATCTGTTAAATATTTGACACAAGCACAATAGGATGAGAAACAATGTTAAAAACGCGAAACGGTTGGGATGTTTAAAAAATGGTTAAAAATTAAATAAAGTGCTGGATGGGTTAGGGTTGGGATTTTTGGAGCGTCAACAAATAGCCCTTAAGCTGGCGCCTAAAGGTATACCTGCTAGACGCTCCTTGGATAGTTGAGGGGAGATCATTCCAACACTTGGACGCCGCGAACCTGAAGCTACCTCGAAACGCCGCGGTCCGATGCTTTGACACCAGAATCATCGCCTTACACATACGCGCACTCTTAGGCCATACAAGTCTACTCAGCAAATATGCTGGGACCCCAGAGGAAGGAACTGAAATACATGCGTATACTACAAGCATGCTGTATTAGCGTGTAGCGATTCTTGGCAGTGAATGTGTCGGTTTTGACGAGAGCAAATAAAAAAATACTCAAGTGTCGAGATCAAGATTAGCATAAACCATCAATATTCATAAAAGGTTTTCAAGTGTATCACTTCTTATCTTCAATAATACGAACATAATAATTTGCGTTGAACACGCGAAGCCCCACAAAAGCAAAACGAGATCACACTTTTGCAAAACGAAATCGCCTTGAAAAATGACAGTTAAAAGCGAGTTGAACATCTACATTCAAAGAAACAAAACGAATTAAAATAAAAAAGGCTCCATAGAAAAATGATAACGCGAACCCGCGGGATCGTGGCGGACACTATTTCATACCTTTTTCCACTCTTTGAAATAAATTTTATTGAGTTATGACCTTTTACGAGGTTCCACGTAAAGAGAAGCAAATCGAGCCGAATAGGAGTTGCGTGACTTTAAATTGCATAGAAAAGGGCTGGAGAACTGTAGATTTAAAATTATTGCTCGAGTTGAGGTGCTAGGAAGTAGGTCAATAGGGCGTGGTCGTGTTCGTATGTAGGTAATAATTAGTATGTATGTATGTAAATACTTTATTATTGTACATAAGACATTGGTTAAAATACTGTCAAAATAGCTTTTTAGGTACAGATGAACTTATGGAAAGGGATCTCTTCCAGCTAACCTTTGAGCAATTGAGACGAAATCAGGAACTAAACGAGACACACTAACACGCGTACAGAGAAGTAATTAATAAATCTACTACAAGCTAATACAAATAAATTGAAATATTATACACATACTATAAATAAATACACATCTATATATATATAAATAAATATATATATCTACAACATATCCAATTAGTATACAATTAAATCACAAGTCATTGGAGGCACAACTTTTTCAGCTTTTCATTGAGTGATGCCACAGACTGGGAGTAGTCGCTGTTTGAAAAAGGTATAATAGGGGTGTAGACACTAAATAAAATAGTAAATAATGTCATATTTTCTCTAAAAAGGATAAAAATGTAGTCAAATGGAGAAAAAATCAACGCAAGAGGTTAAATAATCACGAAGTTACAAGTATCCAAAGTTTTAAGAAGGGGTATGTTCTGTCGATGCCGCTTGTAGATTGTGACGTCACTAATAGACGGCAACGTGCCGTGCCCCGTCGTGTTCGGCGCCGCCGTCGACGCGGCCTTCCGCGGGCGCGACGCGTGATGCTGCAGCCTCGCATTGTGACGTCACACACTGTTTGCGTTGTCTCTTTCTAACAAGCAATATTAAAACGGTTGTAGCTTCATAATTCTTTGAGATATGCGAATGGGATTTTCGTCACTAGGCATATTTTTTTGCCTTCTTTCTTTTGGAGTAATAATATTTTTGATTCTACACCCCTATTACCTTACCTATAGGCCGCTCTTGTATGAAGTTTTGTTCAGTTTAAACGTCAATTTATTAAGGTGCTGATAGACTTGAGAATTCACATGTAACAGAACAACGAGCATTCGTTTTGTTTAAATTCGAACTAAACAATGAACAGAGCCAGCATACATCCCAATATCGCTACGGATATTTTGACGACCATTCTAGCGAACGCTCTAATAAATGCTCCTCAAAAAATGTATTCTTAACGAGGTTCTCAGACTTGACCGCTGTAATGAAATTGTTCGGCATGGCAAAAAGCTTAAAGTAAATTTACTGTCGTTTCACCGGAATGCTTCCGTTTATTTTGTGAGTTTTTACCTGTAATGTCACATTCGCTAGAATGCTCATTACAAGGGAATGTTCAAGTCTATCACTTTTAAAAACCGCGACCGTGATTCCATGCGCCACTCGTCCGTGAAGGTGACATCCCTGGCATATCGTTTCAAATTCATGTATATCAGATTCAAATGTTAGTGATCGATCACATTGACCGATTAATTCATTAGTCAATGTGTCCAATCGATAGGCATGACAGGGTTATAATATTATATAATTTTAAAACTTACGTATAAGACTAACATATATACAATAGAATAATAACATTTAAACAATTTTTAGACGACGAAACAGCGTGGCTTCGTTGCGTCGTCAAGTCTGCAAAGTAATAAGCATTATCAAGTGAATGGGCAATTACTGAAATAACAAAACCATTTCTCCATGCTTACAATACAATAAACACTCTAGTCTTTGTCGAATTAAAATGAATAACACCATTTAACTGCATTAGAGTTCGCTAATAGGTACGTGTTACTACTCTTATATTTAATTTAGTTCTCTATTACAGAAGAACATTAATTGAAGAAGAAACACCTTCAATTTAATTTGTACCAGCGCACCGCACGGCTAGTCAGGAAGGCAGTAATTTGAGTTCGGTGCTTAAAAGTGTAACATGTGAGGTTCGTGTTGGAACGTAGTTATGTTATGGCCGAAACCAGTTTAAGATATGGTTTTTCCAAGAAATATTTGTTTTATGCCACAACTGTGGCAAACGAGCATGCCTACCTGATGCTAACTAAGCAGACGGTGCGTCCAAGTTTATTTAAACGTTTCACATAATAGTAAAATCTGACAGAGCCAAACTATATAAAAAGTAGGTATTATCTTGTAGTAAAACACGTTTAGTGGAGGCTATATGTTACATTAAGAAATTACATAAAGATTCACGCTTTTATTCTTAAAAAGGGTAGGCAGAGCACATGAAAATTATGTTCCAGCGCCACTTTTAGCATAAATGTGGGTATAAAACATCGATAAAAAGTGATATCGCAGATTCTACGCTAGAAACCAAATTTTAAGTTGAGACAGCACTATTTCACTTTTATTTTATCCGCCACTGGCCGAAACTGAAAGTGCCCTGTCTATTATTAACATATACATATTGGACAAGTAAATGTTGTTCTGTTGTTGTGAGTCATGGACGCTGACCCCGAGATACCAAGAACGACTAATAGGTAGCCTTAAAAATGTGGTTCTGACGAAAGATTGACAAGAATTTGCTGGACGGAGAGAAAGACGAACGAAGAGTTTTTAAGGATAGTAGGAGAGAAAAGATGTTAGCTAGGATGTAATAGAAATAGAAGAGGCAAGTTGGTGGGCCACCTGATACGGCATGACAGGTTCTTCTTAAACATCCTAGAAGGCAAAATTTAAGGCAAACGAGACAAAAGAAGGCCTAGGCTAACATATTTTAACCAAGTATAGGATAAAGCTGGTGTCGAGTCGTATGAGGAAGTCAAGAGGCTGGCAATGGACAGAGAAAAGTGGCGGTTTCTGAACTGACAAAAGCAAAGGTGTCCAAGAATGTTGTGCACGGTAAAAGAGAAGGAATGACACCGCGTTGGTGTCTCAGTTCTTGCCGGAGCGACAGAAGATCGAACCAAGCTATCATACGCTACCATGTCTATGGTCAGAGTGACTTCTTCCACAACTTGGACATCCCCACTTTTTTTTTCAGCGCACCAAAAAACCATGGAATGCGAGCTCCTTACAAATGTTTGAACTAAACGGCCTCCCGGCATCGTTTTGACACCCCGCGTAGTGGCATTGACACCCATTCTCTGGGGCCATTTTGCGGCGCTTCTCAGACTTCTATGGTTTTCTTCGTTCGCTGCTTTTCCCAGTTGGTGGGATCCATCCTAAAGGGCATGTCTCGTTTCGCACTGACCTTATAGAAAACTAGCTGCACGGCTTCACTTGCATATCGTGAGGAACGAAAGGAACGACAGAAAACGAAGCATTGGTTGCCCTTTCCAATGTTTCTTACTTACTTACTCCGCTGGCTCAGCGGCCCGAAGTGGATCTTGGCATCCGATACGAGTTGGCGCCAGCGCGCTTTATTCTGCGCGATCTCCTCCCAAATACCTGCGTGCAGGGCGCGAAGGTCTTTCTCTATCTCGTCCTTCCAGCGATATATATAACGACCAACCGGTCTTAGGCCGCTTGGCTATCCTACGATATAATAGAGTGATTTAAAATCAGTTTCAAACTGCCAAAAGCCGAAACCGAAACAGCACTATGCAAGTTTACAACGGGTCCCTTTGTGTCGTAACTCGAGTGACACTCCGTGCGACGTAGCTTTGTGAATATTAAAATTTATATTTTAGTTGTAATTTTAGTTTCGTGCGACTAACTCAGTGTTGGTATTCTGACTCCACAGTTGCTATTTTGGGACCTAATTATACTTTACTAGATTTTCGTTTGAAATCATGACATGAAACGTGATCTTTGTAAATGTTCATGTTTTATAGACACATTGCAAGCTTTTACGAATTTAATTTTATACTAGCTTTTTGCCGAAGCGAAATAATAGCCTCAGAGGATTATTGCTATTAAAATATTTCAGGCATAAGCTTAAATATGGCTTCCCCATAAAAACATCTACCCCTCTTTTCATCCCGTATAGAATGACTAGCTTCCGCCCGAGACCTCGTCTGCGTGGCCCCAGGATAAAAAATATCCTATATTTAACTCCAGGCTCTACACTATGTTTGTGCTAAATTTAATTCAAATCGGTTGAGGATATAAAGCGTGATTGAGTATCAAAAATCCACACATCCAAACTTTCGTATTTATAATAGTCTCTAACTACATATATTTAATAAGTATATACAGAATTGTAATTCCTAACAAATGTTGACAGTGTATGATCAGTACCAATAAATAAATCTATCTATCTATCTATCCATACCTATTTTCATCTTAGTCTATTCAGCACTTTAAGCGCAAAAAGGTAACGGACAAAGTTACTTTCGCATTTATAATATTAGTATGAATCTAGCTCAATATACCTATTGAGCTAGATTCATATGTATTTGTCCTATGGTATTTGTTACTAGTGGTGAGTATGGTCATCAAAGCTTGAACTGTTGTTGCGTGGTGTTGGATAAGGGACCTGAATTTGTCTCTAACTGGTCGATTGCCTAACGTTTCGTACGTACGTTAAGTAGATATAAATGTTATTATTTTATGGTATGATGACAGGTAAATTGTCCTAACGCTCGTTCTAAAAGTAACGCAATCACCCTCTTGCGCTCAACACAACGGATATTCAAATTCAAAGGAATCTTATTTCCTACCGTGGTGATTTGAAAAAAAAAACCATTTTATATTTTTTGGTAACACTAACGTTTATCTTGCAGACTGATCGCTTTGTACTCTTATATGAATCGATTGACATATGACTCGTCAGGACGCCGGACTCTCCATACAATTGTAGTTTGTTCTCATTTTTATAACGACATGCTAGAATAACATAAAACCTTGTATACACAATGGTGTACAGCCACATACATAAGCCGAATACCTGGATACTTAATGGACTGAATAATATGGAATGGAATTATACTCAAGCGTTGCATGTGCCTGTACAGACTTTGTAAGATAGGGTGGGTAATGATAGCAAGTGATCCTACCAGCCTAAGTCCCTACTTCCCTAGCCCTAACTTATTCTAGTACAAGGATATCTGTCACCGGGAGACCTATCAGTGACAGATGGATTCCTACGGGTGAGGAATAAGGTAAGTGGATGGATACTAATTGTTGCCAATCACTCAGACTCAAGTGACCGATTAAGGCTGGGGGTGTCTCATGTCACAACAAGGGTACCTGTGAAATAAAGTGGATGGGATCCTCTACTCTCAGGGTGTCGCCCTGAGCAAGCAGAGGTGTTGGGTGTGGAGGTAGTGAAACACCAACGGACAATTGGTATCTGATTTATTTACAAATGTTTCTACCTTATATACAGTTATTCACCTATATCACACATACGTAAAACCTAGTAAATTATCTTTGTATTCTATACATGTAAAGTGCAAGTAAGTAAAATATATTCGTGCAGGCTAATGAACTAGTTAAATTTGGAGTGGTCAGCGGCGTCAGCGTTATCGTGACCGCGGTGATGAAATCTGTTGTCTAAACAATGGAATCCACCATATCTAGGTCGAAAAATAGTATCTGTTGCTAGAAATCCAAATCGAAAACCAATAGAGCGAGTAGAACGTTTTTCTACTAAGTCTGCAATCGCTTGATTATTCAGAAACTAGTTTCCGACCTTGATTATAGCGGAGCCCATTGTGTAGGTATACAAAGTTTCATGTTATTGCAATATGCCGTTTTAAAATGAGAACTAAACTACCTTTGTATGGAGAGTTGAATACGGGTTTAGACTCAAAATTTATTATTACTTCGAAAAAAAGATGGCAAAAACATATGCCTAGTGACGAAAATCCCATTCAGATATCTCAAAGAATGACGAAGCTACAACCGTTTGAATATTGCTTGTTAGAGAGAAAATACAATATTAAATGACAATCGTTTCATGAGCGTTTCTCAAAAAAATGCCACTACATTTTTTCGGAGATTTTCTGCAACTTTTATGTTATTTCTACTCAAAATCACGATGTCTTTCCATCCCAATAGGAGAAAAAAAGTGTCCCCAAATGTTCATACATTTTTTAACTTTGTTATTGTGTTACCACCATACGAAGTGTATGGTAAATGGTAACACAATAGGAAAAATATCTTTGGGACAGTTTTTTGTCCTACCAGGGTCGAAAGAGCTCCTGATTCTGAGTGGAAATAGTTAACATAAAATTCCTAGAAGTACAATTAATAATAGTGGCATTTTTTTTGAGAAACGCTCTCATATGAAGGTGCGTCTGCGGAAAAGGGACAGAATATACCCCCTCTTAAAACTCTGGACACTTATTGAATCCTAACTCTACTGCTTTACTCTTTTCTCCATTTGACAATATTTTTAATCCTTTTTCGGGAAAATTCTACATTACTAGTTATTTTATTTGGTGTCTACACCACCATTGAGTCGACCGTGCTAGTAGTAAAGCGGTGCTGGAGATGTTAAACCTCTTGTTAGATTCTGTAATACTGACACCCTGCAACATTTTTGATATTTGTTTTTTCATTGTGTGCAAAACTAATATACTTTCCTGCAAGTATTCCACTGATTTTATTTCCCGACTTCCAGTGGTTCTCACATTCTGAATATTCTGATCGCCTTTTAATTCGACTTAGGCTGACAAGACCTAAATGCCTTTCCGTAGTTACAACGAATTAATTATCCATTACTGATCCATTTAAACTTTACACCCCGTATAATTAATGCGTGCCGGGTACAATCTCGAATTTACCCGAAATATTAAATTACAAAATTAATTAATTTCACGGTTCGTTAAAAGTCATTGCGGAATAGAATATTCGATAATGTGCCATGAATATGGATACTTATTATTAAACTATAAAATGTTCACCTTCTTAATGGTATTATTGCAACATATTTAAGTACGTATTGTTGAAAACCCACCCATATGAAATTTTATATTACATCAATTTCACAAAAACTTTGACGTAAAATAATTTCTCTCAGTTAATCTTTACAGATTAGATGCATCGAGTAATTTCAAATGTCATAATTATGTACTTTTTTAAAATAATGATTTTTGCAAGAGTAAGGTAAACGTCCGAGTGTACGATGTTGTACTAATAGGCACTCTATGACAAAGTGACATGGCTGTCCTCAAAATCTTCTTAGTTTGAATTGCTTTCTTTGTTCATATTGCTTTGACATATGCACATGTTCACTTGCACAGCGTCGAGCACTCGGATGTTTACCTTATTTGTCAAGAATCATAAGTTAACAATCATCACTCGAAATCATCATTTGTTTCCTCGGCGATATTAGGTAAGAAATAAAATAAAATATTTTTTAAATAATACTCTATGATTTAACTAAAATAGGGTTACACTTTAAAAAATGTTGATTGAAAACATATTTTTTGTAAAGTCAAAAAGCCTTAATAGGCTTTCATAATATATATTGTTAAAAGACTACAAGGGACCACTAATTAAAACCCTTAAGAGAGCTATTTTTGTAACACCCTGTATTTATGATACACATTGCACTCATATGTGCATGGTATTGTATGTCTAAACAAGGGACAACCGCGGTAGATGATCGTTTATTCTCGCCGTCGGCGCCGGAAGCTGCACGAGGTATGGTCGCGGGTAAAAGAGACAGCCAAGGCTTGTGCTTGCGCTTACTATACGACGATATATTTAATAAACATAAATACTTAAATCCATAGCAAACATCCAAGACTCAGAAACAAATAATCATGCTCATCATACAAATATTGGCCCTTACCGGGATTCGAACCCAGGACCTTCAGCTTCGTAGGCAGCGTCACTAACCACTAGGCTAACCGGTCGCCAAAATCCGTCAAACCCGGTCGGATAATTGGGTTATGTGGTATTTCTATTCACTAAAACATCCTCGGCGGCCGGCATCTGTGCTCTCATGCGGAGAACTCCAGGATGACATTCTGAATGCACAGGAGGTAACTAGAGCGGCTAGATTTCACTATTTTTATAATTTATAGAATTAGTGTCACTTCACGAATCACGATGCTTCCTGTCCAAAATGTTACGCCATATCTGAATAAAAATTGCTAAAGTTGTTTTATGGACACTTAAATGGACACTAGAGTGAGGCGAATTTAAACCACACTGTGGTCTCCGCGTGAAGTAAGCCAACTATTTTAAAACCTAATTAGATGCGCTTTTGATCACACTCCTCTTCAGTTTATGACTTAAATGGCAAACAGATAGTTAATAAATGTTCGTACGCAGTCGCAGGCATTGTAGGCGTACGTTCAGACTTTGTTCAAGTTACTTTGTTCAGCTCACTTTGTTCAGTTTACTTTGTTCAAACGTCGAACGTGGACTGTAGGTGCTTCAGTGTTGAATAGTGTTGGATCTTTGTTTGTTTAAAGTTAACAATGGTTTCGTTTGTAGTGGAAGAAACGAGGTATTTCATGCGAGCGATTGATGCGGTAGAATTATTTATTTATTTCATCACCATCCTCCTAGCGTCATTCCCGGTTGTGGCCTAAAGAAGCCAGGGATCAGTTTTGACACCTAATCCCAAAATTTGGTATAGGCAGCATCTGAACTTCTAACCCAGAGGGAAAACTGGACCGGTTTCTTCACGAGGTTCAGATTCGGAAAGCTAACGGTAAATATTCCGTAAGTAACATAAGTTCCGAAAAACTCATTGGCATGAGCCGGGATTGGAACCCACGACCGCCGCTTGACAGCCACATGCCTAGGCTGCCGTAGCTATTTTCTTTCAATTCGTTACATCTTGCAAGTCATGATGTGTTATATCGTGTGCTCAGCTACTTGGTACACATAATGAGAGGCGGATACGACAGCCTGGAAAAGAAAGTTATCGTTGGGAACACAGAGGGGAAAAGACTCAAAGGCCGCTCACCAACTAGATGGTCGGACCAACCGAAGATTCTAGACATACCGAAATTGTACACTATTAAATTAAAAATCAAATCAAATCAAAAATCATTTATTTTAACGGGTACACGAGTGGGTTCGAATCCTCCTTTAAGTATGGCACTTGGGTGAGGAGGCATTCGCTCTTTTATACAAAGATGTTATAAAGTTAAAAATAAATTAACTAGCTACTTCCTTTATAATCACAAAATTACAAATTATTACCTCAAAGAGGGAAATTTGCCTGTTTAAATAGGCTGTTGTGAGGTTGTGTATGTGTGTGATAACAATAAGTTTACATCTGGGCAGAATGAAGAACGTGAGTTAAGAATATAAAAGATCACAAGGGGTCGACGCAGGATTAATTCGGTTTCTTCGTAACTTTTGCCTACTACTACTACATCACTACTATCACATGCGACCTAAAGAAAAGAACAGCCGGACAGCGGCACAGTGAGAGTCCTGGCCTGGCCCAAACTTAAGCATAATACTTCATTCGCTTCGCTCGCGCGTTAAATAATACTTGCACAAGGCACAGACATCTATAAGCAAAGTCGAATATTGGCCTCGTAAATATGCCCCAAGCCCCCAACCACCTTTTATCTTATTAAGCACTTACGTACTTTAGTTTACGTAGCTTTTTTTTGTGAATTCCTTCCGATAGGTTATGTTTTGCTAACAAACATATTCGTCAAAAGGGATCAGCCATATTTGTACTTTTATTTCCCGAGGGGAGAGGCAGATTCGAAATATTTCCCGTTTGCGTTTCCCATTCCCGAAAACTGGGTTTTTTTACTTTTTTCGTCACTCGGCTACTTGCTTTGACTGTAAAGCGAATACAGGTCAGTAAATATCACTACAGTGGCCTATATTTGACAGAGCTTTTTGGATTTAAAATGGTCATCACAACATTCGATATTGATTGACAGGTATACAAAGTTGCAAAACCGTTGAGCGCTATGAATCTCCATCTCATCATCATTACTTTAGAGCGTTGCTCTTGTCGGTGGAGTAACCACCACTCTTCTCAGTCCATTGCCAACCTCTTGAATTGCTCATACTACCCGACATCAACTTTATCCTTTACTTCTCTAAAAATGCCTTCCTTTGCCTTCAATTTTACCTTCTAGTATGTTTAAGAAGAAGCTGTTGCGCCGTATCAGGTGACCCACCATCTTGGTCATTATGGCCAAAAGAAGGCATTGTGGGACCCCAAAACCCTACAATTCGTCTGTTTGTTGTTTAATCATCAACGAACAAAAAAACCTTGAAAACTTTTATTCGTGACAGCAAGTAATTAACACAAACACAGAACGAACGGCCTAGGGCGTGCCACGAAATGAACCCGGCTCAGTACGTATATGACGCTGGCTTTAATAGCCAGCGCTGGTCTCATAAACGTATTTGAGCATTTCTAAAAAAGTTAATGTGAATACCATGTATTGCGCGTAACATGCGGCAAGCAGGCGATTAAAATCCCGTCTCGTGCCGGAATGAGTTCCTTATAGTGGGTGCTCGAACAAATTGTCGTAAATGTGGACACGCTGGACAAAAGCACCAATTTTTTTTCGGGCACTTGTTAGGTCCATAGCTTTAAGGTTTTGATAGGAACCAACTCCTCCGTCGGCCATTTTTAATTTAAATGCGGCCATTTTGAATTATAGTTAATTATTAATATCTCGAGTTCTAAGTCACTTAGAAATCTTAGAATCACAAACTTGGTGTCGAAGTACACATATTGTTTAAGCTAAGTATATGGTAAACCGCATGCTTATATAACACTGCATATACATGTAAAACATCTTCGTTCTTAAGAGTTGGTTTAAGTTATGTTAAAAACCAATTATTAACGTTATTATATTCTTATAACTTGTAATTATAGAGGCTATATAGTGATACATAATCTGCGGAAATTTCAAGTGTCTATATATTACGGTTTTAGAGATATACCGATTGTTATGGGAGGGCAAAAAACGCCTTAAAATTACGTTTCATGTATGAGAGTACTGTTTAATTTTCAATTTATTTATATTTTTATGAATGTATGTTAAAACAGTCTTCTCAGTCTTCTGTACATATACAGTATACAGAAGACTGAGGAGTATAACCTGCGTCTCTGCTTAGCGTTCGTGGACTACGAGAAAGCCTTCGATTCGATCGAAACCTGGGCTGTACTACAGTCTCTCCAACGGTGCCAAGTAGACTGCCGCTATATCGAAGTGCTGAAGTGTTTGTACGAGAACGCCACTATGTCCGTCCGACTCCAGGATCAGAGTTCGAAGCCTATTCCGCTGCAGCGGGGTGTCAGACAAGGGGATGTTATTTCCCCAAAACTGTTCACCGCTGCACTGGTGGACGTGTTCAAGACTCTGGACTGGAGAAGGCTATAAGGCATCAACATCAACGGCGAGTACATCACTCACCTTCGGTTTGCTGACGATATAGTAGTCTTGGCTGAGACCATGGAGGACTTAAGCACGATGCTCGATGACCTCAGTAAAGCCTCCGAGCGAGTTGGTCTAAGGATGAACATGGATAAGACAAAGATCATGTCAAATACACATGTAGTACCGACTCCCATTTCAATCGGACACTTTACGCTCGAAGTTGTAGACGATTATATATACCTAGGACAGACTGTTCAGTTAGGTAGGTCCAACTTTGAGAAAGAGGTCAATCGTCGAATCCGACTCGGCTGGGCAGCATTTGGGAGGCTACGGCACATCTTTTCGTCCAATATTCCGCAGTGTCTCAAGACGAGAGTCTTTGACCAGTGTGTGTTGCCAGTGATGACGTATGGCACGGAAACGTGGTCGCTTACTATGAGCCTCATAAGAAGGCTCAAAGTCACCCAAAGGGCAATGGAGAGGGCTATGTTGGGAGTTTCTCTGCGCGATCGCATCAGAAATGAGGCTATCCGCAGCAGAACCAAGGTAACCGATGGAGCCCTCCGAATCGCTAAACTTAAGTGGCAGTGGGCGGGGCACATTGCACGTAGAACCGATGGCCGTTGGGGCGAAAAGGTTCTTGAGTGGCGACCACGTACCGGAAGGCGAAGCGTGGGTAGGCCCCCCACAAGGTGGACTGATGACCTGGTAAAGGTCGCGGGGGTCCGCTGGATGCGGGTGGCGCAGGACCGGTCATTGTGGCACTCTTTGGGGGAGGCTTATGTCCAGCAGTGGACGTCTTTCGGCTGATATGATATGATGATGATGTTAAAGCAGCAATAGAAAAACAACTTCTGTGAAAAATTGAACAGTCTAGCTATTGCTGATACGCAGACAGCCGAGCCGGTTGGAGAGTGGAAGCTTAGGAACACGGTTTCGTTTGATGTCCTTTGGGAACTCGACTCTAAAAAATATCTAGATGAATTCCTTGACCCCAAATATGTATATAGGTAGACACTTTTGTGATTCTACGTTATTTAGAACTCGAGATATTAATGATATACGTATAATTCAAAATTACCGCCATAAAATTAAAGATGGCCGACGGAGGAGTTGGTTCCTATCTATAACTTAAAGCTATACAAAACTAACAAGTACCTGAAAAAAAATTGGTGCTTTCGTCCAGCGTGTACACATTATCACCAGAAACTGTAGTAGAATATCATTTGATATTTCCCATTAGCTTTTCTTTGAAGAAAAACCAGCAGTGAGGACGTAGGCAGACGGTAATTGCAGTAAATAAAACGGGATGTGTTTTCACTATATATTTAATTAAAATATGGTTGATGCGATTTACATAATACAAATAATGCTTTTATCGTTTCTAATAATCAGTTAAATTCCTGTTGATTATTGTTAAATATTTAGTATGTTAATTAAACAATAGAACACATAGTTTTCTGTTATATCAACAGAATATTCGCTGAATGCCTAATTCGATTATGAATGAATGATTACATCAATTGAATGCAGGCCTTGTTGTAGGTGTATCCCTTTGGACGTAAAATTCAATATCAGTAGGTATCTGTTAAATGATTTACATTTAATTTCTAATATTCTCACAATACTGAATCGCTTATTTATTGGGTTAGTCTTAAAAAAATGTTTTAGACCTTATATGATACCCTCACTTTTTCTTTAAAAAATGCGAATATTTCATTACTCGTTTTTTTCAATCAATTAACAAAAGGAGTTTTATTTTTTATGAGAGTACAAACGCCAACACAGTTGACTGACTATCCTGTATTTATATTAAACCTTATTACAATGCAAACTGTTCAGCCGTGTGTCATTGCACATAAGTTTCGTTGAGTTGGCCGCTAGATGGCGCTGTACCGTTCGGGTCGATTCCTGAATCGCGCTATAGAGATTTTCCCGGCGATATTGACCTCTGACCAGTACTAACTGATTTTTGGTACAAATATTATACCAGGTGCTTCTGTGTTTTGACTCAATATACAGTATTGGCAAGTAACAGTGGTATCATTTTGGGACCCCTTTGAACACAAACTGTGTTGGCGATAGTATGTACCGGTGTTTACATTTTTGGATGAAACTGTCTTAGTCGGTTGTCAGTGTAGCCAAATTCATAATGCTTACTTTCTTAACATAGGGTACGTTAAAAAAGGACCCCCTACTTAGATGTAAGAAGATATAACGAAAATAAGGCAACAGAAAACACCCAATTTTCAATTCGCGAAAATAGCTCCAGATTTTCCTGAAAATCTCCACAAAGGAGCGACTCAGTATGGGTTTATAGAAAATTAGTTTCACAGAAACTCGGACAAGTAAAGAAGCGAAGTGGCTGCGAAGGTTTAAGAGGAAAAGTGGCAGTTCACAAATTGTCAGATTACTTTATGCCGGATTTTATGGAGCGCTATGAATGTTTCAAGTTTGACGAAGGCAGGGAAACAATGAATCTTTTACTACTACTCGATTATAAAATAAATTCCTTTTGGGAACGTACTTATTGCGTGTAGCATGAAGCTACTACTGTAATCTAACTAGTGGTACAGGCGTGAGGCGGTACCAATGAGTTTTCCTGAACTTATAATATTTTCCGTTCGCTTGTCGGTGAAGGAACACATCGTGAGGAAAGCGGTCTATTCGCAGTAAGGTCTAGTTTTCCCTCTGGGTTGGAAGGTCAGATGGCAGTCGCTTTCGTAAGACTAGTGGCTATGCCAAATCCTGGGATTAGGTGTCAAAGCGCATATTTTTCCATACATTTCACAGCATGACAGTAACACCAAAGAACTATGAAACAAAAGAAATATACATATATATGTGATCTGTGCCAGTAGCCCGTTTTGCGAAAGTGCAACTTACAAGTACCGACAGTTAACACAAGTCAAATGGCCACTTTTTAGGGTTCCGTACCTCAAATGGAAAAACGGAACCCTTATAGGATCACTTTGTTGGCCGCCCGTCCGTCTGTCAAGACCCTTTTTCTCAGGAACGCGTGGAGGTACCAGGCTAATACCAAATACTCAGGTCTACTGTCCCTTGGAGCTGTGAAAAAATTAAACTTCTAAGCCAACGCAATCAAAAGATACAGCCGTTTATGCCGCAAATTTTCGAAACTCGCTAGGTAATCAAAACCTACTTCCCGTGAACTCAGAATCTTAAAATTTGATACGAAGCAACGTCTTATAGCACAGATAAAGTAAAAATTGCGAAAGCCGTAATTTTTTAGTTACATCATATAATAAAAATATTTTATATATTATATTATTATTATATATATTTTTGTATTGGTAATGAATTATTATTTTATAATTTTATAATGTGTTCAATAATTTTTGCATGCCACATATGTATAAGAGGAGCTGAGCACAGCCTTAGACTTAAGGTAAAATAGCGCGCTTGCGGTCGCCACAATTTTACTTTAATTAAAATATTGGTTAAGCCTCAGCATTGCAGTCTTTGCCAGGTAATGGCTACCGATGAGCCAACTGTATTTGACTGAAATACAATAACCGAGACATACATACATTTTGCAACTAAAAATTTCATTTTATTTGTATGTAATCCCATTTCTGTATCAGTGTGTCACTCACACACAGCTTCGCACTTAGGCAAAAGAGGGCGATTTAATCAAGAAGGTTCACATATGATTTCAAAGCACAACGTGCCCCGGAATAGGGCCCTAGTGCAATAGAGAAGTTAATTCGATTCCATTAAGAGGATTCAAAGAACACTAAGTAATTCATTCATTATTTTCTGTAGACGGGACTTTTTTCTAATGCGCTCTCTAGTCGTTACTGTGGAGATGAAAGTAGAAATTTGTTTTCATATTTCAGACGTTGCAAATGTGAATATTGCACGAGTAATGATAGTATTTCTGTGAATTTATTATGAGTTTCTGTTAGTTTCAAATTATACACTGTGTAGCTAGTTTGTTTTGTGCTTCTCAGAAACAGGTAGTTTTCAACGTAGCGTACATATATGTGCCCCTAGGTTTAAGACTGTTTCATCATTTGTGTGTTTGTTGTTTCGAACCTAAATTGATTAAGGCGGATGCCACACCGCGCCGCATCTCCGGACGGAGGTGCAGAGCTGTATACAAATTTTGCCGGACGGAGGTGCGGTGCAGTGTGTCGTACCACACGGAATTTATATACAAACTGAGGTACTTGCATACAACGAGCTCCGCATCTCCGTCCGGAGATGCGGCGCAGTGTGACATCCACCTAAGCGTTCCATTTTGAAAAACTTAGGGTCATTTTAGTCTGTATTTGCGATGTTTTTCCCTATTTGAGACCACAGAAGAGTAGTAGTAGCAGTGGCTGTTTATTCGTGAACAATGTAAATTGTGATTTAATATGATTACGTGCCTTCTCTTTTACATTTCAGGTATAAAATATTGTAATAGCAAAATATGGCAATTTTGTTGACCATTTTATGTAAGCAGATTATCAATAAACTGATCCCCGCTTCAATGTTTACCATTTGATCCAGAACATATTCAACCTTTTACTTTTTGTGGCATTGACTTTAGAGGGCCTATGCATCTAAAAATATTTTGAATTTACGTCATTTCATTGGGCTCTCTCTGATACGAGGTCAGGTTTTTAATGTAAATAGTCGTCGTGTAAATGTAAATATTATATATGGTTTAAAAAAACTATAAAATCTACCCTAATTTTTTTAAACCGCGTTCTTTTTTTGCGTGTTACAACTTTACAAGTCAGAATGGCGTGGTGTAATTACCATAATAATGGTCATAAAGAGGGATTAAATAGCCCGTTACGAGCCTTTCAAAGAAAAATTTAACGAAATTCCCGGCAAAGTAAAGTTTAAACAAGCATTAAACAAAGAATCAGCAGGTTGCCGCGGTACTAGGGTTGGGGGCAACGAGAATTAATATGGGTGGTACGAATACGAATTGTTTTTTAAACATCGATTGTAACAAACAAGCCTACGGCTCACTTGGTGGTAAGGTAATTGGTTATTGTAACGTCGCTGGCAACTCTAAAGGTGGAAAATCATGTTTTGGCATGTGAAATGGTGTTAAGCGCGATCAAGCAAGCCGGGGGGTGGTTAAGAAGATAAACGGAAGATTCGTGGAACACTCAGAAATGAAGACGCGTGTTGGGAGCGGAAGGAAAATAAGGAGTTGGAAGAAGTAATGGCCGTGCCGAATGTAATTGGCGAAGTTAAGGCAACACGACTTCCTTGGCTCAGCCACCTGGAGAGGATGGGAGACAATCGTGCAATGAAGAGAGCGTATATGGCTCGGCTCAATGGGAAACCACCAGTGGGTCGGCCTAGATACCAGTCGCGTCACTCCACTGGTATCTAGGCCGACCCACCGGCCCTCAAATATCTAACCACCCTTGGGGCATCCAACTGACTTGAGGTGACGCAGAATAGGAAAAGGTGGCGTGGCGTTATCTTGTGTCAGAGGCTAAGATACTCTTTGAGATGACTCAAAGAGTATCTTCGATGACGACGTAAGAAGCCAGCTTAGTAAGTTAGTGGTACGCATGCATGATCAAAGCACGATGGAAAATTGAAACAAGTTATCTAATGGAAAAAACCCGGATCCTGATAGGCATTTGCAATTTACCAGTTAGCTCTAAGATCAATTTCCGGATCAAATGTATTCTTGTGATTGAATCAGTGTTTATACCCGTTTACTGTCTTTGCAGACCCCGCATCATGATCGGCCTTATCACACGATATTCACTTTTTTTTACTTTACTTGAAAGCACGTCATTTCATTGTGCTTTTGTAGAAATTACAGGTACAATAAACACCTGCTTACCTATACGGTTAAATTACAAACTTAGTTCAGAAATTATTTTGTATTTTTTTTTTCAAAAACTATTCAACTTATCAAGTTCAAAATAATTTTCCTAGAAAGTTTTTATAAAGTATAAAGTTTTTTTTTCATATTTTTAAAACTTATGGTTCAAAAGTTAGAGGGGGGGAGACACATTTTTTTTTACTCCTGGAGCGATTATCTCCGAAAATATTAACATTATCAAAAAATGATTTTAGCAAACCCTATTAATTTTTAAATATCTATCCAATAATATATCACACGTTAGGGTTGAAATTAAAAATAAAAGCACTCTCCACGTTACGTATAGGGGAGGTACCTGAATAAAAATAAAAATAAAACACTTTTTATTATACCACTTTGTCGGCGTGATTGGTATACATATTAGTACCAAATTTCAGCTTTCTAGTGCTAACGGTTACTGAGATTATCCGCGGACAGACGGACAGACAAAGCGAAACTATAAGGTTTCCTAGTCGACTACGGAACCCTAAAAAAACAACATTTTGATACTATAAAAGAACTACGAACTAGATTTATAAACTAAATATAAATTACCCCACCCAGTTCACCCGCATGAGGCATGGACCCTTGGACGCTGGATGCATTGCCTCTTTTTACCGCTAGGCTAAGACGCTGGGCAAAGAAGGAACTGGCCCTGTGGTCGTCTGAATCGCCAATAAGTCCGACCGACACCTCTTTCATAATTTTTTTTGGTGTCGCCAAGGGCCCAAAATCTCCACCGCAAGTGCCGCAAATTCATATTTATTGGTGAGAAATGCGTATTTGCGGCGTTTGGACATTTGGGCTTGGTCAGCGGCAATCCCAGGCTTCCGAGCCGACCCTTCGTCGTGGGACTGAGCCAGCGTGTCAACACAGGTAGCGTCCAACACTAAAGGGCGGCCTAGGCTCCAGGGCACGAGAGTGCAACCATCAGGTCTCTTCCCGTCAGTAGCGGAAAGGCCCGTTGGTTCCAGAGTGAACGGCGAATAAGGTCATTTACTGTGGCGTGCCTGAACAGACGCCCGGCGCTCATAGGGCAGTGCAAGCCATGATGCCCCAGTGAGTCCAAGGGTTGGGAACAGCAGCTGCAAGCGTGAGGCTCACATATTTTGAGGCCCAGGCGAAGGTACACTGCTATTCACAGTGCAGAGGGGTCTAAAACGGAGCCAAGGTTACGTGACGGAAGCGCGTGCAACCAATGGCCCGATTCTTTTTAAGAAACCGCCATTAGTCTGGCTCGTTCGTCGAGTAAGGACTGAAGGTGTTTTTTATTTTGAAAAATGTCCGAGACGCCTGTCATTTTCTGTTGAAGTTTTTCGCTCTCCAAGCACATTCTGCGTCTGTCAGGCACGACAACGGGACATTGAAGAATACCACCAATGAGGTTGAGCGTACTCTTGACAGACGCAAGAAACACCGGGAGAGCCAGACTGCCTACATAATAAAACCATAAAATATCATAATAACGGAGCATGTTGTCGGGTAATGAGGAGCTGACAAGAGCGAAGGCCTTAAATAATTATGATGAAATAATCGCAACTAACGTGTCCCGACTCTAACCGAGGCCACCACAGATAAAGCATTCATTAAGGGGAATACCACTAATTGTATTGCGCTGGTTGCTGCGGCAGCACAAACTTTTAATTAATAACAGATATTCCTGCGCAATGTTAAAACGTGGACGTTACAGTTTTCACTACTTTAGTACGTTTTGGAGCGAAATTTTGAAGGATTTTGGTTAGCTATGCTTGGAGCGAATAATCCAGATAATTTTAAGTAAAAAATAACTGCCTGCAAAACAGGATTATCTAGTATACTCTACAATGAATGAACTTATAGAGGCGAAAATTAATTTTTGTACCGGCTGTTGGGGCTTCGATTTTTAGTGGACTTTCATAGGTTTGAAAACACGTTCGCTGGACCGGTGTGAAGTTAGCGGCCAAAGTTAGCGGCCGATGATAACCCGACCAAATTAAGAAGTTCTGTATATTTTCAACAAGAATACGGACAAAACAAGCAGAACTGCAAAAAATCTACTTTCGTGTAAGAAAACAACAAAAATAAAACAAATCCGAAGATACAGAAACGCTAATAACTAGAAATACACTTTGGCTGCTAACTTCACAACTTAGCGGCCAACGTGATTTTTGATACAATTATCATAATTTCTGCACCTTAGGCAACAAGCAATTAGCTACCAAACAAAACTATTTCTAGAGTGATACTCGACTGCATATAACAGGAACAGAGGCGACCAAGTGGAAACATCCGCTTTCTATGAAAAAGTGCATTCTTTTAAGATTTGCTGCATCTTAGACGGCAAGCGAGTAAACCACACCCACTGCATCGTGTAGTGAATCACACTAGCTACCAAACGACACTATTTCTAGAGTGATACTCGACTGCATATAAGAGGAACAGAGGCGACCAAGTGGAAACATCCGCTTTCTGTGAAAAAGTGCATTCTTTCAAGATTTGCTGCATCTTAGACGGCAAGCGAGTAAACCACACCCACTGCATCGTGTAGTGCATCACACAAGCTACCAAACGCCACTACTTCTAGAGTGATACTCGACTGCATATAAGAGGAACAGAGGCGACCAAGTGGAAACATCAGCTTTCTGTGAAAAAGTGCATTCTATCAAGATTTGCTGCATCTTAGACGGCAAGCGAGTAAACCTCACCCACTGCATCGTGTAGTGCATCACACAAGCTACCAAACGCCACTACTTCTAGAGTGATACTCGACTGCATATAAGAGGAACAGAGGCGACCAAGTGGAAACATCAGCTTTCTGTGAAAAAGTGCATTCTATCAAGATTTGCTGCATCTTAGACGGCAAGCGAGTAAACCACACCCACTGCATCGTGTAGTGCATCACACTAGCTACCAAACGACACTATTTCTAGAGTGATACTCGACTGCATATAAGAGGAACAGAGGCGACCAAGTGGAAACATCAGCTTTCTGTGAAAAAGTGCATTCTATCAAGATTTGCTGCATCTTAGACGGCAAGCGAGTAAACCACACCCACTGCATCGTGTAGTGCATCACACAAGCTACCAAACGCCACTACTTCTAGAGTGATACTCGACTGCATATAAGAGGAACAGAGGCGACCAAGTGGAAACATCAGCTTTCTGTGAAAAAGTGCATTCTATCAAGATTTGCTGCATCTTAGACGGCAAGCGAGTAAACCTCACCCACTGCATCGTGTAGTGCATCACACAAGCTACCAAACGCCACTACTTCTAGAGTGATACTCGACTGCATATAAGAGGAACAGAGGCGACCAAGTGGAAACATCAGCTTTCTGTGAAAAAGTGCATTCTATCAAGATTTGCTGCATCTTAGACGGCAAGCGAGTAAACCACACCCACTGCATCGTGTAGTGCATCACACTAGCTACCAAACGACACTATTTCTGGAGTGATACTCGACTGCATATAAGAGGAACAGAGGCGACCAAGTGGAAACATCTGCTTTCTATGAAAAAGTGCATTCTATCAAGATTTGCTGCATCTTGGACGGCAAGCGAGTAAACCACACCCACTGCATCGTGCAGTGCATCATACTAGCTACCAAACAAAACTATTTCTAGAGTGATACTCGACAGCATATAAGAGGAACAGAAGCGACCAAGTGGAAACATCCACTTTCTGTGAAAAAGTACATTCTTTCAAGATTTGCTGCATCTTAGACGGCAAGCGAGTAAACCACACCCACTGCATCGTGTAGTGCATCACACTAGCTACCAAACGACACTATTTCTGGAGTGATACTCGACTGCATATAACAGGAACAGAGGCGACCAAGTGGAAACATCAGCTTTCTGTGAAAAAGTGCATTCTTTCAAGATTTGCTGCATCTTAGACGGCAAGCGAGTAAACCACACCCATTGCATCGTGAAGTGCATCATACTAGCTACCAAACAAAACTATTTCTAGAGTGATACTCGACTGCATATAAGAGGAACAGAGGCGACCAAGTGGAAACATCCGCTTTCTATGAAAAAGTGCATTCTTTCAAGATTTGCTGCATCTTAGACGGCAAGCGAGTAAACCACACCCAATGCATCGTGCAGTGCATCATACAAGCTACCAATCAAAACTATTTCTAGAGTGATACTCGACTGCATATAAGAGGAACAGAGGCGACCAAGTGGAAACATCCGCTTTCTATGAAAAAGTGCATTCTTTCAAGATTTGCTGCATCTTAGACGGCAAGCGAGTAAACCACACCCATTGCATCGTGCAGTGCATCATACAAGCTACCAATCAAAACTATTTCTAGAGTGATACTCCACTGCATATAAGAGGAACAGAGGCGACCAAGTGGAAATATCCGCTTTCTGTGAAAAAGTGCATTCTTTTAAGATTTGCTGCATCTTAGACGGCAAGCGAGTAAACCAAACCTACTGCATCGTGTAGTGCATCACACTAGCTACCAAACCACACTGCTTCTAGAGTGATACTCGACTGCATATAAGAGGACCAGAGGCAACCAAGTGGAAACATCAGCTTTCTGTGAAAAAGTGCATTCTATCAAGATTTCCTGCATCTTGGACGGCAAGCGAGTAAACCACACCCACTGCATCGTGTAGTGCATCACACTAGCTACCAAACGACTCTATATCTAGAGTGATACTCGACTGCATATAAGAGGAACAGAGGCGACCAAGTGGAAACATCCGCTTTCTATGAAAAAGTGCATTCTTTCAAGATTTGCTGCATCTTAGACGGCAAGCGAGTAAACCACACCCAATGCATCGTGCAGTGCATCATACAAGCTACCAATCAAAACTATTTCTAGAGTGATACTCGACTGCATATAAGAGGAACAGAGGCGACCAAGTGGAAACATCCGCTTTCTATGAAAAAGTGCATTCTATCAAGATTTGCTGCATCTTGGACGGCAAGCGAGTAAACCACACCCACTGCATCGTGTAGTGCATCACACTAGCTACCAAACGACACTACTTCTAGAGTGATACTCGACTGCATATAAGAGGAACAGAGGCGACCAAGTGGAAACATCTGCTTTCTATGAAAAAGTGCATTCTATCAAGATTTGCTGCATCTTGGACGGCAAGCGAGTAAACCACACCCACTGCATCGTGCAGTGCATCATACTAGCTACCAAACAAAACTATTTCTAGAGTGCTACTCGACAGCATATAAGAGGAACAGAAGCGACCAAGTGGAAACATCCACTTTCTGTGAAAAAGTACATTCTTTCAAGATTTGCTGCATCTTAGACGGCAAGCGAGTAAACCACACCCACTGCATCGTGTAGTGCATCACACTAGCTACCAAACGACACTATTTCTGGAGTGATACTCGACTGCATATAACAGGAACAGAGGCGACCAAGTGGAAACATCACCTTTCTGTGAAAAAGTGCATTCTTTCAAGATTTGCTGCATCTTAGACGGCAAGCGAGTAAACCACACCCATTGCATCGTGAAGTGCATCATACTTGCTACCAAACAAAACTATTTCTAGAGTGATACTCGACTGCATATAAGAGGAACAGAGGCGACCAAGTGGAAATATCCGCTTTCTGTGAAAAAGTGCATTCTTTTAAGATTTGCTGCATCTTAGACGGCAAGCGAGTAAACCACACCCATTGCATCGTGAAATGCATCATACTAGCTACCAAACAAAACTATTTCTAGAGTGATACTCGACTGCATATAAGAGGAACAGAGGCGACCAAGTGGAAACATCAGCTTTCTGTGAAAAAGTGCATTCTATCAAGATTTGCTGCATCTTGGACGGCAAGCGAGTAAACCACACCCACTGCATCGTGTAGTGCATCACACTAGCTACCAAACGACACTATTTCTGGAGTGATACTCGACTGCATATAAGAGGAACAGAGGCGACCAAGTGGAAACATCTGCTTTCTATGAAAAAGTGCATTCTATCAAGATTTGCTGCATCTTGGACGGCAAGCGAGTAAACCACACCCACTGCATCGTGCAGTGCATCATACTAGCTACCAAACAAAACTATTTCTAGAGTGATACTCGACTGCATATAAGAGGAACAGAGGCGACCAAGTGGAAACATCCGCTTTCTATGAAAAAGTGCATTCTTTCAAGATTTGCTGCATCTTAGACGGCAAGCGAGTAAACCACACCCATTGCATCGTGTAGTGCATTATACTAGCTACCAAACGAGACTATTTCTCGAGTGATACTCGACTGCATATAAGAGGAACAGAGGCGACCAAGTGGAAACATCAGCTTTCTGTGAAAAAGTGCATTCTATCAAGATTTGCTGCATCTTGGACGGCAAGCGAGTAAACCACACCCACTGCATCGTGCAGTGCATCACACTAGCTACCAAACGACTCTATATCTAGAGTGATACTCGACTGCATATAAGAGGAACAGAGGCGACCAAGTGGAAACATCCGCTTTCTATGAAAAAGTGCATTCTTTCAAGATTTGCTGCATCTTAGACGGCAAGCGAGTAAACCACACCCACTGCATCGTGCAGTGCATCATACTAGCTACCAAACAAAACTATTTCTAGAGTGATACTCGACTGCATATAAGAGGAACAGAGGCGACCAAGTGGAAACATCCGCTTTCTATGAAAAAGTGCATTCTTTCAAGATTTGCTGCATCTTAGACGGCAAGCGAGTAAACCACACCCATTGCATCGTGCAGTGCATCATACAAGCTACCAATCAAAACTATTTCTAGAGTGATACTCGACTGCATATAAGAGGAACAGAGGCGACCAAGTGGAAACATCCGCTTTCTATGAAAAAGTGCATTCTTTCAAGATTTGCTGCATCTTAGACGGCAAGCGAGTAAACCACACCCATTGCATCGTGCAGTGCATCATACAAGCTACCAATCAAAACTATTTCTAGAGTGATACTCGACTGCATATAAGAGGAACAGAGGCGACCAAGTGGAAACATCCGCTTTCTATGAAAAAGTGCATTCTTTCAAGATTTGCTGCATCTTAGACGGCAAGCGAGTAAACCACACCCACTGCATCGTGCAGTGCATCATACTAGCTACCAAACGACTCTATATCTAGAGTGATACTCGACTGCATATAAGAGGAACAGAGGCGACCAAGTGGAAACATCCGCTTTCTATGAAAAAGTGCATTCTTTCAAGATTTGCTGCATCTTAGACGGCAAGCGAGTAAACCACACCCAATGCATCGTGCAGTGCATCATACAAGCTACCAATCAAAACTATTTCTAGAGTGATACTCGACTGCATATAAGAGGAACAGAGGCGACCAAGTGGAAACATCCGCTTTCTATGAAAAAGTGCATTCTTTCAAGATTTGCTGCATCTTAGACGGCAAGCGAGTAAACCACACCCATTGCATCGTGCAGTGCATCATACAAGCTACCAATCAAAACTATTTTTAGAGTGATACTCGACTGCATATAAGAGGAACAGAGGCGACCAAGTGGAAATATCCGCTTTCTGTGAAAAAGTGCATTCTTTTAAGATTTGCTGCATCTTAGACGGCAAGCGAGTAAACCACACCCATTGCATCGTGCAGTGCATCATACAAGCTACCAATCAAAACTATTTTTAGAGTGATACTCGACTGCATATAAGAGGAACAGAGGCGACCAAGTGGAAACATCCGCTTTCTATGAAAAAGTGCATTCTTTCAAGATTTGCTGCATCTTAGACGGCAAGCGAGTAAACCACACCCATTGCATCGTGCAGTGCATCATACAAGCTACCAATCAAAACTATTTTTAGAGTGATACTCGACTGCATATAAGAGGAACAGAGGCGACCAAGTGGAAACATCCGCTTTCTATGAAAAAGTGCATTCTTTCAAGATTTGCTGCATCTTAGACGGCAAGCGAGTAAACCACACCCATTGCATCGTGCAGTGCATCATACAAGCTACCAATCAAAACTATTTTTAGAGTGATACTCGACTGCATATAAGAGGAACAGAGGCGACCAAGTGGAAACATCCGCTTTCTATGAAAAAGTGCATTCTTTCAAGATTTGCTGCATCTTAGACGGCAAGCGAGTAAACCACACCCATTGCATCGTGCAGTGCATCATACAAGCTACCAAACGACACTATTTCTAGAGTGATACTCGACTGCATATAGGAGGAACAGAGGCGACCAAGTGGAAACATCAGCTTTCTGTGAAAAAGTGCATTCTTTCAAGATTTGCTGCATCTTACACGGCAAGCGAGTAAACCACACCCACTGCATCGTGTAGTGCATCACACTAGCTACCAAACGACACTGCTTCTAGAGTGATACTCGACTGCATATAGGAGGAACAGAGGCGACCAAGTGGAAACATCCGCTTTCTATGAAAAAGTGCATTCTATCAAGATATGCTGCATCTTAGACGGCAAGCGAGTAAACCACACCCACTGCATCGTGCACTGCATCACACTAGCTACCAAACAAAACTATTTCTAGAGTGATACTTGACTGCATATAAGAGGAACAGAGGCGACCAAGTGGAAACATCCGCTTTTTATGAAAAAGTGCATTCTTTCAAGATTTGCTGCATTTTAGACGGCAAGCGAGTAAACCACACCCACTGCATCGTGTAGTGCATCACACTAGCTACCAAACGACACTACTTCTAGAGTGATACTCGACTGCATTAAGAGATTATACTAGTATAATGCACTACACGATGCAATGGGTGTGGTTTACTCGCTTGCCGTCTAAGATGCAGCAAATCTTGAAAGAATGCACTTTTTCATAGAAAGCGGATGTTTCCACTTGGTCGCCTCTGTTCCTCTTATATGCAGTGTATAAATAGTGTCGTTTGGTAGCTAGCTACCAAACGACACTATTTCTAGAGTGATACTCGACTGCATATAGGAGGAACAGAGGCGACCAAGTGGAAACATCAGCTTTCTGTGAAAAAGTGCATTCTTTCAAGATTTGCTGCATCTTAGACGGCAAGTGTTGCCAGTGATGACGTATGGCACGGAAACGTGGTCGCTTACTATGGGCCTCATAAGAAGGCTCAAAGTCACCCAAAGGGCAATGGATAGGGCTATGTTGGGAGTTTCTCTGCGCGATCGCATCAGAAATGAAGCTATCCGCAGCAGAACCAAGGTAACCGATATAGCCCTCCGAATCGCTAAACTTAAGTGGCAGTGGGCGGGGCACATTGCACGTAGAACCGATGGCCGTTGGGGCGGAAAGGTTCTCGAGTGGCGACCACGTACCGGAAGGCGCAGCGTGGGTAGGCCCCCCACAAGGTGGACTGATGACCTGGTAAAGGTCGCGGGAGTCCGCTGGATGCGGGTGGTGCAGGACCGGTCATTGTGGCACTCTTTGGGGGAGGCCTATGTCCAGCAGTGGACGTCTTTCGGCTGATATGATGATGATGATGAGACGGCAAGCGAGTAAACCACACCCACTGCATCGTGTAATGCATCACACTAGCTACCAAACGACACTGCTTCTAGAGTGATACTCGATTGCATATAGGAGGAACAGAGGCGACCAAGTGGAAACATCCGCTTTCTATGAAAAAGTGCATTCTATCAAGATATGCTGCATCTTAGACGGCAAGCGAGTAAACCACACCCACTGCATCGTGCAGTGCATCATACTCGCTACCAAACAAAACTATTTCTAGAGTGATACTCGACTGCATATAAGAGGAACAGAGGCGACCAAGTGGAAACATCCGCTTTCTATGAAAAAGTGCATTCTTTCAAGATTTGCTGCATCTTAGACGGCAAGCGAGTAAACCACACCCACTGCATCGTGTAGTGCATCACACTAGCTACCAAACGACACTACTTCTAGAGTGATACTCGACTGCATATAAGAGGAACAGAGGCGACCAAGTGGAAACATCCGCTTTCTGTGAAAAAGTGCATTCTTTCAAGATTTGCTGCATCTTAGACGACAAGCGAGTAAACCACACCCACTGCATCGTGCAGTGCATCATACTCGCTACCAAACAAAACTATTTCTAGAGTGATACTCGACTGCATATAAGAGGAACAGAGGCGACCAAGTGGAAACATCCGCTTTCTATGAAAAAGTGCATTCTTTCAAGATTTGCTGCATCTTAGACGGCAAGCGAGTAAACCACACCCACTGCATCGTGTAGTGCATCACACTAGCTACCAAACGACACTACTTCTAGAGTGATACTCGACTGCATATAAGAGGAACAGAGGCGACCAAGTGGAAACATCAGCTTTCTGTGAAAAAGTGCATTCTATCAAGATTTGCTGCATTTTTCAGGAGAAGCGAAACAGCGCTTTTTATTTTAAATTCAATATGTATTTTTTCCTCTTCTACTTTTTCGTCGTCGGTATGACGTTAAATTGTCGCACGCTCTCAGGTAGTGTGTAATGACCAAAATTACTTGTACCTAAGTAATTTTGAGTCGGCGCCAAACAATCAATTAACAAAGATTTGATTTGGTGTAACTTGTACTTGTTTGGTGTAATTTTTGTTCATTGATAGTTTGGCGCCGACTCAAAATTACATAGGTACACTTAGATTCATTTAAGAACTTAGTTATTAAGGTTAATTAAAAAGTGAAAATAATTACAAAAATATATACTTAGGTATAATTACTGACAGGTCTAAAGTTCATTCATCGTGAGGTTTTTCACACGACAACACAACACAACACAATACACACACACACACACACACACACACACATGCGTTTCATATATTTCAATCAGTAAGTGAACAATCAATCATCCCCTGTTATCCTACCCTTAGGTTTGAACATTTTATTTAAAATTTATGTGGGACCAACTTTGAGGTATAGTATCTGTCTAATAAAAAAAGAATTATCAATATCGGACAGTAGTCCACAGAGTACTGTAAAAAGTTATGCGTGGTCATCCATAAGAAATATATATATATATATATATGCGTTGACTTGAGAACCTCCTTCGTTTTTTTCGTCGGTTAGAAAGGACTCCGAATCTAAATTGAATATCATAAACTATACTACTAAAACACTTAGGACTGATTTTAGTTCAAGTTCGGGGCGTATACTTACCGGTCATGCTACACAAGTACACTATTTTCTTTTTTTCTAATTTATTGCCTGTGCACGCCTAATGTACCGTCGAGTATCACTTTTGATAGTTAGTGTAATGTTCTGTACGATACAGTGAGTGTAGTTTACACGCCTGCCGTCTTAATAAGATGAAAAAATCTTAAATTAATGCAAATGCTCCTCGAAAACCTAATGCCAGTGCACCGTTAATATATCGTCGAGTATCACTCTAGAAATAGTGTCGTTTGGTAGCTAGTGTAATGCACCAAACGATGCATTTACTCGCTTGCCGTCCAAGATGCAGCAAATCTAGAAAGAATGCACTTTTTAAAAGAAAGCTGATTTTTCTACTTGGTTGCCTCTGTTACTCTTATATGCAGTCGAGTATCACTCTAGAAAAAGTGTCGTCTGCTAGCTAGTGTAATGCACTCCACGATGTAGTGGGTGTGGTTTACTCGCTTGCCGTCTAAGATGCAGCAAATCTTGGAAGAATGCACTTTTTCATAGAAAGCTGATGTTTCCACTTGGTCACCTCTGTTACTCCTATATGCAGTCGAGTATCACACTAGAAATAGTGTCGTTTGGTAGCTAGTGTAATGCACTCCACGATGCAGTTGGCGTGGTTTACTCGCTTGCGACGAACGTAAGATGCAGCAAATCTTGATAGAATGCACTTTTTCATATAAAGCTGATGTTTCCACTTGGTCGCCTCTGTTACTCCTATATGCAGTGGAGTATCACTCTAGAAATAATCTTGTCTGTTAGCTAATGTAATGCACTACACGATGTAGTGGGTGTGGTTTACTCGCTTGCCGTCTAAGATGCAGCAAATCTTGAAAGAATGCACTTTTTCATAGAAAGCTGATGTTACTATTTGGTCGCCTCTGGTACTCTTATATGCCGTCGAGTATCACTCTGGAAATAGTGTTTTCTGTTAGCTAGTATAATGCACTATACGATGCAATGGGTGTGGTTTACTCGCTTGCCGTCTAAGATGCAGCAAATCTTGAAAGAATGCACTTTTTCTCAGAAAGCTGATGTTTCCCACTTGGTCGCCTCTGGTACTCTTATATGCAGTCGAGTATCACTCTAGAAATAGTGTCGTTAGTTAGCTAGTGTAATGCACTACACGATGCAATGGGTGAGGTTTACTCGCTTGCCGTCTAAGATGCAGCAAATCTGGAAAGAATGCACTTTTTCATAGAAAGCTGATGTTACTACTAGGTCGCCTCTAGTACTCTTATATGCCGTCGAGTATCACTCTAGAAATAGTGTTTTCTGTTAGCTAGTGTAATGCACTACACGATGTAGTGGGTGTGGTTTACTCGCTTGCCGTCTAAGATGCAGCAAATCTTGATAGAATGCACTTTTTCACAGAAAGCTGATGTTTCCACTTGGTCGCCTCTGTTCCTCTTATATGCAGTCGAGTATCACTCTAGAAATAGTGTCGTTTGGTAGTTAGTGTGATGCACTACACGATGCAGTGGGTGTGGTTTACTCGCTTGCCGTCTAAGATGCAGCAAATCTTGATAGAATGCACTTTTTCACAGAAAGCTGATGTTTCCACTTGGTCGCCTCTGTTCCTCTTATATGCAGTCGAGTATCACTCTAGAAATAGTGTCGTTTGGTAGTTAGTGTGATGCACTACACGATGCAGTGGGTGTGGTTTACTCGCTTGCCGTCTAAGATGCAGCAAATCTTGATAGAATGCACTTTTTCACAGAAAGCTGATGTTTCCACTTGGTCGCCTCTGTTCCTCTTATATGCAGTCGAGTATCACTCTAGAAATAGTGTCGTTTGGTAGTTAGTGTGATGCACTACACGATGCAGTGGGTGTGGTTTACTCGCTTGCCGTCTAAGATGCAGCAAATCTTGATAGAATGCACTTTTTCACAGAAAGCTGATGTTTCCACTTGGTCGCCTCTGTTCCTCTTATATGCAGTCGAGTATCACTCTAGAAATAGTGTCGTTTGGTAGCTAGTGTGATGCACTACACGATGCAGTGGGTGTGATTTACTCGCTTGCCGTCTAAGATGCAGCAAATCTTGATAGAATGCACTTTTTCACAGAAAGCTGATTTTTCCACTTGGTAGCCTCTGTTCCTCTTATATGCAGTCGAGTATCACTCTAGAAATAGTGTCGTTTGGTAACTAGTGTGATGCACTACACGATGCAGTGAGTGTGGTTTACTCGCTTGCCGTCTAAGATGCAGCAAATCTTGAAAGAATGCACTTTTTCACAGAAAGCTAATGTTTCCCACTTGGTCGCCTCTGGTACTCTTATATACAGTCGAGTATCACTCTAAAAATAGTGTCGTTTGTTAGCTAGTGTAATGCACTACACGATGCAATGGGTGTGATTTACTCGCTTGCCGTCTAAGATGCAGCAAATCTTGAAAGAATGTACTTTTTCGTAGAAAGCTGATGTTACTACTTGGTCGCCTCTGGTACTCTTATATGCAGTCGAGTATCACTCTAGAAATAGTGTCGTTTGTTAGACAGTGTAATACACTACACGATGCAATGGGTGAGGTTTACTCGCTTGCCGTCTAAGATGCAGCAAACCTTGGAAGAATGCACTTTTTCACAGAAAGCTGATGTTTCCCACTTGGTCGCCTCTGGTACTCTTATATGCAGTCGAGTATCACTCTACAAATAGTGTCGTTTGTCAGCTAGTGTAATGCACTACACGATGCAATGGCTGAGGTATACTCGCTTGCCGTCTAAGATGCAGCAAATCTTGAAAGAATGCACTTTTTCATAGAAAGCTGATGTTACTACTATGTCGCCTCTGGTACTCTTATATGCCGTCGAGTATCACTCTAGAAATAGTGTTTTCTGTTAGCTAGTGTAATGCACTACACGATGCAGTGGGTGTGATTTACTCGCTTGCCGTCTAAGATGCAGCAAATCTTGATAGAATGCACTTTTTCACAGAAAGCTGATTTTTCCACTTGGTAGCCTCTGTTCCTCTTATATGCAGTCGAGTATCACTCTAGAAATAGTGTCGTTTGGTAACTAGTGTGATGCACTACACGATGCAGTGAGTGTGGTTTACTCGCTTGCCGTCTAAGATGCAGCAAATCTTGAAAGAATGCACTTTTTCACAGAAAGCTAATGTTTCCCACTTGGTCGCCTCTGGTACTCTTATATACAGTCGAGTATCACTCTAAAAATAGTGTCGTTTGTTAGCTAGTGTAATGCACTACACGATGCAATGGGTGTGATTTACTCGCTTGCCGTCTAAGATGCAGCAAATCTTGAAAGAATGTACTTTTTCGTAGAAAGCTGATGTTACTACTTGGTCGCCTCTGGTACTCTTATATGCAGTCGAGTATCACTCTAGAAATAGTGTCGTTTGTTAGACAGTGTAATACACTACACGATGCAATGGGTGAGGTTTACTCGCTTGCCGTCTAAGATGCAGCAAACCTTGGAAGAATGCACTTTTTCACAGAAAGCTGATGTTTCCCACTTGGTCGCCTCTGGTACTCTTATATGCAGTCGAGTATCACTCTACAAATAGTGTCGTTTGTCAGCTAGTGTAATGCACTACACGATGCAATGGCTGAGGTATACTCGCTTGCCGTCTAAGATGCAGCAAATCTTGAAAGAATGCACTTTTTCATAGAAAGCTGATGTTACTACTATGTCGCCTCTGGTACTCTTATATGCCGTCGAGTATCACTCTAGAAATAGTGTTTTCTGTTAGCTAGTGTAATGCACTACACGATGCAGTGGGTGTGATTTACTCGCTTGCCGTCTAAGATGCAGCAAATCTTGAAAGAATGCACTTTTTCACAGAAAGCTGATGTTTCCCACTTGGTCGCCTCTGGTACTCTTATATGCAGTCGAGTATCACTCTAGAAATAATCTTGTCTGTTAGCTAGTGTAATGCACTACACGATGTAGTGGGTGTGGTTTACTCGCTTGCCGTCTAAGATGCAGCAAATCTTGAAAGAATGCACTTTTTCATAGAAAGCTGATGTTACTACTTGATCGCCTCTGGTACTCTTATATGCCGTCGAGTATCACTCTGAAAATAGTGTTTTCTGTTAGCTAGTGTAATGCACTACACGATGAACTGGGTGTGGTTTACTCGCTTGCCGTCTAAGATGCAGCAAATCTTGAAAGAATGCACTTTTTCACAGAAAGCTAATGTTTCCCACTTGGTCGCCTCTGGTACTCTTATATGCAGTCGAGTATCACTCTAAAAATAGTGTCGTTTGTTAGCTAGTGTAATGCACTACACGATGCAATGGGTGTGATTTACTCGCTTGCCGTCTAAGATGCAGCAAATCTTGAAAGAATGTACTTTTTCGTAGAAAGCTGATGTTACTACTTGGACGCCTCTGGTACTCTTATATGCCGTCGAGTATCACTCTGGAAATAGTGTTTTCTGTTAGCTAGTGTAATGCACTACACGATGAACTGGGTGTGGTTTACTCGCTTGCCGTCTAAGATGCAGCAAATCTTGAAAGAATGCACTTTTTCACAGAAAGCTGATGTTTCCCAATTGGTCGCCTCTGGTACTCTTATATGCAGTCGAGTATCACTCTAGAAATAGTGTTGTTTGTTAGCTAGTGTAATGCACTACACGATGCAATGAGTGAGGTTTACTCGCTTGCCGTCTAAGATGCAGAAAATCTTGAAAGAATGCACTTTTTCATAGAAAGCTGATGTTACTATTTGGTCGCCTCTGGTACTCTTATATGCCGTCGAGTATCACTCTGGAAATAGTGTTTTCTGTTAGCTAGTGTAATGCACTAGACGATGAACTGGGTGTGGTTTACTCGCTTGCCGTCTAAGATGCAGCAAATCTTGAAAGAATGCACTTTTTCACAGAAAGCTAATGTTTCCCACTTGGTCGCCTCTGGTACTCTTATATGCCGTCGAGTATCACTCTAGAAATAGTGTTTTCTGTTAGCTAGTGTAATGCACTACACGATGTACTGGGTGTGGTTTACTCGCTTGCCGTCTAAGATGCAGCAAATCTTGAAAGAATGCACTTTTTCACAGAAAGCTGATGTTTCCCACTTGGTCGCCTCTGGTACTCTTATATGCAGTCGAGTATCACTCTACAAATAGTGTCGTTTGTTAGCTAGTGTAATGCACTACACGATACAATGGCTTAGGTATACTCGCTTGCCGTCTAAGATGCAGCAAATCTTGAAAGAATGCACTTTTTCATAGAAAGCTGATGTTACTACTATGTCGCCTCTGGTACTCTTATATGCCGTCGAGTATCACTCTAGAAATAGTGTTTTCTGTTAGCTAGTGTAATGCACTACACGATGTACTGGGTGTGGTTTACTCGCTTGCCGTCTAAGATGCAGCAAATCTTGAAAGAATGCACTTTTTCACAGAAAGCTGATGTTTCCCACTTGGTCGCCTCTGGTACTCTTATATGCAGTCGAGTATCACTCTAGAAATAATCTTGTCTGTTAGCTAGTGTAATGCACTACACGATGTAGTGGGTGTGGTTTACTCGCTTGCCGTCTAAGATGCAGCAAATCTTGAAAGAATGCACTTTTTCATAGAAAGCTGATGTTACTACTTGGTCGCCTCTGGTACTCTTATATGCCGTCGAGTATCACTCTGGAAATAGTGTTTTCTGTTAGCTAGTATAATGCACTACACGATGCAATGGGTGTGGTTTACTCGCTTGCCGTCTAAGATGCAGCAAATCTTGAAAGAATGCACTTTTTCACAGAAAGCTGATGTTTCCGACTTGGTCGCCTCTGGTACTCTTATATGCAGTCGAGTATTACTCTAGAAATAGTGTCGTTTGATAGCTAGTGTAATGCACTGCACGATGCAATGGGTGAGGTTTACTCGCTTGCCGTCTAAGATGCAGCAAATCTTGAAAGAATGCACTTTTTCATAGAAAGCTGATGTTACTACTAGGTCGCCTCTGGTACTCTTATATGCCGTCGAGTATCACTCTAGAAATAGTGTTTTCTGTTAGCTATTGTAATGCACTACACGATGTACTGGGTGTCGTTTACTCGCTTGCCGTCTAAGATGCAGCAAATCTTGAAAGAATGCACTTTTTCACAGAAAGCTGATGTTTCCGACTTGGTCGCCTCTGGTACTCTTATATGCAGTCGAGTATCACTCTAGAAATAGTGTTTTCTGTTAGCTAGTGTAATGCACTACACGATGAATTGGGTGTGGTTTACTCGCTTGCCGTCTAAGATGCAGCAAATCTTGAAAGAATGCACTTTTTCACAGAAAGCTGATGTTACTAATTGGTCGCCTTTGTTACTTTATATGCAATCGAGTATAACTCTAGATATAGTGTCGTTTGGTAGTTAGTGTGATACACTACTCGATGCAGTGGGTTTGGTTTACTCGCTTGCCGTCTAAGATGCAGCAAATCTTAATAGAATGCACTTTTTCACAGAAAGCTGATGTTTCCACTTGGTCGCCTCTGTTCCTCTTATATGCAGTCGAGTATCACTCTAGAAATAATGTCGTTTGGTAGCTAGTGTGATGCACTACACGATGCAGTGGGTGTGGTTTACTCGCTTGCCGTCTAAGATGCAGCAAATCTTGATAGAATGCACTTTTTCACAGAAAGCTTATGTTTCCACTTGGTCGCCTCTGTTCCTCTTATATGCAGTCAAGTATCACTCTAGAAATAGTGTCGTTTGGTAGTTAGTGTGATGCACTACATGATGCAGTGGGTGTGGTTTACTCGCTTGCCGTCTAAGATGCAGCAAATCTTGATAGAATGCACTTTTTCACAGGAAGCTGATGTTTCCACTTGGTCGCCTCTGTTCCTCTTATATGCAGTCGAGTATCACTCTAGAAATAGTGTCGTTTGGTAGCTAGTGTGATGGACTACACGATGCAGTGGGTGTGGTTTACTCGCTTGCCGTCTAAGATGCAGCAAATCTTGATAGAATGCACTTTTTCACAGAAAGCTGATGTTCCACTTGGTCGCCTCTGTTCCTCTTAGATTCAGTCGAGTATCACTCTAGAAATAGTGTCGTTTGGTAGCTAGTGTGATGCACTACACGATGCAGTGGGTGTGGTTTACTCGCTTGCCGTCTAAGATGCAGCAAATCTTGATAGAATGCACTTTTTCACAGAAAGCTGATGTTTCCACTTGGTCGCCTCTGTTCCTCTTATATGCAGTCGAGTATCACTCTAGAAATAGTGTCGTTTGGTAGTTAGTGTGATGCACTACACGATGCAGTGGGTGTGGTTTACTCGCTTGCCGTCTAAGATGCAGCAAATCTTGATAGAATGCACTTTTTCACAGAAAGCTGATGTTTCCACTTGGTCGCCTCTGTTCCTCTTATATGCAGTCGAGTATCACTCTAGAAATAGTGTCGTTTGGTAGTTAGTGTGATGCACTACACGATGCAGTGGGTGTGGTTTACTCGCTTGCCGTCTAAGATGCAGCAAATCTTGATAGAATGCACTTTTTCACAGAAAGCTGATGTTTCCACTTGGTCGCCTCTGTTCCTCTTATATGCAGTCGAGTATCACTCTAGAAATAGTGTCGTTTGGTAGTTATTGTGATGCACTACACGATGCAGTGGGTGTGGTTTACTCGCTTGCCGTCTAAGATGCAGCAAATCTTGATAGAATGCACTTTTTCACAGAAAGCTGATGTTTCCACTTGGTCGCCTCTGTTCCTCTTATATGCAGTCGAGTATCACTCTAGAAATAGTGTCGTTTGGTAGTTATTGTGATGCACTACACGATGCAGTGGGTGTGGTTTACTCGCTTGCCGTCTAAGATGCAGCAAATCTTGATAGAATGCACTTTTTCACAGAAAGCGGATGTTTCCACTTGGTCGCCTCTGTTCCTCTTATATGCAGTCGAGTATCACTCTAGAAATAGTGTCGTTTGGTAGCTAGTGTGATGCACTACACGATGCAGTGGGTGTGATTTACTCGCTTGCCGTCTAAGATGCAGCAAATCTTGATAGAATGCACTTTTTCACAGAAAGCTGATTTTTCCACTTGGTAGCCTCTGTTCCTCTTATATGCAGTCGAGTATCACTCTAGAAATAGTGTCGTTTGGTAGCTAGTGTGATGCACTACACGATGCAGTGGGTGTGGTTTACTCGCTTGCCGTCTAAGATGCAGCAAATCTTGATAGAATGCACTTTTTCACAGAAAGCTGATTTTTCCACTTGGTAGCCTCTGTTCCTCTTATATGCAGTCGAGTATCACTCTAGAAATAGTGTCGTTTGGTAGCTAGTGTGATGCACTACACGATGCAGTGGGTGTGGTTTACTCGCTTGCCGTCTAAGATGCAGCAAATCTTGATAGAATGCACTTTTTCACAGAAAGCTGATGTTTCCACTTGGTCGCCTCTGTTCCTCTTATATGCAGTCGAGTATCACTCTAGAAGTAGTGGCGTTTGGTAGCTAGTGTGATGCACTACACGATGCAGTGGGTGTGGTTTACTCGCTTGCCGTCTAAGATCCAGCAAATCTTGAATTAATGCACTTGTTCATAGAAAGCTGATGCTTCTACGTAGTTGCCTCTGTTTATTTTATATGCAGTCGAGTATCACCCTAGAAATAGTGTTATTTGATAGCTAATTGCTTGTTTCCTAAGGTGCAGAAATTATGATAATTGTATCAAAAATCACTTTGGCCGCTAAGTTGTGAAGTTAGCAGCCAAAGTGTATTTCTAGTTATTAGCGTTTCTGTATCTTTGGATTTGTTTTATTTTTGTTGTTTTCTTACACGAAAGTAGATTTTTTGCAGTTCTGCTTGTTTTGTCCGTATTCTTGTTGAAAATATACAGAACTTCTTAATTTGGTCGGGTTATCATCGGCCGCTAACTTTGGCCGCTAACTTCACACCGGTGTTCGCTGGTCCTTTCCCTAAATCTTGTTGCGAGCGTCGGCGGTAGGTATACCTTTAAAGCACGTTTCTCACTCAAAGAAAACCAAAAACAACTCACCTAGCTTCAATACAGAGGGCACAAGTTCGGGTCTTGTCCTGGGTTTCAGATGATGATGGTTTACTTTTCCAAAACGTCTAGCCATTTAAACCAAAATTTCGTGTACAAAATAATAGTATCTTTATCGTTTTGTTGCTTTCATTTATATTTCGTTTCATGGAGTTAAGTAGAATAAGGAAACATTTATAAAAATGATCGGCTGTTTTTACCAGAAGTTGTGTACTCAAATTCAGAAAGCATGACCGACAGCTTTAATTGCCGGCAGCCGGTCGATCACGTAACGCATTGTACTTATTCGTACTCGTAGGTTAGGTTAGGTTATATGGAAAAATTTAAGTTGGATCTGCCTAACGCACATTCAAAACGTTGCGTACCCCTCAGGTAGACCTAAATGTCACTTGTTTATTCCTAACGTGCATTTGACAATTAGCATGGTCACCCCTCAGGTATACACCTACAGGGCAAGTAATTATCTAATTTAGTTTGTTATTTCAACATGGCCAAAATGTGGTCAAAATACGAGCGTTTCAAATTTATACTGTTATTCAATTTTTTTTTTTTTACTAAAACAGGTTACATAATATAAATTTAACCTTATCTGCCAAACTGCATAACAGTTTGTTGGCAGAAAACATGAACCCTCAATTATTACACTACGAAGGTGTTAGTAGTATATATGTAGCTTATAATATAAATCGTATAAACTAATTAGTTATATTGAGATGATATCTACTTAATGTGACTTAGCTGTAATACTTTTTTCTAATATGGATTAAAAACAACAACAAGCTACGGTAGCCTAGTGGTTCAGGCGGGCGCAGTGGAACAAGCGGTGGTCGTGGGTTCGAATCCTGGCTACAAATTAGTTTTTCGGAACTTATGTATGTACTTACGGCATCAACCGTTAGCTTTTCGATGAAGGTAAACATAGAGCTCGGAGGATGATGATGGATTAAAAACAAATAAACCTGTGTCCTATCCTACTAATATTATAAATGCGAAAGTTTATATGTTTGGATGTTTGGATGTATGTTACTCAATGACGCTTAAACGGCTGAACCTAGTTTATAGCCTGGATTAAAATGTAGGATAGTTTTTATGCCGAGTCCACGCAGACGAAGTCGCGGGCGGAAGCTAGTAGCTAATATCCCTACTTTTTTCAGTGAACTACATAGTTACAAAATGATCCATGACAGACATCGATTTCCAAAATGATGCGTTGTTTCCGCTCCACTATCAATAAACCATTTGCTTTTATTATTCATTAAGCAAGAAACAGTTAAACCGACCACCCCAATTAATATTTAAGGGGTAGTTAATGCAAACTAGATAGGCATAGTTGCTGTAATTGCTTTCTGAATAATCTCGGGATAAGGGGTATCGGGCTTAATTCATGTCATTTATCGCCGAGTTTAATCAAAGTCCCGTTCGATTTTTTGTGGAATTCGACAGAAGATTGTGAGATTTGTGAGATAAATGAGGCACAGCTGGAATTATGAATGGAAATTATGGGTAGGAATGGTTTGTCATTTTGCAGTCGATATTAAGTAGGTATATTTAAACTTAAGAAAACTGATTGGGAAGCCACTGACCTCGGTTTTGGCCATGGGAGAAGCCTGTCCAATGTCCACCAGTGGACTGACACAGGCCCATGATGGTGGAAATATTTTGGAAATTAACAAACTGTTGAGGAATGTAAGTCGCTCTCGTCGTTTCGTCGTATAGATTTTTCAAGCAAGATTGAACAGCCTGTCTCTGCGGTAGTGAACCGGACACTGGCTCAGCATTATGCTGAGGTGTCAGACACTTACAGCGCTGATTTTCAGCCAGCACCGTTGGTGACTCACGGAAACGTTATACAATTTAATATATAAACTATTATACTAACATACTATTGGCATAGGCGAAAGAAACAAAAGAGTACTGCGTACAGAAGGTTCTCTGTTAACAAATCCCCTGTTCAGGTATGCAGAACGAGCCTAAACGTGCTGCGCCAGAACGCGTGCGGGCCGTACTATCGACAACACAGCTAACTGACCATCGGTGCACCTTAAGTGCATTGTAATAAGGTTCTATATAAACACAGGATGGTCAGTTAAGGCTCCACATTCGAAATTTTCGTGAAAATGAGTTGTTTTGTAACCGTTTTATACATTATAACGTAAAATTTTTGCGGTCGGAAAAAATATATCATAATCTGCAAGATATGCGACGGGTCATAGTTTTCGTAGAAATCCATTTTAACAATAAAAATGAGAGAAAAAGAAATCTATAGTCACCCCAATTTTTTCACTTGTAACCATTTTACTGCTCCATTTTTTATCAGAATAATATGAAATTTTATAACTTTCTTCATAAAATAATGAACAAGGGCATCATTTTCTTACTTTCTTAATTTTCTTAAAAAATTATCTCGTTTTCTGAAATATTCCGCCAAAGTTCCTACGCCTCCCCGTTTTCGTCCATACGGTCAGTGCGGGACGAGACACGTTGCATGACGGACCTGTGTAAATTTGCGCTGCGCCGAATTTTTTTAATATTTGTTGAAATTGTGGACTATATTTGTTGCATAGAGTGGACAATCCGTTTTGTGATTCGTATAGTACGTAACTAATAAACATTTGCGTATAGTTTAGTTTTTAGTGACAGATAATTTGGTTGCATAGAGTGGACAATCTATTTCGTGGTTTGTAAAGTAGTAGGTACTATAGACAAGACAGCTGACTGACCATCCGTGCACTTTATGTGCATTGTAATAAGGTTCTTGTATAAATACAGGATGGTCAGTTAACTGTGTTGGCGTTTGTACCTAATTAACATTTACGTAGGTATAGTTTAGATTTTGTTTTTAGTTCAAGATGGGAAATAATAATAATACTAAATTCTTTATTTCAGGCCAGTTTGCCCATAGATTGTTAGTAACATACAAACATACGATACTAGAGTCAGTACATCTTAGCTTAGGTCGCACAAATTTTTCAATAATTATTTTGGGTCTTTGGGGTTAAATAAGCGCAGGAGGAAAATACGTAATATCAAGAAATTTTACAAGAAAAGAGGAAAAAGAATACACAAGTAAATACCTATTCTATCAAAGTATCAAATATCTAAACAGTATCAAAATTGGGAAATCGCTAAAACCAAACATTTTATTAGTAAATATATTTACAATATCTATTGCTTAGGAGCATGAACAATTATAGAAACAATATTGTTTTATCTGCTCGTATTAATGACTGTCAAGTGTTAATAGAATAAGTTCTAATAAAAATAGTGGGCTTGGAAAATATTGTAAGTACCTACCTATGGGTTGCATGCCAACTCCAAGTTCGATACAGAGTTATTATTTGATATGAAACAAAGTATGGTTAACGTACAACTAATCTATAAGTATATATTTACCCGAGGCCGATTTCTGTACAGTCAGCATAATATAGTTAGTAGCAGCCAAGTTAGCCAAATATATCGGAACGTACATTCATCGAAATAGTCTTTGTTACTATAAGTAGGAGTAAGGAATGTGTCCCGATATATTTGGCTACTTTGGATGCTACTAACTATCTGACGCTGACTGTATACGCCATCATCATCAAATCAAGGTAGTAGAACGTAATAAATATACCGAAAATTAGATTAAAACTTAACAACCTTACACTTACACAAAAGGTAACGGACAGACGGACACACTTTCGCATTTATAACATTGGTATGGAGTATGGATAGTATGGATTATATGTCTTTCCCGCTCACGGGACAATGATGTCCCGGACCTTTGGGTGGCGTGTGTGGAGCTCTGAGCTAACACGTAGAGGCCCTTTTGACAATTTAATGAAATGCAAGGATTACACCAAGCGGCTACTGTCTCTGCCCGTGTCATGGGACGCACACAGAAACAGCACCTGCTGGGGTGTAAGAGTCTATTGCTAGTTGATGGAATTTAAATAAAACGGATTATTGGGTGAAAATGATGGACTAGTAGCTGGGCTATTGGATGAAACATCGGACGCCTGCCCAATAAAACTGTTTCACATTTTATCTCTGGCAGACGGTGACTCGCTAACTGCTAGATGGGCCCTTATTAATAGCGACATAAAAAAGTGGCCTAAGGGCTACAGTAGGTATAGATTATTATTATTACCTTTATATTGTTTTCGCACTATCCGTCTCTCTCTTATTAGAATATTTAGTAACAGAGGTACAGTGCGAGAAAAATCGAAAGTATGTCGCGGCCGTCTAGTGCTAGGCGTGCTGAGGGCCTACCGCGAAACGAAACCGAACTTCGTTCGTGTATCTCCCTCTCTGTCGCGCTTGCTAGTTCAAGCGACAATGAGAGTTATTCGAACGAATTTCGTTTTCACTAGCACGGCTAGCACGAGACTGCCGCGACATACTCTCGATTTTTCTCACACTATACCTCTCTTTCCTAATGTTCTAATAAGAGAGAGACCGATAGTGCGAGAAAAATCGAGTGTATGTCGCGGCCGTCTCGTGCTAGCCGTGCTGACGGAACTACACTAATCGTAAGTAAATAGTATTATAATAGTAGGGACATAATTTTTGAACTTAATCAATTATGTAATTTATGTATGACAAATATCACGTTTCAATTAAGCATGACGAATGTCACCCACCCACGTCCACCCTTGCATTGGTAACGATGCGCGATGACGCGTCTGTAACTTAATCTATGTAACGCTTAATAAACGACGGCGGGTTGTGCGACTTGCGCGGGGAGAGGGTCGAGGCTCCGCCCATACGCTCAAGGACTTTAGCGGGTATACAAGCCTTAACGTACAACTAATCTATAAGTATATATTTACCCGAGGCCGATTTCTGTACAGTCAGCATAATATAGTTAGTAGCAGCCAAGTTAGCCAAATATATCGGAACGTACATTCATCGAAATAGTCTTTAATACTATAAGTAGGAGTAAGGAATGTGTTACGATATATTTGGCTATTGGATGAAACATCGGACGCCTGCCCAATAAAACTATTTCACATTTTATCTCTGGCAGACGGTGACTCGCTAACTGCTAGATGGGCCCCTATTAATAGCGACATTAAAAAATGGCCTAAGGGCAACAGTAGGTATGGATTATTATTATTACCTTTAAATTTTTTCGCACTATCCGTCTCTCTCTTATTAGAATATTTAGTAACAGAGGTATAGTGCGAGAAAAATCGAAAGTATGTCGCGGCCGTCTAGTGCTAGGCGTGCTGAGGGCCTACCGCGAAACGAAACCGAACTTCGTTCGTGTATCTCCCTCTCTGTCGCGCTTGCTAGTTCGAGCGACAATGAGAGTTATTCGAACGAATTTCGTTTTCACTAGCACGGCTAGCACGAGACGGCCGCCGCGACATACTCTCGATTTTTCTCACAATATACCTCTCTTTCCTAATGTTCTAATAAGAGAGAGACCGATAGTGCGAGAAAAATCGAGTGTATGTCGCGGCCGTCTCGTGCTAGCCGTGCTGACGGAACTACACTAATCGTAATCGTAAGTAAATAGTATTATAATAGTAGGGACATAATTTTTGAACTTAATCAATTATGTAATTTATGTATGACAAATATCACGTTTCAATTAAGCATGACCAATGTCACCCACCCACGTCCACCCTTGCATTGGTAATGATGCGCGATGACGCGTCTGTAACTTAATCTATGTAACGCTTAATAAACGACGGCGGGTTGTGCGACTTGCGCGGGGAGAGGGTTGAGGCTCCGCCCATACGCTCAAGGACTTTAGCGGGTATACAAGCCTTAACAGTGTTATCGACTTATCGTTTGTACCAGCGCTAAAATACCTACCGGCCGGGGGCGGTCGGCATGTTCTTGTAGCGGCTCGACGAAATCACAGAATGAGCCGCCTCTGACTAAAGGGCTCCATCTTAGGCCCTGTCACGTACCATAAGGTGATACTAGGGTCTACCAGTGTACGCCTAACCCAACTAAGTGCCAAATCGCATCGCTCACTGTCTTACTCGCACTGTACACATTAGAAAGAGGAGGACAGATTGGCGTGTCAGTTGGGCTACAGTACGATTACTGTTAGTTAACCACTGTAGTTTGCCTTCATTTAAGTTTCAACTTTAATTTCATAAAAATAAAGCAATTTTCAGAATACTGTTACCCATGTCTACCGATTTAGAAATAACTACTTAATTTATATGAGGTTAAAGTTGAAAATTAAATGAAGGCAAACTATCTGTCAGTGGTAAACCCCAAATAATTCTACTGTAACGTCGCTGGTCAGTCTGTAATCATTATTTACTTGTCTCTATGCGTTGTTTCTGGAACTGAGAAATAACGAATTATTTTACGTTACTTACATAATAATTTATATTATGTAAATACTATTTTCAATATTCAAATGCAAGGTTCAATAGCACGCTTTCAGTGCCAGGGCTCGTTGTTAAATAAATTCGTAACTCAAACAAACTAGAAATGTATTTAAGTTTTTTTTTGTCAAAGCATTAGTCAATTAAACTTATTTTATGCTCATAAGAATTTGTCCTTAAATCACATTAAAACCCACTTCAAAATATATCAACTGACATAAAGTATATGAAATCTCGTTTGATATCATTTAATAATCTATTTTTAACACAAAGCCATCCAAAATAAAATTATACTGCGACAAAATTCAATCAGACCAAAAACAAACAAAAGTCGATTGCTGCCGCAGCCAATATAGGCCTGTATCTCGATCGTATTAGGTTGTTTTTCATTTGCAGTTAAATGGTGCGTTCCATTTAGTTACAGATACAAAGGGAGCTGAATCATTTTGTGTTATCTGTGCTCTTTCAAATAAGGAACGTGATTGTCCGCGGCCTATTGTCCTTGCTGTACAATGAGAAATTTTCTTCGACGGCTGTTGTGGAGTGAGTAAGAAAACAGACGGGACTCAGAATAAAGTCCTTCGATTTAACGACCTAGTTCGATAGTGTCCCTGTCTTCGAAGTTAGAGGTCCTGGGTTCCCATCCCGGTAAGGACATTACGTAATACGTTTTTTTATTTATTTAAATATTTATCTATCTATATATTGTCGCTAAGTACCCATAGTGCCTACAAGCTCTGCTTAGTTTGGGACTGGGTGTGTCCCCAAAATATTAGAAAATATTGAAAGTAATCCGCGGGATGAAATGCCTGTATCGATCCAGGAAGTCCTTTCTTTACACAGGTGACAGAGGTTTTGAAATTACATGAGCCCATACAAACAAACTTACAGTTACAAACTCACTAAGCTACTACTCTCAAACATTGCTTATTTTATCGAACGTAGTTCCATACTTCAGCTTGGGCCAAAATTCGTTTGCCCGGATGTCCCGCTGCCCGGTTGTTCTCCTCTACTGATCCCGTATCATGGTGGGCCTTATCACGCGATAAGTGATACCGCTTTTTAATCACATCATCACTCTTCATTTTTTTTTTCTTCATACCCTTTGTTCCTAAATTTCTGTAACTATCATCGGAACTCATAACGAGCAGTTTTCATAAAATGTTTCTTCATAATGTCATTACTAAGAACAGATTTGAACTCATAATTTGGTTTTTCATAACAGTTTCCTTCATAAGTCATAAGTCATTTATTAATAATATTCAAAATATTACATGTCATCATTCTTAAATTAAGTTGTACACGTTTATGGATATTCATTATTATTGTGGTAACTTGTAAAATTCTTTGATGTCATAAAAAGAGTGAGTGACGAGCCACGATTTTAATTTTCTTAAGAAAGATGAGATACTATCCGCACATTTTATGTTCGTTCATAATGGACATATATCATAATTTTGTTAGTCCTAATATCAGTAAGTAAGATTTTCCGCTCTTTTATAAAAAAAACCTCGAACCTATCCGCGATCCGAGTCGGTTTTGCCACTAACCCTGTTCTACTGCCTACTTGAACTTCTACATCACTATCTTGGCATTAGTTATACACCACATCTTGGCATTAGATAGTGATTGTTATTTATTAATACAACATTTTGCAATAACTATTACTATGTATAGAAATGTTATGATATAAAATTATATAAACATAGATAGTAGCAAAAGAGATACTTATGTTGAATAACATTATGAATATAGGCAATTCGGAGTTACGATAGTTATTAGCACAAATAATTATGAATAGGCAGTGATAATTATGAGATAAAATTGTATGAGACAAATTTTCGGAAATCCAATAATCGAAGTTGCAATTTTATATGAACTTTGGCGCACCCATGCAAGCCACATGAGAGCGCACTAGAGAGTAAAGCAGCGACACTTCAGTTAAATTATATTGGTACTTAATGCTTGATACCAAATCCAGAACACACAGTCGCTGCGGCCGAAAGTCAGGAGAGCATCACTCTCATTTTTCAGTAAAATCCCCCTTCTGTTTTTAAATATACTGTTAACCACAGCGGTCTATTTATAGCTGTGTTTATCTAAACACCGTGCACGTCGGAAATAAGGGGTGGGACACTCTTTGTCCCCAGTTCCAGGGTTAAAAACAAGGGCCCAGTCCTCAGTTCACACAGTTCTAAAGAGGCTTATGAACCGAGGACTTTCACAGTTTGTAAAGCTCTTTGGAATTAGATTTCTGATCCGGACGGGAAATAAACTTTTTCGATTGCGATACGACGTGATGGTCGATTTTATTCTATGGAATAGTTAGAAAAAGGTTTTTGAAAAGAAGAGAAAGTAAGGAAAACTAAACTGGTTAACTTGTGGCGCCTGATGAATGCTTTATGTTTTGTTCGTAGTGTTTTTCTCTTGCAATAAGTATATTGTGCCGACAAAGCGCATTCTATAGAGTAGCGATTAGATATTGTATAAAACGTGTTAGGATATGTCATACATTAAGTACGTGCGATATGAGTGAATGATTATATATGTAGATGATGGATAAATAGAAAGAAAGAAAGAAAGAAAGAAAGAAAGAAATGGTTATTAAAAAATGGTTAAGTAACTATTGTATAGACAGAACTTCGGAGTCTCTCTCTGAGTGTGGACTAGGGTTGCCACCCGTACTATATTATATAGTATTGTTCTATAATCTGACTCTTTGTACAATATACTGTTGAAGAAATAGTACGCGAAAATACTGTATTTTGGGGGTCCTTAGGAAGTGCTTCAAATTGCCAAGGTTGTTACTAAATAGCAACATGGCCCAGACAAGTACCTAGTATCCTTTTGCTTGGTTTGAGGTTATCTGGAATGAGGTATTACGTATCTCTTACAGTTTCAAAATATTCCGGGCTGACCCACTTAATTGCATCACGCTGTATAATATTAGTTTATTTAATCACTAGCTTCCGCCCGCGACTTAATTATATTATAATTATAATATTAATAGGATTATGACAATTACAATAATTCCGGTAATTCCACCTCAGTACCACGAATTTAAATCTGTCGCAACACAGTTGTTGACAATTTCTAATACGAATATCCAACGCTCCAAAATCCGTGTTCAGTGCATCAGGGTTGACATAACCTTTTAGCTTGTTCGATAGGTGTTATGGTAAGTATTTGCGTCGGCAATGTTTGGTACCCGCGCTCCGATATGAAGGTGTGACTTGCATATGCACAGAAGCAAGTGCATAGGACACAGCTGATAAGTGGAAAGCGATTTACTTGAATCGTCCTTTCAGTTTACTTTGTGTATATTTTGTTGCCTATTTCCCTGAGGGTATGCAGTTATCACGGGATTCCGCTTGGCACGATCTTGACACACCTTTTTTGCTTCATTCACTTTCATGACATTCTTCAGGCATTACATTTGCTCGTCGGTTTAGGGTACTCTTGACCTAACCATTATATAGGATTGTGTCAAGGTATTTGTGCCAATGTATAAAAAAGTTATTGAGGTCGCCAACGATTTGTTTCATGATAAAAATGTAACGAAAAGAAGCTAAATTAAATTGAATTGCTATCAGAGATCGTAACTTTTACGTGATCATAGTAGCTTCCACTCTCAATCCACGCGACCTTTTATGGACGAAACAAATAGTGTATCATCATCATAATTATCATCTTGGCCGATTTCGAAAATGGTAACAAGAGAAAAAAATACTGATGAGAGCGTTGTTCGTCAGTGCGCAGTTGATAGCATATCCTTCAGAATGTGCTCTTTGTTTGGAGTAACAGTAAAAGGTGATGAAAAGTCTCTCTGCACGTGACTTCGCAGACAATGAAACTCTTATCCATGAGCAGACCGGCAAGGTTGAACGCCCGTAAGGACATATCAACTGTCATGGTTTTTAGGAGAAAATGAGAGCTGATAATGTCCGAACGCTCATTTCAATAGTTACATAATTACCCTGTCGATGTGGACTAGACAGTGAAAAGTTCATGACTTGTACCACCTCAGTGGTGGGATGACTGGCGCAGTAAGCGGGTTCACACTTGTTATCGACGCTCTCGACGACGTAAATCGGAGAGCCTGGCTCTCTCACACCGTGGTGTAACGTATATCTTTTGGTTAAGTCCTTTCATGGCTAGGAAGCATAACCGATTTTATGTCGGACATAAAGATTTCGTAATTGAATTGTAATAATTTCTGAAATATTAAGGGCTATCCTACCACAATTTCTTAGGAGTCTGTGATACTTTGCAAATATTAACAGTGACGTAGACCTGGCATAACGTGGTGTCATGTCCGTTGGACAGGTTCAACCTATTAAAAGAGTCAGCGTCACATCATGTAATTTAATTTTAAACTGTATAGTTAATGATATGTTATAGCGAGAATTATGGTAGCCTAGTCAAGTGGTTCAGGCATGCGACGGTCAGGCGGCGGTCGTGGACTGAACTTATGTACGGAATATTTACCGATAGCTTTTCGGTGAAGAAAAATATCGTGAAGAAATCACAATAAGCTCTAGTTTTCATCACTCTGGGTTGGAAAGTCAGACGGCAGTTGCTTTCGTAAAAACTAGTGATTATGCTAAATCTTGAGATAAGGAACCGGGATTAGCGCTAGTAGGGATGATGAGTGAAATGTCATCCAGTAAACGTTTTTTTTTATAAATAAATAAAAGTACCTGGGCGAGCAACGGGTAAAAATATGGAGAAGACGATTTTTCCCAGATATGCGCTACACATCGATTTTTCACCTAGCTATATCGATTTTCGGCCCCGTAAACACCTATATTCCAAATTTCGACATCGTTAGATTTGCGTTCCACAAAATGATTACAAATACCTATTGCTCGTTTAATAATATAGGATAATAATTTAATTTAATTGACATATAAACTGGTTAAGTAAGCAGTCGATGTGAGAGCCACGTTATGCTAAACACAGTTAAATCACTAAATTGTTAAATCCCTCAAACTCATCTTATCATAAAAGTCAAAAATCATGTTTTCGTATTACATTTCGGTGTCACAGTGGCCAAAGTGCATTTTGCCAACGTCACATTTGATGTGGTCCTCACCTCCTAACGGCATATTGTCTACGCTAGACTTTTTGAAACAAAGTTTTGAATATACGGGTAGATCTGCACGTGCCAAGGAAAACAGGTCACTGGATTTTGCTTTTAACCACATTAGAGAGAGATGCTAGATTAAACCTAGATTTATTACATTAATTATTTATTTAACCCGCGGAAAGTAACACAACATACTATAGATACAATCGTATACAGATATTAAATAAATAATTAATGTCATAAATCTAGGATTAATCTAGCGTGAGATTAATAATAATGGGAAGAAGTTATAATAATAGAGAAACACTTCACTAGCTTCAACCCAAACATCTCCCTCAAACGTGGATAAAATAAAAATCCAGTGACCTGTTTTCCTATCCTGTTTTCTATTTTGTACCTATAGTATTATGGTGTGTTACGTTCCGTGGGTAACGTGCGGTGCTGTCTGTAAACTGGCGCTATGACACCTCGGCATAATGCAGAAACAGCGGCCGATTCACTGCCGCGAAGACACACACAATACATATTGTGCCAATGTTATTGTAGTCTATTCTCTTTGTGTCTGTGTGTCTTTTGTGTAGTGAATCATATTTAAGCTACTGTTGAGCGTGTCTCTGAGGTCTTAGGAAGCTAATAAAAACGTGCGAAGAGTACGCCTCGAGCCATGGGTTAACATATCATCATCATCATCATCATATCAGCCGAAAGACGTCCACTGCTGGACATAGGCCTCCCCCAAAGACTGCCAAAGTGACCGGTCCTGCGCCACCCGCATCCTTCCGGTACGTGGTCGCCACTCGAGAACCCTACCGCCCCAACGGCCATCGGTTCACATATAATGACTCGTCGGGTTAACATATAATGAAAACAAAAGTAAATCGGTACATGGTGTTTGAGGCCGGCAGTATCAGACCGTCTAGTGTGCCTACCACCTGTCATGTTAAATGGAGTACCACTCGAAAGAGTTCGGCAGTTTAAATACCTCGGTCACATCGTTACTGCTGCCCTCATATATATGATGTTGACATCAAACGTGACTAGTAAGTATGGTCACCAGCGGGCGTAGCACGGTTGCTATTATCACTTATCGTTGTGGATAAGGCATCCGTCACTCTCGCACTCGCATACTTGTCAGAGCGTGATGGGCGTCTTTACCACAACGATAAGTGATAAAATGGCAACCATGCTACGCCCACAGAGCTCCTCAGGACGCGCTGTGCTGAGAGTGAAATACCTTCATTTATCAACACATATAATCCTCAACTTAATAATCGGTCGGCAACGTGGTGGTAGCTCCTCTGGGGTACGTCCGTAACTTAGCTTGTCTACTTACATTAGGCAGTTTGTCTGCTTGTTTGCCACTGTTTTTCTATAAAATGATTAGTTAATTTAGTTATATATATATTATACTTTAGAAAATAGATATAGTTTGATATCAATATTGCTTTTATGTAGCATGCATCCACTCCCGTTATTATTAACGTGTCAAAGCAAATCAAATTCAATTTATATAACCGCTACGTCAAGTCTAATAGACCTGCTGGTAGTATATGAAACTCGAACACGCTACATTTTAGCATGAAAACAATACCTCGTTAAACTTTTCACTCTTATACATGAACATAAAAACTACGGAGCCAATAACGAAAGTGTTGCCATTTTCAAAATTAAAATGCAAACTAAGTAGATAACTTTTGAAGTTGTTACTCGTACATTAAAATACAGAAATGGGTATTCGCAAGAGCCGCCCATTGTTTGAAGAAAACCTAATCCATTAAGAAAAGTTTTACTGGTAATAAGCTTTTGAAAGCTCAAGGATTCAAGTAGTATTAAAGTTTACTTGAGAGCTTCTGAAACTGAAACTATACATTTAATAGCAGTGATGAGAAAGAACTTCAAGCAGTAATTAGTGGAAATGTACATATAAGGTTAAAAAGGTTAGATTATTATAAAATGATATCTCGCAGTGAACAGTTCCGTGCCCGTTCCGTGGTCCGAGGGGAAATCACGTAACTTTTCGAACGCGCGTTAGGTCAGTCGAACCTGACGCGCGTACAATGCGTTGCATGATCGACCTGAGGGCGACGCCGGAGCATAAATTAAAATCCGACTGCATAAAGTATTTATCGAATTCAGTAACCCGTTTTTTCCCATCTCCCATCATCAACATCTTGTCCAAAACATAGCTGGAATAGGCATACATATAATTAAGTGACTTAGTTTTGTATTTTAAATTAGGAACAAAACTGGTTTCCGGAAGAAATGTCGAGACGACACAATTTTAACAAAACCCCTGTTGTTTGCCCGATTACGACAAAGCCGAAATGAAGGGATATGATTTCAGCGGTTTATGTTTGAATTTACGTGTGTTAGTAGCGTTTAACTGACTTTGATGAATAAGGTATCAATCGATTCTTAATTATGCTCCCGGTGACATAGGCCCATTTCTTGAAAAATATTGTTTCTTATCACTTAGTTTTCTGTAGTCGGGTTACAGGTTTTTGAACTTTATATGTTTGTTTTTGTTATGGTATTGGCAGTAAACCCAAGCCATTTCTTCTACCACAAATTCATAGACTTTCTACAGTCACATTTCCCCGTCGTATCTCATTTTCGGCTTTAACATCGTTCTGGAAGCGAAGTCGGAATTTCACGTAGTTTGCAAAATAGCTCGGTTTGACGTGCAAAGTGAAATGCATTTCTGACTGTACTCGCTGTTTATTGGTTCGGATCGCTTGCAGGTGACGTTAGCTTTGCCTCCGAGATTTGATTTCATATCTGGAAATCGTGAAGGGGTTTAAAATATGGTTTATTCGCAAATCTCGCAAAAGTCTATTTAGATACTAATAAAAAACAATGTAAGTTTTAGCGCAGTGATATGAAGCCGCCCGCTGGTAGGCCGCTGGATGCAGGTGGTGCAGCACCGGTCATTGTGGAACTCTTTGGGAGAGGCATATGGCCATTGGCCAGAACTGGATGTTTTTCGGTTGATAAGATGATATGACGCAGCAATCCGTAGCAAACTTCGAATATCTTGAATGTACATACATATACTACATATTTTCGATCTGATTTATTTTAATCACCTGTAACTGAAGCGATCACGGACATGCAGCTGGAAATCTTTTTTAATTTGGCAATTTGATTAAAAAAAACATAAATATCCCAGCTAGAATCAAGTAAATTATTTTTTTTGTGAGTTTTCAAGTACCTTTTTTGAATTTTTATTATTTTACTTATATTTTCACGGAGAAAATCCGCGAACCATATTCCCATTTCCCAACCATTGGGGTATGAATGAGTTATGTGGTATTTCTATCCACTAAAAACTTCAAGGTGGCCGACATTTGCACTCTCATGCGGAGGATTCCAGGATATCATTCTGAACGCACTGGAGCCCCCTGCCTCGCCACATTTGGCTCGTCCTCGGGTGGAAAAGATGTTCGTCGCCTTTCGTAGGGTTTTAAGGAGGGTGCCCCGGCCCCCGCTAGAAACACTGCGAACCCGATGACCACCCTTTAGTCGCCTTCTAAGACAGGCGGGGGAGACCGACGACATATTCTTGTCCGAGCCACCTAGATTTTTTTTTGTATGCGGCCGTTCCCAAGGACCCATAGCTTTTGGGGCTATAACACATAGTAAAATAAAACCGAACAGTTTCGGGTACAATCGACCATTTGAATTATGATTAAGAAAACGCTGTAACACAATTTATAGTGCGCCGCGCAAAATTGCCAAAACGAAACACTTAATTGCATTCAGCTCTTAAATTATCCACTTAATGTGAGGGCAATTTAATAACGTTTTTGCAGCTTTAGAAGCTTTCTGAAGATAGATGTTCGTGTTTTTTGAGAAAGCGGCGTAATTCATGCAAAGCAGACTGTAAACAGGTCGTGATCCGATCTTTAGCGCTTGGAAAGGCATTTCTTTGGAGGAATGCGACCAGACATTTTGTCTGCATAAAACTTTGCTTCAATATTGGACCGCCGAGCAGGTACTAAATAATTACTAAATCTCACTGTTTAAGAGTAAAACCAATCTAAAGTCGAGTTATGATTTTCCATAAATTGCATTGTGATGTTTTGAAGTATTAGTTAATTATGCTGTCAATCGCTCTCGCAGACGTCCAAGACAGGCTCCGCCTAGTTTTGAGTGTGATAGATAAGAGATGTCATCATTATGTGTTACTTTTTGATTTTGTATCGTATTTCTATTTGTAAAGTGTGTAAGGGAAATCAGTTATTAAGTACCTACTGGGAATACAGGCGAAAATGTATGTGTACACTAATCTACACTTTACAAATACAAATAATTTATTGATAAGACAAAGTGTACACTCAGACCAAGAAAAAAAGACAGACGGAGCGTTACGTACAGTCAAGTGCAGCCAAACCACATACAAACAAAACCAAGCTACATCAAGTTTAGCACACGCTCACGCACACTTAAACAAACAAAATTGCACATAACTCTTCAGAACGTGTCGAAATGCTGTCAAGATCATTATTTCGAGTTTTGTGCGATTTAATTGGTTTAGCGTGTGCTAAACTTTTGGGGCTTGGTTGAAAACCAGTTGGCTTCACTAGACTGTTCGTAATGCTCCGTCTGTCTTTTTTCTTGGTCTGAGAGTGTACATCAGTTTTACAATAGACTAGGAGCTTACTATTAGAGGCAGATAACACGTGCCTGAGCAAAGGTACCCTGTGTTTCAGGCAAAAAAGAAGGAATAATTGAAAAATTATTCATATGCAAAATATAATACAATACAATACAATACAAATACTCTTTATTGCACACCTCACACAAACAAAGCAGTTAAAAAGAAAAACAATACAGTAACATGTAGGTAGAGGTAGACAACAGGCGGTCTTATCGCTGAAGAGCGATCTCTTCCAGACAACCTTACAATATCACTCTTATTGACCTAACTAGTACAAAAACAAATAATTCGGAAGTTATAACTTAGGCGGTACCTATAAAAGATAGTATAGAATTATTTTAAAACGATAAATAACTTTTCTATATTCGTCATAGGACATATTTTGTACGTAGGTTTACGGTATGACTCAATATTGCTTGCTGCACTTTTTGAATCAAGTATGACATGCTAGTGTTTGTGTCAGCGGAATTGTAATGTAAGTACTTTAATTTTATCAAGAGGACTGTGAGATTTTAGCTTTGCAAGTTGGGGAGTTTGTATCTATTTAGTAACCATAACTATTTAAGTAACCACTTATCCAGCTTCAATTTTTTTTTTTTTTCTTTATTGTACATAAGAACTTAACAAACTACATAGAAATACAAAACGGAAATATGTACTAGTATACATTCCGGTAATGTTTATACTGGTACCTACACTAGGCGTAGCCTGTCTCGTAGGTAACCAAAACAATTATTCAAGTGTACAGTACAAATATTCATTCGAAACGTTAAATACAGATGACAGTTTAATATTCCTCTAACCAGGTCTCTGATATTAAATATTATCTAGCTATACTTACATAATTATATTATGTTATTTCTAAATATGGTAAGATTAGATTAAATTTTTTATGGTAAGTAAGTGAATGTGTGTGTAATTGTGTGTGAGTGTGGATGTGTGTGCCGTCCTCATTTGACTGTCCTCAAGATATCCTCAATGCCCTCATATGACAGAGATTTGAGCCATGCCTGTAATTTACTTTTTACTTCTCTGGTAGAGTAGTCCCTGAGCGGAACCTTGGCGCATATTTTATTGTATAAGAAAGGATGGAGAAATGAGCAGAATGTTTTGGCAAAACTGACTTAGTGGGGGCCACAGGAATACGAAACGTTCTTTTTTGCGCCAGCGTTTCATAACTTGAAGATCTTAACGTTTCTTTGTGCATTTTTAGAGCAACTCGCAAAATAAAAATACCTCTGACACTCAAAACGTCACTATCCCTGTACACCGCAGCTGTCGGGCACCTAATAGCACGTTTGAGTATAATTTTAAGCACCGCTCTTTGTGTTCTTTCTAGAAGAATCATATATGTCTTTGCAGATCCGCCCCAAGCAGTTATGCAGTAAGATATGACTGATGGACATAAAGAGGTGTAAACTAGTTTAAGCAGACGTTTGTAAGCGGAGTTGCGCAGATGTTTAAAAACATATATCAGTTTACGAGTGCGGTTGGCTGTGACTTGTAAATGTTGGCTAAAATCCAGTTTCTGGTCAAATACAACGCCAAGGTACCTTATACTTACGGCTCTGGTTATGTGTGGGCACGAACAGACTAATGACGACTGTCCTTGAAGACCACACGTATGAAGAGCCAAATCAGGAAAACTGTCTGGTTCAGAGGCTTTGGTCTTATGGAAACAGATACATTTTGTCTTGGACACGTTCAGAGTCAAGAGATTTTTTCGCAACCATCCTGCCACTGTACCTAAACCTTGTTCTGCCGATTTAGCTACCTCTTTCCAGGACTGTTCGTGGAATATTATGGCGGTGTCGTCCGCATAGCATATGATATCTGCAATTGATGTAAGAGTGTTTACAATATCATTAATATATATGATAAATAGCGTCGGCCCGAGTATACTTCCTTGTGGAACCCCGAAAAATGTTTGACCCGTTTGTAGATTGGACTGTTTGGATGCACAATAGGCTTTATTACCCCGCGGGTTAGCCTGCAAGTCGCGTGGGCAGCTATTGTACAATATGTTTGGTTATTTACGCGCGTCTAAATAATTCAATTTATGTTACAACCTTGAAAGCCATTTGTCATGCCCCATATCACAAATGAAAACCTAAATAAAACAGCACCCCGGCGACACCGTTAATGCTGCGGCTTTGCTCGCAGTAAAAATCTCATCCAATAACTATACGAGTCGTAATAAAAGGTTTACAGCACCGTAAATTCGCGCGAAGGAAGTGGGGAATTAAGATGTTAGGTCAGCCCGCATCCGGCTGGAAGGACCAGTGGTATATCAAGGGTCGTTTCTTTTTGGTTTTTATTACAGATTCACCAGTGATTGACCCTAGTTTCACCTGATTTTTTGACATGGCCGAAAATGGAGCTCAATGATTCAGTTATAACCTATTTACTACTGGCGTAAAGACACCTAATTCGTAATTTTTCGGAACTGAAGACGTCGGGAGTGGATTCCATAGCTTAGCATTTTATTAGCTATTCTAAGTCTGCATAAGATAAGAAAGAAATAATCTTTTTAAATGATAGCTGGATAAATCTTATTTATAGGTAAAAACTTAAGAAAGGCTATTTATTGTACCTATCCAATATTTTATCCTTTTCATTATGGCTACTTCAACAAATGCCTATTAGAACAGTTCACAACTATATGACAGAGGGGCCTTACACAAGTTTACCGTAACATACATTCCTACGTATAGCGTCACCACCATTCTCTAATCGGTTAAAATGGCTGCTAGCAAAACAATGGAATAATTCCAGCGATAAACAAAAGACGATTCAATACAATTACCCAAACCTTTACCGGATTATTCGCCACTTCACTCGAACACAATCGAATAAAACCAAATAAAACATAAACGATTCGTTCAATAAAAATAGGGTTGTCACTGTCATCATGAATTTTCTCAGTAAAACTAAAAGGTGTCATTTTAGAAGTATTTTATAGTCCCATAAGCTCTTTTTCCGCGTTTTGGGTATTTTATGGAGCTTCAATATTGTCTTGTTAGGGATTCATAGCGCCTTTGAATATTTCTTATACCTTTTATTCCTGAAATGTTGCGGTGTTTGCGGTTGTTGTATGCACGATTTAACGGCAAACAAGCATATATGGCGTGCGTAATGGTAAGCAGACCCCGCAGCCTGTGGACGCTTCCTACTCTAGAAGAGCCACAAGCGCGTTGCCGACTCTTTACTGATTTGAATACTAGACGACAATATATTTAATACATATAAATACTTGATTAAATACATAGAAATCCCAGGACCCCAGGACCAGGACCTCTAGCTTCGTAGGCAAAGTCACTGCCCACTAGGCTAAACCAACTTTTACCGAAATATATTGTTTAATTATTATCTTAAAATAATTATGCATAAACAATTGAACAAACAGTAGCCACTCCAGAAGACGTGCCATAATTCGGTCAGTTTCATGACTTCTCCTGGTTATCTTTGTTGAAGTTGTTATATCCCACGTCATTTTAACTTAAACAAAATTAAGTATGTTGCATGCACGATAGTTGTCGTCATTTCTTGGGTTGGGTAAAGAAATCCGTTTTTGGTTTGATATTTATAAAATTATACAGAATCAGAATCAGAATCAGAATGTATTTATTCGTTAAACATAGGTACATTGTATAAGGTCTTAAAAATAGAATTGCGAATCACTACGTTTTGCCAGGTAGGCGTACGAACAGGTTTATGTTAATTAATCATTAGCATGCATAGAATTATAACAATAATCATGCATTCATTGTTTAAACAAAGTAAACAAATTTTCAATAATAATATCCAACAAAATACTCTTAGTCATAAGTCAGCGTCATTCAAAAATTGATGGAAATTATAATAGCATTTTTTAATTCATAATAATTTCAGTGTTTCCTCTGCCGTGTTTATAATTCCTTAATAGAATTTGGAATTTTATTATATATTAAAGGTGCCATTCCTAGTACACTTTTCCGAACTAGCGCTGTTTTACACACTTTATGTCGCATGTCACTGGTACTGAGATCTTACAGGGAGCTTTCGTGTGTCAGCAATTTTATTGTACAAAATAGGATTGCATTTAACAAATGTGGCAGTTTCCAGAATATATAAACAAGGTAGCGTCAGGACCTTAAGTGATATAAAATGCGGGCTGCAACTATCCATCATTTTCAGGCCACACATGGCTCTTACGCATCTTTTTTGTGCCTTGAAAACTGATCTTTATCTACTGAGTTGCCCCAAAAAATAACTCCATGTCGCAACACTGATTTTTGTATTATATATTTATTTTATACACACAGTCCATGATAGGCAATAAGTAATGATTTTCTATTTACTACATTATTGAAATCCGTTTTTAAAAGCTATATTGGCTTCGCTGTAATTGGCTTTTTGTAATCTAATTAAGTTAAGCATGTCTGTTGGTTCTCCGAATAATGATAAATAAATAAATAGATAAAAATAATTTTAGTTTGTACTACGTACGGTGCTGTCTCAAGATCAGCGCTGTAGGTGTCTGTCTGACACCTCGGCATGATGCTGAGACAGCGACCGATTCACTGCCGCGAAAACACACACAATATGTGTCAATTGTAATGTATGTCTACGCCCTTTGTCTCTGTATGTCTTTTGTATAGTGAATAAATGTCTTCTTTCTTTTTTTCTTTACTAAATATAACCCTAGTGTACTTGTGCTCGCAATGGAGTAAAGTTATAAATATAATGGATTTTCTGCCTTATTTATTGCACTAACGTAACGTGAACTTACGTACAAAATATCATTTGATGTCTAACAGTGGCTTTTGACTGAAAGTGAAGTCAGATGTTCAGAGTTAAGGTGTGAAGGGCAGCCGCTTTCGCAAAACTAGTGCCTACGCACAACTTGGGGTTAGTTGCCAAAAACGGACACTGAGCTCATTTAGAGCACAACCGGGAAAACCGCTAGGAAGATGATGATATATTATCTACACTTTTCGACCGTCATCCTATTTTTGCAGTTGACTGTTCAAGTGCAAAAATGTAATCCTCCCATAAATATGCACCGAAACCTTAATCCGCTGACATGAGAGTATATTTTTACACTTGACTGTACATTGAGAGAAATGACATTCACTAAAAACATAATGACACTAGTATATATCACACGCACACATCTACTGTCAAAGCCGGACCAGGATTTCGTTTACCCTTTCATCCTACTCTTTTTCCTACAAAGCAAGGTCCATGTTACACTGGTCGATTACGGCGCAATATCCGTGTTAGCGAACTGCCGCGGGCACTAATTTCGAGGTGAACACAGATACAAATACAGAGAATACATGTCTAAAATAAGAAATAATCAATTAATCATTTATTTTCTAAAGTATCATCATCATCATCATATCAGCCGAAAGACGTCCACTGCTGGACATAGGCCTCCCCCAAAGAGTGCCAAAGTGCCCGGGCCTGCGCCACCCGCATCCAGCGGACTCCAGCAACTTTTACCAGGTCATCAGTCCACCTTGTGGGGGGCCTACCCACGCCGCGCCTTTCGGTACGTGGTCGCCACTCGAGAACCTTTCCACCCCAATGGCCATCGGTTCTACGTGCTATGTGCCCCGGCCACTGCCACTTAAGTTTAGCGATTCGGAAGGCTACATCGGCTACCTTGGTTCTGCTGCGGATAGCCTCATTTCTGATGCGATCACGCAGAGAAACTCCCAACATAGCCCTCTCCATAGCCCTTTGGGTGACTTTCTAAAGTATACATATTTAGTATACGAGTTGATAATTCACATTAACTTAATTAAATTCAAACTGTGCTGGCGGCATTTCCTCGCTGAATTGTAATTCTCATGCATTGTGCGAGAATGCCGCCAGCTCTTCGGTCACCAGTTTAGAAATTGGGATTGAATTTACCATTAATAAATGAACTGCCAAGATTCGCTACGCTATATAGCGCTATATGTTGCGGAAAGCGAGTACGGTGTAAGCGCCCACTAGGCGTGCTCCCGGTAAAAGTATGAACTTTTCTGTGAATGAAAATATAACAGTAATAGGTAGTTATTTGTGTCACAAGGGAGCCAAATAGTATATTTATAGCGAGGGCGGTGTATTGAATCCTCAACGTAGCGAGGGATCCTACAATAGAATCCTGAGCGTAGCGAGGGATTCTAACGTAGTAGGATCCTTAGCGTAGTGAGAGATTTAAGTGTTAACGCCCGAGAGGAAGATAATTTTGCTCCCAAGTGACACATACTATTTTTCACACCGACTATGACTAAACGTCGTTTTCGTTTCCCAGTAGCCTCACCGTATTTTTAATCTGTGGCAAGGCAAACAGGAGTTAATCTCATATTCCCTTAAGTATGTACTCAGGCTGGCGTCCTTATGATAGACCTCTTTAGTCTTTGTCTTAAGGCAATAAAACACATGTTGTCGGCGTTAAAGATGGTAACGGCGTTAAGATAGACTAAGGTGGCGTAAACATATGTTGGACGTCAACCGTGCATATGCTGCTCTATGCACCTATTAGGTCGGGGAGAAAGATACCATATACCATACCATACCATACTAAAAAAATACAGCGAATTTAAATTTTTCATACAAAACTTGTTTTTGCTGTATTTCGTTTGTTTTATAAACTGGAACCATATAAACTAATTACAGACATAAATATATCTCATGTCACTGTACTTATATGCAAAGTTTCGTCACAATCCAACACGTAGTTTTAAAATGAGAGCGTAACTACGTTTGTATGGGAAGGTGATATTCGGACTCTTAATGGTTCTTGCAAATAAATAAATAATAAATATATTTGCGGACAATCTTACACAAATTGACCTAAGCCCAAACTAGACGATAAACATATTTATATACAGGGTGAAATTAAATTCGTGGTTCGAAATAACAAAATACGAATTTATCCATGAATCTGAGCAACTTTTATTTTAGGACCAACTTTGTGTTATGCAAAAAGAAACAACTAAGTAAGTATTTCATTTTCATGCACACCTCTTAACGTCTTAATGTAACAAATTATTTTAATTCATATTTTTTGTTTCGAGTCAATTTAACGTGGAAGTTACCATGATCATATTTTAAACAATATAATACAGATAATAAATATAACCAAAGACCAAGACATTATTATTATTGCCCAAGGTGATATAGCCCTCCGAATAGCTAAACTTAAGTAGCAGTGGGCGGGGCACATAGAACCGATGGCCGTCGGGGCAGAAAGGTTCTCGAGTGGCGACCACGTACCGGAAGGCGCGGCGTGGGTAGGCCCCTCACAAGGTGTACTGATGACCTGGTAAAGGTTGCGGGAGTCCGCTGGATGCGGGTGACGCGGGACCGGTCGCTTTGGCACTCTTTGGGGGAGGCCTATGTCCAGCAGTGGACGTCTTTCGGCTGATATGATGATGATGATGAATAAATATTATGGGACACCATCATCGTCTGAAGCCCAGGACAAGACTCGAATTAGTGCCCCCTCTGTATTGCCATTTGCCAGTACCTACTGGCATACGCGGGCAGCAAACGCATAACCATCAGCATTGTAATTAAAGCAAGCCAGATAACGATATCGTAGCTACATGGTTTTGTGCGTGACCAAAACACCACAGTTGCCACAATATACCTCCAAATTGTTGCAATATTTATAAGCAGATTGAGCGACAAAAGATTTTAACATTATATCCTAGAGCCAAGGCTTAAATTCCACTGCATGATATTCACGTAGATATTCCTAAAGTTTAGGAAGGGAAAACATGGTTGAATCTAAATGTTAATTTGAGAGATTAAGATCTATTTTGTAGCGTTATGGCTAACATTTTTAGTTTTAATTAGTTATTGTCACAAGGGAAAATGCGATATATTATTTTTTCTTTATCTGATTACTTGACACCGGTTGCACGACTCATGGACGAGATTTAATGGAAATATTTTTAGATAAACTTAGGCTAGCAAGAATAAGTCTAAAGTGGGCGCCAGGACGCTTGACTCCATACAAAAATAGTTTGGTTCTCATTTTAAAACGACATCCTAGTGTAAGCGTTAAAATGAATGCGGGTAGTTTAAAAGTGGCAGTTTTCATTCTGCCTTCGTTTTAATATATTTTGTAAGACCAGGAGCGCATAAATACAGCCAGTTGTTCTGAAATAAACTGACTTTTGTTGCAGACTTCAACCAGTTAACAAGGTAACTCTGATATCGTAATTCGTGCATAGTTATAGTTTGAATTGTGAAAAAAATATAAGTGATATCGTAATTTGTGCAAAGTTGTAGTTTGAATTGTGAAAAAATAAGGTAAATATCTTTAATGATGTTTGAGTATTTTTCCCGTAATGCTTCCTTATTATCTATTAGTTCAGAAGTGGGATAACATGTCCACATGCTTGCTATCCTAAATAAATTGACACGTAAATAAAACGTTTACGTGCAGTACCTCAATTTAAATCGTAGTTAAGCATTAAGTTGCGACGTTTGTGAACGTTAACGATTTAAATTTGTATTTGCTTATCATTGATCATTTGTGAACTTACGTGTACTTATTAGCACTGTCATTAAGTTACTATTACCTTATTGTTGTCGTTGTTTGGTGCAGGAAACATTATGTCGGATGGACATTCTGATGCAGACATGCGCGAGGGGTCCGTCATTCTGACCGGCCAACCAATAAGGCAACGTGACGAGTGGCCGCCACGAGGGCGGAGTACAGCACGGCAGCAGCTTAAGCGGCGCAGCCGTAGCCGGTCCCGGCCGCGGGGTACGCGACCATCAAGGGCGCGTTCACGGTCACCGAGGAAGCATTCGCGGAGGAAGCGTTCGCGGTCATCGAGGAAGCGTTCGCGGTCATCGAGGAAGCGTTCGCGGTCATCGAGGAAGTGTTCGCGGTCATCTAGGAAGCGTTCGCGGTCACCGAGGAAGCGGTTGCGGTCACCGAGGAAGCGGTCGCCGAGCGAGCGTTCGCGGCCGTCGAGGAAGCGTTCGCGTTCAACGAGCAGCAGCGAGCGACCCAGGGATAGAAAGCGGCCGAGGAGACGTGACCATCGACCCACCGTGAGTGTATCCAGTTCATGTAGTAGTACTGATGCTAGGATGATTCGAAATAGGCGCAGTAATTTTAAATATAGTTCGAAGAAAAATGTCAGCTCGTTTACATTACAAGATGTTATGGATTTAATGAAATCCTTGCCTTCATCGACGGCTCAATCTCAGAACCACTTCTCAATGAACACTAACGCAGTTCCGGAATTCGATCCGGCTAATAAAGAGCAAACTATAGATTCATGGATTAAGAAAGTAGAAGAATGTTCGACGTTGTATAAATGGTCAGAAACCCAATTGATTCATTATGCCTTACCGAAATTGGGAGGGGTTGCAAAAGTGTGGTACCAAGGGTTACCCTCTCTTAGTCACACTTGGTTAGAATGGAAAGAAAAGTTAACTAAAACATTTCCGACTGTACAAAATTATGCTCAGCTTTTACATGAGATGTTAGAAAGAAAAGTAAGGCACAATGAAACACTTGAAACCTACTTTTACCATAAGAACAATTTACTTAATAGATGCGATATAACAGGCAAAAGGGCGGTAGATTGCATTATATACGGATTAGACGACAAGGGAGTCCGATTAGGAGCTCAAGCTGGTAAATTTAATGAACCAGAGGATCTCTTGTCATACTTAAAGTCTATAAAGGTTGAGGATACAAAAGATAGGCGTATACCTTTTCATAGAAAAGCGAACGAAACACAAAACGACACTACTAAATCTGGTACTATTAGGTGTTTTAATTGCAATGAGATAGGACACCCAAGTTTCAGATGTTCTAAGCCGTTATTAACGTGCACTATTTGCAAGCGATTAGGCCACCAGAGTACCAATTGCAGACGGTTAGTTAAAGTAAAAAATGATGGTGGCAAAAATAATGAAACGGTAAAATCGGTATCTGAGGTTAAATTGGCCGGAGAATTAGAAGAAAAATATGTGCTCTCTCTAAGTGTTAACGGCATACCTAAAACCTGCTACGTAGATTTAGGTAGTCAGTGTACTATGATTAGACACAGTGATTTCATGGAATTAGGTATTCATTACTCCACTGATAATTTGCCCTCTTTGAAAGGATTTGGCAATACTTATATACAGCCTATCGGTAAATGTCTACTTCAATTGCGGGTACAATCGGTAGAGGCCTCGGTAGATACATTAATAGTTCAAGACGCTTTACTCAAGCATCCTATATTGCTAGGTCATACTTTCACTGAGCAAGCTGATATCATAATTATCAAAACTAACGACCAATTGATTTTACATAAAACTCCTGTGCCTAAACAAGATGACGAGAAAATTAAATTAAAATTAACTGTAAGCTCTGAAGTCAATATAAAGAAAATGGAGATGGTACCTATTGAAACTGAATTGGAGTCTACCTGTAAAGTATATGTAAATGAGTCTATAAGATACGTTGGTACCAACAAGTATTATGTTCTACCCGGACTTTATACTATAACTAAAGGAAAAGGATATGTCATGGTAATGAACTTAAATTCTTTGCCGGTCATATTTCGAAAAGGGCAATTATTAACAAGAGCTTGTATCTTTAATGAGAACAATTGCGTAGATGTTAACAAATTAGAAACTGTAGAAGGCGAAACGTTTATGGAAAGTTTGAAAACCGAACTTAATGTAGAAGACCAGCACGAATTAGAACTATTATTACAAAAGTATAAAGACTGTTTTTCGTTTAATCTAAAGGACCTAGGATTAACTAATCTAAACGAAATGACGATCACTCTAAAGGACAAGACCCCTGTCGTTTACAGACCATATAGGTTAGCATATTCGGAAAGATATAAGGTTAAAGGAATGATTAAGGAAATGTTGGATTGTGGTATAGTTACAGAATCAACCTCATCATATGCTAGTCCTATAATATTAGTACAAAAAAAGACAGGCGACCAAAGGCTCTGTGTAGACTACAGGGCTCTTAATTCTAAAACTGTTAAGGAACACTATCCTCTCCCGAGAATAGAAGACCAGATAGATCAGCTAGGTGGATTTGAATATTTCATTACTCTTGATCTCGCGTCGGGGTATTACCAGATTCCAATCGCCCCAGACTCGCAAGATAAAACTTCATTTGTGACTCCAGACGGACAGTATCAATTTACACGCATGCCCTTCGGGCTAGCGAATGCTCCGTCAGTTTTCCAGAAAACTATTAACAAGATGTTGAAAGATGTCAAAAATAATGAAGCATATGCGTTCATGGATGACATCATTATTCCGGCTCATAGCATTAAGCAAGGGATGGAGCGATTGGAAATGGTATTGAAATTGATACGAGAAGCAGGGTTAACATTAAAACTATCAAAGTGTAATTTTTTCCGTACGACCATTGATTATTTAGGATTTGAAATAAATAAAGAGGGAGTACGGCCTGGGTCAAGGAAAACAGATGCGGTAGAGAATTTCAAGCGGCCAGTAAATCAACATGAAATTCGTCAATTCCTAGGATTGGCAAGTTTTTTTCGTCGCTTCGTAAAGAACTTTGCCTTAGTAGCAAATCCCTTAACTAGTTTGCTAAAGAAGAATATTAAATGGGTGTGGGGTATGGAACAGGAACAGGCATTTAGCACGTTAAAAGCCGAATTAATTAAAAGACCTATTCTTGCATTATACAACCCTTTAGCTAACACTCAAATTCACACTGATGCCTGTAAAACAGGTATTGCAGGAATGTTGTTGCAGCAGGATGAACAGGGTAGATGGCGCGCAGTGTCCTATTACAGTAGGCAAACTACGCCGGAGGAACAGAAGTATCATTCTTTCGAGTTAGAGACTTTGGCAGTGGTAGCATCTCTGAATAGGTTTAGGGTTTATGTGTTAGGTATTGAATTTACGATAGTGACCGACTGTAGCGCATTACGTACTACCTTATCTAAAAGAGATATGATTCCCCGCATAAGCAGATGGTGGTTACAGTTGCAGGAATATAGCTGCAACGTCGAATACAGGCCCGGAATTCGCATGGGTCATGTCGATGCATTAAGCCGAAACGCTGTTCCAATGACGACGGAACCCGAGCCTGTATTTGATGTACTTTTGGTTGAGACTGAAGATTGGCTAGCCACCATACAAGGAACTGACGAGGAGGTTCAACGAATTAAGCGTACTTTAGAAGACCCCGACTCACTCAAAGTTGTTGATATACAAAATAATTACAAAATTAAAAATGGAAAAGTGTATAGAGTTGTTGATGGTCAATTAAAGTGGTTGGTACCTAAAGGAGTAAGGTGGCAATTACTTAAGAAAAATCATGACGAACTTGGTCATTTTGGAGTTGAGAAGACTTTGGATAAATTAAAATCTCTATACTGGTTTCCTAAAATGAACAAGTTCGTCAAAAAGTACGTTCAGTCCTGCTTAGAGTGTTCATATTACAAAACCCCGGCTGGTAAACGGCAGGGAATGCTCCATCCAATCCCAAAAATAGATCAACCATTCCATACCGTCCACATGGACCACTTAGGTCCATTTGTTAAGAGCAAGTCGAAGCATGCGTATCTTTTGGTTTTAGTAGATGCATATACTAAATATACGTGTTTATATGCAGTAAGAAATACTAAAACAAGAACGACGATTAAAGTACTCAGTAATTATATGAGCTACTTTGGTATTCCCAGCCGTTTAATAAGTGACAGGGGAACGTCATTTACGAGCAAAAGTTTCAAGCAGTTTGTATCTGGATTAGGCATAAGACACGTTTTGAATGCGGTGGCTACGCCGAGGGCGAATGGTCAGGTTGAGAGGTACAACCGAACCATTCTAGCGTCACTCTCGGCGAGAAACCACAATCATAACGAGAATGAATGGGACAAGCATTTAGAAGAAATTCAGCTAGGACTTAATACCACACTTAATAAAGCAATCGGTAAAAGCCCCGCAGAAGTACTTTTCGGGACTAGGTTAAAAACAAAGGGGGATGGGCTAGTCGCGTCTCTAATTGATCATGAGGAAATGAGTCAACACTCAATTGATGATGTGAGAAAAGAAGTTAATATGAAAATTCAAAAAGATCAGCAAAAGAATAAAGATAGATTTGATAAGCTCAGAAAAATAGCAAAAAAGTATGAAGTAGGAGATCTTGTCAGGATAGAGAGGGATATTAATAGTAATAACGGCAAATCCAAAAAACTGCTTCCTAAGTTACAAGGGCCTTATAAGATAACCAAAGTATTAGACAGGGATAGATACATAATAGAGGATACACCAATAACACGAAAACAAAACCGTAAATACGAAGCGATTATTGCGGTAGATAAGATACATCCATGGTTGACATTTACTCAAGATGTTATTTGTTCTGAGAGTGAGGCCTCAAGTGGTAAAGAAGATGATGATGATGATTGTGGTATAGGTCTGAAGGCATAGATTTTATTGAATACAATAAAGAAAGTGGAACGAATTATGATGATAATATGACCATGATATGATTGAGCAATGTACGAACTTACTTGTTCTTGTTTTGATTATGATACAGGGATGAACTGACACACATATGAGTCGTAAGACAATTGGGAGTGTGTTTGATTCAACATGATGATTGATGATAATATATTAATTTGCGCATGGAGGCCGGAAGTGCCAAGGAATGGAGCGCTGTAGGTTAAGATTGGTAACCTTTAATTTTTCACAAGGAAAATCTTTACATAAACATTTTAAAATGGGTAAATACATGACTAAACATTTCAAAATAGTGATATTACGAAACCTAAGGAAGCTTGTGTGAAATTAGAGATTCTTGAATATATCATAACATTAAGCAATTAGTAAGATTTGGAATATCATGTGTGTACATAATTGATGGAACAATTATTTTAAGATGGCCGAACGGAATAGGTAAAATATTATGTATAATTATCTCCCTTTGTTTCTTTTATGTCCATTTTTACTTGTTTATGTATTCTCATCTAAGATCGAGTTCGTATGTATCTACGTCACGAGTTGCAATGATGTAAGAATAATTATATTTTGTGAATTAACTCGTATTTTAGAACTTTTATTAATTATTGTTTTATTGTTTAAAATGAATTATCTTTGAATACAAATTATTAAAAGAACAAAAATAATGAATTATTAAATTATTAAATAGAGCTGATGTATAATTATATAACGAGAGGACTGCGTTATTTCAGAATGGCCGACTGTAAGCGTTAAAATGAATGCGGGTAGTTTAAAAGTGGCAGTTTTCATTCTGCCTTCGTTTTAATATATTTTGTAAGACCAGGAGCGCATAAATACAGCCAGTTGTTCTGAAATAAACTGACTTTTGTTGCAGACTTCAACCAGTTAACAAGGTAACTCTGATATCGTAATTCGTGCATAGTTATAGTTTGAATTGTGAAAAAAATATAAGTGATATCGTAATTTGTGCAAAGTTGTAGTTTGAATTGTGAAAAATATAAGGTAAATATCTTTAATGATGTTTGAGTATTTTTCCCGTAATGCTTCCTTATTATCTATTACTAGAATGACAAGAATCTTTGTAGAGACAATGGAATCCGCCAGATCTAGGTCATAACCAAGTTTCTGTTGCTAGAAATTAAAAAAGAAAATATAACGCGTGTATAACGTTTTGCATGCAAGGTTTCTAATCGCTTATTTTTTCTACTATAAAGTAGGTATATTTCGGAATATAGTAGAAATAGAAGATAAAGTAATCCCAATATGCGGATTACCCAGAGATGGACATTAATCGATTATTTCTTAATCAACTAATTAATTATTTATTTATTATTTATTTATTTATTTATTGACAAATACATTATTACAAAAAAAATATACAATACATACATAATAATAATACATGTTTAATCAATTAAATACATTTATTTAATTGATTAAACAATCAGTCGTCACAAAATTAATCGCGATTAATTTAATCAAGATTAAATTAATCTTCGCGGAGTTCGATTGACGATTGATCAATTGTTATTTTAATTGACTTTTCACTATTATTTGAATCGCGATTAAAAATTGGAACACAGCACGTTACAAATATTCTACATGTCCTGTCATGTAGTACTGGAAATCATTCTAGTAGGTATGCTGTGATATAAACTTGTTCCAGTAACTCAAGATGGTTTTTACAGTGCAGTACTCTAAGGGTCTCCTAGATAAGGGTTTACGGCTTAGATGAAGCCCAGGTAGAAAATTAGAAAGAGAAAGATGTATGAAAGAGCGAGAACGCTTATTTATTCCTGATATCAATCGAGAGAAAATTAATCTAATTAATCAATCGATTAAAGATTTAGTCGCTCGTATTTAATCAACGATTAATTTAATCGTGACAAAATTAGTCGAAACTCTTACGAAGATCTTAAGATTGATCAATCGTCATTTTTAATCGTTAGTCGCGTCTAAGTAGGTCAATCTTAATCGTTAATCGTTAGTCGATTACATTTTGCCCATCACTTTACCCACTACATCCAATTAACAAAGCTATGTATTTATTATATTATAAGTATAAAGTAGTAGTATATGTCATGTATAGTATAATATCATGTCATTACTTTATCCAGCACAATTTTTACCTTCTCTATCTACTATTTATTGATTTTTTTCTTTTTTTGAAGTACCTAGGGGGAGATATGTTTGTTTGTACGCAATTGACGAAGCCTGCGTTGCGGATTTTTATGTACCTAATCATTCTTGTTTCGTAAACAAAGACTTTTTTTATTACCATAAAAAATGTCTTCATCATTTTATATTGTTAGTTTTCTTCTACAAGATCATTTAACACCAATGAACATCATAATCTAGCAAACATCACGAAACTTTTTATTAAGCTTTGCCTCCATGTATCCCGATATTCTACGAGCACCATAATACCAAAAGGTCTTAACTAGCCTCAATCAATTCGTTATTTATAACCTTTAGTACCTGACAACGTTGGCAACATATTTGCGGGTAGTGCCAAGACTGGAACTTTGCCGAAAGTATCGGTTTACGGAGGAAATCCAATCGGGCCTTAAGCTTGTGTTAAGTTGCGATAATGTGGAACATTCTACGGAAGTTTTGCAAGTATGTTTTGGGCAGCAAAAGTTGTAGGCTGTTTCAGTTAGGGCGGGTTGCACTAACTTCAACAACAAATCGTAATTACAGACCGATCAGCGTTAAATATGCCGCCGGCAGCTGTCATTCCATAGAAACTTGTCAGACTTCTCATACATTGAGATTTTAACGAACACTGCTTACGTTTACAGACAGTTTGGTGCAATCCATACTTAAATTCACTAGAAGAATGGGAAGGAGGCTTGTCATCGGCCTAGTGTTTATCCCGGTGGTATCCTAAGGAGCTCTTGGTACCTGTGGCACATGAAACTAAGATTTGAAGTCACTTTGACGATAACTTTAGCCTAGTTGGTAGTGACCCTGCATACGAAGCTGGAGGTCCTGGGTGCGATTCCCGCTAGGCCCTAAGCACGAATATTTGTTCCTTTCATGTAAGTATTATATAAGTATTTATGTATCCATATAAATAATATATGTATATCGTCAAGCTTTGCTTAGTTTGGGACTTGGTCGGTATGTGTGAGATTATTCCCAAATATTTATATTAATTTATTTATAGGCACTAGTTTTATAAACCTATCCAGAGGAAAAACCAGACCTTGTTGGAACTAGACCATCTTCCTCGCGATAGTTTCATTCACCGAAATGCTCTTATATAATAGGTACGGTGCTCTAAAATCAACCACGTATGGTACAGTCAAGAAAAAAAATATTTGTGCATACAACTTACTCATAAATATGTCCCATAACTCTTATGTCAGCGGATTAAGGTCTTGGAACTTATTTATGAGAGGATATTATCGATCAGATGACACCACACTTTTTGCAAGCTTAGAAAGAAGACTTGCCTATCTGTTCTAGTTACTATCTCAATAAATCGATCTAAAACCAAGGTCATTGTTGTAGACAAAATCAGATAAATCTCACGGAAAGTCTCGTATCTAGGATTTGTCAACGAGTTTAGCAGGACAGTGACAGATAGCGCCAAAGAGATTCAAAACAGATACGACCTTAAGCAATGAAGACCACGACCATTGAAGTTGACTAGTAATTGTCAGTTATCCATCACCAAGTCGATAGTGCAGAGGTGTTGGAAAGGATTGGGTTGGTGGTTCCGACAGTCGATGCCTGCTGAGCCGTCCGCTCGCACACGCTACGCGAGCCATGACAATGTGCTTTGGCATTGATGCGTCGAATGCACTCAGCACGACGACGCTGACGTGTTCGCTGATCGCTTGACCATTGAAGTTGACTAGTAATTGTCAGTTATCCATCACCAAGTCGATAGTGCAGAGGTGTTGGAAAGGATTGGGTTGGTGGTTCCGACGGTCGTGGCCTGCTGAGCCGTCCGCTCGCACACGCTACGCGAGCCATGACAACGTGCTTTGGCATTGATGCGTCGAATGCACTCAGCACGACGACGCTGACGTGTTTGCTGATCGCTTGACCATTGAAGTTGACTAGTAATTGTCAGTTATCCATCACCAAGTCGATAGTGCAGAGGTGTTGGAAAGGATTGCGTTGGTGGTTCCGACGGTCGTGGCCTGCTGAGCCGTCCGCTCGCACACGCTACGCGAGCCATGACAATGTGCTTTGGCATTGATGCGTCGAATGCACTCAGCACGACGACGCTGACGTGTTCGCTGATCGCTTGAGATACTTGTGCAACATTGCTAGGCTGTATTTGAATTGGCAGTTCATTAATAGACATTATAATTATGATTTTTTGTAATATTTACCCGTGCATGTTTATCTGTTTCGTTTTGTTTTTGCGATTAAGTGATTTGGTGATTATACTGTGAGCTTGCACTGTAATATAATGAATAAATAAATTGTAAATAAATTTAATGAATTACGAATTTCTTGCCACTGTGCCGAAAAGTCGCAGTACATATTTCAAACTGGAGCAAAATCCAAACCGGTCCCCACAATATGTAAGAGTATAAAAGCTGATATACGATGACAGTTTATGCCATCCGCCTAGATCGGAAGCGGAGCAGATGAAGACAGGAGCCAACTTCGGGAGGCACAGTAAATAAATAGCGTAAAGCAGTAACTCAACTTCTCTTCTTTTTTTTGTCGCATCGTCATGACTGAGGGGACTACACGAGGTTGACGCTTTGCGCACAAATGCTCGTCAGGCCAATCGGTGTTCGGCCATCCGGATAGACTGCAAGTTTCCTTCACTGTTTCGGTCCAGCGGGTTGGTGATCTTCCACGGCTCCGTTTTCCTTCCACGTGTCCCTGTCAACTCACCTAGGCGTAATCAAACACCGACACAATGCTGATCATACTTATATGATCAGCATTGTGTCGGTGTTTGATTACGCCTAGGTGAGTTGACAGGGACACGTAACGGGAACTCACTGTAAGCAGTGAGTTATCTGAGACAGTTTATAAGACGGGCGTCCGTTGTCTCGTCCAATAGCCCAGATATTAGTTAATCATCTTCGCTCAATAATGGCCAACGCGATGACTGTTACCAGGCCTGTCCTACTTCCTGCTTCATCTAGATTCAGCTCTCGCGTACGCCCAATGTGCGTATTCACCCGATCTTGGACTCTGGACAGATACGCATCGTAGCGCAACCGACATTGTGCCATGACGGTGACGCGCGAAAGGGATGACCCAACTAGATTGCTGTCAACTATCGATTTCAGGGTCAAGTTGACCTTTTTACCGGACTGCCTAAGTCGTGTTTTTCGAGCTTATGTATATATGTATGTGGACAAGGAAATTCTATTTCACGGGCTACAGTCCAAATGTTTTGATGGATTTTGACATACGAGGTACCGTTGAATTCCTGATAATCATGTGAATGACATCCTACTATCCTACAAATATTATAAAAGCGAAAGTTTAGATGTTTCGATGTTTAGATGTTTGTTACTCAACCACGCTTAAACGGCTTAATCGATTTGGAAATCGTTAATATATAGGATACTTTAAATCCAGGATCCACGTAGACTGCTATTTCACCACCCTTGGCGCTGATCCGAAAGACTTGCGACTACATTTTAGTAGTTGGGAAACTGATTTTAGTTATCTATATACTGTGGCATCAGTTGGCGCTGGATTTATTTCCCATCGTCGAAACTTGTTCCTTATCGACCGGTGTAGGTTGAACTTTTCAACATTTCTATGGAAAAAGGTTTGTGAATTATTATGATAACTGTACACGTATAACTATCGACAAGAGCCTTTTGGTGCATTTTACAGAAGCGACCAGCATTTACGAGTAAGAATACTTACGGCCAGTCACATTCGTATTATTATTATTTTTTTTTTACCGCCGACATATCAGCCAAAAGACGTCCACTGCTGAAAATAGGCCTCCCCAAAGAGTGCCACAATGACCGGTCCGGCGCCACCCGCATCCAGCGGACTCCCGCGACCTTTACCAGGCCATCAGTCCACCTAATATTCGCGATATTTGACAGGAAAAAGTACGTCCCCGTTTTCACGTCTTGATTGTGAAAAGGGTGGCTTAATAATTAGGCCCTTCTGTAAAGGTAGCGCAAGTAAAATACGAACCCTGGTTTAAAAATAAATATTCATTACACTTGCCATTTTTACTGATGTATCAGTTGCAATACTTGAAATAGATTAAAGTCATCACAGTCGTATTTCAATATGCTTCACACGCTCTTTCTGACTCATTAACTCGCGGTGCGTGAACACAAGTGCACAAAACACAGTCGTTGAGATCTAACTACATAAATAAATAAAAATCAAAAACTACCGCTAATCTAAGCTAAGAATCATCTCAACAATAGGTACTCTCGATCCATAAAGCCATCAAATCGGTTGATCCGATTGGGAGCTAAATTGACTCAAACAGACACACAGATACACAAGTTGAACTTAAAAAGACCCGCCGTAACGCTGGCGACGGGGGTTAAAAATAAAATTCAAAGATACTAGTTCAACAAAGTACACGAGTAGAAGCGATGTTGGATCAGAGTGGCTGGATCGGCGGAGCTTAGCGGTTTTAAATTTTAAATCGAGCTGAACATTGTTGCTCTACCATGGAGAGCACAATACAGAGTTACAGAGAAACATGTAGAGTAGATATGTCTGAATTATAATAATACTAAGCTTCTCGGCTAACTGTTTTATATCGTAGCTCCATACAAAATTTCACCCACCGCTTCACCCCATTAAATAAAATAAAAATCATTTAATTCGGATATCATAGACCCATAAGAATGCAATACAATTAAATCAAAATTAAAATTATTATTATTAAATCAATATTGAATAGGATAAAAGAACATGTTCGACAATGAAAAGAAATAAATTAAGAATTAAATTACCTACCGACGCTATTTTATTTTCTTACCATAGAATGGTAGTGATTGGCTTGTGCATATCACAACTGTGCCGTAAATATGCCCAATCCACCCTACCTGCTAACATTTGCAGGATATTGTTGGGGCTGGCCCGCACCCGACGCATCAGGGACGCGCTGCGTTTGCGCATTGTCGCGTAAAAGCAGTCTATTCCTGCCTCAGCAAACATCCCCGATGCGCTGCAGAAACGGGGCAGCCCCATCAACACCAGGAACGCATTGTTGAATTGCACCCGGAGAGCCCCATGTGCCCGCTGCGTATAACGGCTACACAAACTGCATGTGTAGAGGGAGGTGCAGTAAGCCCTGAACAGTGTGATTTTTGCCTCCCTCGAGCATCGCGCAAATCTTCGTGCGATCATATTCGCCCGTACAGAAAGGGCCCTCGGTGCCCTCTCCAAGTCTGTATCGTCTTTGAGATCGGTCGTCACCACATGTCCTAGATATTTAAAATGATCGACTCTAACTAGAGGTTCCCCGTTAAGATGGACATGGGGAACATTCTCCATTCTCTTGTCCGAACTCAAAGACCATAAATTGTCCGTGACTGCTAGCAAATTGGGGGATGATTTCTGAGATAAAAACGATCGTTCCAGCTCCCGGGACTCAAACTATCTCTATACCAAAATTCATCATTTTTTGAAGTGAAAACTTCTTTAGCGGCGCTGTGCACTTTTTGTGATGGGGAAAAAATGTTGTACTCGCCACAGGTCACGTGACCGTAAGATTCGTAAGACGTGAGATTCGAGACAGGTCACGTGACCGTAACACGGACACGTGACCTGATCGAAAAACTGTTACAATTTCATTGAGTTTGCACTTCTGCCGGCACTCCCGGAGTGCAACCCGGTCTTTTTTTTATTACGTAAAGGTACACATTTGACCAATATCTCGCCTGATGGTAATTGATGATGAGGTCGAGGGTGTTACATGCATACCTACGAGTAGATAGTGCCTATTCACTTTCGTCTTGAAAAGATCCAAGTTATATGTAACTGGGAAAAGGTTTGCCGGAAGCGAGTTCCACTCTTTGGCTGTGTAATCTAAATCGGTCCTGCGGTTTAAGCGTGAAGATGTAACAGACAGGCAGACACAGTTTCGCATTTATAATCTGAGTATAAGTGGGAAAGTTTGTGAGTTTGTACCTTTGTAAGTTTCTTTGCAATAATCGGGCCGTGGGGCAGCTAGTATCATATAAAACCCGAGTCATAATATCTGAACACGTGTTTATGCAAAACCATGCGAAAAATTAAAATTTGATTTTGATTAATCACATTTTTTACACTACCCTTGTTTCACTGGGCTTGGATTGAATCAAGTCGTCGTCATTATTATCTTATTTTATCTATCTAGATGGCCCTTTCGGATGCACTTCGACCCAGTGGGATCTTTTATGCATTTGCCCTCCCTTTATGACTACTCCCAAGCTCGCTCCATAATTTTCACAAAACGGATGATGCATCTCAGTGGGAGCACCTTGAAATCCTTTGGTTGCGGATAGCCGTTACCAAAGTAACTCATTCTTTGTCTGGCAAGGGCAATCGGTATCATTACTTAAGAGCCTTGTTCTTGTCGGTGGAGCAACTGCCACCTTCTCTGTCCATTGCCAGCCTCTTGATTTCCTCATACGACTCAACATCAAGTTTATCCTTTACTTGGCTAAATTATGTCAGCCTAGGCATTCCTCTGCCTCTCTTGCCTGCAATTTTACCTTCTAGGATGTCCAGGAAGAAGCTGTGTCGGGCCATATCAGGTGGACTACCATCTTACCCCTCCGATTTGATCAAGTGTTTATATTATTATGGCTGTATTTTCATGTTGTCATTCTTTTTTCTCGGACGCAAAACCAGTGATAAACCAATATTATGTTTTTATCTCCAATAAATGGTTCTTACTATGTTTCTTATATTCCAAGAAAATCTCATGAATAAACAATGTTGATACAAAATGCACCCAATTTAGGAAGTCATTTACATGGTGGTAGGTTTCGAGCGTCCACGTCGTTATAAAATAATTACTGTTGTTATACCACGTTCACAGTCATTAACAGCTATTTACTGAATTTTATAGCACTTTTAGGAACAAATTGTAGCAATTTACTTTTACAATTTTAAGTAGCGATTAGCCTACATTTTACTAAACACTTTCTTTAAACAGTATATTATAATTATTAACCTCGATTGTATCAAAATGTTTTTTTTTCTTAAAATGCTTAAATAATAATAAATAAATAAATGCTATACCTATTAAAAAATACAATGCATAACGTTAAACCGTCTAAAGAAACTTTAAAACCAATTTGTATTGATCAAATACCACTTAGGACAACACACTGGTTGGTTGAAATCATGATTGTAAAACCTTGGATCAGTCCCGTGAAACCAAATCATATAATACACGGTAGATCCTTCTCCTCTTCTTGGTCTAATCAAGGTCATGCGTTATAAAAGAACCAAGGGCCTGATACCATAATTCCAAAAATTGGCGCAGGCACTAATATTGTCAGTTAGACGGCAAAGCTTTCAAGCCAACCTTTAATCACATTAGGTCTTTAGTCGCCTATCCTGTTCGTCGAGCTATAAACTACCGTCAAACCCCTGATTTAGAGGTACACTGATATGTAGCCTTGCACCACAGTGAACTCTTGGTTTGAAGATCTTGCAGCCTGTTCACTACTTTCTGACTGTGAGACCAGTCAGAGCAACCTGGTCAACGCTTGCCATCCACTTAGTCAATCACCACCATTCTCTAAAGTCATGATCACATAATACATTTTCACATAAGCTAAAACTCAGGCATTGCAATCAGCTTTTTTGAATTTGGAACAATTGTCAGCGCACGTGCCACTCAAATTATTACGCAACTGCAGGGCTATCACGCGACGGCGCGCGAGCTCTCTCGATTTTTCTCGCACTATCCATCTCTCTCTTATTAGAACACTAAGAACAAGAGGTATAGTGCGATAAAAATCGAGAGTATGTCGCGGCCGTCCCATGATAGACGTGCTGCTCTGAAATATGTAACGCGAGGCGCGTTACGTCGCTATAATAGCTTGCAGCGTCAGATCTTGTCACTAGATTCCTTTCTTTTGATGGTGGCAATATCTGTATTACATTTTTACAGCTCTGTCTGAATGTTCGTCTGGTTTAGCAGTTGTACGACCGGATAACCCCTCATCGCAGAGGTTGTGGGACGATATTTTATGTCGTGATTTCATCGCCTCTTAATGCCTCAAGCCATTCTCTACTAGTTACTTCCGTGGGTGCGTAATAATTGATATATTTACAGCCTGGTTCCGAGACGAAGGACGGATATTATGTCAGACACCGCTTCAAATCGAATCACATTCCACAGATATTTCTTATTAGCCACAAAGAAACAGTTACCATCTGTATGTTGATCATTATCGCTTCCACTATAAAATAGTATTCCGTTGTCAACGTTACATTCCCCATTCCCCGGCCATCAGACTTCTTAGAGAGCTGCGACTCCAACTTTGTATCTCAACAGTTCTTTGTTTAGCTAGTACATGGCTCCGGGTCTATATAGAGAACGCACATTCCATGAGGCTAATCGGAGTTCCGTGTTAACTTATATATCTAAAACCTTGGACGTATATTTGCAATGCCGCATTTAATTTCATTCCCATTCATTTTCAATAAAACGCTTTCCCCATAATTTTCTACAAAGGAATCTACAAAAATCATCTTAAAGCTGAAAAAACGGATCCACTTTGATCCCTAATCAGATTTATATATTTCCTAAACGATTTTCCCCTTTCGTACCTTTCCCGCTGAGGCGAGAGGAAGTCGGGATACGCTGCGACGGTTCCGCAGATTTTATTAGATTCTATAGTTTGGTGAAAACGTTGACTTATTCAACTGTAATAGTGAAAACGGGGTTTTACTGGTTGAGGGGAAAGAAAGGTCCAATTTCTATCTCCTGTTCCTGATAACTAAGGCATGACTTGCTTCTGTTACCAAGTACGTATGTAAGAACTTAAAATAAGTTAACAAATTATTTTTGAAGTGTGTAAATAAGTACGATATCGCCATGATATACAGAGTAATAGGTGGTAGCTTTTCAACACCACGTGGTCGGCAAAGGGCTATATACCCCACATACCAGTTCCTAGCCGTAACTACACAGTGGTAAGTACGCTCATTCTTGAACAACCCCATGCAGTGCTTCCTAGGTAAAACCTCGGCGGGAGTCCATTCCAAAACCAGAGCGTTCACTGGAGTAAAATCCTCTGGAACCGTACCGTATGCTACTTCTTACATTCCAAGATGTGACGAACGCCCTGCCCACGGCGAGCGGTGCTGTAGAAAAAAGACCGGGTTGCACTCCGGGAGTGCCGGCAGAAGTGAAAACTCAATGACATTGTAATAGTTTTTCGATCAGATCACGTGCCCGTCTTACGAATTTTCAATCTCTCGAATCTCACGGTCACGTAACATCTTACGCATTCACATCTTACGGTCACGGTACCTGTGGCGAGTTTAACAATTTTCCCCATCACAAAAAGTGCACAGCGCCGCTAAAGAAGTTTTCACTTCAAAAAGCAAAAGGCATCATGTCGGACAGTCCTTCTGAGCACAATCTTCGTTATTTGAATAGGAACACACAAACAATTAGTTTTTCATTTGCATCTACCTTTGCAAGAGTGTTTAGATTAGATTAGATTCATTTATTTCATTTTGAAAATTGACATGTCATTTTTTGAAAATTAAATAGCATGAATTCACAAAAGGATCGTCAGAGTGTATAAGAATAACAATAATATAAATGAAAGTCAAAAATCTAAATATGTACATTGCAAAAATGAAAAAACAAGAATAATAATAAGGAACAATTGAAATAATATTAAAATGGTACAAATGTCAAAGGAGTAAAATGTGTTTAAATGTCAAATTATTAATAAAAGCTAGGGTATCCTAGATATAAATAGTCAATGGTCAAAAAAATTTGATATAAAAATAATGAGTAATTTTAAACAATATTCATAATAAAATAATAATATCATTTAAAAACGAAAACATGTCAAATACACATACAATTTACAATGTCCGTTCGTTGTATTCCTTTATATTATTGTTTGGGGCTATAGTTGACCAGTAGAGAATAGCTTGAGGCATTAAGTCCGTTTTTTACTTATTTGATGTAATGTGCAGTAAAGTTTAAATAAATAATACAATATTCAGTTCTTAGCTCTAATGTTTGTTCTAATACATTTTAAAATAGAATAGAATAGTATTGAATAAACATTTATTTATTCATGACAACAACATGCTCATAGTCAGCATACAAAAACAACAAATATTGCCACAAAACGGTTACATATCAGCGTTGGTTGTTTTACGCCGAAGACCCCTAAAAATGCCCAGGGCAACTTTACAAAGCCACTTAAAAGTGGCGGGAGTAAATCCGCAACAAAGTTGGGCACCGCTGCGGCTGGCGTGTAATTTGTATGGAAATCGGCCGGCATCGTAAAATGCAAGCACTGGGTCAAAACTGGGTCATATTCGTCTTTAAATCGCCGTGTAGTGATTTATATACTAGGATCTAAAAGGCTTTCTAACGGCCCGGCCACGAGATTGCGCAGCGGCGGTAGCGGCAGCGGTTTTTCTAATTAATTGTATGTGATCCCAACTAACCACAGTGCGCTGCGCGTCTCGACCGTGCGATGAACAAATAAAACGCCTGCCGCGCCGCGATTCGCGTAATGTCGTGGCCGGGGCCGTAAAGGAATGATTGACAACGCAGGAAACAAAATCAAAAGGAAATATCAGAGAGCAGTGTTTTAGTAAGAAATATTTTATAAGCTCTACATTTTTACCAAGAAAAGATAAATACTAAACAAGATTTAAACATACAGGCAGGCCAAGGCCTCTTTCTCATGCCTGAGCTCTGAGTGACGTAAAGTACGTAGACTACAGAAATTAAGTTTTTCGGTGAAAACGCGTCAAGAATGAAGAACACACAAGTTTCATAAGAAAATAATACAAGAAACACCTGTAGCTTTTTCCGTGAGAGACATTGTGTAAACATACAACTAAGAAGCGGCGAGACGCCATGCTAATGTAACAAAGCTATGTACAGCGCCATCTAGTAACGAGTTTGCGACAACTTTGTTTATAGCGGGGCGGTCGTTTTGTTTCAAAAAAGCCATTACCATAAATTATTACGCTTGACTGCTTTCAACATGTTAATAGAGAGGCTAGGCTAAAGGAATGTCATCTCGCTTATATTTGGAACTGCTAATAATAACACCCTTACTCGTATGTTTTGTTGTGTTCCTGGTGTCAAAGATCATAGACCAATATAGATCGATATCTCTTTGGAAACATCGTAGTAGTTCAGAAAGCATTTCGCGATGGCGCTACTAGGCTCGCAATGAAAAAAGTAACGTTGAATTCGTCAAAATGTTGCATTTTAGTGTCCTAAATCATCATATTAATCAATTTGAAGGCATAAAATACATCGTTGCAACAACATAACACGAAAATAGCAAAATCAAACAAAGCAATTTTAAGTCAGTCACTAGTTCCATTAATTGCAAGTTTATCTAAGCTGAATGGCTACGCACGTGTATTGCCGTCCGCTAGATGGCGCATATTTAAAAATAACGCTCAAGAGTCCGCAGTAAGCAGCGCTCAACTCCGAGTTGAGACCACGCGCTAACGAACGGTTTAAAATGTTGTTGTTTCACCTAAAATGAGACAGGGCGCTATAAATAAAGCAAGAGCGCGCTAGCGGGGAGGCGGAGCTAGCTAGAGACGTCACAGTAAAAATATCGCAGTAAAATATCTTCATACAACGGCTAAATTTTTGCGGTAAGTAAAATATAACAGTAGAACATCTCCGTACCAAGATTATATAAACATTATTACCATATTACCGTACGCGTAGAGGGCGGTACAACTCACATTTTGGCAGGTGTGGCGTAAAGTATAATATGTATAGGCTATAAGTTTTGATTTGCCAACAAAATGAGTAGTTACAACAATTTTGTAACTTTTAACGACCTAGTTACGTCGACCGTGTTTCTGATACCTACTATTACTGATGAATTTTCGGTTCCTTTAATTATTGTTCCATAAGGCTATGGTTATTGAAAAAAACCCTAATTTAGGCTTAGATACCTTTAATCAGCGAATAAGCCAGTCTTATCTTATCTTATCTTATCTAGATGAGTGCCCTTTCGGATGCACTTCGACCCAGCGGCATCTTTTGTGCTTTTAATAAGCCAGTCAGTCAGCGACCAATTTTTTCGTGAAAATAAATAAGTCGGTTTTGTGTAAAGATACAACCGAACATTTTTAAATTGATACTTTTTATGTCACCTCTGTCAAATCAATGTTATAGCATCAACTGTCACTTGGCCATACTGACAAGCGGTCATAGGTGGCCAAAATGGCGGTAATTTTAATTTGGCGTGGTCCGATTACTTTTAAAATCGATATCCCGTTGTTTTATTTTATATACTACTTCGGTGACAAATAAGGGTATGTTCCACCAGATATCAAAATGATGATCATATAAACATAGACTTGATAGGTTGAAAATTGGGTGTATTGGATAAAATAAAACTGAATCATACAATGTTGTGTTTTTATTTTTAATGAAAGTATAAAAATGCGCTTATTTTGAAGAACTCTCACGTATCGGTAACTTTCTAGGTAGACGTGGATCTATAATTTCAGGTAATATGCATTCCAATAAAAATTTCTCATTTTATTAAATATGCTGTCCCAGAATCCTGTATCCTTTTCAATTTTTTCGAATAATATTCCCTTTGGAGTCCACACCACGAAGATACAGTATCTTTTTTTTGAAATATTTAATTGACCTTGGACTTGATAAAAGTAGTTATGGTTTCGCTTCAATTTTATCTTCTGAAGATCACTTTCGTCCATCACACAGAAAGTATTTTTTTTCTTTAAAATTGCTTCTGTTGGCGTCATATTAGCTGCCGAAGCTGGGCATTTGATTTCCACAATTGTTTCATTGTCTATGACTCCGTCGGGACTCGCGCCTAAATACTGGTGTTCCTCGAGGATGTATAACCCACAAGGTGATACTTGCACTCCGAGTGCAGCTTCAGTCTCTTTTAGAGCGATGGGCTCATTCTCATTGCCGTATTTCGTATTATTTATTTAGTGCCGGCAGTCCTCGAACCCAGCGGGCTGGCCAGGGACGACGGCAAGAGACCTGACGGAATGACGCTGGTGCCTTGGAGCATGGGTCAGCCGCTAGTTTGGGATTCTACTTGCGTTGATACCCTGGCACCGTCCCATGTTCCAAGCACCAGTGCCGCCGCTGGCGCTGCGGCATCCTCGGCCGAAAGCCTCAAGCGCCGCAAATATGCCGTCCTAGGAAACAGCTACATGTTTGCGGCGTTTGGCGTTACCTTGGGGCCATGGGGCCAAGTGCGCGTCGGCTTTATAAAGATTTGGCGACGCGCTTAATAGAAGCCTCGGGCGACTAGAGGGCTGGCCACTATTTCTATGTTTCTTGACCTCTACGTTTTTGTTACTAGCAGCAGCGCATACAGAACAATAGGACTTCCGTATTCCCAAAAAGAAAACCTTTTTAGTTTCATACCCAATAATGCACGCTACCCCGGATAAAGAATTATAATTGCTGGTACGATACGATCTCTTGCCCCATGATGCGTCCGCTACAACAGTGATGCTAGGAACGCCATCAGCATCTACGTTTCCTTTTTTAATTGCCATCTGTTTTTCTTCGAGTCCTGCCTCATACATGCTGTTTAAAGAGATCTTTTAAAACATCTCCTAGCAACATATTCTCTTTCCCAAATGATTTCTCCGCCATACATGGTATATCTAAATGAGCGCAAAGCTCATCTAATTGGGAAAAGCCACTACCTGAACATACGACTGCTTGAACAACATTTGTATTAATTTTTGACTCTAGTTTTTCATTTTTAAATGCTTCTTTTTTGCCACACATTTTGCATATGAACAGAAAAGTTGACTGGAATCCGGATCTCAACTCCTTCACAAAATCCATATCTTAAAAACTGCAATTAAAAGGACTATGATCCACAGCCTTCATTTGTTCAAATAAGTATTCAACATTGAAGATTTGTCGACCAGTAAGTTCAGGTATGACTTCCTCATTGTTACCATCATCAAATTCTACTTGTAATGATGGTGTCGAGGACGGAGTACTCGGACTCGAATTTCTGAAAGGAAAAAAGTTAGATTATATTTACATCCATCACGCAAAGGTAAACGGTGAAATAAAGATATTTGATACTGCATTATGTTATGAGGCGTACACTACTACAGACAACTCCTAACGGCGGCGACGCTATGCAAAAAATAGGTTTCGATTTTCGGTGCGCATATTTGCGCTCGACTACACCTGGTCCCTATACCACAAAACTTTACAAGCGTACAATTTGACAAAATTGACAACTTTTTCTATGGAAAATTGTACAATTTCGTCGAATTGTAGACTTGTAAAGTTTTGTGGTATAGGGGCCCGTACCGTACACTGTGTGCGCAACGATGTTTCGGTCGGGCACGTGCGGAGCCCGGGGGTGGGGTGAGGTATGTCTGTGCGTGGTTATTCTGTATGGATTTGTTGGGTAAAAATAATAATAATAATACTAACCTGCTAAAATTTAGAGGTTGAGGCGTAGGATCGGTATTGTTATTACTAGACCCCGGATTGTTGTGGCACTGATGTCACAATAGGGTGATTTGGGGAGTAAATGGAACAATATTTGTTAATACGGATTTATTAAGATAAGATAATATAAAAAATACCATATAGTGTTAATGAATACGAAATTGTACTTATTATTTTTTGGTATACATATTATTGTGAATCTTCCTATAAATAAATTGTCAGTTGATTAAAATATCGACGTTGCTCTCAGGGCTTCAAATAACGTTAAAAAGTTGGAATCGTTACCACTGTCAGACAGATTTAACGTTAACTGGTAACTAACGTTAAACCAAGTATCGTTACCTATACTACTTTTTACCGGTAAAGAAATGGTAACGTTACCTAACACCTACCTGCATTGAGCTAACGTTAAGTCAAAGGTATCTTTAACTGTTTTTAACGTTAGTAGGTAACGTTAATAACAGCTTATTTAACTTTTGATTCCATCGTTAGTAATAGAGCCAGTGCCAGTGTTCATTCACGTGCATGCGTCGCCGAGTGCGGAATTTATATTAGTACCAGGAGTTTATTTTTCAACATGAATGGATTGCCAGAAATGGGTAAGTGCAGTACCTATTCCTATCCTATCCTATGCTATTAAACGAGCAATATTTGTATATATATATATTTCAATCAGGTTCTCGGAAACGGCTCTAACGATTTCGATGAAATTTGGAATATACGGGTTTACGGAGGCGAAAAATCGATCTAGCTAGGTCTCACGTCCGGGAAAATTAGTTTTCTCCGTATTTTCCCTATTTTCACCCGAGCTGAGCGCGGTCGCCCAGGGACTTAGTATGTAACAAGCTACTTTACTTGGCGGCCATTTTTATTATTCTTAAATCATTTAATACGAATTACGAATCCGAGGTTGGATTTTCAGTGACCGCCATTTTGAAATTCTTTAAATACGGTCCAAATTCGTTCAAAATCGATACCGGGGGGTCCGAGGGACCTCTTAACACGAAACCGAGCTTGGATTTTAAAAAAAGTCGGCCAACTTGAAATTCTTTAAATACGGCTTGATTTCGTTCAAAATCGATATCTGAGGGTCCGAGGGGCCTCTTAATACGAATCCGAGGTTCGATTTTCGAAAAAAGGCCACCATCTTGAAACTCTTTATATACGGTCCGTTTTCGCTCAAAATCTATATCTGAGGGTCCTTGGGGCCTCTTAATACGAATCCTAGATTGGGTTTTGAAAAGTGGCCGCCATCTTGAAATTATTTTAATACAGTCCGATTTCGCTTAAATTCGATATCTGAGGGCCCGAGGGGCCTCTTAATACGAATCCTAGGTTGGATTTTCGAAAAGTGGCCACCATCTCTAAATTATTTTAATACGGTCCGATTTCGCTTAAAATCGATATCAGAGCGTCCGAGGGGCCTCTTAATACGAATCCGAGGTTGGATTTTCGAAAAGTGGCCGCCATCTTGAAATTAATGTAATACGGGCCGATTTTGCTTAAAATCGATACCTGAGGGTCCGAGGGGCCTCTTAAAACGAATTCGAGATTGGATTTTCGAAAAGTGACCGCCATCTTTAAATTCGTTAAATACGGACCGATTTCGTTCAAAATCGATATCTGAGCGTCCGAGGGGCCTCTTAATACGAACCCTAGGTTGGATTTTGATGTACAAAACCGAATGATTAGCGGTATATTCGATATATATATCGAGATTGCATTCCGTATATCCATACCTACTGTTCTTAAAAAACCTAGGTATACGGTAAGTCAAAAATTCGCAACATAGATGCATGTGGAAAAACCCTTTAAGAGTACGGTACGGAACCCTAAATTTGTGCTTGTTCCGACAACCACTTGACCGTTTTCTTATTGTTATCGATACAGTATTAATAATAGATACCTATCAAGGTGGTTTTCCATCGGAGGGGCGAGACGAGACGAGGCGAGACGAGAATTGAAACTTATATGGGACTTACTCGCGCGCGCGCGGTGGAAATAGGTAGTAACTCCCATACGATTTCAAATCTCGCCTCGCCTCGTCTCGTCTCGCCCCTCCGGTGGGCAACCACCTTTAGTCGTAGTTAATATAGTCACAATAATACAATGCAACCACCAGCACTACTCGGAACAAGGTCCCTATTTTTGACAAAATAAACAATGATTACTAACCTTCAAAAGCTTTTTACATTCGCCTATGATGCAAGTTGCCGTACGATCGTTGTGAAGGTCGTAAACCCTGTACACCGCATTTTTTTACGGCCCATGTTAAATAAATCACAAGTTCACAACTATCACAAGCACAAGGCACAAGACAAGACACGAGTCACAAACTGTGTGTTACCTCACAATAATCGCACAACCGGCACAACGCAAATCCGCCCGCATACAACTAGATAGTGAAGCGAATTGAAATGAAATGTATTACTACAGGTTAGGATTTGTAGGGTAGGTATTGTAGGTAATAGGTATACGCTCTCTCTTCACGCTCATAGTCGATTCGATAGCCAGTTCACGTCCAGTGTACGAAATGGCAACAACGCCAATCAACCAGCGCCGCGCGGTGAGCGCGCGCGCGTCTATCGGTAGCGCGGTGTGGCAACGTAGCATTACCGATTAATAATTGAATATTAGTATATTACATTACTAATACTTACCAAGGGCTGTAAAAGAGAGAAAGGCCGAAATCGCAGCACGGCTAGCACGAGACGGCTGCGACATACTGTCGATTTTTCTTGCACTATACCTCTCTTACTAAATGTGTGTGTGTATGTGTGTGTGTGTCTTACTTAATAAGAGAGAGACGGATAGTGCGAGAAAAATCGAGAGTATGTCGCAGCCGTCTAGTGCTAGGCGTGCAGGTATTAATATGCGATTTCGGGCTTTCTTGTTCACTGCCGTGCTGATTACACAATTTTACGTTTTCACCTGGCCATAATGCTAGTTTTACCGTACGGGTAGCGTGCGGTAAACCTCGCATTATGGCCAGGTGTGACGTAAGTACATTACGTACCTAGGGCGGTAAAATTAAGAACAGCTCATATCGCGGACATCTGTGTCCTGAACTTCGGTAAGGGCCATAAAAAAAAAGCGATCCGAGGCTTTTTTTATTACCGGCCTTGGTGCGTACACAATTTTACGTCTTCTCCTTGGTGCGAAAGTGTGAAGTGAGGTTTGCCGCTGCACCCGTGGGCGGTAAATCTCACTTACCACCCGGAGTGACGTAAATACGTACCTAGGGCGGTAAAATTAAGAACAGCTAAGATGGCGGATATCTGTGGCCCAAACCGAAGGTAACGGCTATAAAAAAGCGATCCGAGGCTTTTTTTACTACCGCCCTTGGTGCGTACATACACAATTTTACGTCTTCCCCTTGGTGCGAAAGTGTGAAGTGAGTTGCCACTGCACCCGTGGGCGGTAAATCTCACTTACCACCTGGGGTGACGTAAAGTACATTATACGTACCTAGGGCGGTAAAATTAAGAACGGCTCAGATCGCGGGCTTTTGTGGCCCAAACCGAAGGTAACGGCCATAAAAAAAGCGATCCGAGGCTTTTTATTACCGCCCTTGGTGCGTACACAATTTTACTTCTTCTCCTTGGTGCGAAAGTGTGAAGTGAGATTTGCCGCTGCACCCGTGGGCGGTAAATCTCACTTACCGCCCGGAGTGACGTAAAGTACATTATATGTACCTAGGGCGGTAAAATTAACTACGGCTCAGATCACGGGCTTTTGTGGCCCGAACCGAAGGTAAGGGCCATAAACAAGCGATCTGAGGCCTTCTTTATTACCGGGCGTGGTGCGTACACAATTTTACGTCTTCTCGTGGGAGTCCTGGGTGTAAAAGTGTGAAGTGAGATTTGCCGCTGCACCCGTGGGCGGTAAATCTCACTTACCGCCCGGAGTGACGTAAAGTACATTACTAAGGGCTGTAAACAGGCGAGGGTTGTAAATATGCGATTTTTTTCGGGCTTTCTTTTTTACTGCCCATGGTGAGTTGAGTACACAATTTTACGCCCTCACGACGCGCGAGACTCACATTATGCTTATGGCCAGGTGTGACGTTATTACGTCACACCTGGCCATAACAACACCCAAACCGAAGGTGACGCTTGTACGCTGCGCGTACGGTAAAACTCGCATTGTGGCCAGATGAAGACGTAAAATTGTGTACTTACCACGGGCGGTAATTCGTAAAGCCCCAGATCGCATATTTATGGCTCTCACCTTCGGTTCGGGCCACAAACACGTGCGATCTGGGTCATTCACGAATTCACCGCCCTAGGTACGTAATGTACTATTATAGAACCAAATTGTGTCTGAATTTAATTCAACTATACATATATTATTAAAGTAGTACATGAATCCTACAGAAAAAAGGTTTATGTAAAGCATAATACACATTTACAAAATAATCCTGTTTAATTCTGCAATTGAACTTGAACTCTTTCCGCGTGTATTAACGATCACATTCGCTCAAATAAAGAACTGCAAAGGCACGCCTCGAGTGGTTTGCAGTTCGCATTCAAGGTCGCACACATTACCTACCTACGCAGATTATTTGTAATATTTATATAGTCTCCGACGATGTACTAGTAGGAAAATGCGACTATTCACGGTGTAATAATGGCGTAAGCGGAAAAAAGCGCTAACAATTAATAAAATAAACATATTTTAGTAAAAACATGCCAAGAATTTAGTACATTTCTATGTTTGATGTCTCAATGCTTCATAATTATTTAATGATAAATGTCATCATTATAAAACACAGACGACCAATTTAACAGGTGATTTCCTACTTAAAGTAGTTTAGTGTCAGTTTAGCAGACTAAGTACCTAGTTTGTAATTCGAGATCCATCTGCAAATCATTGTAGTAACGGAAGTAGGTAGGTACTATCGACAACACAGCTAACTGACCATATCGGTGCACCTTAAGTGCATTGTAATAAGGTTCTAAATAAACACAGGATGGTCAGTTAACAGTGTTGTCGTTTGTACTTTATTATTGGTATGGTTAAGAAAGAAAACGCTGCTAAAATACTGCTAAGCTAACACTATACTATACAGGGTGGAAAAATCTATGGCCCTGAAAGAAAATCAACTTAAATCCTTAACATTAGTGGCGTGCTCTACATAAAGAAAGTCAGAATGTGGGCTATTTCGATTGGACTTTTTCAAAAAGTTACATTTTGGAGCTGTTTTTTTTTTCATGATATCTTAAAAGCCTTATTAACAACTTTTGTAATTTTAAAATATTCATTTTTTTATTCAAAATAACACGTATGGGCTTGTCCAGAAATCATGTGATCATATTTTGCCTACTTTTGACCCCCCTTTCCATATCACGTGTATTCATCATATTTGTATTAGTCAATTAAAAAAAAAAATGGTTTTAATTTAAGCCATCTCACGCTACGTCATCTAATCTAATCTAATCTAATCATGGACCTATAATACTCAGGACAGGCTATACGGTTTGCCATAGCGAGGGACGGAAAGCCTCCTTTGCAGCTAAATTAAGAACCGGTCTTAAAATGGCTGATGACTTGCCATAAACAACCTACTCAATTTGGACGGGTAATTAACACGGGGAACTATGACACTGACAATTAGTGATATTTCCCTTTCTGTCACAATTATCGAGATTTGTATGCTAGCATACCAGCTCGCTCGTACGTGGAATACCAAGCACAGCCTAAAGCCACAGGCTAAAGCCAGAACCCTGAATGTTCAGTTACATATAGGGCATAATATAGTTTAAAGGTTTTTATGAGTGGATAATTCATAAAAACTTAAAAATACTGCAATTTCAGATTCACGTTTCAGATTTACAAATTTAATAAGTTAGTTTACAAATACATGCGATTGCAAAGTTACTTTTGTAGTTTCTGCAAATAGTAATAACAAGGTAGGTACAGTGCACTATACGATGTATTTGCATGCGGTTAGTGTTAGGTGTACAATACACTAGAAAACTATACGAACGGTGGAGCGGTGGTGGTAAAATAACATTTCCATACAAAGTCTATGAAAAAATATTATTTCCAGTTACATTCATAAATTTGTATTTATTGATAATACAATAACCTACAAAAAGAAGTGACATCCCAAAAAAAACTCCATGTAATAATTACAACTTAGAAAGCTCACAACAGCTTTCGAATAAGAAAAACCGCATTCAAATCGGTCCATCCGTTTGGGAGCTACTATACCACAGACAGATACACAGATACACAGACACACATACACGTTAAACTTATAACACCCCTCTTTTTGCGTCGGGGGTTAAAAATAGGCCAAGTTTCATAACTCGTCCACAGTAAAAAGTTGTGAGATATTTCGTAGAGCTGTCAAACATTATTCAGGCAAACCAGGAGAAGCGTATGTTTAACTGCGACCTTACAGCGCGCGAGCCGAGTGAGAACCGCCAGAAGCATTTTTTTTACAAATACTTACATCCGTAGTATCCATACGTAGGATACTTAGGTTTAGGACCAATGGCCATGAGGATACATACTTATTATGACAAATAATATTAGGGATAACACAGTAGGGCAATCAAATTTCATCCAAAATAAATGAAGCGAATCATAAATAGGGTCCTTGCCTCCTAAAAACGTTAAGACAAATGATCGTTATGGCAGACAGCGGTATGGATGGAATACAAAAATAGGATAAAAAACGTTATGGATTACAATATAAGCAGAATATAGAACGTAGCCATGTTGAATGTTTCCTTAGTTCGGTGATAAAAGCAAGGTCAAACTGACAAAAGGAAAGTTTAGGTAAGATAATAAATAATACCTATCTCAAAATTTCTGTCTACCCTATCTAAAAGCTGCGCCACTGATTAAGATTAGCTCAATTTACACAGAGGAAATATACTTGTAATTTCTCTAACTGATAGAGTAACCTGCAAAATCATTTGGTACACATAACATATACAAAGAAAAAATTAACCGTGATCGCATGTAGCCTAAGGCTAAATTATAATGAATAAAACTGCATTCACTGATTTTGTGAAAAGCTTACCCGAACTGACTGAACTGAAATATTCACTGCACTATTTAATTCTACTAAAACATAAAATCAATATTAAGGATAACATCTATCCAATAAACATTTACCCCCTTATTCATAAAACTTAAAATGCCTCTGCTAAATAAAATGTGCTTTGTCCCTTTCTTACGAACACAAATGTCAAAGTGACAGATAAGGAGAAACGAATTTTAGCGCCATTTTAGTTAAAACGGGCTTGTAGTACGTTTATGAATACGGCCGTTAGCCTTTAAAATAGAATTAAGTCTAAGGTAAAGCTTACCTGAACTGGACGAATCGTTATCCTTAATATTGATCCTATCGATTAGTAAAATTTTACATGGTGATTATTTCTTGAAAATGAGAGCGAGAGAATGAGCTGTCAAGGGTTTCCCTTCAGGGTCCATAGATTTTTTCACCCTGTATATTATCTAACATGTAATATTGGGCATAATAAAAATCAAAAACAGGTAAGGGTATAAATCTCTCTATTTTGCAATTTTAACGGATTTTGGTCTATTACAATTTAATTACAACACGCCCACAATCTGTCTACTTTGCGCAAAGGTTGACTGGTAGAGAATGCTTACGGCATTAAGTCCGCCTTTTGTACGATAAGTTGTTCTTAAGTTCAATAAAGATTAAATAAATAAAAAAAAATGAACCGAAAAATTAATTAATGTAAACAAAGCAAGCATCTTCCTCTAGTCTTGAACCAGTCCATCATATACTACATATATAATAAAATAGGATACAGAGTAGGGGGGCTTGTGTGATACCGTGCGCGCCGTCGGCACGGCCGGCCAACAGCGGGCGCGCCCGCGGTCTCAAGCTCATGCGAGAAACCTCCGGAACGTACAATCTCACTAGGTACACGATATAATTAACAAACCTGCACGGCTAGCACGCGACGGCGCGCGAGCTCTCTCGATTTTTCTCGCACTATCCGTCTCTCTCTTATTAGAACACTTAGAAGAAGAGGTATAGTGCGATAAAAGTCGAGAGTATGTCGCGGCCGTCGTCGTGTGCTAGACGTGCTGTGAGCGCGGCTATCACAGGACGGCCGAGCTGTGTCGCGGTGAGATAAGACTATCCGTCTTTCTCTAACTAGTAAATAAACAGGCTAGCGTGTTTTCTTATAAAAAAAAACTTTTTTAATTTCGGAAAAGTGACGACAAAAAATGCTCACAAACAGCCGGATAGCGGAACACCGGACTTCGTGACAGACACCGGACATACGAATGATTTTCGACCCAAGCTGCATGCGAGCTGATGCATAGAACTTCGTTCGCTTCACTCGCTCGTTCGATAATCAAATCACAGAAAGCTAATACGGCATTCAACATGGCGGTCAAGGGAGGTCAAGGCCAAAAGCGCTCCAAATTATTGTATGTGCTCTGCCTACCCCTTTTGGGAATAAAGGCTTGAATGTATGTATGTATGTAATATGTTTCTGTCAAAAATTTAATTTTTGGTACAAGCTTTTATTGCCGACTGTACTTTTCTGTATACCATCATCAACTGCTCATTGCGAGCCCAAACTCGATGGGGTTAAGTGGTTTTATTACGGAGTTCCTATGGCCACCTTCTGTCTCCATCATCAGATCAGCTCGATGGTACCATAATATTGAATTGTCATCCAAATTATACTTATACCCAAAATTTCAGCTCAATCGGTCACCGGGAAGTGGGTCAAATTTAACTTGCAAGATTTGACGGACAACTTACTTACATACTTTTATACGTACATACGAACAAGTCAAGTTAATATAAAGCTTGTAATAAGTAAAGGCAAGCAAGAAGGTAGGTAAGCATGCTCTCCATTCACATTGCACGATACCTACCTACGATATCGTTGGAGGCCCTAACGTTAACGTTGCCGAACCATACACCGATATCGTATTGAATAATGTGAATACCTACGCTATTAAAATGTGACGTGTCAGAAAGGGTGCGCAAAAAACATTAATTTTTAATACCTACTAGGCTACTAACTGACCCCGGGAACTTCGTATCGCCATACAAAATGTATGAGAAAATTGATTCCATGTTTTAATAGTTACCTATTCTGCTATTCTGCTATTCGGTACCATCCTTTCCTCGAAGCAGTTCAGGCCATTTTCGACCCCCTATAACTTCGTTGCGGATAAAACTAGAAGCCTGCATTTTCATTAACCAAGCACGCATTGTATAAACACGATATATTTCAAATTTCATTCAATTTGAACCAGCGGTTTAAGATTTATAACTAGTCAAAGTTTCTTAATTTTGTCACTCACTCAAATCAATTTGTCCAGTTTTCTAGATACACCAACTGCATAAATAACTTTGTCATCCCATATAAACATATAGGAGTACAAAGTTATATTTGCAGTGAATGGGACAAAAAATTCAAACGGTCGCAGCGTCAGTTGTGATAGCCTCGCGGAAAAGTAGGTACTTAATTTACGCTATAATTTAAACGCATCACGGGCAGCGGGGCCAGCACAACTGACGCCGCGACGTGTATCGTGACAAGAAAAAATACAAAAACAGGTTACAGGAGTTGGGACGCGAACCGGAGTACTCAGACTTGTGAATCAAACACCCGAACCACTCGACCAAAATCAAATGGCCGCACGGCCCGAAATTATGAATCTTATTTTAGAACTGACTACTTAACAACCTGCTTCACCGCTAACTCGATAGATGGCACAAGTGTAGATTGAAACAGCGCCATCTGATATAAAAAGATGAACTACGAGGTACCGGCGACGATAAAAAGATTTACGCGTGCCTTGTAGCAATGTATGGAGAGAGCCATCTTCCTTTTCTCTCAATAATCTTTGCTGGTGTTGAGCAATTTAGTCGTCGACACAGCGAATCTTCAAATCAATAAAGGGTCGACCACGGTTAGCTTTGTAATTGTAGCAGGGGTGCTTTGCTTTTTTTCCATTTGACAATATTTTTAATCCATTTTTGGGAAAATGCAACATTTTTGGATATCTATTTTATATGTTGCCTACACCCCTATTGCCTATTTTAACAACTCAAGCAAACATTCTGTAAATTGTACGCCTTTAAAATCAGCCCAGCTAGTTTCACAAGTTTACGAAACACGAAACGAGCTCTCCTGATGAGTTGTACAAAGCTAAAGGCCCGGCCAACAAAGTCGTTTCCAAAGTTTGCGCTGGCAGTGGCCTGCGGTGTAATTTGTATGGAAATGGCTTGCGGGGAATGCATTTGATAATAAACGGTTAAGGTAGTAAAATCAGTGCGGGGTAGGCAATCGGGTATTTTGATGGTTTTGGTTGTTGATTAATTTTCCTTAGTCTTTTACATGCTTCCGGTTATTAACTAATATTAATGAATAGTAGGTAATCTATACCAATATTATGAAGATGTGTCTGTGAAATTGGAGCTTTGTTGTATGTTACGTGTAATCTCCGGCACTACTCTACATTCTATCCGCGTATAGAACGGACTTTTCGGATGGACATAGGCTAGGTTTTTTACCGCGGGTTTGCCTGCGTTCTTTGCAATACGCGTGCAAATCCGCGCGAGCAGTTTGTAGTAAAATTTTGACAGACAGGTGGAAGAGGCGTATTAAAATCTCGTTACCAAACTGTAAAGCTATGGTAGGCTAGTGGTTCAGGAACGCGGATCTCAAGCGGTGGTTGAACGTTTGAATCCCGGCTCGTTCGGAACTTATTTATTTATTTATACTTAAGGAGTACCAACAGCTGCAAAAACATGATATGTCTTACATAGTAATACAAAGCCAATTACAGGAACTCACAGATAGAAATGGCATAGAAAAAAGAAAAATGAACTTATGTACGGAATATTTAACGTTAGCTTTTCGGTGAAGGAAAACATCTCCGGTCTAATCCCAATAGGGTCTAGTTTTCCCTCTGTGTTGAAGGGAAGGTCAGATGGCAGTCGCTTTCGTCAAACTAGTGGCTATGCTAAATCCGCGGGATCAAGTGTCAAAACGGACTCCGGGCTCCTTTAGGGCACAACCGGGAATAAAGGTGGTTTTCCACCGGCGAGGCGAGGCGGGGCATGGATCGGCGAGAATTGAAATTAGTATGGGACTTACTACCTATTTCCATCGAGCGCGCGCGCGCTCAGTGCAAATAGGTAGTAAGTCCCATACGAATTTCAATTCTCGCCCATCCATGCCCCGCCTCGCCTCGCCGGTGGAAAACCACCTTAACGCTGGGAGGATGATGACATTGATGACATATATTGCAAAATGTGAAATATTATCATTTATTTGCGTTCTCGTAATTAAAATGACTGAATTAATTAAGTATCATTATCGAGTGTATCTGGTAACGAGGCGATTTAGGTATCAATGAACTAATTAGTGATCCGAACCCCTGTAAACGATTAATTACCTGAGTTTGGGGGATTTGCATTATATACCAGATTAGCTCTGTTTGAAATTATTTTAGACTTGCTGCCCCTAGGCCCAGCTTCCTGCGTATTGGCAGGGGTGGCTTACTCTATGATTTCATCGCGCCGTACATGCCGCCTACCGACCCTAGCCGGTATGTTAGCGCTGCTACGACACGCAGGCGTATAGCAGCGCGTTGTATGCGATAGAAAGGGACGGCCACGTCTCAACGTTCGGCATACCTAAACAGGGGATTTGTTATTAGCTAACCTTCCCTCCTGTTCAGTCAGCATCAAAAGTAGCTGCGCAATCGGGGACGTCAAAAGCTCTTATTCCCTTTTAATAAAGACTTTTGACGTCTTTGTTTGCGCAGTTACTTATGGTGCTGACTGTACGTAGTACAATTATTTTATAATGTGGTATAACAGAGAACCCAGAGCGGTAAAATATAGCTACCTTGTCCATTCCGAAGGTGCATTCTATAGAGGTAAAGTATTTTTTAGTACTCCAGGAAAAATACGATTTTGAAAAACATTACATTGTAATAGCGTTTTTTCTGTTGATTTCATTTTAAAATGTGATTCTAAGATGCTTTATTTAAGAATCCGACAAACTTTCCACCCGGAAGATTATGTAGATTTAAATGAGTTATGCATTGTCTTTTTTTGTATGATTCATCTTGAATATTATAGAGCAAATGTAACCAAAATAAAGGGAAAAATATTTATTAACATTTTTTCTGAATTTTCAGAAGCTATACAAAGCCATAATAAACTAATAATAATAATAAACAGTAATATGCTATAAGCTATTTATGGTAGTAAACTTTATTACGTTAAATAATACATCATATATAAAAAAATATCATAAAAAAGGAGGGATTTAATAAGCTATTTATAATTTTTTTGAGGTCTAAAATTTTGTCGAATTTTGTCGCTGGGTAACTATTTAATTGATCCAGTTCTATTTATCCGTTAGACATTAAAAAAAGCTATTATAAGTTATTTCCAAAATTGACATTTCTTCCATACAAGTTGTCAGTTCATTGACTGGACTATTCATCGAATAACTAGGTCCGTAGATCTTACGATGATGCGACCTTACGGCAATTTGCTCTTATAGCGTGTGACAGGGACAACCCTATTTCTCGCACGTTACCTCCTAGGGCCAATAGAGGTAGACCCCCGGCGCGCTTCCAAAAGGACTGAGCCGCGGATCTACATTCGTTAGCCGGTATGCGCGCGCGCTATGTTGGCAGCCCGCGCGATAGTTGAAGTCAGTCGGTTACGGTACGCCTTCGCTAACGGATACGCTCTACCCTTACGCTTGAGATATTATTTATATGTTGTTGAGACTTGTGTAGTTTGTACAATTCGTAACAATACATATGTGTCCTAGTGTCAGTGTTGTGTTTTCTTTATAAACTATACGTCACCCTACATATTTGGCTGCCCAACGTTTGGGGGTCTGAGTCGTTTTATTTCGCCGTTATTCGAAATGTCGAGAAGGACGCGACGTGGCTCGTTAGGGTCTCAAGATAATTCCGATGGGAACATTACCATGAACAACGAAGCCCTAACAGCGATGCTGACCACGCTCCAGCAAACGCAGCATGAGTTCTGCCAGCAGTTGCTGCGCGAGGTGAGGTCATCGACGCCGTCGCAAGCCGACGCCACCGCTGCCGCCGTCGCCGCTGCCGCTACGTTCGCTTCAGTAAATGGCAACTTTGTGCAGTGCACGGCTCGTTACAGTGGCAGCAAGGATGAGAACCTGGACACGTTTATAGATAGCATCGAAAGTTACAAGTCTTGTGTGCACATTACCGACGAGAATGCCATCCGCGGCTTAGCGCTGCTACTCACGCGCGACGCCGGCGTCTGGTGGCAAGGTGTGAAGGCGCAAGTCAAGACATGGGAAGAGGCGCTCGATAGGCTACGAAGTGCCTTTGGCGAACGCCGCCCCCCTTTCGTAATTTACACGGAGTTGTTTTCTATGGTACAGGGAGAAGAGTCTACGGAACTTTTCGTATCAAGAGCGAGAGCTTTGTTAGCTAAATTGCCAGCGGATGATCTTTGTGAACGAGTTCAATTGGATATGGTGTTTGGTCTATTAAATCGTCGCATTAGAAAAAGGTTAAAGAGAGAAGCCGTTGATAGTTTTGAAAGCCTGCTAAAACAGTGTCAAGGCATAGAAGACTCTAGAAGAGAGAATCATGTTCCGGTAGCAACAGCCGCAACAGCGCGCGATCGCCCGAGCGCGGCCGATTCCACGAATCGTGCGAGCGCGAGCGAGGTCACTGACACCTGTACTTCACGAACTTCGGTTTCGTACGACAAACCTCGTCGTAAATTCTGTGTTTACTGTAAACGTAGTGGTCACAGTAAAGACTCTTGTGAAAAGTTGAAAGAAAATAACGCGAAAGTTATTAAAGACTGTAGTGATAACTTCGTTGAAAATGGTTCAAAAGTGAAGTGTTACGGCTGCGGCGCCCCTAATGTTATTCGTTCCAAGTGTCTGAACTGTAACCAAGGACAGTCGTTTTATTGCGTCGACGTAAATTCGTGTGACGCCGACGCCGATGCCGTCGCCGCCGTCCCGCACGGGCGTGGCGCGGTCGGCCTTCACTCGCTACCTATATCGCAGCGTGCGTCACCGGCGCGCGCCGACAATACGCGCCCGCGCATCGGCGGGAGCCCCGCGCGCCTTTGCACGTGCTCACGTGCACGAGATGCCGTTTCTCACGGCGCCGAGGCGACGCGCTCGTCGGACGCGCTGTCGCTGTCGCTAAGCGCCGAACGCCGCGTTAACCCGTCGCCTGCGCTTGGTACTAGAGGTAACCTTACGCGTGCCGTGGGGGATTTTTCTGAACTTTCACAGAGTGAATTATGCAACGTTTCGAAGTGTGTTAATGAGGACGTTGATATTGTTTGTTTCGATAATGTTGATAACGTTTGCAAGAATTATTGTCGTGATATCGTTTCTATGGTCAATGATTGTCAAACCGTTTGTGATGTGGCCGATGATGGTCAAACTGTTTGCCGTTATGTAAAAGATGTTCAAAGATTATTTGGCAATGGCAAAGATGTTCAAACTTTTTATGATAAAGGCAAGGAATCTCAAACTTTTTCTGAACAAGTCAATGTTTGTCAAACTCTTTGCGATAAAGATAATGTTTGTAAAACTTTTTGTGACAACGTTGAGGTGCGTGCTGTTAAAACTTCTCGCCGCCCTATTTTAAATATTAGTATTCTTGGCGCGAACGGTTCCGCGCTTGTTGATACTGCGGCTAAAAGTTGCATCGCTGGTCACACGTTATATGCTCTCCTCGAACAGAAAGGACACCCGTTAATGTCGTCAACAAAGGTTGTTAGGTTGGCTGACGGTGTAAGCAGGGAGATGATTGTACTCACCACTGAGGTAGAGGTGACACTCAAACACAAAACAAAGAAAGTCAGTTTTGTGATTTTTCCTGGGTCGGATAATAATGAATCTCTTTTAGGAATTGATTTTCTGAGGGCGTTTAACCTTAACTTTGATTTCGGCACTAATAGCTGGCACTTTGGTGAAAATGATAACCAGAAGTATGAGTTACACTTTGAGAACGTGTTACCTCTCACTTCATGTGTAGCAGCTGTAGAGGCACTTAGGGAGGACGAAGCTACGTTACTTAGCGCACAGCGACGCGGGATGCTTGCGCGGCTCCTTACCGAGAACCAGGACCTGTTTGAGCCAGGGGGAGGACCAACTCCTTTTGCCGAGCATAGGATCGATACGGGCGATCATCCGCCTGTTGCCGTGCCGCCTTATCGTGTCACTCCTGCCAAGAAGGAGGTCATGCGGGCGGAGATCGAGAAGATGCTGGCAGACGATATAATAGAGGAGTGTGAGTCTCCATGGAGCTCTCCTGTTCTTTTGGTGCCCAAGGCCAATGGTAAGGTACGTTTTTGTGTGGATTACAGAAAGCTCAACTCTGTCACGAAGACCGACGTTTACCCGATGCCCCTGATCGACGAGCTCGTCCAGTCTACGAAACGGAACTGCTTCATGAGCACGCTTGATATGCGTAGTGGGTTTTGGCAAGTGCCTGTCAGACCGGAAGACCGAGATAAGAGTGCGTTCGTCTGTCCTCTAGGTACGTACCGCTTTAAACGCATGCCGTTTGGGCTCAAAAATGCCCCAAGCACGTTCCAGCGGCTTATCGATAGATTCCGCTCTGGGTCCTCTCTACAGAATGTGACCTTGCTCGCTTATCAGGACGATTTGCTGGTGATATCTGAAGGGTTCGAGCAGCATGTTGCAGATCTTCGCGCAGTGTTTCAAAGACTGAGGATGTTTGGCTTACGCGCTAATCGCGAAAAGTGTGTCTTTGCACGTGATAAGGTAAAGTACTTAGGTCACGTGATCACACAAGATGGCATTTCACCGGACGACGACAAAGTTCGCGCTGTCCTCGAAATGAAGGCTCCATCTTCGCTGCGCCATTTGCGAACCTTTTTACAAACTTGCTCGTGGTTCCGCAAGTTTGTGCCTCGCTTCTCTGCTGTTGCTGAGCCATTGACCCGCCTACTGAAGAAGAATCGGCCTTGGATGTGGGGTTTTGAGCAGATGGAAGCTTTTGAAAAGCTTAAGAGTTGTTTAACCTCTGCTCCAATCCTCATACAAGCAGATTATCGGAGGTCATTTACATTGAGGACTGATGCCAGCAATTATGCACTTGGCGCCGTCTTACTTCAGGGTGAAGGTAAGGACGAACGTCCAATAGAGTATGCCAGCCGTTTGCTCTCTCCAGCTGAAAGGAATTACAGCACAACTGAACGCGAGGCGCTGGCTGTTGTGTGGGCTGTGGAGCGATTTAGAGGTTACATCGAAGGGCAAACGGTTGTTATAGGGAGCGATCATCAGCCGTTGAAGTGGCTTCTAACCTTAAAGTCACCGTCAGGAAGGTTAGTTCGCTGGGCTTTGAAATTACAAGCCTTTAACATAATATTCCAGTATACTCCGGGTAAAGCGAATGTAGTCGCCGACACGCTCAGCCGTCCTACCTGTGAAGAGTAGATAAGGATCAGTGTGGTGTATGCTCAGTCATCGTAGACTTACCTACTCGCAGCCCCGCTGATCTCCGACGTGCTCAGCTCGATGACCCGGAACTGGAAAAGGTTATAAGTGAGTTAGAAAATACGTCAGATGCTGCAGCCGTTGGAGTGAAGCGTTGGTCGGAGCGAGGGTACTTCATGCAGCAAGGCGTCTTGTACAGGTACAACCCCGATGTCGAAAGCGAAGAGCCGCAGCTGGTGGTTCCCGTTTCGCTTCATCTTGACATCTTGAAGGAATGCCACGATTCTCCACTGTCGGGGCACCAGGGGATTGAGAGGACCTTTTACAAGATCTCGCAACGCTTCTTCTTCACAGGTATGCGTCGTATCATTGCTGAGTACATTAAGACGTGTGTACCTTGTCAGCGGTACAAAGCGTCTAATGAAAGGCCGTCCGGTCTTCTTCAGACTCCCGTTTTAAGTCAGCGCAACGAGGTGGTTGCGATTGACTTGTTTGGTCCCTTGCCAGAAGGTAAAAACGGTGAGCGCTGGATCCTGCTGGTCGAAGACACGGCTACACGTTGGGTTGAGCTTTATGCTCTAAAGGAAGCAACTTCTGAAGCATGTGCTCGTACGCTCGTAGAAGAATACTTCCTCAGGTATGGTTTCCCTCGCAGGGTGGTATCGGACAACGGAGTGCAGTTCGTCGGAGCGGTCATGCAACAGTGTCTCTTTGTTCTCGGAGTTAAGCAGAGCCTCGTGCCGTTGTACCACGCTGAAGCGAATCCCGCGGAGCGTAAAAACCGAGACTTGAAAGCTCAGCTCGCCCGGTTAGTTGAAAATGAACACCCGTCGTGGCCAACTAAGCTTGCTGTCATCCGGTTTTCCATGAACAGTGCCATTTGTCGCACCACCGGAGCTACTCCTGCATATCTCATGTTTGCGCGCGAGATGAGGTCTCCAACAGAGGTGAGCTATGATTTAAGAGCCATACTTGACAAAGAAAACTTTGTCCCTCAGATCACGCCATACCTGCGTTCGTTTATCAGCTCATTGTCAGCAGTTCGAGATCGCGTGGAGTCACAGCAGGACAAACGTAAAGAATACGCTGACAAATCTCGTCAGCCAGGTGATGTATTCGACGTCGGGGATAAGGTCCTCATTACGTCTCACGTTCTTAGCAACGCAGCTAAGGGCGTCTCGGCCAAGTTTATCCCAAAAAGGGATGGTCCTTACCTGGTCGTTAAGAAAGTTAGTCCTACAACTTACCTGGTCTCTGGTCTCAATACACCCGAGGAGGTGCTGGGCAAGTACCACGCTTCACAGCTCGTTCGTTTTAATGGTAGGGATGACGTGGTTCCTTCTCCTGTAGTGCCTAAAAGGAGAAGAGGTCGTCCACGTTGTCGAGATCAGGATGTTGTGCGAGTCCATGGACGTGGGCGTCCTCATGAACTCGAGGGGGAGTCTATAGCGTGTGACAGGGACAACCCTATTTCTCGCACGTTACCTCCTAGGGCCAATAGAGGTAGACCCCCGGCGCGCTTCCAAAAGGACTGAGCCGCGGATCTACATTCGTTAGCCGGTATGCGCGCGCGCTATGTTGGCAGCCCGCGCGATAGTTGAAGTCAGTCGGTTACGGTACGCCTTCGCTAACGGATACGCTCTACCCTTACGCTTGAGATATTATTTATATGTTGTTGAGACTTGTGTAGTTTGTACAATTCGTAACAATACATATGTGTCCTAGTGTCAGTGTTGTGTTTTCTTTATAAACTATACGTCACCCTACACTCTGAATATTATTAAGTAAAGATTTATTTATTTCATCTTTTGTTAGTTCTGTGAAGTAAGCACAAAAACAACTATGTAACTATGTAACTTTAGTTACGAAAACCATATTCCTTTGCTATTCCACTAAAATGTGTTCCGTTGGACCAATTTTGGTACGGAACCCTAAAAACGAAGGGTTCCGTACCATTATCTATAAAAATAGCAAAAAATCATAGGAGCCCCTTTAAATATTTATTTTATCCTTTTTTTTGTATTTTTTGGTATAGCGGCAACAGAAATACATCATCTGTGCAAATTTCAACTGTCTAGCTATCGCGGTTCATGAGATATAGCCTGGTGACAGACGGACAGACATACAGACAGACATACGGACGGACAGCGGAGTCTTTGTAATAGGGTCCCGTTTTAAGCTTTGGGTACGGAACCCTAAACAACGTGATGATGAGATGAGAGAGCACCTAATCTCACTACGTAAATTATCATATCATGCATTTCCGCGAAGTAAGGCCTGATTCAATAACTTAAATAAATAAGTACATAAGTACTTTAGTACAAAAGGCAGCCATAATCCAGACGTAGTTTCTTATCCAGCATCTTATCTGTATATGGTTTTAATTTTCCTTTTACTAAGATAACATAAATAAATAAATAAATATTTGGGGACAATCTTACACAAATCAATCTAGTCCCAAACTAAGCAAAGCTTGTGCTATGGGTACTAGACGACGATATACATACTTATATACATAAATAAATACTTAAATACATAGAAAACATCCATGACTCAGGAACAAATGTTCATGCTCATCACACAAATAAATGCCCTTACCGGGATTCGAACCCGGGACCTCCGGCTTCGCAGGCAGGGTCACTACCAACTAGGCTGCAGAGGTCGTCATATAACAATTTAATGTTTTTTTTTTCCATTTTAGGAAAGTTTAACTGACAGTTTCAATAATTGATTTACTGTCATCCAACACAAATTGATAATTGACAATTCGAAATTAAGTATTGGTCGAATCTGAATGATGTCAATGAGTCTTCCATGTCAGCCTGAATAATGTAAGATTTTTATAACGACCTAAAAGTAAAATTTACATACTTGATACAGGTCGAAAGAAATACGTCCATGTAGAATTAGGAGAAAATATGACCAATCGGAAATACATTTATGAATAGGGGTGTAAACTCAAAATTTATTATTACTTCAAAAAATAGAAAGCAAAATATGCTTAAAGAAGAAAATCCCATACAAATATTTAAAAAAAAACAGTGCTACAAACGTTTAAATGTTGCTTGTTAGAGAGAGAAAACGCTAGCAGATCGTGACGTCACGAACCTCGAGCTTTATAAGTAAACTAGCTGTTGTCCGCAACTCCGTCCGCGTAGAACTTGTAAGTAAATGACAATCGTTTCATATTAAGATGCGTTTTGCGGAATATACCCCTTCTTAAAACTTTGGACACTTATTACTTTGTGATTATTTTATCTCTTGCGTTGCTTTTTTCTATATTTGACCACATTCTTAATCCTTTTTCAAGAAAATACATCATAATTATTATTTTATTTATGTGTAGACAACACCCCCTATTTTGTACAAAATAGTCGATTTTCATGTTAAATAAATGACATTAACTTAATTAGACAACATTCACTTGGCACGTATTATAATAGGAATCTATTTCATACTTGTCAAAATTCCATTTAGGCTAGATTAATTATGTACAAGAAAAAAATTGGTCATAAAAAAATATAGACACAATTACATTGTCACCAAAATGACTTTTGATGGTATTACTTTTCGTCCAATTTTTAATGCTCATTTCGCTGGACGGTTTTCCGTATGTGTCAATTGACAGTAAACCCAATAGGTAATTGTTACTCAATAGCGATTGGAACTTGTTTGTGAACTGTACTTTATCAAACATTGCCAATTAGCGTATCGTAGCTGGGTTATAAATATATATTTTCCTGTTGCTGTATTAGAGTCTTGAAACTAGGTGCCAAAATAAACTAGTTACTTGCCAAGTCGAGCCACATTAGATCCATCAACAATGGGCCTTTTACTTTGCTGTACCACGGAGGTCCGTGGGGAATAAACTTGGGTTCATAACTCCTAGTTTGAGCTACTTACATCTTCGTAAAGGTGTGCGTCCAACAAAAATAAGCGATACTAAATATACCTACCTACGTTAAGGATGTTATATATATATATATACCAATGATTTAACATTATATATAATTGATTGAAATGGGATAAGGCAATATTGTGCACACATAAAGAAACTGAATTGCACAAAACTCGCAATAGGTCTTTACAACATTGCGACACGTGCTGAAAGGTTTTATGCAATTTTGTTTGTATAATATGTATGCGTTAGCGTGTGATAATAGTACATTACTACAGAGGCCGGGAAGTAAGGGGTTACCGGCCGAGTACATGTAGACGGCCGAGCGTAGCGAGGTCGGATAGTAATGAGGCTGGCAACCCCTTTTCACGCCGAGGTATGTATAGTGCTTTTCTCAAACATGCAATGAAATAAATTAAAAAAAAACTCAAAGAAATCAAACTTTAATTTTCATGGTTGAACGCCGTCATCCTGTGCCACAAATTGTGGAATAAAAATTAAAAAGACCATCTTGCAGGCCTAGGCCTCCCATTTTGTATGAAATGCCATTACGGATCTCTCGTCTCGCTCCGCCCGAAACGTGACACTTCGAAGCCCATTATGAAGAATTACGTCAATATTTCATTGCATGTTTGAGAAAACTTATTTGGCTTGGTTGAAAACCGGCTTCACTAGGTTGTTCGTAATGCTCTGTCTATCTTTTTTATTGCTCTGAGGCGCTGTATTGAGTGAGGGACCCGCATTAGAACGCCGTGTGGATTCAATATGATGCTGCTGGCACACCATTTCCCAGCTATATCCGTCCCGGCAGTGATGCACCGGAAATGATGTCAAACCAACTGCATAGGTTATGATAACAATATAACTGCGACTTAGAAAAGTTGAAAAACCCCCGACATTTTCATTTCAAAGTCCAATATCTCAAAACGGCTAAACAGATTTTCATGAAACATGGCTAAGAACACTCGGGATCCCATCAGCTTTCGAATAAAAAAACCACATTCAAATCGGTTCATCCGTTTGGGAGCTACGATACCACAGACAGATACACAGATACAAAGACACGTTAAACTTATTGTGTTTTCAAATTAAGAACGGAATTGTGATTTGGCGTTATTTTGGCATTCTATTGTATCTCTCTTTGCGTCGGGGTTTAAAAATTACGGGTTTGAATAGGGTATATTATTGCACCTGCTAACAAATTTTTACGAGTATCAGTTGAGAAATGCGACCTGTAAAGAAGAACAGCTGGACATCCGGAATTAGGGCCAAACTAAAACGGAGAATTTCGTTCGCTTCGCTCGCTCGTAAAATCACTATCTGCTACTCCGCTCGTGTATAACAAAAAACGCAGGTTCAAATATAGCTTAAATCCATCCCAAGTTCTATCTTTCTCTCCAGACTGAAATCCTGAAATTCATTTTTAGTATATTTATTTCACTGCTTTAAAGAAAAAGAAACATTTTTCATTATTTCATTTTCGCTATTATCGCAGACCTGCAGCTGTAAGTAGCTGGCAAGTGCTTAAGACATAAAACACACCGCTAATGTGTTTCGGGTACGTTACTGGAACACTAACTTATCTAGATCTTCTCACCCATATCCCAGTGCACGGTTACAGGCAATGACTTACTTGGAATAGATAGTACAAGTGGGTCATATAGAGAAAAACCGGCCAAGTGCGTGTCGGACCACGCGCAGTGGGTTCCGTAGTTGCTTGTCTGTCTTTGACCTTTGTTGCATCGGCACGCGCGCGCCAACTAAACGTTGCGGTTGCGTCGCCTGCCCCCCTATTCTGTAACTTGGTTTATGCTCACCTCAACGCTCACCCACAAGTATATCTTGACACCGCGATGCGTAGTAACCAAGCGTAGGTAGAGGTCTAGTTTCGTGACGGGCGACCGCTTTAACGCTTAGCGAATAACAGCCCTGAATTTGTAAGAAAGTTGGCCTTTTTAAGTACATTTATTGAGTTGGTCGACTATTACTTACTCGTTAACTAGTACTTACTGTGATAGATTTCGAAGTAAATTCATTATGTTTACTAGTGCCATGTTTTTTTTCAAATACTTGTAGGGCTGACTACATGATTCTAATAAAGATAACGATACCCTACAACCAGAGGTTTATTGTGTAAAAAAAGACATTCCCATTATTTAAGTGTATGGGAATTATCATAAAAAGAAACTACCGTTTTGTCGGCGTGTTTAATTTATATACAGTATAATATATTATCAATTATTTCATTTTTTCTTGTTTTATTGTGATCGTGTATGTTAAAATTGGAAGTTTGTATTGTTGTAAATTTTTAATTTGAGTGTTTAAATTTGAATTTAATTTAATAGTATCGTGTATTTAAAATAGGAATGCCTGAAATCAAGATTATTATTATTATACACTCACTGAGCTAAGCCCCAGACGAGCGGACAGACGGACAGGCGGACAAGGCGAAACTATGAGGGTTCCTTGTTGACTACGGAACCCTAAAAATCTATCACACATTGATGGTAATACAGCAATACAACTGGACGAGCGACGAAATGTTGATAAAAGAAAGTAGATAAAAACCAGCCAAGATCGAGCCACGCATTCTAGGGTTCTGAAGTTACCTGACTATCACATTATGCGGGCTTTTTGGTAGAAACTGCTGACTTATTGAAACGCGCCAAGTGGTTAAGACATAAAAGACATCGCTAATAAGTTCCAGCCAACGTCACTAGAACACTACTTTACAAAATTTCCTCACCCATATCACAGTGCAGGGAAACAGCTATGGACTCACTATGAATACAGTCCAACCATAAGTAGCTGGACACCTCGATGTTTGGCAACTTCGTACATCATTTGAAGTATGACTCGGGATCTCTTAGGTGCTCGTGTTAAGGATTCTTGTTGCTGGATTACGTATCATAAAAACTCAAACGGTTGCTAATGCTGCGAAATGAAATTTGGTATTTTTTTTAAGTGATGATTTTTTTACACGCACCGGCGGTATCTATCTATTCACTCTGTCTGTGACTGCTGAAATACTGTAATTTTATGCAAGCACTTACCAAGCCGGTTCGATGCGAGCCTCTCACTGTGCCCGACGTGATTTAATCGCGATTGTAGCATTAAACTTACTTAGCCTAATGGTGGGTTGCACCAACTTATGATTATGGCTCCGGCAGCTGTCATCCCATAGAAACTTGTCAAACTTTCCATTCCTTAAACTTCACATTTTATCGAATAACCGCTTACGATTATATTTGGTGCAACCCACCCTAAGAGTTAGTATCCGTGCCATTCTTATCTTAGTGCAGTTGCAACCACGGTAGGTGCACCTATAAAGCTATTAGCTATTAAAATCGTATGGGACTTACTACCTATTTCCACCGCGCGCGCGCGCGCTCAGTGCAAATAGGTAGTAAGTCCCATACGAATTTCAATTCTCGTCTCGTCTCGCCCCTCTGGTGGAAAACCAGCTTTAAACGCTTATGTAATGTTGAATTTGTTTGATATTAGGATATAAAAATAGTGTAGGCATTATCTACACTAATCTACACTAAAATTATAAAGAGGAGAGATTTGTTTGTTTGTATTGAATAGGCTCCAAAACTACTGGACCGATCGGAAAAAATATTTTACCATTAGAAGCCGACATTATCCCTGATGAATAAAGGTTACCATTTACCACGAAAAAATGCTTAATTCCTCGGGAAAACGGGTAATCCGTGCGAAGCCGGGCCGGGCAGCTAGTCTATAATAATTGTGTTTAAGATAAGATAAGATAAAATTTATTCATTAATGTTAGGATTCCACGCAATCTTACGCGACAGAATGGCTTCCATGATGATACGAGTGAGGAGCAGCACCAACAGCATCCTACTAGCATTTGCTGAACGGGCGGATTGCCCGATTATGCGACATTGGGACCAGGCGCACGCTCCAGTACTTGCCTCCCCCCGTCGATTTTAGTTTTAGAATACCTATGTTACTAACATTAGTTGTAAGTATACTGTAACTAACAAATTATGGACCTCGAGTCCGAAATAAATCATATTTAATTTAATTTTAATTAATTAAGTATGAAATTGTGACGTTGTGTCTTACAATACTCAATACTCAATAGTTTATTGCACATAATGACATGATTAAATAAAGGTGTTACAATATGGAGTGACGTAACCATTATGTACCCTGAGAGGGCGCTGCGATTATGGGAACGGAGCACTTACATGCAAACACAAAAAAAATATCTTATTCTAATATTATGGCTACTTATCTATTATTTTTGGCTTGCAATGAATTATATTCTATTGTGAGTAATTAAAACCGCGAAGCTAAAGTGTGACTGAGCTGGACATGTCTGCCGGATGCACGCAGAGCGATAGGCCGAAAGGACTCCACAAATCGAAATCGAAAAAGATACGTTTTGTACGCTCCTGTGTCCGAGATGAGTGGCGGAGGCCTTTGCTCAGCAGCAGGGCACAATATATAGGCATTTTTTTTTAAATAGAATTATATATAAAGCTTATAATCATACCAATAATGACATCCACGGCTATGACAGTGTACACTAAAATGAGAATGACCTATTCAACAGAGTTGCGTTAGGTAGCGTAGCGATGTGCAAGGAAAAAATCCACCAATAGGAAGCGATGCGTGAGAGTACTATACGTGATTCGGACCTCGCACACCGCTCCGCTACCTCGCAAAGCTTTAGTAGATACCGACCCTTGAGGCCGCGGACTGGACGCCAGCGGGAGCGGGGCGACAAGCAGCAGTTCAAACATCCGAGCGACTTCAATGTACGGGCAGCCGCTCGTAGTCCTTATATTTTTAGACGATACTTTTATTCATATGTTGACATCACCCTTCATAATAAAAGTAAGTTACTATGAACATTTTATCTGGAGGCACCTACATCAATGCCGATATCAACAAAAACCGTCAACCTAATGTCACTCGCATCGATACTGTGTCGGCAAAAAATCTTTATACTTGAAATAAAAAATGTTACTCGTGAAGTTTTATTTCTATCGCAAATTCTATAAAGATCTTTTGAAATATTTTTTGCTAAATCGGCGCAATTGATTGCTTATAAAGCTGAAATATTTTTTACTCGATCTTTACCTATTAGTATTACCTACACGTTTAAAGAACTTGGAGGATATAAGCATCACAAAACCAACAAGTACGCTCTTGGGTCTGTCAAAACCCGAAATAACCTCGATCAAATTTTTGCTGAAAGACGATAAATAAATTCTGCAACATTAACAAATATTATTTTCCCTTTCTAGAACTTACAGCTTAGAGGTAATAGTAAGGGCACTGCATTGAGCTAGTAAGTAAGTAGTAGTAGTAAGTAGCGAAAAACTCTTATAATTCGTCTTCTTTACGATTATATCATACAGATTTTTAAATCCTACAAATTTTGCTTGTTAAACAGTCATACGATAGCTGAAGCCGTCAACTCCATCAAAGACTACAATATACATACTGAGATAGACAGGCAACTCGACCAAATTGAGAAGGCATTTTATGCTTCCGTGCAAACGTCATCTGTTCCTTGGCCCCCAAAACTTTTCAACCGATAAAAAAAGAAGGAACCTCTCAATTCGGTCGTATTTTTTTATCAGTATTTTCAATGTTTGTAATAACTGTTGTGAAATAAATGCATAGAAAGGAGCATATTATTAATATAAAGCAAGAAACATTAAAAACCAAGGTCACTCGGTACTACATTTTCCTAGATATTTCTCAACAGCCTGCCGCGCTCGGTCGACTAGCGGTGTCTTTAGCCCTTCCAGGTCCTCCATTAATAGATAAATGCACAAATCACAAACAAACTTCGTTGAATATTAAAGATTGAATTGGATTTATTGATGCAAATTATGTCAACATATTTCATGCAAAACGACATTATACTTATGTCAAGCAGACACAATGTTGTGTTACCATTATACAATATACTATTCTCTTTGACGTGATATGATCTATTTGCAACCTCCTTCCTTGTCAACCTCTAATTTTAGTCCTGCCTGCCATGTCACTGTCATTCAATATTTCCTCGTGTATTATGTCAAATAATGTACAATTTTATGTTTATTAAAACCTGAATACTACAGGTTTTCTCATTATTTCACTCCTCATATTCATTTAAGTAGCACATATCAATCTCCCTACATTAAATAAAATATTTGAATGTAACAACACTGATATTGTAGTTCGCTAGAGCACCAGCTACCTGAGACATTACCGAGTAGGTGGCAGCACCGTTTTCAAAGATTTGCAATAAGTTCTAAGTTTCCATAGCATGAACTCCATCAAACAGATATGGTAACTATTCCAAATTCAAACTTGTTATATTAACTGCCAGTGTCTGTTTTAGAAAGAGATCTGTGAATTGTTTATCTTACGACATAAAATTATTTATCTACGCACATATCATTAGTGCTCCAAAATGCGTTCAGAAACCGTAGGAAATTACCAGCATTATTACAACCGATTTTACTATGAGATATTTTTTGTCTGTGGTAGTAGGTAAAATCTGTACTTTAATGTTATAACAGTATAGATTTTTGTAACGTTTAAATTCGGAACAGCTGCTGTCTAAACCCAAGTGGGTCTCTATTCTAGTATCCATAGATATTAAAACAGTTATCGATACGAAACGTCACTTTAGTATGTTTTTTTCAACATGGTAGGGCTAAAATAAGAGCTTGGCAACAGCTACCTTATTCACCTGCGTATATCTATAGTTGGCGTGAGAGTGAATGAGACAATGAATAGGTATATATACCTACGGCCGTATTTTTTTAGCATCTTTACTTAGAAGTTCGATTTTAGCTGAGCTCAAAGAGATTGTATTTAAGTATTTGATTTAGATTTCAACTTTATACCTCCACGCGTTTCTGAGAAAAAATATGATTGAATTTTTGAGTTGTTTGACAGACAGGCTGATAGACAACGAAGTGATCCTAGCATGCAGAGAAATCTAGTATGGTACTCCATAGAAACCACCTTGATTTGGTTGGAAGCCGTGCTTCCGACAGGTATCGACACGTGCCAAATCACGCTTCAGCCAGGACTGCATGCTGGCCTGCCGATTTCGCTCGTGTAGCGCTCCTTATGATATTAGTTTGGTATGATTTCTGGAAGTATGCTAATTAAAATTATGCATTTTGTTTTTATGACGACTGAAGGAAACCGTTTTTCACACAGTGCATTATTTATTAAACTATAAATATATAATTACAATTTAGTTTGTATAATTTATCGATAAACAAGTCGACACAGTAACATCCCTAGCAAAGACCAAACTTGCATAAAACTTGTGACAACCTACACAATTGAGGAATAACAAATGCATATACATCTCTTTCTGCCGCGTTAGTCGTGTCGTAAGGAAGTACAGGACAGGTATACGTCTCTGCTACCTATTTTAGCGCGGTTTCCATGCTTATCCTTATTCCGAGGTTTTTTTAATATTTACGCACGACATTTGATCACGAGTGACATGAGTATAGGGACTTCATTAGTTTGTCTATGATTATAAAAAACCATTCGTCTTAAAGGAGAATCGAATTGCCGCCATTGCTGTTGTCATTTTCTTGTTGGTTTTTGCTGTTACGAAAGTAAAATTGTGAACCCATCTTAAGAGTACTTATGATATACTAGCTTCCACCCGCGAGTTCGTCTGCGTGGACCCGGGATAAAAACTATTTTATATTTTAATCCAGGTTTTAAACTGTCTTCGTGCTCAATTTCATTCAAATTGGTTGAGCCGTTTAAGCGTCATTGAGTAACAAACATCCAAACATCTAAGCATCCAAACTTTCGCATTTATAATATTAGTAGGATTATGTTTGTAGATAAAGTAGTATATGCAACTGTACATAATTAAGCCATCAAACATGAGTGTGGTTTTATGAAATGAGCGTCAGTTGCATAAACTACTATTGTCATTGCTTTCCGGCCATTATTCATTATTACTATATGTGATAATATTGTCTTGCAATGGCTAAGTCAATCTATTGATTAAAGATATATTAATAATATTTTTAACACAATTGCTCGTAACGTACCTCTTATTGTGTCGCCTTTAGGCTCATAATCTTGGATATTAAACACGCGTGTTTTATAACATTACGACACTTGTGTGTTATGGTTATATCCCGAGTAAGTCACGTTGGCACCTTGCAGCAAGATGTACGCATGCACACGGTGCATTCTTAAATTAACCGGGTTGTACAGAATGTACAGCTTTTTTTTGAATTCTCGCCAAATGGATTCTTACTCAACTAAATAAATTAAATCATTTTTGTTAATCAATTAACAATTTCTTTTTGGATATGATATAGAAACGTTTAATTTAGTAAAACTATTCACTTTTAATAACATTTTACATGAGTTAATAAAGATAACATTTTAAAACGAAAATATTTATTTTATTTTGTTTTTACTGTTTAGACATTTCATCTAATGCGCGCGCACTGCGCAAACTTCACGAAAAAAAACTGTTGCGCGCCATTATAGGTTATTTCACAGATATTTGTAAACATTGTTAATGCGTGTTTGGTTATTAACAAAAATATTGACTCGTGCTGACTAGAAAAGTGATAAAAAGAATGGACGCCACTGGAAATTCTTGGCGATGTATACAACATGTGAGTTAAAACCTGTTGTCATCATAAGTAAAGAAAATAACTTGGCAGGCCAATAAATTTTTCATCTTATGAAAAGGATTTTTTCCTCGCAAAATGTGTTGAAAAACGTCGTATGAAACGCGTGAGCTTTGATAATTACATCCTCGGCTCTCTTATCTGACTATGATAATTCCGCCTCTGATGTAATTGTCAACATACCTCACTTGTATCACAATGTACTATTATAATAAGAATGTAATTTTGTTAACTGACTTGGTTTTACGTTAGGTTAGGTTAGGTATATGACAACTTTTTACGGTAGGTGAACTGTATTGCGAGACTTGCATTTTTGTACATGACACATTCTTGCGTCTTTGGGTACGTGGTCGCCACTCCAGAACGGATGCGCCAAAGTTGAACTAATTTTTTAATGTCGATTATCGGAAGTCCGAAAATGTTGTTCCAAAAAATTTACATCCTAATAATCACTATTCCTAACTACTCTGTTCCTAACGTTCTGAATTCCTAATAATTCAACTTCATAATGTCCGTTTCAATAAACATCTATCATAATAATATTTGCTTTCCTATATTTTTGCAACATAACCATCTTTTACACTATTATTCATCATCATATTTTTTTTGTGTAGATTTGTTTTTATTCATAAAATTGATTAGGTTAAAACCCAGACCCAGAGACTTAGAAAATTCGTTAGCGCGTACGTATCGTGGCAAAACCGATTCTGATGGCGGATAGGTTAGAAGACGGCTGCGGGAGCTCTGCTCTTGCTGCCGTCTTCGTGGTTTTTTTTTAAAGAGCAGAAAAAACTTCTTAGAGAAAAGTGTTTCAAGTAACAGATGCTCCTTTTGAAGTAACATAGTGTTATGGATTACGTTATTAGTAAAATAAATTGTAGGAACTAAAACTTTAGTAAACAACATTTTAGAAACAGTGATCATTAGGAGTACAGTTCATTAGGAATATCAATTTTCGGAAAACTGAGTGTTACAGATAACGTTAATAGTAAAATAAAATGTAGGAACTCAAACTTTAGCAAACAAATTTTTAGGAACAGTGATCATTAGTAGTACAATTACTTAGGAACATCATTTTCGGACGCAAAACTTTAGCGAACCCAATATGGACCCCTGCAGAACCTTTCTGACCCAACAGCCATCGGTTCTATGTGCAATGTGTCCCGCCCACTGCCACTTAAGTTTAGTTATTCGGCGCAGGACCGGTCCCTGTAGCATTGGCAGTCTTTGAGGGAGGCCTATGTCCAGCAGTGCAGAGCCTTTTGACTGAAATAAGGACGCTCTTTTAACTTCATTCAAGTAAATGGGGTCTAATAAAATTCAATTGGCAAAGTCATTCCACAAAAGCCAACTCGCACCTGCATTCAATCTTCCCATTAGCTCCATTCAGTATGCGATCTGACAAAGGATTAGCTGAATACGTTTAATTTCCATAGAATATTCATACTAACGAGCTCTCGAGAGATTTCCAATGTCCGCTCTAGAGTGGCTCTTCTCGACGATAATGCGAGAGAGATAATACAGTCGATGTTTAATGGAGCTTGTGCCAGTTGATTTTTATAGGTATAGATGTATTGTGATGACATATAGCACTCAAACGTGGTCGCTCACCAGGCCTCATTAGAAAGCTCAAAGTCACTCAAAGGGCAACGGCGAGAGCTATTACTGGGAGTTTCTCTGCGTGATCGCATCAGAAATGAGGCTGTTCACAGATGTAGGCACATTGCACGTAGAACCAATAGCTGTTGGGGCGGAAAGGTTCTCGAGTGGCGACCATGACAAGCGCGGCGTGGGTAGACCCCATAAGCTGGAATGATGACCTGGTAATGGTTGCGGGAGTCCGATGGATGTGGGTGGTGCAGGACCGGCCATTGTGGCACTCCTTGGGGGAGGTCTGTGACCAGCTCTTTTGTCGTGACGTCATTTGGCTGAAATGATGATGATGATGTGTATAGCCTTTGCCATTATGCTTATAATTTCCAGAAAAAATCCCATACTTTCCTGTAAGTACCATGGTTGCAGCGAATAAGGTTTACGTTTAGTCTATATAACAATTGCACTTATGTTGCTAGTAGCTGTTGATACTAGCTTCTGCCCGCGACTCCGTCCGCGTGGAACTCGTTTATATCTTAACTCGATACAAACTTTCACCCCCATTTCACCCCCTCAGGGGCTGATTTCCGGGATAAAAACTATCCTATGTCCTTCCCCGGGATTCAAACTATCTCCATACCTCATCTCAATCGGTTTAGCGGTTTAAGCGTGAAGAGGTAACAGACAGACAGACAGACAGACACACTTTCGCATTTATAATATTAGTATGGATATATAGTAAGCATAAAGTATATATAGTAAGTATGGATTAGTATGGATGGCATGGATTAGTTTGACTAGTTTACCTTTGAAATGGAAACCAATTCAAACTGTTCCCGAAACTAAGTGCATTAAGCAATTAATTTACTGTACTTACCCATTCTATGTTTGTAGATGATTCGGTGTTCTAGTCCTACCTGCTTATTTGTTTAATAAGGTCTACAGAGATTTAATTTAGTTCTCGTGAACCTAGCTAAAGTTGGTGAGGTACCTAGTAGGTTGGTGAGGTAGGGCACAGCGAAATGTCATCCCGCTCGAATTTGGAGCAGCCCAACTGGGGAAGTACCTCCGCCTTGCAGAAGATCACAGCCATAATAACACTACTACTTGCTCTGTAGTAGTGTTGTGTTCCTGGAGGTGAGGAAGGTCGCCAGAGCTCCCGAGGATGCGTTGTGTTGAGAGCGAGGGAATTTGTCCCTTCAGCTGTCAACACGGCGAATCCTTAAACATATTAAGGGTCGGCAACGCCCATTTTAGTCCTTTGGAGTTTCATGCGTCTATAGGCTGCGGTGTCCGCTTCTCATCAGGCGGGCCGTACGCTTGTTTGCCATCGTCGTTGTATAAAAAAAGTTAAGGATAAGGAGGAAAAAAGATAAGGAGGAGAAGGAAGAACGCTTAGTGTTTGCCCAACTACGGCAGAGCCGAGAGGAAGGGATATGATTTTAGCTGTCTACATTTGTATTTACATGTGTTCCACCGTATAGCGTTTAAGATACTGAACTGATTTTGAGGAATGAGGCATCGATTCTAATTTATGCTCCGGATGACATAGGTCACTATTTGAAAAAAAAAACTTTTCCTTCAAGTTAGTTTTCCGTAGTCCGGAATGTACGGATACAGTTACTTATGCTTTATATGCTTGTTGTTTGGATTCATAATCCGTGTAAACAGCATCTCGCCACAATAAATGAATGTGATAAAATCTTAACTTACATTAAGTACACCTCTTAACGAAATAAATTATTTTATTAAATTAATAAGTACATTTAATATAACCAATAAGTACATTCCACGGCTACAATTAATACTAAATTAAAAATAATAAAACGAAAAAATTTAAACTAATTACAAAAAAAATAGTCCGTCCAAAAGTTCTGCCTACGGCATTTCCCATTTGAACCGCAAGCGCGATCCTTTGTGAAAGGTACGCGCCAGCTCTGGGGTCCCCTGAGGCGTGGACCAGCCGCGACGACAGGGTCCTCATGAAGGCCTTCATGTCGGCGGACCAGGGTCCCATCTTTTTATTAAACCATCACCGTATTAAGCACAAGACTTGAACCTGTGCTCTGTATTACCGGTACAGTGAGCCAACTGAGCTACTCAGACGTTGACTGATGATGTTTATCTTCGCATCATATCTGCTGCCGCTACGACTAGCGACCTCTCTGGAATTTCTTGAAATACTCACAGCCTTTAGACCACACTAATGGTTATTTTATTTGTTCTCTATATCATGTCGTTCATAAAAAAAACAGACATTTGCAGTCCATAAATCACCGTGTTCAAAATCTGTGGGCGTAGCATGGTTGCCATTTTATCACTTATCGTTGTGGTAAAGACGCCCATCACGCTCTGACAAGTATGCGAGTGCGAGAGTGACGGATGCCTTATCCACAACGATAAGTGATAAATTGACAACCGTGCTACGCCCGCTATTGGCCATAGGAAAGACGACTTTGGTTTTTCACTCCGTATGACGCAGTATCAAGATGAAACGAGACATTTGGGTCCGAGAACTGAGTTCGCCAGTGTTTGTAGGTTTATTTTACTGATTAATATTATTTAAAAGCAATATCATGGCTACGGTGTCCTCAAGTACAACCTTTGTAAGGGTCGCCAGAACGCTTGACTCTCCATACAAACGTAGTTTGGATTCTCATTTTAATACGAAATGCTAGAATAACATGAAACTTTTTATACAGAACTAGCTTCCGCTCGCGACTTCGTCTGCGTGGACCCGGGATAAAAACTATCCTTTATTTTAAGTCAGGCTATAAACTATCTTCGTGCCAAATTTCATCCAAATCGGTTAAGCCGCTTGAGCGTGATTGAGTAACAAACATCCAAACATCTAAACTTTCGCATTTATAATATTATAGTAGGATGAGATCCGACATATCTAGTTCGGATGCTAGTTTCTGATGCTAGAAATTAAGCATAGGCGTATGCCATTGTGTAGTCATTCCAGTATCACGACCGCTTTAGCCTAGTTGGTAGTGACCCTGGCCTACGAAGCAAGAGGCCCCGGGTTCGAATCCCGGTAAGGGCATTTATTTGTGTGATGAACACGAATATGTGATCCTGAGTCATGGATGTTTTCTGTGTTTAAGTATTTATTTATCTATATAAGTATGTTTATCGTCGTCTAGTACCCATAGTACAAGCTTTCCTCAGTTTGGGACTAGGTCGATTTGTGTAAGATTGTGCCTATTATTTATTTATTTATGACGATTTAAAAAGACAACCAAGCTACGTTTGTATGGAGAGTCGACTTGAATCGCCTGTGCTGGGGAGTCTTAAGAGATCTATCCATTTCTCAAGCTACCTTTTTCTTTTTTTTCCAACCACCTAGATTTCATTTTCTTGTTGGGATTAAAACAACACTCTCTCGACTAACTCTTTATCTCCTTACTAAATCCATTACGAAAGTATCTTTCCAGGCTTGGAATAATCTTGTTTTTGTTGCGATTAAAAACGATTTGTCTTATAATAAGCAGCTTCTAACTGTGAAAGAGTTTTTCAATATTATGCTTCCGCGTGTTACGAGCGTTTTAAAAAATAATGGCATTTTTATTAATAGGGATGTAGACACTTAATGGGGACACTTTTTTCTCCTATTGGGATGGGAATTCTAAGTAACATAAAAGTTGCAGATAATCTCGTAAAAAAATGTGGCATTTCTTGAGAAATAATCTTACAGCGAACCCAGGCGAAGCCGCGGGATAAAATAAAGTCAATGTCCACCCAGAAAGTCTTATCTACAGGGTGTATAAAAAATGGGGTGTGAACCGAGCAAGGGCATATTCGGTAGCGCATTGTGATTCCGAATATGCATTTGCTTATGTTTTTTATTAAATCAAATCAAATCAAATCAAGATTTTTTATTTCAAATAGACTCAAAGAGTGCTTGAGAAACGTCACAAATGATATATGTATATACACAACGCAACAAAAAAAGTTAAAATTGATTGCACGTAAAATTATTTTAGTTTACATTGATATTTTTGTTTTTTGTTGACATTGCTCATGTATGACAACATTCCACGCGAGGGTAAAGGGTGGGAGGGTTTATTTTCATTTTCAATCGCTGGGCGCACAGCTGTTTTGAAACCGAATGTTTTGTGTATGTTTTTTTGACAAGCAATGTCAACCAAAACAAAGACTGTAATGTAAACAAAAACAAACATTTCAATGTTAACAAAAACATATAAACAGATACCTAAAAAATGTTTTTTGTGAAAACGCAAAATATTCGTCAAATTGTGCCATGGAACTAGTACAAACGCCATCTTTTCTTCCTGTGTTTATACAACTTTATAGCCTTGTCCTTACCTCGCAAACACAGCTAACATGGCGGGTGATTGATGACGCAAGCGATCCTCACACGCATTAATTATCGACGACCGCCTAATGCACTAGTTCGGGGTTGGGCCAGAGTGGGTTCAAGAAGATGGTCGATTTCTAAGAAAGGTTTTGAGCCAACAAAAGTTTATTGTTAGACAGCTATTTTACATGTAGGAATGAAAAAAAAAGATTCAAATAATTGTTTTCTTATGTATGGTAGGTAATTATTAATTTTATTATAATAATAATATGTTATAATGTAACATAATAAATCAAACTATACAATATACATGGTGTACCAAAAATGGGGTATGAACCGATCAAGGGCTTAACAGGTTCTGATAAGAAAAAAAAAATTTTTTTTTGACGCGATTTTTTTTTACATTTGTATGCAGCTCGTCACCCCAGCCAGCCAACGCTCCATACAAAGGTAAAAAAAAATCGCATCAAAAATTTTTTTTTTCTGTTTTTACTTATCAGAACACGATACCTGTTAAGCCCTTGATCGGTTCATAACCCATTTTGGTACACCCTGTATTACAAATAATTGTCTATGAAACTACTAGAATGACTAAAACTAACTTAACCTAGGGGGCCTACACTATATTTACATATATCCCCTAGATCAATACCACTTGGTAGGGCGCCTATAGTTACCTCGCTGAATGACAATGCCAATGCGTTGAGCGAGGAACGAGCCAGCCATGGTGACCAGTGGAGCGGATGAGAATTTTGGCAAGGTAATTGTTTTTTTGCAAACAATATGCCATAGTACATATACTGTCATAACTCACGTCAGTCTGGCAGCCTATCTACCATAATTGGTGGATTAGCTTTATCCCCTTATTTATAAAACCTACCAAACCCCTGTAAACTTAAGACATAGTTTTAAGACCTTTATTACTTACGAATTATGGAAACACTTCCGTAATAAATGATTTGATTTGAAAATTAAATTTTTCCTTACATTTCTTCCCAAGTTGGGCCCCGAAGGGGTCCTCAACTAATTGCCGAAAGGGGCCCTCAACTAATTGCCGAAGGGGCCCTCAACTAATTGCCGAATTGAAAATGAAATGTGTATCACCTTTTCTCACAAACATAAAATGTCGAATTGACAAATAAAGACAAATAATTATAACGATATTTTAGCTAAAGTAGGTTTGTTTGACTTTAATAAATACGGCCATTAGTATTTATACCTATAATTTCTAAAAATGGCCCAGATAATTATATTTAATTGACTCGGCTAACTTTTTTGGGAATACAGATGTCTATTTATGTGAGCTATCTGCCGCCAGTTTATTCTATAGAATCTTGGCAGAACCAACTTCGATTAATGTGAGGGTTCCCCAACTCGATTCGATCAAGTTATTTGCCTAGAAATGGACCAGTTTCAGCCATTGAAGTGACTTAACGACGGCGTCGATTTCAATAATTTATTCAAGAGTGTGGTTATTTTTTACCAAGACGCAAACAAGTAAATGTCATTAGTTATTTTAAGCCCCTATCTTTAATTAGGTGATCGTATTTATATTAAATACTAATATGTTGTGTTTTTAAAACTTATAACAGAATTGCAAAAAAAACAACAACATAGGCAGTTGCCCAAGGAAGTATTCTCGGCCCATATAATATTTACCAAAACCTCCTAAGCCATTTGAATATATAGTACATGAAAGTGTAATATTTCGTGTGTACAAGATGGATCACATATCTGTTTCCCGAGGGAAACCCCACTTCCATCGTAATTCTAGAAGATCGTAACCGTACGTGACATTAAGGGTCATACGTCTCTTTTAACAAAGCGGCAGATCATACCCTTATGTTCAGAGAAAATAATAACAGGCAACTTTTTGTGCGTAAATTGGTTTGTGATGTATAAGAAAAGTTATATGCATTAGTTGGCTGATCTTGAAAAGATCCCTCGTGTAAAAGAATGTGAATTTTAATGTGAAAATTGATGAATTTTAACGCCATTTTAGTTAAAACAGGCTTATAGGACGTTTATGAATACGGCCGTAAATATGTAGTACATAATTATCTCGATATTTGCGAAATATCTACATGACCTCATACGTTTATTTATTTTATACATCAATAGTAACTAACAAGCACACGACCCTACTGATGGTAAGCAGACCCCGTCGCCTACGGAACCTCGCGACACTTGAAAAATCACAAGCGCGATGCCGACCCTTTACTGATTTGAGGATACATTGTTTTGACAGCTAGAGATAAATATAGATTCCAGCACAGCGCATTCTAGGGAACTCCTGACTATGAGACTAATTGCCTTTTTAACCCCATACGCAAAAAGAGGGGTGTTATGAGTTTGACGTGTCTGTGTGTCGTCTGTCGCATCGTAGCTCCTAAACGAATAGTCCAATTTTTATGTGGTTTTTATGTCCGAAAGCTGACGTGATCAACAAGGTTCTTAAATATGTTTTAACAAATCGGTTCAGCCGGTTTTGAGATACTGAACTTTGAAAGACATGTGGGGGTTTTTTAACTTTTCGAAGTTTTTATTTTATTAAAAGCAATATTTAATACATTCACCACTTTAGTCATTATGGTAGAGGTGCTCGATATTTGATGAACGTCATTCTGACTTAACAGTCACATCGATGTTCTCAAAATAAGCAACGAATTATACCTCACTGAATCTATTACTTAAAATAACGATCACTAATGTAATCCTAATCTTAACACAGGCTTAAAACCAATGACATATGATCCCACGCATTCGTATAACCTTATACGTAAGCTATTTTAATCTAAAATTGACATCCCAAACAAACTCTTCAAATGCCTGATGAAAGAAATTAATGCAAGGTCAGGTCCGAATGGGGAAAGGGTGTGTGTGTGTATGTGTTATACTTGGGCCGAAAGGGACGTGTTTGGTGATTAATCCTAATGTCAAGTAATGAGCTGGAGTAAAATACGATGTTATGTTAGGATTTTGGTGTTTCAGCAATTTGGTCGAACGTCATGTTAGTCCATAGTATCCATACTAATATTTTAAATGCGAAAGAGTGTCTTTCTGGCTGACTGGTTAGATCATTTTACTAAAAACATATTTTTCTATAAACCCTTTTTCCTGTCACGTTTTTCCCCATTCCTAATTTACGCCAGGCTTATTTATTCCTTATAGTATTATTCCAGTCGCGAATTTCCCCATTCGTAAAATTAGCCAAATGCAAATATTCCTAACGGCCTAATTCTACAATCGCTATTTTTCTTCAAGACTTTTTTCTCACACTTATTTTTTACTCACGAACAATTTCGCGTTCGACATTTACCCGATCCTGAGTTCCCCCACACGCGAGTTTACCCTCGCCCTGTTATTGCATAAATATTTTTATCTATTTATTTAGTCCAAAGGGATCTTCTTAATCAAGACTTCCTTAAAACTAGAACTCCACTCTTTAAATAGGTTGAAGCCGGTGCTATGGGATAAGCAGTGCTCCTCCCACTACACATGTTTGTTATTATAAACTTAAGTTTTTTATAATAAATAAAAGAGCAACATGCAATAGCTAAATGTGTGCGTGTGCGTAATACAATATTTTTTAATTTTTTTGTAAACAATTTTTTTTATTTTATATACCACGTCGGTGGCAAGCAAGCTTACGGTCCACCCGATGGTAAGTCTTTACCGTAGCCTATGGACGCTTGCAACTCCAGGGGTGTTACATGCGCGTTGCCGACCCGTTAAGAATTTATACTCTCGGTTTTTGAAGAAACCCATACTGTAGTCTCTCGGGAAAACCTCGGCAGGGAGCTCATTCCACAACCGGAGCGTCGGAGGTAGGAAATTTCTCTGAAACCGTACGGTAATATTTTTATTTAATAACGAAACCTCGCGTGCATGCTTTAATGAATTCGAATATTACTGTGGTTATGGATGGATTTGTAGAACCTTTTAACATATGTTATCACTGATTTAAACTGCACCGGAAATCAAAAATTTCGGGTCCACTAGCATAAGGGTGAATATCATATTTCATGTTTTGCACTAAACTTATCCACCCATGTTAACTTCGAAGATATTTAACTACGAGGGTCATTTTTTTTTGGAAGGAGATTATTCTTAGAAACTACTTTCCCGTCAATAAGAATGGCAGATTTTCATACGGAACATATTTAAATAAATTGTCAGTCGAAAAATCTGAGCTCTTTGGCGCGTCCACAACTGAAAAAAAAATCGAAATTTACCCTCCATGTAGTTTTTCCCCGCTTGTATTAATTTTGAATTATGCACTGGTTTAATCCTTATTTTTTTGAACCGTCTAATCAAAAGTTATGTATAAATAATTTTTTTCAAACCAAAAAACACCTAATTTCTTTGGCGAACTTGATCAGCCTGTCATAAAACGCTATTTTAATATTTGAACAATTCCTACCTAGTATCCCCGCACCCTTTCGTTACCATCTTCCACCCGAAAACTATAAACCTGTGCTTAGATGGACGTATTTCGCTACATTATTTTGTATATTGCTATTTGTGTTTTTTTTCCTATAGGTGCCTTATTACTCCGGTAAACGAATCATAGTTAATAATTAAGCCGTACATTTTAAACTTTTTTAACGTACGTCTACTACGATTTCCTACATTTATATTTGAAATATGAAATTATATGATACGTAATTACGGATATGAAAAATGTATTATGCCCTTTTTTAATTACTTTGGATTTCTTTGGCATCGAGTTCCAACGAAATTAGATTTGTCCAAAGAAATTATGTAATGATAGATGATTTTCCTTACCCTTAAAAACCCTTGATTATAGTATGTATTTTAATGTAATGCATTTTTTGTCCACGATACTTCCGAAATAGTTTTGGAAAACGTATATTTAGACTTCTTGACTGGAGAATAATAAGAAAAAGTTTTTATTTTGCTGATTTGAGTGAGTGTGAGACTGAGAATGCAAAATGTACATAAATATAAAAAATGTTGAGCTTAACTTTAAAAAAATACCTTGTATAAAAGTAGACAGGCATTTAGAAATATTTTGTCAAAGATCACATGCTATAAATGATTGAAATCGGATCAAATGCATTTTAGTAGATGAACGGCTACCACAAAAATCCGTTATATTTTCCTTTGCTCAGAAAAAAGCTTGATTTCATTTTTATAATCCATAAGACTGAACAAATATCGTAAAAATTGTAGCATTTACCTTTATCTGCGTTGCACCTGTAGGTCACATCAGTTAATGCAAGACCTTGCAATTGCCATCTTACGTCTTTTTAGGCTTTCTTTACATCATTGATTCACTCTCTTGGTTCTTGTAACCCCAACTTCTAAGAAAGGGTATACTTCTGTACACTGCTTTTGATATCGTGATTACTTATATTATCGGTTTCTGTTCATTTGAACCGTATTTAATCCTATATTTTCCCTATTCCTGAAATTATTAAAAATAATAAATACGTTTGTTATTTTCTGTTGACAATCTGTCAACAACGTTGTGTTCTTCTAAATAGTCATTTTCACTACCATAAAGGTTAGGTTTTATACTTTTCGGCTAAGTCTGTATACTTTTAGGTACTTATGAAACCCTGGTAGCTTGTAATTTTTGAAATATGAAATTATAATATGTAATTCTAGAACATGGGATCCCTTGGGTATAAAAGCCGATACAGCCGCTGTATTAAATGAGTTTTACCTTCGACTTCCAAACAAGAAGTACAGAACAGATCCGTTGCGGGGTCACAGCCGGCCCTGCAACTCAAGAGGGTCCCTAAACCTACTCGTCGGTCGTCAGTTTTACTACGAATTGCGTCCCTGCTGGACGACTGCCTTTGCGGGGCTCCCCTACTGAGCACCTGCCTCCCGAAGCGCTACATCTGTACACCACCCTTCGGAACGGCCCAGCTGAGCTCCTCCCGAGCGTTTGGCTTGGAAGACTCCCTGCTGCACGCGTCCTACTACGCGCCGGCCACTGCTCACGCCCTACGGGACGTTCCTATCTGCTGCATGCGCCTTACTTCTCGCCTACCTACTGCTCACGCCCTACTACGCGCCTGGTTGTCGACTGCCGCGCTACACGCGCCCCTACCGAGCGCCTGGCGGAGGCTTATACCCTGACGGTACGCCCGTACGCTTACTCCTCGCACGCGCTGCTACGCACGCCTCCGGCCTGTCATTTCTACCTGCGGAACCCTCACATCCTACGGCGCGACTTCCTGGGGATCCCACTGGTTCCGTTTAACTCTTTCCTAATTTAACCACCACGTGTCCTGGTAACTAGGTACTACTGTTTGCTTGTCAAGAAACTCTCTTAATAAAGAACCTCGACCCTAACTTTTCTTTTGTAATTTGTATTTAGCTTTCATACTTGTTACGTGGGCTTCCAAAAAGGTTTGTAAGTCCACGTAACGTGACAGTTTTGGCGCCCAACGTGGGGCCTTATTTTTTGACAAGCTTATTTTTTTTTCTAAATTTTAAAAACTACAGACAACATACGTCACTAAAACCTCTTTATTTCGGCCTCATATTAACTAACTTCTACCTAAAATTTTTTTTTTTTTTAACTCAGTTACTATGGCACGTCCTATCAAATATGTTAACTTAAATAAGCCTGAACTCGAATACGAGGTTATAATTAGGTTAGAGGAACCAAGAGAAAATTTGGTAGCTTTAAAAAAACAGGCAGAAACACTGGGTCAATCGCAACCACCGACAGAGGTCTTGCAGTCAGTCATTCCTCCTGAAGAAGATCTCGAACAGGTTGAAACTTGTCTGAATTACTTTGAATCAAAGATCAACCAGTTACAATCCAAAGCTTCTCCATACGCGTGTAAAAGACTAGAATCATTTCAAAATCACTTATTTTTTCGACTTAGACGCATCGACTTAGACCATAACTCGCCTCTCACAGACAAACTTAACCGACTTTCGGAAAGATTCAAGGTTTTAGAGAACAAATATGATGCTCTACTTTGTGAATCTGCGGAAACTACACCCTTAGCATCTCCCCACTGCCCTCCTCTTGGAACAACACCTGAAGCCCCTTTATCTTCTCACTTAGTTACAAACCAACACTCAGAACAGACTATTCCCTGTCAAAATATTGCTCAAACGACGTCCTCTCCTAATATAATCCCAGAACTTAGAAAACTATCCTATTCCGGCAACTCCTGCCCAAAATCTTTTCTCCAAAAAATTGAAGAGTTTGGTGTTTCCCGCAATCTGAAAAAGGAACGCCTTGCTGACTTAGTCTTTGAAATTTTCACTGATAAAGCCCTTCATTGGATTCGATTTCAGAAAAATCGTCAACCAGACCTCTCATGGTGTGAAATCTCAAACCTACTTATTAGAGATTTCGGTAATACGGATTATGACTTCAAACTCTTGACTGCTATCAACGCTAGAACTCAAGGTGATTACGAGACTATCATCATTTATATCTCCATTATGCATGGTATGTTCTCTCGTCTCAACAAAAAAAAAGTGAATCTGAGCAACTCTCAATTCTCCTCAGAAACATACGCCCCTGCTATTCAGTATTCGTGGCATTGAATAAAATTGATTCCATTGATTCTCTGATATCAGCCTGCCAAAATTACGAACATATTTTGGATAGAGACCGTAACTTTAAAGAACCTAAACCTGCTATTGATCAATTAGCATCTGAATTCAATTACAACCCTTCGACATCCTCATCTAAAACTTCCCTCCCTAGCCAGCCTAAAACACAGTTCAATTCAGACTCAAGACCCCCTTTTAAGAATTATTTTACTAAACAAGTAAATAGCATCTCTGATAAATTTACCTCTAATCTCTTCTGTGTTCGATGTCGCGCAAACGGCCACTCTCTTCGAACTTGTCAGCAACCTCACTTCCCCATTTGCTTTAAATGCGGTCTGCGAGGCTTTAAAACCCCAGACTGTCCTGACTGTAATACCAAACACTATTCCTCTCCAAAAAAACTAACTTTGCACGACTCCGATAGCACCAATAACTCTAGCCCTTTTGACATAATTGACTGGCAAAATTGGCTTACTTATCTTCGTAATTTCTTCAATCTTTACAAGATTTCGTCAGTCCTTTATGAAGAAGAAAAGGATCATAATAGACCTTTTCTTAACTTTACTATCGACGGAATTCCTTTTTCCGGTTTGCTAGATAGTGGAAGTTCTTTAACTATATTAGGCAACAATTCTCACCTTGACCTTTTGAAAAAGGGTTATTCTTTATCGAAGTCGTGCCCACTTTCAGTCGCTACAGCTAATAACCACAAATTGCAATCATTAGGCTATATCGACTTACTCATGACTTTTAATAATCAAACTCATGCTATAAGAGCCTACGCGTTCCCTGAAATACACCCTTCAATCATCTTAGGTGTAGACTTTTCGAAAACTTTTAATCTTATACCCGAATTGCTTAAACCTACTATCTTTGACAATGTACAGTGTAATACCATTACATCTGACACTGGGAAGATCCTCACTTATGAAGCATTATCTACGGAACAGAAAGACATAGCTGCAGACATCATCGCCAGATTCAAGCAAATTTCCTTCGAAGAAAAAGGCGAACTTGGAAAGACTCATCTGATTTGCCATAAAATCGATACAGGGAACTCTCCACCTGTAAGACAACGCTGCTACCGGCTATCACCTGAAAAACAAAGAGCACTTATAAACGAAGTAGACAAGATGCTTGGCTGGAAAGTGATTGAACCCTGCGAGAGCCCTTGGTTATCTCCGGTGATCATAACTCCTAAGAAGAATGGTGAATGGCGTTTCTGTGTTGACAGTAGAAAACTTAACTCTATCACTCGTCGTGATGCCTATAGCCTGCCACTAATGAACGAAATATTAGACCACTTGAGAGATGCTAAATATCTTTCAAGCATTGATATTGCGAAAGCTTTCTGGGAAGTCCCACTACACCCTCCAGACAGGGACAAGACAGCTTTTTACGTCCCAGGTAGAGGAATGTACCGCTTTGTTGTCATGCCTTTTGGTCTAACCAATGCTCCAGCGACACAACAAAGACTAATGGACGCGCTTTTCACTCCGGAGTTTGAGCATAAAGTATTTTGCTACTTAGACGATATCGTCATCATCAGCAAGACCTTTGAAGAACATATTTCCCTTCTTATCAGAGTTCTTGAAAAACTAACATACGCAGGTTTGACGATTAACTACGAAAAAAGTCAATTCTTCAAAAAAGAACTAAAATACCTTGGTTTTATGGTCGATGAACAAGGCTTGAGAGCTGACCCTGACAAAGTTCGGGCAATTTTAGAATATCCTACGCCGACTACAAAAAAAGAGATAAGAAGATTTCACGGCAGCTGCAGTTGGTTTAGAAGATTTATCCCAAACTTCAGTACTATTGCAGCACCTCTTAATAAATTGGCAGCCTCGGGGAAGAACTCGCCAAAATTTGGCTGGACTGCCGAAGCCAACTCCGCCTTCCTAAAGATGAAGGAACTACTTGTGACAACTCCAATCCTTGCCTGCCCTAATTTTGATAAACCTTTTGCTGTTCACTGCGATGCCTCCAACGATGGAATCGGAGCGGTGCTCACACAAAAGCAAGATAATAGAGAAGTCGTAATAGCATACATGAGCAAAAGTTTCAATAAGCATGAACGGAACTACTCAACCACAGAACGGGAGACGTTAGCTGTCATTTCAGCTCTTGAGCACTGGAGATGCTACGTGGACAATGGAAAAGAATTTACTGTTTACACGGACCATGCTGCTCTAAAATGGTTCCTAAATCTATCTAATCCTTCAGGTAGACTAGCTAGATGGGCCCTCAGACTCTCAACATTCAACTGCGTTTTAAAACACAAGCAAGGAAAAGACAACGTTGTCCCCGATCTACTCTCTCGCTCGTTCGACAGGAATCCTGATCTTCATCAAACGGCACCAATTACTCAAGAAATTCAACGTACTAACGATGAAGACCACAACAGATTAATCTCGGACTGTCAAAACAATCCGGACAGTTACCCGAACTACTACTATAGAGACAACAAGCTATTCCGTCGTAGTTACGATCAAAACTCCATAACGGACGATTTTGCCTGGAAGGAAGTTCCTCTTCCTTCAACTAGAAAATCACTTATCGAAGAATTCCATGGCTCTGCCTAATCCACACTTGGGCATATTCAAGACTTACAAGAAATTAGCACTACAATACTACTGGACTGGCATGTTTAGAGATGTTGCTAAATACATATCAAAATGCGAAACTTGTTTAGCCTACAAACACTCTAACCACTCTCCTTATGGCATCATGGGTAAACCTAAAATTTGTTCTCGCCCGTTCCAATGCATATCGTTAGATCTCGTGGGTCCGTTACCGATGACTAGAAAAAGAAACCAATATATACTAGTTATAAATTGCTACTTTACTAAATACAGCATAATTTTTCCTTTAAAACGTGCAAGGGCTACTGATATTACCTTTCACCTAGAAAATTTTGTTTTTCTGGTTTTTGGAGTACCACAGACAATCATTATGGACAATGGACCTCAATTCCAGTCGCGTGAGTTCCATAACCTAATCAATAAATACAGAATACCTTTCGCGAACTTTAATCCTCTTTATTGCCCTCAAGTTAACCCCACAGAGAGGTACAATAAGACTCTTATCACGGCCTTAGCGTCTCTTGTTGGGGACGACCATAGATCTTGGGATAACCATCTTCCAATTATTCAGTCTGCTATGAATAATTCAGTGAACCTGGTAACCGGTTTTACACCCTCTTTCCTAGTTTTTGGACGCGAAACTATTCCTTGCGGCTCCATGTATTCACCATGCCAAAATCTTGAGGAAATAGTTTTTCTTCCTAGAGACATGTATGCTAATAACCTTGGCCTGCTATCATCTATTTACGATAAAGTTCAGGTTGCCTTGTACACAGCACATATAAAGAATAGCAATAGGTACGATCTTAGAAGGTCATTCAAAGAATTTAACATCGATGATATAGTTTGGAGGAAAAACTACGTCCTAAGTAACGCTGGCACTTACTTCAGTGCGAAACTGGCTCCAAAATACTTAAAATGCAGAGTTATTCAAAAACTCTCGCCCCTGGTGTATATGCTTGAAGATCCTAATGGTTCAAGAAACAAATGGCACAATAAGGATTTCAAAACATAGCATTTAGTTTAAGTTTATTTAACTTCACTTCATTACACATTATTTTACGTTCTTTTCTTTGCAGCTTTTCATTATGCTGACTTATTAGCGTGCGACTGTTCTGTAATGACTCGCTTCTGCTTTTCTTTCTTAGCTCTGTAAATAAATAAAAATTGTAGTAGCCTAGGACTACTGCACCCTCTTTAGTTCTAAACTAACTCCCCTCTACTAGTTGGCTCTAAACCAACTAGTCTAGAATTTCCTCGAGCGGATGACTAACTCGTTAAATAAGCCCTTAGGTTCTTCACATTTTCCCCTAGTTGGCGCTAGACCAACTAGGCCTGTATATAGTATTTCCTCGAGCGGATCGCCAACTCGTAAAATAAGCCGTGGGTTCGTCATTTTTCCCGTGGAGCGGCTGACTACTCCCTCAAAAAAAAAAAGCCTTAGGTCATGGTAAGGAGTTCCTTAGGAGTGTGCGTCATTGAATGTGAACCACATCCCCTTATTTTATCTGGAGATGAATGTATGTGTGATTTTTGAAAGAGACGCAAGGAAGATCTGGAGCTTCTTAGTTGTATATAATTTTCTTCATGTTATTAGCACCTCATCTCATTTATGCACTAATCACCACGCATAGCATATCTATATAACAAAAAAAAACTTTTCATTAATTAGTACGAAAAAGTTTTTTTTCCCTGGGTTTTTGGGGTAATGTAGCATTTACCTTTATCTGCGTTGCACCTGTAGGTCACATCAGTTAATGCAAGACCTTGCAATTGCCATCTTACGTCTTTTTAGGCTTTCTTTACATCATTGATTCACTCTCTTGGTTCTTGTAACCCCAACTTCTAAGAAAGGGTATACTTCTGTACACTGCTTTTGATATCGTGATTACTTATATTATCGGTTTCTGTTCATTTGAACCGTATTTAATCCTATATTTTCCCTATTCCTGAAATTATTAAAAATAATAAATACGTTTGTTATTTTCTGTTGACAATCTGTCAACAACGTTGTGTTCTTCTAAATAGTCATTTTCACTACCATAAAGGTTAGGTTTTATACTTTTCGGCTAAGTCTGTATACTTTTAGGTACTTATGAAACCCTGGTAGCTTGTAATTTTTGAAATATGAAATTATAATATGTAATTCTAGAACATGGGATCCCTTGGGTATAAAAGCCGATACAGCCGCTGTATTAAATGAGTTTTACCTTCGACTTCCAAACAAGAAGTACAGAACAGATCCGTTGCGGGGTCACAGCCGGCCCTGCAACTCAAGAGGGTCCCTAAACCTACTCGTCGGTCGTCAGTTTTACTACGAATTGCGTCCCTGCTGGACGACTGCCTTTGCGGGGCTCCCCTACTGAGCACCTGCCTCCCGAAGCGCTACATCTGTACACCACCCTTCGGAACGGCCCAGCTGAGCTCCTCCCGAGCGTTTGGCTTGGAAGACTCCCTGCTGCACGCGTCCTACTACGCGCCGGCCACTGCTCACGCCCTACGGGACGTTCCTATCTGCTGCATGCGCCTTACTTCTCGCCTACCTACTGCTCACGCCCTACTACGCGCCTGGTTGTCGACTGCCGCGCTACACGCGCCCCTACCGAGCGCCTGGCGGAGGCTTATACCCTGACGGTACGCCCGTACGCTTACTCCTCGCACGCGCTGCTACGCACGCCTCCGGCCTGTCATTTCTACCTGCGGAACCCTCACATCCTACGGCGCGACTTCCTGGGGATCCCACTGGTTCCGTTTAACTCTTTCCTAATTTAACCACCACGTGTCCTGGTAACTAGGTACTACTGTTTGCTTGTCAAGAAACTCTCTTAATAAAGAACCTCGACCCTAACTTTTCTTTTGTAATTTGTATTTAGCTTTCATACTTGTTACGTGGGCTTCCAAAAAGGTTTGTAAGTCCACGTAACGTGACAAAATAATAAAATGAATATATTGACCGGTATCTAAGATGTAAATAATAATAAAATAAATAAATCCAAAGATATTTAAAATCTACCAGTATGTACGTGATTAATGAAAAGTATCTTATCGTAGTGGTTGATATAATTTCCATTTTTCCAAATTTGTAGAGATATTTTTGTATCTCAAATACAATTCCGAGTTAATAATTTTTGTATTCGAAGTTTAAAAAAATAATTATTAGTCAGTTATTTAACTTTTCTTTTTTTTTAAACAAAACGAAACATGCTAATATTAATTCCAAGAACAGTGCTTCATTAAAAAAACAACAATTATAAATAACATATAATATGAAATGCGCAAAATAGCCCGGATGACGCTTGCGTGCAAAAATAGCTCCTATATATTGTTTTTGTACTGATCTTTTGTTGAATTTGATTCGCTGACTGATTTCCATTAAACATAAAAACAAAATCCAGTTTATGTGTCGCATTTTCTAAGGTCAGCTGTGCATATTTGATATACCTATCTCTAATTTCTCTGGTTTATTTTCTAATTTCTTTGGAGCAGTCCTAATTTACGGACCGCACTTTATTCGGTTAATTCTATGTGTTTGGTTTACGTTTGATTTCCACGATACAGGCTTAGCCTAGTGTGGAGTCATCGACTTTTCATTATTTGTACGGAATCTTTCTGGTAATTAAATTTTACTTTACTTTTAATTTCGAAAAAGTGACTTGACAACGATTCTATATAATTTACGAACCCGGTCCAAAAATTTCAAGAGAATCGATTTTTTGAAAGATTTTCGAACGAGCTAGCGAAGCGAAACCGGTATTTCTCTGTCCTGACCCCGTATCATGGTCGGCCTTATCACGCGATAAATGACAAGATAGAGAATCCGTCACTGGCTGACACCATTCGATGGAACGAGACGGACGCTCTATCTTGTCTTTTCCAGCCGTCGTCCAGCTGTTCTCCTCTACAGGTCGTGTTTCTCAACCGATTGTCGTGACATTTTGTGAACAGGTTCGATATAAACCTAGCTTGTGCCTGCGACTCCGTCCGCGTAGAGCTCGTTTATATCGTAGCTCCATACAAACTTTCATCCCCCATTTCACCCTCCTAGGTGATTATTTCCCGGATAAAAACAATCCTTTGTCCTTCCCCGGGATTAAAACTATCTCTGTACCAAATTTCATCTAAATCGGTTGGGCGGTTTAAGCGTGAGACAGACAGACAGACTGAAAGACATACAGACAGACACACTTTTACATTTATAATATTATTATTTAGTATTAGAATATGAGTATATGTATGGATATGGATATTAATTATTTTATCCATTAAGTTTTTAGAAATACAAAAATAAATAAATAAACACAGTCTAGCGAACGAACGAAGTTCTCCGTTTCCCCTAGCTAATGGAACTAGAGGTTTTGTGAGCTTTTGAATCTGGACATCCGGACACACGATATTTTTTGACCCAAGCTGAAATGGAGCATCATTCACTATGTTCGGTCGTTCAAAGACTGTAGATGTTTTTCTTTGACATAGTAAAATACCACGGGATTCCGCTAGAAGCGGGTGGCGCAGGACCAGTCACTTTAGCACACATTGGGGGAGGCCTATATCCAGCAGACGTCTTTCGGCTAATATGACGATGATGATAGTAAAATACGCAGCTAACCTAGTTTTCGTCGTCGGTATGTCCGTTCCTTTAAAACTTTTCCAGATGAATGCAACTCGTTCGAGTGGCTATACCTTTTGCGTCCATTCATCTGTAGTCGAGGGCTCTACGCTATTTCGTAAATATTCTGCGAAATATTATTAATATCGGTTTTTCGACAAATACCTATAATATCAGTTACAATTTGGCGACTTTTTCTGCAAGAGTGCACAACACAGTCCGGTTCAGACGAGCTTTGTAAAGATCTAAATAGGGTCTTAAAACATTTACGTTACTCGTTTTATAAACAACTCTAACAGTTTTCGATAAAACTATTTCAGCCTACTTAATATTATAAATGCGAAAGTTTAGATGTTTGGATGTTTGTTACTCAATCACGCTTAAACGGCTAAACCGATTTGAATGAAAATTTGCACGAAGATAGTTTATAGCCTGGATTCAAATATAGGATAGTTTTTATCCCGGGTCCACGCGGACGAAGTCGCGGGCGGGCGCTATATATGTTAACCCAGTGAAAATATTGTTTTGATTGGTATTTAATATCATAGTCTATTATTTTATTATTTATTGGGAGCCTATGGCGCCCCACTGCTGGGCAAAGGCCTCCCCCCTCCGTTTCCAGGCATACCGACCCCGAAAACAGCCTCTAGCCAATTCTTTAAAAAGGAGTCTATCTCGTCCCGCCATCGCCGAGGTCTGCCGCGTCTCCGTTTGGAGCTGTCGGATTGCCATTCAGTGGCAGTCTTGGCCCACAACTCACTTGGCATGCGACAGACATGACCAGTGGGCGTAGCATGGTTGCCATTTTATCACTTATCGTTGTGGTAAAGACGCCCATCACGCTCTGACAAGTACGCGAGTGCGAGAGTGACGGATGCCTTATCCATGGTGATAAAATGGCAACCGTGCTACGCCCGCAGCCCACTCCCACTTCAACTTAGCGACTTTTCGAGCTACGTCAATTATAATATGCGTTTTTGAGCGCAGCGTTCTGGACACGGTCTATTAAATTCACAATTAATATGCTGTACTCCATGGCCCGCTGGCAAACCTCGAGTTTTTGCTTCTGAAAGTGCAAGTCTGTGCACCGTAGGTGAGAATCAGTAGTATGCACATGTCCATGAGTCTCCGCTTAAGTGATATAGGGAAATCACCCATCATGAGATGTTTTATAGACCAATAGCTCCTCCAAGCGTTTTCAGTCCGTCTTTCGACTTTCTTCTCCTGTCGCGCCTGGAAGGAAACTAGTTGGCCTAAATGAAGGTACTCATGAACATATGCTATAGATTATCCGTTAATCATAATTCCTACGTGCGGTGCTATTGACCAATATATAACCTTGGTCTTTGACATGTTCGTCGTTAGTCAAACCTCGAGGCTTGCGTTGCTTAGATCTTGAAGCATTCGTCGTAGCTCGAAAGGATGTCGTCAGCAAATTAGACATTGTTTTATCTTCTTTGTCTCTGCCCAACTCGACATACGTTTCCTGAAAACGTGCTCTAGTTTGCTGGTAAAGAGTTTTGGCGGCAACAGATCTCCTTGTTTGGCTCCTTTTTGTACCAGAGGACTGCAATTTTATAGCAGCTGTTCTATTTTTGTAAATGGTCGTGATGAGCTGAATGTAACTGGGTAGTTATAATGGTATTAAAAAGTTTTCTGAGATATGGGAACAAAGTTGGTTCGCCTACTTTCAAAAACCAGCCAAGTGCGAGTCGGACTCGCGCACAAAGGGTTCCGTACCATTATCCGTTGAATGAAAGGTAAATTGCGGTTTACGATTTATGACGTATAAAAAAACTACTTACTAGATCCCGTTCAAACCAATTTTCGGTGGAAGTTTGCATGGTAATGTACGTCATATTGTTTTTAGTTTTATCATTCTCTTATTTTAGAAGTTACAGGGGGGGACACACATTTTACCACTTTGGAAGATGAGAAACCTCAATATAATTTTTGAAGACCTATCCATAGATACCCCACACGTATGGGTTTGAAGAATTTTTTTTTTTTGATTTCAGTTCTAAGTAGGTATGGGGTACCCCCAAAATTTATTGGTTTTTTTTCTATTTTTGTGTGAAAATCTTAATGCGGTTCACAGAATCCATCTACTTACCAAGTTTCAACAGTATAGTTCTTATAGTTTCGGAAAAAAATGGCTGTGACATACGGACGGACAGACAGACAGACAGACATAATGAAGCCATAAGGGTTCCGTTTTTTGCCATTTGGCAACGCCTTATAAAAACAAAGATTTAACTGGCTTCAATTCAGTATACTTACTCCGCTTCAAGTGTGGCTAACATTTGGAGAGGTGGTTTCTTTAAGCACTTTCACAGCCCTTTAAAAAAGCAAGCAAGCAAAAGCTCCGGGTTGTCCAGTGAAAATTCACACGCACCGCCACTGAAAGGTACACAATATCTTGGACCAAATACTGTTGGAAATTAATATAAATCGTTCCAAATGTAGATACAATATCTTAAGAGTACAAAACGTTTTTCCATTGAGTACCTAAGTGTTAATTTTGAAATGAACCAATTTCGCAACCTAACTAACTAGGACTACAACAACATAAATTTCCTTTAAAACAAATTAAACAAAAACAAAACTTAGTCGTGACTTATTACAAACTCCAACAAAATTACAACCGAGAACATAGCGAAGTAAGAAAAGTAAAACGTTTACGTAACTTCGTTATGTTTCGAGGAATACCTATGTTGTTGTAACGTTACAAACTTCAGTTCGGAATAATTTATTTTCGATTAACATGGGACACGCTGGTTTTCACCAGAAACGAGTGGGTGTTTGTGTGTACGAATAATCTCGCCCTCAAGCTTGCATGTTGAGCTAGAGGTAAAATCTATACCTACAGACAAACGCACCCTAGTCCAAGGTGAAAACCGGTGTCTTAAGTAACCCAGCTTGTCCCATGTTACACAATACATGTATGTGTAGGTAATATTGTCCCCTCATATTTATTGTTTTTGAGCGATACTGAATAGTATTCTCCTTCAAGGGGTTAATAAGTTTCTGTGAAAATTTTAATTTTTGGTACAAGTTTTTATTGCCGACTGTACTTTTCTGTATACCGTCATCAACTACGATTCTAACGAGCTCAAACTCAACGGGGCAGGGTCGGTTCAGTACTGAATTCCCATGGCCACCTTCTGTCTCTATCATCAGATCAGCTCGATGGTACCATAAACTATATCTTTGCCCAAAATAACAGCCCAATCGGATAACGGAAAGTGACTGACAAATGGATTGCAAATTTTGACAGACAACATACAATACGAACAGTGCAAGTTAAATAAAAAGCTTGTAAAAAGGACAAGGCAAAGGGAAACAATTTTATGGATACGACGCTACTGATAGTAAGTATATTCATATAAAGAAAACTAAAATACTTAGACATTTTCCTAAGAATTCCTTTCGCTTTGGCTGAACTGTTTGCCTGATTGGCCCACTTTAGTCCCACTGTCCCACATTCGAAACCATTAAGAAATATGGTACACACAAGTGCGAACATAATGTATCGATTTAATCCTCTCATAAATATGTGCTGAAACCTTTATCTGCTGACATAAGAGCGATGGGACATATTTATGAATAAATTGTATGCACTCATATTTTCACATTCGACTGTATTTTAGCCACATTATGGTAAAGCAATTATATCAAAATAAAATGTCATTTGAGATCTCAACTCTGGCAGTTACTTTGCACAAAGATTGAGTTGATCTGTGTATTCAGCGAGGTAATGCTGCCAGCATCTTGGGCAGGGCATAATGCTAAAAACGAATCTAAATCTAAAAATGGGTTTTAGATTTAGATTCGTTTTTATTTTAGTTTTAAGTTAGATTTTAATCATTAGCTCTGATTTGAGTTTTTAGCCTAATTTTAAATTAGGTATAATTTAATATGCGACTTTAAGGGTGGATTGCACCAAGCCGTCTGTAATCGTAGCCTGTGTTCGTTAAAATCTGAATGTATGGAAAGTTTGACAAGTTTCTATGGAGTCGCAACTGGCGGCCTTGATCGGCCTGTAACCGTAATTTGGTGCAACCTGCTCTAAATGTAAAGGTATTATTTTAGATATTATCGGAATATGTAGCTCTAGATCTGCGTCGAAAAACTTTCAAAGACATAGATTTTGAGAATTGCCCAATACTGCTTATTTTTGTGTACCTAACCGTCATACTTCCTTCACCAAACTACATCAAAAGCGACAAAATAACTCGTACAAGAGCGCTTAAAAATAAATTCTCCCAAACCTCAAAGGAATCTACAGACATTAGCTGTTCCGTAAATGTATTTTTGTTGGTTAATTACGTTACAGTTGGATTACGTTATTTCTTCTAACTTTGCAATTAATGGAAGTTACTGATCTGAGAATTAAATTTCTGTGTGTCAAAGCGTCGGGCGGATAATATTTTAAAACATAGTAGATTTACAATGGTTACTTAGCAATTTCCAGGCGAGTCACTTGTCTAACCCTCGAACACGCAATATTTATTTAGGTACTATTACTGGCGTATTGACGTATTGATGACCTCTTTAGTTGGTAGTAACCCTGCCTACCAAGCCGGAGGTCCCGGGTTCCAATCCAAGTAGAAGTATTTATTTGCGTGATGACCACGAATATTTGTTCCTGAGTCAAGGGTGTTTTCTATGTATTTAAGTATTTATTTATGTATATAAGTAGATATATCGTCGTCTAGTACCTTCCCATAGTACACGCTTTGTTTAGTTTGGAACTAGGTTGATCCGTGTAAGATTAAATAAATAAATATTAGGGGACAATCTTACACAAATCGACCTAGTCCCAAACTAAGCAAAGCTTGTACTATGGGTACTAAACGATGATAAACATACTTATATAGACAAATAAATACTTAAATACATAGAAAACATCCATGACTCCGGAACAAATATTCGTGGTCATCACACAAATAAATGCCCTTACCGGGATTCGAACCCGGGACCTCTTGCTTCGTAGGCAGGCTCACTACCAACTAGGCTAAAGCGGCCCCCAAAATTTATTTATTTTTATTTGTTGATACAAAGATCAAAGCAACCTAAACTAGCAAACCGGGAGTCGAACCCGCTATCTTTGTATTACCAGTCCATTGCCACCTTTGATGGTGCTGTCGAATGTATCCTTGTGCTTCTTGTTGACTTTAATATTGGGCCTGGAGTTCAATACCGTAATATTGTTTTTCTTTCCCATGTTTTTTTGTAATGGGCCATAATGAAGCATGTTGCTGATCACGCTTGTAAATATTTCATGTTAAGTTTGTTGCAGATACTAGCTCTGTGCTCATTTTTGACGCAACCTGCGCAGCTGCGCTGTGGATATTTAACTTTTTGTATGGTAGCTATGAATGATAATGTTTTTAAGCTTAAGATGTACATCTTTTGTACTTTTCTATGTTTTGAAATGTTGTTGCCTGCAATTTTTCTTTGCACAATGGAAAGGCGCATTTTTCACATTGAAACTAATTGCGAAACGTAAAAATTATTCAAATGTTTAGGTTTTATCTGCTTGGGTACCTGTCTGGCCACAAATCAGGCGAATGAACCGGGGTAGTTTTATGCAGAACTAAATAATAATCTGCCTCGATATCATGATACCGAGCTGTAGATCATACACTCGTCTTTTCACTTAACCTTTAAGTTGATTCTTAAGTACGCGTCGACGTGTTGGATTGACTCTCATCCCTTCAATCAAAACCATATTCCAAATTTATATTCTGTCTTTTACTTCGTCTGCAAGGACCTAGTTAAAAACTATCCTTTATTTTAATCCAGGCTATAAACTATCTTCGTCCAAAATTTCATTCAAATCGGTCAAGCCATTTAAGCGTGATTAGAGTAACAAAAATCCAAACTTTCGCATTGTAATGTAATTAGAATAGTATGATCAGTAGGATAAGCGAGGTGTTATTAAAGTAAGTATATGAGCGATACTTACAGGATTCAAACTTCATTCGTTGAAGTAATCAACTAATATAAGTCGGGTTGTGCCTATTCTGGTTACCAATCAGTGGTATCACAGCGACCATTGTTGTCTATTGTGTTCACCGCCATTTACAATTCCCGGTTTAATTTTGATTTATAGTCCACTTTTCTTTTGTTTAACATTAATTACAATTTCTAAAAATGGTCGTACTATTCTTTATTGTTATATTTTGAATTGTCAAATCTAGTAACTCGGTTCCCAAGATATAGGATGTGCCTAGTTTGGGCCCGACGGTAATTCTCACCAGTGTACAAGCTTTATTCATGTTTAATCAAATAATTGTAAGCTATGTTTTTTGTGCAACTTTTGCTTGGTAAATATACGATTTTTATTTTTATTTTTTTAAGTCCCGCTGTATCAAAAAACGGCAGGATTTTTCTGACCACGAGAAACTTGATCTCTTCCGGACGCATAATGTGTTTGCTCCGAATAAAGCTATGGACGAAACCCAACACTTAGACTACAATTGGACACTTACATCAATATGTACAGTTTCAGAAACAAGTTCGATCCATTAACCATCACTTCCTTGCACTGGACGGTTCAAAACTTCGATCCAACCTCGAGCCACAGACCACTTTGACCACTGCTCTATTCGTAAACTAGTATCGACTCGGCAAAGATCTCGTCCGTACAACATTTGGAACCTAAAGTGCGACTGCCAAATTCGGAAGATTTCGTTCACTGTTGCTACTAGCCCGTATCATGGTCGGCCTTATCACACGATAAGTGCCACGATAGAGCGTCCGTCACTTGCTGACACCGTTCGATAGAACGAGACGGACGCTCTATCTTGTCACTTATCGCGTGATAAGGCCAACCATGATCGGGGGTCAGGACTATGTTTTTATCACGCTCACAATTAGGGTGTTAGGACCACAACGATTGTCAACCACGTCCGCCGATAGGTATAGACTCCACGTGGTAGACTGATGACCAGGTAAAGATCGCCGAATTCCACTGGACGACCGGTCATTGTGGCACTCTTTGGAGGAGGCCTATGTACAGTAGTGGACGTCTTTCGGCTGTCGACCACGTCCGCCAATAGGTAGACTCCACATGGTGGACTGATGACCAGGGAAAGATCGCCGAATTCCAGTGGATGACCGGTCATTGTGACACTCTTTGGAGGAGGCCTATGTCCAGCAGTGGACATCTTTCGGCAGATGATAATGATGACGATTGGTCTGTTTTTAGGGTTCCGTACCTCAAAAGGAAAAACGGAACCCTTATAGGATCACTTTGTTGTCCGTCCGTCAGTCTGTCAAGACCCTTTGTCTCAGGAACGCGTGGAGGTATCATGCTAAAATTTATATCAAATACTCAGGTCTATTGTTCCGTGGAGCTGTGAAAACATCAAACTTCTAAGCCAACGCAATCAAAAGATACAGCCGTTTTGCCGCAAATTTCCGCAAATTTTCGAAACTCGCAAGGGAATCAAAACCTACAGGGTACTTCCCGTGAACTCAGAATCTTGAAATTTGGTACGAATCAACCTCTTATAGCACAGATAAAGGAAAAATTGCGAAAACCGTAAATATTACGGAACCCTCGGTGCGCGAGTCCGACTCGCACTTGGCCGGTTTTTCAATAGAGTCTAATCCATTCAAGGCTCAAGAGCCCAAGACATGTCAAGGCCTAGAGCGGCACGACTCCCACAACTAAAAAGGATGCTACACGCTACGTCGTGTAGTGTTGCTGGGCCTCGAATAGGTTAGTATCACATGGTCGGATATGATCCAACCTGCCTGGCGGTAGGCAATTCTCGTAATTAGTGAATTACAGCGAAACCACAAAACACTTAGACGTGCTTCTTACACCCCAGATGCTATTGGCAGTTTGGTTTCAGTTTTCAGTTAGGTATTTGTGTTTGGAGGACAATCTACGTCATAGATATGTGTATATTTCGACTTATTACCAAGGCAGTCCCAGGGGGACCGAGCTCTGCTCGGGTGAAAATAGGGGACATACGGAGAAAACGAATTTTCGCAGACATGAGACCAAGCTAGATCAATGTTTCGCCCCATAAAACCCCATATTCGAATTCATTGAAATCGTTCGAGCCGTTTTTGAGACCGTAAATGCAAATATATATGTTGGCGGCCGATGGTAAAATCCGCCAGATCACGAAATTCCTAGGCATATCGTGAAACGCCGCCATTTCATGATTTGGCTGAGTGACATCCGCCATATCGTTCAAAATTCACCATTTAACGATTTGCCTAGTGATGTTTAGGCAGATCATGAACCTAGATATGTAATCCTAGGTATACCATGAAACGCCGGCATTTCATGATTTGGCTAAGCGAGTGACGTTTAGGCTGATCACGAGTTCAATACTCACCGTTATACGTAAGTAGGGTGACCAAAATTTGAGTAGGTAAATTAAAAAAAAATAAGCAGTGCGGACTGTTAATCTCCAGCGAGTCGACGCCACCCCGCTGCGCGGGGTTCCTATTTCTGGTCCTGGTGGTACAAACTTACAAAGCTACAATCTCACAGATTTTTCCTCTAGTAAGGGAAAGTCCCTTAACACCGGACGGCACCTAGTGCCGGATACTCGTACAGTTAGCTTCAAAGTAACTGCGCAATCGAAGACGTCACAAGGTCTTATTCCCTTCTAATAAAGACTTTCAAGGACAAGTAAAAAGGACCCCCTTTTCCCCCGCGCCCCTTTACTGTCCTTGAATCGCTCGCGTTATTGCTTATCGAGATAGTACGAGTGTCCGGCACTAGATGCCATCTGCCATTAAGGGGCTACCCGAGTTTTTCATCGATTTTGGACAAGTTTTGAATCGTAACCTACTTTTGTATATACAGAGATTGAATTATATAAGAATAATTGGGTTTGTCTGTGACGTTTCTAAATACTTGTCTAGGGTTTTCATTTTAAACCAATTAACACAAAAGTTATGGCCAGAAAACCAGTTTTTTGGCCTAAAATTGTTCAAAATTGTTCAAAATCTCGAAACCAATGAACTTTGAAGTAAATATGGGATACTATATTGCTTAAAGCCGTTGTTGTTAATATAATAAGCTACATAAAACATTAGAAAACTAAGGGATTCAGATTGAAGGTCATTGGCGTATGGGAGCCCCTTAAGGGTCTTCCCCCTATAGAGTACAAAGATTCATAGCAAAAACAGTGATTCCTCTTTAAAAAGACAAACAAACACAACACAAACACAACCACAAACACAACACACAACAACACAAACATTACAAAACAAGACAAACATTATCTGAGACCTATAACAATCCAACGTTTTATCTCTATCTGCAGAATATTTGTCTAAATAAATAAATCTGAAATTCACTTCAAGCGCAGCTTTATGGGAAAAAGTCTTAAGACGATTAATATCCTTCAGCACTTATGACCTTGCTATTCTGAGATCGTGAAATGTACCCAGCGTAAAAACCTCGCCCGTTCTCATAAAGTCGCTATGCAGGGTTGAAACGTAAGGCCAATAGCGTCGGATAGGATAAGATTGGCCGATTCGTGTTTCGCCGATTTCGGCCTGCTCCTCGACCGAATACCGAAGATTTTTTGGTACACCAAGCTGGATAACCACAGTGCATTCCGAAGATTTGGTTAAGTTTTCTTAAGAAGATTTTGAAAAAAATCCGTAAGTAGGTCTGACGAATATATATAGCCGTAGCGTAGGTAGATATTATGTAAACACGACACCTTAAGGGCAAAACGACGATCTGTCAAATGTTGCTTTTCTAAATGTGTACGGCAATTATGCGATTGGGCTGAGAAACTTTATTTGTAATGTAATGACCCTGTTTCATTAGAAACTTCAAATTCTCGTCCAGCGGACGTTCTGACAAGTATGCGAATGCGAGAGTGACAGATGTCTCATCCACAATGATAAAATGACAACCACGCTACGCCCGCAGGTCTCGAGATTTCTAACATTAAATCGAAAATTGAAACAATAAAGTACACCACACTTTTCACTTTTCCTTTCACATGTTATAAGACTAGACAAATAAATACTGACGTTCAAGTTTAGGAAATACCTACGATTAGCACTGTTCCTCAAAAAATACTTAAGATCCTATTATTGCTTATAGACAGACCACAGTTGAAAGTAACTCTCCGCCTCTGTCATAAGCTTATCGCTTCATTTCATCTCTAAAAAGTATGTAAGTATTATAAGGTAATCCTCACCTGTCACTGCATTCGGTCGGCGAAACAGCCTGGATCGTCCAAAGAGATCAATTTAGTTTCCAAATATGGATTATGCAATTCAAATCAATTCAATCGTTTATTTATATAACGATATTTTACATGTCGTAATCGACCCGTGTCGTGTCGTGTCGTCAATCGCTAATATCTCGTCGTCGGCAAGAATTTCGGCCACAATTCCTCGCCCTAGTGAATTGATAGCGGTAAGTACCAATACTTCGTTCAGTTCCGCAAAGCCTCGGGATCTTCGGGTCAGTTTGCAAGGTAATGAATTCCCGATCAAGTAATGTGGGGCACATATGCACTCCAACGAGGATTTTGAGGTTACGGAGACCATTTAGGGGAAGAGGAAAGAAGGTTAATGCTTTATTTAACACACGCAGACTTATGAGAACTTACTTTGTTATCATTTGTAATCAGATTACCAGGCGAGACGGTGTTCTTTAGAAATAAATATGATTTACTATCACAAGGAAAACTCACCCTTAAGCGCATGTTGCACAAGCATTTTCTCCACCATGTCTAGTTAATTTAACGACTTAGTATTTTAGTACAGCGTAGGCAAACTAATATGTATGTATATTATATTGTATTTAAATTATATCGTCGTCTAGTAGATATAACACAAGCATTAACCTGTATTTAAATATAAATATATATTCTTATTACCAATGTCTTGTCTACAATAAAATATTTATATACATACAAACTATGGAGCTAGTTCGATTTGTGTAAGATTGTCCCCCTAATATTAATTAAAATATTTTTTTAATCACATTTTACAGTGGTTGCAAACAAGCATACCTACGACCTAACTGAAGATTAGCAGAGACCAAAGCCTATCGAAGCTCCCTCCTCCAGAATAATTGCAAGGGTTTTGCCGAGCCTTTATTGATTTGAAGATTCGTTGTCTTGGCAGTGAAGGGGATGCCTTGATTTGAGTCGACCCCCCCCCCCCCCCCCCCTGACAGAGACACACTTATGCCTTCCACGCACGAGAAAAAGAGATGCAACACTCTTTTCCCATTTATTGGACAAATTTCGATAAATACCTAACTTAGTGAAGTTTTTAGAACACAACACAAGTAATTCGGAATTGGAAGCTCTATAATCCTACCATATTATATTCATTATATTCAATATTATAAATGCGAAAGTCTGGATGTTTAGATGTTTGGATGTATGTAACTCGATCATGCTTAAACGGCTCAACCGATTTGGAAGTTTTGCAACTAAGTTAAGGCCTCCACCCACCGAACGCGTGTCGTGCGCGGCGCGTGTCGCGCGCGGTTGAAGCGGTATATTCACACCGCAAGCGGGCGGCGTGTAGCGACGCGGGGGTACGCGGACCCGCGCGTCATATCTCTCTCACTACCAACACGTTTAATATGTATCTCACTATCTCTATCACACTCAGCAGCGCGGGCAGACGCGGGCCCGCGCGAGCGTTCGGAACGCATTTGATGTGTGTTTGAAGTGTAGTTTCAATGCTTTACAACTTGCGCGGGCCCGCACAGCACACGCGCCGCGCACGACACGCGTTCGGTGGGTGGAGGCCTTTAGTGTATCGCCTGGATTCCAATATAGGACAGTTTTTATCCTGGGTCCACGCAGACGAAGTCGCGGGCGGAAGCTAGTATGAAATAAAACGCAGTTAAATTGGAAAGGTTTTCGTCTAGTGTCTAGAGCTTACTATAACTTTGGTTTTGACGAACAATACTTTGTCTCCAGACCCGTCTGTATTCCTCGTAGATAAGTATGGCGGTGCTACACATTTCTTCACACAATTATTGGAGTCGATATCGCGATACAGTCCAGGTTTACACCAGCAGTCGCACGTGTGTTTGGGCCAGAAATGTGAGCTTGGCGCTGCGCAGGTGGGCTCTGTAGTGCAGTCTGTCCCTGGGTTATACTCGTTTGGAGGGCATTTCGGTGAGGCTGTAAAATAATTGGGTTTAGAAGGACCGTTCCTTTATAAAAACCAACACTTAAGTACAAAAGGCGGACGTAATGCCTCAATGCATGGTCTACCAATCAACCATAGGTCCAACAGAGATTTCTAAATCCTTATATATAATAATAAATCAATAACAATATCCAAAATATAAACAAATGCAATTTTTTTTAATGCCTATGTAGTGTCCCACTGCCGGGCAAAAGTTTCCCTTTTTTTCCGCCACTCGTCTTGGTCCTGTGCTAGTGATTATATTGATTTATAACTATATAAATAATGGTTAAAATAATAATACAAAAAAATACACACTCATTTGGAAGCTAAGATGCCACAGACTGCCACACTAGCACACACACAGTCACATGGGGTTATAATTACAACTTAGAAAAGTTGAAAAAACCCCGACATTTTCATTTCTAAGTCCAGTATCTCAAAAAGGCTGAACCGATTTTCATAAAATATAGCCAAGAACACTCGGGATCACATCAGCTTTCGAATAAAAACAACTGCATTCAAACGGTCCATCCGTTTGGGAGCTACGATACCACAGACAGATACACAGATACACAGACACGTTAAACTTATAACACCCCTCTCTTTGCCTCGGGGGTTAAAAAATACATACCAACGCGAGCCGGGTGCCCCGTCGCAGTCAAATAAGGCACAATAAGAAACAAAACACATAACTTCATCGTAACCAATTAACAAATGACCATCTTTTCTTCAACCAATTCAATAAATACTAAAACTATAAACGATCACCTATAGTTTCTAGAACTCATATATACAATTGGAACTCCGTTACCTTCTGTGTAAAGTCTAATTTACTGGTAACGTACACTTATCAGAAACGTATTAGGTACGTCTGAGTCTATAAACAATAAAGACTTGCGTAATTAGGGAGCCTGTACGAAGATATTACATTATTCTTCTAAAGCATACATTGGAGTTATTATTTGTTCTAGATAAGGATACAAGATTTGTCAATACACGTTAATTGATTGGGACATTAAGATGAGAGTATACTGTCATTAGGGCTGACCACAGTATCCGAGTAGACAGAATATAATTAAGTACTATATTAGGTAAAGTTAATTCAATCTTCTAGAAAATCATTATGTGAAGATGCAAAATATCCGGTTGTTCTTCTATGATAGTGAGTTATTACAAGCCTTTATTTACTTTCACCGTTGTCTGTCTGTCTGTAATCAAATTTTGCAAGTTTTTGATCCACTTGCCGATTTCAAATTGAGTTGAAATTTTGTACGAATATGCAAATCGCGTGACAATGCATTATTATGATGACGTGGAGCTGATCTGATGATGGAGCTGGAAGGTGGCCATAGGAACTCCGTAATAAAACCACATAACCCCATCGAGTTTGGGCTCGTTAGAATCATCCCAATAAGTAGTTGATGACGGTAAAAATAAAAGTACAATCGGCAATAAAAGCTTGTACTTACCAAAAACTATTTTTTTGACAAAAACTTATTAAAATAACCATTTCTGTCGCGGGAGTCCGCTCGATGCGGGTGGCGCAGGACCTGTCACTTTGGCACTCTTTGGGGGAGGCCTATGTCAAGCAGTGGACGTCTTTCGGCTGATATGATAATGATGATGATCTATTTCTGTGATAGATGAACACACAGAGAAAAAAGTCAATTGCTATTAGCTTTATAAAGTTTTCAGGGCCAATGACTCACATTTGAGACATGCCGCTACATCGTGGCTCACGTAGCTTTGTTTGGGCTTATAAGAAGGTAATCACATCTTGCAAGTGATTTTAACTCAATATTATATTCATATTCATATTCATTTATTCGTAATTGTCAATATTACATGTCAGAAAGTTTATAGTTATTAAAAGAAGAATATAATAATATTAGCATTACACAAAAAGTATAGTAGTAGTAGGTAGTATTATTCTTCTTCTTGTTGAGGAATAGGAGATGCCCAATGGACAAAAGTCGCTGAGGTTGTATGTAGGGGTAATCTCCGGAACTCTTCAACCGATAAAGAAACACACCAGTATATAGAAAGGACCTTCAGATTAGACAAAGGCATTTTTTTCCCGTGGCTCGGCCTGGGTTCTTTGTAATGCGCTTCCACAAAACGCGCAGTATAGGGTAGTTTTCTCATGTTAAAGTTGTTAACGTAGTGTTGCTAAATGGAAGGTAAACCATCTAATTATTGTCTACCGGAACCGGGCAGTGTCTAATAAATATGACAAAATAAGCATTTGGTAGAGAAGATTGTTCTTATGAGTCATGATGAAGCCAGAGGTGTAATTTTCAATGCTAATAGAGTAACAATAACTGTACTAAAACTTCATCGTCCTCCAAGCGTTATTCTCGGTTAATAAGCGTTAGCCCGCGGAGTCCGCTTTGACACCTAATCCTTAGATTTAGCATAGGTGCTAATTATACGAAAGCGACTGCCATCTGACCTTCCAACCCAGAGGGAAAACTAGACCTTATTGTGATTAGACCGGTTGCCTCACGATGTTTGCCTTCACCGAGAAACTAACGGTAAATATTCCGTACATAAGTTCCGAAAAACTCATTGGTACGAGCCGGGATTCGAAACCAAACCGCCACATGACAGCCGCATACCTGAACCACCAGGCTACCGTAGCTTTTTATCTGTAGGAAAACTAAAACTTAATTCTTCTTAAAAACGAAACTCACGGAACACAAATAACTTCCTCATTAGAACAATACTTTCCTTTCTTCCCCCTTCAAACTGATTGAATCTGCTATCCCAAATTTTAAAACTTCCAAGCTGTAAGAAAGACTAAAAAACGCCATTAATCACGGATTTCCATCTCGGTCGGTATACTTAAAGGAGTTGGAATAGATAGCGAGGAACATCTGGCCCAATTCCTGTCCCGGAAAAGTCTTCACAGTTCCATGGAAGAGTAGGGGTGGAGATGCGACAATGCTTTGATAAATCATGGTAGAAAAAAACTAGGTGAGTCATTCAATTCCATTCAATTAATTTATTGATAAAAGCAATTTTTCACACGTCAATCATTCCAGACGATGTAACTTGCGTACAACGTCACACAAATGTTGCCATTGTGCAAAGTTAGACACACATAGTTAGTTTGGCACACAAATGTTACCATTGACTGACATCTTCCACACAAACAAGGAGTTTTGTTAATATATGACTATTATTAAAACAATTGTTAGCTAGTTTACCTAACCTACATTTTTATTTGGGGTGAAAAGACAACTGATTCTCCAACTGTATATACATTAGTGGATTAACGTAAATATTGATTAAAATATTTCGAATGGCTCGTTGGCGCTTCGTTATGGTTTTCCATACATTTGGTTATTATATTATATCCATGGCCTTTGATAGATTAATTTTGACGCCGCGCTACTCTATTCACCTCATTGGCAATGCCAATGCTCAGCTTTAAGGTGGTTCAAATTCCATACAAAATGTCAGTTGATATTGGCAGGCTAACGGCGTGATATTTTAAGAAACTTATGTAACAAACTTTTATAAAATTCCCACTTACCGAAATTAACACAGTATAAACTAGACTAATTTGAAGAAAATAATTTTCCCAAAGTATCACGTCCCAAACGAGTTTCTCAAATTATTATAGCTTAATACAAGTTTATTCTAATTAGTTCAGTTTATATTGGGTTTCCATGCCAATTTATGAAAGTTTGTTACAATAATTCTTAAAATACCACGTCTAAAACCTGCGAAAGTCAAATGCCATTTTGAATGGAAATCAAACCACCTAGAGTCCGCAGTAAGCTCGGCCGAATTTCACCTTCCCATACAAACGTAGTTACGCTTTCATTTTAAAACTACCTGTTGGATTGTGACGAAATTTTGCATATACAATGACATGAGGTATATCTATGTCTGTAATTAGTTTATATGGTTCCAGTTTATAAAACAAACGAAATACAGCAAAAACAAATTTTGTATGAAAAATTTAAATTCGCTGTATTTTTTTACTATGGTATCTGAAGCTACAAACTAATTACCGACATAGATATACCTCATGTCATTGTACATGCAAAGTTTCTTTACAATCCAACACGCAATTTTAAAATGAGAGCGTAACTACGTTTGTATGGAGAATCGAGCTTACTGCGGACTCTTAGGCACTGGTCCCACCGCCGGCTAGTAAGCTAGAAAAGTTGGGCGAGTAACGGTTCATTGCGTGCTGACCAAGCACAGTGTGATCAATCGACCTTTACAGATCCGCAATGTAATGCTACTCGCCCAACTTTTCTAGCTTACTAGCCGGCGGTGGGACCAGTGCCTTAAGTACCATTTCAAAACGAGCACCCAAAACATGCGATTTGGTTGTGAAAGAGACGAACCGTATTGAAGATTACACTCGAAAAAATGTCTACGATAGTCGGGTAAAAAAAAGATCCTCAACAAAATGGCGACGATCGACAAAGTCTACGTGCTTTATTCTTATGTGGAGGAAAATAACCGTCATTTGAGTGCGACCCAATGTGCCCACTTTTCCTGAATCGTGCACTTACGCAGTTATGCCAGCATCGCTGGGTCGCTATTGGGGTGAATCGACATGAATTACGGTAGAGCTATCGGAATTGATTTGCAGGATTTGGGTCTAAATGTCTGTGTCGAAGCGTCACAAAACATGTGTGTTTTGTTGAAGAAATATCGTTTGAAATGTTAGAAGTTAGAAGAAAAGCTATGGTAGCCAAGTGATCCAGCTATCAATCGGCGGTCATGGGTTCGTATCTTGGCTCGTACCAATGAGTTTTACGGAACTTAAGTACGGAATATTTACCGTGCTTGCATTTCGTCGCCATCGAGGTTCGTTTGATAATTAAATAATTAGTTAGTACATACTTAACCCATTTATAGCAAATCATAGTTTGATCAGTTAGCTGATATTATGATGAAACATGTTATTAGTAACATGACACCATTAGATAAATACACCACAATGCTTGTTGTTACCTTTCCAAACGTACAGTAGTCGAATAATATTGATGTATCCCAACATCAGCCATGCCTTAAGGCATTAAGTCCGCCATTTATTTATTTATTTATTTATACATGCATTAAGTGCGCCATGTATATTTTTTGTTTGTGCAATTAAAATGAAATACTTTAATAAATCAGCGGTATTAAACATTTGGTCATCATCAATTTCAATTTATTTATTTGCACCCTTGTACAATTGACACATGCAACTTAAAGCTAGGCAATGCACAGGACCCCGTTAGGGCATAGCAAACGTTACAGTTAATTATTATAATACAACAAATATTTAAAATATAAAATAAATTTAAATTCATTTGACTAGTAAAAAAGTTAAAGTATAAAAAATATAATAAAATGATAATTGCTTTCTAAAATATTGATATAATTCGTCAAAATAATTTGTCAAATAATTTGTAAAAATAATTTGTAATAAATAATAATTTAAAAATTAAAAATGTATAAAATGATAAAATTTTAGTCTTAAGTAAAATTAATCCACACACTGCTAGAACAAGACATATGGCACTGAAACGTGGTCGCTTACTATGGGCCTCATAAGAAGGCTCAAAGTCACCCAAAGGGCTATGGAGAGGGCTATGTTGGGAGTTTCTCTGCGTGATCGCATCAGAAATGAGGCTATCCGCAGCAGAACCAAGGTAACCGATATAGCCCTTCGAATCGCTAAACTTAAGTGGCAGTGGGCGGGGCACATAGCACGTAGAACCGATGGCCGTTGGGGCGGAATGGTTCTCGAGTGGCGACCACGAACCGGAAGGTGCGGCGTGGGTAGGCCCCCCGCAAGGTGGACTGCTGCCCTGGTAAAGGTTGAGGCTGATATATATGATGATGATGAAAATTAATCCAATAAATTTAAATTAGTATCACATTTCATGATCTTATTGTAACAAAGAGACAGTTGTCTCTTAAAACTATCTCCATATCCTATGAACTTCTGCCATTAATCTATCTCAGTCATCCTCGTAGCATTTTTCTCTGTTGTAGGTACCTATAGGTAAGGACTATGCCCAGCAGTGGTGTTGCCACGTGGCTGGGCCGGGTTTCTTGATGGGAGGTGCAGAGAGAGACTTCGTCCGTTTGGAATCGTGTACATTAGAAAAGTGAACTAATGATCTACATGCTAGCTTTTAACAATATTCCTATATTGAGAACAGCGCCCCTTTCAGGTGACACTGTGAACCAACTACGTAATTAGCTCTAGATTCGGGTTCATCCCTAATCACCTAGGTGACGCTGTTCTACGTATGAATTTGGACGTCTTTCGGCTGATATGATGATGATGATAATAGGTAAGGAGCCCGGGGTCCACATTGTCACAATGCCAAAATTTTGCGTAGGCACTAGGTTTGGCTTAGGCGGTCGCTTTCATAATACTATGAAAGCGACCGCCTAAACCTTCCAACCCAGTGGGAAAACTAGACCTTTTTGGGACTAGGTAGGTTCGCTTGCAATTTTTCCGCTCTTTGTCGCTATAAATATCAAATATTAAGGAACATCTGACTATTTGTTTTACTTCGTTCCAAAGTGACTCAGAGTTCCATATGGCCGAGACGACAACTCAAATCAGCGGGGCTAGCACAACTGACGTCGCGCCGCGACGCGAGTCGGGAGAGATCTACCCCTTTTTCTAATTTGCACGGTGCGAGTGAGACAGGAGACGCTCAGACGCGCGCGATGCGACTGAGCAGCAAGTTGTGCTAGACGTTCTGACAAGCCTCTTCAAAATTCGTTTTCTCAAACGGAATTGGCGCCATTCGTTACAAAAGCCCACTGAGACAGAGACTAATCAGAAATAAGTTTTATGGTACCGACTCCGGAACGAGCGTGTATATAAAATTTTATGTCGAAATAAAAAGCGGACAATGTAATGGGGACAGGATTCCTTAGATTCGCAATGTGAAGTGGAATCCCTAGACAATCTTGAAATAAATAAGTATATTTAGAATAACGCGAATTTTAACGCATAGATAGATAGATATTAGTGGACAATCTTACACAAATCGACCTAGTGTAAGCTCAATAAGGCTTGTTATAGGTAGTAGACGAATCTCATCACACAAATATTTGCCCCTACTGAGTTTCGAATCCAGCCGGGCTAGCACAACTGACGCCGCGCCGCGACGCGAGTCGAGAAAGATCTACCCTCCTCTTTCGAATTTGCACGGTGCGAGTGCGACAGGAGAAGCTCAGTTGCGCGCGAAGCGACTTGTCAGCAAGTTGTGCTAGACGTGCAGGTCCTTCAGCTTCGTAGGCAGCGTCACTATCCGCTAGCCTAATCGGACGTCATACTAATGCCAATGGAGTATATTTTCCAAGATGGCGGCCGATTTACAAGGTCCTGGCTCGAAGACTTTTTGGTGATGAAATTACATTTAAGCCTCTCATCTCTGTGTGGTGATGGATTAGAATCCAGAGCACCATCAACTCCTTTCTTTCCTTGGTGTAGTAGAATATTACGGTACGATTACTGTTAGTTAACCACTGACAGATGGATTGCCTTCATTTAATTTTCAACTTTAATTTCATACAAATAAAGCATTTTTCAGAATACTGTTACCCACATCTACCGATTTAGTAATAACTATTTTATTTGTATAAGATTAAAGTTGAAAATTAAATGAAGGCAATCCATCTGTCAGGTCTTAACTAACAGTAATCGTACTGTACGGGATTGTGTTGAAGTAAAATAAATGCAGAATAAAATTTATTCTGCAAGTAGGCCGTAATGGCACTTTTACAAGTCAAAATTCTACCAGCGAGCTTTGTTTTTCTAGTGTGTTGTGGGCTAGCAACTTGTCACTGCAATAGGTATAATTTTTCCTCTGTCATTAACTCCACAAATGTTAGAATCGAATCTTAAATTGCATGTTCTCTACCTACTCCTTCATTGAACATATGCGTGTATATACGTCATGTCATGTGTATGATAGAGCTAAATATTTTGACATAGTAAAAGTAAACGTCCGAGTGCGCGACGCTGTATATGGTATGGGCGCTCTATGTCAAAGCGAAAATTCGAACTAAGAGGATTTTTCTTTATTTAAATTTAAGCCACGTCACTTTGACATAGAATACTCGTCCCTATACTAGTACAACGTCGAGCACAACATCCGAATCGTGAACATCCGAATGTTCACTCTATTTAATATACGTTCTAGAAATTCCAAACGATTATGAATGAAATATTTAATTATACAAGTGGCTCGGTGATCAGTGGAACTCACGCCTTTAAAAATATATTTTTCTCAAACATGCTCGGAAATGTATGCGTTAATATATCACGAAATGAAGATATGAAGTTTCTTGTTTAAGGCTCCCTACATTTCTTCTTGGCCTTACGCCAAGAAGTAATGTATGAAACCCTAAGTAAAACCATTATTGTCCGCTACTCTAACTTTTTAAATTTGCTTACTAATATTAAACTGACAAAGGAAAAATTACATACTGCCAACCACCACTACTCTGTAAGCATACTTGCGACATAAAAAAAAACGAAATCTATGGTAGGTACTATACTTATGTGCGGTTAAACATGGTGCTCGAACGGCTTCTTCAAGTGTTTAAAAAATAAAAAAGGCGGCAAACGGGCAAATTACATAATTGTTTTCTGATCTTTCGTTCCGATTGTAATTATTTTTATTTTAATATTTCCTCACATCGTTTGAGAAAAGCACTATACAATCCTCGGCCGGAACAGGGATTGCTGGACTCGTTGTATCCGGCCTCGTCTTCGACTCGTCCCAGCCCAATCTCGTCAAGCAATCCCTTACTTCACAGCCTCTGCAGTAATGTACTATAGCAAAAGTGACTCCACAAAAATATTCTATATGGCTTCTTAACGAACCTGCTCACAAAATTACACTAGAATTGGTCGAGAAATATGACTTGTAGAGAAGAATAGCCGGTCAGCAGGACATCCGGACACCGGGCACCGGACAAACGATTTTCGGCCCAAGCATTTCGTTCGCTTCGCTCGCTCGTTCTATAAAGATTTCATATTTTCCATCTTGATTAATTCCCTTTATTTGACTTTGTCTATTGTGATTACTAGCAAATAAAAATTCTACGCAAGTTGGTAACTTCTTTGAACATGATTTTTTTATCGAATATTGGTAGCTTATGAGTAATTGGTATTAAATTATTTCTTAATCATCGCCACACTTAGCTTCAAAAACCAACGTTTTGCATGTACTCGAGTACTCGCCTTAAATCGATATGTTCCCGCCTACCTCAGAGTAAGTGCCTCGGATTCTCGCCGAGTGTGCGATAAGTCTAAGGATTTGCTTCGAAGTCAGACGCTCCAGGCGACATGGTACTTCGCCATAGTCGGTAAATTGAATAAGCAGTTGAGGCTAAATTCTGCTGCTAAGAAATGTTTCATTCTCAACCTAATCTTATGCTGGTTAAGCGACAGCGAGTTTAACAGCAAACTCAAGTAGAATTTTAAAATTGAATTAAATCAAATGATCAGTGCGTCCCATTCTCACATAAATAATAACCGGCCAAGTGCGTTTCGGACCACGCGCAGTATAGGGTTCCGTAGTTGCCTGTGTCTTTGTTACATCGACACGCGCGCGCCAAATAAACGTTGCGGTTGCGTCGCCCGAATATGTAAGAAAGTTAGCCTTTTGAAGTTGTTCGACTATTACTCGTTAACTAGTTATGCCTACTTATCCTAGTTTTCCTATTAATTTCATTATATGTACTACTTGCATGTTTTTTTTCATATACCTATCCAGTACCTAGTAACCATTTAGCCGGCAGAGCCGGTCACATGACTAATAAAAATTAGGACTTTAAAGTCCAATATCACGCAAACGCACCCCTGAATTGAAAAATGGGTTTTAAAGACTCATCTCATTTTTAAAGAAGCCATTCACAACATAGGTTTAATTAGAAATATATATATATATATATATATATATATATATCCCCATTTTGTCTAGGGCGTCCTAACAAAATATATTTGATTCTGCCATTTTGTCGGCGTGATTGATTTTTTGCCCATGCCGAATTACAGCTTTCTAGTAGTAAAGGGTTAAGCTGAGCTAAGCCGCAGATGGACCGATGGACAGACGGACAGGTGGACAGACGGACATGGCGAAACTATCATCATCATCATCATATCAGCCGGAAGACGTCCACGGCTGGAAATAGGCCTCCCCCAAAGAGTGCCACAATGACCGGTCCTATGCCACCCGCATCCAGCGGACTCCCGCGACCTTTACCAGCGACCTTTACCTTTGGCGAAACTATAAGGGTTTCTAACCCTAATTCCCGAACTAATTTCGATACGTTAGTAGCGCGAGACGGTACTTTGATCGTCTTTACTAGTATATGCTTCTTATTCAATTTCAAATCGATTATTGAAGAACAAAATGCGGTCACGGTTTTTACGCAAGTCATTGAAAACTAGCGGAAAGAACCTAGTATTTACTTTTTTTACTCGTAGTGCATATGAGTTAGGTATACACTCGCCTGTATTTCCAAACGGGATAGGCGGCACATTCAATTAAATTATCAGTCCCACCAGCACCGAGCGGCAATCGGTCACCGATTTCCTCGTGCGTTTGCTCGTGCGTGACTGTGACAAACACTATTTAGTCGTCGTGTTATATAACAGGGGTGTACTCAAAATGTATTATTACTTCAAAAGAAAGAAGGCAAAAATATGCCTAATGACGAAAATCCCATTCAAATATCTCAAAAATTACGAAACTACAACAGTTTTAATGTTGCTTGTTACAAAGAGAAAACGCTAGCACATCGTGACGTCACGATCCTCGAGCGTCATAGTAAATCACAATCGTTTCATATGAAGGTGTATATTGCGAAAAAGGGACAGGACATTAACCCTTTCGCAAGGAAATACATCATTATTCATTATTTTATTTAGTTTCTACACCCTATTCGGCATCGGCCGAGAGCGATATGGACTCGCTGGCCAGCCTTAAGAATTCGGCCACAACTTAGAGCGGTGGCAGAAGCGATGCACCATATGATAGGTGGGAGTGAGATGCTGTGTTTGTCTCGTTCTCACGTACCTATTCCGCTGCCGCTCAAAGGCGCGCCCAACTCTATAAAGCCCGACCACGAAAATAAAAAACTTCAACATATTGCGGAAAACTATTGGAACTAATTTCTTCAACTGGCAACAGTAACTATGAAGACGTCAATATGACGAAGTATTTGTCGGAGAGAAAGTCTGAAGGATTAGTCTTTATTCCTCTAAATAACATCACCAACCTTGTTGTCAACATGACTGGTAGGTACATCATATAGTATCATCATCATCATCATATCAGCCGAAAGACGTCCACTGCTGGACATAGGCCTCCCCCAAAGAGTGCCAAAGTGACCGGTCCTGCGCCACCCGCATCCAGCGGACTCCAGGAATCATATAGGCATATACTATATTTAATTTGAATTAATTATTGTTGTCATAATTATTGTTCCGGGAAATATTCCCGGGAACATTGCGAATTTACTTTTGCGGGTAAATTACACTGGTCAATGTCTTGGTAAAAAATCAAGGGCCCAGCAAGTTATCATGGAATCCCCGATAGCAAGATATATAAACATACACAATTTCAATATTCCCGTATGTCCCCTTGTATGGGAATGTTCCCGGAAATGTTCCCGGAAATATTCCCACCTAGGGAATATCCTGGGAACGGCACTAATCGCGACGCTGCGGTTACTTGCGTCTATTGACTCGCGCCCCGAAAACCGACATAACAGGGAGCGGTGGGCATGACGAGGAGAAACATGAGCGGCATGATGAATAACGTTGTCACACCATGTCTCTGTCTCCTTTCCCCGCTATTTCCCACGTCACTCGACGAGTGTGTGGCAGGTGTATGAAGTTAACAAGTCGCTACGACTCTTAACTCGCGCCATAAACTTCTGCCGGCCACTCCGTAAACATTTGACTGCCGCAAACTTGGCGCAAACTACCCAAACACCGCTGCAACAGTGTTGGCTGATTGCAGTGCACTTGTGAGTTAGCACCTTAATCCGTGGTTAAGCCTGCGTGTGTGGTAATTTAACAAGTGTAGGAGCTATATAGCGATTGTATAGCACTGGGTCATCTTAGTCAGACGTTGCTAATCACAGTTCTCTGTCAAGAATTGACGACCTCTGTTGTAGCCTAGTTGGTAGTGACCCTGCCTACGAAGCTGGAGGTCCCGGGTTCGAATCCCGGTAAGGGCATTTATTTGTGTGATTAGCACGAATACTTGTTCCCGAGTCATGGATGTTTTCTATGTATTTAAGTATCTATTTATCTATATAAGTATGTATATCGTCGTCTAGTTCCCATAGTACAAGCTTTACTTAGTTTGGGACTAGGTCGATATGTGTAAAATTGTCCCCAAAATATTTATTTATTTAATTACTTTCCTAATTTGGAAATTATGAGATACTAGCTTCTGCCCGCGACTCCGTCCGCGTGGAACTCGTTTGGGGCTTAGGGGCTGATTTCCGGGATAAAAACTATTCTATGTCCTTCCCCGGGACTCAAACTATCTCTATACCACATCTAATTCGGTTCAGCGGTTTAAGCGTGAAGAGGTACAGACTCACTTTCACATTTATACTAACTTTATGTTAGTATGGATTTCAGATGCTAATTTGCGCAATTTGTATCTCGGCTATGTATATGCCGTTCGTCATAAGCCAAAAATACAACTGCTTAAAATTTTCAGTCATTTTCCGCCCCAAGTGGAGAGGCTTGGAGGCGTGGAAGTGGTCTAACCTTACCTAATTATCTATTTCAAGAATAAGTCTACCAAATTACAATATGTAGGTAGTTACAGTACGATTGCTGTTAGTTAACCACTGACAGATGGATTGCCTTCATTTAATTTTCAACTTTAATTTTATACACATAAAATAGTTATTATATTACTAAATCAGTAGATGTGCGTAACAGTATTCTGAAAAATGCTTTTTCTGTATGAAATTAAAGTTGAAAATTAAATGAAGGCAATCCATCTCTCAGTGGTTAACTAACAGTAATCGTACTGTATCAAATCATAGATGATCATCGCAGAACCGTAAGTCTTCTCCAAATTGGTAGGTATTATACTTATATCGTGGCTACTTCCACTTACACTGCGCAAGCGCAATATTGTAGTTGATTGGAACAAGAAAAAATAGACCATAATCGACAATGAAAAAAGATTTAATAAAATAATCTGTTTCGATAAAAACATTTAAAACTCTACAACTAAAACTGATTTTTATTTCCTACCTCACTATAAAGTGAAAGTATAACAATGATCAAGAAGGGTCGGTCCAACAGCACGGCAGCACTCGAACCGCACGCACACAGTAAACATCGTAGTGTGGGTTGCTAATCATAGCCGCTCGCAGGCGATCGCGACTTTGTCGAGTTGTAACGAAATGTTTGCACGCTCTTAAGAGTCCGCAGTAAGCTCGATTCTCCTTACAAACGTAGTTACGCTCTCATTTTAAAACTACGTGTTGGATGACATGAGGTATATCTATGTCTGTAATTAGTTTATGTAGCTTCAGATACCATAGCAAAAAAAATACAGCGAATTTAAGTTTTTAATACAAAACTTGTGTTTACTGTATGTATTTCGTTTGGTTTATAAACTGGAACCATATAAACTAATTACATACATAGATATACCTCATATCATTGTATATGCAAAGTTTCGTTACAATCCAAAACGTAGTTTTAAAATGAGAGCGTAAAGAACTACGTTTATACGGGAAGGTGAAATTCGGAATAGCAAAACGTTGCTCCAATCGTTACAACCTTACAACGCTCGCCTATCGACGCCAAAAATGTCTTACTAATTAACTCCCAGTAACGTCTTTCACAATTTCCTTAAAGTAAAAGCAAAAAAACATACAACCGCCGTATGATCCAATTCCATTCCAAGGTTCAAAGCTCCAAAAATAGCCGCTACCCCATTTTCTATTCATTATCGTCCACTGCCCACCACGCCTCTTCATCCATGAAACCAAGTGTTTAAAGGAGCCAACGGCATATTGCCGGCTTGTCAATAATTTAGCAAGCGCCTACATTACAGTACGGAAATACGAAATTGCTTCCGAGTGCAGTTAGACGGAATTTTGATGGGTTTCTCGATGAAAACGGCAATTCTTTGAGCTTTTAGTAACTTCTGTTTGTAGCGTTGTTACTTTGCAACTATTTTTGAAAGTTGTTAAATTGAAAACGGTTTTATACATGTGTTGCATGCGGTCACTTACCAAATTCACTATTTCACTACTTCAAGCCGAACAGCCTCTGACTCAGTTCCTGGTGGTGAGTAAGGTCGCCTGAGCTCGCCCGTGGATGCGCTGTATTGTGAGTGGGAACACAAACCAATAAATGAAATGAAATGAAATGAAATTATTTATTTGCATAGACACAGTACACCCTAGTAGCTTTTTAAGTTGGCCCCACGTTGGGCCATTGATCACCGAGTTGGCCCAACGAAATGCCAACGAAAATGCTGCTAGGGCATGGATGTTTAAATAATACATATTACGATCATGTGTATCTAGCTTGCATGCAAGCGTGCAAATATGTATGTGTGAATTAAATTGTCAAAGAGAAAACATAAATTAAAATAACTATACAATGTCAAATTGAATTAATATACATTATTTACATAATAGGCATAATCATAATAATCGTCAGAGGCAGAATAAAATTATATAACTAAATACTACAAATTCTAATATTATTGATGCTCGAGATACGCCTTAACGCTATAAAAACACCGCTCCAGAAGCCAGTAGCAATAATGGATTGGCAAGGCACTGGTGATTTTAAGGAGTATGCTAACCAGGCTGTATATATTTTTTGCCAGCGTTTTCAAGTGAGCAAAACACATTGAAATCAAAATAGGCGATTCAGAATAACTTAAGTCCTGACTGCATACTTGAGTAGTTAGAAGGGTTAGGGGGACTTCAAGTCTGATCGAGTAGTTTTTGGAACTTTTCGAGCTCGTATTTCAATCTCCAATCTACCTCAAGTTTTGCTGTAAAAGAAAACGTTGCGAGAAAATACCTATACATGTTGTGTTGAAAATGTGAATGTGTTAGCATCTAGGCTATCTAGGCCGTTAAGTTGGATTCATACTTAGGTATCTGACTTGATGCTCTCTGATGGCCTGACGCCTGACACAATAGCTGTCACGTCAGAGTGCGTCAGATGAGTGTGAATTGAACCTTACTAAACGAATGAATCATATTATATCGTTTTGTCGCGCCACGAAAACAACCATCAAGTGAGCGTTTCTCAATAAAAATGTTAACATCAATAAAATAGTAAAATTTTCTGGAAGATTTGTGTTCACTGAGAATATGCTCTTTCGTTTTGATCCCAATATAGGACAAAAAGTCAAAAAACTTTTTTTTCCTATAATGATATTCTTTGTAAAGTATAGCCACTCACTTGCTTATGGGAACCACAGAATTGCCCATTTCGCGGACATCTAAACTGATGGTGGCAACTGTGGTTGGCAATCGAAGTATGGGCTGCTTTGATAATGAAAAAATTAGAAGCAGTTTAGTTTAGCCTACCTTTTTTAAATCCGAAATCAAGTGTGAGTGGATAACACAATAGGAAAGTACAAAAATGATGTATGGACATTTTGGGACACTTGTTTTCTCCTACTGCATGGGATGGAAAGAGGTCATGAAACTCATGAATCTGAGTAGAAATAACATAGAAGTTGCAGAAAATCTCGTAAAAAATGAAGTGGCAATATTTTAACAAATGCTCAAGTACTTATGCATCCGGCTTCAGCCAAAGTGACGACCGCAATCATAAAACTACCATGCACGCTGTACAGTATGAGAAGTGTTATGATAATAACTTACTGGTAATAAAACCAACTAGAATAACTCGCGACGCTCTAAACTGGAATTACGACAAGGAACTTAACAGTCTGAAACTTACGACCCCGCAAAGCTCCGGACAAAATATGGTTAAGTTCTTACGTGATAAAGTTAACCTCGCACGTAACCTTCTTTATGAGCGGGTATTACGATATTACCCGCCCTGGTACGCGGGAACCTTTTAATTTCCTGTGAATAAGCCAACTCATACGCAATGCCACGGTGTATGTAGCTTGGGACAAGCTATTTAAATAAGAATGAAAAAAAAATTCGTGATACAATACACAGTATTACAAGACAAAAACAAAAGAAAAAGTGAATCTCTGCCGTGTCACAAAATAGGCCCAACCCAACCCCTGGGGGCCTACCCAACTCGGCATGATGCTGGCTTTGCAGCCAGCGCTGGTCTTCCGATGGGTCCATCCAGTGAAGGCATTTGACATGCTTACTTGGAATAGCTAGACTGCGGACGGACTAAACGCTAAAAATGTATCAACCACTGGGGACGCTCACGAATAATACGATTTTTTTAACGCGTTACTCATAAAGACTTACAGACTGCCGCGGCGGTCAATAGTAAACTATAGCTGTCAATTTTACTATTGACTGACACCGCAGGCCGCGCCAGTGTGTTGCAAGATTAAGGCGCTCCCATATTTCGCGGGGCATCGGTAATATCAGTATGCGGTATTTTTTACCGAGACCTTACCGATGTCACTCAGATTTCCGTACTTGTACTTGTGTATACTGTCAGTATAACATTTAGTAGGTTCTGGTTTCACAAAGCTTTTTACGGTGAAAGAGTAACGAGACTTGGCCTATTTTTTACTCGGAATACAATACAATACAATACAAACAATACAAATAACTTTATTGCCCAAACACGATACAAAACAGTAATACAAAGCAAAGGATAGATATATGAGACTAACTATAGATGATACTAACTAGAGATTGTACAGTTACATGAGACACATTTACTGTTATATCATGTTGGCCATGGGTACCAACCTCAGCGTATGCTGGGCTTAAGCCCAGCGCTGGTTTTCAGTTTGGCCCCTTATAAGGGTTGTAATGATAATTCATGAGTGCGTATGCGCTGTGCTAATTTGACGTTGGTACAAAACTAAACTAAAATACAATTAATGCGTTAAATCGGGTAAAACATGCAAAAATAATTTGATTGATTGAAGGCAGGTAGATTTTTTAAACTAACTTGAAGGTGTCATGGTATCAGATGTATTTACTTGTAGTTTTGTGTGTTGTATGCAATGTACCTAAAAGTGGTTCAAGTATGTGTGTGTGTGTGTGTGTGTGTGTGTGTGTGTGTGTGTGCGTGTGTCTGTGTTTGAGAGTGTGTATGTTTAGGTATAAAAAGGTATAAAAATAGGTATATCAATAGGCTCAGGCGAAAACAAATAAACAAACATTGGTAGGCATAATTATATATTATCTTATCCGTGCGTACGTAGATACCTATACGGGTATCCATGAATTCCAACTAGCTCCCCTCTGTACATTAAGAAGATGCATTTTCACTAATTTTTTAAAACTATTTAAAGACATGGGTTCCCGTAGAGGAGGTGGAAGATCGTTCCAAATCTTCGACGCGGAAAACTTGAAACAACCTCTAAAGAATTTAGTTTTATGCTGAGGCAGTACCAATTCTGTTTCCCTACTACTTCTGAGTGGCCTTGTGCGAACATCTTTTACCCATTTCAATTCGTCATACAGATATTTGGGTTTAGCGTGTTCTATTACCTTACGGATTGTAAAAGCTACATGTAAATGTCTTCTATTGTCCATATTAAGAATCCCCTTGCTGTTTAGGTGTGGTGTGATGTGCGATCGCTTTGGAATGCTATAACAAAAACGTAGACAGGCATTTTGAACACGCTGTATGGCTTTTTTTGTTTTCCCTAAAAGCCTGGGGCCGTAAACAATGTCACCATAGTTAAAGTGGGAAAGAATAAGGGATTCCATGAGGATTAATCTTATTTCTCCGGATAGGTATTTGCGAATGTGGTACAGTGTTTTGATTTTGTAAAAAGCATTACGTATCTTAATGTTAATGTGTTCCACGAAACGCATTTCGCCGTCGAGCAACATACCTAAATTCTTTGCGTTTTCTACTCTTAATACTAATTCATTATCAATATGTAATGATGGGGTTTGCTTAATAATGTTTTCGCGCTGCCATCTGTTACCCATGACTATAAATTGCGATTTGGAAGGGTTCAGTACCAAGTTATTTTTTTTCGACCACTCTGCTATTGCCCTAAGGTCTTCATTGATCTTACCTGTCGCAGACTTGACTTCGTGGGGCATGAAAGCATGGTAAAGCTGTGTATCGTCAGCGTATAAATGGACATGACAGTGTTGTAAGTTTGTCACTAGATCTGCTGTGTATAAAATAAACAATAATGGACTTAAAATGGAACCCTGCGGTGTGCCTCGGCTGACGGTTTTAACTTCAGATTTGACCAATGTGCCCTCTGGAGTCTGTATTTCGACAAACTGTTTCCTATCGGTGAGGAACGATTCAAACCATCGTATCGAAGGTTGGGTTAAACCATAGAAAGCCATTTTTGACAGAAGCAATGAGGTATTGAGGCAGTCAAAGGCACGGGAAAAGTCTAGCAGAACAAGTATCGTTCCCATTCCTTTATCTGCAGCAGAGCTGATGTCACTAGTAACTTTTGCCAAAGCGGTCGCTGTACCATGCTTCCCACGGAACCCCGATTGTACTGTCGGTAGAATTTGATTTCTATCTAAAAACTTTGAGAATTGTTCACAGACAATCTTTTCTATTATTTTAGAAAGTATGGGAAGTATGCTGATTGGACGGAGGTCTTTGTAGTTGTCAATTATACTGGATTTTGGAATAGGGTTAACCTTAGCAAGTTTCCAGTCCGCCGGGAATATACCAGATTGAATCGAATGGTTAATAATATGGGTAATTACGGGTAGGGTGACGTGTAGTGTGAGTCGTATCATTTCAATTGATATGCTGTCATGTCCACTTGCGTTAGTTTCTATGGAGGAAATGATTTTGTCTACTTGTTTTTCGGAACAAATTTCGATGTCAAACGTAGATTTCTTTGACGCCCGTCTTTCAAGGAAGTTTTTTGTTTCCAAGTCTGTCTGAATTTCCTGGCAATTCTAGAAAGTAGTCATTAATATTATCTGGCTTGCATAGATGTTCTGGAATCAATGGCCTATCGTTTCCACTGAATGTTTTTTACGGGATCTCACTTTTTTTGTAGGTTAATGTATCATCATGCATGCAGCTGGAAATTATATTTTTGGATAGACTTTGTCATTTGGCTATTTCACCAACCTCAAAATAACGTTTGTATAGTTTTCAAGTGCATTGTACCTATCAACCTACAAGTACCTTAGAATTTTGATGATCGGTGAGTTAGTGTGTGACAAAAGGAACTTTGTCTTGCAGTAATTCTCAAATTACTGGCTCGAATTTGATGTAATGCCCTCTTGGTCACTGAAAATTTGGGCTTCTAGTTTTTTAACCGACTTCAAAAAAAAGGAGGAGGTTCTCAATTCGGTTGTTTTTTTATTATTATTATGTCTTTCCCGCTCACGGGACAATGACGTCCCGGACCTTTGGGAGGCGTGCGTGGAGCTAGGTACCTACAAAGTACCAACTGAGCCAACACGTAGAGGCCCTTTTGACAATTTAATAAAATGCAAGGAGTACACCGAGCGGATGCTGTCCCTGCCCGTGTCATGGGACGCACACAGGGACAGCACCCGCTGAGGAGTATAGGGCCTATTGATGGTTGATGGGATCTAAATAAAACGGGTTATTATTATTATTTTTAATGTTTTTTGTTACCTCAGAACTCCGTGACTGATGAGCCGATTCGTTCAATTTTTTTGTGTTTATAAGTAGGTAGTTCCAGGTGGGTCCCATTTTTTTCAAAAATTCCATTGGATGATGGGATCCATGAGGAATTCAGGGAACTCTTCAATTATATTAGGCACGCGTGTAGTGATTTTGGTATTTTCTACTTTAACTCGTGTATTTACACCCGGAAATCATAAATTTGGTGGAGTGGTATTGATGATGAAGACCACAGATGACTTATGGAATTCCTCAATTATGTACTTAAAAGTATAAATGTACGTCACAGATTCTGATAAGATTCCTTTGAAATAGCAACTAATGAGGTGCCAAAGGTGATCCTTGTGGATTCGCGGAAGCCCTCAAATATTATCGGGCCACATACAGCGATTGGGTTTTTTTCCCTAATAATCAACGCATTTGCTCTCGGAAATCAGTTCATGTGGTAAATTGGAAAATAAATGTGGAAATGTTCTCGTAGCTTGGCGGAGTATTAAATTGAAGTGTCGGTTAAAACTTTGTTTTTAAAGTAAATTATTCCACAACGAAGTTACAGGGGCTCGAAATGGCTTGAATGGCTTCGAGAGAGAATAGTCCGGCTTTCTTCTTCAAGGCTTGTTGTTGAGTATGTTACTAGTTAAAGAGTAGCTTCAACACAAGCAGAAGCCTCTTTTTAAAATAAACTATAACAAAAGCCCCGCGTTTACCACGTTTACCTTGTGTGGGAATCGCTAAACTTAAGTGGCAGTAGGCGGAGCACATAGCACGTAGCATCGATGGCCGTTGGGGCGGAAAGGTTCTCGGGTGGCGATCACGTACCGGAAGGCGCGGCGTGGGCAGGCAAGATAAGGTGGATTGCTCAAAATGGATTAAGTAAACTACAATTTCATGGAAACGCATTTCAAATAGAATCTGCTTGACAGGCCGCGCGCGGGACGCGCTCTGCGGCAGCCTCGCAGATTGTGACGTCACAACGTGTTTGCGTTTTCTCTCTCTAACAAGCAAAATTAAAACGGTTAAGTTAAAACCTTTAACCTTCTCCAACGCGTCCCTCCTTAGGCCCGTGGCTCCGCAAACACAGAGTGCTTAGTATTCAATTTCGAGCCTCGCACGCTAAAAGACTTACCCGTTTATTCCCTTAACAACTAACTTTTCAGCGCTCTAGCTTTTATGGGCTGGGAGTTTTAACCGACTTAACACATTCAGTGCCAAAGATTTCGTTGCGGAACGCTCGTAACCGATAACATGGGGAACTCCGTATGCAGAGGAAACCGACGAGCAGAGCCCAATACGGGTGTAGACTCAATAGTTATTTGTGTCACAAGGGAGCAAAATAGTATATTTACGGCGAGGGCGGTGTTTTGAATCCTGAACGTAGCGAGTGATCCAACAATAGAATCCTGAGCGTAGCGAGGGATTCTAAAGTAGGATCCTGAGCGTAGTGAGGGATAGAAGTGTTAACGCCCGAGACGAAGATAATTGTGCTACCGAGTGACACATACTATTTTTCACACCGACTCGACTATGAAGAAATTTAGAAAAGATGCTGTTAAAATTACTTTACAAGTTCTAAAAAATTTTAAAGTTAAACTTGAAATATGTTCGTTTTTAATCAATTGCGATAAAATTACACTCGATTATTTTGTTAAAGATCTTTGTTCAAATGGCACATTGCGTAAATGCTATGTGCCAATGAATAAATTAAAAAAGTAGCTTGAACAGAAAAGAAGCATTTTGATCCCTCTCGTCGAGGAGCAAAACTTACTTTTCCGAATGAAAGGTGTGAAAAATGTATAATAACTCCAACTGGGGAAGTACCTCCGCCTTGCAGAAGACCACAGCCATAATAACACTACCTACTACTTGTCTGTAGCAGTGTTGTGTTTCTCGAGGTGAGCAAGGTCGCCAGAGCTCCCGAGGATGCGTTGGGTTGAGAGCGAGGGAATTTGTTCCTTCAGCTGTCAACACGGCGAATCCTCAAACATATCAAGGGTCGGCTACGCCAATGTTACTCCTTTGGAACTCCAAATGCAACTGCATGCGTCTATAGGCTGTGGTGTCCGCTTACCATCAGGTGGGCCGTACGCTTGTTTGCCACCCTAAAAAAAGTCCAAAAGAAAGGAGGCAAAAATCCCATTCAGATATCTCAAAGAATTACGAAGCTACAACCGTTTTAATATTGCTTGTTAGAGAGAGAGAGAACGTCATAGTAAATGAGAATCGTTTCATAAGGGACAAAATATACTCCCTCTTCGCCCCAGTCCTAGTTGGCTCAGTTCGGGTTGCGCAGGGCGGGTCCACAACACTTCGGGAGCTCAAATACCGCGAGCCATCCGGTTGCCTCTTGGACACGCAACTACGCGCCATTGCTCTGAATATAGAGTCTATTAAGTGCTCTTTGGGAGGTGTGTAGTAAGTAACTAGAGCGCTCGCTAGTTTTTTTTTGTAAGTTCAAAAATAATTTGATTTTATCGCAGTTTCTTGTTTTATGTGCTAAAGCCATAAATGGCTTATTTTAAGCTTGAGTTCAGACTAACTATTCCCTATGTAAGTACTTACATTACATTTCATTCACATTATTTTTCTACCTAACGAGATTCAAGCACATACAATCAACTTATTTATTTACCTCTCTTGAGGTTTAGTAAAAATATAGTGTATGAATCGTGTAAGTTTACCTAGTTTCATTCAGTTTACTCTACCTAACGCTAATTAACAATAAGAAAGAAAGAAAGAAAGAAATAAAACATTTATTCGTGGACAAAACAATGGGTATACAAAACAAAACACAGTAAAGTAACAGTAGCAGGGTCCACGAAAAGGCCCCGACTCAGCATGGTGCTAACCTAGGAGGCCAGCGCTGGTCTTCCGTCGGAACCTTTACATGAGTTACCTCCTGGAAGGCAACACAAAACAAATACCTACGCTAAAACATATTTTAAAGAATACATAGGTATCTTAAGTAAAAATAAGCAGTATGTAAGTGCGATAGAGATAGAGATAGAGATAGAGAAACAGATCTATCACTAGGTTATTATTATAGCTGTCGCTTGGTCGTGCTCGTGTTGCTTCGACATTTACATTAGTAGGCAAATGGATGCATCCAATAGGGGTGTAGACTCATAAACTCATAATTTCTTATTATACTTCAAAAGAAAGAAGGCAAAAAAATGCCTAATAACGGAAATCCCATTCGAACATCACAAAAAAATACTAAGCTACTAACGTTTTAATATTGCAGCGTAGTAAATGACAATCGTTTCATATGTGCGTTTTGCTGAAAAAGGACAGAAGATACCCCCTCTTAAAACTTTGGACAGTATAACTGAGGTTATTTAACCTATTGGATTATTATTTTCTGCAGTTGACTGCATTTTTAATCCTTTTTCGAGAAAATTGAAATTCACAACCATTCCGTTCAGATGGTGCTTTGGCGCGTCACGATGGTGTTACATCCGTTTGGATATCCAACGGAGCGCGCCAACTATCTTCAGTTTAAAAGAATTACAGTAAAAGTTGACAAGATTCTGTAATGTGAGTCAAAAGTTCAAAACTGCAGCGTTTAAACTTCAAACTTGGTTAGATCAGGCTGCTCTCATCGCAAACGAAACCGGAACATCTAGCTGATCCAACCTGCTTCTAGTTTGATTATAATTATATTATTAGACCATAATTCAGCTCTCCTGCTATATATAGAAAAGCCAAATTTTATGTTCCAACCAATTTATTTGAAGACCTATCCTAACCTAACCTATCACTGCAGTATTACATTTTGCCAATCATTTTATACCCACATTTATGCTAAAAGTAGCGCTGGAACATAAGTTTCATGTGCTCTGCCTACCCCTTTTGGGAATAAAGGCGTGAATGTATGTATGTATGTACTATATGTATGTATGTTATTTGAAGACGCCGTAAAACCTAAAATCTAGCCAGATCTTAGAATGAATCACTAAACCTAATTTCGAATTCAGTCTCCTTATCTCTAAAGTACTTGAGATGGGACAGTCGGCCAAGAAAATAAGGCGATATCTGTGCATAGCGAGTTAGTAGTTTTTTTAACTGACTTTGAAAACGGAGGTGATTCTCAATTAGTTGCAATCTTTTATTTTGTATATAAATAATGTTCCCTGATTACTCGAAGACGCCTGGACTGATTTGGAAAGTTCCCTTATTTTTAAAGGGTATCCTTTCCAGGTCATCAGACCCCGTATCATGGTCGGCCTTATCACGCGATAAGTGACAAGATAGAGCGTCCGTCACTGGCTAACACCGTTCGATAGAACGAGACTGACGCTATGTTGTCACTTATCGCGTGACAAGGCCGTCCATGATACGGGGTCAGATCTGATGATGGGATAGTGGATAATATATCCTACTAATATTATAAATACGAAAGTTAGATGTTTGGATGTTTGTTACTCAATCACGCTTAAACGGCTGAACCGATTTGAATGAAATTTTGCACGAAGATAGTTTATAGCCTCGATTAAAATATAGGATAGTTTTTATCCCGGGTCCACGCGGACGAAGTCGCGGGCGGAAGCTAGTATGTATATAATTAAATATATTTCATATTTAATAATATAACAGCATGTAACGAATATATTTATAACACACCAGTAATTTGTCCGTTTTCTTTATGTCTGGGTTGTTCTCATATCGCGCACCATGGTTATTTTCTGGTTGAATGGTAGAGAATGCCTTACGGCATTAAGTTCGACTTTTGTATTTGTAACTTGTCACCGTGCAATAAAGTTGTATAAATAAATAATGTAATATCAGCGTGGATGAAAACAGATGAAAATAACTTTCTAGGTTATACTTTCGAGGGACTATTTATTGAAGTACAATCTGTTCGGCAAGGTTCTGAACGACCCTTGAAACACTCCAACTATTTCCCGACTTCGAGTGCTGGAACTGTACAGAAATTACATTCAATTGCGCTCGAAAGTCTTGCTAGTCTTCGGTGTTTCCTTTAAGTGCGGATATTGGGTTTCTTGCTGACCTGGGAAAGTTTTAGAAACGTGGGATGACTGGGATGTATTTTAGGTCAAGGTCAAGATAGTTGAAAAAAAATTGGTTATTGTATTTCGGAAACGGGGAAATAACATACTACACAGACTCATTATCCTCCTAGCGTTATTCCTCGTTGTGCCCCTAAAAGAGGCCGAGGTCCGCTTGACACCTAATCCCACAAGATGTGGCATAGGCAGCAGTTTTACGTAAGCGACTATCATCTGACCTTCCAACCCAGAAGGAAAACTTATTTGCCACCCCTCTTAGCAAACGTCACACAGTGTAAAATGAACTCCGCGTGACAGAATGAAATTTACATTTTATATTATAAATTTAACTTACCTGTGAAATGTTATTCCGTCGTTTGTGTAATTAGACGTTCGGGAGTTTTTTCCACACCACTTCACACAGCAGTACTCATTTTTATAGCGCAAAATCAATTTGATTTTGCAGGATGTTTCACGCTCGTACAGATCGCGTACCTGGTCGATACTGACAATATGGCGCGGGGTAGTGGGGGCTTATCAGTGCAAATACATATATGCGTGGTGACCGCATGTCGCCCTATAGGCTCTATCTATTGGAGGTTATCTGTGTTCCTGAGTTAAGTGCTCTGCCTATACCTATGTGTATGGTTACACACTACACAGGATAGCTAGCGACCATCTGATTAACCCATATGTACTTCTATCTGTTGTCTTACTTGCTATTTTTTTTTTGCTCAAACATGCAATAAAATATTGACGTTGTGTTCTTCATAATGGGCTTTGAAGTGTCACGTTTCGGCCGGAGCGAGACGAGATATCCGTAATGGCATTTCATACAAAATTGGAGGCCTCTAGGCCTGCAAGATGGTCTTTTTTAAATCCATTCCACAATTTGTAGCACTGGACCACGACGTTCAGCTATGAAAAGTAAAGTTTGATTTGTTGGAGTTTTTCAATTTATTTCATTGAGAAAAGCACTATACGTACCTCGCTACGCCCGCCCCCTATATGTACTCAGCCGGCAACCCCTTAGTTCCCGGCTTCTGTAGTAATGTACTATTGTTGTGTGAGCCTAATTGAACGGGGGAGCGAAGCGAACGAAGTTCTATGCTTCAGTTTGGGCCGAGAATCGTTTGTATATCCATGTCCGGATGTCCCGCTGTCCCGCTGTTCTCCTTTGCAGGTCGCATTTCTCAACTGATCTTCGTGAAATTTTGTGAGCAAGTTTGTTAATAATACAGAATTTTATGGGCGAGTCACTTTTCGAAATTATTTTTTATTTTTAAAAAAGGGCATTCTCGCGAATTCGACTGCTCACAGAGCCAATAGTAAATAAATAAATAAACATGCGTCAGTGCACTATGGAGTTTAAACTGCTACGCACTACGGCGTAGAGCTCTAAGCGTAGCGGTGAATGAGTTAATGGTCCTTCAGGTGACTAAGTAAGTAATCCTACACTGCCCAAATAGATTTTGGGATTTGCGTTTCAAATTTCTACGGTTTTTGTTATCCTTGCATTACAGTAGTTGTTTCTCCTATCAGGTTTCCTTTTCAAAATGTTAACTGTGTTTTTCGTGGAACTACGCAACTCTCGTGAAGTTCTTAGTAAATAACTCGCATTGTATGATGATAAACACTGGCAGTACTTAATTGGCTTTGTATGAAAACATGCCTTCATCTTCCAAATTTGAAGCAAGTAGGTATACTGTAGGTAAATAACATTATAGAAAACCCATTTACATTCAAACCCGCGCTTAAATAACAAGTCTGCTTTAAATAACTTCAATCTTTATTCACAAGAAGCTCTTAATATTCAAGACTCGCTCAAGATTGCTCTCGTTTCACAAGGGCTATATAAATATTTACTGGCTTTTCTTGCAATTGCAACTGTGCAGTTTAATGGGAAACATGATTTACAACACCAAAGGTATATTTTGTCTGTCGCTTCTGATCTCAATAGGCGACGCCAAACGAGCGAAATCGACGGACAGCCAAGCAAGGTCACATAAAATCTAGAACGGAGTCAATAGGCGATGCCAAACGAGCGAAATCGGCGGACGGCCAAGCAAGGTACCAGAAAATCTAGTACAGAGTGACCTTGGTTTGGCAGGCCTCCGTGCTTCCGGCACGCATCCACACCGGCAGAAATCAAGGGGCGGACTGCACGCAGACCGCCGATTTCGTATGTGTATCGACACTCACTGACCGGTTTAGCCTGGTTGTTAGCCCTGCCTCCGAGGCTGAGACGGTCAAACCCCGGCAAGGGCAAACATTTATAAATAAATGAAGTAAATGCATTTTATTCTGCAAGTAGGCCGTAATGGCACTTTTACAAATCAAAATTGTACCAGCGTTTCTGAAAAAGAAGATTTATTTGATAAGTTTGAAATATTTGTTACTGAGTCTTGGTTGTTTTCTATGCATTTAAGTAGTTTATATTCTATTTCTATTTCTATAATTATTGTGCCTGCTCACAAAATTTCATGAGAACCGGTTGAGAAATGCGACCTGTAGAGGAGAAAAGCCAGATAGCCGGACATCCGAACATAAGAAATAATTTTAGCCCAAGCAAAATTTTGGCAAAAGGAGAACTTCGTTCGCTACGCTCGCTGGTTTCAAATATATCGTCGTCTAGTACCCATAACAAGCGTTATTGAGCGTAGTATGGGGCTAGTTCGATTTGTGGTAGATTGTCCCTTAATTATTGAACGAACGAGAGAAGCGAACGAAGTTCTATGCTTCAGCTTGAGTTTAAAATCGTTTGTCCGGTGTCCCGCGGGCCGCTGTAATGCTCTACAGCGGGGGTAGCACGGTTGCCATTTTATCGTTGTGGATAAGGCATCCGTCACTCTCGCACTCGCATATTTGTCAGAGCGTGATGGGCGTCTTTACCACAACGATAGGTGATAAAATGGCAACCATACTACGCCCACAGGTCGCATTTCTCAACCGGTTCGCGTGAAATTTTGTGAGGGTTCAATAATTACATATTATACTAAATAGATTTGATCTCGAAATTTAGAAAAAAATATTTTTTTTAGACCGGCTCGCGATTTTTACAACTCAGAGCCATAGTTTTATTATTGCATTATTTAAAAGACTTTGAAATGAGGCGAAGCACTTGCTATTTTAAAATATTTTAAACCTCAGCCACAGTAGTTTTATAAGCATCGAGGGAATTTTAATATGGTGAGAAAATTAAATTACTTCACAGTTTTCTCTGGGCTCCTTTAAAATAAATAACAAAAAACGTTACTCGTGCTCTAACAGCATTTTACCTTATTCTGGAACGTGTAAAAGATTACAAACGACTTTGAAACGTAAAAAATGTTCGAATAATGTTGACTGAGAATTTATTATTTACTTAGATGAGAACTCGAGTTTGTAAGAGCACGAAAACTTTCCAAGAGTAAAACATGAAATTAAAACTTAACAAGAAACTCAGACTTTAAGTTGAACTCAAAGATTTACCGCCAGAATTACTCCTGTTAGCTATTTTAAGCCAACATCCGTATTACGAAGTTCGGGGTGCTAGTTGCTCCTGTACTTTGTCTAACCGTAGTAAGAGCGTTGTGAGATTCCTTTGAAAACTTTTTATCTTGATGGATTTCAACTGGGCGACAGTCTTTTCTTTCAGCCGGAGATGAAGTTCCATTTCCGTGGTTATGTTGAATGAGGGCCGATTTTAGTCGTCTTACGCCTTGGCCACGACTTTGGTCTTTAGCGACCTGCGGCAGCGTTTTATCTGTTCATTGCGCGGTCGAGACGCGCAACGCACTGTGGTTAGTTGGGATCACGCGCAATGAATTAGAAAAACCGCTGCCGCAGGTCGCTTAAGATCAAAGTCGTGGCCAAGGCGTTATGCGTCACGACATGACGACCTTTTAGTCCAGTAAATGAACTGACAATTCGTATGGAATAAATGTCAATTTTGGAAATAATTTATAATAGCTTATTTTTTATGAAACGGATATATTATCAATTAAATAGTTACCCAACGACAAAATTCCAGACATCAATTTTTTTTTAAGTTAACTAACTTCTGAAAAGTCAGAAAAAATATTAATATTTATTTTTGTTTTTATTTTGGTTCATTTACATTTGCTCTATAATATTCAAGATAAATCGTATACAAAAGACAATGCATGCTTCATTGAAATCTACATAATTACTTCCGGGTGGAAAGTTTGTCGGATTCTTGAATAAATCATCTTAGAATAACATTTTCAAATGAGATCAACAAAAAAAATGCTATAATAAATGAATGTTTTTCAAAACCGTATTTTGCCCGGAGTATTTATGCGTCATGACATTTTTAACAGTAATATCCAATCTGTGAGGCGTAATCTGGTGATCAACAGCTTTGAGTGAGTTTGTCCTATTCGGTGACTGTAGATTAGTAATGTGTGTGTGTGTGTGTGATTTAAGTATGTTGTTCTTTTGTTACTGCTTTGAGTTCAAATAAGATTAAGTAGTTAGTGTTACAATGTGATAGTGTGAACCACCTAATAATTCCCAGTGTGTTACTATTGGTGGGAACCTGTAATTGGCTTTTTGTAATCTAATTAAGTTAACCATGTTGTATTGATAGCTGTTGGTTCTCCGAATAATAATAAATAAATAAATAAATCGTGATCAAGCCACATGAGTACAGAAACGGAACAGAGACTTAAGGTTCTAAATAGCACGCAAAATGTTTACCTAATTTAGTAGGGTTGGCGCAGCCCATTGCGTATTTCAGTGTATTATACACAGTCTGGGCGACCGAGCAGCGGGAGAAAATAGAGAAAATACGGAGAAACCGAATTTCCCCACACATGTGACTTAGCTAGACCGATTTTTTTGCCCCGCAAACCCCTATATTCCAAATCTCATCGACATCGTTGGAGCCGATTTCTAGAACGTGATTTATTTAATATATACATACCACATACATACATATAAAATATTTCTCGTTTAATAGTACAGGATTCAAAAGGGAGATGTAATATTAGTTAACATATTTTTATATATTATTACTTCGAAATTGCGCCTAGCGATCATTATACAATAAGTAGTATTTACAAAGTCTTATTGTTATATGAGAATTGTGTAATGAGATAAATAAAACTAAACTAAACTAAACTTTCTCAAATTGTTCATTGTTATAAGAAGGAAGATACTAGTGTAGCCTTTTTTAATATAATATATAAAAATGGCAATGCTTTTGACGCACGGCACTACTTGACCACAAGCGCTGGATAGGGCTTGAAACCTGACAGGATGTATTTAATGTATAATTTAGGTACCTACTTGTATAAGTAGGTACCTAAACTGTATAGTGGGCACTTTATGTCATAGTGTCACCTTTGTCACTTAGTTGCACTACTTGGTTATTATATTTTATGATTGACGAAGTTACCTACTTAAAACACAAGGGATTAAAAAACGATGCATTTAACAAGAACATAATAAAATTCCCTACAAATCTGTTTCCCAGCGCCAAAACATTAACAATAATGGATTGGAAATCAAAATGGCCGCCAAGTGATATTCACTTCTCGAGGCCGTATTGTGCTCGCGACTTAGTTGTCGCTAAATGAGTACCGTTGATTGACTAAGAGTAATTCAGCGGAAAATGTTCTGAGTTTTTACCAAAGGCGCGGCCATTGTTGGTTCGGTGAAAGGGCAAAATGCTCTCCCCCTAAGCCACTTTGAAGGTTCAAGCGTTTTAATGTGGTAAATATTACTGACTTTTGTTTTCGATATTGTTTGAAGTTTGTTTCCCGGCTGACATTTTGCACGAGACCTTATTTTAGTACAAATACCTACTTAATGTAAATTCTTAAGTTTTAATGCCCGAATGCTAATTCTGTTTAAATATTAAAAACAAGCACGGCGATGGAGGAAATTTGTTTTAAGGGTTGGGAGTTTGAGGCAAATAATTCATGCGGAAATCAAATTGTTTTACACAATTCATCGACACTTGTGGGTAACAGCTTTCATCTCTCTTTTTAACCGACTTTAAAAAAAAGGGAGAGGTTCTCAATTCGGTTGTATTTTTTTTCATCATGCTGTTTTTAATGTTTGTTACCTGAGAACGCCGTCATTTATGCGTCGATTGGTCGATTTTTTTCTTTGTAAGTATATGCTTTCAGGTTGGTCCCATTTTTTTCAAAAATCCAGTTTGATGAAGGGGTTAGGTATTATATTAGGCACGCTGGAAGCACGCTGATTTACACCCGGAAATCATAAATTTAGTGGAGTGGAATTGATGATGAAGATCACAGATGAAGATGACTTATGGGATTTCTCAATTATGTACTTAAAACTACAAAATTACGACATAGGTTCTGATATAATTCCGTTAAAATAGCAACTAGAGCCAAAGGTGATCCTTGTGGAATCGATGAAAGTCCTCAAATATCATCGGCCCACATAAGTACAGTGATTCGATTTTTTTCTCTAATAATCAACTCATTCTGCTTTCGGAAATCAGGTTAGTCATGGGGTCAAACTGGAAAAGAAATGTGGAAATGTTCACGTGGCTTGGCGGAGTACTAAATTAAAGTCGGTTAAAACTTTATTTTGAAGTAAATTATCCTTTATTTTATTACTTTGAAATGTTATTTATCACCAGCTTTTGCTTGCGACTCCATCCGCGTGGAAGTGGTTTATATCGTAGCTCTATTAAATCTTTAATTAGGGGGATGATTATCGGGATAAAAACTATCCTAAGTTATGCCTCGGAATTTAAACTATCTCCATATTAATTCACATCAATACATTCAGCGGTTTAAGCGTCAAAAGGTAACAGACAGACAGATACATTGACACACTTCCGTATTTACATATAATATTTGTATGGATTCCATCATTTGACTCTTTTTAACCGACTTCAAAAAAAAGGAGGAGGTTCTCAATTCGGTTGTATTTTTTTTTTTTTCAATGTTTGTTACGTCAGAACTCCGTCATTAATGAGCCGATTCATAAAATTTTTTTTTTGTTTGTAAGTATATGCTTCCAGGTGGGTCCCATTTTTTTGAAAATTCAATTTGATGATGGGATCCATGAGGAATTGAGGGAACTCCTCAATTATATTAGGCACGCGTGTAGTGATTTTGGTATTTTCTATTATAACTCGTGTATTTACATCCGGAAATCATAAATTGGTGGAGTGGAATTGATTATGAAGACCACAGATGACTTATGGAATTCCTCAATTATGTACTTAAAAGTACAAAAGTATATCACAGATTCTGATAAGATTCCGTTGAAATAGCAACTAATGAAGTGCCAAGGGTGATCCTTGTGGAATTGACGGAAGTCCTCAAATATTATCGGGTCACATACAGCGATTGGGTTTTTTTCTATAATAATCAACGCATTTGCTCTCGGAAATCAGTTCATGAGGTAAATTGGAAAAGAAATGTTCTCGTGGCTTGGCGGAGTACTAAATTGAAGTCGGTTAAAACTTTGTTTTTAAAGTAAATTATCATAGAGGCGATAACAGTGTTTTCAAAGTACCTAATATACTTGTCACACCCTAATACCACCAGGTACCCAAAAGGTTTAGACCGCTTCACCTCCCGCACGTCTCCCGCGCCCCGATATCGTCCTACCCTGCGCCGAGCGCGGTGAGTACTGAGTTAGACGGTCTACCTATCGTTAATCTTCCGAAAGCCTCCTGTCTTCTAGTTTTTCGCTTAACACTTTCACTGCCAGGAACCCGCCTGCCGGTCGCCTACCTAGTCGCTTTCCGCTACATACGTGGAAGCCCACGGGATCGGCTACGAACGTAGCGCGTAGCGATTCTTGGCAGTGAAAGTGTTAAACTCATTCGAAACCTAGCATTGCTACAAGGGCTACGCCGTAGCGCGTAGCAGTATCTTTCAGCTCGGTAGCGGAAGCGGAAGTTGCTCGTAAAAAACTGTAATCACCCACTGCTGAACAGCCTCTCTTCAAGTACGCCACTTATCCCGGTCGGTTAGTAGTCTAGTGGCATGCGTCATATTATTATGACCTTTTTTAGGGTTCCGTAGTCAACAAGGAACCCTTATAGTTTCGCCATGTCTGACTGTCCGTCCGTCCTCGGCTTAGCTCAGTAACCATTACTACTAGAAAACTGTAATTCGGCATGGGTATATAAATCAATCACGCAAACATAGCGTAGTATCGTGTAAACATTCCCTTAAGCAATATTTAATTAAAAAACAAAAAGAATAGGCAGCCATGACGTATATCAAGAGTCAAATTATAACTTATTTTTAAAATGTCTTTATTTAATTTAATATATCAAATAATTATAACTAATAATCTTTAATTTAAATTTTCGTACCACGGTTCACACACACACACACACACACACACACGCACACACACACACACACACACACACACACACACACACACACACACACACACACACACACACACGCACGCACGCACGCACGCACGGACGCACGCACGCACGCACACACACACACACACACACACACACACACACACACACACACACACACTAGTACACTCCCTAATGTTAACACAAACCAGAAAGTGACAATTACCCCGGTAGCCAGGCGCCACTAAAAATCAGCGCTGCGAAATATAACCTGACGGCTTATTTCGTGGCACAAAGCTGAGTGGCGACCATTTTAGCATGTTTTGATTATGTCTGTAATATCTTTTGTCTTTTATTTCTTATAATTATGCTAAATAAACATATTTTCTCTCTTTCTTCTTTCTTCAAACAAAACAGTACAATAAATTTTTTTTTTTTTTTTTACCCTGAACCTAAACCGAGGATGTCATTTTTTTCTCGTTAAACCCATGGTGTGGGGTATCGTTGGATAGCTCGGTCAAAAATATTATAAGTTTTTTAAAACCACTTTTCAAATCAGTGATTAGTTTGCGAGATAGGGCTTTAAAGACCTAATTTTTGTTAGTCAATTCTGGGGATTGGAAAAAAAATCGTAGCAGTAGTACAACCTACATATAATGAATTTAAAAGGTAAACTATCACGGCTAAGTAGGCATAACTATTTATAGTTACCAGTCGACAAACTTAAAATGTACTTAGAAAGGCCAACTGTCTTACAAATTCGTCCGACACAACCACACCATTTGCAAGCGTGTCGATGTAACAAACAAAAGACAAACAGCCAACTACCGAACCCTTACACTGCGCGTGGCCCGAAACGCAATTGGCTGGTTGATTTTCCCCATTATCTTTTAGCTTATCTTATCTTTACCGTCCGATGTCCGTGTCCAATGACAGTATTCAGTTGTTATATATTTTATGCAACTGACTTAAGAAACTTTGATAGCGCGGTGCAAGAACAGAAGAACAGAACACGCCATCAGATTTCACAGTAGTAAAGGCCACCACACATCAGCCCCACTTTGAGACTGAGCTTGCTAGTGCTCAGAGCCAGCGTGCCCGGGTGGCGAGCGTGTAGAGAGAAAGAGAGAAAGAGAGGGTCTGGCTTGCTGCGAGTCGGGTGTCAGTCAGGAATGCCAGGATCTTCGGAGTTGCGATGTCCATTGTCATCACCAATGTAGAAAACACGGCAATAGAGAGACCTGTCAGGGATCGAAATCCAATTAAAGTTGTTAAGATGTGATATTTATGCAACTGATTTAAGAAACTTCGATAGCGCGATGCAGAACGCGTCAGGTTTAATTGCACGTCTAGCACACGACGGCCGCGACATACTCTCGATTTTTATCGCACTTTACCTCTTCTTCTAAGTGTTCTAATAAGAGAGAGACGGATAGTGCGAGAAAAATCGAGAGAGCTCGCGCACCGTCGCGTGCTAGCCGTGCAGGAGTGGCGTGGCCTACATTAGAAAAAACCGGCCAAGTGCGTGTCGGACCACGCGCAGTGTAGGGTTCCGTATCGCCTGTCTGTCTTAGTTATATTGACGTGCGGTGCGGTTGCGTCGGCCGAATTCGTACAAAAATCGGCTTTTCCAAGTACACATTAAGTTGGTCGACAATAACTCGGTAACTACTTATGCCTAGTTGTCCGTGATAGTTTTCCTTCTAAACGATTTTTTTCACATCCCCAGTAGTAGCCATTTAGCTGGCAGGGGCGGGGGGAACACATGAATCGAACAAAAAATAGGGCTTTAAAGCCCAATACCTGGCAAACAGATTAAAAAAATGGTTTTAGGAAACCCATAATAGTTTTAAACGAGCTATCCAACGATACCACACCATGGGTTTAACGAGAAAAAAAAATGACATCCCCGCTTTAGGTGTAAGGGACCTCCCTTACCCTAAAAAAAATATTTTTCAAGATTTTATTGTATTGTCGGCGTGTTTGATTTTTATACCCATGCCGAATTACAGTTTTCTAGTAGTAATAGTTACTGAGCTAAGCCGAAGACGGACAGACAGATAGACAGACAGACGGACAAGGGTTCCTTGTTGACTATGGAACCCTAAAAAGGAGGGTTTTGTAAAAAAATACATCGCATTATAAAAATGCGCCCAAGATCACCAAGAGACTCCATACTAAATAGTAGAAATTACCTATCAATACTATTATTAAGCCTCAGGATTTTCAGCATAGTTAGGTTAGGTCAGGTACAAAATAAAATGACGGATTTTGATATGGTATGATTTTTTTTTATTACTTTAGACAAAGACTGAATTTCTTGGATTTCTCTGCCGGAGTCAAAGGCATCTTGAAAGGAAATATAATAATTGTAGCTTAGCAAAAAAAAAACACCTAAAAAACCGCAAATCTAAGCATTGTATGTGTGCACACCTTTACTAAGTAGCGCAGAGTAGCATACAGCCATTCTGCGTAACGTGACGCAGATAGAATCAATCTTAACCCGATAAATACACTGTTTTTTCCAGGTTTCTTTGCCTTAAAAGATTACACACACTACTGAATAGGGCACAATAACAAAAACAAATATTCATATAAGACTTACCTTGACATCTTAAAAAATGCACTCCGCGACAAACTGGTTACCTTCCACTTTTTGCCAAAATTGACAGCCTACTGACAAAAATATAGCCGCTACCGCGTCATTGACCATTGACAAGGTAACTTTGGTGTTGTCACTACTGTAATACAAACACTGCTAATGTTTAACTCCACAAAATGGGGAGATGTTAGTTACGCAGTCAAAGTAGCGCAGAAAAATGGTTTTGTGTGTTTTTTTTAAACGTGTGAAAATTAATGTACTTTCTTAGGAAACATGAAACTATATTTAAAAGGCGGCTAGGTAACTATTATTTCATAACGTCAAATAAAAAAAATTATCAAAAATATATTTTTTTCTAATTTTTCTGATTGAGTAAAGTATACTAAGCGGATTCGCGTTTTTTATGAAATTTTCGACGTTTTTTATGAAATTTTCGATGTTTTTCATGAAAAATATTGTGTAACTTCCCAAGTTTATGGATTTATTTTAATATCTTCAGTGAACAAGGTTCACCATTTCTTAGGGAATAAAATGCTGTGGTTGAGAAATTAATATTACGTTTAATACGTAATAATAATTTCTCAACTCTCTCTAACCACAGGTTAAAAAAAAGGAGCGGTGAGTTAGGTTATACCTTTTGTGGCAAAATCTACGGCCTGACCCTTACACTTAGCGGTAGCTCCCCAGGACCTTCTGAATGCGCCTATTACTGAAGACGAGGCAGTATGGCCTATGGTCTTAGCCTGTCCGAATGGAAGAATAAAAAAAATGCGCCTATTATATGCATAAACAAAACGCAGTGTCAAACATCAACTTGACACAAGCTGGCTACGTTTTTAGACCACTAAGTTTTATAATGTTTTTTTTCATAATTTAATTGTGCGTTGCGTATTACACAATAACACGCAACAAAGATTATTAAAACAAGATTTTATTCCTAAATACAAATATTTTAAATGGGTTATCAAATCGAGGGTAAACCTTGATATAACGATGATGAGAAATGGTTTCTGAACATTTGTTTCGCTGATCTGAATATTCTGAATCTGTCACATCACATCACAAGCGTCAAATGTGTGAACCGCGGCTGGATTTATTGAACCGATATTTTATTATTAATGTACTTAATGAAATAATGTAGATTTAAACATGACCGAGAATAAACCCTTCAAATGCGTAAATTGTGGAGAAGCATCGGATGCTTTGTACAAAACGTACGGGCCGTCTGTTTTGAAGCTAACCAAATGTGTAAGTAACTGATATGTTTTCCTTATTTTATCATCACCAATCAACCGAAGGAAGGAATGTAGCTGCATTTTTTTGTTTAAGTGTATACTCGAATTAAGATTTTGAAGAACTTTTGTTATAACATTAGTGTTTTCCTACCCATTATTAAAGATGTTTCCTTCTGTGGTTTTTAGGTGAAATGCAACGGAATTGTGGACAAGTACATAGAATATGACCCGGTAATCGTCATGATTGACCTAGTTTTGGTGTCTCGTGAAGCTCAGAGACATGTCCTTTACAATACAGAGTTTAAGGTAAGTAAAATAGGAGAAGGGAAGCTTGGACGGGACCAATAGGCTGAGAGTGTAATGCTGAACAATTATCAGACAGTGGCTTGTTCAGAAATATTAACAGCTGCCATGACATAGCTGCCTTTTGCACACACCTGCTTTATAAACGTCTTTGCGATGGGAATAATTGTTGTTTCACAAAATTTCAGGCGTACTGGAAGTTGTTTATCATCCTGATAATGATTGAGACATACGGGCTGTGGAGAAGTGATAGTTTGTTCAACATTGTGGTGAACACAGCTTGCGGCATACAGACCAACAGTACCACTTTAAATCTTACACAATTGTGAGTATTATGAAATGATGAATACTCACTTTTATAATCATTAATCATCTATGATAACGGTCATCAAAATGTTGTGTAGTCCTTGTATGACCGAGGAGAAAACTTCATTATGATATATTAGTTATTTTTGATTATTAGGTTTATTTTAGGAAAAATGTGAGACTCACTGCAGTTAAAGAAGTGTACATTTTTGTTTATGCCAAATAAAATGCCTGTTTTATGCTAAGAGGACACCATAGCCTTCCATAGGACAGGTAGCATAGCTAGGAACCATTCCCTAGCAACAACTCCTGAGTGTTACATAAAATCCCGACAGTGTCCCGTGTTGAATAAAATAAAAATAAGAAAGCTTCTGTCAAAAATATCATTTTTGGTACAAGCTTTTATTGCCGACTGTATTTTCTGTATACCATCATCAACTACTCATTGAGACGATTCTAACGAGCCCAAACTCAATGTCTTACGTCAATTAAGTACTGAATTCCCATGGCCCCCTTCTGTCTCCATCATCAGATCAGTTCGATGGTACCATAATATTGAATTGTCATCCAAACTATTCTTATGCCCCAAAATTTTGGCTCAATCCGTCACCAGGAAGTGGGTCAAATTTAGCTTGCAAGATTTGATTAGAGACAGACAGACAATGGGACAGGTGAAAGTAAATAAAAGCTTGTAAAAAGGGTTTTATTTCCAAATTTCCCATTATTACATTAGAAGTTTTTCCGTATTGGTTAGTAAGTTCCTTATAGTTAGTAGTTAGTGTTATGATTATGTATGTTATTTACTATTTATTTATTTAATTTGGACCCCTCTTCGAGTGTAGGCCTCCTCCAACTCTCTCCATTTTGCCTGTCACACGATGTACAGTTAGGCTTCATAAGTGCATGGACATGCTTGAACGGTATTGCCATAGTAATAGTATGAGGTTGCATGACTGTGTTGCAAATAAATAACTTGAAATTTAAATGTTCTAGACCCCTGCCCGAGGGTCTCCAGTGGGAGCTGCCCTGGTGGCTGCGACAGTGCGACGGCTGGAGACCGGAGGAGCGAGACGAACGGGACCTCTTCATCTGGGAGAAGCACTTCTACATACAGTTCCTGTCTACATTTGCTGGTGCGTTAAATCAAAGCATTACACGACTACCATTTAGTAATAGACTTAGGGCCTGTTTCACAATCGCTGGATAAAGTTATCTGCCAGTTAAAATTATTGCTATCCTTTTCTCCCGTCATATAAAAGAAAAGTGACAGCCAACATTTATCTGACGGATATGTTTTAACTGGAGATTGTGAAACAGGTCCTTATTGTTATTTTTTTTTAGTAAACGGGACTTAATTGCGTATAGTTAACTTATTTATTAACTTCTTTGAGGCTTCCCCACGGCTATGTCACAACATCCTTCTTTTCGAACTACCCGCACTTGGTCTTTAATTAACGGCTAGCGACCCGCCCCGGCTTCGCACGGGTACTATATTATACATATAAACCTTCCTCTTGAATCTCTCGATCTATTTAAATAAGCGCATGAAAATCCGTTGCGTAGTTTTAAAGATCTAAGCATACATAGGGACAGACAGCGGGAAGCGACCTTGTTTTATACTATGTAGTGATTTGTACGGCAGGGTTGTCACCCGGCCGACACACTGCATTAACAAAATCAGGCGATATAATTGACGATGTTTTTTGACGCCTGCATTCAGTAATGAGTCCCGTGTGGTGTTGGGTTAGAATTTCACCATCCCCTTTCTTCTCGTGGGTGTTGTAAAAGTCGACAGGGACCAGGGTTGGAATGTGTTGTGGGCGATGGGCTAGCAACCTGTCACTGCAGTATCACATTTTGTCGATTTTTATACCCACATTTATGCTAAAAGTGGCACTGTACCATACGTTTCATGTGCTCTGCCTAGTGCCTACCCCTTTTGGGAATAAAGGCGTGAATGTATGTATGTATGTACAATGTACAAATATGTATATGCAATGTAGTAATGACTGGATTCCACGAAGATGAAATCTTAAAGCCGTCATCCCGGTTGAAATTACTACGTTTCCTGATTTCAACGGTTTGACATATTTTCCTGCTATTTTATGCGCAGGTGCGGTTTATGGAGCTCAGTCCAGTGTTTTGGTACGTCGTTGCCACTTTAGAAACATTCCGCCCCAACGGCCATCGGTCCTACATGCAATGTGCCCCGCCCACAGCCACTTAAGTTTAGCGATTCGGAGGGCTAGGTATATCGGTTACCTTGGTTCTGCTGCGGATAGCCTCATTTCTTATGCGATCGCGCAGAGAAACTCCCAGCATAGCCCTTTGGGTGACTATGAGCCTTCTTAAGAGAGTAGTAATTTAGACTTATAATGTTGTAACTTGTACCTACGCGAAACAGATGCCATGGAACCCTTATAATAATCGAACTTGATGGATTTATTAAAAACCTTCAGAAAAATATCAGTTGTGTTTCTCCGATTCCAGGTGTGATTGCGTTCATTCTCACACTACACTTCGCGATGAAAATTCTGAAGCTGTTTATATCACAGAATGAAGGTAACAAGGTTTCAAGGAAGCTACGACATCCTAGTTAGTGGTTAAGGCATGCGGCTATCAAGCGGCGGTGTCGTGGGTTCTCAAGTTTTCGGAACTTATGAGTCCGCAGTAAGCTCGATTTTCCATAGAAACGTAGACATAGATATACCTCATGTCATTGTATATGCAAAGTTTTGTCACAATCCAACACGTAGTTTTAAAATGAGAGCGCAACTACGTTTGTGTGGGAAGGTGAAATTCGGCCGAGCTTACTGCGGACTCTTAAGTACGGAATATTTACCGTTAGCATTTCGGTGAAGGAAAGCTTTGTGAGTAAACCGGTCTTTCGACGACCGGTTAGCCCAGTGGGTGGTGACGCTGCCTACGAGGCTGATGGTCCTGGGTTCGAATCCCGGTAAGGGCAAATATTTGTGTGATGAGCATGAATGTTTGTTTCGGAGTCTTGGGTTTCTATGCATTTAAGTATTTATATCTATTAAGTATAGCGTCATGACACAAGCCTTATTGAGCTCACTGTTTGATTTGTATAAGATTGTTCCATAATATTTCCTTTATTTACAAATTTTTATTCAAAGGATAAAACGGGACCCTATTACTAAGACTCCTCTGTCTGTCCGTCTGTCACCAGGCTGTATCTCGTGAACCGTGATAGTTAGACCGTTGAAATTTTCACAGATGATGTATTTCTGTTCCCGCTATAACAACAAATACCAAAGAACGGAATAAAATAAATATTTAAGGGGGCTCCCATACAACAAACGCGATTTTTATGCCCTCCGTGCGCGAGTACGACTCGCACTCGGCCGGTTTTTTTTATTTAGAAATACAGTAATGTTGTCCCCATTTTATCCCAATCCTCTTTCTCGCTTCAGCTAATTTCCCGTCCCTGCTAAAAGCCTTCTCGCTGGCGAACGTGAGCGTCCTCCTGACGCTGCCCATGCTGGTCTGGGGCGCCGAGCCCGCGCCCGCGCCCGAGACGCGAGCCCTCCACTACGGGCTCGTGCACGTGTACAGCTTCGCCGTACATCTGAACACGTTCATTGGTGAGTCGAGAGTTTTTGTTTATTTATTGCACAAAAGAACAAATTATCCTACAAACGGCGGACCTAATGCCGTAAGCATTCTCTACCAGTCAACCTTTGGGCAAAGCAGACAAAAGTGGGCGGTGCAACTACAGAGTTTGTCTGTCTGTCTGTTACCTCTTCACGCTTAAAGCGCTGAACCGATTGAGATAAAATTTGGTATGGAGATAGTTTGAATCCCGGGGAAGGACATAGGATAGTTTTTATCCCGGAAACCATCCCCGGAGGGGGTGAAATTGGGGATGAAAGTTAGTATGGAGCTACGATATAAACGAGTTCCACGCAGACGGAGTCACGGGCAGAAGCTAGTATTATAAATGCGAAAGTGTGTCTGTCTGTCTGTCTGTTACCTCTTCACGCTTAAACCGCTGAACCGATTGCGATGAAATTTGGTATGGAGATAGTTGGAATCCCGGAGAAGGACATAGGATAGTTTTTATCCCGGAAATCATCCCCTGAGGGGATGAAAGTTTGTATCAAGCTACGATATAAACCACGCGGACGGAGTCGCGGGCAGAAGCTATTTATTAGGGGGGGGGGGCTTTACATTCCAGCAAGATCCACAGATATTGTAACCGAGTTAAGTCCTAACATTGTAGGCGCCTTGGTACTTTACTGGCAATTTAAGAATAGAATAGAATAGAAAAACTCTACTTCGCAAATAACATTAAGTACATTTTAGACTTTGATGTGACACCCCATGCACTTCATACTAGTTCCGACTATTGTGAAATTCCAGCTTTGACCACAGAATTAATTAATAGTACCTATAGGTACAGAAGGTCCACTGCCTAAGTGATGACGTTGGCTGTCAGTTTTTGGCAATAGACAATCGTGGAGTGGGATAGGGTTGTTGACGGACCACATAACTGAACATCTTGAATTATAATTGTTTTGGGCCACTGATCTAACTGATGATATCCAAATTGTAATGACAGTTTGTCCGTGTATTGTTACAGTGCTCTACGGGTGTCCGGTGTCGGTCACCGCGCTAGTGCTGGCCGCCGGCAACTGCGCGAAGTTCCAGACCACCTACCACACCACACCACTTATAAGGGAGCTGCTTAGCTAGCAGTGTCCGAGGGCTGTGTAATAATGGGAATCCATAGTAATATTATAGATGCGAAAGCGTGTCTGTCTGTCTGTCTGTCTATCTGTTACCTCTTCAAACTTTGAGTTTGAGTCCCCGGGAAGGACATAGGATAGTTTTTATCCCGGAAATCATCTCCTAAGGGGGTGAAAGTTTGTATGGAGCTGCGATATAAACGACTTCCACGCGGACGGAGTCCCGGGCAGAAGCTAGTAACTTTGATATAACAACATTTAATACAATTTCATAGGATATAATCACTTAAGTTAAAAGGCATAATAAACTTTGATATAACAAGAAAACAAATAATTTAATGGTGTATAATGTTCAATAAGTATAAAAGATTCGATGTAACTTTTACCTAATATAATGAATATACTAGCTTCTGCCCGCGACTCCGTCCGCGTGGAACTCGTTTCTATCGTAGCTCCATACAAACTTTCAGCCCCCGCTTCATCCCCTTGGGGGATGATTTCCGGGATAAAAACTATCCTATGTCCTTGAGTCCTATGTACTTGAGTCCTGGGGAAGGCCCCAGGACTCAAAATATCTCTATACCAAATTAAATCCAAATCGGTTCAGCAGTTTAAGCGTGAAGAGGTAACAGACGGACAGACACGCTTCCGCATTTATAATATTAGTATGGATGATAAGTATTAGGTAGTGGTATAATGTGTTGTAAGATATAAAATGTTAAAAAGTATAGAATTATAATAAAATTGGGTCTGTTGTACCAAAAGTGCATTATATCCCTTAACCGTTATATCGATCAATAATATATCAAAGATTGTTATAGCGACCGTTACACACCCGTGTCCGAGCGCCCATTCAGTCAGATTCTCACAGGGTTGCCTAAAATTGACGACCGGTTAGCCTAGTGGGTAGTGACGCTGCCTACGAAGCTGAAGGTCCTGGGTTCGAATCCCGGTAAGGGCAAATATTTGTGTGATGAGCATAAATATTTGTTTCTGAGTCATGGATGTTTTTCTATGTATTTAAGTATTTATATCTATTATATATATCGTCGTCTAGTACCCATAACACAAGCCTTACTGTGCTTACTATGGGACTAGGTCGATTTGTGTAAGATTGTCCCCTTATATATATATTTTATATATATATATATATATATTATTTTTTAGGCTGCAGCGGCTCTTCACGTTTAGACCAAAAACGATATACATACGTATAATCATAATAGCAGCCGAAAGACGTCCACTGCTGGACATAGGCCTCCCCCAAAGAGTGCCAAAGTGACCGGGCCTGCGCCACCCGCATCCAGCGGACCCCCGCGACCTTCGCCAGGTCATCAGTCCGCCTTGTGGCCTACCCACCGTACGTGGTCGCCGCTCGAGAACCTTTCCGCCTCAACGGCCGTCGGTTCTACTTGCATTTGTATGTATCAATGTGCCAATGTTCAGATCTCATAAGTCATAATCTAAATGGCAGTGGGTCTGTTTTTTTAAATATCGATTTTGAAAATAAATAAACAATTACATTATCACAGAGTATTTATTTAAAAATATATAATTTGTTACACAAATGCCTTATTTGAATAATAGATTTTCGAGGCGAGAGTAGACACTGACCAGCTAAAATGACACACTAGGATAGGTACTCAATCAAAATGCCACTAAATCTACTTACTATATGACGCTGAGTGTACTGGGCCAACAAAAATGTGCAACCACAGTTTGTCATATTAAACTAATTTGATACCCTATCAACAATGATTCCTTCCTAATTTAAAATGGAAAAAATATCAGTGAGGCAGCTATAAGTTCTGGGACAGCCGTACTTGTTTGTCTGACTGTACATTAGGTAATTAAGCATTGTGATATAGTTATAGTTACCTTGGCCGTTCCCTAGCTTTGTGCATGCGGTCTAATAACCGCTACTCTACAGGGTGGCTCATTCAGAGCGGTCAGTATGGGAAAGGCTGAAACTATAAGATATACGAAGATCTGTTCTTAGGAACCATGTCATCGATTTTATTAACAAGAAAAACTGCATTCATATTTAAAAAAAAACTTGTACTCAGCTCGGGAATCGAACCCGGTCGTTTTGAAAAAAAAAAACTAACACTATTTCTATTTAGATATCGATTGTGTAGGTCTTAAGCAGTAAATGTTTCTATGGAACATGATGTCTAAAATGAATAAAAGGCATAGTTTAATAAAATACCTAAGCAAAATTTTAAGTTCCCGCCAAAACAATGACACTCCAATATTTTTTCTTTTTTTTATTGCTATTCGGCCAGTCACAAGAAGACGTTCCATTTTCAAATGAGGTTTATCACGTTTCTGTGTCTGCGTAATTAAAATAAGTATGTAGAGGGCTTTTCAATTTATTATTGGTGTTTGATTAATAGAAGAAAGCAATTGCAGTCATGAACAGATAATATTATCGCAGATAACAAAACTTCCGGAATGGTTTAATGCAATGCCAATGCCATATGATATGTAAAGCGGTGTAAGTAACAAGTTGCGACACCAGCAAAGAGGTACAAACAACCATAGACAAGTTTACATGTCTGAACTTGTTGAATATTGTAATGGTGGTCACTTCAAACAGGTGTTCGAAGTGACCACCATTACAATATTAGTAGGTACTAAAATAAATTAAAGTATGTGTAAACAATGCCTTTTATTCATTTTAGCAACATGTTCCATAGAAACGTTTACTGCTTAAGACCTACAGAATCGATATCTAAATAGAAATAGTGTAAGTTTTTTTTTTCAAAACGACCGGGTTCCTTTCCCGAGCTGAGTACAAGTTTTTTTAAAATGTATAAATGCAGTTTTTCTTGTTATTAAAATCGATGACATGGTTCCTAAGAACAGATCTTCGTATATCTTATAGTCTCAGACTTTCCCATACTGACCGCTCTGAATGAGCCACCATGTATATAAAATGTTCATAAGTCGTGGTCATCACCAAGACACAAATGTTGAGAATGGCGTCCATTATAACCTCGGTCTGTGCCTAGTTTTTGTGTCTTTATCATCTTAATATGATATGATAGGGCACCTCATACGACATGACAAGTTCATCCTTACTAATATTATAAATGTGAAAGTGTGTGTCTGTCTGTCTGTTGCCTCTTCACGCTTAAACCGCTGAACCGATTGAGATGAAATTTGGTATGAAGATAGTTTGGATCCCGGTGACGGACATAGGATAGTTTTTATCCCGGAAACCATCCCCTGAGGGGGTGAAATTGGGGATGAAAGTTTGTATGGTGCTACGATATAAACGAGTTCTACGCGGACGGAGTCGCGGGCAGAAGCTAGTACTCAATATAATTGAAGGAAAGATAGAGCGGAAGCGAGGAAGAGGAAGACCTAGAATAAACTACATAGAGCAGCTCAAAAAAAGAGGTGATGTTAGGTCGTATCGAGATGTCAAAGAGGTTGCCTGGGATCGGAGTAGATGGAGGGTCTACTTTCAGATACACCGACAAGAGCTTAGCCCTTAAATAAGCAAAAGAAGAATATGTTTTTCTAACAATTATTTTGTCTAACTGAATGGATAACACGTAGGTGCACCGCAGTCGGTTTGACTCTGACTGATTCTAAGCTTCTTCAAATTCTGACAGCCACACGATTCTAAGAATACACTTTTACTATGATTTTTCCAAGAACCTCCAAGGAAGAGGCCGTTGTACTACTGTTTCAAGGTCAACATTGTTCTAGTGAGAAGTGCCTGACCAATTTACTATTTTTATACAATCTATAATACTTGAAATTTTTCCACTCAAACATCCATTCAAGCCACGAATTTTTGAAAATGCTCTAACGTCATGTTCAACTGCCATTTGAAGTTGTTAAACCGGCGAAAGTTACACGGTAAAAGTTACAAAGTTCGACTGTACCAAAACATTTTTTTTTCTTTGATAGAAACTTATTCTTCCACAACCGTAGAAGGATGAGGTTGGATAGCCTAAGGTCAACCGGTAGAAATGACACGATTAAATATGGGCGCCTTGTGGTGTCGGGTTAGAATTTCACCACCCCCTTTCTTCCCGTGGGTGTCTTAAAAGTCGACTAAGGCAGGATTGAAGTGTGTTGTGGGCGATTGGCTAGCAACCTATCTCTGCGATATCACATTTTGTCGATCTTTTGCACCCACATTTATGCTAAAAGTGGCACTGGGACATGAGTTTCATGTGCTCTGTCTACCCCCTTTGGGAATGTAGGCGGGAATGTATGTATGTTCTTACTTTGGAAGATTTAACCAGTTGATTTGACACGCTATGAATGTGTTGTTCAACTAGATAAATAAAAGCTAGCCGTAATAAAAAAATACATTTTAATAATCAAGAAAAAGGAACAATTTTACGATCAGTATACAGGCAATATATAACAGCTCATAGGACAAACTTGGATACGTGTAGTTACAGTTTCTGTTGAAGTACCGGAAATACCGTCTGTAGTGTAATGGATATGATCTTGTCAATTACTATGACAAATTCGTCGTACTTAGGTGTATGTGGTCCAGCACGGCTATCATGTGCCAGCGCTCGAGCTCTCGATTTTTCTCGCACTATTATCAGTCTCTTTCTTATTAAATACTTAGAACAAGAGATAGTGCGAGAAAAATCGAGAGTATGTCGCGGCCGTCGCATGATAGACGTGCTGAGTCGACAAAGCCGTCTCTTTCTACCTAATGGTATCAGAAAGGGTCTTTCCCGCTCACGGGACAATGACGTCCCGGACCTTTGGGAGGCGTGCGTGGAGCTAGGTACCTACAAAGTACCAACTGAGCCAACACGTAGAGGCCCTTTTGACAATTTAATAAAATGCAAGGAGTACACCGAGCGGATGCTGTCCCTGCCCGTGTCATGGGACGCACACAGAGACAGCACCCGCTGAGGAGTATAGGGCCTATTGATGGTTGATGGAATCTAAATGAAACGGGTTATTGGGTGAAAATGATGGACTAGTGGCTGGGCTATTGGGTGAAACATCGGACGCCTGCCTAATAAAACTGTCTCACTTTTTATCTCTGGCAGACGGTGACTCGCCAACTGCTAGATGAAAGGGTTATTATTATTATTCTAGTAGTGGCTTCCGGACTGTAGAGCCCTTATTTCACTGCGACCATCGCTGATCTATTGTGATCGCCACTTACTACAATTCTTGGTCAAGTCCTGCGAACTCGAAGAATTGCAGGATACTGTATGTACCTACTGATCAGAAAGGGTTAGGTGCTTTTGGTTTCGACAATTTAGAATTTTATAAGAAATCTCATAAGAAAAGTTTAATTTCAGGCACAATGTCATTGAAACAACTAATAATACAACATGCCAAAAAATATGAAGAAAAGAGTGTAACATCATGTTATTCCTCGTATATTGGACACCAGCCAAGTTATTGTTAGATATTTGCTCTATTTTAATGAATTTTTGCTGCACTTATACACAAGTATCTGCCCTAATTTGTTTCCAGACTAAGAGAAAAAATCAGACGAAAAATTAATATTTCAATAAAATACACTTCATATGTCAGATACACAATTCACAGCAAATCACAACATTTTTTTAATACCACGTCAGTGACGAATCAGCTTACGGCCCGGCCCACCTGATTGTAAGTGGTGACAACATATATAACCGAACATTAACCCGTTTTTAGGGTTCCGTAGTCAACAAGGAACCCTTTAAGTTTCGCCATGTCCGTCTGTTACACTGAGAATTCAAATTGTAAAAGCAATACAGGTATAATCATGGAACAATTTTGGCTAATTTCTATAAACTCTAATTATTTAAAATAATGGGTGAGGACCAAATTCTTGGCCAGTAAGTAGTTAGCCTGGTTAGTCGGTAGTTAGCCATACAAAAAATTAACCATTAAATTCACAACGGAAACTTTCATAGAAAATTCAATTGAGTGAGTTAAGCTGGTCAAGAATTTGGTCCTATACCCTGATAACCGCTTTATAATTTACTTGTTGTTTCTGACTGAAATTGCATTAAAATACTAAAAAGTAACTAAACTATAGTTTCATTTTACCATACCGTTTAAACCAAAAACATAATTTTGTTAGAATTAGAATCAGTCTTTGGCATGATTGAGCTCAAAATGAGAAAAATAAACTTATCAAGTTAATTCATATAAAAATCGAACATAAGCAAACAATAATATACAATATAAACAAGTCATATACAAACTAAACATTACATTAGATTTAGTACAAACAATTCTAGGAAAATTGACACATCACATCGGTTTAGCATGCGACCTATACTAGCGAGTATGTAAATCAAAATGTGACCGAAGGACCGCTGGGTAGACAATATAAAGAAAGTAGCGGGTAGCAACTGGCCTGAAATCACGAAAGATAGGGAAAAATGGAAACATGGAGGAGGCCTATACGCGAAATGGGGCCACGACTTAGTGTATAGTTTATTAACACTTTCGCAACCAGACTAAAAATGGAACAAGAAGAAGAAGAAGAAGAAGTTGTGGCTTTCCAATGACTTGTGAATTGGTTGAATATAGTATTTATTTATTTATTGTATATTTGCGATATATATAGTGTGTATTATATTTTATACTGTATATTTATATATGTATTGGCATGTTTTTATTTGTCTAGAATGAATACCTATTAGGTTTTGTTTTCATTTTCTCTGTGTTTTTGTACACGGTATAAGTTTGCCTATCTCGGTCTACCTACCTTCCTCTCAATTGCTCAAAGGTTAGCTGGAAGACATCCCTTATAGGGATAAGTTCGCCTTTGTAGTTTGATCTATTGTGTGACATGTATATTCTTTAACCTGTTATTATGTACAATAAAGTGCTTACATACATACAATACACCATAAACCGACAGAACTCGCTAGGCGTGCAGGTTTATAGCTCTGCCCGCTTAGCGGGCTGAACCGGCATCTGAGCAAACAATACGAGTGCCTACCAGGCGGGTTCTTGGTTGCGAACGTGTTAATATTATCGCATGTTCAAGGAACAATTAAGGCTTTATTATTATTATGTATGTCTTTCCCGCTCACGGGACAATGACGTCCCGGACCTTTGGGAGGCGTGCGTGGAGCTAGGTACCTACAAAGTACCAACTGAGCCAACACGTAGAGGCCCTTTTGACAATTTAATAAAATGCAAGGAGTACACCGAGCGGATGCTGTCCCTGCCCGTGTCATGGGACGCACACAGAGACAGCACCCGCTGAGGAGTATAGGGCCTATTGATGGTTGATGGAATCTAAATGAAACGGGTTATTGGGTGAAAATGATGGACTAGTGGCTGGGCTATTGGGTGAAACATCGGACGCCTGCCTAATATTATTATTATTATTATTATTATTATGTAAATGTGCCAGTGTGGTGTCGGGTTAGAATTTCGCCGCCCCCTTTCTTCCCGTGGGTGGGTGTCGTAAGAGTCGACTAAGGCAGGGTTGAAGTGTGTTGTGGGCGATGGGCTAGCAACCTATCACTGCGATATCACATTTTGTCGATCCCCCCACCCACACCCACACCCACCCACAAACCCACATTTATGCCAAAAGTGGCACTGGAACATAAGTTTCATGTGCTCTGCCTTCCCCTTTTGGCAATAAAGGCGTAAATCTATGTATGTATCTATGTAAATGTGAGAGAGCCAAATGCTTTATGCTCAACATTTATAAACGCGATATCATGTTAGCTATGCTGATGTTTACATATCTATGCTATTTTAAAATATACTTTTATTTTAAAATACCAAATGTATCTTTAATAATTATATTAAAGATACATTATAGGTATATAGTAATATACGGGTATGTACTACATTATCCTCCTAGCGTTATTCCCGGTTGTGGCCTAAAGAAGGCCGGGGTCCGCTTTGAAACCTAATCCCAATATTTGGCATAGGCACTCATTTTTAAGAAAGCGACTGCCATCTGACCTTCCAACCCAGAGGAAAAGAAAAACTCACCTTATTGGGATTAGACCGGTTTCCTCACGATGTTTCCCTTCACCGGAAAGCTAATGGTAAATGTAATATTATGTGCTACAATTTCGTAATATTGATTTAGATGAGTCACAGTTTATCATGTTTATGTTAAACATTGTAGCATCAATATTAGATTACTAATGTTCCAATTACAACAACATATTTGATAGAAATAGGAGTGCTAACAGAAAAGTCATTCCGAGAACTATTGTCTACTCATTATAGTAGCAGAAAGTTTTGCCGGCCTACACAGAACGAAATTCAGTCATTAAATCATAATCTAAATCACTCAATCCATACAAATATTACAAATGCAAAAGTGTGTCTGTCTGTTAACTCATCACCCTTAAACGGCTGAACCAATTGAGATGACATTTGGTATGGATATAGTTTCAATCCCTGGGAAGGATATAAGATAGTTTTTATCCCGGAAATCATCCCCTGAGGGGTGAAATGAGGGATGAAAGTTTGTATTGAGCTACTATATTAACAAGTTCCACGCGGAGGCGTGATCAGAAGCTAGTACCAAATAAAATCTAGTCTCAGTTCAGTGCATGCATTCGACTGTGTGAACCCATCCTAAGAGCTCGGTCGAGCCTTGAAGACCGGAGTTGTTACACCTGAAACTTAGCGTTATACATTACTAGCTGATGCCCGCAGCTTCGCCCGTGTGGTTATAGGAAAATGTAACATATTGAATTTTCCCATGGGAATTAGATGTTTCGGTGAAAAAAGTAGCCTATGTCACTCTACAGCTTCTAAAGTATCTCCATACAAAAAATCACATCAATACAACGCTCCGTTGCGACGTGAAAGAAGGACAAACACACACACACACTTTCGCATTTATAATATTAGTAAGGATGGAAAAGACTCACATTCTTAGTGGCAGCTTGAGTCTTTAAGGCCCAGCTGCGGTGGCATTCTAACTCACAAGTCTAGCAGAAAATATGTTTGTCCGATAATCATCTTCCAGCAGCCATTGAAATAATTCGGCAATGGCATCTTAACCATCAAATTTCTATACAAATTAGACACAGTGCTGCCAAATTTGTTGCAGATTTACCCCTTATACATAAAACTTAACAAACATCTTTTAACTAAAATGTGTTTTATGTCTTTCTCACAAACAGAAGTTGAAGTGGCAGATAGAGATAAACGGATATGAATTAACAGCAGTTTAGCTAAAATAGATTTGATGAATGTTTAAGAATAGCTACAATCAGAATGGGAAAAAAAATCCAGACTTACTTATAATTATGTAAAATTCTTTCTGATTAGATTCATCTCCTTCCTATTCTAATTGTACTCTAATAATACAAAAAAATATTCTATAATGTTCAGAATATACAATAAATCATGTCACCAGGACTATTTTCATCAAATTATTGACCAAGCAATTAAGCATTCTATGTATAATACAAGATAAAGCCATCTTGAAGGAATGTGCTAAAATAGGCCTCCTTTTAAATGGTCTAGTGTAAAATTACAGAATATTGTGCTACAACAATAAAGTAACTAGGGTATAAATGTGCTGGTGCCATTTTTACATATAATAGCATTAATTCAAAAGCAAAGCACATTATGATTGACTATCAGTTAGATATAGTTTAGTAGAAATGTTTCATTTGCAAGTCATTTCATATAATAATATAGTATTTGTACCATCAATGTGCTTTGTTTAACTTGTGTTTTACCAAACTATATCCAACTGGAATACCTACAGGCCTTAAATAAAATCGAACACAACCAGTTATAAATATTATATATTGAAAACTTGGTCAATAAAATGTCATAGCTTTACATCAACAATATTATTCTAATACAAAGGCATTACGGAGTCAGCGGCGGGTCGTCCTGCCCTATCATCACATCTTCGTACATAACATCACCATTTCGCTTCCAATTAATCTTCTGACGCAGATATTCAATTAAATTATACTTCCTTATGACTAAAACGAGTCCGCAGATGACTAGGGCGAGAGTGAATATGGTAACTACCGCCGCCGTGGCGCTGTGTTTAGTCGGATAGTCGTGGTTCACGGTCTGACAAACCTTCTCGACCATAACAAACTCTGGCAAACAGTCGCATATTCTCGATGTCTGATTACATAGCTGGTGCTCCCCGGGACACGTATCGAGCATCGACGGGTCGCAGGACAGGATGTCATCTGTTAAAAAGAATGAACCTCTTAGGATAACATCCCGGATAAATTGATTCAATTAAATAATTGTCGGCTACTCACCTTGCAAAGCTAAGCAATATGCAGCGTTCAATACGAGCGTCGCAATCACTTTGATCACCTTTATACTCTTGCCGCGTGTCGACTGCATCATCGTTTGGTATTTACATCACAAATTATAACGGGGAACAATAGTTTTTGTCTACAACGGAGAACGTTCGATTCAATCGCGCAAGCAAAACAACTGTCATCTGGATGTCAAAATAAAATTTAAGGAGAAGCGTTTTGTTACTGCCTTGGTCTATTTACATAGAGCCCAGACATGTTTTTGTGTTTCTTTCAATACAACTTTTTGGTAGTAATCATACATATAATTATCATTTATTTATTTTATATCAGTCGAGTAAAACGGAGATACGTTAAGAACAAATCCTAAAAAGAAAGTGGTATGGACGGAGAGCTAGCGATCAAATCGGTCATGTGGCTTCAGCTGTATTGAAACTCCGTTAGCTACTTCCCTGAACAACCCTACCCGATAATCTTCGTGCTGGCAGGCCGCGGGCGGTGGGTGCGGGTGTAGTGGGGTGGAGAAAAAAAAGAAAAAAAATGTGGGTAGTGTTCAGGGAAGTAGCTAACGGAGTTTCAATACAGCTGAAGCCACATGACTGATTTGGTCGCTAGCTCTTAGACCAGTAGCCGCACAGGCCCGTTTCACATGTCGATCACGTCGATCTTGGTGAGGGTTTCATTCGTATTTGAAGTAAAATTTTATAATTTTACTGATTCTAGCAAAAGCATGCAAAGCTGCCATTCCCAAAATTAATAGCACGTTAGGCCTGCGTCATGCAATAACAAAACGTAGCAATGACACTAGGTCTATACGTTTCATTTCACGGGTGAGACGAAAAGAGGCAAAATTTTACAATAAAAAAAACACTGATTCGTATAAAACTGAAAACAATTTATTGGCTTTCTTTGTATCAACATGATCTATGTATTTCTGGTTTAAGTATAATATATTTGGTTTTCCATTTATTCGTTCATACTTCTTTGAGTTTCCGGTTACAATGTTTGAATGTCTTGATTAAGTTACGTTTTTACCCAACAGGAAATCAAATACAAACGTTACAAAAAAATTGTACATCCAAGGCGTTTAGTTTCAAGTGGATCAATCAAGAACAAGTGTTAGAGAATTGAAAGCCGTGCTGGTCTTCGAATGCACCACTAAAAACTACACCTTGTGTCTACATTAAAAACATGCAAATGATAACTTATTATCTACCCAACCCTTATACTATCAGTCGAATATTTTCTTTAAAACTCAGTCTGTTCTAAAAGTTGTATTCATCCCCGTTGCCATAAACATATTTTTCAGGAAGAACATAATCCTTAGGATCGTGGCCGTGAGCTTCTACGCCGCCGTTGCCATCACTTGATCCTTCTCTGAAAAATAAATACAAAAAAACGTTGGAAACAGTTCCTTATGGAAATTAAATACATTAATGTATTTTACTTATGTACCTACCTATGGTCTGTGTACTTTAGCATGATCACGTTTATGTCGGACGTAAAGGATTCTTTTTCTAACATGTAAGTGCGAGAGGGATGCCTTGTGCTGTCAAACCCGGCAACTTTGCCCAATGCAAATAGCTTTGCCCCACCACGTCACATTATAATAAAACTGGCATATCACAAAAATGTTTGCAGATGCAATTAATTTTATGCTGTGGGTGAAAGTTAAACGTATATATTGTTGCTGACAATGAACGTGTTGAATATGGATATGATTTCCGGTGGGCCAAAAAGTTCGAAAAGCTATCCAAACTAATCCGATATTTTATACCACTTATAAACGCGATCATGCACAGGAAGGTCTTAGCGTTAGCAATACCATCTAGCTCAAAGTTGGTGCACAGGGCATGTAGCTACCTACTTAATTCATATTAGTACGTATAAAGGAGACGCTACACGGGCCGATATCGGGGACGGCCAAGCAAGGTCACAGAAAATGTAGTAGGTATGGAGAGACCTTGATTTGGCCGGCAGCCGTGCCTCCGACACGTATCCAACCGGGCTGAATCACACGTTGGCATGCAGTCCGGCCGATATCGGCCCGTGTAGCGTGTCCTTAACATACCATAATATGCTACTATGCTATATACGTGTCATCAATCTGCTTCAGTATTATTGAGCAGGGCACACTATAGGCAATACCTACTTATTTAGGGATTTGTGATTTTAAATCATGCAAGTTACATGTCGCCCGTAGTGATTAATCACGTGAGTTGGACCGTGTACTTATTAGTATTATTTCAACATGTCTCACGAAAGTTTATATATAGATATTTTAGATCTCCATTTAATTTTGAGTGCTGGTAAGTGGCATAAAAGTATGTTAGTAACTTATTCAGTCTTTTAATGGCTTACCTCTGAAGTATCAAGCTATTTTCATTGCTAAAATGGGTATTCTCGGTTGTTTTTGCGAGGCAAGATCTCTTCGGTTTCTGATTGGGAAGGGAATTTCATCTTCCAAAGCTTCAACACTGTCTAGAAGCGATCTATAATAGAAGCATCATTTTATAAGCATCTAAGCAAATATACATTTTCTCAAACATGAAATGAAATATTGACGTTGTGTTCTTTACATTTCACGTTTCGGGCGCAGAGAACGAGACGAGAGATCCGTAATGGAATTTCATATCAAATTGGAGGCCTTGACCTGCACAGCTATCACAAGACGGCGCGCGAGCTTTCTCGATTTTTCTCGCACTATACGTCTCTTTCCAAGTGTTCTAATAATGCCCGGGCCACACTAACGAGAAATGCCATTAATTATCGCGATAATCGTAGTGTGGCCGTACCTTTAACGTCCATTATCGCGATAATTAATGGCATTTCTCGTTAGTGTGGCTCCAGCATAAGAGAGACGGATAGTGCGAGATCGAGAGCTCGCGCGCCGTCTTCTGCACGTCTATCGTCTTCTTTTGTTTTAGTATCAATTCCTGACCAACATCGTGTTGTTCAGCCATAAAAAACAGTTTTTATTTTATTACATTGCATGTTTGAGAATTGATGTACACATCAGCGTAAAAAGGGATCGTCAGCCTAGTATTCCTATCCGGCCCCGCTACGCCCGTCCGTCTATATGTACGTATTTGGCTGGTAATTCCCATTTTCCCGATCTCTGCAGTACTATTAAGGCAAAGCACTAAAAACATATCATTTAATCGCCTACTTACTTACATGAAGACGTTCATCCCTGTCGCACATGCTTGCTAGAAAGAAACTACTCACTCCAAGGCTAGCTTAAGGGTCCTTACGCCTACAGACGAGTGTAAATATTTTGCAAAATGCTTGCTTTTTCATTCAAGATTACGACGTAACTATTAGTAGAATAGAATAGAATAGAATAGAAAAACTTTATTCAACATCACATGACATTTCTAGTTACAAGTTACAGGTTAGTTAGTATTTATTCAAAAAGTGATAACGTACTTAAATAATCATTTCATATACTAGGGGCTAACACAGTTTAAATTTATATTTTCTCTTTCTTTCTAAACCTATAAACTAAATGAGTTTTCTTGGGGGTCTTTTTCAAATTTTGCAGCAGTGAGAAGTGTCGTTTCGGTTCTCAATTTTGCAGTAAACAAGAATCATTTGGTACATGAATGATTACAATTCATATCACCAAATCTTTTACGAGGGGCTGACATGATTGAAAAAAAAAGTGATAAAACACCTTCCGAGTTTTCTTAATTTTTTTGGTGAAAACAGGATTACATTATATTTTTTACCGCAAACTGTACTTATATTTTGCCCTAAAAATAATATTATAGCAAATAATAACTATGTTAACCCATAAAAAAGTAATCGTACTTTTATATTTTTTTAAAAGACGTATAAATCACGCTGCACCGACGCCGCGCGCCGAAATTTTTATTTAAGAAATCATTAAGAGGTTAAGAAATTATTATTTAAGTAAGTTTTCAGTTTTTGAATAAAATACCAATAGTTACGTCGTAATCTTGAATGAAAAAAGGAAACATTTTGCAAAGTACCTACGCTTCCGCTTCTGCTTCTGTAGGCGTAAAACCTCATAAGACCGCGCGCGTGATCAACTACCTACCCCTCTTTTACTAAGTGTTTTATTTTAATATACTTATAAAGAAACGTAGTAGGTATTGTGAAACGTACGTAATCTTATCAGCCGTGCTGAGTCAGGTAGGTGATATAGACTATATGTAGGTACCTACTTACTATTCGCGATGGCCTTGCGGGCCAGCACGTCAATCACGCTACGGCCGCGACATACTCTCGATTTTTCTCGCACTATACCTCTTGTTCTAAGTGTTCTAATAAGAGAGAGACGGATAGTGCGAGAAAAATCGAGAGAGCTCGCGCGCCGTCGCGTAATAGCCGTGCAGTTCAGAGAGCCTACCGTGAAACGAAAACGAACTTCGTTCGTGTATCTCCGTCTCTGTCGCACTTACTAATTCGAGCAACACAGAGAGAGAGATACGCGAACGAAGTCCGTTTTCGTTTCGCGGTAACCCCTCAGGGGCGAATTCTTGCTATACTCACGTTCGCTAGACACTAGATAGCTATCTACACTACATAACAAATCCTTAAATCAATAAAGGGTCGGCAACGCGCTTGTTTTCTTATGGAATCGTAGACGTCCATAGTTTACGGTGCCCTTACCACCAGGCAGACCGTATGCTTGATTGCCACCAGTCGCAGTATTAAAAAAAAACTACTCACTTCAATTCTTCATGAGTAGCCTCCTTCTCTCCGCTGCTTCGTTCTTCTTCTTCGGATTCTGGCTCTCTATACTTCTGCTTCTGGGCTGCAAGCAAAAACGCTAGATAAATGAAACTGCAAAAGTTTCTATTCAAATAGTTTATTATAAATAAAATAACAACATATATATATATATAAAACTTCAACTCAAACAATTATGCTTTTACTTACTTACATATTTACGGATTATTACAAGCTGTCGCATTTTAAGCGCAAAGCAGTTTATGCATGGGTTATGAATTTCAAGATCATTCTTTTTGGTTCTATTTTAGAACTTGCAGTCCGCCATGGAGGATACTCTGGCGCTTAAACCAAATTGGAAAGCGCACATTTTGAGAGCCAATGACCATAAACGTGGGTAGTGAGGCCCTCACGCACTACGATTTCTAGTCGTGCGATGATCGCGTCGCAAAAATTCAACGTATGTGTTTATAATTATGTCAGTGCGCGCATATGCCATATCCGACGATATCGCCGACGCGTTTATCGCACTACAAAAAATCGTAGTGCGTGAGGGCCTTTATTTACGGTCATTGGCTAGGAAAACAAGAAATAAATTGATACGACTACTCATTTCTTCTAACTTTGAATAGTATTAAGCTCTAAAATAACCACCGACGAAACAGCCTCCTAATAAACTTCCACGGTCGCCGCACGATCTTGGCCGAGCGGCCCTCACTGTCATCACCCTGACCTTGACCTTCGTCATAACTGCCGTATACATTATTATCATCACCTTTCTCCCGCCGCTCATGCTGGTGGCTGTATGCACCCTGGTTGCCGCCGTCGTCCTGGCCGAAGGAATCCTGCTTTTCGAATTCGTAGTTGTCCCCAGCCTGGAGAAATTAGTTTAATGTCAGTAGATGTACGTGGTCGCCACTCGAGAACCTTTCCGCCCCAACGGCCATCGGTTCTACGTGCTATGTGCCCCGTCCACTGCCACTTTGGCACTCTTTGGGGGAGGCCTATGTCCAGCAGTTGACGTCTTTCGGCTGATATGATGATGGTGAAGTAGATGTAAATGAATTTACGCTTAATAACTACAACTTAAAAGTTGAAAAAACCCCGAAATTTTCATTTCAAAGTCCAATATCTCAAAAACAGCTGAACAGATTTTCATGAAACATGGCTAAGAACACCCGGCATAAAATTATCTATGACCCATAAAAAACTAAACGAAAATCGGTTCATCCTTTTGGGAGCTACGATACCACAGACAGATACACAGACACGTTAAACTTATAACACCCCTCTTTGCGCCGGGGGTTAATGAAAAGTTGACCAAAAAATTTTAGGTGCACCTAGGGATCTAAATCAAAATTAGATTACTTCAATGTATGTTCTCACTTCTGAGGTGAAAAGTTGTAGGTGTTACTCGAGAGCAAAGTATTTGCATCTCGTGCTTTTGAGACCATTGCTGCGCTCAAGATTCAAACTGTGAATCACTTGCTACGCTCTCGTGATCCAATTTTAGAATCTTTCGCTTCCTCAGGACTCAAAATCAGCACTCGCAACATAAACGAACTTTGCTCTCTTGTTGCACAAATAACTAATGTTTGCTCAGTTTAAAGATAATTACGAACTCTTAGGCTCAAGGTAATTATGTAAACATTTTGTAGGAATAAGCACTACTTAAGACTTTTTGATTTGGCCGCATTGCATCAAAGTGGTACCTACATTCAAATAGCAACTCTGCTGTCCAAGGTAGAAGATTCCAATTCCAATGATAGTGTTATATAAAGTCGCCCACGTTAGATAAATAATTGCAATCAGTCCAATCTTAATTTATCTCACCTTCTTATGGAAGCTGTCAAAATGCTGGTATCCCTTCTTGCCGCCGCCTTGCTTCTTGCGGGAGTAGCCAATTTCTCCGTCTCCCTCATTCTCGTACGACTTGTCATAGTCTTCGGGCTGTGTGCAACAAATTTTAATCAGGTTCAAGTACTGGGAGCAATAAGTTCATTGACCCACATGATAGTTGAATTATTTTGTCATTCATTACTGTAGCTCATAGGTAGACCTTCGCGATCTCAACACTACATCACGGAATAAATAATTTGATAGTACTACGTACAGAAGGTTCTCTGTTAACAAATCTCCTGTTTAGGTATGCCGAACGAGCGAGCCTAAGCGTGGCCATCCCTTTCTATCGCAAGCAACGCGCTGCGATGTAACGCGTGCGTGCCATAGCTAACATACCCCCCGGAGGCCGGTAGGCATGTACTACCAAATCACGGACCCTTGACTACATACAGAATACAGAGCAATGGATATTGACTATAGTCTTCTGCAACGTTTAGGTACTTCCCCTATCGAGCTGCTCCAACTAAATATAAGTATAAGCGTAATATTGTGCGGGGCGTGCGCGTTCTCATGAGTTCTACTGATTTCAGAATGTCGTTTGGCTAATCTTCTGCAAGGAGATACCCCTAATAAACACTTACCGCTGCCGCTTGGACTTCGTGCACCCACAGTAGCAGTGTCACCACGGCTCCTGACACTGCTACTATGGGTAAGTGATTTACTGTGAGTGGCCAAGGTGGCCCTCCGTGCTTGTGTGTGTCCTTCCAAGATAACCATTGGATTACTTACCACTGCTGTCCAGATCTCTCGCACATAAAACCCCAAAGCAGAGCTATGTCAGCAGCCACCTCCAAGTATTCGAGCGTGATGGTCGGCTTCCAAGGTACCCAAGGCACTTACTGCCACTTACTTCTCGTGTACTCTCCTCTGTCTTGACAAACTGGTTGTATGTAGTTAGCAAGGTAGATCACCAACCCGCTGCTGGTCTGACCCTAAAGGAGAGGTGATGGGGCTCACAGTGACCGAACCGCTCCGACAAGCTAACGATTGGGCGTGGAAGCAACTCGTCTCGTCGTCGTCGTGAACCAAAGTAATCCAGGACGGGCACGACCTTCAGAAATAAAGACTACGACTAAGAAGAGTCACTTACCGCTGCAGCTCGAACCTCTCGAACGTAAGACCCCACGGCGACAGTATCATCAGCCACCTCCAAGTCTTCTAGCGTGAGCGTTGGCTTGCCAGCCGCTAGGTGCAGCATAACCGCTAGTAATATGAGTTTGAAAGCCATTATCAGTCCTGGAAAGTGCAGATTCAGATGAAGACATATTTGGTGTACGATCAATTACAGTAAGAGTCTATAATATCTAAGCCATAGAAAAGCATACACTAGTATTACAACAATAAGCGGAATATTCTTAATTAGATAGACGATCGAATTATACGTTGCAGCCAGATCTGATTTCTTCCCTAAAATACCAGCTACGTTAATATAGTCAAGTATAAAGTTCTGCAACTAAAGATTACGGTTCAACATGCATCCTCCTGTCTTGTGTTGATGCTGGCGTATCGTCTTTTGTACGCGATGCTCGATTCTTCTATAAGTTAAGCCCTCGTATGCAACTCGTATGCGGATGCCAAAATTGTCTAATGAAGACTTTAAGATTTAAAACAATAGGTCTAAATGTTGGCACGGATTTAAGAATGCGAGGTGTTAAGCCAGAGTCTATTCTATCATTTCAATGAATGTTAGCTTAGCATTTCCAACAGGTAATTTAAAAGACCAAACTCACCTTGTTCGCTCGCAGCAACTCAGGGACTCACGGCATTTCCAGCTTGTAGGTATTTTATATAAATCAACATTGCACCGATCTTTCACAAGCCAGTCCTAAACTGGATTGCTTCTTACATTCTCGATCAAAGAAAGGTCATTTTTTAACCGTATTCAGATCGTTGCGGTCTGCGCCCTCAACCGCGAAGGCGGACAAGGTATTGCATTCATTAGAATTAAATGCAAAATAAAATTTACTCAATGTAAAGAGTTGACAAATGTTGCAATAAGTCGAATGATCCAGAATATGGCGTCATCAAAGTAAATTAGTTTGATGACAGAATGCTTTGATTTCATTACAATGTAATTTTATTTTGCCTTATACTCCAATACCACTACCTAGATCTTAATACAAAGTCACTTACTATCAAAATGTCTAATTTTCTAGAGCCGAATTTGTTGTCTCAAAATTTGAGATAAATGTGTTGTTCGTTTTTTGACCCCCGTGTCTGTGGTTCTGTGTATCTGTGTGTCTGTTGGCATCGTAGCTCTTAAACAAATGGAAAGATTTTAATGTGGTTTTGTTTGTCCGAAAGCTGAAGTTAACGAGGTCTTTCTTAGCTACTTTCCAAAAAATTCAATTCTGCCAGTATTGAGATAATTGAACTTCGAAATGAAAATTTCGGAGGTTTATCTCAGTTGCTAAATATATCTGAGTTGCGTGTCTACTCTGCAGTGTGATGATGCTGTTTTCTGGATCGTGCAACATAATTTCGAAATCATACTCATTTAGTAGGTACCCTAGGCAGGTACTACCGATGGTTCGATATCTTTGTAACATTTATCAAAATTTTACACAAAACGAGATACACGTCACGAGAGAGAAATATGCCCTGCACCGGTGTGCGATAAGGATGACTGCGGCGGGGCTCTTCACAGATTGCTGCACTTCAACAATAACAACGGGCAATAGGCGAGCGCGAGGCGCGATCAGCCCCCCTATTCTGTAACTTGTTTTAAGCTCACCTCAACGCTCACCCACAAATATATCTTGACACCGCGATGCGTAGTAACCAAGCGTAGGTAGAGGTCTAGTTTCGTGACGGGCGACCGGCGGGGTGAGCCGCTTTAACGCTTAGCGAATAACAGCCCAGCTGATATAACTCCCCCGGAGATAGTGAGCTTCGTCGGCACGGGTAACAATAGAGTGCTGAAGGGCTACCGCGAAACGAAAACTAACTTCGTTCGTGTATCTCCCTCTCTGTCGCTCGAACTAGCAAGTGCGACAGAGACAGAGATACACAAACGAAGTTCGTTTTCGTTACGCGGTAGCCCCTCTGCTAAAAGTCGTGTCCATACGCATCCGCGCGACCAACGGCAGTGTAATCGATAGTAGTACTATTCTTGATGACGGTTCCTCAGTGACAGTTATAAGTGCGGAATTGGCAGCGCGCGCTGGCCTAACCGGACGTCGACAATCCATGCATGTGTGCGGTTCGAGGAATAAAAGTGACCTGGTGTGCGATACCATGCTAGTGAATATAGAACTTTGCGACAAAGATCGCGATAAATCACCTATTAAATACATAATATTGTAGTAGGTTCAACTTCCGCTTCATTTAAACGGTTCTAATTTGAAACCGAGTATGATTAGATTAGACACAGCTTTCACAAAGCGAAACCACTTTGCCACTAACGGACCAGTATTTTACCCGACCTCTTATTACGCATTTTGTTACGAATGTAGGGGTCAAATTATACTAGCGCTTCAATCGAGTAGGTACATGTTCTGATAGATAGGCAGGTGTCATAACATCAATTCTTTACTATAATTAGGTTCGCTATTCAACAAAAGTTGTTGTGGTGATTGAATTAGGTAGGTACTTTTGTCTGGTTTTTGCTTCAATGAAGGCTCGAGGCAGGTAGCTGCAATTTTATTAAATTTGCAACAGTTTGTGTAAGAGTGATTGATCATTGAAATATACCTCTTATTAATTCACTAGCCGAATTGGGATGAGAAGACGCTACACAGGCCGATATCGGCCGGACAACATGGAGGCCGACGCGTGATTCGGCCCGTGTGGATTTGGAAGCACGGCTTCCAACCAACTCCAGGTCACTTAAACTAGATTTTTCTGCAGTCCGGCCGATATCGGACCGTGTAGCGTCTCCTAATAAATGTGAGAGCGGACCCCGAGCTCCTTAACACATTCAGGGCCAATGACGACACATATGCGTCAGACCGCCGTAGTCGCTTTCCGCTACATACGAGGAAAACCACGGGATCGGCTACGAGCGTAGCGCGTAGCGATTCTTGGCCCCCAATGGGTTAAGGCGGTGCATTGGAAATTATCGCGTGCTTTGAAACGCCGTTCTGACTAGATTAAGAAACAATAAGGTCTGATTTTCAGATATATGATTCTTGACTATATGATTGTTTATCTAATTTTATCGATACATGATTGCTTAAAATTTCCTCGATAGAAAAAGAATCCAAAGTTGGGTCTGTATTTTCCTTTTTTACTCAGCCTGCTCAAACGATACATTATTTTACGACACAATCAAGTTAATACTATAGTATTTTATCTCATCTAAAATCTCACTTGATGAAATTTAAAGAAAACTTCACTAACTTGGTGTTTATCAACATTTGTCCAAAAAAGCCATTCTCGAAGAGTGTTACATCTCTTTTTCTCGTGCGCGGAAGGCATAAGCGTGTTCCTGTCTAGGGGGCGTGTTCGACTCAAATCAAGGCATCCCCTTAAGGGCACAACCGAGAATACCTACCCTAGGAAGATGACGATGCACTAGCCGACCGAACTGCGGAAATCGACCCCAAGGTACAGTCAAATTAAAAATATGTGCACGGATAGCGCGATTAAAAAAACGCGAACACGACCTTAATGTTAAGGGCATAAGGTTGCTCTAATATTTTTGAGCCTTTGGGAACGTACTTATATATTTATGGACTAATAAAAAAAAAATAAGAATTTCAAAAAACTGATTTGACATAAATATTCTATTAACTAACCTGCTCACAAAATTTCACGAGAATCGGTCGAGAAATGCGACCTGTGGAGGAAAGCAGCGGGGTATCCACCGGTCACCGCACACCGGACACTGGACGCCGGAAGATTTTCGGACCAAGCTGAAGCATAGAACTTCGTTCGCTTTGCTCGCTGATCGCTCGTTCGAAAACCAACGACATCCCGAGCGAGAACAGAGCTCCCGAGGATGCGTTGTGTTGAGAGCGAGGAAATTTGTTCCATTCAGCTGTCGACACGGCGAATCCTCAAACATATCAAGGGTCGGCAACGCCCATGTTACTCTTTTGGAGTTGCATGCATCTATAGGCTGCGGTGTCCGCTTACCATCAGGCGGGCCGTACGCTTGTTTGTCACCGTCGTTGTACACAAAAAAAAAAAAAATGGGTGAGTTACACATTACAGTTATACATTAGGTACGTGTGTATAATTTTGAAGTGCACACATGCCTACTTAGATACGTGTTTATCAATTATCCGATTCAATTGCATTAAATTAATACAAATTATAATTGTTGTATTTCACGAAGGGTGCGCAGAGTGGGCGCGTTCCTATTATCATGACGTTAAAGTCTAATTTCGTCAAATCTACTCGCCTTCACTAAATGGAAGAAATAGACAATATCGTATCGTTATAGGTGGACCGCTTAGCTACGTGTAAGGCCTGAGTGGACGCCCCGCTCAGCGGACTGAAAAAAGTCTGGTCAAAGCTCTCACTGCCGATATCGCAACGCATTTTGTTTCATACAAAATTGCAGATGACAGTGAATGTGAAAAAGACATAGTTAAAGCAATGACGCGTAATTTCACGTCCGAGGGGCAACCGGACGGCTCGCGGTATTTTAGCTGCCGAAGCGTTGTGGAACCGCCCTGTGCAACCCAAACTGACCCAATTTGGACTGCGGCGGAAATTAAAGGGGTGTTGAAAAAAAAATTGTCGCCAGGTATTCGATTGAAACAGCATTTCATTATATAAACAGCGTACACACTTTCAGGCAACCGCTGTTTCAATCGGCTGCCTCGCGACAAAAAAATATATTTTTCATACATTTTTTTCTATTTCCGCCCCAGTCCAAGTTGACTCAGTTCGGGTTGCATAGGGCGGTTTCATAACACTTCGGGAGCTCAAATACCGCGAGCCATCCGGTTGCCTCTCAGACGCGTCATTGCTCTGAATAATATGTTTACAGTACATATGGTGCTACTTTCCCGGACTAGTGCGGAAAAGAGCACTTTTCGTGCATATGTCGAAACTTTAAAGAGCCATATGTACAGTAAAATGTTGTACAATACACGTGCGAATAGGTAATTCGCAACTCTTGTCGATTTAAAACACTTCCTTCGGTCGTGTTTTAATTTATCACCACTCGTTGCGAATTTCCTATTTTTGGCACTTGTATCGTATATAACTATTCTGAGCTTATCCTATTTATCTTAATGAATGTCCCAAGAATATCAGTCTATTTCTGAACTGAATTAAATTGAATGAGCGGAAGCTGTATTCCGCAGAGTACCATCGAAGAAGTAAAATTCGATTTCACGATTCGCTGAATTCTTGAATCTGAATTCTTTGCTCGTTGAATTTTGAAAATCATAGAGATATTTTATGCTCTGCAATTACCCTCTTTTTGGGTCCAAAGTGAGCCACCAAGTTTCAACAAAACAAAATTATACTATGAAGAATCCGGGGAAATGAGAATCCTCTGATACCCCTAATATCAGGACACAATGTATTTTTCCGTATCACCGGGAAAAATCGAGAGCATCCATCGAACCTTCCAGATAATTCCATAGTCAGTTTATGAATTGCAAACTCAGGTGATCACAGTATATTTTATATTAAGTATTTAGCGTATGGCAAAATATACACAGTTGTGATTTCAAAGTCAGTTTATGAATTGCAAACTCAGTTGGTCACAGTATGAAGAAGAAAGAAATATTTATTACCATACATACATTATGCGAATATATTTAACTTAATGGTATTATTATATGTAAAGGAAAACAACAGCACTGACGGTATCCGTTGGTCCCAAACTAGGCACAGCCTGTATCTTGGGCACCAGTGGTACAGATTTAACAGTATTTTTTTACATTTAAACAATAACTTAAGAGTTAGCAAAGAGACAATGTAGGTAAATATCTTAACAACTATGAAGTGTATTTTCATGTGTATATATTATGTGAGATTGATTGTGTTTGTTTGTGTATGTGATGTGCGTGTATGTGCGAGTACGAGTGCGAGTAGGAGTGTGTGCGTGCGTTTGTGTTTGTGTGTGTATGTCTAGGTTAGGTGCGTTTATGTTTTAGTGATGTCCTCTGTTTGTTCATATGTCTTTGAAAGAAGCCATTTTTTAACTTTCCTTTTTAGGATCGCGCAGGAGAAGTCATCAACTGCGCACTGTTTAGAAACCCTGTTGTAAACTGTAGGATGCAGAAAATAAGGCAGCCGCCTTGCGAATGCGGTTTTGACTCGAGGGGAGCAAATGATCAGGTGATTAAGACGTTTTTGACGGCGCCTGTCATGGTCAGTAGAAGTGACTGCGATTTTGTGAGATTCAGCCACAGCTTTTACTATGAAAAGTTGGCGAACTCTAAGAACTGACGCATCTTCGTACAACGCGTTCGTTGAGAAACGGAACGGCTTCCTGAGCATGACTTTTAGCACAGCTCGCTGCGCCCGCTCAGCCTCGATCATTACTGTTTTTACAGCGCCGCCCCAGGCTGCAATACAGTATTGGAGTAGGGATTGACAGAGTGCAAAATACACTAGCTGCAGGATATCTCTGGATGCCCCGCCTCTCAACAGTTTCATGACGTAAATTACTTTTCTGACACGTCCAGATAATGTATGAATATGTTGACGGAAGGACAAATTCTGGTCAATAATAACCCCAAGGTACTTGATTGTCTCAGCCCGCCCGATGCTGTCGCGAGCGCCGTTGCTAGAGAAAAGTTTCAAAGAATCACCAGATGGGGGTCCAGAGGAAAGCGTTTTGAAAAAAGTGAGAAACTTGGTCTTCTTTGAATTCAGTGTAAGCAAATTATTGTCTAGCCAATCCACCACACACGACATTCCGGCCTCAGCAGCGCAGAACGCCTCTTCCCAAGATCCGCCACTGAAAAGGGCCACGGTGTCGTCAGCGTAACAGATTAAGTCGGTGTTATGTAGTTGGAGAGAAAGGATACCTTCGATATATAATAAAAACAATGTTGGACCAAGGATGCTCCCTTGGGGGACACCAAAACTAACAGGCAGCTCATCACTGACACAGTCGCCAACCCTAACGTGCTGAGTCCTGTTTGTGAGATAACTTTTGAACCATCCCAGCACCGAACCTCTAACTCCAATGTGCTCAAGTTTTTTTTAGGAGGATCGGCGCTGAGACGGTATCAAAGGCCTTTGCCAGGTCAAGGAAAACTCCTATGCAACATCTGCCTTGGTCAAGTTGCTTACCAATTAAATTTGATAACAGTACAACTGCATTTTCTGTCGACTTGCCTCGTCTGAACCCAAACTGCCTATCAGATAGGATGTTGTTTTTTTCCATAAAATCTGTGAGGCGTTTATTAACAACATTTTCTAGCAATTTGGAGAAAATGCAAAGAAGTGAAATGGGACGATAATTATCAGGGTTGTTTTTTTGTCCTGATTTGAAGATAGGAGATACCGAGGATCTCTTCCAGGCTTCAGGAAAAGCTCCAGAAGCCATGCTTAGGTTAAATATGTGCGCAAGAGGAGTACAAATAAAATCACTAATTGATTTAATTAAACAGGGCTTATAGCCGTCCGGTCCAGGGGCACTGTCGTTCTTAAGCAATTTTATAAGGTCTCCCACTTCGTGTGGATCTGTAGGAGCAAGAAAAAATGATTGGGCTGGCGATTTATCTGACAGGCAGCATGAGGCTAGATTGTCTTGGTTAGTTTTAAGTCTTTTTAAGATTCGATCAGCCAGATCATCTCCAGTGGAGACAAAATGCTTATTGCATGAAGTGAGAGACTCCTTGGGACTTGCACAGATTTTGACCAGTTCACTGGGATCCGAGCTGCGGCTTGGGTGTTCGCAAACACGCTTAATAGAGGCCCAGAGTTTTTTCGGGTTATTCCTATTGCGAGTCAGTTCCCTATTGTCGTATTCCGCTTTGATGTTACGAAGGAGTTGGCCATAAAAATTTCTGTAGCGCGTATAACTAGTTTTTAGGTTTGAGTCATTGGGACTCTTTTTCACTTGTAAGTGGAGGTTGTCACGGTGTTTCATACATCTTATCAAACCAGGGGTCATCCAAGGTTTTAGATTAAATCGACTGCGGCTTAGTTTGACCACATAGCTGTGTTTATTTACTATGGCATCGATGGTGTTATCAAACAGCATTACAGTAGTATTTAAATCCTCGCAACTTGTAATTGGGGTCCAGTCAGTGTTACGAATATCAGTTGAGAGTGCTTGCAGATCAACTCGGCGCATATTACGATCACGAATACGATTGGCTTTAGGGTTCGATACACAGACAATTGTTAGGTCGTGATCGGTGATAGCACTGTTACACACTATGCCCGTTGCTAATTGACTAGTTTTAATAAAGATGTGATCCAGACATGCACTACCTCTCGTTGGAGCCGTGATAGCGGGTAACATCGCATGGGAGGCCATTAATGCCAAGTAGTCTCCAGTCGCAGCACTTCGGGTATCTTTGAGATCAATATTTAAGTCACCCCCGACAATTATGCAGGAACTATTGCTTACACTCCTCAATGTCGAGTCCAGAGAACGATTAAAATCCTCAAAATCACTAAGAGAGGGAGACCTATATATACCCAGGATCGCCATATCGGCAAATCGAACCAGTAGGAAATCAGCTCCCTGCACAGGTGGTTCGTAAACTGATGGGTTAATTGAGTTTCTTACATAAATGGTGACACCGCAGCTCTTGTTCAAGTGCTTTGTTGTATGAAAAGAGTTATAACCTGGAAGCTGGTTAATTATGGAGTTGTCATGTAGCCAGCATTCCGAAAGAATAATTACATCAAACGTGACATTGAAACGTTTTAACGCGACAGTGAAATCGTTAAAGTTACGTTGGAGACTTCTTATATTAAAACAAAGAACCTTGAATTTATTGTTTGCAATATATTTGGAGCAAGATTCAATGCTGCCCGTCAAGTGACATTGAATATTAAAGGAATTATCCAATTCAGTACCTACGTCATCATTGAATGTAAAGGACGGAATGAGAAGTATAAAGAACGCATGTCGATATGGTCACTTGCCAGGCAAAAACGGCGTACACAATTGCAAACCAAAAATAATGTGTTAACCATGCCTAGTTGTTGTTTATTATTAAAATTGAGACATCTAAAAAAATTGTATGTGAGTGGGCGTGTCGTGCGAGCGTGATGTGTAATTGCTGTTTGTGTATTACGTTGTACATGCACTAGGGAACAAACAGGGTTTAAATGAATGTCCAAAATGGATCGGGAGCAAAAAAAGAACTTATTGAGTAGCCCTAGGAATTCAAGTAGGTTTCGTCGCGGAATCAGCAAGCGAAGGGAGACCGATGCAAGCGACCAGATCCGCCGGACGACGGATAGCAGCAGGGTGAGCACCTTCCTTTTCTTTGATGTAAATTGTGCCATTTTTTGTCCAGCAGAATTTGAACCCGTGCAATTTTGTGCGTTCTCTAGCTTCTCGAAATAACTGCCGGTTAGTTTTAGTGAGGCGCTCATTAAAAAACAATTTCCTGGGAGGACCTGTTACCTCTATGTCAGTCGTAGATAAATTACGCCGAGATTTTGCAGAACGAAGGAAGGCGTCGCGCACTTGCCTGCGTGCCAGACGTAGTATCACAGGGCGAGGCTGCTTGACTTCATTAGCTTCACTGCCGGTGGAGGCCGCCGAACGCGCACGTGGGGGCCCCGCGCGATGCACATCCTCAATTTCGTTTTCATTCAGATTTACCCCGACTTTGCTGGCAGTTACTAGGATAAGATGCGCCAGGTTCTCATTGGGACTTTCGTGTATGCCCATGATCTCAATTTCGTTCCTCATATTTGTCTGTTGTTGTCTGTCGACCTGCTCTCGGAGTGCCAAAATTGTGGTTTGAAGGGCTGTAATTTCGTTCAGCCGCTCGCATTCCAGCTCTTCAAGTGATTGGATTCTGTGCTCATAAGAATCTAAGCGGTCATTGCAACTGGCTAATGATGCAGACATGCTTTTTAAGCTCGCTTTCATATCGGTGACGTCTTCTCGTAGCATGCGGATTTCATAAGTGAGGGTGTTTAGGGCCTCGTTCTCGCTGCTGTTTGCGGCTCCTGCAGACACGGGGGTACGGTTGGAGGCTCGAGTGGTCACATTTGGGTGAGGGGGGCCGCCGGGAGTAAAACAACGCACCGGCGTGCTGGAGTTGTTCCCTTTCGGTTTGTTACTTTGGCAAGAAGGGCACTGCCAGCTATCCTTTCCCTCCGTTGTCCAGTTTTTAAAAGCCCTTTCATTAATATTAACGCACTTTCGGTGATATATTGACGCACACCCTGAGCAATTTATCGAAGTAGACCCCACAATTTCGTTCCGGCATGCCTCACAATTTGAAGACATATTTGCGCCAAAAATGTTTATTATATTAGTTTAATGCGCGTTAGAAATAATTAGTGGGTATATTTACGCGTGGATCCAGGAACCAGTCGTACGAGACACCGGCCACCCGTACTTTGGCCGTAAGCGATGGGTCTCAGCCGCTGGTCGGCGTTGCGGAGGTGTCCAACGGCACCGGACACTGGACGCGGGGATAAACGCCGTAAGGCAGGGGTCTTGGTACACTGGCTACTTGCTGCGCGATGCGTGGGCACGACTTAACTCGATGGAGCTTAGCTCCGCACTCGAAAATTATAGTATATTTATGTATTTAGCGTATGGCAAATAGAGGGCATTTTTTTAAACGAATAATGAAAAGAAAAACATAAAAAAAATACTTTTATTACAAACCGTCACAAAGCCATCAAGTAGAATGTTAGTTAACATACTGTTAATTTATGAAGAGACTGATTCGATTGTAGACTGCTGTATAATGTTTCACTTGGAAAGTGCTATATGATGTTTCACTTGGAAATAATCTTTTCCGGGTTTAATCGGGTGGTGTATACCGAAACAAAGTTACTAGAGGAGGTTTTACTTGTTTCATCCCTGAAACAAGAGTTATAACGTATGTCAACCTGCTAACTGAGACGCTTTCTGCTATAATATAACGCGCGCAGATAAAGAATGGATCCGAAAATGGCCGTCCGCTCGCATGCTATCTCGCTCACACCCTATCGCTGTCTATACTCACACTTTAACTGTATGAGTATAAGTAAACAGCGATAGGGTGTGAGCGAGATAGCATGCGAGCGGACGCCATTTTCAGATCCATTCTTTATCTGCGTGCGTTATACGAGTACATGACACAAGCGCGGGGAAAGCCGACAAAGGATACTAGTCTCAGTTAAGCGGTTGAGCTTTTTTGATCACTATAAAGACACGGCTATTGCAAAGAACCCAGACAGAGCAGCAGGAAAAAAATATTATTTATGCCATTTCTATCCCAAACGGGCAGTGTCGCTGTCGAAGGAAGGCGAAATAATTTAAAAATCGCATGTGTAGTTTCGGAGATAAATCCCTACATACTAACTTAGAAAGCTAGGCCTGAGCCAAGCAGGATATGTACAATAGGCTGATTATGATGATTAAATCAGTAAAATCTAGTAAAATGCCTGCCTACTTCTTATGCAAAATTTCATCGGAACCGCTTCAGCGGTTTAAGCGTGAAGAGGTAGCAGACAGACAGACACACTTACGCATTTATAACATGCGTATGGAATAGTAAGGATGATATAATGACTACTATTGCGCATTCGCGACTCATTTGCACTATTATTTGCGTTTATTTGAAGACCACGAAGAAAACATAAAACGTTTGATTCGATTGAGTCAAAGAAAGCATACCCGCTTGCATCAATTTTGCATCCTTTTGAGTCCTCCAGTTGAGCGACGTTGACGATCTTGTATGACACAAACCATTCCTTCTTCAGCTTAAGCTCTTCCAACACTTTTGCACTGCAACAATATTAGTATAAACATGGACCTAAAATACTCAAGACAAGCTATGGTAATAATTACCACGTCCAAGTGGAATGGTATCAAATCTCAATAAAAGTGACAGAAAGAGAAATATCATTCGTTGTCCGTGTCATAGTTCTTTTTTTGTTTGCAACTGATTTAGTATGAGGTTGCGACAAATAAACCATTACCCGCCCGAATTAAGTTGGTTAGCCATTTTAAGATCATTTCTTAATTAAGCTGCATATTAGGAGCCTTTCTGTACCAAATTGTGCCAGCACATATAGCTTGTCCTGACTATTAATAGGTCTATATGTAGTATAAATGTTTGTTCCCGTAACAGTGGCAGTCATATGAAAGCGGAGATCCCTATAAGTATTTGACAGAAAAAAAACGGTCTTCCTAGAGGGCCGGGTTCTTGGCGCACTTTTCTGAAGCCTTTAAATTAAATACGCCAAGCTGGCCTTGGCGAGTTTTTCTTCTGCCACACTTGCCTGGGATAAGTACAACGACAAAGTGTTGTACTACTTATCCTAGTTACCGGAGGGTACCACGAGGAAATGTGGCCAGGAATTGGCACCCAGAATGGATATGACGTGAAAAACGAATGGGATGCACCTACTCATTCCGGAGGTTTAAGCGTGACAGAGGCGTTTTATAATTGCATCTACAGTCACTACTGCAATAGGGATGATGACTAAGATTTTTTTATGTTGTCATTCGAACCAGTTTTTGGAGAGGAACAAATGTTTATATGGGAGCAACTACAATTAAATAATAGAAATACCCAGAGACAAAGATTGACCTCGCTGGCGGCAGCGCAAAACGCTTCATACTGATAGACAGACAGGTATGACGTCACAACTGACATTTGTACTAATCGTTGTATGGAAAATCAGGTAAATTGTTGTTTCGGTCGCGAAATACTGCGTTTAATTTAAGTACATAGTTGTCATACAATTTTGTTTCTATAAAAGTGTAAGGATTCTATTGGTAGCTTTAAATTTACTCTAGGTAAAAAAAAACATATTTTTTTTAAACTTTCATGGTTCATATCTTTTTATGATTTTAATTATCCTACTAATATTATAAATGCGAAAGTTTGGATGTTTAGATGTTTGCATGTTTGTTACTCAATCACGCTTAAACGGCTCAACCGATTTAGATGTAATTTTGCACGAATATAGTTTATAACCTGGATTCAAATATAGGATAGTTTTTATCCCGGGTCCACGCAGACGAAGTCGCGGGCGGAATCTGGTATTTTATAAATTATACTTTATTACCATAATTTGATGGTTAACTATCCATTTAGCATCATTATGTTATCAATTTGAACATGAGGCATCATGCCTATTATACACACTGCACACTGTCACAGGGTGACAGTGTGCACAACAATAAGAATATCCCGTATAAAAAACAAAGGAATAAACTTACTCAGATTCTTTAGAAATGTCAAACCGGACGAGCGGGAACCCCGACTCTTTCCCCCTTTTGATGGCGTTTTTAGCGAGAACGTTAACTATTTCGGCACTCTTCCGCGTGTCTGGCGGCACTATTAGGATCACCTGCCGCGAAAAAAACAAACGCGAAATTCATAAAATTGTTAACAAAAACTAAGTTTTGATCATTGTTAACATGTTTGTCATTGTCAATCCCATCTTTGGCCATTTCACTGATATCGTCATCACTGTCAGTGTCATATTTGTCATCGTAAGTTGAATCACCATCTTCATTGTAATTATTATCGTCCTAGTGAACGATGCTTTATGAGTTTTACTGTCGTCATCATTTTCAATTAAATTCTTAGAAAACGTGCGCACGGGGCTACGATCCACCAACACATTAATTCTAGTCAACATTGTCACAGTAATAATCTTCATCAAATTATTTATATCCAAAATAATATTCTGAACATCGTCATTTTTACCATCTTCGTCTTGGTAATTTTAATTCTAATTGCCGTTATTAAAAGCGCCATAAACCTTATCACTAGAAATCTGTGTGTGTGTGAGGCTCGTGATAATTATCATAGCCATCATGAGCCCCAAAAACCTGTGCAGGTTTTGCGTGTATGACGATAACACACAAACCTGAAGTATGTTCTTGACACCATACGCGTCGTGCAATTTCGGCGCGCGCAGACAGTGCGCGGTGAAGTTGATCAGCCGGCGCGAGCGCGTGCAGCGCACGCAGCGCGCCCAGCGCTCCAGCATGTCAGGGTCCCAGGGGTAGGCAGCGGCGCTCAGTGCGAGCCCGAGCACTGCCGAGCGAGACACGGTCGGTTGTTGCTCTGCTATCATAGAATGCCCTGGTGAACAATTGGTTTGATAACTTCAGCTAGGTAGGTCGCTCGCCATCATTATCCGCCTTTTTAGGATACCGTACCTCAAAAAGAAAAAAGGAACAGACTTAACAGACAGACAACGAAGTGATCCTATAAGATCACTTTTTTGTCCGTCTGTCTGTCTGTCAAGACCCTTTATCTCGGGAACTCGTGGAAGTAACGAGTTGAAATTAAAATAATATACTTAAGTCTGCAGTCTCTTGACGCTGTAAAATAATTGTAAGTTAAGGTAAAAAAAGATTAGGCTGTGTATTCCGCAAGAAACGTATTTATTTCGACACTCTCAGGGGAATCGAAATTTATAGAGTACTTTCCGTTGACCTAAAACTATGAAATTTGGCAAGTGATATCGTCTTATACTACAAATACATGGAAAAATCTGAAACTATACATGTATTATTATAATTAAGTACCCTGCCTTTAGTGGGCGAGTCCGACTCGCACTTGTCCGGTTTTTTTCCGTAGCGGAATGCTTTCACGCACCGACCGCGCTGTCGAAATGTATGCCTATGTGACTCGCGGAAAGAAGGCCCGTCTCTTACAGGAAGGGCCAAAGGGAACTTGACGCATTTTAGTTTGACCCTCGCAACTGGCCCGTTTTCCGCGGGCACGACCAGGGAGGTCATTATCCTCCTATCGTTTCCCTGGTTGTACCCTAAATGAGACCGAGATTCGCTGTAGCACCTTACCCCAAGATTTGACGTTGGCACTAGCGACTGCTCACCTTTCAACCAAGGGAAAATTATACCTTCTCTGGATCTACTTTCCTCACTATATTTTCCTACTGAAAAATCATGTTAAGTATTGACATTTCGTACATTCGTTTTTAGAAAACTCAATAGCATGAGCCAGGACTAAGAACCTACCACCTCTAGATTTAAAGATATGAAAGTAGCGTACCTGACCGTTTGGTTTTACTGACTATGTCACTACGTCTCTAAATTCACATGTTTAAAATAAATAAATACTCGCCTTACGTAAGGCATAAAAACGTGCTTGATTCATTTAAAATCAAAAGTCATTCGTCTGAATATCACTCTTGAAAATTGATTTTACTGACGCTAAGTGTCACTACTGGTAGGAACTCAACATGGAAAGGTAATACGTACCCTGAGCTAAAATCCTAGCCACATAGTCCCCCACTATGAGGTTGGACGGCGGAGCAAGCGGCCCAGGCCAGACGCGAGCATGTTCGCGAACAAATTGCTGCACGCGCGGGATATCCGACGGTCGAGCAAGTCGAACGCGTAGATGCTGCTTTGTATCTGTTCCTTGTATCTGGAAATTAATATTAAAACTACTGAATAACTGTATGCTAATCTTTGAGTGCATATCCATATCCACCAGCGCTGTGCGAGGGCATGGAGTGGTGTTCGGAGGAAAATCCACAGAATGGAAGAGATATGTAGGTACGAGAGCGAGGCCAGCAATGCTATTTAGTGGATTTATTTATCTATAGCTGACAGTACATTTTATAATGGCATGTGCAATGTGCGCGAAATAAGATTGTGGACAATTTAGGAGGTTTATAAGTATGTGTCTGGAATTGGATTTAGATGTTGTGTATAATACAAAACAATACAAAAATAAGTATTTTACAGGATCCCCTCATTTTATCGACAAACGTTTCACCGAATGCTTTGTTTCATCGAATTTTCAATTCATCGTACTTTTTTTTCACAGAAACCGTTAATTTTTTTACGTCACACCACTGGCCATAATGCATGTTTTACTGCACGCTGCGCGTACGGTAAAACTCGCATTGTGGCCAGATGAAGACGTACAATTGTGTACTCACCACGGACGGTAATTCGTGAAGCCCCAGATCGCATATTTATGGCCCTAACCTTCGGTTTGGGCCACAAACACCTGCGATCTGGGCCTTTCACGAATTCACCGCCCTTGGTACGTAATGTACTATTAGATTTTAATTACCTTTTAGCTTACAAAAGGTAATTTATGTAAAACCTTATGGTATGTTAGGTTAAGGTCATGTTATAACAATCCTGAAAAGTTTACTGTTTCTGAAAAAAAAAAAAGGTTTTCAATTACTTAAATTAATATTTGTCGAGACATTTGTTTGATGAAACGTTTGTCTGCAAAAGTCGGGTGAACCGTATTTTACACAACTCATTTTGTAATTAAATCTACATATAAATGTTCCTTATTGACGTCTCTAACAACGCTTGAGAGATTTTTATTTTTAACTGTTTATCACAAAAGTTTTGTCTTAAAAACGGTTTTTTGTAGCCTAGAATTTCCAAAGTTTGTTGCCATATATCTCGAAAACGACTGTGAGTTTTAAAGCAATTGTATTGTATTGTCTTATTTATTGGTAAATATTGTCAATTACAAGTCTTAAACAGTCCAAAAAAAGTTTCACATTACATGTAGGTTTTAGGTGAGGTGTGCCCTACCACAGTGAAATGTCATCCCGCTCGAATTTGGAGCAGCCCAACCGGGGAAGTACCTCCGCCTTGCAGAAGACCACCGCCATAATAACACTACTACTTGCTCTGTAGTAGTGTTGTGTTCCTGGAGGTGAGCAAGGTCGCCAGAGCTCCCGATGCGTTGTGTTCAGAGCGAGGGAATTTGTTCCTTCAGCTGTCAACACGGCGAATCCTCAAACATATCAAGGGACGGCAACGCCCATGCTACTCCTTAGGAGTTGCATGCGTCTATAGACTGCGGTGTCCGGTTACAATTTCATATTTATCATAATTTTCAGTCACTATTTAAATAATTCATGTATTAATCATTTATATAGGTAGGTACATAATAACATTTTAACAAAGGGCTGTATTAAATTAGGTGCGCGACTGAGCCAATGTCCAGCCCCCCTATTCTGTAACTTGTTTTAAGCTCAGCTCAACGCTCAAACACAAATATATCCTGACACCGCGATGCCTAGTAACCAAGCGTAGGTAGAGGTCTAGTTTCGTGACGGGTGACCGGTGGGATGACCCGCTTTAGCGCATAGCGAATAACAGCCCATGTGGCCATCAAAAAACTCGTCAATGGTATTAGCAAGCCATTTCCAGTAGAATAGCTTTTATTTAGTTTTGCGGAACAATATTGCGTCGCTAGCTTGCTTTATTTCGTCGTCTAGTTCGGTATTGTAGTCTGGTCTCCATTACATGCACAGACTTCCCAGTTTTGGCCAGGCGGCGCGCGGGCTCGGCCAGCTGATAACGCCTGCGCTGCGCGTCACGTTACCCAGGAGTCGGCTGTAAAGATTCTGTCTCACGTATTCGCATGCTTCTTATTATACGAGTATTGCACACTGGGTAAGGTAAGTATTTTATATTTTCTAAAAAGTTCCTTGGCCGGATAGTCGATTGGTTTTCTAGTCGTAATGCGGATGGCACGCTTTTGTAATTTAAATAGCCTTTCACGGTCTGCAGGTCTTCACGGTCTCCCATAGGTCGACACCGTAGGTTAAAATAGAGTGGATGTATCCATAATAGGCCTTTCTTAGGTTTTCCTCAGAAAGACTTTGAGTTAGCTTAGACAACGCGAAGCACGCAGAGGCGAGACGTTTATAAGTCGCAACTATATGCGGTGCCCATGTGAGTCCTGAATGGATCACAAAACCTAAATATTTGACTTCATGTACCAGTGGCACCACAATATCATTTAAACCAATCTTAAACTGAGCATTTACATTTCTCTTTAATTGTAAGTACATTATGTATGTCTTATCGACACAAATATGGGATACTATCTCGGTAAAGCTCGTTGTTATTGATACAATCCATATACTAATATTATAAATGCGAAAGTATATCTGTCTGTCTGTTACCTCTTCAAGCTTAAACCGCTAAACCGATTTGGATGAGATTTGGTATAAAGATAGTTTGAGTCTTGGGGAAGGACATAGAATAGTTTTTATCACGGAAATCATCCCCCGAGGGCATGAAGTGGGAGGTGAAAGTTTGTATGGAGCTACGATATAAACGAGTTCCACGCGGACGGAGTCGCGGGCAGAAGCTAGTAAACCACGAAAAAACGGATAGTTACAGATCGAAGGTCATTGGGAGCTAGGAGCTCCTTCAGTGGCAGTGGCCAGTAATATTGCACGTAGAAGCAGTGATAGCCATCGGCCGTTGAGGCAGAAAGTTCTCGAGTGGCGACCACGTACCGGAAGGCGCAGCGTGGGTAGACCACCACAACCTGGACTGATGACCTGGTAAAGGTCCCGGCAGTCCGCTGGCTGCGGGTGGCGCAGGACCGGTCACTTTGGCACTCTTTAGGGATGGCAGCAGTAAATACATTTCGGCTGATATGATGAGCCAAAATAATTAGAAGTACTTACTTTAACTAAAACCTTCTTGCTTTTATCACTATTTTGATTGTCTGAATAGGTCCTGACGGTGTGGAATAAGAACGGAATTCTGTTACCAAGGATATTGTGTTTTAGGTGTGTCGGCAAACCCCTCAACACTTTTATGGAGGTAATTTTTTCAAGAATACGTAACATGGAGTTGGTAGGGGTTCCCGGTATAGTATAAAAATTCCGTGTCAATCCATTTTGATTGGATTTACTTGAATTTGGTCATTAATTAGTTGTAAGCGAATCTTAAATGGTGGCTTGGTGACGGGTTGAATGACGTTAGTCTTTTTTTTATTTTGACAACTGCGTTGAATTGAGGTTAATTTGATTAAGGCCTATTTGGCAAAAAAAGTGAAGAGTTTGTTTCATTTCAATTGCTGCTAATGGTCATGTCATGTTTTATATACCCAGGTTAACGAATATGTTTGTAATCGGAGCGCCCAAAGGCATTTATTTTATTTTATATATTTGACACACCAAGAAAATATGGGGTTGATATCAATAATTATTCATGTATCTACATTTGAGCGTTCATTGTAACGGGAACCATTGACAGCGCATGAATATACCAGCAGTCGAGTTCAAAAAAATGTGCATCGACAATGTGATCAAAAATATGTTTCTACGCTTTATATTGCTTAGTCGGATATTGTAAAGCCTCTCACAGACTGGCGCGGCCTGGGGGCCGATTTTTGACTTTCGAGCGCTCGAAAATCAAATAAAAGTAAATGCTATTGTAGTGTCAAAATTACGGGCACTTACTTTCTACTGATAGAATTGAATACGAGTGGTCAATACCGCTCTTTTTCAAATTTTCTATCGTCATTTCAAAATAGCATTTCATAGTTTTTGTCAGTTTTCGAGTGAAAGAGTCGAGCGCTCGAAAGTCAAAAATCAGTCCCCTGGTCGCGGCGATCAGTAGTAACCTTGACAGTTAATGTCAATATTGTGATTCAGGCCTTAGGTCTTAGGCTCTAGTGAGTTTACTATTGACCACCGCGGCCAGGCCACGCTAATCTGTGAGCGGCTTCATACTGGTGCGCCCTGCGGCGGCGTTCAAGTGGCGTTTAATCACGTTCAATTGTAAACTTGGCAATAGTTGTCAAAGTTACTATAAACCGCCACCGCAGGCCACGCCAGTGTGAAAGGCTTCGGAACCTTCTTGAATGTCAACACAATATCTGACACTTCAAAACCTACAAAATACGTCAACCCGAGTAATGTAGCGAGAATATTTTCGAAAAGAAATAAAAATCGAAAAATATACAAATTCTAGTTTTATAATGACTTGCATCAATGTGTTGAGAGCTGGTATGAGTATTCTCCAGCCTTCCTTGCAATGTATTCCAGCTACCAATCTTATTATCAATAGGTTTAGAAGACCCTCGCCTTGTTCATATTTGGAGTATCCTGATAGAAGACCGGTAAAGATATATCTTAGCTTTGAAAGATCAAGGTTACACCTATTTTCATGGAAATACATTCAGTATTAAAGATGCGAAGTACTTTATCGACATCTCAGTCCTTGGACTACTTGGACTTGGACTGGAGGAATAAAGAACGAAGCATGACGAACATCCTAGGGAAGCCAGTTTTCAACCAAACCAAATAAGTTAAGCACACGCTCACGCAGACATAAACAAATAAAATCTGCATAGAACTCGTGTGATCTTCATAGCATTGCGACACGCGCTGAAGAGTTTTGTGATATTTGGTTTGTATATGTGTGCGTGAGCGTGTGCTTAACTTATTTTGCTTGGTTGGAAACCGGCTTCACTAAGCTTCACTGCTCTATCTTTTTTCTTGTTCTGACTACGACATCAGTAATGTGCTCTTTTATCATAAAATAAGTAACGAACTCTTCTGAGTCTCTCCTAAGTAATTACCGTTTTTTACTAAATGATGGAACTGTTAGATTATTTGTCCTCTGTTACGTATTTCCGCATGAAACGTGTTAGCTGTTTGGACAAACCATCGTCTTGATTGTAGATATGTGCGAGTGGGAGCGAAAACTAGTCCTTGTTGGGATTAAAACAGTTTCATCACGAAACCTTCCTTCTCCCGACCTTCTTTCCTTTCATTCACCGAAAACCTAACGTTAAAATATCAAATGATTATTTGTACATAAGTTTCTTCAAACCCAATGGGTCGAGCTGATGTTCGAACCCAGACCTCCAGATTAAACGTCGTGCCTTACCGCTCGGCATCAGTGGAAGATTATGATGATGACATTTGTGATGAGTGATGAATATCAGTTCCATAGAAATTATGCCATGTAACTTTTGAAGAGCGTATGTGGTTCGGCCCAATGGAAAACGCCTAGTGGACCGGCCCAGGTACCGCTGGAATGACGAAGCACTCAAAGATCTGACCACCCTTGGGGCGTCCAACTGGCGCAAAGTGGCGCAGAATAGGGAAGAGTGGCGTTCTCTTGTGTCAGAGGCCAAGTTCCTTTTTTGGTCATCGAGCCAGCGTAGTAAGTTCCTGAGTAGCTTTCGAAGTTTTTGAAGTATAGCATTTCACTTGTTTCCAGTGCTTCAACATCTGCAATGTAAAGGTGATGCGCGGAGACATGTCCACTGCGATCACGATCATTCCTTTCCTCTACGAGCACTACTGGAGTCGGGAGCCAAGTGTCTGTTCTCTGTGGATGAACTTGGACAACGATTATATAAAGTACCTAACCGACAAGTTTGCTTATACTGGTCAGTAGTGCTGTACATTCTTCTTAAACAGGTCACATTAGTCCAAGGCCAACATACTTTCTTCTAAAACAGGTCACATAACTTTGAAGGCTATTATAATTAGGAGCCTGCGCTGGGAAGGGAAAGACCCCCCCATGGTCACAGGAGTCCGCTAGATGCGGGTGGCGCAGGATAGTTCATTGTGGCACCATTTGGGGGAGGCCTATGCCCAGCAGTGGGCATCTTTCGGCGGTTATGATGATGATGATATTGATTTAGAATAACATTATTTTCACACATATTTTTTGCCGTACGGGACTCAATTGCGCGTAAAAACCATTAAATATATTTGACTGTGCTCGCAACAAAGGATGTTGTGACACATACGAAACGTTGTTTAACAACAAAGAGGTAAAAAAAGAATTTACGCGATTAAGTAACGTTTAGTGAACATATTTTCTGAGCTTACTCATTGAGTATCATTGTTTGTCATATTGATCAGCAATTTCATCATGGAAGCCACTATCTATAACTTAGTATAAGCTAAGAGAGTGAATCGTTATGGTAGACTTAAAAAGAGATCAAATAGCCTTGTCTCTGTTACAAAAACGCAGTTTCGCTTTGTAGCAGAAATCGCTCATAGAGACTTGACTCATATATTATACGAGTCATATTGGCCTTGAATGGGATTGTTCTGTGGTATCACGATGGAGAATCTTCGTGTGTCCATGTCAGGTAATTCAATACCTTATGATTACCTGGTGTGATAGCGTATGATTTTTGGAATCTCGTTCCAGGTGACCGTTACTTGGCTTTAGAACCGATGGAGCGCACAGGCGAATGCAAGGTAGTAGGGATATGTGTCGCCAATAAGATCTTCCCGTGGGAGCCGAAAGAACTTGAAGTATGAATCCATCATTAATTCATCATATATACATACGTTACCATTGACTGCCGATGGTAGGTTCTAAGTTCTACAGACATAGGAATCCGCGGGGCAAAATTGTTTGACAAGTAGGGAGTTCCTATATCGACAAATTAAATTATCGGTGCTCGTTCTATATAATACTGGTGATCGCCCCCAACATTGTGTTTTTTGTTCAATTGTTCAACATAGCATATTTTAAATAATCGCTAGGTTATATAAAGGTAGGGCGTAATACCTATTGCACTACAAAATAGTTAATATAATCTCAACCTCTTTAGATAATTAAATACCTAGAAGTAAATTAGCTACTCTAGACACTCACTATAAATAATAGGTACTTGTCACTTGGGACGAGTAAAATTATAAAATTGTTTTTAAAAAGGAAGAAGAGTATTGAGTTATTATTTATTAATTTTTATACTCTTAATAAAATCATATTTTTACAAGCAAACCGTACCAAATTGTGTGATCACTAGTATATAGAACTAGCATCGATAGTTGAGTTTATCGATATAGGAACTCCCTACTTGTCAAAATATTTTGCCCCGCGGATTCCTATGTCTGGTTCTAATACACGAACAAACGAGTATTCTAGCTACGGCTGACTTTTGTAAAGATTTTCTTTCTATCCATCTTACTTTTTCTAAAAAAACTTACAATTACTTTTGTATATGCAATCTTAGGTATGCAATAATGAATAAATGTAGTAAAGTTGTGCTATTCCCAAGTTGCAGAATTTAATTGAGCAAGCAAAATAAATACAGATTTATAAGAATGCCTGACTTGGCTCCACGTAATATACGGGAGTGGACCCCGCAAAAGGTGGACTGGTGTCCTGGTAAAGGTCGCGGGAGTCCGTCGGATGCGGGTGGCGCAGGGTCGGTCTTCACTCTTTGGAGGAGGCCTATGTCTAGTGGACGTCTTCCGGCTGATGTGATGATGATGATGGTTTTGTTTCAGGAGTGGGCAGATGCGACGCCCTCACGCCCTGAACGCAGCCGCATGTATTTCAGCGCGCACTGTTACTCCGCACCCAATTTGTGGAAGAAATACAATGTGCAATATATCTACGAGGTAAGGCTGTTTACGTATTAATGTGTTTGACACACCGATTACTCTATCATCTGATTATTCACATTCCAAGAGAAATCTTTTGAAAAGGGATAAATATAGTGTACCTATACCTATGTATTCCACGGAAGAGCGAGCGGTGTCTCTTAACACAGGTACCTTGAATACTTGGTACCAAACCCTCTTCTCCTTCAGCAGTCGGGTAAAAAGAGGCATCATCCTTGATACTGTTCAACAAATTGTAGTTAGTTAATAAATGTTATTTTAATTTATACATTTTATTTGTTACCCACAAGTTTAATATTATTAAACCAACTCGACAATTCTGCCCACATAAGCCAAATAGCGATATCTTAAAATGAAATGCCGTTGGAACATGCAATTTAAAATTACGTCTAATGACATAACATAAGTACAATGACATTTCATTTTGAGATACCGCTATTTGGCTTATGAGGGCATAATTTATCACCTGACAATGACATTTCGATGTAGGTATCCAGGGATGTTGCGGTTGCGATATATAGACATCCGCGGATGCGGATTTTGGGGTCAAACACTCAAAAACACAATTAAACAATGTCCATTTGGTCACACAGTACTCAAACATGTGGCGACTGATTTACAACAGTTGCAAACCTAACGCATCATCTGAGCGAATATGGCGAATCGTCAGATTACAGAAACGCAATGAAGATTCTTATTGGCTAATGACGAAAACACCGAACCAAACGCGCGCGCAGTGCTTGGAAACTCTCATAGAATGAAAAAATGTACGGGATAGTTAACGCATCTTAGCCAACCTAACAAAACACAGAACTTTTGGCACCTTATTACAAGGCAATAAAGTGCACTCATTTTTCTTTACGTTGGTAGTAGACCATAAGAGAATCCTAAAACAATGTATGAAGTTCCGCCTCTGAAAACGTAGTGGTTATATTCTCTTTGCGCGCGCGCTTTTGTCCTTGTCTTATCGCGACTTGTACTACATACACATCTGCAAAAAACTCCTCATCGAATTTGCGGATGCGGGTGCAGTCATTGAAAATTATGCGGAACATCCGCGTTAGCGGATTCGTATGCGAATGTTTGCAATATCCCTGGTAGGTATATTGGTAGGTCGATTCGTAATAACGGGTCGACAAAAAATTTCGTGCTGACATGATCTAATCTTTGTTTAAATACTAATTAATTAGTGGATTCGCTACATAACTATGATAGTGTTAGTAATTATTCTTATTCTACACCAGAAATAAATAAACCTTTTTTAGCTCCCGCCAAGAAATATGAGTGTTATATTATATTATACGTTTCACGTATTTATCTGTGTCTGTCTATCACATCGCATCGTATAGTTTCCCCAAACGTATGAACTGATTTGAGACCGTTTTTAACCCCCGACGCAAAAAAGAGGGGGGGTTATAAGTTTGACATGTCTGTGTGTCTGTGGATCTGTGTGCAAGTGTGTCATCGTAGCTCCTAAACGAATGGACCGATTTTAATGCAGGTTTCTGTCCGAAACGGACAGTTCTTGGCTACGTTTCAACAAAATCTTCAGGATTTTTTCAACATTTCTAAGTTGTTAATTAGGTACTATCGAAAATCTGGTCTCTGGAGATTTCTTACCTATTATTGTTGTGCCGGGTTTTTCGGTCATTGTCCAGATTTGTGACTGCGTCTAATTGACGCGACTCCATATAAAATGTTCGTATAGCGTCGCGTTAATTAGATACGTCCGCAGTCACAAAATTGGAGGTTAACCGTTTTAGTCGAATTATTGAAGAAATTGTTTCTCGAGATAGTTCTTATCAGTGTTTTTTTTTTAATTTATTTCAGATAGAAGTATTAACGACAGCCAATGAAGTGACAGGGCAAGGTGTGGGCACACTGTTACTGAAGTATGCGCTGAAAGAGGCGTTGCTGCTACGCCATCCTCTCATACAAGTCATCTGCACCAGCCAATACGTGTAGGTTATTTTATATACTACCAACGATGGCAAACAAGAATACTGTCTACCTGATGGCAAGCAACTTGCAAGCAACTAAGAGGGCCTGGTTATCGTTGCAGCATTCTCCATTACAATCTATTTTGGGCCCTCGACTTTACTTCTTAGTATGTGTGGTCCTCTTAATATTGATGATGATAACGACGGTGATGATGGTGGTAAGCAGACACCATCGTTTTCACCACCAGGAACACAATATATACCTAAAAGAGCAAGTATGGTCAGGTGGGGTAATACCAACTACTGTTTCGCTTTCCCGGTAGTTCCTCTTACCCCACCTGACCTTAGTGGCGTTATTGTGGCTGTGACCTTCTGTAAGGTCAGGTCTTTACCTTGTACCTGTAGATACTTCCTCAGTTTGAATGGTCTAAATATGAGCCAGATCACATTCCGCTTTCCCCTAATTCTCTCTTTTCCTTACCTTCTCAGTTTGCTCTGTAATAGTTGTGTCACATTATAGATATTTCAATTAACGAAAAAAGCAGAAATCCTCATTGCGAGAACAAACTGTACACTCATGCACTGTGTTGATAATGAAGGCCCGGCATTTGTCTCTAGATCTCATTATTATTTAATCGTGTGGCATACACTCAAAATAGGCACCTTTTTTAATTCAAAAACAATACAGAATTGTGTGAACTATTAACTTCACATTAACAATATTCGATACAAAAGTGACAAATGGACAGGACCTTAATTTAGTCAACATTCTGGGGGTTGAGCCATGCAGCTGCGTCGGGTGTGAGGTGCAGCACGTCTTCGATTGGTCCTGGATACGAGTGCAGGGGGCAACGTTGTCATTACGAATCCTCTATAAAGAGTCGCCAACGCTTAACACAAGTGACAGAATAGGGGTATTCTGTCACTTGTTTTAAGCTCAACTCAACGCTCATCCACAGTTATATCTTGACACTGCGATGCGTAGTAACTAAGCGCAGGTAGAGGTCTAGTTACGTGACGGGCGACCGGCGGGGTGAGCCGCATTAGGCACTTGTCCTACCGCCGGCGAGTAGCGAGTACTCTCATAGTAATTCTTACTCGCTTTTACTCGCTTGAGCGAGTAGCACGTAGTAACACTCGATAACTCGCCGGCGGTGGGACAAGTGCCTTAGCGGGTAGCGAATAACAGCCCTGAAGTCGTATACTTGTTTGCCATCGACGTATATGTTAAACTAAAAACTGTGTTCCAGTTCAAAAATATGCGAGCGGTGTGGGATGACGAAGGAATGGTCGATGAAATACGGTGATTTCGTGGACGGGTTCGGGCAGAGCATCTTCTACCCTCGGTCGCCGCACTACGACTGTGATATATACATTAAGAAATTTAACCAAGCAGAAGCGGCCGCACTACCGTGTCTACCTGAAGTCTATTAATCCATATAAGGTCAGTCGGGGCAAGTGCGCCACCGGGTTAAGTGCGATTACATCAAAAATATTGAAATCTACTGATATTTTAGTACTATAGACATCTTAGATGATCATTAGACCCCGGATTGTTGTGGCACTGACATCACATAGGGTGATTTGGGGAGTAAATGGAATGGTAGAACAAAATGATACATAAATTATAAGATAAGATAAAAATGTATATTCATTTCACCAGAGAAAAACATAATTTCATTTACGGTACGTAATCGAATAAAATTTAATAAAGTCACAATAAAAAATTCCCAGTGAATCGATCGATATTACATTTTAATTAATTACGGATTTAACACATTGCGTGACATTAACAAACTTAATACCGGTCAAGAAATACAAATAAATCCAAGCAATCGTTACAAATATTGCTTTGACAACCGCAAACTTTTCAAATATGCTCCAATAACATCTGTCTCAGTGGAAAGAAGCTTTTCTTTTTTGAAGTGGATATATTCTGCTAGAAGACGTAGCCTAACCGCAAGTCATTTAGAACAACTATTGATCTGTTACGGAGAGTCCGTTAACGAAAGAGCAACGTCGATATTTTAATCAACTGACAATTTATTTATAGGAAGATTCGCAATAATATGTATACCAAAAAATTATAAGTACAGTTTCGTATTCATTAACACTATATGATATTTTTTATATTATCTTATCTTAATAAATCCGTATTAATTAATACTGTTCCATTTACTATTGTGACGTCAGTGCCACAACAATCCGGGGTCTAATGATCATCATTATCATCATATCAGCCAGACAACGTCCAGTACCAGACATACACCTCCCCCAAAGAGAGCCACAATGACCGGTCCTATATGATAGGCGCATTTACCCCGTTGGCGCCCTTGCCCCAACTGACCCTAATCCAATAATATTTACAATACGCACCACATACGTTTGGTTTGCGTCTCTGGAGTTAACCTGAAGTCGCCTTCCGCGCACCCGTCGAACCCTACCGACACCTCTGCGACGACGCTACTATAGTCCGACCTCTTAACTTAGTCCTCGCCTGCGCGACGCAGGGGCATGATGATAAAAAGGCGCGTGCGACGTGCGGGCGCCTCTTCGTCTTCGCCTTACCGTTGTTTTCGTCATACCCCTTGCCCGCGCGCGCCCCGCAGGCGAGGACTGAGTCAAGCGGTCGGACTATAGTAGTAGTGGCTAATATAACAGACGCAAACTTGTGTGGCTTGGTTAAAAGTGCCGTAACCCAACCTAACACCTCGCATACAGTTAAATACGCAAACTATACGTATATAAGAAAAGTAAAGGGCTAGTATATGTAATAATAGGTGTCCCAATAGTCAGCAAGATTTGAATTGTACTGTAAAGAAAACCCTTTTAGACTTTTCGTTTGTTGTATTATAAAGTCCGCAGTATACTTGAGGTTACTTGAGTTGGCCGAATCGCATCATAGTAGTGCATTCAAAAAGCAACTCTATCGTCTACGGTAAAAGATTCCAATTCCAATGACGGTTTTATAAAAACTCGGCCACATGAAATAATCTCAACCATATCTTGGCAATCATTTCCGAGCGCCTGCGCGTAGGTATGCCGAAGGATCCCTTGCCAGTGCATTGCCGATAGTGGGCGCCGGGCCTTCAGCGAATGTTAGCTTAGGCGGATGTCACACTGCGCCGCATCTCCGGAGCTGCATACAAATTTCGCCGGACGGAGGTGCGGTGCAGTGTGTCGTACTACACGGAATTTAAGTACAAATTGAGGTACTTGCATACAACAAGCGCCGCATCTCCCTCCGGAGATGCGGTGCAGTGTGACATCCGCCTTAGTAGCTAGCTCTTTCGCTAGTTCAACTCGTGTTCAACTCTTTTTTGCGCCGCGCGGCTGTGTCCGTGCGCGCGTTTTTTTTCTTTGCTCATAAAATTATACATAATAGGTATCATTGTGTGTACGAGACTAATGTAGGCTACTTTAAAACGTATTGGTGGTAAGCTCAGGTATTCATACAAATTATAAGCGGCCTTATTTTTAGTTTTGCTACGGTCTTTGTTTGTTTTTTGTACTTATAAATGTATAAGTAGTTTTTTACGAACAGATCATGGCTTTTTTACGAAATAAAAGCAAAGAACAAAATAGGTACTTATTTCTTTATTTTCACAAAGTAAAACGATTATTTCAAAAAATATAAAATCGGTTAATTATATTTTTAACTCTTCCTTATACTTACATATAAAACAATTTTCAATACAGTCTTCCATATTTACAGATTTATTTCTAACAAGTCAGCATTAATATATCTGTAAAGTGTTTTTTCATTACTCACATGTATGACATATGTATAAGGTGAAATATAATTCGTGATACAAAATAGCATAATGTGAATCTATCTATGATTCTGAGACGTTTTTCGAGCAAAGTGTATGATGAAATAGCTGGATTTTTTTGGCATAACACAGATTGGATGGTCTATGGGGCCAACGAAACCGGCCGACTGATGAAAATGTATGACGGGCAGTTTTTTTTGGCATAATACAAAGTTGATCCCATAGTAAAAGTTGTCCAGGATCATGGATAGATTCACATTTTGCTATTTTATATCACGAATTAAATTTCATCCTATAGATATTGGAACAATTTTTAATTATTTTGTATTGATCGTACTTAACAGTTCTTTTTCCACAATACAGGTGCGTGAATTAAAAAGTAATAACATTAATAATTATATTTTAATCTAAAAAAAGAAATATGTACATTCAACATTATTTACAACAAAGGACCAGCTGTATCTAAATTAAGACGCAAGCCAACCTATAGCAAAAAAATGCAATAAATAAATACTACAAAATAAAATAAAACACAAAAGAGATTGAATAGTTTAAGATGAAACTTAATTTCAGACTATATATCGACATTTTTTAAGGTCCAAAGAAAGTTCATAGAATAAATAAGCAGTTTATTATAGCAAAATATAATAAAACATGTGAAATCACGTCAGCGTCTTAACTTGTTCGATTTCACACCAAATTTCGTAATGAAATTATACTGAACAAGTAAATAAATTCACGAAACTGAATTTCACAGTGGCCCGGCTGATTTCATGCATATTTCTGCATCTACGCTTAAGTTTACTTGAAATTGGACCTTAAGTCTTCAGTATAAGGTTAAAATTAACCAAAGCGTGCAAGTTAGGATGTAGGCAAAGTTACGATTTAGTAGGTTGCGCTCGTCATTCGTCTCGGTTACGTAATCTCGATACTTAACTGGTAGTTTAAAATGTTTGATACACTTTTTCTATTATATTGAAGTAGGGTTGGATGGCTGTTTATTTAACCATTGATCAGAATTGTAATTGGGTGTTGCAATTCTCTTTTTGGAACGCCATGGCAATGCATTGTTGAATTTGACTAACTATAGAGGTTTTGTACTTTTCTTCGAATGATCAATACCTACATAATTGCTTATCAAATAGGCATAATATATTCAAATTTATATTTTGTAGATGCACGAATTATTACTGCCTAAATAATACTTGCTATAAACACCTTGCGATCTTATGTCCCATCTAACTTAGGTACACAAAAAGTTTTAACAAAATTAAAATAAAATATGACTGTCATTGTAATGATATTAGATGCTTTTTTCTCACTACTGTTACGATAGTACAATACCCTCACTTGCCTATCTCATTTAAAACAAGGCAAACTGGTTTATAACTTTTAAAAGTTAACTGGACTGTAAAGATGCAAAATTAATTTTGTATTAAGCAGCACACTGCCAACAAAATGTATAAATTTCAAAGTAAAGGAAAAAATATTAAATTCATGCCTCCCTAGGGCGTTTTAAGCAGGAACTGATCAAAAGATTTAGTTGCCGAGACAGATTGTTCCGATAGCTCAGTTGGTTAGTAGCGACGAGCCATGTATGGCTGTGGTCGCGGTTCGAAACCGGCTCGGAGCATTACATTTTTCTTTTAATTTGAAATTTGTAAAAATACGTACTAGGCAACATTAATGATTTTGTTGACAAAATGAAACGCATCGTTTTACTAAAATTATTAGAAGTGCGCTTAAAACGACCACAGACTAAATAGAACTTCAATCAGCCGCTACCAGAACACAAACTTACATCCATCACACACAAAACTGGACCTTATCACAATGGCAGTCAGAGCTAGTTTTTCTTGGCATGCTTCCACTGGGAGCCGCCCTCCTTGCCTCCCTTCTTCCCGTATGAGGAGTGCTGCTGATGGTGCTCCTCGTGGCCTTGCT